>CANJKZ010000080.1:107500-2752500 GCA_947471745.1 Closterium sp. Naga37s-1
CACACACACACACACATGCACGCAAACGCACACACATACCGAGGTGACTGTGACGATCCTGTCAGCAATGGCCCATTCTAGAATGTTCACCGCCTCGCCCTTGTCCAACTCGTGCCTGCCTCGGCACCGTGAGACAAGCACAGTGCGGACAGAGCAGCATACGGAGAGCTCACGGCCACACACCGCAGCAAAACACACCACACTGCACTGCACTGCACCACACCACACCACATCGCCAACCAGCTTACCGGGCTGACAGTGACGATCCTGTCAGCGGTCACAATCGCCCCCTTGAGGATGTTCACCGCCTCGCCCTTGTCCAACTCGTGCTTGCCTTGCCATGCCACCACGCGTGCTCAGTTCAAATGCCCCACACAGCACCATGAGCCCTCACTCACATGCTGTGCAAGCCACAGCACGCACGTACCGGGCTGACTGTCACGATCCTGTCGGCAGTGACAATCGCTCCCTTGAGGATGTTCACTGCCTCGCCCTTGTCCAACTCGTGCTTGCGCGCCCACTCGGGGAACACCCATTCGAGTGCGCCGTACCAGTCACCCGGCACTCCCAGGCTTCCAAACGTGTAGCCTGGCTCCACGCCCTGTGGTGGCGATTAGAAGGGGCAAGGGAAAAGGGAACGATAGGGGGAGAGCGGTTGGTACCACTCTAGAAACACCCAATCCGGAAACACCCAGTCCAGAGCGCCGTACCAGTCACCCGGCACGCCGAGACTGCCGAACGTGTAGCCAGGCTCCACGCCCTGTGAGGGAGGGCAGGGGCGGGAGGGAGGTAGAAAGCGATTGCGCCCACTCCGGGAACACCCACTCCAGCGCCCCGTACCACTTCTGAGAATTCTCAGAAGTGATTTCAATACACCCACTCCGGGAACACCCACTCCAGCGCCCCGTACCAAACGTGTACCAGTCGTCCGGCACACCGAGGCTGCCAAACGTGTAGCCAGGCTCCACGCCCTGTGGTGGCGAGGGGGGGGGGCGTTTGAAACGGAGGAGAGCAATGGAGCAGTGGAGGGTTGGATCGTGGAGGGAGTGGGAGCGGAGTGGAACTGGGCAGAGAGAGAAATACAGCATGTTGCACCTGGTATGAAAGGGGTTGTGGATGGCAAGGTTTGTCCTCACCTGGTGGGAGAGGTTGTAGATGGCAAGGTTTGTCCTCACCTGGTGGGAGAGGTTGTAGATGGCAAGGTTTGTCCTCACCTGGTGGGAGAGGTTGTAGATGGCAAGGTTTGTCCTCACCTGGTGGGAGAGGTTGTAGATGGCAAGGTTTGTCCTCACCTGGTGGGAGAGGTTGTGGATGGCAAGGCTTGTCCTCACCTGGTGGGAGAGGTTGTGGATGGCAAGGCTTGTCCTCACCTGGTGGGAGAGGTTGTGGATGGCAAGGCTTGTCCTCACCTGGTGGGAGAGGTTGTGGATGGCAAGGATGGTGCGGGCATCCTTGTACACACCGTGGGGGCGGTAGTTGGACGCGACCAGACTGATGGGGGAAAGGGAAGGGGGGAAAAGAAAGCAACGGACAATCAGGGTTGGGGAGGAGGAATATTAAGAGGTTCAGCCCAGCCCAGGATGGTGCGCGTGTGCTCGTACATCCCTTGGGGAGCAGGGATTTTTCAAGAAGAGAGGGGAGAGGAGACAGGGCAGCAGCTCCAACTGTTTCTCTCCCCATCCACCCCCCCACCCCCTTTCCCCACTCACACAAGCAGCAAACCCACATGCCAGTCATTAGCAACGAACAGCACCTTCTCAACAATCCACTCATCTCCAGCTGCCGCTTCGCCCCCCGTCTCCCCTCCCCTCCTCGTGTGTGATAAGTCGATTTTTGAGTCGACTCAAAATCGACTTATCACACATGCCAGGCATTAGCAACGAACCGCTTCTCAACAATCCACTCATCTCCAGCTGCCGCTTCCTCCCCCCTCTCCCCCAACCCCCCCTCTCTTCTCTTTCCCCACTCACACGGGCAGCAGCCCCGCGTGCCAGTCATTGGCAATGAACAGCACCTTCTCCCTGTACGTGAACCTATTTTTGAGTCGACTCAAAAATAGCCTTCTCCCTGTACGTGAACCCGCCCAGCTCCAGCTGTGTTTCATCCCCCCCTGGTTTCCCCCTCGTTTCCCCCCTCCCCCCACTCACACGGGCAGGATCCCTGCGTGCCAGTCGTTGGCAATGAAAAGAACCTTCTCCCTGTACGTGAACCCGCCCAGCTCCAGCTGTCCCTTCAACCCCTCCCGGCCTCCCCTTTCCCCTACCTCTCCCTCCCCCCACTCACACGGGCAGCAGCCCCGCGTGCCAGTCGTTGGCAATGAAAAGAACCTTCTCCCCGTACGTGAACCCGCCCAGCTCCAGCTGTAGTGGCGCCTCGCAGGCTGCATGGCACAGCAGCGTGAAGCGGAACTGATGTGTGGAGAGGAGGGGGAGGGGAAGAGGAGGAGGAGTGAGGGAGGGGAGCAGCGAGGGATGGAGGCAACATTATTTGCCCGTATGTGCCTCGCTGCTGTGAGCCTCACAGGCCGCATGGCACAGCAGCGTGCCATGGTGGGAAGGGGGTAGCGGAAGGGGTTGTGGAGATGGGAGAAAGAGGCGGCAGGGTTGAGGGGAGAGGGGACAGCGAAGGTGAGGGGAGAGGGGACAAACAAATTACAGCCATCATGCATTCATGAGATGAAAGTCATGCATTTGTGGAAACAGCAGCACCCTGTCATCACCTGTCATCACCTGTCCCACCCACCTGGTTGTCGCCAAACGTGCCGTTTTGGTCCCCATAGGGCGTGCCAGGGCGATGGTAGGATGGGTGATCCACGAACACCTGCGAGGGGGAAGGGGAAAGAGGGGGGGCGTAGCGAGGGGGAGGGAGAGGGAGGGAGGGAAGCGGAGGGAGGGGAAAGGACACTTGAGAGTCAATGCAAACATCACATCACCTCATAGGGCGTGCCAGGGCGATGGTAGGATGGGTGATCCACGAACACCTGCGAGGGGGAAGGGGAAAGAGGGGGGGCGTAGCGAGGGGGAGGGAGAGGGAGGGAGGGAAGCGGAGGGAGGGGAAAGGACACTTGAGAGTCAATGCAAACATCACATCACCTCATAGGGCGTGCCAGGGCGATGGTAGGATGGGTGATCCACGAACACCTGCGAGGGGGAAGTGAAGGAGGGAGAAGGAGAAAGTGGATGAGAGTGAGGGGGAGTGAGAGGGGCGAAATGAAGGGGGTAAGCCAAGGTGTCGAGTTGAATTATCAGGTAGAGAGAGGGGGTGGGAAGGGACAAGGTGAAGAGTGGGTCGAGAGGGGGAAGAAGGAGAAGCATGGAGATGATGAAGAAGTGTGCCAGTGTGACACAGTGAAACTCAGCAAGTCTACGCAAGTGAGGTCTCTCAAAGTCAATGCAAGTCTTACAAAGTCAACGAAGGTCTTACAAAGTCAACACCGTCTCTGAACTCGTGGAAGAAGGCCACCTCGTGCGCACCCTCAAAGCAGAAGCACTTGATGCGACACTGCAAGGAGATAGAGCGGAAGGAAGGGGGAGGGCAGGGCAGGGAGGACGCACGCGAAGACCGCTTAGGCGCTATGATCACGTAGGTCGTGTATCATTTACGGCGCCACACACGTGGTGGCCATTCATGTAAGGGAGGCCCACCACCACCATCACGCAGTGCCCCCTCGCTGCCACCACAAGCTCCCTCCCTGCGTACCTACCCTACCCTACCCATGTGCTGCCTTCCCCTATCGCCTGATACTCGGCAACCAAGCCTCACTACCCCACCTGCATGTCAAAGGCCCCCGCGTAGAGCTTGTCCGTGACGCCATTCATGTAGCGCGGCGCCACCACCATCACGCGGTGCCCCCTCGCCGCCAGCGCCACCGGCAGCGACCCCACCACGTCCGCCAGCCCGCCGGTTTTCGAGTAAGGGGCCACCTCGGACGCCACGAACACAATGCTGGGGGTGGTTGAGAGTGGGGGAGAGGGACGGTGGTAGTGCAGAGGAAAGGGGGACATGGAGCACCGGCAGCGACCCCACCACGTCCGCCAGGCCTCCGGTTTTGGAGTAAGGGGCCACCTCTGACGCCACGAACACAATGCTGCAGGCGGGAAAGGGGGAGGATGCGGGGTAATGGTGAATGGGGGCGGCAGCGACCCCACCACGTCCGCCAGCCCGAAGGTTTTAGAGTAAGGGGCTAACTCCGACGCCACGAACACAATGCTGGGGAAGGGGGGAGGGGGTTGGAGGGGAGAGAAGAAAAGATGAGGGAGGGGAAAACGTATATGCAGTCAAGGCAGACTCTGAGTCGACTTTAAGGACACATTAGCCTTCTCACGCCTCCTCACCGCACCGCACGCCTTCCCACCGCACCTCATAGGGTTCTCCGTCTTCTGGACATCCTCGATCCCGCCTGCTGCGGCAATCTCGATGTTGCCATCCGCCGCTGCTGACGTGGCGGCCTTTTGTTCCACCGCCTCCTGCCAGCTCCTCACGCTCTCCGCCTCTGCAGTCGGGGGGAAGGCCGGGGGGGGAGAAGCGGGGGGGGGGAGGGGGGGTGGGGGGGAGGGGAAGCTTGTACTTATGCACACACTCAACAGTGCATTTTCTGACTGCCACCTCCAGCCACCATTACAGTCACAACCCACGCGGTCTACAATCACATGCGGGAGCGCTAACCGCCAACGCAGCAACGAATACCACGCTCATTCCGCTGACTCTTGGAATCGCTACAAGCTAACCACAATCACCAGCACCACCACGACCAATGGTTTCCCGAAGCCCCTGGGATTGGTCGGGTTAACATCAGCAACGCACTCCGACGAAGTATTCAGCTTCGACCGAAGCATTCAGCTTCGACCGAAGCATTCAGCTTCGACCGAAGCATTCAGCTTCGACCGAAGCATTCAGCTTCGACCGAAGCATTCAGCTTCGACCGAAGCATTCAGCTTCGACCGAAGCATTCAGCTTCGACCGAAGTATTCAGCTTCGACCGAAGCATTCAGCTCCTCTGAACGAACGTTAACCGCCAACGCAACAACCAGCACCAACACTACCATGACCAATGTTTCCGTAAGCTCTTTAGATTGGGCGTGTTAACACTAGCAACGCACGCACCTTCGACGAGGTATTTAGCTTCGACTGAAGCGACCTCCGCTGCAGGCACCCCCCCTAGAGTCGTATCCAAATACTCGACCGCAGGCGCCGCCGAGAACTCCGGCGGAGGCGGCGGCGGCACGGCTCCCATGCGCGGCCTTGAAACGTCGACATCTCCTTTAAAAGCGGACTCAGCGCGGCGCGCATTGGCCGCGGCGGCCGCGGCTCGAGCTCGGAGCTGCTCGTTTTCCTCCGCGATGCGGCGAATCGTCTCCTCGAGCTCCTCCAGACTTTTTCCGGAATTTAAGGCGATGACGTCATCATCGTTTGGAAGCGCGAAAGTCCTGACGGTGCGGTTTGCGGCCGAAGTGGCCGCCTTCGAGACTGACGGGAACGAAGACGAAGACCCGCCGCGAGCGGACGATTTAACGGCGACTGACGGCTGGCCGGCAAGTGACGCCGAGGCGCTTAGCGGCGGACGGACAAAAGACTTCGTAAGAGCCTCCATTGTCGCTGGATTAGGCGACCCAAGGAGACGTGCCGGCAGTTGACGAGTTGGAAAAATGCCGAGCCCACAGAGAAGGGACGGGCACAGGGCAGGCTAGGACATGAACAGAGGAAATGTTTCTGGATAATAAGGCAAAATGGTCAGGGATGGCGGAGTCATTCGTTCAGCAAGTGGGTGCACGCGCGCGATGGATCATAGGAGGTCAAGGCAGGAGGACGAGGGAGGAGGAATCCACAGGTGCTTCCGAGGTATCCGGTTCGGTTCATATGGATGGATTAGGATGAGAAGGGATGCAGTGGAAACATTTAGGTGATGCACTGGAACACAGGGTCGGGTCAGATCAGAGGTATTGGAACACGTGGATTTTTTCCAATGTACAGCAGGCCAACTGGAATTTGGTTGGGCTTTCTCTCCCATGCGAATTTTGGTTCGTCGGCTGTTTCTGCGGGCTGCTTTCGGCAAACGGGCAGTGAAGAAGAAGTACGGTAGGTGGTTCGCTCCAGCGAAGAAATGTAAATTTGACGGGCAACTCCATGGTAATTTTTGGCAGGTGAGATGGGTTCAGGGGCGAATTGCTGACTGACACCCCATGGCGCGAACTATTATGAGTTCCACACACATGCCCAGCGCCGAGCCACGCTGGCGTGGTAGCCCCCGAAATCCAGCCACACGCTATGGATCAGAAAGCGCGTGCTCGCGTGGCAGTAACCCCGACCAAGCTGGCATCGAAAACAGATGTAACAATGCTGTATGCAAATAGCGATATCCGCTATCTGAATTCTAAAAGCCTTCTTCAAGAAATCATAATGATAACTATCTATAATGTTAACGCATTCTAAGATTTGTTTTGAATCTTTTTATTTTCCAAAGAAATCTAGCATGATATGTATGCATACAAAATGCACTAACGAGTCATCATGGATCTCTCAAAACGAGGACATGCAGCATTCCATTTGTTCGACCGAGGCGCGAGCCGCTGCCGCCAAGCGACGGGTTCAATATTCGGTTCAAACGGCTTGGCGGCAATTCCTGAAACTGACTTCAAACAAACACACATATCTAGCCGTCGATCCCATAGTCTTGGACATCGTGCGGTGAGAGACGCACCTGACCACCCTTCCATACGTCGAATTCAACCTCCTTTGCCTCTTTATCTCTAGGCACACCTCCGCTGCTCTGCTGCTTGATGAGTCGTCAAGACAAACAAGCATACTTTTACAACTTATAATTTCATCGACTTGGAGCGTCCTGCGACTCTTGACTCGTTTCTCCCAGGGCTCCTCATTCTCTCATCCCGGAAAGGCCGAGTTTCTTAGTCCAACAGTCGGATCATCGCATATTCGTCCATACATTTCCTAGCAGCTCGTTCTAGTAATTCAGCACCAGAACACGCTCGTCGTTAGCTCTTTTACAGGCTTCCAGTAATAGAATCAGAAGCGAAGATCGCCCTTGTCGTTATTTATTTTCTTGTTCTTATCGATCTCGGTCCATTCCAAAAGGCACTTCATTGATCGTGCGATTCGTTCGCACGGTTCTGGCCGCCATGGCTACTATCCGCCGTACTACTGCTAGTCGACAGACTGTTCGAATCCCACGATCGGCTCTGTCTGACGTCACTAATGACACGTCCAATCAGCTTAGTGTAACTTCCTCGCCCACTAGCAGCAAAGTGCCTACCTCGCTACCTGTGACGCCTGCGACACCTGTGACGCCTGCGACACCTGCGACGCCTGCGACGCCTGCGTTACCTGGGTCGTCTTCAGAGTGTGCGCAACCTGCGGCAAGACCTGTGGCTACACATGCGCTGGCACCTGAAGCAACACCTGCGGCGGAACCTGACGAGATACCTGAAGCTGTTCGAGGCTGGACGTTAGATCTGATACTGCATGGAAGCGACAATGACGACGGCGGTGAGGACTGTGACTCGCTGACGACAATGACGCCGTTGCACGGTGCTCTCGACAACAGTGACGACAGCGTATTCGGCGTGGACAGCGCGGAGAACGCGGACGGCGAGGGCGACGACAGTGACGCTGGCGAGGCCGCGCTTCGCAGCGAGGTGTCGAAACTCCTCCTCGCATCGCCGCATCCCTCGGACGACCCGGAAACCCCCGAGATGATCGGTGGCAAGCGCAAGTCGTGGCTGTCTGGGCGGCGCCGTCAGACCGCTACCCCCGGAGGGCCTCCGATAGCTGAGACTCCCCACACTCTGGCGACGATTGCGACTGCGACTGCGACTGCGACTGCGACTGCGACTGCGACTGCGACTGCGAATGCGAATACGACTGAGACTGAGACTGTGACTGCGACTGCTGAGCATGCGACCGCGACTGCGACTGCGACTGCGACTGCGACTGCGACTGCGAATGCGAATGCGAATACGACTGAGACTGAGACTGTGACTGCGACTGCTGAGCATGCGACCGCGACTGCGTCCCCTCCCGCTGAGACCAGTCGTGCTGCCCCTCGCACGGCCACATCAGCAGGACCCTCTTTCGTCCGCGCGAACGACGCTGAAGGAGCCAACGCGAAGGGGGGGAGCGCGTCACGCCCGAATGCCCGCGCCTTGTCAGTGCGGAGGGCGCCATTTCCGCCGCTACCGGCGGCAACAGCCGCAGGAGAAGCAGCGTCAACAGCGGCAGTGACTGTGGCAGCAGCAGGCGCAGGAGGAGGGAGCGCGGGGAAGCGGTCTCGTGCCACGTGGCAGGTGAATAGCGAGGGTATCGTCACCGCGCTGGAGCGTCAGCTGTCCCTGCCAGCACGCAGTTACTGGCGCTATCATGCCCGAGCTCTGCCGCTGGTGAAAGAAGCAGAGCACGCAGAGCACGCCGTACAGGCAGACCCTATGATGCTGGCAGAGAAGGCAGTGCGGACGGTGCGGACAGTGCGGACAGTGCGGACAGTGCGGACAGGCAAGGGGCTAACCGCTCGCTCCACCACCTCCCAATCCACTCAAGCCAAGAAGCCTCGCCTCCTTGCGCACGCGGATAGCTGCGACCTCCCCCCTCCGCGCCCCCTTTCCCCCGTGGCGCGCGGGACACGCCTCCCAGTTGGTACTGCAGATTCTTCCCCTCCAGGTGCCCTCTCAGCTGCTGCTGACTCTGCTGCTGCTGACTCTGCTGCTGCTGACTCTGCTGCTGCTGACTCTGCTGCTGCTGACTCTGCTGCTGCTGACTCTGCTGCTGCTGACTCTGCTGCTGCTGACTCTGCTGCTGCTGACTTGGATGCTGACTCTGCTGCTGCTGACTTGGATGCTGACTATGCTGGTGCTGGCGCCTGGTCAACGCAAGCCAACGCTGGGACGGAGAAGTTTGTAAAGGTGGACGAAAGGGTGGAGGGGGAGGTGCTGGGGATAAAGGAAGCGGGGGAGGGGCAGGAGGGGGAGAAATGGGATGCACGTGATGGGGGGAAGGGGGAGGAGGGGGAGGTGGAGGAAGGGGAAGTGACAGAAGAGGGGATTCCCCGGATAGTGTGGAGGGCAGAAGCGGAGGGGGAGGGGAGGAGAGGGTGTCTGGTCGTTGCTTCCCCTCCCCACTCCATTCAAGCCGCTGGGGGAGTGGGTGGGGGCAGGCGGAGAGGCACATGGGCGGAGAGAATAGCGAACAGGCGCGAGCACCAGGGGGGTGTGCTGCAGAGAGTAATGCAGGCTGGACGGACTGGGGTGGAGAGAGTGGTGAGCAGGCGTCAGCAGCAGAAGGGAGTGTTGAGGAGGGGGGTGATGCAAGCAGGTGTGGCTGGCAGCAGGAGGCTTCTGATTCGACAAAGGGCTTCTCCTCCCCAGGCCGTGCAGGCCGCTAAAAGAGCGGGTGGCGGCAAGGGGCATTTGCATCAGCACAAGGGTTCTCATTCCCGGTCGGTGCAAGCGACTGAGGGAGTGCGTGGGGGCAGGCGGCGAGGCACATGGGCGGAGGGAATAGCGAGCAGACGTGAGCAGCAGGAAATTGTGCTGAAGAGGGTGATGGGTGGAAGAGCGGGGAAAGGCAGGGTGAGAGTGAGCGGACGGCTCTTGAAGTGCCTGAAGGAGATGCAGGAGGAGGGGGAGGAGAAGATGTGAGGCATCTCAAGATGCAAGGGGATGCGGAGTGGTGAGCAGGCCTGATGGAGATGCAAGAGGAGAAGATTTGAGTTTCTGAGTTGGATGAGAAGTAACCATGGCACATCCCGAGACACGAGGCCCTCTGCAGTGCTGTAAGGAGGTGGCTGTGACGGAAGAGGAGGAGGTGACGTGTGGGTTGTAATAAAGCCTAGGTCTATGGGTAGAGAGAGCAGAGAAGGCCGTTGTAGTACGCTGAGGAAGAGTGTAGCTGAAAAGGGCTGTTGACGTGCATGAAGGTCGTGGCATGGGAGGAAGAGAAGGAGGCCTTCGACTTGCCCCGAGGAGGAGTGTGGGCTGAAGGGTTTCTTCTTGGGCTGGTTGGGTCGTGTTGGGTTGGATTTGGCTGGTTGGGCTGGGTTGGTTTGGGTTTCCTACTTGGGAACTTTGAAGGCGATACGCGGAGGCATGGAATAAGAGCATGAAATCTTGCTATGGTGTGCAGTTGGCTTGGTTTGTGGTGGGATGGATGCTGAACTTGGGGGCTAGCTAGCGTTCAAGGCTACACTTGGGCTGTTCTTTTTATAAGTTCGCCTGTTATGTAGACACATGGTACGGAACGGAACCTGTATATAGTGCATTACCGTATTTGATCTGTTCTGTACCAGATACGTACATAGTACACATCTCATGACAGAATTGCTGCTCCCGGGTACTGAGCCGATTTTTGAGTCGACTCAAAAGACGATTTTTGAGGCGATTTTTGAGGCGACTCAAAAGACGATTTTTTAGGCGATTTTTGAGTCGACTCAAAAATCGCCTCATCACACAGAATTGCTGCTCCCGGGTACTGAGCCTCTCATCTCATATCCACGTACGGTAATACCTGAGTCCCTCCCCAGGCCACCCGTCTTCCTGAGATGTGACCGGTCCCGCACAGTGCGGTTACCAACCATGGTACGGTAGTGTAACCCGATATAACTTACCCTACAACATTGCCAAACCGATTTCCTCTCCGCGATGGTCGCAATGCGCGCAGGCACATGGAACCAGCCGTCCCGGGAAAACACCTCTCGACTCACAACTATGGTACCCACCCAGACAGTGAGGAGGCAATTTGTTCAAATCACTTCAACCTCAATGTACTTAACAAATCCCTACAGCGAGGGCAGACTATGATTCCTCGAGGATTACAATGCGCACAGACCCTTACGGACCAGCCATCTCGAGACAGCACCTTGCAACTGGCCCTGGTAACCACACCGATAGATTTCAAGTCTCTACAGCGAGGGCAGAATATGATTCCACGAGGATCGCAGAGCACACAGGACAGGACCTTACGGACCAGCCATTCCTGGATAGCACCTCGCGACTGCCCCCACAGAGAGTGCAGACTAGATACAATACCTCAACCCACCACAGGAGAAGCAGCCTTTTCCTTGCTGCCTTGCACTTCACAGATCTCTACAGCGAGGGCAGACGATGATTCCACGAGGGTCACAATGCACACAGAGCCTTACAGACCAACCATCCCTGGATAGCACCTCGCGGCTGCCCGCACAGAGAGTGCAAATCAGATACCTCAACCCGCCACAAGTGCAGCAGCTCTTTCCTTGCTGCGCTGCATGCATCTTGATAGCACGGCTGGCAGCACGACTGGTAAAATGGCTGGCGGTTGCAGAGAGTGTATGCGCTGATGTGGCGCGGCTCAGGTTGCCGCCGCTGCCACCTGGACGGGCAAGCGCACGCCTGGCAGCAGCAGCTATTGCCACGTCAGCAACAGCAGCCGCGTTGCAGGAAAGGGACCGAGGTGGGAAGCAAGCAGCAGACCCCATCCCGCTGCTGCTATCTCTGCTGCTGCTCTGGTTACAGCCTTCCCTAGATGTACCTTCCCCATACGTTCCTCTGTAAACCTCCCCAGATATACCTCCACTGCCTTCCCCAGATGTACCTCTGTAGGCTTCCCCAGATGCACCTTCCCCAGATGCACCTTCCCCAGATGCACCTTCCCAAGACATGCCACTGTAACCTTCCCCAAATGCGCCTCCACTCGCCACGCTGTTGCTGCCACAGCTGCTGCCATAACAGCCAGAAAGAAAAGCAGATGCTGGCACAGCAAAGGCTGGCACAGAGCGGCCTACCCCAGCAGAGCCTACCCCAGCAGAGCCTACCCCAGCAGAGCCCACCCCAGAAAAGCCTACCCCAGAAAAGCCTACCCCAGCAAAGCCTACCCCAGCAAAGCCTACCCCAGCAGAGCCTACCCCAGCAGAGCCTACCCCAGCAAAGCCTACCCCAGCAGGGCCGGCCAAAGCAGTGAAATTAGTGCGAGTATCCTTGGCAGCGCCGCTGCCGCCAGCATCATTACCTTGTGCCCCGCTGTTGCTTCCCTGGAACAGTGCTCTTCTCACACCGGATCTGCCAGTCACACCAGACCCAGCCACACCAGACCCAGCCACACCAGACCCAGCCACACCAGACCCAGCCACACCAGACCCAGCCACACCAGACCGAGCCACAGCAGCGCCAGTCACAGCAGCGCCAGTCACACCAGTCTTACAAGGCTCTACAGTCACAGTGCCATGAGAGTCACCACCCTCTGCTGCTTCTGCATGACTGACTCTGCCCGTGGTAGCACCAGCATTGATGCCTGCTGCTGCCTCTTCAGGGGCTGTGCTCATTGGTGCACAAGCAGCATCAGATGCAGTTTCTGAAGCAACCACAGCAGCAGCAGCAGCAGCAGCAGCACCGCTAGCCCCGGTAGTTTCATCAGAAGCTGCCGCATCTGCTGCTGCTGGCGCTGCTCCTTCTGCTGCAATCGCTGCTCCACTTGCCGTGGCCACTGGGCCTACACACTCGAATGCTGAACCTAATGTTTTCCCAGCTGCTGCTACTCCTCCTCTCGCTCCTGCTTCTGCTGCCTCCACCGTTGCCTCTCCAGCCGGTTTTGCTCCTCCCTCACCAGCACCGTCCGCCAGAGCAGCAGCGAGCAGCGGCAGCAGCAGCCCCTGTTCCCCCAGGCGCAGCACAGCAGCAGCGCCCCCAAGGCAGCGGCCAGCAGCAAAGAGGTGCGGCAGGGAGAGGGAGGAGCGGCCTATGAGCGCTCTGAGCTGCTGGCGGTAGGGCAGATGGAGTGACACGTCCCTTTCGTGGAAGGGGATGGCTAGGGCCTGAATGGGTGGGGGTGGGGGGGAAAGGGAAGGAACGGGACGGGGAGAGGGAGAGGGAGGAGCAGCCTATGAGGGCTCTGAGCTGCTGGCGGTAGGGCAGATGGAGTGACACGTCTCTTTCATTGAAGGGGATGCCGTGCGCCTGTATGGGAGGAGAAGGGAGAGAGGAAGGAAGGGAAATACTGGTGACTGGAACAACCTTCAGAGCGCCCCGAGACATGAGGACAAAAACGAGGAAAGGGGAAGGGGAGAGGGAGAGGGAGAGGGAGAGGGAGAGGGAGAGGGAGAGGGAGAGGGAGAGGGAGAGGGTGAGGGAGAGGGAGAGGGAGAGAACAACAAGGAGGAGAGGGGAAGAAGTGCGTTGGGTGAGACGAGGCGAGTGGATCGTGGCCAGTGCAGCATTCCGTTTGAGCGCTTCCCAAAAGGAAAGGAAGGGACGAGATAGGTGGTTGGAGCGGCGCTTCCCTCATCTCGCTTGCACATTCATGCTGCCGCTCCAACCACCTATCTCGTCCCCCCTCCACCAGCCGCCTCTCACTTTGCGCATCTGTCATCTCACCCTGAGCATCTGTCATCTCACCTTGAGCATCTGCCTGACAGCGCAGCACGCATCGAAGTTGCTCCTCATAGCCCGCAGAGTTGTCACATACAGCACCACCCCTCGCTCCCCGCCTGGCGGGCACCTCCTCTCAAATGAGGACAAAAGCACACTTGCTGCTGCCACCTGCGCGTCTGCTGGGAGTGAAGCCACTGCAATCGGTGACACTGTTACTGCTGCTTCTGCTGCTGCTGCTGCTGCTGCTGTTGCTTCGGCAGCTGCTGGTGCTTCTGCTGCTGCTGCATCTGCTGCTGTTGCTTCCACAACTATAATCTGTGTCCCAATCGAAGCAGCAACCAAATCTGCAACGGATGCTGGTGCCAATAGTGCTCCTACTCCCTTCTCTTCCCCACTTCCAGCAATCCGCAATTCCTCTCCTTCCCCTTCTCTCCCTGCTGCTGATTCCTCTGCTACTGCTGCTTCTGCAGCTGTTCCTGCATCTCCACCCATGCCTCTGCAATCCCAGTCCCCCATTCCTCGTTCCCCCTGCGTTTCCCCCACCCCCGCCGCTGCCACTCCTGCACTCATCACCACTGCTGCTGCTGCCTCACGCGTCACTGCTTCTCCCCCATCCCCTGCCCTTGCTGCCCCCACCCCTCCCCCAATATCTTCCGCCTTTCCCCCACCACTATCCAATTCAACCTTTTCCTCTTCTGCCCTTCCACCTTCAGCGTCCAAGGCAGCAGAGGAGAGCAGACGACGCAGAGACGCACTGTTCACGCCAATCCGCCAGCTGGCACCACCAACAGCGGCACCAGCAGCACCAACCGCAGCGTCAGCAGCGGCAAGGCCGCCACCACTACCAGAGCGATTGTCCCGTGCAGCGGTATGCGCACTGGAAGCAGCGCCAGCAGAGAATCGAAGACTGCTTATAGAGAGGAAAAGCAGCCGGCCAGGACTACCTTGAGAACAGAGGCTGCCACTACAGGGAGCAGAATGGTCACGCTGCTGGGGACTAGTGCACACGTGTGCAGGTACACGTGGGGACGCACCAGAATGCATGAAAGCAGAATGGGAACCACTATGGGAGTTACCGGAGCTGTGAGACCGGACTGCAGGTGCGTGTGCTTGCATCAGTGCGTGGGCGCCTGGGCTCGCTGGGCTTGCAGACATGTCTGACTTTAGGCGCCTGTGCTTGTACGGGTGGCGCTGGTAAGGGCTTTCATGCTTAAACGAACTGTTGTGACTGTAAGGGCTTGTGTGTTTATAAGGGCTTGTGTGCTTGTAGGGGCTTGTGAGTTTATAGGGGCTGATGTATTTCGTAACTCCACCCCTTGGACTGGGAGGCAGCTTTGGACTCATACACTCCTCTGGGCTCGGCACCTTTTGTAGGTTCGGCACCTCCTGTAGGTTCGGCACCTCCTGTAGGTTCGGCACCTCCTGTAGGCCCGGCACCTCCTGTAGGCTCGGCGCATGCTGTACACTCGACACAATCTCAGGGACCTGCAGGTCTTCTGCTAGCTCCGCATCCTCAAGACTCCGGACCTCCGCTAGGCTCGGTGGCACACTCTCTAGGCTTGGCAGTTTCTCTAGGGTGGGGCGAGCTCTCTGTCCCGCCCCCTCTCCCACTGTAACACCTCGAGCCACACACAGCTGGTCCGTGCTGCCTTGCATCTCCTTGGTGCTTTCGCCTTTCCCTGGGCTGATGGGCGGGGTGACCTTGCTCCAGTCAGCAGCGCTGTGGCGATTAAACACATCCTCCATTGACGCGAGCAGGTCAGGGTCAAACACACACCTCTCTCTCTGCTCTCTCTGCTCTCTCTGCTCTCTCTGCTCTCTCTGCTCTCTCTGCTCTCGCTGCTCTCCCTGCTCTCCCTCGGTACCAGCAGCCCGAGTAGCAGTAACAACGGCTTTCTCACCCCCTCCAACCCATTCCTTTGCAGCACCTATGCCCTGCTTTGATCTACTCCCAGCTGATTCATCCCCTTTTCGCTTGCCAGCCCTTTTAGCCGCCTCTCTTCCCTCGGCCTCTGATGACTTCTGAGATGACTTTTGAGTCGACTCAGAAGTCATCTCTTTAGCCGCCTCGCTTCCCTCGGCCTCTGATGACTTCTGAGCTAACTCTGATATCATGTCTGGTTTACTCCCAGACAACCCGTCCCCTTCTCCTTCCCCAGCCCTCTCGCCTCTCTCTCCTCCCTCAACCCCTTCTTTGCTCCCACCGCCCTCCCCCATCCCATTCCCTTCCGCACAACGCATGGGCACCACCCCTGAACCCTCCTCTTCTTCCTCCTCCTCCCCGTCCGCCTCCATTCTAATCACAACCACACTCTCGGCACTCCTCTCACCAGCGCCCTCCCTCCACGCCTCTTCCATTCTGCTCATGGCTATTCTGCTGCTCGCCAGGAGAGGGCTTAACCCACGCCCTCCCTCCTCGTCCTCTTCCCACCCTCCACGCGTTACCACCGCTCTGCTTTCCGCCAGGAGGGATTTCAAAGCGCCCGAATCTTCGTCCCTCCGCACGTGCTGCTCGTACTCTGCAGCCATGGCGCTGCTGCTGCCTGCCGTGAGGGGAGTCACCCCTCTCACCTCCCCATCCTCCACCAAGTCTTCATCCTCCTCCAGTCCCCCTGCACCTGCTACGTGCTCCGCCTCCCTCTCCTCCTTCTCCTCCCTCTCCTCCCTCTCCTCCCTCTCCTCCTTCTCCTCCCTCTCCTCCCTCTCCTCCCTCTCCTCCCTCTCCTCCCTCTCCTCCTTCTCCTCCCTCTCCTCCCTCTCCTCCCTCTCCTCCCTCTCCTCCCTCTCCTCCCTCTCCTCCCTCTCCTCCCTCTCTTCCTCCCTCATTTCCTGTCTCACCTCCTCCTTCCCCTCCTCCCTTACTTCCTCCCTCACTTCCTCCCTCACTTCCTCCCTCACTTCCCCCCTCCCCTCCTCCGTCCCCTCCTCTCTCAACCACGCCAGCACGCCCATGCTCACCAGCCCCCAGTACCGCCCCTTCCCACCTCCGCCCCGCCCCTGATCCTCCCTCCTCGCCTCGCCTCCTGTCCCTTCTGCTTCACCCCCTTGTTCTTCTCTCCTCCTCGTCTGCCCCCCTGCCCCATCTGCGTCAGCCTCCCCTGCTTTCCGCCTCGCCTCTCCTCCTGCCGCACCACCTTCGACCTCCTTTTCTTCCCTCCTCGCATCTCCCAACCCTCCCTCGTCGTCCATCCGTCTGTCTCTCCCCCTCTCCTCACCTTTCTCTCTGTCAACCCAAATTCTCCCACCCTCCCAGTTCCCCCCATCCTCTCCCTCCTCGTTCTTCCCTCCCATCTTATCAACATCCCTCATCTCCTCCCCATCCTCCGGTCCCTTCCCATCTTCCAACCCCTCCCGGCCATCAGCCCCCTCCTTATCTTTTACCCCTTCCCCATCCACCACTCCCCTTTCCTCCGCCACACCCTTCCCATCATCCACTCCCTCACCATCCTCTAGATCCCCCAAACGCGCATTTCGCTCCCCCCTCTCCTCTCCCTCCTCTCCCTTCTCTCCATCCTCTCCCTCCCCTCCCTCCTCTCTCTCCTCTCCCTCCTCTCCCTCCCCTCCCTCCTCCCTCTCCTTTCCCTCCTCTCCCTCCTCTCCCTCCTCTCCCTTCTTCACTTCCTCCCCTCTCGTGCCCTTCAAAAGGCTCTCCCCACTCGTCTCCCCGTCAACCTCCTCCCCCTCGCCCCCGCCTCCCCACTCCACCGCGCTCCCCCCCTCTCCTCCCCCGCCCCTCCCCCCAATCCCCTCCACCTCCACATCGTTCGACTGAACGCTCTCCTCCAAACACACCTCCACCGCACCCAACTCCTCCAAACATTCATCGTCCAACCATAACTCTTTCCCGCCTCCTCTCCACCCCCCTTCCCCACCACCTCTCCCGCTTCCGCTTCCACCCCTCTTCCTCCCCTTCCACTCCCGTACCCCGCCCATAACCCCTCCCCTCCCCCGCCCCCTGCCCCTGCCCATGCCCCTGCCCCTGCGCTTACCCCCTGCGCCTTCCCCCCCTCCCGCCCTGCGACTCTGCGCCTTACCTCCCCCATTCCCCCCCTCACCCTGATCGCTGCTTCTCCCCCTGTCCTCTTCCGCATGCCCTTCCGCCTGCTTCCCCGGCCCTGCGGTTGTAGAACAAGCCACGGAGCTCGAATACGCGGTAGAACCACAATCCGTTACCGTGCTACACTCCGTCACAGTGTTACACTCCGTTACAGCCACTACAGTGCCACCATCTTCTACACCGCATTGGTGACCAACAGCATTCCATTCCACGGCTGCCACACCCTCCCCACCGCACTCAACCGCACGAGGAGCTAACAGCACCTGCTCGTCGTGGCCATTATCAGCACCCAGCTCGTGGTCCGTTTGACAACGCTGCGAATCTTGAGGCGGTTAGGCAGCGTCAAGTGCGGCGGGTTCGAGAGCGTGGATGTGAACTAATCGATCCAGAAATGGGGACCGCGTGTGGACATAACTCCACGGTACGGTGGTGCACGGTTTATTACTTCGCACTCAACAGGTGCCTGCGATCACCGTGGCTTACCGTCACGGGAAATGTTGAAGATGCAGTGTCTGTGTACTCCCAGACCAACGGGCAACCTTGTAACGACTGTCCTGTAATGGTCGCCTATAGCGGACTTCGTTAAGGCACCTGAACAGGGTTTGCAAGGTATGTGCCTAAACAAGTTGTCCTGGTACACGGTATTGGGTACCGGTGCGGCGACGATAAGGTTACACGTCATAGCCGCAGTTCGAGGCCGACGCGTGGACAGGGGTCTTAAGAAAAGCAGCTAATGACGCGTAACCCATCCGTCATGTGCTGTACAACTCACAGACGGTTTAGATTGACCCAGTCGGGCGAGGATTCCAATCCACGGCTGTCAGTCACTTCGAATGCCACGCCCCCAAGGGAGCAGGATTCGATTGACGCGACTGGTTGGTTGATGGGTGCAAGACTCCTGTTCTTTGTTGTCTCATTTGCGTTTTTTGCGAAACCCTTGCTGTGTCTCTTTGGGTACTACTCGTAACCCTAGCTAATGCCCTTCCGCGCAGGCCAGTGCTGCAACAATCACCCTATTGATGAAGCCAGTTCGAGGTCAGAACGATGTCTCTAACCTTAGACCGACCCATGCGAGATAGGAAGCCACCCGCACACCTTAACGGGACCGATTTCGTAGTTACCACGGTCCGCACTCGAGCGCTGGACAGCAAATGGGTGGAAGAGAGTGAGCGCACGCGTGTGCTCGTTTGTGAATATCGAACTCGGCGTCTACGTGGCGACAGTCATTTGACGCCAGCCCAACGTCAGCCCACTCACGGTGTTAGCGCCGACCCACGCCAGAGACCGTTGCCTAATCCATACGGCCAGACTCCAGAGTCCGTGCACGAGGAGCGCGAAGCACGGAGACGTCAACAAACCAAGCTGTTGACGGAGATTGCGTCTTCAAACGCGGGGCCTGCAGAACAGTCAAACAAGGCAAGGGGTAAGCCACTTCCGTACGTGCTTTTATTGCCGCATGGCTCGCGCTGAGTTCTTATTAGGAATGGTTAATCGAGCCGTTGGCCATGGGCGGTGCCACCAATACGGTGACCCTGGGTACTCACCAAGCTACTAAGTAGCGTTTGCGTTTGTTGTTGCAGGTAGTGATTCGCCCAAAAGCGGGGACACTAAGCACGGCGGTCCACGCAGCACTGAGTGCGGCCCTGAGGCATGGCTGAAGTACAACGAGGTGCTGTTTACAGTGCAACACTCATCATGCTCTGAAGAGCCCGACGAAGACGACGAGGGCACGGAGTCCTCATCCTGTGACAGCGAGGATCAGTTTGGCGACGCGGACTGGGTCGCAAGCGAGACCGAGTCCGAAGGGGAGACTGATAACACGCCTCCTCCCTCTCACCAATCTGAACTCGCAGGAACGGGAGGTTGCGGCCAATCTGCATCAGGCCGTGCGGGTAAGCGCTTGCGGGCCACCGGGAGCGGGTCCAATCGCTCACGCTGTGACGCCAACACGTCTGTGCTTCGACGGGTCGTGGCTGTGTCTACACGGGCGTCCGGCATGAGGCGCAACTTTTTTAACATCTACGAGGAGACGAGCGACGTTGACATTCCGTCGGCTACAGGCCAGAGCGCGAATGTTGCACGAGGCGAACCGTCAACGTCAGAGACCCGAGTACACGATAAGAAATTGCAGCCGTCACTCACCACGGCGGCAGCGGGTCATGGTGGGTACCGGGCCACATCGACCCCCACACCTACCACCCCTCTGAATCGGTCGCAGGATGTCGTCAGGGGATCGGCGTTTTCAGGTAACTCCGCGAGGCCGTCGCCGCTCACACCGACCACAACACTTAAGCACAGTGGTGTGGAAGCCGAGTCTAACGCGGCACCATCTCGTGGCGGGGGGGTGGTGAACCGGACCTTGTTCGCTTCGCCGCCCAGGATGCATCCTTCTAAAACTGCCGGCTCGCCTTCTAACATTACCCCTGCCACGCCCTTGGTAGCACCTTCACCGCAGGTGCACGACCGTGGGCCGGACGGAGCTGGTGTGTTGCCTGGCATGATTCCCACGCCCTTCCTGGACACATGCGAGGACACTCACGCCAGTGTCCGTGGAGCGGACACCGTTCTTGGCGGCGATGGGTGTCGAGACAACGTCGCAGGGCGTGCGATGGAGCAAATACGGCTGCTGTGGGCGCAGGTTCAGGCGACTCGTGGGACAAAGAGTCTGACGGCTGCGGCACAAGGGGGCGTGATGAACTTCACCCTTGGCGAAGACCTGCATGCCGCTCTGGCGGGAATGGACGGCGAAGCGGCGGAAGAGTCGGGCAAAGGTGGCGGAGTTGTAACGCCAGCCGTGGCAGCCCAGCCGCAGGTGTGGAGGCCTGGCGGCAGGACTGGAGATGCACCCCAACATAGTGGGGTTCGGAGGGAAGCGTCCGTGGCGACGCAAGCACCAACACGACCCCCCGGAAGAGCTGCCAAAGAGTTAGCGCCTGTTGCAGAGGCATTTGAGCGGCCAAACCGCAGATTCGCAATGAACCGACTGTCTGGAGCTGGGAGGCTGGCGGTCGTGGGGAACCACGTGGCAACCCGGGTGGGCGGTGTTGGCGTGGGGACAGAGACGGGGAGGGCCGCGGGGAGCGTAGCGCCTGATGGTGTTGTGTGGGATCGACACGCGTCAGGCATGCAAGGAAGAGGGTTGAAGCGAGAGCGGTCGAAGATGACGATCGTGGTCGACTACAACCCAAACGATGACAGGCCTGAGTTGCAGCCGGGAATGCCTTCGGCAGACCAGATACACGTATGTGGACTAGGCATTCCTGGATAATTGTACGCATGTGGCCTCGGTGTGGTTGTGATGTTAAGCCTGGCGATTTGCCCTGTTGTAGTCTCCATAGTCAAGTGTCGAAACTGCTCTGTTCCCGTGGCGTCGTGGTTCCCCCCACCCCCCCCCCCCCCCACCCCCCCCCTACCAACCCCGGCCCCCAGTTTTACGCCAAGAAGGCGATGCATCTGCTGTTGCGTTCATGCGCCGCGCATGGCGTAACGTACTGGCCGACGGACGACGAGAGGAACGTGGCCCTTCTCGTGGTGCTCCGGTGCCACTACGACGTCTGTCAGCTAGACGTTGACCGCGCCATGAACAACGGGGCGTACAGCAAGGTGGTCAACAAGATCTGGTCAAAGTTCAGGAGTGACTCGTCGTCGAACGGACGCCGCAGGATCGTGGATGGGCTGGAGATCAAGGTCGCAGCCCCCAGCATCTACAAGCTGGAGATCGCTATCGACACCAAGAAGGATCTGCAGCGGAAATACGCGCCCAGTGAGTGTCGTGGGTGCATGGAGGGGATCCCCATGGAGGGCTCACAGGGCAGGGCCTATGTATGCTGGGGCTGCTTTAACCACATACTTGCCTGCCGCACCGTGTACAGAGAAGGAGCTTATGCAGCTTGTATCGACATGGAGCTGCGAGAAAGGGGATTTGCGGCCGTTTACCACCAAGGTCTTTTTCCAAGCATGCAAGGCGGCCTACCCAGAGTGGGTGTTTGGAGGCAACCTGGTGCTGGTGCCATACCACATCGCCTGGGTCTTGTATTCCGTGAGTGGATTGAAGCTATTCGTTCCGTGTTCTAAGTGGCCCCATGTATCCCACTGACAGTGTTCTGCAATTAACCTGATGGCAGTTCGATTTCGGGATACGCAACTGGGAGACAACAGCGATATGCATGACTCCCAGCCCTCTTGACAACGAGGGGGGGCTAGGTTACTGTAACGAGCAGGTGCTGAAAGTGATCACCCATTGGCTGGGTGTGTCAAAGGGCAGGTGGTACGATCCAGTTGTGGGCGGATTCAGGTGGGGGGCAGAGCACCTGTATGTAAACGCGAGTGACCTGGAGGAGTTCAAGCCCGTGCAATATGGGGGAAAGATGGACCCGGGTGGTGACACCGACGAGCCGTGGCTCACCTGATGTTGTTAGATTGTGGTTCAGTGATTTTGGGGGACTAGGCATGCATGTAAGAGCTTATATGTTCGGCCTGTTATTACGGGTCCGTAGTGTGGGTGCAGTATATGTGAAGGTTAGCTACTAGTAGTGCACAGTTGATTGCTATGTAACTAAGTGCGACAGAAAATGTAATATACGTTATGCTTCACAAATTGTTATATGCGTTACGCGTTCGATGGGTTAGTGGATCATATTGTATCGAGGATGCGGTGCGGTCGATTACACCATGGGCATAATATGTTGCGTCCGATATAAACGTAACCCATGTAACAAGTATCGACGCACTCAATGACGGGGATTAGGCGGTTTGTGTGCTAGACACGTGTGACCTAAATCTGCCCTTGGAGAGACTTTTGGGTCAGTCTATCTGACCCGTACCTGACTTTTCCCGCCAAAATCTAACCCGTACCTGACCCGTACCTGACCCGAAAGTCGCTTTTGGGTTAGCCTCTCTGACCTCAGGTTAACCTAAAGTGTCAGTTCCAAAAGTAACTTATGGGTCAGATTTCCAGATGTCCCCAATCTTGCCCGGAAGTCACCTGGGGGCCCCTTTCGGGTCAGTACATTTTAGGGATGATTGATAGAGTTGTTTGGGGGGAAGGACAAGGAGGAGAGACGGGGGGAGTTGAGGAGAGAGGGTTCGTTGTACGAATGATGTAGCAGGGGGGGGGTTCTTGAAAGGAAGAGTGGAGATGATCCAGAGGATGTGGAGGAGGAAGTTCGTCCGGAAGAGGAAGAGAGAGAGATGAGGATGACGTGGAAGAAGAGAATGCAGGAGCAGGGGGATCTTGAAAGGAAGACGGTTTGTTACGCAGCCTTCTGGTACAGCTCTTGCCAATATTTCCTTTCCCATGTTCTAATGACCCAAGGAATTAGTCGAGAGGGGGGTGTTGAGTGTGGAAAGGAATAGATTTCCCAAAATTGTTGCATATATCATCACAATTACAACGAAGTACAGGTTATTCCCCACTACCACACACACATTCCAGTCAAACCCCCTATCCCCTCTACCACCCTTCCGAACAAAAACCCAGGCCAAGATTGCCAAACGCATTCCCGCGACCGCACAGGCGAAAAAAGGCAACCCACACAATAAGGAAAGCAGAAAGTCGTAGCAACAGAACTCAAGGAGAAGCGTAACAAGAGGTTACACTCCCTCGCAGTCACAGGTTCACCCTCTTTGTGAACCAAGAGGCTCCCGCAAATCCTTCTTGTGAGGTTACTCGTCGTGGCTCGTCGCACCCTCGGGAAACTCGCTGTGAGTTGAGCATTACTACTATACGGGAGTCCGTCAGGCGTGCAATCGACGGGAATCGTTCGAAAAAGGCGCCACCTAATCATCGTGGTGGTCGTGGTGGTGATCGTCGTCGTGGTGGTCGTCGTGGTGATCGTCGTGCTCCTTCTTGGGCGCCGGTGACGGCTTGGGCTTGGGCGTGCACTTCTCAACGCACTCCTCGTACTTCTCCTCGCACACCGGGGCCTTGTACCACTTGAGGCACTGACGGCGGCGGTACAGGCACCAGTCCTTGCAGCCCCACTTGCCGTACTTGCAGTTCTTGAACGACCTGTACGCCTTGCGCTCGCACACCGTCGACTGCGCCTCGCACATCTCCTTCTCGTCCGCATCCTCCGCTTTCGCAACGCATTCCTCCTCCTTGGTGTCGCAAGCGGCGTACTTGATCTTGTACTTCTGAATGCACGTCAGCTTCGGCTTGGGCTCCTCGGGCTCCTCGGGCTTGGGCTTGGGCTTGGGCTTCTCCTCGTGGTGATCGTCGTGGTGGTCGTCGTGGTGGTCGTCGTGATGGTCGTGGTGGTCGTCTCCCAAGAAGCGCCTTGCGGCGACTGCGGCGCTCTGCTCGAGATCTGCAGTCGTGCAAAACAAAACGCGTCGCGTCAGGATTTCACTAAATGCAAAAAAAAAAAAAAAAAGATAAAAAAGAGATAAAAAAAAAAGATTAAAAACATCACGACTTTGAAGCAGAAGACACAGCAGCGGAATGACGACCCACCTGAAGTGGCGACGGAGCTGGACTCCGCATAAGCGGAGGGTGCAAGCAGAGCGACCGAAATCGCGACCAGAAGAGCGAGGATCTTCATCGGGGCCATGATGAAAGGACGAAAGGTGGGAACTTGGGAAGGGAAGTGAACCTCGAAACGACGTTTGGAAGTGAATGACTCGACTGGATTTCCCAGCCGCAATTTATTCGCGAAATTTTGCCCCACAGATGCTCCTCCCCCATCAAGCCTCAGGCGAAGCGCCGTCGGTGGTCGACGAGGGCCGGGGATTGGTTGGAAAACAGCGCCGATTCCACGGGCAGTCGATAAGAATTTCTCATGAGCCCTGTATTCTGTAAACCTGCTTAAATGTGACCTGATGATATTAGACTAATCAACCATAGAATATTTGGCGCGAAGTCGATTTGGCCCCTAATAACTATATTTTGCTTCGGGCTGGTCCTGTAAAATAAACAATCACCATACTTGAAGGCGTCACGGGAGGGCGGCGTCGCTTTAGCGACTCGGTTTGTTGACGCGGTGTCACTGCTTTATCGCTGCCCCCTCAACAAGACTGTAAGCTGAACTCCGTCCGATGAACTGTGATCGACGTTAGAAATAATATATCATCCACTCTAATCTGCCCGATAAAAAATGACTACGTGGCATGCACATTGCCACATTTGTCATCCTCGCCAGAAGACCTAGGTACTGTACTTGTAGAACAGAAGTACTGTAAATGGTTGAGAAGTGAAGCTTCTAGAAGAAGGAAGCTAAAACTCTTTGCAAAAGCTTCTAAGCAAAAACTCTTTAGCTTCAAACCCCACCTGTTGTATGGTATCTGTCAATCAGACCTTTTTGCAAGTCCCTACAGAACATAATCAAACAATATCACGTCACAAGGGTCTCCAACCCTGTCGTTTAGTATCCATAGCCAAGTGAGAAGAGCTTGCAAACCACAATGGTACACAGAAACTGGTCAGACTAGGAGCACACTCAACGGTGCATCTTTGCTTGGAAGTGGTAAGAACGAGAATGCCATGCCCTTGCAATTTTTTTCCAGCCTACTAGCCACACTGCCTGCTATGGCGACTACAAGGTACTACAGGAAACACAGAAGATGCTGCTGCTATATATATTATTCCTGATACCGTACATGCCTCCTTCAATGGTCGACTTACCATATTGGTCTACCTTGCAGGGGCGAATTCAGCATATTCGACCGTCGAGAAAATGTGGCTAGAAGATATCGACGTGAGGTACCGCAGAGCGCCGAACAAAGCTGACAAGCATGAACCAAGGCAACAGGGGCAACGGAAAGATGGGGCATTTCATAAATGGGGAGAAGAAGAACAATTCTGGACTTTGAGCAGGGTGAGGGAATGAGGTAATTCAGTAGAAGAATTGATGGAGGGTAAAAGTGGAGGAAGGAGAAACAAGGAGTAGTGAAGTGCGAGGAGGAAGGTAAATTAAGAAATGATGATTCCGAACGACCAGATAGCAGGAGAGCGTGGTGTGCAGTGGGGGGGAGGGGGAGTTGGGAGAGGGGAGGAGGGAACGGGGAAGCGGGAGGGGAAATGTGTGGGTTAAACACATATAGAGAGCACAGGGCGATTACACATATGGTAGAGAGCAGGTGCATGGGAGACGGTAGGTGATGGGAGAGGCTAGGCGGATGGAGGAGAGTAGGTACATGCCATGGGAAGGGGTGGGGAAGAGGGGGAGGTAGGGTTCGAAGGGGTGGGGCGAGGAGGGCACAGCTTGAGTCAGAAGGACGTACCTTAATTTTGGGCGTATTAGCCGTCTATCTCCTTCCCCGCTGTCAGCCTTCCTCTTCCTGCGCTTCTGTGATCTCATCGTCCTCTGGCACGCCTCTCATGTATAGCACGTTGTTGCATCTGCCCGTCCGCAGGTTGATTTACATGACAACATGCAGACGGAACGCAGACCCAGCACAGCACACGAAATATTCATGTGTAACACACACACATAACCATTTCAGTATAGGGAAGGATGGGATGGAGGGGAAGGAGGGAAAGCCAGTCAGCACATCCAATCACAAGGTAACATTCGCACTGCAGACACGAATGAAAAAGAACGAGTCAGCAAGGAAGGAAGCGAGTCAGTGCGAAAAAGAACGATGAAATGAAGAGCATCATGCGAAGGAGCATGCGAGGCACGGAGCATAATAAGAAGGGGCATGCGAGGCAGGGAGGAGCGCACCTGATGAGCACTTCACCAAGGCTTCCCATAAACTGACCGTCGATATACTCTTCCGTGCTCGCTAGCTGCACACACCGTCAACGCAACACACGGAACGATCATGGACGATAGTATATACAATTGCGATGACCTGCTGCGAATCGCATATAACCGTATCGTTACGAAACGCGAAACGTGATATTTCTTGTTATACCTGAAGGTTCATATAGGCGTCGACGGACATCAGATAGCCTGCGAGATTCAAAATACGCAATTAAGTCAACAGCGATACGAACAGGTAGTCCAAAGGTCACAAAACACAAACTTTATGTGTTAAGCACACACCTTTGTACTCCATGCCCCATTTCAACTTTACGATGACTTGCTTCCCCGTGAGATCGTTTAGAAACGGCTTAGGGTTTACTGGAACGGTCTGTGGAAACGCGAACGAGAGAGAAGAGAATAAGCATCAGGAAGCAGAATTTGGGCATTTTCCATCTCTAAACAAGACAACGGAAAACGAACTTACCGCCATGTTCTCACTGTGGTGACCTGACGAAGGTAATCGACAGCAAGTAGTTACGACGAAAGACGGATCAGGATGCAAGAGCTAGGGATCTCAGCAACTGATAAGTGAAGAGCAATTGATACTCGTTATTGCGGCGTTGCACCTTTAGATATTATCGAGTTTGTTGCAGTGCATGCACAGAAGAAGTTTGTGCGGTCCGGAGCGGTGCTTCTGAAGAGGTTTGATAGACCGACCTTAAAATTTAGCGTATACAAACACAAACTTTCTGTTCCTGCTGTCACCGCAGCCGACGAACTGTAAGCCGCTTGCGTTCTTCCCCAACGTGGCAGCATGTGAGTGGCCATCTGAGCTCCAGCGACGCCCCTTCCCCTGACTCTGCAAGTTCCAGAACCACCTGGAGAGCCGAGCGGACAGAACGAGAAATATCTTCTCCGCCTTCCTCTCTCCCCTTCGTACCAGCACTTGTGCTACCATCACAAGGCATTCCATTTCATTCCGATTACAGAGTCGATGCTCTAATCGCCTCTCCTGCACTAATATTTTTAGGCTCCCGAACATTCTCTCGAGATTCTTGGTCGCTAGGACGTCCTCCTGCTCTCAATTAGTCTGCGAGACGAAAGATCCCGGCAACACCACCATTTCGTTGTGATCAGCTGTCACTAACTCTACCGTCAGAAGTGCAACGTCGTCACTCTATACTCTTTAAGCAGCGCTCCTAATTCTTTACTTTCTTCGAGGCTTCGGATCGGTCTTCAACATCTGAACTTCTCGTTCTTCTCTCATCCAAACCACCATGGGGTACGGGAATTGTGCCTGCTACGTCTTGACTCCGCAACACAGATTAATAGAATCATCTTCGTCTGGTCGGTTTTGCTTGTGCATATCGGTTCGATTATGTGGGGTTTATCATGTAAGTTAGTCTACGGTAATTCGCACTGACGATAACCTGCGTCTGGTCTGTGCAGCCGCCATCCAGAGGTGATCTGGGCTCAACGGTCAGACAATGTTATCATCACAGTCGAGCTCCCTGACGCTAAAGACATCAAGACGAATCTAGATCCCGAGGGGAAGCTATCGTACTCAGCTAAAGCAGGAGCCGACGATCAAGACTTCGCCGTCGATCTTGAGCTGTTTGATAAAATTAATGTCGAGGTGCGTGGTTCGGCCAACATAAATAAGATTCGTCCAGTTTTGACACCGAATTGCATCCGTTTGGAAGGTACTCCGTTTGGTCATTGGTCCTGGTCTTGGCGATTGGGTACGTTATAACGTTATTGACGCAGCTTCTCGTTTTCCGTGCTGGCGATCCGTTTCCAGGAGAGCAAAGTGGTGAGCACGTCGCGGCACACGTTATTCATGGTGGTGAAGGCGGAGGCCAAGTGGTGGCCGCGGCTGATCAAGGCAGCAGGACGAGCTCCGCCGTTCCTCAAAGTTGACTGGAACAAGTGGGTTGATGAAGACGAGGAGTCAAGTGCTAACCAATGTGAGTACAAGTGGGATAACGCCTGATCGTGAACAGGTTAGATAATGAAAGAACACGAGATGAACAATACGAAGGGAAACAAGTTATGTGTTTTTTTGCACAATGGTATAGGATGACAAATCAACTTTTACGTGGCCATGGTTGCTGAAGCGTATCGCCTGGATGGCTGGTCGGTCCAAGCAATTGCTGTGCTACATATGCTCTGTCACACGCTTTTTCACAGTTGTGTAGAGTTTGGGTATGTCATATCACTCCACACCCCTTGAAACTTCATATCTCATATTGCTCCCTTTTAACTCTTAAATCTCCACCCTCTCTTTGTTACTTCTGTTTTTCACAGTGGACCCTGACTTCATGAAACAATTCCAGGTGAGGCACTGAAAGTCCATTTTACCTCACTTCTGACACTGATATTAACTATATTGCGAAATTTCTCTTCAATTCTGCTCATTTCTGTACATGCTGATCTCAGAGTGTGGGACTGGCTTGGTTGCGTGCATTCAGCACATTTATCCTTACGAATTTCCTTGACATGCCTCGTTCTGCTTTGAGATGCAGGGTGCTGGTGGTTTCGGTGGTGCTGGCGGCTTTGGTGGTGGTTTTGGAGGTGGTGATTTTGGAGGTTCTGACTTTGGTGGTGCTGATTTCGGAGGTGCTGGGCTTGGTGGTGATGAGGATGAGGACGAGGAGGATGAAGGTAAGTGAAATTTCCATGCACTTGCAACACTCACATACCCAGCCTTTCCTTTCTTCAAACCTCTCGTCTGACCTTCATTCTGATCTCCTGCCCTTGCTCCTTGTCCCGCCCCAGTTTTGAGCCTGTTTGGTCTTGTCTCCTGGCACACCCCCGTTTCCCTCTTTTCCCCCACCCCTCCAAATCTCATCAATCCTTTCTCCGTGTCTCAATTCCACCGCATGCAATTCCCCACTTCCAACACGGGTTAATTTATTTCCTTGTACGGTACTTGCAGACCTGGGAGACCTTGAGAAGTGATCCCTCGTTCAGTCATCATGGGTTGAACACCTGTATTCACATGAGGCTCCACGGAATGCTAGTTAGGAGGCTTGAGCAGCTGATTCAGCTGGGGAATGAATTAGCTCACGTGCTTTTTAGTATAAATCTGAAGAATTGTGCAACATAGCGTTACATTGGATGACAAAATCAGTCTGCATTATGTGGCTTGCAGTTGTGACTAATTGGATACTCGATTGCTCCGACTTCAGACACTCTGGAAATTCCACCACTCCACCCGCGCGGGTTGGTCTAGGGCTCTGGGAACTGGAGACAGGAGAGAGAATGTGCGGGGAGGACATTATGGGGGTTCAGTTGGGGTCCATTTATTGAATCGATTATGCTAATAAAAAACTGTCATCACGGGGATGTAGCTCAGATGGTAGAGCGCTCGCTTAGCATGCGAGAGGTATGGGGATCGATACCCCACTTCTCCACATTTGCGGGGATAGCTCATTTAGGAGAGCGTCAGACTGAAGATCTGGAGGTCGCGTGTTCGATCCACGCTCACCGCAGTTTTAATGCTTGATTCTTGGATATAAGGGTGACAGAACAAAAGGTCCCTCAGTTGCATCTTTGTTGGAGAAAAAGAGATGACGTGGAAGGAGGTCTTTCGCTCGATATGGGAGGATCCGCGAGCCCATTTCAAACCGCCATAAAGGAGGGTATGGGGGAATAACTGCTATGCTCGTTAGTGGTTAGGTCCTCCATGGAAACAGTTACGACTGTGGTTGTATGCTTATATAGTGTACTTCCAACCAAAAAAAAAGAAGAAAAAAAAAAGATATAAGGGTGACGCCAGGTTGTACATTTCTCAGCACCTTTACAGTTCGTGTATCGTGGCTCAGGACGGTTCCACACGGTAGGAAGCGGTTTTCAAGCTTTGCTGTTTTGCACCGTGAAGAAACGGAGTTGAGTGTACAGAAGTTGTACAACCTGACGTCGCCCTAAGGGCTAGCACATGGGGTTTCTGTATTTGTCTGGCAGCAGTTCTTCTTACAGGATTCTTTCCCCTCTACAATGATTGGGAACTCTCTCCAGTACTATGCACTTGACTGTTGGGTTTCCATTCCATCTTTCTGAGACTACAGGGTGTTCAGCAGGCCATGCCATGAGAGGTGCACTTAGTCCAGGACAAATTCCGAAACAAGCCCTGAGTGGATGCCACTCCTTCAGCGAAGAATCTGAGCATTGCCTAGTTGCTTCTCTGTTGTTTTTTCTAAGTACACAGTTCTGGCTGGGGTTCACCAGTGTTTTCAAACCATGTCATTGAGTATTCTCCATCAAACATGTATATGAGGGAACTCTGATTGGATTGGACACATTTTGGACACATAACGCCTACTAGCTTGCTCCCCCTTTTTCCATAACTCTTTCCCTTTGTTTCTTTTACCTTCCAACACTTCCCCTCCCCCACCATCCATCATCTCTGCGTCACCTTCCACTTGTCCTCCTTCTCCCCCTTCGCACCCTCCCCTTTCTCCCCATTCTCCCCACTCTCCCTCCTCTCACCCTTCCCCTTCTCCCCCTTCTCACCCTTCCCCTTCCTCCCCTTCCCTTTTTTCTCCTCCCCTCCTCCCCCTTTCAACCCCATCTCTAGCTTCACCCGCACAGCCACCCCCTTCCGCCTCTCACAAAACCTCTCCACAGCCTCCTCCCCCACCTCCCCGCCTTCCCCCACCTGCAGCCCCAGCCGTCTCAGCTTCCCCCCTTCCCCCCGCGCGGGGGACTGCCAGGGGGCGTCCCACCAGGCATAGGGCAGGGCGGGGGAGAGGGCGCACTGGGGGGGCTGGGCGGGGCAGGAGAGACGGCCAGAGAAGGTGTGCCAGGCGTGGCCCCTCCCCCCCTGGTTGGCTAGACCGTTCTCCAGTAGGTGCGAGTGAAAGGCGCTTAGAAGGAGGAAGCGCGAGGCTTGAGGGGAGGGTGTGTCTTCTGCAGACGGGTAAGGGGGAAGCGGGAGGACATGGGAAAGTGGGAGGGGAGGGAAAGCAGGGAAATGGAGAGAGTGAGAGTGAGGCAGTGTGAAAGAGAGGGGAGGAGAGGGAGCACTGGGGGGGCTGGGCGGGGCAGGAGAGGCGGCCTGAGAAGGTGTGCCAGGCGTGACCGCGACCCCCCTGCTTGGCTAAACCGTTCTCCAGTAGGTGGGAGTGGAAGGCGCTTAGAAGGAGGAAGCGCGAGGCTTGAGGGGAGGGGGTGTCTTCTGTAGACGGGTAAGGGGGAAGCGGGAGGACATGGGAAAGAGAAGGGGGGAGGGAAAGCAGGGGAAGCGAGAGGGTGAGAGTGAGGCAGTGTGAAAGAGAGGAGAGGAGAGGGCGCACTGGGGGAGGTTGGGCGGGGCAGGAGAGGCGGCCTGAGAAGGTGTGGGGGAGGTTGGGCGGGGCAGGAGAGGCGGCCTGAGAAGGTGTGCCAGGCGTGGCCCCTTCCCCCCTGGTTGGCTAAACCATTCTCCAGCAAAGGGGGAAGGAGGGAGTGTCAGTTGCAAGGGGGAGGAGGACCAGACTCTAAAGGTCGTCAGGACAGCTCACCTAGGATCTTGGCAGCAGCAGGGGAGGTAGCGAGCCGAGAGAAGGTGGTGAGGGCCCTTGAGCGCTTCTGTGCTTTGATGCATGCGGGTGAAACCGGCACCTACAACAGCACAGCACACCACACACTCTACAGCATGTCACGACTCACCTAAGCTACTGGCCGCGGCTACAGAGGCAGCGAGCTGAGAGAAGGTGTTGACGACCCTGGAGTGCTGTGTGGGCCACCGATGGCACAAAACGGCCACTGATACCAGCACAGCAAACTGCACACTTTACCACGCCTCATGGTCACTCACCTAAGCTCCTGGCCGCAGCTAGAGAGGCGGCGAGCTGAGAGAAGGTGGTGAAGACCCGTGAGTGCTGTGTGGGCCAGTAACACACGGGTCCAGCACAGCAAACTGCACGCACCACAGCAAACTGCATGCACACTCCAGAGTCCATCATGCACACTCTAGTGACTCACCTAGGCTCCTGGCCGCGGCTAATGAGGCAGCAAGCTGAGAGAAGGTGGTGAAGACCCTTGAACGCCCCATGCTTGCTTGGTGAAGGGTCTTTGAGTGCAGACTCTACCACAGCTCATGACAACTCACCTAGGCTCCTGGCCACGGCTAGAGAGGCAGCGAGCTGAGAGAAGGTGGTGAAGACCCTTGATCGCCCCGCAGAGATGAAGGCCCATAGTGCGCCCGGGCAAGCTGGGAGTCAACGTGCCTACCCAGAAAACAGCTGTACGCCAACACGCCTCACGACTGCTCACCTAGACTCCTGGCCGCGGCTAAAGAAGCAGCGAGCTGGGAGAAGGTGGTGAAGACCCTTGAGCGCCCCGCAGAGATGAAGGCGTAGCGGGCCCGGGCGGCGAGGAAGAAGTCGACCAATGCCACCCAGCGGGGCAGAGGGCCCCAGTCTCGCACTCGGAAGGATGGGAGCTGCGAGGGAGAGCGATGGAGAGGGGAGAGATGGGAAACAGGACATCGAGGGTAGAGATAGGTCTTTGTGGCGACCTGAAAAAGGTCCCAGTCCCAGTCGCCCAATGCCACCCAGCGGGGCAGAGGGCCCCAGTCCCGTTTTGTTTTGAGGCGCCTCAAAACTAGACTTCTTTCACGCGGTTTTGAGGCGCCTCAAAACTAGACTTCTTTCACGCGGTTTTGAGGCGCCTCAAAACTAGGTCTTTGTGGCGACCTGAAAAATGTCCCAGTCCCAGTCGCCCAATGCCACCCAGCGGGGCAGAGGGCCCCAGTCCCGCACTCGGAAGGATGGGAGCTGCGGGGGCGGGAGGGAGAATGCAGAGAGGGGAGAAGCGAGCATAACAAAAAGAAAGGTTGACAAATGTCGCTAGGAAATTGTTGAAAGGATACAAAAAGATGCATTTAAGTTGACAGAAATTGTTGAGCGGCAATGTCCCTTCAGAGGCTGCAAAGATATGCAAGATATGCATTGAAGTATATGTATGAAAAAACATGCTGAAGCTCGGTAGTTCTGCTGCTGGGATTCTTTTTTTTTTCCAATATATTTATTTTTTACAGAAGTGCTGCTGCTTACTGATTTGTTCTTTGCAGAGGCAAGGGGGCTCTTTGGGTGTCTGCGCACGAACTTGGCATGGTCGAAACGAATGATCTGATGGGCGGGGGAATAGGGGGGAACAACAGGGCGAGAGAGTATGGGGGAAGGGGGGTAGGGGATTATCAGTGCGAGGGGGCTCTCTGGGTGTCGACACACAAACTTGGCATGGTTGAAACGAATGATCTGATGGGTGAGAAGAGAGGAGGAAAACGGGGAAGAGGTGGGAGAGAAAACTTTTGAGGCGCCTCAAAAGGGTGTCGACGCAAGAACTTGGCATGGTCACAACGAATGATCTGATGGGCAGGAAGATGGGAGGGGGGAAAGATAGCGAGGGAAGTGGGGTGCAGTGGGTAAGGTAGCAATGGTGTGAAAAGGCTTTCTAGGTGTCGATGCACAAACTTGGCATGGTCGAAACGAATGATCTGATGGGTGAGAAGAGAGGAGGAAAACGGGGGGAGAGGTGGGAGAGAATAAAAGACAAGGGAGAGGGACGGAATGGGTAAGGGACCACAGTATTGGAGGAGAGGGCACAGCAGGAGAAAGGGGGGGGGGAAGGGAGCGAGCTGCAGGAAAACGGAGAAGTGGGGGGGAGGGGAGGGTGGAATACTGAAAACAGGTGACTTGGCAGTGCCGTGGAGTGGAGGGGAGAGACAGTGCCGTGGAGTGGAGGGGAGAGAAGAATGACGTGGCACGGTATAGCAATAGAAGCGGAATGGGAGGAGAGATAGAGTGAGTGGCATTGAGGGAATGTGGATGTGAAGAAAAGGACGATAAAGAGGTACAAGTGTTTTGAGACGTCTCAAAACACTACATTTATCAAGCGGTAAGGGAGGAGAGATTGGAGTGAGTCGCAATGATGGAATGTGGATGTGAAGAAAAGGAAGGGGCAAAGCTACAAGGAGTGGGAGAGGGAGGAGAGGGAGAACGAAGCAGGGAGCAGCAAGGTTCACCCACCTTGGCAAAGTCGGACGTCAGTGCTCCTATCTTGCGGAACACGCTAGGATGATCCGCCACCACCACCACCCTCAGCTTGTCCTTATCGCTCACTGCTTTACTGCTCCCTGCTTCCTTGTTCTTGCTCCCTCCCTCCTTATTCCCTCCTTTCCCATCCTCATCCCCTGTCGCCTTCTTCTGTCCTCTACTCCACTTCACATTCTTCTTCCCCTTCTTTGCCTTCCCCAATTTCGCCGTCCCCGTCTTTCCCTTCTTTTTCTTCCCCGTTTTCGTCTTTCCTACTTTCGTTTTTCCCTTCTTCATCTTTCCCTTGGTTGTCTTGCCCTTGCCCTTCCCTCCTCCCCCTTTCTGCTTCTGCACCACCACCGAGTCACTCGCGTGCTCCAACTGACCTTCCTCTTCCCCTTCAACCATCCCCTCCCCTCCTCCACCCTCCTCGTTTTCTCCTCCACCCCTTTCTCTACCCACCTCCTCCCCTTCTCCACTCTCCTCCACCTCTCCTCCACTCTCCTCCTCCCCTCCTCTACCCTCTGCCTCCAGCAATCGTCTGCCTCTGCCCCACCGAATCCTCCCCTTCCCCCACGCCAGCAATCTGCTCCCCATACTGCCTGTTGCTACGCCTGTTGGTCTCATCGCTGCAACTGCTTCACCTCCTGCCGTTCCTGCTGGCCCTGCTAATACTACTCCAGACGCCACTGTAGTTACGGATGCTGCTCCGGCCGTTGCTGCTGTTGGTGCTGACAGTGCTGCTTCTGTTGCCTCTGCTGCTGTCAGTGGTGCAGTTGCTGCTACCGCCTGTATTCTTTGAAGTGCGGCTACTTGCTCCATCTGCTGCTCATCCTGCTGCTTCACCCTATGAATGTGCTCCAGGGCCTTTTTGAGGCACAGGGCAGCCGCAGAAGCCACAGATTCCAGCCTGCAGCGTGAAGGGAAGAGAGGGGGACGAGGGACGACACGACTTTTGAGGTGCCTCAAAAGCGCTGCTGCTTCACCCTGTGAATGTGCTCCAGGGCCTTTCTCAGGCACAGAGCAGCTGCAGAAGCCACAGATTCCAGCCTGCAGCAAGAGGAAGGGAAGAGGAGGGGGGGACAAGAGACAAGATGACTCTTGAGATGCTTCAGAAAGCCCTGCTGCTCGTCCTGCTGCTTCACACTAAGAATGCGCTCCAGGGCCTTTCTCAGGCGAAGAGCTGCCGCAGAAGCCACAGACTCCAGTCTGCAGCAGAAGAGGGGGGAGAGGGCGGAGTGAAGAATGACAATTGAGGTGCCTTGCCTCGATGAGTGTGCTTCACCTCGTGCTGCTTCACCTTATGAATGTGCTCCAGGGCCTTTCTCAGGCACAGAGCAGCTGCAGAAGCCACTGACAACAGTCTGCAACAAGACCGAAGGGACGGGGGGAGCGGATAATTGAGGCACCTCATTAGTGCTGCTGCAATCTAACCTAGGAATGCGCTCCAGCCAGAGCCCTCCTCCTCCTCCTCCTCCTCGGACACAGAGCAGCTGCAGCTGCAGCTGGCTGGAGCCATTCCGGACACAGAGCAGCTGCAGCTGCAGCTGGCTGGAGCCATTCCGGACACAGAGCAGCTGCAGCTGCAGCTGGCTGGAGCCATTCCGGACACAGAGCAGCTGCAGCTGCAGCTGGCTGGAGCCATTTCGGACACAGAGCAGCTGCAGCTGCAGCTGGCTGGAGCCATTCCGGACACAGAGCAGCTGCAGCTGCAGCTGGCTGGAGCCATTCCGGACACAGAGCAGCTGCAGCTGCAGCTGGCTGGAGCCATTCCGGACACAGAGCAGCTGCAGCTGCAGCTGGCTGGAGCCATTCCGGACACAGAGCAGCTGCAGCTGCAGCTGGCTGGAGCCATTCCGGACACAGAGCAGCTGCAGCTGCAGCTGGCTGGAGCCATTCCGGACACAGAGCAGCTGCAGCTGCAGGCTGCAGCTGGCTGGAGCCATTCCGGACACAGAGCAGCTGCAGCTGCAGCTGGCTGGAGCCATTCCGGACACAGAGCAGCTACAGAAACGGAATCAAGCCTGCAGCACGAAGGGGGGGAGATGGCGGGCGAGTGACAATTTACGAGCAAAGCTCCTCCCCTGTTCCCATTTCATTTCACCCATCTCCTTCCATTCCCCCCACGCCAGCCCGTGCACGAACGTTGCAACACAACCCACGCCACTTGGAGGCCCTACCACCCAAACTCGCCCAAGCCACTCACCCGCCCTACCAGAAGTGAATGACCCCGTCGGCATCCCTCCCTCCGCTGCCCAGCGCCCATCCCAACCCACGCCAACCCTAGCCAACCCAAGCCAACCCAAGCCAGCCCTAGCACCAGCATAGCAACCCACGCCCCACCCCGCCACTCACCCGCCGTGGCGGAAGTGAATGACCACATCAGCATCCCTCCCTCCGCTCCCCAGCGCCCATCTCACTGCCTCATCCACTGCTGGCGTCAGCAGCAGCAGCACCAGAACAGCAGCAAACCTCCTCACCTCTTTTCAATCCACCCACCCACAACCAAGCACCCACCACACGCCCCAAGCCGCTCACCCGCCGTGCCGAAAGTGAGTGACCACATCGGCGTCCTTCCCTCCACTCCCCAACGCCCATCTCACTGCCTCCGCCACCGCTGGCGTCAGCAGCAGCAGCAGACGGGGAATGGCCCACACCCCACCACTCACCCGCCGTGCCGAAAGTGTATCACCACGTCAGCATCCCTCCCTCCACTCCCCAGCGCCCATCTCACTGCCTCCGCCACCGCTGGCGTGGGCAGCAGCAGCACGCGCGCAATCTCCCCGAACAGGTTGGGGCGCGAGTTGGGGTCCCACGGGACGCCCATTATGGCCTGTGCTCTCTCCCGCATGGTGGGATGGAGGTTCTTGAGGAAGGTTTGGATGCCCACTGAATCTAACGCATCATCGAAACTGGAGAGGGAAGGAGGGAGGGAGGAAAGAACCAAAGGGGGACTGGGATTGCAGCGCGAGTTGGGCTCCCAGGGGACGCCCATGATGGTGTGTGCTCTCTCCCGCATGGCGGGATGGAGGTTCTTCAGAGAAGTCTGAATCCAATGCATCGTGAAGACTGGAGGAGGGGAGGGGAGAAGGCAAGGGAAGGAAGGGTGAGAAGTTCTCCTCAAACAGGTTGGAACGCGAGTTGGGGTCCCAGGGGACGCCCATGATGGCCTGGGCTCAAGGAAGGGAGAGAGGGGTGAAACAGGTAATCTCCCCAAAGAGGTTGGGGCGGGAGTTGGGGTCCCAGGGGACGCCCATTATGGCCTGTGCTCTCTCCCGCATGGCCGGGTGGACGTTCTTCAGGAAGGTTTGAATTCCCACTGAATCCAATGCATCGTCAAAACTGGAGAGGGAAGGAGGGAGGGAGGAAAGAACCAAAGGGGGACTGGGATTGCAGCGCGAGTTGGGGTCCCAGGGGATGCCCATGATGGCCTGGGGTCTCTCCCGCATGGCGGGATGGAGGTTCTTCAGGAAGGTTTGGATGCCCACTGAGTCTAATGCATCGTCGAAACTGGAGTGGGGGAGGGGAGAACGCAAGGGAAGGAAGGGTGAGAGGGGTGAAACAGGCAATCTCCCAAACACGTTGGGGCGAGAGTTGGGGTCCCAAGGCACGCCCATGATGGCGTGTGCTCTCTCCCGCATGGCTGGATGGAGGTTCTTGAGAAATGCCTGAATGGGTACTGAGTCCAATGCATCGTCTAGACTGGAGGGGGGAGATATGGAGCAGGAAGGAAGGTGCGAGGGAGGGCGAGAGGGAGGGTGAGAGGGAGGGTGAGAGGGAGGGTGAGAGGGAGGGTGAGAGGGAGGGTGAGAGGGAGGGTGAGAGATCACAGGGAGGGAGGGAGGTGGGGAGGGACGGAGGGCCAAACTCGAGGGGAGCGTGCAAGGGAGTGGGGAAGAAGAGGGGGGACGGTGAGGGGAAGGGAGAAGAAGAGGGGGGGCGGTGAGGGGAAGGGAGAAGAAGAGGGGGGGCGGTGAGGGGAAGGGAGAAGAAGAGGGGGGGCGGTGAGGGGAAGGGAGAAGAAGAGGGGGGACGGTGAGGGGAAGGGAGAAGAAGAGGGGGGGCGGTGAGGGGAAGGGAGAAGAAGAGGGGGGGCGGTGAGGGGAAGGGAGAAGAAGAGGGGGGACGGTGAGGGGAAGGGAGAAGAAGAGGGGGGACGGTGAGGGGAAGGGAGAAGAAGAGGGGAAAGGATGGAATGAAACGCATGATTTCCCAAGAAATAGAAAATCACCATATCTAGTGCAGTACTTAATCATGTTTTTTTTTTTCATGGAATGAAACGCATGCTTTCCCCGTACGTTTCTTCCCTGTGAACCAATCGAATGCAACAATTTCATTCCAATGGTTGCTCTCACTCACTGGTGTGGCTTGCGAGATAATGGGCTCCATTCACGTGTGATGAGTCGACTCAAAAATCGACTAGAGAATTGACTCATCACAAATGGGCTCCTTCCACGTGGACCAATCATCACACAGCGTGCGTGATCTTGCCCGGTTGGCAACTAGAAGCAGCCTGTAGCACCGCTCGAAGAGATGCTCTCTAGCAACGATGATGGTGCTTTTGAGAATTCTCAAAAGCGCTGCTCAAAGAGATGCTCTCTAGCATGCACTCACCAGATGATGGGTTCCCTCCACGTGGACCAATCATCACACATCGTGCGTGATCTCGCCCGGTTGGCAAAAGAGTCCGTCCTGACCACCAGAGGCCGCCTGTAGCGCCGCTCGCAGTCATGCTGATACCAGAGGTGCCTCAACTCGAGCATGGAGAATACTTCTGGGGAGAAGGCGAGATAGTCCTTCCATAGCCTCTGCCCCACCGTCTTGTTGCTCTCCATCAGTGGCCGCGTGCCACTGGGGGTGGAGGAATGATTGGAGGGAGGTTGGGACGAGAGGGGAGAGGCAGAGATGGGTGGTGAGTGGTGTCGACCGGTGGTCAGCAGCGGCAGCAGCAGTTGCCCGTGTGGTGGTGCCAGAGGTGCCTCAACTCGAGCATGGAGATTGCTTCCGGGGAGAAGGCGAGATAGTCCTTCCATAGCCTCTGCCCCACCGTCTTGTTGCTCTCCATCAGTGGCCGCGTGCCACTGGGGGGGTAAGGAAAAGGAGGACGGTGGGAAGCACAGGGGAAAAACGCGGGCTGGACAAGTGAGCCCACCACACCCCACCACGCCTCGCAATCATGACTCACACTTTCTCTCCCACATTGATGGAACAGTCGAGCATGAGAGCCAGAGCTGGAGCCGTGAGGATCTTGTAGAGATTGTTCCCCCACCGCACCCCACTGCACCTCACCACATCCCACCCTACAACACCCCACCAACTCACCAGTTGTCGGTGAAAATAACAGAGCGGGTGAGCATGAGAGCAAGAGCCGGGGCTGTGAGGACCTCAGTGAGGTTGTTCCCCAGCCCACCACACATAACCACTGCCCACCCCACCAGACCCCGCCACACTTCACCGCAGCCCACACCACCGCACCTTACCACATCACTCACTAGTTCTCGCCCACGATGATAGAGTGGTTGAGCATGAGAGCAAGAGCCGGGGCTGTGAGGATCGTATAGAGGTTGTTCCCCACCTCACCGCGATTCACCACAGCCCACCCCACCAGACCCCACCGTACCTCACCGCAGCCCACCCTGCAACACCCCACCAACTCACTAGTTCTCGCCGACTATAATAGAGCGGTTGAGCATGAGAGCAAGAGCCGGAGCCGTGAGGATCTTGTACAGGTTGTTGCCTAGGCCCTCGTGCTTCACCGCAGCCCATCCCACCCCAACATATCTCACCCTCGTCTCACCCACTTCACTCACTAGTTCTCCCCCACAATGATGGAGCGGTTGAGCATGAGAGCAAGAGCCGGAGCCGTGAGGATCTTGTACAGGTTGTTGCCTAGGCCCTCGTGCTTGCCATATCCCAGCACAAAGCTCCTCTGACAAAACTCGTGAGCAGGCAGCGCACGCAGGGCAGAGGCACCTGGCGGAACAGGGAGACGGGAGGGCAGAGAGAGTAGGGAAGATAGAGAGGGGGGAGGCACGGGAGGGAGGAGAGAGGAGAGAGGACAGAGGGAAGAGAGAGGGAAGAGAGAGAGAGGGTGGGGCTGTGAGGATCTTGTACGGGTTGTTTTCTGAGCACTCGTGCTTGCCATATCCCAGCACGAAACCCCTCTCGCAAAGCTCGTGAGCAGCGCACGCACAGCAGAGACGCCTGGAGGGGAAGGGGGGAATGGGAAGAGAGGGGAGGGAAGGGAGAGGGTGGGGCTGTGAGGATCTTGTACGGGTCCCTCCCCAGGCCCTCGTGCTTGCCATTGCCATAGCCCAACACGAACCCCTTCAGGATTCGCAGCGAGAACCGTGAGAGGGCAGCGAACGCACAGTAGAGGCACCTGCAGGGGAAGGGGTGGAACGGCAAGAGAGAGGGTGGAACGGCAAGAGAGAGGGTGGAACGGCAAGAGAGAGGGTGGAACGGCAAGAGAGAGGGTGGGGCTGTGAGGACCTCGTGGGAGGGAACAACCTCCCCAGGCCCTCGTGCTTGCCATATCCCAACACGAACCCACGCTGCGCACAGGATGACGGGGTGAGAGAAAATAACAGGGAGGAGAGGAGGGCAGGGGGCAAGGGGGGGAGGGTGAGGGTGAAACCAGGGATAGCGGTCAAGGAATTTAAAACCCGCGGGCCAAGAAGTTCAACCATAGGAAGGTTAGCTGGGGCGAGCAATGCAATTGGCCAAGATTTTGGGTGTCAGGGCCAAACTCAACCGAAGCTAGGAAGGTTGAACCAATTCAGGCCTTCTTGGCCCTCCGGTTTCAACAGGACTACAAAGGAACGAGTGCAGAGAGGAGAGGAGGAGCACGCCAGCACATGCCAGGACGAGAAACATCACCCACCGTGCACCGCCAGGTGTCGCTCAATCATTCGCCGCAGCGTCAGGCTCGCCTGGTCGGTGCTGCCAGCTGTCGCCTCGCCCATCTCCGCCACGTTGGCACACGCCTTGTCCGCCCTCCACCTTGGCTCCGGGGGCTCAAAGGGCGGCTCAGCGGCCCCTTCTCCTGCTCCTCCTCCTCCTGCTGCTGCATGTCTCATCCGCCACAGAGCCTTCAGCCGCTCTTTCTTCTTTTCCTTGCCTCGTCCGGCCTTCTTTTCCTTCTTTGCCTTGAGCTTGCTTCGCCCCTGCGTCTTGCCCCCTCCTGACTTGTGCTTCCTTTCCTCCTCCTCCTCCTCCTCGTCTGCACCCATTCCCTTGAACCCAATAAGCTTGCCAAAATCGCCCATACTGCGGCTGCCACCCCGTCCCGCCCCAAACCCCGCTTCCTCCAAATCATCGTCTAGTTGCTCCTCCTCTGCTTCCCCCGCCTCCTCCTTGTCTGCACCCACTCCCTTCAAGTCAATGAGACTGCCCAGGTCGCCCATACTGCGGCTGCCACTGCGGCTGCCACCCCGTCCCGCCCCAAACCCCGCTTCTTCCAAATCGTCTTCTAGTTCCTCCTCCTCTGCTCCCCCCGCCTCCTCCCCTGTTTTCTGTATCTCAAACTTCGCTTCTTCCTCCGCTTCCCCCTCTGCCTCCCCTTTTGCCACCTTAACACTCCGCGCGCCCACATTGCTGCTCTTTCTCGCCCCCACTCCCCCTTCTTCCGACTCTCCCTCATGACCCCTCCCAGTGTTCCTCCTGCTATACCCCCCACCGCCCCCCTCGCTTCCCTCCTCCTCCCCTTCTTCCTCCTCACCCTCCTCCTCCTCCTCCTCCTCCTCCTCCCCATCCTCCTCTTCTCCCTCTTCCCCAATATCATAATCATCGAGCCCCCCTTTCCCTTCCCCTTCGCCTTCTCTTTCCCTTTTCCCTGATCCCCCTTCCACAAGTTCCTTCTCATATTCCCCCTTCACCTCTTCCCCCTTCACCTCTTCCCCCTTCACCTCTTCCCCAAGATCATAATCATCCAGTCCCCCTTTCCCTTCCCCTTCTCGCTCCCGTTCATCATCACCTAAAACCCCCTCCGTGAGCTCTTTCCCATCATCCTCCTTCCCTTCTTCCCCCTCGCCCTCCTCGTCCTCTTTGCCTCGTCCTTCATAGTAATCCTCTCCCTCGTACCCGCCCTCCCCACCCTCACCCTCCTCCTCTGCACTCTCTTCCTTCTCTTCTCCATCCTCTCCCTCCTCCTCCCCGCCCTCTCCCTCCTCCTCCCCACCCTCTCCATCCTCCTCCTCCCCATCCCTCCTCTCTCGCTCACTACTCTCCCCGCCTTCCACATCCCCCCCGGCCTTCACTCTACCCAGGCCTTCCCCTCCTCTTCTAACTCTCACCTCTCCCCCTACTCCCTGAATTCTTGTTTCTTCCCCTTCCTCCGCTTCCCCTTCCCCCTCCCCATTCCCTTCAACTTTCCTTTCCCCTTCCCTTTCCCCTTCCCCTTCCCCTTCCCCCTTCCCTTTCTCCGCCTCCCCCTCCTCCACTTCGTCGCTCTCCTCGTCCCCCTTCCCCCCAACTGAACCCCCCGCATCCGCAACCTCCCCTTCCGCTTCCGCCTTCCCTTGAGCGCCACTGTCAAATCTCCCCCGGTCACTTACCCCTGCCGTCTCAACCTCCCCTTCCCCCTCATTTCCCCCCTTCCCCTCGAATCCCCCTTTCCGCACAGCACTCCCCCTTTTGCCACGCCTAGGCCACAGCTCTCCAGCATCCCGCCAAGACATCTCCTGCCCGGGCCACCCACCCTCCAGCATAGCGCCAACCATTGCGAGCTGCTCCTCCCGCCCATCCTCCCGCCCATCCTCCCGCCCATCCCCTTCCCAGTCCCCGTGCTCCCTTCTGTTCTCACTCCCATTTACTCCCCCACGCTCCTCCGCTTGCTCTCCCCCACTGCCGTCAATCGCATTCACCCGCTCTTCCAGAGAACTGCTACCACTCCCCTCCTCGTCCTCCTCTTTCCGCTCCTCCTCCTGTTTCCCCGCGCGCCCCTCTTTCCCGCCATCCGCTTGTGTCCCCTCCGCCTTATCAATCCCGCCAGGAATCGGAACGGAACTATCCCCTCCAACTCCCTCCACGTGCCTGCCTTCGGTCCTTCCTCTCCCGGATTTTCCGGGCCTTTCGTCCTCGGAATTCGCAGCTAGCCATCTCTTTTTTATCTCAGCCGTTGGTTCTGTAAGCCGATCCCCGCCGTAGCTGATGTGAACCTCGTTTTGCGCGCTTTCCGGCCCAGATTCTGTATCGGTCACTTTATTCTTATCCTCAGACCCTTGTTGGATTTCGCCGTCTACAGTCAGGTGTGAAAGCTTCGCGATAGAGTTATCCGGTTCGTGGAGTTTCGTATGCCCGAGCAGATGAAAAAGGAAGGCTGCGAAGAAAATCGCAGACCATGTGACTATATTGAGATTGTTACCACACAGACTCGAAATCCACCCTCGATGCTGATGTCTCGTCTTGCTGTGCGAACTCGGGTGAACGTGCGAAAGCGTGTGCGAACGAGTCTGGGGAGGACTTTGCGACAGACTGTGCGAGTGAGCGCCTGGGGGTGAGCGAAGGTGAGTGCATGGGAGGGATTGTGACTGTAGGCGAGTGGGACGCTCTTGCCGGATCTTTGCCGGGTCCTTCACCACCATGGCGGGACCCATGTGATTATATCGAGCGACGCACTTGATCCGAGGACGATAACGTGGCCCGGAGGAATAATAAATAATGTCGCACTAAGTTGTCAGTCAAAATAAATAACACGCTAACGTACAGCTCGTAAGACGGATGCCGGCCAGCTGGCAGGATGTGGTGATCCTAGACAGCTGCGAGGCGATCCGTTCCATTTATTTCCAAAGATGCTGCTCACGGAATCACGTTTCAGCAGCAATGCCGGAAAGGAAAGCAAGCTAGGAGATTTGCCTCATGCTGCCGACCTTGATATTCTGGAATCGCCATTGCCAGTAGGGACTGACTGGGAAGGCTCGCTCGCCATGATTCGTGAATCGACGGCACTTAGCCCTGGCAAAGACCAGCATTTTCCAGGTTTGGGTCTGGTTCGGGCTGCCTGCTGGTTTGGACTCAGCTGGGAGATTCCCAAGGTTTGTCTGGCCTGGGCACGTCCTTCGGCTCAGCACAAATTCTCTTCGTTCGGTTCGGCTGAGCCATTGAAGGGAAGAATTTGACTGGTGATTTGGCCCTGACGGGGATTTGGTTTGGTCCAGGGAAGTCGAGTTTGGCGGATCGAAGCCGAATTCGTCGGCATGGATCTCGGTATGGTAACACTCGCACAGACATGGGATGGTGTGATTCATGGAGCATTACGTGACGCTGTCACCACCACTCACGACAGTCGCACGCTTGTTTGGCGAAAAGTGCGGGAGGTGAACCCAGTACGACGCGGTTCGCAACTGGGGAATATGTGCTTCTCGAGTTTTGGGGAATACACCTAGTCCGCGGTATTTTAACCAGGTGAACTTTGTTCTTTCAAACCCCCTTTGTTCGTTTCTGGGTAATGATATTAGCACCCAGAGTCATCGAGGCTACGATTCTGCAGCCGAAAGCACTTCCATCTAAGGAACTCACACTTAGTGCTCCAAGATAGACGGAGTGACATTTGTCATACTCGACATTCACTGAGTTTTTTCTGCCGTCATCTCGCGAAGGGAATGCTAGATTCTACCCTCTTAAAGTTTGAAACAACCTGACTAAATAAGTTTGATAAAGGAGAAGTACCCTCGCGTGGTTAAGATAGCGGCGGTTAAAATACCGCGGACTAGGTGTAAGCGGATGGTCACTAACAAAGACATCGATGATATGGAGGGGGGAATGGGGTGTGGGATGGGATGTCTTGATGGGGTGTCTTGACTAGCGTTTTGATTGGGTATCTTGAGGGGGGGTTTTATGTGTGTTGCATTTGGGTTCTTTTTGGCAGCTTCACTTTCCTTCTCCCTTTCTTTCTTCATTTCCTTTCTCTTTCATTTATGTCTTTCTTTCCCTTATTTTCAAACCAAGACATCGATGATATGTACGATACAGTCAACGGAAAATCGTGGATACAAGTAAAATGAAATATTTCTATTTTTTTTTCGGATATGTCACAACTTCATTTATTTTTGGTGTTTGATTACCTCCTGTCCATGTAATAAATAAAACATACAGTATGTATGTTATGGTAAATACATCAAGAAGGTGGATTACTCACCTTCCGCAACAAAGCGCCAGTGTGCATTTAAATCAAGGATTCCTGCTAAGGCGCATATTCTCTCGTCATGTGATGACACGTCGATACCTTATCAGTAAGCACACTACGTGTAATCTCAGGAAGCAGCGATGGGTAGGGAGAGTGCTGCTCGGTATTTCTGGCCGTCGATGAGAAATCGGGAGGTGGTGATTGCTGCCCGCTGCCGTGGCGACCATTTGTGTAGAGCCCCTATCACCGCCAATAAGCTGGCGTCAACAACCCGAATCGCTATGGCGACCGCCGTCCTCCCGAAACGCCTTCAAGAATACTGCTAAGATGTCAAAAAATTTGGACTACCCCTTGGTCCAGATCGTTAACGAATCGAGGTATGGCAAGCATCTGCCCGGGCGAATCAGTGCAGCTCACTAGAAGCTGGGCAGGGCACCCTTGTGAACACATCTTTTCCTTTGAAATCGGGCACGGGATGGGTACACAAGGGAGCTGTGATTTTCGGCTGCCCGCCGCAGCCGTGCAAACCTCCTCCCAGACCGCGATGCTCTTCCATCAAGCGACCCGAAACTCCACCTCACCACCGCAGAACGACTCACCAAGAAGGGAATCCCGAGGATAAATTTCGACGAATTCAAGTCATTGCCATTCCATCTCACACTTGAGTTGAGTCGTTGTGAGTGGTCCTTTCTTGGGACTCTGCTGGCGAGTTTCTTCTTCATCATGGCTCCGATGAAGCTTCTCGGAGCGCTTTTCGTCGCCAGCTCTGTGATGCTCGTCGCCTTGCTCACGCCCTCCGCTTATGCTGATTCCAGCGCCGTCGTCAGTGCTGGTAAGCTCTGTTTTCCACCGCGAAATTCTGTTGTTAATTGAAATGCGCATTCATAAGAACCATGTTTGTTCAGAATGTGTACATTTTGCTTCTAACTATCCAGAATTCTATGTTGACTGACGAATCGCCTAATGCCTGACTGTATGCAGGTAAATTGACTGTCGGAGCCAGGCGATTTCTGGACGACGATCATCACGACCACCATGATGACGACCATCACGACCATCATGATGACCACCATGACGATCACCATCATGACGACGACGATCACCACGAGAAGCCTAAGCCAAAGCCCAAGCCGTCGCCTAAGCCGCAGCGAAAGCCGAAGCCGCAGCTCACGTGCATGCAGAAATTCCAGCTCAAGCACAAGTCATGCGCGGAGAAGAAGCACGAGTGCATGGAGAAAGCATCGGGTTCCTCCTCCGGCATGGCGACGTGCGAGGCGCAGGCCAAGACGTGCGGACGCAAGGCGTACCGGTCGTTTAAGAACTGCAAGTACGGCAAGTGGGGGTGCAAGGACTGGTGCCTTTACCACCGGCGGCAGTGCTATAAGGCGCACGGGGTGGGGTGCGAGGCGAAGTACGGGGCGTGCGTGAAGGCGTGTACGAAGCCCAAGAAGGAGAAGGACCATGACGACGATGATCATCATGACGATCACCACCATGATGATGATCACCATGATGACCATCATGACCACCACGATGATCATCATCATGACGACGATCACCACGACCACCATGACGACGACCACCACGATGAGTAAATTGTCACAACATCTTGACTACGGGCGTGTGTCCGAGTCCTTGGTAGTGCGATCAAAGCTTTAGCTGACTGAAGGTTGGTAGAAGCTTTTAATCACACAGCGCTGTGGTGTGCTGAGCTGAGTTGTTGCTAAGTGCTGGTTTGTTGTGGGGTGAGTGGGGTATAGAGGGGAGTGTGTATGTGGTGGAGGGAGTAGCCAGAGGGGAATAAATTTGTAATGTATGTGTGACCAGTGCAAATACAGCAAACTTCGGGAGTATCGTGGCAGTGAGAGGGCTAACAGGAGGGGCAAAACATAACTTCTGCACAAGACACCTCCCTTGAGTGCAGCCAGCCATACACTGAGAACAGAACAGAAAACCTAAGGCTGCTGACCTTCCTTGCCCATTCCTCAATAATGTACCCTTGCAACTCCCTTGTTCACATAGACATACGAGCTAGATTTGAATGTACACTTTTGATTACATACTCAAAGTCATTGCAAAATGGTGTCAAGTTGAGAGGGCTGCCTCATTTGTACCACCCTTGCAAGACAAGGCGAGCACAGAAGCAGAGGAGAGCAGAGAGAACCTGCATGGGGCGAAAGGAAAGGGAATTGAAGAGGGTGTGGAATGGGAGGGAGGGAGAAAGGGGGAGGGAAGGCCATAGGAGTGTGTAATGTGAAGCAGAGAAGAGCAAAGAGCAGTTGGAAGGGAGGGGGGAAATCAAAGAATGGAGAATGAATGGAGAGCAGGGGGCAAGAGGTGAGCGTGGGGAGGGAGAAATGTGGGTGTGATGCACAAGGCTGCAGGCGGGATTTGTGTGGGATACGCGAGGAATCTGAATCAGTTTTGGGACGTCTCAAAACAATTTTATATTCAGAAGGGAAGGCAAAGTGGGAATGTATTGTGAAGCAAAACAGGTGCAGAGGGGATCTCTGTGGGACATGCAAGGAATCTAAACCATCAATGGATGAGGATGAGCAGCAGGCGGATGCAGAGCTGCTCCTCAATGCACGGGCTGAAGAGGCTTGAGGCAGCAAGGAGGTGTATACATGTGAACATACATGCACTGTGCCTCACACACTGCAATGCACCTGGAAGAGCAGCAGGCGGATGCAGAGCTGCTCCTCGGTGCACGGGCCGAAGAGGCTAGGCAGCGTGACAGAAACACTAGCTACAGCTGCCAACGGGACAATTGGAAGAGCAGGGGGCACCTGGAAGAGAAGCAGGCGGATGCAGAGCTGCTCCTCGGTGCACGGGCCGAAGACGCGCAGGAAGAGGTTGACGAGGTTGAGGTCGTTGCTGCCCGTCAGACGGTGTGTAGCTGGGTCGAACCTGGTGTGGTGAGGGAGGGAGTACGAGAGGCAAATGAGAGCACAGGTTCAGGATTGAAGGAGGGCAAAGAGGCGCAGGAAGAGGTTCACCAAGTTGAGGTCGTTGCTGCCTGTCAGACGGTGTGTAGCTGGGTCGAACCTGGTGGGGGGAACAGAGTACGTGGAGAGGAAAAGATGTGTAAGAGGAAAAAAGGGGGAGGGTGAGGTGTGACGAGGTTCACCAGGTTGAGATCGTTGCTGCTCGTCAGGCGATGGGTGGCCGGGTCGAACTTGGTGTGGTGTGAGAGAGGGCGTGGGCAGAGAGGGGAAGGGAGGGGGAGAGAGAGAGAGTGATTCGTTTGAGAGAGGGTGGGAGGAGGTTGACCAGATTCGGATCGTTGCTGCCTACGCCAGACTGACCAGACTGTGTGTGGCCAGGTCGAACCTGGTGGGGGGAAGGGCGTAGGCAGAGAGGAAAGGGGCTGAGAGAAAGGGGGGAACGGAGAGGAGTGGGGAGGTGGAAGGGGGGGAGGGGGGGGGTGGGGGGGGTGGTGAGGGGAGAAGGTTGACTGGGTTGAGGTCATTGCTGCCTGTCAGGTGGTGTGTGGCCGAATAGAGGCGCATGTTATTGCACGAGCAGTTTTGAGACGTCTCAAAACAGCTCTGTTTACACGTGTGTGGCGGAATAGAGGCGCATGTCATTGCACGAGCAGAGGCTTGGGTACTACTCACTTGGCAGGCAGGGAAAATCTTGGGCGCGGCACAATATTGAGTAGCTGAGACAAGGGGCAAGGGGCGAGGGGCGAGGGGGGCGAAAGGGGAGAAGGGAATGTAGATGAGACCACAAGGATCATGGCTATTACAGGGACGAGAGGGGGGCTCCTTCTCATCTCATGATTAGATTGTTAGCGATTCTTTAGATTTCTAACAGGAAACTATTACAGGGACGAGAGGGGAACTTCTATGAGATGAGACAACAAGGACATCACATCAGAGTGACTTTATCTGGAATTTCACTTGGAAAGAAGATGACGCACCTGGGGAACGGAGTAGATGGCATGGCATGGCATGGCATGGCATGGCATGGCATGGCATGGCATGGCATGGCATGACATGGCATGGCATGGCATTGATAATTTGAGGTGCCTCAAAAGCCACATGCATTGACACGAGATTTTAGGCTTGTACAAATCTGGCGCACATGGGGAGGAATGGATAGCATGGCATTGATGACCCGAGGGAGCAATAGCCTCGAAAATCGACTCGATAGCAGTAGCAGTAGCAAAAGCAGACTTGATATATGAGGCGCCTCGAAAATCATCTCAATACACGCGGCTTTTGAGGAGCCAAAACAACAATTATGCACCTAGGGAACGGATTAGATGGCATTGATAACCTGCTTGAGATGGGTTTTGGTTTGGAGCACCTCGAGAATTGACGCACCTGGGGAACGAAGTAAACTGCATTGATAACCTGAGGGAGCATCAGCAGCAGCAGAGTCTCACTGGAGGAAGGGAAGGGGGAAGATTTTGTTTTTCGCCTTTTAGAATCGATAACCCGAAGGAGGAATTGCAGCAGCAGAGTTTCAATGGAGGGAGGGAAAGGGAGAAGAACGGCAGGTAGGGATGAGTGTGTTGGGGAGAGGCGAGGAGATTAGGTTGGTTGCACATAATGTAGGAAGAACAGAGGAGATTGATGGACAGATAAAGACAGCGCGATGGCTTGAAGCGTTGATATGGAAAGTTGCATATTCTGATAAGCATTGGTTACTGCTAAACACTAGCAACTGATAAGCACAAGCTACTGAAGTGGAGCAGTCACCTGAAGTGTCCCAAAATGCCGACCACTGCCAGTGTAATTCCAGCAAAGTAGGTGAATGTGTCACCCACAAAGACCTGCGAGGGGTACCTGGGAGGGGAGAGGGGAGAGGGGGGAAGTTGAGAGCGAAGGGAGAAGGCGCGTGTCATTTCAACGAATAGAGTGAATGTGTCACCCACAAAGACCTGCGAGGGGTACCTGGGAGGGAAAAGGGGTGAGCCTTCCAAGCTGATTGGACGCACAACGTATCAACTGGAATCTCAAGCACGTGAATGTGTCGTCCACAACACAACGTACCAGTTAAAGACAAGCAGGGCGAGCGTGCAGGCAAGAAGCGGCAGGATGAGGTAGATGGAGAAGAGGTGGGCCTGCTGCATGTCCGGCTGCAGTGGCAACTTAAAGCCCGGCAGCTCGCCAATTTGCCATATGTTGAACAGCAGTACCTGAGGCAGTGAGAGTGAGGAGAGGGCAGGAAGGAGGGGAGAGGAGAGGTGGAGTAAAGGAGAGTAAGGGAGAGTAAAGGACGGAGAGAGAACGTTCATGGAGTTGGGGCAGAAGACAAGGAAGATGCCCAGATACACCTTGTACAGCATGCCAAAATCCCACACCCAGCAACACTATGCTTGTTCTCCGTCATTGTCCCCCCCACAGCAAGTGTTGACTGAGGCACGGAAGAAGGTGGAGCAACTGACAAGTCAGTTGTCTGTTGCTACCACCCAGACTTGAGGCGCTAAGGCAAATTGTGAGGCGATTCAAGGGGATTCGATTGAGCACAAGGAGACAGCTGTCGCCAACATTGCTGCTGCTGTTGACAACAAACGTCTCTTGCAGGTGAGTGTTCTCCTGCTGCCTCTCGTTTCTTCTCCTTGACCCTTGCACCCCCACCACCCCCAAAAGCCACTTACCTCTTGCACCGTTTCTTTTCTCTACCTCCTCCATTTTTTTCCATCGCTCTGTCCTCCCGTTTTATCCACCTTAGCTTTGTTGCGCCATAGTTTCTTCTCAGGGAGAGCCCACGTGCTACGTGAGAGAGGGAGGGAGAGCACCCTGGAATGGGACACCGTCCGCTGCCCTCTCTCGGCTCTCTGTGTGCGAGTCAGCCCTCTCTACCAGCTTCCTTTGCTGCTTAAGCACCATCGGGAGTCTTACCCTGACCGATAGACTCCATGGTGCTCCAGCAGCAGAGGACGCGGGTAGAAGGAGTTGACTCGCACATAGAGAACCGAGAGAGGGCAGCAGACAGTGTTCCGTTCCAAGGTGCTCTCCCTCTCTTCGTCTCTCACGTAGCACGTGTGACTCTCCCTGAGAAGAAACTATGGCTCAACAAAAAAATGGTGGATAAAACGGGAGGAGAGAGCGATTGAAAGAAGTGGAGGAGGTAGAGAAAAGAAACGGTGCAAAATGTAAGTGGCTTTTGTGGGTGGTGGGGGTGCAGTGGACAAGGAGAAGAAAACGAGGCAGCAGGAGAACACTCACCCGCAAAAGACGTCCGTTGTCAACAGCAGCAGCAATGTCGGCGGCAACTGTCTCCTTGTGCTCAATCAGAGCCACTTGAAGCGCCTCACAATTTGTCTTTAGCGCTTTAGTCTGGGTAGTAGCAACAGACAACTGACCAGTCAGTTGCTCCACCTCCTTCCGTGCCTAATCCAACACTTGCTATAAGAGGGACGATGAACGAAAAGAAGCACAGCAGCACCTCCTGCTCTTGCAACTGGTAGAAAGCACCTCTCTCTATCTTTCTCTCTGTTTGTTTCTCGCTCTTCTTCACTTTCTTTGGCCCTTTCTCTTTCTCTGGCTCTTTCTGTATTTGCCTGTCTCTTTGTCCTCCTCAACCTCTCTCTCCTTCACTTTCTCTGTCTTACCGCAGCAGCGATCACAGCGGTCTGCCCGACCTCCAGCCCGTTGATCCCACCAAGGATGTTGATGAAGTTGGTGGTGCAGAACACCACTAGCACATACACCTTGTAAAGCACGCCCAGGTGTATGCATGCATGCATGCATGCCTTGGAAAGAGTTTCAAACCCACACTTACCGCAGCGGCGATCACAGCAGTCTGCCCGGCCTCCAACCCGTTGATTCCAGCAAGGATGTTGATGGAGTTGGTGCAGAACACCACGAGAACCACCAGGCACACCTTGTACAGCACGCCAAGGTCCCACGTTGCTGCCTCCCCCCCTGACCCTGCTGCCTCCCCCCCTGACCAAGCCAGCCCTGCCAGCAGCGGCCGCAGCGGCTTGGGAATGACAATGGTGGTGTGGCCGGAACAAGGTTCAAAATTACGGTTTTCGTAAAATACGGTCCGTTTTATACGGTCGTTTTTTACGGTGATTTTTCAAAAAAACGGTCGTTTTTTTGTTAGAGAACTCTGTTCACCAAGAAAAAAAAGAGAAAAACAAGGCCAAAAACATTTTCAATCATGCCAACAAGCGCATACATGCAAGAAGGGATCCGTCCCCTTCATGCTGCTGCATTTCGGGTTCAATTTGGTCCCACTAAGTGGCCGTTTTGTTAGTTAAACAGGAAACACCTCCTGGAACCGTTTTAAACCGTTTTTTACGACCGTATTTTACGATACCGTTTTTTACGGTAAATTTTCAAAAAAACGGTCGTTTTTTTTAACCTTGGGCCGGAATAGGCCATCAGGAGAGGCAGTGCGGCTATGGCGGGAAATATGATTTTGCTGTGGAGGAGAAGGGGAGGGGGGAGCCGGGGCCAGGGGGGAAAGAGGGGGAGGGGGTGACGGGGAGAGGGGGGAGGAATCAAGGGGCTTGAGAATGGCGATGGTGGTGTGGACTGAATAGGCCATTAGGAGAGGCAGGGAGGCTATGATTTGCTGGTGGGATGGCGATGGTGGTGTGTGTGGCCTATATAGGCCACGACGAGAGGGAGTGGGGAAAGGCAGGGATGCTATGGGGGGGGAAATGAGCGTCTCAAAAGCCCTACTCGAGTGCCAATACCCCAGCGCCCAGCCCACTGGCCAGCACTCACCCACAGGCGTTTGTGCGTTTCAGGCACACTGTTTATGACGCCCTGCAGCACCATGCAGCAGATGCTGCGTTTGAGGTGCCTCAGCTCAGAACATACCCCAGCGCCCATCCCACCACCCACTCACACGCATTTGGGCGTTTCGAGACCGTCGTCCATGAAGCCCTGCAGCACCATGCAGCCTTTGCATGCTAAAAGATCCGGCTTTATCTATCCGCCTCACACTCACACACGGCTGGGTGTCTCGAGCATGTCGTCCATGAAGCACCATGCAGCCGATGCAGGCTAGAGGCGCCTCAAGACTGTCCCAGCGCCCAGCCCATCCCAGCACCCACTCACACGCGGCTGGGTGTCTCTAGTACATCATCTATGAAGCCCAGCAGCACCATGCAGCTTATGCACGCAAAGAAATCCGGCTTTATCTATCCGCCTCACACTCACACACGGCTGGGTGTCTCGAGCACGTCGTCTATAAAGCCCTGCAGCACCATGCAGCCGATGCAGGCCAAGGCCGCATTGTACTGCACGAGCCACTGGAGAGGGGGGGAGAGGGGGAGCAGGGAGAGCAGAGGAGGGGCGGGGGGGGAGGGAGGGAGCAGGGAGAGCAGAGGAAGGGGAGGGGGGTGAGGGAGGGAGCAGGGAGAGCAGAGGAAGGGGAGGGGGGTGAGGGAGGGAGCAGGGAGAGCAGAGGAAGAGGAGGGGAGGGAGGGAGGGAGCAGGTGAAGAAGAGGAGGAGGGGGAGGGGGAAGGGAGCAGAGGAAGAAGAGGAGGAGGGGGAGGGGAAAGGGAGCAGGGGAAGAAGAGGAGGAGGGGGAGGGGGAAGGGAGCAGGGGAAGAAGAGGAGGAGGGGGAGGGGGAAGGGAGCAGGGGAAGAAGAGGAGGAGGGGGAGGGGGAAGGGAGCAGGGGAAGAAGAGGAGGAGGGGGAGGGGGAAGGGAGCAGGGGAAGAAGAGGAGGAGGGGGAGGGGGAAGGGAGCAGGGGAAGAAGAGGAGGAGGGGGAGGGGGAAGGGAGCAGGGGAAGAAGAGGAGGAGGGGGAGGGGGAAGGGGGCAGGGTAAGAAGAGGAGGAGGGGGAGGGGGAAGGGAGCAGGGGAAGAAAAGGAGGAGGGGGAGGGGGAAGGGAGCAGGGTAATGAAGCCCTGCAGCACCATGCAGCCCTGCGATACCATGATGCAGATGCACGCCAGAGCTGCAGTTTATGCACCAGGCCCAGCCACTGCAGGGAGGGGGAAGAGGGGGTAGGGGAAAAGGGGGGAGGGGGGGGGGAGGGAGGGCAGCGGAAGGAGGGGGACAGGGAGGGGAAAGAACCTCTGCAACGCCATGTAGCAGACGCACGCCAGCGCTGCATTGTACTGGACTGCACGAGCCACTGGGAGGAGGGGAGAGGGCAAGCAGGGAATATTGAAATCGGTTTTGAGAATTCTCAAAAGCGATTTCAACGCCATGTAGCAGGCGCACGCCAGCGCTGCATTGTACTGCACTGCACGAGCCACTGGGGGGGAAGGGAGAGGGCGAGCAGGGAGAGAAGAGGAAGAGGGGGCAGGGAGCAGGGAGCAGGGGAACGAAGCCCTGCAACACTATAAAGCAGAGAACGGCATGGAGGGGGGAGGAGGGGGGGTCAGGGGAGGGAGCGCAGGGGGGTTAGGGCTGGAGACAGGTAAGGCCATAATGCAGGCTGCAGATGCACAGCAGGGGGGCATTGCAACCCAACAGCCTCTACAGGGGGGGAGAGGGGGAAGGGAAGGGCGGGGAGATGGCTTTTGACGGTTCTCAAAAGTCACTCCAACGGCCACTGCGCTGTGGGGGCAGTGAGGAGAGGAGTTGGGCGGAGAGGGAGTTTGCAGAGAAAAGGGGGAGGGGTTGGAAGGGGAGGGGGCGGAATGGCGTAAGGTTAAAGAGGAATCACCTGAGCGGTCACCTGGGGAGAGGCACTCACAGGCGAGTCAGGTGTGAAGTGCAAGTACTGGAAGAGAACGGTTACCACCAGATACACGATCGCCACCACCAAACCCTGCGCCTCGGGACTGGGGAGTGTGGGGGAAACATGACATGCCATGTGTATGTCAGGGGTATGCGCGGCTGAAAAAAATAAAATGCACAGATGCACCCGTGAGAACTGAATGGTTACCACCAGACCAAACCCGGTCCTGAGTCCGCGGTATGGGTACAGCAGGATGGGACCACCAGACCAGGCGCACACTACTGTATATACGTTGTTTCCACCAACATTGCGCACGCAATGGATGTAGTTAGAAAATATGCGGTAACTACTTTGTCGAGTCGCCCTGATGTTTTGGGATGTACTCAGTCGCTTCCAGGTACACCTCGAACATCTCTAAACACACATGAAATTCCCAGTTGAGAGCATCGCCCGTTAAAATCACATCTGAGCAGTGTTGTTACATCAGCTCCTGTGATTCTCACCGTTCGTTATACTCACATCTTGGTTTCTCCAGCTGGGGAACCTCGCTTGTTTATATCGTATCCGAAAATGTTTCTCCGCAACATATAAGGCACCGCCTTCGGAATCAGCTTCGTCGTTATAACGAATCCCGCGACACTCATTGCAGCGTTGATTGCGATCGACCATCGTACTAACGGATCAAGCTTCAGCACGAGAAACGCGACTATAACGGGAGTCAGGACGCACGCCGCGAAGATCCCCACGCGGACGCGCTTCGACCATCTGTTCAGCGGCGGAGCGACAATGCTCATCTTGAAAATGGGAGGGTTCAAAACCTCTCTTGCGAGTTACTGCTGGGGTACTCATCTGAAGGCTGCTTTCCAGTTTCTAGAAACCGTGCGGGCAGTAGGTGCGAAAGGTTTGGGCATTCGAAACGTAAACGTACGGAAGAGTGCCCAGGTTTGGTCTTGTACAAGTACTGTAGAAATGAATCTGTGTGAAGCGATTTTCCTGGGCGGGGTTTGCTTGTCCGTTGAGATTTACGGTACAGGTGATGCTCACCTCCTGCACGCGAAATTGCCTTGCACATTTTAGATGCCCTGCGAAGTGCTTTTGACTTCCCAACTATTTCTTTTCTGCCATGACTTGTCGCCAGCAGTGGAGAGTAGAACTACGCGGCTGGTTGGTTGGCGAGGCGAGTTCATGATCGTACTGTACCAGCTTCCAAACATACAACCGTTAACAAAATGCCTTCCTTACATATACCATATCTACTCAACAGTGAATCAGTGAGGTGTCTGGTCTCTAACAACCCCAACCAAAGAAACATTATTTGAGACATCACATTCTTGTTTCCTTGTTCCTGACCACCATGTTATAAAGACCTTCTGACAACCTCAGGTTCATTCATGTTACGAATAGTAATTATTGAAGCATCACTGTGCACTCCTTACCGCAGCAATCGAAGCAGCACTACCGAGAATGAAGACGAAAGGACGGAAGTGACGCGAAGGGTCGTACGGATACGAAGGCATCTGGACCGTTGGGCAGACAGCATCAGGCAGCAGCAGTGGCGAGGATTCTGCCCAGGCAGTTTGTAACCGTCTGGAGTCGCACAATTGGGTTTCGCTGCAATTAGGGAATGTACCCCTTAGAGTACATCACTCAATTATTGAGGTCAAGGGCCCACCATCACTACTCAGTCGTGTGCGAACCTTCCTGAGGTGATCCTAGGCACGATCAACTTCTGATCGCAATATGGTATGAGAGCGACTCAGGAATCCTTCGCACCGCCACCACCAAAAACTTCGGCGAACGGAAAGTGGCGTCCGGCACACGCTCACGCGTGAAAATGGCTGGAGGATCTGGTGGTCAGACGAATCTGACGGCTGAAGCGCAGACCAACCCGGCTGCGACAAGCGAAGAAACGACGACGATCGGAACCGCCGCCCTCGCACAGATGCTTCAGCGACTCACCAGCCTGGAGCAACAACTCCAGACATTGCGGAACGGCGACGCGAGAACTTCTTCCCAACCCTCTCAACCAGCCTCGAACGGCCACAATACCGCCCCGCATACCTTCTCCCTCGACACTAATGGCTCAACTCCCAAAACTCCCCGTCCCAGCGAAGAGGCAATTCTCTCTGCGCAATCAAGGTTTTTGAGTATATCAAAAATAAAGACAAGTGTGTGCTTTGACGGCAGAGACTTCTATACGTGGAGCTTCGAACTGGAGCTGCTGCTGCAAAACGCGCAGATTTTCCACTATTTCGACAGGAGCTACTCGGGACCCGCCGAAGACACTGACGACGCCAAGGCAAGGTACTACAACGAGTCCCTAATGGCATACGGAGTTCTTCTGCGAAATATGTCGCCGGCGGAGCAGTTGAGCATTCGCTCATACAAAATATCACCTGCTCCAGCCCTCGACGCTTGGCGCCACCTGAACGGCGTTTACCAACCGAAGGATTCGGTTTCGTCGAGCCGCCTACTCCAGCAGCTACTGGAAACAAGAATGGCACCAGGGGAGAAGGCCAACAGTTACATCAATCGCTGTCGGAGCTTACGCGATCAAATCGCGAAATTGGGAAGCACGATCTCTGAGGAGATCTTTGTGAACATCGTGCTTCAAGGGCGGCCAGAGTGGCGGCCCTGCAAGGCGCTTCTCCGATAGTAGGGGGTCATCTCGGAGGCCGCCCTATGCGCCGCCCTCCTCGTCGAACAACGGGATATGGACCAGCAACGACCAGCACCGCGACGAGACACGGAACGCCTCGACAACACGGAGGAGCGACGGCCGCGACGCCTATACTGCAAGATTTGCATAAATTTCGGGCACCTGGCAGATCGATGCAAATATCGATCTCACCCTCGTCAGACCAATCCGAGCAACCGGTCCGGCCGACAAGACGCACGGAATGACACGCGTCCTGCCCAGGGGCATCAACACCCACCACGCAACCTGAATCCAACGATTCAGCATCAGCAGCAGCACCCAACAACTGCGCCGGTCCGCAACGTCATGGGCAACATGACAATGACGAGCGGATCCCGTCGTCCCCGTGCGCGCTCACCATCACCTGAGCCAGCACGCCACCCAATCGGAGAGTTTTCGAACAACAATCCGTTCAGCACGCGCCACGATTTCACCGACGACGACGACCAGAATTGGAATCTCCCAGTCCCGCTGCTCGAGAGCCCCCCACACATACCTGATACGAGGGCGGCACCGATCGATTGGATCGCGAGCGAACAATTCCTAAAGGTTGACACACCACATATCGTTACTCCGCGACTGGCGCTGCTCGCACGTAACAACAACAGGCGCTACAACACGTGGTACCTGGATAGCTGCTGTGGGCAGAACATGGTGGGTTCCGAGCGTTACATATCCAACGCCGTCTCCACCCCCGCCGTCACCTACGTCACCGTGGCGAACAACACACGCCTACTCGCAAGCGCGCAAGGCATCGTTGTGCTCAAGGCCCGCGGGAGCAGGACGCACATCACACTGAACGACGTGCTGATCGTGCAAAATCTACGCTTCAATCTCCTCTCGGCGGCACAGCTCATGGATTGCGGGGTCGACCTCAGCACTGACCCCGAGACACGTGACATTCTGCTCCACTTCACGATGCCGGACAAGACGCGCAAGCAGATCGGGCGAGCGCATTCTAAAAACAGAATTTACATCCTCGACTTCAGTATTCCCGACTGCAGCGGTGACTCAAAGGAGCTCATCGATCTCGTCCCCCTACGTTTCGAACACATTCACCACCGTGACTAGATGCACCCTGACGGAAGACCGTTGGTGCCTCATCACGCTCACCCGCGCGAAACGGCGCTACAGGACCCCGACCCCGACCCCGACGGCATCTGCATAGATTGCCACACGCCCACGGCATCAACGAGCGTGATTGCCGGCCGTGGCCTCGCCGCCATCGCCGAAGCAGAGCGGGAAGCACCGCCTGATGAGGGGCTGTCTCACCTGGAGCTCGAGACTGCCACGCGCGTCGTTTTCGGAATGGAGGAAACTCCTCTCCCCGGACCTGCATCACAACATCTTTGGGGAATGCTGCGCGGCGTTGGTGTCGGCACCTTCGATGCGCACGGAAACCCGCGACCCCACACACAGGAGAAATTCCTGGAGATCTACGCCCACCGGCGCGACTCTACGAAGAAGCTTATCGTAACACAAGAGGAGGAACTGGCGCGCCGCGAAGCGGAAGAACTTCGCCAACGGAGCCTTGCGGAGTCGCGCGGGACATTCGCCTGGAGCGGATGGGGCGAAGAAGAGAGCGCCTCCAATGAAGGGGGGTGGGGGAGCGCTGGCGGATGGGGCACGAGCGACACTGGCGGCAACACCGGTGGATGGGGAGCCGCAACTGGTGGCAACACTGGTGGATGGGGAGCAGTCACCAGCGGAGACACCGGCGGATGGGGAGCCACATCTGGCGGCGAGACAAGCGGCTGGGGAGCTTTCCGCGAGGAACAAAGGGGGGAAGAAGAAGAAGTTGAGGCTGAACCTCCTGTTGTTCCTCTCGGTCGTCCTCCATGCCGCCCTGCACCCGCACTGCCCCCACCTGACATCCCGCCAGGGAGTGACCCTTGGGACACCATCGACTGGGGAAATGAGCCATCTACTCCGCGTCGCACCGTCTACGGGCCTGCCCCCGAGCCGCGCAAACCAACCTTCTTCCAGGGAACTATCCCTGGAACCAATATTCCCCTCTCCACCATCCTTGACAGGGAGTTTCTTGCGCTAAGGCTGACGACGGCGAACGAAGAAGAAGAAGAAGCAGCGGCGACACCGGCTCAAGCGCCTGATGAGGATCCCGTAGAAGCACACGTGCGCTACATGCGCACCTCTGGATTCCGCGCCGACGACGCCATCTGGCACCAGCGCCTAGGTCACCCCTCGCACGTAACACTGAAGAACTGCATCGAGGCCAGCGTGTTTGCGCCTGGTGCACTCCTGCGCCCTGATGGCACCGAAGTAAGAAGCGTGAGACATCCGCGCAACTGTACCATCTTCCCCGAAGCTGCGCTAAGCCACCAGCCGTTCCCCCTGCTAGAGCCCGAAACTAACCGATACACCAAACCGGAGAAGGTGTATAGTGAATTCCTCAACGTGGGACACTGCGGCATCAACGACAAACTCTATACGCTCACCTTCGTCGACGCCGGAACGTGCTACGTATGGGTCGTAAACGTGGAAGCGCGCAGCAGGGCGTACGAAGTGTTCCGCCTATGGCTGGCGCACGCGCAGCGGCAATCTGAGGAGAAGTTGAAGATCTAGCAGTCTGACGGCGCGGCGAAGTTCAGGAGCAAGGAGCTGCAGGATTACCTCGCGCAGAAGGGAATCGAGAATCACATTTCCCTCCCCTACGCGCACCAACAGCAGAGCGTAGCCGAGCGCACGAATCGCACCCTCATGACGAAGGTGCGGGCGCTGATGAAGCAGTCGAAGCTTCCGCCGACCTACTGGACCTACGCAATGCACCACGCCGTGTGGGTGCACAACCTGCTGTCAACCACCGCCATCACCGGCAACTCATCACCGCATGTGAAGTGGACGGGGACCAAGGGCAACACATCCATGCTCCGCGTGTGGGGATGCATGGTGCAGTACCGCCCATCGACATCGACTATCGGGAAGTTTGCAAGCCGCGCCCGCTGGGGGATTCATCTTGGCATCAGCCACGAGCACAAAGCATGGCTCATTATGGACCTCTTGAACCAGAAAATCAAGAACGCGCGCGATGTCATCTTCTACAAGCGGCTCTTCCTTCGGCAATTCCGCGAAGACGAGCAGGCGAACGCGGACCGCGTCTATGCCAACGACGATCACAGCTACGCCTCACCTGAGGATGAAGCCGCAACAGCAATTATGGATCAGGACCTCAGAGGCGAGTTCACAAGAGGCGATCGCGACGACGACGGCGATCCTCCTGGAGGAGGAGCAGGCGCAACAGGCGGAAGCGGAAGCGGAAGCGGCGGAGGCGCGGCACCACCAGCACTGCCTGAACCTGAAAGCGATGACGACGACGTACAGGAGGTCACCCCACAGCACCGCCACGACAGCACCGTCACCGGACTCCAGATCCTCGGGCTCCACACTGCCACCTCAACGGCGCCACGTGTCATCGAGCCGAAGAATCCGCGCCAAGCACTCACGGGACCACACAGCAAGGAGTAGCGCGAAACGATGGATGTTGAAATTAAGGCACTTGAGTCCCGTGACACCTGGGTGCTCGTCGATCGAGCGGCAATTAAGGGGAGGAGGATTCTCTCTGGGAAATGGGTCTTCCGCGTGAAGACCGCAGCCGACGGCACGATCGAGCGATTCAAGGCGCGCTGGGTAGTGCGCAATTACGATCAGAGGCACGGCATTGACTTCGACCAAACATTTGCACCGGTCAGTCGTCATACCTCTGTCAGAATTCTCCTCGCCATCGCTGCCGCACGACACCTCCCGCTCCGACAAATCGATGTGAAGAACGCGTTCCTGTACGCGTTATTGGATGCAGTAATCTACGTGGAGCAGCCGCACACATACGGCGAAGGGGATTCGCGTGTCTGTCAGCTGCGAAAATCCCTTTACGGGATCAAACAGGTGCCGAGGCTCTGGCAGCAGTACCTGCACAACATACTGCTTGAAATCGGGTTCAAGCAGTTGCCTCACGATCCTGGGATGTATCGCCGCGATTTCTGCGGCGAATACATCCTACTCATGGTCTACGTCGACGACCTCCTCTACACAGGGTCAAGCAACGAGTTGATTGAGCAGTTCGAGAAAAACCTCGCAGGACGCGTCGACATCACCTGCAACCATGACGTGAAGCAATTCCTCGGGCTCAACATCTCCTACTCGTCGGAAGACATTCATCTCTCAGCAGCCAAGTACGCAGAGGAGCTTAGCAAGCGCTTCAACATTGCGCCTACACCACTCTCCACCCCTTACCGCACTCCAGGACCCAACCACAAGCCTGACAACAAAGCCCTGTCCCCTGCTGGGCTTCACACCTACCAGCAGCAGTTGGGATGCCTACTCTTTGCATCTGTTACCTGCAGGCCCGATCTCTCCTACATCGCGAGCCAGTTGGCTCAGTACTCTCGCAAACCAACGGCTGAGAACCTACTAGATCTCCAGCGGGCACTTCAGTTCTTCATCTCCACGCCCAATGTTGGGCTTTGCTACTCCACCATCCCAACCTCGTCCTTCAACCTCATCGGCTACGTGGACGCCGATCACGCCGCTGACCTCGACAATCGACGGTCCAGGACAGACTTTCTTTTCCGCCTCGAGCCCAGCGGTCCCATCTCCTGGAATTCACAGAAGCAGGAGCTGGTTTCCCTGTCATCGGCGGAAGCCGAATTCATCGCAGCAACAACAGCCATTCGAGAAGGCCTCTACCTTCAGGAGCTGTTGCAGGAGGCGAAAATTCCAGCCTCGGCGAACTTTCGCCTTCACTACCACAATCAGAGCGCGATCAGGATCGCGAACAAGCCTGGATTCGTCAACCGCACCAAACACATGGCGCTGCGGTACTTCTTCGTCAAGGACGAAGTTGACAAGGGCAAGGTTGACCTAACCTACTGCTCGACGTGTGACATGGCAGCTGACTTCCTCACGAAGAAGCTGTCACGTCAGCAGTACCAACACTGCTCCGAACTCAGCGGAGTAGTTTAGCGGGTCAATACTCGCTACGGCCAGGAGTGAAGGGGGGTGTTACGAATAGTAATAATTGAAGCATCAATGTGCACTCCTTACCGCAGCAATCGAAGCACGCACTACCGAGAATGAAGACGAAAGGACGGAAGTGACGCGAAGGGTCGTACGGTTACGAAGGCATCTGGACCGTTGGGCAGACAGCATAAGGCAGCAGCAGTGGCGAGGATTCTGCCCAGGCAGTTTGTAACCGTCTGGAGTCGCACGGTTGGGTTTCGCTGCAATTAGGGAATGTACCCCTTAGAGTACATGGCTAGCTAGGTCGATTTGTATTCCCTCCTATACTCTTATTTATACCCTTGTACTTGCATGTTTTAATTCATCTCAAGCATTTTATATTCACTCTGCTATTGAGGTCAAGGGCCCACCACCACTACTCAGTCGTGTGCGAACCTTCCTGAGGTGATCCTAGGCACGATCAACTTCTGATCGCAACAATTCACACCAGGACAAATCAGGAAAATCCAACACATGCATTTATACATGTGCAAATTTGTTGATACGGTATCGAGAGAGTTGCAACACGAATTCTAATCTCTGGTTGCACTTGTTCATTTATGTTACGATATGAAACTTTATGAGAAGGCATTCCTGTATGCAGCAAGGGCCGACTCTACCGAGTACGAAGCCGAGGAGTCAGAAGAGTCGAAGCGACGCTGGTAACCGTCTGACCAAGACCGATGCAGGCAGAACAGTTTGAAGTGAAAAGAGCGGGAACATGTTTGAAAGGGGTTCCCTCGCCGCACGGTTTGAACTTTGCTGTAATAAGGGAATGTACCCCTTAGAGTATATGGCTAGTCTAGGTCGTTTCATATTTCTTTGTATTTCCTATATAAACTCGATGTATGCATGCTATTATTACTCTCAGTCATTTACATTCACTCTGACCTGAGGTCACTACTTCCGCTGCAACACTACCCTGCGATCAACCCTGAGCGATCCTCCGCTAAGTCCCACTTGGGATTGTAACATGGTATGAGAGCTACTCAAGGATTCTTCACAACTTCACTTCCGTGAAATTCGTCGTATCAAGACCTGGCGAGCAGCACACGCTCCAAGACCAAGATGGCCGGAGGATCCGGAGGCCAAGCGAATCTGACGGCCGGAGGACAAACAAACCCGGTTGCGACAAATGAGGCGACAACTACGATCCGCACTGCCGCACTCGAGCAGTTATTTTCGCGACTCTCAACTATGGAGAAAGACCTCCAAGAATTGCGCAAAGGCGATGCGGGAACCTCTTCCCAACCAGCTCATTCTGGACAACCGGCTGCGAAAAGTCGTGATACCGCTGCGCACACCTTCTCCCTCGACACAGTCAAATCAATAGCAACTACCCCCCGTCCTAGTGATGAAGTCATCAACTCTGCGCAAGCACGCTTCCTCAGCGTTTCAAAAATTATTACTACTGTCGCGTTTGACGGCAAGGATTTTTACACTTGGAGTTTCGAGCTTGAGCTCCTCCTACAGACAGCGCAGATTTACCATTACTTCGACGGCTCCTACGCAAAACCGGTGGAAGATACCGAAGACGCTAGGGCTCAGTACTACGGCGAGTCCCTCATGGCGTATAGTGTGCTGCTACGTAATATGACGCCTGCGGAACAACTCAGCATCCGCTCCTACAAAGAGAGCGCCGCTCCAGCTCTGGAAGCCTGGAAGCATCTCGTTGAGGTATATCAGCCGAAGGATTTGGTCACCACCAGCAGGCTCCTGCAGCAACTCATGGAGACCAAGATGGGGCACGGGGAGTAAGCAAACTCATATATCAACCGCTGTCGGAACGTTCGTGACCAAATCACGAAGCATGGAAGCGCCATTTCGGAGGAGATCTTCATCAACATCGTCCTTCAAGGACTCGGGCCAGAGTGGAAGCCCTGCAAAGCGCTAATCCGACAACGAGGAATCATCTCTGAAGCCGCGCTATGCGCCGCCCTCCTGACTGAACAGCAGGACATGGATTCGAGCAGAACAAGCTCCGCGCCGCGCCGAGAGCGCCTCGCCTTCTACACAGACAACCGTGAAGACCGACGACAACCAAGGCGCCACTATTGCAAAATCTGCAAAGTCTTCGGACACTCAACGGACCGATGCAAGTTCCGGTCTAACAATCGCAACCCAAATTCCACTCACCACAACAATTGGGTCGGCTGACAAGACGCTCGTCACTTTCAGCCTCAGCAGCAAGCTTCACGCCATCCTTCACAACAGCAACAGCAATAGCAGGCACAAGGATGTCAAGTGGGAGCTCCCATAAACATAATCGCAAACATGGCAGCAAGGCGTCGCCCACGCGCTACTGAACCAGTCAAAGAGGAAGAACCTCGCGGCGCGCTCATTCAACCTGAAGAAGGGTCGAACAACCCTCTCACAGAAGACGAGCAAGATTGGCATCAGCCAATAAAACTGCGGGAAAGTCCACCCCACGACAATCAGCACTACGTTCCCGTGGGATGGAGAGAAGACGAGTTCTTTGAGAGACGATACAAGGTGACTCTGGTGACGCCGCGGCTCGCACTCCTTCTGCGCAATAACAACGTCGACAACCATAACACCTGGTACCTGGATAGCTGTTGCCGGCAGCACATGGTGGGGTCTGTCCGCTACATCTTGAACATCAGCCACGCTCCCACCACCTACGTCACTTTCGCCAACAACGAGCAACTGCGCGCAAATGCGCAAGGCATCGTGGTGTTACAAGCTCGAGACAGCAACACGCACATCACGTTCAACGACGTGCTTTACATGCCGGACCTCCGCTTTAATTTACTGTCGGTAGGACAACTCAGAGACTGCGGAGTAATGCTCGCTGCGGATCTCCACACGCGCGATCTCATCCTCACCTACGCCCCTCCAGACACACCCGTCGAGTCGCACAAATACCTCGGAAGAGGGGGTACAGCCCACTTTAGGGTTTCATATTTGTACCCAACTCTTTCATAGTTCAATCATTCCTGCTGCTAGATTCTAACATGGTTTCAGAGCACTAGGTCCGTAGGACCGTTTTTTTTTCGGGCCCACCTACCGTTGCGGTTACCGCGCTACCCCACGTGTTGTCCTGTGCCTGCCTTGCCTCGTGACGTGCTGCGCTGCGCGCGCCGTCCTGCAGCCCTCGCGCTGCCTCCTGCTGCCCTAGGCCAGTACGCCGCCCCTGCAGGCTAGTAAGGCCCACGAGCCGCCCCTACAGGCCCGTCAGGCCCCCGAGCCGCCCCTACAGGCCCGCCAGGCCCCCGAGCCGCCCCTGCAGGCCCATCAGGCCCCCGAGCCGCCCCCTGCAGGCCCGCCAGGCCCTCGAGCCGCCCCTGCAGGCCCGTCAGGCCGGCGCGCTGCCCCTGCAGGCCCTTGCCTCCCGCGCGCGGCCTCTGCCCGACCGCGCGCCGCCCCTACAGGCCCTCGCCGCCCGCGCGCAGCCTCTGCCTGACCGCGCGCCGCCCCTGCAGGCCTTCGCTGCCCGCGCGCAGCCTCTGCCCGACCGCCCGCTGCCCCTGCAGGCCCTCGCCGCCCGCGCGCAGCCTCTGCAGGCCCGTCAGGCCAGAGCGCGGCCCCGTCAGGTCGCTGTCGTGGCCCCGTCAGGCCGCGGTCGCGGCCCCGCCTTGCCGCTAACGCGACCCCATCCTGCCGCGGTCGAGGCCCCGCCCTGCCGCCGACGCGGCCCCGCCAGCCCTGCAGCTGACGCGGCCGCGTCCTGACGCCGACGCGGCCCCGCCAGCCCTGCAGTTGACGCGGCCCCGACCTGCCGCTGGCGCGACCCCACCCTGCAGTTGCCGCGGCCACGCCCTGCCGCCGACGCGGCCCCGCCTGGACGCTGACGCGGCTCCGCCAGCCCTGCAGCTGATGCGGCCCTGACCAGCCGCTGACGCGGCCCCACCCTGCAGCTGCCGCGGCCCTACTCTGCAGCGGTTGCTGCGGCCCCGCCGTCGCCGCCGTCGTGCGCCTACCCTGCCGCCGCCCGCCGAGCGCCGGCCCTTCCCACCACTGGTGAGCACCTGCCTGCCTGCCTGCCTGCCCGCCTGCCTGCCTGTCTGCCTGCCTGCTTGCCTGCCTGCCTGCCGCACCTGCCCTGCCCGCGCTGCTGCTGCTGCTACTACTGCTACTGCTGCCACTGGCGTTGGCCAGATGCAGCTCCAGCGACGTCCGCGTGAGTCCCTCACGCCCCACCAGCTTCGTGAGTGGTACGCTAGTTGGGGTTGTGGTGGTAGCCGTCGTGGCTGTCGCCCTGGAGCTGGTCAGTCGGGAGCGTCTGGCAGTGGCCAGCTGCAGCTGCAGCGGCGTCCACGTGAGACACTTACGCCCCAGCAGCTTCGTGAGTGGTACGCTCAGAGTAGAGGGTTTTTGAGTACCGTTCGCTGCCCGTACGTCATTCGCACAGTTGATCGGACTGGTCAGGCTTGCGGGACGCTTAGTCACACACAATCCCGCTGCTTCGCCCGTCTGAGCGACGCCTGGCGTACCGAGTTTGGCGACGAGGCTGAGCTCCCCGACTGGGTGGAGCTGCTTGGGCAGAGGGTAGATATATTTGCTCTTGACTATGATGCTATTCTCCTGCCATGTATGCATTGCCTACTAGTGCTGACCGTGCCTGTTACCTGTGCGTACCGCCTGACCCAGGTATAGAGCCTGCTGCTCTAGGTGCTGGTGAGGCTGCTGCTCTAGGGGCTAGAATGTCTCCTGCTCTAGGTACTGGTGAGGCTGCTGCTTCAGGTGCTGGTGAGTCTGCTCTCTCTGGTACTGCGCCTGCTGAGGCCTTGTACACCTTCACACTTGACTCTGGTGCTTCTCGCTCCTTCTTTCGCGACAGCACCACCCTCACGCCGCTCAGTCGGCCGGTTCTAGTCTCCCTGGCAGACCCCTCTGGGGGTCCAGTTCGTGCGACTCCTCCACTGTCCTCCCTTGTCCTGCTGTCCCGTCCGGCACTCTGTCGGGTCTTTACCTCCCCTCGTTCTCTACGAACTTGGTGGCGGGTTCTGCGCTCGAGGACGCGGGTGTTCACCAGTTCACCCCTGCCTACGAGCGTGTGACACACTGCACGTGTGCTCAGACGGGTCGTCACCTGGCTACCTTCATTCGGCAGCCGGGGTCGGGCCTGTACACATTGACCACTGAGTACCCTCAGGTAGCTGCGCCTGCGTCTGCGTCAGGTCAGTTGTCGGCCCCCTGCTCGTGTCGCGCCTTGTCGCACCAGACCCTCCTTTGGCACCACCGCCTTGGTCACCCCTCGGTGCAGCGCCTTCGCAGCATGCACCGCCGTGTCCTGGTCTCTGGTCTTCCCAGGGTTCTCCCTCCCCTCCCATCCTCGCCTGCTCCTCCCTGTCTTCCTTGCGTCGAGGGGCGGCAGTGCGCCGCTCCTCACTCCTCCTCGTTCCCTCCCACAGAGGCTCCCCTGCAGACTCTCCACCTGGACGTGTGGGGCCCAGCCCGCGTCCGTGGCCAGGGCCACGAGTGGTACTTCCTGCTGGTCGTCGACGACTACACGCGCTACACCACGGTCTTCCCCTTGCGCACCAAGGGTGAGGTCCCTGATTTTTTTATCCCTTGGATCCGCGCTGCTCGTCTCCAGCTCCGTGAGCGGTTCCAGTCGGACTTTCCCGTCCTGCGTCTGCACTCTGACAGAGGTGGGGAGTTTTCCTCCGACCTCTTGGCAGCCTTCTGTGAGGAGCACGGCATCCGCCAGACGTTCACGCTTCCGGCCTCTCCGCAGCAGAATGGGGTTGCTGAGCGCCGCATTGGCTTAGTCATGGAGGTCGCTCGTACCTCCATGATCCATGCGGCTGCCCCCCATTTTCTGTGGCCGTTTGCGGTCCGGTACGCCGCGCATCAGCTCAACCTCTGGCCATGTGTCTCCTTGCCGGAGACCTCGCCCACACTGCTGTGGACGGGGAAGGTTGGCGATGCGTCGCGTTTCTGGGTCTGGGGTGCTCGTGCCTTTGTCCGCGATACCACCGCGGACAAGCTCTCCGCCCGCGCTGTTCCCTGTGTCTTCCTTGGCTTTGTCCCTGACGCGCCTGGTTGGCAGTTTTACCACCCCACCTCGCGCCGTGTCTTCCCCTCCCAGGATGTCACGTTCGACGAGTCGGTTCCCTTTTACCGTCTCTTCCCCTACCGCACTGCCCCTCTCCCCCCCCCGCCGCTCTTCCTCGCTCCAGGTGCTCCCCAGGTAGACCCCCTCCCCGCTCCCGGTCCTGCTCCTTCAGGTGTGTCTCAGGTAGACCCTCCTCCCTTGACTGCGCCGGTTGAGGTCACTGGTGACTCAGGTCCTGCTGAGGGTGGTCCTGCTCGGGGTGCTGCTTCTGGGGGTGCTGAGCCTGGGGGTGCGGAGCCTGGGGGTGCTGAGCCTGGGGGTGCGGAGCCTGGGGGTGCTGAGCCTAGGGGTGCGGAGCCTGGAGGTGCGGAGCCTGGGGGTGCGGAGACTGGAGGTGCTGAGCCTGGACGTGAGGAGTCTGGGGTTGCTGAGCCTGGGGGTACTGAGTCTGGGGGTGCTGCACCTGGGGGTGCTGAGGCGTCTGGTGAGCAGCCTCCCTGGGGCGGCCGTCTCCGCAGTCGCTCTGCTGGAACCTCGCCGCTGTTCTCTCGTCGTCGACTCCCTCTCTCCCCACAGCAGCTGCGTGAGTGGTACGTTGGCCGTCAGGGTCGCGCTGCTGGAGCTAGGGGCCCTGCTGCGGGAGGCGCTGGTGCTGGTGTCTCTGCTACTGGAGTTGTTTCTGCTGGAGGTTCTGGAGCTGCTGCGGGTGCTGGAGCTGGAGGTTCTGGAGCTGCTGAGGGTGCTGGCGCTGGAGGTTCTGGAGCTGCTGCGGGTGCTGGCGCTGGAGGTTTTGGAGCTGCCGCGAGTGCTGGCGCTGAGGGTTCTGAGTCTGCTGTTACGCGGTCTCCTTGGAGTAGCCGCCTTCGTCCGCGTGTGCCTCTCACCTCACAGCAGCTGCACGACTGGTACGGTCGCCGTCAGGGTCGCGCTTCTGGAGCTCGGGGCTCTACCGCTGGAGGTACTTCTGTTGGCGTCACTAGAGCTAGGAGTGGTGCTGGTCCCGGAGGTGCTCGTACTGGAGGTACTGGAGCTGCTGGGGCTGGAGGTGCTGAGCATGAGGGTACTCCTGCAGGAGACCATGGGTCTGGGGGTGCTGCTACTGGAGACACTGAGACTGGAGACCCTGGGACTGGAGGTGCCGGTTCTGGGGGTGCTGCTGCTGGTGGAGCTGGTCCTGGACGAGCTGGCGCTGAGGGTTCTGGAGCTGCTGGAGGTGCTGGAGCTGCTGGGGGTGCTGGAGCTGCTAGTGCTGGTGGCGCTGCACAGCCGCGCCTGTTCTTTGCTCCACCGTCTCCGTCGTCTCAGCCACCGTCTGACTCTATACCTCGCCAGGTTCTTAGTCTCCCTTCGTCTACTGGTCTTCCGTTACAGCCTGGCTCAACGCTGTCTGCTCCTTCTCCTTACACTGAGCAGACAGGGGGTCTTACTGAGCGTCGTGAGCCTGCGTCGCGTCCTGTCTCGCCTGTCCGTTCAGGTCGTCCTGGTCGTCGTGTTCCTCGTTCGCGTCAGCAGGCTGTCACCGGCACCCACCTCGTAGTCCGTCGTCCTTCCTCTCCTCCGCAGCGTGTTCCCCTGCCATCCCCTCCTGCGTCTTCTCTGCCTACCGTTCCTGAGCCTGAGTCTGACCGCACCCGTGCTGCTCACTCTACTGTCACGCGTCTGCTAGCCACAGTTGTCACTGACCTGTCGTTTGAGTCTGCTGCTGCGTCTGCCTTAGTCGCTGAGCTTGTTGACTTTGCTGCTGCCTGTCGTCTAGACTACGCCGCTAGTCTTGTTGCTGAGTCTGAGTCTGTCTGTCCTCCGTCCGTCGGGGGTGAGTTTGCTCTTGGCACGGACGTCCTTGAGGACAGGCAGGAGGACCTTGAGTGTCTTGCAGCCGCTGCGCCTCATCTCGTGTCCATGCTGCTTGCCCCTGAGGGAGACCCGGATGCACCAGACATCCCGACCACGCGCTCTTACGCTGAGGCGATCGCGGGTGAGTACTCCTCTCAGTGGCAGACAGCCATGGACGCAGAGATGGCATCCTGCAAGTCCACAGGCACTTACCTTGACGAGGTTCCCCCTCCTGGGGCGAACATCGTCAGTGGCATGTGGATTTTCAGGGTGAAGCGGCCACCAGGTTCTCCGCCTGTCTTCAAGGCTCGTTACGTTGCTCGAGGTTTCAGTCAGCGAGAGGGAGTAGACTTCTTTCAGACCTTCTCCCCCACCTCGAACATGGCCACTCTTCGGGTGCTGCTGCACGTTGCCGCTCAGCGTGACTACGAGCTTCACTCTCTTGACTTCAGCACAGCTTTCTTACAAGGCAGCCTGCACGAGGAGATCTGGCTGCGCCGCCCTCCTGGCTTCACTGGGTCGTTCCCTCCTGGTACCCAGTGGAGCCTCCGGCGGCCAGTCTACGGTCTCCGCCAGGCACCGCGTGAGTGGCACGACACACTGAGGACTACACTTGCGGCTCTTGGGTTTGCTCCGTCGACTGCTGACCCGTCGCTATTTCTGCGCACCGACACGTCGCTGCCGCCGTTCTACATCCTCGTGTACGTCGACGACTTGGTCTTTGCCACTGCTGACACTGAGGCTCTCGCCCTGGTGAAAGTCGGAGCTGCAGAAGAGACACACGTGCACAGACCTGGGTGAACTGCGCAGCTACCTTGGCTTGCAGATCACCCGGGACAGAGCACGCCGCACCATTACACTGACTCAGTCACACATGGTGCAGCAGGTCCTTCAGCGCTTCGGCTTCACCTGGTCCTCGCCACAGCACACTCCTCTGGCTACAGGCCACTCGCTCTCAGCTCCACCTTCGGACGAGTCCGTAGAGCCGAGTGGCCCGTACCCAGAGCTAGTGGGCTGCCTCATGTACCTGATGACCTGCACTCGACTTGACCTTGCGTACCCTCTTGGCCTTCTGGCTCGCTACGTGGCTCCTGGTCGGCACCGAAAGGTGCACATGGATGCTGCGAAGAGGGTACTGCGCTACTTGTGCGGTACAACGGGCATGTGGCTCGTGCTTGGAGGGCGGAGCGCAGTTGTCCTCACTGGGCACTCAAACGTTTCTTGGGTTGACGACCAGGCTACGCAGTGGTCGTCACAGGGTTACACCTTCAGCCTTGGCTCTGGTTCAGTTTCTTGGCATTCTACACGCTCGTCTTCTGTTCTCAGCTCCAATTGTGAGGCTGAGATCTACGCCACAGCCATGGCTGCATAGGAGTTACGCAAGCTCACCTACCTGCTGACCAACTTGGGAGAGAGGCCTCGTTCTCCTCCAGTGCTGTACGTCGACAACAAGGCCGCCATTGCCTTGTGTCAGGAGCACAGACTGGAGCACAGAACGAAGCACATCGCTCTGCGTTACTTCCTGGCTCGAGAGTTGCAGCAGCGTGGTCAGCTTCGTCTTGCTCACGTGGCCACTCGGGCCAACACTGCTGATATATTCACCAAGGCACTTCCGTCTTGTGATCATCAGCGTTTCTGCACTTTGTTAGGCCTTGTGCCCACTTTGCCTCACTTGCTGTAGACTTTGCTTGTACTGTGATCTATATATTTATACCTGCATGCCTGTTCTGCTAGGTAGAGATCACTGTGCTGTTGTTGTTGCATATATACCTCTGCATGTGAACTGGCCTTGTGGCCCTTTGCTTGTGCTCAGTGTGTGTGGTGACGTTGTGATCCACCCTGAGCTTGCTTTGCTTCTCTTGACTGGTCTTGTGACCCCTTGCTCTCCCCCACTTTGCCTATGTGGGTGTGTCAAATGTTGTATCTGCTATATATGTTTAGGCTGTAGTGGGGTAGCCAATATGGGGTACAGCCCACTTTAGGGTTTCATATTTGTACCCAACTCTTTCATAGTTCAATCATTCCTGCTGCTAGATTCTAACAGCGGGGGAGGAGCAGGCGCAGCAGCAGGAGAGAGGATCTAGCCGTCGACAGAACCGCAGACCCCAACCCCCTCCGGACCAGGGCCTTTGAGCGTCCCAGCTGGCATCGAGGGAGGATCTCTTTGAGATCGCGATGAGCTGGGACTCTACTATCCTAACGTCGACCACTCACCTGCCTATCGTCCGCCGCCTACCGCCGTAGATCCTAAGCGATTACTCCACCTTTATGCTGGCCGCCCCCTTACGGATCTCCAAGCTGCCAAACTGCACGGGAGCGTGGCGGGTCCTCATGTTCCTGCCACGTCTCACCTTAAGACTTAGCAGGAGGTCCAGCTCTGGGTGGAATGTGCTGCGAGCACAGATGCACCTATTCAGATGTGGCCACTGGAACCAGCTGTACAGTGACTACGTGGGATCCCTGCACCAAGCTGAGCCACATCAGCACCAAAATGACCCCCTTGGAATCTGCTCACGTGTGGAGGGGTTGGTGAAACGGGGTAACCTGCGAAAAGGGTTGGCAGCCCTTCAACCCTCGCCAGCCACCCCTGCGACAATTGCGACACTGCAGCAGTTGGAATCGAAACATCCCCAACCCCAAATTGAAAGGAGAGACAAGGCGATTTTTCTTACCCCAACAATTCGGCGTGGCAGTCCCAGGCGGGGCTAAGTTCATTATCCACGCAGTTAGAGACCTCCAACTTGACATTGAAAACGCTTACAACTCCGTAGAGAGGAAAGCGTTCTTCAACGCACTCACCAACACCCCGTTAGCTCCGCTCATACCTTTCACTCGCTCCTTCTACGCGACGCCTTCACTGCTGCTGACCGATCCCCGCTTGAGCATAACGGCACTCACCAGCGGAAGGGGAGTTAGGCAGGGGGACCCCCTCGGACCCCTGCTGTTCGCGGCATCAACCCAGCAGCACCTTAGACGCGTAGCAGCAGAGCACCCGGAAGTAACGATCCTAGCATATGCAGACGGCATCACCATGATCGGACCGGCGACAGCAATGCTCGGCGCGCTAAGGGTGCTGACGCCGCTGCTCGCCCAGGATGGCCTCAGCTGCAACCTCAGAAAGTCGTCGGCGTGGTCCTCCTCGCCGCTTGAAGGTGACGAGCTCCCCGAGGGCCTCCCCCTAACCCACGAGGGGGTACGGGTGTTGGGAAGCCCTGTGGGGTCACAGCGCTTCTGCTCTGACCTCGTCCGCAGTACTCTGACAGACGCGGCGACACCCCTGGGCTCCTTAGCATCCATCCATCCACAGCATGCCCTCCTGCTATTGTCCCGTTGCATCAGCCGCAGAATCGGCTACCTGCTGCACACCACCCCAGCAGACGTCTTACCTCTCTCGGAATGGCACGCGTGGTGCGCCGAACTGCTCAACACCGCCCTGACTGCCACCAGCATCCAACCACCCCGCCGCGAAGCCGAGTTCAAATTTCTTATCCGCCAAGCAACCCTCCCAGTAGCCCTAGGTGGACTGGGCCTCACGGACCCCACAATAGAAGCAGCACCAGCCTACCTGGCGTCGACAACAGAGGCGCTACACCTGCTCCGCTCACTTGACCTTCCAGCAACCGCGGCACTAGGGAGCAACAGCAACGCCCTGCAGCCGTCTGCAGCGCACTCGGTCACCATCCAAGACATGGAGGGGTGACTGCCGTCGCTGGCGCTGCAACACCTCCGCGAGGAGCAGGAAACCCCGTCCTAAGACCAGCTGCAGCGCGCCCTCTCTCAGGAAGTGCACGCAACAAAGGCCGACGCCCTGACAACGGAATCACGCGCAATCAGGTCAACCCCCGAGATGGGCCACACGCTCCGCCTCGTCAGCCTGAGAGGCGAGGGAGCGGGGGCATGGCTGCAAGCCCTACCCCTGGCTCCAGACCTCTGCTTCTCACCAGGGCAATTCTGAACAGCCCTGGCCTTCCGCATGGGCATCCGACAAAATGTACCTACCGTGTGCGAGTGTGGAGAGCTCGTAGCCGACTGCAGCCTACCCAACCACCTACTCTGCTGCAGCACAGGCCCGGACAGAACGCGCACACACAAGCAGCTGGCCTTCGCTGTGGCTAAAATGGCGAGGGAGGCACAGCTGGTGGTATATTTGGAGAATGCAATGTACTCACCACCGGATGACCCGAAGAAGGCCGATGTGATTGTACGCGACCCAGACAGTGGAGAGACCTAGATCACAGACACGACTATCACTGACCCTGTGCTACAGAACCGAGACCCCGCAGCCCGCAAACCCCCAGGTTGGGCTGCAAGGGAGGCACAGAAGAGGAAGGAAAGGGATTACTACAGGCACACAGAACACGTGGTGTTCTGCGCCCTGGCCGTCGAGACCTACGGGGCAAACGGGGCCCCCACGACGGCGTTCCTGAAGCTGCTCGCCACAACAGCAACTAGCAACCGCTTCAGGGCCAACCCCTTGGCAAAATCTGACAAGAAGATGGCCTGCCACTTCAGCCAGCGCTGGTCAGTGGCCCTCCAGCGCTCCCAGGCGAATGCCCTGCACACCAAGGCCAGGGCGGGGATCGAGGCGGCGCACCCCCAGATGGCAGCGGACCCATGGCCGCTGCACCTAGGGGACATCCTCCACACGCTGGAAGGGTAGAGGGTCACTCAGGGGGGGGGAGGGTCAGAGGGATGGGTTAATGGGTCAGAGGGTCTAAGGGATTCACAAGGCAAACTGTATGTCTGTATCCCCTGCTGAATTAATACAAAGGACCATTTAAGAGAGAGAGAGAGAGAGAGAGAGAGAGAGAGAGAGAGAGAGAGAGAGAGAGAGAGAGAGAGAGAGAGAGAGAGAGAGAGAGAGAGAGAGAGATGGCTTAGGTCTAGTCCTTAGCCGTTTTTAGCCCTCTCTAGTGTAGAATCCATTCCTTAGCCGTTTTTTAACCTAGTCTCCTAGTATAAAGTCCTTAGATGCACCCCTTGGAGCTCATTCTTCACTGGTGAGTTCATTTCACTCTCCAAAACCGGCGGCTCGCGCCGGCCGCCTTCGGCGGCCGCCGCTCGCCAGCGCGGCCTACGGCCGCGCGTGAGGTGTGACAAGGACCAAGGGAACAAGGACTATAGCATGGAGCAGTACAACATGCAAGGCTAGACAACACACAACAACAGCAACACCCCCAGGCGTGCCTACACCGCCATGGGGAAGCCCAAGGCACGGCCAGCTACTAAGGAGGCCGGCAAGGGGAAAACGCCCGCTACTCAGCGAGTATCCAGCAAAGCCTCCCGTCCATCCAGCGAAGGACGGATGCGGCTGCTGATACAAGGCCAAGAGGGGCCTCCCGAGCGGACTCAGCAAGCCGCAACATCGCCCCAGGGCCAGGCCCGAGCGCTGCGCCAGGGGCGCCCTGGACAAGTCCGATCAGGGGGAGATAATGGAGCATCTCCGTCGCTGCAGACACCGCCGCCGACTGCTCTGACGGCTCCATCGCCCCAACCTCCACTCCCTGGCGCGCCAAACACACATGGAGCTGGTCCAGTACGTATGACAGCAGCGTCAAACACGTCCCCACGTGCATTACGCGCTGCTCGACGTGGAGAGGAGTCGCGGCCACACGAGCAGCGACGCGGGGAGCTGGGGGGCCGGGAGGGAATAGCAACACCTGAGGAGTTGGCGGAGGACCAGGAGGCAGGGGGCGATGCGGCTGCGGCCGCGGCGGCAGCGGGAAATGCCGCAACAATGACAGAGCCGGAGGCGGCTGTGATGGTTGAGGCTGTGGTGGCTGCGGGTCCGGAGGGGCTTGCTGCTGAGGCGACTGGGGCGGAGGTTGCTGCTGAGTCTGACGGGCCTGACGCTGCCTTTGGCGGTGGCCCAGCCTCACCCTCTGCCATCCCCCAGGCGTGGCAGCCGGAGGAGCCGGCACCAGCAGTGGCTCAGGAACAGACCGAGGAGGTGGAGCTGGCGGTGTCACCGGAGCCTGTGACGGCGTCTGTGCTGGCCGCGGCGGTGACGGCGGCGGCAGGGGAACAGGACGGAGCCCTGGCCGAGGAGGATGCGCAGACTGCCGCTGCGAGCGCCGGAACGTCTGCTGTTGCCGAGGGCGCAAGCAAGCAGGGGCACGGCCGGGGGGGAGCGAAAGACGGGGTCACGGACCCGGCGGGACTTCCGGCGCTGCCCGCGGGAAGACGAAGCTTCGAGCCCAGCCAGCACCGAGGCGGCCCGGAGAAGGGCTGGGACCTGGTCCCCCGGGACCCCTTCTGGGCTGGCTTCTGCAAGGGCAGTTGCCACAAGGGCAAGAGCGACAGTGGCCATCTGGGGGGACAAGTGGCGGGGACATGGAGGCAGGGAATGGTATCAGGCTAGCACCCACAGCGAGCAACAACGCGGCAGGGAATGCAGTGGCAGGTCCATCAACGCAACAACCACCGCGCCGGGATTCGCTGACTTCGGCTAGGGGGGGGAGAGAGAACAACCACGGTTGCCGTCACAGCTCAACAGACCCCGCGGCGTGAAACACGCAGTGGGACGAGAGCACAAGGCATTACCTGGGGCCCGCCAAGGGTTGGCCAGGCAACGCGATGCTGGCGCCGTGGATCCCGGCGGGAATACCGCAACAGACCGGCCGAGGCGAGCAGAACGCCGGCACCAGGGGCGGAGCTACGGCTCGCGGAACGAGGGGAGGAGGGCGAGGTGCCAGAGGGGGACGGGGCGGAAGGGGTCCAATCGTTGGCGGAAGGGTTGCGCTTGTGCGAACGGGAACGTGGCGGGAACGCCACGTCCGACCGGAGCAAGCGGAGCCAGCGACGAATCAAAACGAAGATGATGAGGCCAACATAGAGGAGGGGGAAGAATATATAGCTGAATCGGCGGAGCCATCTGAGGAAATCTCGTTGGAGGACGAGGAGGATGTACGCGTGGCGAGAAGGGCTGGGGAGCGAAGGAGAAACCAGAGCAGCGGGCTAAACCCCCAGGCCGATAACCCACAGGGGACGAGAATTAGGAACGAGGAGGTGAATGGAGAGAGGGGAAACCCTCGGGTGGTGGGAGAGAACGGGGACGCACCCAATGAGGGACAGAGTGACTCAGGGGTCCGATCACCGTCTGACCTGGCGGACGACACTGTCATCTGGGAGCTGGCAGCCACGTGGGAGAAATACCCACTCCAAAAAGGGGACCAACCCTTCGTGGTGCGCAGAATGCCGCCCAAGATCCTGGAAAGCTACACGCTCTGCCTCCTGGCGCCACTCATTCGACTCTCGAAATATCCTGACTGCCCAGGCGCATGGGCGATCCTGCAGTATTTGCCGAGGCTGACGTTGCGTCCGGCCCCTGAACCCGTTGAAGGCAGTCGGTGGACGGCAATAGAGCTGCGCCTGCACCAGTTCCAACTCGGCATCTGGCAGCCCCTCTACACCGACGCATGTGTCATCCCCGACAACGAGAGTCCGATACGACACCAACCAGATGACGCAGGTTTATGCGCAAGGGCGGAGGGTTTGATACGTAAAGGAAACATTTCCAAGGCGGTTGCGGCGTTACGAACTACACCGCTCGCAGAAGCCACGGCTGCGACGTTGTCTGCCCTCCAAGCGAAACACCCCGCAGCTGAAACATCGCTACCGGATCTGGTTACCGGGTTCAACCGTTCGACCCTCAGTGTGTCAGCGGACGAGCTTCGCGAAATCCTCAAGAAATGCCCGAACGGGGTTGGAGCAGGCCCATCTGGCACCTGTTTCGAACACCTGAAGGATCCGGCACTGGCAAACGGGGAGGTGCTTATTCTACTCGCTAAGGTAGTGACTTACCTGTTGAGCACGTTCCAGGCACAAACGACCCGCGACTTGCTGCTGCCTTCACGGTTGATCGCCCTAGAAAAGCCAGGAGGAGGCGTTCGTCCTATTGCGATAGGGGAGGCTTTACTTCGAGTCGTAGCTAAGGCAGCACTACGTGGCTTAACCGACAACATCAGAGTTTTTTTCCTACCAGTGCAGTTTGGGGTGGCGATACCGGGAGGCGCAGAGTGTATCATCCACTCCGTCAGATCGTTACTAAGGGACGACGACACACGAGTAGCGCTACAGCTGGACATAGAAAACGCCTTCAACAGTGTCGAACGGGCGGCTTTCTTCAACGCTCTCTCCCAGTCCAGTTTGCTGCAGCTCATGCCCCTGGTCCGAACTCTCTATGGGGCACCGTCGTCACTCTTGGTCGACGAACGTTTAGGAGTGAACCATATCCTCTCGTCACGCGGGGTGCGTCAAGGGGACCCGCTTGGTCCACTACTCTTTGCGGCCGCGATTCAACCATGCCTGCTAAGCACGGCGACCTTCTTACCGGAAGTCGCGATAGTGGCCTACGCCGACGACATAACGATAGTGGGGCCGAAGGAGGCCTGCTACGAGGCTTTTGGGGCCATTACCAGGGAGCTGGCAACGCTCGGCCTCCGTTGCAACATCGCAAAATCGTCGGCATGGGGACAATCGCTCGCGGATGACGGCGGCACGCCACCTCCCATCGGCCTGCAGCAGATCGCAGATGGGATCCGGGTTCTAGGCAGCCCAGTCGGCTTGCCTGCCTTCTGCACCACCCAAGCACAGACACGGCTTGATGAGGCGTCGGCCCCGTTACCTCTGGTGGCGCAGCTCCACCCGCAGAGCGCAATGCTCATCCTCACGAGGAGCATATCCCGCCGAATCTCCTACTTTCTGCGGACGACACCGGCGGAAGTCCTGGGGAGAGAGGGGTGGAGGGGCTGGAGTGAGACCCTGATGGCAACGGCACTAGCAGCGGCGAAGCTTCGGGTACCTACAGACGAGCTGGAGAGGAGTCTGTTGTGGCGCCAGGGGACTCTGCCGGTCAGGTTGGGAGGTTTGGGGATTATTGACCCAGTCTCCGAGGCACCTGCGGCCTACATCGCCTCGGTCACGGCGGCGCAGCGGTTGCTGCGCCAGATGAACTTGCCTGAGGCCTATCTCCTGAGCAGGGCAGTCGAGCTGCTGTGCCACGATTGGACCCCTACCCCACCCGGCATCAACCCCCTGACAACTCTGGAAGCTGGGCTACCCATAGCTGCACGGGCGGCACTACACACTTACAGGGAGCAGCCGGCGGGACAGGGGAACCTTCAACTGACCCTGTCTCGCCACATCAATGAGACGAGGGCGGCGGAGCTGCTGGCTGACACAATAGAAGACCGCCCAGGGAAGGACCGTGGGCACGCAGTACGGCTCATCAGTTTGCAAGGGGTGGGCGCGGGGGACTGGCTCCATGCCGTCCCAACGAGATCTGACCTTACTTTCGCCCCTGGTCAGTTCTCGTTGGCACTTGGCTTTCGCCTCGGCATGACTCTTCCAGTCACAGTCACCTGCCCGTGCAAGCGCGCCAACACTGCAATCACGGACACGAGCCTGGCAAACCACCTCTTGCGGTGTGGGTACGGGGGAGATGTCGTCCGCACACACAATGCTCTAGTGTTTGCTCTGCTCCGGATGGCGAAGGAGGCCGACTTCACGGTTTTCCACGAAACCACTGCCTTTTCCCCACCGGTGCTGAGGAAGAGAGGAGACCTTGCTATTCGGGACAAGGAGTCGAATGAGACTTGGGTCACAGACGTGACAGTAACCGACCCAGTGCTGCAGTGCCGTGACAAGCGCGCCCGGAAGCCACCTGGATGGGCGGCAAGGGAAGCTTCAGAGAGGAAACACAGGATCTATGAGGGGCGGCCTGACTACGTGGGTTTCTTCGGGTTGGCGGTGGAAACATACGGTGCCCTAGCTACGGATACACAGCAGTTCATCCGCTTGTTAGCAGCCTCGACGGCGAAGAGAAGGTTCCGCCAGGGGAGGCTCACCACCACCACTGCTCGGCTCACCACTCACTACAGGCAGCGCTTCAGCGTCATGCTCCAGCGCTCACAGGCCTCGTCATTCCTGAACAAGTCGAACATAGGGGACGTGGCAGCCTTCTCACAGGCGGCCAGAGACCCCTGGGAACCTAGCCTAGGGGATCTCTGGCAGGTCCTGGAGGATGAGATGGACGGGGTGATGGGTCAGTGAGCGGGATAGCAACGGAATGGGTGTCTAGCTGAGTGTTAGTCACTTGCATTTCCGGCCCTGCCTTGTCTTGCTTGCCTTGCTCGGGTTGGCCTTGCCTTGTGTGCCTGCCCTGTGTATTTTGCCTCCCCTCCCCTGCCCTCAAGGTCCTGACCTACTGGTACCGATGACTTGCTCGCCTGGCTACCCGTCGTGCCTACCTTAGCCCTGCCAAGCATTACCGGCTGCTCATAGTACTAGGGATGTTCTGCACCTGTTCTTGCCATGCCTGTACCCCTATGAACCTATCAATGAAGGACTGCTTGAGAGAGAGAGAGAGAGAGAGAGAGAGAGAGAGAGAGAGAGAGAGAGAGAGAGAGAGAGAGAGAGAGAGAGAGAGAGAGAGAGAGAGAGAGAGAGAGAGAGAGAGAGAGAGAGAGCGAATCAACTCTCTTGCCAGGCAGGAAGTTCATCGTGGCACCAACCTCAGCGGAGGTAGCCAAGCTGCTTCGTTAGTACTGCCAACGCTGGAGTGTCAAGATCAACGAGGCCTTGACGGCACACATACTCGGGTTACCGAGAACGGCCGAGCTCTGAGGAAATCTCAACTGTTTCAACAAATTTGCTAACCCCTTCTGGTTCTTCCATCCTATAGCCCTGAGGTGATGATCTCCATTAAGAGATTCTTAAGCCAATCAAATCCTCCCATCATATGTTCCCTTTTATCTCTGTACAGGTGCCGATGCAGAGCAAGTAGTGCCCACACAAGAGCACGTTTGAACTTGCATCCTACCTTAAATAAACCAAGGCCTGCACATAAAAGGCATAGCGTTGCCATATCTGCTACCAAAAGTTGCTGTGGTCTTAACTTTTCCTGGGGGCTTCAGTACAACCACCGAGTTCATGAATCTTGAAATGAGGTGACTTTTGGGTCGACTCAAAAGGTGAGTTCGACTCAGAAGTCAGCTCTTCTTGGATGGCTTCAGTACAACCACCGAGTTCATGAATCTTGAAATGGCTGTCTTCAAAGAGTGCACACTCACTCTTACAACCGTTCCTTGTGAATGGAACCAAAGGTAGTATAGATGAGTTGAATCGCAAAGAACTGTTATACCGGTGATTGTGCACGCTTCATAAACAGTCACCATAACATTCAAGAAAACACGGGTTGTACTTACTGAAGCCACCTAGGAAGAGCTCAGACCACAACAGCTTTTCGTAGCAGCAGCGCCATACCCTCTTGAGATTCTTGACCAGACATTGGTTCATTCAAGGTAGAATGCAAGGTCAAACGCTCTCGTGTGGACACTTCTTGCCCTGCACTTTTTTTAACATGCTCTCATTCAGATTGAAATGCCTCGTTTCACGAAATGGGAGTGCGAAGGCATGGCACTCACTTGGGCAAACGATGTCTTGGGCGTGGCACGAACTTGAAGAGCTAAGACTAGTTCTGAGACGTATAAAATCCATTTTTCTGTCAGGGAGTGCAAACACATGGTACTCACTTGGGCAGGCGATGTCTTGGGCACGGCACGAACTTGAAGAGCTGAGATGGGACGACAAGGGATGGGAGGAAGGGTCGGCATGAGGGGCAAGGGGAGGGGTGAACAGGATGGGGAGGGAAGGGGTGCAGAGGGAGGGAAGGGACGAGGGAAAATGTTGCATAGACGAACTTGGGCAGCCGATGTTTCGGGCAGACAATACTTAGAAGTTCATCGAGAAATCTGCCATTGACAATACAACACACGTGTGGAAAAAAGACGTTTTTAAATTTCTCAAAAATGGCAACACACATGGGGAAGAGAGTAGATGAAATTGATGACCTGAGGTAAGAAGAGCATCAGAAGAGTTTCACTGATGGAAGGAAAGGGAGAAAAGGAGAAGATAAGGGAACAATGAGTGAAACAGTGGAGGAGGATAGGGTGGTCACAGACAATGCAATGCCGTAAGGATAAGAGGAGGTCAATATAGATTGGCAAGACATTAATGAATTCGATTGAAACGAGCAAATCGATGGAATGATAAAGAGGAATTGAAGGGATCAATAAGCACTAGCTACTGAAGTGAAGGAACCACCTGAAGTGGCCCAAAATGCCGACCACAGCCAGTGTCATTCCAGCAAAGTACGTGAACGTGTCACCCACAAAGACCTGCGAGGGGTACCTGGGAGAGAGATAAGGGGGGAGGTGAGAGGATCCGTGAGGGGGCTGGCGGGGGGGACCACAGCGAGCGTCATTCCAGCGAAGTAGGTGAACGTGTCTCCCACAAAGACACTAGAGGGGTACCTGAGACATTGGTGATAGGGGGCGAGACGTGAGTGGGGGGGCCACAACAAAAAGCTTCAAGCAGAAATTTGTGATGTCTCAAAAGTCGAGACGGATAGAAAGATATGCTGGTTTGGTATCGAATGTTTGCTTGAGAATCCTCAAAGAACACCTGCATCGAAATGGCGCGGCACGGTGGATGGAGAATTCTTTAAGCGCCTAAAAAACCGAATGTTCGTTTGAGAACCCTCAAAGCAGACCTGCATGATCCGAAAAGGCGAGGTGGATGGAAAAGAGACATGATTCAACCTGATGATCACAATGTACTACCAGTTGACGACTCACCAGTTGAAGACGAGGAGTTCAAGTGTGCAGGCCAGGAGGGGCAGGCTGAGGTAGATGGAGAAGAGGTGGGCCTGTTGCATGTCCGGCTGCAGTGGCAGCTTAAAGCCTGGAAGCTCGCCGATTTGCCAGATGTTGAAGAGCAGCACCTGGGAGGGAGAGGGCGGGAGAGAGGGGGGGGGGGGGGGAGGGGGGGAGGAGAATGAAAAAGGAGGAGAGAGTGACACCCTTAGTTGGAGAGGATGTGTCCACCATTCTGGACGCTAGCATTGAGAGTTAAAGAGTAGTTTCTCTAACACTATCTCCGCAGCAGCAATGGCAGCAGTTTGACCTGCATCCAGCCCATTCACTCATGCCAGAATGAAGCAGAAAACCACCGGTCCATCATGCCCGTGCGAACCTTGTACAGTAAGCAGGCCCAGATATCATATGGCCACAAAACAGCTGGTAGAAAGCACCTCCCTCTCTCTTTCTCCTTGGTAGACCTTGTAGAGCACGTCCAGGTGTTTGGATGCACGCCTGGGAAAGGGAATCAAGACCGCACTCACTGCAGCAGCAATGACAGCAGTCTGCCCAGCCTCCAGCCCATTCACTCCCGCCAGGATGTTAATCGAATTCGAGCAGAAGACGACGAGCATGCCCATGTAGACCTTGTACAGCACGCCCAGGTCCTACACGGGCACCTTACACCTGGTAGAAAGCAGCACTCTCTTTCTCTCTCTCCTCATTCTCTCGCACTCACCGAGGCAGAAATGTCAGCAGTCTGCCCCGCCTCCAGGCCGTTCACTCCCGCTAGAATATTAATGGAGTTGGAGCAGAAGACCACGAGCATGCCCATGTAGACCTTGTACAGCACGCCCAGGTCCCACACGGGCACCTTATACCTGGTAAAAAGCACCTCTCTCCGTTTCTCTCTCTCCTGCTCTCTCCCACTCTTACCGAGGCAGCAATCACAGCAGTCTGCCCTGCTTCCAAGCCATTCACCCCCGCCAGGATATTAATAGAGTTGGAGCAGAACACCATGAGCATGCCCATGTAGACCTTGTACAGCACGCCCAGGTCCCACACATACACGTTCTCTCCCTCTCTTGCACTTCCTTACCGAGGCAGCAATGACAGCAGTCTGTCCCGCCTCCAAGCCATTCACTCCTGCCAATATGTTACTGGAGTTGGAGCAGAAGACAACGAGCATGCCCATGTAGACCTTGTACAGCACGCCCAGGTCCCACACGAGCACCTCCTCGCCCACCAGCCCCGCCAGCAGCGGCCACACCGACTTGGGAATGACGATGGTGGTGTGGCCTGAATAGGCCATCAGGAGAGGCAGTGCCGCGATAGACGGCAGAATGAGCTTGCTGCAGGGGAGAAAAAGAAGGAGGTGGGGGCGGGAAAGGGGGAAGGAAGGGGCGGGAAAGGGTAGGAAAGGGGGCGGGAAGGGGCGGGAAGGGGCAGGAAAGGGGGCGGGTGTCAAACTTATGTTATAGTCTGTTTAGGCTGTAGTGGGTTAGACAATAGGGAGTACAACATTTCTAGGTTTCCCTTTTGTATCCAACTCATTTCTAGTGATTGCATTCCTCGTAACTTTCACATGGTATAGAGCAAGTTCCCTAGTGGGAACGTTTCCTAGGGCCCACCAACTATTACGATTTTTTTTTCCTTACCTGCCCGGAGCGCGCTTCGCACCTGCCCTAGTCGCGCCCCGTGCGCCTGCCCTCCCGTCGCGTCCCCTGCCCTTAGCGGCCCGTCGCGCCTCTTAAGGCCCCCCTCGCGGCCCCTTCTCAGCCCTTCGCGGCCCCTTCGTGGCCCTTCGCGGCCCCCCTTAGCGGCCCTTCGCGGCCCCCTCACGGCCCTTCGTGGCCCCCTCACGGCCCTTCGCGGCCCCTTTGTGGCCCGTCGCGGCCACCTCACGGCCGTTCGCGGCCCCTTCGCGGCCCTTCGCGGCCCCTCTCCTGGCCCTTCTCGGCCCGTTCACGGCCCTTCGCGGCCCCTTTGCGGCCCTTCGCGCCCCCCCCCCTCCTGGCCCTTCGCGGCCCCTTCGCAGCCCGTCGCGGCCCCTCCTCACGGCCCTTCGCGGCCCTGCCTCGTCACCTGCTGCGGCCCCGCCCTGCCCCTCTCGCCCGTCACGGCCACCACCTGCAGCAGCCGCCGAGGAGCTCTGCAGCAGCCGCCGAGGAGCTCTGCAGCAGCTGCTGTCCCTGCCGCCGCCGCCGAGCCTGCCTCTGTCGGTGTGCCGCGCCGCCGCTGCCGCTGCCGTCGCTCCTGCCCCGGCCCTGCCCTGCAGCCGAGCCGCGGCCCTGACCTGCCGCCCAGTTGCGGCCCCGCCCCTGCTGGCGCACCGCGGCCCTGCCCCACCAGTAGCGGCCTCCCTACCCACCCGCCTCTGGTAAGCACACTGCCGCACCGCACCGCCCTGCCTAGCCGAGCCGCCTTACCTAGCCGCGCCGCCCTATAGAGTCGCGCCGCTACTGCTGCTCCTACTGCTTTTACTGCTCCTCCTACTGCTGTCATGGCTGCCCCCAACGTACTGAAGTTCGATGCTGAGGGTCGGGCAGTAGACTTTGAGGTCTGGGTCGATGACCTACAGCTGTTCTTGCAGTGCGATAGCAAGGATCAGGTCTCGCTCTTTGATCTTACGTCTGGCGCCTCTGTTGCACCTGCTGCCACTGCTGACAGTGCTGTTCGCTCACAGTGGACCACGCGCGATGCTGCTGCCCGCCTTGCTATTCGCCGTCACATGCCGTCTGCTGAGCGCGCGCACTTTAGTCAGTACAAGACCGCTAGGACTCTGTACGACGCTGTTGTTGCGCGCTACTCCTCCCCTGCCACTGCTGCCCTTAGCCGCCTCATGCTGCCGTACCTGTTCCCAGACCTAGCCGCTTTTGCCACAGTCGCTGACCTCATTATGCACCTCCGCACTAGTGACACCCGCTACCGCGCTGCGCTTCCTGCTGAGTTCTGCGCCAAGAACCCCCCCCCTATGTACATCACTCTCTACTACCTCGTTACCCGGCTCCCTGACTCCCTTTGCTCGGTCAGGGACCACTTCCTCTCATTTTGCCCCACCACGCTCACTGTTGACCTCCTCGAGGAGTGCCTCCTTGCAGCTGAGAAGAGTATAGTCGCTGTAGGAGCCTCTCGTGGTGACCCCCGTGCCCCTTTCTTTTAGGGGTGCTCCCCCTCTCCCCTCTTGCCCTCTGTTGCCTCTGCTGCTGCTGTCGACCTCGTTGGCACGGAGTCGGTCGGCACCACGTCTGCCCCTAGTGGCAAGCGCCGCAACAGCAAGGGCAAGTGGGGCAAGGGGGGTGGAGGGGGCGGCGGGGGCGGCGGCAGTGGCGGGGGAGCAGGAGGAGGGGGTGGCGGTGGAGGTGGGAGTGGTGGCGGGACTGGGGGCGGCGGCGGTGGAGGTGGAGGCGGCGGAGGCAGCGGGAGTGGGGGTGGAGGTAGCGGCGGCGGCGGAGGCGGTGGGAGTGGCGGGGGTGGTGGTGGGCAGCGGGGAGGCTCTAGCGGTGGCCAGCGCCAGCAGCAGCAGCGCTCCCGTGAGACCCTGTCGCCTCAGCAGCTTCGTGAGTGGTACGCTGGGCGTGGGAGGTCTGGGGGTGCTGGTCCCTGCACCTACGTTCTTCGCACAGGCGACCGCACTGGAGAGCCCTGCGGCGGCCCGCACACCACTCCACGCTGCTTTGGCCGCCTGACTGACGCGTGGCGTACTCAGTTCCCTGGCTCCTCTGAGATCCCTCGCTGGGATATTCTGCTTAAGTCGGGGGTTGCTATCTTTGATCTTGACTATGATGCTATCCTTGCTACTATGTATGCTGTGTCTATTAGTGATGAGGGTGACTGTTACCTGTGTGTTCCGCCTGACCCGGGCATTGAGGCTGCTGCTCTAGGTGCTAGTGAGTCTGTTGCTCCAGGTGCTGGTGAGACTGCTCCCTCAGGTACCACGTCGGCTTAGGCCTTGCACACTTTCACCCTTGACTCGGGTGCTTCCCGTTCCTTCTTTCGCGACTGCACCACCCTCTCGCCGCTCCGTCGGCCGGTGGCAGTCTCTCTAGCTGACCCCTCTGGGGGACCCGTTGTAGCCAGTTCCTCCACTGTCCTTTCGTGTCTTGCTATTCCGTCCGGCTCGCTGTCTGGTCTTTACCTCCCCTCGTTCTCTACAAACTTGGTGGCGGGTGCTGATCTTCAGGATGGGGGTGTTCACCAGTTCACCCTTGCCCACCAGCGTGTGACACACTGCACGTGTGCTCGGACGGGTCGTCACCTGGCCACGTTCACCCGTAGGCCAGGGTCCAGCCTGTACACCCTTACCACTGAGTCTCCTCCTCGTCAGGTAGCCGCGTCGGGTCAGGTGTTTGCTGCAGCGTCCCGGTCTGGCCCTGAGTCTGCCCCCTGCTCGTGTCGCCTCCTGTCTCACGAGACTCTCCTTTGGCACCACCGCCTTGGTCACCCCTCCCTGCCTCGTCTCAGAGGCATGGCCTCCCGTGTCCTTGTCTCTGGTCTCCCCCCTTCCCTTCCTCCCCTTCCTCCGGGGTCTGCCCCTACCTGCGTTCCCTGCGTCGAGGGCCGGCAGCGCGCCGCTCCTCACTCCTCCGAGTTTCCCCCGACAGAGGCTCCTCTGCAGACTCTTCACATGGACGTGTGGGGCCCAGCCCGCGTCCGTGGACAGGGTCACGAGCGCTACTTCCTACTGGTTGTTGACGACTACTCACGTTACACCACAGTCTTCCCCTTGCGCCGCAAGGGTGAGGTCACTGAGGTGTTGATCGACTGGATCCGCGCTGACCGTCTCCAGCTCAGAGAGAGTTTCGGCTCGGACTTTCCTGTTGTGCGTCTGCACTCAGACAGAGGTGGAGAGTTTTCCTCCGACCTCCTGCAGGCCTACTGTCGGGCGGAGGGCATCCGCCAGACGTTCACGCTTCCGGCCTCTCCACAGCAAAATGGGATTGCTGAGCGCCGCATTGGCATGGTCATGGATGTCGCTCATACGTCCATGATCCATGCGGCTGCTCCCCATTTTCTGTGGCCGTTCGCGGTTCAGTACGCGGCGCATCAGATCAACCTCCAGCCCCGGGTCTCCATGCCGGAGACCTCCCCCACCCTGCGGTGGACGGGGAAGGTTGGCGATGCGTCTGGGTTCCGTGTCTGGGGATCTCGAGCTTTTGTCTGCGACTTGTCTGCGGACAAGCTGTCCTCCCGTGCCGTTCCCTGCGTCTTCCTTGGTTTCCCCCCTGACGCGCCTGGCTGGCAGTTTTACCACCCCACCTCGCGCCGTGTTCTGTCCTCTCAGGACGTCACGTTTGACGAGTCGGTACCCTACTACCGCCTCTTCCCCTACCGCACTGCCCCCCTCCCCCCCCCCGCCGCTCTTCCTTGCCCCAGGTCCTCCCCAGGTTGACCCCCTCCCCCCTCAGGGTCCTGCCCCCTCAGGTGTGTCTCAGGTAGACGCAGTCGAGCCTGTCGAGGTAGCTGTTGACTCTGGTGCTGCTAGGGGTGCTGAGCCTGCGGGTGCTGGGTCTGGGGGTGCTGAGCCTGAGCGTGCGGAGCCTGGGGGTGCTGAGTCTGGGGGTGCGGAGCCTGGGGGTGCTGAGCCTGGGGGTGCTGAGACTGGAGGTGCAGAGCCTGGGGGTGCTGAGTCTGGGGGTGCTGAAACTGGAGGTCCTCCGAGTGTCCCGTCGCGGCGGGAGCCCCTCTCTCCGCGGCAGCTTCGTGAGTGGTACGCTCGGCGCTGTAGTCGTGCTGCTCGAGCTGGGGGGCCTCCCCCTGGCGGTGCTGCTGGTGCTGGAGCTGCTGGAGGTGCTGCTGGTGCTACTGGAGGTCCTCCTGGTGCTGCTGGAGGCGCTGCTGGTGCTGGAGGTGCTGGAGGTGCTGCTGGTGCTGGAGCTGCTGGGGCCGCTGGCCCTGGAGGTGCTCGTACTGGACGTACTGGAGCTGCTACTAGAGTTGGAGCTGTAGGTGCTGGAGCTGCTGGAGCTACTGGTGGTGCTGCGGGAGTTGTAGCTGGAGACCCTGGAGCTGAGGGTACTGGAGCTGCCTCTGCTGGTCCTGGAGGCGCTGCGCGGCCGCGGCCGTACTTCGTTCCGCTCCTTCAGCAGGTTCTTGGTCTCCCACCTGCTACTGGTCCCACTCCCTCTTTCGAGTGTCCTCCACCTGTCCAGTCGCAGTCACAGTTACAGCCTGCCTCGCCACTCCCTGGTCCTTCTCCCTACACTGGTCCGACCGGAGGTCTTACGGAGCGTCGTGAGCCTGAGTCTCGTCCTGCGTCGCCTGAGTCTCGCCGTGCGTCGCCTGTTCGTGTTGCTCGCACTGGTCGTCGTGTTCCGCGTCAGCGTCCTCCTGCTGTCCCAGGCACACACCAGATGGCACTTCGTCCTTCCACTGCTCCACAGCGTGTCCCTCTGCCGTCTCCTCCTGCGTCCTCTCTTCCTGCTCTTGCTGACCCGGAGTCTGACTCCCTTCGTGCTGCTAGTCCTACTGTTACGCGTCTTCTCGCTACTGTTGTCACTGACCCTGCCTTTGAGTCTACTGCTGCGTCGGCTCTTGTTGCTGAGCTTGTCGACTTTGCTGCTCACTGTCGTCTCGACTACGCCGCTAGCCTTGTTGCTGAGCCTGAGTCTGTCTGTCCTCCGTCCGTCGGGGGTGAGTGTGCTCTTGGCACGGACGTCCTTGAGGACAGGCAGGAGGAGTTTGAGTGCTTTTCCGCTGCTTTACCTCATCTCGTGTCCATGCTGATTGCCCCTGAGGGAGACCCGGATGCACCAGACATCCCGACCCCGTGCTCTTACGCAGAGGAGATAAAGGGTCCCTACTCCTCTCAGTGGCAGACAGCCATGGACGCAGAGATGGCTTCCTGGAAGTCCACAGGCACCTACGTAGACGAGGTTCCCCCGCCTGGGGCGAACATCGTCAGTGGCATGTGGATTTTCAGGGTGAAGCGGCCGCCGGGTTCTCCGCCTGTCTTCAAGGCGCGTTACGTTGCACGAGGCTTCAGTCAGCGTGAGGGAGTTGACTTCTTCCAGACCTTCTCCCCTACCCCGAAGATGACTACTCTTCGGGCTCTGCTGCACGTCGCCGCTTAGCGTGACTACGAGCTCCACTCTCTTGACTTCAGCACTGCTTTCCTACAGGGCAGCCTGCACGAGGAGATCTGGCTGCGCCGCCCGCCTGGATTCACTGGGTCGTTTCCTCCTGGTACCCAGTGGAGCCTCCGGCGGCCAGTCTACGGTCTCCGCCAGGCACCCCGTGAGTGGCACGACACACTGAGGACGACTCTTGCTGCTCTTGGGTTTGCTCCTTCTACTGCTGACCCGTCGCTGTTTCTGCGCACCGACACCACTCTGCCGCCGTTCTACGTTCTAGTGTACGTAGACGACCTGGTTTTTGCTACTACTGACACTGAGGCACTCGCCCACGTAAAGTCGGAGCTGTAGAAGAGACACACGTGCACAGACCTGGGTGAACTGACAAGCTATCTTGGCTTGCGGATCACCCGGGACAGAGCACACCGCACCATTACCTTGACTCAGTCACACATGGTGCAGCAGGTCCTTCAGCGCTTCCGCTTCACGTACTCCTCGCCACAGTCCACTCCTCTGCCTACGCGCCACTCGCTCTCAGCTCTGCCTTCGGATGAGTCCGTAGAGCCGAGTGGCCCGTATCCAGAGCTTGTGGGCTGCCTCATGTACCTGATGACCTGCACTCGACCTGACCTAGCCTACCCTCTTAGCATCCTTGCACGCTATGTTGCTCCTGGCCGACACAGGAAGGAGCACATGGATGCTGCTAAGAGGGTCTTGCGCTACTTGTGCAGTACGTCGGGCATGGGGCTCGTGCTTGGAGGGCGACGTTCAGTGGTCCTCACTGGTCACGCAGACGCTTCTTGGGCTGACGATCTGGCTACTCAGCGGTCGTCACAGGGTTACACCTTCAGCCTTGGTTCCGGCTCTGTTTCGTGGCGGTCTACCCGCTCGTCTTCTGTTCTCGGCTCCAGCTGTGAGGCCGAGATCTACGCAGGGGCCATGGCTGCACAGGAGTTACGCTGGCTCACCTACCTGCTGACCGACCTGGGAGAGCCGCCTCGTTCTCCTCCAGTTCTGTACGTAGACAACAAGGCCATGCTGGCCTTGTGTCAGGAGCACAGACTGGAGCACAGAACGAAGCACATTGCTCTTCGCTACTTCCTTGCACGTGAGCTGCAGCAGCGTGGTCAGCTGCGCCTTGCTTACGTGGCCTCTCAGGCCAACACTGCTGATATCTTTACCAAGGCACTTCAGCCTTGTGATCATCAGCGCTTCTGTACTATGTTAGGTCTTGTGCCTACCTGGCCTCACTTGCTTACCTCTTGACTTTGCTTTGTACTGTGATCTCTATATATATACCTGCATGCTTACACTTGCTAGGTTGTGATCACTGTACCTCTTGTTATATTATCTAACTGCATGTGAACTGGTCTTGTGACCGCTTGCTTGTGCTCGGAATTTGTGTGGTATCCTTGAGATCCACCCTGAGCTTGCTTTGCTTTTCTTGACTGGTCGTGTGACCCCTTGTTCTCCCCCACTTTGCCTATGGGGGTGTGTCAAACTTATGTTATAGTCTGTTTAGGCTGTAGTGGGTTAGACAATAGGGAGTACAACATTTCTAGGTTTCCCTTTTGTATCCAACTCATTTCTAGTGATTGCATTCCTCGTAACTTTCACAGCGGGAAGGGGTGGGAAGCGGGGGAAACATCATGAGGTTTGGAGGGGGGGAGACGAGATGACCAGCATGCCCATGTAGACCTTGTACAGCACGCCCAGGTCCCACACGGCCACCTCATCGCCTGCCAGCCCTGCCAGCAGCGGCCGCAGCGGCTTGGGGATGACGATGGTGGTGTGGCCTGAATAGGCCATGAGGAGAGGCAGTGCTGCGATCGACGGGAGAATGAGCTTTCTGCAGGGGGGGAGGGGGAAAGGGGAGGGACAAGCATAAGGCTTGGGTGGGTGAGAGCGACCACAGGGCTTGGGGATGACAATGGTGGTGTGGCCGGAATAGAAAGAGAGGCAGGGCGGCGATTGAGGGGAGAACGACCTTTCTGAGGAGGAAAAAGGGAGGGAGGTTGGGGCGGAAAGGGGTGAGGGAGAATGGGGGGGAGGGGAAAAGGGGGAGACAACCATGGTGCGGGGAAACCACGAGCAGAGCTCGTTCTTTGGGCAAGGAAATCTGCACGTCGCTCTAAATCGACTCAAACCTGCCCTTGATATGACCCATCCCTCCCCCTCGCACCAACTCTCAGCAGCACCCCCCAGCACGATCCCTCAGCACCACCCCTCAACACCCCCCCCCCCCCCCCCCCCACCAGCACTCACACGCGCCAGGGGATGTCGAGCACATCGTCAATAAAGCCCAGGAAGGCCATGTAGCAGATGCAGGCCAGAGCCGCGTTGTACTCGAGCAGCCACTGGCAGGGGAAGGGAGGGCAAGGGGGAGGGAGGGAGGGGGCAGGAAGAGCAGGAGGGAGAATGGGTGGACAGGAAGGCAAGGGATGTCAAGCACATCGTCTATGAATCCAAGGAAGGCCATGTAGCAGATGTATGCCAGAGCCGCGTTGTACTCGAGCAGCCACTGGAGAGGAGCGTTAGGGAGCAGGGAGAGAAGAGGAATGAAGCCCAAAAAGGCCATGTAGAAGATGCACGCGAGGGCTGCGTTGGAGTGGAAGGGGAGGTGGGTTAGGGGTGCGGAGGGGGCGGAAGGGTAGGGGTTGGAAGAGGAATCACTCGAGCAATCACCTAACAATTACCATGCACGAGTACCTGAATAAACACCTGAAAATTGGCCTGGGGAGGCACTCACAGGCGAATCAGGTGTGAAGTAGAAGTGTTGGAAGAGAATGGTTACCACTAGGTACACGAGCGCCACCACCAGTCCCTGCGTCTCGGGTCTGGGGAGTGTGGGGTGGGGGATGGGGGCATGGAGGCATGGGGGCATCGGGGGCAAGTCACAATGCTACCCACCTACCCACCCAGTCTCCCACCAGATACACGAGCGCCACCACCAGTCCCTGCGTCTCGGGTCTGCATAGGAAGTGTGGGAGAAACATATGGCATGGCAGGCATTGGGGGCATGGGGGTGCATGCACGGGTGACATAGGGAAGTCAGCATGCTACCTACCCACCCAGCCTCCCACCAGGTATACGAGAGCCCCCACCAGTCCCCGAGCCTTGGGTCTGCGTAGGGAGTGTGGGGAAGCACACTGCTGCGCAGGGGGGAAGGGAAGTGCAAGGCTGACAAGGGGAAGCCACCATCACTTTGTGACCTACCAAGTCCCCCACGACGTACACAATGGCCACCATCAGGCACACGTTACCAAGTTACCAGGTTAGTTGCACTCAAGTTACCCCTTATATTGACAAAATGCGCGACGCCATATCCTGATGGCGCACACAGGTCACATCACATTACGATGCAATCAACAGGTACAGAATTCCCCCTTTTCACCGCTTCCTCACCTCTTCCCCCATTTAACCATCCCCCCTCAACTTTTTCCTCCCCCGCCCTTCACCATAGGTACGGTATCGACACAAATGGCGCTGTGACTACACCTGACGCCCACCTCGTTGGCGGCCTTTCGTTATACTCACAACTTGATTTCTCCAGCCGGGGAACCTCGCTTGTTTATATCGTATCCGAACATGTTTCTCCGAAACATATAAGGCACCGCCATCGGGATCAGCTTCGTTGTTATAACGAATCCCGCGACGCTCATAACGGCATTGATTGTAATGGACCGTCGCTCTAACGGATCAAGCTCCATCACGAGAAATGCCACTATTAGGGGAGTAAGGACACACGCCGCGAAGATCCCCACGCGGACGCGCCGCGACCATCTGTTCAGCGGTGGAGCGATGATGACGTCACGGGAAGCATCGCCTAGTTTGCCGTCAGCGACGCTTTTCGAATCTGCCGTCGCGACGCGTTTCGAATCATCTGCCGTCGCGACGCCTTTCGAATCATCTGCAGTCGCGATGCTTGATTTTGGTCTCCGTGCGTGTGCTTGACTACGAGCCATCACGCGGCTCCAACAACAAGACCGTCGCGCTTAAGCTACGGCTTTGATTTGACGTCGAAGGCTCGCAGATTAGCGGTTAAGCAGAGAACGAAGTGTAAGTTTTGGAAGCCGATAACTTTGACGGCGAGACGGAGAGATGGCGGACGACGCTCCACAAGCAGGCGGCTCGAGATTAAGCAACGGCGAGGGATGCAGCAGTCGACGTGATCGAGCGAACTAGAGTCGTTTGATGTAGAACAAGGTTAGTTGAGAGGCGTCAGCCATGGCAGTTGAAGCTTGCACTGCTGGTTTGAAAAATGCTATCAACAGGATCATCTGTCACGAAAACATAGATTCTAGATTCTTGTGTATCCGTTATTGGCCTTTCGCCGCTGTTATACTAAACCCCTTGTATACACTGACAGAGTTGTAACAGGTAAAATCATATTCAACATCTTGATTGCATTTGCAAAAAACGGGAACATATCGGATGTTAAAATTCAGGTTCAGTTCAAAGCGAACTTCCTATCTTAAACTGTATTGTTCCAATCATCCCGGTAAACACCTGCATTCCAACAAATCGATCTTGTCGAGGATGGCTTCAGCAGCACTTCGGAGCCCACGCATGCCGCAACCGCAAGCACAAAGTCACTGAACAACACGATGTCAGCAGCACTTCAGGATTCGCTTTCCGTCCCTCGTCGCTTCAGAACAACGACGTCAGGAGCACGGAACCAGCAGCCTCCTTTCGCATAACTGAAAGAAATCATCGTTTCCTTCATGGAGGAAGAATCCACCATTCGCATTTTCCAGATTGTGGTTTGTGTTTGTATATTGAAATACGCGAACAGGTGCGCGGCAGGATCGTCCGAAGATGGGTAAGATTGGAGTGTGGATTCTAGCTTTGGGGGGAGGCGTATTAACCCTCCTTTACATTCTTCCATGGGCGTACATCGCGCTTGACCTTCTCGGAAACTGCCGCGATGCCCCTCCTGCAGTGCAAGAGGTATTCTCCTTGTCCGAATCCTTATCGTAGGAGGTATTGATGAGTTATTTCGAGTACGTAATGCTTCACTGGGTGTTCAGAAAGTTATTCTTCCTTTTTCCTTTAACCAACGAAACCGGTTTTCCTTTCTGTGCTTCTCCCGCCTGCAGCCTTTCGTCTCGTTCGAGGAAATCGTCAACCAAGGCACGTCCGATAAGCGCACGCATCACTACGGCGCCTTCTACAGCCTCTATCTCGACCCGCTGCGCCTGCCGCGACAGTCCCTTGATACCAAAACTATCAGAAGGTTACGCGGGCAGAAGCGAGAGCAGTCCGCATGGGAGATTCCCGAGGTGAACATGCTGGAGATCGGGCTCAAATACGGCGACTCGCTGAAGCTCTGGAAGAGGGCGTTCCCGAAAGGCAGGATCTACGGTGTCGACAACGAAGTCATTTCGAAGGTGAGTCTCTGAATAAGAAATCACAAAAGACTTTGAAATGTCAATAACCGCTGTCCTAGTTCAAACACACAAAGCAGACTCAAGTGTTTGGCATTCTGTTTTATGATGTGCTGTACACAGGGCACCGTGTCCTTCAAAGATTTTCAACCCAGACAGAAGCACCAGGGAGGGGCGCGGCTTACCTTCCCCGCCCATTTTCTTGTATTTTCCACGTCCGTCCCCTGTCCTCTTCGCTTCTCTGTTGCCTCAGAAGCACCAGGCAGAGGCGCGGAACCCCCAGGTACGGCTGATGGCTTCTGTTCTCCACCTCCTGACCATGTTGGGGCCTCTTCCTCACCTTCTGGCCATGTTGATCCCATGCCCATCCCATGCCCATCCCATGCCCATCCCATGCCCATCCCATGCCCATCCCATGCCTATCCCCTATGTCCGCATCGCCGCAGAAGCACCAGGCAGAGGCGCGGAACCCGCAGGTGTGGCTGTGGCTTCTCTTCCACACCTCCTGACCATGCTTATCACCCATCCCCATCCTCTACGCCCCCCGTGGCCTCAGAAGCACCAGGCAGAGGCACGGACCCGCGGGTGTGGCTGATGGGGTATCTTCCGCACCTCCTGGCTGTGTTTATCCCATGCCCATTCATGCCCATCACATGCCTATTCCATGCCTATTCCATGCCTATCCCCCATGTCGGCATCTCCACGGAAGCACCAGGCAGAGGCGAGGGACCCGCGGGTGCAGCTGATGGTGGTCTCTTCCCCACCTCCTTATGGCCCATCCGTGATTATTACTTCTTTCTCTCTCCTCCCTCTCATCCCCACAGAAGCACCAGGCGGAGGCAAGGGACCCGCGGGTGCGGCTGATGGTGGGCGACCAGGCGAATGGGACGTTCCTGGAGCAAGTGGTGGCTGAGATAAAGAGTGCGGTGAGGAGTGGTGGCTGAGATGAAGAGTGCGGTGAGGAGTGGTGGCTGAGATAAAGAGTGCGGTGAGGAGTGGTGGCTGAGATGAAGAGTGCGGTGAGGATTGGTGGCTGAGATGAAGAGTGCGGTGAGGATTGGTGGCTGAGATAAAGAGTGCGGTGAGGAGTGGTGGCTGAGATAAAGAGTGCGGTGAGGAGTGGTGGCTGAGATAAAGAGTGCGGTGAGGAGTGGTGGCTGAGATAAAGAGTGCGGTGAGGAGTGGTGGCTGAGATAAAGAGTGCGGTGAGGAGTGGTGGCTGATATAAAGAGTGCGGTGAGGAGTGGTGGCTGAGATAAAGAGTGCGGTGAGTAGTGGTGGCTGAGATAAAGAGTGCAGTGAGGAGTGATGGCTGGGGGAAAGTGTGCGGTGAGGAGGGTTTCTGAGACAGGGAGTGGTGAGGATGGTTGGCTGCGATAAAGAGCATGCAGGTGTTGGTGTGGTAGAACGGTGAGATTAGAAAATGTATGGTGTGCATGGCATGGTGTGCATGGCATGGTGACATGGTAGGAAACAGGATGAATTTGCGTATCATGGTTTGGTGGAGATGGCACTGACGGGTATGTTGATTTGAACATGTATGGTGTGCATGGCATGGTGGCATGGTAGGCAACGGGATGCATTTGCATATCGTGGGGTGGTGGAGATGGCGCTGATGAGTATGTTGAATGAAATTGCAGGGCATGGTGCAGGCATGCTGTGCTTGGCATGGTGTGTAAATCATGGTACGCGTGGCATGGTGTGCATGTGCTTCACGTGGGTGCCCTGAAAAAACTGTCACTCTCCTTTTCTTGGCTACCCTTGTCCTCATATGGTGTTGTAGCCCTTTTCTTGTTAATGCATTGTCTCGTTTCTTATTGTCGTATCGGCTCGTGTCAGGTGGGTCTGCTTGACTTCATAGTGGACGATGGTGGTCACACCATGGATCAGCAACAGACATCCCTCAAACACCTCCTGCCCCTTGTCAAGGTAACTTGGCAGAATACATTGAGTAATCAAGCTTAATGGCGACTGTTACCCTTTTCTCCCCTCGCTGCAGTATTCATGTGTATATATAAATATACATCCCCATAAATTCTCCTCCGGCCCCCTCTCATTCACTCTAGCAGTGCCTTTCCTTTATTTCATTGTACAGTAATATTCTTCCATACTTCCTTACATTCTTTTTCCATCATGGAGGGATGTACTGCAGCAAGGGTGCTGAAGCAACCTTTGGGTGCCTTTCTCTTCCCCACCTCCATTCGCCTCGCATCCTTTCGAACTTCCTTCTCGGTCCCCTCAACGTTTACCCCACCTCCCTTTGCCTCACATCCTTTCTCGAATCTCAACAGCCTGGAGGGACGTATTTTATAGAGGATGTGGAGACATCGTACTACACCAAATGCCACGTTACAGGGTGTTACAGGGGCGGTCCTCCTGGACTCAACACTACAACTATACACATAATGAAAGAGCTTATAGATGTGATGAATAAGGAGTTCTTTCAGAAGCAGGTTTATTACCGGAATGTAACACGTCCTGGGTTTTATGCGACTCCGGTGGAAGAGTTGGTGGGGGCAGTACACTGCATGCGCAATATCTGTGCGCTTAGGCGTAAAACTAGTCGCTGGTTCTAAATAGTTTGAAATTCGGGTTACGATGACCTGGCGCATTGCATACGGGGTACTCATTCTACTACAATTCCTCTCCGGTCTGTATTCTAATGATTTTGCTGCTCAAGCACGCAGCATAGTGAACAAGCACAGTTGTAATTTGTAAACTCGTACAAAACTGGTTTACATACATACATATCCAGATTCTGTAACTAACCAGATGGAAGTGTCAACTCACAATACTAGGAGATTGTGCTCCTGCTAATACCAAGGACTAGATTTCCTTCTAAGCGCACAAATGTTTCTCATGCAGTGTACTGTGCCCACCAGATCCTCCACAGGAGTCGTGTAAAATTCCTCACTTGTGGACTTCTTGATATAAGCCTGCTTCTCGATATAGTCACGGTTTACCACCATAAGCATCTTGAGAACGTGTATTGTTGTGGTGTTGAGACCAGGGGGGCCGCCTTCGTAGCACCCTGTAATGTGGCATTTGGTGTAGTACGACGTCTCCAGATCCTCTATAAAATAAATTCCACCAGGCTGGGTAAAAACAATGGGGGAGTAGGAGAGTCGGAAGGAGGGAGGGAAGTGGTAAACAATGGGGGACTGGGACCTTTAGGAAGAAGCAAAGCTTGCCTTCTTTAACCCGCTAGAACGGAACGCAGAAATTATTATAACCAGAAAGACCGTGCCTTTATGAGAGAACAAGAAGGTGGAGCGTGGGGGGGTGGGGGGGGGGGGGGGGGGGGGGGGGAGGACAGTGGCGGGAGTGGGAGGACGGATGGAAGAGGGGAAACGAGCGATGGCGGAGGGAAGCGGGAGAAAATGGGGAGGGCTGAGAGGAGTCATGCGGAAGTTGGGCAGACAGGGAGGAGGAGAAGAACGAGAGAGGGATTGCAGGGGAGGCAAGGCTGGAGTAAGAGCGAAATTCAGAAGTGAGAGAGACACGAGGACGAGGGGAGGAGAAGGAAGGAGAACCAAAGTTGCAACTTGAAGATGGGCAATCAAAGTACGACACAGGAGTGGTATGCAGTGTGTTGACTAACAGCCAGATAAACCAAAACCAGAAGCACGGAATGCCCTGATTAGCAGCAAAAGGATTTTGGAGTCGACTCAAAAGTCACCCTAAAACTAGAGGCACAAAATACCTTGACAAGTGGTAGGAGGTGTTTGAGGGATGTCTGTTGCTGATCCATGGTGTGACCACCATCGTCCACTATGAAGTCAAGCAGACCCACCTGAAACGATTCACAACACAATAATAAGAAGGGAGTTGATACAATGACAAGGAAAGAGTCACAACACAATAACGAGGACAGGGGCAGCCCAAGTAAGAGAAAGAGTTCAAAAATAGTATTTCAAACGCATGCCATTCCACTGCCATTCAAACGCATGCCATTCCACTGCCATTCAAACGCATGCCACTCCACTGCCATTCAAACGCATGCCATTCCACTGCCATTCAAACGCATGCCATTCCACTGCCATTCAAACGCATGCCATTCCACTGCCATTCAAACGCATGCCATTCCACTGCCATTCAAACGCATGCCATTCCACTGCCATTCAAACGCATGCCATTCCACTGCCATTCAAACGCAAGCCATTCCACTGCCATTCAAACGCATGCCATTCCACTGTCATTCAAACGCATGCCATTCCACAGCCATTCATTCCATGCCCTTCCACTGCCATTCAAATAGACTCCTTCCTATGCCACTGCTTCATTATATCTGCGTGAATCTGACTTACATAGAAGTATCACACAATTTTCCACCAGCACACACATATGGCTTATCCCATCATTTCACCCCATCCCATCCCAACCCATTCCCTCCCATCCCATCCCATCCCATCCCATCCCATCCCATCCCATCCCATCCCATCCCATCCCATCCCATCCCATCCCATCCCATCCCATCCCATCCCATAGCATCCCATCCCATCCCATCCCATCCCATCCCATCCCATCCCATCCCATCCCATCCCATCCCATCCCATCCCATCCCATCCCATCCCATCCCATCCCAACCCATCCCATCCCATCCCATCCCATCCCACCCCATCCCAACCCATCCCCTCCCCTCCCCTCCCAACCCATCCCATCCCATCCCATCCCATCCCATCCCATCCCATCCCATCCCATCCCATCCCATCCCATCCCATCCCATCCCATCCCATCCCATCCCTCCCCTCCCCTCCCCTCCCATCCCATCCCATCCCATCCCATCCCATCCCATCCCATCCCATCCCATCCCATCCCATCCCATCCCATCCCATCCCATCCCATCCCATCCCATCCCATCCATCCCATCCCATCCCATCCCATCCCATCCCATCCCATCCCATCCCATCCCATCCCATCCCATCCCATCCCATCCCATCCCACCCACACAGCCCAACACATCCCATCCCATACCGTCCCATCCCCTCTCTTCCCCTCCCCTCCCAACCCAAGTGATCCCATCCCATCCCACCTCTAGTTTAACCCCAACCCTCGCCATGCAACACCACACCACATCACACTCAACATCGTCTTACCGCATCAGGCATCACTGAACGCTTTATCCCCAGCCACCACTCCTCACAGCACTCTTCACCCCAGCCACCACTCCTCACCGCACTATATATCTCAGCCACCAATCCTCACCACACTCTTCATATCAGCCACCACTCCTCACCACACTCTTTATCTCTGCCACCACTCCTCACCGCACTCTTGATCTCAGCCACCACTCCTCACCGCACTCTTTATCTCGGCCACCACTCCTCACCGCACTCTTTATCTCGGCCACCACTTGCTCCAGGAACGTCCCATTCGCCTGGTCGCCCACCATCAGCCGCACCCGCGGGTCCCTCGCCTCTGCCTGGTGCTTCTGCGAGTGGTGAACGGGATGGGAAATAGGCGTGGGGCGGGGGCGGGCCAAAGGAGGTGGGGAGGAGAAACCATCAGCCGCACCCGCGGGTCCCGCGCCTCCGCCTGGTGCTTCTGCGGAGTGGAAAGGGGAGGGACACAAGTCAGGAACAGGGATGGCGCAAAGGAGCGGCCAAGGGAAGCCATCAGCCGCCTGGTGCTTCTGCAGCCATGAGAGGCAAAGAGGATGGGGCATGGGCATGGGCTGAACATGGCGGGGAGGCAGGAAAGAAACACCATCAGCTGCACCCGTGGGTCCCTCGCCTTCACCTGGTGCTTCTGCGGAGACGAGATCATGAGAGGGGGGGAGATTGAGTGAGTCAAGAACAGGGACCGGGCAAAGGAGGGGGAAGGAAGACCCTCAGCCGCACCCAAAGGTCCCGCGCCTCCGCCTGGTGCTTCTGAGGAGATGAGAGGCGGGGAGGACTGGGGTTGGGTGTGGGACAGGCAAGAGAAAAGGAGGGGCGGGGATGAGACAAACCGGGACAGTGGCGAGGAGAGAGGCTTGAGATCGTTAAGATATGGAGGGGGGGGGGGGGGGGGGGGGGAGGGAGGGGGTGATGGGGGGAGGGAGGGTGGGGTTTGGTGGGGAAGGTGAGGGGCAGGAAGCCATGAGACATGGCATAAATCCTGCCTCTCGGCTTACCTTAGAGATCTTGCAAGTTCACTCATACCTCAACGCGCAGCTTACCTTAAGGCCCTCGGACATGCCTACCTTCAGATGGGACCTCCGGGATTCTCGGGCTTACCTACCTTGGGAACCTCGGGCTTACCTTGCAAATCATCTCGTTGTCAATGCCATAGGTCCTGCCTTTGTGACGTCTCAAAAGCCATAAATCCTTTTGAGACGTCTCAAAAGCCATAAATCCTGCCTTTGTGAATCGCTCTCTTCCAGCATGCTCACTTCGGGAACCTCTCACTTCTACTCAGGACCCTCGCCTCGGGCTTATCTCCCTCGGGCTTACCTTTGGAGGTCATCTCATTGTCGATGCCATAAATCGTGCCTTTTGGAAACGCCCTCTTCCAGAATGCTCACCTCGCGACCCTCAGTCAGACGGGACCCTCAGATGGGACCTTCGCAGATCCCCGGGCTTGCCTATCTTGGGACCCTCGGGCTTACCTTGGAGATCATCTCGTTGTCAATCCCGTAGATCCTGCCTCTCGGAAACGCCCGCTTCCAGAGCTTGAGCGAGTCGCCGTATTTGAGCCCGATCTCCAGCATGTTCACTGCGCGAACCTCAAAACCCTCAAACTTACCCTGGGAACCCCGGTGCTTACCTTGGAAATCATCTCATTGTCAATGCCATATATCCTGCCCCTCGGGAACGCCCGCTTCCACAGCTTGAGCGAGTCGCCGTATTTGAGCCCGATCTCCAGCATGTTCACCGCGCGCGGCTCCCACGGCTGCTGCGGCGAGTCCTGTGCGTCCTGTGTGTATTGAGAGCGGTCCTCTTCGCCTGCTTGGGGCTGCTGGCAGTCGCCGGGGGTTTGGGGCTGCAGCGGCAGGCGCAGCGGGTCGAGATAAAGGCTGTAGAATGCGCCGTAGTGATGCGTGCGCTTATCGGACGTGCCTTGGTTGACGATCGCCTCGAACGAGATGAAGCCGGCCTGCCAGGGAAACGACACGGGAACGAAGGGTGGTTATAAGACATCTCAGAATCGGACGTGCCTTGGTTGACGATCGCTTCAAACGAGATGAAGCCGGCCTGCCAGGGAAACGCGTGAATTTCAGGGAAAGGAGACACGTTTTGTAACATGAATAAAGAATGATGATTAAAGAATTGTGTGGAAAGAACCAGGGTGAAGGAGGAAGGATTAACTAGGAACGCAGACTAGTATTACTGCTACTAGGGACCAGTGGGAGCATGTAGATTGGCTGCGACTACATGAGACATTGAGAGATCCAAAGGTACAACGGAGTTAACGCCGTATTTCTTGAGGCGCTTCGAAAGGATTGATGGGGTTTTTTAGGAGCCTAAAGAAGAATAATCGAGAGACCCTCAGGTACATTTGAGTTATCGCCGCGCTGGTTAAGGCCGGACTGCACAAAAATAGTATTAGCAGTCTGTTAGTGACGCAGTATTGAAGCTCTGCTCACGAACGATACTTATAACGGATCGTCAGTACGACTGGTGTATCACATTGCTACCTCTGATGTGTCGCGGCAGTTCTGGATAAGCTTATACGCGATATACGCCCACGGGAGGAGGTAGACAACGAACAGGACGCCTCTTTGCGGCATAGCAGATTTCCAGTCGACACCCTTCCCCATCCTCCCGACCGCGGCCTACTGCTGCAGCTGGGGTTTGCGACCTCGTTCGTGAATGTATCAGACTGCGGGATTCCCGCCTATTGCGCACACAGGACTATGAATGACGCGCTGTCTGAATCCGTTGAGAATGGTTCTACGTTGCACCCACTCCGAGCCGTCACATACCGTACTCCTAGGAGCGTGGACCAAGTACGTCTGCTTTCGACAGAATGACGGAATTTCAAGGGTGTGTGGGTATGTGTGAGTGAGCGCGTGACTGGAAAAAGTTTGTTCAGAATCAAGGGGCTCCCCTAGAGGCACTGTATGCACTGTGTTATGTACAGAACCAGCGACTGTGCCAGATTTGTCCTCGATAAAACCCCGACAGCGCAATAGGCACTGGTGTGCAGAACACTTCGAGACCTCAGGACATCAAATGTGCCTGAAGAATACCAAACGGCTCCTTGATTCTTGATGTTCCAGTGTTTTTCCTATACTCTGCAAGCCGATATTGGGAGAAAATGAGAAGCAGAAATATGTTTCCTACTCTAACCAAGCACATTCTAGTTGGTGTTGCTAATACCAGTGGCTAGTCTTCCGGCGAAGTGCACACATGTTCCTCATGCAGTGCACAGACCCCACTAATTTCTCCACCGGAGTTGCATAGAACTTCCCAGGCGCCATGTTCTTGAAATACACCTGCTTCTCAAAAAACTCCTTGTTCATCGCGTCTAAGAGCGACTGCATAACGTGCATAGTGGTGTCCCCTTCAGGAATGCCTTCCGTATAAGACTTCTCCACATTTTCAATGAAGTAGGTTCCACCAGGCTGGAACAGCAAGATTGGTGGTGGGTGTATCAGGGATCGAAGGCAGGAGCGGAGGAAAGGAGGAGGAGAGAAAAGAGAGTAAGAAAAGAAAGGCAGCAATATTGTAAGCAGGATCATAACAGTATGGACAGAGGGCGTTGACATGAAGGGATGGAGGGAAAAGCAGTGTCAGCAGCAACAGGTACCTTGACCAGAGGCAGCAGTACCTTGACAAGCGGAAGGAGGTGTTTGAGGGATGTCTGTTGCTGATCGATGGTGTGACTACCATCGTCCACTATGAAGTCAAGAAGGCCCATCTGAAACGAGTCACAACACAATAACAAGAAAGGAGGTTATACAACAACAATAAGGATGTCGACGTTACAAAAACACTGATCATAACAGGAATTAAAGCAAGGACATTTTAGAAGACCAGCAGTAATCAAGTTTATACAGAGCTGGCATTGCAAGACACTGTCGAAAATTCATGCATGGCACACAGTAAAAAACACCTCATTTCCAAAAACACACTCATGAGTACCCCACCTCACCCTGAACCACGCTGTACCATCCCACGTCGCTACCACTCCTCACCTCATTCTTAATATCAGAAACGGCTTTCTGCAAGAAATTCCCATTCGCCTGGTCGCCCACCATCAGCCGCACCCGCGGGTCCCTCGCCGCTGCCTGGAGCTGGGGTCACACAAACAAGGGTTCCAAACGAGAACTTTCAGGAACCAAAGAAAGAAAAAAGGCAAGAAATAAAAAAATTGTGCAAACGAACAGCCACCAAGAAAACAAAAGAAAGAGTGGCCTTCCATTGCTTGCGCTGCCCAGCACTTATGACTACCAACGAATGAAACCCAACCCAGCCAGCACCAGCACTATGTAGCTGCAGCTTAGTCACATTCTCACCACCGATGAAATAAGGAGCACCCGAGCTCGCAAAGTGACAGGTACGTAAACGATGCACACACGACATTTTACAATCACTAAAAGTAACTATCCTTGGCACGGGAATGCCCGTGGTGACATTTGGGTCGACTCAAAAGTCACAGTGGACGTACCATCAAGGAGGAGGTGGTGTCATTTGCAATGCCGTAGATAACACCCCTCGGGAATGCCCGCTCCCACAGCTGCAGCGAGTCGCCGTACGCACGACCGACTGTCAGCAAGTTAACCTCCTGGTTTTCCCAGACCGGGATCCGATCGTCACCACGGGTTAGTTGCGGTCGGCGTAAGGGGTCGAGATACAGGCTGTAGAACGCGCCGTAGTGGCTCGCGCGTTTATCGGATGTGACATTGTCGAGGATTTGTTGGAAGGGAGTGATGGGCTGTAGCCGGGATAGGTACATCTGCAGGAGGAAGCGGGTGGACAGTTCAAACGGGATCTTACAGGTAGTTGTAGGAGTCTCATGGACGTTCGCAAGCGACACTACTAGCGATGCTCACATCTGAAGATTGCACAATGCGGCATCAATGCGAACACACCTATTGTTTTGACAGTCCAGATTCGCAAGGACTGTAGCAAAAAGCTTGAAAACAGACAGCGTCGTGGATATATGTAGCACGAAGGCGTGCTACCCGGAAGAGACGTACTGAAAATGCACGAGTTCTCATGATCTCGACCTAAGTTCAGACCTCTTGCTCCGCGGATGGGCCATGGCGGCAGTTTCCGATGAAGTCAAAAGCGACGTACAACCAGGGAAGCACGGAGAGGATGACTAGGAAGCTTCCCTGCGGAGCGATATTCCAGGCATTGCTACTCTTCCGCATCATGCTCACGAATGTAACAGAGCGTGGTGATGGACACTCGAAATCCTCGAAGACAGTGTGCCTATGAAGACTGCCAAGAGGAGCCTAGTAATCCTCGAAATGTTACCTGTTTGCGTCTGCTGCTGATTTAGTCGACTGCGGCTGCATGCCTTCATGAATGTCAGTACACTAACAGGACAGGAGATTCTCTTGGGAGCTGCATTACTGTACCTTGCTCTCGTCACCGCTACGAGCTTCCTCGGATTGTCGAGAATGAGATGAGAATGTCTGCTATTGGTACTACAGCTAATTGTTAAATCAAAATGCTTCTCAGGATTTGGGCCGGTTGAGCTTTTGCTTTCTTGTCGTTGCCCTAGCGCGTGTCATCATATGGAGGTCAATTTCGCTAAAAACCCCACCCAAACGCAAAGAACTGTGAACAAACCTCTCTAACATGCACAGAATCTCATTCCACCGTAACAAAGAAACCCAGCAATACTGTTCTGGTTGTTGGGGTTTTTGTGGGGTGGGGCGGGGATGGTGGTGGGTGGGTGGGATGGGATGGGACCGTCGGTGGGAGGGAGGGAGTGAGGGACTGGCTGTCCCGGTGCGACCTGGTGGTGGTTCGTCGTGGTGTCAAGTCGTGTGACGTGTCGTGTCTACTCTGCTCTGCTCTGTATGGATTGCGGCGGGGCAGAGTCAAGATGGTTCTTGAGATGTATTTCGAAATTCCTATCCTTCGTGTCACTTGAAACTGTGCGAGACACGATCCTGTACGTTTCTCCAGATGATGCGCGGCCCGGGAAAATTCCGGGAAGTGTTTCATGAATCATGACCCGAAGCTCCGCGTTTCTTCTTAGCGCTCTCTAGTTCACACGCACACGAGTCATTCTCAGGTTCCAGAAGCCGGTTTTGGATAGGGAGTGAATTAGGTTGGAATTTCGATGAAGTGGTTGTATTCGTTTTCACTTAGACTTTGGAAGGTTCCTTCTGGTGCGAGATGGTTGAAAGCGGTGTTCTAAAACCGCTTTCAAACGTAGTTGAATGTTTTCAGCCGCGTTAAATCGATTTGAAACGACGAAGTATGGCCGGCCTTTGCACAGCGCCAGAGAGCAAGGAACGAGGCCATTTTTCTGAAACGAATGACAGAAATCGTGCAACGCCTGACTCAATATTTTGACTAACGCTGGAAGAATTACATCACGTTTCTTCCGAGTCCCTTTGGTGAGAGATTGTCCTACCTGATCCACTTTTCACCACGATCAACGTGCTGCGACGCGTACCTTGGGGTTTTATCACAGACGCGACTCGGACTCTAATCGTAGACTTAGCGTAGACCGCGTGCTTTTGAGGCAGCGGCGATCACGGCGGTGACGGTGATGGTCAGTGTTGTCAAAGCCGCACAATGAGCTGTCAGAATCGCAAAAACCCGTGTTGTCAAGATCGTCCTACCTTGGGCGTTGCTCCCTCGGTCAACCATGAGCACCGCGCGAATGACGCCGCAACATGCGGCGCCAACGATCACGGCGCTGTTACCGCCGGCGGCGACTGTACCAGCAGCACGGTCCATCGAAGATTATTGGAAGACTCGTCAAAGGATAGTCACGACTGCGTGTTGGATTCGATAAAACCGGCGCGGCCGGCAAAAGTCGCGTCAATACCGCAATCTGGAGCCATGGCGGCAACGCAGTGGCAGTTTACTCAAACTCCAAGCCTTTTCAATCCGGCGATGGTGTCTCAACTGCAAGTTCCGCACTGGCAGGCAGTGGAATCTCACTTTCACGCCGTCGTAGACGGTTTAAGGGGCTGCATATCGTCCTGCAAAGACTCGTTACGAGACAAGCCCCTGTTCGGCGGCAGCGGCTCCTCCGCCGCATCCTTTGCCGGCGGCGGCGGCGGCGGCGGAGGCTTCGCGTCGCTGCTACACAGCCACTCGATCGTTCTGCTGCTCACGTGCGTCAGCATACTTATGTCTGCTGTCAGCTTAGCGCTCGTACTCTCCCTTCCACCGCCGCTTCACCAAGAACCCACTCTCACCACCATCGATACAGAACCACTGCCGACGACGGGTAACACTGTTACAAGCAGTAACACTCTTACTGGTGGTAACGCTCATACTGCTTTTCTCCCGCAAGACCTTTCCCGGGGCCCGTTACTGTTAGGATCGAGGCAATCCGGTGCGTCAGCAAACGCCGTCGTGGACGCAGGCTCCGTTAGTAGCAGCTTCGGTAATAGCAGCAATGCGCAAGTCGGTGTTACGAGCAGCAGCAGAAACGATACTACTAGTAATACCTCAAGCGGAAGCAGTATCACCGGCAGGAGCAGCAACAGCAGCACCGGCAATAGCAGCGGCGGTAGCAGTAGCGGGGCCGAGGGGGGCGCCAGTGGCAGAGCAAATGCAGGAGGGAGTAACGGAAACAGTCAACACCCGTCAGGGGCTTCGGCTGTAGCCGTCAGTGACAGTCAACAGCCGTCAGAGGCTTCGGCTGTAGCCGTGCTCATCGCACAACCTACTTCGCCGCATCCCCTGCAGCCAGCAGCAGCAGCTCCTGTCGGTGACACTGCGGCTGTAGCAGCAACAGGAGAATCAGTAACAGCAGGAGAAGCAGGAGCAGGGGGGGAAACAGCAACAGGAGGAGAACAAGCAGCAGGGGGTGAAGCAGAAACAGCCGGAGAATTGGCAACAGGAGGAGAAACAGCAACAGGAGGAGAAACAGCAACAGGAGGAGAGGCAGCAACAGGAGGAGAGGCAGCAACAGGAGGAGAGGCAGCAACAGGAGGAGAAACAGCAGCAGCAGGAGAAACAGCAACAGCAACAGGCGGAGAAGAAACAGCAGCAGGTGCTGCAGACGCAGCAGAAGCAACCTCGGCAGAAGAGGAGACAAGCTGGGATGGTGTGCAGGCCATCGTTCATATCAAGGTGTGAGTTGATCAAATACGTGTGTGCGGGTGCGTGCACGCAAGTTCAAAGCGTGTGTGTGTGTGTGTGCGCGCGCGCGCGCATGTGTGTGTGTGTGTGTGTGTGCTGCCCCCTCCCCAGTAACCCCACGCTCCCATTCTCTCTCCCCAACCTTCTGCCCTACAGACGTCCGTGCTCCCTCTACCCCTGCAGCATCTGTGCCAGGCCAGCGCCCTATCCACCCGGCACAACATCCCTCTACCCGTATCCTGTGGCACCTACGCGTGTGCACACTCACTTTCCCCTTTCCGCATTTTTCTCCCCGAAACCCTCTGCCTACCTACAGACGTCCGTGCCAGGCCAGTGCCCTATCCACCCTGCACAACACCCCTCCTCTCTCTCCCTCCGCTCTTTCCTCCTCCCCACGCCCCAACCCCCTGCCCTACAGACGTCCGTGCAACGGCTATGCCAGGCCAGCGCCCTATCCATCCTGCACAACATCACCATGGGTGTGCTGCAACATCACCATGGGTGTGCTGCAACATCACCATGGGTGTGCTGCAACATCACCATGGGTGTGCTGCAACATCACCATGGGTGTGCTGCAACATCACTGTGGCACCTGCGCCCGCCCACCCTCCCTATCCCGCCTTTCTCTCCCCTCAACCCCCCATCTACCTACAGACGTCCGTGCTCCCCTTGGCTCTGCAGCGCCTGTGCCAAGCCAGTGCCCTATCCACCCTGCACAACATCACCGTGGGGGTGCTGTGGCACCTGCGCCCACACACCCTCCCTTTTCCGTCTTCCTCTTATCCCAACCCCCTACTTACAGACGTCCGTGCTGCCTCTAGCCCTGCAACGTCTATGCCAGGCGAGCGCCCTATCCACCCTCCACAACATCACAGTGGGTGTGCTGTGGCACCTGCGCCCGCACACACCCCCTCCTGCCTCTCGCGAAGCGGCCACAGCCACAGAAACCCCCCCGCCCGTGCCCTTCTCGGCGCTGCTGGTGCCGCCGCAGGGGGTGGCAGTGCGTGTGTCGCTGCCTGCAGGGGTGGTGGCAGAGGGGAAGCGATTGCAGGTGCAGCAGGGAGATGGGACGGAAGACTTTGGTATTGCACCGGTGAGCTTGGTTTGTTCCGAGCTGCTTTGAGCTGCACTTGGCATGGAGACGACTTTTCAATTCCGTATGTGTGGAGAGTTTGAGCTGAGTGGCTTTAAGCATCGAGAGATTGTGTAACAACTCATCGGTGTGTATGTGTGAAGAGTTTGTGTTTCTTTTCACTGTAGCAGCATCATGCATTGATGTGTTGGCTGCATTCATGTGTCGCTTGCGCTGGCGTGTAACATGGTGACGTGGCATGCTGCTATTGGGCTTGGCAGGTGAAGCGCAAGTGTGGGGAGAGGGAGGAGGAGGAATGGAGCCCTCTGATGCTGCCCATGGAGGTCTATGTGCCCCGCTCTCTTGCCCGTGCCATGGTGAGTAAGTAGTAGCGTGAGTGGCTGTTGCATAAGGAGGAGGAGGAGCAGGAGCAGGAGCAGGAGCAGGAGCAGGAGGAGTGGAGCCCTCTGATGCTGCTCATGGAGGTCTATGTCCCGCGCTCTCTCGCCTGTGCCGTGCCATGGTGAGTAGCAGAGGCATGATTTCTCTTTAGTCGACTCAAAAGCAGGAGGAGGCCTTTGAGTCGACTCGAAAGCAGGAGGAGTGGAGCCCTCTGATGCTGCTCATGGAGGTCTATGTCCCGCGCTCTCTCGCCTGTGCCGTGCCATGGTGAGTAGCAGAGGCATGATTTCTCTTTAGTCGACTCAAAAGCAGGAGGAGGCCTTTGAGTCGACTCGAAAGCAGGACGAGTGGAGCCCTCTGATGCTGCTCATGGAGGTCTATGTCCCGCGCTCTCTCGCCTGTGCCGTGCCATGGTGAGTAGCAGAGGCATGATTTCTCTTTAGTCGACTCAAAAGCAGGAGGAGGCCTTTGAGTCGACTCGAAAGCAGGACGAGTGGAGCCCTCTGATGCTGCTCATGGAGGTCTATGCCCCCTGCTCTCTTGCCCGTGCCATGGTCAGTGGTACCTGCGATCTATGTCTCGTACATAGGTCTGTGATGAGTCTATCTTTGAGTCGACTCAAATACTTTTTTTGAGTCGACTCAAAAGTTTTTCTTGAGTCGACTCAAAAGTGGTACCTGCGATCTATGTCTCATACAAAGGTCTGTGACGTGTCTCTATCTTTGAGGTCTGTGACGTGTCTCTATCTTTGAGGTCTGTGATGAGTCTTTTTTTGAGTCGACTCAAAGATACACCTACTTGAGATCTATGTTCCATACCTAGGTCTCTGTCCCCTTCTATCTACTCTATCCCACTTCCCTGTATTCCTCTGTGCGTCCCTCTCTTTCTCTCTCCCGCTCCTCCCTCTATCCCTCCCTCTTCCCAAGGCATGGCTGTACGACGAGACCATGAGGTGCTATCTGTCGCTGCACCCATCAGCAGCAGTGCCCTCTGTGCGTTCCTCTCTCCTTCCTCTCCCCACCCTCTCTCCCTCCAGGCATCCACTGGCCCATGTCGGTTGTACGACGAGACCATGAGGTGCTATCAGTCGCTGCAGCCATCAGCAGCAGTGCCCTTACACTCCAACCAATCCCACCTCCCTCTGTCCCACTGTCCCTCCATCCCTCTCTCCCTCCAGGCATTCACCGGCCCTTGCCGGCTGTATAACGAGACCATGAGGTGCTATCAGTCGCTACAGCAGAACCACTAAGCTCCCCTCTATCCCCTTCGCCCTCTCTCCCCTTCGCCCTCTCTCCTTCCTCTCCCCACCCTCTCTCCCTCCAGGCATCCACCGGCCCATGCCGGCGCTGCAGCCGGCAGCAACCATCCCTTTATACTCTACTCTGTGTGTGTGCGTGTCTCCCCTTTCCTCCCTCCAGGCATCCACCGGCCCATGCCGGCGCTGCAGCCGGCAGCAACCATCCCTTTATACTCTACTATGTGTGTGTGCGTGTCTCCCCTTTCCTCCCTCCAGGCATCCACCGGCCCATGCCGGCTGTATGACGAGACCATGAGGTGCTATCAGTCGCTGCAGCCGTCAGCAGCAGTGCAAGCGATGGTGGATGGAGAGGATGTGGGGCGAGTGAGGGCCACAACGGGAGTGCTGCTGGAGGTGAGTCTGCTGGGGTGGGGGTGAGGGAGGAGAATGGTGGCACGTGGTATGGCACAAGCACACGCAGCTGCTGCAGCCGGCAGCAGCAGTGCAGGGGATGGTGGATGGGGAGGATGTGGGGCGAGTGAGGGCCACAACGGGAGTGCTGCTGGAGGTGAGTGAAGGGTTAGGGCATGGGGGAATGGTGGCACGTGGTATGGCGTGCACGCGCACACACACACATATACACACACGCGCGCGCGCACACACACACACACACGCACACATACACACGCACACACACACGCGCGCGCACACACACACACACACACACACACACACACACACACACACACACACACACAGAGGCGCTGCAGCCGTCAGCAGCGGTGCAGGGGATGGTGGATGGGGAGGATGTGGGGCGAGTGAGGGCCACAACGGGAGTGCTGCTGGAGGTGACGGAGGGGTAGGGCATGGGGGGGTGGTGGGGCATGGAGGGAAATGGTGTTGATGGTCGGGCATGGTATGGATGGTGGTACAAGGAGGGGAATGGATGGTGGTACAAGGAGGGGAATGGATGGTGGTACAAGGAGGGGAATGGATGGTGGTACAAGGAGGGGAATGGATGGTGGTACAAGGAGGGGAATGGATGGTGGTACAAGGAGGGGAATGGATGGTGGTACAAGGAGGGGAATGGATGGTGGTACAAGGGGGAAATGACAGCGCATGGTGAGGATAGAGGATGGGGAGGATGTGGGTCGAGTGAGAATCTCTCCACATGATTTTTGGGGCACCTCAACCATTTTTGGGGCACCTCAGCCATTTTGGAGGCACCTCATCGATTTTTGAGGCACCTCAAAGGTGGGGAGTATGTGGGTCGAGTGAGAATCCCCCCCCCACATGCCTCATCCACAATCTCCGTCTTCCTCCTCCACCCTTCCCCCATCTGACTTACATCCTCCTCCCACACAAACCCCCCCCCCCATCAGGACCCCAAGACTTCTGGAGCCACCGCTGCTGCCTCATCTGCAATCTCACTACCCTCTTCCTCCCTGCTCCCTCTCCTATCTCCCTCCCACTTCCCGGGCCCCCATACACTCCCCATCAGGACCCCAAGACTTCTGACTTTTGAGTCGACTCAAAAGTCAACCTCACCGCCCCCTTCGTGCTCCGACTCCTATCTCCCTCCCACTTCCCGGGCCCCCATACACTTCCCATCAGGACCCCAAGACTTCTGGAGCCGCCTCCGCCCCTCCCTGCCCCAACGCCAAGCTCCTCCCCACGTGCCTCATCCGCAATCTCACCCCCCTCTTCCTCCGCCACCCCGCCCTCGACTTCACTCTCGCAGCCGCCTCCCCTCCCCTGCCCTCCCTCCCCTGCCCTCCCTCCCCTGCCCTCCCTCCCCTGCCCTCCCTCCCCTGCCCCCCCTCCCCTGCCCTCCCTCCCCTGCCCTCCCTCCCCTGCCCCCCCTCCCCTGCCCTCCCTCCCCTGCCCTCCCTCCCCTGCCCTCCCTCCCCTGCCCTCCCTCCCCTGCCCTCCCTCCCCTGCCCTCCCTCCCCTGCCCCCCCCTCCCCTGCCCTCCCTCCCCTGCCCTCCCTCCCCTGCCCCTCCCTCCCCTGCCCTCCCTCCCCTGCCCCCCCCTCTCCTGCCCTCCCTCCCCTGCCCTCCCTCCCCTGCCCCCCCCTCCCCTGCCCCCCCTCCCCTGCACCCCCCTCCCCTGCCCTCCCTCCCCTGCCCCCCCCTCCCCTGCCCCCCCTCCCCTGCCCCCCCCTCCCCTGCACCCCCCTCCCCTGCCCGGCCCCATCAGGACCCCAAACAATCTGGAGCCACGGGTGCTGCCGCATCATGCCCCAATGCCAAGCTCCTCCCCACGTGCCTCCCTTCCTCCTTCTCCGCTCCCTTCCCTCTTTCCCCTCCGTTTCCTCTCGTATTCCTCACTTCAGGACCCCAAGGTTTCAGGAGCCACTGCTGCTGCTGCATCATGCCCCAACGCCAAGCTCCTCCCCACGTGCCTCATCCGCAATCTCACCTCCCTCTTCCTCCGCCACCCTTCTCTCGATTTCACTCTAGCCGCCGCCTCCCCTCCCCTGCCCGCCCGCTCCGTCGCCTCCGCCTTCCACCCCAACCGCGCCCCCCTGCTGCCCCACACTGCTGCATGGCGGGTGGAGCACTGTGGGGACGGAGGGGCAGGGAGTGCGGACATTGCCACAGCTTGCTACCAACGACTGGTAAGGCCCTTCCTCCATTCCACCTTAACCGCGCCCCCCGCTGCTGCATGGCGGGGGGGGCAATGCAGGGAAGGAGGGAGTGCGGACATTGCCACACCTTGCTACCAACGACTGGTAAGCGCCTGCCTCCAGGCTTCTGTCCACCCCAACCGCGCCCCCCGTCTGCCCCGCTGCATGGCAGGCAGAGCACTGTGGGGACAGAGGGAGTGCAGATATCGCCACAGCTTGCAACCAAAGACTGGTAAGCGCCTACCCTCTAGGCTTCTCTCTCTTCTGTCCACCCCAACCGCGCCCCCCGTCTGCCCTACTCCGCTGCATGGCGGGTGGAGCACTGCAGGGAAGGAGCAGGAAAACTCAAGATTTCCCTCCCCTCCCGTTGACTTTTGAGTTGACTCAAAAGGCACTGCGGGGAGGAGCAGGAGTACTCAAGCTTTCCCTCCCCTCCCGTTCCTTGCCCCCTTCCCCCCCACCCCTCTAACTCCTCGCAGCTAGCAGAGCTATTCCTGCTTGCAGACGCCCCTTCACTCATTTTCACGCACAAGTCGCCCGCCGTCTCCTTCGTTGTGGCGCGCGGGTCAACCCGGCAATCCCAAGGTTAAGCAGAGGCACTCAAGCTCTCCCTCCTTCCTCTCCTTCCTTGCCTCCTTCCTCTCCTTCCTTGCCTCCTTCCTCTCCTTCCTTGCCTCCTTCCTCTCCTTCCTTGCCTCCTTCCTCTCCTTCCTTGCCCCCTTCCCCCCCACCGCAACCCCCTCCAGCTAGCAGAGCTTTTTCTGCTTGCAGACGCCCCTTCGCTCATCTTCACTCACAAGTCGCCCGCCTTCTCATTCGTTGTGGCGCGCGGGTCAACCCGGCAATCCCAAGGTTAAGCAGAGGCACTCAAGCTCTCCCTCCTTCCTCTCCTTCCTTGCCTCCTTCCTCTCCTTCCTTGCCTCCTTCCTCTCCTTCCTTGCCTCCTTCCTCTCCTTCCTTGCCTCCTTCCTCTCCTTCCTTGCCTCCTTCCTCTCCTTCCTTGCCCCCTTCCCCCCCACCGCAACCCCCTCCAGCTAGCAGAGCTTTTTCTGCTTGCAGACGCCCCTTCGCTCATCTTCACTCACAAGTCGCCCGCCTTCTCATTCGTTGTGGCGCGCGGGTCAACGCGGCAATCCCAAGGTTAAGCAGAGGCACCCACGCTCCCTCCTTCCTCTCCTTCCTTGCCCCCGTCCCCCCCACCGCAACCCCATCCAGCTAGCAGAGCTTTTTCTGCTTGCAGACGCCCCTTCGCTCATCTTCACTCACAAGTCACCCGCCTTCACATTCGTTGTGGCGCGCGGGTCAACCCGGCAATCCCGAGGGCTTGAGGGGGCGTTCAGAGTGGTGCAGCCGGCGCTGTGTGCTGCTGCGTGCCCCAAACCGCTGCTGGAGAATAAATTCGCCCAACACATGATTGTAGATGGTGGGTGCATGGGGAATAAGTGAGGGGAGTGAGGGGAGTGAGGGGACTGTGTGTGTTGGGGTGCTGGAGAGTAGGCGGTCTGATTTGTCAGATGCATGATCGCCGGTCAACACGGCAATCCCGAGGGCTGCAGGGGGCATTCCGCGTGGTGCAGCCGGCGCTGTGTGCCTCTGCGTGCCCCAAACCGCTGCTGGAGACTAAATTCGCCCAACACATGATCGTGGATGGTGGGTGGATGGGGAATAAGTGAGGGGAGTGAGGGGACTGTGTGTGTTGGGGTGCTGGGAGAGTAGGCGCTCGATTCGTCAGATGCATGAGCGCAGGTCAGTGCGGCAATCCCGAGGGCTCCAAGGGGCGTTCAGAGTGGTGCAGCCATCGCTGTGTGCTGCTGCGTGCCCAGAACCGCTCTTGGAGAATAAATTCGCCCAACACATGATTGTGGATGGTGAGTGGATGGTGAGTTGACTTTTGAGTCGACTCAAAAGTCAACTGAGTGGATGGTGAATGGATGGTGAATGGATGGTGAATGGATGGTGAATGGATGGTGGGTGGATGGTGGGTGGATGGGGAGTGAACTGTGAAGGTGCCCTGCAATGCCCTGGACTGCCCTCCAATGCCCTCTAGTCACCCCCCCCCCCTCTCTAAACCTCTCTAACATCTGCTCTGATGAAAAAACTTGATTCTTGAATCAGATCCTCCTCTTTCTGTCCTCCTCCTCTTCCCCCCCACCCCCTCCTCCTCTCCTTTCCCCCTCAGAGTCCCTCAAGGCCCTCTGCTGCGCGCTGCCCAAGGTGGGCAACACAAGTCATGACTTGGACCCTCCTGTTCCTGTCCACATCCCCCTCCCCCTCCCCCTCCCCCCTCCCCCCTCCCCCTCCCCCTCCCCCCCTCCCCCCCTCCCCCCTCCTCCCCAGAGTCCCTCAAGGCCCTGTACTGCGCGCTGCCCAAGTTTGGCAACACGAGCTGGAAACTCTGGTTCCGTTTCTTGAGAAGTCTCGCATTCAGCTCTTCATCTCCTCCTCGCTCTCCCGCCCTCCCCTCCATCCCCCAGAGTCCCTCAAGGCCTTGAACCGCGCGCTGCCCAAGGTGGGCAGCACGAGCGGGAAGCATCATGAATAAGACCCTCCTCTTCCTGCCTTCGCACTCCCTCCTCTCGTCCCCCCTCCATCCCTCAGAGTCCCTCAAGGCCTTGAACCGCGCGCTGCCCAAGGTGGGCAGCACGAGCGGGAAGCATCATGAATAAGACCCTCCTCTTCCTGCCTTCGCACTCCCTCCTCTCGTCCCCCCTCCATCCCTCAGAGTCCCTCAAGGCCTTGAACCGCGCGCTGCCTAAGGTAGGCAACACGAGCAGGAAGCATCATGAAAAAGGCCCTTATATCCTGCCTTTGCACTCCCTCCTCTCGTCCCCCCCCTCCAGAGTCCCACGAGCGGGAAGCATCATGAAAACCGCATTCAGCTCTTCATCTCCTCCTCGCTCTGCCCCCTTCTCCCCACTCCCAGAGTCCCTCAAGGTGCTCTACTGCGCGCTCCCCAAGGTGGGCAACACAAGCTGGAAGCTCTGGTTCCGCCTCATGAAGCTTCGTGGAAACTACTCCGAGTTCCACTCTTTCAACAAGACCAGCTCTGACAACAACGCGGGTTCTTCTGCGAATGGGACGGCCGCAGCAGATGCTGGGGTTGGGGGAACAGCAGCAGCAGAAGGGACAGCAGCACCAGCAGCAGCAGCAGCAGCGTCAGAGCCAGCAGCAATAAACATAACGACCGAGGATTTTAAGATGATTCACCTGCGTGGGCTGAACGGACTCACAGAACTCCCAGATTTGCACGAGGAGGCGGCCATCCGTTTCATCACGCGGCGGGACGTGTTCCGATTCACGTTCGTGCGCAACCCTCTCACGCGCGCCACGTCAGCGTTCCTCGACAAGTTTGTGCACGCGCGGAATTTCACGAATGAGGGCGATGCGCGGCTGTACTGGGCGGACGCCATGTTTGGGCAGACCAAGCAGCTCAAGAAGATGTTAAAAGAGCACCCCACGAGTGAATTCTCATTTGCGGAGTATCTGGTTCTTGTGGAGGAGGCTCTTAAGGGGGATGCGGATACGATCGAGAATCACATTGACAAGCAGGTGAGGATGCTGGGTTGCTTTGAGGCTGATGGGTGGCTGTGATAGATGGTGATGCTTGGTGGGTGTTTGCTAGCCATGAATGGAACACGGCTAACATGTTTCATGTGCCATCCCAATCCGTCCCACTGAATCCAGCTTCAGCTACTCACCCAGTCATTCCCCTCTCCTTCAACCCCCACAAGTCGACCTCAGTGCTTTGGATCGCTTCATTCCCCCTCAGTTCCTGCATGAAACTTTCCCTCTCGAATCCAGCTCGTATCTCCTTATCTCTCCTGATTCCCCTCTCCCGCTTCCCTGCAGATCGACCTCTGTGTGTTGAATCGCGTGCACTATGGCTTTGCGGGTCGCTTCATTGATCCCTGCTGAAGTTTTCCTTTCCTAGATTCCTCTAAGTATCTCTTCATCGCTGCTCGTTCCCTGCTTCCTCACCCCTCCAGATCGACCTCTGTGCGTTGGATCGCGTGCACTACGACTTGGCGGGTCGCTAAATCGATCCCTAATGAGAACTTCCTTTATCGATTCCTGCAAGTATCTCTTCGTCTCTGCTCGTTCCCTGCTTCCTCACCCCTCCAGATCGACCTCTGTGCGTTGGATCGCGTGCATTACGACTTTGTGGGTCGCTTCGAGAACATGTCCGCTGACGTGGCAGCAGTGATGCGTCAGCTCAACACGTCAGATCTTGGGATCTTCCAGAAGGGCAAGTCCCTCCAGCTCACAGGCGCGGACCAGCGTTCGGCACAGTTGTACGATAAGGTGAGTGCTCAGTGCTGCCATTCCCATTTGATGAGTTGAGTGCTCCGTACAGCCTTCTGCTATAAGGTGAGCCTTGGGATTGTCCAGCAGAAGGGCAAGTTCCTCCCCAGCTCACAGGCGCGGACCAGCGTTCCGCGCAGTTGTACGATAAGTTGAGTGCTCTGTGCTGCCTTTCCCATTTGATAAGGTGGGTGCTGTGTGTTGCTAAGTGCTTTCTTCCAATCAGATAACCCGAGTGCGTTGGTCAGTCTGCATCGCTCGTAACACGACAACGTGGATACTAACCGGTTCGGTTCGGTTTCGTCAATTCCATTCATATTCTCTCAAAATGTTCTTGTTGCCTCCCCTTCCCTCCATCGGATTCGACGGTCCAGGACTCATTGGAGCGGGCGAATCGGATTTACAGCGACGACATGAGCATTCCCTTCAACGCCATTCGCTACGACATTCCCGAGGCCCTCAAGCAGGTGGCTGCTCGGGAAAACGGCACGCAAACACCGGCAACTGCAACCTCTAGAAAACTCCTAATTCTCGAGTCTCCGCGTTGAACGCCATTCGCCACGACATCCCCGAGGCCGTCAGGCGGTTCGGTGCTCAAACTGACGCGCCAACAGCCACGACCACTAGATAACGTCGAGGGACCGAGCGACATTCCGGTATCAACGCGACCCGAGGCTCTCAACTCAGGAGCACGGTGCGCTTGGCTGGACTGACTGACTCGTTTCGGACAAGCCACAAAGCACTGCTGATAACCTGGACAACTCCTAGGTGATACCAGAAAATACCAAACCGATACAGGGCCACTCGCCACTGCTTTGTGATGCCCAACGTTGATCAATGTACAAAATTCTGACATGGACACAAAAATGTTTCCACCTTTTTAATAATATGTTGGAGCCCAGCATGTTCACCCACCACTGACTTGGCATTCTCTCCGCTTGAAATCTGTAATGGGGCGTTTTCATCTACCTTTTCACTTACGTAATGTACACTGCTTTTGGTGGGTCTCTACAGAAACTGGGGTTTCAATTTTCATGCTGGTCGGTATGCTGCTTGAAAAAATCAGCCTCACAAATGCTGCACTGGTCTCATTCACAAAGGAGCTTTGGCAACTCCAGGATTTCTGGAGCCCTCCAAGCCTCGTACTGCCGAACCATTTCATACAAGCCAAACTTAGCCTCTACATAGCTCCATCCCTACACAATCACAATTCCCCCTGCAGGCTCTACATAGCCTGAGCCCGTGCCGGCACCTGCAGCTTCAGCAGGCCCCGTGCCTCAAACCGCCAAACCATCTCATATGATAGACCCATCTTGGCCACTATCTGGCAAAAGAGACAGAGCCTCTCCCAACCACTCATTACAGTCACACTCACAAATCGCCCTGCAGGCACTCCTGTAGAGCCTGGGCCCGTGCCTCGTACCGCCGAGCCATCTCATATGACAAGCCCATCTTAGCCGCTATTTGCCGAAGGGTTAAGACAACCCCCATCTCTTCAGCAGAATCAATATCACAAATCCCCCTGAAGACTCTCCTGCAGCGCCTGGGCTCGTGCCGGCACCTGCAGCTTCAGCAGTCCCCGTGCCTCGTACCGCCGAACCATCTCATATGACAGACCCATCTTGGCTGCTATCTGCCGAAGGGTTAACACCTCCCCCACGCCCTCGCCGTCCTTGCCGCCCAGCCCGAAGCGCCACCTCAGCACGGTGGCCTCGTGCGGGTGTAGCGTGTCAAGCTGTGAGTGCAAGGGAAGGAAGGTAATCAATCGGGGAAGGGGAATGATAGATTAGATTAGCAGAGGCAGAGGGAAGAAAGAGAACAGAGTCCCCAGGAAAGACCATCACCTCAGCACAGTGGCTGTGTGTGTGTGTGTGTGTGTGTGTGTGTGTGTGTGTGTGTGTGTGTGTGTATCGTGCCATGCTCTCACATGTGACCAAGCATGCTCTCATATGCAAGGTTCAAAATTACGGTTTTCGTAAAATACGGTCCGTTTTATACGGTCGTTTTTTACGGTGATTTTTCAAAAAAACGGTCGTTTTTTTGTTAGAGAACTCTGTTCACCAAGAAAAAAAAGAGAAAAACAAGGCCAAAAACATTTTCAATCATGCCAACAAGCGCATACATGCAAGAAGGGGTCCGTCCCCTTCATGCTGCTGCATTTCGGGTTCAATTTGGTCCCACTAAGTGGCCGTTTTGTTAGTTAAACAGGAAACACCTCCTGGAACCGTTTTAAACCGTTTTTTACGACCGTATTTTACGATACCGTTTTTTACGGTAAATTTTCAAAAAAACGGTCGTTTTTTTTAACCTTGCTCATATGTGACTAAGCATGCTCTCACATGTGACCACGCATGCTCTCACATGTGACCACGCATGCTCTCACATGTGACCACGCATGCTCTCACATGTGACCACGCATGCTCTCACAGTGACCACGCATGCTCTCACATGTGACCACGCATGCTCTCACATGTGACCACGCATGCTCTCACATGGCTTTATGTTCGCTCTTCTCATATGCTAGCTCGGAACCAAACTGCAATTTCCAAACCCCAACACCACTGCCACCACCGCTTACCTCATCTCATCCCACGCCCTATCACTCCCACCTTTCCACACTGCTACCCTACCACCACTGCTTACCGCGGCAACAAGGGCTGCTCGTGTGTGCCCTAGCGCGCCTCCCTGCACACTCATGCTGCTTTCCCCATGCTGCCAATACCTGGAAAGCCCTAAATCCCACAGCCCATCCCACCAACACAACTGCGTACCACGGCAACAAGGGCTGCCCGTGTGTGCCCCAGTGCGCCTCCCTGCACACTCATGCTTCCCTCATGCTGCCGTTTACCTGAAATCCACCCATCCCACAGCCCATCCCACCAGCACAACTGCGTACCACGGCAACAAGGGCTGCTCGTGTGTGCCCCAGTGCGCCTCCCTGCACACTCATGCTTCCCTCAAGCTGCCGTTTACCTGAAATCCACCCATCCCACAGCCCATCCCACCAGCACAACTGCGTACCACGGCAACAAGGGCTGCTCGTGTGTGCCCCAGTGCACCTCCCTGCACACTCATGCTTCCCTCATGCTGCCGTTTACCTGAAATCCACCCATCCCACAGCCCATCCCACCAGCACAACTGCGTACCACGGCAACAAGGGCTGCTCGTGTGTGCCCTAGCGCGCCTCCCTGTGCACTCATGCTGCTCCCCACACCGCCATCACCACTGGCACCACCAACAGCAGCAGTTGCAGCGGTTGCAGCAGCACCAGCAGCACCAACACCAGCAGCAGTTGCAGCAGCAGTTGATGCAGAAAGAGTAGCACTGGTAGTGGCAGGGCCTGTGGCAACCAAGCCACCCTCACCACCATCCGTACTCGCTATAGTGTCCTCCAGTGCAAGCCCTGTGACCCGCGACGCGGCGTGCAGGGAGACGGGGCGGGTGACGAGAGGGGCGGCAAGGGCGGCACGGCACTGGGCGGCAGAGAGGCCGGCCTCTGCTGCCACCTCTGCTACAGTGGCCTTACGGCCCAGCCGGTTCTCCACTGTTGCTCTTGCCTTACGCACCGAAATGAGAGTCTGGGGATGGGGGGAGTGGGAGGGAGGATGGAAACTTGAGATTCTGCTCAGGAATGTTGTATGTGTATTGCGGAATACAAGGCGCATCTGCTCTGCCGCCACTCCTGCTACAGTGGCCCTACGGCCCAGCCAGTTCTCCACTATTGCTCTTCCCGTGCTCACTGTAATGACTGTCTTCGAGAAAGGTGAAGGAGGGGAAGAGGAGGTGGGGAGAAGGGGGGGGCGAATATGAAGAGGCTTTTCAAGATAACGCACCTTGAGAGGGGAAAGAGTGAGGAATGGAAACAACTTGAGCCTGAGAGTTGAGACATCATGTGCACGCGCAAGACACGAGATGCTCCACTGATGCTCTGGCCTTGTCGACACTGACGCACTCACCACGGAGCTCCTAGCCGGCATGCGCACGAGCTGAGTGGCTGGAATGGCACGGATGATGGTGGTGTGTACAGCATGAGTGGCGAAGGCTGAGAAGCGCAGCCGCCTGGAAAAGTCAAAGCGGCGGGCAGCAATGGTGAGACCCTCTAAATGGCCTCGGGAAAGAGACCTCACAAGCCCGACTCACCATGGAGGTCCTAGCGGGCATGTGCACGAACTGCATCGACGGAATGGCACGAGTGATGGCTGTCCTGAAGGCGCGCGCGGCAAAGGTTGAGAAGCGCAGCTTCCTGGTGGGGTTATATTATCCCCTTGCACACTCACACACAACACCCTCAGACACTCACACACTCACCATGGAGCTCCTAGCTGGCATGCGCACGAACTGAGTGGATGGAATGTCATGGATAATGGCCGTGCGGACAGCATGAGTGGCGAAGGTTGAGAAGCGCAGCTTCCTGGCGGGGTCACATCACCCCCTTGCACACTCACAACACCCTCAGACACTCACGCACTCACCATGGAGCTCCTAGCCGGCATGCGGACAAACTGGGTCGAGGGGATGGCACGGATAATCGCTGTCCTGACAGCATGCGTGGCGAAGGTGGAGAAGCGCAGCTTTCTGGCGGGGTCAAAGCGGCGGGCAGCTGTGGTGAGCCCCTCTAGGCCGCGCTGGCAGACAGCGATGAAGTCGGCTCCCGTGGTGAGGCGGAAGGAGTGGGCGATGGAGAGCACGAGACGAAGGTTGTGCTGCAAGCAAGAGGAGGTTGGGAGGGGTGGTTGAGAGAGGGATGGAGGGTTGAGGGGTTGGCTGAGAAGAAGCGAGCAGGGAACTGGAGCCGCCATGCTGACAGAGATCTACGAAGTCGGCTCTGGTGGTCCGTGGAGAGTAGCCACGTGCATGAAGATTTGTTTTGAGACGTCTCAAAACAGTCCTATGAAGTCGGCTCTGGTGGTCCGTGGAGAGTAGCCACGTGCATGAAGATTTGTTTTGAGACGTCTCAAAACAGTCCTATGAAGTCGGCTCTGGTGGTCCGTGGAGAGTAGCCACGTGCATGAAGATTTGTTTTGAGACGTCTCAAAACAGTCCTATGAAGTCGGCTCTGGTGGTCCGTGGAGAGTAGCCACGTGCATGAAGATTTGTTTTGAGACGTCTCAAAACAGTCCTATGAAGTCGGCTCTGGTGGTCCGTGGAGAGTAGCCACGTGCATAAAGATTTGTTTTGAGACGTCTCAAAACAGTCCTATGAAGTCGGCTCTGGTGGTCCGTGGAGAGGCGGAAGGAGTGGGCGACTGAGAGCACGAGACGCAGATTCTGCTGATGGCGGATTGTGGAAGAGGGGTGGGTGAAATCTAGGAAACAGCGGAAGACTGTGGGAGGACACACCAGGGAGACAGGGAAAGAGGGTGGTAGGGAAGGCACAGAACAGAGGGGCAAAAGGATATGTATGCAGATGATTCTGTGCTGATCTTAACATGCCTCGCTAGGTGTTTGGCATGAAGCCAAAAAGGAGATGCACGAAGCCTGTGAAATGTGTTCACAGGTGCTGGAACCTGGGAGCGTGTGAATTTAACGCGGTGAGAAAACACCACACTGAATTACCAGCACCGCACTGCTGAAACCCAGCAGTACCACTCTGCACCCCTCCATTCCCATTCTGCAGCACTCACCAGAACGAGCTTGGTTCGTGCAGCCTGGGCTGCCAGCAGTTGTCGGTGCAGCTGCTTGGGAGTCAGATGGCAGAGAGCTGCCCACTCCGCATGCGACAGCACATGCCGCTTCTCCTGCTTCTGTTCCGCACGTGCAATGCTTGCTTCCCCATCTGCTTCTGCTTCCCCATCTGCTTCTGCTTCCCCATCTGCTTCTGCTTCCCCATCTGCTTCTGCTTCCCCATCTGCTTCTGCTTCCCCATCTGCTTCTGCTTCCCCATCTGCTTCTGCTTCCCCATCTGCTTCTGCTTCCCCATCTGCTTCTGCTTCCCCATCTGCTTCTGCTTCCCCATCTGCTTCTGCTTCCCCATCTGCTTCTGCTTCCCCATCTGCTTCTGCTTCCCCATCTGCTTCTGCTTCCCCATCTGCTTCTGCTTCCCCATCTGCTTCTGCTTCCCCATCTGCTTCTGCTTCCCCATCTGCTTCTGCTTCCCCATCTGCTTCTGCTTCCCCATCTGCTTCTGCTTCCCCATCTGCTTCTGCTTCCCCATCTGCTTCTGCTTCCCCATCTGCTTCTGCTTCCCCATCTGCTTCTGCTTCCCCATCTGCTTCTGCTTCCCCATCTGCTTCTGCTTCCCCATCTGCTTCTGCTTCCCCATCTGCTTCTGCTTCCCCATCTGCTTCTGCTTCCCCATCTGCTTCTGCTTCCCCATCTGCTTCTGCTTCCCCATCTGCTTCTGCTTCCCCATCTGCTTCTGCTTCCCCATCTGCTTCTGCTTCCCCATCTGCTTCTGCTTCCCCATCTGCTTCTGCTTCCCCATCTGCTTCTGCTTCCCCATCTGCTTCTGCTTCCCCATCTGCTTCTGCTTCCCCATCTGCTTCTGCTTCCCCATCTGCTTCTGCTTCCCCATCTGCTTCTGCTTCCCCATCTGCTTCTGCTTCCCCATCTGCTTCTGCTTCCCCATCTGCTTCTGCTTCCCCATCTGCTTCTGCTTCCCCATCTGCTTCTGCTTCCCCATCTGCTTCTGCTTCCCCATCTGCTTCTGCTTCCCCATCTGCTTCTGCTTCCCCATCTGCTTCTGCTTCCCCATCTGCTTCTGCTTCCCCATCTGCTTCTGCTTCCCCATCTGCTTCTGCTTCCCCATCTGCTTCTGCTTCCCCATCTGCTTCTGCTTCCCCATCTGCTTCTGCTTCCCCATCTGCTTCTGCTTCCCCATCTGCTTCTGCTTCCCCATCTGCTTCTGCTTCCCCATCTGCTTCTGCTTCCCCATCTGCTTCTGCTTCCCCATCTGCTTCCCCCTCTGCAGTCACCTCACGAGCAACTGAGGTTGCTGCCTCTGAATCAGAGTCCCCAGGCCTGGCTGAGGTCGCACCGATCTTAGCTCGCTCTTCAAGCTCCTGTTACGAGGATACACGAGGGGGTGTGCGTGAAATGAGTCGTGTTTTGAGTCGACTCAAAAAGCAGGCCTGGCAGAGGTTGCAGCGATCTTAGCTCGCTCTTCGAGTTCCTGTAAAGAGGATAAACGAGGGGTTGTGAAAGAGGAGGGGGGGTCGTGAGACGTGTCGAAAGGGAGAAAAGGAATGGTGAAAGAAACAAAGGAACAGCTCTAGGAGAAAATGCGGAGGTTCAGTTTGTTAGAAGAAGCCGAGATGCGCTGCTGTAGTAACTGAGATATTTGAGGTCATGCTACTTGATCAGATCCAATCCAATCATCACTAGTCGTCACGTCACATCGCATTATCCCACTCGTTTCATCATTCACATTTTTCCGCCGGAAAAAAAAAAAATATATATATATATATATATATATATATGTATATATATATATCACTCGCATTCCCGCGCTGTATCAGTTCCGCCAGTCTAAGCTCCTCTTTCGCCGGAAGCAACGAGCGCGGCTGCGTCCAATCAACGTTCATCGCTGTATCACCCCCGCCATAGTCACGAATCAGTGCATACACCTCCTCCTCGCTCATCGTGATCCCCTTAGCCGCTCCCCATCCCGCGGAACCTCTTCTCGCTCCGCCACTTCCCTGCACGCGCGGGGAAGCTGAAGCGGCTTCCGCCTCTGCCACTTCCCCTTCCGCTTCCGCCTGCCCATATTCCACCATTCCCAGCGCGTTTCCGCTCATCCGCAAGCCCATCGCGAGCGCGGCTGCGCGCAACCTCCTCCGCATCGCCCGCTTCCGCGCTGCAGGATCCATTTCCGCCACGCTTCCGCCCACATCGGTTTCCACCTCCGCCACCACCCCTGTTGGCAGCTTCGTCGCAGAAGCGGACAAAAACCGCCGTCCCTTGACAAGTTTCCGCCTGGCGCCGCGCCCGGCGTCGCTGGGGCTGAGATTCCACGCGGCCTCGAGCTGCTCGCGCACTTCCCGCGTGACTTCTAACCGCGCCGCGTCGCCGTCATGATCGTTGTCAGAGCTCTTCGAAGCCTGCGACGACGACGACGAAGATGACGACGCAAAATCAGCGTCGTCTAGTCGCACGAGGAACGCTGCGACCTCTGCGACGAGCGACAGACCCGTCGCAGAGGGGTCGAGCTTCATGAAGGGAGCACCAGCAGCAGTGTCATAAGGATTAGAAGCGTTATCTACCTGCTGGTTTGATAAGCGTTTAAGCAAATCTTCATCGGTTAAGGCCAATTCGTCTGGGTTCGAACCGGTCCTGCGCTTTCTCTGCCTTCTCGTTCTCTTCTCCCCGGAACCTGCAGCTGCTGCGGTACTGATGCTCGTCGCCGGCGGCGACTCGAGTGATACGGCCACGGCGACCGGCGATGTGGCCGCAGTCCGTTTGGCGGAAGAGAGCGTTCGAGAGTGAATTTTCTCAAGGAAACCATGATCATGATGGTTCTTGGAATTCCTTTTCAGAGAGTTTCGTGACGTCTCAAAACTAAGCGAATTTCTGTGGCCGACTCTAAATCCGCCAGGTTTCCCGCCGCTGATCAAGGACAGGCTGTGATTTATTGCTACTCGGTGATGACGTGGCCGCGAGGGTGTGAGAGCGGAGGAACAGACGATTGGGGAGCTCGACGCGACATGCGCCGCCATGAGGGAAGTTTCGAAGAATCTTACAAGAGATGCAATCCGAAATTTGAGTCGGCAATTTCTGGTGCTGGAGCAGGTCTAGACTCCACAAGGGTGTGGGCCCAATCGAGTTTGATCGCGATTGATCTGATCGGGTCGGATCTGATCGGGTTGCTTGTGATCGCAGTGCCCGAGCCGCCCGATCAGAGATGTTTTTCGAAGAAGATTTTCTGCGCCTGCGGAGCAAGCGCTGTACATTTACGTCGCAGTTTCGTCCCCATTCTAGCGAGATTGGCGACCATACGTCACCTGGCGAAAGTTATATTTTCCCTGTAATTTTAACAGTGTAACTACTCGCAAGCGTCGTTGTGGGCCCCGATCACATGCAATCAGGTGATCGCCTGTGATCGAGGAAAAACGACTTTGATCGGGGTGAAAATCGGGTCTGATTGAGTTGGGGCGATCAGTTGATCGCGATCAGCTGATTGCCCCTGATTGCATAAAATTGGCTTCCAGGCTTCCTAGAAATTATTGATCGCATGTGATCGAGGCGATCAAACTCGATTGGGCCCACGCCCTAAGTGAAATCTCATATGGCCGTAGGCACAAGCGGGAAACAGCTTCTGCAGTGAATGCTGCTTGTGCTCATGTGTGGTCGAGAAACTCAGTGATAGCAGCTGATCTCTGACGAACAGCACAATGAGAGTGTCAGGAAGGTGACGGAGCGTCAGGAACGGTACGCAACGTTGTAAAAGAAATTACCTTCGGTTCTATGAGATGTCAAACTTCTGCTCCAGCCATTCTATTCACATTCAGCGTTTACTTGAGAGAAGTTGGAGAGATTAGGCGTCAGGCTCTTGGGGGAGAACGACGTATTGCCCGTCGCAGATTGGTGGACCTGCGTCCGCGCTGCGGTGGTGGCATTCTCGAACAGCTCGAGGCGGCGTGGCGAAAAGCCCGATGGACACGCAAGCAGAACGGTGCAGAGTGCGGTTGAGCTGACCTGGAAATGACGAGGCACGTGGAGCGGATTGGATGGAAGCAATTTTGATTGTGTGGCGCGAAGAGTCTTCGAGAATGTCGAGGACAACTCCAGCCAATCGAAGCGCGTCGCTTCGAAACATGTACCTCAACCACGCCAATGTGACGATCAGGAAGGAGTGACTGCAAAAGCTCGTTCTACCAACTAAGTAATTTTTCCGGAAATGTTACATGGCAACGAAGCAAACTACGCGAAATTGGCCAGAACCTGAATAAAGAATTTCAAATAAGAGTAATGACAACAATCCTGCTATACCCAGCAAGCTATGGTCCAGTCCCCAAGAAGGGAACTTCCTAGCATAAGCACTAATCCCCGTCATGCGGCAAGCTATCCTCTCCTTCGATTCCACCCTTAATAAAAACCCATTTCATTCCTGCTACTCCGTTGGCAGGCCAATCACACCCTCTTCCTCCAATCCCATCTTCTCAAGAGCATCCAACAGCCCCTTGCTCAGAGGCCGCTCTCTTACAATCCCCCTTCCTCCCCCCTCCTTCCCCTTCACAGCCCCCTCTCCCTCCTCCGCCTCCTCATCCTCATCCTCGGACCTTCTCAGCGCCCACCCGCCCCTCCGCCTGCTCCCAGGCGTTCCAACATTTACTTGCGTGGACCAAGGCGGAGACTCCCCACCACTTCTTGACTGGCGTTGACTTGCAGGTGTGCGTAACGGAGTGCTGACAGCACTGCCAGCGCCGATACTACCAGCAACGGCTGGGATCTCATCCTGATAGCGAGAAACTGGCGGCGCACCGTGGTCGGGGGCTGGGGAGGAGAGCGCCCGCGGGCTGCGCGCCCGGCGCATGGGGGAGGGGGAACGGGGGCGCAGGACGCGCGGCCCTCCCGTTCCAGCGGTGGCGGAGTTTGGCGCGCGACGGCTTGCGGGGGGGATCCCCGCGGGGAGCGCGGGGGAAGAGAGCTGGGAGGCGAGTGAGGAACGCAGCCGGCGGGTTGTGGTTGCAGAGCCGCCTTCATCAGCGGCATCGTAATGACGTTGCTGTGAGCCACGATGCTGCTGCAGGGACCAGGACACAGGAGATTAGCAAGGACGAACGGTCAGATTGGATAACAAGAAATCGACTGGAAGCAGGGGAACTTTGAGATTGCGCTGATCTACTTCAATCGTGTTTAACCCCTTACTCTCTCACCTCGCGAATAGCGTTAATAGCAGCTAGCAGTCCCGCGGGGTCCTTCCCCAGCACAGCGCCGATCTTTCCGCCAACCTGCCACTTGGCGCGGCTCCGCCTCCCCGTTCCGCCTTCCGCCAATACCCCTCCCGCGGATCCCGCCACACCGCCGATCGACGACGTGGAGCGGGGAATGGGAGACCTAGCGCGCGGGATGGGGGAGGTGGCGCAACGGACGAGTGCGGGAGCAGGAGCGGGTGCTTCCTCGGGGGAGTTGTGCGGCGTGGGCGCGGCGTAGAGGCTCAGCGATGACGTCAGCGTCGCCGAGCCCTTAACGGCGGACATGACGGTAGGCGAAGCAAGAACGGCCGCTCTGCGACGACGGAGAGGAGCCACGGCCTGCGGAGTATGGTCGCACGGGTCGCACAGGTCGAGGTGTGCGAAATCTTCGCCGCTGCCGCCGTCGTCGCCAGCGACATCTCCATACGTCGCAGAGATCGGTTCTTGGATGCTGAAGCAGCGCTGTATGTTGTGCTGCCTCGTCAGCGTCGCCTGGCTGCACGGCGATGTGACGCCATTCCAATTTGGCGAGCTGCTCTGCCTCGTCAGCTTCGACCGGCTCTTCGCGACAATCTCGGGGGTCTCCTCTTGGCACGGCGTTGAGAGAAGCAGCTTTGACACCTCGCTCCGAAGAGCTTCAGCGCCGTCATCATGTGCTCCATCGCCGGATTCGACCAGTCGCGATCCTTTAGAAGTCAAAGGTGCAGGAGTGCACGGATCAGCAGGCACGACGGGTGGCTTCGTAGGAAGCACAGCCGTATTTAACGGAGAAGGCTGAGTAGGCTTGCTGGAGGCAGTGAGCTCGGCTGACGTGTCGTTGGTGACGTCAGATAGAGCAGGTCGCGGTCGAGGATTTCTCGCAGGCTGTCGCTTAGAAGTTGTTGGCTTTCGCTGCGTTGGCATGGGTGTCGTCGTTCCTGCAGTAAATAAGAGTACATACTAGGTTTGCGAATTCGGAATACGGAATTAAACAATAAACAGAGAGCGGAAGGAACAGAAGGGAAGGCGATAAAATGAAACTGGAAGCGGCCAGCAGGTGCTGCTAACCTGGCGGGACGGGACTGGAGAACAACTGAGCTCGGGCCCTGCTGCGAGTACGCACGCCCAGTACGGGTGTATCCACGGCCATCGCAGTTAGAATACTTTATGATGAATCTGTTTTGTGAGCGTCGCGAGAAATTTTCTTGTTAGTTACGGACTCAGTCGTAGCGCTGACAAAGTTAGGAGATTTCCTTACTAACCTTAAAACTACCGTTAACGAAATTTTTCTAGAGCCAAAACGAGCAAGTACTACTAGGCAACTACCAGAATGAAGAACAAGGCAAGGGCTAAGGTCTGAATGAGCTAGCGCGAGTTCTCGTACTCAAGCAGGTAGTCTAGTCGCAAGGCCAAGAATTGGCTGCTATCGAATTCTAGTCGCAAGGCCAAGAATTGCAAGTGAAAGGCTGGGTGGGAAAGTAAAGAGCAGACAGGCAGCAGCACCCAGGCGTGGAACGGACGACGACGAATTCTACTCATGCTCCAATGACCGTTCGATTGTGAGCGTGAATGGTGGGATCAATTTTTTCTGACGGCCACGATGAGTTGCTTGTGTTCATGGGTGAAGGGAAAGACCTCTCTGATGGTTTGTCTTGCCGCCATGCCGTTTGAATTTGAAGCGAAAAGCGAAATCCTTCCCCGCCGCGCGCGCTGCGACTGGAACTGCAAACGGCTCGGACCAAAAACTTACCGAAAGTCCACGAGATTGTCACGATGAGCAGTGTATTGTTGTTATAAATCTATATGAAAAATGGTGCATAATCTAGTCTGGTTGCGGACTCGCAACCTTAACGGCGCTTTATCGAGAATATACCGAGCCTACTTTGTCAGTTTCGCGAACCATGTGTCAGAAGAAACAGAACTATTGGCTCGGTCCCAGGTTTTTGTTCGCACCAATAAAATCTCCCTGCCGAGCCAGGCTCTGGTAACACCTTGGCGGGAATCTGAATTTGACTGGGAATTCGAACGAAGCACGGTGGCGTTGTGGGAAGAAAGGGATGTGAGCCGTGGGATCAGGAGGAGTTCTGGTGTGTGCTGTTTGTTCGCCATGCCTGGAAGTGTGCCTAGTCTTGGTTGCTGACCTGTGCCAGCCGAACAAGCTTGCCGGTCGGATGGGGTGCTGGTCGTAATGCTCTCAGGACGTGTACTTATAGACGTGAATTGAGTGTTATTTTTACAGAACTTACTTGAGGGTCTTAATATTCAAAAGCCGGACTTAGGCCTGAGGCCAGTGATCATGTTTTATTCCAAAGCCATACTCAGCCCTCTTCTGTATCTGTAGGGTCATCGGAAACGATACCAACTTCAAACGCCATCCATATTGTACGAGACCTCCAGGTTTACTTCAAATTCCAAGTAACAGCCAGCCGAGACTGGTTTCCAGATTCAGCAGCGAAGATATGGCTCCTTGCTACTTTGAAAATCGAGAGCAATGCACAGCGGAGACAGGTTATTTCTCTCGTTCTTCGATTTTCGAAGTTTGTGCATGACTGATGAACGGCTCACATGGTCGGGACTTGGCAGTAGTTGCCACGGGTGAGAGAAACCGTGTTCTGCTGAATCGTGTTGCAGGTGCTCATCTCGAGCACCTCCGCACAGATTCTTTCTTTCTTTTACGCGAACGAAAACAATAGACAGCTTATACTATACTTGGCTGTGGGCCTTCCCATCTTCAAGCTTTTCGCGACTTTTACGACTGCTGCGATTGCCTTCTCGTAGCTTGTACATTTATTTTCAGCCATGTCGGTGGAATGCGTTTTGTGTATTTATAACCAGCGACTACGCTCTGGCACATTTTGGCTTTGCATCTGGTGACAGATATTCACAGGATCGTCTCCATGGGATATACCTTCTCCTTCTCGTTCAGTCTATACCCTTCCTCTCACCGTCACCGCCAATAAGCCTGCGTATTTGTACCAGGCATAATCTGACCCATTTCAAAATACGTTTCCCGTCGCCTCAGCATGGGTTCTGCCTTGTCCGTTCCGTTCAGCCTCCGCTCTTCGTCTCGCCTTCACCGTCAGGCATCACCCTTGCGAGATCGCCACCGGGCGGGTTACCACAGTTCTTCGTCCAGATCTAGGGAACCTCGCAGCGGGAGAACGGACGGTCGAGATTCCCCAGGGCTATGTGTCAGCAACGGAGCTCGGAAGGTCAGGAAACGGAAAAAACGTGGAAACTTTTTTTGGCTGTTCTGTTGCGGCCGGGAAAGCGGAGGATCCGTAGCTGACATTAGCTCCATCCCCAGCTGCCCGGTTTCGGACGACGGCCGTCAGAATGTAACAGAATCCGTCGTCTCTCTGACGGCGGCCGACAGACCGACTGGAGAGCCGTCAGTGCCGCCAGAGAGCGCGGCAGAAATGGAGACACCTAAAACGGCATCTGGTCGGTGGCTGCTGGATAGTGGCTTCCTAGAAGATTCCTCGCACGTGTTAACTTCGTTGTCGCAACACCAGCCAGATGCGTCGCAGGCGATTCCGTCGTCGCATGCCAGCGGTTGCAATGTCGCTCACGCCTCGTCCTCCGTCCAGCAGTGCATGAACGATCCAGCAGGCGACGTTTCCGCAAAAGAGATTTCACACATCCCTGCTCCAGGCGATCAGTGCGACTTATGCGAAGCCGGCGACATTCGCGAGCTGTGCGACGCCGTTCTCCCACCGGCGACAGCAGGGTGTGAGGGTACAGCGACAGGAGCGGAATCCGAGCAGAGAGTGGGTGATGGGGATAGGTGGGGAGAATGCGGTGAGGCGGAAGAAGCGCGCGCACAGCGGGGGAGGAACCCCACCCCCGAGGCGGTCGACGTTGCAGCAGGAATGAGCCCCGGCGAAGTCTTTGCGCGGACTCTGAAGCTAGAGGCGGAAGAAGCGTGCGCGCAGCGGCGGCGGAGCCCCACCCCCGAGGGAGTCTCCGCGCGGACTCCGAAGCTAGAGGCGGAAGAAGCGTGCCCGCAGCGGAGGCGGAGCCCCACCCCCGAGGCGATCGATATGATGAGCCTGCTGCAGGGGCTCAGCGACGGGGAGGAGGAGGCGGAGGAGGGAGCGGAGGCGGACGGGGAGGGGGAGGAAGACGCTGAGGGTGGAAGAGAAGCGGAGGGGGAGAGGGAGGAGGCGGGAGAAGAGGCGGATGGGGAGGAGGGTGAGGGGGAAGAACGCGACAGGCAAGGGGGTGAGGTGGGAGAGGAAACAGACGGGGAGGAGGGTGAGGCGGGCGGAGTGGTGGACTGGCAGGGGGATGGCGAAAAGGAGGGGGAAGAGCGAGCAGCCGTGCGGCAGCAGCAGGGGCATGGAGGGAGTGAAGCAGACCAGTCCCACTTGCCGCCCCTGCTGTCCCCCCATTCTCCGCAGTCCCAGCATTCTCCTCAATGCCAACATTCTCCGCAACCCCAGCAGCTTTCACAGCCTCAGCTACAGGAGCAAACTCAAGAGCCGGAACGAACTCAGGAGCTGGTCAACGTAGATCCTCGGCTTCCACGTAGACCTCAGGGTTCAAGCTCGTAATACATCCTACAATGCCTCCTAAGAAGTCAAAGGCCCCTACCTCCCGTATGAAGAAGTACAGTATCCCGTACCCAATCGGTGGCTCGTGGTTATCGTTGACGCAGAAACAGCTAGACACCCTGTCCCCTGGAAAGTGGGTGTCTGGCGACATCATAGAGTGGTGGGGCATGTGAGTAACGTAGAATACGTTATCCATTCACCAGGTTGTTATCCATGCTAAACGCGTCTCGTCATTCGTTTGATGCAGCTTGATGCAATACGAGACTAGGAGAGAAGAGCGGACATGGCTATACGCGGGGACATACTTTAACACGCTGATTTCCCGTGACAACACCGCAGCGGCATTGCGAAACTTCGCGTGCGGAGAGAATGTCCTGACCTACAAGTGGGTCATAGTTCCGATCCACAGCGCGTGAGTCATTAACATGTGTAGTCATCCGTCACCGCAGCTGTACGCGACCACAAAGTCTCATGGCGGCACCCAATCTTGCGTTCGTTCTTGCAGCGGCCACTGGAGCCTTGTCATACTGGACAACGACCACCCGGTCGACGAGCACAACATCCCGCGACCTACCCGCATCTTGCATGCAGACTCCCTCTCGGTACACACGGACATCGCCGGACCACTGAGACGTTATCTTGCGGCTCAGCTCACTGGGTATCGGCCCATTGTCACGGACGTGGATCTGTCACGCGTCTGCTAGCCACAGTTGTCACTGACCCGTCGTTTGAGTCTGCTGCTGCGTCTGCCTTTGTTGCTGAGCTTGTTGACTTTGCTGCTGCCTGTCGTCTAGACTACGCCGCTAGTCTTGTTGCTGAGTCTGAGTCTGTCTGTCCTCCGTCCGTCGGGGGTGAGTGTGCTCTTGGCACGGACGTCCTTGAGGACAGGCAAGAGGACCTTGAGTGTCTTGCAGCCGCTGCGCCTCACCTCGTGTCCATGCTCCTGAGGGAGACCCGGATGCTCCAGACATCCCGACCCCGCACTCTTACGCTGAGGCGATCGTGGGTGAGTACTCCTCTCAGTGGCAGACAGCCATGGACGCAGAGATCGCATCCTGGAAGTCCACAGGCACTTACGTTGACGAGGTTCCCCCTCCTGGGGCGAACATCGTCAGTGGCATGTGGATTTTCAGGGTGAAGCGGCCGCCAGATTCTCCGCCTGTCTTCAAGGCTCGTTACGTTGCTCGAGGTTTCAGTCAGCGAGAGGGAGTTGACTTCTTTCAGACCTTCTCCCCCATCCCGAAGATGACCACTCTTCGGGTGCTACTGCACGTTGCCGCTCAGCGTGACTACGAGCTTCACTCTCTTGACTTCAGCACAGCTTTGTTATAGGGCAGCCTGCACGAGGAGATCTGGCTGCGCCGCCCTCCTGGCTTCACTGGGTCGTTCCCTCCTGGTACCCAGTGGAGCCTCCGGCGGCCAGTCTACGGTCTCCGCCAGGCATCACGTGAGTGGCACGACACACTGAGGACTACACTTGCGGCTCTTGGGTTTGCTCCGTCGACTGCTGACCCGTCGCTGTTTCGGCGCACCGACACGTCGCTGCCGCCGTTCTACATCCTCGTGTACGTCGACGACTTGGTCTTTGCCACTGCTGACACTGAGGCTCTCGCCCTGGTGAAGTCGGAGCTGCAGAAGAGACACACGTACACAGACCTGGGTGAACTGCGCAGCTACCTTGGCTTGCAGATCACCCGGGACAGAGCACGCCGCACCATCACACTGACTCAGTCACACATGGTGCAGCAGGTCCTTCAGCGCTTCGGCTTCACCTGGTCCTCGGCACAGGCCACTCCTCTGGCTACAGGCCACTCGCTCTCAGCTCCACCTTCGGACGAGTCCGTAGAGCCGAGTGGCCCGTACCCAGAGCTAGTGGGCTGCCTCATGTACCTGATGACCTGCACTCGACCTGACCTTGCGTACCCTCTTGGCCTTCTGGCTCGCTACGTGGCTCCTGGTAGGCACAGACCAGAGCACATGGCTGCTGCTTAGAGGGTACTGCGCTACTTGTGCAGTACATCGGGCATGGGGCTCGTGCTTGGAGGGCGGAGCCCAGTTGTCCTCACTGGGCACTCGGACGCTTCTTGGGTTGACGACCTGGCTACGCAGCGGTCGTCACAGGGTTACACCTTCAGCCTTAGCTCTGGTTCAGTTTCTTGGCGTTCTACACGCTCGTCTTCTGTTCTCAGCTCCAGTTGTGAGGCTGAGATCTACGCCACAGCCATGGCTGCACAGGAGTTACGCTGGCTCACCTACCTGCTGACCGACTTGGGAGAGCGGCCTCGTTCTCCTCCAATGCTGTACGTTGACAACAAGGCCGCCATTGCCTTGTGTCGGGAGCACAGACTGGAGCACAGAATGAAGCACATCGCTCTGCGTTACTTCCTGGCTCGAGAGTTGCAGCAGCGTGGTCAGCTTCGTCTCGCTCACGTGGCCACTCGGGCCAACACAGCTGATATATTCACCAAGGCACTTCCGTCTGGTGATCATCAGCGTTTCTGCACTTTGTTAGGCCTTGTGCCCACGTTTTCTCACCTGCTGTAGACTTTGCCTGTACTGTGATCTATATATACACCTGCATGCTTGCTGTGCTAGGTAGAGATCACTATGCTGTTATTGTTGCATATATACCTCTGCATGTGAACTGGCCTTGTGGCCCTCTGCTTGTGCTCAGTGTGTGTGGTGACGTTGTGATCCACCCTGAGCTTGCTTTGCTTCTCTTGACTGTTCTTGTGACCCCTTGTTCTCCCCCACTTTGCCTATGGGGGTGTGTCAAACGTTATATCTACTATACATGTTTAGGCTGTAGTGGGGTAGCCAATATGGGGTACAGCCCACTTTAGGGTTTCATATTTGTACCCAACTCTTCCATAGTTCATTCATTCCTGCTGCTAGATTCTAACAAAAGCCCCTGCTCCCGCTCCACCAAGCATGCATATGCTGGGGGACACAAGGCGGAGAGAAGCAGGGGGGTCAGGAGGTGTCAGAAGAGGAAGTGGGTGGAAACAAAGGAGGCAGTCGTAACACATGGGAGGCACCAAACTGGGAGATTCAGTGGCTCACTGCCCTCACAGGAGCTGCAGCAGGGAAAGCGGCCTAGCAGCCTATGGAGCAGTAAAGGACAGCAGTGGAGGGTGTGTACCTAGAGTGGAAACTGAGCCCGCGGAATCCTTAAGGCAGCGGTCAAGTAGCCTACTCGCAGCAATAACATCATCGTCGGGACGAGTCAAGGACGGAAGGAGCCGCACCTGTTGCAGCTGAGCTGATGATTCTGGAGAAGGGTTTGTGTGGCGTGGGGGGGACCTCAACGGGGACCATAAGGGGAGGCTGCCATTGAGAAGACCACCTTTTTCACGAAACTGAGAGCTTGTGCTTTTCATGTGAACCCCCAAGCCTCCAGTTCACCCGCAGTTCCCTCACCTTCCCCGCCACCCACCGCGACACTGTCCCTTACCTCATCCCCGGTCTTCGCCTAGTCCGGCATGGTCATACTACGTGGTATGGGCCTTCCACTTGCCTGGTCTGGCCTTCTGTGGCCTGCTAAGGCCTGATCTGCCCTGGCTTGCTGTGGCCTGGTCAGCAAGCACAATAATGGTGAGTCAATCCATCTGTCAGCAGATACTTTGTATGATTATGGTGCTCTTTCCCTGGACCAATCTTATTGACCATTGAGTACTAGGTGGCTTATGCCAATAGCAGAGATGTGCTAACAGCGTTTTCAAATTAGCAATTACACATACAAGCACATAACCCACAGATATTCAATCTCCTAAGCACCCATCCACCCCATATATTATACATGGTCAAGACTCTATCAAGAAACCAAAGAAACTTTAGACAACCACACATCACACGAAGAATAATTTTTTCTTGAGTACTTCTCCACACTGGCTTCAGAATCACAATTTGGGAGTCCGATCTTGCTGGCCTTCAAGGCACCATCACACTCGCTGAGTGGGGCAAGGGAGGAGAGTAAGGCAGTCTCAACAGAAGCACACTGCAGAGGTATGATAGTGTTCTACACGGCGCTTGATGGAACATCTGGCATGTGACGAGCCTTCATGTGATAGTGACAAGCTAGATCACATGGCATGAGAAACCAGATTCCTTGGAATGTGATTGCGACAGAGCGAAGCAAGGGAAGGATCCACATGACAGGCTGTCCACCATGCCTGTGACGTACCAGATATTGGAGACCACACTGTGCACGCTGTGTGTTAAGGTCGTTAGTGCACGTGGCTATTGCCAGCGCATTTCCCTTAAAGCGTGAGGGGCACCAGGTCGCGCCCTTCAAATACACAGTCCTGCAGAAGGTGCCTGTTGGTCAAGGCGATGTGAGGCACGGGTTAGAGAAGGAGCAAAGCAAGGGTAGTGAATCTCTAGGCCTAGTTAGGTGAGACGCGGCAGCAAGGTAGGCTAACGCCTCACCATTCTGGATCCCACGGCAAAGTGATTTCGCTTGCAAAGCAGAAGCTGTCAGAATGAACAAGAGTGATTGAACTAGGAAAGAGTTGGGTACAAGTAGGAAACCCTAAACTTACTGTACCCCATAATAACTACCCCACTACAGCCTAAACAAACTGTAGCAGATATAACATTTGACACACCCCCATAGGCAAAGTGGGGGAGAGCAAGGGGTCACAAGACCAGTCAAGAAAGGCAAAGCAAGCTCAGGGTGGATCACAACGTCACCACACACTCTGAGCACAAGCAAAGGGCCACTAGGCCAGTTCACATGCAGAGGCATATATGCAACACAAGCAGCACAGTGATCTCTACCTAGCAAAGCAAGCATGCAGGTATATATATGGATCACAGTACAAGCAAAGCCTACAGCAAGTGAGGAAAGGTGGGCACAAGCCCTAGCATAGTGCAGAAACGCTGATGATCACCAGACTGAAGTGCCTTGGTGAATATATCAGCAGTGTTGGCCCGAGTGGCCACGTAACGCAGTCGAAGCTGACCACGCTGCTGCAACTCTCGAGCCAGGAAGTAACGCAGAGCGATGTGCTTCGTTCTGTGCTCCAGTCTGTGCTCCTCACACAAGGCAATGGCAGCCTTGTTGTCGACGTACAGCACTGGAGGAGAACGAGGCCGCTCTCCCAAGTCGGTCAGCAGGTAGGTGAGCCAGCGTAACTCCTGTGCAGCCATGGCTGTGGCGTAGATCTCAGCCTCACAACTGGAGCTGAGAACTGAAGACGAGCGAGTAGAACGCCAAGAAACTGAACCAGAGCCAAGGCTGAAGGTGTAACCCTGTGACGACCGCTGAGTAGCCTGGTCGTCAACCCAAGAAGCGTCTGAGTGCCCAGTGAGGACAACTGGGCTCCTCCCTCCAAGCACTAGCCCCATGCCTGATGTGCTGCACAAGTAGCGCAGTACCCTCTTAGCGGCAGCCACGTGCTCAGGCCGGTACGGACCAGGAGCCACGTAGCAAGCCAGCAGACCAAGAGGGTACGCGAGGTCAGGACGAGTGCAAGTCATCAGGTACATGAGGCAGCCAACTAGCTCTGGGTAAGGACCACTCGGCTCTACGGACTCGTCCGAAGGTGGAGCTGAGAGCGAGTGACCTGTAGCCAGAGGAGTGGCCTGTGCCGAGGACCAGGTGAAGCCGAAGCGCTGAAGGACCTGCTGCACCATGTGTGACTGAGTCAGTGTGATGGTGCGGCGTGCTCTGTCCCGGGTGATCTGCAAGCCAAGGTAGCTGCGCAGTTCACCCAGGTCTGTGCACGTGTGTCTCTTCTGCAGCTCCGACTTCACGTGGGCAAGAGCCTCAGTGTCAGCAGTGGCAAAGACCAAGTCGGCGACGTACACGAGGATGTAGAACGGCGGCAGCGAGGTGTCGGTGCGCAGAAACAGCGACGGGTCAGCAGTAGAAGGCGCGAACCCAAGAGCCGCAAGTGTATTCCTCAGTGTGTCGTGCCACTCACGTTGCGCCTGGCGGGGACCGTAGACCGGCCGCCGGAGGCTCCACTGGGTACCAGGAGGGAACGACCCAGTGAAGCCAGGAGGGCGGCGCAGCCAGATCTCCTCGTGCAGGCTGCCCTGCAAGAAAGCTGTGCTGAAGTCAAGAGAGTGAAGCTCGTAGTCACGCTGAGTGGCAACGTGCAGCAGAACCCGAAGAGTGGTCATCTTCGGGGTGGGGGAGAAGGTCTGGAAGAAGTCTACTCCCTCTCGCTGACTGAAGCCTCGAGAAACGTAACGAGCCTTGAAGACAGGCGGAGAACCTGGCAGCCGCTTCACCCTGAAAATCCACATGCCACTGACGATGTTCGCCCCAGGAGGGGGAACCTCGTCGACGTAAGTGCCAGTGGACTTCCAGGATGCCATCTCTGCGTCCATGGCTGTCTGCCACTGCCAGCGGGGTCGGGATGTCTGGAGCATCCGGGTCTCCCTCAGATGCAAGCAGCATGGCCACGAGATGAGGTACAGCAGCGGCAAAGCACTCAAACTCCTCCTGCCTGTCCTCAAGGACGTCCGTGCCAAGAGCACACTCACCCCCGACGGACGGAGGACAGACAGACTCAGACTCAGCAACAAGACTCGCAGCGTAGTCCACACGACAGTGAGCAGCAAAGTCGACAAGCTCAGCAACTAAGGCCGACGCAGCAGCTGACTCAAACGAAGGGTCAGTGACAGCAGTAGCCAGGAGACGCGTGACCGTAGGACTAGCAGCACGAAGAGAGTCAGACTCCGGGTCAGCAATGGCAGGAAGAGAGGGCGCAGGAGGAGAAGGCAGCGGGACACGCTGTGGAGAAGTGGAAGGACGAAGCGCCATCTGGTGAGTGCCTGGGACAGCAGGAGGACGCTGACGCGGAACACGACGACCAGTGCGAGCAGCACGAACAGGCGACGCAGACCGAGAGTCAGGCGACGCAGGACGAGACTCAGTCTACGGTCTCCGCCAGGCGCCCCGTGAGTGTCACGACACACTGAGGACTACACTTGCGGCTCTTGGGTTTGCTCCTTCTACTGCCGACCCATCGCTGTTTCTGCGCACCGACACCTCTTTGCCGCCGTTCTACATCGTCGTGTACGTCGACGACTTGGTCTTTGCCACTGCTGACACTGCTGGACTCGCCCACGTGAAGTCCGAGCTGCAGAAGAGACACACGTGCACAGACCTGGGTGAACTGCGCAGCTACCTTGGCTTGCAGATCACCCGGGACAGAGCACGGCGCACCATTACCCTGACTCAGTCACACATGGTGCAGCAGGTCCTTCAGCGCTTCGGCTTCCCGTACTCCTCGCCTCAGGCCACTCCTCTGTCTACCCGCCACTCGCTCTCAGCTCTGCCTTCGGATGAGTCCGTAGAGCCGAGTGGCCCGTACCCAGAGCTTGTTGGCTGCCTCATGTACCTGATGACCTGCACTCGACCTGACCTTGCATACCCTCTTAGCATCTTGGCACGCTATGTTGCTCCTGGGAGACACCGACCAGAGCACATGGCTGCAACGAAGAGGGTGTTGCGCTACTTGTGCAGTACGTCGGGCATGGGGCTAGTGCTTGGAGGGCGGCGTTCAGTGGTCCTCACAGGTCACGCAGACGCTTCTTGGGCTGACGACCAGGCTACGCAGCGGTCGTCACAGGGTTACACCTTCAGCCTTGGTTCCGGCTCTGTTTCGTGGCGGTCTACCCGCTCGTCTTCTGTTCTCGGCTCCAGCTGTGAGGCTGAGATCTACGCGGGGGCCATGGCTGCACAGGAGCTACGCTGGCTCACCTACCTGCTGACTGACCTAGGAGAGCCGCCTCGTTCTCCTCCAGTTCTGTACTTAGACAACAAGGCCATGCTGGCCTTGTGTCGGGAGCACAGACTGGAGCACAGAACGAAGCACATTGCTCTTCGCTACTTCCTTGCTCGTGAGCTGCAGCAGCGTGGTCAGCTGCGCCTTGCTTACGTGGCCTCTCAGGCCAACACTGCTGATATCTTTACCAAGGCACTTCCGCCTTGTGATCATCAGCGCTGCTGTACGATGCTAGGTCTTGTGCCTACTTGGCCTCACTTGCTCACTTCTTGACCTTGCTTGTACTGTGATCTTTCTATACATGCACTTGCTTGTTTACCTTTATATATGATCTTGCATGTGAACTGGCCTTGTGGCCTTGAACTTGTGCTCGGAATGTGTGGTGACGTTGTGATCCACCCTGAGCTTGCTTTGCTTTGCTTGACTGGTCTTGTGACCTCTTGTTCTCCCCCACTTTGCCTATGGGGGTGTGTCAAACTTATATGCTATAGTCTGTGTAGGCTGTAGTGGGGTAGACAATATGGGGTACAACACTTTTAGGTTTTCCTACTTGTACCCACCTGTTTCCTAGTGCATTCATTCCTCATTCTTTAACACACTCCTGCCGAAATCTTCGATGACGCGCCCGCCATGCAGTAAAAGCCGCTGCACTTCAGGTCGGGCGGGACGACAGTTGACCCCGCATAATTCGGGCAATTCGGATGTCGTCTCTCCTCGTCCACCGACATTTTCGGACGCAAAACTCTATTTGCGCCTAGCGAGTTCCCCAGCCGACTTTTTCTCCACAGAAGCTTCGAAAATGTCGCCCTTGCTGACGCACGTCCCTTGTCGCCAGCTGCCGAGGATCTCCCGAAAATCTCGCGCACATGTTGACGTGTGCCACCGGCGTCAACTTGTCGCGTGAGGACGATCCCGAAATCGTCGCGCAGCCGTTGACTCAGGTCCGCCGCCGTCAACAGCCACACACAGTGACGACGTCGAGGCTGTTCATGCAGATGCCGACGCAGGTCCGCTGACGCCAGCTGCCACACGAATCAACCTCCGAAATCGTCGGAAATCGCAGCGGAAATTACTCACATAAACGTCGCGACAGCTACTGCTGCCCGTTGCCCGGGGGGAGGGAGGCCACGGTCGATCGCGACCGTTCGAGGCAAGGATCTGGCGGTGCCGAAGGAGTACCCGTAAAACTATGGCCGCGAGGAGCAACTAACTCGTTCTCCTGGCCGGCCTACGCAACTCCTGGACCCCAAGGCATCCTTCCTCGTCCCCCCCCCGAGGGGTATTACACTCTAAAACGCGGGGTGAGCTAGGAAAGTAGCTCTGATACCAGGTGTTATGAATGAACTTGCAGAGTGCGCAGAATGTCGAATAACGAGAATGGAAATTACAGAATGAAGAAACAATGAAGTAGCGAGGCCTAAATAGGGGAAATCCTAGCTAGGCGGGGAGGTTGGGCGAGGATGGCTCGGTGATGGTTGCGATTGGAGCGGAGGCCGACTCGGGAGTGGTTCGGTGCGACGAAATAGGAAGGACAGGTTCGTCGCGTGACCCTCGGGATGGCCTCGCTAACGAGTGCCTCAGTAAGGATTTGTAAATCCTTACACTCCCTCCTGGTCCAACTTTCAAGCGTTGGCCATTTATCTCGCTCCCTGTGCTGTCGTATCGCATTCGCTTTGCTCCCTCATCGTTCCTAAAGACTAACGCATAGTCATCCCAGACTGAGATTAGATGCAATATACGTCGAAGCTGGCGGCAACTTCTCAGACGCGAATGTAGTAGTATTCGGGGCACAAGGCAGCTTGCGTCGTTCTCCCTTGCACTATTCCATATTACTTTCGGCAATCTTTCCAAATCTCAGCGTCGACTGATCTCGACGCTGCTCCCCCCCGTGCACGGCTGAAAACGTCGAACTCGCCTATCCAAGGGTTCTGCGACATTTTGAGGCGGCTTTATCATTTTCGAACGGTAAGAGTTAATATTTTCGGTGTCGCATTAGGCATCCGAAAAGAAGCTCAAATTCGGGATTCCTGGCACTAATAACTCGTCGAGTCGCCTCTCGTCATGAGTTCCGCGACTCTCTTCGCTTCCAACCAGGCGCTTAAATCTCTATGCGCTGATCCGCACACGCGGATACACAGTAACCGCGCCATTGGCTAAGTTTTCGAGGCGTTTGGCGAGCATCAGCCGCGATGTCACGTGTCGGTTCACGCACGGCAGAGATCGACCCGTCCAATTTACACAGTAGCGCATTCGTCGCTGCTGCCGCTGCGCGCGGTGCCGCTTATCGGCGTCCCCGTCGGCGGCGGCCGAAATCGAGTCACAAAAACACCGTCTGGTTACAGTCACATTCGTTCTAATCACAGCCGCAGTCAAATTCGCTCTCGTCGCAATCCCGTATCAGCCGCGCTTTCGCCCTGACAGCAGCAGCAGGAGCAGCAGCAGCAGCAGGGCGGGAAAAACGTAGGAGCGCATTAGGAGCGCATTGGTAGGGGGTGCAGGATCAGCGGCAGCAGAGGAGACGGAGAGAAGCGGGCTGCGGGCAGGGGTAAGTGAAAAACGTCTAAGAGACGTCGTCCCTTTTAGACCACCCCTCTCTCTTTTCAATCCCGCTGCGATTTGTGCAGGAACATACCACTATAGCGACGACCCTTACAGTCACAGTCTCCTCCTCCATCGCCTCCATTCCTGCTGCTGACTGGGACGCCTGTGCGCTAGTGGATTGTTGACTGTTGACTGTTGAGTGTTGAGCGTGGAACCCCATTCGCCCCGTCCACTCCATCCGCCCTTCACTTTCTGTCCCCGTTGCCACGTGAGCAGGAACCCTTCGCTACAGCGACGTCGCTTACAGTCATAGTCTCCTCTTCCATCGCCCCCATTCCTGCTGCTGACTGGGACGCCTGTGCGCTCGACACGGCGGGCGGCATGGAGAAGCACACTTCGTTTGTGTCACATGCGTTTCTGTAGTGCCCTGAGGAGAGCAAAAGCGCATGCCGCGAGGAGGGGTGGTTACCACAACACCTCATCGTGAGAGACGCCGAGGAGAGGGTGGTCGGGGTCATGCTCTTGTTTTTAACAGGGTTCGCATGTGTGTGCGCTCTTGTAAGGGTAAGGGTGTGTGGCTTAGTAGGTCATTTAGGATTGGTGCTGGGAGGGAGGAGGAGCGAGGTGGTTATCACAGCAGTCATGAGGATGGTGAGGGGCGGCTCTTAGAAGCACAACCTGTTTGTGTCACACGCGTTCAGCTCGTACTATCGTAAGCTGTTGCCCAGCCTGCCCTTCATCTCACCACGTACCTGTTCACCAGGCGGTGCTGTAGGGTTTGTGCCAAGCGTGAAGCAAGTGGCGGATGAGGTTAGGGGGGGCATGGCACAGCACGGCATGGCATGGAACGGCATGACACGGCATGGCATGGCACCATATGGCATGTCTGCCAGTGACTTCACCCAACCTCTCATATTCCCTTCCTCCCTCCCCCCTTCTCCTCTTCTCCTTTCCACCCCTCCCACACCCCTGCGCTCTGCAATACGGGGTATCATCGGTGCACGTGACACTTCCATGCGAGGGTGACTGGCAGGTGATGGACCCATGGCCCAGGAGAGCGGCGCAGATACACACCTCTCCTTTCCCTCCTCCCCGCCCATTCCGCACCATGTGCCCGGCAGTATGGGGTATCGTCTGTGCATGGGCACCACGCAGAGACCGACTATGGCTTTCTGTAGCGCGTGATGGGCAAGCAATACTGTGGGATGTTGTTTGCGGACCTCAAATTTGCACCGCCCCATGAAGTGAACTGAAGGTGTTACAACCATATTCCGTTGCATTGCTGATCGAAATCCAGGCACATCATACGGTATAAAACCTCACCCAAGCACCCACCCAAGGATAAACACCATACTACCTACAAACACCCGTAATAACACTAGCATTATTGAGCACCCATGAAAAAAGACTGGGAGAGTAATGAATAAATGATTCGCACATGAGCATGCGCACCACTATATGATCACAAGGCTAATATCCCTTGTAGCTGGCAGAAGCCTCCTCCATACTGTCTATTAACAAGCAGCGATCTCACCAAAAATGCATCTATGCTCCTGTCAAGTACGGTAAACACAACGATACCTAGCAATGGCAGCCTTATGCGAGTCCTCGCACTCTTTGATCTTCTGCGGGCTGGGATATTTCTTGATCAGGCCAAAAAGGTACGTGTTGGGCGCTGAGCAGTCTTCCCTCGCTGCCATGCATGCCATCTGCGCTGCTAGTGGGCAACATCAAAGGGGGGCCTGTTTAGTCAACTACTTCACTTCGGGGTACGGGCCAGGAGAGATTGGACGGCCGATATTCACCTCAGATTTAAGCTGTTTAAGCTCGCACGCTTACTACAGCCAACTCATTTTACTCTGCCAATGCTGCCCAGCCTAATGTGCAGCATGGAATCACCAGCTTCCTGTACTATTCCGAAAAATCAGAAGACAAAAGAAAGAAGGAAACGACTCGTTTAGAAGTCTTTCCATGTGCAGGCTTGGCTTGATCATTCTTACCAGCATCTGCAGTCGGGGTCCCAGTCGGGGACTGCAGTGTGCGGCGACTCTGCTCGTCCCCCGCGCTGGCCCGAGCAGCACTCGGCGCGCTCTCTGCCGTGATGGCGCCGCCGGCGGTGTCTACCGCTCCCGATGCACCTGCCGCCGCGCAATGCCGACACATAGATCCGCGCAGGGGACGAGGGGACCGGGGGAAGGGGTGAGGGTAGGCAAGGGGAGGGAGTGAATGTCAGGCGCTTCCCCCTTGTGTTTCATGCAGCGTGGGGACGTGGAGCATGGGTTGGTCTCAGAGGTGTGCGCGTCAAAGGGAGAAGTGACGGCCGTGCAGAGTGAGTGTCAGGCGCTTCGCGCTTCTGTTCCATGCGGCGTGGCCCACGCATGACGCATGGTCGGAGGGTGCATGGCATGGGCTGGACGCAGAGGTGTGCACGTCAGAGGGAGAAGCGATGGGCCGTGCAGAGTGATTCACTCGTGAAGCGACGGGCTGGCGCAGAGTGATTCACTCGTGAAGCGACGGGCCGTGCAGAGTGATTCACTCGTGAAGCGACGGGTCGTGCAGAGTGATTTACTCATATTTGCGTCGGATTGGTCACTGTTGAGAGAATTTTCGAGAATTCGCGAAAATGGCTCGCAGAGGCATGCGGTCAGAGGGAGCGATGGGCCGTGGTGACGGGTCAGCGACTTACCGTTGCAGTGGTCTTAACATGGAGCCAACCTCTCTCGATTCTCGGAATGCACGTTATTATCGCACGGGAAATTGCAGGTAGTCATCATTGCACGGGTGTGAGACTTACCATCGGCAGTCATTCCATTGCCACGAAGCCGAACAGATTGAGCAGCAGCAGTAGAAGCGAATAAAGCGACAGTGACGGTGAAGGCAAGCAGGACAGCGAGAGCAGTAAGCAGGCGCGCCATGATTTCTACTAGTAGCTAGTGAATAGGATTGAGGGAGTTGGAAGCGAGTGAATCAAGGGCTTTGAAATTTGGTACTGGCGTTGCGAAGGAAAAAGGCGTGGGTATTTGTATGGCGGGAGAGGGCGGATTGTGCTGGATGTGAGTGAATGGGTTGAAACGGAATTTCTCATGCTTGGCGCGTTCATCATCGCGAATCGCTATCCTCAGCAAATCACAATCGAGAATTTCGGTGAGACGAGTTCCAACCATAATTCTGTTGGTGCAACCCTACGGTTTGCACTCGGCTTGTTGTCCGTGTGCGTGAATGTGTGTGTGTATGGAATGGTATGAGGGCATGGGATAATATATATTTCATGCTTATAATTGTGTGTGAATGTTGAGTCATGATGTCGAGTGTGTGTGTCGAGTCAATAGCGAGTTATCGCTAGACGCGTGTTACGCGGTCGTTTGTGTCTCGCGCGCGGTTTCTATTTTGTCGTGCGCGGTTTCTATTTTGTCCTGTGTCGAACGTTCGGTGTGTCGCAGGTGTGTGCAGCAGACCCATCAAGAACTCAAGGATGAGTTTGTGATGAAGAGCCCGAGCCTTGGTGTCAAGCCTCAAGTGATTTCGAAGCTTGGCAAAAGGGTACACCTCAAGATATTGAAGATAGTTACATTACTTTGTGTAGTGTAACATTTCACTTGGTGTAGGCCCTAGTGAAGGGTAGTTTCGAGACCCTTCGTGGTTGGGGACAGTGTGTCACTGTTCCACATCACTGTACCTCGGCTCTTGGGGTTTGTAGGAGCTGGGAGTCATTCCCAACTCGTAACTCTTCCTATCTTGTGTTATAAGACTATAGTGGCTGCCATAGTACCGTTCGTTCAAACCGACGCTATGTGGTCAATTCTTTATCAAATCGTGCAATCTAAATTGATAATTGTAGACGACGTGAAGACGCTCCAGATCCAATTTGAATCAAGTCATTTGCAGCTGTGATCAGAACGCTATCAACGTTTGAAGCCGCTGTGAAGAAATCCGTCTGTGCTCTCTATCTTTCGTTTTAGGTACATTCAAGCCTATTGTGACTATAACAAGTGGTATCAGAGCCCCTTGGAGCAGTTTCGACAATTTCTGGACCTGAGGAAAGGGGTGGCAGAGGTGCTGGTGGCAGTGGAGAAGCTCAAGCTCAAGGCCAACCCCGTGATTCAGCCATGGCGCCCATGCAACCAAGTCTTGGCCCACCTAGGGATGAGCCTAGGGTGTTTGGGCTTGACAAGTTCAACGGTGACAACTTTGCTGAATGGTCCTTCAAGATGGAGAACATCTTTGACCACTATGACCTGCTGGAGGTGATGGAAGGAACGGAGAAGCGCCCCGAGAACGACCCGGAGAAGAGCCCGTGGGTGCGGAAGAGCGCACAAGGCTATCTCTTACTTGGGCAAGCGTTGGGGAGCAGTCAGATCCGTCACATCAAGCCATTCCAGCGTGAACCAGAGAAAGGACCAAAGGCATGGGCTGCTCTCAAGGGTGTACATGCTCCTGCAACAGCGGCGGTAGCGGTGGTGTTGGAACGGCAAATGGCGGCACTACGAATTGAAGAAAACGAGGCGGTTGAAGAAGGGGTGCAGAAATTCTTCGACTTGTTGACGCGGCTTGAGGGAGCTGATTTGAACTACAGTGAGCTCCAAAAGAAGACCAAGTTGCTGGCCTTACTCCCAGAGTCATGGTCCTCGCTCATCATCAACCTTAATCGCGACTTGCCCCGCCTCTCGCTTGAAGACGTGAAGCGAGCTATCCTTCAAGAGGATTTCCGCCGCCGTGAGTTGGCGAGTGCGGATGGCGCTGGGGCAGCGAGCATCGGCCGTGGATATGGTCGAGGAAGAGGCAGAGGACGAGGGGGAGGAAGGTTTGGTGGCAGCAACTTCGGCGGAGGCCGCAGGAGTGGCGGTTACGGCAGCGACGACAAGAGCTACGGACGCGGTCGCGGCCGATTCGACGGCGAGTGTCACTATTGCCACAAGAGCGGACACATGTGGCGCGACTGCTACAAACTCCCTGATGGTTGGACCCCTGCTCAAGGCCAAGAGGGTAGAGGAGCAGGAGGAGGGAGAGGACGAGGCCGTGGAGGCCGTGGCGGTCGCGGTGGCGGAGCTGCAAACATGAAGAGCGGAGACAACGACAAGGACCCGAGCGACGATCGATACCCGGGTCTATTCTACTTCGTGTCGACGCAAGTACCGGCTGGTCCAGAGAAGGATGAAGGCTTTGAGGAGCCAGCAGCTGTGGGGAAGGTGACCCTACACCCCCTGGACTATTGGGTGATTGATAGTGGCGCTACCTATAGCATGACACCTCGCCCGGACTTGCTCACCGAACTCGAGCCGTCACCGGTGAAGCATGTCACATCGGCTTTGGGGCAGCGAGCAGAGGTGAAAGGCATGGGCAAGGCCATGTTCAAGGGTGCTGATGGGAAGATGGTGGGCCTCAAGAACGTGCTTTGGGTGCCCAGCCTTGCTGCAAACCTGATTTCCGTGCGGCGGTTGGCAAAGGCCGGCATGGACACGAACTCGAAGGGAGCCAAGACCTACACCGCAAGGCTTGGCGATCGAATTCTTTGGGACCTTCATGAGGACAGGGATGTCTACAACGAGATGTGGCAGATCCCAGTGGTCCCTATGCCTAAGGAGAGGCAAGTGGCAGCAAGCATCAGCACCAAGGATGGAGCGGTCGGTAGCGACGATGGCGCGAACGGTCGCGCTAAGGAGAATGAGCTCAAGAAGAGCAAACCTGGAGGGACCAGCAAGTTCAGTGAACCTAAGGAGAGTGGTGCAGCAACCAAGGAGCAGCAAAAGGGTGAGGAGAACCCAGAGGCAGCAGCGGAGGAGGACTACGGAGAGAGTATGTGGGGCGCTATTGCGAGCGCGGCATTCTCCAATCCAACTTCGGCTACGGGGGAGTGTGATTGGCTCACCTTGCATCGGCGCATGGGGCATGTGGCCCTGCCCATCTTGCAGCAGCTAGTGAAGAATGAGATGGTTGCTGGCATACGTATGAAGGGGGAGCCCGATGAGGTGCTTGGCTGCCCGACGTGCATTCAAGCCAAGTTCACCCGGTTTCCGTTCCCTAGTTCGGAGGCAACGGCAAAGGCACCGCTTGATGAGGTGGTGATGGACGTGGTGGGCCCCCTGAAGCTTGGAGCTGCTGGAGCTGAGTATTTTCTCACCATTGTCGACGTCTACACCCGCATGACTTGGGTGTACGTGCTGGCCAAGAAGAGCGACGTGGCTGAAACGTTGAAGACGGATTGGTTCCCGATGGTGGAGCGGCAACAAGACCGTCTAGTCAAGTCAATCCGCACCGATCGAGGGGGAGAGTTCCTGAGCAAGGAGTTTGGGTTGTGGCTGAAGAAGAATGGTATTCGGCACTCCCTCACCATGCCATACTCCCCTGCAATGAACGGCATCGCCGAGCGAGCGAACCGCACAATCACGGAGGCGGCACGCGGGTTGCTCATTGAAGCCGGGCTACCCGACTATTTCTGGCCTGATGCGGTGCGGAGCGCGTGTGTGGCCAAGAACAGAGCCTTGACTCATGTGGGAGCAGACAAATGGGTGCCCTATGTGGAGTGGCTAGGAAGGAAGCCAAAGGTGGATATGCTTCGGGTGTTCGGGTGCATGTGCATGGCGCTCGTGCCTAAGCATCTTCGGCACAACAAGCTTGGTGCCAAGGCGGTGTGGGCCGTGCACTTGGGCATGGCTCAAAACAGCAAGGGATGGCTTCTTTGGGACCCATTCACCAAGAAGTTCTTGGTGAGCAGGGACTGCAAGTTCATGGAGAACTTCATGTACAAGGATTGGAAGGCGGAGAATGAGGCGAAGATAGGCGTGCGGTTTGGGGAGGTGAAGAGTTCCGGTTTGGAGCATGTGGAGCTGCCTTTGGAGCTGAGCAGCGGCAGCACAACCACAAGGCAATCCTCCCTTGTGAATGGGAGAGAGGAGGCCAATGATGCAGAGGAAGAAGAGGAGGAGGTGCAGCAAGTGAGCGAGCGTGCACCGTCACTCCCTTCCCGTACTACGAGTGCTCCACGGATTCGAGCCACACCGCAGCAACGCCAAGGCCTTCAAGTCCCTGCAGCTGAGGAGGAAGGAAGGGGGAAGAGGAGAGTTCAACCCCCTAATAGGCTGACCTATGATGCGCCGGGAAAGCAGGGCAAGACAGCCCTGGCCGGAGCGGCAATGATGGTCGGAGACGACGAGGAGAGTGACTACGAGGAGTGTGCCTTCGCGTTCTTCTCTCCGGTGGAGATGCCGGGAGAACCAGCAACTCTCAAGGAGGCTTTGGAGAGTAGTGATGCTGAGGAGTGGAAGAAGGCCATGGAGAGTGAGCTGAAGAGCATCGAGGAGAATGACACGTTTGAATTGGAGGAGCTACCGGAGGGGCGTACGGCGATAACGTCCAAGTGGCTCTTCAAAATCAAGTCGGATGCCGACGGCAAGATCGAGCGCTACAAGTCTAGGCTTGTAGCCAAGGGGTACCAGCAGAAGGAGAAGGTGGACTTCAAGGAGCTGTTTGCCCCTGTGGTGAAGCCGACGACGCTGCGAACCCTATTCGCGGGAGCCGCCATCAAAGGATGGGTAGTAAAGCAAATGGACATCGTAACGGCATTCCTTAACGGCATCCTTGAGGAGGAGATTTTTATGGCGCAGCCAGAGGGGTTTGATGATGGTAGTGGCAGAGTGTGGAAGCTGAAGAAGGCCCTCTATGGGCTGAAGCAGGCCCCTAGGCAATGGTACATGAAGCTGCGCAAAGTGTTGGAGGGGATCGGCTTCACTCCCTCAACGGCCGATCACTCCTTGTTCATGCTTGGCGAGGGGGAGCAGAGGAGTTTCATGGTGGTTTATGTGGATGACATCCTCATTTTCTCACCCTCTTCTGACCTTGTGAAGGAGGTGATGCTGAAGCTTCAAGACAAGTTCAAGTGCAAGGCCCTTGGTGACGTGAGCTTCTACCTTGGGCTCCACATCGAACGAGATGTGGAGAAGCGGTGCATGCGGGTGCATCAACGAAAGTACCTGGAGGCATTGGCTGCCAACTTTGGGCAGAGTGAAGGCCATGTGGCTACACCCTTTCCCTCTGGGTTCAAGTGTGTGAAGGGACCAGAGGAGGAGAGCGTTGGTGAAGAGGAGAGGCGCCGATTTCACTCGTTGGTGGGCAGCCTCATGTATGCGGCGGTAAACACCCGACCGGACGTCGCGTTTGCTACCGGGCAGCTGGCTAGGGTTGTGAAATGCCCTAATGAGGAGCAGGTAGCAGCTGGAATGAGGGTGGCCAAGTATCTTGGCCAAACACCGACCGTTGGGCTGCAATACTCGGCGGCGGCACAAAGGCGCCAAAAGGGCGCGGATGGTGTTGAACCCGGGCGTTTGTTCCTCACCGCCTACTCGGATGCTTCATATGCATCAGAACCAGAGGACATGACAAGTGTGGGAGGCTTCATATGCTGTGTTGGTGGAGGCCCAACTGCTTGGGAGAGCAAGAAGCAGGTTGACCAAGCTTTGAGCTCGGTGGAGTCCGAGTACATGGCACTCTTCCGTGCCGTACGGGAGATTGTGTGGCAGCGGCGTTTGTTGGCTGAATTGGGGGAGGAGCAGCAAGGACCTACCCCACTGTACTGTGACAGCCAGGGTGCCATTGCTCTTGCTAAGAACCCTGTGTTGCATGGACTCACGAAGCACATGAGGGTGAAGTGGCATTGGACGAGGAGCATGGTAACCGCGGGTGAAGTTGAGTTGCGCTACGTGAAGACCACGGGGCAGCCGGCTGACATGATGACCAAGAGGCTGGTGGAGCAGCAGCATTGGAAGTGTTGCAAGCTGGCTGGGATGGCTCTGAACTGAGAGAGCAACATATCCTAAGGCCAACAATCCGAGGGGGAGTTTGTTGGTGCAACCCTACGGTTTGCACTCGGCTTGTTGTCCGTGTGCGTGAATGTGTGTGTGTATGGAATGGTATGAGGGCATGGGATAATATATATTTCATGCTTATAATTGTGTGTGAATGTTGAGTCATGATGTCGAGTGTGTGTGTCGAGTCAATAGCGAGTTATCGCTAGACGCGTGTTACGCGGTCGTTTGTGTCTCGCGCGCGGTTTCTATTTTGTCGTGCGCGGTTTCTATTTTGTCCTGTGTCGAACGTTCGGTGTGTCGCAGGTGTGTGCAGCAGACCCATCAAGAACTCAAGGATGAGTTTGTGATGAAGAGCCCGAGCCTTGGTGTCAAGCCTCAAGTGATTTCGAAGCTTGCCAAAAGGGTACACCTCAAGATATTGAAGATAGTTACATTACTTTGTGTAGTGTAACATTTCACTTGGTGTAGGCCCTAGTGAAGGGTAGTTTCGAGACCCTTCGTGGTTGGGGACAGTGTGTCACTGTTCCACATCACTGTACCTCGGCTCTTGGGGTTTGTAGGAGCTGGGAGTCATTCCCAACTCGTAACTCTTCCTATCTTGTGTTATAAGACTATAGTGGCTGCCATAGTACCGTTCGTTCAAACCGACGCTGTGTCGTCAATTCTTTATCAAATCGTGCAATCTAAATTGATAATTGTAGACGACGTGAAGACGCTCCAGATCCAATTTGAATCAAGTCATTTGCAGCTGTGAGCAGAACGCTATCAACGTTTGAAGCCGCTGTGCAGAAATCCGTCTGTGCTCTCTATCTTTCGTTTTAGGTACATTCAAGCCTATTGTGACTATAACAAATTCATCTGAATGAGTCGCTTGACTACGAAGTTGGATCTTGGGGGGTGTGGTGTGTTACGCATGCTTCTATTGCGTTAAATGTGGATACGAATCGGTTTGCTTGAATCGCAAACTGTCATGCAAAATTGATCGCGTTCACAAGCCGTGGTGTTTCACCAGCCTTACACATTTCTCTTTCACCCGGACTGCCCGAGCTGAGACCTATGAGAAACGGGATCCCGTTACCAGTTTCAGTAGTGGTTGTGGGAACTGGGAACTGGAAAAGGAAGCGCTAGTTACGGGGAAGTGACCTCACTCAAGACCAGGAATCCTGGTTACAAGGAAGCATCGAACTCTAACTCTCCACTGAGAGTCTGGCTTTGACTAAAGCATTCCAGATCAGAATTCCGTTAGTTCTTCGGTGCAGTCTGAGTTTTACGTGAACCATCTACCCTTCAGCAACTGCCACTTTGCGCACATCACCCAGAAAAATACTTCACTCTCCTGGTTTATGCCCAAAAAACTGATTGAATCGCCGTGAGATGCGGGGGACCCCACAAGAAGTGAATTATATGAACGACATGCCTTTGCTTTGAGATACATAGCAAAATAATATCAAATATACAAAATTACCAACTAACGCAAAATCCAGGATTGCACAACCCTTGCTCTCATCTTGCACAACCCTTTTCCCATCACTACCAGACTCTTTCCAGTGCTCGTCGTACACGTTTGACTCTCTATTTGTGTGTGTGTGTGTGTGTGTGTGTGTGTGTGTGTGTGTATGTGTGTGTGTGTATGTGTGTGTGTGTGTGTATGTGTGTGTGTGTGTAGGTGTGTGTGTGTGTGTGTGCATGCGTGCATGCGTGTGTGTGTGCGTGTGTGTGTGTGTGTGTGTGTGTATGTGCATGTGTGTGTGTGTGCGCATGTGTGTGTGTGTGTGCACTCTAGTGCGTGTTAGGGAACCACCAAAGGATTTATCCACCTAGATTTTTCAGCAGCACCAATCTTCCATGAGAATTTGTCACTGGCAAATTGTCACCACTGCTTTACTCCCATTCCTTCTCTGAATCAGCTTTGTGTGCAGAGATTCTAAGCAGCAGCCCCCTCAGAGTAACAGTCCCCTCGTTCAAAGCATCACTCCCTGGTGCTGACTGGCCCGACATTGCGCTTGTAAGGCCAATCTCAGAATTTACTAGAATATTTGTGTGGACAAATATAGAGGCTTCCTCTTACCCCATTCACCCCTATAGTGCCAATTATCCCTCCCTCTGGTACGAGTGTGGGATCCCACCCACCAATGATGAATGTTTTAGCCGCTCAACAGATGCACCTAGTACAGAATTCAAAGAAACATACTATTGATGAACTAGACTTCCAATGAGATCAGGGTTTAAATCAGATACAGTGAGTTACAATTAGATTAAGCCCCAAAAATCCACCTACACAAGGATACACTTCCAACAATCACCCAAATTTATAGAGTAAACACCCACATGATCACAAGGCTAGTGATATCCACTGCAGCAAGCGGAAGCCCCCACCACCACCACTACACGCTCCAGCCTCGGCAGCCCCCCCGTGTTGCTCGGAGTTGCACTTGGCAGCACCTGGATCTGCAGAGAGAAGGACAAGGTAGGGAGGTGGTACCAATCAGTTTCTCAGCACATGCACAGGCGGGTGTGGTGGGCCTCGACTCTTCCACTCTGCAAAGGGAGAACTGCTATGGCCTTTCCGTGCGGCGCACGTGCTGGCGTCGTGAGGGCTGGGCCCCGCAGCACATGCACACGGGGTATGAGGTGGGTACGACCGGGTTTTGAGGCGCCAACAAAATTTTTCCATTCGGCGCACGTGCTGGCATCGTGAGGGCTGAGCCCCACAGCACATGCACACGCCGGTGAGATGGGTAAGACTGGACTGGAAATGACGGCACATGCGACAATACTTGCGAGGCTTGCGCGCTCCAAAGGGACAACTCGCATGGCCTTCCCATGACATGCAGTGTGCGCAGCAAGACACTCCCTTTCACATGGTTTCATGGCGGCGTGTATGAAACCATGGGAAGCATACCAGCACCACACCCCGCAATGATACTGCCCTCTCACGAACAAAGCATTGCCCTCGCACCAACAAGCACAGCCCAGGCACCAACAAGCACAGCCCAGGCACCAACAAGCACAGCCCAGGCACCAACAAGCACAGCCCCCAGGCAACAAAAAGCATAGCCCAGGCTCCAACAAGCATAGCCCAGGCACCAACAAGCATAGCCCAGGCACCAAAAAGCACAGCCTAGGCACCAACAAGCATAGCCCAGGCTCCAACAAGCATAGCCCAGTCACCAACAAGCACAGCCCAGGCACCAACAAGCATAGCCCAGGCACCGACAAGCACAGCCAGGCACCAACAAGCATAGCCCAGGCTCCAACAAGCATAGCCCAGGCTCCAACAAGCATAGCCCAGGCACCAACAAGCACAGCCCAGGCACCAACAAGCATAGCCCAGGCACCAACAAGCACAGCCCAGGCACCAACAAGCACAGCCCAGGCACCAACAAGCATAGCCGAAGCACCAACAAGCATAGCCCAGGCTCCAACAAGCATAGCCCAGGCACCAACAAGCATAGCCCAGGCACCAACAAGCACAGCCCAGGCACCAACAAGCATAGCCCAGGCACCAACAAGCATAGCCCAGGCACCAACAAGCATAGCCCAGGCACCAACAAGCACAGCCCAGGCACCAACAAGCACAGCCCAGGCACCAACAAGCACATCCCAGGCACCAACAAGCACAACCCAGGCACCAACAAGCATAGCCGAAGCACCAACAAGCATAGCCCAGGCTCCAACAAGCATAGCCCAGGCACCAACAAGCATAGCCCAGGCACCAACAAGCACAGCCCAGGCACCAACAAGCACAGCCCAGGCACCAACAAGCACAGCCCAGGCACCAACAAGCATAGCCCAGGCACCAACAAGCACAGCCCAGGCACCAACAAGCACAGCCCAGGCACCAACAAGCATAGCCGAAGCACCAACGAGCATAGCCCAGGCTCCAACAAGCATAGCCCAGGCACCAACAAGCATAGCCCAGGCACCAACAAGCACAGCCCAGGCACCAACAAGCATAGCCCAGGCACCAACAAGCATAGCCCAGGCACCAACAAGCATAGCCCAGGCACCAACAAGCACAGCCCAGGCACCAACAAGCACAGCCCAGGCACCAACAAGCACATCCCAGGCACCAACAAGCACAGCCCAGGCACCAACAAGCATAGCCGAAGCACCAACAAGCATAGCCCAGGCTCCAACAAGCATAGCCCAGGCACCAACAAGCATAGCCCAGGCACCAACAAGCACAGCCCAGGCACCAACAAGCACAGCCCAGGCACCAACAAGCACAGCCCAGGCACCAACAAGCATAGCCCAGGCACCAACAAGCACAGCCCAGGCACCAACAAGCACAGCCCAGGCACCAACAAGCATAGCCGAAGCACTAACGAGCATAGCCCAGGCTCCAACAAGCATAGCCCAGGCACCAACAAGCATAGCCCAGGCACCAACAAGCACAGCCCAGGCACCAACAAGCATAGCCCAGGCACCAACAAGCATAGCCCAGGCACCAACAAGCATAGCCCAGGCACCAACAAGCACAGCCCAGGCACCAACAAGCACAGCCCAGGCACCAACAAGCACATCCCAGGCACCAACAAGCACAGCCCAGGCACCAACAGGCATCTCGCACTCACCAGAAGCCCCTCTTCTCGCATTCCTGAAGCATTTTCGCACGGTCATTCTCGCATGCATTTTCGTTGAAGGTCAGGGTCCAGATTTGAACCCTCGCCTTTGAGCAATCCCTCTCCCTCGCTGCATAGCATCTCAATGCTGCGAAAGGGTGACAGGAAAGGGGAGACTGCTGAGTCAACTTCTTCACTTTGGGGACGGCCGCCTGAGAATGCGACATCAAGGGAGGCAGGAGCAAATGGGCGGCCGAGATTCCTTTCGAATATTAGCTGCTTTAGGGCGCACCCTGCGTTATCGGTCCCTCACAGCCAACTGCCGGTCATCCTCTCTCAATGCTTCCCGGCATTATGGGCAGCACGGAGTCACCAGCTCCTTTTGTACAGTAACATCAAGAAACAATAGAAAGCGAAAACCAAAAATAACCGCAGGAACAAAAACATGTGGGGGCTTGGCTTGATCAATCCTACGGTTAATGATATACAGTTCGCGGCGACCCTGCTCGTCCCCCGCGCTAGGCTCAGCAAAACTCGGCGCGCTCTCCGCCGTGATGGCGCCGCCGGCGGTGTCTACCGCTTCCAAGGCACCTGCCGCCACGCCATGCCGACACGCAGATTCGCGCAGGGGACGAGGGTACCGGGGGAAGGGGTAAGGGGAGGCAAGGGGAGGGAGTGAGTGTCAGGCGCTTCGCGCTTCTGTTTCATGCGGCGTGGGGACGTGAGGCATGGTCGGAGGGTGGATGATCGCTTCAGTTTCGTGAGGCGTGGGGATGTGAAGCATGGGCGACGTGCGCGTCAGAGGGAAAAACCATGGGCCATCACGGCGCAGAATGAGTCACTCGTATTTCTTGTACGTGCGCAGCCTTTAGTCTAGACTATGAAGACTATTTAGAGTCTTAGTAACAAGCATATGAAGCTCTGGCCCCAACTGTGTGAAGGAATTTGCTGGAAAACGCCAAGGCAGAAAGTTCAAGTAATTTCATTGAAGAAGGCATGCAAAAACAGAAAACACAAAGCAAGTTATAAGCAAAAGGATTTCTGATTTCGCCCTCGCGCCGCGCCTAATTTCGAGCTGAGTTGTACTCGGCTCAATTTCCAAATCCAACCATGCACCGAACGCGCCTCGAGTTCGAATCAGACTTCCTTGGACGCGCCTTTGACCCGGCGTGACTTCTCTTCACGTCGCTTGGAATCTCGACATTTCAGCTGTTTTCTTCTCCATTTCTGCACACTTCCCCTCCTTCTCTTCGATTCCCACTGCAGGTCGCGCCGCTACCGTGTTTCTCCTTCCACCGTCCCAACATAGGTAGCTCCTCTTCTTCTTAGGTCCTCGCTTTCCCTTAGTCACAGCTCGTCAAACCGAATTCTTCTTAGGTCGATGTAGATCGCGTTAGGTCATTCTAGGTCATGGTTAGCCAACCACCTTCAACAATCTCCCCTGTGGTTTGCTAACCACCAGCTTATGCACGCTCCCTCGTACGTTTCACCTTGAACCACCTCTAGGCCTGCACCACACTCCCCTGCAATTCAGCCAAGGTACGTATCCCAACCTCTCTCTTGCAACGCTCAAAATTAGCCCTTGGTAACACCTTAGTCAGAAAATCTGCCGTCTGTGCCTCCGTACGCACGAATTCAAACTCAAACTCTTTGCTACTCACCTTTGAACGCACCCAATGATACTTCACGTCCATATGCTTGGTCCTGCCGTGCCAATTGTCGTTATGAGCCAAATCGATTGCAGATTTGCTGTCCGAGCGAATCACCGTAGGTCCTTCCACCTTTATTTCCATCTCCTTGAGTAGCCTTCTCAGCCAAACCCCCTCTTGGCATGCGTAAAACAGAGCCATGTACTCCGCTTCCGCACTAGAGAGCGATATGTCAGCCAACTTTTTCGCTTGCCACATGATTGCTGTCCCGCCGAGCAGAAACACGTAACCGTATGCTCCCTTCCTTGTTTTCTTGTCGGATGCGTGTGAAGCATCCGCATACCCCACTAACTCCAAGGTCTCTTCACCTCCTTCGAATAACAGTCCCTCATCTTCATGTTGCAGTAGGTAGTCGATAGTCCTCCTCATCTCTCTCCATTTTCTCTCCCCTTGCTGCTGCACTTGTTGCCCAAGATAGCTAGCTGCGTATGCCATATCGACACGCGTGCATGAGACCGGATACATTATGGACCCCACCATGGACTGGTATACCTGTAGAGCCCTCTCCTTGCTACCCCATTGGTTGACATCTTCCTCTCGTTCACCGTCGTTTTCAGCTACCCCACTCAATGGTGTAGAAATCGCCTTCGTGTAGCCGTTGCCAAACCTCTGCTGCACCCTGCTGCAATATTTCTGCTGGTACAGAAACTGGTCCCGGAGGTGCTCGTACTGGACGTACTGGAGCTGCTGGGCCTGGTGGTGCTGCTGGGGCTGGAGTTGCTGGAGGTACTGGAGCTGGCGGTGCTGCTGGAGCAGGCGCTTCTAGAGGCACTGGGGGCTGCTGGGCCTTCTGGTGGTCCTGCTGGAGCTGGAGCTGCTGGAGGTGCTAGCGCTGGAGGTGCTGCTGGAGCCGGTGCTCCTGGGGGTGCTAGAGTTGGCGCTACTGGAGCTGCTGGAGGTGCTGCTGGAGCTGGTGGTGCTGCTGGAGTTGGAGCTGACGCTGGGGGTGCTGGTGCTGTCCCTGTTGGTTCTGGAGGCGCTGCGCGGCCGCGGCCGTACTTCGTTCCGCTCCTTCAGCAGGTTCTTGGTCTCCCGCCTTCTACTGGTCCTGCTCCTTCCCTAGAGTGTCCACCGCCTGTCCAGTCGCAGTCACAGTTACAGCCCGCCTCCCCACTGCCTGCTCCTTCTCCTTACACTGGTCCGACCGGAGGTCTTACGGAGCGTCGTGAGCCTGAGTCTCGTCCTGCGTCGCCTGTTCGTGCTGCTCGCACTAGTCGTCGTGGTTCGCGTCAGCGTCCTCCTCCTGTCCCTGGCATGCACCAGATGGCTCTGCGTCCGTCCACTGCTCCGCAGCGTGTCCCTCTGCCGTCTCCTCCTGCGTCCTCTCTTTCTGCCCTTGCTGACCTGGAGTCTGACTCCCTTCGTGCTGCCAGTCCTACTGTCATGCATCTCCTGGCCACTGTTGTCACTGACCCTTCCTTTGAGTCCACTGCTGCGTCTGCCTTAGTTGCTGAGCTTGTCGACTTTGCTGCTCACTGTCGTCCAGGCTACGCCGCGAGTCTTGTTGCTGAGTCTGAGTTTGTCTGTCCTCCGTCCGTCAGGGGTGAGTGTGCTCTTGGCACGGACGTCCTTGAGGACAGGCAGGAGGACTTTGAGTGCTTTGCAGCCGCTGTACCTCATCTCGTGTCCATGCTGATTGCACCTGAGGGAGACCCGGATGCACCAGACATCCCGACCCCGCGCTCTTACGCAGAGGCGATTACGGGTCCCTACTCCTCTCAGTGGCAGTCAGCCATGGACGCAGAGATGGCATCCTGGAAGTCCACAGGCACCTACGTCGACGAGGTTCCCCCTCCTGGGGCGAACATCGTCTGTGGCATGTGGATTTTCAGGGTGAAGCGGCCGCCGGGTTCTCCGCCTGTCTTCAAGGCGCGTTACGTTGCTCGAGGCTTCAGTCAGCGACAGGGAGTTGACTTCTTCCAGACCGTCTCCTCGACCCCGAAGATGACCACTCTTCGGGTTCTGTTGCACGTCGCTGCTCAGCGTGACTACATGCTTCACTCTCTTGACTTCAGCACTGCTTTCCTACAGGGCAGCCTGCACGAGGAGATCTGGCTGCGCCGACCACCTGGCTTCACTGGGTCGTTTCCTCCTGGTACCCAGTGGAGCCTCCGGCGGCCAGTCTACGGTCTCCGCCAGGCGCCCCGTGAGTGGCACGACACACTGAGGACTACGCTTGCGGCTCTTGGGTTTGCTCCTTCTACTGCCAACCCGTCGTTGTTTCTGCGCACCGACTCTTCGCTGCCGCCGTTCTACATCCTCGTGTACGTCGACGACTTGGTCTTTGCCACTGCTGACACTGAGGGACTCGCCCACGTGAAGTCGGAGCTGCAGAAGAGACACACGTGCACAGACCTGGGTGAGCTGCGCAGCTATCTTGGCTTGCAGATCACCCGGGACAGAGCACGACGCACCATTACCTTAACTCAGTCACACATGGTGCAGCAGGTCCTTCAGCGCTTTGACTTCACTTACTCCTCGCCTCAGGCCACTCCTCTGTCTACTCGCCATTCGCTCTCAGCTCTGCCTTCGAATGATTCCGTAGAGCCGAGTGGCCTGTACCAAGAGCTTGTTGGCTGCCTCATGTACCTGATGACCTGCACTCGACCTGACTTGGCATACCCTCTTAGCATCTTGGCGCGCTATGTTGCTACTGGGAGACACCGACCAAAGCACATGGCTGCAGCTGAGAGGGTGTTGCGCTACCTGTGCAGTACATCAGGCATGGGGCTCGTGCTTGGAGGACGGGCTCGAGTTGTCCTTACTGGTCACGCAGACGCTTCTTGGGTTGACGACTTGGCTACGCAGTGGTCGTCACAGGGTTACACCTTCAGCCTTGGTTCCGGCTCTGTTTCGTGGCGGTCTACCCGCTTGTCCTCTGTTCTCAGCTCCAGTTGTGAGGCTGAGATCTACGCTGGGGCCATGGCTGCACAAGAGTTACGCTGGCTCACCTACCTGCTGACCGACTTGGGAGAGGCGCCTCGTTCTCCTCCAGTTCTGTACGTCGACAACAAGGCCATGCTGGCCTTGTGTCGGGAGCACCGACTGGAGCACCGAACGAAGCACATTGCTTTGCGCTACTTCCTTGCTCGAGAGTTGCAGCAGCGTGGCCAGCTTCGTCTTGCTTACGTGGCCTCTCGGGCCAACACTGCTGATATCTTCACCAAGGAACTTCAGCCTTGTGATCATCAGCGTTTCTGTACTATGCTAGGTCTTGTGCCTGCAGGGCCTCACTTACTCACCTCTTGACTTTGCTTGTACTGTGATCTATATATACCTGCACCTGCATGCTTGCCCTTGTTAGGTTGAGATCACTGTCTTGCTTGTTCACCTTGATTTATAATCCTGCATGTGAACTGGCCTTGTGGCCTTGAACTTGTGCTCTGAATGTGTGGTGACGTTGTGATCCACCCTGAGCTTGACCTTGTTTTGTTCTCTTGCTTGTCCCCCACTTTGCCTATGGGGGTGTGTCAGAACCATATTGTAGGCTGTAGTGGGGTTGACAATATGGGGTACAACTCTTTTAGGTTTTCATATTTGTACCCACCTGCTTTCTAGTTCATTCATTCCTCGTACAATTCTCACAGTTTGCTATATGTATCCCATTGTTTGCTAGTGAAACCCCTCTTCTTCTGTTATCATTTCTCCTTTGTAAAGCCTAAACCCTAGCCATGGCTACTAAGCTCTAGCTAGGATTCTAACATGCTATCAGAGCGTCTACGCTCCTGGCTTGTGGGCCCACCTGCTTCCGCTGCTGTACTCTGTGTCGCGTGACGTTTTTTCTTCCCGCCACGCGCTCAGGCCATTCCCACAGTGCGCACTGCCAAACCGCACGCGTGGAATGCGGTTATCTCCGCGCGAAATCGCGAACAAGCAGTTGTGCCAACAATCGTTCAACTGAAAACCCCCCACACCGAGCCCCCAGGGTCACTCACCTTCACAAAGTGTGTGCACCATGCAGACTTAACTCTCTTGCGCTTCTTCGGGTTGGTACCCTCGATCCGCTCGTACACGTCCTTCTGGCCTTTCACGGTGCGTGTGGTGCTCTCCGGAGTCAGATCCGCCAGGTCCCACTTGCTCACGAGGCACATAGAGCAAGGTTGGTTCGACGTGGCTGCCCATGTGCATGTCACCATGCACGACTCGGTGTGGTCGCACACGTACTTGCTCAGGAGTGGGAAGACCCTTTGTTTCCGCCCCAAATGATCGGTGACCATGATTCCCCCATTGCGCAAGACGGGGCCCGGAGGAGAGTATAGACAAGTGTGATCATCGGGTTATTCAACTCACCCCGGCATGGGACACTACACCGCTTACGGACGGTACGAGCCGCAGCATCTCGTGCATGAGCTCCGTCTTCTGCTCGGGTGTCAAGGCTGCGGGTAGCGGGGGGAAGAGTGCTACCATCTCCACGCCACCTTCCAGCCATCGGCTGGCCTCGGGAATGTTGTCCAGCGAGAACATCATCGGGTGAGCCAGCTGCCTCCCATTAAATGTCAGATGGGTCGCATCACTGAACAGAATCACCGGTGCCACTATACCGGCACCCCTTAAAGCCTCCTGTAGGACATGGGTCGGACAGAGACGGAGTTGTGGTTCAGCAACCCACCCTGCGTCTGCTCACCCTCCCCGATGCTGCGACATGAGCCCAGGAGAGCAAGGGTAGCGACATAATGACAGATACAAACTTACCCATGCACTCCGAAACCAATCGCATTCCACAACGGCCCCGTAACGTCTCTCATCATCCACCTCCACCGTTCGTGGTTCCGTCGTGAACCCGGGGACTCGGGACATCTTCTCCCACATCCTCAGCAGAATTTGCGTGGTGAAGGGCAGCGCAATCATCAGCACACCAACGGGGCAATGTGGCAGAACTGTGGACTGTCTCTAACCTCTATGCCGCAAAACTCACACCAACGAGAGGCCGAAACCGAAACGTCACCTCGCCCAGCCCCTCCTGCAGCTCCAACACGCGTATCTCCCATTCCTCGCCATATGACAGGTACTCTTCCTCGAACCGTTCGAGGTCCCGATATGTCTGCCACAAATCCACCTCTGAGGGGTCCCTGTTCCCAGCTTTAAGTAACTGGATGATGTCGGTTATGGCGGTTTTCCTGCCCGCCACGCGCTCGGGGCGCGTGGCGGTTTCCTACCCGCCGCGCACCCTGGGCGCGCGCAGCGGTTTCGTCGTCCGTCGCGGCGCCCCCAGGGACCCGTGTGCGGCTCCCCGTCGCCCTGGGCGACGTCCCCGTCGACCCGCGCGCTCCCCCCCGTCGTCCGTCGCGGCGCCCCCCGGGACCAGCGCGCGGCTCCCCGTCGCCCTTCGCGGCGCCCCCGTCGACCCGCGCGCCGCCCTCGGGGACCCGCACGCCCGTCCCCGTCAACCCGCGCGCCCCCCCCCCGTGGACCCGCGCGCTTCCCCCGGGGACCTCCGCGGCCGCCCCCGTCGACCCGCGCGCCGCCCCCGGGGACCAGCGCAGCCTCCTCCTCGCCCCCCCCCCCCTTCTCCTTCGCCTCCCTGCTGCGCGTGCAGCCGTGGGGTGGCGGGTATGGGGGTGGCTGGTCTGGAGGTGGCGGGTGTGTGAGCCGTACCTTGCTCCTCCTCCTCCTCCTCCATCTCCCACTGCTGCAGCTGCCGCTGAGGGGGGTGGATGTGTGGGAGCCGTGGGAGTGGTGCTAGGGGGTTGCCGTGGGAGTAGAGCTAGGGGTGCATAGGGGGGTGTGTGAAAGGGGGTCTGCGACAGTGGGGTAGGTTGAACGGAGGTAGCCGGTGTGGAGCCAGCAGCGCCAGTAGTCCGGGGCCCTTGCTCCGGTAGCCCAGCGAGCCTGCTGCGCGAGTCGCCCGTGTGTCTGTTGCTCCTGCCGCTCGTCTTAGTCGCGGAGCCAGTTACTCCTGTAGTCCGGGGCCCTTGCTCCGGTAGCCACCATGTGCGCCGCTCTTGTTGCCCGTGTGTCTGCGGCTTCACCCGTCGCCTCCAATCTCCTCTCCTCTCACAGTCCCTCCTCCTCCTCACTAGTCCTCTATGTCTTCCACTAGCTTTGCTTGTGCTTGTGATCTTGCTCTATGACTGCTTGTTGTGCTGCTTATGTATCCCATTGTTTGCTAGTGAAACCCCTCTTCTTCTGTTATCATTTCTCCTTCGTAAAACCTAAACCCTAGCCATGGCTACTAAGCTCTAGCTAGGATTCTAACAGCGCCTCTAGGTCGCCCTCGCCGTCCTGCCTCTGAGCACTGTGGAGTGTGAGCGCGGGTTCTCCAGGCAGAATGTCATCAAATCGTGGCTCCGCGGCAGTCTCTGCAATGGCCATCTGTCAGAGCTGATGTGTGTGTCTTTGCTGCAGTACGAACCGACCTAGGACGATGCGATGGTGGCATGTAGGGCAGCGAAGAAGCGGCGACCGGCCAAAGAGGTGACGATGCAAAAGAAAGCTTCGGAGAGAGCGGCGAAGAGGAAGGCAGAAGAAGAGGATGCTGCCGACGAAAGCGTAGATGAGGAGTCAGACAACGGGGAGGGGGGGAAGGGAAGTGCAGAAGAGGAGGAAGAAGGGCAAGGCACCAGCAGTGGTAGTAGACAGTGCCTCCGAGGACGAGGGAGGGGTTGATGTGCGGGGGATCGTGGCTCTAGAATCAGACACTTAATGACTGAGCAGAGCAGTATCTGAAGTGTAGATGAAAGTAGGTTTTGTCTAGGTAGTACAAATTAGAACTGGTAACTGATAGGAGTTTTGGACTGTCTTAAGTTAATTCAAGTACTCTGTAGAAATTCCAATGCTCTATTCTGACTGTGCGATGCTAAAAACTAACACACGGTGTACTATGGCTGAACATGAAATGAAATGCAACAACTCATCAGAAATTATACCACAATTTTGTCTGATACATCAGGCCTAGCCTTGGAAAATGTCTGATGCGTCAGACACGACATTTTCAGATGTACTGATGGATCAGACGGGCCCGCAGGGCCCGTGTGATGCATCAGGTGGCCTCAAAAGCTAGGGAGAGCCCTGCCCCTCCACCTTCTCGACGCTCCCGACGGCTCCCCGCGCGCTGTTCTCGCTGTCACGCCGTCGGCCGCCGTGCCACCTACCACGGTCGCTTTTCCTCTGTCGCCCGTCGTCAACGTGCCTAAGTCGGCGTCTACGTCAGTCAACTGCGATGAGGGAAGCATTGGTGCACTGCCTTCGACATGGGGAGCAATCGACAGTGGAGCCGTCGACAGGGGTGCAGTCGGCAGGGGAGCCGACGACAGGGGAGCCTTCCACAGGGGAGCAACTCGGCAACGGCTCGCTCGTCGTTGTGGAAGTCGTCGGCGAAGCTGGAGACGATGACGTGGAGCCGTCGACGGGGGAGCCGTCCAGTGACAGCTCATCAAGCGACGTGGTGGATGTTCCGTCGATAAGATGGCAACGCAACATTCCACTCACTCAAACTTTGGAGTACCTCCAGAGCATCTTGCCAACGTGTGTCCGGTGTTCGCCAACACGCTCCTCGACGACGTGCATGCCGACGTTGCACTGTCCGAGCTAGATCCCGACATGCATGCAAACCCTGAGCTGCGTTGGGACATCTCGACGATGACCGTCAAGGAAGCGTTGGCGAGTTGGAAGGACAAGGCGGTGAAAGCAGCAATGGACAAGGAGATATGAATTCTTCTCGCCAATGGCACGTGGGAGATCGTGCCTCGACCGCGTGACGTCAATGTCATAAAGAACCGCTGGGTGCTCATGACAAGAACAACGCCAACGACACGATCGCCCGCGAAAAGGCACGCCTTGTGGTGAGAGGCTTCACGCAGATCTACTGCGCAGAGTACGACGAGACGTATGCACCTGTCGGTGGCTATGTCAGGCTGCGGATCTTCCTCTCCATCGTGGGCGTCCTCAACATGCACCTCATGCAGCTCGACATGAACCATGCAGAGCAAGTTGGACCATGTGCTCTTCATGGACCAACTGTCTTACTACAACGACGGCACAAATCACGAGTGCAAGCTCTTAAGGAGCTTGTACGGCCTCAAGCAGAGCCCGCTGATGTGGTACACCCTCGTTCTCACCCTTCTCACCATCGCGCGCACTGGCTACAGTGTTTGGACATAGCGAGCTGGTGCGATAACTCGGTTGTGGGCAAAGTCGCACGAGGTGACGAAACAAGCCTTGGGGAGTAAAAACCGTTAACGCTGAATAGCCGTCCCAACCGTTTTGAAAACGACAGTACAATTTTTTAAAGTTTGAAACCCTGACCCAAGGCAGTCTCTATAATTTTTTAAAGTTTGAAACCCTGCCTTGGGTCAAATTGTCACTATAACGCAGGTGATAGGATCTTCTTTGGTCCGTTGCGGTTACACTAGGCGTCCCGGTCAGTCAAACATATGCCAGTCTATCGAGAATGAGGGTGTACTCGGTGCTCGAAGCGTGTTGATTGGTGTTGGGTGGAGCAAGAACTACTTGGGGCTGGAGATTGTGCGCAACCGACCTGCACGGAAGCTGTCGCTTCACCAGACGTCCTACGTCCACAATCTGTGTAGGCGCTTCATCGATGAAGAGCAGTCTAGCCGACGCCCAAAGACGCCGGTTTCCGTCGACGTCTATGCCGACTTGACATTCCACGACGGGGACTCCCAGATGTGCGACGAAGAGGAGTACCGCCTGAAATTCGGCTCGTTGTAGTTCGTCGCCACCACAACTCGGCTGGACATCGCCTTCGCGTGGAGCAAGCTGGGGTCTGGCCTAACGGGTGCGGAGCAATCAAGTTGACTGCTGACTTGCCTACTTGGCCGACACACACGTTGTTGCTCTCGAGTTCGGCGGCGGGCCGAATACTCTGCGTTTGGTCGACAACGTGGACGCCGACGACGCTGGCAGCAAGCAGTGTTAGAGGTCCACTGGAGATCCCCGATTGATCCTAGGGAAGGGTTACAGGCACGTCGGCCTGGGGGGTTATGGGCGCACTCATCCGCTACACAAACAAGCCATTTTATCCCAGTGGTCTAGTGGCTGGGATTCTGACATGGTATCAGAGGGAAGGTCTCGGGTTCGAATCCCAGTGTGTGCACCTCGGGCATCTCAGTGCGGGGGGGTGTCAGAGGTCCACTGGAGATCCTCGATTGATCCTAGGGAAGGGTTACAAGCACGTCGGCCTGGGGGGTTATGGGCGCACTCACCCGCTACACAAACAAGCCCTTTTATCCCAGTGGTCTAGTGGCTGGGATTCTGACACTTCGGATGGCTGGGAATCCCAGTGTGTGCACTTCGGGCATCCCAGTGCGAGGGGGGTGTCAGTAGATCTGCACTGTGTATGTCCGATTGATCCTAGGAGGGGTTACAGGCGTGTTCGCATGGGGGGTTATGGGCGCACTGACCCGCTACTTAACAAGCCCTTTTATCCCAATGGTCTGTGTGGTTGGGATTCTGACATGGAATCAGAGCGAAGGTCTCGAGTTCGAATCCCGGTGTGTTCACTTCGGGCATCCCAGTGCGGGGGGGTGTCAGAGGTCCACTGGTGATCCCCGATTGATCCTAGGGAAGGGTTACAGGCACGTTGGCCTGGGGGGTTATGGGCGCACTTACCCGCTACACAAACAAGCCCTTTTATCCCAATGGTATAGTGGTTGGGATTCTGACAAGCAGACGCCCAGTAGCACGAACGGCTAGTGGACGAGCCAGTGGCACAAGTGTGTGACGTTGTCCTCCACCGAGTCGTCGCCGCCTTCGCTTCCTCCTCGCCGAGTTCCAGCTCCTCGAAACTGGGACGCCAACTGTCCCTAACTTGGACAACCAGTTGGCCATCGCGGTCGCCGAAGGCTTGGGCCTGAAGGGCAACCTCAAGCACATGGAGCGACACTACGTCTGGCTGCAGCAGATCATTAAGCGCGAGAATATTGCGCTACGGTACATTCCGACGACCGAGCAGCCGACGGATTTCCTCACGAAGGCACAGCACTTTCGGCACTGCACTTTCCAGCATTCAACCGGTGCTCTGTCGTTGTCAGGCAAGTCCACCATGCCGACATCGACGTCGATGACGAAGACGTGCAGAACTAGGCACCATGTCTTTCAACATGGCTGGTGCGGTGAGCGGGGTTTGCATGCCAGCATAGTATCCCCCTTGTTTTTTATTACGTAGGTTCTTTAGCTGGACCTTGAGTGTGTGTGTGTGTCCAAGCTTGAGCTGGACAGGGGAGTGCTAGAAAGAAAAGGCCCCGCCCTCGCTTGGGCGAAGCATGCACCCATGCATCCATGCATACGAAGAAGGCAAGAAAGGGTGGCGCGAGGTGCTGATTCACAGAGGGGTGTTGGATGTTAACCTTCTACCCCTCCCATGCCCTCTCTTTCTCTCTACCCTCCCTCTCCATCCATGCCCCCTTGCACCCACACACATGAAGCAGGCAAGAAGGGGCAGCACGAGGTGCTGATTCAGGGAGAGGGGTTGGACGAGTTGGCTCGTCTGCTTGTAGACGTGCATGCTGTGATGTTGACGTGCTTGGGCGAAGCTGACTTTGCTGTTCGGTGCGCAATGTGTGCAGCATGCTACGTTATGTGGTTGCCGCCGACTTCGAGGAGGAAGTCGACGAGATTGGTTCGTCGACTTCGGCGGGACCTCAGCGAAGCCGACTAGGGCGAAGCAACCACGGTGAAGCTGACGAGATGCTGGCCAGCAAAGTGAAGTCGGCGGATGGTGTCGAGCCTCGGTGGTCGACGAAGATGGTCGTCGACATGGCGCCGACCTACGGGCGTCGACTGACCGTCGATCATCGACGTCGGCTGTGCGGCCTCATTCTGGTCGACCAAACATCACTAGTCGGCGAGATTCTACATGTGCGCGAATTTCGCCCAAGGCGGGTTTGACGAAGGCCGACCTGCGGAATCAGCATCATGTGCTCTACAACATGGCATCTGCGCAATGTGCATCACGTGCACAACGTGCACGCAACCGTCCGTTGAGCAGACCTGCACCTACTTGGTAGGTGACGCACATGAGCACACATGTTCACCTGCGACTGCAGTGCTCGCAAGCCGCCTTGCTGCAGCGTTGTCACGCCGCCTTCCTGCAACGTTGGCAAGCCTCCTTCGTGCTGCGCTGGAAGTCGCTTTGCTAGGTTGCTCGTTGTCTTGCAATGCCTTTTTAGGTGTATCAACTTTCTTGCCATTGTATGCTTGTTGTTCCAACGTTTGTTAGTGAAACTCTTGCCAATCTAACCTACGAGCACAACAAGTAGTGCGAACGTATGCAACGCTGCGATCACCCCGTACAACTCGTAATCTCCCACGTACCGTAGTATTCTACTGTTGTAGAGTGACTCTCCGCATTTCTCTCTACCCTCCCTCTCCAACTATGCACCCTTGCACCCACGCACGTGAAGCGGGCAAGAGGCACGAGGTGCTGATTCAGGGAGCGGTGCTGGATAAGTTGGCTCGTCTGCCTGTAGACGTGCATGGTGTTCCCAAGTCCCACATAGATGTTAGGAAATCATCCATGCGAAACATGTTATATGGAAGGTGGCATCATCCCCAAAATGTTTCTGACCCTAGCCTGACCCACCTTCCGGCCTGACCCAAGCCTGTCCTGTAAATGCCCCCAGAGTTTCTTTGGGGTCAAATTGGGGTTAGTGGTCAGAACCGGGTCAGTTTTGGGTCAGTGAGTTTTTTGACCCAAAACTAACCTGCCCCGCACAGCCCGTGGGGATCTGGAGATGCGGGTTCGATATTGGTCGCTGGCAGTTCTATGCTCCAATTCCTGCCCCAAACCTAACCCGGCGTGAATCTGACCCGAATCTGTCCCAACCCACCATACCCACATGTTCCTTGGGCGCCCGGGTTCAATTCTCGCCAAAAAACAGGGAAACTAAAAACCCGTTATAAGCCGCTCCACGATGGACAATGTCAAGAAGCCCTACCACGCATGATGGTGTACCAAAACATAAACACTACATACTAAACCCAACATCTGGTCTATAACACGGTCCTACACCAGAAGTACATCCGCTCAGGCAGGCCAAGAGGAGCGCATCACGGCTTCCCAAACCACTTCAGCAACCCATTGGAAACAACAGAACTACTATTGCCCAACTGCCCACAGGTTTTGCAACAAAAGTGTAGCCGTGGTTTGCCTCCTGTACCGACCCCACATGGTCCCTGTCAAGGCACGACCACACGGCCAGGGTGATGTCTTCCGCCCCCATCACTCATCAAACAGGAACCGATTCACCAACGAGAAACGGGGCTCTGTGAAACACGGGACAATGTGGGCAAGGGACAGAATGCTCTCCACCTCGACAACGGCATACTCATCCTCTCCCTCCGTTGGCAAGAGCCTCACACATCCCGTCACGGGGCATGGAGTGGGATGCTCATCGAAGTACCGCACCACGGCGCGCCTGTGAAGCGCTGCCTCGTCGTCCATGAAATGGAAGAGCATGAGGCACCGTGCGTACCACTCGCCTTCCCCCCCATCAATCGCCACGTAGCTGAACTTCCCTTCACCCGGCGCTGCCTTCACCATGTGCCCTGGCCCGCGGCCCAGGAGGCGGTCATGGGGGGGTATCGCCAGCGCGGTGTGCACCTGCATTCAACGACAAGAACGGCACCGGGCATCACGTGACGGTCCCCCTCAATCGCAACACCAAGGCACTACTGACCACCGTGTACCCCAGAAACTCCCATGACCGGTATCTTCCCCCTTGCACCCACTCATGGACGAGCCATCACCTGCACGCCTGACGCAGCGATCCCCATACGCTGCATCACCCGTGCGACCCCATCCATCACAACGGTGCCAAGCGCGGCGCAGTATTCCGCCCAGACCGGATCCTGCGCATCCCCCACCGCCATGCGCCGTGAACGACGGGTCAGCACTCGGGTGTTGTGCTTCACCGCCTGTGCACACGCACCGTACGTACGAAATGGAAAGGAGCGTAGATGAGAACCAAACATGACCTCGTGAGTTGACCGACACTACGGGACATAAATATAGACAAAATGGGTTACTGAAACGGCCCGTGATCCATGCATGCATGACCCAAAAAATCTCACCGTGCGCATGGCCGTCTCGTACGTCCTACCCCCCTCTTCCCGACCCAGGCCCCTGATTGCCTCGTTGGGTATAGACAAGTGTGATCATCGGGTTATTCAACTCACCCCGGCATGGGACACTACACCGCTTACGGACGGCACCTCCCAATCGCTTTGGGCGACACGTACCTCTCGACTGATGATGCCATCATGAGAGGGCCTAGTACGAGCCGCAGCATCTCGTGCATGAGCTCCGTCTTCTGCTCGGGTGTCAAGGCTGCGGGTAGCGGGGGGAAGAGTGCTACCATCTCCACGCCACCTTCCAGCCATCGGCTGGCCTCGGGAATGTTGTCCAGCGAGAACATCATCGGGTGAGCCAGCTGCCTCCCATTAAATGTCAGATGGGTCGCATCACTGAACAGAATCACCGGTGCCACTATACCGGCACCCCTTAAAGCCTCCTGTAGGACATGGGTCGGACAGAGACGGAGTTGTGGTTCAGCAACCCACCCTGCGTCTGCTCACCCTCCCCGATGCTGCGACATGAGCCCAGGAGAGCAAGGGTAGCGACATAATGACAGATACAAACTTACCCATGCACTCCGAAACCAATCGCATTCCACAACGGCCCCGTAACGTCTCTCGTCATCCACCTCCACCGTTCGTGGTTCCGTCGTGAACCCGGGGACCCGGGACATCTTCTCCCACATCCTCAGCAGAATTTGCGTGGTGAAGGGCAGCGCAATCATCAGCACACCAACGGGGCAATGTGGCAGAACTGTGGACTGTCTCTAACCTCTATGCCGCAAAACTCACACCAACGAGAGGCCGAAACCGAAACGTCACCTCGCCCAGCCCCTCCTGCAGCTCCAACACGCGTATCTCCCATTCCTCGCCATATGACAGGTACTCTTCCTCGAACCGTTCGAGGTCCCGATATGTCTGCCACAAATCCACCTCTGAGGGGTCCCTGTTCCCAGCTTTAAGTAACTGGATGATGTCGGTTATGGCCGCGCAATTTCAAGCCTAAAGTCCCGACTGACACCCGCCTCCGCCTCGTCCTCCGACTCCCCCGATGCAACAAACGGAGCTGACTCTGCTGATGACGACGCCTCCCCGTCAAAGCCATTGGCGTCCTCCTCGTCGCGATCGCGAGCCGTGCGGGGCTCGAATGGCGCGTCAATGCGCCGACCGGATGCGTGCACGATCGTGATTAACGGCGGCCGATAGAATCGGCCATACGGAATGCCTAAGGCAGCAAGGCGGTCCTGTTCGTACAGGCATTTTTTGTTCCTACGCTGATGTCTACGTATCCCACCGTAGCTTTTCAGTAATTTCTCGCAGAAACAGCATGTCGCGTACGGCATAGTATACGGGTCCCCCCTCGGAACATGACTCACAGGGCTGTCACGTAGACGAAGGCGTGCGTGCAAACGCACTTTAAATCCATGCGGTCCACTAACGTTAAGGTTGCAGTGGCGCCTACGAGCGCTAGCGTAGTGAACAAGGCGTAAACTGCGTTAGGGTTTCACCGCATGCCAGCCCTCTCGATCTCGATATAGGGGTAAGTGGCAAAAGTGTGTGTTTATGTAATGTGATGAGTAACATATAATACGATGACGATTAATGCTTACAAAAAACCAGAGACGCCACTGAGTTTCACGCATATCGCCACCCCATATACGATTCACGCCATGACCACTATCATACTGGAGCCAACACTATGGTCTGTTCTGTCTAAAGTGTCCCCTGGGCGGCTATGTCAAACTTTCAAGGACACCTGTGCATCTTGAAGTGGGCCACCAATGGGGCCCCACCCCTAGTTGGCATAAATAGAACAACACTATTAGCTCAGGATAGACAGAGTTTCTACGGCGCATCAATGTCCGTGCGTGGGCGCTTTGCGCTAGGCACTGGCATCAGTCGCTCAACAACATCGATGAACGTGATGGCAGTGTCGAAGGTCGGCAGCCTGGCCACAGCTGCAAGAGTATGACGCGTGTGGACAATCACCGACAATGCGTAAGTCCTGTGCTCTATACATATGAAGGTTGAGTTTGCCACGCCTTACGAGCAACTCACCTCGAGCCAGTGCATCCAGACGAGCCCGGGCCCTGATCGGTAATCCCATGATGGCGTTCTCGTCCGCATCGTTTGTTCCTGCGGGCAAGAGATAGGGGGTGAGATATCGGACGATACCAAGAACAGAAAATGGGGTAACTGTGCCTCACCTTCCGTGGCTAGGCGGATCGTAGAGGGAATGGGCAGCAGCCGCTCTACCACATCGATGAACGAGATAGCCGTCTCGAAGTTTGGCAGTCTGGCGGCAGCTGCACAAGGTGATGGGTGGGATGCGCGAATTAGCATGGCTTCTTACAAGGAGCACATCGGAGGGTGCCCGACAAATGACACACACATGAAACGGACTCACCCCGCGCGGCACGAGGCACATTTGGCAATACAGCTGCAAGCAGAGGCACGCTAGCCGCCTGGTGTGTACCTCCAGGTCCTGTAATGATGACCAGGGGAGGTCAGGCACTCTGGACAGAGAGCGAAATGCCCTAAACGGCGAGGTGTGACACTCCTTGAATTAGCACTGGAAGGGCTGTGAGTTGAGCTACATGGCCCATACCTGCCATGGCACCGCAATGCGGGTGCCCATCGTGGCCCAGTGACGCTGTCCGCTGCGTTACTCCTGGCTCGGCCTGCCCGTTGTCCTCATTCTTTGGCTAGGTTGCGTTGCGGTCTATTACGTCACCATGGCCCAGACCGGCCATAGATGCCGCCCCCCCGATCTGCTCCGCTTGTTCGACCCGTGTGTCGGATAGCATCTCTCCGCCGACTCCATGCGTGGCCCCGGTCAAAGGATTCTGCTGCTGGCTTCGGCCATGTTTGCGATTTGGACCTGTTGGCACCGGCAATGAGGCAGCGAGAGGTGATGTTGGCTCATAAACAACGCCACGAACGACCTCCTTTTTCTTGCCGATGTCCTCATCGTTAGCGCTCAACGCAACTGCCTTAGGAACTGCATTGTCCGTCATCACCGGCTTAGGTGGCCCCTGGACAAGACGATACTGGCCGTCGACCCTAGTGCCTCCCACTTGTTGCTTTTCGCCCACCTCACGGGGGTTTACGCGCCCCGTTGCAACTCCTGTAAGGCGGTTCGTGGGTCGGCTCGGTTGAGGATCGGTCTCGTGTGGCGCGAATCGTCCGCCGCGGAACTCCGGCGCTGGTTTGTCATTGGCAGGCCGAAGGGAGCTCAGGTCCTCCTCCGTCGCAGGAGTTTCTGTCCCGAGGTCCGGTGAGCCTGTGTAAATCTGCGTCTCCGCTTCCATTAGCGCGTCCACCGGCTCCCCTAGCGCTACGGGTTCCTCGTCACCCTGTCCATGCCCGGCGGGGTGGTTGGCGCCTATGGGCTGAGATTCTCCGCCGAACCGTGGATCAGTACATTCCCATTTGTACAAGTGAGCCCGTGGATTAAAACACGGAAGTAGGAATGCACCGCTTCGATACACCTCTTCCGGCATTCCACAGAATGGGTCTTCACTCTCTCCGTCAGCGCCACCGTCGTGTACGGCGTGCCCTAAATGCTGGCTGTTGGCGCGCTGGTGTGGCCCGCTTCGCGTGGAAGCCATGGTTGTTAACCTTACTGTCGGAATCGGGGGTTGGCTTCTCGTTTGCCAAGGGTTGTAAGCCAGGTGTGCTTGACCGCTGATTAGGGTTTTGGGAACAGTGACGGCCTCTTGTCGAGCTGTTTCACCGACCTTCTTCCAAACACCCTAAACTCAACCTCGCTAATGACTACTGTTATGGCCGGTACATTTCGTGCATATATATTTATCGAAATTGCATAAACATAGGCATGGATTACTGTCACACAAGGAGCCCGGAACATTGCCCCATTGTTCACAACGGTTTACTCTGACCTACACAGTGCTATGAAGATGAGGCGCCCATCTGCTTGGGGTACCAGCCGCTCCACTCCAAGAAATCCTCCCTAATGTCCTCCCTCCATTCTGTTGGATCACCCCACAGTGTGATCGACGATGTGTTTGCAAAAGCGGTCTCCACCATCACCTGCATATATTTCATCACGTACACACCACAGTCGTTCCCGTTCGACTGTTTTGTGACCTGGGACACAGAGTACATCACACAGATACAGAGAAATCACACAGTACAGACGCAGTCAGAGATGGGCCGCGATGTCTTGTTCTGGCGCATGTGCTCAAGTGTTAAGCGTTCCATACCTCCATGGTGACGAGCTCCACCGAATTCTCCCATAATTGCGCCTCCGCAGACAAGCTCTCCGCCCGCGCTGTTCCCTGTGTCTTCCTTGGCTTTGTCCCTGACGCGCCTGGTTGGCAGTTTTACCACCCCACCTCGCGCCGTGTCTTCCCCTCTCAGGACGTCACGTTCGACGAGTCGGTTCCCTTTTACCGTCTCTTCCCCTACCGCACTGCCCCTCTCCCCTCCCCGCCGCTCTTCCTCGCTCCAGGTGCTCCCCAGGTAGACCCCCTCCCCACTCCCGGTCCTGCTCCTTCAGGTGTGTCTCAGGTAGACCCTCCTCCCTTGACTGCGCCGGTTGAGGTCACTGGTGACTCGGGTCCTGCTGAGGGTGGTCCTGCTCGGGGTGCTGCTTCTGGGGGTGCTGAGCCTGGGGGTGCGGAGCCTGGGGGTGCTGAGCCTGGGGGTGCGGAGCCTGGGGGTGCTGAGCCTGGAGGTGCGGAGCCTGGGGGTGTGGAGTCTGGAGCTGCTGAGGGTGCTGGAGCTGGGGGTTCTGGAGCTGCTGCGGGTGCTAGCGCTGGAGGTTCTGGAGCTGCTGCGGGTGCTGGCGCTGGAGGTTCTGGAGCTGCTGCGGGTGCTGGCGCTGGAGGTTCTGGAGCTGCTGCGGGTGCTGGCGCTGAAGGTTCTGGAGCTGCTGCGGGTGCTGGCGCTGAGGGTTCTGAGTCTGCTGTTGCGTGGTCTCCCTGGAGTAGCCGCCTTCGTCCGCGTGTGCCTCTCACCTCACAGCAGCTGCACGACTGGTACGGTCGCCGTCAGGGTCGCGCTTCTGGAGCTCGGGGCTCTGCCGCTGGAGGTTTTTCTGCTGTCGTCACTGAAGCTGGGAGTGGTGCTAGTCCCGGAGGTGCTCGTACTGGAGGTACTGGAGCTGCTGGGGCTGGAGGTGCTGCTGAGCCTGAGGGTGCTGCTGCTGGAGACCCTGGGTCTGGGGGTGCTGCTGCTGGAGACACTGAGGCTGGAGACCCTAGGACTGGAGGTGCTGGTTCTGGGGGTGCTGCTGCTGGTGGAGCTGGTCCTGGAGGAGCTGGCGCTGAGGGTTCTGGAGCTGCTAGAGGTGCTGGAGCTGCTGGGGGTGCTGAAGCTGCTGGTGCTGGTGGCACTGCACAGCCGCGCCTGTTCTTCGCTCCACCGTCTCCGTCGTCTCAGCCACCGCCTGACTCTGTGCTTCGCCAGGTTCTTAGTCTCCCTTCGTCTACTGGTCTTCCGATACAGCCTAGCTCACCGCTGCCTGCTCCTTCTCCTTACACTGAGCAGACAGGGGGTTTTACTGAGTGTCGTGAGCCTGCGTCGCGTCCTGTCTCGCCTGTCCGTTCTAGTAGTTCCGGTCGTCGTGTTCCTCGTTCCCGTCAGCCGACTGTCCCCAGCACCCACCTCGTAGTTCGTCGTCTTTCCTCTCCTCCGCAGCGTGTCCCCCTGCCGTCCCCTCCTGCGTCTTCTCTGCCTACCGTTCCTGAGCCTGAGTCTGACCGCGGACAAAGGCACGAGCACCCCAGACCCGGAAACGCGACGCATCGCCAACCTTCCCCGTCCACAGCAGTGTGGGCGAGGTCTCCGGCAAGGAGACACGGGGCCAGAGGTTGAGCTGATGCGCGGCGTACCGGACCGCAAACGGCCACAGAAAATGGGGGGCAGCCGCATGGATCATGGAGGTACGAGTGACCTCCATGACTAAGCCAATGCGGCGCTCAGCAACCCCATTCTGCTGCGGAGAGGCCGGAAGCGTGAACGACTGGGTGATGCCGTGCTCCTCACAGAAGGCTGCCAAGAGGTCGGAGGAGAACTCACCACCTCTGTCAGAGTGCAGACGCAGGACGGGAAACTCCCCCGAACCGCTCGCGGAGCTGGAGACGAGCAGCGCGGATCCAGGGGATCAAAACATCAGGGACCTCACCCTTGGTGCGCAAGGGGAAGACCGTGGTGTAACGCGTGTAGTCGTCGACGACCAGCAGGAAGTACCGCTCGTGGCCCTGTCCACGGACGCGGGCTGGGCCCCACACGTCCAGGTGGAGAGTCTGCAGGGGAGCCTCTGTGGGAGGGAACGAGGAGGAGTGAGGAGCGGCGCGCTGCCGCCCCTCGACACAGGGAAGACAGGGAGGAGCAGGCGAGGGTGGGAGGGGAGGGAGAACCCTGGGAAGACCAGAGGCAAGGACACGGCGGTGCATGCTGCGAAGGCGCTGCACCGAGGGGTGACCAAGGCGGTGGTGCCAAAGGAGGGTCTGGTGCGACAAGGCGCGACACGAGCAGGGGGCCGACAACTGACCTGACGCAGACGCAGAAGCAGCTACCTGAGGTGAATCAGTGGTCAGTGTGTACAGGCCCGACCCCGGCTACCGAGTGAAGGTAGCCAGGTGACGACTCGTCTGAGCACACGTGCAGTGTGTCACACGCTCGTAGGCAGGGGTGAACTGGTGAACACCCGCGTCCTGGAGCGCAGAACCCGCCACCAAGTTCGTAGAGAACGAGGGGAGGTGAAGACCCGACAGTGTGCCGGACGGGACAGCAGGACAAGGGAGGACAGTGGAAGAGGTCGCACGGACTGGACCCCCAGAGGGGTCTGCCAGAGAGACTGGAACCGGCCGACTGAGCGGCGTAAGGGTGGTGCTGTCGCGAAAGAAGGAGCGAGAAGCACCAGAGTCAAGTGTGAAGGTGTACAAGGCCTGAGCAGGCGCAGTACCAGAGAGAGCAGACTCACCAGCACCTGGAGCAGCTGTCTCACCCGTACCTAGAGCAGGAGACACACTAGCCCCTAGAGCAGCAGCCTCACCAGCACCTAGAGCAGCAGGCTCTATACCTGGGTCAGGCGGTACGCACAGGTAACAGGCACGGTCAGCACTAGTAGGCAATGCATACATGGCAGTGAGAATAGCATCTTAGTCAAGAGCAAAGATATCTACCCTCTGCCCAAGCAGCTCCACCCAGTCGGGGAGCTCAGCCTCGTCACCAAACTCGGTACGCCAGGCGTCGCTCAGACGGGCGAAGCAGCGGGACTCTGTGTGACTGAGCGTCCCGCAAGCCTGACCAGTCCGAGCACCAGTGCGAATGACGTACGGGCAGCGAACGGTACTGAGAAACCCTCTACTCTGAGCGTACCACTCGTGAAGCTCCTGGGACGTGAGTGTCTCGCGTGGACGCCGCTGCAGCTGCAGCTGGCCACTGCCAGACTCTCCCAACTGACCAGCTCCAGGGCGACAGCTACGACGGCTACCGCGACAACCCCAACTAGCGTACCACTCACTAAGCTGCTGGGGCGTGCGAGACTCGCGCGGACGTCGCTGGAGCTGCATCTGGCCACCGCCAGTAGCAGCAGTAGCAGTAGTAGCAGCAGTAGCAGCAGTAACAGCAGTAGCAGCAGTAGCAGCGCGGCCACCCCTACAACCCCAACTAGCGTACCACTCACTAAGCTGCTGGGGCGTGAGGGACTCACGTGGACGTCGCTGGAGCTGCATCTAGCCACCGTCAGTAGCAGCAGTAGCAGTAGCAGTAGCAATAGCAGTAGTAGCAGCAGCAGCGCTTGCAGGGCAGGCGCGGCAGGCAGGCAGGCAGGCAGGCCGGCAGGCAGGCAGGCAGGCGGCAGCGCACGAACAAGGTAGGTGCTCACCAGTGGCGGGAAGGGCAGGCGCACGACGGCGGCGACGGCGGGGCCGCTACAGCTGCGGCAGAGCAGGGCCGCGTCGGCGGTAGGGCAGGTCCGCGACATCTGCTGCAGGGCAGGGCCGCGACCGCGACAGGAGGCTCCGTGACAGCTGCTGCAGGGCAGGGCCGCGACGGCGGCAGAAGGCTCCGCGGCAGCTTCTGCTGGGCACGGCCGCGACTGTGGCAGGGCGCTCCGTGGCAGCTGCTGCAGGAGCGACGGTGGCAGCTGCTGCAGGGCGGCGTCCAGGGGCAGCCGCGGCGCGCGAGGCTGCAGCGCGCTGCGCGCGCTGCGGGCGCGGCGCGCGGGGCTGCAGCGCGACGCGCGGGCAGCGAACGCGGCGCGCGGGGCTGCAGCGCGACGCGCGGGCAGCGAACGCGACGCGCGGGGCTGCAGCGCGACGCGCGGGCAGCGGGCGCGACGCGCAGGGCTGCAGCGCGACGCGCGGGCAGCGGACGCGACGCGCGGGGCAGCAGCGCGACGCGCGGGCAGCGAGCGCGACGCGCGGGGCGGCGACCTGGCCTGACGGGCCTGCAGGGGCGGCTCGCGGGCCTGACGGGCCTGCAGAGGCGGCTAGCGGGCCTGACGGGCCTGCAGGGACGGCTGGCGGGCCTGACGGGCCTGCAGGGGCCTGCAGGGACGGCTGGCGGGCCTGACGGGCCTGCAGGGGCGGCGCTCTGGCCTGACGGGCCTGTAAGGGCGGCGCTCTGGCCTGACGGGCCTGCAGGGGCGGCTCGCGGGCCTAACGGGCCTGCAGGGGCGGTTAACGGGCCTGACGGGCCTGCAGGGGCGGCGCACGGGCCTTACGAGGCTGTAGGGGCGGCGTGCGGGCCGTACGGGCCTGCAGGGGCGGCGCGCTGGCCCGGGGCAGCAGTAGGCAGCGCGAGGGCTGCAGGACGGCGCGCGCAGCGCAGCACGTCACAAGGCAAGGCAGGCGCAGGACAATGCGTGGGGTAGCGTGGTAACCGCAACGGTAGGTGGGCCCGAAAAAAAAAAAACGGTCCTACGGACCTAGTGCTCTGAAACCATGTTAGAATCTAGCAGCAGGAATGAATGAACTATGGAAGAGTTGGGTACAAATATGAAACCCTAAAGTGGGTTGTACCCCATATTGGCTACCCCACTACAGCCTAAACATGTATAGTAGATATAACGTTTGACAGCTTTCTCAAGGCCCGGTCCCTCCTATCACTGGCCCTCTCAGCCCAGCCGGGAAATGCAGCAGCGCTGGGGAATGCAGCAGAGGTGGAGGAGGCGCTGGGGAATGCAGCAGCAGCGCCTACTGTGCCTCCTGTACACAGAAGGCAGCTTGTGTACAGTTGAATCCGAGCGTTGTTCTGTTGAATATATGTGTGAAATTACGTGTTAGGTTGCTCTGGGAGATGAGTTGTGTGTGCTGATTGTTTGACTGCTCTTTGAGCTTTGCAAAATTGAAGTGAATCCGTGTAATTGAGCAAGGACCAACCAAACAGAAGAATGAATAAGAGCAGGAACTCAGAGGAAGACTTATTATTGAAGACTTTGGGATCGCTTCTAACGGATCCACCGGTTTGTGCGGCAACCCACACCCCCTCAATATTATGCGAAATCGCAAAACCAATAATCGCCACGGTAAGTCAAAACCGCGTCTCACCGCACTAAAACAACGTCTCACCGCACCAAGACCTCCAATCTCGCGACTGTGACTCTTCCCCACCCCACACGCCCAACATCATTTGCCAAGCCTTAGCCGCACAAAATATCACCCGTAGCCTTCCGCATTCGGCGGCGGCAGCAGCGCTGCGCAGAATAATTATTCTGTGGCATGTGACGTGTTTTTCCCCTCAGCCAATGGTGCCCACGTTCTTCGCACGTATAAAGTATGTCACTATGCTGGAGCCAATCTTACTTCGCTGTGACAGCATTGTTAGCAGTACTACTAGCGCGCTACTCGAACAGCCGCCACCATCCAGCCACGTATTTCTGGAGCCTTCAGTTTATATCGTATCGCCATGGCTCGCTCCATTCTCTCCGTCGCGCTCTTCCTCGCTGCAGTTCTGGCTCTCTCCTGCGTCTCGTGCGCGCAAGGCGTCAGAGTTATTGCAGATGATGCGAACAAACTCCTGGCTGGAATGCGCAAGGCAGATGACGGTACGATGACCGATTTTATTCGTAGTATTTCTACGCACGGTTCCAGAGAACGCATGAATAACCAGAGCGCCCCGCTCGCGTTCCTGTTCTTGGTGTATCCGACAATTGCGAGGGACGCTTCTCTGAAAAAATCTGAGCCTTTTTCATGCGGAATATTTCAGGTCGAATCATGGGCGTTCAGATCCCACACCTGCCCGTTGCCTCCTGCGGTGCCTCCCCGTGAGCAGGCACTCCATGCAGTCTGGTGTTCAAGCGGAAAGTGGACGACTGCTACTCGCTCTCCCTCGTGAGGACGCGGAAGAGCATGGACAAGTGCAAGGAAGACCTGCAGGCGCAGATTGCGCAGTGCGGAGGCAAGCCAGTACGGGTAAGCATGGACGGCTCAGAATTTACCCTAAGGCACTTTTGAGCCGCCTTGGGAATAGAGCATAGTGCAAGGAAGAACTGCTGGCGCAGATTGAGCGGTGCGGAAGCAAGCCAGTACGGGTAAGACACTTTTGAGCCGCCTTACTAGCATTGATGGAGCAGTGCATGAGGCCAGCGGCGACGGGTAAGTCACGTGCGTGATGTGGCGTCACATGCCGTGCCATCTGGCTTACCACTCACAAATGCCTATTCCATTTGTTTTTTCAGTGCGCATCATCTTTCCATAATTACCCGCCACAGGCCAGGTGTCCCTTCCAGTGCATGAGAAACCATCTCACCCTGTATGCACATTCTGTTATACTGCCCTTTCTCCTTCCCTTGTCCTTGTTTTTGCAGACCGAGTATCCTCTGGCAGGAGCACGCAAGCCTAGTAAGTCAGCAAGGCAAAGCGCCAAAAAGTGATTTCTACTAGTGGGCATGGGGGGGAAAGAATATCGTTATGGGGTATGCTTCGGTGGTGTTTTCTTTTGGGTGTTCGTAGTGAATCTGTGCAAAAGGGTGGCTTGTTGCTATTGGGAACGCATTGGGAATGTATGTTCAAATAGAAGTTTGATTTCTGTACAGGATATAAGTGACGAGTGCCCATTTTCGATTCAAACATCAAGAAGCACCAAACGTACTTTCTCGTTCATTCTTGCGAGTGATGAACAATCTCTTACTGGAATTGTGGCAGCTCGCTTGTTCTTCCAATTCCACCGCCATCTGCGGTAGCCAATGAAGCTCCTGAGTACGCGGTAAGGAAGAAAGATGGAAAGTCGAGCTGGCTTCGTGGGTCGCAGGACAAAACATTCTACACCTGTGAGGATTGAAATTGAGCCGTAGATCCTCCATCTCCCCTCTCAACGCATCACAATTCTTCAGCAGCCCAACGCAGAGTCAACGCGTCACAGGTTCTAACACGGGGCAGCTTGCGCATTATTGCACTTGCATTATCACCGAAATTGCATAATTCACATTCAGCAGCCCAACCAGAGTCATTTCGTGAGTACTCTTGCGCGTTTCACGGCTGTAGGCAGAAACGGACGCCCCTCGATGTCGCGCTCTCGGTATTCTTCGTCCACGCAAACGGGCTCATCCCGTCAATAAAATTCTGCCGCAAAACGGGCACTAACCATCAGACTCAATTCATATTTCCATTCTTAGCTCTCTCAATCCCTCCCAGCCAGTCCATCACGCAGAACGCCATGGCTCGCCCCATTCTCTCCGTCGCCCTCGCAATCTTCCTCGCTGCAATCCTGGCGCTGTCTTTCGCTCAAGGTACGGCGTCTCGTAGTGCCATCGCCGAACTTAATTCCTGGCGCCGCGCTTATGCATCGCGCCCTCACCCCGTGTTGCATAAAAATACCCGTCTTGGCACTTGCTTTCAGGAAAGTGAACCTCTCTGCCTGACTCCTGACTCCTTCCTCCATGCATCGACCAAGCCATCTACTAACTCGTCTCATGTCTCTTCCACGCATCCCATGTCAAACTGCCCAGGCCTCCTCTGCTTAACATTCTCTCTGACCCTCACACTTCTCACTCCTCTTTTCCTGCCCCTACCAGCAACGAGCGCCGAGGTGGCAGGCGTCGTCACAGCAGAGAACGCGGCGAGTACCGCCCTGCTCAACGAAGTGCCGCGCGAGGCGCAGCGCCATCGCAAGCTCATTGAGTCATTCGCCGATGGTAAGATGATGGGAGCCGGTCTAGACCGAACGAGCATAGGTTCTCTGCCGGTCCTCCCTGTGCATTATAACCGGCTTTCCAGCGTGCTCTTTTCTTTTCTCCAAATGTCCGTGCCGTGGCATGGGATGATTGCGAGGCAGCGGCCTTTTCACTTTCCAGCAGCAGAGACATTTCCCGCCTTGCTGTCGCGTTTCGTCCGCGCCAAGGCTGAGAGCATTCCTTACCCAAGCTCCTCAAATCTCCTATCTTTCCTTCTGCCCGCACTGGGTGGTCCCCCTTTGTTGTAGAGGCGTCTCCTCTACTTTGCAGGAACTCTAATTTGCACTAAACGATAGAGCACAGTCTTGGCTTTCCAACAAGCCGTCAAACACGTTAATCGCCCAAGTATACGCCGAGATATTGGCGTTCACGTGATTGCTAGTGCTCTTAGAAGCAAGGATAGACCTCTCTGGAATTTTGGTTCGAATGGACCATGTACAAGAAGATTCAGGATTTCAGTATAAAGCATGCATACAAGGCAGGTCGATTTATAGCAAATGCATTACATCGAACCGCACATGTAACATCACATCGCTACACTCGCGTCGCGAATGCGCCGCGTGTAACATTTCGGTTGGGGTGAAATTCGACCACCGAATTTCACACCGAACACACCGAATTCGCCTTGCACTTGAAGGTTGGAATGTGGTGCCGCCACGTGGCACCGAAGGGTGAGTCTCCCGAAGTCAATCGGTGCCACCCCACCGATCCCTAGTCAAAGGGATCGAAGGCACCGAAGTGCCCTCGGTGGGTTGGGGGCATACCACCGCCCCACCACCGTTTCCTTCCAACACTCCCCCTTACACCCAAGCCACTAGGTGTTCATACCAACACGCTCACGGCATGCACGGAATGAATCCTTAGGGAGTGGTTTAGTGAGGAAATCCGCGGGTTGCGCCTTGGTGCTTATGTATGTGACCTTGACCTCACCTCTCTCGACCACCTCACGAATGAAGTGATGCTTCACCTCAATGTGCTTGGTACGCCCGTGAAGGACGGCATTGTGAGTGAGGTTTATGGCCGCTTGGTTGTCACAAAAGAGAGGAGTTGGGTCGGCTTGAGGATGCCCAAGCTCCGCTAGAAGGCGCCGTAGCCATATTGCCTCCATGGCTCCTTGAGTGAGTGCCATATACTCCGCTTCCGTTGTGCTTAGAGCCACGGTTGGTTGCAACTTGCTTTGCCAACTCACGGCTCCCCCAAGCAAGGTGAAGACGTACCCGCCGGTACTCTTGCGCTTGCTTTGATCACCGGCATAATCCGAGTCGGTGTAGCCCTTAAGCACGATTGGACCGGCTTCATATACGATTCCCAAGTTGGGTGTGCCTTGGAGGTAGCGTAGAACACGTCCTCCCGCACGCACATGCTCGGTATGAGGGTTGCTTACGGCTCGTCCAAGTACCCCGGCGGCGTATGAGAGGTCGGGACGGGTGGAAACGGCGGCATACATGAGTGAGCCGACTAGCGAATGAAACCGCTTCCCTTCGGCTTCGTCGAGGGCGGATTCTTCCTCTCCCGGGAGGCAAGAAAATCCCGTGTCTAGTGGCGTCCCCACCGGGTTGCGATTACCCATGCCGAAGCGCTCCACAACCCCTTTCACATATTTTTCTTGGTGGAGGTGAATGGTCCCGTTCGCGCGGTCGCGGTCGACGTGCATCCCGAGGTAGTACGTCACCGGTCCCAAGTCCCTCATGGCAAACTCCGCCCCTAGCCGTTGCTTGACCTCTCGAATGAGGTCTTTGGAGTCGGAGAAAAGAAGGAGGTCATCGACGTAGAGCAAAAGCACCAATTGCTTCTCCCCCTCCTTCAACACGTACAAAGCGCTATCACACACGCTACGCGCGAAGCCGTGTTGAAGAAGAAAGTCGTCGATGCGCTTGTACCATCCGCGTGGGCTTTGCTTCAAGCCATAGAGGGTACGCTTGAGCTTCCACACCCGACCGCTACCGTCATCGTACCCCGGGGGTTGCCGCATGTAGACTTCTTCCATGAGAAGCCCGTAGAGGAAGGCGGTGCAAACGTCCAATTGTTCCACCTCGAGGTTGAGAGATGCCGCTAGCGCGAGCAACACCCGAAGAGTGGAGGCCTTCGAAACGGGAGCGAAGGTCTCACTATAGTGCTCCCCCTCCCGTTGAGTGTACCCTTGCGCCACAAACCGCGCCTTGTAGCGTTCGACACCTCCATCGGCTCCCAATTTCTTCCTAAGCACCCACTTGCATCCCACCAAGTAGGCACCCTTCGGCGGGTCGACGAGCTCGAAAACATCGTTCTCCTTGATCGATGCTAACTCCCTCTCCATCGCTTGCTTCCATAGCGGTGCATCCGGGGAAGCCAAAGCCTCCTTGTGAGTGCGTGGGTTATCGTCGCCGATGGTCGCTAGGCAAATCGCCGCACTCTCCTCATCCGACTCCCCAACGGCGACCGTAGCATAGTCGGTTAACCTCGTGTTGGGGCGAGGTGTACGACGCCCGCGAGTCAACGCCAATGGTAGGGAAGAAGGTGCGGAGGAAGTGGCCTCCTCGGTTGGTGGCACCTCCTCGACATCATCATCGCACTCCTCGTTCTCTCCCCCTCCACTTTCGGCTCCCTTCTTCACGTGCGGTGAAACCTCCACCGCTTCATCCTCCTCTCGTGCGGGAAGGACGACGGTGAGTTGCGGCGTTTGTTTCTCCTTTGTCGGGAACTTGTCTTCGTCGAAGATCACATCCCGAGACGTGACGACGCGTTTTTCATCCAAATCCCACACTCGCCATGCACGCTCGTTCGCCGCAATCCCCAAGTAGATCGCCGCACGAGCTTTCGGTTGCAACTTGTGGCGAAGTGGATCCGGTACATGGTAGTAGCAAAGGCACCCAAAGGTGCGTAGGCGGTATAGGTTCGGCTTCGTTCCGGTCCATGCTTCGAACGGAGTCGTTCCCGGTAGCACCTTTGTTGGCACACGATTACGAATCCATGCCGCTAGCGCACTCGCCTCTCCCCACCACTCGTTCCCAAGCTTGGAGTGTTGAAGAAGTGAACGAACGGCCTCCATCAATGTGCGATTGAGCCGCTCTACCGCTCCATTTTGTTGGGGTGTGTAGGGTGTCGTGACGTCGTGCTTAATGCCCTTGATTTTCATCCATTTTTCAAGCTCGTTGCTCACGAATTCGCCGCCACCGTCGGTGCGAATGCACTTGATCCGCTTCTTGCCGTCGTCGCAAACGTCGAGCGCCCACTCTTGAATCGCCTTGGCCGCATCTCCCTTAGCCTTCAAGAGTCGGGTCCAACTCATCCGCGTCGCGTCGTCGAGCATCACTAAGAGGAACCGCGCTCCTCCCTTTGATGCATGCCGCATCGGTCCACACACGTCCATGTGAACAAGCGCAAGCGGGTCCTTTGCGAGGGGTGAGGTACGGCTACCAAATGGCTTGCGAGCCATTTTTCCTTCGACACACGCCGCGCACACGCCCTTCTCGTCGTTGCCGGCGATCACGTCAAATCCCTTCGCAAGTCCTTTGTTGGCCAACTCTTTGACCGAGTCGTAGTTGGCGTGCGCAAGCCGATTATGCCACATTTTGAGAGTCGCCTTGGAGCCTTGCGCCACGTTGGATGAGGCCGTTGTCGGATGCGTCTTGAGTTGGTAGAGTTGTCCGTTGAGAACGCCTTGCGCGAATTGCTTCCCCTTCCAAAAGAGGTTCATATTCGCGCCATCGATGGTGACCTTCACGTCTTTCTTTGCGAGTTGAGTGACAGAGAGTAGATTCACCTTCAATCCCGGGACGTGAAGCACGTTCGTGATGTCCACCGGCCCGCCATCGACGATGAGACGCGTACTCCCAACTTCAACCACCGGTAGCGATTTATCGTTCCCGAAGACGACGCGCTTGACGTCTCCCGGAGCACCGACGTTGTTGAGGAGCGACGCCGAGTGCGTCATGTGTTGTGTTGCACCGGTGTCGAGGAACCACGCGTCGTTTGAAGTGTTGATCCCGTCACCGGCCAACAAAACGAGCGACTCCGTTGAATCATCCGCCTCGCCGGATGCCGTGTGCGCGTTGCCCTCTTGGTTCCGCGCCTTCGATGGAATCCAATCGCTCGGCCGCTTCCGACATTCACGCCAAAAGTGCCCCGCTTTGCGACAATAATGACACTTGCTCGAACCGTTCGATGCGTTGCCCTTGCCGCGACCGTTTCCACCGGACGACTTCTTTGCCTCACCGTTGCTCCACTTGGACTTCTTTCCGGAGCTCCCTCCGGAGAACATGGCGGTCTCCACGCTCTCGTTAGCGAATTGTCGGCGTCGCGATTCTTCATGGAGAAGCCGACCGACCACCATTTCCTTCGTCCAAGTGTTTTGCACGCTATCGAGTGTCGTAATCACCGTCGACCACTCTTCCGGAAGGCCGCAAAGCAAGGTGAGAATCCAATCCTCCTCCGTGACCGTTCCACCGAGGTCCATGAACGTTTCCCCGAGTTCCTCCACACGAGTCGCATACTCGTGCATCGATTCGCCCGCGCGCAACTTCACCGTGTAGAACGCATTTCGGGCTAGGATCTTGCCGTGGAGAGTCTTGTTCACGTGCATCGTCTCGAGCCGCTTCCATGCTTCACGCGCCGAAGCTTCGAGCTTGATGCACGTGCGCACCGAACTCACGAGGTTGATGCCGATGCGCGAAATCAACGTTGCGAACGCCTTTTGGTCCTTCTTCTTCCATGCCGCGATCTCGTCCTCGTTGACCGGCTTTTTCTCCGTTCCGTCGAAGAGACCCCAAAGTCCCCGCTCCATCATGAGCACTTGGAACTTAAATTTCCACGCGGAGTAGTTTTGTCCCGTGAAAATCGGAACCGTCGACGTGTCAAACACCGTCGCGTTTGTCCAGGGTTCGCCGGGATTCGAGACGACACCACCTAAGGAAGTGCCGGAGGTTTCGCTTGACGTCATCATGCTTGCTACAAGTCGCGCACGTAGACTCTACCGACCAGCTCTGATACCACTGTTGTAGAGGCGTCTCCTCTACTTTGCAGGAACTCTAAGTTGCACTAAACGATAGAGCACAGTCTTGGCTTTCCAACAAGCCGTCAAACACGTTAATCGCCCAAGTATACGCCGAGATATTGGCGTTCACGTGATTGCTAGTGCTCTTAGAAGCAAGGATAGACCTCTCTGGAATTTTGGTTCGAATGGACCATGTACAAGAAGATTCAGGATTTCAGTGTAAAGCATGCATACAAGGCAGGTCGATTTATAGCAAATGCATTACATCGAACCGCACATGTAACATCACATCGCTACACTCGCGTCGCGAATGCGCCGCGTGTAACATTTCGGTTGGGGTGAAATTCGACCACCGAATTTCACACCGAACACACCGAATTCGCCTTGCACTTGAAGGTTGGAATGTGGTGCCGCCACGTGGCACCGAAGGGTGAGTCTCCCGAAGTCAATCGGTGCCACCCCACCGATCCCTAGTCAAAGGGATCGAAGGCACCGAAGTGCCCTCGGTGGGTTGGGGGCATACCACCGCCCCACCACCGTTTCCTTCCAACACCCTTACCACCAGCTCCCTCATGCCAGACGGAGCGCGCGCGGAAAGTTCAAACGTGCTACTCAGTTTACCGGAATAATCCGAGCTTAGCCGCGAATTGCGCTCGCAACGTTTTGCAGATGTTTCCCTGCCCTGACGCGTCGCAATCGGTACGTCACACACATGGGGTACGGGCCATGAGCACTGCGGTTGTCACGTGTATCCCTTCCCTTGTTTCGTTCTGTCGCTCTCACATGGCGCCATGTGATCCTGTGTGCCGCTCACATGCCAGATACATCTAGCGTCCCTGGTGTGTCGCTCTTACATGGCTCATCACATGTCATATCTCCTTCCAGGTCATTGTAGACCATCTCACCTCTGCGTGGACATCTGTTGGTCTGAACTGCTTCCTTCCCTTGTACTTCTTAGCCTTAAATTGGTGCACTAGGGCCCCACCTGTGATTCATAAATTCTGTGGAACCTACTCAAGAAGGAATATATCTTCTGATGGTGGTTTTAGCTAGTGATGATGCTACTTCGGCTTCGAGCTAGTGTTTTCTTGTGTGTTTTCGTGTCACATGATGTTTAACGGAGCTTAGAAGAGGGAATGCCTGAAATTGTGTGCTTGTTCTGAATGTGCCTACTGTTGTTTATTTGCTGCTTCTGTATTCTGCTGCCAACTAGTGTTGAGTTAAGCCAATACACATGCTTGAAATTGAGAGAAATGAGGGACATCACCAGATACCAAAACATTACTCAAGCACAGTAAAGTAATTGCGATCACAGTACTAAAATATTACCAAGTAGTTGCGCAAGCTGAGAATAAAATCTGATGTCCTATGCTCTGTCAAACTAAATATATAATGTTAGGGTGTAGGCTGTAGTGGGGTAGCACATATGGGGTACAACACATTGCTAGGGTTTGTACTTGTACCCAATCTTCCCATAGTCAATCATTTCCTGACTAGTTTCTGAGATGGTATCTAGAGCAGTAGGTCTTTAGGACCTAAGATTAGGGCCCACCTGTTACCGCGTTACCTCACCTACGGCCTTGCCTGCCTGCCTGCCTTGCCTGCTGCCCGCGCGCGCCTCGGCTGCACGCGCGCGTATCTTTTTTTTTTAGAGCGCGCTACTGCTGCAGCCGCCTCCGCAGCCCGCTGCAGCGCCGCGCGCCGCGCCCGCAGCCTGCGCCGAGCCCGCGTTGCCCGCGCACCGCTCGCGCAGCCCGCGTCGAGCCCGCGCAGCCCGCCGCCGCGCGCAGCCCGCTTAGGCCCCGCGCACCGCGTCCGTCGCCAGCGCGGCCCGCTGCTGCCCCGCGCGCTGCGTCGCCGCCCGCGCAGCCCGCTGCTGCCCCGCGCGTCACGTCTGCCGCCTGCGCAGCCCGCTGCTGCTCCGCTAGCTGCCTTAGGAGCGCGCGCGGCCTGCTGCTGCCTCGTGCGCCGCCTTAGGAGCTCGCGTGCCCCTCGTCACCCGCCTCCCTGACACTCTTAGCTCCGTCAGGGACCACTTCCTAGCCCTAGACCCTACCACTCTCACTGTCGCCAACTTCGAGAAGCACCTCCTAGCAGCAGAGAAGAACATCCTCGCTGTAGGTGCTGCTCGTGGTACTCCTCGTTCTCCCCTCTTTGAGGGGTGCTCCCCCTCCCCTCTTACCCCCTCCTACGCCTCCGCAGCTGCTGCTGTCGACCTCCTCGGTGCTGAGAAGGTCGCAGTTGCTTCCGCTCCTAGTGGGAAGCGCAGCGGCTCCAGGGGAGGCAAGGGTGGCAGGGGTGGCGGACGGGGCAGTGGAGGGGGCGGTGGTGGAGGCGGCAGGGGAGGTGGAGGTGGTGGGGGTGGTCGTGGGGGTGGAGGTGGTGGTGGGGGCGGTGGTGGTGCCGGGAGCGGTGGCAGTGGCAGCGGCGGTGGTGGCGGAGGGGGGAGTGGTGGTGGCAGCGGTGGTGGGGGCTTGGGTGACACCAGTGGTGGCCAGGGGCAACAGCAGCAGTAGCAGCAGCAGCAGCAGCAGCAGCAGCAGCAGCCGCAGCAGCGTCAGCGCCAGACCCCCACTTCCCAGCAGCTTCTTGACTGGTATGCCGGGCGTGGGGCGTCTGGGGGTCCTGGTCGCTGCCCCTATATCATTCGCGCAGGTCCCCGCGCTGGTCGCCAGTGCACAGGGTTTCACACTGAGTACCGCTGCTTCGCTCGGCTTAGCGACGCCTGGTGCGTTAAGTTTCCTGATGCTACTGAGTTCCCCAACTGGGCAAACCTGCTTAGGCGTGATGTACCTATCTTTGATCTTGACTATGAGGCTATTCTTGCTGCCATGTATGCATTGACTGTTAGTGCTGAGGGTGACTGCTACTTGTGTGTGCCGCTTGACCCTGGTATAGCCCCAGGTATAGCGCCTGTTGCACTAGGTGCGTGTGAGTCTTCTCCCCCTGGTACTGCGTCCGCATAGGCCTTGCACACCTTCACACTTGACTCTGGTGCTTCCCGCTGTTTCTTTCGCGACAGCACCACAGCCACTCCCCTCCCTGCACCTGTTCCTGTCTCACTGGCTGACCCCTCTGGGGGCCTAGTGCTTGCACGGTCTTCCACTGTGCTTCCGTGTCCGGCGGTCCCGTCTGGTGAGCTGTCTGGTCTCCACCTCCCCTCGTTCTCTACGAACTTGGTGAGCAACGCCGTCCTTCAGGATCACTGGGTTGACACCTTTACTCCTGGAGGACAGCGTGTGGCGATGTGCACGTGCTCACGGATTGGCCATCACCTGGCCACGTTTGCACGTGCGCTAGGGTCCAGTCTGTACACCCTCACCACTGCGTCACGCTACACCCCTTTGTCTCCCCAGCTGTACGCGTCTGCTCAGGTAGCTACCCAGTGTGAGTGTCGCCGCCTGTCGCACGACACTCTCCTGTGGCACCACTGCCTTGGTCACCCCTCCCTGCCTCGCCTTCGTAGCATGCACTCTCGCTTCCTGGTCTCTGGCCTTCCCAGGTCTCTGCCTGCCCTCCCTCCCTCGCCTGCGCCGCCCTGCATTCCTTGCGTCGAGGGGCGGCAGTGCGCCGCTCCTCACTCCTCCTCGTTCCCTCCCACAGAGGCTCCACTGCAGACTCTCCACCTGGACGTGTGGGGCCCAGCCCGCGTCCGTGGACAGGGCCACGAGCGGTACTTCCCGCTGGTCGTCGATGACTACACGCGTTACACCACGGTCTTCCCCTTGCAGCGCAAGGGGGAGGTCCCTGATGTTTTGATCCCCTGGATCCGCGCTGTTCGTCTCCAGCTCCGCGAGCAGTTCCAGTCGGACTTTCCTGTCCTGCGTCGCCACTCTGACAGAGGTGGTGAGTTCTCCTCAGACCTCTTGGCAGCCTTCTGTGCGGAGCACGGCATCCGCCAGACGTTCACGCTTCCAGCCTCTCCGCAGCAGAATGGGGTTGCTGAGCGCCGCATTGGCTTAGTCATGGAGGTTGCTCGTACCTCCATGATCCATGCGGCTGCCCCCCATTTTCTATGGCCGTTTGCGGTCCGGTACGCCGCGCATCAGCTCAACCTCTGGCCCCGTGTCTCCTTGCCGGAGACCTCGCCCACACTGCTATGGACGGGGAAGGTTGGCGATGCGTCGCGTTTCCGGGTCTGGGGTGTTCGTGCCTTTGTCCGCGATACCACCGCAGACAAGCTCTCCCCTTGCGCCATTCCCTGCGTCTTCCTTGGCTTTGTCCCTGACGCGCCTGGCTGGCAGTTTTACGACCCCGCCTCGCGCCGTGTCTTTCCGTCTCAGGACGTCACCTTTGACGAGTCAGTTCCCTTTTACCGTCTCTTTCCCTACCGCACTGCCCCTCGCCCCCCCCCCCCCCCCGCCGCTCTTTCTCGCCCCAGGTCCTCCCCAGGTAGACCCCCTCCCTGCGCCAGGTCCTGCTCCTTCAGGTGTCTCTTAGGTAGACCCTCCCGTACCTGCGCCTGTTGAGGTCACTGGTGACTCAGGTCCTGCTGGGGGTGGTGCTGTCCCTGGGGGTGCGGAGCTTGGGGGTGCGGAGCGTGGGGGTGCTGAGCCTGGGGGTGCGGAGCCTGAGCGTGAGGACCCAGGAGGTGCTGAGACTAGGGGTGCGGAGTCTGGGGGCACTGAGCCTGAGCGTGAGGAGCCTGAGGATGCGGAGCCTGGAGGTGCTGAGCCTGCGCGTGAGGAGCCTGGAGGTCCTGAGCCTGGGGGTGCTGCGTCTGGGGGTGCTGAGCCTGCGTGTGAGGAGCCTGGGGGTGCGACGCTTGAGCGTTCTGAGACTGCTGTTACGCGGTCTCCTTGGAGTAGCCGTCTTCGTCCGTGTGTGCCTCTCACCTCACAGCAGCTGCACGACTGGTACGGTCGCCGTCAGGGTCGCGCCTCTGGAGCTTGGGGCTCTGCTGCGGGAGGTACTTCTGCTGACGTCACTTGAGCTGGGAGTGGTGCTGGTCCTTTGTCTACTGGAGGTGCTGGAGTCGCTGGTCCCGGAGGTGCTCGTACTGGAGGTACTGGAGCTGCTGGGGCTGGAGGTGCTGTGTCTAAGGGTGCTATTGCTGGAGACCCTGGGTCTGAGGGTGCTGCTGCTGGAGGCACTGAGGCTGGAGACCCTGGGACTGGAGGTGCCGGTTCTGGGGGTGCTGCAGCAGGTGGAGCTGGTCCTGGAGGAGCTGGCGCTGAGGGTTCTGAAGCTGCTGGAGGTGCTGGAGCTGCTGAGGGTACTGGAGCTGCTGGAGGTGCTGGAGGTGCTGGTGCTGGTGGCACTGCACAGCCGCGCCTGTTCTTCGCTCCGCCGTCTCCGTCGTCTCAGCCACCGCCTGACTATGCGCTTCGCCAGGTTCTCAGTCTCCCTTCGTCTACTGGTCTTCCGTTACAGCCTGGCTCACCGCTGCCTGCTCCTTCTCCGTACACTGAGAAGACATGGGGCCTTGCTGAGCGTCGTGAGCCTGCGTCGCGTCCTGTCTCGTCTGTCCGTTCTGGTCGTCCCAGTCGTCGTGTTCCTCGTCAACGTCAGCCGGCTGTCCTTGGCACCCACCTTGTAGTCCGTCGTCCTTCCTCTCCTCCGCCGCGTGTTCCTCTGCCGTCTCCCCCTGCGTCCTCTCTGCCTGACGTTGCGGACCCTGAGTCTGACCAGTTTTGTACTGAGCACCCTACTGTCACGCGTCTGTTAGCCACTGTTGTCACCGACCCGTCGTTTGAGTCCATTGCTGCGTCTGCCCTAGTCGCTGAGCTTGTCGACTTTGCTGCTGCTTGTCGTCTAGACTACGCTGCTAGTCTTGTTGCTGAGTCTGAGTCTGTCTGTCCTCCGTCCGTCGGGGGTGAGTGTGCTCTTAGCACGGACGTCCTTGAGGACATGCACGAGGACCTTGAGTGTCTTGTGGCCGCTGCGCCTCATCTCGTGGCCATGCTGCTTGCCCCTGAGGGAGACCCGGATGCACCAGACATCCCGACCCCGCGCTCTTACGCTGAGGCAATCGCGGGTGAGTACTCCTCTCAGTAGCAGACAGCCATGGACGCAGAGATGGCATCCTGGAAGTCCACAGGCACGTACGTCGATGAGGTTCCCCCTCCCGGGGTGAACATCGTCGACGGCATGTGGATTTTCAGGGTGAAGCGTCCTCCAGGTTCTCCGTCTGTCTTCAAGGCTCGTTACGTTGCTCGAGGCTTCAGTCAGCGAGAGGGAGTTGACTTCTTCCAGACCTTCTCCCCCACCCCAAAGATGACCACTCTTCGGGTGTTGCTGCACGTTGCCGCTCATCGTGACTACGAGCTTCACTCTCTTGACTTCAGCATAGCTTTCTTACAGAGCAGCCTGCACGAGGAGATCTGGCTGCGCCGCCCGCCTGGCTTCACTGGGTCGTTCCCTCCTGGTACCCTGTGGAGCCTCCGGCGGCCGGTCTACGGTCTCCGCCAGGCGCCACGTGAGTGGCACGACACACCGAGGACGACACTTGCGGCTCTTGGGTTTACTCCGTCGACTGCTGACCCGTCGCTGTTTCTGTGTCACGAGACTAACGTAAGGTAGGCAACGGGTTTAACTAATAGGCCTAGGCTTAGTAGCCTAGGCCAAGCGGGTGTCGAGTAGTTTGTGCCAAGGAGAATTGAAGAATGGTTGGAGGTTCACTATAGCACACGAGTACATATAGCAACCTAACAAAGGTGAAAGAAGTGCACCACCACACAAGGGAATTACACAACAGCTACACTACAGGCAGATTATACTAAATAGATATAAATCTATTGTGACACACCCCCTATCTGCCTGAAGTGCATAACCATGTGCAAAGCCCCCCTTGAAGGGGTACACCTGTAAAACCCCATTACAGGGCGTGGGAACACCAGCAAGGGGCCCCCTCTGAAGCTGACAAGCAGCAACCACCAAGCAGCATCTGAACCACCACGGTGGAACAGGTGCCCGGCTGCGGTTGAACGCCCCGCAGCTGGTGCACGGTGTGCAAGGAGCACGGGTACGGGTAGCGGGTTCGGGTAGCAACTAGGTGCTGTACGGGACGGGCCGCACGGGGGTGACGAGCAGCACGAGACCGGGCAGCACAGACTGGGTGGGGCACGAGCGAGAACTGATAGCACGGGTGGGGCACCAACGGGTACGGACAGCACGGGTAGGGCACAAACGGGCAGAACGGGGCAGCACGGGCAGAACAGGGCAACACGGGCAGAACGGGGCAGGACACGGGCTGAACGGGGCAACTCGGGCAGAACGGGGCAGGACACGGGCTGAACGGGGCAACACGGGCAGAACAGGGCAGAACACGGGCTGAACGGGGCAGGACACAGGCTGAACGGGGCAACACGGGCAGAACAGGGCAGAACACGGGCTGAACGGGGCAGGACACGGGCTGAACGGGGCAACACGGGCAGAACGGGGCAACACGGGCTGAACGGGGCAACACGGGCAGAACGGGGCAGGACACGGGCTGAACGGGGCAACACGGGCAGAACAGGGCAGAACACGGGCCGAACGGGGCAGGACAAGGGCTGAAAGGGGCAACACGGGCACAACGGGGCAGCACGGGCAGAACAGGGAGCACGGGCAGAACGGGGGACACTGGGCACGGGTAGAACACGGGCAGCAACGGGAGACACGGGTGGGCACGGGCAGTATGGCATGGGAACGGGCAGCAACACGGGCAGGATCACAGGCAGAATCACGGGCAAAATCACGGGCGACAACACGGGCAGAATCACGGGCAGAATCACGGTCAGGATCACGGGCAGAACACGGGCAAAATACGGGCAGCACGCGGGTATGATCACGGGCACAATCACGGGCAGCAGTACGGGCAGAATCACGGGCAGGATCACGGGCAGAACACGGGCAGGAAACGGGCAGAACACGGGTATTATCATGGGCACAGGCTGAACGGGGCAACACGGGCAGAACGGGGCAGGAAGGGAACACGGGGGCAACACGGGAATGGGCACGGGGCAAGCACGGCGAACACGGGCGGACAGCACGTGCATGGGCACGGGGCAAGCACGGGGCGAACAGGAGCACGGGAAGCACGGGGCAGCACGGGACGAACGAGAGCACGGAGCGCACGGGACGAACGAGAGCACGGAACGCACGGGACGAACGAGAGCACGGAACGCACGGGACGAGCGGGAGAACGGGAGCACGGGAGCACGGGAACGATGGGGTAGCAGCACGGGAGACACGGGGCGGGGGGATGACAGGAGGAGGAGTGGTGGCAGTTGCTGCAGCTGGAACATCCACCCACACCCCCTGAACCTCCCCCTTACATGAGACGCCAACTCCGCCACTCCCCCTACCCCAGCCGTCCCCCACGGGCCAACACCCCACCTCCTCCCCCTCCTGCTGGAAACGGGGACAGAGATGGAGGTGGGATGGCATTTGTCGGTGGGGGGGCGGGATCTGGGGCAGAACGGCGGTCTGGGTGCAGGTACGGGGTGCGGACGGGTCTCGCGGACAGGAGCACGGACGTTGTGCGTGGTGCGGGTTGCGTACGGGCGACGGGCGGGGTGCGGGGCGCGGGTGGCGGACGAGCGGCGAGTGAGGTGCGGGGCGCGGGTCGCGGACGATCTGTAGCGTGCAGTGGCGGAGCAGCAGCTTCTCCCGCCACTCCCGCCACGCCCGCCATTCCCGCCACTCCCTTCACAGTAGCCGCGAAGTCGACGGGAGGGCGGGCAGGGACGGAACGGGACGAGACGAAACGCGGGCAAGCGCTGGTGCTCAAGTGACGGTCGCCACCCTTTTCCCCCTCTCCTCTCCCCCCCCCACTGCGACCGTCGACGTTTCCGCGACAGTGAGCCGCGACGAGGCAGCGTGACGGGGAAGGGCGACGGGGAAGGAAGCGGCGGTTCGAGGGGCTGACGGGGGGCAAGAGCAGCGGCGCGAAACAGCGGGTCGACGAACGCCGTCACTCCCGCCGCGACCGTCGTGTCTGTCACGACTACCGTGACGGATTTTGCTACGGGCGAGCGACGGGGAAGGACGGGACGCGCCATCACGATAACTAACGGTGGGCCCTTTAAAAAATAGGTCAGGAACGACCTAGCTCAATACCATGTCACGAGACTAACGTAAGGTAGGCAACGGGTTTAACTAATAGGCCTAGGCTTAGTAGCCTAGGCCAAGCGGGTGTCGAGTAGTTTGTGCCAAGGAGAATTGAAGAATGGTTGGAGGTTCACTATAGCACACGAGTACATATAGCAACCTAACAAAGGTGAAAGAGGTGCACCACCACACAAGGGAATTACACAACAGCTACACTACAGGCAGATTATACTAAATAGATATAAATCTATTGTGACATTCTGCGCACCGACACTTCGATGCCGCCGTTCTACATCCTCGTGTACGTCGACGACTTGGTCTTTGCCACTGCTGACACTGAGGCTCTCGCCATGGTGAAGTCGGAGCTGCAGAAGAGACACACGTGCACAGACCTGGGTGAGCTGCGCAGTTACCTTGGCTTGCAGATCACCCGGGACAGAGCACGCCGCACCATCACCCTGGCTCAGTCACACATGGTGCAGCAGGTCCTTCAGCGCTTCGGCTTCACCTGGTCCTCGACATAGGCCACTCCTCTGGCTACAGGTCACTCGCTCTCAGCTCCACCTTCGGACGAGTCCGTAGAGCCGAGTTGTCCTTACCCAGAGCTAGTTGGCTACCTCATGTACCTGATGACCTGCACTCGTCCTGACCTCGCGTACCGTCTTGGCCTTCTGGCTCGCTACGTGGCTCCTGGTCGGCACCAAAAGGTGCACATGGATGCTGCTAAGAGGGTACTGCGCTACTTGTGCAGTACATCGGGCATGGGGCTGTCAAACATATGCTTATGTTATATTTGTGGGTAGGCTGTAGTGGGGTAGATAATGTGGGGTATAACCCCTTAGGGCTTCCTTCTTGTACAATTCTCTTGATAGTCAATCCACTCCTGCCTAGCTTCTAGGATGGTATCTAGAGAAGTAGGTCTTTCGGACCTAAATTTAGGGCCCACCTGTTACCGCGTTACCTCACCTACGGCCTTGGCTGCCTTCCTGCCTTGCCTGCTGTCCGCGCGCGCCTCGGCTGCACGCGCGCGTATCTTTTTTTTTTTTTTTTTTTAACGCGCACTGCTGCTGCAGCCACCTCCGCAGCCCGCTGCAGCGCCGCGCGCCGCGCCCGCAGTCTGCGCCGAGCCCGTGTCGCCCGCGCGCGGCCCGCAGCTGCCCCGCGCACTGCTCGCGCTGCCCGCGACGAGCCCGCGCAGCCCGCCGCTGCGCGCAGCCCACCGCCGCACGCAGCCCGTCGCCTCGCGCAACCCGCAGCCGCGCGTGCCCCGCCCCGCGCGCCGCGTCTGCCGCCTGCGCAGCCCGCTGCTGCTCCGCTAGCTGCCTTAGGAGCGCGCGTGGCCTGCTGCTGCCTCGCGCGCCGCCTTAGGAGCTCGCGTGCGGCCCACTGCTGCCCCACACGCCGCTGTAGGAGCCCGCGCGCAGCCCGCTGCTGCCCCGCGAGCTGCCTTAGGAGCCCGCGCGCGGCCCGCTGCTGCAGCCTACGCGCGTCCTGCTACTGCCCCGCGCGCTGCCTGAGCTGCCTTTGCCTGTTGCCTACTGCCTGCTGCCTGCTGCCCTTGCCTTTGCCTGCTGCCTGCTGCCTACTGCCTTTGCCTACTGGCTTTACCTGCACTGCGATTATGGCAACGCTTAATGTTCTCGCGTTTGAGTCAGACGGTCGCCCGATAGAGTTTGCTGTGTGGCTTGACGATCTCCAACTGTTTCTTCTGATCGATGCCAAAGACGGCTTTTCACTGTTCGATTACGTGTCTGGCATTGCCATTGCTCCTGCTGACGATGCTACTGCTCTCGAACGCTCACAGTGGCAGACTCGCGATGCTGCTGCACGCCTAGCTATTAGGAACCATCTGCCGATCACTGAGCGCGCGCATTTCAGCCAGCACAAAACTGCTAAGGCACTGTACGACACTGTAGTTGCGCGCTCCTCCTCCCCGGCCACTGCAGCCCTAGGTCGGCTCATGCTACCCTACCTGTTCCCCGACCTGTCCTCGTTTACCACTGCTGAGGACCTCATTTCTCACCTTCGCACTAGTGACACTCGCTTTCGTGCCGCCCTTCCAGCCGAGTTCTGCGCCGCAAACCCCCCCCCCCCCCCCCCCGATGTACTTCACTCTCTATTTCCTCGTCACCCGCCTCCCTGACACTCTTAGCTCCGTCAGGGACCACTTCCTAGCCCTAGACCCTACCACTCTCACTGTCGCCGACTTCGAGAAGCACCTCCTAGCAGCAGAGAAGAAAATCCTCGCTGTAGGTGCTGCTCGTGGTAATCCTCGCTCTCCCCTCTTTGAGGGGTGCTCCCCCTCCCCTCTTACCTCCTCCTACGCCTCCGCAGCTGCTGCTGTCGACCTCCTCGGTGCTGAGAAGGTCGCAGCTGCTTCCGCTCCTAGTGGGAAGCGCAGCGGCTCCAGGGGAGGCAAGGGTGGCAGGGGTGGCGGACATGGCAGTGGAGGGGGCGGTGGTGGAGGCGGCGGGGGAGGTGGAGGTGGTGGGGGTGGTCGTGGGGGTGGAGGTGGTGGTGGGGGCGGTGGTGGTGCCGGGAGCGGTGGCGGTGGCGACGGCGGTGGTGGCGGAGGGGGGAGTGGTGGTGGCAGCGGTGGTGGGGGCTTGGGTGACACCAGTGGTGGCCAGGGGCAACAACAGCAGTAGCAGCAGCAGCAGCACCAGCCGCAGCAGCGTCAGCGCCAGACCCCCACTTCACAGCAGCTTCTTGAATGGTATGCCGGGCGTGGGGCGTCTGGGGGTCCTGGTCGCTGCCCCTATATCATTCGCGCAGGTCCCCGCGCTGGTCGCCAGTGCACAGGGTTTCACACTGAGTACCGCTGCTTCGCTCGGCTTAGCGACGCCTGGCGCGTCAAGTTTCCTGATGCTACTGAGTTCCCCAACTGGGCAGACCTGCTTAGGCGTGATGTACCTATCTTTGATCTTGACTATGAGGCTATTCTTGCTGCCATGTATGCATTGACTGTTAGTGCTGAGGGTGACTGCTACTTGTGTGTGCCGCCTGACCCCGGTATAGCCTCAGGTATAGCGCCTGTGGCATTAGGTGCTTGCGAGTCTGCTCCCCCTGGTACTGCGTCCGCACAGGCCTTGCACACCTTCACACTTGACTCTGGTGCTTCCCGCTGTTTCTTTCGCGACAGCACCACAGTCACTCCCCTCCCTGCACCTGTTCCTGTCTCACTGGCTGACCCCTCTGGGGGCCTAGTGCTTGCACGGTCTTCCACTGTGCTTCCGTGTCCGGCGGTCCCGTCTGGTGAGCTGTCTGGTCTCCACCTCCCCTCGTTCTCTACGAACTTGGTGAGCAACGCCGTCCTTCAGGATCACTGGGTTGACACCTTTACTCCTGGAGGACAGCGTGTGGCGATGTGCACGTGCTCACGGATTGGCCGTCACCTGGCCACGTTTGCACGTGCGCTAGGGTCCAGTCTGTACACCCTCACCACTGCGTCACGCTACACCCCTTTGTCTCCCCAGCTGTACGCGTCTGCTCAGGTAGCTACCCAGTGTGAGTGTCGCCGCCTGTCGCACGACACTCTCCTGTGGCACCACTGCCTTGGTCACCCCTCCCTGCCTCGCCTTCGTAGCATGCACTCTCGCTTCCTGGTCTCTGGCCTTCCCAGGTCTCTGCCTGCCCTCCCTCCCTCGCCTGCGCCGCCCTGCATTCCTTGCGTCGAGGGGCGGCAGTGCGCCGCTCCTCACTCCTCCTCGTTCCCTCCCACAGAGGCTCCACTGCAGACTCTCCACCTGGACGTGTGGGGCCCAGCCCGCGTCCGTGGACAGGGCCACGAGCGGTACTTCCCGCTGGTCGTCGATGACTACACGCGTTACACCACGGTCTTCCCCTTGCAGCGCAAGGGGGAGGTCCCTGATGTTTTGATCCCCTGGATCCGCGCTGTTCGTCTCCAGCTCCGCGAGCAGTTCTAGTCGGACTTTCCTGTCCTGCGTCGCCACTCTGACAGAGGTGGTGAGTTCTCCTCAGACCTCTTGGCAGCCTTCTGTGCGGAGCACGGCATCCGCCAGACGTTCACGCTTCCGGCCTCTCCGCAGCAGAATGGGGTTGCTGAGCACCGCATTGGCTTAGTCATGGAGGTTGCTCGTACCTCCATGATCCATGCGGCTGCCCCCCATTTTCTGTGGCCGTTTGCGGTCTGGTACGCCGCGCATCAGCTCAACCTCTGGCCCCGTGTCTCCTTGCCGGAGACCTCGGCCACACTGCTGTGGACGGGGAAGGTTGGCGATGCGTCGCGTTTCCGAGTTTGGGGTGCTCGTGCCTTTGTCTGCGATACCACCGTGGACAAGCTCTCCCCTCGCGCCATTCCCTGCATCTTCCTTGGCTTTGTCCCTGACACGCCTGGCTGGCAGTTTTACGACCCCGCCTCGCGCCGTGTCTTTCCATCTCATGACGTCACCTTTGACGAGTCAGTTCCCTTTTACCGTCTCTTTCCCTACCGCACCGCCCCTCCCCCCCCCCCCCCCCCCCCCCCCCCCCCGCCGCTCTTTCTCGCCCCAGGTCCTCCCCAGGTAGACCCCCTCCCTGCGCCAGGTCCTGCTCCTTCAGGTGTCTCTCATGAAGACCCTCCCGTGCCTGCTCCTGTTGAGGTCACTGGTGACTCAGGTCCTGCTGGGGGTGGTGCTGTCCCTTGGGGTGCGGAGTTTGGGGGTGCGGAGCTTGGGGGTGCGGAGCGTGGGGGTGCTGAGCCTGGGGGTGCGGAGCCTGAGCATGAGGACCCAGGAGGTGCTGAGACTGGGGGTGCGGAGTCTGGGGGTGCTGAGTCTGCGCGTGAGGAGCCTGGAGGTCCTGAGCCTGGGGGTGCTGCGTCTGGGGGTGCTGAGCCTGCGCGAGAGGAGCCTGGGGGTACTGTGCTACTTGTGCAGTACATCGGGCATGGGGCTCGTGCTTGGAGGGCGGAGTCCAGTTGTCCTCACTGGGCACTCAGACGCTTCTTGGGTTGACGACCAGGCTACACAGCGGTCGTCACAGGGTTACACTTTCAGCCTTGGCTCCGCATCTGTTTCTTGGCGTTCTACTCGCTCGTCTTCTGTTCTCAGCTCCAGTTGTGAGGCTGAAATCTACGCCACAGCCATGGCTGCTCCAGAGTTACGCTGGCTCACCAACCTGCTGACCGACTTGGGAGAGAGGCCTCGTTCTCCTCCAGTTCTGTACGTCGACAACAGGGCCGCCATGGCCTTGTGTGAGGAGCACAGACTGGAGCACTGAACAAAGCACATCGCTCTGCGTTACTTCCTGGCTCGAGAGTTGCAGCAGCGGGGTCAGCTTCGCCTTGCTCACGTGGCCACTCGGGCCAACACTGCTGATATATTCACCAAGGCACTTCCGTCTGGTGACCATCAGCGCTTTTGTACTTTGTTGGGCCTTGTGCCTACGTTTCCACACTTGCTGTAGACTCTGCTTTTACTGTGATCTATATATATATGTACCTGCATGCTTGCTCTTGCTAGGTAGAGATCACTGTACTGTTCTTGTTGCATATATAACTCTGCATGTGAACTGGCCCTGTGGCCTTTTGCTTGTGCTCAGTGTGTGTGGTGACGTTGTGATCCACCCTGAGCTTGCTTTGCTTTTCTTGACCTCTTGCTCTCCCCCACTTTGCCTATGGGGGTGTGTCATGTTAGAATCTAGCAGCAGGAATGGATGCACTATGGAAGAGTAGGGGACAAGTATGAAACCCTAAATGGGTTTGTACCCCATATTGGCTACCCCACTACAGCCTACATATATATAGCATGCATATACTTTGACATATCAAACATTTGCTTATGTTATATTTGTGGGTAGGCTGTAGTGGGGTAGATAATGTGGGGTATAACCCCTTAGGGCTTCCTTCTTGTACAATTCTCTCGATAGTCAATCCACTCCTGCCTAGCTTCGAAGAGGGGCTCGTGCTTGGAGGACGGGGCGACGTTGTCCTCACTGGTCACTCGGACGCTTCTTGGGTTGACGACCAGGCTACGCAGCAGTCGTCACAGGGTTACACCTTCAGCCTTGGCTCTGGTTCAGTTTCTTGGCGTTCTACACGCTCGTCTTCAGTTCTCAGCTCCAGTTGTGAGGCTGAGATCTACGCCACAGCTATGGCTGCACAGGAGTTACGCTGGCTCATATACCTGCTGACCGACTTGGGAGAGCGGCCTCGTTCTCCTCCAGTGCTGTACGTCGACAACAAGGCCGCCATTGCCTTGTGTCAGGAGCACAGACTAGAGCACAGAACGAAGCACATCGCTCTGCGCTACTTCCTGGCTCGAGAGTTGCAGCAGCGTGGTCAGCTTCGTCTTGCTCACGTGGCCACTCGGGCCAACACTGCTGATATATTCACCAAGGCACTTCCGTCTGGTGATCATCAGCGTTTCTGCACTTTGTTAGGCCTTGTGCCTACGTTTCCTCACTTGTTGTAGACTTTGCTTGTACTGTGATCTATATATATACCTGCATGCTTGCTCTGCTAGGTAGAGATCACTGTGCTATTCTTGTTGCATATATATATCTCTGCATGTGAACTGGCCTTGTGGCCTCTTGCTTGTGCTCAGTGTGTGTGGTGACGTTGTGATCCACCCTGAGCTTGCTTTGCATTTCTTGACTGGTCTTGTGACCCTCTGTTCTCCCCCACTTTGCCTATGGGGGTGTGTCAAACTATATATATTATGTTAAGGTGTAGGCTGTAGTGGGGTAGCATATATGGGGTACAACACATTGCTAGGGTTTGTACTTGTACCCAATCTTCCCGTAGTCAATCATTTCCTGACTAGTTTCTGAGATGCTCGAGCCAGTGGCTCAAAGCCATGACACTTCAATTGAGTCAGGCCATTCTCACGCTTCAAGGTCACAGTCCCATTACCAGGTCACATGACTCCATGCCCTGTACCTCTCAGGTGTCATGCTAGGTGTCACGCTTGCAAGCACTACTCCCCAGCACGTCATCTAATTTCACTCTCACACCTCAATGGGCACTCTGCTCCCACCGTTGGCCAAGCCTGTTTGGTGGTTCAGCTTGGCCTCAAGTACTACACGCAATTTATCATTTAAAACTGGAGTTCCCAAAGTTTCTAACTTAGAAATCTTGGTTGGGGCAAGGGTGGTGTCGAGATTTGTGAAGTGAGCATTACAACTAAAGAAACGGTCGACCATAAGTGCCTTTTTCTGCTAAATAAAAAGCAGAGCAAGATGCAACTTGCGCTTTCATTCATTCCTATAACGAATATTCGTTTACTGAATTCAAGTTTTGTGCTTTCCACCGCCGTTTGCGGCATCCAGTAGCTCTCCTCCCAAGGGGACGCGTCCAATTTCGAGTGTGGTGGCGAATTGATCACAAGTTTACACTGGGCAGCTCGCATGTTGAGCTTTTGCCCAGCATTATCACAAAAAGCAGGATTTTTTTTTTCCATGTTGTGTTGCGGATATTCTACTTTTCAACGCGTCACAAATTTTTATTTACAGACTGGGCAGATCGCGAATCGCATTATTGCCCTACAAACCGAAATTGCATCATTCACATTCTTCAGCAGCCCAGCCCAGGATCACTGTCGGCGAATACCCCCCCCCCCCCCCCACCCCCCGCCGCACTCGTCCTTCTTTGCTCATGCTGCTGGTTCTTCAGCGCAACCCAATTTGTCTAGAAATCGCGTTGCTGAAGATGCGCTAACCATCAGTCTCAGTTCCTATTTTAACGCTCAGCTCTCAATCTCTCCCATCTATTCCATCACACTACAACGCCATGGCTCGCGCCATTCTCTCCGTCGGCCTCGCGCTCTTTCCTCGCTGCAGTCCTGGCGCTCTCTTTCACCCAAGGTACCACATTACTCTCGTGCCATCGCGAAACCTAAGACGATGCTCTGTGTCTCGCTTGTGCACTCGTGTTGCATTACTACTCTTTTATCACTTTCGCCTCTACTGCAGCCCACGCGATCCCTCACACCATATGTAGATTAACGCGCTCACCCGATTTTTTCCACATATGCAGCCTCTGGCGCTTGCGTGTTTAGTTGCTTCTTTCTGAATCCCTGCATCGAACGCGCCATTGATCTCATCTCACAGCTCCCCTTGATCCCCTTAATCCTCCGCAAATCCCCTATCCGCCACTCACTCTCCTCCGTCTGCCCACTCATCCCCATCGCACTCTCCCCAGGCCGCCTCCGCTTTTTTTTTTTTTTTCTGCCCCTCCACTCACTCCCTTTAACCTACCCCTACCAGCAACGAGCGCGGTGGCGACAGGCGGCGTCGTGACAGCAGAAAACGCGGCGAGTGCCGCCCTGCCTAACGAAGTGCCGCGCGTGCAGCGCCACCGCAAGCTCCCGTCGGTATCCGTTTGTAAGTCAGTTTACGACTCGTCAGATGGGATTCAGTCGTCTTGCTCGGACAAACCAAACGTAGTAGCCTTGTGTGTCGACTCAAACCCTGAGTCAGCGCCACCGCAAGCTCCCGTCGGTATCCGATGGTACGATGATCATGTGACTCGGATTCAGTCTACTTGTACGGACAAACCACTGGTATAGGGCTCGGCAAACGTAGAATGAGGGACCAGGTCCTCTGCCGTTCCCCTCTGCATTCTAGCCGGTTTTCAAAGTGCTATATTTTCTCTAAATGCCCTGCATTTTCCAGAGTGCTCTGTTTTTCCTCGAAATGTCCGTGCCATTTCCATGCGGAATTGCTGAGTGTCGTGGCATTCGGAATTGCAAGGCCGCAGCCTCCACTTCTGCAGCAAAGAGACACTGCCCGCGTTTCTCCGGCAAAAGCCGAGAACGTATTCTAATCAAGCTCCTCAAATCTCCTATCCTGCCTGCCGCTTCACTGGGCGGTCCCTTTTACACCAGCCTCATGCCAAGACGCGATCGCGCGGAGAATGCAAATCCGCAACTCATACTACAACATGGGTGACATGGACCTGTATAGGCAGTGCGTGGACTCAATCAACGCATGGGGTCCGGGTTGCTCTGGCCAGGCGCCACCGGTACGTCACAGACATGGTGGACGGGCCATGTCAGCACTGTGGTTGTCACGTGCATCCCTTCCCTTGTTTCGTTCCGTCTCTCTCACATGCCAAGTGATCTGGTGTGCCACTCTCACATGCCAGATGTCCCTGGTTTGTCGCTTTCACATGCCATCTGATCATGTGCGTTGCTCTCACATGCCAGATGTCCCTGGTTTGTCGCTTTCACATGCCATCTGATCATGTGCGTTGCTCTCACATGCCAGATGTCCCTGGTTTGTCGCTTTCACATGCCATCTGATCATGTGTGCTGCTCTCACATGCCAGATGTCCCTGGCTTGTCGCCATCACATGTCTTATCGCATGCCAGATGTCCCTGGTTTGTCGCCCTCACATGTCTTATCCCATGCCAGATGTCCCTGGTTTGTCGCCCTCCCATGTCTTATCGCATGCCAGATGTCCCTGGTTTGTCGCCCTCACATGTCTTATCGCATGCCAGATGTCTCTGTTTGTCGCCCTCACATGTCTTATCGCATGCCAGATATCCCTGGTTTGTCGCCCTCACATGTCTCATCGCATGCCAGATGTCCCTTACAGTTCAGGATAAATCACCTCACTTCTGTGTGCACATTCTCTTGGTCTGCCTTTCTCCCCTCCCTTGCCCCTCCCAGCCATAAATATGTGCCTTGAAGGCCAACAAATCCAGGCCCCCACATGTGTTTCAAAAGTCTATGGAGCCTACTCAAGATGATGATTTTAGCTAGTGATAATGCTTCTTTGGTTTCTCACTAGTTTTTTTTTTGTGTGCTTCCGCGTCACATGAAGTTTTATCCCACGGGGTGGGTCAGTGCTTAGAACAGGAAAGACCTAGGGTTTGTTGAATGTGCATCTGCTGCTTTGTTGTATTCTGATTATATATCCCTTCTAATGCCACCTCGTCTTCCATGGCCAATACACGAGGCTTGGGATCGGTGAGAGAATAACAAAACCACTAGGTACCAAAACACCACTCAAGCCCAGTAACGTACCAAGTAGTTCCACTGCTACGCCACATGACTCCACGCCCTAGCGTCTCTCAGGTGTCACGCCTGCGATTTCTCCGAAGTTCACAGTCAGCGTCATGTCTGCATGTACTCAGGTCACAATCCCACTTCTAGGCCATATGGCTCTACGCCCTGGTGCCTCTTAAGCATCACGCATGTAAGTAACTCGACTGCAAAGCCGCATGGCTCCACTCCCTGGCGCCTCTCAGGCGTCAAGCGTGCATGTACTCCGAAGGACAAAGTCCCACTGCCCGGCCATATGGCTCCACGCGCATGTCATGCGCGATGCGACACCTCTCTCAGGCCTCTCTCAACGGAGGTTTGGTGGTTCAGCTTGGTCTCAACCAGTTAACGAACTTATCGTTTTACACACTTTGTGAAACTATCGTTGAGAGAATGAAAAGTTCAACCATAAGCTCTTATGTCTCCTCACCAAAAAATATGCACAGAACTCAACTTCCTCTCTTTCATTTTTTCCTGTAACGAGTGTTCGTTTACTGCATTGAAACTTTTGTGCTTTCCCCCGCCATTTGCGGCATCCAATGTGCTCGCAGTAGATTTCCAGCATCGCTACATACGCAGTATTGCCCTTGCATTATCACCAAAAGGCAGGAAAATTTCCATTTTTGGTTGCGGATTGATTCTGAACCCTCGATCCATCAGGTTTTCTACTTTTGAACGCGTCACATATTTGTTTTTCCAGACCGGGCAGATGCGAATCGCATTATTGCCCTTGTATTATCATCGCCATTGCATAATTCACATCCTTCAGCATCCCAACCCAGAGTCAATCACGCCAATACCCCCGCGCACTCGTCTTTCTTGGCCCATGCTAACGGACCCATTCGCATCTATAAATCCCGCCACTGAACATGCACAAACCATCAGTCTCAGTTCCTACTTTAACGCTCAGTTCTCAATCTCTCCCAGCTAGCCCATCACGCTACAACGCCATGGCTCGCGCCATTCTCTCCTTCGGCCTCGCGCTCTTCCTCGCTGCAATCCTGACGCTCTCTTTCACCCAAGGTACCGTAAAAAGTGAGCCTCGCTCTGACTCGTCACTCCCTCCCCATTGCATCGACCAAGCCATCCAACTAGTCTCGTGCCTCCTCGCAGTTCCTTCAATCCCCCTCTCAATCCCCTCTATCCGCCCCTCACTCCCCTCCTGCCTCTCACTCCCCTCAGTTTGCCCACATCCCATCTCACTCCAATCCTGCCTCTAACGTTATATCTGCCCCTCAATCCTCTCACTCCCCTTAACCCGCCTCTACCAGAAACTAACGCGGCGAGAGGCGTCGTCACAGTAGAAAACGCCGCGAGTGCCGTCCAGCCCAACACAGCGCACGAGCAGAGCCATCGCAAGCTCCAAACCGTTGCGAGGACAAAAACATCCGACGGTACGATGAGACTCATCCTTTAGTACGGACGATTCTGAACGTTGAATGAATGGTCAGGCATTCCCTTGTTCACTTCCTTGGCATTCTATCCGACAATCCAGTGTGCTTGTTATCTTGTGCTCTTATCCTTTTCCACTGCTCTTGAACCCTCTAGCCATGAGGGTTCACTTCACAATTTTAGAATTATGATGAGAACATACTAGAAGCGTCGAATTCCATTTTCTTGCAGCAATGAGAGTCGGACTGCCTTGCCGCGCTTTTTGGCAAAAAAGGTTCACTAACCATGCTCATTGAATTCCCTATCCTTCCTGCTGTCTCTATTGGCGGTGCCTCTGATACCCAGGCATTAGTTGTCTTACAGTGGCCGCGCGGACTGACAGTATTTGCTACAAGTACAAGCCGTGCCTTGACAGACTTAACAGGCAGCGTCTCGAATGCAGCACGCCGCTTACCGTGGTACGTCACAAATATTGCGGACGTGGTTGTCACATGCATCCATTCGCTGCTTCGTTCTGTCGCGCTCAGCATGTCACGTGGTCTGGCGTTTGCTTGCTTTTGTTCGTGATGAAGGCTCGTCGCATGCCAGATCCCTTCCAGTGCAATTGTGGACCACATGATGACACATGTGTGCGTGCAAATGCTGTGGCATTTCCCTTTCTCCCTTCCGTTGCCCCTCCCAGAATATTGACGAAATAACTAAGAAAGGAGGGCTCTAGCTTCGCGTGTTGTGATTGTTTTAGTGTTTCTTTGGTTTCAAGACAGTGCTGTGGTGTGGGAGTTGGTGTCGGATGATGTTTACCCTACAGGGGGGGTCGAGTGCTTAGGGGAGAGAACACCTCGAAGCTATGTGCTTACAGGAAGGAGCTATGTGCTTGGATGTGAACCTACCTCCGCTAGTTGGGTGGCGATCTGCTGTTTTGAATCGTTGATAATACATCCCTTCTATTGTCCTAGGCCATTTTCTGGTCCTATGGCCAGTACTTGGCTTGCGATCGGTGAGTGAAAGAATATGACGCATAATAATCAGATACCAGAACAATATGGCAGGCCAGTAACATAGCAAAGTGTTTCCCATACTATTTTGTGCAAAGTAATCTGCTGTGCACTTCACATCCACTAAGAAAAAAAATATTCTGCCATTGCTGTGCACAGGCCAAGCCAGCTTCATTGGTGGCCTGTGAGTGGAACCATAGGCTATTGATGCAATTATTATTGGCTCTGTTGGCTCAAAATTTAATCACTATGTATGTATATATGGAAATCAGCTGTCATGCCTTTATATCATCGCGATTCCTACAGCCACACATGTGGTTTCACTGCCCCAGGGGGCCAGCCCAACCCCGACTCTCTCAATCGTCTCAACGAGAACTCTGCTCACAAGGTTTACTCTCAGCGCGGCTATATGCCCCGTATGCACAAAAGCGTCAGTGAATGAGTTCCATACAGTACACAAAAGCCACTTTTCATCCGCACTGTGAATGGCGGACAGAAAACAGCTTGCCTCGTGTGACAGCTCCTTTGAGGCAATCAATTTGACTCACAGAGTTTATGTTCGTACATTGTGAAAGAAATAGAATTTTGAGGTGCGACGTGTAAAACAACTGCGAGTTGCGACAATGATACATCTCAATCCGCCCCTCACTCATCCAGTCCGTCTCTTGCTCCCCCCAGACCGTCCCTCACCCCTGTCAGTCCACCCCCCACCCCCATCAGATCGCCGTTTACTCCTCTCTGCCCATCCCATTCCGCCCAGGCCTCCATTGCTTAGCCTACTCCCACAATCTGCCACTCACTCTTCTTTCCATTCACTCTCCTCTCGTCTCCTTTCTACTCCTCAACCTGCCCCTGGCAGCCAGAGCATTAACAGGATTCATCACAGCAAGGAGTGCTGCAAGTGTGACCCGGCTCCCCACAGTGGACAAGCAGCACCATTCCAAACTCTGAAAATCTGGCACCGTCACTGCAAATGCCTAGAATGCGTGTACAGGCATTGAGGTAGGGAGGAGGAGAAGCTACTTCCTCAAATTCTTCACTACTGTTATATTCTAACATGAAATCCTTGCTTCTTTTCCATAGAGGTCTTGGATTTTTCATGCGATTCTTGTCGGTCATGCCATGGAATCCACATATTTAGAGAAAACACAATATTTTCCTGCTACAATGAGACTTAGCCTTCCTTCTTGTTGTCGCTTTCCATGCAAGGCCAAAGAAAAATCACTACCATGCTTCCTATATCCCCTCTTCTACCTGCTGCCTCACCAAGTGGCGCCTTGCCGTACAATCTGGAGACCTCGTTTCTGATAGCCATTTCACCGATTGTGCAGTACTTGATCTGTAGCTTAACTCTGGCTTCAATGGTGGCCAACCCAACTTGCAAGTGTCAGCAAAATGCCCAGATAAACATCATGCTCCCAAAACTGCCACATTATCTCATGTTCGACCTCACCCACCCAAGCAACCCGACAAGCCTTAGGAGAACTCCAAAATGGGTACACATGCATAACCAGAGGCGGCATCACCACAACCCTATGAGACGAATATCCTTTCAAGCGAGCAGAAGCTCCATCGAGTAGGCTATCCCACATAGAGACTCCAGGTCCTTACCCTTGCAACAGGCCCAACAATGCTTGACACAGCTCTTGGCAATTGCTGACACTTCAGGGACGAACAAGCATGCAACCAGGCGAGTCAGTCGAACAGCACGTATATCCGGATTGAGGTCGGCGAATCAGTTTTGAGAACCAGGGATTGAGTAATGCCTGTTAGTGATGGTGTGTGCTGATTAGTGAAACATCGGCCCGCTTCCCTGCACTAGAAGAACCTTTCGCTACGAAATCTCTTCGTTTCCTCCATGCTCACAGGCACGAATTGTCATGCTAGCTGCCGCCCGAGGTACCCATCGCCATACCACGAGCAAAAAGGTTAGGTTAAGGGGAGCGTGTGGGTTGGGGATGGGAGTGATGGGAGAGATTGGAGGTAGTGGGAAGGGAGTGAATAGAAGAGAGGAGAGTAAAGGCAAGAGAAAAGAGAATGGGGAAGAGAGAGGAATGAGAGGAAGAGAGGAGAGTGTCCGAATTGAGGGGACTATTGTTGCCTGCTGTGATGATGCTTGTTGTGCTCTCTGAAGTGTGCGTTGTGAGACACCTGCCGGCCACATCACGAGCGATAGGGGCTGGTTGAGGGAGTGTGTGGGGAAAATGGGAGTGAGAGGAAGGTAGGGGAATGATTTGCAGAGGCACATATCATGCACTCTGAAGTGGTTGCTGCACAAGGCACCCGCTGCCACGCCACGGGCGATAGGGTCAGGTTGAGGGGAGTGAGTCAAGGTGGGTGGTGGATGGGTGGGTGGGTGGGTGCACTCAAGGAGGTAGACGCTGAGTGCAAACATCTAAGGTGGTAGCTTTGAATTGCTCAACATGACCGTGGTTTCGCTTGCATTGGCAGCTGCTGGAGTAGGTGAGGTGGGACTGGGTGAGTGGTTGAGAGGGTGCATGGGTGGGTGCATGCAAGGATATATATGCTATGTCCAGATGTTTAAGGTGGTAGCTTTTGAAGTGCTCAGCATGAACAAGGGTTTCTTGCATTGGCAACTGTTGCAGCAGGCCAGGTGTGTGCTCCAAGGCGATGCATAGTGTCAGAGGTCCACTGGTGATCCCCGATTGATCCTAGGGAAGGGTTACAGGCTCGTTGTCCTGGGGGGTTATGGGCGCACTGACCCGCTACTTAACAAGCCCTTTTATCCCAATGGTCTAGTGGTTGGGATTCTGACATGGTATCAGAGGGAAGGTCTCGGGTTCGAATCCCAGTGTGTGCACTTCGGGCATCCCAGTGCGGGGGGGTGTCAGAGGTCCACTGGTGATCCCCGTGTTATAGTCACAATAGGCTTGAATGTGCCTAAAACGAAAGATAGAGAGGACAGACGGATTTCTGCACAGCGGCTTCAAACGTTGATAGCGTTCTGCTCACAGCTGCAAATGACTTGATTCAAATTGGATCTGGAGCGTCTTCACGTCGTCTACAATTATCAATTTAGATTGCACGATTTGATAAAGAATTGACGACACAGAGTCGGTTTGAACGAACGGTACTATGGCAGCCACTATAGTCTTAGAACACAAGATAGGAAGAGTTACGAGTTGGGAATGACTCCCAGCTCCTACAAACCCCAAGAGCCGAGGTACAGTGATGTGGAACAGTGCCACACTGTCCCCAACCACGAAGGGTCTCGAAACTACCCTTCACTAGGGCCTACACCAAGTGAAATGTTACACTACACAAAGTAATGTAACTATCTTCAAATTCTTGAGGTGTACCCTTTTGGCGATCTTCGAAATCACTTGAGGCTTGACACCAAGGCTCGGGCTCTTCATCACAAACTCATCCTTGAGTTCTTGATGGGTCTGCTGCACACACCTGCGACACGCCGAACGTTCGACACAGGACAAAATAGAAACCGCGCACGACAAAATAGAAACCGCGCGCGAGACACAAACGACCGCGTAACACGCGTCTAGCGATAACTCGCTATTGACTCGACACACACACTCGACATCATGACTCAACATTCACACACAATTATAAGCATGAAATATATATTATCCCATGCCCTCATACCATTCCATACACACACACATTCACGCACACGGACAACAAGCCGAGTGCAAACCGTAGGGTTGCACCAACAAACTCCCCCTCGGATTGTTGGCCTTAGGATATGTTGCTCTCTCAGTTCAGAGCCATCCCAGCCAGCTTGCAACACTTCCAATGCTGCTGCTCCACCAGCCTCTTGGTCATCATGTCAGCCGGCTGCCCCGTGGTCTTCACGTAGCGCAACTCAACTTCACCCGCGGTTACCATGCTCCTCGTCCAATGCCACTTCACCCTCATGTGCTTCGTGAGTCCATGCAACACAGGGTTCTTAGCAAGAGCAATGGCACCCTGGCTGTCACAGTACAGTGGGGTAGGTCCTTGCTGCTCCTCCCCCAATTCAGCCAACAAACGCCGCTGCCACACAATCTCCCGTACGGCACGGAAGAGTGCCATGTACTCGGACTCCACCGAGCTCAAAGCTTGGTCAACCTGCTTCTTGCTCTCCCAAGCAGTTGGGCCTCCACCAACACAGCATATGAAGCCTCCCACACTTGTCATGTCCTCTGGTTCTGATGCATATGAAGCATCCGAGTAGGCGGTGAGGAACAAACGCCCGGGTTCAACACCATCCGCGCCCTTTTGGCGCCTTTGTGCCGCCGCCGAGTATTGCAGCCCAACGGTCGGTGTTTGGCCAAGATACTTGGCCACCCTCATTCCAGCTGCTACCTGCTCCTCATTAGGGCATTGCACAACCCTAGCCAGCTGCCCGGTAGCAAACGCGACGTCCGGTCGGGTGTTTACCGCCGCATACATGAGGCTGCCCACCAACGAGTGAAATCGGCGCCTCTCCTCTTCACCAACGCTCTCCTCCTCTGGTCCCTTCACACACTTGAACCCAGAGGGAAAGGGTGTAGCCACATGGCCTTCACTCTGCCCAAAGTTGGCAGCCAATGCCTCCAGGTACTTTCGTTGATGCACCCGCATGCACCGCTTCTCCACATCTCGTTCGATGTGGAGCCCAAGGTAGAAGCTCACGTCACCAAGGGCCTTGCACTTGAACTTGTCTTGAAGCTTCAGCATCACCTCCTTCACAAGGTCAGAAGAGGGTGAGAAAATGAGGATGTCATCCACATAAACCACCATGAAACTCCTCTGCTCCCCCTCGCCAAGCATGAACAAGGAGTGATCGGCCGTTGAGGGAGTGAAGCCGATCCCCTCCAACACTTTGCGCAGCTTCATGTACCATTGCCTAGGGGCCTGCTTCAGCCCATAGAGGGCCTTCTTCAGCTTCCACACTCTGCCACTACCATCATCAAACCCCTCTGGCTGCGCCATAAAAATCTCCTCCTCAAGGATGCCGTTAAGGAATGCCGTTACGATGTCCATTTGCTTTACTACCCATCCTTTGATGGCGGCTCCCGCGAATAGGGTTCGCAGCGTCGTCGGCTTCACCACAGGGGCAAACAGCTCCTTGAAGTCCACCTTCTCCTTCTGCTGGTACCCCTTGGCTACAAGCCTAGACTTGTAGCGCTCGATCTTGCCGTCGGCATCCGACTTGATTTTGAAGAGCCACTTGGACGTTATCGCCGTACGCCCCTCCGGTAGCTCCACCAATTCAAACGTGTCATTCTCCTCGATGCTCTTCAGCTCACTCTCCATGGCCTTCTTCCACTCCTCAGCATCACTACTCTCCAAAGCCTCCTTGAGAGTTGCTGGTTCTCCCGGCATCTCCACCGGAGAGAAGAACGCGAAGGCACACTCCTCGTAGTCACTCTCCTCGTCGTCTCCGACCATCATTGCCGCTCCGCCCAGGGCTGTCTTGCCCTGCTTTCCCGGCGCATCATAGGTCAGCCTATTAGGGGGTTGAACTCTCCTCTTCCCCCTTCCTTCCTCCTCAGCTGCAGGGACTTGAAGGCCTTGGCGTTGCTGCGGTGTGGCTCGAATCCGTGGAGCACTCGTAGTACGGGAAGGAAGTGACGGTGCACGCTCGCTCACTTGCTGCACCTCCTCCTCTTCTTCCTCTGCATCATTGGCCTCCTCTCCCCCATTCACAAGGGAGGATTGCCTTGTGGTTGTGCTGCCGCTGCTCAGCTCCAAAGGCAGCTCCACATGCTCCAAACCGGAACTCTTCACCTCCCCAAACCGCACGCCTATCTTCGCCTCATTCTCCGCCTTCCAATCCTTGTACATGAAGTTCTCCATGAACTTGCAGTCCCTTCTCACCAAGAACTTCTTGGTGAATGGGTCCCAAAGAAGCCATCCCTTGCTGTTTTGAGCCATGCCCAAGTGCACGGCCCACACCGCCTTGGCACCAAGCTTGTTGTGCCGAAGATGCTTAGGCACGAGCGCCATGCACATGCACCCGAACACCCGAAGCATATCCACCTTTGGCTTCCTTCCTAGCCACTCCACATAGGGCACCCATTTGTCTGCTCCCACATGAGTCAAGGCTCTGTTCTTGGCCACACACGCGCTCCGCACCGCATCAGGCCAGAAATAGTCGGGTAGCCCGGCTTCAATGAGCAACCCGCGTGCCGCCTCCGTGATTGTGCGGTTCGCTCGCTCGGCGATGCCGTTCATTGCAGGGGAGTATGGCATGGTGAGGGAGTGGCGAATACCATTCTTCTTCAGCCACAACCCAAACTCCTTGCTCAGGAACTCTCCCCCTCGATCGGTGCGGATTGACTTGACTAGACGGTCTTGTTGCCGCTCCACCATCGGGAACCAATCCGTCTTCAACGTTTCAGCCACGTCGCTCTTCTTGGCCAGCACGTACACCCAAGTCATGCGGGTGTAGACGTCGACAATGGTGAGAAAATACTCAGCTCCAGCAGCTCCAAGCTTCAGGGGGCCCACCACGTCCATCACCACCTCATCAAGCGGTGCCTTTGCCGTTGCCTCCGAACTAGGGAACGGAAACCGGGTGAACTTGGCTTGAATGCACGTTGGGCAGCCAAGCACCTCATCGGGCTCCCCCTTCACACGTATGCCAGCAACCATCTCATTCTTCACTAGCTGCTGCAAGATGGGCAGGGCCACATGCCCCATGCGCCGATGCAAGGTGAGCCAATCACACTCCCCCGTAGCCGAAGTTGGATTGGAGAATGCCGCGCTCGCAATAGCGCCCCACATACTCTCTCCGTAGTCCTCCTCCGCTGCTGCCTCTGGGTTCTCCTCACCCTTTTGCTGCTCCTTGGTTGCTGCACCACTCTCCTTAGGTTCACTGAACTTGCTGGTCCCTCCAGGTTTGCTCTTCTTGAGCTCATTCTCCTTAGCGCGACTGTTCGCGCCATCGTCGCTACCGACCGCTCCATCCTTGGTGCTGATGCTTGCTGCCACTTGCCTCTCCTTAGGCATAGGGACCACTGGGATCTGCCACATCTCGTTGTAGACATCCCAGTCCTCATGAAGGTCCCAAAGAATTCGATCGCCAAGCCTTGCGGTGTAGGTCTTGGCTCCCTTCGAGTTCGTGTCCATGCCGGCCTTTGCCAACCGCCGCACGGAAATCAGGTTTGCAGCAAGGCTGGGCACCCAAAGCACGTTCTTGAGGCCCACCATCTTCCCATCAGCACCCTTGAACATGGCCTTGCCCATGCCTTTCACCTCTGCTCGCTGCCCCAAAGCCGATGTGACATGCTTCACCGGTGACGGCTCGAGTTCGGTGAGCAAGTCCGGGCGAGGTGTCATGCTATAGGTAGCGCCACTATCAATCACCCAATAGTCCAGGGGGTGTAGGGTCACCTTCCCCACAGCTGCTGGCTCCTCAAAGCCTTCATCCTTCTCTGGACCAGCCGGTACTTGCGTCGACACGAAGTAGAATAGACCCGGGTATCGATCGTCGCTCGGGTCCTTGTCGTTGTCTCCGCTCTTCATGTTTGCAGCTCCGCCACCGCGACCGCCACGGCCTCCACGGCCTCGTCCTCTCCCTCCTCCTGCTCCTCTACCCTCTTGGCCTTGAGCAGGGGTCCAACCATCAGGGAGTTTGTAGCAGTCGCGCCACATGTGTCCGCTCTTGTGGCAATAGTGACACTCGCCGTCGAATCGGCCGCGACCGCGTCCGTAGCTCTTGTCGTCGCTGCCGTAACCGCCACTCCTGCGGCCTCCGCCGAAGTTGCTGCCACCAAACCTTCCTCCCCCTCGTCCTCTGCCTCTTCCTCGACCATATCCACGGCCGATGCTCGCTGCCCCAGCGCCATCCGCACTCGCCAACTCACGGCGGCGGAAATCCTCTTGAAGGATAGCTCGCTTCACGTCTTCAAGCGAGAGGCGGGGCAAGTCGCGATTAAGGTTGATGATGAGCGAGGACCATGACTCTGGGAGTAAGGCCAGCAACTTGGTCTTCTTTTGGAGCTCACTGTAGTTCAAATCAGCTCCCTCAAGCCGCGTCAACAAGTCGAAGAATTTCTGCACCCCTTCTTCAACCGCTTCGTCTTCTTCAATTCGTAGTGCCTCCATTTGCCGTTCCAACACCACCGCTACCGCCGCTGTTGCAGGAGCATGTACACCCTTGAGAGCAGCCCATGCCTTTGGTCCTTTCTCTGGTTCACGCTGGAATGGCTTGATGTGACGGATCTGACTGCTCCCCAACGCTTGCCCAAGTAAGAGATAGCCTTGTGCGCTCTTCCGCACCCACGGGCTCTTCTCCGGGTCGTTCTCGGGGCGCTTCTCCGTTCCTTCCATCACCTCCAGCAGGTCATAGTGGTCAAAGATGTTCTCCATCTTGAAGGACCATTCAGCAAAGTTGTCACCGTTGAACTTGTCAAGCCCAAACACCCTAGGCTCATCCCTAGGTGGGCCAAGACTTGGTTGCATGGGCGCCATGGCTGAATCACGGGGTTGGCCTTGAGCTTGAGCTTCTCCACTGCCACCAGCACCTCTGCCACCCCTTTCCTCAGGTCGAGACATTGTCGAAACTGCTCCAAGGATACCACTTGTTATAGTCACAATAGGCTTGAATGTGCCTAAAACGAAAGATAGAGAGCACAGACGGATTTCTGCACAGCGGCTTCAAACGTTGATAGCGTTCTGCTCACAGCTGCAAATGACTTGATTCAAATTGGATCTGGAGCGTCTTCACGTCGTCTACAATTATCAATTTAGATTGCAAGATTTGATAAAGAATTGACGACACAGAGTCGGTTTGAACGAACGGTACTATGGCAGCCACTATAGTCTTAGAACACAAGATAGGAAGAGTTACGAGTTGGGAATGACTCCCAGCTCCTACAAACCCCAAGAGCCGAGGTACAGTGATGTGGAACAGTGCCACACTGTCCCCAACCACGAAGGGTCTCGAAACTACCCTTCACTAGGGCCTACACCAAGTGAAATGTTACACTACACAAAGTAATGTAACTATCTTCAAATTCTTGAGGTGTACCCTTTTGGCGATCTTCGAAATCACTTGAGGCTTGACACCAAGGCTCGGGCTCTTCATCACAAACTCATCCTTGAGTTCTTGATGGGTCTGCTGCACACACCTGCGACACGCCGAACGTTCGACACAGGACAAAATAGAAACCGCGCACGACAAAATAGAAACCGCGCGCGAGACACAAACGACCGCGTAACACGCGTCTAGCGATAACTCGCTATTGACTCGACACACACACTCGACATCATGACTCAACAGTCACACACAATTATAAGCATGAAATATATATTATCCCATGCCCTCATACCATTCCATACACACACACATTCACGCACACGGACAACAAGCCGAGTGCAAACCGTAGGGTTGCACCAACACCCCGATTGATCCTAGGGAAGGGTTACATGCTCGTTGTCCTGGGGGGTTATGGGCGCACTGACCCGCTACTTAACAAGCCCTTTTATCCCAATGGTCTAGTGGTTGGGATTCTGACACATAGGTGGGATGTGTGGGAAGAAGGGACTTTGAGTCGACTCAATAAGCAGGAAGGGAAAACAACGAGTAGTGGGTGAGGGGGAAAGAAAGAAGGTAATGGGTAAGGATTGAGCGATAGGAAGAGAGGGGAGTATGGGTAAGAGAGGGGAGCGAGGGGAAAAGAGGGGGAAGAGGGGAAGAGAGGGGAGTGAATGGAGGAGCGTATGTCGTTGCCAGAAATACGGCTCGCATATCATATTTCGGTTGAGGGGACTGAGAGCAGTGAGGGCGGATTTAAAGCATTTTGGGAATTATTGTCGGAGCAATTACGATGGATTTGGACGCATTGGAGTAGATTGTGGGAGAAGTGAGGGGATATGAATTAGGTCTATGCAACATGAAAAAAAACTATGTCCATAATGTTGAACGGAAATAAGCCTCTGCGTATCTTTGAGACCAAGTTGAAAAATGTAATACAGTAGATGTGTGATGGAGCCGTCTGCATCAATCTTAGGAGTGAAGTGCCGATTTTCCATAGAGGATGTTCTTCTCGACGTTCTAATGAACGACTCTCACTTATACGATCAATGGTAGGTTTGTGCTCCATGGTTTCGTGTTCCCTTCCTTGATAGGAGCGGTGTTAAGATGCCCAATACGACAGGTTTTTCCATTAAAGAAAAAGAAGTGAATGGAGCAGACAATTTGTTGCAATAAAAAAATTAAGTGAAGGAACATTCCCGTACGTAACAGGAGCAAACAGTACCGAGGATGAAGTCGAGGAGTCAGGCGAGCCGAAGCGACAACGCCAATTGCCAGGTCGAGACCGATTGTGGCAGAAAAAAATGAATTGGAGTTGGCGGGAACAGGTTTGAAACAGGTTCCCGCGCCGCACGGTTGGATTTCGCTGTAATAAGGGAATGTACCCTTAGAGTACATGGCTAGCTAGGACTTTTCGTATTCCTTTGTATTCCTATAAAAGCCAATGTATGCATCTGCTATAAGCACTTCGATCAGTTACATTCACTCAGATTTGAGGTCAATGCTTCCGCTGCAATATCACTGCGATCAACCCTGAGCTGATCCTAACTAAGTCCCCCGTGGGATTATAACATGGTATGAGATCTACTCAGGGATTCTTCGCACACCCACTTCCAAAGATCTGTACACCCCGAAAGTGGCGAAAGGCACACGCCCACGCGTCAGAATGGCCGGAGGATCTGGAGGCCAAACAAATATAACGGCTGAAGCTCAGCCCAACCCTACCGAGACATCAGAGGCAACAACTACGACCAGCTATGCCGCCCTCGAGCAGTTACTTCAACGACTATCAACTCTGGAGCAAAGACTCCAAACGCTGCGAAATGGCGACGCGGGAACCTCCTCCCAACCTACTCAACCCACTCAACTGGTCGCATCTGACCGTGGAACTGCCCCGCACACCTTCTCCCTTAACACAAACAATTTAACACCGACAGCCCCCCGTCCAAGTGATGATGTGGAAATGAGAACGAGAATGAATGAACTATGAGTGAAGTGAGTACATATGGGAAACCCTAATTGTGTTGTACCCCCTATGGGATACCCCACTATGGCCTACACAACAGCATAAGCTATATATATATGTTCTGACACACCCCCATAGGCAAAGTGGGGGAGAACAAGGGGTCACAAGACCAGTCACGCAAAGAACAGCAAGCTCAGGGTGGATCACAAAGTCACCACACAGTCCGAGCACAACGACAAGGCCACAAGGCCAGTTCACATGCAGGAGTGCACATATATATATAGAGCTAGACAAGCAAGAGCAGGTATATATATGTGACAGTACAAGCAAGGTCAAGAGGAGAGCAAGTGAGGCAAGACAGGTACAAGACCCAGCTGAGTGCAGAAGCGCTGATGGTCACAAGGCGGAAGTGCCTTGGTGAACACATCAGCAGTGTTGGCCTCAGAGGCCACGTACGCAAGTCGCAACTGACCACGCTGCTGCAGCTCACGAGCAAGAAAGTAACGGAGAGCAATGTGCTTCGTTCTGTGCTCCAAGCGCTGCTCTCGACACAAGGCCAGCATGGCCTTGTTGTCTACGTACAGCACTGGAGGAGAACGAGGCGGCTCTCCAAGGTCAGTCAGCAGGTAGGTGAGCCAGCGAAGCTCCTGTGCAGCCATGGCCCCGGCGTAGATCTCAGCCTCACAACTGGAGCCGAGAACAGAGGACGAGCGAGTAGCCCGCCACGAGACAGAGCCGGAACCAAGACTGAAGGTGTAACCCTGCGACGACCGCTGCGTAGCCTGGTCGTCAGCCCAAGAAGCGTCCGCGTGCCCAGTGAGCACCACTGGACTCCGCCCTCCAAGCACTAGCCCCATGCCCGACGTACTGCACAAGTAGCGCAACACCCTCTTCGCTGCAGCCATGTGCTCTGGTCGGTGTCTCCCAGGAGCAACATAGCGTGCAAGAATGCTAAGAGGGTATGCAAGGTCAGGTCGTGTGCAGGTCATCAGGTACATGAGGCAACCAACAAGCTCTGGGTACGGGCCACTCGACTCTACGGACTCATCCGAAGGCAGAGCTGAGAGCGAGTGGCGAGTAGACAGAGGAGTGGCCTGAGGCGAGGAGTACGTGAAGCCGAAGCGCTGAAGGACCTGCTGCACCATGTGTGACTGAGTCAAGGTAATGGTGCGGCGTGCTCTGTCCCGAGTGATCTGCAAGCCAAGGTAGCTGCGCAGTTCACCCAGGTCTGTGCACGTGTGTCTCTTCTGCAGCTCGGACTTCACGTAGGCTAGTCCAGCAGTGTCAGCTGTGGCAAAGACCAAGTCGTCGACGTACACGAGGATGTAGAACGGCGGCAAAGAAGTGTCGGTGCGCAGAAACAACGACGGGTCAGCAGTAGAGGGAGCAAACCCAAGAGCCGCAAGCGTAGTCCTCAGTGTGTCGTGCCACTCACGCGGTGCCTGGCGGAGACCGTAGACTGGCCGTCGGAGGCTCCACTGGGTGCCAGGAGGGAAAGTCCCAGTGAAGCCAGGTGGACGGCGCAGCCAGATCTCCTCGTGCAGGCTACCCTGCAAGAAAGCAGTGCTGAAGTCAAGAGAGTGGAGCTCGTAGTCGCGCTGAGCGGCTATGTGCAGCAGCACCCGAAGAGTGGTCATCTTCGGGGTGGGAGAGAAGGTCTGAAAGTAGTCAACTCCCTGCCGCTGACTGAAGCCACGAGCGACGTACCGCGCCTTGAAGACAGGTGGAGAGCCCGGCGGCCGCTTCACTCTGAAGATCCACATGCCACTGACGATGTTCGCCCTTGGAGGGGGAACCGCGTCAACGTAGGTGCCTGTGGACTTCCAGGACGCCATCTCTGCATCCATAGCTGCCTGCCACTGAGAGGAGTAGGGACCCTCTACGGCCTCCGCGTAAGAGCGCGGAGTCGGGATGTCTAGTGCATCCGGGTCTCCCTCAGGGGCAAGTAGTACGGACGCGAGATGAGGTGAAGCAGCAGCCAGACACTGGAACTCCTCCTGCCTGTCCTCAAGGACGTCCGTGCCAAGAGCACACTCACCCCCGACGGACGGAGGACAGACAGACGCAGACTCAGCAACAAGACCGGCAGCGTAGTCTAGACGACAGCGAGCAGCAAAGTCGACGAGCTCAGCAACAAGAGCAGACGCAGCAGTGGACTCAAAAGAGGGGTCAGTGACGACAGTAGCAAGGAGACGTGTGACAGTAGGACTGGTAGCACGAAGAGAGTCGGACTCTGGGTCGGTAAGTGCAGGAAGAGAGGACTCAGATGGAGAAGGCAAAGGGGCACGCAGAGGAGCAGTGGACGGACGCAAAGACATCCGGTGCGTGCCAGGGACAGGAGGAGGACGCTGACGCGAACCGCGACCACTAGCGCGAGCAGCACGAACAGGCGACACAGGACGAGACGCAGGCTCACGACGCTCAGCAAGACCTCCAGTGGGACCAGTGTAAGGAGAGGGAGCAGGAAGTGGGGAGGCGGGCTCTAACTGGGACTGTGACTGAACAGGCGGTGGACACGCTGCAGGAGGAGAAAGACCAAGAACCTGCTGTAGGAGTGGAACGAAGTACGGCCGAGGCCGCGCGGCGACTCCAGACACAGCAGGGACAGCACCCTCAGCAGCAGCACCAGCGCCAGCAGCACCTCCAGGGGCAGGACCTCCAGCAGCACCAGCAGCACCAACACCCGCAGCAGCTCCAGCTCCAGGCGGACCCGAAGGCCCAGCAGCTCCGGGACCAGCGGCACAAGTACCCTCAGCAGTCGAAGGAGCTCCGGCTCCAGCAGTACGTCTCCAGCGGCGAGCAAACCACTCGCGCAGCTCCTGTGGAGAGAGGGGCTCCCGCCGAGGCGAAGCACCCGGAGAACCGCCAGGTCCCGCACCGCCAGACGCCACAAGGGGAGGTCCAGTGGCCGCAGGCTCCGCAGCTCCAGACGCAGCACCCCCTGGCTCAGCACCCCCAGTCGCAGCACCCCCAGGCTCAGCACCCCCAGACTCCGCACCCCCAGGCTCAGCACCCCCAGTCGCAGCACCCCCAGGCTCAGCACCCCCAGACTCCGCACCCCCAGGCTCAGCACCCACGCGCGTAGCACCCCCAGAGTCAGCACCCCCAGGCTCAGCACCCGCAGCAGGACCAGAGTCACCAGCAACCTCGACCGGCTCGACTGCGTCTACCTGGGACACACCTGAAGGGGCAGGACCCTGAGGGGGAAGGGGGTCTACCGGGGGGGGACCTGGCACAAGGAAGTGCGGTGGCGGGGGGAGGGAAGGAGTGCGGTAGGGGAAGAGGCGGTAGAAGGGGACTGACTCGTCGAACGTGACGTCCTGGGAGGACAGAACACGACGAGAGGAGGGGTGGTAGAACTGCCACCCTGGGGCGTCAGGGGGGAAGCCGAGGAAGACACAGGGAGCAGCACGAGGGGACAGCTTGTCCGCAGACAAGTCGCGGACAAACGCCCGAGATCCCCAGACACGGAACGCAGACGCATCGCCGACCTTCCCCGTCCACAGCAGAGCTGGGGAGGTCTCCGGCCGGGAGACCCTGGGGTGAAGGTTGATCTGATGCGCCGCGTACCGAACCGCAAACGGCCACAGAAAATGGGGGGCAGCCGCATGCATCATGGACGTACGAGCGACGTCCATGACCATGCCAATGCGGCGCTCAGCAATCCCATTTTGCTGTGGAGAGTCCGGAAGCGTAAAGGTCTGGCGGATGCCTCGTGCACGACAGTAGGCTCGCAGAAGGCCAGAGGAGAACTCTCCACCTCGGTCAGAGTGCAGACGCAGAACAGGAAAGTCCGAGCCGAAGCTCCTCCTGAGCTGGAGACGAGCTGCGCGGATCCAGTCGATCAACACCTCAGTAACATCACCCTTGCTGCGCAAGGGGAAGACTGTGGTGTAACGCGAGTAGTCGTCAACCACCAGCAGGAAGTAGCGCTCGTGACCCTGCCCACGGACGCGGGCCGGGCCCCACACGTCCATGTGAAGCGTCTGCAGAGGAGCCTCTGTCGGGGGAAACTGGGAGGAGTGAGGGGCAGCCCGGAGCCGCCCCTCGACACAGGGGACACAGGAAGGTCCGGGTCCCGAGGGAAGGGGAGGGAGAGACCGGGGAAGACCAGAGACAAGGACACGGGAAGCCATGCCCCGAAGACGAGGCAAGGAGGGGTGGCCAAGACGGTGGTGCCACAGGAGAGTCTCCTGAGACAGGCGGCGACACGAGCAGGGGGCAGACTCAGGACCAGACCTGGACGCAGCAGCAAACACCTGACCCGACGCAGCTACCTGGCCAGACGCAGGGACAGGAGGAGACTCAGTGGTCAGGGTGTAGAGACTCGACCCCGGCCGACGCGAAAACGTGGCCAGGTGTCGGCCTGTGCGGGCGTCCGAGCAGTGGGTCACCCGCTGACTCGCAGGAGTAAACTGGTGAACCCCCGCATCCTGCAGGTCAGCACCACTCACCAAGTTCGTCGAGAACGAGGGGAGGTACAGACCAGACAAGGTGCCCGAGGGGGCAGCCGGACACGGGAGGACAGTGGAGAAGTGAGAGAGGACAGGACCCCCAGAGGGGTCAGCCAGGGAGACTGCAACCGGCCGGCCAAGCGGCGTGAGTGTGGTGCGGTCTCGAAAGAAGGAGCGAGAAGCCCCTGAGTCAAGCGTGAAGGTGAGGGAGGCCGAAGCCGACGCAGTACCTGAGAGCGCAGCCTCACCAGTACCTGAGAGTGCAGACGCACTGGCACCTAGAGCAGCAGCCGCAGAAGTACCTGGCGCAGCAGTACCAATGCCCGGGTCGGGCGGGAAACACCGGTAACAGTCACCCTCCTCACTAATAGTCACAGCATACATGGCAGCAAGGATAGCATCAAAGTCAAGATCAAAGATAGCTACGCCAGCCCTAGACAGCTCTCCCCAACGGGGAATCTCACTAGCCTCGGGGAACTGCTGACGCCAAGCGTCCGTCAGGCGGCCAAAGCAGCGCTGGGTGGGGTGGGCACCTCCACACTGCTCACCCGCGCGGTCGCCGGAACGAAGGACGTAGGTGCACGGACCAAAACCCCCACCCCGCTGACGCTGAGTGTACCACTCACGGAGCTGCTGGGGCGGGGGGATGTCCCGCGAACGCTGCTGCTGCTGCTGCTGCTGACGCTGGCCACCACCAGAGCCGCTACGCTGCGGGGCACCACCCCGACCAGCTCCACCCCCTCCGCCACCGCCGCCTCCACCTCCACCACCACCGCTGCCTCCGCTCCCACCGCTGCCGCCGCCACCGCCTCCTCCTCCGCTGCTGACACCGCCACCACCGCCCCCGCCACCACTCCCACCGCCACTCCCACTCCCTCCGCCGCCTCCACCGCCACCTCCACCGCCCCCGCCAGGTCCACCCGCGCCCTTGCCCCCCTTGCCCCTGCCAGGGCGGCGTCTCCCGCTAGGGGCAGACGCCGCGCAGACCGACTCAAGACCAAGCAGGTCGGCAGCAGCAGCAGAGGCAACAGAGGGCAGCAGGGGGGAAGGAGAACACCCCTCAAAGATGGGGGTGCGAGGGTCACCACGAGAGGCTCCTACAGCGACGATGCTCTTCTCCGCCGCCAGGAGGGACTTCTCGAGGAGGTCGACAGTGAGAGTGGTGGGACAGACTGAGAGGAAGTGGTCCCTGACTACGTGAAGGGAGTCAGGGAGGCGTGTGACTATGTAATAGAGAGTGATGTACATGGGGGGGGGGTTCTTGGCGCAGAACTCAGCAGGAAGGGCGGCACGGTAGCGAGTGTCACTAGTGCGGAGGTGCGTAATGAGGTCAGCGACAGTGGGAAAGGCAGCAAGGTCAGGAAAGAGGTACGGTAGCATGAGGCGGCTAAGGGCAGCAGTGGCAGGGGAAGAGTAGCGCGCAACTACAGCGTCGTACAAGGTCTGAGCACTCTTGTACTGACTAAAGTGCGCGCGCTCAGTGGTAGGCAGGTGGCGACGCACAGCAAGACGTGCAGCAGCGTCGCGGGTGGCCCACTGAGAGCGAACAGTGGGGTCAGCATCAGCAGCAGGGGCAGGAGAGGCGCCAGAGGTGAGGTCAAAGAGGGAAAGACCGTCCGCCCTATCGCACTGTAAGAACAGCTGCAGGTCGTCGACCCAGACCTCAAAGTCAATGGCTCGACCCTCAGCGTCAAAAGCGAGGACACTAGGGGTAGCCATGACGACGACAGTGTAGTAGTGCAAGCAGTAGGGGAAGGGCACGCAGTAACAGTGGTGCTGTGCTCACCAGGCAGGGCAGGTCGGGCGGCTCGGCAGTAGGGCGGCCCGGCGACTCGGCTGCTGGGCGGCTCGGCTCCCGGGCGGCTCGGCGGCAGGGCGGCTCGGCGGCAGGGCGGCTCGGCGGCAGGGCGGCTCGGCGGCTCGGCTCCCGGGCGGCTCGGCGGCAGGGCGGCTCGGCAGCAGGGCGGCTCGGCTGCACGGCGGCTCGGTTGCTCGGCTCACGGGCGGCTCGGCAGCAGGGCGGCTCGGCTGCACGGCGGCTCGGTTGCTCGGCTCACGGGCGGCTCGGCAGCAGGGCGGCTCGGCGGCAGGGCGGCTCGGCGGCCGGGCGGTTCGGCTGCAGCGCGGCTCGGCGGCGGGGCGGCTCGGCTGCTCTGCTGCTGGGCGGCTCGGCTGCGCTGCTGCGAGGCGGCGGGGCCGCGAAGACGGGCGGCGGGGCCGCTGCAGAGAAGCGGCGGGGCCGCAGGGAAGGGTGGCGGGGCCGCAACGAGAGAGGCGGCGGGGCCGCAGCGAGAGAGGCGGCGGGGCCGCAGCGAGAGAAGCGGCGGGGCCGCGAAGACGGGCGGCGGGGCCGCTGATTAGGGCGGCGGGGCCGCAGTGAGAGGCGGCGGGGCCGCAGCGAGAGAGGCGGCGGGGCCGCGAAGACGGGCGGCGGGGCCGCAGTGAGTGGCGGCGGGGCCGCAGCGAGAGATGGCGGCGGGGCCGCAGGTAAGGGGCGGCGCGAAGCCGCCGGTGAGGGCGGCGTAAAGCCGCGGGTAAGGGCGGCGACGGGCCGGGAAAAGGGGCGGCGCGCCGCAGCCGCTATGGCGGCTCGACGCGACCGTAAGGGCGGCACTACGGGCCGCTAGGTGCGACTCGACGGGCCGCTTAAAAAAAAAGGGGCAGGCGCGACTCGAGGCGCGTTTCGGTGGGCCCAAGGAACAGTCCCTAGGAGGGGACCTGCTCTGATTCCATGTGGAAATGAGAACGAGAATGAATGAACTATGAGTGAAGTGAGTACATATGGGAAACCCTAATTGTGTTGTACCCCCTATGGGATACCCCACTATGGCCTACACAACAGCATAAGCTATATATATATGTTCTGACAGATGAAGCCATCAATTCTGCGCAGGCACGCTTCCTGAACATCTCCAAAACCAAGACAAACACCGTCTTTGACGGGAGGGATTTTTACACTTGGATTTTGTAATTTAGAGTTACTATGACAGACAACGCAAATCTACCACTACTTCGACGGTTCCTATGCATGCCCGGGGACAGACACCGAAGACGCAAAGGCCCAATACTACACAGAGTCACTCATGGCGTACAGCGTCCTACTGTGAAATATGACGCCCACGGAGCAACTCGGCGTTCGCTCATTCAAGGAGAAACCGGCCACAAAACTGGAGGCCTAGAGGTACCTTACGAAGGTGTACCAGCAGAAGGATTCAGTTACATATAGCAAGCTTCTGCAGCAACCCATGGAGATAATAAAGGAGCACTAGGAGAAAGAGAATACGTATAATAATCGATATAGGAGGATCTGCGATCAAATCGCGAAGCACGGGATCACCATCTCCAAAGAATTGTTCGTCAACACAGTGCTCGCCGAACTTGGGCCAGAGTGGAGGCCCTGCAAGGCGCTACTCCGACAGCATGGATCAATCTCAGAAGCCTCTCTATGCACGGGCCTCTTGTCAAACAGCAAGACATGGACTCAAACAACAAGGCAAGTCCACGTCGCGACAAGAACGCTTCGCCTTCTACACGGACAACAGAGAAGAGCAACGACAACGACGGCGCCACTACTGCAACATTTGCAAGACCTTTGGACATTCAATGGATCAATGCAGATTCCAACACACGCTACCCAAACTCCACTCACCACAACAATTGGGTCGGCCGACAAGACGTACGCCAGCCTCAACAAGACGGTCGCAATAACAGCACCAGCAGCAGACACAAACAACACGGACGAGAGGAACCAGAAACGTCATAGGCAACAGGGCGATGTGTCGCACAGCCGCCCTTCTACGCCTGACGAAGAAGAAGAAGCCATCGGTGAACCCATACAACCAGAGGAAGACACCGGTTTTTTCACCGACAACCACGATTACAACGATGATGATGAACAGGGCTGGACTCTACCGATCCCACTACGCGAGAGTCCTCCGCACTACTACGACCCGCGACCAGTACCCTTGGACTGGAACGACCGCCACGAATTCCTCAAGTTCGATACGCCAACTATCGTCACGCCGCGGCTCGCCCTGCTCCTTTGCAGCAATAACGACAACTACAACAACTGGTACCTGGACAGCTGCTGCGGGCAACACATGGTAGGATTAAGGCGTTATATCTCCAATGCCGTCTCCACCCCCACTGTCACTTACGTCACCATGTCGAACAACAACCAGCTATGAGCAAGCGCGCAAGGGATGATTGTGCTGAAACCACGAGAAAGCAACATGCACATCACCTTAAATGACGTACTTATCATGCCATATCTACGCTTCAACTTACAGTCCACGGGACAACTCTCCGATTGCGGAGTCACCCTCAGCACCAATCCTATCACACGTGACATCGAGCTTCATTTTGCTCCCCCGACAAACCGTGAAAGTATATCAGAGCACGATCAATCAACGGAGTCTACGTTCCTGCCTTCGATCTTCCCTACTGCAACGGCTCCTCCGACGAGCTCATCGATCTCGCGCCGCTGGAACTTGAGTACATGTCTGAGAATTCCTGGAGCACCCAGACGGCAGGCCCTGGATCGAGCGTAACCATCACCCACATGAGGCAGATCTGCACAATCCCATATCTGACGGACGCTGCACCACCTGCTTCGCACCTACCGCCTCCTGCACCAACGTCGCTGGAAGAGGAATGGCCGCGATCGAAGAAGCCGAAAGTCTCGCACCGCGTGAAGAAGGCATGTCCAAAACCGAGCTCGCCACCATATTGTATGGAGTATTCGGCTCCCCACAACGCGAACTTGGTGTACCAAGACATCCGCGCCCCGAATCTGTAGCCGATCGTCTCCGCTGGATCCTGAAGGAGAATCAATGAGAAGGGGCAGGCGCGCCCCTATACCAGGGGCATTCATCGCCGCGAGCACAAAGACTGGAAAGACCTCGACAGGCCAGAAGAATTGAGCATTAAGGTAGAAGAGGAACTGGTTCGGTGCGCAGAAGAGGAGCGTAACGGACAAGCTTGAATCGCGCAAGGCTGGGACCTCGAAGGGGGGTGGTGAGCATCTAACGAGGCAGAAGGATGGGGCGGAAGTGGCAAACACAGGCGGAACATGGGCAACCACAACAGGAGGATGGGGCACTGGCGGCAGTTGCTGCGGCTGGGGCACTGGCGGTGGCTGGGGCACTAGCCAAAATACCGGAAGGCTTGTGAACGACTCTCCTACCCGAGAAGAACTAAGGAGGGAAGAGGAGGAAGAAGAAGCACCTCCAATTGTAGTTCCTCTATGACGACCACCGCGTAATCTTCCATCACCTCCCCGTTCACCTTTTGTAGGCCGAATTCACCACACCTTCATCTAGTGGGGTAATGAGCCATCAACCCCATGACGCGATGCCCTTGGACCTCTTCCTCCTCGAGTCGACCCAGTTGGAGGATTCATCGAAGGCACGTCATCCCCGACCGCAACTTCCTAATGCTCGCTCTGTCAACCCTCCAGCAGAAATAGAAGCAGAAACATAAGTAGAAACAGAAGCGGAAACAGAAGCAGAAGGCAAAGAGGAAGAAAGAGCAACGATGCTAACGATTCCCACCGAGAAACCTGAAAAAGCACGCGTGCTACATGCACACAACCTGCGCACACCTGGAGTTCGCACAGATGACGACCCCTGGCACCAGCGCCTCGGACATCCCTCGCGCCAAACATTCAACAACTGCATCACAGCCAAAGTCTTCTTGCCCGGCGCCATACTGCAACCCGACAAATCTGAACTGCGAAGCATCTCACAGCCCCACGCCTGCACAGTTTGCCCCACAGCCGCTCTGTCACACCAGTCCTACCCCTCGCCCAAGCCCAGCACCAACTGCTACAAGAGGATGCACAAGGTCTACAGCGACTTCCTCGTTGTCGGCTACAAAGGGATCAACGACGAGTGCTACACTCTCACCTTCGTGGAAGCAAACTCGTGCTACGTCTGGGTAGCGAACCTGGAAATCAACAGCAAGGCCTTCGAAGTGTTATGCATCTGGCTGGCTCACGTACAGCGACAATCAGGGAAGAAACTAAACTAACGGCACAGCTAAATTCCGCAGCAACGAGCTGCAGAAATTCCTCACGGAAAAGAAGATCCTGCACCACATCTCGCTCCCCTATGCGCACCCACATCAAGGAGTCACCAAACACACCAATCGTACACTCATGACGAAGGTGCGCGCCATGCTGAAGCAATCCGGACTTCCAACCAAGTACTTGACCTACGCGATGCACCACGTCGTGAGACTACACAACCTCTCCACCACAGCAAATAGGGGGAACCTCTCACCTCACGTGAAGTGGACTAGGACGAAGGGCGGCTCCTCCATGTTGAGGGTCTAGGGCTGCATGGTGCAGTACAGGCCCACCTCCGCAACCATAAGTTCACCAACCGCGCACGCTGGGGGTTCCACCTCGACATCTGCTACGAGTAAAAAGAGTGCCTGATTTTGTACCTACAGACCGACAAGATCGCTCTTGCACGAGATGTCCTCTTCTACAAACGTCTCACCCTCGCCAGATACCATGGCGACTAGCAAGCAGGAACGGCACGAGTCTACACCAGCGAAGGCATGAGCTTGGCCTCCCCAAAAGACGATGCCGTAGCGGCGATTCTCAACCACGACTCCAACGACGAGCATCGTGGCGTCTTTCATCGTCCGCGCGACGACGACGACGACGATGACAACACGCCTGGACTGTCAAGGCCCCGAGACCCAACAAGAAGCCTTTCACCTGCACTCGTAAGCGACGACAACGACGTTCAAGAAGTAACTACTGAGGAACGCCACGACACGAACGTCACAGGATTACAACCGCTCAGACTACACACTGCCACAACCAACGTCTCACGCATCATCGAGCTCGAGAACCCAAGACATGCTGTAACCGGACCCCACACTAAGGAATGGCGTACAGCCATGGATGCCGAACTAAAGGCGCTAGAAAAGCGCGACACCTGGGTCTTAGTCGACCGAGCAGCAGTGGGTACTTCGTAAAAAAAACGTCGCTGACAAAACTATCGAGTGCTTCAAGGCTAAGAGGGTCGTGCATAGCTACGATCGGTGCCACAACATCGACTTCGACCAAACCTTCGCTTCAGTAAGCCGCCACACATCTGTGTGGATCCTACTCGCTATCGTTGCAGCAAGACATCTGCCGCTGCGACAGATCGACGTGAAGGACGCGTACCTATACGTGCTGGTCGACGCAACAATCTTTGCGGAGCATCCACACACCTACGGTGAAGGAGACCCAAGGGTCTGCCAGCTAAAGAAATCCCTTTAGGCATCAAGCAGGCATCGCGATTGTGGCAGCAACATCAACACAGGATCCTACTCGACATAGGCTTCAAGCAGCTGCCACATGACCCGGGGATGTATCGCCCCCATTTCTGCAGCAAATACATTCTTTTGACAGTGTACGTCGATGACCTGCTGTACATAAGAACGAGCAATGCGCTACTCGATTAGTTCGAAATGGACATGGCGCAGCGCTTCGACATCACCATCAACCATAACGTGACGCAGTTCTTGGGGCTCAACATCTCCTATGTGCCAGAAGACATTCACCTCTCAGCTTCCAAATACGCAGAGCAACTCGGCGAGCGATTCAAGATTTCACTGTCAAACTTATCTGCTATAGTCTATGTAAACTGTAGTGGGGTAGATAATATGGGGTACAACACTTCTAGGTTTCCTACTTGTACCCACCTGTTTCCTAGTCAATTCATTCATCGCTATTCTTCTCACATGGTATAGAGCGTGTTCCCTAGTGGGACCGTTTTTTTAGGGCCGACCACTTCGATTTTTTTTTCTGCCCTGCCCGAAGCGCGCATCGCGCTCTGACCTACTGCCGCCGTAGCGGCCCTGCCCTTTAGGCTTGTCGCGGCCCTTAGCGGCCTGCCCTGCCGTCGCGGCCCTTAGCAGCCCCGCCCAGTCGCCCTTAACGGCCCGTCGCCGCCCTGCCGCGAACCGCCCTGCCGCCCTGCCGTCGCCGCGGCCCTCCGCGGCCCGCCCGCCCCGTCGTCGCGGCCCTGCGCGGCCCGCTCGCCCGTCGTCGCGGGCCTCCACGGCCCTGCCGCCCTTCATCGCGGCCCTGCCCTGCCGCCCTTCATCGCGGCCCCTGACCTGCAGCCGCCGTCGCGGCCCCTGACCTGCCGCCTCAGTCGCCGCCCCTTACCCTGCAGCGGCTGTCGCGGCCCCTGCCCTGCAGCTGTTGTTGCGCCCCCCTGCCCTGCAGCAGCCGCAGAGGCCCTGTGGCCTACAGCAGCCGTCGCCCCTGCTGCCGCCGTAGCGGCCCTGCTGCCGCCGTCGAGCCTGCAGCCGCCGGTGCGACCGCCGCCGTCATCGCCGCTGAGGCCCTGCTATCGCGGCCATACCTTGCTGCCTCGTTGTGGCCCTGCCTGGCGCGGCCCTGGCCCTGCAGCTGTGTCGCGGCCTTGCTCTGCCGCCTCGTCGCGGCCCCTCCTTGTAGCGGCCCCTGCCCTGCCGGCGCGCCCTGGCCCTTCCCCACCAGTAGCGGCCCTCCACTCCCGCCACTGGTAAGCGCACCGCCGAACCCGCGCACTGCCGCACCCGCGCACCGCCGCACCCGCGCCGCCCTGACGAGCCGCGCCACCCTGCCGAGTCGCGCTGCTATTGCTGCTGCTGCTGCTGCTGCTGCTGCTGCTGCTGCTGCTAGGCTAGTGCTGTTGCTCCTGCTGTTATGGCTACCCCTAATGTCCTTACCTTCGATGCTGAGGGTCGAGCAGTCAATTTCGAGGTCTGGGTAGATGATCTGCAGCTTTTCATGCAGTGCGACTCTAGGGACGGAGTCTCACTGTTCGATCACAGGTCCGGCGTTGCTGTTGCACCTGCTGCCGATGCTGACAGTACATTTCGCTCACAGTGGACCACGCGCGATGCTGCTGCCCGTCTTGCTGTCCGTAGTCACCTGCCGTCTGCTGAGCGTGCGCACTTTAGCCAGTACAAGACTGCTCAGACTCTGTACGACGCTGTTGTTGCGCGCTACTCCTCCCCTGCCACTGCTGCCCTTAGCCGCCTCATGCTGCCGTACCTGTTCCCTGACCTAGCTGCTTTTGCCACAGTCGCTGACCTCATTACGCACCTCCGCACTAGTGACACCCGCTACCGCGCGGCGCTTCCTGCCGAGTTCTGCACCAAGACCCCCCCCCCCCTATGTACATCACTCTCTACTACCTCGTCACCCGGCTCCCTGACTCCCTTCGCTCGGTCAGGGACCACTTCCTCTCCCTTTGCCCCACCACGCTCACCGTTGACCTCCTCCAGGAGCGCCTCCTTGCAGCTGAGAAGAGTATAGTCGCTGTAGGAGCCTCTCGTGGTGACCCTCGTGCCCCTTTCTTTGAGGGGTGCTCCCCCGTTCCCCTTTTGCCTTCTGTTGCCTCTGCTGCTGCTGTCGACCTCGTTGGCACCGAGTCGGTTGGTGCTGCGTCTGCTCCTAGTGGGAGGCGCCGCAGCGGCAGGAGCAAGGGGGGCAAGGGTGCTGGAGGAGACGGCGGGGGCGGCGGTGGTGGCGGTGGAGGTGGCGGAGGGGGTGGGGGTGGAGGTGGGGGTGGTGGCGGGAGTGGGGGCGGTGGTGGCGGCGGGCAGTGGTGGCAGCGGCAGTGGGGGCGGCAGTGGCGGTAGCGGCAGTGGGGGTGGCGGCGGCGGTGGTTCTGGTCGGGGTGGCGCTGGGCAGCGGCGAGGCTTCGGTGGTGGCCAGCGCCAGCAGCATCAGCGTTCTCGTGAGACCCTGTTGCCTCAGCAGCTTCGTGAGTGGTACGCTGGGCGTGGGAGGTCTGAGGGTGCTGGTCCCTGCGCGTACGTTCTCCGCACCGGCAAGCGCAGTGGGGAGACGTGCGGAGGCCCGCACGCCACACACCGCTGTTTCGGCCGCCTGACTGACGCCTGGCGTACACAGTTTCCTGACGCCACTGAGCTCCCTCGCTGGGGTGATCTGCTTAAGTCTGGTGTTGCTATCTTTGATCTTGACTATGATGCTATCCTTGCCGCTATGTATGCTGTGACTATTAGTGCTGAGGGTGACTGTTACCTGTGTGTTCCGCCCGACCCAAGCATAGAGGCTGCTGCTCTAGGTGCTAGTGAGTCTGTTGCTCCAAATGCTGGTGAGTCTGCTCTCTCAGGTACCGCGTCGGCTCAGGTCTTGCACACTTTCACCCTTGACTCGGGTGCTTCCCGTTCCTTCTTTCGCGACTGCCAGAGACCACACCTACTCTTCGGTGGACGGGGAAGGTTGGCGATGCGTCTGCGTTCCGTGTCTGGGGATCTCGAGCTTTCGTCCGCGACTTGTCTGCGGACAAGCTGTCCTCCCGTGCTGTTCCCTGCGTCTTCCTTGGCTTCCCCCCTGACGCGCCTGGTTGGCAGTTCTACCACCCCACCTCACGCCGTGTCTTCCCCTCTCAGGACATCACGTTTGACGAGTCGGTTCCTTACTACCGTCTCTTCCCCTACCGCACTGCCCCCCTCCCCCCCCCCGCCGCTCTTCCTCGCGCCAGGTCCTCCCCCCTCAGGGTCCTACCCCCTCAGGTGTGTCCCAGGTAGACGCAGTCGAGCCTGTCGAGGTAGCTGTTGACTCTGGTGCTGTTAGGGGTGCTGAGCCTGCGGGTGCCGAGTCTAGGGGTGCTGAGCCTGAGCTTGCGGAGCCTGGGGGTGCTGAGTCTGGGGGTGCTGAGCCTGGGGGTGCAGAGCCTGGGGGTGCTAAGCCTGGGGTTGCCGAGTCTGTGGGTGCAGAGCCTGAGGGTGCTGAGCCTGCGCGTGTGGAGTCTGGAGGTGCTGAGCCTGGAGGTCCTTCGGGTGCTTCGTCCCGGCGGGAGCCACTCTCTCCACAGCCACTCTCTCCGGCAGTGCTGCTGGAGCTGGTGGTGCTACGGGAGCTGGAGGTCCTGCTGCTGCTGGAGGTGCTGGGGGTTCTGGAGCCACTGGTCCCGAAGGTGCTCGTACTGGAGGTACTGGAGCTGCTAGGCCTGGTGGTGCTGCTGGAGCTGGAGCTGCTGGAGGTGCTGGAGCTGGCGGTGCTGCTGGAGCAGGTGCTGCTGGAGGTGCTGGCCCTGGCGCTATTGGGGCTGCTGGGGCTTCAGGAGGTCCTGCTGGAGCTGGAGCTGCTGGAGGTGCTGGAGCTGGAGGTGCTGCTGGAGCCGATGCTCCTGGGGGTGCTGGTGTTGGCGCTACTGGAGCTGCTGGAGGTGCTGCTGGTGCTGGTGGTGCTGCTGGCGTTGGAGCTGACGCTGGGGGTGCTGGTGCTGTTCCTGCTGGTTCAGGAGGTGCTGCGCGGCCGCGGCCGTACTTCGTTCCGCTCCTTGAGCAGGTTCTTGGTCTCCCGCCTTCTACTGGTCCTGCCCCTTCCTTAGACTGTCCACAGCCTGTCCAGTCCCACTCACAATTGCAGCCCGCCTCCCCACTGCCTGCTCCTTCTCCTCACACTGGTCCGACAAGAGGTCTTACGGAGCGTCCTGAGCCTGAGTCTCGTCCTGCGTCGCCTGTTCGTGCTGCTCGCACTAGTCGTCGTGGTTCGCGTCAGCGTCCTCCTCCTGTCCCTGGCACGCACCAGATGGCTCTGCGTCCTTCCACTGCTCCGCAGCGTGTCCCTTTGCTGTCTCCTCCTGCGTCTTCTCTTCCTGCCCTTGCGGACCCGGAGTCTGACTCCCTTCGTGCTTCTAGTCCTACTGTCACGCGTCTCCTGGCCACTGTTGTCACTGACCCTTCCTTTGAGTCTACTGCTGCGTCTGCCTTAGTTGCTGAGCTTGTCGACTTTGCTGCTCACTGTCGTCTGGACTACGCCGCTAGCCTTGCTGCTGAGTCTGAGTCTGTCTGTCCTCCGTCCGTCGGGGGTGAGTGTGCTCTTAGCACGGACGTCCTTGAGGACAGGCAGGAGGAGTTCCAGTGTGTTGCTGCTGCTTTACCTCATCTCGTGTCCATGCTGCTTGCCCCTGAGGGAGACCCGGAGGCACCAGACATCCCGACCCCGCGCTCTTACGCAGAGGCGATAGAGGGTCCCTACTCCTCTCAGTGGGAGACAGCCATGGACGCAGAGATGGCATCATGGAAGTCCACAGGCACCTACGTCGACGAGGTTCCCCCACCTGGGGCGAACATTGTCGATGGCATGTGGATTTTCAGGGTGAAGCGGCCGCCGGGTTCTCCGCCTGTCTTCAAGGCACGTTACGTGGCTCGAGGCTTCAGACAGCGGTAGGGAGTTGACTACTTTCAGACCTTCTCTCCCACCCCGAAGATGACCACTCTTCGGGTACTGCTGCACGTCGCTGCTCAGCATGACTACGAGCTGCACTCTCTTGACTTCAGCACAGCCTTCCTGCAGGGCAGCCTGCACGAGGAGATCTGGCTGCGCCGACCACCTGGCTTCACTGGGTCGTTTCCTCCTGGTACCCAGTGGAGCCTCCGGCGGCCAGTCTACGGTCTCCGCCAGGCTCCCCGTGAGTGGCACGACACACTGAGGACTACGCTTGCGGCTCTTGGGTTTGCTCCTTCCACTGCTGACCCGTCGCTGTTTCTCCGTACGGACACTACTCTGCCGCGGTTCTACATCCTTGTGTACGTCGACGACTTGGTCTTTGCTACTGCTGACACTGCTGGACTGGCCCACGTGAAGTCGGAGCTGCAGAAGAGACACACGTGCACAGACCTGGGTGAGCTGCGCAGCTATCTTGGCTTGCAGATCACCCGGGACAGAGCACGCCGCACCATTACCTTGACTCAGTCACACATGGTGCAGCAGGTCCTTTAGCGCTTCAACTTCACATACTCCTCGCCTCAGGCCACTCCTCTGTCTACTCGCCACTCGCTCTCAGCTCTGCCTTTGGATGAGTCCGTAGAGCCAAGTGGGCCGTACCCAGAGCTTGTTGGCTGCCTCATGTACCTGATGACCTGCACTCGACCTGACCTGGCATACCCTCTTAGCATCTTGGCACGCTATGTTGCTCCTGGGAGACACCGACCAGAGCACATGGATGCAGCTAAGAGGGTGTTGCGCTACTTGTGCAGTACGTCGGGCATGGGGCTCGTGCTTGGAGGACGGGCTCAAGTTGTCCTCAGTGGTCACGCAGACGCTTCTTGGGTTGACGACTTGACTACTCAGCGGTCGTCACAGGGTTACACCTTCAGCCTTGGTTCCGGCTCTGTTTCGTGGCAGTCTACCCGCTCGTCTTCTGTTCTCAGCTCCAGTTGTGAGGCTGAGATCTACGCTGGGGCCATGGCTGCACAGGAGTTACGTTGGCTCACCTACCTGCTGACCGACTTGGGAGAGGCACCTCGTTCTCCTCCAGTGCTGTACGTGTGAGAGTACGACGGCTTATGCCAGCTATGCTTGCTTGCCTTCACTTTATTATGCTATTTCTAGCATAGGATAATTATATGCATGCATGAATTGCTTGATTTCCTAGGCTAGGTGCTTCCCTATATTTTATTATAGTTATAGCACCGAGCTGGGTTGCGTGCACCGAATTCTGGCCTTTCGGTTGTCACCGAATTGCCTTCTACCGAATTTGGGAAGGCTATGTTCGGGACGCTTCGCGACCCTCAGAACCTTCGCGTAACACCTGGTTACTGGGCCTTGTGTCGAGCCTATATATAGCCTCGTGTTGTACCCTGGTGATTCATTCAATTCAAACTCTCTTTTCTGAGCTCGATCCTAGATCCTCACACTTGGTAATCAGAGCCCGTTTACACGCGAAAGTTTTTCGACCGCTACAAACCGAGTCTTCAAAAACCGCGGGGGCGAAGCAGTTAAACATCGATTTCGGGTACGTAAAACCGGTTCCGTGTTTTTCGCTCCCCCTCGTTTCGGTTGTTTCGGACGCGCAATGTCAGGCATGGAGGGCCAAGGCGACAACTATGCGACCACGAGCGACATCGCGAGCCTCCGCACCGACATGGAGCAGACGCAGGCGGCACTACGACGACTCGAGGCCCTTCTGACACACCAACCAGGAATCGCCACCGCAGCAGCAGCGAATGCAGCAGCGAACGTAGCAGTGACAACACCCGCAGCAGTGGCGACACCGACATTTCACGGACCGATGGCACCACTGTCGCCGAACCTCGAAGCAGCACGACCGAGGCTCCTTGAAGCGTTCGATCCCAGCGCGAAGGGATCTAACGTCCGGCGATTCGTGGCAACCCTCGAAATCTACTTCGAGGCCATTGGCTGCTCGACCCCGACACACGACGCAGCAAGAATTTGGCTCGCAGCGACACTGTTACGTGGACCGGCACTCGAATGGATTTATTACACTGACGTGGCCCGCGGGGAGAAAACGTGGCAGCAGTTTCGGGCAGACTTAATCGAGCGTTTCGAACCTATTAATACGACCTACATGGCGCGGCAGCAGATTCATCGGCATAAGCAATACAGTAGTGTAGCACAGTACACGCAGCAGATGGAGCTCCTGTTCAATCGCATCACCGACCTGACCGAAGGCAAAAAAATCCAGGCGTACACAGAAGGGTTAAAATTGGAGATTCGCCGGCAGGTCATGGCAGCGAATTACAACCATTACCGCGACATCGTGCGTGCTGCCGAGCGATACGACGCATTGACTCGAGGTCAACCCGAAACACGATGCTTCACGTCGAACCGTACATTCGGCACGGAGCGATCGGCACCCCCCACGTTCGCCGAACCGATGGATATCGACAAATACGACGCGAAGCAGCAGCCGACAAAATGCGAGTTTTGCGGCGCAGCAGGGCATCAGTTTTTGCCGTGCTACAAAATGAAGAAGGCACGTGCGGCACTCCGGGACGGTAACAGTGGAGCACCCCCGAAGTCAAAAAACGGTTATCGCCAGTAGCCCCGGATCGACCTGGCGATCGCGTAAAGATCCGAAAAGCAGAAAAGGCGACGACGTGGCGACGTCGGAGCGGGTGAAAAAAGGAGAAAATGATGGCGCGAATCTAAAACGTCACGACCGGCCGGCATCAGGGGAAATCGCCGAGGCAAATGGAGGCTCCGCGAAAAAAGACTCTGCACCGACCGGGAAACTCCAGCCGAACCCCCACGAAAGTAAGAATCCGTTAAAAGTATCCTATAAAGATACTCTAGCGAAAAACATTGCTTCTCGTGGTTTTCAAGCCTTTGAGAAATTCAGGGGAGATTTAGAGGCCAAGAGAAAGCCTTTAGAAATTATTCAGGTACCTGAGAAGTTGGGCAAAGTACTACGGAGCGTAGAAAATGGTCGTGCGTTCCGTGGAGTTAATATTCTCTCCCCGCAGCACAGTGTTAAGGCTCCCCGTTGCCCACAGGTGAAGCCTACACAGCTGCCAAGGCTTAGAGGAAAATTCCAGGCTCCTGAGAAGTTGTACAAGCCTCGGAAAAATCCTCCTACCCCCCAGGTGAAGTTGGAAGAGAAAAGTGCTGAGTCAGGTATAGGAAAAAGGGATGGTATTTGTTAAACATTGTATATATGTTATTACTGTGTAGGCTATAGTGGGTTAGCCTTTAGGGTTTCATACTTGTACTCACATGTTTCATAGTTCAAATCACTTCTTGTTTCTAACATGGTATTAAGAGCTTAGGTCCTAGTCCTAGGACCGCTTACCTAAGGGCCCACCACTAGAAGCGCCCTCGAGCGCCGTATCTACTTAGCGCCCTCGAGCGCCTCTCTCCTAGTGCGCCCTCGTGCGCCTCTCTTCTTCCTGCTGCCCGTGCGCAGCTCGTTAGTGCCGCGCGCGGCCTTTTTTTTTTTTAGCGCGCGTAGCCCGCTAGCAGCCCACGCGCGGCCGTTTTCTGAGCGCGCGCCGACCCCTAGCCGCCCGCGCGACCGACGCCGCCCACGAGCAGCCCCCTAGCCGCCCGTTGACCGCCGCCCAGAGCGTCGCAGCCCTGCCCGTAGGACGCCGCGACGCCCCTCTAGGCCGCCGCCCGTGCGCCAGTCAGGCCCACGCACAGCCACGGCCCGCCCGCTACAGCCGTCCACGCGCACGTCCCCCCCGTCGCGCACCGCCGCGTAGCCCAGTCCGAGCCGAGCCGCGCCGCCCGAACCGAGCCGCGCCGCCGAACCGAGCCGCGCCGCCCGAACCGAGCCGCGCCGCCCTGGCCGAGCCGCGCCGCCCTACTGTGCCCCACCTGCAGCAACTCCTGTTCCTGTTCCTGCCGTACTACTGCTTCAGCTGCTACTGTTACTGCTACTGCTACTACTGCTACTGTTCCTACTGCTGCTACTGCCACTATGGCCACTCCCTCTGTTCTCACCTTTGACTCTGAGGGCCGCCCGATTAAGTTTGAGGTTTGGTTAGATGACCTCCACCTGTTCCTCCAGATCACTGCCAAGGACGATGTCTCCTTGTATGACCACACGTCAAGCGCCACTCCCGCACCTGCCACTATTGCTGACAATACTGCTCGCTCCCAGTGGCAGACCCGTGATGCCCATGCTCGCCTAGCCGTTCGCAGCCACCTGCCGTTAGATGAGCGCGAGCACTTCGGCCAGCATAAGACCGCTAAGGAGCTGTACGACGCAGTAGTCGTGCGCTACTCCTCCCCTGCCACTGCTGCTATAGGCCGTCTCTCATTGCCCTACCTCTTCCCCGACCTGTCCGCCTTTGCCACTGTAGCTGACCTCATCACCCACCTACGTACCAGTGACCTCCGCTACCGTGCCGCTCTCCCCCCCGATTTCCTCGCCAAGAACCCCCCCCCGATGTACCTCACACTGTACCACCTTGTCACCCGCCTCCCTGACTCCCTTCGCACTGTCAGGGACCAGTTTCTCGCCCTCTCCCCCACTGACCTCACTGTCGACCTCCTCGAGAAGGAACTCCTAGCAGCTGAGAAGGGCATTGTAGCTGTAGATGCCTCTCGTGGTGACCCCCGCTCCCCCTTCTTTGAGGGGTGCTCCCCCTCCCCCCTCCTCCCCTCCATTGCATCTGCTGCTGCTGTCGACTACCTCGGAGCTGAGGGGGTCGGGGCTGCGTCTGCTCCTAGTGGGAGGCGCAAGGGCGGCAGGGGCAAGGGGGGCAGGGGTGGTGGAGGTGGAGGAGGGGGCGGCGGCGGTGGAGGGGGTGGGGGGGGCGGGGGTGGTGGCGGAGGTGGGAGTGGCGCGGGTGGTGGGGGGGTCAGTGGCGGCACAGGGGGTGGTGGCGGCGGCGGTGGTGGGGTTGGTGGGGGCGGTGGTGGCAGTGGTGGCGGCGGTGGAGCGGGTGGCGGGCGCGGTGGAGCGGTGCAGCGTAGGGGGTTCGGCGGTGGCCAGAGGCAGCAGCAGCAGCGTCCCGGCGAGACTCCCTCGCCCCAGCAGCTCCGTGAGTGGTACTCTCAGCGTGGGGGGTCTGGGGGTGGAGGTACCTGCCCATACGTCATCCGCACAGGTGACCGCACTGGCCAGACCTATGGGAGGTTTCACACGGCGCAGCGCTGTTTCTTTCGCCTCGACGACGCCTGGCGCGAGCAGTTTCCTGACGCCTCTGAGCTGCCCCGCTGGGCTGATCTGCTTAAGAAGGGAATTGATATCTTTGCTCTTGATTATGATGCTATCCTTGCTGCTATGTATGCATTGACCATTAGTGTTGAGGGTGACTGTTACCTGAGTGTACCGCCCGACCCGGGCATTGGGACCAGTGAGACAGCTACTCCAGGTGCTCGTGCGTCTGCTGCCCTAGGTCCTGCTGAGGCTGTTGCTCTTGGTGCTCGTGCGTCTGCTGCCCTAGGTCCTGGTGAGGCTGCTATTCTTGGTGCTAGTGAGTCTGCTCCCCCAGGTACTAGTGCGTCTGCGCTTGCTGGTACTGCGTCTACTGAGGCACTGCACACCTTCACACTCGACTCGGGTGCTTCCCGCTGTTTCTTCCGTGACCGCACTGCCCTTGAGCAGCTAGCTCGGCCAGTTGCTGTCTCCCTCGCTGACCCCTCTGGGGGCCCGGTCCTTGCGACCTCCTCCACTGTCCTCCCTTGTCCTGCGGTCCCGTCCAGCACCCTGTCGGGTCTTTACCTCCCCTCGTTCTCTACGAACTTGGTGGCGGGCTCTGCTCTTCAGGACGGGGGTGTCCACCAGCTCACCCCTGCCTATGAGCGTGTGACCCACTGTACGTGTGCTAGGACAGGTCGCCACCTAGCTACCATCACTCGGCAGCCGGGGTCGGACCTGTACACACTGACCACTGAGTCCCCTCAGGTAGCTGCGTCTGCGTCTGCGTCCGGTCAGCTGTCGGCTCCCTGCTCGTGTCGCTCCCTGTCGCACCAGACAGTTCTCTGGCACCACCGTCTTGGTCACCCGTCAGTGCAGCGCCTCCGTGGCATGCACTCCCGGTACCTTGTCTCTGGTCTTCCCAGGGTTCTCCCTCCCCTCCCCCCCTCGCCTGCTCCTCCCTGTCTTCCCAGGGGCGGCAGCGCGCCGCTCCTGACTCCTCCTCGTTCCCTCCCACAGAGGCTCCCTTGCAGACACTCCACCTGGACGTGTGGGGCCCAGCCCGCGTCCGTGGACAGGGCCACGAGCGGTACTTCCTGCTGGTTGTCGACGACTACACGCGCTACACCACGGTCTTCCCCTTGCGCACCAAGGGTGAGGTCCCTGATGTTTTGATCCCTTGGATCCGCGCTGCTTGTCTCCAGCTCCGCGAGCGGTTCCAGTCGGACTTTCCCGTCCTGCGTCTGCACTCTGACAGGAGTGGTGAGTTTTCCTCCGACCTCTTGGCAGCCTACTGTGCGGAGCACGGCATCCGCCAGACGTTCACGCTTCCGGCCTCTCCACAGCAGAATGGGGTTGCTGAGCGCCGCATTGGCTTAGTCATGGAGATCGCTCGTACCTCCTTGATCCATGCGGCTGGCCCCCATTTCCTGTGGCCGTTTGCAGTTCGGTACGCTGCGCATCACCTCAACCTCTGGCCTCGTGTCTCTGCTCCAGAGACCTCGCCCACACTGCTGTGGACGGGGCAGGTTGGCGATGCGTCGCGTTTCCGGGTCTGGGGTGCTCGTGCCTTTGTCCGCGATACCACTGCGGACAAGCTCTCCGCCCGCGCTGTGCCCTGTGTCTTCCTTGGCTTTGTCCCCGACGCGCCTGGTTGGCAGTTTTACCACCCCACCTCGCGCCGTGTCTTCCCCTCTCAGGACGTCACCTTTGACGAGTCGGTACCCTTTTACCGTCTGTTCCCCTACCGCACTGCTCCGCTCCCTCCCCCGCCTCTCTTCCTCACCCCAGGTGCCCCTTCGGTAGACCCCCTCCCTCCCCAGGGTCCTGCTCCCTCAGGTGTTTCCCAGGTAGACACATTCGAGCCTGTCGAGGTAGCTGTTGACTCTGGTCCTGAGAGGGGTACTGAGCCTGGGGGTGCTGAGACTGGCGGTACTGAGCCTGGGGGTGCTGAGCCTGGGGGTGCTGAGACTGGGGGTGCTGAGCCTGGGGGTGCTGAGACTGGGGGTGCTGAGCCTGGGGGTACTGAGCCTGGGGGTGCTGAGCCTAGGGGTGCTGAGCCTGGGGGTGCTGAGCCTGGTGGCGCTCCCTCTTCACAGCAGCTGCGTGAGTGGTACTCTCAGCGTTGCGGCCTCCGGCGTGGGGCTACTGGAGCTGCGGGTACTGTGTCACGGCCGGAGCCTCCCTCCCCTCAGCGGCTACGTGAGTGGTACGCTCGGCGCTGCAGCCTCCGGAGGGGAGCTCCAAGTTTTGAGGTGCCGCCTGCTGGAGGCCCTGCTGGTGCTGCTGGAGGTACTGGAGCTGCTGTAGGTGCTGCTGGAGGTCCTGGAGCTGCTGGCGGTGCTGCTGGTGCTGCTGGAGGTACTGGAGCTGCTAGAGGTGCTGCTAGTACTGGTCCTGCTGGAGGTACTGCTGGTACTGCTGGAGGTCCTGGAGCTGCTGGCGGTGCTGCTGGTGCTGCTGGAGGTACTGGAGCTGCTGGAGCTACTGGTGGTGCTCCTGGTCCTGGGGCTGGTGGCACTGCAGGAGCTGGTGCTACGGGAGTTGGAGCTGCTGCTGGGGGTTCTGGTGCTGTCTCTTCTGGTTCTGGGGGCACGTCACGGCCGCGGCCGTACTTCGTTCCGCTCCTTCAGCAGATTCTTGGTCAGCCGCCTCCTCCTTGTCCTGCTCCCTCCTTAGAGTTTCCTCCGCCTGTCCAGTCGCAGTCACAGTTACAGCCTGCCTCGCCACTTCCTGGTCCTTCCCCCTACACTGGTCCGACAGGAGGTCTTACGGAGCGTCGTGAGCCTGAGTCTCGTCCTGTGTCGCCTGAGTCTCGTTCTGCGTCACCTGTTCGTGCTGCTCGCACTGGTCGTCGTGTCCCGCGTCAGCGTCCTCCGGCTGTCCCCGGCACTCACCAGATGTCGCTTCGTCTTTCCACTGCTCCACAGCGTGTCCCTCTGCCTTCTCCTCCTGCGTCCTCCCTTCCTACCCTTGCTGACCCGGAGTCTGACTCTCTTCGTGCTGCTAGTCCTACTGTCACTCGTCTCCTGGCCACAGTTGTCACTGACCCTTCCTTTGAGTCAGCTGCTGCGTCTGCCTTAGTTGCTGAGCTTGTCGACTTTGCTGCTCACTGTCGTCTAGACTACGCTGCCAGTCTTGTTGCTGAGTCTGAGTCTGTCTGTCCTCCGTCCGTCGGGGGTGAGTGTGCTCTTGGCACGGACGTCCTTGAGGACAGGCAGGAGAAGTTTGAGTGCTTTGCCGCCGCTGTACCTCATCTCGTGTCCATGCTGATTGCACCTGAGGGAGACCCGGATGCTCCAGACATCCCGACCCCGCGCTCTTACGCTGAGGCGATCGCGGGTGAGTACTCCTCTCAGTGGCAGTCAGCCATGGATGCAGAGATGGCATCCTTGAAGTCCACTGGCACTTACGTCGACGAGGTTCCCCCTCCTGGGGCGAACATCGTCAGTGGCATGTGGATTTTCAGGGTGAAGCGGCCGCCAGGTTCTCCACGTGTCTTCAAGGCTCGGTACGTTGCTCGAGGCTTCAGTCAGCGAGAGGGAGTAGACTTCTTCCAGACCTTCTCCCCCACCCCGAAGATGACCACTCTTCGGGTGCTGCTGCACGTTGCCGCTCAGCGTGACTACGTGCTTCACTCTCTTGACTTCAGCACTGCTTTCTTGCAGGGCAGCCTGCACGAGGAGATCTGGCTGCGCCGCCCTCCTGGCTTCACTGGGTCGTTTCCTCCTGGTACCCAGTGGAGCCTCCGGCGGCTGGTCTACGGTCTCCGCCAGGCGCCACGTGAGTGGCACGACACACTGAGGACTACACTTGCGGCTCTTGGGTTCTCGCCTTCTACTGCTGACCCGTCGCTGTTTCTGCGCACCGACACTTCACTGCCGCCGTTCTACATCCTCGTGTACGTCGACGACTTGGTCTTTGCCACTGCTGACACTGAGGCTCTCGCCCACGTGAAGTCGGAGCTGCAGAAGAGACACACGTGCACAGACCTGGGTGAGCTGACAAGCTATCTTGGCTTGCGGATCACCCGAGACAGAGCACGCCGCACCATCACACTGACTCAGTCACACATGGTGCAGCAGGTCCTTCAGCGCTTCGGCTTCACCTGGTCCTCGGCACAGGCCACTCCTCTGGCTACAGGTCACTCGCTCTCAGCTCCACCTTCGGACGAGTCCGTAGAGCCGAGTGGTCCTTACCCAGAGCTAGTTGGTTGCCTCATGTACTTGATGCCTTGCACTCGTCCTGACCTCGCGTACCCTCTTGGCCCTCTGGCTCGCTACGTGGCTCCTGGTCGGCACCGAAAGGTGCACATGGATGCTGCTAAGAGGGTACTGCATTACTTGTGCAGTACGTCAGGTATAGGGCTCGTGCTCGGAGGGAGGGACTCAGTTGTTCTCACTGGGCACTCAGACGCTTCTTGGGTTGACGACCAGGCTACTCAGCGGTCGTCACAGGGTTACACCTTCAGCCTTGGCTCTGGTTCAGTTTCTTGGCGTTCTACTCGCTCGTCTTCAGTTCTCAGCTCCAGTTGTGAGGCTGAGATCTACGCCACAGCCATGGCTGCACAGGAGCTACGCTGGCTGACCTACCTGCTGACCGACTTGGGAGAGCGGCCTAGTTCTCCTCCAGTGCTGTACGTCGACAACAAGGCTGCCATTGCCTTGTGTGAGGAGCACAGACTGGAGCACAGAACGAAGCACATCGCTCTCCGTTACTTCCTGGCTCGAGAGCTGCAGCAGCGCGGTCAGCTTCGTGTGCGTTACGTGGCCACTTAGGCCAACACCGCTGATATATTCACCAAGGCACTTCAGCCTGGTGATCATCAGCGCTTCTGCACTATGCTGGGGCTTGTGCCCACTTTTCCTCATTTGCTGTAGGCTTTGCCTGTACTGTGATCTCTTTATACATATACCTGCCTGTTTGCTTTGCTAGGTTGAGATCGCCTTGTTATTTGTGTTGCATGTATGCCTCTGCATGTGAACTGGCCCTGTGGCCCCCTTTGCTTGTGCTCGGAGTGTGTGGTGATGTTGTGATCCACCCTGAGCTTGCTTGCCTTTCTTGACTGGTCTTGTGACCCCTTGCTCTCCCCCACTTTGCCTATGGGGGTGTGTCAAACATTATATATATGTTATTGCTGTGTAGGCTATAGTGGGTTAGCCTTTAGGGGGTACACAAACTCTAGGGTTTCATACTTGTACTCACATGTTTCATAGTTCAAATCACTTATTGTTTCTAACAGTATTCACTTTGATGTACCCTATGATCCTATCAATGAGACCCTCTTTGGCTACTCAGCGCAGCAGGCACCACTACTCCTCGAGGTGTTATGCAAAGGACGACGCCTCCAGGCACTGGTGGACAGCGGTGCATCTCACTCGGTGTGTGACCGCGGGACGTTGGAGAAAATTGGGGAACCTTCCGAGGAGACCAAGTTCTCGGCAACGATGGTGGACGGTACGAAACTTCCCATCCACGGCGAAGCATCACTGCAGCTGCACATAGGGGCGCTAAGGTGGAAGCCGACGTTGCCGATCACGAACATCAAAGGGTTAGACTTCATTTTGGGGTGAGATTTCTTGAAGCGGTTCAACCCTGAGTTCGACTGGGTCAACAGGAAGGTGTGCATCTACAACAACGGGAAGCGGATAGCACTACGAAGCTGGACGGATACAGGGGACGTACCTGAAACAACAGTGGCACGGTTTGAACAGACGGTGAACGAGAGTAGCACGGGATACCTAGCACTGGTTATGGCAGCAGCAGAGGAGGAGAAGCCGAACGCAGAACTACCTGCAGCAGTGAAGGAGGTCTTGGAGCAGTACAAGGATATAATGCCCGACGACCTACCTGCAGGCGTACCCCCTGCACGCACCCACGAGCATGAGATCGTGGAGGAACCAGGTGCGAAACCCGTCTCACGTGCACCATACCGACTGAGTCCGACCGAGCTGACAGACATGAAAAAATAGATAGAATATCTACTGGACAGACAACTGATCCGCCCATCCACTTCTCCCTACGGTGCACCAGTTCTCTTCACTCCAAAACCAGATGACAGTTTACGGATGTGCATCGACTACCGCACACTGAACAAACAGACAGTCAAAAACAGATATCCCATACCGCGCATAGACGACCTACTGGATCAACTGCGTGGAGCAAGAGTATTCTCGAAGCTGGACCTATGGTCGGGTTACTGGCAGATCAAGATGGCAGACAACTCGATCCACAAGACTGCGTTCCGTACCAGATACGGCTCCTACGAATACTTGGTGATGCCGTTCGGACTCTGCAATGCACCAGCAACGTTTCAGGCAGAGATGAATCAGATCTTGCGGCCCCTGCTGGACGAGTGCGTAGTGGTGTACCGGGACAACATTCTTATCTACTCCAAGAACATGAAGGAGCACGTGGAGCATCTATGGAAGGTGTTCGAGATCCTACGGAAGAATAAATTCTACGTGAAGCTGTCGAAGAGCGACTTCGCCCTGAAGAAGGTGCAGTTTCTCGGGCACATGGTGAGTGCCGAGGGCGTACACGTGGACCCGCGGAAGATCGAAGCTGTCAAGAAGTGGAAAGTACCTGAGAACGTGAAGGAGTTGCAGCAGTTCCTAGGCTTCGCCAACTACTACAACAGGTTCGTGCCACAATACGCTAAGATAGCAGCGCCACTGACCGACCTACTGAAAAAGGATACGCCCTACAAGTGGGATACTCCTCATCAGCAAGCCATGGAGCAGTTACAGACAGCACTGACTACAGCGCCAGTACTCATCCTACCGGACCCAGACAAGGACTACGTAGTTGAAGCAGACGCTAGTGACCAGGCAGTTGGAGCAGTACTGATGTAAGACAACGAAAACGGTTTACAGCCTATCGCCTACCTCAGTAAAAAACTACATGGAGCAGAACTAAACTACCCCATCCACGACAAGGAAGCCTTAGCCATCGTCGTAGCCTTCAAGGCGTGGAGGTGTTACCTAGAGGGAGCCAAGACTACAGTTTATACTGACCACTGCAGTCTCAAATACCTGAAGTCACAGCCGACGCTCTCGCGGCGACAGGTGCGGTGGATGGACTTCCTGGAAACACACTTCCACTACGACATCATCTACAAGCCCGGACTACACAACAAGGCAGACGCGTTGAGCTGCCCCGGACATGTAGCAGGCATCCAGCTCGACGGGATGAACCCTCTCCTCAAGGGTCTATTCCAACATGGGTACTCCGTGGACGCAGAGATCGCTACAGCACAGACTAAGAAGCTGTTACAGTGGGAGAAAGACTTAGCTGTAAGGAAGGGTTCAGGAAAGATTTGGGTACCGAATTACGCCCCGCTACGGCAGATCCTATTGGAGGAGTTTCACGACGTACCATACGCGGGACACTTCGGGAGCAACAAGACGTTAGCAGGGATAGCGAAGTACTACTACTGGCCCGGGATGGCAGCAGACGTGCAGCAGTTCGTCACCTCTTGCGACACGTGCCAGCGGATGAAGAGCAGCAAGCAGAAAAAAGCAGGGTTACTTCAGCCTCTACCCGTACCGGAGCAGCCATGGCAGGTCGTTAGCCTCGACTTTATCACAGGACTACCTTCAACCTCACGGGGACATGATTCTATCCTCGTAGTGATCGATAAGTTCTCCAAAATGGGTCACTTCATACCGACCAACGCCACAGCTACAGCTGAAGCAACTGCTCGCCTCTTCTTCAACCGCATCATCACCATCCACGGCATCCCCGCTACACTCATCTCAGACAGAGACCCCAAATTCACGAGTAAGTTCTGGAAGGAGCTCATGGGATTATTGGGGACCAAACTTGCGATGTCATCAGCATACCACCCACAGACTGACGGACAGACAGAGCGACTCGATCAAGTGGTTGAATAGTTACTGCGCACAGCTTGCAAGGATGACGTTAGCCACTGGGACACGCAGTTACCGACCCTAGAGTTCGCTTACAACAACGCGTCACATGCGGCCACAGGGAAAACTCCTTTCTTCCTGTGTTACGGACGGGAACCACTCACACCACAACGGCCAACCACACCAGCACATGTCCAGGCCGCACATGACTTCGTCACCACCATGCAGCAGCTATGGGAGAAGACTCAGCGACGACTCACCACGATGCAAACCTCCCAGAAGCAGTACGCCGATCGTCAGCGACGAGATCACTCAGTAGCAGTCGGAGATCAAGTGCTTCTTGACACACGCAACTTGAACCTGTCTCACCTACCATCCAAGCTCCGGCCTCGCTTTTGTGGTCCTTTTCTCGTTGAGGCACAGGTGACACCAGTTACATTCCGCTTGCGCTTACCAGATACATGGAAGCTTCACAACGCTTTCCATGTCCAGCTACTGAATGTCAAATGTCATATCTGCTACAGTTTGTTTAGGCTGTAGTGGGGTAGTTACTATGGGGTACAGTAAGTTTAGGGTTTCCTACTTGTACCCAACTCTTTCCTAGTTCAATCAATCTTGTTCATTCTGACATGGTATCACGAGCCTAGGTTGCCACCTAGGACCGCTTACTACTACGGGCCCATTATTCCGCTAGAAGCACCCTCGTGCGCCCTACCTTACGTGCGCCCTCGTGCGCCTTTCCCTGCTCGTGCGCCCTCGTGCGCCTTTTTCTGCTAGTGCGCCCTCGCGCGCCCCGCCCTTCGTTCTGCGCGCGCGCCGTCCTGCAGCCCTCGCGCTGCCTCCTGCTGCCCTAGGCCAGTGCGCCCCCCCCCCTGCAAGCTAGTAAGGCCCTCGAGCCGCCCCAGCAGGTCCGTCAGGCCCCCGAGCCGCCTCTGCAGACCCGTCAGGCCCCCGAGCCGCCTCTGCAGGCTGGTCAGGCCCGAGAGCTGCCCCTGCAGGCCCGTCAGGTCGGCGCGCTGCCCCTGCAGGACCACGCCGCCCGCGAGCAGCCTCTGCCCGACCGCGCGTCGCCCCTGCAGGCCCTCGCCGCCCGCACGCAGCCTCTGCAGGCCCGTCAGGCCAGCGCGCGACCCTGTCAGGTCGCTGTCGCGGCCCCGTCAGGCCGCAGTCGCGGCCCCGCCTTGTCGCTGACGCGGCCCCACCCTGCCGCGGTCGCGGCCCCGCCCTGCCGCCGACGCGGACGTGGCCCCGCCCTGCCGTGACGCGGCCCCGCCAGCCCTGCAGCTGACGCGGCTGCGCCCTACTGCTGACCCGGCCGCGCCCTTCTGCTGACGCGACCGCGCCCTACTACTGACGCGGCCCCGCCCAGCTGCCCGCCGCGTCGCCCTGCCCGCGGCGTCGCCCCTGCCCGCCGCGTCGCCCTGACGGCCGCGTCGCCCCTGCCCGCGGCGTCGCCCCTGCCCGCCGCGTCGCCCTGCCCTACCCCGCGCCTGGCCCCTGGAGCAGCCGCCCCTGGAGCAGCCGCCCCTGGAGCAGCCGCCCCTGCAGCAGCCGCCCCTGGCCCCTGGAGCAGCCGCCACTGCAGCAGCCGCCCCTGGCCCTTGGAGCAGCCGCACCTGCAGCCACCCCTGGCCCCTGGAGCGGCCGCCCCTGCAGCAGCCGCCCCTAGCCACTAGAGCAGCCGCCACTGCAGGAACCGCCCCTGGCCCCTGGAGCAGCCGCCCCTGGAGCAGCCTGTCACGATACTAGCTTAGCTGGTAACCGGGTTAGGGCCTAGGAACCGGGGTTTACTAAGGGCCTAGGCTTAGAAGCCTAGGCCAAGCGGGTGTCGAGAGAGTTGTGCCAAAGAGGAATGCTGAGAATGATTGAGTTTCACTATAGGTTTACGGAACATTTAGGCAAGAATGAAAGGTGCACCACAAAACAAGCAATCAAATAACTACACTACGACTAACTACAAGCAGTTATATAAACTATGTAAAACATAGTTTGACACAGCCGCCCCTGGAGCAGCCGCCACTGCAGCAGCCGCCCCTGGCCCCTGAAGCAACCGCCCCTGCAGCAGCGACCGTCGTGGCCCTGTCCCTGCCCTGCACCAGCTGCCGTCGCGGCCCGGTCCCGCCCTGCAGCAACTGCCGCGGAGCTCCCTGCCGCGGTCGCGGCCCCGCCCTGCCGCTGTAGCGGCCCCGCAGTCGCCTCCGTTGTGCGCCTGCCCTTCCCACCACTGGTGAGCACTGCCCTGTCCGTGCTGCTACTGCTGTTACTGCTGCTGCTACTGCTACTGCTGCTCTTGCTGCTACTGCTTCTACTGCTGCTCCTGGCTTGGCCAGATGCAGCTCCAGGGCCGTCCGCGTGTGTCCCTCACGCCCCAGCAGCTTCGTGAGTGGTACGCCAGTTGGGGTTGTCGGGGTGGCAGTAGTGGGAGTCGTCCTCGAGTGGGTAGTTCGGGAGTTTCTTGTAGTGGCCCGGTGCAACAGCAGCGTCGTCTGAGTGAGACTCGTTCGCCCCAGCAGCTTCGTGAGTGGTACGCTCAGAGTAGAGGGTCGCTGGGTACTGCTCGCTGCCCGTACGTTATTAGCACGGGTGTCTGGACTGGTCAGACTTGCGGGACGCCTGGTCACACAGAGTCTCGCTGCTTCGCCCGTCTAAGCGACGCTTGGCATACAGAGTTTGGCGACGACGCTGAGCTCCCCGACTGGGTGGAGCTGCTTAGGCAGAGGGTAGATATCTTTGCTCTTGACTATGATGCTATTCTCACTGCACTGTATGCATTGTCTACTGGTGCCGAGGGAGCCTGTCACCTGTGTGTGCCGCCTGACCCCGGTATCCAGTCTGCTGCTCCAGGTGCCGGTGAGGCTGCTGCTCTAGGTGCTCGTGCGTCTCCTACTCCAGGTGCTGGTGAGGCTACTGCTCTAGGCGCTCGTGAGTCTGCTACTTCAGGTGCTTGTGAGTCTGCGCCTTCAGGTACTACGTCTACTGAGGCACTGCACACCTTCACACTGGACTCAGGTGCTTCCCGCTGTTTCTTTCGCGACCGCACTGCCCTAGAGCAGCTCCCTAGACCGGTTGCTGTCTCCCTGGCTGACCCCACCGGGGGTCCGGTCCTTGCAACCTCCACCACTGCCCTCCCTTGTCCTGCTGTCCCGTCCGGCACACTGTCGGGCCTTTACCTCCCCTCGTTCTCTACGAACTTGGTGGCGGGTTCTGCGCTCCAGGACGCGGGTGTTCACCAGTTCACCCCTGCCTACGAGCGTGTGACACACTGCACGTGTGCCCAGACGGGTCGTCACCTGGCTACCTTCACTCGGCAGCCGGGGTCGGACTTGTACACACTGACCACTGAGTCCCCTCAGGTAGCTGCGTCTGCGTCTGCGTCAGGTCAGTTGTCCGCCCTCTGCTCGTGTCGCACCCTGTCGCACCAGACCGTCCTCTGGCACCACCGCCTTGGTCACCCCTCAGTGCAGCGCCTTCGTGGCATGCACTCCCGGTACCTTGTCTCTGGTCTTCCCAGGGTTCTCCCTCCCCTCCCACCCTCGCCTGCTCCTCCCTGTCTTCCCTGTGTCGAGGGGCGGCAGCGTGCCACTCCTCACACCTCCTCGTTCCTTCCCACAGAGGCTCCCCTGCAGACTCTCCACCTGGACGTGTGGGGCCCAGCCCGCGTCCGTGGACAGGGCCACGAGCGGTACTTCCTGCTGGTCGTCGACGACTACACGCGCTACACCACGGTCTTCCCCTTGCGCACCAAGGGTGAGGTCCCTGATGTTTTGATCCCTTGGATCCGCGCTGCTTGTCTCCAGCTCCGCGAGCGGTTCCAGTCGGACTTTCCCGTCCTGCGTCTGCACTCTGACAGGATTGGTGAGTTTTCCTCCGACCTCTTGGCAGCCTACTGTGCGGAGCACGGCATCCGCCAGACGTTCACGCTTCCGGCCTCTCCACAGCAGAATGGGGTTGCTGAGCGCCGCATTGGCTTAGTCATGGAGGTCGCTCGTACCTCCATGATCCATGCGGCTGCCCCCCATTTCCTGTGGCCGTTTGCAGTGCAGTACGCTGCGCATCAGCTCAAACTCTGGCCCCGTGTCTTTGCTCCGGAGACCTCGCCCACACTGCGTTGGACGGGGGAGGTTGGAGATGCGTCGGTGTTCCGGGTCTGGGGATGTCGAGCCTTTGTCCGAGATACGTCCGCGGATAAGCTCTCCTCCCGTGCCATTCCTTGTGTCTTCCTTGGCTTTGTCCCTGACGCGCCTGGCTGGCAGTTTTACCACCCCACCTCGCGCCGTGTCCTGCCCTCTCAGGACGTCACGTTTGACGAGTCGGTCCCCTTTTACCGTCTCTTCCCCTACCGCACTGCCCCGCTCCCCCCTCCGCCGCTCTTCCTCACGCCAGGTGCTGCTTCGGTAGACCCCCTAACTCCCCAGGGTCCTGCTCCCTCAGGTGTTTCCCAGGTAGACCCGGTCGAGCCTGTCGAGGTAGCTGTCGACTCTGGTCCTGCGCGAGGTACTGCGTCTGGGGGTGCTGATACTGGGGGTGCTGAGCCTGGGGGTGCTGAGACTGGGGGTGCTGAGCGAGGGGGTGCTGAGACTGGGGGTGCTGAGCCTGGGGGTGCTGAGACTGGCGCTGCTGAGCCTAGGGGAGCTGAGACTGACCGTGCTGCGCCTGGTGGCGCTCCCTCTTCACAGCAGCTGCGTGAGTGGTACTCTCAGCGTTGCAGCCTCCAGCGTGGGGCTGCTGGAGCTGGGGTTCTGCCGGAGTTGGAGCTGGTGGTGCTGCGGGTGCTCTGTCGCGGCCGGAGCCTCCCTCCCCACAGTGGCTGCGTGAGTGGTACGCTCGACGCTGCAGCCTCCGGAGCGGCGCTCCTAGCACTGGGGTGCCGCCCGCTGGAGGCCCTGGTGCTGCTGGAGGTACTGGAGCCTCTGGTCCCGGAGGTGCTCCTACAGGCGGTACTGGAGCTGCTGGGACTGGGGGTTCTGCTGAAGCTGGAGCTGGAGCTGCTGGAGCTGGTGCTACTGGAGGTGCTGCTGGTGCTGGAGCTGCTGGAGGTGCTGCCGGTGGAGCTGAGGCCGCTGGGCCTACTGGAGTTGGTGTAGCTGCTGACCCTGGGGTTGGTGCTGCAGGGGCTGGAGCTGGAGGTGCTGTCGCTCGTCCTCCTGCAGGTGCTGGAGCCGACGATGCGGCTGGAGCTGGTACTACTGGGAGTCCTGGATTTGGCACTCCTGGAGCTGCTGGTGGTGCTCCGGGAGTTGGAGCTGCTGCTGGGGGTTCTGGTGCTGTCTCTGCTGGTTCTGCAGGCGCTTCACGACCGCGACCGTACTTCGTTCCGCTCCTTCAGCAGGTTATTGGTCAGCCTCCTCCTCCTTGTCCTGCTCCCTCCTTAGAGTGTCCTCTGCCTGTCCAGTCGCAGTCACAGTTACAGCCTGCCTCGCCACTTCCTGGTCCTTCTCCCTACACTGGTCCGACAGGAGGTCTTACGGAGCGTCGTGAGCCTAAGTCTCGTCCTGTGTCGCCTGAGTCTCGTTCTGCGTCACCTGTTCGTACTGCTCGCACTGGTCATCGTGTCCCACGTCAGCGTCCTCCTGCTGTCCCAGGCACTCACCAGATGACGCTTCGTCTTTCCACTGCTCCACAGCGTGTCCCTCTGCCTTCTCCTCCTGCGCCCTCTCTTCCTGCCCTTGCTGACCCGGAGTCTGACTCTCTTCGTGCTGCTAGTCCTACTGTCACGCGTCTCCTAGCCACTGCTATCACTGACCCTTCCTTTGAGTCAGCTGCTGCGTCTGCCTTAGTTGCTGAGCTTGTCGACTTTGCTGCTCACTGTCGTCTAGACTACGCTGCCAGTCTTGTTGCTGAGTCTGAGTCTGTCTGTACTCGGGGGTGAGTGTGCTCTTGGCACGGACGTCCTTGAGGATAGGCAGGAGGAGTTTGAGTGCTTTGCCGCTGCTGTACCTCATCTCGTGTCCATGCTGATTGCACCTGAGGGAGACCCGGATGCACCAGACATCCCGACCCCGCGCTCTTACGCTGAGGCGATCGCGGGTGAGTACTCCTCTCAGTGGCAGTCAGCCATGGACGTAGAGATGGCATCCTGGAAGTCCACTGGCACTTACGTCGACGAGGTTCCCCCTCCTGGGGCGAACATCGTCAGTGGCATGTGGATTTTCACGGTGAAGCGGCCGCCAGGTTCTCCGCCTGTCTTCAAGGCTCGTTACGTTGCTCGAGGCTTCAGTCAGTGAGAGGGAGTTGACTTCTTCCAGACCTTCTCCCCCACCCCGAAGATGACCACTCTGTGGGTGCTACTGCACGTTGCCGCTCAGCGTGACTACGAGCTTCACTCTCTTGACTTCAGCACAGCTTTCTTGCAGGGCAGCCTGCACGAGGAGATCTGGCTGCGCCGCCCTCCTGGCTTCACTGGGTCGTTCCCTCCTGGTACCTAGTGGAGCCTCCGGCGGCCAGTCTACGGTCCCCGCCAGGCGCCACGTGAGTGGCACGACACACTGAGGACTACACTTGCGGCTCTTGGGTTCGCGCCTTCTACTGCTGACCCGTCGCTGTTTCTGCGCACCGACTCTTCGCTGCCGCCGTTCTACATCCTCGTGTACGTCGACGACTTGGTCTTTGCCACTGCTGACACTGAGGCTCTCGCCCTGGTGAAGTCGGAGCTGCAGAAGAGACACACGTGCATAGACCTGGGTGAACTGCGCAGCTACCTTGGCTTGCAAATCACCCGGGACAGAGCACGCCGCACCATCACACTGACTCAGTCACACATGGTGCAGCAGGTCCTTCAGCGCTTCGGCTTCACCTGGTCCTCGGCACAGGCCACTCCTCTGGCTACAGGTCACTCGCTCTCAGCTCCACCTTCGGATGAGTCCGTAGAGCCGAGTGGTCCTTACCCAGAGCTAGTTGGCTGCCTCATGTACCTGATGACTTGCACTCGTCCTGACCTCGCGTATCCTCTTGGCCTTCTGGCTCGCTACGTGGCTCCTGGTCGGCACCGAAAGGTGCACATGGATGCTGCTAAGAGGGTACTGCGCTACTTGTGCAGTACATCAGGCATGGGACTCGTGCTTGGAGGGAGGAGCTCAGTTGTCCTCACTGGGCACTCAGACGCTTCTTGGGTTGACGACCAGGCTACTCAGCGGTCGTTACAGGGTTACACCTTCAGCTTTGGCTCTGGTTCAGTTTCTTGGCGTTCTACACGCTCGTCTTCAGTTCTCAGCTCCAGTTGTGAGGCTGAGATCTACGCCACAGCCATGGCTGCACAGGAGTTACGCTGGCTCACCTACCTGCTGACTGACTTGGGAGAGCGGCCTCGTTCTCCTCCAGTGCTGTACGTCGACAACAAGGCTACCATTGCCTTGTGTGAGGAACACAGACTGGAGCACAGAACGAAGCACATCGCTCTGCGTTACTTCCTGGCTCGAGAGTTGCAGCAGCGTGGTCAGCTTCGTCTGCGTTACGTGGCCACTCGGGCCAACACTGCTGATATATTCACCAAGGCACTTCAGTCTGGTGATCATCAGCGTTTCTTCACTATGCTAGGGCTTGTTCCCACTTTTCCTCACTTGCTGTAGGCTTTGCTTGTACTGTGATATATATATATATATATACCTGCATGCTTTCTTTGCTAGGTAGAGATCACTGTGATGTTTGTGTTGCATATATGCCTCTGCATGTGAACTGGCCTTTTGGCCCTCTGCTTGTGCTTAGCGTGTGTGGTGACGTTGTGATCCACCCTGAGCTTGCTTTGCCTTTCTTGACTGGTCTTGTGACCCCTTGCTCTCCCCCACTTTGCCTATGGGGGTGTGTCAAATGTCATATCTGCTACAGTTTGTTTAGGCTGTAGTGGGGTAGTTACTATGGGGTACAGTAAGTTTAGGGTTTCCTACTTGTACCCAACTCTTTCCTAGTTCAATCAATCTTGTTCATTCTGACACTGAAACCTACAAGGACCCAAACCAACAGTTCCAGGGACGGCAGCTACCACCACCACCACCTGTTCTCATCCAGGATGAACCCGAGTATGAAGTGGAGCGCGTTCTCTCTCATCGACGCGGCGGGGGAAGACCCTTGAGTTCCTGATACGCTGGAAGAGATATGACCCCACTGAGGACAGCTGGGTTGCAGAAGCTGATATGGGCAATGCACGCCGTGCTCTCAAGGACTATCTTGTCAAGCTGAGTGTATCTCACGCCACCCAGCTTTGAGGGGGGGACGTGTGAGAGTACGACGGCTTATGCCAGCTATGCTTGCTTGCCTTTACTTTATTATGCTATTTCTAGCATAGGATAATTATATGCATGCATGAATTGCTTGATTTCCTAGGCTAGGTGCTTCCCTATATTTTATTATAGTTATAGCACCAAGCTGGGTTGCGTGCACCGAATTCTGGCTTTTCGGTTGTCACCGAATTGCCTTCTACCGAATTCGGGAAGGCTCTGTTCGGGACGCTTCGCGACCCTCAGAACCTTCGCGTAACACCTGGTTACTGGGCCTTGTGTCGAGCCTATATATAGCCTCGTGTTGTACCCAGGTGATTCATTCAATTCAAACTCTCTTTTCTGAGCTCGATCCTAGATCCTCACAGTACGTCGACAACAAGGCCATGCTTGCCTTGTGTTAGGAGCACAGACTGGAGCACAGAACGAAGCACATTGCTCTGCGCTACTTCCTTGCTCGAGAGTTGCAGCAGCGTGGTCGGCTTCGTCTTGCTTACGTGGCCACTCGGGCCAACACTGCTGATATCTTTACCAAGGCACTTCAGCCTTGTGATCATCAGCGCTTTTGTACTATGCTAGGTCTTGTGCCTACTTGGCCTCACTTGCTCACTTCTTGGCTTTGCTTGTACTGTGATCTATATATACCTGCACCTGCATGCTTACCCTTGCTAGGTTGAGATCACTGTCTTGCTTGTTCACCTTAATATATCACTCTGCCTGTGAACTGGCCTTGTGGCCTTGTACTTGTGCTCAGAATGTGTGGTGACGTTGTGATCCACCCTGAGCTTGCTTTGCTCTTCTTGACTGGTCTTGTGACCTCTTGTTCTCCCCCACTTTGCCTATGGGGGTGTGTCAAACTTATCTACTATAGTCTATGTAGGCTGTAGTGGGGTAGATAATATGGGGTACAACACTTCTAGGTTTCCCACTTGTACCCACCTGTTTCCTAGTCAATTCATTCTTCGCTATTCTTCTCACATTCACCCGCACCACTCTCAACTCCCCACCGATCGCCAAGTGCAAACTACAAACAGGACAACAAACCTCTGTCGTCTGCATGACTCCATCACTACCCGCAGCAACTGGGTTGCCCGGTATTCGCCTCTGTAACCTGCAGGCCCAACCTTTTGTACATCGCCAGCCAGCTGGCACAATACTCACGCAAGTCTATGGTGGAGGATCTACTGGACCTGGCTACGTGGACGCAGATCATGCTGCTGTCCCTGCCAGTTGACGGTCACGAATGGCTTGGTCTTTCGCCTCGAGCCAACAGGGCCAATCTCTTAGAATTTCCACAAGCAGGAGCTGGTTGCCCCGTCGTCAGCTGAAGCAGAGTACATCGCCGAAAACCGATGCAGTCCGCGAATGACTCTATCTGCAGGAGCTCCGGCAAGAGGAAAAATCCCTACATCACCAACTGTTGGCCTCCACTGCGACAACCAGAACGTGCTCAAGATCACGGACAAGCTTGGATTTGTCAACAAAACGAAGCACATCGCACTACGGTACTTCTTCGCTTAAGACAAAATTGACCAGGATAATTTCGATCTAACGTACTGCCCCACCACTGACATGGCAATTGACTTCCTCACTAAGCGATTGCCAGGCCAGCAAAATGAGCACTGCACCAACTCCACGGGAGTGGTCAAGCGAGTCATCATCTGCTACGGCTAGAAGGCATGAAGGGGGGTGTTGCGATATCGAATTAAGTGAAGGAATTCCCGTACGTAACAGGAGCAAACAGTATAGAGGATGAAGTCGATGAGTCAGGAGAGCTGAAGAGATACCGGCAACTGTCAGATCGAGACCGATACTGGCAGAAACATTTAAACTAAAATTTGTCTCCACAAGGAAAAAGCGGGATGGTTGTTGATATTTTCCTCAAATAATGTAGTAAATCATATCCTGGAGGTTTGGGGGCTCAGATTGGTCTCATAAGTTACGTGCACCTGTCATTTTTACATGTAGAACATACTTATAATGAGAGAAGTTCAACCATATGTGCCTTAGACTGTTTAGAATAAGCCATTTTGCTACTAATGAACTGTAGTCGAATCCTTGTTAATTTGAAGTTATTAGTTCCACCGCCGTCTGCGGCAGCCAGTAGAAATTCTCGGAACGCGGTAGAGGTTCACAAAAAAATCGGGATCCCCATCGACGGTGGCAGATTGATCTGGGGTCTTGATCTTCCATGTGTTCGACTTTCAACGCGTCACAGGATTTTCTTCCAGGCCGGGCAGCCCGCAAGATGCATTATTTCTGTTGAATTATCACCGAAATTCCATAATTCACATTTTTCAGCTCAGGAGCAGCGATCTCAGTTCGTTCAAGGGACCCTGACGGATCCGAGTGTGACGAGGTTCACCCTGCCACTGCAGTGTGCCAGACGCAGCGTAGCCAGGAAATTGCAGGGTGAGCTAGAAGAGAAAGTAGGCTGAGCGATGAGGAACTTCGATTGGACCTGAAGTGGCAGAATTCTTCAGATTGTTTAGCCAATTATCTCCGAAGCGTACCTGTTCTTTTGTTTCCCAGATGGTGCACGTGTGACTATAATTCTTAGCCTTTCATGTGAATTCACAGTGACTTGGCGATAGTTTCAGCAAATCAGTCTCTCGAACAGCACGGAGCTTACGATTTGTTTTTAAGAGGCGTAGAGTTTCAGCAGGGTGCTTGTTGGATCCAGCTCGGGGTCGGCATGGTGCTTTTCAAGCCATGTCAAGAAAGTAGTGCGGTAAATTCGGGAAATGCTGTGTTTGCAGAATGGAGTAAACTCTGTCTGAAAAGCAGGCAAACAGGGTAAAACGCCCTTCTATCCTGAGCCCTGCTTCAGCAGCCGAACCCAGAGTCGATTTTGGCGAGTGCTTTTGCGCATTGCACGGCGGTAGGCCGCGATTGACACCACCTCAGTCTCGCGGACTCGTTTTCTTGGGTTACGACCGACCGCCGGGGTAATACCAAGGGGTTTCCCCATAACCTTTACCTTCGTTTTCTTGGGCCACGCTAGCAGACTCATCCCGCCTATAAATCCCGCCACTAAACACGCTCTAACCATCAGTCTCAAATCCGATTGTAACGCTCAGTTCTCAAGTCTCTCCAACTACCGTACTCAATTACAATACAACGCCATGGCTCGCTCCATTCTCTCCGTCGGCCTCGCGCTCTTCCTCGCTGCCACCCTGGCGCTCTCTTTCGCCCAAGGTACGGCCCATATGTTACCATCGCGAGGTCTAAGCTGAGGCCCTGCCGTTGATGTTGGAGGTTGAGTGTGTTGGAAGCAAGGTGGTGGTGGGGCGATTGATATGCCCCCAACCCACCGAATGTGTTTCGGTGCTCACCGTTTGAGTGAGCTGCAGGTTTGACGAAGTGTGTGGGTTGACTTCGGAAGACCCACTCGATTCGGTGCCACATGGCAGCACCAGGAACATTCGAGATTGAAGTGACATTCGGTTCGGTGAAATTCGAGTGTCGAATTTCACCCCTTCGAAATGTTACTCGAACATTCGCGAGTGTAGCGGTTCGAGGTTATATGTGCGATTCGACGTTTTGCAGTTCATATAAATGTGTATGCTTTGTATTGCATGGATCATATTGAAAACTTGAATCATCTTGTACAAAGGTGAATTCGAAGTACAAAACCAGAGAGTTCCTATCCTTCAATCTAAGAGTACTACCTAGCACATAAACGGCGATATCTCGCTCGATACTTAGGCGATCGGGGTAATCTATGGCCCGTTGGAAAGCTAAGACAGTGCTCTACTGATTTGAACAACTCCCAGTTCCTGCAAAATAGAGGAGAGTCGTTTACAACAGTGGTATCAGAGCTGGTCGGAGGAGTCTACGCGCGACAAGGAGCAAGCATGCCGACTTCAAGCGAGGCCTCCTGCACTTCCTTGGATGGTGTCGTTGTAAATTCCGGCGAACCCTGGGCAACCGCGACGATGTTCGACACGTCGGCGGTACCGATTTTCACGGGACAAAACTACTCCGCGTGGAAGTTTAAGTTCCAAGTGCTCATGATGGAGCGGGGACTTTGGGGTCTCTTCGATGGAACGGAGAAGAAGCCGGACGACGAGAGCGGCATCGCGGCATGGAAGAAGAAGGACCAAAAGGCGTTCGCTACGTTGATTTCGCGCATCGGCATCAATCTCGTGAGCTCGGTGCGCATGTGCATCAAGCTCGAAGCGTCGGCGCATGAAGCGTGGAAGCGGCTCGAGACCATCCACGTGAACAAGACTCTCCACGGCAAGATCCTAGCCCGGAATGCATTCTACATGGTGAAGATGCGCGCGGGCGAATCGATGCACGAGTATGCGACTCGTGTGGAGAAACTCGGGGAAACGTTCATGGACCTCGGTGGAACGGTCACGGAGGAGGATTGGATTTTGACCTTGCTTTGCGGTCTTCCGGAAGAGTGGTCGACGGTGATTACGACACTCGATAGCGTGCAAGACACTTGGACGAAGGAAATGGTGGTCGGTAGGCTTCTCCATGAAGAATCGCGTCGCCGACAATTCGCGAATGAGAGCGTGGGGACCGTCATGTACTCCGGAGGGAGTTCCGGAAAGAAGTCCAAGTGGAGCAAGGAATCGACGAAGGAATCGTCCGGTGGGAGCGAGCATCGCGGCAAGTGTCACTATTGCCGCAAACAGGGACACTTTTGGCGTGAGTGTCGAAAGCGGCCGAGCGATTGGACTACATCGATGGCGCGGGACCAAGAGGGCAACGCTCACACGGCATCCGGCGAGGTGGATGATTCAAAGGAGTCGCTCGTGTTATTGGCCGGCAACGGGAACAACACTCCAAGCGATGCGTGGTTCCTTGATACCGGCGCAACACAACACATGATGCACTCGACGTCGCTCCTCAACAACATTGGTGCTCCGGGAGATGTCACGCGCATCGTGTTCGGAAACAACAAGTCGCTACCGGTGGTTGGAGTTGGGAGTACGCGCCTCATCGTTGATAGCGGACCGGTGGACGTCACGAACGTGCTTCACGTCCCGGGGGTGAAGGTGAACCTTCTATCCGTCCCGCAACTTGCGAAGAAGGGCGTGATCGCCACTATCGACGGCGCGAATATGAACCTCTTTTGGAAGGGGGAGCAATTCGCGCAAGGTGTTCTCAACGGAGATATCTACCAACTCAAGACGTACCCGAGAGCGGCTTCATCCAACGTGGCGCAAGGGTCCAAGGCCACTCTCAAGGCGTGGCATAATCGGCTTGCGCATGCCAACTACGACTCGGTCAAGGAGTTGGCCAACAAAGGACTTGCGAAGGGAGTCGACGTGATCGCCGGCGACGACGAGAAGGGCGTGTGCGCGGCGTGTGTCGAAGGAAAAATGGCTCGCAAGCCATTTGGTAACCGAACATCACCCCTCGCTAAGGACCCGCTTGCGCTTGTTCACATGGACGTGTGTGGACCGATGCGGCATGCATCAAAGGGAGGAGCGCGGTTCCTCTTAGTGATGCTCGACGATGCGACGCGGATGTGTTGGACCCGGCTCTTGAAGGCAAAGGGCGATGCGGCCAAGGCGATTCAAGATTGGGCGCTCGAAGTTTGTGACGACAAGAAGCGGATCAAGTGTATTCGTACCGACGGTGGGGGCGAATTCGTGAACGCGGAGCTTGAGAAATGGATGAAGAGCAAGGGCATCAAGCATGATGTCACAACACCCTACACACCCCAACAAAATGGAGCGGCGGAGCGGCTTAATCGCACGTTGGTAGAAGCCGTTCGTTCTCTTCTTCAACACTCCAAGCTTGGGAGCGAGTGGTGGGGTGAGGCGAGTTCGCTAGCGGCGTGGATTCGCAACCGTTTGCCTACGAAGGTGCTACCGGGAACGACTCCGTTCGAAGCATGGACCGGAACGAAGCCAAACCTTTCCCTCCTACGCACCTTCGGATGTCTTTGCTACTACCATGTACCGGATCCTCATCGACACAAGTTGCAACCGAAGGCTCGTGCGGCGATCTTCTTGGGAATTGCGGCGAACGAGCGTGCATGGCGAGTGTGGGACTTGCGGGAAAAACGCGTCGTCACGTCTCGGGACGTGGTCTTCGATGAAGACAAGTTCCCGTCAAAGGAAAAACTCACTCAACAACTCACCTTCATCCTTCCGCCACGAGAGGAGGTTGAAGAGAGTGAGGTTCCATCTCAAGTGGAGAAAGAAGACGAAAATGGAGGGGGAGAGAACAACGAGGAGAGCGTTGATGATGTCGTGGAGGTGACACCAACCGAGACGGCAACTACCTCCACACCTTCCTCCCTACCATTGGCCTTGGCTCGCGAGCGTCGTGGGGTTCGTCCTCCCTCCAAGTACAACGACTACGCTACAGTAGCCGTTGGGGAGACGGATAAAGGGGGCGCGGCATTTTGCTTCGCGACCAAGGGTGATGATGAACACGCGGAATCTCTCATGGAACCACCCCCTAAAGATTCATCACGTGCATGCTATGAGCATGTTGGTTTGCACACCTAGTGGGTTGGGTGCAAGGGGGAGTGTTGGAGGTTGAGTGTGTTGGAAGCAAGGTGGTGGTGGGGCGATTGATATGCCCCCAACCCACCGAATGTGTTTCTGTGCTCACCGTTTGAGTGAGCTGCAGGTTTCACGAAGTGTGTGGGTTGACTTCGGAAGACCCACTCGATTCGGTGCCACATGGCAGCACCAGGAACATTCGAGATTGAAGTGACATTCGGTTCGGTGAAATTCGAGTGTCGAATTTCACCCCTTCGAAATGTTACTCGAACATTCGCGAGTGTAGCGGTTCGAGGTTATATGTGCGATTCGACGTTTTGCAGTTCATATAAATGTGTATGCTTTGTATTGCATGGATCATATTGAAAACTTGAATCATCTTGTACAAAGGTGAATTCGAAGTACAAAACCAGAGAGTTCCTATCCTTCAATCTAAGAGTACTACCTAGCACATAAACGGCGATATCTCGCTCAATACTTAGGCGATCGGGGTGATCTACGGCCCGTTGGAAAGCTAAGACAGTGCTCTACTGATTTGAACAACTCCCAGTTCCTGAAAAGTAGAGGAGAGTCCTTTACAACAGTTGAATCCCTGGCGCAACGCGTATGTCTGGTTTTAACTCTCTCTCCGCAATCTCGCCTCCGCTGCAGCCACGGGCTCTCACACACCACATAAATTAGAGCAACTTCAACTACGCTCGTTTGTTCCACTTACAAGGCTGTTGCAGCTCAAGAGCGGCTAGTTCATTCTTGCCCAATCATCCCATGGCAGTCGGCCCAGATCTCGTCCGCTTAACATTCTCTCTGCCCCTCACTCCTTTCACTCCCCTAACCTGCCCTTACCCTACCAGCAACGAGCACGGCGACAGGCGTCATCACAGCAGAGAACGCGGCGACTCGCTGTAGCATCGCCGAGCCCAGCGAAGCCCGCGAGCAGCGCCACCGCAAGCTGCAGCGAGGCGGCCCAGTCTCTCCGGGAGAGAAGACGACGTCTGGTGGTACGATCATGAGACTCATACAGTCTTCCACTACGGTCTAGTACGGTCTAGTACTGATAGTAGTGTCTACTAGTACGGACGATCCAAAAGGAAAATGAAAGCTAGGTCCACTCTCGTTTCCCCTCTGTGCGTTCTACCATTCGTTCTTCGAGATGGCTCTTTTTCTCTGAATGTTTGTGCCTTTTCCATGCGGATTCGCTCCATGCCGTGCAATGCAGAATTGTGAGGCGACTGCTTCTATTTTCCAGCAGCAATGAGACTACGCCTGAAGATTCATTTCCCATGTTTCCTCCAATTCCCTATCCTGCCTGCTGCCCCACTGCGCGGTGCCTGTCATCACCAGGCACGCCATGCAGTGTTGTGGCCACGCGGACGGACAGTTCCTGCTCTGGTTTGGTGAGGTGCCTTCAAAGTCTTCATAAGCAGCGTCAGGACTGTGGTCTCGTGCCACTCACCCCGTGGGTACGTCACAGACATATGGTGGACGGTCTGTCACGTGCATCCTTTTTCTTGCTTCGTTCAGGTTTAACACTCTCACATGCCTGCAATCTGGTTTGTCACTCGCTCTCCAGTACAAAGTAGACCACCTCACCCTGTGTGCACCTTCTGTGGAATTTTCCCTTGCTCCCTTCCCTGGCCCCTCTCAGCGTCCTCCCGCAGCCGACCTCCCCCTGGTGCCTTGAGTTGGCTCCCCTTATCAAGAATTGACTTAGATCCCCTGAAACCCTCGTGTGATGGTGGTCTTCTGATGATTCTTCGGTTTCTTGCTAGTGTGTTCTTGTGGCTGCTTGTGTCGTTTGTGTTTATCCCGCGCGGTGGGTGCGTGCTTAGGAGAAAGAACACCTCGGTATTCTGTGCTTGGATGTGAATGTGCCTATACTGTTGTTACATGTGTGTATCTTTTATTTGTAAAAGCTTATATTGCACCCCTGCTATTGCCTAGACCACCTGTTGGCCAGTTCAGTAGGCTTGGGATTGGTGAGCAAATACAGGGCATACTGGTAGTGATTAGATACCAGAAGAGCATGCAAAACCAGTAACATATTGTATAGATGTGACCTCTGCCATTGCTGTGCAGAGCCCAACCCAACAGAAAGAGTGCCCAGTGAGGGAACCCTTGGATTGACTCACATATTGGCCTTCCTTAGCACGAATTGGCTTGCCATGTATTCATGCCTTTCCTCCATATGGTATGGCTCGTACTCATACTTTCACCAGAAAATACACAGCGGAGCACTGGCATACCACCTAGATTCCCACAGCCAACCACGTGGTTTCGCCGCCCCAGGGACCCAGCCCGACCCCATTCTTTCAGGCGTCTCAACGAGCGCCCTGCTCCTCCCACCATTAGTTGCAGCGCGGCTGCATCGAATCGTGCACATGGGGGGGGGGGGGGGGGGGGGGGGTGGTGGGAATAAAGGCACAGGACAACTAGAGTCTGATGTAGGTGTGTGCGGCTTACCAACGGTGGGCCTTGGGCCTTTCCGCACTCAGCGACATCCTGCCGCTTTCTTAGGATGCGTTTCTCTGTGGAGACGCGTCACATTTTTTTACCGTCACAAACGCCTGAAACCGAGTTGCAGTCAAAAACGCGGCGAGTGCTGTCCAGCCCAACGCAGCGCACGAGCAGAGCCACCGCAAGGTCATATACATCTGGCGGTACGGACAATCCTGAACGTTGAATATAAGGTCAGGCCTTCCCTTGTGCACTCCCTTGGCATTCTATCTGACAATCCAGAGTGCTCATGTTCTCTTGTGCTCTTGTTCTCTTGTGCTCTTGTTCTCTTGTGCTCTTGTTCTCTTGTGCTCTTGTTCTCTTGTGCTGTTGTTCTCTTGTGCTCTTGTTCTCTTGTGCTCTTGTTCTCTTGTTCTCTTGTGCTCTTGTTCTCTTGTGCTCTTGTTCTCTTGTACTTTTCCACTGCTCTTAAACCCTCATGGCATGAGGTTTCACTTCGTGCAGTGGCTTCTACAATTGTCTCAGCACAAATCTAAAATTGTGATGAGAAAGTACTAGAGGCGTCGAAATCCATTCTCTTGCAGCAATGAGAGTCTGACTGCCTTGCCGCGCTTTTTGGCCAAAAAGGTTCACTACCCATGCTCATCGAATCCCCTATCCTGCCTGCTGTCTCTATTGGCGGTGCCTCTGATACCCAGGCACTAGCTGTCTTACAGTGGCCGGGTGGAATGACAATTTTTGTTACAGGTACAAGCCGTGCCTTGACAGACTTCACGTAGCGTCTCGAATGTTGCACGCCGTTTAATGTGGTACGTCAAAAATATGGTGGACGTGGTTGTCACCTGCATCCATTCGCGTGCTTCGTTCTGTCGCTCCTAGCATGTCACGTGGTATGGAGTGTCACTCTCACATGAAGGCTCGTCGCATGCCACATCTTTCCAGTGCAGGGTAGACCAGCTCACCCTGTGTGCATATTCGTGGGGTTTCCCGTGCTCCTTCCCTTGCTTCGTTCCGTCACTCTCACATGCCATGCTTCGTTCCCTTGCTTCGTTCCCTCATTCTCACATGAAAGCTCGTCGCATGCCACATCCCGTCCAGTGCAAGGTAGACTACATCATCCATGTTTGCAAACTCTACTACGGCATTCCCCTTTCTCCCTTCCGTTTCCCCTCCCTGAAAATTGACGAAATAACTCTTAAAGGAGGGCTCTAGCTTCTCATGATGTGATTGTTTTAGTGTTTCCTTGGTTTCGAGCCAGTGTTGTGGCGTGGGAGTGTCGGCTGATGTTTACCGCATAGGAAGGGTTGAGTGCTTAGGGGAGGGAACACGTCGGAGCTATGTGCTTAGGGGAGGGAGCTATGTGCTTGGATGTGAACCTACCTCACTATTTGGGTAACAATCTGCTGTATTGAATCACTGGTAGTACATCCCTTCTGTTCTCCTAGGACATTTACTAGTCCTATGGCCAGTACGCTAGGCTTGAGATTGGTGAGTGAAAAAATAAATCTCAATGCCCAAATTGCGGGCCGCGCTGGGCAATATTACTAACCTTGCTCAGCTGCTGTTCGAGTGCTGTGAGTTGGCGAATGTTGGGTTACACTAGGTACGAATGAATCTGATTGGTCGAGACCAAATCCACTGCGCAAACTTCAAGTTTCAGTGTTTCTCAATTTGGGACTCTCAGACCCAAGCGAAATGTGTCGCCCAGAGTTTGATGACTCAGCAAGTGTTGCGAGTGTTAGAATAACTGTGCATGAATGATTGGATTAGCAAGAGTTGGGGTACAAGTACTAACCCTAGAAGTGTTGTACCCCATAAAGAGTGCCCCACTATAGCCTACAAGTAAGATTGTACTTTGACACACCCCCCTAGGCTAAGTGGGGGACAACAAGACTGTCACAAGACCAGTCAAGCAAGACAACAGAGCAAAGCAAAGCAAAGCTCAGAGTGGATCTCAAGGACACCACACAATCCGAGCACAAGCAAGCGGCCACAAGGCCAGTTCATGTGCAGAGTTATAATAGCAAGACAGTACACTGATCACAACCTAGCAAGAGGAAACATGCAAGTATAAATATGGATATCAGTGTACAACAAGTGCAAGATCAAGAGACAAGCAGGTGAGGTAGAACGGGCAGAAGCCCAAGAGCAGTGCAAAAACGCTGAAGATCACCAGATTCAAGGGCCTTGGTGAAGACATCAGCAGTGTTGGCCCGAGAGGCCACATAAGAAAGACGAAGCTGTCCACGCTGCTGCAGCTCTCGAGCAAGAAATTAGCGAAGAGCAATGTGCTTCGTTTTGTGCTCTAGTCTCTGCTCCCGACACAAGGCAAGCATGGCCTTGTTGCCGACGTACAGATCTGGAGGAGAATGAGGCCGCTCCCCCAAGTCGGTCAGTAGATAGGTCAGCCAGCGTAGCTCCTGTGCAGCCTTGGCCCCAGCGTAGATCTCGGCCTCTCAGCTGGAACCAAGCACAGAAGAAGAACGAGTGGACCTCCACGAGACAGAACCAGAGCCAAGACTGAAGGTGTAACCCTGTGACGAACCCTGTGAGTGTCGGAGTGTCCTGTGAGTACCACTGAACCCTGTCCTCCAAGCACGAGCCCCATGCCCGATGTACTGCACAAGTATCGCAGCACCCTCTTCGCAGCATCAAAGTGCACCTTTTGGTGTATGTCGGGAGCCACGCAGTGAGCCAGGAGGCTGTGAGGGTACGCGAGGTCAGGTCGTGTGCACGTCATTAGGTACATGAGGCAACCCACAAGCTCTGGGTACGGACCACTCGGCTCTACGGACTCGTCCGAAGGTGGAGCTGAGAGCGAGTGGCTGGTAGGTAGAGGAGTGGGCTGTGGCGAGAAGTACTAGAAGCCGAAGCGTCGAAGGACCTGGTGCACCATGTGTGACTGAGTCAGGGTGATGGTGCGCCGTGCTCTGTCCCGGGCGATCTGCAAGCCAAGATAGCTGCGCAGCTCACCCGGGTCAGTGCAGGTGTGTCTCTCCTGCAGCTCCGCCTTCACTAGGGCCAGCACCTCAGTGTCAATAGTAACAAAAACCAAGTCGTCAACGTACACGAGAACGTAGAACGGCGGCAGGGTAGTGTCGGTGCGTGGAAACAGCGACGGGTCAGCAGAGGAAGGAGCAAACTCAAGAGCCACAAGTGTAGTCCTCAGTGTGTCGTGCCATTCTTGGGGCGCCTGGCGGAGACCGTAGACTGGCCGTCGGAGGCTCCAATGGGTACCCGCAAGAAACGACCCAGTGAAGGCAGGTGGGCGGCGCAGCCAGATCTCCTCGTGAAGGCTGCCCTGCAAGAAAGCTGCGGAGAAGTCGAGGGAGTGCAGCTCGTAGTCACGCTGTGCTGCAACGTGCAGCAGCACCCGAAGAGTAGTCATCTTCGGGGTGGGGGAGAAGGTCTGGATCGACCCCCTGTCGCTGACTGAAGCCTCGAGCAACGTAACGCGCCTTGAAGCCAGGCGGAGAATCCGGCGGCCGCTTCACTCTAAAAAGCCACATGCCATCGACTATGTTCGCCCCAGGAGGAGGAACCTCGTCGACGTAGGTGCCTGTGGACTTCCAGGAAGCCATCTCTGCGTCCATGGCTGTTTGCCACTGAGAGGAGTACTCACCCGCTTTCGCCTCAGCGTAAGAGCGCGGGGTAGGGATGTCAAGTGCATTCGGGTCTCTCTCAGGGCAAAGCAGCATGGATGCGAAACGAGGTAAAGCGACCGCAAGACACTCAAGCTGAAACTGCATGTCCTCAATGATGTCATTGCTAAGGGCAGGCTCACCCCTGACAGACAGAGGATAGACAGATTCAGACTCGGTACTCGATACGTAGTCGAGACGACTCCTAGCTGCAAAGTCGACAAGCTTAGTGACTAGGGCAAACGCAGCAGTAGACTCAAAAGTCGGGGTCTATGACAGCAGTAGCGAGGAGACGAGGGACAGTAACGAGCAAGGTCTGACTCAGGGTCAGGAACGTCAGGAAGAGAGGACGCCGGAGGAGACGGTAGGACAACACGCTGTGGAACAGAGGAAGGACAAAGCGCCATAACGTGAGTGCCTGGGACAGCAGGAGGACGAGGAGGAGTGACACGAGGAGCACGAACAGGTGTGGAAGCACGAGCCTCAGGCTCACGACGCTCAGTCAAAGACTCAGTCACCTCAGTGTGAGGAGCAGGAGCAGGCAGTGGGGAGCCTGATAGTAGCTGTGGCTGAGACTGGTCTGTCGGTGGACACATGAGAGGTGGAGTGAGGCCAGTGTAAGACGGGAGACTAAGAAACCTGGCGAAGGACCGAGTCAGGCATCGGCAGGGACGACTGCGGCTGCGGGTGAAAAACAGTCAGCGCGGGGCAGTACCAGCAGCTCCAGCTCCTCCAGCTCCAGCAGCACCAGCACCTCCAGCACCAGCAGCTCCAGTAGCACCTCCAGCACCTCCAGCACTAGCAGCACCACCTGCTCCGGCAGCTCCAGCACCCCTAGTACGAGCACCTCCAGGACCAGCAGCTCCAGCACCTCCGGTACCTCCAGTACCTCCAGCTCCAGCGCCTCCAGTACTAGCAGTACCTCCAGCTCCTCCAGTACCAGCAGCTCTAATAGCACCTCCAGCACCTCCAGCACCAACAGCACCAGCTGCTCCTGCAGCTCCAGCACCTCTAGTACGAGCACCTCCAGGACCAGCTGCTCCTGCAACTCCAGCACCAGTAGCACCAGCACCTCCAGTGCTAGCAGCTCCAGTACCCCTAGCACCTCCAGCACCAGCAGCACCACTAGTACCTCCAGCAGTACCTCCAATACCTCCAGCACCTCTAGAACTAGCAGCTCCAGCACCAGCAGGACCGTACCCTCCACCACAAGGACTGCCTCACCGAACGATCCACGCACGAATCGCCTGCGGCGAGAGCGTCTCAAGTAGATCAGGCTGCGGTGGCTGTCCAGCTCCAGGACCTCCAGCAGGGTCACCCACAGCTCCACCGCCACTAGGACTCGCAGCACCCCCAGAGTCAGCGCCCCCAGTCGCAGCACCCCCAGAACCAGCACCCCCAGTTGCAGCACCCTTAGGCGCAGCACCCCCAGAACCCTCACCCTCTATCCCAGCACCCCCAGGCTCAGCACCAGCAGGCTCAGCTCCAGAGTCCACAGTAGCAGGGTGCGGAGGCGGCGAAGACGGTCGAGGCGGAAAACCAAGAGGGGTCTTCAAGCGTGGAGAGCGGCGAGTGGCCGCCGTGTCGTCAGCGGCGGGGTCACCCCCCTCAACTGGGCGAGAGGAGTCAGAAGAGATCTCCAGAGGCTCAACTAAGGGGGGTGGGTCTACCTGAGACACACTTGAGGGAGCAGGACCCTGTGGGCGAAGGGGGTCTACCGGGGGGGGGACTGGCACCAGGAAGAGAGGCGCGAGGGGGACCGGGTGGGATGCGTGCGGTTGTAGCTTGTAGAAACAGACAGACTCGCTAAAGGTGAAGACTCGACGCTCGCGCGGGTGGTAAAACTGTCACGACGGGGCGTCGGTGGGGAAGCCAAGGAAGACGCAGCGGAGAGTGCGAGAGGAGAGCTTGCTCGCTTTGGCTCGCTAGCCCCGAAACACCGATGCATCACCAACCTTCCCCGTCCACCGGAGTGTGGGCGAGGTCTCTGGCTCAAAGACACGGGGCCAGAGGTTGAGCTGATGCGCAGCGTATCGGACCACAAACGACCACAGAAAATGGGGAGCAGCCGCATGGATCATGGAGGTACGAGCAACCTCCACCATCAAGCCAATGCGACGCTCAGCAATCCCATTCTGCTGAGGAGAGGCCGGAAGCGTGAACGTCTGGCGGATGCCCTCGTCTCAACAGGACTCCTCAAGGAGGCCGGAAGAGAACTCACCGCCCCTGAGAGTGCAGACGCAGGACTGGCAAGTCCTGACGAAACCGCTCGCGCAGCTGGCGACGAGTAGCACGGATCCAGGGGATCAAAACACCGCTGATTTCTGCCTTGCTCCACAGGGGGAAGACAGTGGTGTAGCATGTATAGTCGTCAACAACCAGCAGGAAGTAACGCTCCTGGTTCGTTCCACCGATAGGGGCCGGGCCCCACACGTCCATGTGGAGAGTCTGCAGAGGTGCAGTGGTCGGAGGAAACTCGGAGGAGTGAGGAGTGGCGCGCTGCCACCCCTCGACGCAGGGAAGTGCTGGAGGTGAGGTGCTGCTGGGAGTGGTGGAGGTGCTACTGGTGCTGGCGGTGCTGGAGCTGCGACTGTGAGTGGTGGAGGTGCTGCTGGTGCTGGAGGTGCTGGACCTACTACTGATCGTCACTGCCTGTCATGGCCACCTACTGGTGGAGGTGCTGCTGGGAATGCTGGAGGTGCTACTGGTGCTGGAGGTGCTGGAGCTGCGGCTGGGAGTGGTGGAGGTGCTGCTGGTGCTGGAGGTGCTGGACCTACTACTGATTGTTACTGCCTGTCATGGCCACTATCACAGCAGCAAGGGCGTTCGGGCAGCGCAAGGGCGCTTCGGGCAGGACAGCGCAAGGGCGCTTCGAGCAGGAACTTAGCAAGACGATCGGTGGGCTCTAAAAACTTATCAGGTTTCTTGCTCTGATACCATGTCAGAATAACTGTGCAGAAATGATTGGATTAGCAAGACTTGGGGTACAATTACTAACCCTAGAAGTTCTGTACCCCATAAGGAGTGCTCCACTATAGTCTACAAGTAAGATTGTACTTACAGCGAGAGCTTGTGCGAAATAAGCCAGCCCCACTTTCTCGACTTTCTGTGCACCTCCCAAACCACTCACCCAAACCCTTGCGCAAGATTACTAATCATGCGCAATTTGGGCTTGAGCTAATAATCAGATACCAGAACAATATGGCAGTAACACAGCTAAGTATTTTCCATACAATTGTGCAAACTGCTACCGTATTCACTCTACGTCCTCAAATATTTCACATGACTTTTTCCATTGCTGCGGAGAGGCCAAACCAACTTTATTGGTGCACAGTGAGCGGAATCATATGCTGCTTATGCACTTGCCGTATTATTGGCTTTTTTTTTTTTTTTATGATTCTTGTAAAACATTCAGGATAAGGGTGCATTCCGCTGTGGACACTTTCTCAAAGAAAGTGTCCCAATCACATTTGGCCCGAGTCGCCCTCAAATGTCTCGGGTGTGCATGTCCCAATCGATCGATGTATTGCGACTCTGCATAGACGCGCGACAATTATATGCGAACGATTCTGATTGGTCAGACCATAAGGTGGCCCACTCATCTTGCGCGGCAAACGCACCAACACCACCAGGCCCGCAATAGATCCTTGGTGGTGTCTGGGGAGGCCGCGGAGGGTTATGTACTCCTCCGCGCCTCCAAAATTTGCCGCAACAATGTTGGTGCAACCCTACGGTTTGCACTCGGCTTGTTGTCCGTGTGCGTGAATGTGTGTGTGTATGGAATGGTATGAGGGCATGGGATAATATATTTTTCATGCTTATAATTGTGTGTGAATGTTGAGTCATGATGTCGAGTGTGTGTGTCGAGTCAATAGCGAGTTATCGCTAGACGCGTGTTACGCGGTCGTTTGTGTCTCGCGCGCGGTTTCTATTTTGTCGTGCACGGTTTCTATTTTGTCCTGTGTCGAACGTTCGGCGTGTCGCAGGTGTGTGCAGCAGACCCATCAAGAACTCAAGGATGAGTTTGTGATGAAGAGCCCGAGCCTTGGTGTCAAGCCTCAAGTGATTTCGAAGCTCGCCAAAAGGGTACACCTCAAGATATTGAAGATAGTTACATTACTTTGTGTAGTGTAACATTTCACTTGGTGTAGGCCCTAGTGAAGGGTAGTTTCGAGACCCTTCGTGGTTGGGGACAGTGTGGCACTGTTCCACATCACTGTACCTCGGCTCTTGGGGTTTGTAGGAGCTGGGAGTCATTCCCAACTCGTAACTCTTCCTATCTTGTGTTCTAAGACTATAGTGGCTGCCATAGTACCGTTCGTTCAAACCGACTCTGTGTCGTCAATTCTTTATCAAATCTTGCAATCTAAATTGATAATTGTAGACGACGTGAAGACGCTCCAGATCCAATTTGAATCAAGTCATTTGCAGCTGTGAGCAGAACGCTATCAACGTTTGAAGCCGCTGTGCAGAAATCCGTCTGTGCTCTCTATCTTTCGTTTTAGGCACATTCAAGCCTATTGTGACTATAACAAGTGGTATCAGAGGCCCTTGGAGCAGTTTCGACAATGTCTGGACCTGAGGAAAGGGGTGGCAGAGGTGCTGGTGGCAGTGGAGAAGCTCAAGCTCAAGGCCAACCCCGTGATTCAGCCATGGCGCCCATGCAACCAAGTCTTGGCCCACCTAGGGATGAGCCTAGGGTGTTTGGGCTTGACAAGTTCAACGGTGACAACTTTGCTGAATGGTCCTTCAAGATGGAGAACATCTTTGACCACTATGACTTGCTGGAGGTGATGGAAGGAACGGAGAAGCGCCCCGAGAACGACCCGGAGAAGAGCCCGTGGGTGCGGAAGAGCGCACAAGGCTATCTCTTACTTGGGCAAGCGTTGGGGAGCAGTCAGATCCGTCACATCAAGCCATTCCAGCGTGAACCAGAGAAAGGACCAAAGGCATGGGCTGCTCTCAAGGGTGTACATGCTCCTGCAACAGCGGCGGTAGCGGTGGTGTTGGAACGGCAAATGGCGGCACTACGAATTGAAGAAAACGAAGCGGTTGAAGAAGGGGTGCAGAAATTCTTCGACTTGTTGACGCGGCTTGAGGGAGCTGATTTGAACTACAGTGAGCTCCAAAAGAAGACCAAGTTGCTGGCCTTACTCCCAGAGTCATGGTCCTCGCTCATCATCAACCTTAATCGCGACTTGCCCCGCCTCTCGCTTGAAGACGTGAAGCGAGCTATCCTTCAAGAGGATTTCCGCCGCCGTGAGTTGGCGAGTGCGGATGGCGCTGGGGCAGCGAGCATCGGCCGTGGATATGGTCGAGGAAGAGGCAGAGGACGAGGGGGAGGAAGGTTTGGTGGCAGCAACTTCGGCGGAGGCCGCAGGAGTGGCGGTTACGGCAGCGACGACAAGAGCTACGGACGCGGTCGCGGCCGATTCGACGGCGAGTGTCACTATTGCCACAAGAGCGGACACATGTGGCGCGACTGCTACAAACTCCCTGATGGTTGGACCCCTGCTCAAGGCCAAGAGGGTAGAGGAGCAGGAGGAGGGAGAGGACGAGGCCGTGGAGGCCGTGGCGGTCGCGGTGGCGGAGCTGCAAACATGAAGAGCGGAGACAACGACAAGGACCCGAGCGACGATCGATACCCGGGTCTATTCTACTTCGTGTCGACGCAAGTACCGGCTGGTCCAGAGAAGGATGAAGGCTTTGAGGAGCCAGCAGCTGTGGGGAAGGTGACCCTACACCCCCTGGACTATTGGGTGATTGATAGTGGCGCTACCTATAGCATGACACCTCGCCCGGACTTGCTCACCGAACTCGAGCCGTCACCGGTGAAGCATGTCACATCGGCTTTGGGGCAGCGAGCAGAGGTGAAAGGCATGGGCAAGGCCATGTTCAAGGGTGCTGATGGGAAGACGGTGGGCCTCAAGAACGTGCTTTGGGTGCCCAGCCTTGCTGCAAACCTGATTTCCGTGCGGCGGTTGGCAAAGGCCGGCATGGACACGAACTCGAAGGGAGCCAAGACCTACACCGCAAGGCTTGGCGATCGAATTCTTTGGGACCTTCATGAGGACAGGGATGTCTACAACGAGATGTGGCAGATCCCAGTGGTCCCTATGCCTAAGGAGAGGCAAGTGGCAGCAAGCATCAGCACCAAGGATGGAGCGGTCGGTAGCGACGATGGCGCGAACGGTCGCGCTAAGGAGAATGAGCTCAAGAAGAGCAAACCTGGAGGGACCAGCAAGTTCAGTGAACCTAAGGAGAGTGGTGCAGCAACCAAGGAGCAGCAAAAGGGTGAGGAGAACCCAGAGGCAGCAGCGGAGGAGGACTACGGAGAGAGTATGTGGGGCGCTATTGCGAGCGCGGCATTCTCCAATCCAACTTCGGCTACGGGGGAGTGTGATTGGCTCACCTTGCATCGGCGCATGGGGCATGTGGCCCTGCCCATCTTGCAGCAGCTAGTGAAGAATGAGATGGTTGCTGGCATACGTGTGAAGGGGGAGCCCGATGAGGTGCTTGGCTGCCCGACGTGCATTCAAGCCAAGTTCACCCGGTTTCCGTTCCCTAGTTCGGAGGCAACGGCAAAGGCACCGCTTGATGAGGTGGTGATGGACGTGGTGGGCCCCCTGAAGCTTGGAGCTGCTGGAGCTGAGTATTTTCTCACCATTGTCGACGTCTACACCCGCATGACTTGGGTGTACGTGCTGGCCAAGAAGAGCGACGTGGCTGAAACGTTGAAGACGGATTGGTTCCCGATGGTGGAGCGGCAACAAGACCGTCTAGTCAAGTCAATCCGCACCGATCGAGGGGGAGAGTTCCTGAGCAAGGAGTTTGGGTTGTGGCTGAAGAAGAATGGTATTCGGCACTCCCTCACCATGCCATACTCCCCTGCAATGAACGGCATCGCCGAGCGAGCGAACCGCACAATCACGGAGGCGGCACGCGGGTTGCTCATTGAAGCCGGGCTACCCGACTATTTCTGGCCTGATGCGGTGCGGAGCGCGTGTGTGGCCAAGAACAGAGCCTTGACTCATGTGGGAGCAGACAAATGGGTGCCCTATGTGGAGTGGCTAGGAAGGAAGCCAAAGGTGGATATGCTTCGGGTGTTCGGGTGCATGTGCATGGCGCTCGTGCCTAAGCATCTTCGGCACAACAAGCTTGGTGCCAAGGCGGTGTGGGCTGTGCACTTGGGCATGGCTCAAAACAGCAAGGGATGGCTTCTTTGGGACCCATTCACCAAGAAGTTCTTGGTGAGCAGGGACTGCAAGTTCATGGAGAACTTCATGTACAAGGATTGGAAGGCGGAGAATGAGGCGAAGATAGGCGTGCGGTTTGGGGAGGTGAAGAGTTCCGGTTTGGAGCATGTGGAGCTGCCTTTGGAGCTGAGCAGCGGCAGCACAACCACAAGGCAATCCTCCCTTGTGAATGGGGGAGAGGAGGCCAATGATGCAGAGGAAGAAGAGGAGGAGGTGCAGCAAGTGAGCGAGCGTGCACCGTCACTCCCTTCCCGTACTACGAGTGCTCCACGGATTCGAGCCACACCGCAGCAACGCCAAGGCCTTCAAGTCCCTGCAGCTGAGGAGGAAGGAAGGGGGAAGAGGAGAGTTCAACCCCCTAATAGGCTGACCTATGATGCGCCGGGAAAGCAGGGCAAGACAGCCCTGGCCGGAGCGGCAATGATGGTCGGAGACGACGAGGAGAGTGACCACGAGGAGTGTGCCTTCGCGTTCTTCTCTCCGGTGGAGATGCCGGGAGAACCAGCAACTCTCAAGGAAGCTTTGGAGAGTAGTGATGCTGAGGAGTGGAAGAAGGCCATGGAGAGTGAGCTGAAGAGCATCGAGGAGAATGACACGTTTGAATTGGTGGAGCTACCGGAGGGGCGTACGGCGATAACGTCCAAGTGGCTCTTCAAAATCAAGTCGGATGCCGACGGCAAGATCGAGTGCTACAAGTCTAGGCTTGTAGCCAAGGGGTACCAGCAGAAGGAGAAGGTGGACTTCAAGGAGCTGTTTGCCCCTGTGGTGAAGCCGACGACGCTGCGAACCCTATTCGCGGGAGCCGCCATCAAAGGATGGGTAGTAAAGCAAATGGACATCGTAACGGCATTCCTTAACGGCATCCTTGAGGAGGAGATTTTTATGGCGCAGCCAGAGGGGTTTGATGATGGTAGTGGCAGAGTGTGGAAGCTGAAGAAGGCCCTCTATGGGCTGAAGCAGGCCCCTAGGCAATGGTACATGAAGCTGCGCGAAGTGTTGGAGGGGATCGGCTTCACTCCCTCAACGGCCGATCACTCCTTGTTCATGCTTGGCGAGGGGGAGCAGAGGAGTTTCATGGTGGTTTATGTGGATGACATCCTCATTTTCTCACCCTCTTCTGACCTTGTGAAGGAGGTGATGCTGAAGCTTCAAGACAAGTTCAAGTGCAAGGCCCTTGGTGACGTGAGCTTCTACCTTGGGCTCCACATCGAACGAGATGTGGAGAAGCGGTGCATGCGGGTGCATCAACGAAAGTACCTGGAGGCATTGGCTGCCAACTTTGGGCAGAGTGAAGGCCATGTGGCTACACCCTTTCCCTCTGGGTTCAAGTGTGTGAAGGGACCAGAGGAGGAGAGCGTTGGTGAAGAGGAGAGGCGCCGATTTCACTCGTTGGTGGGCAGCCTCATGTATGCGGCGGTAAACACCCGACCGGACGTCGCGTTTGCTACCGGGCAGCTGGCTAGGGTTGTGCAATGCCCTAATGAGGAGCAGGTAGCAGCTGGAATGAGGGTGGCCAAGTATCTTGGCCAAACACCGACCGTTGGGCTGCAATACTCGGCAGCGGCACAAAGGCGCCAAAAGGGCGCGGATGGTGTTGAACCCGGGCGTTTGTTCCTCACCGCCTACTCGGATGCTTCATATGCATCAGAACCAGAGGACATGACAAGTGTGGGAGGCTTCATATGCTGTGTTGGTGGAGGCCCAACTGCTTGGGAGAGCAAGAAGCAGGTTGACCAAGCTTTGAGCTCGGTGGAGTCCGAGTACATGGCACTCTTCCGTGCCGTACGGGAGATTGTGTGGCAGCGGCGTTTGTTGGCTGAATTGGGGGAGGAGCAGCAAGGACCTACCCCACTGTACTGTGACAGCCAGGGTGCCATTGCTCTTGCTAAGAACCCTGTGTTGCATGGACTCACGAAGCACATGAGGGTGAAGTGGCATTGGACAAGGAGCATGGTAACCGCGGGTGAAGTTGAGTTGCGCTACGTGAAGACCACGGGGCAGCCGGCTGACATGATGACCAAGAGGCTGGTGGAGCAGCAGCATTGGAAGTGTTGCAAGCTGGCTGGGATGGCTCTGAACTGAGAGAGCAACATATCCTAAGGCCAACAATCCGAGGGGGAGTTTGTTGGTGCAACCCTACGGTTTGCACTCGGCTTGTTGTCCGTGTGCGTGAATGTGTGTGTGTATGGAATGGTATGAGGGCATGGGATAATATATATTTCATGCTTATAATTGTGTGTGAATGTTGAGTCATGATGTCGAGTGTGTGTGTCGAGTCAATAGCGAGTTATCGCTAGACGCGTGTTACGCGGTCGTTTGTGTCTCGCGCGCGGTTTCTATTTTGTCGTGCGCGGTTTCTATTTTGTCCTGTGTCGAACGTTCGGCGTGTCGCAGGTGTGTGCAGCAGACCCATCAAGAACTCAAGGATGAGTTTGTGATGAAGAGCCCGAGCCTTGCTGTCAAGCCTCAAGTGATTTCGAAGATCGCCAAAAGGGTACACCTCAAGATATTGAAGATAGTTACATTACTTTGTGTAGTGTAACATTTCACTTGGTGTAGGCCCTAGTGAAGGGTAGTTTCGAGACCCTTCGTAGGTTGGGGACAGTGTGGCACTGTTCCACATCACTGTACCTCGGCTCTTGGGGTTTGTAGGAGCTGGGAGTCATTCCCAACTCGTAACTCTTCCTATCTTGTGTTCTAAGACTATAGTGGCTGCCATAGTACCGTTCGTTCAAACCGACACTGTGTCGTCAATTCTTTATCAAATCGTGCAATATAAATTGATAATTGTAGACGACGTGAAGACGCTCCAGATCCAATTTGAATCAAGTCATTTGCAGCTGTGAGCAGAACGCTATCAACGTTTGAAGCCGCTGTGCAGAAATCCGTCTGTGCTCTCTATCTTTCGTTTTAGGCACATTCAAGCCTATTGTGACTATAACAAACAATAGGTACAAAAGCCTCCTTGTATATAACCTGCATCTACACGCTCCCAGCCTCGGCAGCCCACCCTGTGTTGCTTCGCATTGCACTTAGCGGCTGCTGAATCTGCAGAGAGAAGCAAAGCACAAGGTGGGGAGATGGCACGTGTCAGTCCCACAGCACGTGCACACGCGGGCGTGGTGGGCCCCACATAGACTCTGCCGCGCTGAAAGGGGCAGCTGGTAAGGCCTTCGCATGCAGCGCACATGCCGACATGATGGCTGGGCCTCGCAGCACATGCACACGCGGGCGTGGTGGGCCCCACATAGTCTCTGCCGCGCAGAAAAGGGGCTGCTGGGTAGTAAGGCCCTTTTATGCGGCCGACATAGCGACATGATGGCTGCGTCCCATCACCGGGAGGTTGGCAACTACCGGGATAGAGAAGTGAAGACTCATGCGGACGTACTAGTGAGGCTCTCACCAAACATGCATCACCCTCTCACAATGCATCGCCCTCTCACAATGCATCACCCTCTCACAATGCATCGCCCTCTCACAATGCATCGCCCTCTCACAATGCCTCGCCCTCTCAACAACATGCATCTCCCTCTCAACAACATGCATCTCCCTCTCAACAACATGCATCGTACTCTCAACAACATGCCTCGCCCTCTCAGCAACATGCATCGCCCGCTCAACAACATGCATCACCCTCTCAACAACATGCATCAGCCCTCTCAACAACATGCATCGCCCTCTCAACAACATGCATCGCCCTCTCAACAACATGCATCGCCCTCTCAACAACATGCATCACCCTCTCAACAACATGCATCGCCCGCTCACCAGTCTGACATGCCGCACTCCTTGAGCTGTTGCTCACGCTTCCAAATGCAGCCGAGGATCTCCTGATTGGTGGGCTCTTTGCCCTTGATCAAGCCGAAAAGGTACGTCTTGGGCTGTGTGCAATCTTTATTTTTCACATCATCGCACTTAGTCACGCCTGCAAATGGGTGATAGCAAGGAGAGATGAAGAGGGGCAGCAGCAAGGAGAGACAGTCTGAGTGGACTTCTCATTCGGTGTATGGGCCGCTTGAGATTGAGATTAAGCTACATGAAGAGGGGCGGCATAGCAAACGGACGGCCACGATTTACCCCCATACTTGAGCTGTTTAGAGGCGTGCCCTAGTTCCTTACAGCCGGTAATACTCCTTCAAAGCCCCAATGCGCCCAGCATTCAAGTCTGGGCAACACGGAATGACCAGAGTATACAGTAACAGCAGAAAATGACAGAAAGGATAGAAAGAAAACAGCGAGTAACCGAAGGGATTGCAAGTATATTGTATTCGTGTGGGGCTTGGCATGACCATTCTTACCATCAGCCGCGAACTTAATTTTACGAGCCCCAAAAAAACGAAGTGTGCGCCGGCTCTGCGCGTCGTTCCCCGCGCTGCGCTGAGCAGAACTCCGTGCGCTCTCTGCCGTGATGACGCCGGCGGCGGTGTCTACCGCTCCCGACGCACCTGCCGCCATGCCATGCCGACACGAATATTCGCGCAGGGGACGAGGGGACCGGGAAAAAGGAATGAGGGGAGGCAAAGGGAGGGAGGGAGTGTCAGGCGCTTCGACTAAAAAAACAGACTCAAATTTCGACTCAAAACAAGTGAGAGAGCAAATGTGTGCAGGTACGACGCGAGTGTGATTCAATGTCGTTTCACGCATCCTAGTCGCTTGGCGGCCAAGCATCGAGGACGTGCTCAGTTTCTCGAGATTCGCGTCACCATCGCACGGGTCTGCGACTTACCATCGCACGGATATGCGCATTACCATAACATGGAGCCAACCTCTCGAGATGCACGCTATTATCGCACGGAAATAATTGGCACGGGTCTGCGACTTACCGTCAACAGTCATCCCATTGCCATGAAGCAGGTCAGATCGAGCAGCAGCAGTAGAAGCGAATGATGCGAGAGTGACGGTGAAGGCAAGCAGGAGAAGGAAAGCAGTAAGCAGACGCGCCATGTTCAATACTAGTAGCTAGTGAATGAGGTCGGAAATGTGGGAATGGTGTTGGAAGGAAAAAGGTGTGGTGTGGGCATTTGTATGGTGTGAAATGGGCGCATCGTGGTGAATGTGCGGGGGCTGAAGCGCAGTTGCTCACGCTCAGCGCTGTCACTATCGCGAACCGCGATCCTCAGCGAAATCACAATCGAGAAGCTCAGTGAGACGCGTTCAAAAGTTCCAACCATAATTCATTGGGATGAGTGAGTAGATCAACCACAGAGTGGATGTTGGGTGGTGTGGTGTGTTACACACGTTTCCAGAGCGTTACATAGGGATAAGAAACGGTTTCTCAGGAAAATTGATCACATTCCCAGCTTCAAGAACTGCTTGAATCGCGGTGAGATATGGGGGGTGCAAACTGGGAGTGTATGAACTACGCGGCTTTGATTTGAGATGCATAGCTAAACAACTACCAATTTTACAAAAAAAAAAAAAAAAAAAAAAAAAAAACCATGGAGGAGCTGACGTTGGAGCTGGGGGACAAAGGACCCGCTAAGCTTGCGTTGAGAGCTTTCGGAGCAGCTCCAGCAGAATGGAAGGAGGTTCTGCTGACCCCTAGTGAGAGCTCGGCTGCCTCGTTGCCGGAGGAGGCGCAAAGGATTCCGCTGGTGCCCATTTTGGAGGACGGGAAAGTGATTTCGCTGGCGAAAATGAAAGGGTTCTAGAAGGGGGAGAGACTGCAGTCGCACAGGAGGCTGAAGTGGGCGGAACGCTGGCGCGGGCAGTTGTGCTGGAAAAAGGCAACGGCCATTAGGGAGTCTCTGGTCACGCCGTGTAGACCAAGAGACATGCTTACGCGGATACACAATTTCAATTTACAAGTCGGAGAAAGACTGGCGTTTCTCAGCAGCAAGCCTTCCTGCCCGCACTGCTCGGAGGAGGAAACATTGGAGCATTGTCTCTACACCTGCCCTCAAATCCAAGTGGTGGTGACTGCTCTCAGGCGGGCGCTCCGCTTGATTAACCCCACGCGCACGGTGTCATGCCTGGGGGACCTTCTGTTTCGAAAGGCAGGATCCAGCTCAGCATTCCGAGAAGCGACGCTGATTGCCATCACTTTGTATCAGCTGTGGTTGGAGAGGTGCGATGCAGTGTTCCGGGAGAAGAAGTTCAGGGCGCGCCGAGTGCTGAGGCGGATAATCTTCGCTTTCCGGCAGCATGTGAGGGTGTACATCAAGGCAAGGGAGATGTCGTGTCGAAAGAGGAGGAAGGTGGGACATGACAAATTGCAGGGATGTATGGCCGAGGAGCAGAAGCTGTTGAGCCGCATCAGGTCGGCTAGTGATAAGAAACTGACGTGGGTCAGGGCCTTCGAAGTGATCTGGACCAACCCTCGCATGATCCACCATCCCCCTTAGAAGCCCACTTGGGGCAGCCCGTCTCTGTCCCTCACGCTCAGTTACGACTGTCTTTGTGGGTATACATTTGCTCTGTCGGTGTATGCTCTCAATTACAATATATATATATATAAAAAAAAACCTACCAATTTTACTGAGTTTCCAACTAAGGGATGATCCATGAGCATTAAATTCAAAACCAATCCATGATTACCATGAAATGAGGCGTCATCATGAAAAGTAATATATGATATTCTGGAAAAACAAATTAACACTTTGTCATCGATTACGGAAATATTTGTCCTAGTATCGATGTAATTGCACATGATTCAGATTGTTTCCCGGATTCCCATTGGACGGATGAGGGCGAAGTGCCATACTACGTACAGGAACTTCAGGATAATTACATACATGCATCACCTTCTGGTGTGAATGATTGCCGTTACAGAGGATTTTGGAATGCCATACGAATCCTCAAGCTGCCAAGACAACTTATGCAGGATCCCTCCTCATGTTGCCCCTTGTTGCCTGCTTTTAAGCGGAGGGAGGAGGGAGGAGGCAGAAATCGAAAGGGAGTGGTAGCGTGGAAGAAAAGGGACGAAGGAAATGGGGAAACAGTAGGGGGTTGCGTGCGAATAGAAAAGGGATAGAACATAACTACAAAAGAAAGGGTGCCCAGGCACTTCTGCAGCGTTGCATGGCTATACTCACCTGGCACTTGTGCACTCAGGTGCTCGGCAAAATACAATGCCAGAAATTGCAGCCAGACATGGTAGGGTCGGTACCCCGTAAGGTCGGTACCCCGTAGGGTCGGGACTTGGTAGTAGAAGGATCGATATAGCTCTGGCACCTGTTGCAGCAGAATCCACCTGGCACTTCAGCCACCGAAGTGCTCGAAACAAACTTCTATCGCAGCTCAGCAGCGAGCGGCTCAGCCTCCACCAGATAAGCCTCCAAACAATCCACCTGACACTCCCAGCAACAACAATCCACCTGACACTCCCAGCAACGACAATCCACCTGACACTCCCAGCAACAAAAATCCACCTGACACTCCCAGCAACAACAACCCACCTGACACTCCCAGCAACAACAATCCACCTGACACTCCCAGCAACAACAACCCACCTGACACTCCCAGCAACAAAAATCCACCTGACACTCCCAGCAACAACAACCCACCTGACACTCCCAGCAACAACAATCCACCTGACACTCCCAGCAACAACAACCCACCTGACACTCCCAGCAACAACAACCCACCTGACACTCCCAGCAACAACCACCCACCTGACACTCCCAGCAACAACAACCCACCTGACACTCCCAGCAACAACAACCCACCTGACACTCCCAGCAACAACAACCCACCTGACACTCCCAGCAACAACCACCCACCTGACACTCCCAGCAACAACAATCCACCTGACACTCCCAGCAACAACCACCCACCTGACACTCCCAGCAACAACAACCCACCTGACACTCCCAGCAACAACCACCCACCTGACACTCCCAGCAACAACAACCCACCTGACACTCCCAGCAACAACAACCCACCTGACACTCCCAGCAACAACAACCCACCTGACACTCCCAGCAACAACAACCCACCTGACACTCCCAGCAACAACAACCCACCTGACACTCCCAGCAACAACAACCCACCTGACACTCCCAGCAACAACAACCCACCTGACACTCCCAGCAACAACAACCCACCTGACACTCCCAGCAACAACAATCCACCTGACACTCCCAGCAACAACAATCCACCTGACACTCCCAGCAACAACAACCCACCTGACACTCCCAGCAACAACAACCCACCTGACACTCCCAGCAACAACAACCCACCTGACACTCCCAGCAACAACAACCCACCTGACACTCCCAGCAACAACAACCCACCTGACACTCCCAGCAACAAGAATCCACCTGACACTCCCAGCAACAACAACCCACCTGACACTCCCAGCAACAACAACCCACTTGACACTCCCAGCAACAACCACCCACCTGACACTCCCAGCAACAACCACCCACCTGACACTCCCAGCAACAACAACCCACCTGACACTCCCAGCAACAACCACCCACCTGACACTCCCAGCAACAACAACCCACCTGACACTCCCAGCAACAACAACCCACCTGACACTCCCAGCAACAACAACCCACTGGGCACGTCAGCCACAAATGTGCTCGAGGCGAATCTCTTCTTCAGCTCACCAGCGAGCAGCTCAGCCTCCACCAGATAAGCCTCCACCAGATAAGCCTCCACCAGATAAGCCTTGACGCCTCTCAGCCGAGTCACCTTCCTGCTGCCCTACTGCCCCCTCACAAACATCTGCACTGGCTCTTTCTCCCCCTTCCGCTCCACATTCCTCCCCCTCCTCTCTACCCTGTGCCACGCCTGCAGTTGCAGCAGTGGCACGGGCCTTAACTCCCACTTATGGCATTCTGTGTTTGAGTATACTCAAAAATAGGCTGTTGTTGAGTCGACTACAAAATAAAATAGGCATTTGCAGCAGTAGAGCTGGTCTCAATCGCTATTCCGAGTGTACCAAAGGAGCTACCTTGGGGTGCAATTGTGGGGGCTTGGGCGGATTTGCTTGTCTTATGTGGCCAGAATTCGAGGAGGGCGTGGTGACGGTGGTTGATGAATGAGACGATGAACTCCTTGCGGTGCTTGTCGTCCCTGCCGCTTATCTAGCAAGGAAAATAGCGGAGGGAACATAGCAGGCGGTGTATAGCAAAGGGAAGAGAGCATAGCATAGGGCGTGGCAGGGGGAGCATAGCAGCAGAGGGAACATAGCAGGTGGATCATAGCAAAGGGAGCTGGCTGGCAGGGGCAGGTGCGAGGGCTTGACTGAGATGGAGAGGGCCTGCACAGACGGAGCATAGCAGCAGAGGGAGCATAGCAGCAGAGGGAGCATAGCAGCAGACGGAGCATAGCAGCAGAGGGAGCATAGCAGCAGAGGGAGCATAGCAGCAGAGGGAGCATAGCAGCAGAGGGAGCATAGCAGCAGAGGGAGCATAGCAGCAGAGGGAGCATAGCAGCAGAGGGAGCATAGCAGCAGAGGGAGCATAGCAGCAGAGGGAGCATAGCAGCAGAGGGAGCATAGCAGCAGAGGGAACATAGCAGCAGAGGGAGCATAGCAGCAGAGGGAGCATAGCAGCAGAGGGAGCATAGCAGCAGAGGGAACATAGCAGCAGAGGGAGCATAGCAGCAGAGGGAGCATAGCAGCAGAGGGAGCATAGCAGCAGAGGGAGCATAGCAGCAGAGGGAGCATAGCAGCAGAGGGAGCATAGCAGCAGAGGGAACACAGCCGAGCTGTGCCGGCACTCGCCATCACCGCCACTGCCACCGCCTCTGCTACTGCCCCCACCGCAGCCGCCGCCGCCACCGCCGCCGCCGCTGCTGCTGCTGCTGCTGCTGCTGTAGGTGTTGCTGATTCTTTGTTTGCAACATTATTATCATGAGCAGCAACAGTGCCGTGAAGGCCATTTGTTGTAGGTTCAGTGCCGAGAAGCAGGAGCAGCAGATTCCAGTAGGTTCACTGATAAAACTGCTTCTCCTGCTTCTCCTGCTTCTGCAGCCACTGTTGTCGATGCTGCTGCCCCCTCCTCCGTCACCACACCTGCTTCTCCTCCCCCTTCATCATCCCATCATCATCCTCCCCGCCTCCCATTCCCCTTCTCCAGATCCAGTGACACCAGAACCGCCTTCAGGTGAGTCTTCAGATGAATTTTCAGGTGCTGTTCGTTCTGAAGAAGCTGACGCCGCATCAAGGTCGGGCAGGACACCACAGGCAGACACAAGCAGGTCCGGCAGGAAGCCCCTGTTGGGCACATAAGAGCCCTCTGCCGTCTCCCTGTGAGCGTGGTAAGGGGGAAACACGAGCGACAGTGTTAATCATAACAGCACACGAGCGAGAACAGGCACAAGCAGGTCAGGCAGGAAGCCCCTGTTGGGCACATAAGAGCCCTCTGCTGCCTCCCTGTGAGCATGGTCGGTTGGGGGAAAGGATGACGATTGGAACAAGAGCGGATAGGCGTGGGAGCAGGGGAACGGGCAGCACAGGCAGCCGCCACAACTAGGTTCGGCACGGCATCAGGGTCGGGCACGACCAGGTCTGGCAAACGGCCTTTGTTGGGCACATAGGAGCCTTATGAGGATGGTGGCAGGAGAGTCAGGCGCTGCTCCATATGGCTGAGCCAGCATGGTATCAGGGTCGGTCACGAAAAGATGACTTATAAGTCGACTCAAAAGGGGGGAGGGAGCGTCAGGCGTTGCTCCATATGGCGGTCCCAGCATGGTATCAGGGTCGGGCACGGCACCACAGGCAGGCACAAGCAGGCCCGGCAAAAAGTCCCTGTTGGGGACATACGAGCCCTCTGCTGTCTCCCTGTGGGCGTGGTGTGGTGGGGAAGGGGGGACGGAGCGTTAGGTGCTGCTCCACGTGACAGAGCAAGCCAGCACCAGAGTCGGGCACCACCAGGTCCGTGTGAGAATCTGTGTGGTTACATGGCCATGTGGTTACCAGTGGGGTAGATCTCGGTGTGGTTACATGGCGATGAGGTTACCAGTGGGGTAGATTTTGGTGCCGCGGCCGTCGCAGTCGAAGAGCATGGGCAGCCCGCTCTCGAGTCCGTACACCAGCACGCGATTCACCAGCGTCGTCACCGCCACGTCAGCCTGGACCACCAAGCAAACCAGAGAAATCCGGAGAGCGCAAGCACCAGAACGGATTGAAAAAAATCGGCGATGTGGCTAAATAGATCGGCGAGGATTTACGCCGTGTTATCAGGAGGCGAATGCGTGGGCCTACTACAAGGAGTACCTTGTTCTAGTACGAGTACTAATACGGGGTTAAAGCGGGGAGCTACTAAGGAGCACCTTGTTCGGCAAGATCGCGTAATACGAGGATAAAGCGGGAGCTACTAAGGAGCACCTTGGGCGAGGTGATACGAGAGGTTAAAGCGGGTAGCTACGCTACTAAGGAGCACCTTGGGCGGCAGGATCGCTACTAAGGAGCACCTTGGGCGGCAGCACCTTTCAGACGTCTCAAAAGCTACTAAGGAGCACCTTGGGCGGCAGGATCGCGTCCAGCTGCTCGTCAGTGGCGCCTGGAAACTTGTCTCGGATGCTTTGCCGAAGCTTCTTTCTGTCCGCTCCTGACAGACGCTGCTGCCCGCGAACGCTTCTTGAACATGGCGGCGATCGCACGGCTCGGATATTCGTATGGCTCTGTACGACAGGATGGCTTGAAGCATTTTATTCCTACTAGATGCCTCTATTCCGAAATCGCGGTTCAATGGATACGTGTATGCGGATAGGACGGAAGAGCACTAGGCATCGATCTGGGAATCTGGGATAGGTCAGGGCGTGTAACCTTTGCGCCTGTTCAGAAACCGCAACCCGAGTTGCAGTTTCAGCAACGCCAAACCGCGCAACCCAATTCAACCGTTGGTTTTTCGCGCAATTCAAACCGCGATCGCATTCCCCTTCAGATTTCGCATCCTTAGGGCGTGTCCCATGAGTTCATTTGGGGAGAAAACCATCATTTTTACGTTACTGAAACAAAGCAAAAGAGTGTACACTCTGACGTAAAAAACACGCAGCGCGTCAGCACAGCGCCAAACGAAATTGACCCACGCAGACTCATAGCCAGGCCTGTCGATTCAAGGGCATATGCCCTTAATGCCCTGAACATTAAGGGCTAGTTTCGCTCCAGCTCCAATGCGGCAAGTTCTGGATTCGTACCCCACCCGTGCCACTAAGTGCTTCGTTCGACCCTTCCCCGGATGCGTTAAGGGACGAAACCAGGCCTTCCCCTTTATCTAAGTTTTGGTTTCCGCGTAGGGACCCCCCCCCTGAGGGTGCCCGAGCCCCCCCCCCCTCCCCCTTTCTCCGTAGCCTGCACTAGAGCGCGCCAAGGGGATTTTTCCCTTGGCGTTTTCTAGCCAATCTCGTGTGTGTAGTGTGTCTCAGTCAGCCTTGGAGCACCCGAACATTCCCTTAGGTTTTATGACTATTGAAGACATGTGTAGTATTAGGTATGAGTAACTTCTAATATAAGTTGAAAACTGCACGTACCATAGTAAAATACAGTGTAAGTGCAAACTTCAAACATGCCCGGATTTCAAGTTTTCACTTTGGGGTACGCCCGTGACCGTTAAGGGCGCCAAAACGCACACCTACACCCAACCAAGGGTCAGATGCGGAGGAGCTGGGGAGCGCAAGTACGAGCCCCAGAAACTTCGACAGGCCTGCTCATAGCCCGCCCACACAAAAATCGTCATCCGAATCACATTTGACTTGGGCCGCGGGCGGTAACCCGCCCTAATGCGAACAAACCGTGCCCCTTGCGAAGCTCATTATTTTCGCTCGACTGGGGGGTTCGCGATTTTTCAGATTGGGGTAACGGACTGCAGGGCCTGGTACGAGGTGATCGCACGTACCTTGTACGCCGGGAGTACAAACCTGTTGACGTCCTAGGCGCGTCATTCAGGTGCGTCATTGAAGACGCATGTCATGCAGTCTCGTAATTCAAAGGGTTACAGGGTTACAAACTTGAACTTGAACTGTAAACGAACGCGTGGGACACGCCCTTATCATGGCTAGACACAGAGCAAACAGCTCCTTCCTGGCGAGATTCGATAGCAAAAGGAAACAAATGACGCGTTCTCCGATACGCAACTCGAACCCGCTAATGGGTACGCGCCCTACCAGATTCCTCGTCCAACCTTCAACTCTAGAAATTGCCTGCTTGCTGGCTGTTGTCGTCAGATACCTTTATCAAGCAATGTTACTTCTTCGCGGAAAATTAGGTGGCGTCGAATCGGGCGGCATATTCGCGTTTGAGTTCACTTAGACCTGAGTAATATTCGAAGTAGCAGCCTTAGGCTTCAGCCAAGTCAGCTCATGACTGCACATTTTTCTAGACTATTCAAAAGTTGGTGCTACTCCTTTTCTCAAAAATGAATAGCGCCAAATTTGGGTTAGAGAACGGCCGCAGAAGCGGTGCCGATTTTGGGTTATCATTATCTTGATATTCCTTGAATTTCGTATCGAAAGGCCGCAGAACTTCTTTTGCGCCGCAGCTAGATGTCTAGCTATCGGATTTCCGATTCTAGGGATTACTTGTCGATTCGCCTCTCGCGACTCTCGTCACTTCCAACCAGCCGCTTAACTAGCTCCTGTGAAGTAGCCGCACTGTCGGCGAAGTTACCGAAGCGGCGAAAAGTGACCATGATAGAGGCTATCATACGATACAACGTTTGTATGTACGATTAGCTGCTCAACAGATGCAGCACAAGGATTGAAGGATTCATACGATAGGCGAACTAGAGTTCAGCTCTGTGTTACAATCACTGATAGTCTGTGTTACTGATTGACATACAGGCACCCAAGCACCCAACGAGAATACAGAATACCCACAATCACCCACATATAGTACACAGAATACAAGGCTAACATCCATTGCAGCAAGCAGAAGGCTCCTCGTCTTTCCCCCGCCACTATTACACGCTCCCAGTCTTCACATCGGACCCGCGCGGCTGGTGGATCTGCAGAGAGAAGGACACGGTGGGGAGACGATGGCACGAGTCAGTGTCAAACATATATATATCTCTTATAGTTTGGGTAGGCTTAGTGGGGTACTCACTGTGGGGTACAACCCCTTAGGTTTCTCCTTTGTACCAACTCTCTCGATAGTCAAACCTCATTCATGCCTATATTCTAAGATGGTATCTAGAGCCTAGAGGTCTTTTGGACCTAAGATTAGGGCCCACCCGTTACCACATTACCTCATTTGCCTGCCTGCCTTGCCTGCTGCCCGCGCGCGCCTCGGCTGCACGCGCACGGCCCCATTTTTTTTTCCCGCGCGCGTCACTTAAGTAGCCCGCGCGCGTCACTTAAGCAGCCCGCGCGCGGCCCGTTTAGGCTCGTTTAGGCCCGGTTTCGGCCCCGCGCGCCACGTCAGCCGCCCGCGCAGCCTGCCGCCGGCCCGCGCGCCGCGTAAGCCACCCGCGCGCAGCCCGCTTAGGCCCTGCGCGCCGCATCTGCCGCCCGCGCAGCCTGCTGCCAGCCTGCGCGCCGCTTAAGCCGCCCGCGCAGCCTGCCGCCGGCCCCTTGCGTCGCCTCCTCCGGTGTGTAGCCCGCCCCTGCTCCGCGCGCCGCCTTAGGAGCCAGCGCACGGCCTACTGCTGCACCGTGCCCCGCCTTAGGAGCCCGTGTGCGGCCCGTTGCTGCACCACGCGCCGCTTTAGAGGCCCACGCGCGGCCCACTGCTGCCCTCCATGCTGCCTTAGGAGTCCGTGCACCGCCACAGCAGTCCATAAGCCGCCACTGTAGCCTTGCACGCAGTCTCTCCTTGCTTGCCTTTTGCCTTGCCGCCTGCGCACTCGACTTGCCTACACTGCACGCATGGCGACTCTCAACGTGCTCGCGTTCGATCCTGACGGTCGCCCAATAGAGTTTTCCACCTGGCTTGACGACCTGCAACTGTTCCTCATGACTGATGCCAAGGACGGTGTTTCCCTATTTGATTACGTGTCGGGCACTGCCGTTGCTCCTGCTGCCACTGAGTCTGCTCTAGACCGCTCCCAGTGGCAGACCCGCGATGCTGCTGCGCGCCTAGCTATTCGCAACCATCTGCCGATCACAGAGCGCGCACATTTTAGCCAGCACAAGACTGCCAAGGCACTGTATGACGCTGTAGTTGCCCGCTACTCTTCCCCGGCCACTGCAGCCCTCGGTCGACTTATGCTACCCTACCTGTTCCCCGACCTGTCCTCGTTTACCACCGCTGAGGACCTCATCTCTCACCTACGCGCTAGTGACACTCGCCTTCGTGCCGCCCTTCCAGCCGAGTTCCTCACAGAGAACCGCCCCCCCGATGTACTTTACTCTCTACTTCCTCATCACCCGCCTCCCTGACACTCTTCGCTCAGTCAGGGACCACTTTCCGCCCTTGACCCCCATTCTCTCACTGTCGACGACCTCGAGAAGCACCTCCTCGCAGCAGAGAAGAACATCCTCGCTGTAGGTGCTGCTCGCGGTACTCCTCGCTCTCCCCTCTTTGAGGGGTGCTCCCCCTCCCCTCTTACCCCCTCCTACGCCTCCGCAACTGCTGCTCTCGACTACCTTGGTGCTGAGGAGGTCGGGGCTGCTTCCGCCCCTAGTGGGAAGCGCCGCAGCGGCAGGGGCGGCAAGGGTGGCAGGGGAGGTGGGGGTGGCGGTGGGGGTGGCGGTGGAGGGGGCGGTGGTGCAGGCGGCGGGGGAGGTGGAGGTGGTGGGGGTGGTTGTGGGGGTGGAGGTGGTGGAGGTGGTTTTGGGGGCGGCGGAGGCACTGGGAGCAGTGGAGGTGGCAGGGGCGGTGGTGGGGGAGGAGGGAGCGGTAGTGGCAGTGGTGGTCAGGGGCAGCAGCAGCAGCAGCCGCAGCAGCAGCAGCAACAGCAGCAGCAGCAGCAGCGTCAGCGCCAGACCCCCACTTCCCAGCAGCTTCTTGACTGGTATGCCGAGCGTGGGGCTTCTGGGGGTCCTGGTCGCTGCCCCTATATCATTCGCACAGGTCCCCGCGCTGGTCGCCAGTGCACAGGGTTTCACACTGAGCAGCGCTGCTTCGCTCGGCTTAGCGACGCCTGGCACGTCAAGTTTCCTGATGCTCCTGAGTTCCCCAACAGGGCAGAGCTGCTTAGGCGTGATGTACCTATCTTTGATCTTGACTATGAGGCTATTCTTGCTGCCATGTATGCATTGACTGTTAGTGCTGAGGGTGACTGCTACTTGTGTGTGCCGCCGGATCCTGGTATAGCCCCTGGTATAGCCCCTGCAGCACTAGGTGGTTGTGAGTCTGCTCCCCCTGGTACTGCGCCTGCACAGGCCTTGCACACCTTTACACTTGACTCTTGTGCTTCGCGCTGTTTCTTTCGCGACAGTACCACAGTCACTCCCCTCCCTGCACCTGTTCCTGTCTCACTGGCCGACCCCTCTAAGGGCCCGGTGCTTGCACGGTCTTCCACTGTGCTTCCGTGTCCGGCGGTCCCGTCTGGTGAGCTGTCTGGTCTCCACCTCCCCTCGTTCTCTACGAACTTGGTGAGCAACGCTGTCCTCCAGGATGCGGGTGTTGACACCTTCACCCCTGGCCGGCAGCGTGTGGCGATCTGCACGTGCTCCCAGACCGGCCGCCACCTGGCCACGTTCACCCGTGCGCCAGGGTCCAGTCTTTACACCCTCACCACTGCGTCGCGCTCCGCCCCTTTGTCTCCCCAGCTACACGCGTCTGCTCAGGTAGCTACCTAGTGTGAGTGTCGCCGGCTGTCTCACGACACTCTCCTGTGGCACCACCGCCTTGGTCACCCCTCCCTGCCTCGCCTTCGTAGCATGCACTCTCGCTTTCTGGTCTCTGGTCTTCCCAGGTCTCTGCCTGCCCTCCCTCCCTCGCCTGCGCCGCCCTGCATTCCTTGCGTCGAGGGGCGGCAGCGCGCCGCTCCTCACTCCTCCTCGTTCCCTCCCACAGAGGCTCCACTGCAGACTCTCCACCTGGACGTGTGGGGCCCAGCCCGCGTCCGTGGACAGGGCCACGAGCGGTACTTCCTGCTGGTTGTCGACGACTACACGCGCTACACCACGGTCTTCCCCTTGCAGCGCAAGGGGGATGTCCCTGATGTTTTGATCCCCTGGATCCGCGCTACTCGTCTCCAGCTCCGCGAGCGGTTCCAGTCAGACTTTCCTGTCCTGCGTCTGCACTCTGACAGAGGTGGTGAGTTCTCCTCAGACCTCTTGGCAGCCTTCTGTGCGGAGCACGGCATCCGCCAGACTTTCACGCTTCCAGCCTCTCCGCAGCAGAATGGGGTTGCTGAGCGCCGCATTGGTTTAGTCATGGAGGTCGCTCGTACCTCCATGATCCATGCGGCTGCACCCCATTTTCTGTGGCCGTTTGCGGTCCGGTACGCCGCGCATCAGCTCAACCTTTGGCCCCGTGTCTCCTTGCCGGAGACCTCGCCTACACTGCTGTAGACGGGGAAGGTTGGCGATGCGTCGCGTTTCCGGGTCTGGGGTGCTCGTGCCTTTGTCCGCGATACCACCGCGGACAAGCTCTCCCCTCGCGCCATTCCTTGCATCTTCCTTAACTTTGTCCCTGACGCGCCTGGCTGGCAGTTTTACGACCCCGCCTCGCGCCGTGTCTTTGCGTCCCAGGACGTCACCTTTGACGAGTCGGTCCCCTTTTACCGCCTCTTCCCCTACCGCACTGCTCCTCACCCTCTCCCGCCGCTCTTTCTCGCCCCAGGTCCTCCCCAGGTAGACCCCCTCCCCGCGCCAGGTCCTGCTCCTTCAGGTGTTTCTCAGGTAGACCCTCCCGTCCCTGCGCCTGTTGAGGTCACTGGTGACTCCGGTCCTGCTGGCGGTGGTGCTGTCCCTGGGGGTGCGGAGCTTGGGGGTGCGCAGCGTGGGGGTGCTGAGTCTGGGGGCGCTGAGCGTGAGGGGCCTGCGGGTACGGAGCCTGGAGGTGCTGAGCCTGCGCGTGAGGTGCCTGGAGGTGCTGCGTCTGGGGGTGCTGCGTCTGGGGGTACTGCGTCTGGGGGTGCTGAGCCTGCGTGTGCGGAGCCTGGGGGTGCTGAGTCTGGGGGTGAGTCGCCTGAGGGTTCTGAGACTGCTGTTACGCGGTCTCCTTGGAGTAGCCGTCTTCGTCAGCGTGTGCCACTCACCTCCCAGCAGCTGCACGACTGGTACGGTCGCCGTCTACGTCGCGCTTCTGCAACTTAGGACTCTACTGCTGGGGGTTCTTCTGCTGGGGGTTCTTCTGCTGGCGTCACTGGGGCAGGGGGTGGTGCTGGTCCTTTGCCTGCAGGAGGTGCTAGTGTAGCTGGTCCGGGAGGTGCTCGTACTCGGGGTACTGGAGCTGCTGGGGCTGGCGGTGTTGTGTCTGACTGTACTGGCGCTTCTGGAGGTGCTGGAGCTACTGAGGGTACTGGAGCTGCTGAGGGTACTGGAGCTGCTGGAGGTACAGGAGCTGCTGGAGGTGCTGGAGCTGCTGAGGGTACTGGAGCTGCTGAGGGTGCTGGAGCTGCTGGAGGCGCTGGAGCGGCTGGAGGTGCTGGAGCTGCTGGGGGTGCTGGAGCTGCTGGTGCTGGTGGCCCTGCACAGCCGCGCCTGTTCTTCGCTCCGCCGTCTCCGTCGTCTCAGCCACCGCCTGACTCTGCGCTTTGCCAGGTTCTTAGTCTCCCTTCGTCTACTGGTCTTCCGTTACAGCCTGGTTCACTGCTGCCTGCTCCTTCTCCGTACACTGAGCAGACAGGGGGCCTTGCTGAGCGTCGTGAGCCTGCGTCGCGTCCTGTCTCACCTGTCCGTTCTGGTCGTTCCGGTCGTCGTGTTCCTCGTCAGCGTCAGCCGGCTGTCCCCGGCCCTCACCTTGTAGTCCGTCGTCCTCCCTCTCCTCCGTCGCGTGTTCCTCTGCCGTCTCCGCCTGCGTCCTCTCTGCCTGTCGTCGCTGACCTTGCGTCTGACCAGTTTCGTGCTGAGCACCCTACTGTCACGCGTCTGCTTGCTACTGTTATCACTGACCCGTCTTTTGAGTCTGCTACTGCGTCTGCCTTAGTCGCTGAGCTTGTTGACTTTGCTGCTGCCTGTCGTCTAGACTATGCCGCTAGTCTTGTTGCTGAGTCTGAGTCTGTCTGTCCTCCGTCCGTCGGGGGTGAGTGTGCTCTTGGCACGGACGTCCTTGAGGACAGGCAGGAGGACCTTGAGTGTCTTGCAGCCGCTGCGCCTCATCTCGTGGCCATGCTGCTTGCCCCTGAGGGAGACCCGGATGCACCAGACATCCCGACTCCGCGATCGTACGCTGAGGCGATCGCGGGTCCCTACTCCTCTCAGTGGCAGACAACCATGGATGCAGAGATGGCTTCCTGGAAGTCCACAGGCACCTACGTCAACGAGGTTCCCCCACCTGGGGCGAACATCGTCAGTGGCATGTTAATTTTCAGGGTGAAGCGGCCGCCGGGTTCTCCGCCTGTCTTCAAGGCTCGTTACGTTGCTCGAGGCTTCAGTCAGCGTGAGGGAGTAGACTTCTTCCAGACCTTCTCCCCCACCCCGAAGATGACCACTCTTCGGGTGCTGCTGCACGTTGCCGCTCAGCGTGACTACGAGCTTCACTCTCTTGACTTCAGCACAGCCTTCTTACAGGGCAGTCTGCACGAGGAGATCTGGCTGCGCCGCCCACCTGGCTTCACTGGGTCGTTCCCTCCTGGTACCCAGTGGAGCCTTCGGCGGCCAGTCTACAGTCTCCGTCAGGCGCCACGTGAGTGGCATGACACACTGAGGACGACTCTTGCGGCTCTTGGGTTTGCCCCGTCGACTGCTGACCCGTCGCTGTTTCTGCGCACCGACACTTCGCTGCCGCCGTTCTACATCCTCGTGTACGTCGACGACTTGGTCTTTGCCACTGCTGACACTGAGGCTCTCGCCCTGGTGAAGTCGGAGCTGCAGAAGAGACACACGTGCACAGACCTGGGTGAGCTGCGCAGCTACCTTGGCTTGCAGATCACCCGGGACAGAGCACGCCGCACCATCACACTGACTCAGTCACACATGGTGCAGCAGGTCCTTCAGCGCTTCGGCTTCACCTGGTCCTCAGCACAAGCCACTCCTCTGGCTACAGGTCACTCGCTCTCAGCTCCACCTTCGGACGAGTCCGTAGAGCCGAATGGTCCTTACCCAGAGCTAGTGGGCTGCCTCATGTACCTGATGACCTGCACTCGTCCTGACCTTGCGTACCCTCTTGGCCTTCTGGCTCGCTACGTGGCTCCTGGTCGGCACCGAAAGGTGCACATGGATGCTGCTAAGAGGGTACTACCCTACTTGTGCAGTACATCGGGCATGGGGCTCGTGCTTGGAGGACGGGGTGACGTTGTCCTCACTGGTCACTCGGACGCTTCTTGGGTTGACGACCAGGCTACGCAGCGGTCGTCACAGGGTTACACCTTCAGCCTTGGCTCTGGTTCAGTTTCCTGGCGTTCTACACGCTCGTCTTCAGTTCTCGGCTCCAGTTGTGAGGCTGAGATCTACGCCACAGCCATGGCTGCACAGGAGCTACGCTGGCTCACCTACCTGCTGACCGACTTGGGAGAGTGGCCTCGTTCTCCTCCAGTGCTGTACGTCGACAACAAGGCCGCCATTGCCTTATGTCAGGAGCACAGAACAAAGCACATCGCTCTGCGTTACTTCCTTGCTCGAGAGTTGCAGCAGCGTGGCCAGCTTCGTCTTGCTCATGTGGCCACTCGGGCCAACACTGCTGATATATTCACCAAGGCACTTCCGCCTTGTGATCATCAGCGTTTCTGTACTTTGTTAGGCCTTGTACCCACGCTTCCTCACTTGCTGTAGGCTTTGTTTGTACTGTGATCTATATGTATACCTGCATGCTTGTTCTGGTAGGTAGAGATCACTGTGCTGTTGTTGTTACATATATATCTCTGCATGTGAACTGGCCTTGTGGCCTTTTGCTTGTGCTCAGACTGCGTGGTGACGTTGTGATCCACCCTGAGCTTGCTTTGCATTTCCTGACTGGTCTTGTGACCCTCTGTTCTCCCCCACTTTGCCTATGGGGGTGTGTCAAACATATATATATCTGTTATAGTTTGGGTAGGCTTAGTGGGGTACTCACTGTGGGGTACAACCCCTTAGGTTTCTCCTTTGTACCAACTCTCTCGATAGTCAAACCTCATTCATGCCTATATTCTAAGAGTCAGTCCCAATAATATGATTGCACCTTACCAACAAGAATTGCCCAGGCACCAACAAGCATAGCCCAGGCACCAACAAGCATAGCCCAGGCACCAACAAGCATAGCCCAGGCACCAACAAGCATAGCCCAGGCACCAACAAGCATAGCCCAGGCACCTACATGCATCTCCCACTCACCAAAAGCCGAATTGTTTGCAATCTGCAAGTGTTCTCGCAACTTGATCCTGGCATTCCTTCTTAGCCTTTGCGCTCTTTGCCCATTTCCAGAAAAGAAACTGATTCTCGTCGCAATTCCGTCTAATCGCGTCATGACAATCCGATACTGCAAAAGGGTGACAGCAACGGGGAGACAGCTGAGTCGACTTCTTCCCTTCGGGGACAGGCCGCCTGAGAATGAGCGACATCAAGGGAGGCAGGAGAAAATGGACGGCCGAGATTCCCCTCAAATATGAGGTGTGCAACCTGCTTCGCTAGTTCCTTGAATACAGTAACAGCAGAAAATAATAGAAAGAACAACAACAGAAATAACCGCAGGAACATAATAAGTGGGGGCTTGGCTTGATCCTTCTTACTAGTCGTCTGGAGTTTGCGGCGACCCTGCTCGTCACCCACGCTGGGCTCAGCAAAAATCGGCGCGCTCTCTGCCGTGATGGCGTTGCCGGCGGTATCTAACGCTCCCGATGCACCTGCCGCCGCGCCATGCCGACACATAGATTCGCGCAGGGGAGGAAGAGACAAGGGGAAGGGGTGAGGGGCGTGGAGGGAAGGGAAAGAGTGGCACCTTTTTCTCGCGGCGTGGGGACGTGAGGCATGGGCGGAGGATGGACGTGAGGCTTGGTCGGATGCAGGGGTGTGCAGAGGGAGAAGCGATGGCCCGTGCAGAGTGAGTCTCTCTAAAGAGGTAACTCTTGAGACTGGAGGGTGGAGTTAAATTAGCTGGGGTGGTGCAGATGCCGCTTCACAAGGTGAGAAGGTGGGGATGGGGGAGGTGGGGAAAGTCGAGAGAGGGGGCAGTGCGAGTGAAGAAGTGGCAATTGTGTGCAGGTACGACGCGAGTGCCATTCACGTGCCATTGTCATTCACGCTTCTTAAAGTCAAGCATGGAGGACTTTCTCAGGTTCTTGAGATGCGCGCCACCATTGAATCGCACGGGTCTGCGACTTGCCATCGCACAGGACTGCAACTTACCATCGGCAGTCATCCCATTGTCAGGAAGCCGAACAGATCGAGCAGCAGAAGTGGAAGCGAATGATGCGAGTGTGACAGTGAAGGCAAGCAGTAGAGCGAGAGAAGTAAGCAGGCGCGCCATGGTTGTTGCTAGTAGCTAGTGAAGAGGATGCAGGGAGCTGAAAGCGAGTGAATCAAGAGCTTCGAAATGTGAGAGTGGGTGTTGGGATTGAAAAAGGCGTGGGTATTTGTTTGGTGTGAGAGGGCGGATTGTGGTGGATGTGAGTGAATTGGCTGAAACGGAATTTATCATGCTCGGCGCAGTTACCATCGCGAATCGTACTCCTCAGCGAATCATCATCTAGAAGTTCGGTGAAACGCGTTCCAACCATAATTCATCTGGATGAGTTCGCTTGACTACGAAGTAGATGTTGGGTGGTGTGGTGTGTTACACACGCTTCTAGTACGTTAAAGATGGATACGAATCGGTTTGCTTGTACCACCAACGGGTTCCAAGCAAACTGATCGCGTTCACAAGTTGTGGTGTTGACCAGCCGTACACATTTCTCTTTCACCCTGACCGTCCGAGATGAGACCTGTGGGAAGTCCAAACCCGTTTCCTGTTTCAGTAGGTGGTAGTGTCGAACTTGGAATGGAAATACCGGTTACAAGAAGCTGGGCTGTTTGTAAAGCATCACATAAATTCACGGACCGAAGGTCAAAAGCTTTGAATTAGGTTTTCTAGAACTTCCTCACAATGTGGGCTTTTACGTGGACAATTCTACCCTTGAGCAACCGCCACTTCTTGCGCATCACCCTGGAAAACAACTTCCTCTTGTGCCCTACAACCAGGGAACTGTTTGAAACGCCGTGAGATGCGGGGGGTCTGATAGAACTGAATTATATGAACTACATGATTATGATATTAAATACATTTCGTATCAAGTAGGGTAAATGGTCTATGAGGATTAAGCTCTAAGAGTGGTGTTACGATATGAAATTGCATGAGAAGGCATTCCTGTATGCTGCAGGAGCCGACTCTACCGAGTACGAAGCCGAGGAGTCAGAAGAGTCGAAGCGACGCAGCAACCGTCTGACCAAGACCGATGCAGGCAGAAACATTTGAAGTGAAAAGAGCGGGAACAGGTTCAAAACGGGTTCCTGCCCCGCACGGTTTGAATTTTGCTGTAATAAGGGAATGTACCCCTTAGAGTACATGGCTAGTCTAGGTCTTTTCGTATTCCCCTGTACTCTTATATAAACCCGATGTATGCATGCTATTATCAACTCAGTCATTTACATTCACTCTGGCCTGAGATTCAAACTTCCGCTGCAACACTACTCTGCGATCAACCCTGAGCGATCCTTTGCTAAGTCCCACTTGGGATTGTAACATGGTATGAGAGCTACTCAGGGATTCTTCGCAACATCACTTCCGTGAAATTCGCCGAACCAAGATCTGGCGAGCGGCACACGCTCCAAGACCAAGATGGCCGGAGGATCCGGAGGCCAAGCAAATCTGACGGCTGAAGGACAAACCAACCCGGCTGCGACAAATGAGGCGACAACTACGACCGGCACTGCAGCACTTGAGCAGCTATTTGCTCGACTTTCAAATATGGAGAAAGAACTCCAAGACTTGCGCAAAGGCGATGCGGGAACCTCTTCCCAACCAGCTCAACCTGGACAACCGGCTACGAAAAGTCGCGATACCGCCGCGCACACCTTCTCCCTCGACACAGACAAATCAACAACAACTGCCCCCCATCCAAGTGATGAAGTCATTAATTATGCGCAAGCACGCTTTCTCAGCGTTTCAAAAATCAAGACTACCGCCGCATTTGACGGCAAGGATTTCTACACATGGAGTTTCGAGCTTGAGCTCCTCCTGCAGACAGCGCAGATCTACCATTACTTTGACGGCTCCTACTCTAAACCGGTGGACGACACCGACGACGCCAGGGCTCAGTACTACAGCGAGTCCCTCATGGCGTATAGTGTGCTGCTACGCAACATGACGCCTGCAGAGCAACTAAGCATCCGCTCCTACAAAGAGAGCGCCGCTCCAGCCTTGGAAGCCTGGAAGCACCTCATTGAGGTATATCAGCCGAAGGATTCAGTTACAGCCAGCATGCTCCTGCAGCAACTCATGGAGACAAAGATGGGGCACGGGGAGAAAGCGAACTCTTATATTAACCGCTGTCGCAACATCCGTGATCAGATCACGAAGCATGGGAGCGCGATCTCAGAAGAGATCTTCGTCAATATAGTCCTCCAAGGACTCGGGCCAGAGTGGAAGCCCTGCAAAGCGCTACTCCGACAGCGAGGAATCATCTCAGAAGCCGCGCTATGCGCCGCACTCCTGACTGAACAGCAGGACATGGACTTGAGCAGAACAAGCTCCGCGCCGCGCCGAGAGCGCCTCGCCTTCTACGCAGACAACCGTGACGAGCGACGACAACCAAGGCGCCATTATTGCAAAATATGCAAAGTCTTCGGACACTCAACGGATCGATGCCCGATCCAACTATTGCCACCCAAATTCCACTCACCACAACAACTGGGTCGGCCGACAAGACACTCGTCATCCTCAGTCTCAGCATCAGACATCTCGTCCTCCTGCACAACATCAACATCAGCAAACTCAAGGGCCTCAATCAGGAGCCCCCAGAAACATCATCGCAAATATGGCGACGCGTCGACGTCGTACTACTGAACCTGACGAAGAGGATGAGATTCAAGGAAGACTCCTTCAACCAGAAGAGGGTTGGAATAATCCCCTCACTGAAGACCACAATTACCAGTATGACGAAGACGAGCAGGATTGGAATCAGCCAATCACACTGCGGGAAAGCCCGCCACATGACAACCAACAATACGTACCGGTGGGATGGAAGGAAGACGAAGACCCCTCCTTCCACAGGCGCTACAAGGCGACTACGGTGACTCCGCGACTGGCGCTACCTCTGCGCAGAAGCAACACTGACAACTACAACACCTGGTACCTGGAAAGCTGCTGCGGACAGCACATGGTGGGGTCCACTCGATACGTCTCAAACTTGAGTCGCGCCCCCGCATCTTACGTCACCGTCGCCAACAACGAGCAGCTGCGCGCCAATGCGCAAGGCATCGTGGTCCTGCAAGCACGAGACAGCAACACTCACATCTCGTTCAACGACGTACTCTACGTCCCAAACCTTCGTTTCAATCTCCTCTCGGCAGGACAACTCCGCGACTGCGGCGTCATACTCACCACGGACCTAGCTACACGCGACCTCATCCTCACCTACGCCCCCCCGGACACCCCTCCCGAATCATTCAAATATCTTGGACGAGCCCGCTCACTCAACGGAATCTACGTCCTAGACTTCGACATACCTTCCTGCCAAGCATCTTCCGACGAACTCGTGGACCTCGTTCCTCTCGAGTTCGCCTACATGAACAAGGAATCATGGGAACACCCAAACGGACGCCCATGGGTTTGCCACAGCCCTCATCCCCGCGAGATCAACCTGCACGAGCCGGACATCAATGGTCTCTGCACCACCTGTCACACACCCACGGCAAGCTGAACGGAGCAAGTCGAAAAGGAGTACGCGGCAATCCAGGAAGCAGAGAGTGCCGAGGCAGAACCGACAGGCATGGCTGAAGAGGAACTCGCTGTGTCGTCTTACCGCATCTTCGGCGAGGCAAACGACGACTACGGACAACAGCGAGTGGAGCGACCAGCACCATACTCGGACACGCTCCAGTTCGTCCTAGAAGCCAACACCACCACCTTCGACGAAGAAGAACGACCGCGCCCGTGCACTCGCGACGTCTACCGCCGCGAAATTGACCCGGCTTGGAAGGATCCTGACGTAACAGGGGAGCTGAGCGTCAAGGAAGAACAAGACAAGGCCCGGGTGGAAGGATCCTGTATGAGGAACGCGTTACGGCTGGATGGGACGAGGAGTCAGCACGACGAGGCGCATGGGGAGACGCAGATTACGAACCAAAAGATGGCGCAACCTGGGCATCCGCCACTGGAGAATGGGGAGCCAACGCCAGCGGCACGGTCACCACGGGAGGATGGGGAACAGCCGAACCCGACGAGTGGGAGCTTACGCAAGAAGAATTGGAGGAAGCTGAACGAGAGATTAAAGCTGAGCGCGGAGAAGTATCACCCGCGTCGTCATTCCCCTCGGACGACCCCCACGCGCTGGTGAAGCCCCTCGCTCACCTCGTCGTTGGAGTGATCCCTGGTCGGAGATTGAAGGGGGGAATATACCACCAACTCCTCCTCGAGACTCACTTGGTCCAATCTCCCGCCCAGATCCGTACGCCCATTTCATTTAAGGCACCACGACCCCGCTCACCATCATCCCCGACCGTGAATTTCTCGCCCTCTACCTCACGACAGCACCTGCAGAAGGGGAGACAACGACAGAAGCAGAAGCAGAGGAGCCGGACAACGAAGCAGAACCAGGAGAAGAGGAAGAACCCCCACTCCAGATCTCGCAAGATACGGAAGCAAAAGCAGCAGAACACTACGCACGCTACAAGCGCACCTCCGGCATTCGCGCCGAAGATGACCTCTGGCACTAGCGGCTGGGACACCCCTCGCGCCAGACCCTTGCCAACTGCCTCCGCACTAAAGTTTTCCCGCCAGGAGCTCTGCTGCGCCCCGATGGAACAGAACCACACAACACCCCACACCCGATCACTTGCACTGTCTGCCCCACAGCTGCGCTCACCCACAGCGCCTACCCCTCTCTGGAGCCGAGCACCAACCGCTACAAGAAGCTGGAGAAAGTATACAGCGACTTCATCGTGCTCACCTTCGACGGCATCAACGGCGAGAAATATATCGACGCCTACTCGCGCCACGTGTGGGTCGCCAACGTCGACGCTCGCTCCAAGGCTCCGGAAGTGTTCCGCATATTCCTCGCGCACGCGCAGCGGCAGTCAGGGAGGAAGCTGAAGATCTAACACAGTGATGGGGCAAAGGAATTTCGCAGCAACGAGCTGGAGAGTGTTCTTACCGAGAAGGGGATCAAGCATGAGGTCTCACTCCCCTACACTCACCAACAGCAAGGGGTCGCAGAGAGGGTTAACCGCACCCTCATGACAAAAGTCCGCGCCCTCATGAACCAGTCCGGCCTGCCAAAGAAGTTTTGGCCCTACGCCATGAACCACGCGGTGCGCCTGCACAACCTCCTCTCCACCACCGCCAACAGGGATAACCTGTCCCCTCACATGAAGTGGACTGGCTCAAGGGGAGATCCCTCTATGCTGAGGGTTTGGGGGTGCATGGTACAGTACCGGCCGACCTCTGCTACAATCGGCAAGTTTGCTCATCGCGCACGCTGGGGAGTTCATTTGGGTCTCAGTAATGAGCACAAGGGCTGGCTCATCCTCGACATGGATAGCAAGGAGATTGTTCCTGCGCGCGACGTTCTCTTCTACGAGCGGCTCACCTTGCAGCAGTGGATTGAGGACGACCGTCGTAACGAGGCACGAGGCTACGTCAACAGCAGCCGCAGCTTTGCGACTCCAGAAGACGAAGTGGCAGCAGCAGCACTGGACCGCGATGACACCGACGAACACCCGAGTATCCCGCCTCGCCCGCGCGACAACGACGACGATGACAGCGACGATGACCCCGCGCCAGGGCCATCACGGCGCCAAGCAGATCCAAGCACCACGGCGCCCGGCTACGAGAGCGGAGACGACGACGTGGTGGAAGTCACCACCACCACAGACACCACCAATGCGTCAGGACTACAACTGCTCGGCCTGCACACGTCAGTCACTACTCTCGCGCGCGCCGTCGAGCCCAAGAATCCTCGCCAGGCCCTGACCGGCCCTCACGCCAAGGAGTGGCGTGCGGCGATGGATGCGGAGCTGAAAGCGCTGGAATCTCGAGACACATGGGTCCTAGTCGATCGTGCAGCAGTGAAGGGAAGGAGGGTACTCAGCGGAAAATGGGTTTTTCGCTTGAAGACTAACGCTGACGGCACCATCGAGCGCTTCAAAGCGCACTGGGTCGTACGTGGGTACGACCAGCGCCACGGCATCGACTTCGATCAAACCTTCGCTCCCGTCAGTCGTCACACCTCCGTCAGGATTCTACTCGCCATTGCCGCCGCTAAGCACCTGCCACTGCGACAGATCGACGTGAAGAACGCGTTCTTATACGCGTTGGTGGATGCTACCATCTTTGTGGAACAACCTCACACCTACAGAGAAGGGGACCCCAGGGTCTGTCAGCTAAAGAAATCCCTTTATGGGATCAAGCAGGCGCCTCGTCTCTGGCAGCAGCACCTGCACAAAATACTCCTGGAGATCGGCTTCAAGCAGCTGCCGCACGACCCGGGAATGTACCGCCTTCACTTCAGCGGCGATTACATCCTCCTGACAGTCTACGTCGACGACCTGCTGTACACGGGCACTTGCAACAAACTCCTTAACCAGTTTGAGGAGAACCTGGCGCAGCGCGTTGACATCACCATCAACCACAACGTGAAGCAGTTTTTGGGGCTGAACATCACCTACGCGCCAGAAGCAATTCATCTGTCAGCCTCCAAGTACGCAGAGCAACTGGGAGAACGCTTCAACATTTCGCCCGCACCACTCTCAACTCTGTACCACAACCCCAGCACCAACTACAAACCGGACAACAAACCACTATCACCCGCAGGACTCCAACTGTACCAGCAGCAACTGGGTTGCCTGCTGTTCGCCTCTGTCACCTGCCGACCCGACCTTTCGTACATCGCAAGCCAACTGGCGCAGTATTCTCGCAAGCCAGTAGCAGAGGACCAGCTGGACCTGGAGCGCGCCCTGCAATATTTCATCTCCACACCTGACATTGGGCTCTCCTACTCCACGCTGACGACGACCTCCTTCAACCTCAACGGCTACGTGGACGCAGATCATGCAGCTGACCCTGCAAATCGACGGTCCCGAACCGGATTCGTTTTCCGCCTCGAACCAACTGGGCCAATCTCCTGGAACTCGCAGAAGCAGGAGCTGGTTGCCATGTCATCGGCTGAAGCAGAATACATCGCCACGACAGCAGCAGTTCGCGAAGGCCTGTACCTGCAGGAGCTGCTACACGAGGCGAAGATCCCAACCTCGCCTACCTTTCGCCTTCACTGCGACAACCACAGTGCCATCAGGATCGCGAACAAGCCAGGTTTTGTGAACCGCACAAAGCACATCGCGCTTCGGTACTTTTTCGTCAAGGACGAAATTGACCAGGGAAAAGTTGACCTCGCCTACTGCCCGACTACTGAGATGGCAGCAGACTTCCTCACCAAGCGCCTGCCACGTCAGCAGTACAAACACTGCTCTGACCTCACCGGAGTAGTCAAGTGAGTCAGCTCCTCCTACGCCCAGGAATGAAGGGGAGTGTTACGATATGAAATTGCATGAGAAGGCATTCCTGTATGCTGCAGGAGCCGACTCTACCGAGTACGAAGTCGAGGAGTCAGAAGAGTCGAAGCGACGCAGCAACCGTCTGACCAAGACCGATGCAGGCAGAAACATTTGAAGTGAAAAGAGCGGGAACAGGTTCAAAACGGGTTCCCGCGCCGCACGGTTTGAATTTCGCTGTAATAAGGGAATGTACCCCTTAGAATACATGGCTAGTCTAGGTCTTTTCGTATTCCCCTGTACTCTTATATAAACCCGATGTATGCATGCTATTATCAACTCAGTCGTTTACATTCACTCTGACTTGAGATTCAAACTTCCGCTGCAACACTACTCTGCGATCAACCCTGAGCGATCCTTTGCTAAGTCCCACTTGGGATTGTAACAAGTGGTAATCGCAAAAGCACGAGTGGAAATCACAAAACTTAACGGAAAAAAAAATGGTAGTGGATATGATAGTTGGAGAAAATTTTATTGCGTTTCCACGTTGTGGTGCTTGACCACCCTACCTATATATTTTCCTTTCACCCTTATTGATTGAGCTCAGGGCGTGTTCCTATCCTCATATCAAGAGAACCTCATACGGTATCAGGCTCACGCTGAACATTCCCCTAAACCCAAAACCACTCGCTAGTTTTACCAGGCAAAAATTACATTCTTGATACGAGGCGGCCTGATATGAGGCCGTAGGAACACGCTCTCATACTTGTCATAACTGAATCAAAGAGGTCGGGATCCCGTTCTAGTTTCAGTAAGTGGTATTTCCGAATTTAAAGGAAACGCAAGCTATGGGGATGTGATGTCACCAATGACCCAAAAGCTAGTTTGTAAAGTAAGCAACAAACTAGAAATTCTCAGAAATATAATGTAACAGAATGGTGTGACTAAGAAAGCAAGGCAGTACAAATATGAAAACCTAACTGAGTTGTACTCACTAATGAGCACCTCACTACAACCTATAACAAATAATAACATTTGACACACCCCCATAGGCTAAGTGAGGGCCATTAAAGCAAGCAGGGTGAACAAACGGTCACAAGACCAATCAATACAAAAAGCAAAGGAAGCTCAGGGTGGATCTCAAGGACACCACACAAATTCCAAGCACAAGCAAGCGGCCACGAGGCCAGTTCAAAAGAGCACAATATATATAAAGACAATGACAAGCAAAACACGCAACAAGAGCAACACTACAGCAACCGTGGGCCTACCTCAACAAGCCCTAGCTGCACACAAAACCTGTGGTGGTCACCAGGCACCAAGGCCTTGGTGAAGACGTCGACATTGTTGGCTTTTAAGGCCACGAAGTCCAAGCGTGCCTGGAAGCGTCGTTGTAGCTCTCGCAGAAGAAAGTACCTTACGTCAATATGCTTCACTCTGCTCTCCAGTCGAGGCTCTCGACACAGGAGGATCATGGCCTTGTTGTCAATGTACAAGGTCGGTGCAGAGCGAGGCCGCTCACCAAGGTCGGTGAGCAAGAAGGTCAACCAGCGAAGCTCCTGTGCCGCCATGGCACTAGCATAGATCTCTGCCTCTGCACTGGACGAAGCTACAGACGACGAACGTGTAGACCTCCACGACACAGCACCAGCACCCAGACTGAAGCAGTAACCTTGAGTCGAATGCTGAGTCTCCACGTCGTCAGCGTAGGAAGAGTCGCAGTGACTGGTCAACATGACTGTCTGTGTCCCTCCAAGCACAAGCCCCATGTTTGATGTAGTCGCTAGGTACTTCGCCACCCTCACAGCAGCTGTCCAGTAAACAGGACGATCTCTCCCATTCGCAACAAAGCAAGAGAGAACGCTGAGGGGAAAGGCGATGTCCGGCTGAGTACAAGTCATCAGGTACATGAGGCAGCCCAGAAGCTCGGCGTAGGGACCACTAGACTCAAAGGGCTCGTTGGGAAAAGGGCCAGTGAGTCGGTGGTCAACGGCAAGAGGAGTGGGCTGTGTGGTGGAGAACTGAAACCCGAACCGCCGAAGGACCTGCTGCACCATGTGTGACTGAGTCAGAGTGATGGTGAGGGCGGCTCTGTCCTTGGTGATCTGCAGGCCAAGGTAGCGCTGCATTTCACCGAGGTCAGTGCACGTGTGTCTCTTCTAACTTCACCTCAGCCAGAGCTGCCCTGTCTGCTGTAGCAAAATCCAAGTCCTCGACGTACACTAGTATAGAGAAAGGAGTGGAACCAGCGCAAACAAACAGCGACGGGTCGACAGAGGAAGGACGAAACGCAAGGTCATGAAGCGTGGAGCGAAGAGTGTCGTGCCACTCACGGGGCGACTAGCGGAGACCGTAGACTGGTCGCCTCAGGCTCCACTGGGTCCCAGGTGGTAAGGTGTTAGTGAAGCCAGGAGGACGACGCAGCCAGATCTCCTCGTGTAGGTGGCCCTGGAGAAGCGCAGTGGAGAAGTCGAGGGAGTGCAGCTCGTAGTCTCGCTGTGCTGCTACGTACAGTAACACCCGAAGAGTAGTCATTTTCGGGGTCGGGGCGAAGGTCTTGAAGAAGTCAACTCCCTCACGCGGACTGAAACCCCTAGCCACGTAGCCCGCCCTGAACACAGGCGGTGAACCAGGCGGCCGCTTCACCTTGAAGAGCCACATGCCGTCGATAATGTTTGCCCTGGGAGGGGGAACTGAGTTGCCATAAGTGCCTGTGGATCTCCAAGATGCTAACTCTGGGTCCATAGCCACTTTCCACTAAGAGGCCCACTCCCCTGACACTGCCTCACGGTACGTGCGAGGTGTCGGTATGTCAAGGGCGTTGGTCTCCCTCAAGGGAAAGCAGGATGGCGCAGAGAGAGGGGGAAGCGGCTGCTAAGAACTCCAGCTCAATCTGCCAGTCCTTTTGGACGTCACAGCCAAGGGCAGACTCACCCCCGACGGACAGAGGACGGGGAGGTGGAGGAGCCACCACACTCGTGGCGTAGTCAAGACGGCGGGTGGAAGAAAAGTCATCGACAGCGGCGGTAAGAGCCGAGACAGACGACGGAGAGGCACGAGGGTCGGTGACAAGAGTGGCGAGAACACGGGAGACAACAGGGCGAGCAAAACGGAAGTAGTCTGTGATAGGGTGAGAGGAAACGGTGAGAGACGACTTAGGAGGTGAGGGGAGAACAGACACAGGCGGAAAAACGACGAGGACTACAACAGTGCGGAGATCGGCAAGAGGAGACGAGGGCCGAGCACGCAGAGAACAACGACTGGTTCAGTCGTGCGGGACAACAGGAGGAGAAGACTGTGACTGAGGAGGAGAGAAAACAGTCGGAGTCGAGTTCGGAGGAGGAAACGTAGGACCGTACGCAGTAGGAGACTGGGAGTGGACAGGAGGAGAGGAAGGAAGACCAAGGGCCCGAAGGCCACTCACCGGAGGGAACAGCTGCTGCTGCTGCTACTGCTGGTCCAACTGCTGCAGCTCCTACCTCTCCTGCTCCACCCGCTCCTGCTCCTCGCGCTCAAGCCGACGAAGAGCCTGGAGACGTGTGTCGTAGCGGTGGGGAGGCGCAGTGGGCGCCGCAGTAGTTGTGGCTCCAGCTCCTGTCTCCTCAGTACCAGCTCCTACAACACCAGCACCTCCTGCTCCAGCACCCCCAGAACTCGCACCACCAGCGCCAGGACCTCCAGCTCCAGTACCCCCAGAACTAGCGCCATTAGCGCCAGCACCTCCAGCTCCACCACCCCCATAACTAACACCTCCAGTGCCAGGACCTCCAGCTCCAGCACCCCCAGAACTAGCGCCACCAGCGCCAACACCTCCAACTCCAGCACCCCGAGAACTAGCACTGCCAGTGCCAGCACCTCCAGCTCCAACACCTCTCGAAAGAGCGCCCCCAGACCGAGTTCTGCCAGTGGCAGTACCTCCGGCTCCAACACATCCCGAGTCCACAGTCACCTATCGCAGAAGTGCCGAAGGCTGCTGAGGGGACTGTGAGGAGGACTGCGTGGAGGGAGACTCTACCTGACGCGCGACCGAGGGTGGAGGGGTAGCGTGAGACACACTTGACGGGGCAGGACCAGGGGGGCGGGGGTACCGGAGGAGCGGGAGCGGGGGGAGGAGAGGGTGCGAGGAAGAGGGGGGGAGGGGGAACCGGGAGACCTCGACAGGGGTACCAGGTGTAGTAGGACACTGACTCGTCAAACCGGACGTCACGAGAGTCTAGGAACTGGTGGAGGGGCGGGTGGTAAAAGGAGTAGTCGGGAGAGCCCACCGGGAAACCAAGGAAGACACAGGGGATGGCGCGAGCCGAGAGTTTGTCCGCAGAGGTGTCGCGGACAAGCGCAAGGCAGCCCCAGACACAAAGGGCCGACCCAACACCAGGGGACCTGGTCCAAAGACGGGTCGGTGAAACCTTCGGCCGCGAGACACGCGGCTGGAGGTTCAACTAGTGCGTGGCGTAGCGAAGCGCATGGGGCAACAGAAAATGGGGCGCACGGGCATGGATCATGGACGTGCGGGCGATGTCCATGACCAAGCCAATGCGGCGCTCAGCAACCCCATTCTGCTGTGGGGACTCCGGCAGCGTCCAGGACTGTCTGATGCCCTGCTCGCCGCAGAACCCGGCTTGGACGTCGTTGCGAAACTCACCCTCCTGGTCGGAGTGGAGACAACGGACACGACTACCATGAGTGCCCTCAGTGGCCAGAAGCCACCGGATCAGTGTAGCAGTCACCTCGGACTTCTTCGCGAGAGGAAACACCGTGGTGTACCTGGAGTAGGCGTCAACGACCACTAGAAAGTAGCGCTCCCTCTCAGGTCCCAGCGTAGGGGCAGGGCCCCAGACGTCCAAGTGGAGAGTCTGGAAGGGAGCAGTGGCTGGACGAAGGGAGGAGTAGTATACAAACGGAGAAGGAGGCGGCTCAAAAACGGAGAGGAGGGAGGACTGGAGGAGAGGAGAGGAGATGAGAGGAGAGGAGAGGCGGCTGGAGGAGGTGTGGGCGGTTAGGAGGAGGTGTGGGCGGCTAGGAAGGTACGTGAGGCGCGTTTCTGGCTGGGGCGCGCATGTCTGGCCAGGGGCGCGCGTTCCTGGCTGGGGTGCGCGTTCCTGGGCAGGGGCGCGCGTTGCTATGCCCGGGTGGCGCGCGCTGCTATGCTCGGGTGGCACGCGCTGCTCTGCTAGGGCGCGCGCTGCCCTGCACGAGCGACGCGACGGGCTGGGACAGGGCGCACGGGCTACGCGACGGGCTAGGGCAGGGCGCACGGGCTACGCGACGGGCTAGGGCAAGGCGCACGGGCTACGCGACGGGCTAGGGCAGGGCGCACGGGCTACGCGACGGGCTAGGGAAGGGCGCACGGGCGACGCGACGGGCTGGGGCGGAGGCGCGATACGGAGGGCGTGGAAGGCGCATAGGGGAGGGCTAGGCGCGGAGGCGCAGAGGGCGCGTTACGGAGGGCGCGGAGGGCGCATTACAGAGGGCGCAGAGGGTGCGATACGGAGGGCGCGTAGGGCGCGTTACGGAGGGCGCGGAGGCGCGCGACGGGAGGCTAGGGCGCAGAGGGCGGAGGGCGCAAGGGCGCGGAGGGCTCTTGGGCGCGTGATGGAGGGCACGTAAGGCGCGGAGGGCGCTAGGGCGCTTGACGTAGGGCGCTAGGGCGCGTGACGAAGGGCGTGTAAGGAGCGGAGGCGCGCTAAGGTGCGGAGGGCTCGAGGGCGCGAGCTAGGCTAGGCTAGGCAAGGGTTCTAAACCTACTCGTGATACATCTCAGAAATAGAATGTAACGGAATGGTGTGACTAGGAAAGCAAGGCAGTACAAATATGAAAACCTAACTGAGTTGTACTCACTAAGGAGCACCTCACTACAGCCTATAACAAATAATCAAATTTGACAGAAACCCAGAAGTCGGGTTTGTTGGGTTGAAATGAAGCCTTCACTTCTCCAACAGATCACTCAAACACAGTCACACACTTGAATAGCGTTTCTCTTTAAACACACTCATACATACTCATCTAAGAAATCACTCAAATACACTCACACACACTGGTCCGACGGATCACTCAAGCAACTCACATACACTGGTCCGACGGATCACTCAAGCACACTCACATACACTGGTCCAACAGATCACTCAAGCACACTCACATACACTGGTCCAACATATCACGCAAACACACTCACATAAACAGGTCCGACGGATCACTCAAGCACACTCACATACAGTCATTCATCAGATCATTCAAATACACTCAGATACATTCATTCATCAGATCATTCAAACACACTCACATACAAGCTCACTCATTGTCACAACTCCCAGACCCAATCGCTCACCGGCCCATCAGCAGCTTTGGCATGCAACCACTTAGAGAGGTGCTGTGACAACAGGATGAAGTGTGCACGCGAGAGTATATACAGCTGAAACTCTTATCATACTCTCATCACACACACACACGTTATATCACTCTCTCACTCACCAGCCCATCCAAAGCCCTGGCATTGAAGAACTTGCTCAGCTTCTTGTGTGACCATTTGCAACCATTGTTGTGCTGGGCTGTCGACAGGGCATCACGTGATTGGACCTGCCATGTGTTAGAATCTAGAGATAGGAATGATTGAACTATGCAAGAGTTGGGTACAAGTATGAAACCCTAAAGGGGCTGTACCCCATATTGTCTACCCCACTACAGCCTACACATATGTGACATGCATATACTTTGACACACCCCCATAGGCAAAGTGGGGGAGAGCAAGGGGTCACAAGACCAGTCAAGAGAAGCAAAGCAAGCTCAGGGTGGATCACAACGTCACCACACACTCTGAGCACAAGCAAAGGGCCACAAGGCCAGTTCACATGCTGAGGTAAATATGCAACAACAACAGCACAGTGATCTCTACCTAGCAGAGCAAGCATGCAGGTATATATATAGATCACAGTACAAGCACAGTCTACAGCAAGTGAGGCAAAGTGGGCACAAGGCCTAACAAAGTGCAGAAACGCTGATGATCACCAGACGGAAGTGCCTTGGTGAATATATCAGCAGTGTTGGCCCGAGTGGCCACGTGAGCAAGACGAAGCTGACCACGCTGCTGCAACTCTCGAGCCAGAAAGTAACGCAGAGCGATGTGCTTCGTTCTGTGCTCCAGTCTGTGCTCTTGACACAAGGCAATGGCAGCCTTGTTGTCGACGTACAGCACTGGAGGAGAACGAGGCCGCTCTCCCAAGTCGGTCAGCAGGTAGGTGAGCCAGCGTAACTCCTGTGCAGCCATGGCTGTGGCGTAGATCTCAGCCTCACAACTGGAGCTGAGAACAGAAGACGAGCGTGAAGAACGCCAAGAAACTGAACCAGAGCCAAGGCTGAAGGTGTAACCCTGTGACGACCGCTGAGTAGCCTGGTCGTCAACCCAAGAAGCGTCTGAGTGCCTAGTGAGGACAACTGCACTCCGCCCTCCAAGCACGAGCCCCATGCCCGATGTACCGCACAAGTAGCGCAGTACCCTCTTCGCAGCATCCATGTGCACCTTTCGGTGCCGACCAGGAGCCACGTAGCGAGCCAGAAGGCCAAGTGGGTACGCAAGGTCAGGTCGAGTGCAGGTCATCAGGTACATGAGGCAGCCCACTAGCTCTGGGTGGAGCTGAGAGCGAGTGGCCTGTAGCCAGAGGAGTGTGCTGTGGCGAGGACCAGGTGAAGCCGAAGCGCTGAAGGACCTGCTGCACCATGTGTGACTGAGTCAGTGTGATGGTGCGGCGTGCTCTGTCCCGGGTGATCTGCAAGCCAAGGTAGCTGCGCAGTTCACCCAGGTCTGTGCACGTGTGTCTCTTCTGCAGCTCCGACTTCACCAGGGCGAGAGCCTCAGTGTCAGCAGTGGCAAAGACCAAGTCGTCGACGTACACGAGGATGTAGAACGGCGGCAGCGACGTGTCGGTGCGAAGAAACAGCGACGGGTCAGCAGTCGACGGAGCAAACCCTAGAGCCGCAAGTGTAGTCCTCAGTGTGTTGTGCCACGCACGTGGTGCCTGGAGGAGACCGTAGACTGGCCGCCGGAGGCTCCACTGGGTACCAGGAGGGAACGACCCAGTGAAGCCAGGAGGGCGGCGCAGCCAGATCTCCTCGTGCAGGCTGCCCTGTAAGAAAGCTGTGCTGAAGTCAAGAGAGTGAAGCTCGTAGTCACGCTGAGCGGCAACGTGCAGCAGCACCCGAAGAGTGGTCATCTTCGGGGTGGGGGAGAAGGTCTGAAAGAAGTCTACTCCCTCTCGCTGACTGAAACCTCGAGCAACGTAACGAGCCTTGAAGACAGGCGGAGAACCTGGCGGCCGCTTCACCCTGAAAATCCACATGCCACTGACGATGTTCGCCCCAGGAGGGGGAACCTCGTCAACGTAAGTGCCTGTGGACTTTCAGGATGCCATCTCTGCGTCCATGGCTGTCTGCCACTGAGAGGAGTACTCACCCGCGATCGCCTCAGCGTAAGAGCGCAGGGTCAGGATGTCTGGTGCATCCAGGTCTCCCTCAGGGGCAAGTAGCATGGACACGAGATGAGGCGCAGCGGCTGCAAGACACTCAAGGCCCTCCTGCCTGTCCTCAAGGACGTCCGTGCCAAGAGCACACTCACCCCCGACGGACGGAGGACAGACAGACTTAGACTCAGCAACAAGACTAGCGGCGTAGTCTAGACGACAGGCAGCAGAAAAGTCAACAAGCTCAGCGACAAGGGCAGACGCAGCAGTAGACTCAAACGACGGGCCAGTGACAACAGTGGCTAGCAAACGCGTGACAGTAGGGTGCGCAGCAGGAAACCGGTCAGACTCAGGGTCCGCAACGACAAGCAGAGAAGACGCAGGAGGAGACGGCAGAGGAACACGCTGCGGAGGAGAGGAAGGACGACGGACTACGAGGTGGGTGTCGGGGACAGCCGGCTGACGCGGACGAGGAACACGACGACCGGAACGACCAGAACGGACAGGCAAGACAGGACGCGACGCAGGCTCACGACACCAGTAAGACCCCCTGTCTGCTCAGTGTAAGGAGAAGGAGCAGGCAGCGGTGAGCCAGGCCGTAACGGAAGACCAGTAGACGAAGGGAGACTAAGAACCTGGCGAAGCACAAAGTCAGGCAGTGGCTGAGACGACGGAGACGGCGGAGCGAAAAACAGGCGCGGCTGTGCAGTGACACCAGCACCAGCAGCTCCAGTACCCCCAGCAGCTCCAGCACCTCCAGCAGCTCCAGAACCCCCAGCGCCAGCTCCTCCAGGACCAGCTCCACCAACAGCAGCACCCCCAGAACTGGCACCTCCAGTCCCAGGGTCTCCAGCCGCCGTGTCTCCAGCAGCAGCACCCCCAGACCTAGGGTCTCCAGCAGTAGCACCCTCAGGCTCAGCACCTCCAACCCCAGCAGCTCCAGTACCTCCAGTACGAGCACCTCCGGGACCAGCACCACTCCCAGCTCCAGTGACATCAGCAGAAGTTGTTGGTGCAACCCTACGGTTTGCACTCGGCTTGTTGTCCGTGTGCGTGAATGTGTGTGTGTATGGAATGGTATGAGGGCATGGGATAATATATATTTCATGCTTATAATTGTGTGTGAATGTTGAGTCATGATGTCGAGTGTGTGTGTCGAGTCAATAGCGAGTTATCGCTAGACGCGTGTTACGCGGTCGTTTGTGTCTCGCGCGCGGTTTCTATTTTGTCGTGCGCGGTTTCTATTTTGTCCTGTGTCGAACGTTCGGCGTGTCGCAGGTGTGTGCAGCAGACCCATCAAGAACTCAAGGATGAGTTTGTGATGAAGAGCCCGAGTCTTGGTGTCAAGCCTCAAGTGATTTCGAAGCTTGCCAAAAGGGTACACCTCAAGATATTGAAGATAGTTACATTACTTTGTGTAGTGTAACATTTCACTTGGTGTAGGCCCTAGTGAAGGGTAGTTTCGAGACCCTTCGTGGTTGGGGACAGTGTGGCACTGTTCCACATCACTGTACCTCGGCTCTTGGGGTTTGTAGGAGCTGGGAGTCATTCCCAACTCGTAACTCTTCCTATCTTGTGTTCTAAGACTATAGTGGCTGCCATAGCACCGTTCGTTCAAACCGACGCTGTGTCGTCAATTCTTCATCAAATCGTGCAATCTAAATTGCTAATTGTAGACGACGTAAAGACGCTCCAGATCCAATTTGAATCAAGTCATTTGCAGCTGTGAGCAGAACGCTATCAACGTTTGAAGCCGCTGTGCAGAAATCCGTCTGTGCTCTCTATCTTTCGTTTTAGGCACATTCAAGCCTATTGTGACTATAACAAGTGGTATCAGAGCCCCTTGGAGCAGTTTCGACAATGTCTGGACCTGAGGAAAGGGGTGGCAGAGGTGCTGGTGGCAGTGGAGAAGCTCAAGCTCAAGGCCAACCCCGTGATTCAGCCATGGCGCCCATGCAACCAAGTCTTGGCCCACCTAGGGATGAGCCTAGGGTGTTTGGGCTTGACAAGTTCAACGGTGACAACTTTGCTGAATGGTCCTTCAAGATGGAGAACATCTTTGACCACTATGACTTGCTGGAGGTGATGGAAGGAACGGAGAAGCGCCCCGAGAACGACCCGGAGAAGAGCCCGTGGGTGCGGAAGAGCGCACAAGGCTATCTCTTACTTGGGCAAGCGTTGGGGAGCAGTCAGATCCGTCACATCAAGCCATTCCAGCGTGAACCAGAGAAAGGACCAAAGGCATGGGCTGCTCTCAAGGGTGTACATGCTCCTGCAACAGCGGCGGTAGCGGTGGTGTTGGAACGGCAAATGGCGGCACTACGAATTGAAGAAAACGAAGCGGTTGAAGAAGGCGTGCAGAAATTCTTCGACTTGTTGACGCGGCTTGAGGGAGCTGATTTGAACTACAGTGAGCTCCAAAAGAAGACCAAGTTGCTGGCCTTACTCCCAGAGTCATGGTCCTCGCTCATCATCAACCTTAATCGCGACTTGCCCCGCCTCTCGCTTGAAGACGTGAAGCGAGCTATCCTTCAAGAGGATTTCCGCCGCCGTGAGTTGGCGAGTGCGGATGGCGCTGGGGCAGCGAGCATCGGCCGTGGATATGGTCGAGGAAGAGGCAGAGGACGAGGGGGAGGAAGGTTTGGTGGCAGCAACTTCGGCGGAGGCCGCAGGAGTGGCGGTTACGGCAGCGACGACAAGAGCTACGGACGCGGTCGCGGCCGATTCGACGGCGAGTGTCACTATTGCCACAAGAGCGGACACATGTGGCGCGACTGCTACAAACTCCCTGATGGTTGGACCCCTGCTCAAGGCCAAGAGGGTAGAGGAGCAGGAGGAGGGAGAGGACGAGGCCGTGGAGGCCGTGGCGGTCGCGGTGGCGGAGCTGCAAACATGAAGAGCGGAGACAACGACAAGGACCCGAGCGACGATCGATACCCGGGTCTATTCTACTTCGTGTCGACGCAAGTACCGGCTGGTCCAGAGAAGGATGAAGGCTTTGAGGAGCCAGCAGCTGTGGGGAAGGTGACCCTACACCCCCTGGACTATTGGGTGATTGATAGTGGCGCTACCTATAGCATGACACCTCGCCCGGACTTGCTCACCGAACTCGAGCCGTCACCGGTGAAGCATGTCACATCGGCTTTGGGGCAGCGAGCAGAGGTGAAAGGCATGGGCAAGGCCATGTTCAAGGGTGCTGATGGGAAGATGGTGGGCCTCAAGAACGTGCTTTGGGTGCCCAGCCTTGCTGCAAACCTGATTTCCGTGCGGCGGTTGGCAAAGGCCGGCATGGACACGAACTCGAAGGGAGCCAAGACCTACACCGCAAGGCTTGGCGATCGAATTCTTTGGGACCTTCATGAGGACAGGGATGTCTACAACGAGATGTGGCAGATCCCAGTGGTCCCTATGCCTAAGGAGAGGCAAGTGGTAGCAAGCATCAGCACCAAGGATGGAGCGGTCGGTAGCGACGATGGCGCGAACGGTCGCGCTAAGGAGAATGAGCTCAAGAAGAGCAAACCTGGAGGGACCAGCAAGTTCAGTGAACCTAAGGAGAGTGGTGCAGCAACCAAGGAGCAGCAAAAGGGTGAGGAGAACCCAGAGGCAGCAGCGGAGGAGGACTACGGAGAGAGTATGTGGGGCGCTATTGCGAGCGCGGCATTCTCCAATCCAACTTCGGCTACGGGGGAGTGTGATTGGCTCACCTTGCATCGGCGCATGGGGCATGTGGCCCTGCCCATCTTGCAGCAGCTAGTGAAGAATGAGATGGTTGCTGGCATACGTGTGAAGGGGGAGCCCGATGAGGTGCTTGGCTGCCCGACGTGCATTCAAGCCAAGTTCACCCGGTTTCCGTTCCCTAGTTCGGAGGCAACGGCAAAGGCACCGCTTGATGAGGTGGTGATGGACGTGGTGGGCCCCCTGAAGCTTGGAGCTGCTGGAGCTGAGTATTTTCTCACCATTGTCGACGTCTACACCCGCATGACTTGGGTGTACGTGCTGGCCAAGAAGAGCGACGTGGCTGAAACGTTGAAGACCGATTGGTTCCCGATGGTGGAGCGGCAACAAGACCGTCTAGTCAAGTCAATCCGCACCGATCGAGGGGGAGATGTCCTGAGCAAGGAGTTTGGGTTGTGGCTGAAGAAGAATGGTATTCGGCACTCCCTCACCATGCCATACTCCCCTGCAATGAACGGCATCGCCGAGCGAGCGAACCGCACAATCACGGAGGCGGCACGCGGGTTGCTCATTGAAGCCGGGCTACCCGACTATTTCTGGCCTGATGCGGTGCGGAGCGCGTGTGTGGCCAAGAACAGAGCCTTGACTCATGTGGGAGCAGACAAATGGGTGCCCTATGTGGAGTGGCTAGGAAGGAAGCCAAAGGTGGATATGCTTCGGGTGTTCGGGTGCATGTGCATGGCGCTCGTGCCTAAGCATCTTCGGCACAACAAGCTTGGTGCCAAGGCGGTGTGGGCCGTGCACTTGGGCATGGCTCAAAACAGCAAGGGATGGCTTCTTTGGGACCCATTCACCAAGAAGTTCTTGGTGAGCAGGGACTGCAAGTTCATGGAGAACTTCATGTACAAGGATTGGAAGGCGGAGAATGAGGCGAAGATAGGCGTGCGGTTTGGGGAGGTGAAGAGTTCCGGTTTGGAGCATGTGGAGCTGCCTTTGGAGCTGAGCAGCGGCAGCACAACCACAAGGCAATCCTCCCTTGTGAATGGGGGAGAGGAGGCCAATGATGCAGAGGAAGAAGAGGAGGAGGTGCAGCAAGTGAGCGAGCGTGCACCGTCACTCCCTTCCCGTACTACGAGTGCTCCACGGATTCGAGCCACACCGCAGCAACGCCAAGGCCTTCAAGTCCCTGCAGCTGAGGAGGAAGGAAGGGGGAAGAAGAGAGTTCAACCCCCTAATAGGCTGACCTATGATGCGCCGGGAAAGCAGGGCAAGACAGCCCTGGCCGGAGCGGCAATGATGGTCGGAGACGACGAGGAGAGTGACTACGAGGAGTGTGCCTTCGCGTTCTTCTCTCCGGTGGAGATGCCGGGAGAACCAGCAACTCTCAAGGAGGCTTTGGAGAGTAGTGATGCTGAGGAGTGGAAGAAGGCCATGGAGAGTGAGCTGAAGAGCATCGAGGAGAATGACACGTTTGAATTGGTGGAGCTACCGGAGGGGCGTACGGCGATAACGTCCAAGTGGCTCTTCAAAATCAAGTCGGATGCCGACGGCAAGATCGAGCGCTACAAGTCTAGGCTTGTAGCCAAGGGGTACCAGCAGAAGGAGAAGGTGGACTTCAAGGAGCTGTTTGCCCCTGTGGTGAAGCCGACGACGCTGCGAACCCTATTCGCGGGAGCCGCCATCAAAGGATGGGTAGTAAAGCAAATGGACATCGTAACGGCATTCCTTAACGGCATCCTTGAGGAGGAGATTTTTATGGCGCAGCCAGAGGGGTTTGATGATGGTAGTGGCAGAGTGTGGAAGCTGAAGAAGGCCCTCTATGGGCTGAAGCAGGCCCCTAGGCAATGGTACATGAAGCTGCGCGAAGTGTTGGAGGGGATCGGCTTCACTCCCTCAACGGCCGATCACTCCTTGTTCATGCTTGGCGAGGGGGAGCAGATGAGTTTCATGGTGGTTTATGTGGATGACATCCTCATTTTCTCACCCTCTTCTGACCTTGTGAAGGAGGTGATGCTGAAGCTTCAAGACAAGTTCAAGTGCAAGGCCCTTGGTGACGTGAGCTTCTACCTTGGGCTCCACATCGAACGAGATGTGGAGAAGCGGTGCATGCGGGTGCATCAACGAAAGTACCTGGAGGCATTGGCTGCCAACTTTGGGCAGAGTGAAGGCCATGTGGCTACACCCTTTCCCTCTGGGTTCAAGTGTGTGAAGGGACCAGAGGAGGAGAGCGTTGGTGAAGAGGAGAGGCGCCGATTTCACTCGTTGGTGGGCAGCCTCATGTATGCGGCGGTAAACACCCGACCGGACGTCGCGTTTGCTACCGGGCAGCTGGCTAGGGTTGTGCAATGCCCTAATGAGGAGCAGGTAGCAGCTGGAATGAGGGTGGCCAAGTATCTTGGCCAAACACCGACCGTTGGGCTGCAATACTCGGCGGCGGCACAAAGGCGCCAAAAGGGCGCGGATGGTGTTGAACCCGGGCGTTTGTTCCTCACCGCCTACTCGGATGCTTCATATGCATTAGAACCAGAGGACATGACAAGTGTGGGAGGCTTCATATGCTGTGTTGGTGGAGGCCCAACTGCTTGGGAGAGCAAGAAGCAGGTTGACCAAGCTTTGAGCTCGGTGGAGTCCGAGTACATGGCACTCTTCCGTGCCGTACGGGAGATTGTGTGGCAGCGGCGTTTGTTGGCTGAATTGGGGGAGGAGCAGCAAGGACCTACCCCACTGTACTGTGACAGCCAGGGTGCCATTGCTCTTGCTAAGAACCCTGTGTTGCATGGACTCACGAAGCACATGAGGGTGAAGTGGCATTGGACGAGGAGCATGGTAACCGCGGGTGAAGTTGAGTTGCGCTACGTGAAGACCACGGGGCAGCCGGCTGACATGATGACCAAGAGGCTGGTGGAGCAGCAGCATTGGAAGTGTTGCAAGATGGCTGGGATGGCTCTGAACTGAGAGAGCAACATATCCTAAGGCCAACAATCCGAGGGGGAGTTTGTTGGTGCAACCCTACGGTTTGCACTCGGCTTGTTGTCCGTGTGCGTGAATGTGTGTGTGTATGGAATGGTATGAGGGCATGGGATAATATATATTTCATGCTTATAATTGTGTGTGAATGTTGAGTCATGATGTCGAGTGTGTGTGTCGAGTCAATAGCGAGTTATCGCTAGACGCGTGTTACGCGGTCGTTTGTGTCTCGCGCGCGGTTTCTATTTTGTCGTGCGCGGTTTCTATTTTGTCCTGTGTCGAACGTTCGGCGTGTCGCAGGTGTGTGCAGCAGACCCATCAAGAACTCAAGGATGAGTTTGTGATGAAGAGCCCGAGCCTTGGTGTCAAGCCTCAAGTGATTTCGAAGCTCGCCAAAAGGGTACACCTCAAGATATTGAAGATAGTTACATTACTTTGTGTAGTGTAACATTTCACTTGGTGTAGGCCCTAGTGAAGGGTAGTTTCGAGACCCTTCGTGGTTGGGGACAGTGTGGCACTGTTCCACATCACTGTACCTCGGCTCTTGGGGTTTGTAGGAGCTGGGAGTCATTCCCAACTCGTAACTCTTCCTATCTTGTGTTCTAAGACTATAGTGGCTGCCATAGCACCGTTCGTTCAAACCGACGCTGTGTCGTCAATTCTTCATCAAATCGTGCAATCTAAATTGCTAATTGTAGACGATGTGAAGACGCTCCAGATCTAATTTGAATCAAGTCATTTGCAGCTGTGAGCAGAACGCTATCAACGTTTGAATCCGCTGTGCAGAAATCCGTCTGTGCTCTCTATCTTTCGTTTTAGGCACATTCAAGCCTATTGTGACTATAACAGAAGTACCTCCAGCGGCAGAGCCCCAAGCTCCAGAAGCGCGACCCTGACGGCGACCGTACCAGTCGTGCAGCTGCTGGGAGCTGAGAGGCACACGCGGACGAAGGCGGCTACTCCAAGGAGACCGCGTAACAGAAGACTCAGAACCCTCAGCGCCAGCACCCGCAGCAGCTCTAGAACCTCCAGCGCCAGCACCCACAGCAGCTCCAGAAACTCCAGCTCCAGCGCCACCAGCGCCAGCAACTCCAGTAGCTCCAGAACCTCCAGCTCCAGCACCCTCAGCAGCTCTAGAACCTCCAGCAGAAACAACTCCAGTAGCAGAGTCACCAGCTCCAACGCCTCCCGCAGCAGGGCCCCTAGCTCCAGCAGCGCGACCCTGACGGCCAACGTACCACTCAAGCAGCTGCTGTGGGGAGAGAGGGAGTCGACGACGAGAGTGCAGCGGCGAGGCACCAGCGGAGCGACTACGGAGACGGCCGCTCGAGGGAGACTGCTCACCAGACTCCTCAGCGCCCCCAGGCTCAGCACCCCCAAACTCCTCACGCCCAGGCTCAGCACCTCTAGTCTCCGCACCCCCAGGCTCCGCACCTCCAGGCTCCACACCCCCAGGCTCAGCACCCCCAGGCTCAGCACCCCCAGGCTCCGCACCCCCAGGCTCAGCACCCCCAGAAGCAGCACCCCGAGCAGGACCACCCTCAGCAGGACCTGAGTCACCAGTGACCTCAACCGGCGCAGGCAAGGGAGGAGGGTCTACCTGAGACAAACCTGAAGGAGCAGGACCGGCAGCGGGGAGGGGGTCTACCTAGGGAGCACCTGGAGCGAGGAAGAGCGGCGGGGGGGGGGAGAGGGGCAGTGCGGTAGGGGAAGAGACGGTAAAAGGGAACCGACTCGTCGAACGTGACGTCCTGAGAGGGGAAGACACGGCGCGAGGTGGGGTGGTAAAACTGCCAACCAGGCGCGTCAAGGACAAAGCCAAGGAAGACACAGGGAACAGCGCGGGCAGAGAGCTTGTCCGCGGTGGTATCGCGGACAAAGGCACGAGCACCCCAGACCCGGAAACGCGACGCATCGCCAACCTTCCCCGTCCACAGCAGTGTGGGCGAGGTCTCCGGCAAGGAGACACGGGGCCAGAGGTTGAGCTGATGCGCGGCGTACCGGACCGCAAACGGCCACAGAAAATGGGGGGCAACCGCATGGATCATGGAGGTACGAGCGACCTCCATGACTAAGCCAATGCGGCGCTCAGCAACCCCATTCTGCTGCGGAGAGGCCGGAAGCGTGAACGTCTGGCGGATGCCGTGCTCCGCACAGAAGGCTGCCAAGAGGTCGGAGGAAAACTCCCCACCTCTGTCAGAGTGCAGACGCAGGACGGGAAAGTCCGACTGGAACCGCTCGCGAAGCTGGAGACGAGCAGCGCGGATCCAAGGGATGAAAACATCAGGGACCTCACCCTTGGTGCGCAAGGGGAAGACCGTGGTGTAGCGCGTGTAGTCGTCGACTACCAGCAGGAAGTACCGCTCGTGGCCCTGTCCACGGACGCGGGCTGGGCCCCACACGTCCAGGTGGAGAGTCTGCAGGGGAGCCTCTGTGGGAGGGAACGAGGAGGAGTGAGGAGCGGCGCGCTGCCGCCCCTCGACGCAGGGAAGACAGGGAGGAGCAGGCGAGGGTGGGAGGGGAGGGAGAACCCTGGGAAGACCAGAGACAAGGACTCGGCGGTGCATGCTGCGAAGGCGCTGCACCGAGGGGTGACCAAGACGGTGGTGCCAAAGGAGGGTCTGGTGCGAAAAGGCGCGACACGAGCAGGGGGCCGACAACTGACCTGACGCAGACGCAGACGCAGCTACCTGAGGGGACTCAGTGGTCAATGTATACAGGCCCGACCCTGGCTGCCGAGTGAAGGTAGCCAGGTGACGACCCGTCTGAGCACACGTGCAGTGTGTCACACGCTCGTAGGCAGGGGTGAACTGGTGAACACCCGCGTCCTGGAGCGCAGAACCCGCCACCAAGTTCGTAGAGAACGAGGGGAGGTAAAGACCCGACAGTGTGCCGGACGGGACAGCAGGACAAGGGAGGACAGTGGAGGAGGTCGCACGGACTGGACCCCCAGAGGGGTCTGCCAGGGAGACTGGAACTGGGCGACTGAGCGGCGTGAGGGTGGTGCTGTTGCGAAAGAAGGAGCGAGAAGCACCAGAGTCAAGTGTGAAGGTGTACAAGGCCTCAGCAGGCGCAGTACCAGAGAGAGCAGACTCACCAGCACCTGGAGCAGCAGCCTCACCAGCACTCAGAGCAGGAGACGCACCAGCACCTAGAGCAGCAGCCTTACCAGCACCTAGAGCAGGAGACGCTATACCTAGGTCAGGCGGTACGCACTGGTAACATGCACGGTCAGCACTAGTAGGCAATGCATACATGGCAGTGAGAATAGCATCATAGTCAAGAGCAAATATATCTACCCTCTGCCTAAGCAGCTCCACCCAGTCGGGGAGCTCAGCCTCGTCGCCAAACTCGGTACGCCATGCGTCGCTCAGACGGGCGAAGCAGCGGGACTGTGTGTCACTAAGCGTCCCGCAAGTCTGACCCGTCCGATCACCTGTGCGAATGACGTACGGGCAGCGAACGGTACTCAAAGGCCCTCTACTCTGAGCGTACCACTCACGAAGCTGCTGGGGCGTAAGTGTCTCGCGGGGACGCCGCTGCAGCCACAGCTGGCCACTACCAGACGCTCCCGACTGACCAGCTCCAGGGCGACAGCCACGACGGCTACCGCCACAACCCCAACTAGCGTACCACTCACGAAGCTGCTGGGGTGTGAGAGACTCGCGCGGACGTCGCTGAAGCTGCATCTGGCCACCGCCAGTAGCAGCAGTAGCAGTAGTAGCAGCAGCAGCAGCAGCAGCAGCAGCAGCAGCAGCAGCAGCAGCGGCAGTGTAGCAGTAGTAACAGAAGGAGCAGCAGTAGCAGCAGTAGCAGAAGTGGCAGCAGTAGAAGAAGTGGCAGCAGTAGGCAGTCAGACAGGCAGGCAGGCAGGAAGATTACACGGCAGCGCGCGAACAAGGTAGGTGCTCACCAGTGGCGGGAAGGGCAGGCGCTCGCCGGGCAAGCAAGGCGGCGGCCAGGCCGCGACAGCTGCGGCAGAGCAGGACCGTGTCGGCGGTAGAGCAGGTCCGCGTCAGCTGCTACAGGGCGGGGCCGTGAGGACTGCTGCAGGGCGGGGCCGCGAGGACTGCTGCACGGTGGGGCCGTGACAGCAGCAGGAGGCTCCGCGGCAGCTACTGCAGGGCGGGGCCGCGACCGTGGCAGGGGGCTCCGCGGCAGCTGCTGCAGAAGCGACGGCGCGTCGAACAGGGGCAGCCGCGGCGCGCGCGAGGACGGCAGCCGCGGCGCGCGGGGCTGCAGCGCGACGCGCGGGCAGCGGTTGCGACGCGCGGGGCTGCAGCGCGACGCGCGGGCTGCGGACGCGGCGCGCGGAGCAGCAGCGAGCCGCGCGCGGGCTGCCGGGGCGCGACTCGGGCAGCGTGGGCGACGCGTGGGGCAAAAATCGAGCCGCGCGCAGGAATTAGGTCTGCGCGCTCTAAACAGCAGCAGACCGCGCAGTCAGCAGACAGTAGGCAGCAGGCAGACGGCGCGCGCAGCGCAGCACGTCACAGGCACAGTCACAGTTACAGTCGTGGGGTAGCGGTAGGTGGGCCCGAAAAAAAAAACGGACCTACGGACCTACTGCTCTGAAACCATGTTAGAATCTAGAGACATGAATGATTGAACTATGCAAGAGTTGGGTACAAGTATGAAACCCTAAAAGGGGTTGTACCCCATATTGGCTACCCCACTACAGCCTACACATATGTGACATGCATATACTTTGACACCATGCACCAATAGCATGGTGGTAGAGCATTAAGAAACCACAGGACCCACGTGACACGAGTTTTGTATGTAGAGACGTGAGAACATGCAAAGACATGTCATAACATGCGAGCAGCAGTGAGCTACGATTTTTGCGGGGAACACGTGGCTATATGCTCAAGCTGCCACTCTTGTCCCATGTGTAATCACCTGTAATCGGCCTGCGCATGGAAGTCCGACTAGCAGGTCCCTGTGGCCCGCCATGGCTTTCTGCAGCGCATGGGCAAGCAATTCTGTGGGATGTTGCTTGCGGATTTCAAATACGCACCGCCCCATGAGGTGAACTGAACTTTTTACAAGAACTGAAGTTGTTACAAGAACCAAAGTTGTTACAAGAACCGAAGTTGTTACAAGAACCGAAGTTGTTACAAGAACCGAAGTTGTTACAATAACCGAAGTTGTTACAAGAACTTAAGTTGTTACAATAACCGAAGTTGTTACAATCATAGTCTATTGCTGTAAGGAAAAACCCTTTTCCTTACAGGGGTTTATTCAACCGCGTACAACCCCAACTTTCGGAAGTGCACGTTCGGCCACTTTGCTTGCTGCCGAAGCAACCTCGCGTCGCCTTCGGCCTTTCCTTTGCCCAACCTGCACCCAACCTCGTGTTCCCGAGGTTCCCGCCTAGCTAGGTTGACCCACTATATTAGCGCGTGCCTTCATTGTATTGTCCGTTCATTGAGTCACATCTTCGTTATTCGTTATTCCGCGCACTCTCTTTTACAACTCATAACAATTGCATTGCTGATCGAAATCCACGCACATCATTTAAAATTCACCCCTCCCAGGAACCAACCCTCCTACACACAAACCAACCCACCCCAGGGGTTGCTTGCTGCTCTTGGTGGCTGCTGGATCTGCAGGGTAGGACCATGTGGGGACCACACCCCGCAGTGCTATCGCCCTCTCACCAGCAAGCATCACCCTCTCACCAAACATGCATCTCCCGCTCACATGATGCATCGATATTTGACAATTATAACCCTGTGCGACTCCTCGCACCGTTGAATCTTCTCCGCGCTGGGCTTTTTGCCCTTGATCAGGCCAAAAAAGTACGTGTTGGGCGCTGAGCAATCAGTCTTCGCTTCCTGGCACATCATTCTGGCTGCAAGAGGGCGCCATCAAAAGGGAGACTGTGAGTCGACTTCTCCACTTCGGGGTACAGACCAGCAGCAAATGGACGGCCGAGATTCGCCTATTACCCGAGTTGTTTAAGCGCACACACCAGTCCCTTTCTGGTTACTCTTCCAATGCTGCCCAGCCTTATGGGCAGGACGGAATCAACGGCTTCTTGTGTGCAGTAACAATAGATAATCAAAGAAAGAAAGAAACGAGTCACCGCAGGAATCAGCCTATGCATGTGCGGGCCTTGGCTTGGTCATTCTTACCAATGTCATTTTCGGACAGATGCGACGGAGTGGTCTGGAGTGTGCGGCGGCTCTGCTCGTCGTCCGCCGCGCTGGGATGAGCAACACTCGGCGCGCTCTCCGCCGTGATGGCGCCGCCGGCGGTGTCTACCGCTCCCGATGCACCTGCCGCCACGCCATGCCGACACATGGATTCGCGCAGGGACGAGGGGACAGGGGGAAGGGAATGAGTGGCAGGTGCTTTCCCCCACGTGGGGACGGGATGCCTGGTCGGATGCAGGGGTGTGCAAAGGGAGAGGCGATCGCCCGTGCAGATTCGAGTCTCTTGCGAGGTCACTCTTGAGAGTGAATGACTGGAGTAAACGTTACTGGAGTAGTGCAGTTGCCGCTTGACGCGGTGAGAGGAAGGGGGTTGGGGGATGTGGGGAAGATTGAGAGAGGGGGCAGTGCGAGTGAGGAAGCAGCAACGTGTGTAGGTACGACGCGAGTGTCATTCATTGTCGTTCACGCTTCTTAAAGCCAAGAATGGAGGACTTGCTCAGTTTCTGGAAATGCGCGTCACCGTCGCGTGTGCGACTTGACATCGCACGGGGTCTGCGACTTAATCTCGCGCTGGTATGCGACTCGGACGGGACTGCGACTTACCATCGCACGGGTCTGCGAGGTCTGCAACTTACCATCGGCAGTCATCCCATTGTCAGGAAGCCGAACAGATCGAGCAGCAGCAGTAGAAGCGAATGCTGCGAGAGTAACGGTGACGGCAAGCAGGAGAGCGAGAGCAGTAAGCAGGCGCGCCATGATAAATACTAGCAGCTAGCGAGAGGATGCAGTGAGTTGGAAGTGACTGAATCGAGAGGTACGAAGTGTTGGACTGGCGTTGGAAAGGAAAAAGGCGTGGGTATTTGTATGGCGGGAGAGGGCAGATTGTGGTGGATGTGAGTGAATGGGTTGAAACGGAATTTCTCATGCTCGGCGCGGTCACCATCGCAAATCGCTGCCCTCAGCGAATCACAATCGAGAAGTTCGGTGAAACGCGTTCCAAGCATAATTCATCTGAATGGGTCGCTTGACTACGAAGTGGATGTTGGGTGGTGTGGTGTGTTACACACGCTTTTAGTGCGTTAAATATCGACACAGATCGGTTTGCGTGAATCGCAAACGGTTACGAGCAAATTTGATCGCGTTCACAAGTCGTGGTGTTTCACCAGCCTTACACATTTCTCTTTCACCCAGACTGCCCGAGCTGAGACCTGTGGGAAATGGGATCCCGTTTCCAGTTTCAGTAGTGGTTGTGGGAACTGGGAACTGGAAAAGGAAGCGCTAGCTACGGGGATGTGACCCTACCCAAGACCAGGAATCCTGGTTGCAAGTAAGCATCGAACATTAAATCTTCACTAAGAGTCTGATTTTGAGTAGGGCATTCCAGATCAAAATTCCGTTAGTTCTTCGGTGGAGTCTGAGTTTTACGTGAACCATCTACCTTCCAGCAACCGCCACTCTTTGCATATCACCCAGAAAAAAATACTTGACTCTCGTAGTTTACGCCCAAAAAACTGTTTGAATCGCCGTGAGATGCGGGGGAGTCTACAAGAAGTGACTTTGATTTGAGATACATAACTAAGTATTAACAGATATACAAAGTTTTCAACTAACGCAATATCCAGGATTGCACAACCCTTGCTAACATCTTGCACAACCCTTCTCCCGTCACTAGCAGTCTCGTTCCAGTGCTTGGCGTACACGTTTGACTCTGCTTGTGTTGCCCCTGGTACAATCATGAAAACAATCGTGTGAGTCTATCTGTGCGTGAGTGCGTGCGTGCGTGTGTGTGTGTGTGTGTGTGTGTGTGTGTGTGTGTGTGTGTGGGTGGGTGTGTGTGTGTGTGTGTGTGTGTGTGTGATTATGGGAAGCAATTGGAACACAGGGTGCATGTTCGCTTGCTCTAGTGCGTATTAGGGCACCACCAAAAAAAATATCCACCTAGATTCTTCAGCAGTACCAATCTGCCAAGAGTATTTGTCAGTGACAAATGGTCACCACTGCTTTACTCCCATTCCTTCTCTGAAGTGCGGGATCCCACCCACCACAGTCACATTCTCTGCTCCCTGTGAAGTGATCCTTCGGGCTAGCATGTACAACAAGTATTAGCCGCTCAACAGATTCACTCAGCACAGAATCCAAAGAATCATCCGATAGAGATCAGGGTTTAAATCAGATACAGTGTGTTACAATCATATTAAGACCTCAAGCACCCACCTACACAAGGATACACTACCAACAATCACCCACATTATAGACTAAACACCCACATAATCACAAGGCTATTGATAAACACTGCAGCAAGCGGGAGTTTAGTCTAAAGCCCCCCCCCCCCCCCCCCCCCCCACCACCAGCACTACACGCTCCAGGCTCGGCAGGCCCCGCGTGTTGCTTGGAGTTGCACTAGGCAGCTGCTGGATCTGCAGAGAGAAGGACAAGGTAAGGAGGTTGTACCAATCAGTACCTCAGCACACACGGGCGCGGTGGGCCCCACATCGTAGGCTCTCCAGACTCTGCCGCGCTGCACAGGGACAGCTGCTATGGCCTTTCCGTGCCGTTCACATGCCAACATGCTGGCATCATGATGGCTGAGCCCCGCAGCCCATGCACACGGGGTACGAGGTGGGTAAGACCGGGTATTGAGGCGCCTCAGAAATCTTTCCATGGGCGCACATGCTGGCAGCATGATGGCTGAGCCTCACAGCACGTGCACACGGGGTATGAGGTGGGTATGACTGGGCTGGAAATGTAGGCACATGCAACAACACTTGCGAGGCTTGCGCGCTCCAAAGGGACAGCTCGCATGGTCTTCCCTTCACATGGCTTCATGCGGGTGTGTATGCCGCATACAGCATCACACCCCGCAAGGTATCGCCCTCTCTCTAACAAAGTATTGCCCTCGCACCAACAGGCATAGCCCCAACAAGCATAGCCCGGGCACCAGCAAGCTTAGCCCAAGGAACCAACAAGCATAGCCCAGGCACCAACAAGCATAGCCCAGGCACCAACAAGCATAGCCCAGGCACCAACAAGCATAGCCCAGGCACCAACAAGCATAGCCCAGGCACCAACAAGCATAGCCCAGGCACCAACAAGCATAGCCCAGGCACCAACAAGCATAGCCCAGGCACCAACAAGCATAGCCCAGGCACCAACAAGCATAGCCCAGGCACCAACAAGCATAGCCCAGGCACCAACAAGCATAGACCAGGCACCAACAAGCATAGCCCAGGCACCAACAAGCATAGCCCAGGCACCAACAAGCATAGCCCAGAAACCAACAAGCATAGCCCAGGCACCAACAAGCATAGCCCAGGCACCAACAAGCATAGCCCAGGCACCAACAAGCATAGCCCAGGCACCAACAAGCATAGCCCAGGCACCAACAAGCATAGCCCAGGCACCAACAAGCATAGCCCAGGCACCAACAAGCATAGCCCAGGCACCAACAAGCATAGCCCAGGCACCAACAAGCATAGCCCAGGCACCAACAAGCATAGCCCAGGCACCAACAAGCATAGCCCAAGCACCAACAAGCATAGCCCAGGCACCAACAAGCATAGCCCAGGCACCAACAAGCATAGCCCAGGCACCAACAAGCATAGCCCAGGCACCAACAAGCATAGCCCAGGCACCAACAAGCATCTCCCACTCACCAGTAGCCCCACGCATCGCATTCCAGAAGCGTGTTCGCACGGGCATTCTCGCATACATTCTGCTCCCTTAAGTTCATCTTCCGTTTAATGCCAAGAAACACCGAAATCGAGCAATCCCTATTCCTCGTTTTATCGCAGCTCGATCGTGCAAATGGGTGACAGCAAAGGGGAGACCGTTGAGTCGACTTCTTCACTTTGGAGACGGGCCGCCTGGGAATGAGCGACATTAACCCTTTGAAGGGAGGCAGGAGCAAGTGGACGGCCGAGATTCGCCTCGAGTATTAGCTGCTTTAGGGCGCACCCTGATTCACCAGCCCCTTACAGCCAGCTGCCGGTCATAAGCTGTCAATGCTGCCCGGCCTTATGGGCAGCACGGAATCACCAGCTCCTTGTGTACAGTAACAGCAGGACATAGTTGAAGAACAAAAGCAAAAATAACCGCAGGAACAAGAACGTGTGGGGGCTTGGCTTGATCATTCCTACTCGAAACGAGTTCGCGGCGGCGACCCTGCTCGTCCCCCGCGCTGCGCTGAGCAAAATTCGGCGCGCTCTCCGCCGTGATGGGGCCTCCGGCGGTGTCTACCGCTCTCGACGCACCTGCCGTCACGCCATAACCGACAATAGATCCGCGCAGGGGACGAGGGGACTAGGGGAAGGGGTTATGGGAGGCAAGGGGAGGGAGTGAGTGTCAGTCGCTTCTTTCTTGTGTTTCATGCGGCGTGGGGACGTGAGGCATGGGTCAGAGGGAGAGGCGATGGGCCGTGCAGAGTGCAGAGTGGCACTCTTGATAGAAAATGGCTGGAGTACGGTAGCTAGTAGTAAGTGGTGCAGTTGCCGCTTAGCAAGTTGAGAGGGGAGGTGGGGAAGGCTGAGAGAGGGGGGCAGCGCAATTGAGAAACCAGCAATGGGAGCAGGTACGATGCGAGCGCCTTTCATTGTCGTTTTACGCAATTCAAGAATGGAGTTTCTCGAAATGCGCGCGTCAACATCGCACTGGGTCTGCGACTTCCCATCGCACGGGTCTGCGACTTCCCATCGCACGGGTATGCGACTTACCATCGCACGGGTATGCGAATTACCATATCATGAAGCCAATCATTGGCAGTCATCATCTCACGGGTCTGCGACTTACCATCGGCAGTAATCCCAACGCCACGAATGTTGGAAGGAAACGGTGGTGGGGCGGTGGTATGCCCCCAACCCACCGAGGGCACTTCGGTGCCTTCGATCCCTTTGACTAGGGATCGGTGGGGTGGCACCGATTGACTTCGGGAGACTCACCCTTCGGTGCCACATGGCGGCACCACATTCCAACCTTCAAGTGCAAGGCGAATTCGGTGTGTTCGGTGTGAAATTCGGTGGTCGAATTTCACCCCAACCGAAATGTTACACGCGGCGCATTCGCGACGCGAGTGTAGCGATGTGATGTAACATGTGCGGTTCGATGTAATGCATTTGCTATAAATCGACCTGCCTTGTATGCATGCTTTATACTGAAATCCTGAATCTTCTTGTACATGGTCCATTCGAACCAAAATTCCAGAGAGGTCTATCCTTGCTTCTAAGAGCACTAGCAATCACGTGAACGCCAATATCTCGGCGTATACTTGGGCGATTAACGTGTTTGACGGCTTGTTGGAAAGCCAAGACTGTGCTCTATCGTTTAGTGCAACTTAGAGTTCCTGCAAAGTAGAGGAGACGCCTCTACAACAGTGGTATCAGAGCTGGTCGGTAGAGTCTACGTGCGCGACTTGTAGCAAGCATGATGACGTCAAGCGAAACCTCCGGCACTTCCTTAGGTGGTGTCGTCTCGAATCCCGGCGAACCCTGGACAAACGCGACGGTGTTCGACACGTCGGCGGTTCCGATTTTCACGGGACAAAACTACTCCGCGTGGAAATTTAAGTTCCAAGTGCTCATGATGGAGCGGGGACTTTGGGGTCTCTTCGACGGAACGGAGAAAAAGCCGGTCAACGAGGACGAGATCGCGGCATGGAAGAAGAAGGACCAAAAGGCGTTCGCAACGTTGATTTCGCGCATCGGCATCAACCTCGTGAGTTCGGTGCGCACGTGCATCAAGCTCAAAGCTTCGGCGCGTGAAGCATGGAAGCGGCTCGAGACGATGCACGTGAACAAGACTCTCCACGGCAAGATCCTAGCCCGAAATGCGTTCTACACGGTGAAGTTGCGCGCGGGCGAATCGATGCACGAGTATGAGACTCGTGTGGAGGAACTCGGGGAAACGTTCATGGACCTCGGTGGAACGGTCACGGAGGAGGATTGGATTCTCACCTTGCTTTGCGGCCTTCCGGAAGAGTGGTCGACGGTGATTACGACACTCGATAGCGTGCAAAACACTTGGACGAAGGAAATGGTGGTCGGTCGGCTTCTCCATGAAGAATCGCGACGCCGACAATTCGCTAACGAGAGCGTGGAGACCGCCATGTTCTCCGGAGGGAGCTCCGGAAAGAAGTCCAAGTGGAGCAACGGTGAGGCAAAGAAGTCGTCCGGTGGAAACGGTCGCGGCAAGGGCAACGCATCGAACGGTTCGAGCAAGTGTCATTATTGTCGCAAAGCGGGGCACTTTTGGCGTGAATGTCGGAAGCGGCCGAGCGATTGGATTCCATCGAAGGCGCGGAACCAAGAGGGCAACGCGCACACGGCATCCGGCGAGGCGGATGATTCAACGGAGTCGCTCGTTTTGTTGGCCGGTGACGGGATCAACACTTCAAACGACGCGTGGTTCCTCGACACCGGTGCAACACAACACATGACGCACTCGGCGTCGCTCCTCAACAACGTCGGTGCTTCGGGAGACGTCAAGCGCGTCGTCTTCGGGAACGATAAATCGCTACCGGTGGTTGGAGTTGGGAGTACGCGTCTCATCGTCGATGGCGGGCCGGTGGACATCACGAACGTGCTTCACGTCCCGGGATTGAAGGTGAATCTACTCTCCGTCACTAAACTCGCAAAGAAAGACGTGAAGGTCACCATCGATGGCGCGAAGATGAACCTCTTTTGGAAGGGGAAGCAATTCGCGCAAGGCGTTCTCAACGGACAACTCTACCAACTCAAGACGCATCCGACAACGGCCTCATCCAACGTGGCGCAAGGCTCCAAGGCGACTCTCAAAATGTGGCATAATCGGCTTGCGCACGCCAACTACGACTCGGTCAAAGAGTTGGCCAACAAAGGACTTGCGAAGGGATTTGACGTGATCGCCGGCAACGACGAGAAGGGCGTGTGCGCGGCGTGTGTCGAAGGAAAAATGGCTCGCAAGCCATTTGGTAGCCGTACCTCACCCCTCGCAAAGGACCCGCTTGCGCTTGTTCACATGGACGTGTGTGGACCGATGCGGCATGCATCAAAGGGAGGAGCGCGGTTCCTCTTAGTGATGCTCGACGACGCGACGCGGATGAGTTGGACCCGACTCTTGAAGGCTAAGGGAGATGCGGCCAAGGCGATTCAAGAGTGGGCGCTCGACGTTTGCGACGACGGCAAGAAGCGGATCAAGTGCATTCGCACCGACGGTGGCGGCGAATTCGTGAGCAACGAGCTTGAAAAATGGATGAAAAGCAAGGGCATTAAGCACGACGTCACGACACCCTACACACCCCAACAAAATGGAGCGGTAGAGCGGCTCAATCGCACATTGATGGAGGCCGTTCGTTCACTTCTTCAACACTCCAAGCTTGGGAACGAGTGGTGGGGAGAGGCGAGTGCGCTAGCGGCATGGATTCGTAATCGTGTGCCAACAAAGGTGCTACCGGGAACGACTCCGTTCGAAGCATGGACCGGAACGAAGCCGAACCTATACCGCCTACGCACCTTTGGGTGCCTTTGCTACTACCATGTACCGGATCCACTTCGCCACAAGTTGCAACCGAAAGCTCGTGCGGCGATCTACTTGGGGATTGCGGCGAACGAGCGTGCATGGCGAGTGTGGGATTTGGATGAAAAACGCGTCGTCACGTCTCGGGATGTGATCTTCGACGAAGACAAGTTCCCGACAAAGGAGAAACAAACGCCGCAACTCACCGTCGTCCTTCCCGCACGAGAGGAGGATGAAGCGGTGGAGGTTTCACCGCACGTGAAGAAGGGAGCCGAAAGTGGAGGGGGAGAGAACGAGGAGTGCGATGATGATGTCGAGGAGGTGCCACCAACCGAGGAGGCCACTTCCTCCGCACCTTCTTCCCTACCATTGGCGTTGACTCGCGGGCGTCGTACACCTCGCCCCAACACGAGGTTAACCGACTATGCTACGGTCGCCGTTGGGGAGTCGGATGAGGAGAGTGCGGCGATTTGCCTAGCGACCATCGGCGACGATAACCCACGCACTCACAAGGAGGCTTTGGCTTCCCCGGATGCACCGCTATGGAAGCAAGCGATGGAGAGGGAGTTAGCATCGATCAAGGAGAACGATGTTTTCGAGCTCGTCGACCCGCCGAAGGGTGCCTACTTGGTGGGATGCAAGTGGGTGCTTAGGAAGAAATTGGGAGCCGATGGAGGTTTCGAACGCTACAAGGCGCGGCTTGTGGCGCAAGGGTACACTCAACGGGAGGGGGAGCACTATAGTGAGACCTTCGCTCCCGTTTCGAAGGCCTCCACTCTTCGGGTGTTGCTCGCGCTAGCGGCATCTCTCAACCTCGAGGTGGAACAATTGGACGTTTGCACCGCCTTCCTCTACGGGCTTCTCATGGAAGAAGTCTACATGCGGCAACCCCCGGGGTACGATGACGGTAGCGGTCGGGTGTGGAAGCTCAAGCGTACCCTCTATGGCTTGAAGCAAAGCCCACGCGGATGGTACAAGCGCATCGACGACTTTCTTCTTCAACACGGCTTCGCGCGTAGCGTGTGTGATAGCGCTTTGTACGTGTTGAAGGAGGGGGAGAAGCAATTGGTGCTTTTGCTCTACGTCGATGACCTCCTTCTTTTCTCCGACTCCAAAGACCTCATTCGAGAGGTCAAGCAACGGCTAGGGGCGGAGTTTGTCATGAGGGACTTGGGACCGGTGACGTACTACCTCGGGATGCACGTCGACCGCGACCGCGCGAACGGGACCATTCACCTCCACCAAGAAAAATATGTGAAAGGGGTTGTGGAGCGCTTCGGCATGGGTAATAGCAACCCGGTGGGGACGCCACTAAACACGGGATTTTCTTGCCTCCCGGGAGAGGAAGAATCCGCCCTCGACGAAGCCGAAGGGAAGCGGTTTCATTCGCTAGTGGGCTCGCTCATGTATGTCACCGTTTCTACTCGTCCCGACCTCGCATACGCCGCCGGGGTGCTTGGACGAGTCGTGAGCAACCCTCATACCGAGCATGTGCGTGCGGGAGGACGTGTTCTACGCTACCTCCAAGGCACACCCAACTTGGGAATCGTATATGAAGCCGGTCCAATCGTGCTTAAGGGCTACACCGACTCGGATTATGCCGGTGATCAAAGCAAGCGCAAGAGTACCGGCGGGTACGTCTTCATCTTGCTTGGGGGAGCCGTGAGTTGGCAAAGCAAGTTGCAACCAACCGTGGCTCTAAGCACAACGGAAGCGGAGTATATGGCACTCACTCAAGGAGCCATGGAGGCAATATGGCTACGGCGCCTTCTAGCGGAGCTTGGGCATCCTCAAGCCGACCCAACTCCTCTCTTTTGTGACAACCAAGCGGCCATAAACCTCACTCACAATGCCGTCCTTCACGGGCGTACCAAGCACATTGAGGTGAAGCATCACTTCATTCGTGAGGTGGTCGAGAGAGGTGAGGTCAAGGTCACATACATAAGCACCAAGGCGCAACCCGCGGATTTCCTCACTAAACCACTCCCTAAGGATTCATTCCGTGCATGCCGTGAGCGTGTTGGTATGAACACCTAGTGGCTTGGGTGCAAGGGGGAGTGTTGGAAGGAAACGGTGGTGGGGCGGTGGTATGCCCCCAACCCACCGAGGGCACTTCGGTGCCTTCGATCCCTTTGACTAGGGATTGGTGGGGTGGCACCGATTGACTTCGGGAGACTCACCCTTCGGTGCCACGTGGCGGCACCACATTCCAACCTTCAAGTGCAAGGCGAATTCGGTGTGTTCGGTGTGAAATTCGGTGGTCGAATTTCACCCCAACCGAAATGTTACACGCGGCGCACTCGCGACGCGAGTGTAGCGATGTGATGTTACATGTGCGGTTCGATGTAATGCATTTGCTATAAATCGACCTGCCTTGTATGCATGCTTTATACTGAAATCCTGAATCTTCTTGTACATGGTCCATTCGAACCAAAATTCCAGAGAGGTCTATCCTTGCTTCTAAGAGCACTAGCAATCACGTGAACGCCAATATCTCGGCGTATACTTGGGCGATTAACGTGTTTGACGGCTTGTTGGAAAGCCAAGACTGTGCTCTATCGTTTAGTGCAACTTAGAGTTCCTGCAAAGTAGAGGAGACTCCTCTACAACAACGAAGCCGATCAGATCGAGCAGCAGCAGTAGAAGCGAATGTTGTTAGAGTGACGGTGAAGGCAAGCAGGAGAGCGAGAGCAGTAAGCAGACGCGCCATGATTACTACCAGTAGCTTGTAAAGAGGATGCAGGGAGTCGGAAGCGAGTGAACGAAGAGCTCTGAAATGTGCGTCTGGTGTTGGAAGGAAGGACGTGGGTATTTGTATGGTGTGAGGGTGGATTGTGGTGGATGTGAAGTGAATGAATGGGCTGGAGTGCAGGTGTTCATGCTCAGCGCTGTCACCATCGCGAATCGGGAACTTCAGCGAATCACCATCGAGAAGTTCGCTGAAACGCGTTCCAACCATAATTCATCAGGATGTTTGAGTTGTTCGGCTACAAAGTGGATGTTGGGTGGTGTGGTATGGTACACACGTTTGGAGTGCGTTAAACATGGATACAATCGGTTTTGTTGAATCACAAACGGGCCCCAAGCAAAATTGATCGCGTTCACACTGTGTGGTGCTTGACAACCCGTATACATTTAGCTTTTCACCCTGACTGCCCGAGGTTAACCTGTGGGAGCTAATTTTTTGTCAAACGGGTCGGGATCCGTTTCCAGTTTCCGTAAGTAGTATTGTCGAACATGGAAGAGGAAGCGCTAGCTAAGGGGTATGACGCCTGCAATGACCCCGAAGCTTGGTGTCAAAGTTAGTATCAAACTTCAATTCATCGTGGAAGTCAAGATCCCGAATATGTTTTCCAGCTCAGAGTCGTTGTGGTACTTCCGCGCATGTGAGTTTTGCGTGGACCATCAAACCATCGAGCAACCGCCACTTCGTGCACATCACCCAGAAAAATACTTGACTCTCGTGCACTACGCCCAAGGAACTGCTTGATTTGCCGTGAGATGCGGGAGAGGGGGTGTCTTAGAAGTAAATTCTATGAACTACACGATGATGATATGAGATGCATAAACAATAGCCACATATAGAGATGGAGCATGAGGATTAAATTCAAAACAATCCAGAATTATCATGATATGGGTTGTCACTGTGAAGACTGATATATGATGATTGGAAAAAAATCCTTAAACCATCAAATACTCATACTAATGTGATATTATCAATATACCGTAATTTCACGTGGTTGAGATTGTTTCAGGATACCCATACGAAGGATGAGACCGAAGTGCCATACTACCGTCATGCCCTGGATATACCCCCAGGCCTATGTTACACCCATGGGCATATAATCGTACCAGTGGGCTTATAGCCGGGTGCCGATTATAACCCCACCCTAAATTTGGATCATCTTCGTATAAGCGCACCCTATGAATTTTACTCAAATCTGTATTTTTCTAGTGAATTCGCCACTAACGCGTCAGGAGCAATCGTCTCTGACGTGCCTGGCGAAGTCTTCCCTGGCCCGCCTGGCGAAATTGCCACAGGCGCGCACGTGTTAGCGACATTTCAGCACATGATGGCAGAGATTTTCGCCAGGGTGGCAGATTCTCGATGAATTTCGAAACGAACTGTTTTGTGGTAGTCTCGATTGAAACAGCAAGGCTGAGAGCAACATTTCTGTGTTTTAAAATCATAATTCTCTAAGTGTCATTTATTTCCCCCATGAGGTTATAAAAAAATCCACATTATAAGCCCACCCACCATTTTTCCAGGTTTTTTTATACCCCCACCTGGGGGTATATCCGGGGCATGACGGTATGTACACGATTTTAGGGATATGTGCGTACATGCATCACCTTCTGGTATAATCGATTGCCGTTACATAGGATTTTGGGATGCCATGCGCTTCCACAAGCAGCCGAGACAACTTATCCTCACGCTGGCCTTTCTTGCCTTCTCCTAGGCAAGGGGAAAGGCAATATGCAGAGAGGAGGGAAGAGGCAAAAATCGAAATGGGTGGGTTTCGTGCAAGAATAGAGATGAAGATAATTGGGGGTTAGAAACGAGGGGGAATAGGAGTGCATAAGAAAGGGTGGAAGATGGGAACTTTCAGCAGACAAAATGGTGCTCGGAACATCTGCAGCAGGGACGGGTTCCTCCAAAATTTCTGCAGCGCTACAGGGCCCTACTCACCTGGCTGGCGCTGTGCAGTCAGTGTGCTCCTTCACGAAAGAGAATGCATGAACATGCTGCCAGACCTGGTAGGTACGGGACCTGGTAGGGTCAGTATAGCCCTGGCACCTGGTGCAGCTGGTGCAGCTGCACCCACCTGGCACTTGAGCCACCGACGTGCTCGAAGCAGACCTGTTAACACAGGCACCCGTTGCCCCCAGTACCTGTGAGCCTTTTCACACGCATCTGTTGCAGCTGCACCCACCTGGCACTTCAGCCACTGATGTGCTCGAAGCAAACGTCCTCTGCAGCTCAGCAGCGAGCGGTTCAGCCTCCACCAGATAAGCCTCCACCAGATAAGCATCAACGCCTGTCACCCGCGTCACCTTCCTGCTGCCCTGCCGCCCCCTCACAAATACCTGCACCGGTTCTACCTTCCCCTTCCGCTCCACACTCCTCCCCCCCTTCTCCACCCTGTGCTGTGCCTGCATGCGACGCAGTAAGAGGGGGCCTGGGTCCCGCTTAGGGCACTCTGTTGGATATTCGGCGCCCTTTTTTATCGCGCCTTTGTACAGTGCATCGCATAGTGTAGCATCGAGGATGACTATAGAGGGGTCGGAGGGCTCGGTGAGGGAGTGGAGGGAGATGTAGGAAAGGGCAGCGTTGTGAACAGCAGAGGGGGAGTAGAAGGCGAGTGGGTCGAGACCCATTGCTTCAAAGACAGGAGACACGTGGAGAGATGGTTTAAACACCTCTTCTACCGTCGTGGTGGCTGTGACGGCGCCGGTTCCGGTAGCTATCCCTGGGCTGCCTTCGGGTGCAGTGACAGGGGCTTGGGCGGGTTTGCTTGTCTTATGTGGCCAGAATGCGAGGAGGGCCTGGTGGCGGTGGTTGACGGCTGAGACGATGAACTCCTTGCGGTGCTTGTCCTCCCTGCCGCTTATCTGTGCGGGCAGGGTGAAGAGGTTGGGGGGCGGGCAGATGGGTGCAAAGGGAAGGGGTGCAAGGGAAGGGCCTGGTGGCGGTGGTTGATGGATGAGATGATGAACTCCTTGCGGTGCTTGTCCTCCCTGCCGCTTATCTGTGGGGAGGGGGCGAGGTAGAAAGAACGACAGATGCAGAATGCGAGGAGGGCCTGGTGGTTGTGGTTGAGAGATGAGATGATGAACTCCTTGCAGTGCTTCTCATCCCTGCCGCATATATGAAAGTGCACGGTGGGGGATGGGGGGAGGGGGGGGGGGGGGGGGGTGGGGGGTGGGAGTAGATAGGTGCAAGGGAATTTGTGTGTGCATGGCATGGTTGGTTGATGGCAGAAAGGATGAACTCCTTCCGCTGCTTGTCTTCCCTTGCTGAAAATATGCGTAAGAGGGAGACCCGGAGAGGTACATGGGTGCAGCGGAAAGGGTGTAAGGGAAGGGGTGAATACATGCCATGATAATCATGATCCATGGGTGGTTAATGGCAGGGAAAATTATATCCCTGCTTGGCAGGCTTGCACGGGTGGGTGCAGTGATGACATATGGCACTCACTCTCACATCTTCCTCACTCAAGCACACACACCAGCCCGTCAACAGCCCTGCTTGGAGAGCTGCTTGTGCGACAGTAGGATGTGAGAGTATAAAACTCACACACTCTCTCACTCAAACTCCCTCACTCTCAGCGCACTCACCAGCCCATCAACAACCTTGGCATGCAGCCACTTGCTCAGCTTCCTGTGAGACGACTTCTTGATGTCCACTGTTGTGCCGGGCGGCCGACATGGCAGCACGTGATTGGACCTGCCAGCACCAATGGCACGGTGGTAGGGTATCAGAAAATCACACGACTGACCTGCCATGCACTCTATATTTGAGACGTGTGAACACACGAGAATCTGTTATTCCCTGCCATGCCATGCCATGCCACGCCCCGCCCGCCTCGGTGAGCTTCGAGATTCGTGGGAAACACGAGGTAACATGAGATTCAAGCTGCCACTTTTGTCCCATGTGTAATGTCCTTTGAGGCGCCTCAAAATACACCCATGTGTAATGTCCTTTGAGGCGCCTCAAAATACACCCATGTGTAATGTCCTGCCCCTCTCTTCTTATCATGTAGAAGACGAGAGCAGGCAGGCTGAGGAGCCGAACAAAGGTCACCAGATATGATAAATCTTGAGAAGCTCACCAGAGGGAGCTAGCTGGCAGCGGCAGGTGCGACGGCTTGACTGAGACAGTGAGGGCCTGCAGCAGACAGTGAGGGCCTGCAGCAGACAGTGAGGGCCTGCAGCAGACAGCTCGTCCATATGTGCTGGCGTCATTGCCACTTGAAAGGGAGGTTACATACAAGAGAAAGGTTGCCAGCGCATACTCTTACCAGAGGGAGCTAGCTCCGAGGGGTAGGTGCGAGGGCTTCACAGAGACGGAGAGGGCATGCAGCAGACAGCGATCCAACAACTCATCCATCTGTGCTGCTGTCATTGGTGGTGCTGCTACCTCTGCTGCTGCTGGTGCTGCTGCTGCTGCTGCTGCTGCTGCTGCTGCTGCTGCTGCTGCTGCTGCTGCTGCTGCTGGTGCTGCTGTCATTGGTGGTGCTTCTGCTGCTTCTGCTGCTGCTGGTGCTGCCGCTGCAGGTACGCACTCTTCTGCACCTGGTGCAGCAATTGTTTGACCCCCCTCCCTGCCCACAACAGCAGTAACGGCAGCAGTAGCCGCAGTATCGCCGTCACCACCACCACCACCAGCAGCAGCAGCAGCACTGCCATGGATGCCTAGACAGTGCAGAGACTCTGACAGGTGCTCTGATAAATATGCTGCCACTGCTTCCGCTGCTGCTGCTCCTTCTGCTCCTGCTGCCGCCGCTGCCAATCCCTCCCCAGTCACTGACGCTGCCCCTCCCTCTCCATCATTCCTACCCTCACTCTGCCGCGCCTCCCTCTCCCCTCCCCAAGCTGCAGCAGCACCAGACTCATCATCAGGTGAAACTTCACGTAAATCTTGAGGTGAACCTTCAGGTGAATATTCAGGTGAAACGCCAGGTGTTGCATCCAAGAGTGTAGGCACGACATCAGGGTCAGGCGCAACCATATCTGGCAGGAAGCCTTTGTTGGGAAAATAGGATCCTTTTGCACTCTCCCTGTGGTAGCATCGCAGGGAGGATTGGGTAGGATGGGAGGGGAGTTCACTTTTGAGGCGCCTCAAAAGGCGCAACTATATCTGGCAGGAAGCGCTTGTTGGGGACATAGGAGCCTTTTGCACTCTCCATGTAGCAACATCGTGGGGAGGATGGGATGGGGTGGGATGGGATGGGATGGGATGGGATGGGATGTGATGGGACAGGAGGGAGGGGAGGGGCCATATGTAAATACAAGGGCATTTGTAGGAGTAGGAACAGGAGAATGGGGTGAACCAGTGTTGGACCACGAGAACGCAAATGGTTGACAGTGAAGAATGTCTGACCGATGATGTGGTGACGGGGGGTCTGAGGTCTAGTGTAGAATTCCACATCTTCAATTATTATAGGGATGGTCTTGACTAGACCTCAGACCCCCCCTCCCCCCCAATGGATAATTATAGGTGTCAAAGGCCACAGAACAATCAATTGGGGACAACAGTGTAGGAGATTAAATAGAGGTGGCGGATGTTTCAACTCGAAGACAGACCAACAGTCATTGGGGTTTGAGAGAGTGCTGGCGTGAGCTCGGGTGACTGTTGGGTTCTGTTCCACCAGAGATGTGTGGCGGAACAGATCATCGTTGCTCGACCGTGCGACGCTTTCGCCCTACCCATTACCAACGCTATGAGCACGCTGATTGAGAACACTGTGTGTGTCAACCATACTGACCATAATGAGTCACAGTAGTAGTGGGTAATTCACAGGAGCTTTCCCCTCATGCCTGCCTAAAGTGCCTCTTCACTTCCTATCAGTGTGATGCACATCTTGTGTGAGTGAACGGATGTGTGCATCAAGGTTTAAAGATACGGTTTTTGTAAAATATGGTCCGTTTTACACACACACGAACACACACACACACACACACACACACACACACACACACACACACACACACATACACACACACACACACACACACACACACACACACACACACACACATACACACACACACACACACACACACACACACACACACACACACACACACACACACAGATACAATCTCGCACGATTGTTATCGTAAGTTGCTGGTTTTCATGATTGTACCAGGGGCAGCATATGCAGAGAGTCAACGTGTACACCGAGCACTGGAACGAGACTGCTCGTGACGGGAGAAGGGTTGTGCAAGATGTGAGCAAGGGTTGTGCGATCCTGGATTTTGCGTTAGTTGGAATGAATCGAGGTACCAAGGATTGCACTGGGTGTCAAACGAGTACAAAATGTGAGTGAAGGTATGAGCGAACATTTAAACGCGAAAAATGCAAACGGTAACGCGGTGCATGCGAGCTAGCTAGTGCTAGGCTGGCATCGAGGCTCGGGCTAGTCCCGAAGCGTAGGCCGACACGGCTGGGCCAGCGGTGCATGATTTGGTGAAACAGTGCGCGCGAAGTCGGCGAAGCCCCGTTAGCAGTAACGGGCGAACAACGGCTGTTGCTGTACGCGATGTTGCAGGATGCGCTAAGGAATGTCGAGAAAATTCCTTATAGAAACTTAGTATATTTGCTATATTTAGCTATGTATCTTTAATCAAAGGCATGTAGTTCATATAATTCACTTTCTGTAGACTCCCCCGCATCTCATGGCGATTCAAACAGTTTTTGGACGTAAACTACAAAGATAATTATTTTTCTGGGTGATGTGCACAAAGTGGCGGTTGCTGAAGGGCAAATGGTTTACGTAAAACTCAGACTGTACCGAAGAACTAACGGAATTCTGATCTGGAATGCTTTACTCAAAACCTGACTTTCAGTATTTAGAGTTCGGTGCTTACTTGGTCGAGGTGACATCCCCGTAGCTATCGCTTCCTTTTCCAGTTCCCAGTCCCCCAACCATTACTGGAACTGGAATCGGTGCCCATTTCCCACAGGTCTCAGATCGGGCAGTCCGGGTGAAAGAGAAATGTCTACTGCTGGTGAAACACCACGGCTTGTGAACGCGATCAATGTTGCTCAAAACCGTTTGCGATTCAAGCAAACCGTCTCGTATCCTTATTTAACGCACTAGAAGCGTGCGTAACACACCACACCACCCAAGATTCACTTCGCAGTCAAGCGACTCATTCAGATGAATTATGGTTGGACCGCGTTTCATCGAACATCTCGATCGTGATTCGCTGAGGATAGCGATTCGCGATGTTGACCGCGCTGAGCATGAGAATTTTGTTTCACTCACATCCACCACAATCCGCCCTCACGCCATACAAATACCCACGCCTTTTTCCTTCCCAACGGCAGTCCCACACTTCGAAGCTCTTGATTCACTCGTTTCCAGTTTACTGCATCCTCGCTAGCTACTAGTATTTATCATGGCGCGCCTGCTTACTGCTCTCGCTCTCCTGCTTGCCTTCACCGTCACGCTCGCATCATTCGCTGCTGCTTCTCGATCTGTTCGGCTTCCTGGCAATGGGATGATTGCCGATGGTAAGTTGCAGACCCTTGCGATGGCCAAGTCGGTGACCCGTGTGATGGCATGTCGCAGACCCGCGATGGCACGTCGCAGACCCGTGCGATGGCACGTCGCAGATCCGTGCGAAAATAAGGCGCATATCCGAGCGATGGCTGCGCGCATTTCAAGAACCCGTGGCGTTTCCCTCACACGCGGAATTGCAAGTGCCACGTTGGGGCGTGCAATCTAGGGGCAACACGTCGACACACGTTGTGCAATCGCGGCGTAGTATCCAGATTGTGTGGAGTGCCCTCGGATGGTAGTGTAGGGACTCCGTCCGTGCCCTTGTAGTGTCGGATGTGTGTGTGTGTTGTCGGAGATCCGATAGAGTAGCTAGTGTGCAGCGAGTGGCGCCACAGTGCACTTCGAAATACACACTTCCGACTCCCACGGTTCGAATCCCCCCCCCCAAAAAACAAATTTGGGATGTCGCTTTTCCCTCTGCACACCCCTGCATCCGACCAAGCTTCACGCCCCACCCTCCGACCATGCCTCACGTCCCCACGCCGCGGGAAATAAGTGCCACTCATTCCCTTTCCTCCACGCCCCTAACCTCTTCCCCCTGTCTCTTCCTCCCCTGCGCGCGAATCTATGTGTGGGCTTGGCGCGACGGCAGGTGCGTCGGGAGCGGTAGAAACCGCCGGCGGCGTCATCACGACGGAGAGCGCGCCGAGTTTTTCTGAGCCCAGCGCGGGGGACGAGCAGGGTCGCCGCAAACTCCAGACGACTAGTAAGAATGATCAAGCCAAGCCCCCACATGTTTTGTTCCTGCGGGTATTTTTGTTTTTTATTCTTTCCATTATTTTCTGCTGTTCTGCTGTTGCTGTATACAAGGAGCTGGTGATTCCGTGCTGCCCAGGCTGGGCAGCACTGACAGATTATGACCAGATGGTTGTAAGAGACTAGTGAAGCAGGGTGCGGCCGTACATCTGCTCCTGCCTCCCTTGATGTCGCTCATTCTCAGGCGGCCCATCCCCAAAGTGAAGAAAGTCGACTCAACAGAGTCCTTTGCTGTCACCCTTTTGCAGAATCGGATTGCGCTGACGCGATTATGCGGAATTGCGACGAGACTATATTTCTTTTCTGGAGAATTAAGAGCAGCGCAAAGGCTAAGAAGGAGTGTGAGGATGGCCGTGCGAGAACACTTGCAGATTGCAAGAAATTGGGCTACTGGTGAGTGGGAGATGCATGTTTGTGCCTGGGCTATGCTTGTGGTGCCTGGGCTATGCCTGTTGCCTGGGCTATGCTTGTTGGTGAGAGGGCATTTCGTGTTGGTGAGGGCAATATTATTATGACCGACTCGTTCCGTCGTCTCCCCACTGTTTTCGTCTCTCTGCAGATCCACCAGCCGCGACTAAGAACAGCGCCTCGCAACACCTGGCGGGTCCGCTGTCAAGACTGGGAGTGTGTAATACTAGTGGCGGGGGGAAGACGAGGAGCCTTCTGCTTGTAGCAGTGGATGTTACTAGCCTTGCGATCAAGTGGGTGTGTACTCTATATGGGTGGTGGTGGGTATTTTGTATTCTTGTTGGGTGCCAGGATGTCGATAGCAGCATTTTCACAGTAGTATAAAGCAATCGAGAGATAACTTGGCTGAAGCATAAGGCTGCAACCTCGAATATTACTTAGTGTTGTAAAGGACTCTCCTCTACTTTGCAGGAACTTGGAGTTGTACTAAACGATAGAGCACTCTGCTGGCTTTCCAACGAGCCATCAAACACCCAATTCGCCCAAGTAACGAGGGAGATCTAGGCATTTATGTGCCTGCTAGTGCTCTTAGGACAAAGGATAGGAGCTCTCTGGATTTTGTAGTCGTGTATCACATACAAAGTGATTCAGGTTTTCAGTATGAAGCATGCAATACAAAGCAACTAGTTTTATAGCATGCAATCAACATCGAGCCGCGTCGTAACATCGGATTGCTACACTTCGCGAATGTTCTCGTAACATTCCGAAGGGGTGAAATTCGACACTCGAATTTCACTCATCCGAATGTTCCTTCAAGTCCCGAACTTTCTGGTGCTGCCATGTGGCACCGGATCGATTGGACTTCCGAAGTCAAACTTCAGCTCCACGCAAACCTGCAGCTCACTCGAAGGTGAGCACCAAAAACAGCACCGCTTGGTGGTTGGGGGCAAAACCGCCCCACGCAACCTCCAACACTCCCCCTTGCACCCAAGCCACTAGGTGCTCAAGCCAACACGCTCACAGCATGCACGGAATGAGTCCTTAGGGAGTGGTTTGGTGAGGAAATCCGCCGGTTGAGCTTTGGTGCTCACATAAGCTCACTTTTCTCAACCGCCTCACGAATGAAGTGATGCTTCACTTCGGTATGCTTGGTTCGCCCGTGAAGGACGGCGTTGTGAGAGAGGCTTATGGCGGCTTGGTTGTCACAAAAGAGAGGAGTTGGGTTCATTTGAGGATGCCCAAGCTCCGCTAGAAGACGCCGTAACCATATTGCCTCCATGGCACCTTGAGTGAGTGCCATATACTCCGCTTCCGTTGAGCTTAGAGCCTCAGTTGGTTGCTTCTTGCTTTGCCAACTCACGGCTGCCCCAAGCAAGGTGAAGACGTACTTGGAGGTACTCTTGTGCGTGCTCGGATCTCCCGCGTAGTCCGAGTCGGCATACCCTTTGAGTTCGATAGGGCCGGCTTCATCCACGAACCCCAAGTTAGGTGTGCCTTGGAGGTAGCGTAGAACACGTCCTCCCGCGCGCACATGCTCGGTATGAGGGTTGCTCACGACTCGTCCAAGCACCCCGGCGGCGTATGCGAGGTCGGGACGAGTAGAAACGGTGACATACATGAGCGAGCCCACTAGCGAATGAAACCGCTTCCCTTCGGCTTCGTCGAGGGCGGATTCTTCCTCTCTCGTGAGGCAAGAAAATCCTGTAGCTAGTGGTGTTCCCACCGGTTTGCTATTGCCCATGCCGAAGCTCTCCACTACCCCCTTCACATATTTCTCTTGGTAGAGGTGGATGGTCCCGTTGGCTCGGTCACGGTCGACATGCATCCCGAGGTAGTACGTGACCGGCCCCAAGTCCCTCATTGCAAACTCCGCCCTTAGCCGTTGCTTGACCTCCCGAATGAGGTCTTTGGAGTCGGAGAAGAGGAGTAAGTCATCGACGTAGAGTAAAAGCACCAATTGCTTCTCCCCCTCCTTCAACACGTACAAAGCGCTATCGCACTCGCTACGCGCGAAGCCGTGTTGAAGAAGAAAGTCGTCGATGCGCTTGTACCATCCGCGTGGACTTTGCTTCAAGCCGTAGAGGGTACGCTTGAGCTTTCATACCCGTCCACTACCATCATCGTACCCCGGGGGTTGCCGCATGTAGACTTCTTTCATAAGAAGTCCGTAGAGGAAGGCGGTGCAAACGTCCAATTGCTCCACCTCGAGGTTGAGAGATGCCGCTAGCGCGAGCAACACCCGAAGAGTTGTAGCCTTAGCGACAGGAGCGAAGGTCTCGCTATAGTGCTCCCCCTCCCGTTGAGTGTAGCCTTGAGCTACAAGCCTCGCCTTGTAGCGTTCGACACTCCCATCGGCTCCCAACTTCTTCTTAAGTACCCATTTGCACCCCACCAAGTAGGCACCCTTCGGCGGGTCGACGAGCTTGAACACGTCGTTCTCTTTTATCGAGGCTAGTTCCTTCTCCATCGCTTGTTTCCATTGTGGCACATCCGGAGAAGCCAAAGCCTCGGTATGGGTGTGAGGGTCATCACCCAAGGTTGCGAAGCAATATGCCGCACGCTCCTCGTTCAACTCCCCAACGGCTACCATAGCGTAGTCGTTGTACTTCGTGTTGGGGCGACGTGTACGTTGCTCGCGGGTCAAAGCCAATGGGAGGGAGGAAGGTGTGGAGGAAGTTGCCGCCTCGGTTGGTGGCACCTCCACCACGTCGTCGTCGCTCTCCTCGTTCTCTCCCCCTCCATTTTCAGCTTCCTTTTCCACTTGTGATGGAACCTCCACCGCTTCATCCTCCTCTCGTGCAGGGAAGGATGACGATGAGTTGCGGCTTTGGTTGTTCCTTCGTCGGGAACTTGTCTTCGTCGAAGACCACATCCCGAGATGTGACGACACGCCTTTCACCCGAGTCCCATACTCGCCACGCACGCTCGTTTGGCACAACTCCCAAGAAGATCACCGCACGAGCTTTCGGTTGCAACTTGTGGTGAAGAGGATCCGGTACATGTTAGTAGCAAAGGCACTCAAAGGTGCGAAGGCGGGATAGGTTTGGCTTCGTTCCGGTCCATGCTTCGAACGGAGTCGTTCCCGGGAGCACCTTTGTCGGCAAACGGTTGCGAATCCACGCCGCTAACGAACTCGCCTCACCCCACAACTCGCTCCCAAGCTTGGAGTGTTGAAGAAGAGAACGAACGGCTTCCACCAACGTGCGATTAAGCCGCTACGCCGCTCCATTTTGTTAGGGTGTGTAGGGTGTTGTGACATCATGCTTAATGCCCTTGCTCTTCATCCATTTCGCAAGCTCGTTGCTCACGAATTCGCCACCACCATCGGTAGGAATAACCTTGATCCGCTTCTTGTCGTCGTCGCAAACTTCGAGCGCCCACTCGTGAATCGCCTTGGCCGCATCCCCCTTAGCCTTCAAGAGCCGGGTCCAACACATCCGCGTCGCGTCGTCGAGCATTACCAAGAGGAACCGCGCTCCTCCCTTTGATGCATGCCGCATCGGTCCACACACGTGAACAAGCGCAAGGGGGTCCTTAGCGAGGGGTGACGCTCGGCTACCAAATGGCTTGCGAGCCATTTTTCCTTCGACACACGTCGCGCACACGCCCTTCTCGTCATCGCCGGCGATCACGTCGACTCCCTTCGCAAGTCCTTTGTTGGCCAACTCCTTGACCGATTCGTAGTTGGCGTGCGCAAGCCGATTATGCCACGCCTTGAGAGTTGCCTTGGACCCTTGCGCCACGTTGGATGAAGCTGCTCTCGGGTGCGTCTTGAGTTGGTAGAGTTTTCCGTTGAGAACGCCTTGTGCGAATTGCTTCCCCTTCCAAAAGAGGTTCATCGTCGCGCCATCGATGGTGACCTTCACGTCCTTCTTCGCGAGTTGAGTGACGAAGAGTAGATTCACCTTCAACCCCGGGACGTGAAGCATGTTCGTGATGTCCACCGGTCCTCCATCGACGATGAGACGCGTACCCCAAACTCCGACCACCGGTAGCGACTTGTTGTTTCTGAAGACGACGCGCGTAACGTCTCCCGGTGCACCAACGTTGGTGAGGAACGATACCGAGTGCGTCATGTATTGTGTTGCGCTGGTGTTGAGGAACCACGCGTCGCTTGGAGTGTTGGCCCCGTCACCGGCCAATAACACGATCGACCCCCTTGTATCATCCGCCTCGCCGGATGCTGTGTGCGCGTTGCCCTCGTGGTTCCGCGCCTTCGATGGAGTCCAATCGCTCGGCCGCTTCTGACACTCATGCCAAAAGTGTCCCGTTTTGCCGCAATAGTGACACTTGCTCGCGCCGTTCGATGTGTTTCCCTTGCCGCGATCGCTTCCTCCTGACGACTTCTTCCTCACACCTTTGCTCCACGTGGACTTCTTTCCGAAACTCCCTCCGGAGAACATGGCGGCACCCTCGCTCTCATTAGCGAATTGTCAGCGAGGCGATTCTTCATGGAGAAGCCGACCGACCACCATTTCCTTCGTCCAAGTGTCTTGCACGCTATCGAGTGTCGTAATCACCGTTGACCACTCTTCCGGAAGGCCGCAAAGCAAGGTCAAAATCCAATCCTCCTCCGTGACCGTTCCACCGAGGTCCATGAACGTTTCCCTGAGTTCCTCCACACAAGTCGCATACTCGTGCAGCGATTCGCCCGCCCCACGCAACCTCCAACACTTAGGTCTAAATTAACTTAAACGCGACTATGCCGCTTGCTTCGTTGCCACCTGATTTCCCGCAAAGAAAGTATCTTTGTTGGAGAAAGTATCTGACAACAGCCAGTGAGCAGAGCAATTTTTGGGCTCTCTGGTAGGGCGCGTAACCATTAGCGGGTTCGGTTTTCGTTATCAGAGAACGTGTCGGTTTGGTTCATTTTGCTATAGATTCACACCAGCAAGGGGTTGTTCACTGTGTACCAAATTGTTTATGCGTTTAGCCTAGATTACAGGGTGCGAAATCTGGAAAGATATTGCGAGCCCCGTTTGAATTTCGTGAAATGACATTGGTTGAGTTGGGTTGCAAGATTCAAATTTTAGCCGGAGCTGCAACTCGGGTTGCGGTTTCCGCAAAGGTTACACGCTCTGAGCTATCCCAGATTCCCAATCCGATGCCTGGTGCTCTTCCATGCCATGTGCATACACATATTCATTGAACCACGATTTCGGAATAGAGCCATCTAGTAGGAATAAAAAGCTTCAAGCCATAGCGTCTTACAAAGCCATACGAATTTTCGAACCCCACGATCACCAGCACGTTCAAAAATCCTTGCGACGTTCGCGGGCAACAGCGTCTGTCACATCACGGAAATTGAAGGTCTGGAACGCCCCCGAGAGAGGTCCATTTCAGGTCCCGTATGCGTCCGGGCGGGACCCTGCGCAGATAACTTTAGCAACGGGAGCTAGACTACGGACTAGGCACGGGTGCTCGTGTGATCTCTGCGTTAGTTCTTCCTTAGTCGTTTTCTTAGTGCACACACTGCTTGCTAGTTCACGGGGCAATTCGGCAAGAGTTTCACTAAGAAAGGTTGACAACAATGAATAGCAACAACATTGGCAACACAGACTACATCAGAGCTAGCTAGGCTGCTGGTCGACCTCCAGCGCAGCACGGTCGACCGCGCTCCAGCACAGCAGCGCTCATGCCGCTCCAGCGTTGCAGAGTAGCGGTGCGCCAACGTTGCAAGTCCATGGCGTGCCAATGCTGCAGCAAGTCGGCTGCACAGTGTTGCACCCGCAGGACAACGGTGCATCTGCTTCGCAGGTGCGCGCAGCTGGTCGGTGCGCTCTTCCTTGTTACGTGCACAGCGCAGACACCTGGCAGACTCCACGCCAGTGACTGCGCCCACCAGCCACGTCGACCTCGGGATACCACCCCCGAGGTCGGCCTCGTAGACTCCACCCCGGTGTCCCTCGTGCACGTTGCCCGGGTATCCCGGTCGACCGGGCAACCATGCCTGGCCGACCAGCGCAGTCCGTAGCTGGCCACCTATGCCCGGCGTCCCCAGTCCGGCGTCCAGGCGCCCAGGACACCGTCCGAACTCCCAAGTCGGCGTCCAAACGCCCTGGACGCCTTGCAGATTTCCAGGGCGGCGTCTAGCCTCCCAGGACGCCGACCAGACACCCAGGTTGGTGTCCAGGCGCCCAGGACGCCGAGGTCGGCGTCCGGCCCCCCAAGACGCCGTGCAGACGCCCAGGGCGGTGACCCAGGCTCCTAGGACGCCGTGCAGACGCCTAGGTCGGCGTCTGCCCTTCTAGGACGCCGTGTGGACGCGCAGGTCGGCGTCTGGCCTTCCAGGACGCCAACAAGGCGTCCAGGACGCCGACCAAGCGTCCAGGACGGCGTCCTCCTGCCTGGCGCCCTCCAGCCAGGCTCCGCCCAAGCGAGGACGGGGACAAACAACACTCCAGTTGACACTCCCCTGCCGCTTTCACGCTTGGCCCCCCAGCCCACACGGTAGTACAGCTCCGAGAATAGCCTGTCGGCGTGCACCCAACACACAGCACGCCAATCAGCGCACCAGCCATGCAAGAGGGCATATCACCTACTGCTGCACGTTGTCGTCGCCGTTGCCCACGTCGGCCAAGCGCACCTGGCCGATTGCGACGGAGCACCGGTTGAAGGCCGGATAGTGCAGCGCCTTCGTTAGGAAGTTGGCCGACTGCTCAGCGGTCGGGATGTACTTCAGCGAGAACTTCCCGCGCTTCACCATGTGCTGCAGCCAGGCCTGTCGCCGCTCCATGTGCTTGAGGTTGCCCGTCAACCCCATGCCCTCGGCGACCGTGATGGCCGACTTGTTGTCCACTCGCAGGACAGTCGGCTTCCCGGCGTCCAGCTACCGGAACTCTGCAAGGAGGAAACGAAATCGGCGTCCCTCCTTGCCGGCTTCGGTGGCCGCCACGTACTCCGACTCGGTCGACGACAACGTCGCGCACTTGATGCGCTGGCTCGACCAGGAGACTGCGGCCCCTCCGTAGACGAACACGTAGCCACCCGTACTCGTCCTGTTCTACTTGTCACCGGCGTCGTCGGCGTCCACGTAGCCGACCAGCTCCAGCGACTCAGGTCCACCGTCGAACTCCAGGGCGGTGTCACGCGTGTTGGCGAGGTAGGCGAGGCAGCGGTCGACCTCGCGCCAGTGCTGGTCGCTCCTCACCGTGAGGCCGCTCCCCAGCTTGCTACAGGCAAAGGCGATGTCCGGCCTTGTCGTTGTCGCTGCGAACTGCAGCGAGCCGACCTTCTGCCGGTACTCCTCCTCCTGGCGTTCCTCCGCTTCCTCGTCGTCGAAGGTGAGCTTGGCGTAGGCGTCGACCGAGATCGGCGTCTTCAGGGTGCGCCCGGTCTGCTTCTCGTCGATGAAGCGCCTACGCAGCTTGTCAGCGTAGCCCTACTGGTGCAGCCACAGCTTCCCCGCCGACCTGTCACGCACGATCTCCAGCCCGAGGTACTTCTGCACCGGTGAGATCTCGTGCAGCTCGAAGGCGGCTTCCAGCAGCTCCTTCAGCTCCTCCAGCATCGCGGCACTGCTACTGGCGGCGAGCAGGTCATCGACGTAGACCAGTAGGCCACTCCGTCGTCGCCGACCTTGAAGTACAGAGCCTCGTCGACCTGGCTCTTCTTCCACCCGGCGCCAACCAGCACATTATTGAGCGCCAAGTACCATAGAAGCGGCGACTGCTTCAGCCCGTACAGGCTCAGCAGCTTGCACACCCAGCCGGTTCCGGCATTGAAGTAGTCCGGCTAGGACATGTACAGCACCCGGTCGAGCTTGCTCTGCAGGAAGGCGTTCTTCATGTCGAGCTGCATCAGGTTGAGGGACGGCGACGATGCTGAGGAAGATCCTCAGCGTGACGTAGCTGCCCACCGGCGCGAACGTCTCGTCGTAGTCGGCGCCGTACACCTGCGTGAAGCCCTTCACGACCAGCCTCGCCTTCTCTTGCTCGACGGTGTCGTCGATGTGGTACTTCGTCATCAACACCCACCGGTTCTTCATGATGTTCACTCCCGGCGGGCGTTCGACCAGCTCCCACGTGCCCATGTTGATGAGGCTGCGGATCTCCTCTTCCATGGCGGCCTTCACCGCCGGGCCCTTCTAGCTTGCCAACGCCTCCTTCACCGTTATCGTCGAGATATCCCAACGGTGCTCGGGGTCGGCCTGCATGTCAGAGTCGAGCTCCGGAAACTCCTCATCCTCCTCGGCGTCGTCGTACAGCAGGTCATCATCGTCGACGTCGTACACCGTGGTGAAGGCAGCGGGGATGAAGAAGTCGGGCGGCCTCCGAAGTCGGCCTGTACGCCGTGGTCCTGGCTGGACCTCCTAGGCGTGCCCTCCATCGTCGCCTTCGTCGCTGTCCTCGATTTCCTGCTGCACCTCCTCGGCGTCTTGCTGCACTTCAGTCTGCGTCCCAGCCGACTGCTCCCCTGCGGTCGGCTCCCCTGCCGACTGCCTAGTCGCCGACTGCACCTTGGTCGGCGTCGCTGTTGCCTGCTCCCCTGTCGGCTGCTGTTCTGCGGGAGCTTCCTTCGCCGGCTTCACCACTGTTGGCTGCACTAACTGCTGCCTCCCGGTTACTTTCACTCCGACGCCAACTTCCATAGCAACACGTCGGCCACGGGCGATGCTTGGGGACGGCGCCACAGGTGACGTCCCACCTCTCCCCTCATCGCCGGAGGCAGACGTCGGGGTCAGCCCATGCAAGTCGGCAACAAGGGGAGGGGCAGGTGGAGGGCAGGGAGCGGGGACGTCCTCGGCGTCCTCACCAACAAGCTCAACGACCTCGGCGAGCAGAGGCAGCGTCGCCGTCGAGGTGTCCGTTGGCGGGTGAACCGGCATCCGCCCCGACGCCGGCCCGTGCGCCGACTTCCACACTTCCAGCAACATGCTCTCGTAGAACACCACGTCCGACGTGGTGACCACCCGGTTGTCGGCGATGTCGAGGAGCTCCCAGCCCTTGCTCTCCTCCGACACGCCGAGGTGAAGGCCCCACCGGGCCTTCGGCTGCAGCTTTCCATCACGCTGCTGCTCGGGGACAAGGAACTGCGCCATGCAGCCCCACACCCGTGCCAGCGACAAGTCGGGCTTCTTCCCGGTGAGCAGCTGGTACGGCGACGTTCCCGGCGGCAGCGCCGACCGCTCAAGGCAGTTGCGGACCCAGACGGCCTGCCGTAGAGATAGGTGCCACCAGTGGTGCTGCACGCCCATGTGCAGCAGCATCGTGCGCACCGACTCAACCACAGTCCGCATCTCCCTCTCCGCCATGCCGTTCTGCTGCGGGGTGTACGGGCAGGTCAGGTCGTGGACGATCCCCTTCCCGTTCACGAAGTCGGTGAATTGCTTCCCAAGGAACTCCCCTCCCCGGACAGAGTGCAGCATCAACACCGACCTCTTAGCCTGCCTCTCAGCCACCGCCAGCCACTGCACGAACACCGACAACGCATCCGACTTCTTGGCGACCGGCCTCACCCACACGTAGCGAGTCTTGCGGTCCTTCAGCAGCAAGAAGTACAGGCTGCCATCCTTGGCAGCCACACAGAATGGCCCGCACAGGTCGATGTGCACGACGGCCAGCACATCGTCGGCGTCGGAGCCTTGGTCGGGGAAGGTGTGCCGCGCCAGCTTCCCGCCAACGAACGAGACACACGGTGAGTCGGCGCCAGACGCCGACTTGAGGTCCAGCCCGGTGGCGACCTCGTGCTTCGCCGAGCTCCGGATGGTGTCCATGCCGACGTGCGCAAGCCTCGCGTGCAGCCTGTCCGGCGTTGCCTTCGTCGCCGAGACGATCGCCCGCAGGGCCACTACCTCCGTGATGGGCGTCATCGGCTCGGCCAAGCAGGGACGCAGGTCGGTGCAGAGGACACGACCGGTATACGTTGCCCGACCGAGCACCTCTCTCGCCGCCGAGATGAGCAGCATCCCGTAGCCGTCCTCCTGCAGCTTCACGCTGTGCTCCTTCAGCTGGCCGGCCGAGAGGAAGTTCGCTCGCACACCTGGGACGTAGAGCACGTCGGGGATGAGCACCTGCTTCCTGGCCTCCCCTTGTAGAGCAACAGTGCCGCGGCCCTGAACGTCCTGCAGCGCCCCATTGAAGCCGCGCACGTGCTTCACGTCGCTTCTCGGCTTCAAGTTGATGAAGGCCTCCTTCGTCCCCATTAGGTGGTGCGAGTAGCCGCTGTCGAGCAGGACCACCTCCGGGTTCACCTGCACAGCTGCCGCCACCGCCTGGAAATCCTCACCGGCCTCCGGCGCGAGCGAGACGGTCGGCTCCACGATGCCGACCAGCGAGCACGACGCCGCCTTGTCGTCTCGCCCCTTGCCACTAGCAGAGGAATCGGCGTCCTTCGCCGAGGTCGACTTAGTCGGCTGCTTCTCCTTGCGCGGCTTGTTTCCACCTCGACGAGGACGACGGCTGCCAGACCTCCCGCGGCCTCCCTTTACGTCGTCGTCGTCGGATTCACTGCGGTCAAAGCACTCGAAGGAGAGTTGGTCGGGGTCGCCGCACAGCCAGCATTCCCGGAGTCGACCTCCTCCTCCACGACCGCTATCCTTGGCCGACTTCTTCTTGTCGGCGTCCTTGCTCGGCTTCCAGCTACCGCCGCCGCTAGACTGCCCACGCTGCCCCGGTCTGCCACCTTGCTTCGTCGGGGCAACGAAGTTGGCCTGCGCCAAGAGCTCCTGAGATCGCTCTGCCCCCTGCATCGCCTCATCTTGCAGGATGTACGAGGTCAAGTTGTCCTCGTTGAGCGTCGCCCTCGTGCTCGGCGCCATTGACAGCCGCTTCATGAGGTTGTAGCTGCTCGAGAGTCCCTGCATGACGTGGGTGACGTACGACGTCGTCGAGTACTGCGCGCCGGCCATCCTGATGGTGGTGAGAATTCGCCGGGCTCGGTTGCAGTAGTCGGTAGCAGTCTCCTCGTCGCCCATACGCAGGTGCGTCAGCTGCCCCTCCAGCTGGGCGATGAACAAGTCGTCGATGACTTGGTAGGTCGACTCGATAAAGTGCCACGCCCGGTGGTCGGCGTCGAGGTACTCTCGGCACCATTTCAGTGTGATCTGCACGCCCGGCGAGTAGCACCGCGAAATGACCGTGAAGGTCAGCAGCTGCATGGCGCAAAACTCTGCTTGCAAGTCAGGATGGTGCTCCCCCGGTGTCGCTACGGTCCCTTGGGCGAAGCCGATCAGCCCGGCCATCTCCAGCTGGGGCTCGATGGCTTCCTACCAGGTGAGTATGTCCTGTCGACCAATGAGCGACGGGGAGATCAGGATCCTGTCCGGCGTAAACTTGAAGTAGCCGTAGCTCGGTGCGATCCCGCCCGCTGTCACCTGGGTCGCCAACATCGGCGACAATCCGCTTCGACGCCCACCGGCGTCGCCCTGCGAGGAGCCTGCAGCCGCCGACGACTGTATCTCTCGCGCCTGAACGCCGCCGGCTTCACCGGCGTGTATCACACCTCGTTGCCTCGACGTGCCTCGCGCACTGCTGCCGACATGACCTCCACTGGCGTTGACGCCCACGTCGACGCCGCTGTCGTTGTTCACCGGTCGAGGAGAGGCAGGTCGAGAAGGGGGGTGCTCCGCCGCCTACACGGAGCGGAATCCTGCCTCGACGACTGCCCAGGGTATCGCCCCGTACTCCTGGGCCTCATGGCGTCTCCTCGCATCCTGCAGCTGTGCCTCCAGGGTTTCCATCACCTCGGCGTCACCTACGTGCACGCTAGTGACTGCACGGCTGCCGGTCTACGAACACGGTTGGTGCAAATTCGGCTAGACTGAACTGCGTTGCGGTGTCGTCCACGCTCACCGCACCATGCGGAGATAAACTTTAGCAACGGGAGCTAGACTGTGGACTAGGCACGGGTGGTCGTGTGATCTTTGTGTTCATTGTTCCTTAGTCGTTTTCTTGATGCACACACTGCTTGCTAGTTCACGGGGCAATTTGGCAAAAGTTTCACTAAGAAAGGTTGACAACAATGAATAGCAACAACATTGGCAACACAGACTACATCAGAGCTAGCTAGGCTGCTGGTCGACCTCCAGCGCAGCACGGTCGACCGCGCTCCAGCACAGCAGCGCTCGCACCGCTCCAGCGTTGCTGAGTAGCGGTGCGCCAACGTTGCAAGTCCATGGCGTGCCAATGCTGCAGCAAGTCGGCTGCACAGTGTTGCACCCGCAGGACAACGGTGCATCTGCTTCGCAGGTGCGTGCAGCTGGTCGGTGCGCTCTTCCTTGTCATGTGCACAGCGCAGACACCTGGCAGACTCCACCCCGGCGACCCTTGTGCACGTCGCCCGGGTATCCCGGTCGACCGGGCAACCATGCCTGGTCGACCAGCGCAGTCCGTAGCTGGCCACCTATGCCCGGCGTCCCCAGTCCGGTGTCCAGGCGCCCAGGACACCGTCCGAACTCCCAGGTCGGCGTCCAGACGTTCAGGACGCCTTGCAGACGTCCAGGGCGGCGTCCAGCCTCCCAGGACGCCGACCAGACGCCCAGGTCGGTGTCCGGGCCCCCAGGACGCCCAAGTCGGCGTCCGGCCCCCCAGGACGCCGTGCAGACGCCCAAGGCGGCGACCCAGGCTCCTAGGACGCCGTGCAGACGCCTAGGTCGGCGTCTGGCCTTCCAGGACGCCGTGCAGACGCCCAGGTCGGCGCCTGACCTTCCAGGACGCCGACCAAGCGTCCAGGACGGCGTCCTCCTGCCCGGCGCCCTCCAGCCAGGCGCCCTCCAGCTCGGCGCCCTTGCAGTAGCCCCCGTGCCCACTGCTGCAGGTCGGCTGCAACCCCCGTACATCCGACCACGAGGTCGGCTCCGCCAAAGCGAGGATGGGGCTAAACAACACTCCCGTTGAAAGACCCAACAAAAAGGTGCTAACCAGATTCGAATAGGTGCTCCTCTCAGATACTTCTGTAGCTGTCTTGCGGAGTCCGAAATGGGTCCGGAAAGACCCATTTCGGAAATGTGTTCGGAAGGAACCGGGCTTTAAGTTTGTAACAAAAACACCCATAATAACAGAGTTACCATATGCTGTTACAAACTACACTTTACATAAATATTATGACTTACCGACGCGTCTAAGAAATTTATACTCACGACGGCAACAAGGTAACCAAAGAAACAGGGTTACCGAAACACAGAATTGATCTGTTACAACCTACCTTAATAGGGTAACCAGGCTCAGTGTTACGCAGCACACCCCAGTGGAATACCTGTTGGTGCAACCCTACGGTTTGCACTCGGCTTGTTGTCCGTGTGCGTGCATGCGTGTGTGCATGGAGTGGTATGAGTGCATGAAATAAATATATATTTCATGCTTATAATGGTGTGTGAATGATGGGTCATGATGTCGAGTGTGTGTGTCAAGTCAATAGCGAATTATCGCTAGACGCGTGTTACGCGGTCATTTTGTGTGTCCCGCGCGGTTTCTATTTTGTCGTGCGCGGTTTCTATTTTGTCCTGTGTCGAACGTTCGGCGTGTCGCAGGTGTGTGCAGCAGACCCATCAAGAACTCAAGGATGAGTTTGTGATGAAGAACCCGAGCCTTGGTTTCAAGTTTCAAGTGATTTCGAAGCTCGCCAAAAGGGTACACCTCAAGATATTGAAGATAGTTACATTACTTTGTGTGGTGTAACATTTCACTTGGTGTAGGCCCTAGTGAAGGGTAGTTTCGAGACCCTTCGTGGTTGGGGGCAGTGTGGCACTGTTCCCCATTACTGTACCTCGGCTCTTGGGGTTTGTAGGACCTGTCATTCCCAACTCGTAACTCTTCCTATCTTGTGTTCTAAGACTATAGTGGCTGCTATAGTGCCGTTCGTTCAAACCGATGCTGTGTCGTCAATACTTGGTGAAATCGTGCGATCTAAATTGCCTATTGTAGGCGACAATAAGACGCTCCATATCCAAGTTGAATCAAGTCATTTGAAGCTGTGACCAGAACGCTATGAACGTTTGAAGCCGCTGTGCAGAAATCCGACTGTGCACTCTATCTTTCGTTTTAGGCACATTGGAGCCTATTGTGACTAATAACAAGTGGTATCAGAGCCCCCTTGAAGCAGCTACAACAATGGCTGGACCTGAAGAAAGGGGTGGCAGAGGTGCTGGTCGCAATGGAGATGCCCAAGCACAAGGCCAAGCCCGTGAGTCAGCCGTGGCGCCCGTGCAACCGACTCTTGGACCTTCTAGGGACGAACCAAGAGTGTTTGGGCTTGACAAGTTCAACGGCGACAACTTTGCTGAATGGTCCTTCAGAATGGAGAATGTGTTTGACCATTATGACCTGCTGGAGGTGATGGAAGGAACGGAGAAGCGTCCCGAGAACGACCCGGAGAAGAGCCCTTTTATAGTCACAATAGGCTTGAATGTGCCTAAAACGAAAGATAGAGAGCACAGACGGATTTCTGCACAGCGGCTTCAAACGTTGATAGCGTTCTGCTAAAAGCTGCAAATGACTTGATTCAAATTGGATCTGGAGCGTCTTCACGTCGTCTACAATTAGCAATTTAGATTGCACGATTTGATAAAGAATTGACGACACAGCGTCGGTTTGAACGAACGGTACTATGGCAGCCACTATAGTCTTAGAACACAAGATAGGAAGAGTTACGAGTTGGGAATGACTCCCAGCTCCTACAGTGATGTGGAACAGTGCCACACTGTCCCCAACCACGAAGGGTCTCGAAACTACCCTTCACTAGGGCCTACACCAAGTGAAATGTTACACTACACAAAGTAATGTAACTATCTTCAATATCTTGAGGTGTACCCTTTTGGCAAGCTTCGAAATCACTTGAGGCTTGACACCAAGGCTCGGGCTCTTCATCACAAACTCATCTTTGAGTTCTTGATGGGTCTGCTGCACATACCTGCGACACGCCGAACGTTCGACACAGGACAAAATAGAAACCGCGCACGACAAAATAGAAACCGCGCGCGAGACACAAACGACCGCGTAACACGCGTCTAGCGATAACTCGCTATTGACTCGACACACACACTCGACATCATGACTCAACATTCACACACAATTATAAGCATGAAATATATATTATCCCATGCCCTCATACCATTCCATACACACACACATTCACGCACACGGACAACAAGCCGAGTGCAAACCGTAGGGTTGCACCAACAAACTCCCCCTCGGATTGTTGGCCTTAGGATATGTTGCTCTCTCAGTTCAGAGCCATCCCAGCCAGCTTGCAACACTTCCAATGCTGCTGCTCCACCAGCCTCTTGGTCATCATGTCAGCCGGCTGCCCCGTGGTCTTCACGTAGCGCAACTCAACTTCACCCGCGGTTACCATGCTCCTCGTCCAATGCCACTTCACCCTCATGTGCTTCGTGAGTCCATGCAACACAGGGTTCTTAGCAAGAGCAATGGCACCCTGGCTGTCACAGTACAGTGGGGTAGGTCCTTGCTGCTCCTCCCCCAATTCAGCCAACAAACGTCGCTGCCACACAATCTCCCGTACGGCACGGAAGAGTGCCATGTACTCGGACTCCACCGAGCTCAATGCTTGATCAACCTGCTTCTTGCTCTCCCAAGCAGTTGGGCCTCCACCTACACAGCAGATGAAGCCTCCCACACTTGTCATGTCCTCTAGTTCCGATGCATATGAAGCATCCGAGTAGACGGTGAGGAACAAACGCCCGGGTTCAACACCATCCGCGCCCTTTTGGCGCCTTTGCGCCGCCGCCGAGTATTGCAGCCCAACGGTCGGTGTTTGGCCAAGGTACTTGGCCACCCTCATTCCAGCTGCTACCTGCTCCTCATTAGGGCATTGCACAACCCTAGCCAGCTGCCCGGTAGCAAAGGCCACGTCCGGCCGAGTGTTTACCGCCGCATACATGAGGCTGCCCACCAACGAGTGAAATCGGCGCCTCTCCTCTTCACCCACGCTCTCCTCCTCTGGTCCCTTCACACACTTGAACCCAGAGGGAAAGGGTGTAGCCACATGACCTTCACTCTGCCCAAAGTTGGCAGCCAACGCCTCCAGGTACTTCCGTTGGTGCACCCGCATGCACCGCTTCTCCACGTCACGTTCGATGTGGAGCCCGAGATAGAAGTTGACGTCCCCAAGGGACTTGCACTTGAACTTGTCTTGAAGTTTCAGCATCACCTCCTTCACAAGGTCAGAGGAGGGTGAGAAGATCAGGATGTCGTCCACGTACACCACAATAAAGCTCCTCTGCTCCCCCTCGCCAAGCATGAACAAGGAGTGATCGGCCGTTGACGGAGTAAAGCCGATCCCCTCCAACACTTCGCGCAGCTTCATGTACCACTGCCTAGGGGCCTGCTTCAGCCCATAGAGGGCCTTCTTCAGCTTCCACACTCTGCCGCTACCATCGTCAAACCCCTCTGGCTGCGTCATAAAAATCTCCTCCTCAAGGATTCCGTTGAGGAACACCGTTATGATGTCTAGCTGACTTGATTTTGAAGAGCCACTTGGACGTTATCGCCGTACGCCCCTCCGGTAGCTCCACCAATTCAAACGTGTCATTCTCCTCGATGCTCTTCAGCTCACTCTCCATGGCCTTCTTCCACTCCTCAGCATCACTACTCTCCAAAGCCTCCTTGAGAGTTGCTGGTTCTCCCGGTATCTCCACCGGAGAGAAGAACGCGAAGGCACACTTCTCGTAGTCACTCTCCTCGTCGTCTCCGACCATCATTGCCGCTCCGGCCAGGGCTGTCTTGCCCTGCTTTCCCGGCGCATCATAGGTCAGCCTATTAGGGGGTTGAACTCTCCTCTTCCCCCTTCCTTCCTCCTCAGCTGCAGGGACTTGAAGGCCTTGGCGTTGCTTCGGTGTGGCTCGAATCCGTGGAGCACTCGTAGTACGGGAAGGGAGTGACGGTGCACGCTCGCTCACTTGCTGCACCTCCTCCTCTTCTTCCTCTGCATCATTGGCCTCCTCTCCCCCATTCACAAGGGAGGATTGCCTTGTGGTTGTGCTGCCGCTGCTCAGCTCCAAAGGCAGCTCCACATGCTCCAAACCGGAACTCTTCACCTCCCCAAACCGCACGCCTATCTTCGCCTCATTCTCCGCCTTCCAATCCTTGTACATGAAGTTCTCCATGAACTTGCAGTCCCTGCTCACCAAGAACTTCTTGGTGAATGGGTCCCAAAGAAGCCATCCCTTGCTGTTTTGAGCCATGCCCAAGTGCACGGCCCATACCGCCTTGGCACCAAGCTTGTTGTGCCGAAGATGCTTAGGCACGAGCGCCATGCACATGCACCCGAACACCCGAAGCATATCCACCTTTGGCTTCCTTCCTAGCCACTCCACATAGGGCACCCATTTGTCTGCTCCCACATGAGTCAAGGCTCTGTTCTTGGCCACACACGCGCTCCGCACCGCATCAGGCCAGAAATAGTCGGGTAGCCCGGCTTCAATGAGCAACCCGCGTGCCGCCTCCGTGATTGTGCGGTTCGCTCGCTCGGCGATGCCGTTCATTGCAGGGGAGTATGGCATGGTGAGGGAGTGCCGAATACCATTCTTCTTCAGCCACAACCCAAACTCCTTGCTCAGGAACTCTCCCCCTCGATCGGTGCGGATTGACTTGACTAGACGGTCTTGTTGCCGCTCCACCATCGGGAACCAATCCGTCTTCAACGTTTCAGCCACGTCGCTCTTCTTGGCCAGCACGTACACCCAAGTCATGCGGGTGTAGACGTCGACAATGGTGAGAAAATACTCAGCTCCAGCAGCTCCAAGCTTCAGGGGGCCCACCACGTCCATCACCACCTCATCAAGCGGTGCCTTTGCCGTTGCCTCCGAACTAGGGAACGGAAACCGGGTGAACTTGGCTTGAATGCACGTCGGGCAGCCAAGCACCTCATCGGGCTCCCCCTTCACACGTATGCCAGCAACCATCTCATTCTTCACTAGCTGCTGCAAGATGGGCAGGGCCACATGCCCCATGCGCCGATGCAAGGTGAGCCAATCACACTCCCCCGTAGCTGAAGTTGGATTGGAGAATGCCGCGCTCGCAATAGCGCCCCACATACTCTCTCCGTAGTCCTCCTCCGCTGCTGCCTCTGGGTTCTCCTCACCCTTTTGCTGCTCCTTGGTTGCTGCACCACTCTCCTTAGGTTCACTGAACTTGCTGGTCCCTCCAGGTTTGCTCTTCTTGAGCTCATTCTCCTTAGCGCGACCGTTCGCGCCATCGTCGCTACCGACCGCTCCATCCTTGGTGCTGATGCTTGCTGCCACTTGCCTCTCCTTAGGCATAGGGACCACTGGGATCTGCCACATCTCGTTGTAGACATCCCTGTCCTCATGAAGGTCCCAAAGAATTCGATCGCCAAGCCTTGCGGTGTAGGTCTTGGCTCCCTTCGAGTTCGTGTCCATGCCGGCCTTTGCCAACCGCCGCACGGAAATCAGGTTTGCAGCAAGGCTGGGCACCCAAAGCACGTTCTTGAGGCCCACCATCTTCCCATCAGCACCCTTGAACATGGCCTTGCCCATGCCTTTCACCTCTGCTCGCTGCCCCAAAGCCGATGTGACATGCTTCACCGGTGACGGCTCGAGTTCGGTGAGCAAGTCCGGGCGAGGTGTCATGCTATAGGTAGCGCCACTATCAATCACCCAATAGTCCAGGGGGTGTAGGGTCACCTTCCCCACAGCTGCTGGCTCCTCAAATCCTTCATCCTTCTCTGGACCAGCCGGTACTTGCGTCGACACGAAGTAGAATAGACCCGGGTATCGATCGTCGCTCGGGTCCTTGTCGTTGTCTCCGCTCTTCATGTTTGCAGCTCCGCCACCGCGACCGCCACGGCCTCCACGGCCTCGTCCTCTCCCTCCTCCTGCTCCTCTACCCTCTTGGCCTTGAGCAGGGGTCCAACCATCAGGGAGTTTGTAGCAGTCGCGCCACATGTGTCCGCTCTTGTGGCAATAGTGACACTCGCCGTCGAATCGGCCGCGACCGCGTCCGTAGCTCTTGTCGTCGCTGCCGTAACCGCCACTCCTGCGGCCTCCGCCGAAGTTGCTGCCACCAAACCTTCCTCCCCCTCGTCCTCTGCCTCTTCCTCGACCATATCCACGGCCGATGCTCGCTGCCCCAGCGCCATCCGCACTCGCCAACTCACGGCGGCGGAAATCCTCTTGAAGGATAGCTCGCTTCACGTCTTCAAGCGAGAGGCGGGGCAAGTCGCGATTAAGGTTGATGATGAGCGAGGACCATGACTCTGGGAGTAAGGCCAGCAACTTGGTCTTCTTTTGGAGCTCACTGTAGTTCAAATCAGCTCCCTCAAGCCGCGTCAACAAGTCGAAGAATTTCTGCACCCCTTCTTCAACCGCTTCGTTTTCTTCAATTCGTAGTGCCGCCATTTGCCGTTCCAACACCACCGCTACCGCCGCTGTTGCAGGAGCATGTACACCCTTGAGAGCAGCCCATGCCTTTGGTCCTTTCTCTGGTTCACGCTGGAATGGCTTGATGTGACGGATCTGACTGCTCCCCAACGCTTGCCCAAGTAAGAGATAGCCTTGTGCGCTCTTCCGCACCCACGGGCTCTTCTCCGGGTCGTTCTCGGGGCGCTTCTCCGTTCCTTCCATCACCTCCAGCAGGTCATAGTGGTCAAAGATGTTCTCCATCTTGAAGGACCATTCAGCAAAGTTGTCACCGTTGAACTTGTCAAGCCCAAACACCCTAGGCTCATCCCTAGGTGGGCCAAGACTTGGTTGCATGGGCGCCATGGCTGAATCACGGGGTTGGCCTTGAGCTTGAGCTTCTCCACTGCCACCAGCACCTCTGCCACCCCTTTCCTCAGGTCCAGAAATTGTCGAAACTGCTCCAAGGGGCTCTGATACCACTTGTTATAGTCACAATAGGCTTGAATGTGCCTAAAACGAAAGATAGAGAGCACAGACGGATTTCTGCACAGCGGCTTCAAACGTTGATAGCGTTCTGCTCACAGCTGCAAATGACTTGATTCAAATTGGATCTGGAGCGTCTTCACGTCGTCTACAATTAGCAATTTAGATTGCACGATTTGATAAAGAATTGACGACACAGCGTCGGTTTGAACGAACGGTACTATGGCAGCCACTATAGTCTTAGAACACAAGATAGGAAGAGTTACGAGTTGGGAATGACTCCCAGCTCCTACAAACCCCAAGAGCCGAGGTACAGTGATGTGGAACAGTGCCACACTGTCCCCAACCACGAAGGGTCTCGAAACTACCCTTCACTAGGGCCTACACCAAGTGAAATGTTACACTACACAAAGTAATGTAACTATCTTCAATATCTTGAGGTGTACCCTTTTGGCAAGCTTCGAAATCACTTGAGGCTTGACACCAAGGCTCGGGCTCTTCATCACAAACTCATCCTTGAGTTCTTGATGGGTCTGCTGCACACACCTGCGACACGCCGAACGTTCGACACAGGACAAAATAGAAACCGCGCACGACAAAATAGAAACCGCGCGCGAGACACAAACGACCGCGTAACACGCGTCTAGCGATAACTCGCTATTGACTCGACACACACACTCGACATCATGACTCAACATTCACACACAATTATAAGCATGAAATATATATTATCCCATGCCCTCATACCATTCCATACACACACACATTCACGCACACGGACAACAAGCCGAGTGCAAACCGTAGGGTTGCACCAACAAACTCCCCCTCGGATTGTTGGCCTTAGGATATGTTGCTCTCTCAGTTCAGAGCCATCCCAGCCAGCTTGCAACACTTCCAATGCTGCTGCTCCACCAGCCTCTTGGTCATCATGTCAGCCGGCTGCCCCGTGGTCTTCACGTAGCGCAACTCAACTTCACCCGCGGTTACCATGCTCCTCGTCCAATGCCACTTCACTCTCATGTGCTTCGTGAGTCCATGCAACACAGGGTTCTTAGCAAGAGCAATGGCACCCTGGCTGTCACAGTACAGTGGGGTAGGTCCTTGCTGCTCCTCCCCCAATTCAGCCAACAAACGCCGCTGCCACACAATCTCCCGTACGGCACGGAAGAGTGCCATGTACTCGGACTCCACCGAGCTCAAAGCTTGGTCAACCTGCTTCTTGCTCTCCCAAGCAGTTGGGCCTCCACCAACACAGCATATGAAGCCTCCCACACTTGTCATGTCCTCTGGTTCTGATGCATATGAAGCATCCGAGTAGGCGGTGAGGAACAAACGCCCGGGTTCAACACCATCCGCGCCCTTTTGGCGCCTTTGTGCCGCCGCCGAGTATTGCAGCCCAACGGTCGGTGTTTGGCCAAGATACTTGGCCACCCTCATTCCAGCTGCTACCTGCTCCTCATTAGGGCATTGCACAACCCTAGCCAGCTGCCCGGTAGCAAACGCGACGTCCGGTCGGGTGTTTACCGCCGCATACATGAGGCTGCCCACCAACGAGTGAAATCGGCGCCTCTCCTCTTCACCAACGCTCTCCTCCTCTGGTCCCTTCACACACTTGAACCCAGAGGGAAAGGGTGTAGCCACATGGCCTTCACTCTGCCCAAAGTTGGCAGCCAATGCCTCCAGGTACTTTCGTTGATGCACCCGCATGCACCGCTTCTCCACATCTCGTTCGATGTGGAGCCCAAGGTAGAAGCTCACGTCACCAAGGGCCTTGCACTTGAACTTGTCTTGAAGCTTCAGCATCACCTCCTTCACAAGGTCAGAAGAGGGTGAGAAAATGAGGATGTCATCCACATAAACCACCATGAAACTCCTCTGCTCCCCCTCGCCAAGCATGAACAAGGAGTGATCGGCCGTTGAGGGAGTGAAGCCGATCCCCTCCAACACTTCGCGCAGCTTCATGTACCATTGCCTAGGGGCCTGCTTCAGCCCATAGAGGGCCTTCTTCAGCTTCCACACTCTGCCACTACCATCATCAAACCCCTCTGGCTGCGCCATAAAAATCTCCTCCTCAAGGATGCCGTTAAGGAATGCCGTTACGATGTCCATTTGCTTTACTACCCATCCTTTGATGGCGGCTCCCGCGAATAGGGTTCGCAGCGTCGTCGGCTTCACCACAGGGGCAAACAGCTCCTTGAAGTCCACCTTCTCCTTCTGCTGGTACCCCTTGGCTACAAGCCTAGACTTGTAGCGCTCGATCTTGCCGTCGGCATCCGACTTGATTTTGAAGAGCCACTTGGACGTTATCGCCGTACGCCCCTCCGGTAGCTCCACCAATTCAAACGTGTCATTCTCCTCGATGCTCTTCAGCTCACTCTCCATGGCCTTCTTCCACTCCTCAGCATCACTACTCTCCAAAGCCTCCTTGAGAGTTGCTGGTTCTCCCGGCATCTCCACCGGAGAGAAGAACGCGAAGGCACACTCCTCGTAGTCACTCTCCTCGTCGTCTCCGACCATCATTGCCGCTCCGGCCAGGGCTGTCTTGCCCTGCTTTCCCGGCGCATCATAGGTCAGCCTATTAGGGGGTTGAACTCTCCTCTTCCCCCTTCCTTCCTCCTCAGCTGCAGGGACTTGAAGGCCTTGGCGTTGCTGCGGTGTGGCTCGAATCCGTGGAGCACTCGTAGTACGGGAAGGGAGTGACGGAGCACGCTCGCTCACTTGCTGCACCTCCTCCTCTTCTTCCTCTGCATCATTGACCTCCTCTCCCCCATTCACAAGGGAGGATTGCCTTGTGGTTGTGCTGCCGCTGCTCAGCTCCAAAGGCAGCTCCACATGCTCCAAACCGGAACTCTTCACCTCCCCAAACCGCACGCCTATCTTCGCCTCATTCTCCGCCTTCCAATCCTTGTACATGAAGTTCTCCATGAACTTGCAGTCCCTGCTCACCAAGAACTTCTTGGTGAATGGGTCCCAAAGAAGCCATCCATTGCTGTTTTGAGCCATGCCCAAGTGCACGGCCCACACCGCCTTGGCACCAAGCTTGTTGTGCCGAAGATGCTTAGGCACGAGCGCCATGCACATGCACCCGAACACCCGAAGCATATCCACCTTTGGCTTCCTTCCTAGCCACTCCACATAGGGCACCCATTTGTCTGCTCCCACATGAGTCAAGGCTCTGTTCTTGGCCACACACGCGCTCCGCACCGCATCAGGCCAGAAATAGTCGGGTAGCCCGGCTTCAATGAGCAACCCGCGTGCCGCCTCCGTGATTGTGCGGTTCGCTCGCTCGGCGATGCCGTTCATTGCAGGGGAGTATGGCATGGTGAGGGAGTGCCGAATACCATTCTTCTTCAGCCACAACCCAAACTCCTTGCTCAGGAACTCTCCCCCTCGATCGGTGCGGATTGACTTGACTAGACGGTCTTGTTGCCGCTCCACCATCGGGAACCAATCCGTCTTCAACGTTTCAGCCACGTCGCTCTTCTTGGCCAGCACGTACACCCAAGTCATGCGGGTGTAGACGTCGACAATGGTGAGAAAATACTCAGCTCCAGCAGCTCCAAGCTTCAGGGGGCCCACCACGTCCATCACCACCTCATCAAGCGGTGCCTTTGCCGTTGCCTCCGAACTAGGGAACGGAAACCGGGTGAACTTGGCTTGAATGCACGTTGGGCAGCCAAGCACCTCATCGGGCTCCCCCTTCACACGTATGCCAGCAACCATCTCATTCTTCACTAGCTGCTGCAAGATGGGCAGGGCCACATGCCCCATGCGCCGATGCAAGGTGAGCCAATCACACTCCCCCGTAGCCGAAGTTGGATTGGAGAATGCCGCGCTCGCAATAGTGCCCCACATACTCTCTCCGTAGTCCTCCTCCGCTGCTGCCTCTGGGTTCTCCTCACCCTTTTGCTGCTCCTTGGTTGCTGCACCACTCTCCTTAGGTTCACTGAACTTGCTGGTCCCTCCAGGTTTGCTCTTCTTGAGCTCATTCTCCTTAGCGCGACCGTTCGCGCCATCGTCGCTACCGACCGCTCCATCCTTGGTGCTGATGCTTGCTGCCACTTGCCTCTCCTTAGGCATAGGGACCACTGGGATCTGCCACATCTCGTTGTAGACATCCCTGTCCTCATGAAGGTCCCAAAGAATTCGATCGCCAAGCCTTGCGGTGTAGGTCTTGGCTCCCTTCGAGTTCGTGTCCATGCCGGCCTTTGCCAACCGCCGCACGGAAATCAGGTTTGCAGCAAGGCTGGGCACCCAAAGCACGTTCTTGAGGCCCACCATCTTCCCATCAGCACCCTTGAACATGGCCTTGCCCATGCCTTTCACCTCTGCTCGCTGCCCCAAAGCCGATGTGACATGCTTCACCGGTGACGGCTCGAGTTCGGTGAGCAAGTCCGGGCGAGGTGTCATGCTATAGGTAGCGCCACTATCAGTCACCCAATAGTCCAGGGGGTGTAGGGTCACCTTCCCCACAGCTGCTGGCTCCTCAAAGCCTTCATCCTTCTCTGGACCAGCCGGTACTTGCGTCGACACGAAGTAGAATAGACCCGGGTATCGATCGTCGCTCGGGTCCTTGTCGTTGTCTCCGCTCTTCATGTTTGCAGCTCCGCCACCGCGACCGCCACGGCCTCCACGGCCTCGTCCTCTCCCTCCTCCTGCTCCTCTACCCTCTTGGCCTTGAGCAGGGGTCCAACCATCAGGGAGTTTGTAGCAGTCGCGCCACATGTGTCCGCTCTTGTGGCAATAGTGACACTCGCCGTCGAATCGGCCGCGACCGCGTCCGTAGCTCTTGTCGTCGCTGCCGTAACCGCCACTCCTGCGGCCTCCGCCGAAGTTGCTGCCACCAAACCTTCCTCCCCCTCGTCCTCTGCCTCTTCCTCGACCATATCCACGGCCGATGCTCGCTGCCCCAGCGCCATCCGCACTCGCCAACTCACGGCGGCAGAAATCCTCTTGAAGGATAGCTCGCTTCACGTCTTCAAGCGAGAGGCGGGGCAAGTCGCGATTAAGGTTGATGATGAGCGAGGACCATGACTCTGGGAGTAAGGCCAGCAACTTGGTCTTCTTTTGGAGCTCACTGTAGTTCAAATCAGCTCCCTCAAGCCGCGTCAACAAGTCGAAGAATTTCTGCACCCCTTCTTCAACCGCTTCGTCTTCTTCAATTCGAAGTGCCGCCATTTGCCGTTCCAACACCACCGCTACCGCCGCTGTTGCAGGAGCATGTACACCCTTGAGAGCAGCCCATGCCTTTGGTCCTTTCTCTGGTTCACGCTGGAATGGCTTGATGTGACGGATCTGACTGCTCCCCAACGCTTGCCCAAGTAAGAGATAGCCTTGTGCGCTCTTCCGCACCCACGGGCTCTTCTCCGGGTCGTTCTCGGGGCGCTTCTCCGTTCCTTCCATCACCTCCAGCAGGTCATAGTGGTCAAAGATGTTCTCCATCTTGAAGGACCATTCAGCAAAGTTGTCACCGTTGAACTTGTCAAGCCCAAACACCCTAGGCTCATCCCTAGGTGGGCCAAGACTTGGTTGCATGGGCGCCATGGCTGAATCACGGGGTTGGCCTTGAGCTTGAGCTTCTCCACTGCCACCAGCACCTCTGCCACCCCTTTCCTCAGGTCCAGACATTGTCGAAACTGCTCCAAGGGGCTCTGATACCACTTGTTATAGTCACAATAGGCTTGAATGTGCCTAAAACGAAAGATAGAGAGCACAGACGGATTTCTGCACAGCGGCTTCAAACGTTGATAGCGTTCTGCTCACAGCTGCAAATGACTTGATTCAAATTGGATCTGGAGCGTCTTCACGTCGTCTACAATTAGCAATTTAGATTGCACGATTTGATAAAGAATTGACGACACAGAGTCGGTTTGAACGAACGGTACTATGGCAGCCACTATAGTCTTAGAACACAAGATAGGAAGAGTTACGAGTTGGGAATGACTCCCAGCTCCTACAAACCCCAAGAGCCGAGGTACAGTGATGTGGAACAGTGCCACACTGTCCCCAACCACGAAGGGTCTCGAAACTACCCTTCACTAGGGCCTACACCAAGTGAAATATTACACTACACAAAGTAATGTAACTATCTTCAATATCTTGAGGTGTACCCTTTTGGCAAGCTTCGAAATCACTTGAGGCTTGACACCAAGGCTCGGGCTCTTCATCACAAACTCATCCTTGAGTTCTTGATGGGTCTGCTGCACACACCTGCGACACGCCGAACGTTCGACACAGGACAAAATAGAAACCGCGCACGACAAAATAGAAACCGCGCGCGAGACACAAACGACCGCGTAACACGCGTCTAGCGATAACTCGCTATTGACTCGACACACACACTCGACATCATGACTCAACATTCACACACAATTATGAGCATGAAATATATATTATCCCATGCCCTCATACCATTCCATACACACACACATTCACGCACACGGACAACAAGCCGAGTGCAAACCGTAGGGTTGCACCAACAAGCCCGTGGGTGCGGAAGAGCGCACAAGGCTACCTCCTACTTGGGCAAGCGTTGGGGAGCAGTCAAATCCGTCACATCAAGCCTTTCCAGCGTGAACCAGAGAAGGGACCAAAGGCATGGGCTGCTCTCAAGGGTGTACACGCTCCTGCAACAGCGGCGGTAGCAGTGGTGTTGGAACGGCAAATGGCGGCACTACGAATCGAAGAGGAAGAAGCGGTTGAAGAAGGGGTGCAGAAATTCTTCGACTTGTTGACGCGGCTTGAAGGGGCTGATTTGAACTACAATGAGCTCCAGAAGAAGACCAAGTTGCTGGCCCTACTCCCTGAGTCGTGGTCCTCCCTTATTATCAACCTCAATCGTGATCTGCCCCGTCTCTCGCTTGAAGACGTGAAGCGCGCGATCCTACAACAGGACTTCCGCCGCCGTGAGTTGGCGAGTGCGGATGGCGCTGGGGCAGCGAGCGTTGGCCGTGGATATGGCCGAGGAAGAGGCAGAGGACGAGGGGGAGGAAGGTCTGGTGGCAGCAACTTCAGTGGAGGCCGCGGAGATAATGAAGAGTGGAGATAATGACAAGGACCCGCGCGACGATCGGTACCCGGGTCTATTCTACTTCGTGTCGACGCAAGTACCGGCTGGTCCAGAGAAGGATGAAGGCTTTGAGGAGCCAGCAGCTGTGGGGAAGGTGACCCTACACCCCCTGGACTTTTGGGTGATCGATAGTGGCGCTACCTATAGCATGACACCTCGCCCCGACTTGCTCACCGAACTCGAGCCGTCACCGGTGAAGCACGTCACATCGGCTTTGGGGCAGCGAGCAGAGGTGAAAGGCATGGGCAAGGCCATGTTCAAGGGTGCTGATGGGAAGATGGTGGGCCTCAAGAACGTGCTTTGGGTGCCCAGCCTTGCTGCAAACCTGATTTCCGTGCGGCGGTTGGCAAAGGCCGGCATGGACACGAACTCGAAGGGTGCCAAGACTTACACCGCGAGGCTTGGCGAGCGGATCCTATGGGACCTTCACGAAGATAGGCATGTCTACAACGAGATGTGGCAAATCCCTGTGGTCCCCATGCCTAAGGAGAGGCAAGTGGCAGCAAGCGTCAGCACCAAGGGTGAAGCGGTTTGTAGCGGCGATGGCGCGAACTGTCGCGCTAAGGAGAACGAGCTCAAGGAGAGCAAACCTGGAGGGACCAGCAAGTTCAGTGAACCTAAGGAGAGAGGTGCAGCAGCCAAGGAGCAGCAAAAGGGTGAGGAGAACCCCGAGGCAGCAGCGGAGGAGGACTATGGAGAGAGCATGTGGGGCGCCATTGCGAGCGCGGCATTCTCCAACTCGACTTCGGCTACGGGGGAGTGTGATTGGCTCACCTTGCATCGGCGAATGGGGCATGTGGCCCTTCCCATCTTGCAGCAGCTAGTGAAGAACCAGATGGTTGCTGGCATACGTGTGAAGGGGGAGCCCGATGTAGTACTTGGCTGCCCGACGTGCATGCAAGCCAAGTTCACCCGTTTCCCATTCTCTAGTTCGGAGGCGACGGCTAAGGCACCACTTGATGAGGTGGTGATGGACGTGGTGGGCCCCCTGAAGCTTGGAGCTGCTAGAGCAGAGTACTTCCTCACCATTGTCGACGTCTACACCCGCATGACTTGGGTGTATGTGCTGGCCAAGAAGAGCGACGTGGCTGAAACGTTGAAGACGGATTGGTTCCCGATGGTGGAGCGGCAACAAGACCGTCTAGTGAAGTCGATCCGCACCGATCGAGGGGGAGAGTTCCTGAGCAAGGAGTTTGGGTTGTGGCTGAAGAAGAATGGTATTCGGCACTCCCTCACCATGCCATACTCCCCTGCAATGAACGGCATCGCCGAGCGAGCGAACCGGACGATCACGGAGGCGGCACGCGGGTTGCTCATTGAAGCCGGGCTACCCGACTATTTCTGGCCTGATGCGGTGCGGAGCGCGTGTGTGGCCAAGAACAGAGTTTTGACTCATGTGGGAGCAGACAAATGGGTGCCCTACGTGGAGTGGCTTGGAAGGAAGCCAAAGGTGGATATGCTTCGGGTGTTCGGGTGCATGTGCATGGCGCTCGTGCCTAAGCATCTTCGGCACAACAAGCTTGGTGCCAAGGCGGTGTGGGCCGTGCACTTGGGCATGGCTCAAAACAGCAAGGGGTGGCTTCTTTGGGACCCATTCACCAAGAAGTTCATGGTGATCAGGGACTGCAAGTTCATGGAGAACTTCATGTACAAGGATTGGAAGGCGGAGAATGAGGCGAAGATAGGCGTGCGGTTTGGGGAGGTGAAGAGTTCCGGCTTGGAGCATGTGGAGCTGCCTTTGGAGCTGAGCAGCGGCAGCACTACCACAAGGCAATCTTCCCTTGTGAATGGGGGAGAGGAGGCCGGGGATGCAGAGGAAGAAGAGGAGGAGGTGCAGCAAGTGAGCGAGCGTGCACCGACACTTCCTTCCCGCACTATGAGCACTCCACGGAACCAAGCCACACCGCAGCAACGCCAAGGCCTTCAAGTCCCTGCAGCTGAGGAGGAAGGAAGGGGGAAGAGGAGAATTCAACCCCCTAATAGGCTGACCTATGATGCGCCGGGAAAGCAGGGCAAGACAGCCCTGGCCGGAGCGGCAATGATGGTCGGAGACGACGAGGAGAGTGACTACGAGGAGTGTGCCTTCGCGTTCTTCTCTCCGGTGGAGATGCCGGGGGAACCAGCAACTCTCAAGGAGGCCTTGGAGAGCAGTGATGCTGAGGAGTGGAAGAAGGCCATGGAGAGTGAGCTGAAGATCATCGAGGAGAACGACACGTTTGAGTTGGTGGAGCTACCGGAGGGGCGTAAGGCGATTACGTCCAAGTGGCTCTTCAAGATCAAGTCCGACGCCGACGGCAAGATCGAGAGTTACAAGTCTAGGCTGGTGGCCAAGGGGTACCAGCAGAAGGAGAAGGTGGACTTCAAGGAGCTGTTTGCTCCTGTGGTGAAGCCGACGACGCTGCGGACCCTATTCGCGGGAGCCGCGATCAAAGGTTGGGTGGTGAAGCAGCTAGACATCATAACGGCGTTCCTCAACGGAATCCTTGAGGAGGAGATTTTTATGGCGCAGCCAGAGGGGTTTGACGATGGTAGCGGCAGAGTGTGGAAGCTGAAGAAGGCCCTCTATGGGCTGAAGCAGGCCCCTAGGCAGTGGTACATGAAGCTGCGCGAAGTGTTGGAGGGGATCGGCTTTACTCCGTCAACGGCCGATCACTCCTTGTTCATGCTTGGCGAGGGGGAGCAGAGGAGCTTTATTGTGGTGTACGTGGACGACATCCTGATCTTCTCACCCTCCTCTGACCTTGTGAAGGAGGTGATGCTGAAACTTCAAGACAAGTTCAAGTGCAAGTCCCTTGGGGACGTCAACTTCTATCTCGGGCTCCACATCGAACGTGACGTGGAGAAGCGGTGCATGCGGGTGCACCAACGGAAGTACCTGGAGGCGTTGGCTGCCAACTTTGGGCAGAGTGAAGGTCATGTGGCTACACCCTTTCCCTCTGGGTTCAAGTGTGTGAAGGGACCAGAGGAGGAGAGCGTGGGTGAAGAGGAGAGGCGCCGATTTCACTCGTTGGTGGGCAGCCTCATGTATGCGGCGGTAAACACTCGGCCGGACGTGGCCTTTGCTACCGGGCAGCTGGCTAGGGTTGTGCAATGCCCTAATGAGGAGCAGGTAGCAGCTGGAATGAGGGTGGCCAAGTACCTTGGCCAAACACCGACCGTTGGGCTGCAATACTCGGCGGCGGCGCAAAGGCGCCAAAAGGGCGCGGATGGTGTTGAACCCGGGCGTTTGTTCCTCACCGTCTACTCGGATGCTTCATATGCATCGGAACTAGAGGACATGACAAGTGTGGGAGGCTTCATCTGCTGTGTAGGTGGAGGCCCAACTGCTTGGGAGAGCAAGAAGCAGGTTGATCAAGCATTGAGCTCGGTGGAGTCCGAGTACATGGCACTCTTCCGTGCCGTACGGGAGATTGTGTGGCAGCGGCGTTTGTTGGCTGAATTGGGGGAGGAGCAGCAAGGACCTACTCCTCTCTATTGTGACAGCCAGGGAGCCATTGCTCTAGCCAAGAACCCCGTGTTTCATGGCTTGACAAAGCACATGAGGGTGAAGTGGCACTGGACGAGGAGCATGGTGGCCGCGGGTGAAGTTGAGTTGCGCTATGTGAAGACGACGGGGCAGCCAGCTGACATGATGACCAAGAGGCTGGTGGAGCAGCAGCATTGGAAGTGTTGCAAGCTGGCTGGGATGGCTCTGAACTGAGAGGAGCAGATCCTAAGGCCAACAATCCGAGGGGGAGTTTGTTGGTGCAACCCTACGGTTTGCACTCGGCTTGTTGTCCGTGTGCGTGCATGCGTGTGTGCATGGAGTGGTATGAGTGCATGAAATAAATATATATTTCATGCTTATAATGGTGTGTGAATGATGGTTCATGATGTCGAGTGTGTGTGTCAAGTCAATAGCGAATTATCGCTAGTCGCGTGCAACGCGGTCATTTTGTGTGTCCCGCGCGGTTTCTATTTTGTCGTGCGCGGTTTCTATTTTGTCGCTTGTCGAACGTTCGGCGTGTCACAGGTGTGTGCAGCAGACCCATCAAGAACTCAAGGATGAGTTTGTGATGAAGAACCCGAGCCTTGGTTTCAAGTTTCAAGTGATTTCGAAGCTCGCCAAAAGGGTACACCTCAAGATATTGAAGATAGTTACATTACTTTGTGTAGTGTAACATTTCACTTGGTGTAGGCCCTAGTGAAGGGTAGTTTCGAGACCCTTCGTGGTTGGGGGCAGTGTGACACTGTTCCCCATCACTGTACCTCGGCTCTTGGGGTTTGTAGGACCTGTCATTCCCAACTCGTAACTCTTCCTAACTCTTCCTATCTTGTGTTCTAAGACTATAGTGGCTGCTATAGTGCCGTTCGTTCAAACCGATGTTGTGTCGTCAATACTTGGTGAAATCGTGCGATATAAATTGCCTATTGTAGGCGACAATAAGACGCTCCAGATCCAAGTTGAATCAAGTCATTTGAAGCTGTGACCAGAACGCTATGAACGTTTGAAGCCGCTGTGCAGAAATCCGACTGTGCACTCTATCTTTCGTTTTAGGCACATTGGAGCCTACTGTGACTATAACAATACCATGTTCGTGGGTGATTTTCATGGTACAATTCACCCACAAGGTTTAGGGTGGCATATCAATGGCTGTTTGCAGGGTTGGTTAATCACACTCAAACGAGACACCAAATCCAGTATGAAAAGCAACATGGAGCGCGTAAGTACTGCGCTTTTGGAAATGGGACAGCCATAACGTCAGCAACATCCTAATAGAGCCCAAAGGGAACCACGTCACCTCTACTCTGCTTCCTCACCCCAAACCCTACCCGGGGCCCCAAACCACCCACCTCCCCCCACCCCCACCAAACAAGATTATGGGATACCAAACAAGATTATGGGATACCAAGTATTAGACTGTATTGCCTATTAGGTGGCGTGACGAGCTGCGCTCCGATTTGATTTCCTAGTCGCATTTCAACGGTCTTAGAGGAAATGTGTAGAGCATTGATTTGGGGCAAAGAGATTTCATGTACATTCAATTACTCGAAAATGAGGGACAAAGAGTAACACATACAAGCATAGCTGATGGTGTCATTCCATCGTAAACCATATGTGTATCGAACAAGCCATCCATGTTGCTGTTGTCAGAATGTATTTGCTGTCTAGCCTGCAGTGGGGTACTCTGTAATGAGTACAACCCAATTTAGGGTGTTGTACTTGTATCCCAACTCTTGCTAGTAAAACCCGATTCCTCTCGATACTTTTCCTAAACTCGAACTCAACTACCAAGGCTCCTAAACTATGGCTCCTAAGCCAAACTCACGCTAGGATTTTGATATGTTATCAGAGCTTAACGTTCCTGGCCTGTGGGCCCACTCGATTCCGCTGCCCTACTGTGTGTCGCGCGCCCCGTGGCGCGCGACATCCCATTTTTCTTCCCGCCACGCGCTCGGAGCGCGTGGCGGTTTTCTGCCCGCCGTGCGCCCCGAGGCGCGCGGCGGGTTCCTACCTCGTCGCGGCGTCTTAGGGGCCCGCGCACTGGCCCCGACCGTCGCCTCGTCGAGGCGTTTTGGGGGCCTGCACGCAGGTCCCTCCCGTCGCCTCGTCGCGGCACTTTCGGGGCCCGCGAGCCGGCCCCTCCCGTTGCCTCGTCGCGGCGCCTTAGGGGCCTGCGCGCGGTCCCCTCTCGTTGCCAGTCGAGGCACTTTTGGGGACCTGCGCGGCTCCCTAGCACATCGCCCGTCAGGGCACAATGGGGGCCGCGCCCTTCCCCTCCCCTCCCTCCTACTTTCCGCTGCAGCAGCCGCCCCTGGAGCCGCCGCCCCTGAAGCAGCCGCCCCTGGAGCGGCCTGCCTTGCAACAGCAGCCGCCCCTGGAGCAGCCGCCCCAGCAGCAGCAGCCCCTGGAGCAGCCGCCCCAGCAGCAGCAACCCCTGGAGCCGCCGCCACTGCAGCGGCCGCCCCAGCAGCAGCAGCCCTTGAAGCAGCCGCCCCAGCAGTAGCAGCCCCTGGAGCAGCCGCCCCAGCAGCAGCAGCCTCTGGAGCAGCCGCCCCAGCAGCAGCAGCCCCTGGAGCAGCCGCCCCAGCAGCAGCAGCCCCTGGAGCAGCCGCCCCAGCAGCAGCCGCCCCAGCAGCAGCAGCCCCAGCAGCAGCAGCCCCTGGAGCAGCCGCCCCAGCAGCAGCAGCACCTGGAGCAGCCGCCCCAGCAGCATCAGCCCCAGCAGCAGCAGCCCCTAGAGCAGCCGCCCCAGCAGCAGCAGCACCTGGAGCAGCCGCCCCAGCAGCAGCAGCCCCTGGAGCAGCCGCCCCAGCAGCAGCCGCCCCAGCAGCAGCAGCCCCTGGAGCAGCCGCCCCAGCAGCAGCAGCCCCTGGAGCAGCCGCCCCAGCAGCAGCAGCCCCTGGAGCAGCCGCCCCAGCAGCAGCAGCCCCTGGAGCAGCCGCCTCAGCAGCAGCAGCCCCTGGAGCAGCCGCCCCAGCAGCAGCAGCCCCTGGAGCAGCCGCCCCAGCAGCAGCCGCCCCTGGCCCCTGCAGCAGCCGCTCCTGGACCCGGTGCAGCCGTGGGGGGGTGGGTGTGGGGGTGATGGTTGTGCGGGTGTCGGTTGTGCGTGCCGTTCCCTCCTCCTCCTCCTCCTTCGTCTCCCACTGCTGCAGCTCTCGCTGAGGGGGGTGGATGTGTGGGAGTCTGGGGTTTAGGGTTTAAGGGGGTGCTGTGGGTGTAGGGCTAGGGTTTGAGCAGGGGGTGTGTGAGAAGGGCGTTAGGCAGCTGGGGAGGTCGAGTGGAGGCAGCAGTCTTGTCGTCAGCAGCAGCAGCAGTCCGGAGGCTACAATCTCCGGTAGTCGCCAGTCGCCCGTGGGTCCGTTGCTCGTCTGCCGCTACTTTTAGCCGCGGGGCCAGTTACCCCAGTAGTCCGGAGCGCTGTTCCGGTAGCCACTGAGCCAGCAGCTCGTCTGTGTGTCTGCAGCGTCAGCAGTCACCTCCCATCTTCTCTCCCCCACAGTCTCTCCTCCTCCTCACTTGCCCTCTGTGATTAGCTCTAGCCTTACTTACCTATTGTGAACTCTTGCTCTATGCTTGCTCATTGTGCTGATTACACTCCACTTTGGCTATGGGGGTGTGTCAGAATGTATTTGCTGTCTAGCCTGCAGTGAGGTACTCTGTAATGAGTACAACCCAATTTAGGGTGTTGTACTTGTATCCCAACTCTTGCTAGTAAAACCCAATTCCTCTCGATACTTTTCCTAAACTCGAACTCAACTACCAAGGCTCCTAAACTATGGCTCCTAAGCCAAACTCACGCTAGGATTTTGATAGCTGTTACCGAAACAATTCACTAGCGGTACACTAATGTTCAATCGGCTCACATTATCGGCGTGGCACGAATCCCCAGCCCGAAAATGAGTGGACAGGTCCAACCTAGTATCTGTCTCCTCGCTTTTCCTAGCGCATCTCATTTGGCGAGATGAAGCGTAAAAATAGTCCGTATAGCAGTACTCTAAGTACACTATCCGAGCAGCGTGAGGCGCATCGTATTGACATGTTAATGGAAAACCTAAAAAGGTACTCACGGCTTACTCCAAATCACGCCGATGATCCCCTCGGTGAGCTCGACATTAACAACGAGCAAGACGTTTTTGATTGGGATAACGGTGGGAATCCCCTCCAGCCATCTGCTGCCCCGTCAACGCTGCCACCAGCACCTAATACTGATGTCACTGTCGCGCCCGCTACGTCGCCTATAGTGACAGAAGAAGCTGTTGAAATCGAGGCGGCAGCCATCCCGTCGCCTGCACCATTGCAAGTGACTGCAGATCCCTCCGCAGATATTGTTACGCCCCAAAACCCGTCCTCAAAGCAGTCTCCTACCGCCGATGCGCCCGAGGGAGAAGCAGACGCGTCCGGCGATGCGCCCGAGGGAGAAGCAGACGCGCCCGGCAATGCTGCGTGTGCGACCCATTTCCGTGTGGGTCCCGCAGACGCAGTGGCTTCCGGCGGCCGGCCCGAGCATGCTACAGAGTTGCTAGGTGGTGAGCGCAGCGTAGGGTTGCCTTTATCGATCACGCTTGCAGAGTGTGTCACTCTGTGCATTGTACTAACTCCCAACGACCCTTGTGCAGGCGTGGAACGCACTGGAAATACGGTAGACTCACCTGCTGCCAGGCTCAACCGGTTTGACAGGTTTCTCACGATGAGCGAGGCTCTGATGGGAATCAAGCATGTCATGTACTAGGCAGTTGTGTGTGACGAGTAGGCGTTAATGTTATTTATGACTTTTGACTAGAGTGTAAAGTCGAAATTCGGGTGAAGGTTTATTCATGATGTTGAAAACTAGGAATCACTTGGTTTAGTGTTTATATGACGCTACCAAATTCATACACTATCGACAATACCGAAGCAACATCCTTAGGCTCGTCCACTGCACGCCATCTTGCGTCGCCACCCCTATTGAGTCGTGCACTGGCACGTTAGGAGTGTTGTGGCGGTTCGCATTGTCTGGCGCGAAGACCGATGGGGTCTATGCATTTTCAGTAGCAGAGAGCCGTTGCATAGGATAGGAAACGTGCAAACCATAAGCACATCTTAGTCACATCCGTGGTTATTGGGCAACTCCCTTGCCTCGAACGATGTTTGTAAGCACTACAAAGGCAGCTGCCGATATGGCTGAACACCCTCACATTAGGCGTGTCCAGCCTAGATGGCTAGCGAGGAGTGTGAGTTCTGCAGTAACGAATATGCAGATCTTAACCGCTTACGAGTCCATCAGGCCAGAAACGGCGAGTGTCTTCGCGAGCAGTCGCGACGAGCAAAGTTACGCCGGAGATCTCTTCTCGGGCTTGCACGTTGTCGCCCTGTGGCGGTTGCCACTACCGCTGGGCCGTCTCGCTTCGGAGATGGACAGGCGCCACGCTTGTATCATGTGCGCTCTTCATCTTCGGACGAATCGACTAGCGACGGCGGCAGGGATCGTGAAGACAACGACGACACATCCGGCGCAGAGGACCAGCCTGACCCCGAGTTCTTCGACATTCGGGTGGAGCTAATGCTTCTCGCCAAAAAGTACATGCTGTGCAACATGGCGATCACTGAGATCCTTCACCTCTTCAAGAACCCACTGCTGCGCACTGCGGACCTGGAGGGATGGTTGACGCATCGGGATCTCGAGAAGTTTGAGAGCTTGGTGTATTTGCCGGAGGAGAACCGATGGGAGACGGTGGAAATCGAGGTAGCCCACGAGATCGGCTCAGTGACCTTCCGATACCGCCCTATCATTGCGGTAAGTTGGAAATTCCAGGCTCGTCTGTTCCTGATAACCATATTGAAAGTGATCACTAGGCTATCTCGCCACTCGGTTTGCGTACCCGACGTCAATCACACCTACACTGCTACCCCCATCCATGTGCAGGTGTTGCTGAGGTGTGGCTTCTCATGTCTACGGTCGATGGGTTTGTCTTGCGGCCTAGCGAGCAGAAAACCCAGGGCAAACGGCGCTTTGGCGTACCTGAAGAGTGTGACTGGTGGTTGAACGCACATGTAAGACGGCCGTCATTCATCTAATACCAAGTAACACGAGGTCGAACCCGTGTCATTCATGCCTCCTGCCCCCTGCTGACGAGTGCATCATGCTTATTTACGTATGAGTGCAGGCGGCCGTCAAGCCACTCGGCTTTGTGCTCGCGCTCATCATCTTCAGCGACGCAACGAACCTGACAGCGAATGGACGGCAAACGGCTCATCCGTTTGTGGTGTCGTTTGCAAACATTCCAGAGGCCGAGAGATGGAAATCGGGAGGGACGGAGGTGGTTGCGCTCTTTCCGCCGTTGCCATCCGACATGGCGGCAGAGGAGAAGATGCGCGTTTTCCAGGAGGCACTGCGGATTGTGTTCGGGCCAGTCATCGCACTCTCTTCGCCAGAGAGGTACACGTTTCAGATTGGTTCAGAGTGTAGCTGGTGGACTAGAACAATACGGAATAGAATCACTCATGGTCGTGTGCGTTGGTGTTTGGCAGTGGCGGATTGGCAGTACCTTGGAGCCGAATACGTCGTGTTTCCGCTGCTGTACGCGTACGTATGCGATTTCCCTGAATCGTGCAAGGTTACTTGCACGATGTCATCGTCATCTCAGCATCCGTGCTCGTCCTGCTTTGTGGATCGGGCGAACCTCGCTGAGGTGAAGCCTGACATCGCTTGGCGGACAGTACCTCACCAGTAGGATGTGTACGATCTCCTGGAGGGCGCCACACCTCCGGATCGACGGGCTTTGGCGAAGGCGTACTCGACGCATTTCGTCCGGGTAAGATTTAAGCTTTAGACGGTACATGCACATCACGCATTAAGTCTTGTATTTCATCGCTAATGTACATAATACTGCGCGTTTATGATCATGCAGTGTGCGCTGTGGGACTGGGCCTTCTCGACCACGCCCAGGGGCAACATCTACCGCGCTGTGCCACTCGACATCATGCATGTGGTGGACAAGGGATTCTGGCTGCATTCTATGAAGTCCCTTCTCGCGTCGCTCACCCCCACTGAGCGAGCGATGCTTCTAGGGTAAGCGCGGTCTAAATACGCTGTACTCAGTGCCATGCAGACTTCATTGTTGTGTGGATCCGCCCTGCATGACACGAGGCTTATTTGCACGGCTCGCTTTATGTCTTTTTTGTTTCCACTCCAGATTCTACGCAGAAGTGCGTGACCAGACCCCGTCGTCCGTGATGCGCACCCCTTCCGGCAAGTCATACCTGGCGACCGCGGCGTCCTTCTCAGCCGGGAACACCGCGACATGATGCAGATCATGCTGCTGATCGTACATCTTCCTAACCGGGAGGATATTGCGCGGGCCACGATCTTGTTCTCGGAGTGGTACGCCACGTGCTTCAAAGTGGATCACCACACCAACACCTCGCTGGAGGAAATCGAGGAGTTGACCGCCGGGTTAGATTTGTAGTGGTCACCTCTTTCCACCGCCCGCGTGAAGTCCATCGCCATACGCACTCAGCCATCAAACCACGGACCGCAATCACACCGCAACTACAATATAACCCTTACTATTTGCTTTCTTTCCCAATCAATATCCCATCCCGCCTCGTAATGTTCACAGAGTTGTTGACGCTCATGTGCTGGCGTACCCCTACCAGCGGTCCGAGTGGCGCCTTGTGAAGGTCCACTTGCTGTCCCACCTATCCACCACGATTCGGGACAGGGGCATGTCGCTGCAGTACTCGATGAATCAATACGAGCACTCGCACAAGACCACCGCGAAGCGCCCGGCCCGTGGCGGCAACTAGAGGAACGCGACGGAACGCATCGTGCAGAAGCATGTGCAGATTGCAGCCGCCAAGGAGCTTGCGAGGGAGAGTGGCGGGGATCACGTCTACGTCACTGCCATGCATCAGGTGAGCCACACTCGCACCTTAACGAGATGTAACCCCCCCGGCTCGCGAATGTGTCACGTCTATTGATGGCTTTACGCATCGCTGCAATGTCGGTTGCCAAGACTTGGCAGACCAGAAATACGTCCGCAGCATGGGTGAGTAGCCTGCTACGCGCTCTGCCTTCTAAACCACGTATCATGCTTATGTCATTTGTGTTTCCACCGTATGTTATCTGGACGACGCATATTCTGGTCAACCTTGTCTCAACCTTGTCCAGAATTGCAGCCGTCCTAAGGGGGGTTGTGAATGGGCAGTGGGGGAGTTAGTGGGATGGGGGACAAGAGCACCTCTAAAGCCTTCACACATTTACTTTATGCTTTCACGTATGGTGCATTGCAGAAACTCAGATACATAAATCCTCCACCCCCTCCCCCCCGCTTACCTTACAGGCGATGGAGGGCAACCGCCGCGTCGTCACGTGGACAAGCCGGAGGTTCCTCGTCAGTGACTCCTCGGACAGGTGCTACTCAGAGTATAAAGCACAAATCGGAGACGTGGCGCTTTCTGCACTGCATGGCGCACTGAGGGCGGCACGTATTTCCATGCGCACCCTCTACGTGTGTAATTGTGGAAACCATCCAAGATCAATAGTGATGTCATGCCTTTTTGCACGTCACAGCATGCTCATCTTGTGTCGTGTGCTGGCAATGACGTTCCTCCGCCTCCTACTACTTGAAGGCGCACACGGCGGTGGCGATCCCGCCACACGACCGCATGGAGTGGACCTCGCGGAGGCAGTTCGTGAAAGCCACCCCCGCGCAGCCGCTGTTCTCCCACATCGCCATCAGTGCGCGGCGCATTGTGTGGTATGGTCAGTGTCAACTGCTATTCCACTTCAAGGACAGCGCGGGCGTTGCGCACGAGCGTGCATTTGTGAGGTACTATGACGAAGACGAGCAGGTGTGCCCGGCCACGGGCTGCAAGAGACTCTGCCCAACAGTTGGCAGAGCTGCTTTTTCGGTGATTGAGATGGACTCCATCCTCTCCCTCGCCCACATTGTGCGGTCCTGCACGAACCCTCGTTTCTTCCTAGTGAAGCGCTTTATTCTTTAGATGGTGGCAGAGTGGTTTCCGGAGGCCGTATTTAACCCTCTGCTCGGCCCGTTTGAATAACCTGTGCTGCAGTGCTGGGTGTAGCTGGCTGCAATTATCACAAGTCTGAACTGTTTGACACTACTAGGACATAGTCTGCCAAGTATTGATAATTTAATAACATTCACAGCATATTGAATATGTATATGCGCATTTTTTAGGTATGTGTCTAAAAGGGATCCTCATGTGCCAAAGTAGGGTGGAGTCAGGTTGGAACCTTTCAAGCTAGGTGAATCCTAGTTGAGGGCACGGAACGGGTCCTCCCGGATTCCTTCTAAATGCTTTTCGGAGTTGGACCGATGTCGGATCTTTCAATTTTGGTGATGCAGGAGCGGACAAAAAAAAGCTTTGGCGAAGTTTCCAGGCGCCATTGACGAGCAGCTAGACACGATCCTGCCACCCAAGGTGCCCCTTAGTGTCTCCCTCTTTAAACTCGTATAGCCTCGACGTGGGCCCACGCATTCGTGTTAATTACCTCGTCCTGAAACCCTCTGATGCTGTCTAATGCGCTTTGATGCGCTCTGATGCACTCTAATGCCCTCTGATGCGCTCTGATGTGCTGTAATGCGCGAGGTGCTTGCGCTCTCCTCACTCCCGCTGTCTTTTGTTATTTGGTCTTTTCGGATTTCCCAAGACTACGGCTTTTCACGGAAGTGACTATTGGTCTGTTTAATCGTCCAGGCTGACGTGGCGGTGACGAGGCTGGTGAATCGCGTGCTGGTGTAAGGACTCGACAACGGGCTGTTAATGCTCTTCGACTGCAACGGTCGCGGCACCAGGATATATCCCACTGGTAACCGCATGGCCATGTAACCACACAGATACTCACACGGACCTGGTGGTGCCAGGCTCTGATGCTGGCTTGCTCTGTCACATGGAGCAGCACCTGACGCTCCGTCCCCCCTTCCCCACCATGCCCATAGGGAGACAGCACATGGCTCGTACGCCCCCAACAGGGACTTCCTCCGGGGCCTGCTTGTGCCTACTTGTGGTGCCATGCCCGACCCTGATACCATGCAGGTTCCACAATATGGAGCAGCGCCTGATGCTCCCTCCCCCCTTTTGAGTCGAATCAAACATCTTTTCCCAACCCTGATCTGATGCCATGCCGGCCCCGCCATATGAAGCAGCGCCTGACGCTCCTTCTCCCTTCCCCACCATGCTCATAAGGCTCCTATGTGCCCAGCAAAGGCCGTTTGCCATACCTGGTTGTGCCCAGCAAAGGCCGTTTGCCATACCTGGTCGTGCCCAGCAAAGGCCGTTTGCCATACCTGGTCGTGCCCAGCAAAGGCCGTTTGCCATACCTGGTCGTGCCCAGCAAAGGCCGTTTGCCATACCTGGTCGTGCCCAGCAAAGGCCGTTTGCCGGACCTGGTTCCCTCTGTGCTATGTTCCCTCTAAGCTATGTTCCCTCTGTGCTATGTTCCCTCTGTGCTATGTTCCCTTTGTGCTATGTTCCATCTGTGCTATGTTCCCTCTGTGCTATGTTCCCTCTGTGCTATGTTCCCTCTGTGCTATGTTCCCTCTGTGCTATGTTCCCTTTGTGCTATGTTCCCTCTTTGCTATGTTCCCTATGTGCTATGTTCCCTCTGTGCTGTTCCCTCTGTGCTATGTTCCCTCTGTGCTATGTTCCCTCTGTGCTATGTTCCCTCTGTGCTATGTTCCCTCTGTGCTATGTTCCCTCTGTGCTAAGTTCCCTCTGTGCTATGTTCCCTCTGTGCTATGTTCCCTCTGTGCCATGTTCCCTCTGTGCTATGTTCCCTCTGTGCTATGTTCCCTCTGTGCTATGTCACCAGCACAGCTCCGTCCCTGCAGGCCCTCTCCGTCAATGCAGGCCCTCTCCGTCCCTGCAGGCCCTCTCCGTCCCTGCAGGCCCTCTCCATCCCTGCAGGCCCTCTCCGTCCCTGCAGGCCCTCTCCGTCCCTGCAGGCCCTCTCCGTCCCTGCAGGCCCTCTCCGTCCCTGCAGGCCCTCTCCGTCCCTGCAGGCCCTCTCCGTCCCTGCAGGCCCTCTCCGTCCCTGCAGGCCCTCTCCGTCTCTGCAGGCCCTCTCCGTCCCTGCAGGCGCTCTCCGTCCCTGCAGGCGCTCTCCGTCCCTGCAGGCCCTCTCCGTCCCTGCAGGCCCTCTCCGTCCCTGCAGGCCCTCTCCGTCCCTGAAGGCCCTCTCCGTCCCTGCAGGCCCTCTCCGTCCCTGCAGGCCCTCTCCGTCCCTGCAGGCCCTCTCCGTCTCTGCAGGCCCTCTCCGTCCCTGCAGGCACTCTCCGTCCCTGCAGGCCCTCTCCGTCCCTGCAGGCCCTCTCCGTCCCTGCCGGCCCTCTCCGTCCCTGCCGGCCCTCTCCATCTCTGCCGGCCCTCTCCGACTTTGTCTAACCCTTGCGCCTGCCCCTGCCCGCCTGCTCCCTTTGCTATGCTCCCCCTGCTGTGATCCATCGGCTATGCCCCCCCTGCTGTCTTACCTCAGCTATGCTTTCTTGCTATGCTCTGTGCTCCCCCTGCTGTGTTCCCTCTGCTATGCTTCCCCTGCTATGTTCCCTCTGCTATGCTCCCTCTGCTATGTTCCCTCTGCCCCGCTCTATGCTATGCTCCCTTCCGTTTGCTATACACCGCCTGCTATGTTCCCTCTGCTATTTTCCTTGCTAGATAAGCGGCAAGGAGGACAAGCACCGCAGGAGCTCATCATCTCATCTATCAACCACCGCCACCCCATGCTCGCCCCTCCATTCCACCCTTCCATACTCCCTGCCTACCGTTCCTTTCCCCTCCCATCAGATAAGCGGCAAGGAGGACAAGCACCGCAAGGAGCTCAACATCTCATCTATCAACCGCCGCCACCACGCCCTCCTTGAATTCTGGCCACATAAGACAAGCAATCCGCCCAAGCCCCCACAATTGCACCCCAAGGTACCTCCTTTTGTACACTCGGAATAGCGTTCGAGACCAGCTTTACTGTTGCAAATGCCTATCTTATTTTTTAGTCGACTCAAAAGCAGCCTAATTTTGAATCTACTCAAAAACAGAATGCCATAAGTGGGAGTTAAGGCACATGCTACTGCTGCAACTGCAGGCGTGGCACAGGGGAGGAAGGGGGAGGAATGTGGAGTGGAAGGGGGAGAAAGAGCCAGTGCAGATGTTTGTGAGGGGGCAGCAGAGCAGCAAGAAGGTGACTTGGCTGAGAGGCGTCGAGGCTTATCTTGTCAGAAAGAAAGAAACAGGAATGATTGAACTAGCACAAAGTTGGGTACAAGTAGGAAACCCTAAGTTTGTGTACCCCCTAAGGCTAAACCCACTATAGCCTACACAATGTAAACATACAATGTTTGACACACCCCCATAGGCGAAGTGGGAGACAACCAGAGGGTCACAAGACCAGTCAAAGCAAAGCAAAGCAAAGCAAAGCTCAGGGTGGATCTCAAGGATACCACACAAATTCCGAGCACAAGCAAGCGGTCACAAGACCAGTTCACATACATTTTGATAATATAACAAGAGGTACAGTGATCACAACCTAGCAAGTGTAAGCATGCAGGTATATATATAGAGATCACAGTACAAACAGAGTCAAGAAGTGAGCAAGTGAAGGAGAGTAGGCACAAGGCCTAGAACAGTACAGAAACGCTGATGGTCACAAGGCTGAAGCGCCTTGGTGAACACATCAGCAGTGTTGGCCCGAGTGGCCACGTAGGTAAGACGAAGCTGACCACGCTGCTGCAGCTCTCGAGCAAGGAAGAAGCGCAGAGCGATATGCTTCGTTCTGTGCTCCAGTCTGTGCTCCTCACACAAGGCAATGGCTGCCTTGTTGTCGACGTACAGCACTGGAGGAGAACGAGGCCGCTCTCCGAGGTCGGTCAGCAGGTAGGTGAGCCAGCGTACCTCCTGGGCCGCCATGGCTGTGGCGTAGATCTCAGCCTCACAACTGGAGCTGAGAACAGAAGAAGAGCGTGTAGAACGCCAAGAAACAGAGCCAGAGCCAAGGCTGAAGGTGTAACCCTGAGACGACCGCTGAGTAGCCTGGTCGTCAGCCCAAGAAGTCTGAGTGCCCAGTGAGTACAACTCGGTCTCGTCCTCCAAGCACTAGCCACATGCCCGACGTACTGCACAAGTAGCGCAACACCCTCTTAGCGGCATCCATGTGCTCCTTCCGGTGACGGCCAGGAGCGACATAGCGTGCAAGGATGCTAAGAGGGTATGCAAGGTCAGGTCGAGTGCAGGTCATCAGGTACATGAGGCAGCCCACAAGCTCTGGATACGGGCCACTCGGCTCTACGGACTCATCCGAAGGCAGAGCTGAGAGCGAGTGACCGGTAGGCAGAGGAGTGGGCTGAGGCGAGGAGTACATGAAGCGGAAGCGCTGAAGGACCTGCTGCACCATGTGTGACTGAGTCAAGGTGATGGTGCGCCGTGCTCTGTCCCGGGTGATCCGCAAGCCAAGATAGCTTGTCAGTTCACCCAGGTCTGTACACGTGTGTCTCTTCTGCAGCTCCGACTTCACGTGGGCGAGTGCCGCAGTGTCAGCAGTGGCAAAGACCAAGTCGTCGACGTACACGAGGATGTAGAACGGCGGCAGCGAAGTGTCGGTGCGTAGAAACAGCGACGGGTCAGCAGTAGAAGGAGCGAACCCAAGAGCCGCAAGCGTAGTCCTCAGTGTGTCGTGCCACTCACGCGGTGCGTGGCGGAGACCGTAGACTGGCCGCCGGAGGCTCCACTGGGTACCAGGAGGGAACGACCCAGTGAAGCCAGGTGGGCGGCGCAGCCAGATCTCCTCGTGCAGGCTGCCCTATAGGAAAGCAGTGCTGAAGTCAAGAGAGTGGAGCTCGTAGTCACGCTGAGCGGCGACGTGCAGCAGAACCCGAAGAGTGGTCAACTTCGGGGTCGGGGAGAAGGTCTGGAAGAAGTCAACTCCCTCTCGCTGACTGAAGCCTCGTGCAACGTAACGCGCCTTGAAGACAGGCGGAGAACCCGGCGGCCGCTTCACCCTGAAAATCCACATGCCACTGACGATGTTCGCCCCAGGTGGGGGAACCTCGTCGATGTAGGTGCCTGTGGACTTCCAAGAAGCCATCTCTGCGTCCATGGCTGTCTGCCACTGAGAGGAGTACTCACCCGCGATCGCCTCAGCGTAAGAGCGCGGGGTCGGGATGTCTGGAGCATCCGGGTCTCCCTCAGGGGCAACCAGCATGGACACGAGATGAGGTAAAGCAGCGGCAAAGCACTCAAACTCCTCCTGCCTGTCCTCAAGGACGTCCGTGCCAAGAGCACACTCACCCCCGACGGACGGAGGACAGACAGACTCAGACTCAGCGACAAGGCTAGCGGCGTAGTCTAGACGACAAGCGGCAGCAAAGGCAACTAACTCAGCAACTAGAGCAGACGCAGCAGAGGACTCAAAGGTAGGGTCAGTGACAACAGTGGCGAGGAGACGCGTGACAGTAGGACTGGCAGCACGAATGGAGTCAGACTCCGGGTCAGCAAGAGCAGGAAGAGAGGAAGCAGGAGGAGACGGCAGAAGGACACGCTGAGGAGCAGTGGAAGGACGAAGCGCCATCTGGTGAGTGCCTGGGACAGCAGGTGGACGCTGACGCGGGACACGACGACCAGTGCGAGCAGCACGAACAGGCGACGCTGACCGAGACTCTGGCGACACAGGACGAGACTCAGGCTCACGACGCTCAGTGAGACCGCCTGTCGGACCAGTGTAAGGAGAAGGACCAGGGAGTGGCGAGGCAGGCGGTAACTGTGACTGCGACTGGACAGGTGGAGGACACTCTAAGGAGGGAGCAGGACTAGGGGGAGGCGGCTGACCAAGAACCTGCTGAAGGAGCGGAACGAAGTACGGCCGCGGCCGCGCAGTGCCTCCAAAACCAGCAGAGGCACCACCAGTACCCTCAGCTCCAGGGTCTCCAGCTGCACCAGCAGCACCAGCTCCCGGGTCCGCAGCACCAGCAGCAGCTCCAACTCCAGGGTCCGCAGCTCCAGCAGCAGCTCCAACTCCAGGGTCCGCAGCACCAGCAGCAGCTCCAACGCCCGGGTCCGCAGCACCAGCAGCAGCTCCAACGCCCGGGTCCGCAGCACCAGCAGCAGCTCCAACGTCCGGGTCCGCAGCATCAGCAGCAGCTCCAACGCCCGGGTCCTCAGCACCAGCAGCAGCTCCTACGCCCAAGTCCTCAGCACCAGCAGCACCTCCAGTAGTAGCAGTAGGAGCAGTTGAAAGAAACAGGAATGATTGAACTAGCACAAAGTTGGGTACAAGTAGGAAACCCTAAGTTTGTGTACCCCCTAAGGCTAAACCCACTATAGCCTACACAATGTAAACATACAATGTTTGACATATCTGGTGAAGGCTTTGCTGCTCGCTGCTGAGCTGAAGAAGGGATTTGCCTCGATCACCTTTGTGGCTGACGTGCCCAGTCAATTGTTGTTGCTGCGAGTGTCAGGTGGGTTGTTGTTGCTAGGAGTATCAGGTGGGTTGTTGTTGTTGCTGGGAGTATCAGATAGGTTGTTGTTGCTGGGAGTATCAGGTGGGTTGTTTTTGCTGGGAGTATCAGGTGGGTTGTTGTTGCTGGGAGTATCAGGTGGGTTGTTGTTGCTGGGAGTATCAGGTGGGTTGTTGTTGCTAGGAGTATTAGGTGGGTTGTTGTTGCTGGGAGTGTCAGGTGGGTTGCTGTTGGTGGGAGTGTCAGGTGGGTTGCTGTTGGTGGGAGTATCAGGTGGGTTGTTGGGAGGCTTATCTGGTGGAGGATGAGCTGCTCGCTGCTGAGCTGCGATAGAAGTTTGTTTCGAGCACTTTGGTGGCTCAAGTGGATTCTGCTGCAACAGGTGCCAGAGCTATATCGATCATTCTACTACAAAAGTCCCGACCCGACCCTACGGGTACCGACCCTACCAGGTCTGGCTGCAAGGTCTGGCATTGTATTTCTTTTCTTTTCCGAGCACCTGAGTGCACAAGTGCTAGGTGAGTATAGCCATGCAACGTTGCTGAAGTGCTTGAGCACCCATTTTTTGTAGTTATGTTTTATCCCTTTTCTATTCGCATGCAACCCCCTACTGTTTCCCCGTTTTCCTTCGTCCCTTTTCTTCCACGCTACAACTCCCTTTCGATTTCTGCCTCCTCCCTCCTCCCTCCGTGTTGCCCTTTCTTTGCTTAAAAGTAGGCAAGAAGGGGCAACATGAGGAGGGATCCTGCATAAGTTGTCTTGGCAGCTTGCGGATTCGTATGGCATTCCAAAATCCTATGGAACGGCGATCATTCACACCAGAAGGTGATGCATGTATGTAATTATCCTGAAGTTCCTATACGTAGTATGGCACTTCGCCCTCATCCGTCCAATGGGAATCCTAGAAACAATCTGAATCATATGCAATTATATCCGTAGTCGATGGCAAAGTGTTAATATGTTTTTTCAGAACATCATACATTACTATTCATGATGACGCCTCATTTTATGGTAATCATGGATTGGTTCTGAATTTAATGCTCATGGATCATCCCTTAGTTGGAAACTTAGTATATTTAGTAGTGTAGTTGTTTAGGTATGCATCTCAAATCAAAGCCGTGTAGTTCCTATAATTCACTTCCAGTTTGCACCCCCCATATCTCACCGCGATTCAAGCAGTTCTTGAAGCTGGGAATGCGATCAATTCTCCTGAGAACCCGTTAGTGATTCACGCAAACCGATTCTTATCCCTATTTAACGCTCTGGAAACGTGTGTAATACGCCACGCCACCCAACATCCACTCTGTGGTTGATCTACTCACTCATCCCAATTAATTATGGTTGGAACTTTTGAACGCGTCTCACTGAGCTTCTTGATTGTGATTCGCTGAGGATCACGGTTCGCGATAGTGACAGCGCTGAGCGTGAGCAACTGCGCTTCAACCCCCACACATTTATTACGATGCGCCCACTTCACACCATACAAATGCCCACACCTTTTTCCTTGCAACACCATTCCCACATTTCCGAGCTCATTCACTAGCTTCCAACCTGCATCCTCTTTAGTAGCTAATAGAATTGATCATGGCGCGCCTGCTTACTGCTTTCCTTCTCCTGCTTGCCTTCGCCGTCACTCTCGCATCATTCGCTTCTACTGCTGCTGCTCGATCTGATCTACTTCATGGCAATGGGATGACTATTGACGGTAGGTTGCAGACCCGTGCCAATTATTTACGTGCGATAATAACGTGCATCTCGAGAGGTTGGCTCCATGTTATGGTAATGTGCATATCCGTGCGATGGTGACGCGCATCTCGAGCAACTGAGCACGTCCTCAATGCTTGGCTCTAGTAGAATGCCTGAAACGACAATGAATTGCACTCGCGTCGTACCTGCACACATTTTTGCTCCCTCACTTGTTTTCAGTCGAATTTTGTGCCTTTTTTTTTCCGAACTTTGAGTCTGTTCTTTAGTCGAAGCGCCTGACACTCCCTCCCTCCCTTTGCCTCCCCTCATTCCTTTTTCCCGGTCCCCTCGTCCCCTGCGCGAATATACGTGTCGGCATGGCGTGGCGGCAGGTGCCATCACGTATGCCGTCCCTCTGCATGTAGCTCAATCTCAATCTGCGGCCGCATACACCGAATGAGAAGTAACGCATTACCCTCTTCGCAGCATCAAAGTGCACCTTTCGGTGCCTACCGGGTGCCACGTAGCAAGCCAGAAGGCTGAGAGGGTACGCGAGGTCAGGTCGTGTGCACGTCATCAGGTACATGAGGCAGCCCACAAGCTCTGGGTACGGACCACTCGGCTCTACGCACTCGTCCGAAGGTGGAGCTGAGAGCGCATGGCCGGTAGCCAGAGGAGTGGGTTGTGGCGAGGAGTACGTGAAGCGGAAGCGCTGAAGGACCTGGTGCACCATGTGTGACTGAGTGAGGGTGATGGTGCGCCGTGGTCTGTCCCGGGTGATCTGCAAGCCAAGATAGCTCCGCAGCTCACCCAGGTCAGTGCAGGTGTGTCTCTCCTGCAGCTCCGCCTTCACAAGGGTCAGTGCCTCAGTGTCAGCAGTAGCAAAAACCAAGTCGTCGACGTACACGAGGATGTAGAACGGCGGCAGAGTAGTGTCGGTGCGTAGAAACAGCGACGGGTCAGCAGTCGAAGGTGCAAACCCAAGAGCCGCAAGTGTCGTCCTCAGTGTGTCGTGCCACTCTTGGGGCGCCTGACGCAGGCCGTACACTGGTCGCCGTAGGCGCCACTGGGTACCCGCAGGAAACGACCCAGTGAAGCCCTGTGGACGGCGCAACCAGATGGCCTCGTGAAGGCTACCCTGCAAGAAAGCTGTCGAGAAGTCGAGGGAGTGCAGCTCGTAGTCACGCTGAGCTGCAACGTGTAGCAACACCCGAAGAGTGGTCATCTTCGGGGTGGGGGAGAAGGTCTGAAAGAAGTCGACCCCCTCACGCTGACTGAAGCCTCGAGCAACGTAACGTGCCTTGAAGGCAGGCGGAGAACCCGGCGGCCGCTTCACCCTGAAAATCCACATGCCACTGACGATGTTCGCCCCAGGTGGGGGAACCTCGTCGACGTAGGTGCCTGTGGACTTCCAAGAAACCATCTCTACGTCCATGGCTGTCTGCCACTGAGAGGAGTACTCACCCGAAATCGCCTCCCTGTAGGAGCGCGGGGTGGGGATGTCAAGTGCATCCGGGTCTCCCTCAGGGGCAATCAGGATGGTCGCGTGATGGGGTGAAGCGGCAGCAAGGCACTCCAGCTCCTCCTGTCTGTCCTCAAGAACGTCACAGCCAAGGGCAGTACAGCCAAGAGCAGTCTCACCCCCGACGGACGGAGGACAGGCAGGGACAGGGTCAGAGAGAAGACTCGCAAGGTAGTCTAGGCGGTACACAGCAGCAAAGTCAGCGAGCTCAGCTACTAGGGCAGACGCAGTAGGAGACGAGAACGTAGGGTCCGTCACAACCGTAGCAAGAAGGCGAGTAACAGTCGGACTGGACGCACGAGCAAGGTCAGACGGAGGGTCAGCAACATCAGGCAGAGAGGACGCAGGAGGTAACGGTAGTACAACACGCTAAGGAACAGAGGAAGGACGGAGTGTCATATCGTGAGTGCCGGGGACAGCCGGAGCACGCGGACGATGAACATGAGGAACACGAGCACGGACAGCAACTCTAGGCTCAGGCTCAAGGTCAAAGCTAGACTCAGGCTCTCGACGCTCAGGGGTGGAAGCACGAGTCTCAGGCTCTCGACGCTCAGTCAGGGGCTCTGATACCGCAGTGTAAGGAGCAGGAGCAGGCAGTGGGGAGTGTGGTAGCAGCGGTGGCTGTGACTGGTCCGCTGGCGGACACAGCAACGGAGGAGTAGCACCTGCCACAGGGAAGCCAGTAGAACCTGGCGGAAGACTGAGAAGGTGGCGAAGAGCACCAGTAGCTCCCGTACCTCTAGCACGAGAAGCTCCTCCAGTACCCCCAGCAACACCTCCAGCACCAGTAGCACCAGCACCTCCAGCACCACGAGCTCCGACAGCGCCATCACCTCGAGCACCAGTAGTACCTCCAGTACCTCCAGCTCCAACGCCTCCAGCACCAGCAGTACCAGCACCTCCAGGGTCAGCAGCTCCCGCAGCTCCAGCACCAGTAGCACCAGCACCTCCAGTGCCACCAGCTCCAGTACCTCCAGCACCGGCAGCAGCTCCAGTACCTCCTGCACCAGCAGCACCTCTAGTACCTCCAGTAGGACCTCCAGGCCTAGTAGCTCCAGTACCTCCAGCTCCAGAACATCCAGAAGGACTCGCAGCACCCCCAGAGTCAGCACCCGAAGTCTCAGCACCCCCAGAGTCAGCACCCAAAGTCTCAGTACCCTCAGTCCCAGGACCCTCAGGCTCAGCACCCTCAATCTCAGCACCCTCAGTCTCAGCACCCTCAGGCTCAGTACCCTCAGTCCCAGCACCCTCAGTCCTAGCACCCTCAGTCTCTGCTCCAGTGTCCACAGCAGTAGGCTGCAGAGGCGGCGAAGACGGCAGAGGTGGGAACCCGAGGGGGGTAGCCAGACGCGGAGAGCAGGCACCCCCAGACTCACCACCCCCAGCCCCAGCTCCAGTAGTCTCAGCTCCAGAGTCCACAGCAGCAGGCTGCGGAGGCGGCGAAGACGGCCGTGGCGGGAAGCCCGGGGGGGTCGCCAAGCGAGGAGTGTGGCGAGTGGTCGCCGTGCCGTCGGCGACGGCGTCACCCCCCTCAGGTGAGTCAGAGGAGTCAGAAGAGATCTCAACTGGCTCATCCAAGGGGGGTGGGTCTACCTGGGACACACCTGAGGGAGCAGGACCCTGTGGGGGGAGGGGGTCTACCGGGGGGGGGACTGGTACCAGGAAGAGGGGTGCAAGGGGGACCGGGTGGGACGCGTGCGGGTGAAGTCGGTAGTAACAGACCGACTCGTCGAAGGTGACGTCTTGAGAGGACAGAACACGACGCGAGGCAGGGTGGTAGAACTGCCAGGGTGGAGCGTCGGTGGGGAAGCCCAGGAAGACACAGCGGAGAGTGCGAGAAGAGAGCTTGCTCGCTTTGGTATCGCAAACAAGGGAGAGCGCGCCCCAGACCCGAAACGACGACACATCACCAGGCTGTCCCGTCCAACGAAGTGTGGGCGAGGTCTCTGGAGCAGAGACACGAGGCCAAAGGTTGAGCTGATGCGCGGCGTATCGGACCGCAAACGGCCATAGGAAATGGGGAGCAGCCGCATGGATCATGGAGGTACGAGCAACCTCCATGATCAGGCCAATGCGACGCTCAACGATCCCATTTTGCTGCGGAGAGGCCGGAAGCCTGAACGACTGGGCGATGCCCTCATCCTGGCAGAACGTCTCAAGGACGCCAGAAGAGAACTCACCTCCCCTGTCAGAGTGCAGACGCAGGACTGGGAAGTCCTGATGAAAGTGCTCGTGTAGCTGGAGACGAGTAGCACGGATCCAGGGGATCAAAACACCGATGACATCCGCCTTGCGACGTAAGGGGAAGACTGTGGTGTAGCATGTGTATTCGTCAACAACCAGCAGGAAGTAGCGCTCTTGGTCCGTCCCACCGACGGGGGCCGGGCCCCACACGTCCAGGTTGGAGAGTCTGCAGAGGAGCAGTGGTCAGAGCAAACTCAGAGGAGTGAGGAGCGGCGCACTGCCGCCCCTCGACGCAAAGAAGGCACGGTGGCGCAAGTGAGTGCGGGAGGGTGGGCAGGGTCTCAGGGAGGCCAGTGACCAGGAGCCGGGAGTGCATGCTGCGCATACGCTGCAGGGAGGGGTGACCAAGACGGTGGTGCTAGCGCTGAGTCTCGTGCGTGAGTAATCTGCACGAGCAAGACGCAGCTAACTGCCCTGACGCAAACGCTCGACTCGACGCAGATACCTGACCTGACTCAGCCACTTGTGCAGACGCAGTGGTCAGTGTGTACAGACTAGACCCAGGCTGTCGAGTGAACGTAGCCAGGTGACGGCCAGTCCGGGAGCACGTACAGATCGCCACACGCTGCCCTCCAGGAATAAAGGTATCAACCCAGACATCCTGAATGGCAGCGTTGCTCACCAAGTTCGTCGAGAACGTGGGGAGGTGGAGACCTGGCAAAGAGCTGGAGGGGACTGCTGGACAAGGGAGGACCGTGAAGGCTCTAGCAGCCACTGGGCCCCCAGAGGGGTCAGCCAGTGAGACAGGGACATGTGCTGTGAGTGGTGTGACTGTGGTGCAATCACGGAAGAAGCAACGTGACGCGCCTGAGTCAATGGTGAAAGTGTGCAAGACCTCAGCTGAGGCAGGACCTGTGGTAGTAGACGCACTAGCACCTAGAGCGTCGGTAGACTCACGGGCACCTAGAGCTGCAGCAGACTCACTAGCACCTGGAGCGGCAGCAGACTCACTAGCACCTGGAGTGGCAGCAGACTCACTAACACCTGGAGTGGCAGCAGACTCACTAACACCAAGTGCAGCGGTCCTAACAGAACGATAACCTCCACCACCAGGACGACCTCGCTGAATAACCCACTCACGAAGCTGTCGAGGGGTGGGGTCTTCCGGGAGAAGCAGTGCCCGCTGCTGTCCACCCCTGGCCGCAGCAACTGCCGCGGAAGTGGCCATGACAGACAGTGACTGTCAGGAGTAGGTCCAGCACCTCCAGCTCCTACAGCGCCAGCAGCACCTCCTGCACTCCCAGCAGCACCTAGTAGCAAAAGTAGCAGCAGCAGCAGTAGTAACAGCAGCAGGGCGGTTCGGTGGGGCTGGGAGGCCGCACCTCCACCACTCCCAGCAGTACTCCCTCCAGCAGCAGCAGTAGCAGGGCGGCTCGGGCAGCAGCAGCAGCAGCAGCAGCAGCAGTAGACCGAGTAGCACTAGCTGTAGCAGCAGTAGTTGCAGCAGCAGCAGCAACAGTGACAGCTCAGGTTGGGCGGCGCGGCTCGGACAGGGCGGCGCGGCTCGGGCTCAGTGGCGGAGCAGCAGCGGCAAGCAGCAGCAGCAGCCGGCGCTCAGTAGCAGCAGCAGCAGCAGCAGCAGCAGCAGCAGCAGCAGCAGCAAGGAGGAGCAGCTGCAGCAAGTAGCAGCAGCAGTAGCAAGGAGGAGCAGCTACAGCAAGTAGCAGCAGCAAGGAGGAGCAGCTGCAGCAAGTAGCAGCAGCAGCAGCAAGGAGGAGCAGCTGCAGCAAGTAGCAGCAGCAAGAGCAGGGAGGAGCAGCTGCAGCAAGTAGCAGCAGCGGCAGCAAGGAGGAGGAGCTGCAGCAAGTAGCAGCAGTAGCAGTGCCAGTAGTAGCAGCTGTAGCAAGGGCAGTAGTAGCAGCAGCAGCAGTAGCACTAGCTGTAGCAGCAGTAGTTGCAGTAGCAGTGCCAGTAGTAGCAACTGTAGCAAGGGCAGTAGTAGCAGCAGCAGCAGTAGCACTAGCTGTAGCAGCAGTAGTTGCAGTAGCAGCAGTAGTACTAGCTGTAGCAGCACTAGTTGAAGTAGCAATAGCAGTGACAGCTCGGGCTGGGCGGCGCGGCTCGGACACAGTGGCAGAGCAGCAGCGGCACGTAGCAGTTGAGGAGATTTGAACAAGAATGGATGAACTATGAAATGAAGTGAGTACAAATATGAAACCCTAATTGGTTGTACCCCCTATGGGATACCCCACTATAGCCTACACAACAGCATAAGCTATAATGTTCTGACACACCCCCATAGGCAAAGTGGGGGAGAACAAGGGGTCACAAGACCAGTCAAGCAAAGTAAAGCAAAGCAAGCTCAGGGTGGATCACAAAGTCACCACACAGTCCGAGCACAGGGTCAAGGCCACACGGCCAGTTCACATGCAAGAGTACACACATATATATAAAGCTAGACAAGCAAGAGCAGGTATATATATATGTGAGAGTACAGGCAAGGTCAAGAGGAGAGCAAGTGAGGCAAGACGGGCACAAGACCCAGCTGAGTACAGAAGCGCTGATGATCACAAGGCGGAAGTGCCTTGGTGAAGACATCAGCAGTGTTGGCCTCAGAGGCCACGTACGCAAGCCGCAACTGACCACGTTGCTGTAGCTCACGAGCAAGGAAGTAGCGGAGAGCAATGTGCTTTGTTCTGTGCTCCAGTCGCTGCTCTCGACACAAGGCCAGCATGGCCTTGTTGTCTACGTACAGGACTGGAGGAGAACGAGGCGGCTCTCCAAGGTCGGTCAGCAGGTAGGTGAGCCAGCGAAGCTCCTGTGCAGCCATGGCCCCGGCGTAGATCTCAGCCTCACAACTCGAGCCAAGAACAGAAGACGAGCGAGTAGCCCGCCACGAAACAGAGCCGGAACCAAGGCTGAAGGTGTAACCCTGTGACGACCGCTGCGTAGCCTGGTCGTCAGCCCAAGAAGCGTCCGCGTGCCCAGTGAGAACCACTGGACTCCGCCCTCCAAGCACTAGCCCCATGCCCGACGTACTGCACAAGTAGCGCAACACCCTCTTCGCTGCAGCCATGTGCTCTGGTCTGTGTCTCCCAGGAGCAACATAGCGTGCCAGAATGCTGAGAGGGTATGCAAGGTCAGGTCGTGTGCAGGTCATCAGGTACATGAGGCAGCCAACAAGCTCTGGGTACGGGCCACTCGACTCTACGGACTCATCCGAAGGCAGAGCTGAGAGCGAGTGGCGAGTAGACAGAGGAGTGGCCTGAGGCGAGGAGTACGTGAAGCCGAAGCGCTGAAGGACCTGCTGCACCATGTGTGACTGAGTCAGGGTAATGGTGCGGCGTGCTCTGTCCCGGGTGATCTGCAAGCCAAGGTAGCTGCGCAGTTCACCCAGGTCTGTGCACGTGTGTCTCTTCTGCAGCTCGGACTTCACGTGGGCGAGTCCAGCAGTGTCAGCTGTGGCAAAGACCAAGTCGTCGACGTACACGAGGACGTAGAACGGCGGCAAAGAAGTGTCGGTGCGCAGAAACAACGACGGGTCAGCAGTAGAGGGAGCAAACCCAAGAGCCGCAAGCGTAGTCCTCAGTGTGTCGTGCCACTCACGCGGTGCCTGGCGGAGACCGTAGACTGGCCGTCGGAGGCTCCACTGGGTGCCAGGAGGAAAAGTCCCAGTGAAGCCAGGTGGACGGCGCAGCCAGATCTCCTCGTGCAGGCTACCCTGCAAGAAAGCAGTACTGAAGTCAAGAGAGTGGAGCTCGTAGTCGCGCTGAGCGGCTATGTGCAGCAGCACCCGAAGAGTGGTCATCTTCGGGGTGGGAGAGAAGGTCTGAAAGTAGTCAACTCCCTGCCGCTGACTGAAGCCACGAGCGACGTACCGTGCCTTGAAGACAGGTGGAGAGCCCGGCGGCCGCTTCACCCTGAAGATCCACATGCCACTGACGATGTTCGCCCCAGGAGGGGGAACCGCGTCAACGTAGGTGCCTGTGGACTTCCAGGACGCCATCTCTGCATCCATAGCTGCCTGCCACTGAGAGGAGTAGGGACCCTCTACGGCCTCCGCGTAAGAGCGCGGAGTCGGGATGTCTAGTGCATCCGGGTCTCCCTCAGGGGCAAGTAGTACGGACACGAGATGAGGTGAGGCAGCTGCCAGACACTGGAACTCCTCCTGCCTGTCCTCAAGGACGTCCGTGCCAAGGGCACACTCACCCCCGACGGACGGAGGACAGACAGACTCAGACTCAGCAACAAGACTAGCAGCGTAGTCTAGACGACAGCGAGCAGCAAAGTCGACGAGCTCAGTAACTAGGGCAGACGCAGCAGTGGACTCAAAGGAAGGGTCAGTGACAACAGTAGCAAGGAGACGCGTGACAGTAGGACTGGCAGCACGAAGAGAGTCCGACTCCGGGTCGGGAAGAGCAGGAAGAGAGGACTCAGGAGGAGAAGGCAAAGGGGCACGCAGAGGAGCAGTGGACGGACGCAGAGACATCCGGTGCGTGCCAGGGACAGGAGGAGGACGCTGACGCGAACCGCGACCACTAGTGCGAGCAGCACGGACAGGCGACGCAGGGCGAGACGCAGGCTCACGACGCTCAGCCAGACCTCCAGTAGGACCAGTGTAGGGAGAAGGAGCAGGCAAAGGGGAGGTAGGCTGCAACTGTAGCTGGGACGAGACAGGCTGTGGACACTCTAAGGGAGGAGGAGGACCAGTAGAGGGTGGAAGACCAAGAACCTGCTGCAGGAGTGGCACGAAGTACGGTCGAGGCCGCGCGGCGACGCTAGAAGCAGCCGGGACAGCACCAGAACCCTCAGCAGGAGCACCCGCTCCAGCAGCACCACCAGTAGCTCCAGAACCTCCAGCAGCACCAGGAGCACCCCAAGTAGGACTGCCAGCAGGAGTCTCAGCGCCAGCACCCTCAGCAGCACCAGCTCCAGTGCACCCAGGACGAGCACCTCTGGGACCCGCGACCGCAGCACCCTCAGCAGCCGAAGGACCTCCAGCACCAGCAGCACGCCTCCAGCGCCGGGCAAACCACTCACGCAGCTCCTGTGGAGAAAGTGGCTCCCGGCGAGACGAAGCACTCGGAGAACCTCCAGGCGAAGCACCTCCAGGCTCAGCACCGCCAGGCGTAGCACCCCTAGGCTCAGCACCCCCAGACGTAGCACCCCTAGGCTCAGCACCCCCAGGCTCAGCACCCCTAGGCTCAGCACCCCTAGGCTCAGCACCCCTAGGCTCAGCACCCCCAGACGTAGCACCCCCAGGCCCAGCACCCCTAGGCTCCGCACCCCCAGGTACAGCACCCCCAGCCTCAGCACCCTCAGCAGCACCAGAGTCACCAGTGACCTCGACAGGCTCGACCGCGTCTACCTGGGACACACCTGAAGGGGCAGGACCCTGAGGGGGGAGGGGGTCTACCTGGGGGGGACCTGGTACCAGGAAGAGTGGGGGTGGGGGGAGGGACGGAGTGCGGTAGGGGAAGAGGCGGTAGTAGGGGACCGACTCGTCAAACGTGACGTCCTGGGAGGACAGAACACGGCGAGAGGTGGGGTGGTAAAACTGCCACCCAGGCGCGTCAGGGGGGAACCCCAGGAAGACGCAAGGAGCAGCACGAGGGGATAGTTTGTCCGCAGACAGGTCGCGGACAAACGCCCGAGATCCCCAGACCCGGAACGCCGACGCATCGCCAACCTTCCCCGTCCACAGCAGGGCTGGGGAGGTCTCCGGCCTGGAGACCCTGGGGTGGAGGTTGATCTGATGCGCCGCGTACCTCACCGCAAACGGCCACAGAAAATGGGGGGCAGCCGCATGCATCATAGACGTACGAGCGACGTCCATGACCATGCCAATGCGGCGCTCAGCAATCCCATTTTGCTGCGGTGAGTCCGGAAGCGTGAAGGTCTGACGGATGCCCCGTGCACGACAGTAGGCACGCAGAAGGCCAGAGGAGAACTCTCCGCCTCTGTCCGAGTGCAGACGCAGAACAGGAAAGTCCGAGCCGAAGCTCTGCCTGAGCTGGAGACGAGCTGCGCGGATCCAGTCGATCAGCACCTCAGTGACATCACCCTTGCTGCGCAAGGGGAAGACTGTGGTGTAACGCGAGTAGTCGTCAACAACGAGCAGGAAGTAGCGCTCGTGACCCTGTCCACGGACGCGGGCTGGGCCCCACACGTCCATGTGAAGTGTCTGCAACGGGGCCTCTGTCGGAGGAAACTGGGAGGAGTGAGGGGCAGCACGCAGGCGCCCCTCGACACAGGGGACACAGGCAGGGCCAGGGCCCTGAGGAAGGGGAGGGAGGGACCGGGGGAGACCGGACACAAGAAGACGGGAGGCCATACCTCTGAGCCGAAGCAGAGAGGGGTGGCCAAGGCGGTGGTGCCAGAGGAGAGTCTCGTGAGACAGGAGACGACACGAACAGGGGGCAGACTCAGGACCAGACCTGGACGCCGCAGCAAACACCTGACCCGACGTAACTACCCTACCAGACTCAGCAACTGGAGGAGACGCAGTGATCAGAGTGTACAGGCTCGACCCCGGCTGACGGGTGAACGTAGCCAGGTGTCGGCCTGTGCCAGCCTCTGTACAGTGGGTCACTCTCTGACGTGCAGGAGTGAACTGGTGGACCCCCGCATCCTGTAGGTCAGCACCACTCACCAGGTTCGTAGAGAACGAGGGGAGGTAGAGACCAGACAGGGTGCCAGAGGGAGCCGCCGGACACGGGAGGACTGTGGAGAAGCGAGACAGGACAGGACCCCCAGAGGGGTCAGCCAGAGACACTGCAACCGGTCGACTCAGCGGTGTGAGTGTGGTGCGGTCCCGAAAGAAGGAGCGAGACGCCCCAGAGTCAAGGGTGAAGGTGAGGGAGGCCGAAGCCGACGCAGTACCTGAGAGCGCAGACTCACCAGTACCTGAGGACGCAGACACACGAGCACCTAGAGCAGCAGCGTCGCAAGCACCTAGGGCAGCAGCCTCACCAGGACCTAGAGCAGCAGTCTCAATGCCCGGATCGGGCGGGAAACACCGGTAACAGTCACCCTCATCACTAATAGACACAGCATACATGGCAGAGAGAATAGCATCAAAGTCAAGATCATAGATGGCAACACCCGCCCTAGACAGCTCGCCCCAGCGAGGGATCTCGGAGGCCTCCGGGAACTGGTGACGCCACGCGTCCGTCAGGCGGCCAAAGCAGCGCTGGGTGGGGTGGGGACCCCCACACTGCTCACCCGCACGGTCGCCAGTGCGCAAAACGTAGGAGCACGGACCAAAACCCCCACCCCGCTGACGCGCAGTGTACCACTCACGAAGCTGCTGAGGGGACAGGGTGTCACGACCACGCTGCTGCTGCTGGCGCGAGCCACCACCGGAGCCACTCCTCTGCGAAGACCCGCGACCAGCACCACCGCCACCCCCGCCGCCTCCGACGCCTCCGCCGCCTCCGCTACTGCCGCCGCCTCCGCCTCCGCCGCCGCCTCCACCTCCGCCACCTCCACCACCTCCGCTCCCACCGCCACCGCCGCCGCCACCTCCACCTCCACTGCCGCCACCGACCCCTCCACCCCCACCTCCACTCCCACCGCCACCCCCACTCCCCCAACTGCCGCCACCTCCACCTCCACCGCCCCCGCTCGCTCCTCCAGCGCCCTTGCCCCCCTTGCCCTTGCCAGAGCGGCGTCTCCCGCTAGGGGCAGACGCCGCACCGACCGACTCAAGAACAAGGAGGTCGGCCGCAGCAGCAGAGGCAACAGAGGGCAGAAGGGGGGAGGGGGAACACCCCTCAAAGATGGGGGTGCGCGGGTCACCACGAGAGGCCCCTACAGCGACTATGCTCTTCTCGGCCGCTAGGAGGGACTTCTCGAGGAGGTCAACAGTGAGAGTGGTGGGACAGACAGAGAGAAAGTGGTCCCTGACTACGCGAAGGGAGTCAGGAAGGCGAGTGACTATGTAGTAAAGAGTGATGTACATGGGGGGGGGGTTCCTGGCGCAGAAGTCAGGAGGGAGTGCAGCGCGGTAGCGAGTGTCACTAGTGCGGAGGTGCGTAATGAGGTCAGTGACTGTGGGAAAGGCAGTAAGATCAGGAAAGAGGTACGGTAGCATGAGACGGCTCAGTGCAGCAGTGGCAGGGGAGGAGTAGCGCGCAACTACAGCGTCGTACAAGGTCTTAGCACTCTTGTACTGACTAAAGTGCGCACGCTCGGAGGTAGGGAGGTGGCGACGCACAGCAAGACGTGCAGCAGCGTCGCGCGTGGCCCACTGGGAGCGAACAGTGGCGTCAGCATCAGCAGCAGGGGCAGTGGAGGTGCCAGAGGTGAGGTCAAAGAGAGAGAGGCCGTCTGCCCTATCGCACTGTAAGAACAGCTGCAGGTCATCTACCCAGACCTCAAAGTCAATGGCCCTACCCTCAGCGTCAAAGGCGAGAACACTAGGGGTAGCCATGACCCTAGACGACTAGCAGCGCAAACAGTGGGGTGAGGACAGTGCAGTGAAAAGGCGCTGTGCTCACCAGACTGGGCAGGTCGGGCGGCCCTGAAGGAGGGCGGCGCGGCGGCTCGGCGGCTCAGCTGCTGGGCGGCCCGGCGGCTCGGCGGCTCCGCTGCTGGGCGGCTCGGCTGCTGGGCGGCTCGGCTGCTGGGCGGCGCGGCCACTGGGCGGCTCGGCTGCTGGGCGGCTCGGCTGCTCGGCTGCTGGGCGGCTCGGCTGCTGGGCGGCTCGGCGGCTCGGCTGCTGGGCGGCTCGGCTGTGCTGCTGCAGGGCACGGGGCCGCAGGTAAGGGCGGCGGGGCCGCTGGTAAGGGCGGCGTGGCCGCGGGTAGGGTGGCGGGGCCGCAGATACGGTGGCGGGGCCGCAGGTAAGGTGGCGGGGCCGCAGGTAAGGTGGCGGGGCCGCAGGTAAGGTGGCGGGGCCGCAGCAGAGGGCGGCGGGGCCGCAGGTAAGGGCGGGGCCGCAGGTAAGGTGGCGGGGCCGCGAGGAAGGGCGGCGGGGCCGCTAGGTAGGGCGGCGGGGCCGCGCGATGGGGCGGCGGGGCCGCGCGATGGGGCGGCGGGGCCGCGCGATGGGGTGGCGGGGCCGCGAGGAAGGGCGGCGGGGCCGCGCGATGGGGCGGCGGGGCCGCGCGATGGGGCGGCGGGGCCGCGCGATGGGGCGGCGGGGCCGCTAGGTAGGGCGGCGGGGCCGCTAGATAGGGCGGCGGGGCCGCGCGATGGGGTGGCGGGGCCGCGATGGGGCGGCGGGGCCGCTGGGTAGGGCGGCGGGGCCGCGCAATGGGGCGGCGAGGCCGCGAGGTAGGGCAGCGGGGCCGCTAGGTAGGGCGGCGGGGCCGCTAGGAGAGAGGCGGCGGGGCCGTGAAGACGGGCGGCGGGGCCGCGGAGACGGGTGGCGGGGCCGCAGTGCAGGGCCGCTAGGGCGGCTCGACGAAGTGAGGGCCCGGAGCGCGACTCGGGCTGAGCGCGCTTCGGGCAGGAAAAAAAATCGATGTGGTGGGCCCTAAGCACAGTTCCCAAGGGGGAACCTGCTCGATACCATGAGGAGATTTGAACAAGAATGGATGAACTATGAAATGAAGTGAGTACAAATATGAAACCCTAATTGGTTGTACCCCCTATGGGATACCCCACTATAGCCTACACAACAGCATAAGCTATAATGTTCTGACAGCAGTAGCAGCCGGCGCACAGCAGCAGTAGGCGCGTGCGGGCTGTGAGCTAGCAACCTAGGGGCGCGCAACAGGTGCGCGCGGAGCAGCTCAAAAGGAGCGCGCAGCAGGTGCGTGCTAGGGGCTGGCGGGCAGCGTGAGTGGCGCGCGCAGCAGCAGGAACGAGGGGGGACCGGGCGTAGGGGCTGACGGGCCGCGCGAGAGGCGCACTGGCCAGCTAGAACGCGGTCAGGGGGGGTCGCACGTGACTAGGAAGAAAAAATCGCGTCTAGGGCAGAAAAAGGAACCGTCTCGCCTAGGGCACGTTTTCACATTTCGCGTTTCTCCTAGGGGCACGACTCGGGCAGCAGATCGAAATAGTAGTGGTGGGCCCTTTTAAAAATTCGGTCCTAAGGAGCATTGTGCTCTTAATACCATGTTAGAATCACTAGCTAGGTGGGGAATGTCGATTAGGTAAGGGAGGGGGATACAAGACTATCGAGAGTGGAATGTTGTACCCTCTAAGGAAAGAACCCTACACAACCTAGAGTGAAATGAACAGAACAATGTGTTTTGACACATTTGTCACTGACAAATTCTCATGGAAGATTGGTACTGCTGAAAAATTAGGTGGATCTAGGTGCCCTAACACGCACTAGAGCAAGCGATTATGCACCCTGTGTTCTTGATGCTTCCCATAATCTCACTCCACTTTTTTTTTGCTCACACTTCATAGCATGCACAAAGTGCTAGATTGCGCGCACACAAAGCACGCACGCATGCGCGCGTGCGCCACAGACAGACAGACAGACACACACACACACACACACACACACACACACACACACACACACACACACACACACACACACACACACACACACACACACACACACACACACACACATATACGCACACACAGAGATACTCTCACACGATTGTTAAGGAGCTGATTTTCATAATTGTACCAGGGGCATCATATGCACAGAGTCAAACGTGTACGCCGAGCACTGGAACGAGACTGGTAGTGACGGGAGAAGGGTTGTGCAAGATTTGAGCAAGGGTTGTGCAATCCTGGATCTTGCGTTAGTTGGGAACTTTGTATATTTGTTAATATTTAGTTATGTATCTCAAATCAAAGGCATGTAGTTCATATAATTCACTTCTTGTAGACTCCCCCGCATCTCACGGCGATTCAAACAGTTTTTTTGGCGTAAACCACGAGTCATGTATTCTTCTGGGTGATGTGAACAAAGTGGCGGTTGCTGAAGGGTAGATGGTTCACGTAATACTCAGACTCCAAGAACTAACGCAATTCTAATCTGGAGTACCCTACTTGTAACCATACTCTCAGTGCAGATTTATAGTTAGATGCTCACTTGCAACCAGGATTCCTGGTTCCAGTTCCCACAACCACTACTGAAACTGGAAACGGGGCCCCATAATCCACAGGTCTAATCTCGGGCAGTCAGGGTGAAATAGAAATGTGTACCGCTGATGAAACACCACGGCTTGTGAACGCGATCACCGTTTGCGACTCAAGCAAACCGATTCGTATCCATATTGAACGCACTAGAAGCGTGCGTAACACACCACACCACCCAAGGTTCGCTTCGCAGTCAAGCGACTCATTCAAATGAATTATGGTTGGAACGCGTTTCACCGATTGTGATTCGCTGAGGATAGCGATTCACGATGCTGACCACACCGAGCATCAGAAATTCCGTTTCAACCCATTCATTCACTCACATCCACCACAATCCGCCCTCTCACTCCATACAAATAACCACGCATTATTCCTTCCCAACACCAGCCCCACACTTCGAAGCTCTTGATTCACTCGCTTCCAGCTAACTCCATCCTCTTCACTAGCTACTGGTAACAACCATGGCGCGCCTGCTTACTGCTCTCGCTCTCCTGCTTGCATTCGCCGTCACTCTCGCATCATTCGCTTCTACTGCTGCTGCTCGATCTGTTCGGCTTCCTGGCAATGGGATGACTGCCAATGGTAAGTTGCAGACCCGTCTACTTACCATCGTCACCGCACGGTGCGGTGGCAAGGCGCAGACCCGTGCGGCGGCACGTCGCTGACCCGTGCGATGGCACGTCGCAGATCCGTGCGAGAAGTCGCAGACCCGAGCGATGGTGGCGCGCGTCTTAAAAAGCTGAGAAAATCCTCCATGCTTGGCTTCAAGAAGCGTGACAATGAAAGGCACTCGCGTCGGTACCTGCACAGATTGTTGCTTCCTCACTCGCACTCCCCCCCTCCCTCAACTTTCCCCACCTCCCACATCCCCTCCTCTCAACGTGTCCAGCTATTACTCCAGCCATTCACTCTCTGCACGGGCAATGACTTTTGAGTCGACTCAAACGTCACCTCGAATTAAAAGTCACCGTGTCAAGCGGCAACTGCACCACTCCAGCAACTTGTACTCCAGCCATTCACTCTCTGCACGGGCGATGACTTTTGAGTCGACTCAAACGTCACCTCGACTTAAAAGTCACCGTGTCAAGCGGCAACTGCACCACTCCAGCAACTTGTACTCCAGCCATTCACTCTCAAGAGTTAAGCTTTTGAGTCGACTCAAAAGTAGATTCACTCTCAAGAGTTACCTCTCAAGAGAGACAGGCTCTGCACGGGCCATCACTTCTCCCTCTGCACCCCCCTGCATCCGACCAAGCTTCACGTCCCCACCCTCCGACCATGCCTCACGTCCCCCCGCCGCGAGAAAATGGTGAGGGAAAGCACCGTGCCTCATTCCCTTTCCCCCACGCCCCTCACCCCTTTCCCCTGTCTCTTCCTCCCCTGCGCGAATCTACGTGTCGGCATGGCGTGGCGGCAGGTGCGCCGGGAGCGGTAGGCACCGCCAGCGGCTCTATCACGGGAGAGAGCGCGCCGATTTTTTCTCAGCGCAGCGCGGGGGACGAGCAGAGCCGCCGCATACTCCAGGGGGGGTATCAGAAGCCTCCTTACTCTCCATCGAAGGCGTTAGATGGTAAGAATGGTCATGCCATGGCCGCACAAGTATAGACTTTGAATTGAAATTTCCCAATATATATATATATATATATATACATATATATATGTGTGTGTGTGTGTGTATATGTAATATTTATACGCATATATGTTTTTTTCCTGCTGTTACTGTATAGGAGCTGGTAATTTCGTGCTGCCAGCGTAGGCTAAGCAGCGCTGGTTATAGAAAGAGCATAACCAGCTGTAAGGGAAATCGCGGCCGTCCATATGCTCCTGACGCCCTTGATATCGATCATTCTCAACAGTCTCCCCCTTGCTGTCGCCCATTTTGCAGGCACGCTGTGTTCTGATGTGAAGCGTAAAGATTGCTCAGCGCCAAAGACGCAATTCTTTGGCTTGATCAAAGGCCCAAAGCCCACCTTTATTGAGATTCTCGAGTGCGAGAAAAAGCAACAGCAACAGCTCAAGGAGTGCAGGATGACATAGTGGTGAGTGGGCGACGCATGATGGTGAGAGGGCAATACTGCGGGGAGTTTCTTGCCGCACACACAGCGTGTCATGGGAAAGCCACGGTAGCTGTTCCTTTGGAGCGCGCAGCGTCGCAAGTATTGTCGCATGTGCCTTCATTTCCAGCCCGGTCGTACCCACCTACCCCGTGTGCATGTGATGTGGGGCTCAGCCCTCGTGATGCCAGCACGTGCGTTGAATGGAAATGTTTTTTAGGCGCCTCAAAACCCGGTTCGTACCCACCTCATACCCCGTGTGCATGGGCTGTGGGGCTCAGCCCTCACGACGCCAGCACGTGCGCCGCACGGAAAGGCCATACCAGCTCTCCCTTTGCAGCGGGCAGAGTCTGGAGAGTTTATAATGTAGGGCCCAACACGCCCGTGTGTGCATGTGCTGAGGAACTGACTCGTGCCACCTCTCTACCTTTTTCTTCTGTCCGCAGGTCCCTGCTTATCCAGCAGCCGCCAAGAGCAGCGCCTAGCAACACCTAGCGGGTCAAGACTGGAAGCTTGTGATAGTTTGTACCACTTATACTAGCAACGGCGGGCGAAAGACGAGGGGCTTCAGCTTGCTGCAACGGAGATTAATCTTGCGACCATGGGGGTGTTCTCATATTTCTCTTCTGGTCCTTCTGCATGGGTGTGCATTTATGCTAGTGTTCTCTATGTAGGTGAATGTAGGTATGGTGTTTTAAAATTTGCTGGGTGGGTGGTTAGAAGAGGTGGGTTATAGAGGATGTGCCTCGATGGATGTCAATCAGCCACATTCTGTATCGTATTGTAACAACTTCCGTCCAGTTAGCATATTTTTGCTTTTTGTTATATTCTAGCCAACGATGTGGTTACTGTGTATCCGCGTGCGCGAATCAGCAGCGGGTCAAGTGCCTAGTTGGAAGCGACGAGAGTCGCATCACTCGTGGCGCGAGGCGACTCAACGATTAAGGACTCCTTACGGAAGTAAAGGCGCCCCAAAACTTCGACGGATTTCTGCTGTGAAATGGATTGGAGAGCGACCTTCTTAGCAGCGTCAAATACTTTCCTGCCGAACATAATATGGACTAACACAGCACCATGTGAGCTAATATTGTTAGTGCTACTAATTCGCGTCACTGCACCTCGCCCGCAAATTGCCGCCAGCTTCGTCAGTAACCTAATGAGTAAGCTGGAGACTAATAAGTAGGGAGGTAAGGAAATCGTGATAGGGAGCGAGATATCTGCTTTGATGTCGGGCAATGAGGGCGACGTCAGGTTATACATTTCTCGAGTTAACAGTTCTTGTAACGTGGTTCAGGACGGTCCAACACGGTGAAAAGCGGTTCTCGACATTTACCGCTCTTCACCGTGTTGAAACGAAGTTGACCGCAGTGGGCGTACAAGAAGTTGTACAACCTGACGTCGCCCTGAGGAATCACGAAGTGATTTATCCCATCAGTTGTAGGGCGTGTCTCCATTAGCGAACACAGTTTAGGGACGTGTGAGGCGAAACTTTTCGCAATTGACTTACCCCGAATGAGCAGTCAGCTTTGTACGGTTTCGTTGATGGGTGTAACCTCGAAACAGAAAACGAACTCTCCAGAAAACATGCGAGTTCGGTTTGTTCGGACCGACATGTAATCTCGTGGGCGCCGAACCGAGTTCTCCTCCGAATCAAGGGTGTACAGTACAATCTTCAACATCCTTGCTGACGCAGCCTTGTGCCACCCAAAACGCGTACACAGCCTGTCGAATTGCTGCATGTACCGCTGTATGAAGCAAAGGTACCTTATAGAACCGCATTCATACGAACCCGTGAGACACGCCCTGACGGAACAGATGTTCTTCCATGCCTCCATGCTGGGTTCAGCCTATTTCACTCATTCCCGTGTCTGCTAGTCTTCATTCCCCTCCCCATCCACCACATACTTCCTCGAACCGCGACTTCGGAGTGCTTGCATCTAAGAGAAGAAATTCTGAGCTGTCAAACCGTCCCGTTTTACAAAGTCATACGAGTTTTCGAACAGCACGATCGCCGTCATGTTCAAAAAGCCGAGCGACGTTCGCGGGCAGCAGCGTCTGTCCGGAGCGGACAGAAAGAAGCTTCGGCGAAACATCCGAGACAAGTTTCCAGGCGCCACTGACGAGCAGCTGGACGCGATCCTGCCGCCCAAGGTGCTCCTTAGTAGTGATCATGCCGCCCAAGGTGCTCCTTAGTAGTGATCATGCCGCCCAAGGTGCTCCGTAGTAGTGATCATGCCGCCCAAGGTGCTCCTTAGTAGCTTTCCCGCTCCCCTCGTATTCCCCCCCGCGTAGTAGGTCCCCGCATGCGCCTCCTGATAACACGTCAGTTGAATCCCCGCCGTTCGTTTCAACAACCCCGTCCTTAATCCGCTCTGATGCTTGCGCTCTCCGGATTCCCCGCTGTCTTTACTGGTTTATTTGTTTTTGGATTTCCGAAGAGTTATTTTTTTCAAACGATATCGATTGATTTGTTTGGCGGTCCAGGCTGACGTGGCGGTGACGAGGCTGGTGAATCGCGTGCTGGTGTACGGACTCGACAACGGGCTGCCCATGCTCTTCGACTGCGACGGCCGCGGCACCGAGATCTACCCCACTGGTAACCACACTGAGATGTTACCACACGGCCATGTAACCACACCGATGTAACCACACAGATACTCATACAAAATTCTCCGCTCTTCCCTCCCTCCCTTCCCCGCCCCCTCCCCTCCCTTATCGCCCTCCTCCGCTCTTCACGACTTGAATTGTGCGGTTTGATCTTCGCCCTTTCCTTCAAATCTCCTTATTTGTTGTTCCCGCCGTCCATTGCACGTTCTTGCTTCCTGTGCGCCCTCCATTCCCGTCCCATGCTATCATTTCATTTCAATCACCTTCACCGCAGCTCAACAGCCATCTGCTGTTCACCCTCCTCATGTCAAACCCTGAACCCCTCAACTCCGGAGCTTCAACCTTATACCCTCAATTCCTGCCTCTCAAACCCAGTCCTGACACCCCATCCCCAATCGTTGCGATGTGGCTTGTGCCTGACCTGGTGCCGTGCTTCCTGCTCAAGGGGGGAACGTGTTGACTTTCGAGTCGACTCAACTGCCACCTGAAATCCCAACACTGTCACCTTAAGCCCCGAAACCCTGAACCCCTGTCATCCCAACCCCACACCCTATCCCTAATTGTTGCGATGTGGCTTGTGCCTGACCTGGTGCCGTCCTTCCTGTTCAAGGGCAGGCAGGGAGGGAGGTGATGACTTCCAAGTTGATGCAACAGTTGCCTTAAACCCCGAAACCCTAAAGCCCTGTCAACCCAACCCTCATACTCCATCCCATCCCAGTGTTTGCGCTCTGGCTAGTGCCTGACCTGCTGCCGTCCTTCCTGCTCAAGGGTGGGGAGGTATCCCGCTACGTGCTGTCAGGGGCTGACCTTATGGCGCCAGGCGTGCAAGTGAGTGAGAGTGAGGTGGGGGTTTAGGGTATTGCGAAGGTGGGGCAAATTCTAGGGTGCAGCGTTCTGTGTTTGCCGTTCTCCCGCTACGTGCTGTCAGGGGCTGACCTCATGGCGCCAGGCGTGCAGGTGAGGTTGAGGTTGGGGTATAAGGTATGCGAAGGTGGGGGGGAATTCAGGGTGCAGCGTCTTGTGTTTGGTATGGTACGTATCCCGCTATGTGCTGTCAGGGGCTGACCCCATGGCGCCAGGCGTGCAGGTAGAGTAACAGTGGCATTGTTTGAGGGGGAGAGAAGGGGGGAGGGAGGGTACACTTTAGGTGAGGAAAATGTAAATTGTGGCAAAATAGATGCCTCGTTGCCTGCTGTCTAGGGCTGACCTCATGCCCTCTCTGTTCCCCTCTACACCCCTCTACACCCCTCTGCACTCCTCTGCCCGTCAGGTGCCCGCGGAAGGCCTGCCAGGGTTCCGACCAGGGGAGGTGTGGTCTGTGAAGGTTCCAGGAAACTCCTGCCCCATAGCGGTATGTGCCTGATGCTCAACTGCCCTGCTCCGTGCTGCTCCGTGCTGCTCCGTGCTGCTCCGTCCTGCCTCCTGTGATACAGGAGGCACTGAGGTAGACAACAGGGAACGGAATCATTGTTTGATGCGGCACACCGTTTGAGTTGACCCGAAAACTCTCATCATTGCTTGATGCGGCAGAAGGCAATGTTGCCTTTCCGTGCTGTGCTGTGCTGTGTACCTTAGGCTTGCGTTCCCCACATTCCAATGCCGAGGTACATTGTGCTGCTCCATAAAGGCATTGACTTGTACCTTAGGGTTGGCTTGTATGTGAGGTCCCACAGATTCTCACTCATCGGGGAAGAGCTGCAAGATGGAGATCCTCTTAGTGAAGGCAGCGACTTGTACCTTATGGTTGCCTTCCCCACTGTGCTGCTCCTTACCTGCTGTTTCACACAAACAAGCCCCTCTGAGGGTATGGTTCTATCTGACGCTTTTTTGTGTGTAGAACACATCTCTGCGTTTTTACGTTTTGAGTCGATTCAAAGGATTGTTTTGACGCTCTTCGTGTACCGACTGTCCTCCCCCTCTCCCCCCTCTCTCCCCTCTCATCCCCACACATCTCCTATGCACGCAGGTGGGCATAACGATGGTGGGCAGTGCAGAGGCCGTGGGAGCTGGCATGAGAGGAAAGCTCCTCCGAATCACCCACTACTACCGCGACTCGCTCTGGTGTGCACTCCCGTCACACCCTCAAACGGTCCTTTGCATTCATTCATTCGGTGATACATGAATGAAAACATCATCAATCTCTTTCTATTCACTAGAGTTTTGAGGCATTAAATGTCGGTCTTCTTACTCTCTCAATCCACTCCCCTCATCCTTTTAGGACTCAAAAGTAGGCTTCCTGCGGGACCTGCTTGTGCCTGCCTGCCTGTGGTGCCATGCCTGCTCTGCTCCAGTCTCCACTTATGGAGCACCACCACATAACGATCCCTCCCCCCTTCCCATGCTCACAGGGAGTCAGTAGAGGGCTTCTATGTGCCCAACAGGGGCTTCCTGACAGACCTGCATGTGCCTGCCTGTGGTGCCGTGCCTGCTCTGCTCCTCCTGATGGAGTTTTGGGGCCGCCTCAAAACTAGGCTTCCTGCGGGACCTGCTTGTGCCTGTCCTCTCGTGTGTGTCTGTGCTGCTCTGATCGTTCTCCTGCTCTCACTCATGCCCATTTTCTCGTATCTCTTGTTTTTCCACCAATCCATGCTCTCAGGGAGACAGCAGAGGGCTCTTATGTCCCCAACAGGGGCTTCCTGCCTGCCGGACTTGGTCGTGCCTGGACCATGAGTGTAGTGCTTCTATAGCTGCCGAGGCCCATGGTGCCTCTCTCGTGTGCTCATGGTTAGTCCTATTCCCCGCCTGCCACCCCCTTCCCACTCGTACAGGGAGACAGCAGAGGGCTCGTACGTCCCAAACAGGGGCTTCCTGCCGGACCTGGTTGTGCCCGACCCTGATGCCCCGCCTGCTTCCTCAGAGGGAGCAGCACCTGAAGATTCGCCTGATGATGCACCTGATGACGATTTGGGTGCTACTGGGGCTGGAGGGGGGGAGGGTGAGGCGGGGCGAGGTGAGGGGAGGGAAGAAGCAGGAGCGAGGATGGAGGAGGGGGCAGCAGCAGCAGCAGCAGCAGCAGCAGCAGCTTCATCCGAGCACCTGTCAGAATCTCTGCAGCATCTGGGCATTCATGAGACCACTGCTGCTGCTGCTGCTGCTAATAATAATTCTGGTGCTGCTGTTGGGGGCAGCGAGGGGGAACAAATAGCAGCAGCTGCTGCAGAGGAAACCGCACCAGCACCAGCAGCAACAGCAGCGGCAGAAGCAGCAGCGGTGGCATTGACACCAGCACAGATGGACGAGTTGTTGGATCGCTGTCTACTGCAGGCCCTCTCCGTCTCTGTCAAACCCGCCCACCTGCCGCTGGGAGCTAGCACCCTCTGGTACGCTCCCTCTGGTAACCCTCCTCTGGTAACCACCCTCTGGTAACCCTCCTCTGGTAACCCTCCTCTGGTAACCACCCTCTGGTAACCCTCCTCTCAGGTGGCAATGACGCCAGCACAGATGGATGAGTTGTAGAATCGCTGTCTGCTGGGTCGTCTTCACTCATGCTTAGGAGGGGCACCACTGTCTGCTGCAGGCTCTCTCCGTCTCTGTCAAGCCCTCTCTCTGCAGGCTCTCTCCGTCTCTGTCAAGCCCTCTCTCTGCAGGCTCTCTCCGTCTCTGTCAAGCCCTCCACCTGCCGATTTTTTAGGCGCCTCAAAAACTGTCTCTGTCAAGCCCTCCCACCTGCCGCTGGGAGCTAGAGAGACGCCTGAAAGGTTGTTTCATGTTGTGAGGCGCCTCAAAATCTGTTTCACATTCTTCAGCAGCTTGGGTTGTTGGTTACCAGAGTGTGCTAGCTGTCCCATGCTAATTCTCCGTGAAAGATTGCCTCCTTGCCCCTCCCTCGCTTCCACCCCCCCTGCACGGCAGGTCCAACACGAGGCCCATGGCATGCGAATCATGTGGTACCCTGATGCTTTCCCACCACCGCTTGCACTGCAGGTCCAATCACGTGCTGCCATGTGTCTGACACAAGGCGCATGACATGTGAATTATGCGATACCCTGATGCTTTCCCACCACCACGTGCATGGCTGGCAGGTCCAATCACGTGCTGCCATGTCGGCCGCCCGGCACAACAGTGGACATAAAGAAGTCGTCTCACAAGAAGCTGAGCAAGTGGCTGCATGCCAGGGCGGTTGAGGGGCTGGTGAGTGAGTGAGGGAGGGAGTGAGTGAGTGAGAGTGAGGGAGTTGTGAGAGTGAGTGACATTTAGGGGAAAGCTTCTTGCCTGCCTGCCCCCTGATGTATGCGTCAAGTAGGATAAGCACCTAAAGGAGTTCATCTCCTCTGCTATCAACCACCCATGCCATGTACCCACCCCTTCCTTTACACCCTTCCCACTGCACAAATCTATATACCTCTCCCCATCACCCCCCCCCCCCCCCCAAGATAAGCGGCAGGGAGGACAAGCACCGAAAGGAGTTCATCCTCTCTGCTGTCAACTACCGCCACCCGACCCTCATCGCCTTCACGCCAGACAAGACAAACAAGCCCGCCCAGACCCCTGCTGCTGCAACCCAAGACACATCCCCAGCCGCACCTGGAGCACCGACCACCACCACCGCCACCACCACCACAACCACCACCAGCAGCGGTAGCGGCAGCAGCAGCAGCAGTGGGGGGTTGACAGTAGAGGAGGTATTCAAACCCACCCACCATGTGTCAGCCATTTTCGAAGCCGTCGGTCTCGACCCACACGCCTACTACTCCCCCTCGGCTGCTCGTGAAGCTGCTCTTTCCTACATCTCTCTCCACTCCCTCACAAAGCCCTCCGACCCCTCTATAGTCATCCTCGACGCACCGCTCTGCGACGCACTGTACAAAGGCGCGATAAAAAAGGGCGCCGCGTACCCCACAGAATGCCACAAGCGGGACGTGGGTCCCACTATAGTGAAGCGCATGCAGGCGCATCACAGGGTGGAGAGGGCGGGGAAGAGTGTGGTGCGCAAGGGAGGGTTGGTGCCGGTGCAAATACTGGTGGAGAGGCGGCAGGGCAACAAGAAGGTGACGCGGGTGTCGGGGCTGGAGGCTTATCTGGTGGAGGCTGAGCCTCTCGCTGCTGAGCTGCAGAGGAAGTTTGCTTCGAGCACGTCGGTGACTGAAGTGCCAGGTGGGTCCTATAGAGGGGTGGGCTAACAAGAATTGTGGCTAGCAGGGGTAACAGGTAGCGGGACGGGAGGCTTATCTGGTGGAGGCTGAGCCGCTCGCTGCTGAGCTGCAGAGGAAGTTTGCCTCGAGCACATCGGTGACTGAAGTGCCAGGTGGGCTGCTGTTGCAGTAAATGGGTGCTGGGTTGGTGTTTGTCACAACAGCTGGGGGGGCTAGCAGGGGTAACAGGTACCGGGAGGCTTATCCGGTGGAGGCTGAGCCTCTCGCTGCTGAGCTGCGGAAGAAGTGCGCCTCGAGCACATCTGTGGCTGAAGTGCCAGGTGGGTTCAGTCAGTCTGCAACAGGTGCTGGGGCGAAGGCAATCCAGGGTTAATGGTACTGGGTCCAGCGTCAGTGGCTGAAGTGCCAGGTAGGCGCTGCTGCTCCAGTTGTGTCAGGTGGGCATTGTTGGTCTGCCAGGCGATTCGGATGTGTCAGATGGGCTTTCGTTGCAACAGGTGGGTGGGTTCTGCTGCATCAGTAGTACACTACCCTGCTCTCTCCCTCTTCCCTCATGCATTTATGCACCCATGCACTCATCCATGGTCCCATACACCCATGCAACCATCCATGGTCCCATGCACCCATGCACCCATCCATGGTCCCATGCACCCATGCACCAATGCACTCATCCATGGTCCCATGCACCCATGCAACCATGCACTCATCCATGCACGCATGCATGTATGTATCCACACAAAGCAGGCAAGAAGGGGCAGCACGAGGTGCTGTTTCAAGGAGCGGCGTTTTTCATCCTTTCCATCTTCTACCCCACTCCTCCCGTACCCTCTCGTTTCCTTGTTTCCTCTCTGTCTTCCTTTCCATGGCACACATGCACCCATGCACATGAAGCAGGAAAGAAGGGGCAGCACGAGGTGCTGATTCAGGGAGGGGTGTTAGACGAGTTGGCTCGGCTGCTAGTTGATGTGCACGGCATTCCCAAGTCCCATATTGAGGTACTCGATAAGACCAGGAGGTGATGTTAGGAGATAAATCTATATGGAACTTTTAGGAGTTACATGGAAGGTGGCATTGGCACACTTTTTGGGGGGAAGGGTAAGAATGGGAGAAAGGGGGAGCACGAGTGGAGGGGATCTCATGTACCGTAAATGGACTGGGTGTGTTAAAGAGGATGAGGGAGATGACTGAGAGAGGAGGGATGGGGGGGAGGAGGAAGTTTGTCGGGAGGGACAAGCGAGAGATGAGGATGACGTGGAATGGGATGAAAGGAGAGAATAAAGGAGCAGGGGGTATCTCGAAAAGGAAGAAGATGTTTCGATGGGCATTGGGAACGAAACTTGGTTAGCAGGGCTTTTGGGTGTCTCCTCTTCTGTATAACTTCCGCTCTTGCCCATGTCACTCCTTACCCAGATTTAGGACAGCCCAGGAGGTGGTCGAGGGGGTGGTGAGGAGTGTGGAGGGAGGAGATGATGGTGTGTAGGAGGAAGGATAGGCTAACAGGAATGATACAAGAATAACCCAGAAATGTTGCATATATCATCACTATTACAACGACCCTCCACATTATTCCCCTGTTCACTACCACACACGCACTCCCATCAACCCCCCTATCCCCTCTACTTCCCTTACCCGCGATGCTAGTAGGCCAAACGCATCGCCGCGATCGCACAGGCGAAATGAATGCAACCCACAGAAGAAGAAAGAGCGTAGCAGGACTTCGAAGCAGCACAACAAGAGGTTATACTCCTTCGCAGTCAGCTTGCACCCTCTTGTGAGTGTCACCAAGAGGTTCCCACGATTCCTTCTTGTGAGGTTGCTCGTCGTGGCCCACCGCTCCCTCGGGAAACTCGCCGTGATTTCAACTTGAGCGTTTCTACTACGGGAGTCCGTCCGTCGGGCGTGCAATCGACAGGAACCGTTTGAAGAACGCCACGGAACGTCTAGTCGTCGTGGTGCTCATGGTGATGGTCGTCGTGATGGTCGTGGTGCTTGTGGTGCTCGTGGTGGTCGTGGTGCTCCTTCTTGGGCGGCGACGGCTTGGGCGACGGCTTGGGCTTGGGCTTGCACGCCTCGACGCACTCGCCGTACTTCTCCTCGCACATCGGGGCCTTGTACCACTTGAGGCACTGGCGACGACGGTACAGGCACCAGTCCTTGCAGCCCCACTTGCCGTACTTGCAGTTCTTGAACGACCGGTACGCCTTGCGCTCGCACATGGTCGAAATCGTCTCGCACGTCTTCTTCTCGTCCGCATCCTCCGCCTTCGCGACGCAGGCTTTCTCCTTCTCGTCGCACGCGGCGTACTTGATCTTGTACTTCTGAATGCACGTCAGTTTTGGCTTCGGCGGCGATGGCGGCGGCGACGGCTTCGGCGGCGACGGCTTTGGCTTTGGCTTCGGCTTCTTGTGATGATCGTCGTCGTGATGGTCGTCGTGGTGGTGATCGTCGTCGCCATGATGGTGGTGATCGTCGCCCAAGAATCGCCTGGCGGCGACAGCTCCTGCAGTTGTCAAAACGCGACGGGAAATGCGTCAGAATTATTTAAAACGATTCGTGTGGAAACTAAAAAATCAGCGAAATTGCCAGACACATGAAGGCAGCGGAATGACGGTCACCGTCATTTACGGTACTCACCTGATGCCTCCGCGCTGGCGACGGCGCTTGAATCCGCGTACGCGGAGGGCGCAAGCAGGGCGACCAAAAGTGCGGAAACGGCGACGAGAAGAGCGAGGAGCTTCATCGGAGCCATCTTGAAGGTGCACTGAGCAGGTGTGTGACCTCGAAACGACGCTTGGATTTGAAGTGTTATGACGGTTAGATTTCCAGCCTCAATTTATTCTCGAAATTTGCCCCCCAGACCAGATGCTCCTCTCTTCCCCCATCAAGCCTCAGGCAAAGCGCCGACATTCTGATGGCCAAAGCCGCGGCTCGGATTGAAAGGTGTGCCAATTTATGGGCAGTCGAGAAGAATTGCACATGAAAATAACAATTGTAGACTGGAGAAAACTCTACATTCTCTCAATCGCCTGTTGAAATTCCGCCTCAGAACATTACGATATATAGCGCAACTACCACGACATTATGTTTGTTTCACCCAACAACTACAATCTGCACGGGGCTGGTTTTGTTACAAAAAACCACTTATCGAAGGCGCCTCGAGAGGGCGGTGTCGCCTTCGCGATTCGGTTTGTTGACGCTGTATTACTGCCTTGCCAAAGCCCTTTCACGCTGAAACCCGTCCGATGAACTCATATCGACGCCTGACAATAATCCAATGTCATGCATGCTGCCCGAAAAAAACAAAATACTGTATGGCGACCATTTTGCCACGCAACACATGGCAACAATTTTGCCAAGCTTGTCATCCTCACCAAAAGACCCCTCGCAGCAATGTAAGTACTGTATATGTTGAATGCGCGAAGCTTCTAAAACAAAAAAAGGCAAGCTACACAAAAGAGTTTATATCCAGCAATATTCCTTTCCATTTACGACCTCCCCATCAGGGCCTCAGATATCAGCCTAAAACACGCTGATTCCGCTGAAAATGCCGCTGTTATTTTTACCTTTCCTGAAAATTCATTATCCCTGTATATTTAGCACGGTTGTATCAGTTTAACGATGGCAGTTCTCACTGACAATTCAGTGTTAATGTGTACTAGCAACACTGATGAGTCAGTATAGTGTTGGAGAGAACACTGATCCACACTTGACCGATTTTCGGGGGGGGGGGGGGGGGGGGGGGGGGGGGGGGGGGGGGTACAGCACAGAGCACGTGAATACTGCTGACAGTGTGCGGCCCGCCTGAGATTCCCGCTCCACCACCACACACGAATAAAATTTTCGGTGCGCTGTATTGATTTTGGGTGCGCGCCGCTGTGTTTTGCCAAGCTGTGACACGAACGGTGAGTCAGCCACTAAGGTGTCGGTAAAACTACCCAATGAGAGCAGTGAAACCACATCTCCTGTAGAGGGGAACACCACGGCATTACGGCAGAAGTTGACGCTGATTCTAGTTAGACTTGTTGAATAGATTAACGTGAACATACCCCACCCCACTGAACTTTATCCTGTCCTGATGATGGGTCAGCATACCATTGGAAACATCACTGGGGGGTTTAGTATAACGCCAACCCTCAGCGCTGATCAATCAGCGCACAAGGGAATTTTTTTTTACACAGCACTGATTGATCAGTCTACCCTCAAACCAATCTGAGGCTCTGCTCCCCATTGTAGCCACCCTATTAACTGGGAAACATTTTCTCAGATTTACCTTAATTTAAATATTTCAACTCAGTTACTTTACGATACTTAGTAATTATGCATAAATGCATAACCAAATATAACATTGATGAACGACTTTCCCAACTCTAAATATTCAATGCAACCCAACATGGGGTGCAACTTTGAAGACCTGGCTCACCATAATTTGTCTATTTTATTGTCGATGTCCTTGGAAACCTGAATCATAGGGCGGCGTCTGCGCAGACTCGTGGTTTCACGCTGACGGATTCATCACCGGCGGCGACTCAGTTGCTTGCCGCCGAGGACGACGATCAGCCGGACGCCCCTGTCAGAAGAGTAAGCACAGTGAGGAGCCATAGCTAGGGTTTACCTAGCTAGGCAAGAGAGAAATGAGCAAAGGAGGATGTTCACTAGCAAGCAGGAGGATACATATAGGAAACCCTAAGGGGTCGTACTCACTACAGAGTACCCCACTGCAGGCTAGACAAACTACATTCTGACACACCCCCATAGTCAAAGTGGGGTATAATCAGCAGAGCAAGCAGTCATAGAGCAGGTTCACAAGTGCAAGCAAAGCTAGAGGCATTCACAAAGGGCAAGTGAGGAGGAGGAGGCGGGACTGTAAGAGGAGAGAAGATAGGAGGCGACGGCTGAAGCTGCAGACACACGGGCAACAGGAGCGGCTGGCACAGTGGCTACCGGGACAGCGCCCCGGGCTACTGGAGTAACTGGCTCGGCGGCTATGAGGAGCGGCAGGAGCAACGGACCCACGGGCGACAGGCGCAGCAGGCTCTCTGGGCTACCAGGACTGCGCCCCGGACTACAGGTGCTGCGGTCGACAAGACGGCAGCCTCCGCTCAACCTCCCCCAACTGTCCCACCCCCCTTTCACACACCCCTTGCTGCACCCCTAGCTCCACTCCCACGTCACCCCCCTAGCACCACTCCTTCTGCTCCCACACACCCACTCCCCTCAGCGATAGCTGCAGCAGTGGGAGACGGAGGAGGAGGAGGAGCAGGGGACGGCGGACACACCCGGCACCCCCTATAACCGCCACCCCCACACTCGCCACCCCCAAACCCTAAAACGGGTGGCACGGGGCAGGAGCGCGGGGGACGGCGCGCGGCCCCCAGGGCGCCACGACGGGGCAGCGGGGGGCCGCGCATTGGTTTTCGGGACGACGCGACGGGCTCCAGGGGGGGCGACGCGACCGTCGACGGGGGGGGACGCGCGGGTCCCCGGGGTGACGCGCGAAGAATGAAGCCGCCACGCGCCTCGGGGCGCACGGCGGGCAGAAAACCGCCATGCGCCCCGAGCGCGTGGCGGGAAGAAAAAAAAGCGTCGCGCGCCACGGGGCGCGCGATAGACAGGAAAGCAGCGGAAGCACGTGGGGCCCACAGGCCAAGAGCGTAACAGCTCTGATTCCATGTCAGAAGAGTAAGCACAGTGAGGAGCCATAGCTAGGGTTTACCTAGCTAGGCAAGAGAGAAATGAACAAAGGAGGATGTTCACTAGCAAGCAGGAGGATACATATAGGAAACCCTAAGGGGTCGTACTCACTACAGAGTACCCCACTGCAGGCTAGACAAACTACATTCTGACAGCCCCTCCACAGGGCGTGCGCTAGCAGAAATTTCCTGTCTGTTTGTCTGCAAAACATACCTTTTTTTAATGGTTTATCAGTTTTTTTTTTCTTCAGAAATTGAGTTTTGTAATATATGTTTGAGCATAAAAGTTTTTTTTTTGTTTTATCTGGTGTGAAAGACACAAATTTTCATGTTCGTCTGATTCACCAGACACATTTTCGGGTTTCGTCTGACACCAAAACTTTGTCCCCATAGGCGTGGCTTCAGCGTGTACAGTGCGTGTTTACTGGCTTCCCCCCTGAATACCGAAATGCACGTACTATACATTTCGCGGCCCGTCAACTTGGACGCTGCTTTTGCCAGCGAAGCAGAAGATGCTTTCGCCCCACGTGAATCCACCCAGAATGTGTTGCAACAAGTCACCCATGCAGGACCACCGCTGTGGTGCGTGGCTTGTGACGGCCAGTATCATTGGTCACCGTCATACAGCGCAGCTGGTGCCACATCCACAGATCATCGTTTTCGGTGCCTACGGAACCTTCAGAAAGCGCGCCGCGAAAAGACCACACACAGTGGTGCCACCCAGTTTCATTGTGCACCATGCGCGCTTCGTCAAGATGGGAAGCACACAGAACGTTGGGGTTTGAGGGGGCCTTCGTCTCCAAGGCTCTCTTGAGGGAGCCATTTCACACCTGGTTCTGTAGTGAACGATTTATTTTCCTCCCGTCTGGCTCCTCGCCATGGCGGACCTGGAGGAGGTAGCGGATTCAGCCATGCCTCAGGCACGTTCTCCGATGACGGGCCTGGATTTCCTGCGTAGACCCCAGCCTGCCGCCGCTGTAGTTAGCTCCCCGGTCCGCGGCCCGATAGCTTCGCCGGAAGTTCCCCCAGAAGTTACGCCTGTGTCGTGGCCCGGTGAGAATGCTCGACGGGCTTTCAGCAACACATCGCTAGCTTCCCCATCCCCATCGTCAAACCGTCAGGTGGCTACCCAGCGGCCACAGTCATCCGTTAGTGCATCTCGTTCTGCTCTGAACCCGCGCTTCCCGAAAATAGGTCGTTTCACCCAGAGCACGTTACGATTTGCAAAAACGCATGTCCCTCACGTTCGCATCACCACTAGACCCACGACGGCACCGTCGACGCCAACTCCTCCTACCCTCCATCCAACCGGCAATCCTGGCCCCTCTTGTAGTTGTGTTTTGGTTCCATATCCGGACAGTCTCATGGAAGAGCTGCATGCTAGCGCGAAACAATTATGGAATGGCAAACTCAAGTGGTTAATCATCACACAGCAAAGATGGGACGCCCTGCATGAAGTACAACATCTGTATGGCGTATGGTCCTCCGTCTTGGCATTATGGGAAGAACGGCGAAGGCGGGGTTGACATCCAGCGGCAGACGATGCGGAAGCATGCCCTCAACAAGAAGCATCAGGATGCTGTTGATGACAAGGAGGCGGCAAAAGGAAAGAAGGTCGCGCAGAGACGCATCGCCGAGTACGAAAACGACGACGGTGACCGATTGAAGCAACTCATGCTGTGCGTGCTGTACATCTGCAGGTCCGACTCCCCCATCTCCATGTTCGTCGGCCTGGTTCGCCTGCTTGCGGACTTGGGAACGCCTCACATCCCAGACAAGGCGATTGGCACATACCAAAGCGAGTGAGTTTTATTGAGAATTGTATACGGTTTTTGCTTTCCGTCAGTTATCTAAACGAACTGTTTTGTGCGTTTGCAGTTACTGCGGAGAGTCACTCTACAAAGGTAGTGAGCTAGACTACGGGGGGGTAGGCACGAATTACTAAGAGTGATCGTAGCTTTGCTTGCGTTCCTTAGCATTTGCACATTCACGGGAGAAGTTGGCAAGAGTTTCACTAGCAAAGTTGGAATTACAGAATGATAGAACAAGCAACGACAAGAATGACTACATCAGGCACCTAGCAAATCTGCAGCTAGCCTGTTCGACCGCCAGCACAGCATGGTCGACCGCCTGCCAGCGTTGCGTAGAGGAGCCGTAGAGCACAGCAGTGCGCACGCTCGAAGGTGCGCGCAGACGATTGGCCCGACTTGCATTGCTGTGCATCCGTCGGCTGTTGTCCGCACCTGACGAGCCACATCGACTTCGGGATACCAGCCCGAAGTCGCCTTCGCCATCGCGACCTTGACGACGTTTGCGTGCCTCCGCAGAACTCGTAGAGCAGGTTACCCGGTCGACCTGGTCGACCACCAGGTGCTCTGGTCGACCACCACTGCCTCTGGTCGACCACCAGGTGCCTCTCGTCGACCACAGCTCTTGTCGAGCTACCCCCTGGTCGACGGACCCCTTCCGTTGACAAGAACTGTCAGCGGTTGTCGCCGAGCTCCCCTCGTCGACCGCTGCTCACTTGTCAGGTCGACAGATTGCTCCGTCGATCTCCCGGTCGAACTGCAGGTCAACGGGCTGCTCCATCGACCTCCCGGTCGAGCTGCAGGTCGACGGGCTGCTCCGTCGACCTCCCGGTTGAACTGCCCCCCCCTGGTCGACGGCCCACCCGTCGCCCAGACCAGTCAGTTGCAGCTGTCGAGCTCCCTAGTCGACAGCAACACCACAGCGGTCCCCTGCAGCTCGACGAAGCCTGTCGAGCAGCTCTCCCACTATGAACGGTCGGCTGCTACTCCCGTACATCCGACCAAGTCATCGGCGTTGCCCAAGCGAGGGCGGGGCCAACACTCCATTCCTGGTAACAGTTACGGCTTCCGCGAGATGACCGAGGCTCTGGTCAACAACATGAAGGGAGAGCAGATGGGACACATCCAGGCTACACCCTTTCTGGGTTTGCAGCTGGACGACAGCACCGACCGACGACGGGGTAAGCACATGATTGCATACCTCACTTCTGTGCGAGACGCGAAGATCGTCACCAAGCCGTTTGGTCACTTAACCGTCGAGAAGTGTGATGCGTCATCCCTGCTGACCGTGCTCCTTGCGCACCTGGAGAACACTGGCATCGACTTGAACAAGATCACAGGGGTCAGCACTGACGGGGCAAACGTGATGCGGGGAGTTCATACGGGAGTGGCTACACAGCTCCGTTTTCGGGTGCCGCACCTGGTGACCATGCACTGCATTGTCCATAGGTATGTGCGATGTAAAGTATCGTGTTCATTGTTCTGTTGTTAGAACGTCAACATAAATACTAACGTTCTTTTTATTCCTTCGCAGGGAAGCACTTGCAGCGAAGGACGCTGTGGATGCCGTGCAAGATCTCTGCCTCGTCGAGTGTTTCGGGGCTAGCGAGCCAAAGCGAGCAAGCTCTCCTCTCGCACTCTCCGCTGCGTCTTCCTTGGCTTCCCCACCGACGCCCCGTCGTGACAGTTTTACCACCCGCGCGAGCGTCGAGTCTTCACCTTTAGCGAGTCTGTCTGTTTCTACAAGCTACAACCGCACGCGTCCCACCCGGTCCCCCTCGCGCCTCTCTTCCTGGTGCCAGTCCCCCCCCCGGTAGACCCCCTTCGCCCACAGGGTCCTGCTCCCTCAAGTGTGTCTCAGGTAGACCCACCCCCCTTAGTTGAGCCTCTGGAGATCTCTTCTGACTCCTCTCGCCCAGTTGAGGGGGGTGACCCCGCCGCTGACGACACGGCGACCACTCGCCGCTCTCCACGCTTGAAGACCCCTCTTGGTTTTCCGCCTCGACCGTCTTCGCCGCCTCCGCACCCTGCTGCTGTGGACTCTGGAGCTGAGCATGCTGGTGCTGAGCCTGGGGGTGCTGGGATAGAGGGTGAGGGTTCTGGGGGTGCTGCGCCTAAGGGTGCTGCAACTGGGGGTGCTGGTTCTGGGGGTGCTGCGACTGGGGGCGCTGACTCTGGGGGTGCTGCGAGTCCTAGTGGTGGTGGAGCTGTGGGTGACCCTGCTGGAGGTCCTGGAGCTGGAAAGCCACCGCAGCCTGATCTACTTGAGACGCTCTCGCCGCAGGCGATTCGTGCGTGGATCGTTCGGTGAGGCAGTCCTTGTGGTGGAGGGTACGGTCCTGCTGGTGCTGGAGCTGCTAGTTCTAGAGGTGCTGGAGGTACTGGAGGTACTGCTGGAGGTACTAGTGGTGCTGCTGGTGCTGGAGGTGCTAGGGGTACTGGAGCTGCTAGCACTGGAGGTGCTGGTGCTACTGGTGCTGGAGTTGCAGGAGCAGCTGGTCCTGGAGGTGCTCGTACTAGAGGTGCTGGAGCTGCAGGAGCAGCTGGTGCTGTTGGTGCTGGAGGTGCTGGAGGTGCTATTAGAGCTGCTGGTACTGGAGGAGCTGGAGGTACTGCTAGTACTGGAGGCGCTGGAGCTGGAGGTACTGGAGGTACCGGAGGTGCTGGAGCTGCTGGTCCTGGAGGTGCTCGTACTAGGGGTGCTGGAGCTGCCGGAGCAGGTGGTGCTGCTAGTGCTGGAGGTGCTGGAGGTGCTACTGGAGCTGCTGGTGCTGGAGGTGCTGGTGCTGCTGGAGCTGGAGGAGCTGGAGCTGCTGGTACTGCCCCGCGCTGACTGTTTTTCACCCGCAGCCGCAGTCGTCCCTGCCGACGCCTGACTCGGTCCTTCGCCAGGTTTCTTAGTCTCCCGTCTTACACTGGCCTCACTCCACCTCTCATGTGTCCACCGACAGACCAGTCTCAGCCACAGCTACTATCAGGCTCCCCACTGCCTGCTCCTGCTCCTCACACTGAGGTGACTGAGTCTTTGACTGAGCGTCGTGAGCCTGAGGCTCGTGCTTCCACACCTGTTCGTGCTCCTCGTGTCACTCCTCCTCGTCCTCCTGCTGTCCCAGGCACTCACGTTATGGCGCTTTGTCCTTCCTCTGTTCCACAGCGTGTTGTCCTACCGTCTCCTCCGGCGTCCTCTCTTCCTGACGTTCCTGACCCTGAGTCAGACCTTGCTCGTTACTGTCCCTCGTCTCCTCGCTACTGCTGTCATAGACCCCGACTTTTGAGTCTACTGCTGCGTTTGCCCTAGTCACTAAGCTTGTCGACTTTGCAGCTAGGAGTCGTCTCGACTACGTATCGAGTACCGAGTCTGAATCTGTCTATCCTCTGTCTGTCAGGGGTGAGCCTGCCCTTAGCAATGACATCATTGAGGACATGCAGTTTCAGCTTGAGTGTCTTGCGGTCGCTTTACCTCGTTTCGCATCCATGCTGCTTTGCCCTGAGAGAGACCCGAATGCACTTGACATCCCTACCCCGCGCTCTTACGCTGAGGCGAAAGCGGGTGGGTACTCCTCTCAGTGGCAAACAGCCATGGACGCAGAGATGGCTTCCTGGAAGTCCACAGGCACCTACGTTGACGAGGTTCCTCCTCCTGGGGTGAACATAGTCGATGGCATGTGGCTTTTTAGAGTGAAGCGGCCGCCGGATTCTCCGCCTGGCTTCAAGGCGCGTTACGTTGCTCGAGGCTTCAGTCAGCGACAGGGGGTCGATCCAGACCTTCTCCCCCACCCCGAAGATGACTACTCTTCGGGTGCTGCTGCACGTTGCAGCACAGCGTGACTACGAGCTGCACTCCCTCGACTTCTCCGCAGCTTTCTTGCAGGGCAGCCTTCACGAGGAGATCTGGCTGCGCCGCCCACCTGCCTTCACTGGGTCGTTTCTTGCGGGTACCCATTGGAGCCTCCGACGGCCAGTCTACGGTCTCCGCCAGGCGCCCCAAGAATGGCACGACACACTGAGGACTACACTTGTGGCTCTTGAGTTTGCTCCTTCCTCTGCTGACCCGTCGCTGTTTCCACGCACCGACACTACCCTGCCGCCGTTCTACGTTCTCGTGTACGTTGACGACTTGGTTTTTGTTACTATTGACACTGAGGTGCTGGCCCTAGTGAAGGCGGAGCTGCAGGAGAGACACACCTGCACTGACCCGGGTGAGCTGCGCAGCTATCTTGGCTTGCAGATCACCCGGGACAGAGCACGGCGCACCATCACCCTGACTCAGTCACACATGGTGCACCAGGTCCTTCGACGCTTCGGCTTCTAGTACTTCTCGCCACAGCCCACTCCTCTACCTACCAGCCACTCGCTCTCAGCTCCACCTTCGGACGAGTCCGTAGAGCCGAGTGGTCCGTACCCAGAGCTTGTGGGTTGCCTCATGTACCTAATGACGTGCACACGACCTGACCTCGCGTACCCTCACAGCCTCCTGGCTCACTGCGTGGCTCCCGACATACACCAAAAGGTGCACTTTGATGCTGCGAAGAGGGTGCTGCGATACTTGTGCAGTACATCGGGCATGGGGCTCGTGCTTGGAGGACAGGGTTCAGTGGTACTCACAGGACACTTCGACACTCACAGGGTTCGTCACAGGGTTACACCTTCAGTCTTGGCTCTGGTTCTGTCTCGTGGAGGTCCACTCGTTCTTCTTCTGTGCTTGGTTCCAGCTGTGAGGCCGAGATCTACGCTGGGGCCAAGGCTGCACAGGAGCTACGCTGGCTGACCTATCTACTGACCGACTTGGGGGAGCGGCCTCATTCTCCTCCAGATCTGTACGTCGGCAACAAGGCCATGCTTGCCTTGTGTCGGGAGCAGAGACTAGAGCACAAAACGAAGCACATTGCTCTTCGCTAATTTCTTGCTCGAGAGCTGCAGCAGCGTGGACAGCTTCGTCTTTCTTATGTGGCCTCTCGGGCCAACACTGCTGATGTCTTCACCAAGGCCCTTGAATCTGGTGATCTTCAGCGTTTTTTGCACTGCTCTTGGGCTTCTGCCCGTTCTACCTCACCTGCTTGTCTCTTGATCTTGCACTTGTTGTACACTGATATCCATATTTATACTTGCATGTTTCCTCTTGCTAGGTTGTGATCAGTGTACTGTCTTGCTATTATAACTCTGCACATGAACTGGCCTTGTGGCCGCTTGCTTGTGCTCGGATTGTGTGGTGTCCTTGAGATCCACTCTGAGCTTTGCTTTGCTTTGCTCTGCTGTCTTGCTTGACTGGTCTTGTGACAGTCTTGTTGTCCCCCACTTAGCCTAGGGGGGTGTGTCAAAGTACAATCTTACTTGTAGGCTATAGTGGGGCACTCTTTATGGGGTACAACACTTCTAGGGTTAGTACTTGTACCCCAACTCTTGCTAATCCAATCATTCATGCACAGTTATTCTAACACTCGCAACACTTGCTGAGTCATCAAACTCTGGGCCACACATTTCGCTTGGGTCTGAGAGTCCCAAATTGAGAAACACTGAAACTTGAAGTTTGCGCAGTGGATTTGGTCTCGACCAATCAGATTCATTCGTACCTAGTGTAACCCAACATTCGCCAACTCACAGCACTCGAACAGCAGCTGAGCAAGGTTAGTAATATTGCCCAGCGCGGCCCGCAATTTGGGCATTGAGATTTATTTTTTCACTCACCAATCTCAAGCCTAGCGTACTGGCCATAGGACTAGTAAATGTCCTAGGAGAACAGAAGGGATGTACTACCAGTGATTCAATACAGCAGATTGTTACCCAAATAGTGAGGTAGGTTCACATCCAAGCACATAGCTCCCTCCCCTAAGCACATAGCTCCGACGTGTTCCCTCCCCTAAGCACTCAACCCTTCCTATGCGGTAAACATCAGCCGACACTCCCACGCCACAACACTGGCTCGAAACCAAGGAAACACTAAAACAATCACATCATGAGAAGCTAGAGCCCTCCTTTAAGAGTTATTTCGTCAATTTTCAGGGAGGGGAAACGGAAGGGAGAAAGGGGAATGCCGTAGTAGAGTTTGCAAACATGGATGATGTAGTCTACCCTGCACTGGACGGGATGTGGCATGCGACGAGCTTTCATGTGAGAATGAGGGAACGAAGCAAGGGAACGAAGCATGGCATGTGAGAGTGACGGAACGAAGCAAGGGAAGGAGCACGGGAAACCCCACGAATATGCACACAAGGTGAGCTGGTCTACCCTGCACTGGAAAGATGTGGCATGCGACGAGCCTTCATGTGAGAGTGACACTCCATACCACGTGACATGCTAGGAGCGACAGAACGAAGCACGCGAATGGATGCAGGTGACAACCACGTCCACCATATTTTTGACGTACCACATTAAACGGCGTGCAACATTCGAGACGCTACGTGAAGTCTGTCAAGGCACGGCTTGTACCTGTAACAAAAATTGTCATTCCACCCGGCCACTGTAAGACAGCTAGTGCCTGGGTATCAGAGGCACCGCCAATAGAGACAGCAGGCAGGATAGGGGATTCGATGAGCATGGGTAGTGAACCTTTTTGGCCAAAAAGCGCGGCAAGGCAGTCAGACTCTCATTGCTGCAAGAGAATGGATTTCGACGCCTCTAGTACTTTCTCATCACAATTTTAGATTTGTGCTGAGACAATTGTAGAAGCCACTGCACGAAGTGAAACCTCATGTCATGAGGGTTTAAGAGCAGTGGAAAAGTACAAGAGAACAAGAGCACAAGAGAACAAGAGCACAAGAGAACAAGAGAACAAGAGAACAAGAGCACAAGAGAACAAGAGCACAAGAGAACAACAGCACAAGAGAACAAGAGCACAAGAGAACAAGAGCACAAGAGAACAAGAGCACAAGAGAACAAGAGCACAAGAAAACATGAGCACTCTGGATTGTCAGATAGAATGCCAAGGGAGTGCACAAGGGAAGGCCTGACCTTATATTCAACGTTCAGGATTGTCCGTACCGCCAGATGTATATGACCTTGCAGTGGCTCTGCTCGTGCGCTGCGTTGGGCTGGACAGCACTCGCCGCGTTTTTGACTGCAACTCGGTTTCAGGCGTTTGTGACGGTAAAAAAATGTGACGCGTCTCCACAGAGAAACGCATCCTAAGAAAGCGGCAGGATGTCGCTGAGTGCGGAAAGGCCCAAGGCCCACCGTTGGTAAGCCGCACACACCTACATCAGACTCTAGTTGTCCTGTGCCTTTATTCCCCCCCCCCCCCCCCCCCCCCCCCCCCCCCCATGTGCACGATTCGATGCAGCCGCGCTGCAACTAATGGTGGGAGGAGCAGGGCGCTCGTTGAGACGCCTGAAAGAGTGGGGTCGGGCTGGGTCCCTGGGGCGGCGAAACCACGTGGTTGGCTGTGGGAATCTAGGTGGTATGCCAGTGCTCCGCTGTGTATTTTCTGGTGAAAGTATGAGTACGAGCCATACCATATGGAGGAAAGGCATGAATACATGGCAAGCCAATTCGTGCTAAGGAAGGCCAATATGTGAGTCAATCCAAGGGTTCCCTCACTGGGCACTCTTTCTGTTGGGTTGGGCTCTGCACAGCAATGGCAGAGGTCACATCTATACAATATGTTACTGGTTTTGCATGCTCTTCTGGTATCTAATCACTACCAGTATGCCCTGTATTTGCTCACCAATCCCAAGCCTACTGAACTGGCCAACAGGTGGTCTAGGCAATAGCAGGGGTGCAATATAAGCTTTTACAAATAAAAGATACACACATGTAACAATAGTATAGGCACATTCACATCCAAGCACAGAATACCGAGGTGTTCTTTCTCCTAAGCACGCACCCACCGCGCGGGATAAACACAAACGACACAAGCAGCCACAAGAACACACTAGCAAGAAACAGAAGAATCATCAGAAGACCACCATCACACGAGGGTTTCAGGGGATCTAAGTCAATTCTTGATAAGGGGAGCCAACTCAAGGCACCAGGGGGAGGTCGGCTGCGGGAGGACGCTGAGAGGGGCCAGGGAAGGGAGCAAGGGAAAATTCCACAGAAGGTGCACACAGGGTGAGGTGGTCTACTTTGTACTGGAGAGCGAGTGACAAACCAGATTGCAGGCATGTGAGAGTGTTAAACCTGAACGAAGCAAGAAAAAGGATGCACGTGACAGACCGTCCACCATATGTCTGTGACGTACCCACGGGGTGAGTGGCACGAGACCACAGTCCTGACGCTGCTTATGAAGACTTTGAAGGCACCTCACCAAACCAGAGCAGGAACTGTCCGTCCGCGTGGCCACAACACTGCATGGCGTGCCTGGTGATGACAGGCACCGCGCAGTGGGGCAGCAGGCAGGATAGGGAATTGGAGGAAACATGGGAAATGAATCTTCAGGCGTAGTCTCATTGCTGCTGGAAAATAGAAGCAGTCGCCTCACAATTCTGCATTGCACGGCATGGAGCGAATCCGCATGGAAAAGGCACAAACATTCAGAGAAAAAGAGCCATCTCGAAGAACGAATGGTAGAACGCACAGAGGGGAAACGAGAGTGGACCTAGCTTTCATTTTCCGTTTGGATCGTCCGTACTAGTAGACACTACTATCAGTACTAGACCGTACTAGACCGTAGTGGAAGACTGTATGAGTCTCATGATCGTACCACCAGACGTCGTCTTCTCTCCCGGAGAGACTGGGCCGCCTCGCTGCAGCTTGCGGTGGCGCTGCTCGCGGGCTTCGCTGGGCTCGGCGATGCTACAGCGAGTCGCCGCGTTCTCTGCTGTGATGACGCCTGTCGCCGTGCTCGTTGCTGGTAGGGTAAGGGCAGGTTAGGGGAGTGAAAGGAGTGAGGGGCAGAGAGAATGTTAAGCGGACGAGATCTGGGCCGACTGCCATGGGATGATTGGGCAAGAATGAACTAGCCGCTCTTGAGCTGCAACAGCCTTGTAAGTGGAACAAACGAGCGTAGTTGAAGTTGCTCTAATTTATGTGGTGTGTGAGAGCCCGTGGCTGCAGCGGAGGCGAGATTGCGGAGAGAGAGTTAAAACCAGACATACGCGTTGCGCCAGGGATTCAACTGTTGTAAAGGACTCTCCTCTACTTTTCAGGAACTGGGAGTTGTTCAAATCAGTAGAGCACTGTCTTAGCTTTCCAACGGGCCGTAGATCACCCCGATCGCCTAAGTATTGAGCGAGATATCGCCGTTTATGTGCTAGGTAGTACTCTTAGATTGAAGGATAGGAACTCTCTGGTTTTGTACTTCGAATTCACCTTTGTACAAGATGATTCAAGTTTTCAATATGATCCATGCAATACAAAGAATACACATTTATATGAACTGCAAAACGTCGAATCGCACATATAACCTCGAACCGCTACACTCGCGAATGTTCGAGTAACATTTCGAAGGGGTGAAATTCGACACTCGAATTTCACCGAACCGAATGTCACTTCAATCTCGAATGTTCCTGGTGCTGCCATGTGGCACCGAATCGAGTGGGTCTTCCGAAGTCAACCCACACACTTCGTGAAACCTGCAGCTCACTCAAACGGTGAGCACAGAAACACATTCGGTGGGTTGGGGGCATATCAATCGCCCCACCACCACCTTGCTTCCAACAAACTCAACCTCCAACACTCCCCCTTGCACCCAACCCACTAGGTGTGCAAACCAACATGCTCATAGCATGCACGTGATGAATCTTTAGGGGGTGGTTCCATGAGAGATTCCGCGTGTTCATCATCACCCTTGGTCGCGAAGCAAAATGCCGCGCCCCCTTTATCCGTCTCCCCAACGGCTACTGTAGCGTAGTCGTTGTACTTGGAGGGAGGACGAACCCCACGACGCTCGCGAGCCAAGGCCAATGGTAGGGAGGAAGGTGTGGAGGTAGTTGCCGTCTCGGTTGGTGTCACCTCCACGACATCATCAACGCTCTCCTCGTTGTTCTCTCCCCCTCCATTTTCGTCTTCTTTCTCCACTTGAGATGGAACCTCACTCTCTTCAACCTCCTCTCGTGGCGGAAGGATGAAGGTGAGTTGTTGAGTGAGTTTTTCCTTTGACGGGAACTTGTCTTCATCGAAGACCACGTCCCGAGACGTGACGACGCGTTTTTCCCGCAAGTCCCACACTCGCCATGCACGCTCGTTCGCCGCAATTCCCAAGAAGATCGCCGCACGAGCCTTCGGTTGCAACTTGTGTCGATGAGGATCCGGTACATGGTAGTAGCAAAGACATCCGAAGGTGCGTAGGAGGGAAAGGTTTGGCTTCGTTCCGGTCCATGCTTCGAACGGAGTCGTTCCCGGTAGCACCTTCGTCGGCAAACGGTTGCGAATCCACGCCGCTAGCGAACTCGCCTCACCCCACCACTCGCTCCCAAGCTTGGAGTGTTGAAGAAGAGAACGAACGGCTTCTACCAACGTGCGATTAAGCCGCTCCGCCGCTCCATTTTGTTGGGGTGTGTAGGGTGTTGTGACATCATGCTTGATGCCCTTGCTCTTCATCCATTTCTCAAGCTCCGCGTTCACGAATTCGCCCCCACCGTCGGTACGAATACACTTGATCCGCTTCTTGTCGTCACAAACTTCGAGCGCCCAATCTTGAATCGCCTTGGCCGCATCGCCCTTTGCCTTCAAGAGCCGGGTCCAACACATCCGCGTCGCATCGTCGAGCATCACTAAGAGGAACCGCGCTCCTCCCTTTGATGCATGCCGCATCGGTCCACACACGTCCATGTGAACAAGCGCAAGCGGGTCCTTAGCGAGGGGTGACGTTCGGTTACCAAATGGCTTGCGAGCCATTTTTCCTTCGACACACGCCGCGCACACGCCCTTCTCGTCGTCGCCGGCGATCACGTCGACTCCCTTCGCAAGTCCTTTGTTGGCCAACTCCTTGACCGAGTCGTAGTTGGCATGCGCAAGCCGATTATGCCACGCCTTGAGAGTGGCCTTGGACCCTTGCGCCACGTTGGATGAAGCCGCTCTCGGGTACGTCTTGAGTTGGTAGATATCTCCGTTGAGAACACCTTGCGCGAATTGCTCCCCCTTCCAAAAGAGGTTCATATTCGCGCCGTCGATAGTGGCGATCACGCCCTTCTTCGCAAGTTGCGGGACGGATAGAAGGTTCACCTTCACCCCGGGACGTGAAGCACGTTCGTGACGTCCACCGGTCCGCTATCAACGATGAGGCGCGTACTCCCAACTCCAACCACCGGTAGCGACTTGTTGTTTCCGAACACGATGCGCGTGACATCTCCCGGAGCACCAATGTTGTTGAGGAGCGACGTCGAGTGCATCATGTGTTGTGTTGCGCCGGTATCAAGGAACCACGCATCGCTTGGAGTGTTGTTCCCGTTGCCGGCCAATAACACGAGCGACTCCTTTGAATCATCCACCTCGCCGGATGCCGTGTGAGCGTTGCCCTCTTGGTCCCGCGCCATCGATGTAGTCCAATCGCTCGGCCGCTTTCGACACTCACGCCAAAAGTGTCCCAGTTTGCGGCAATAGTGACACTTGCCGCGATGCTCGCTCCCACCGGACGATTCCTTCGTCGATTCCTTGCTCCACTTGGACTTCTTTCCGGAACTCCCTCCGGAGTACATGACGGTCCCCACGCTCTCATTCGCGAATTGTCGGCGACGCGATTCTTCATGGAGAAGCCGACCGACCACCATTTCCTTCGTCCAAGTGTCTTGCACGCTATCGAGTGTCGTAATCACCGTCGACCACTCTTCCGGAAGACCGCAAAGCAAGGTCAAAATCCAATCCTCCTCCGTGACCGTTCCACCGAGGTCCATGAACGTTTCCCCGAGTTCCTCCACACGAGTCGCATACTCGTGCATCGATTCACCCGCGCGCATCTTCACCGTGTAGAATGCATTCCGGGCTAGGATCTTGCCGTGGAGAGTCTTGTTCACGTGGATGGTCTCGAGCCGCTTCCACGCTTCATGCGCCGACGCTTCGAGCTTGATGCACATGCGCACCGAGCTCACGAGATTGATGCCGATGCGCAGTGTGGCCGACAATCTGGGGCACAGCATCGTCCTGCACTTGCATTTGATGGAGCTGCGGAAGATCCTGCACGCGACAACCCTGGAGATGCAGGGGATTAAAGACATCCGATGGCTCTCTCGTGGCGACGCGATTCAGCGGCTTGTGGCAGTACTCCCCGCAACCATCGTCGTGTTTTGGGAACTCGACAAGGCAGCGTACAAGAAAATCACCAGCTTCAAGTTTCACTTTCTTCATTTTTTTCCTGGCAGATGTTTTGAAGGAGCTGAACGACCTAAACACGAAGTTTGAGCGGCGTACGGTGAGTCTATTAGAATCGGCTTGAGTCAGCAATCGATATGTATTATACTGATGATCTCGGTTCTGCCTTATGCAGGTTGACATCACCCGGGACACTGCCATGGTGAACAACACATGCAGCAAAATGTGCGCACTCTACATCGACCATGGCGTGAACTACGGCGAGGACAGCGAACTGCTGACCGTGTTCCTGGAGAAGCACGGTCGTACTTCGAAACAGACTGTCAAGGTCAAGGGAATGGATGCGGAAGGGAGTCCCGTCTCCCACACCTTCGACCTCCATGAAGAGCCCATTAGCAAACAGGTCTCAAAGCGAGACCTGGAATCTTGTATCTCTGTCACTGCCCTCTTTGCGCAGGAAGTCGTCAAGCACCTCCTCAAGAGGATGGAGTGCCTGGAATCGCTCGTTTGGGCGAAGCTGTTTCTGCCCGATGCGTACCCAGATGGCGCTGCCAAGCGAGAGCGCGTCTGCCAGGGATGGTTCCAATCTCTTCGCGACTTGTTCAACGCGGACAAGTGCGTGCTCCCAGGCCAATATCCGCCTGCACAACCGTTACCATGTATGCATGTTTAACCACGGCGCGACAATCGCCAATCTCCAACATCCACGCGTCCATGTGCCATGTATGCTTGAGCAGGTGTCAGCTGGAAGAAGGCGGCAAGGGAACTGGTTCCCTTCACCAGGATGATGTACGCGCAGTACAAAGATCAGACCTTCCACTCTTGTCTTAAGCACATGCTAAGGAGCGAAGACTGGGAGACGACGTATTCGAATATGGTGCGCCTGAAAGAATGTTATATTTCTCTAGTCTGCAGTGGGGTACTCCATAGTGAGTATAGCCCTGTTAGGGTTTGTGTCAGAACCATATTGTAGGCTGTAGTGGGGTTGACAATATGGGGTACAACTCTTTTAGGTTTTCATATTTGTACCCACCTGCTTTCTAGTTGATTCATTCCTCGTACAATTCTCACATGGTATAGAGCGGGTTCCCTAGTGGGACAGTTTTTTTTTTAAGGGCCCACCACTTGATTTTTTTTTTCCCTGCCCTGCCCGAAGCGCGCCTCGGGCTCTGCCCTACGGCCGCCCTTAGCGGCCTGCCCTGACGTCGCGGCCCTTAGAGGCCCGCCCTGCCGCCCTTACGCGGCCCTTAGCGGCTCGCCCGCCCTTTCGTCGCGGCCCTGCGCGGCCCGCCTGCCCCTTCGTCGCGGCCCTGCGCGGCTCGCCCGCCCCTTCGCCGCGGCCCTGCGCGGCCCGCCCGCCCCTTCGTTGCGGCCTTGCGCGGCCCGCCCGCCCCTTCGTTGCGGCCCTACGCGGCCCGCCCGCCCCTTCGTCGCGGCCCTACGCAGCCCCGCCCGCCCCTTCGTCGCGGCCCTGCGTGGCCTGCCCGCTCGTCATCGCTGCCCTCCACGGCCCGCCCACCTCGTCGTCGCGGCCCCTTCCCCTGCAGCAGTCGCCGAGGCCCCGTGGCCTGCAGCAGCCGTCGCCCCTGCTGCCGCCGTAGCGGCTCTGCTGCCGCCGCCGAGCCTCCAGCCGCCGGTGCGACTGCCGCTGTCGTCGCCGCTGCGGCCCCGCCGTCGCGGCCCCTGCCCTGCTGCCCTGACGCGGCCCTGTCCTGCCGCCGAGTCGCGGCCCCTACCCTGCTGGCGCGCCACAGCCCTGCCCCACCAGTCGCGGCCTCTACTCTCCCCTCCCGCCACTGGTAAGCACACCGCCGCACCCGCGCCGCCCTACCGAGCCGCGCCGCCCTACCGAGTCGCGCCGCCCCTGCGAGCCGCGCCGCTCTGCCGAGTCGCTCTGCTCCTGCTGCTACTTGTTGGTGCAACCCTACGGTTTGCACTCGGCTTGTTGTCCGTGTGCGTGAATGTGTGTGTGTATGGAATGGTATGAGGGCATGGGATAATATATATTTCATGCTTATAATTGTGTGTGAATGTTGAGTCATGATGTCGAGTGTGTGTGTCGAGTCAATAGCGAGTTATCGCTAGACGCGTGTTACGCGGTCGTTTGTGTCTCGCGCGCGGTTTCTATTTTGTCGTGCGCGGTTTCTATTTTGTCCTGTGTCGAACGTTCGGCGTGTCGCAGGTGTGTGCAGCAGACCTATCAAGAACTCAAGGATGAGTTTGTGATGAAGAGCCCGAGCCTTGGTGTCAAGCCTCAAGTGATTTCGAAGCTTGCCAAAAGGGTACACCTCAAGATATTGAAGATAGTTACATTACTTTGTGTAGTGTAACATTTCACTTGGTGTAGGCCCTAGTGAAGGGTAGTTTCGAGACCCTTCGTGGTTGGGGACAGTGTGGCACTGTTCCACATCACTGTACCTCGGCTCTTGGGGTTTGTAGGAGCTGGGAGTCATTCCCAACTCGTAACTCTTCCTATCTTGTGTTCTAAGACTATAGTGGCTGCCATAGTACCGTTCGTTCAAACCGACGCTGTGTCGTCAATTCTTTATCAAATCGTGCAATCTAAATTGCTAATTGTAGACGACGTGAAGACGCTCCAGATCCAATTTGAATCAAGTCATTTGCAGCTGTGAGCAGAACGCTATCAACGTTTGAAGCCGCTGTGCAGAAATCCGTCTGTGCTCTCTATCTTTCGTTTTAGGCACATTCAAGCCTATTGTGACTATAACACTACTGCTGCTGCTAGGCTACTGCTGCTGCACCTACTGTCATGGCTAGCCCTAATGTCCTTACCTTCGATGCTGAGGGTCGAGCGGTCGATTTTGAGGTCTGGGTCAATGATCTGCAGCTATTTCTGCAGTGCGATAGCAAGGACGGAGTCTCGCTTTTTGATCTCACGTCTGGCGCCTCTGCTGCACCTGCTGCTGATGCTGACACTACTGTTCGCTCGCAGTGGACCACGCGCGATGCTCCTGCCCGTCTTGCTATTCGTAGTCACCTGCCGTCTGCTGAGCGCGCGCACTTTAGCCAGTACAAGACTGCTAGGACTCTGTACGACCTGAGGAAAGGGGTGGCAGAGGTGCTGGTGGCAGTGGAGAAGCTCAAGCTCAAGGCCAACCCCGTGATTCAGCCATGGCGCCCATGCAACCAAGTCTTGGCCCACCTAGGGATGAGCCTAGGGTGTTTGGGCTTGACAAGTTCAACGGTGACAACTTTGCTGAATGGTCCTTCAAGATGGAGAACATCTTTGACCACTATGACTTGCTGGAGGTGATGGAAGGAACGGAGAAGCGCCCCGAGAACGACCCGGAGAAGAGCCCGTGGGTGCGGAAGAGCGCACAAGGCTATCTCTTACTTGGGCAAGCGTTGGGGAGCAGTCAGATCCGTCACATCAAGCCATTCCAGCGTGAACCAGAGAAAGGACCAAAGGCATGGGCTGCTCTCAAGGGTGTACATGCTCCTGCAACAGCGGCGGTAGCGGTGGTGTTGGAACGGCAAATGGCGGCACTACGAATTGAAGAAAACGAAGCGGTTGAAGAAGGGGTGCAGAAATTCTTCGACTTGTTGACGCGGCTTGAGGGAGCTGATTTGAACTACAGTGAGCTCCAAAAGAAGACCAAGTTGCTGGCCTTACTCCCAGAGTCATGGTCCTCGCTCATCATCAACCTTAATCGCGACTTGCCCCGCCTCTCGCTTGAAGACGTGAAGCGAGCTATCCTTCAAGAGGATTTCCGCCGCCGTGAGTTGGCGAGTGCGGATGGCGCTGGGGCAGCGAGCATCGGCCGTGGATATGGTCGAGGAAGAGGCAGAGGACGAGGGGGAGGAAGGTTTGGTGGCAGCAACTTCGGCGGAGGCCGCAGGAGTGGCGGTTACGGCAGCGACGACAAGAGCTACGGACGCGGTCGCGGCCGATTCGACGGCGAGTGTCACTATTGCCACAAGAGCGGACACATGTGGCGCGACTGCTACAAACTCCCTGATGGTTGGACCCCTGCTCAAGGCCAAGAGGGTAGAGGAGCAGGAGGAGGGAGAGGACGAGGCCGTGGAGGCCGTGGCGGTCGCGGTGGCGGAGCTGCAAACATGAAGAGCGGAGACAACGACAAGGACCCGAGCGACGATCGATACCCGGGTCTATTCTACTTCGTGTCGACGCAAGTACCGGCTGGTCCAGAGAAGGATGAAGGCTTTGAGGAGCCAGCAGCTGTGGGGAAGGTGACCCTACACCCCCTGGACTATTGGGTGATTGATAGTGGCGCTACCTATAGCATGACACCTCGCCCGGACTTGCTCACCGAACTCGAGCCGTCACCGGTGAAGCATGTCACATCGGCTTTGGGGCAGCGAGCAGAGGTGAAAGGCATGGGCAAGGCCATGTTCAAGGGTGCTGATGGGAAGATGGTGGGCCTCAAGAACGTGCTTTGGGTGCCCAGCCTTGCTGCAAACCTGATTTCCGTGCGGCGGTTGGCAAAGGCCGGCATGGACACGAACTCGAAGGGAGCCAAGACCTACACCGCAAGGCTTGGCGATCGAATTCTTTGGGACCTTCATGAGGACAGGGATGTCTACAACGAGATGTGGCAGATCCCAGTGGTCCCTATGCCTAAGGAGAGGCAAGTGGCAGCAAGCATCAGCACCAAGGATGGAGCGGTCGGTAGCGACGATGGCGCGAACGGTCGCGCTAAGGAGAATGAGCTCAAGAAGAGCAAACCTGGAGGGACCAGCAAGTTCAGTGAACCTAAGGAGAGTGGTGCAGCAACCAAGGAGCAGCAAAAGGGTGAGGAGAACCCAGAGGCAGCAGCGGAGGAGGACTACGGAGAGAGTATGTGGGGCGCTATTGCGAGCGCGGCATTCTCCAATCCAACTTCGGCTACGGGGGAGTGTGATTGGCTCACCTTGCATCGGCGCATGGGGCATGTGGCCCTGCCCATCTTGCAGCAGCTAGTGAAGAATGAGATGGTTGCTGGCATACGTGTGAAGGGGGAGCCCGATGAGGTGCTTGGCTGCCCGACGTGCATTCAAGCCAAGTTCACCCGGTTTCCGTTCCCTAGTTCGGAGGCAACGGCAAAGGCACCGCTTGATGAGGTGGTGATGGACGTGGTGGGCCCCCTGAAGCTTGGAGCTGCTGGAGCTGAGTATTTTCTCACCATTGTCGACGTCTACACCCGCATGACTTGGGTGTACGTGCTGGCCAAGAAGAGCGACGTGGCTGAAACGTTGAAGACGGATTGGTTCCCGATGGTGGAGCGGCAACAAGACCGTCTAGTCAAGTCAATCCGCACCGATCGAGGGGGAGAGTTCCTGAGCAAGGAGTTTGGGTTGTGGCTGAAGAAGAATGGTATTCGGCACTCCCTCACCATGCCATACTCCCCTGCAATGAACGGCATCGCCGAGCGAGCGAACCGCACAATCACGGAGGCGGCACGCGGGTTGCTCATTGAAGCCGGGCTACCCGACTATTTCTGGCCTGATGCGGTGCGGAGCGCGTGTGTGGCCAAGAACAGAGCCTTGACTCATGTGGGAGCAGACAAATGGGTGCCCTATGTGGAGTGGCTAGGAAGGAAGCCAAAGGTGGATATGCTTCGGGTGTTCGGGTGCATGTGCATGGCGCTCGTGCCTAAGCATCTTCGGCACAACAAGCTTGGTGCCAAGGCGGTGTGGGCCGTGCACTTGGGCATGGCTCAAAACAGCAAGGGATGGCTTCTTTGGGACCCATTCACCAAGAAGTTCTTGGTGAGCAGGGACTGCAAGTTCATGGAGAACTTCATGTACAAGGATTGGAAGGCGGAGAATGAGGCGAAGATAGGTGTGCGGTTTGGGGAGGTGAAGAGTTCCGGTTTGGAGCATGTGGAGCTGCCTTTGGAGCTGAGCAGCGGCAGCACAACCACAAGGCAATCCTCCCTTGTGAATGGGGGAGAGGAGGTCAATGATGCAGAGGAAGAAGAGGAGGAGGTGCAGCAAGTGAGCGAGCGTGCTCCGTCACTCCCTTCCCGTACTACGAGTGCTCCACGGATTCGAGCCACACCGCAGCAACGCCAAGGCCTTCAAGTCCCTGCAGCTGAGGAGGAAGGAAGGGGGAAGAGGAGAGTTCAACCCCCTAATAGGCTGACCTATGATGCGCCGGGAAAGCAGGGCAAGACAGCCCTGGCCGGAGCGGCAATGATGGTCGGAGACGACGAGGAGAGTGACTACGAGGAGTGTGCCTTCGCGTTCTTCTCTCCGGTGGAGATGCCGGGAGAACCAGCAACTCTCAAGGAGGCTTTGGAGAGTAGTGATGCTGAGGAGTGGAAGAAGGCCATGGAGAGTGAGCTGAAGAGCATCGAGGAGAATGACACGTTTGAATTGGTGGAGCTACCGGAGGGGCGTACGGCGATAACGTCCAAGTGGCTCTTCAAAATCAAGTCGGATGCCGACGGCAAGATCGAGCGCTACAAGTCTAGGCTTGTAGCCAAGGGGTACCAGCAGAAGGAGAAGGTGGACTTCAAGGAGCTGTTTGCCCCTGTGGTGAAGCCGACGACGCTGCGAACCCTATTCGCGGGAGCCGCCATCAAAGGATGGGTAGTAAAGCAAATGGACATCGTAACGGCATTCCTTAACGGCATCCTTGAGGAGGAGATTTTTATGGCGCAGCCAGAGGGGTTTGATGATGGTAGTGGCAGAGTGTGGAAGCTGAAGAAGGCCCTCTATGGGCTGAAGCAGGCCCCTAGGCAATGGTACATGAAGCTGCGCGAAGTGTTGGAGGGGATCGGCTTCACTCCCTCAACGGCCGATCACTCCTTGTTCATGCTTGGCGAGGGGGAGCAGAGGAGTTTCATGGTGGTTTATGTGGATGACATCCTCATTTTCTCACCCTCTTCTGACCTTGTGAAGGAGGTGATGCTGAAGCTTCAAGACAAGTTCAAGTGCAAGGCCCTTGGTGACGTGAGCTTCTACCTTGGGCTCCACATCGAACGAGATGTGGAGAAGCGGTGCATGCGGGTGCATCAACGAAAGTACCTGGAGGCATTGGCTGCCAACTTTGGGCAGAGTGAAGGCCATGTGGCTACACCCTTTCCCTCTGGGTTCAAGTGTGTGAAGGGACCAGAGGAGGAGAGCGTTGGTGAAGAGGAGAGGCGCCGATTTCACTCGTTGGTGGGCAGCCTCATGTATGCGGCGGTAAACACCCGACCGGACGTCGCGTTTGCTACCGGGCAGCTGGCTAGGGTTGTGCAATGCCCTAATGAGGAGCAGGTAGCAGCTGGAATGAGGGTGGCCAAGTATCTTGGCCAAACACCGACCGTTGGGCTGCAATACTCGGCGGCGGCACAAAGGCGCCAAAAGGGCGCGGATGGTGTTGAACCCGGGCGTTTGTTCCTCACCGCCTACTCGGATGCTTCATATGCATCAGAACCAGAGGACATGACAAGTGTGGGAGGCTTCATATGCTGTGTTGGTGGAGGCCCAACTGCTTGGGAGAGCAAGAAGCAGGTTGACCAAGCTTTGAGCTCGGTGGAGTCCGAGTACATGGCACTCTTCCGTGCCGTACGGGAGATTGTGTGGCAGCGGCGTTTGTTGGCTGAATTGGGGGAGGAGCAGCAAGGACCTACCCCACTGTACTGTGACAGCCAGGGTGCCATTGCTCTTGCTAAGAACCCTGTGTTGCATGGACTCACGAAGCACATGAGAGTGAAGTGGCATTGGACGAGGAGCATGGTAACCGCGGGTGAAGTTGAGTTGCGCTACGTGAAGACCACGGGGCAGCCGGCTGACATGATGACCAAGAGGCTGGTGGAGCAGCAGCATTGGAAGTGTTGCAAGCTGGCTGGGATGGCTCTGAACTGAGAGAGCAACATATCCTAAGGCCAACAATCCGAGGGGGAGTTTGTTGGTGCAACCCTACGGTTTGCACTCGGCTTGTTGTCCGTGTGCGTGAATGTGTGTGTGTATGGAATGGTATGAGGGCATGGGATAATATATATTTCATGCTTATAATTGTGTGTGAATGTTGAGTCATGATGTCGAGTGTGTGTGTCGAGTCAATAGCGAGTTATCGCTAGACGCGTGTTACGCGGTCGTTTGTGTCTCGCGCGCGGTTTCTATTTTGTCGTGCGCGGTTTCTATTTTGTCCTGTGTCGAACGTTCGGCGTGTCGCAGGTGTGTGCAGCAGACCCATCAAGAACTCAAGGATGAGTTTGTGATGAAGAGCCCGAGCCTTGGTGTCAAGCCTCAAGTGATTTCGAAGCTTGCCAAAAGGGTACACCTCAAGATATTGAAGATAGTTACATTACTTTGTGTAGTGTAACATTTCACTTGGTGTAGGCCCTAGTGAAGGGTAGTTTCGAGACCCTTCGTGGTTGGGGACAGTGTGGCACTGTTCCACATCACTGTACCTCGGCTCTTGGGGTTTGTAGGAGCTGGGAGTCATTCCCAACTCGTAACTCTTCCTATCTTGTGTTCTAAGACTATAGTGGCTGCCATAGTACCGTTCGTTCAAACCGACGCTGTGTCGTCAATTCTTTATCAAATCGTGCAATCTAAATTGCTAATTGTAGACGACGTGAAGACGCTCCAGATCCAATTTGAATCAAGTCATTTGCAGCTGTGAGCAGAACGCTATCAACGTTTGAAGCCGCTGTGCAGAAATCCGTCTGTGCTCTCTATCTTTCGTTTTAGGCACATTCAAGCCTATTGTGACTATAACACTACTGCTGCTGCTAGGCTACTGCTGCTGCACCTACTGTCATGGCTAGCCCTAATGTCCTTACCTTCGATGCTGAGGGTCGAGCGGTCGATTTTGAGGTCTGGGTCAATGATCTGCAGCTATTTCTGCAGTGCGATAGCAAGGACGGAGTCTCGCTTTTTGATCTCACGTCTGGCGCCTCTGCTGCACCTGCTGCTGATGCTGACACTACTGTTCGCTCGCAGTGGACCACGCGCGATGCTCCTGCCCGTCTTGCTATTCGTAGTCACCTGCCGTCTGCTGAGCGCGCGCACTTTAGCCAGTACAAGACTGCTAGGACTCTGTACGACGCTGTTGTTGCGCGCTACTCCTCCCCTGCCACTGCTGCCCTTAGCCGCCTCATGCTGCCGTACCTGTTCCCTGACCTAGCCGCTTTTTCCATAGTCGCTGACCTCATTACGCACCTCCGCACTAGTGACACCCGCTACCGCGCTGCGCTTCCTGCCGAGTTCTGCGCCGCGAACCCCCCCCCCTATGTACATCACTCTCTACTACCTCGTCACTCGGCTCCCTGACTCCCTTCGCTCGGTCAGGGACCACTTCCTCTCCCTTTGCCCCACCACACTCACCGTTGACCTCCTCGAGGAGTGCCTCCTAGCAGCTGAAAAGAGTATAGTCGCTGGAGCCTCTCGTGGCAACCCTCGTGCCCCTTTCTTTGAGGGGTGCTCCCCCGTTCCCCTTTTGCCTTCTGTTGCCTCTGCTGCTGCTGTCGACCTTGTTGGCACCAAGGCGGTCGGCGCTGCGTCTGCTCCTAGTGGGAGGCGCCGCAGCGGCAGGAGCAAAGGGGGCAATGGTGCTGGAGGAGACGGCGGGGGCGGCGGTGGTGGCGGTGGAGGTGGCGGAGGGGGTGGGGGTGGAGGAGGGGGTGGTGGCGGGAGTGGGGGCTTCGGTGGCGGCAGTGGAGGTGGAGGCGGCGGAGGCAGCGGCAGTGGGGGTGGAGGTGGCGGCGGCGGAGGCGGCGGTGGGGGTGGCGGCGGCGGTGGTGCTGGTCGAGGTGGCGCTGTGTAGCGGGGAGGCTTTGGCGGTGGGCAGCGCCAACAGCAGCAGCGCCCTCGTGAGACCCTGTCGCCCCAGCAGCTTCGTGAGTGGTACGCTGGGCGTGGGAGGTCTGGGGGTGCTGGTCCCTGTGCTTACGTTCTCCGCATCGGCGACCGCAGTGGGGAGACGTGTGGAGGACCGCACGCCACACTGCGCTGCTTTGGCCGCCTGACTGACGCTTGGCGTATGCAGTTTCCCGACTCCTCTGAGATCCCTCGCTGGGGAGATCTGCTTAAGTCGGGGGTTGTTATCTTTGATCTTGATTATGGATGCTATCCTTGCTGCTATGTATGCTGTGTCTATTAGTGCTGAGGGTGACTGTTACCTGTGTGTTCCGCCCGACCCGGGCATTGAGGCTGCTGCTCCAGGTGCTGTCAACATATATTTTATATGTGTTGTTTAGGTTAGTCTAGGTGTTACATTTCTACTTCCTTGCATGATTAGGGTTTGCTATATCTAGGGTTGTACTTCACATATTCTATCAATTCATTCTTATCGTAACATGGTATCAGAGCTAGGTTTCCCTTAGGCGATTTTTCCCCTAGGCGATTTTTCCCTTAGGCAAAGACCTCAGTACCTCGGTGGGGGCGACTCCTGTAGTAACAGACAGACTCGTCAAACGTGACGTCCTAAGAAGCGAAGAACTCGTAGGTGACCGGGTCGTAGAACACCCAGCCGGAGGCGTCCAAAGGGAAGCCAAGAAAGAAGCAGGCACGAGTGCGCGGAGACAACTTGTTCGCGCCAGGGGCGCGAACGTGGGCCAGACAACCCCAGACGCGGAAGTCAGCTGCTACGCCCTGTAAACGTGACCAGAGAGAGACCGGCGTCACCCGTGGCCGTGCGTCACTGGGCCACAGGTTCAGCTGGTGCGCGGCGTAGCGGACTGCCTGAGGCCACAAGAACTGAGGGGCACCGGCATGGCACATGGAGGTCCGGGCAACCTCCATGACCAGGCCGATGCGACGCTCGGCTACCCCGTTCTGCTGCGGCGAGGCTGGTAGCGTGTACGACTGAATGACTCCCCGACCCTGACAGAACGTCTCTAGGCGAGTGGAAGAGAACTCACCACCACGGTCTGAGTGTAGGCGAAGCCCACACAGGCCCTGGGCGCCACCCCACGCTAGGGTCCACGGCTCGAGGACGGTAGGCACGTCGGCCTTCCGTCGCAAGGGGAAAACCGTGGTGTAGCGGGAATAGTCGTCCACCATTATCAGGAAGTAGCGTTCCTGATGTGGGCCAAGGACAGGGGAGGGGCCCCAAACGTCCAAGTGCAGGGTCTGGAAGGGAGCCGTGGTGGGGGGGAACGAGGAGGAGTGAGGGGCGGCGCGCTGCCGACCCTCAACGCAAGGAGTGCACGGCGGCGCAGGCGAGCGAGGAAGCGGGGCAAGCGACGCTGGGAGACCTGAGACCAGACGGTGACGTACCATCCTAGTAAGACGTGGGAACGACGGGTGACCTAGACGGTGGTGCCAAAGGACTGACGGGTGGGCGAGTGACCGACAGTCGCACGACACAGCAGCTACCTGACCTGACCCGACTCAGTGTGGTGGGACCCAGTGTGTAGTGAGTACAGACCAGATCCCGGCTCTATGTGGAAAGTGGCCAGAGGAGCCCCAGTGGCACCGACAGTGCAGGAGGCAACAGGCTCGTCCAGTGGGAAAGTAGTGACTACGCCTAGGTCGTGGAGGTGACTGACACCCACCAGGTTCCTAGAGAATGAGGGGGTGTAGTAACCTGTAAGAAAACCTGAGGGAGCCGCCGGACACGAAAGAGTGGTGGTGCTGCTAGCAACTACACGTCCCACAGAGGGGTCAGCCAAGGCGACAGTGACTGGAGTGCGCAGTGGTGTGAGGTCGGTACAGTCGCGAAAGAAACATCTGGACGCTCCAGAATCTAGGGTGAAGGAAAGCTGTGCAGTCTGTGGGGTCGCACCCGAACCAGCTACAAAGGCTAGTGCTAGACTAGTGGTAGCTGCAGCCCCTACACAAAGACCCTCAGAGGCGCCTGGACTGGAAACAACACACGCACCAAGACTGGAAACACAGGTCTCTACTCGTGCAGCCGGAAAAGGTCCTAGACCAGGCAAGTGAGACTCAACTGGTGCAGTAGTGCGCTGGCGAAGGCGCGAAGGCCAGTGCGGTGTAATAGCGTGAGGACCAAAACGCTCACGGTGGAGGTCGTTGAGTCGACGGTAGCAGCTGGACGCAGTGTGGTCAGGACTCCAGCAGGTAGTACCAGCACCAGGGCCTGTCAGGGCCCGGTACCCGCAGAGGCCGACGTCTCGCCCACTGCTAGCTGAGCCACTACTGGGGGCGCCACACTTTGGACCTGCAGGCCCCCACTGACGGGAGTGCTGCGGCTGGCCCTGCTGCTGTAGAACCCTAGTACATGCCATGTGAGCCTATGCTGCTGCTGGTTCTGCTGGGGGCAGCCTAAGCTGCTGCTGGTGCGCTGGGGGCAGCCTGTGCTGCTTCTGGTTCTGCTGAGGGGCAGCCTAGGCTGCTACTGGTTCTCCAGGGGGCAGGCAAAGCTGCTGCTGGTGCGCTGGCGGTAGCCTAAGGTGCTGCTGGTGCGCTGGGGGCAGCCTATGCTGCTACTGGTTCTCCAGGGGGCAGCCAATGCTGCTGCTAGTGCGCTGGCAGTTGCCTAAGCTGCTGCTGGTGCGCTGGGGGCAGCCTATGCTGCTGCTGGTGTTGCTGGCGGCAGTGTAATCGGCTGGGGCTACTGGCGGCGGGTGTGGCAGCTCGTGGGGAGGCAGGTTTCAGGTGGGGAAGCTGTTAAGGCAGCGGGCTACGGGTGAGGCGGCGGTTCTGTGAGGTTCTGTGCGGTTATGTGCAGTTCTGTGCGGTTCTGTGAGGTTCAATGCGGTGGAGAGGACTGGGTGGGGCGGCTGATTCCGGGTGAGGTGCCTGGAACGGGTGGGGCAGCAGGTTTCCAGGTGGGGCGGCGGTTGTCAGGTCTGGGGCGGCGGTTTTCAGGTCTGGGGCGGCGGGTTTCCAGGTTCGGCGGCGGGTTTCAGGTCTGTAATGGCGGGTTTTCAGGTCTGGGGGGGCGGTTAAGACGGTGGGCTGCACGTGCGCGCGGCCGCGACGTACTAGCGCGAAGCTGCGGGTGCGACTAAGGCTGCGCGCGCAGCTACGCTCGTTCGTCTGCTGCGCGCTAGAGGGCTGGGGGGAAACGCGCGGGGTAAAACGAGTGGGGCGCGGGGCAGACGCCAGAGGAGGCGGAGCAGCACCGACTGCGACTACACGACCTCCCCGACCCAGCACCTGCACGCTTTGTTCGTGGTCCCCTACCGTCCCCCCCTGTTCCCCCTGTTGAGTCCCTTTCCTCGTCCCAGTGGACTCGTCGTTCTCCCCTCAGTCGTGCTGTGTCCCCAGAGCGTCGTCGGTCCTGTTACCGTGCAGACGGTCCGTTCCACCTTGTTCTTCGCTCTCGTGTTCCACCTCCTCCTGTCCTTCCACAGCCCCTTGAGTCGTTCCTCACTGTGCTTCACGACCCGTTGTTCGACTACCTCCGTGCCTCCCGTCTTGTCGTCTCCCGTGTTTTGTCCGCGTTGGTCACTCACCCGACTGCACCTCTGTCGTCTGTTTCGGCACTTGTTACCACTGTCGCTGGCTTTGCCTCTTCCCACCGCCTTGACTATGCCGCTCACTTGGTGAGTGGCCCTGCTCGTTCTCCGTTCTCTAGGGGTGCTCCTGTTTTTCCCCTAGAGGTCCTCGAGGACAGGCAGTTCGAGCTTGGTTTTCTTGCGGCCGCTGTTCCTCATCTCTGCGCCATGTTGCTTGCCCCTGAGGGGGATCCAGACGCTCTTGACATCCCGATCCCTCGCACTCACGCCGTGGCGGTCTCGGGACCCTGGGCTTCGTACTGGATAGCAGCTGAGGAGGCAGAGATGGCATCTTATAGGTCCACAGGCACTTACGTCGACGCAGTCCCACCACCTGGGACGAACGTCGTCAGTGGCCGATGGCTCTACAAGGTGAAGCGGCCGCCTGGATCACCACCTGTGTTCAAGGCGCGCTATGTGGCGAGAGGCTTCAGTCAGCGAGAGGGGGTGGACTTCTTCCAGACCTTTGCTCCCACCCCGAAGATGAGTACTCTTCGGGTGTTGCTGCATATTGCAGCCCAGCGCGACTACGAGTTGCACTCCTTGGACTTCTCCACCGCGTTCCTTCAGGGGAGCCTGCACGAGCAGATCTGGCTGCGTCGCCCGCCTGGCTTCACTGGCTCTTTCCCACCCGGGACCCAGTGGCAGCTGCGTCGACCAGTCTACGGCCTGCGTCAGGCTCCACGTGAGTGGCACGACACACTTCGCTCGACCCTTGCAGCGCTTGACTTCTTTCCGTCGTCTGCTGACCCGTCACTGTTCGTTCGCCATGGCTCGACCCCGTTCTTTGTCCTGGTCTACGTCGACGACCTGGTGTTCGCCACTCCCGACCGACGCGCGCTGGCCTCCGTGAAGGAGGAACTGCAGAGGAGACACACTTGTACTGACCTTGGTGAGCTGCAGCACTACCTTGGCCTGCAGATCACCAGGGACAGGGCAGCTCGCACCATTACGCTGACTCAGTCGCATATGGTCGAGCAGATCCTCACGCGGTTTCGCTTCCCGTTCTCCAAGGTACAGCTCACCCCTCTTGGTGTGGATCATGGGCTCACGGCTCCACCTTCGGATGAGTCATTTGAGTCCAGTGGTCCATATCCTGAGCTGGTGGGTTGTCTCATGTACCTGATGACCTGTACTCGCCCAGACCTAGCTTACCCTCTTAGCGTCCTTGCGCGCTTTGTTGCGCCTGGGAGACACCGACCGTCCCACTGGTACGCTGCTAAGAGGGTGGCGAAGTATGTGGCGAGTACATCAGGCATGGGACTTGTCCTTGGAGGGAAGCAGCCAGTTACACTTACAGGTTACTCGGACTCGTCGTGGGCCGACGACGCGGAGACGCGTCGGTCTACACAGGGGTACTCCTTTAGGCTCGGGGCAGGTGCTGTTTCGTGGCGGTCGACTCGGGCGTCGTCCGTCGCCGGTTCCAGCTGTGAGGCAGAGGTGTACGCTGCGGCCATGGCCGCTCAGGAGCTTCGCTGGCTGTCTTTCCTTCTCACCGACCTTGGTGAGCGGCCTCGCTCTCCCCCAGTCTTGTTCGCCGACAACAGGTCTGCCGTCCTGTTGTGTGAGGAGCTCCGACTTGTTGGGAAGGCGAAGCACATCAAGCTTCGTTATTTCCTTCTGCGTGAGTTGCAGTAGCGTGGTCAGGCACTCGTACGACGTGTGGTCTCTGAGGCCAACACTGCAGATATCTTCACGAAGGCGGTGCCGCCTTGTGATCACCAGCGTTTCTGCACCCAGCTTGGCCTTGTGCGGGCCCGTCCTCACTTGCTTACGTAGATGCTTTGTCCTTGTTGTCTTGTATTCTTGCATCTCAATATATTTGCTATATACCTGCATGTGAACTGGCCTTGTGGCTCTTTTGCTTGCTCTCGGACTGTGTGGTGACTTTGAGCTCCACCCTGAGATTTGTCTTGTTCTTGTGGACTGGTCTTGTGACCCTTGCTTGTTCTTGTTCTTGCTGACTGGTCATGTGGCCCTTGTTTGCTCTCAGACTGTGTGTGTCCTTGAGACCCACCCTTAGATATGTGTTGTCTTTCCGAGGGGTTACCGTCACCTAGACTATGGGGGTGTGTCAACATATATTTTATATGTGTTGTTTAGGTTAGTCTAGGTGTTACATTTCTACTTCCTTGCATGATTAGGGTTTGCTATATCTAGGGTTGTACTTCACATTTTCTATCAATTCATTCTTATCGTAACAGGTGCTAGTGAGTCTGCTGCTCCAGGTGCTGGTGAGTCGGCTGCCCCAGGTACTGGTGAGTTTGCTCTCTCAGGTACCGCGTCGGCTCAGGCCTTACACACTTTCACCCTTGACTCGGGTGCTTCCTGCTCCTTCTTTCGCGACTGCACCACACTCTCGCCACTCAGTCGGCCGGTGGCAGTCTCTTTGGCTGACCCCTCTGGGGGTCCGGTCCTTGCACACTCCTCCACGGTCCTGCCGTGTCCTTGCACACTCCTCTGGCGGTTTAGGGTTTAGCCTGTACACCCTGACTACCGTGTCTCCTCCGGTTGCTGAGTCTGGTCAGGTAGCTGCGTCGGGTCAGGTGTTTGCTGCAGCGTCCCGGTCTGGTCCTGACTCTGCCCCCTGCTCGTGTCGCCTCCTGTCTCACCAGACTCTCCTCTGGCACCACCGCCTTGGTCACCCCTCCCTGCCTCGTCTCCGAGGCATGGCCTCCCGTGTCCTTGTCACTGGTCTTCCCCGGTCTCTCCCTCCCCTCCCCTCGGGGCCTGCCCCTACCTGCGTTCCTTGCGTCGAGGGGCGGCAGCGCGCCGCCCCTCACTCCTCCGAGTTTCCTCCCACGGAGGCTCCCTTGCAGACTCTTCACATGGATGTGTGGGGCCCAGCCCGCATCCGTGGACAGGGTCACGAGCGCTACTTTCTGCTTGTCGTTGACGACTACTCGCGTTACACCACAGTCTTCCCCTTGCGCCGCAAGGGTGAGGTCACTGAGGTGCTGATCGACTGGATCCGCGCTGCCCGTCATCAGCTCAGCGAGAGTTTCGGCTCGGACCTTCCTGTTCTGCGTCTGCACTCCGACAGAACTGGAGAGTTTTCCTCCGACCTTCTGCAGGCCTTCTATCGTGCGGAGGGCATCCGCCAGACGTTCACGCTTCCGGCCTCTCCACAGCAAAATGGGATTGCTGAGCGCCGCATTGGCATGGTCATGGACGTCGCTCGTACGTCCATGATCCATGCGGCTGCTCCCCATTTTCTGTGGCCGTTCGCGGTTCAGTACGCGGCGCATCAGATCAACCTCCAGCCCCGGGTCTCCGTGCCGGAGACCACACCTACTCTGCGGTGGACGGGGAAGACTGGCGATGCGTCTTCATTCCGTGTCTGGGGATCTCGAGCTTTCGTCCGCGACTTTTCTGCGGACAAGGTGTCCTCCCGTGTTGTTCCTTGCGTCTTCCTTGGCTTCCCCCCTGACGCGCCTGGCTAGCAGTTTTACCACCCCACCTCGCGCCGTGTTCTGTCCTCTCAGGACGTCACGTTTGACGAGTCGGTTCCTTACTACCGTCTCTTCCCCTACCGCACTGCCCCCCTCCCCCACCCGCCGCTCTTCCTCGCGCCAGGTCCTCCCCCGGTAGACCCCCTCCCCCCTCAGGGTCCTGCCCCCTCAGGTGTGTCCCAGGTAGACGCAGTCGAGCCTGTCGAGGTAGTTGTTGACTCTGGTGCTGCTAGGGGTGTTGAGCCTGCGGGTGCCGGGTCTGGGGGTGCTGAGCCTGAGCGTGCGGAGCCTGGGGGTGCGGCGTTTGGGGGTGCTGAGCCTGGGGGTGCTGAGTCTGGGGGTGCGGAGCCTGAGGGTGCTGAGCCTGCGCGTGTGGAGTCTGGAGGTGCTGCGCCTGGAGGTCCTTCAGGTGCTTCGTCCCGGCGGGAGCCACTCTCTCCACAGCAGCTGCGCGAGTGGTTTGCTCGCCGCTGGAGCCGTGCTGCTGGAGCTGGTGGTCCTACGGGCGCTGGAGGTCCTGAGTGTGGTCCGTGGAATTTGCTTCACTTGAAACACTTCCGCAAGGTGAGTGCACACCTTCTCTACCTCCTCCTCTAACGCCCCTGCCACTAAGATGTCGTCCACGTATAGCACCAAGAACACCTTCTCCTTCCCTTCTCCCTTCCAGTAGAATGCCCTATCACACTCACTTTTCTGAAATCCCCCTTGCAGTAGCCGCTCATCCATCGCCATATACCACTCCCTAGGACTTTGCTTCAGCCCATATAATGCCTTGTTGAGCTTGCATTTTCTGCCCGAGCCATCGTCATGCCCTGGTGGTTGCTCGAGGTAGATGTCCTCCTTCAGCACCCCATACAAAAACGCGTTTTTAATATCCAGCTGCACCATGAAATATTTCCTTGATGCTACCACCTTGAGAAAGACCCGTGCCGTTGTCAACTTGCTCACTGGAGCATAGATTTCGTTCTTGTTGTAGTCTTTCCCCTCCACCTGAGTGTAGCCCTTGGCTACGAGCCTTGCTTTGAACCTTTCCAGCTGCCCCATATCTCCGGTCTTGATCTTAAAAATCCACTTCACCCCCACGGCTTTCCTTCCTTCTGGCATAGGCACGAGCTCCCATGTGCCCCTTTCAGCCAATGTGTTCAACTCCTCCTCAATTGCCGCTTTCCACTGCTCCCTTTCTGGACCCTCTAGCGCCTCCTCGATGCTCACTGGTTCTTTGGGCAGGTTGTGTGTCACTTTTCCTTCATTGGAGACTAGGTCAGTAGCTGTGGCAGAGAGTAGGAGGTGGGTATGGATGTCCTTCCAGCACGTCATCAGCAGTTGCGCATACCGAGGGTTTGGTTTCTTCACCCTCTTTCCTTTCCCCAACTCCTCTGCAGGTGACTCGACCTCATCCTCACTGGAATCCGCCAGTGCTTTCCCTTCCCCATTCTTCACTTCCCTTCCAATCACGATGGCGCCCTCCTCAAGTAATTCCTCTATCTCCCTCATCTTGGCATTGTTGTCATCACTGTTTAGAAGCTTCCAAGGATCACTATCTCCTTCAGCTGCTGATTCTTCATCTCCCTCTTCTTCAGCCACTTCATCAATGCCATCCTCAGCTACTTCTTTGCTTGGCTGCTCCCCTGCTATCTCCACTACCTTGCTTTCATCCGCTTCCCTGGTTGGTGCCTTCTCCCACACCCAATCAACTGAATCTGCCCGTTCCACATCTTCGAGTTCCTCATCTCCTTCATCACCAACTCCCTCACTCTCCTTTTCTTCCAAAAGATCGTCCACCTTGTCCGGTGCAATTGCTGTCCCTGCTGCTGCAATCTCTTTCTCTACTCCCTTCCACTGCAGGTAGTTCACCTCCTCGTAGAAGACAACATCCCGGGTGATCATGACCTTCCCTGAAATTACATCCTTGATCACCCACCCCTTGCTCACCGGGCAGGTACCGAGGTTAATCCCCCAATGAGCCTTGGGCAGCAACTTATGATCCGGACCGGCTGGCTCCCTGTATTGCACCATACTTCCCCACACCCGAGCGAACCCCAGATTCGGCTTCCTGCCATAGAAGGCCTCGTGGGGAGTCATATCTGCCCGAAGTCCCTTGGTAGGTAGCCGGTTCTTGGACCAGCACGCCATAGCTAATGCATCACCCCAAAATTTCAGCGGCAACCCACTGTCGGCCAGCATGCTCCTCACGCTGTCTAGTAGAGACCGATTCACTCGCTCCGCTATGCTGTTATGCTGTGGAGTGTAGGGTACAGTCAGCTGCCGTCGGATACCCTTGCTCTGTAAAAACTTGTTGAACAGCTCACCGGTAAACTCCCCTCCATTATCTGTCCTTAAAACTTTCAGCACCTTCCCACTTTGCCGTTCCGCTTCCGCCATCCAAGTCACGAAGCTAGGAAACACTTCTGCCTTATCTTTCAGCTCCGTCACCCATGTGTGCCTCGTTCCCAAATCAGTGAAGGTAACGAAGTAGCGGCTGCCGTGTCGTGACGCCACCCTCATAGGCCCACACACATCGGCTGCTACGATGTCCAAGGTGCCATAAGGCTCATGTACCTGGTGGTGGGGGTGAGGGGACTTTGTGATTTTACCTTCAACACACTTGCTGCATTTTCCCTTGCTTCCAGCCCCCTCCTTCAGTGCCACACCTTTTACCATGCCCTTTTTGACCAACTCCTTGACCCTATCCATGCTTGCATGCCCCATGCGCCTGTGCAAGGTCTCCAATTCCACCTGCTCCATCCCAACCACCATGGCAGAAGCTTCCTGCTGCAGCTCCTTCACAGGTAAGCCACCAAGCCGAGCCTTCAACTCCTCCCTAGCTAGGTCCCCTTCGAGTGATGTCAGGTAGGTGGCATTCTCATCCTCCAGCCCCTTCTTCCTCAGCTTCATTTCATACAACCCCTGATTTCTGTTCCCTTCTGCAACCACCTTCCAATCCTCATTGAAAACCCACAACTTTCCTTTGTCGCTGAAGGTTTTGCACCCCGTGCTGTCAAGTTGAGACTGGCTGATCAGATTCAGTGAGAGCTTCTCCACTAAGAGAACATTTTCCAGCTTCAGCTCCCCGTACTCTCCTTGGAGTAGCAACTCTCCTTCCCCCTTCACAATCAGCTTCCCTTCATCCCCCAAGAGCACATACGGTACGTTGGAGTCCCTCAGATTTGTAAGCCACTCGCAGTGATTGGTCATGTGCTGAGTGCACCCACTGTCCATGAACCACGCTGCTTCACCGAACCCCTTTGCCACCAAACACACCCCCGATGCCCTTGCCACGTTTGCCTTGTGAGCTCCTCCCAAGATGACGTCCGCTTCACTGTTTTCAGCTTCCACTGCATTTGTTTTTGCTGCTGCTGGTTTGATTTGCTGCTGGTTTGCTCCTTGGTAGTTCCTGCTGTTGGGGTTCGAGTAGCAGTTGGCTGCCCTATGCCCAATTTTCTGGCAATAGTGACATGCCCCTGAAAATCCGCCTCTCTGCATCTTGTTATCACCTCGAACCTCCCCCTCTCTCTGCTGCCATCCGTTCTGCAGCCCCTTCTGCTGCGGACCGCTCCATTTCCCCTTGAAATTTCTGCTCCTTGGGTTATCATAGCAGTCTATCTGCTTATGACCCTTCTTTCCACACTGAAAACACGCCCCGAAACCTCCATATCCTTTCCCTGTTGCTGCTGCGTTTACCATAGCATGTGTGGCTGGTCCCATTCCATTCAAGCTAACCTCCTTCCTGAGCCGATCAGCTTTCACCCGCTCCAGAGCTTGGAGCGTCTCCAACAGCTTGGTCATATTTGCGGGTGGGTTGCAGGTTAGGAGCCCTATCTCTGCTTCCCACTCCTTGGGCAGCCCACTAATGATGTACCCCATCATTTCTCCTTCAGTTTCAGCTGCCCCCATAGCCTTGAGGTCGTCATTGTACCCCTTTGCTCGATTTATGTAGTCAATGACCCTCTCCCTCGGCTCCATATTCAATAGGAGAAGTTTCTTCCGAATGGCGGCTTTGTTGGTATCCGTAAGTCCAAGGTAAGCAGCTTCCATGTACTCCCAGGCTCGTTCGGCAGAGTTCTCCTCTCCAGCAAATTGATCCAGCCCCACTGCAATGCTGTCCGAAACTGAATGACACAATTGGAAAAAAGCTTGCTTACTCCTTTTTTTGAATGACGCATTTTCTTCTGGTTTTTCTTTTGCAGATGGTGGGACGCCCTCTCCCGTTTCCTTGTCGGGATGATAATACGGCCAGAGATCCACTTCCTCCGCTCTACGAATGAACTTGAGTCGCCACGTGCTATAATTTTCTCCATGGAATCGTTGGGCCTCGCTAAGCCCAATCATTGGCTTCGCCGTCAATTTAGCTTGTGCTAGCGCTGTTAGGATGGCCTGTAGTTCTGAGCCTCCAATGCTCACAGAGGAGCCCGAACTCGCCTCAGTATGATCGCCCGTCATACTTAGTAAATTCCGCCTATCCTTAAAACGCTAGAACACGCCTTAAACCAGCTCTGATACCAGCTCTTGTACGTGCGCAGCCTTTAGTCTAGACTATGAAGACTATTTAGAGTCTTAGTAACAAGCATATGAAGCTCTGGCCCCAACTGTGTGAAGGAATTTGCTGGAAAACGCCAAGGCAGAAAGTTCAAGTAATTTCATTGAAGAAGGCATGCAAAAACAGAAAACACAAAGCAAGTTATAAGCAAAAGGATTTCTGATTTCGCCCTCGCGCCGCGCCTAATTTCGAGCTGAGTTGTACTCGGCTCAATTTCCAAATCCAACCATGCACCGAACGCGCCTCGAGTTCGAATCAGACTTCCTTGGACGCGCCTTTGACCCGGCGTGACTTCTCTTCACGTCGCTTGGAATCTCGACATTTCAGCTGTTTTCTTCTCCATTTCTGCACACTTCCCCTCCTCTTCGATTCCCACTGCAGGTCGCGCCGCTACCGTGTTTCTCCTTCCACCGTCCCAACATAGGTAGCTCCTCTTCTTCTTAGGTCCTCGCTTTCCCTTAGTCATAGCTCGTCAAACCGAATTCTTCTTAGGTCGATGTAGATCGCGTTAGGTCGTTCTAGGTCATGGTTAGCCAACCACCTTCAACAGTATTCTCGTCGGATTGTTCACTCTTAAGCGTAAATGGCTGGAGTACAGTACTAGCAAGTGGCAAGTGGTGCAGTTGCCGCTTGGCAAGGTGAGAGGAGAGGTGGGGGAGGTTGGGAGAGGGGGGCAGCGCAAGTGAGGAAGCAGCATGTGCAAGTAGGACGGGAGCGCCATTCATTGTCTTTTGAGTAAACCCAAAAGTCGGCTGGTTGGCAGCGCAAGTAAGGAAGCAGCCACGTGTGCATGTGACGCGAGCGCCTTTCATTGTCGTTTCACGCCGCTTATAGACAAGCATCGAGGACGTGCTCATTTCTCGAGATGCGCCGCGTCGCAATCGCACGGGTCAGCGACTTACCATCGCAATGGTCTGCGATTTACAATCGCAATGGTCTGCGAATTACCATGATAACATGGAGCCAACGTCTCTCGCTTCTCGGAATGCACGTTACCATTGACGGAAATCATTGGCAGTCATCATCGCAGGCGACTTACCATCGATCCCATTTCCACGAAGCTGAATAGATCGAGCAGCAGTAGTAGAAACGAATGATGCGAGAGTGACGGTGACGGCAAGCAGGAGAGCGAGAGCAGTAAGCAGGCGCGCCATGATAAATACTAGTTGCTAGCGAAATGCAGGGAGTTGGAAGCGAGTGAGAGCTTCGAAATGTGGGACTGGTGTTGGGAAGGAAAAAGGCGTGGGTGTATGGCGTGAGAGGGCGGATTATGGTGGATATGGGTTGGCTGAAGCGGAGTTCCCATGCCCGGCGCAGTCGCCATCGCGATTCGCAAACCTTAGCGAATCACCATCGAGAAGTTTGGTGAGACGCGTTCCCAACCATAATTCATTTTAGGACGCGTCACCTGAAGCGGATCGATCGGCTGGAAGTTCGGTTTTGCGCGCGGGGTGTAGAACTTTTCGTCGTAATCAACAAGGTAACCAACGTCGCCAGAGTTTACGAATGTACAGTAAACATGTGCACGCGATCCTGTCACCTACTGGAGCCCCGATCGAAGAGCACACATCGATCGTGAGATTGGGTGGCGTAGTGTGGAATTTCGAGCCACGAGTGACAGTCAAGATCGATTGTCTTCGCTCGTAGTTGCATTGTAACTGCACGACGTCACAAACAGTGGGGTTTTCTGTGCGAATTCGCGCACGACAACAGAGTTGTTTTCGCAGATTGGGTGTACCACAACCTCGAACCCTGCCTTACCGAACCTGTCACCTGTATATCGGTGCGCCGTAGTTGCGCAGCCATGGGCACCGATCTCTTCCAGACCGAGGCTCGAAATGACGATTGGTGCGGATCGGCCGATCTTCGGCCGATCCGCTTCAGGTGACGCGTCCTTAGTAGGTCACTTGACTACGAAGTGGATGTTGAGTGGTGTGGTGTGTTACACACGCTTTTAGTGCTATACATATGGATGCCAAACGGTTTGCTTGAGCAGAATTGATCGCGTTCCACGAGTGGTGGCGCCCGTACACATTTCTCTTTCACCCCGACTGCCCGAGCTTAGACCTGGGGAACTGGGACCCTCCTCCCGTTTCGACACGCTCCAATTCATCTTGGCACAATTCCTCCTAGCTTTCAAAATTTTCCTCTGGCGCAGGAAGAAACAATCAGTTAAAGCAAGGGGTGCACTTTGGAGGGGGGTGGAGGCAAAGGTTTATCACTTGCCTCCACGTGGTTACCGTGTTTGTCTGGGGAGTCCGACGCGAAACAAACTTCAGAGTTGGCGGACTTGCGCGGGTTGTCTCTCCCCTCTCGTCGATTGCGATGGGCCAAATGGGAGTTGGGAACTTGAGTCACAACCAGGCTGTATGTGAACTCTGACAAGCTCGACTCTCGTACCCTGACACATATTGCTAGCAACCACAACTCCAGCGCACCGCCAACAACAGAGCATTGGTGCACGCAATCGATAAACCAGACAGCGAGAGTAGCACAGATAGGCCGTCGTCAAAAGCGAGGCTTAGGGTTACGCCACTGAATCTACCGCGCCCGCCCGTTGTTTATCTCGCCCGCAATGGATGCGTTTTACGCCCGCGACATCACAGTGCAACTTAGGCGCGCAGTTCGCCGCGACGGCGCACGCAGCACGCGCCTTTCGTATCGGGCGGAGGACTTCGAGCACACACAAATCGCGCGGAACACGTAGTTTTCACATTTCGTCTCCGCTGTCCATTCGACAGTTTCTCGGTTGCTCGCCTTTGCAACCAGCACCGCTCTCTCCCTTGCTCCGCGCTCAGACCTACATGCGCTCTATCCACCCCCGGGACGCTCTTCCTCAGCGAATCGCCTCCCTTCCCACCATCGCGGCGCCTCTCCCCTCGCCCCCGCAGTGACTCGCTTCTCCCTTCGGCATCGCAACGCCCTTCCCCTCGGCGTCGCGCCGTTGAGGTAGAGTAACATCGAACTGTTCATTGCAGCATTGATGCACATTTCGGCACGCGCCCCTCTCTCCGTTCCGCATCAATGGCTCAGTTGCCTGTTCTAACCATGCGCCTTCCCCATCACGCCTCTTCCCGCCCCGATCCCCCCGCGGCGACACATGGACAGACGCGAGCATCTGGGTACTGCAGCTTCTCAAGGCCATGCGCGGAGAGCTGCTGCCGGGCGCGCACGTGCTGGGCTTCCTGCGGCGCGTGTGCAAGCTGCTCTTCCTGCGCGTCCGCCCGCTCATCGTCTTAGACTGCGCCACGCCCGCGCTCAAGCACCGCACCGTCCTTGCGCGCCGTCGCCAGCGGGAGAACGCGCAGATCTACCTGCGCTGGACAGCGGAGAAGCTGCTGCTCTACCAGGTGCGCGTGGCCAGGGGGGAGAAGGGGGTCGCAGATGACGGCCAGATCTCTCCCCCCCCTTCTCCTGTGTTCCGCACCTGTTTTTATCCACCCTCCGTGGCATATATTCCCTCTCTGTCCCTGTCCTCTCCTCTCATTCCTAACTCCCCTCCTTGTTCTGTCTCCCTTCCCTGTTCTATCTCCCACCTCTGTCCTACCCCCCTTCCCGGTCCTCTCTCCCCTCTCCGTCCCAACTCCTCTCCGCTTCCTATCCCCCCCTCTCCGCCCTGTCCTATCCCCTCTCTCCGCCCTGTCCTATCCCCCCCTCTCTGCCCTGTCCTATCCCCCCCTCTCCGCCCTGTCCTATCCCCCCCTCTCCGCCTTGTCCTATCCCCCCCTCTCCGCCCTGTCCTATCCCCTCTCTCCGCCCTGTCCTATCCCCCCCTCTCCGCCCTGTCCTATCCCCCCCTCCCTGCCCTGTCCTATCACCCACTCTCCGCCCTGTCCTATCCCCTCTCTCCGCCCTGTTCTATCCCCCCTCTCCGCCCTGTCCTATCCCCTCACTCTGCCATGTCTCCACCCCTCTCTCTTTTCCCTATCCTATCCCCCCTCTCTGCCCTGTCCTAAATCGAGCACGAGAAGCGCTCGTTTCTGCGCAGCCAGCGGCGGCTGCAGCCGTTCTTTCTGGGGGACATCCCGCAGTGGTCGTGGTTCGCGTGGACGTGGCGCTGCTCTTCTTCCTCACATATGATCCGCGCTAACCCTGGGCGCTCGACTGAGCCCGCGGTTTGGCGTGATGTGGTGAGGTGTGGCGTGAGATGGCGCAGGGCGACATGGCCTGGTGTGGCGTGGCGTGGTGTGGTGTAGTGTGCCATGGCATGGCATAATGTTGTATTATGGCATGGCTCTTGATGGTGTGATTTGTTGATGGCTGCTGTCATTGATGCTGGTGTTCTGACAAGGATGATTGCTCTAGTGCAGTGTGGTCATGTTGAGCATCAACCGCATGGGGAGAAGGGCGTGAGTGGTAAGGGGGAGGTGGATGAGGAAGGGCCCAGTTCCCATGTAAATTCTGGTTGTGGAAGGGTTATTCATGCAGGATGGAGCACGGCAGCATGTGGCTGAGGGTAAGGAAGTGAGGGAGCTGCACAGGGGAACGGGATCCAGGAGATTCCTGCATGTGAAAATTGCCGACTACCGTACTTGCATGTACGGGACCTGCCTTACCTCTGAACTGCTTTGTTCCATTCTTTGGTACCGTAGAACCTTTCAGTATGGATTCAACAATGGTGATTTGGCCCTTGTCATTCTGGTTGAGTTTGTTCAATATAATTATACATTCTAATAGCATCCCTCCATGCTACACACCTACAGAAGTGCTAGATGCGGCAAAACATCGACTATTGTACAACCCGGGTTCAGAATCAGTCGCCACAACCTCTCAACACACAACAGCCGACGTAAACACAGCTCTATGCCTAGAGCCTGCAGCTAAGACTCGACACCACACCGACAGCCCACACCACTACCCCATTCCACGCCACCAGGCCACACCATCAGCGCACGGCGCTTCACTCCTTGGCCTACACCTCCTGCTGCTTCCAGTGCCCCGGCCTGTGCCCCACCACCACTGCCGTGGCACTGCCGCCACCGATGCACATCGCTGACGCCGCGCTTCAAACCCATGGCAGCGAGGCAGGAGAGCAGCGACATGAGCACACGCGCCCCTGATGCGCCTATGGTGTGGCCTAGGGTCACTGCTCCCCCGTGCAGGTTCACCTGGTCTGGGGTCAGGTCGAGCAGCCGCTCGTTGGCGATTGTGAAGGCCTGGCGAGGGGTGGGGGGGGAGGAGATGAAGGAATGCGGGAGAGGGGAAAGGGTGAGGGGAGACGTTGTGGTGTGGTTGTAGTTACAGGGGATGTGGAGGCGTGGGAAAGCGAGGAGGGGAGAAAATGCAACCAGAAGGAGCTGCGGGCATTAGATGGCTCAGGTGCCGGCAACATGAGAGAGAGAGGGGAGAGGGGATGCGAGAGGGGAGGACGGGATGAGAGTGAAACATGGCGGAAACATGTGCGTCGCAACGGAAGAAACAGCAAGTAGGGTGCGATGAATGAGAGAGAGGACAGAGGGGGGAGAGGAGGACACCTCCGAGAGAGGAGGGCAGGGGGGAGATAAGGGGGCACTCATGCATCAGCCAGGAAGCACTCACTGCTTCCTGGCAATGACGTGGTGTTCGAGCCATACCGATCAGCAGTGACCATTCCGCTCCCTGCCATGCGTGCCACCATGCCATCCCATGTCATGTCATGCCATGCCATGCCATGAAGGGAAGTGCCATGCAGCAGCAAAACACACAGGAGGGAGGTCCGTGGTGGAGGTGGGTTGAGTGGGCATGTGGTGGACACCGCTGTGGCCAGCATGCCTGCAGATCTCTCGAGTCATGGCAGCAAGAACACATTCTCTCATCCCCATTCTCCCAACCCCATGCGCCCAACCCCCCCATGCGGGCATCCTATGTGCCCATCACCATGCGCACAGCCCCCCCATGCGCCCATCCCCCCCATGCGCCCATCCCCCCCATGCGCCCATCCAACCCATGCGCCCAACCCCATGCGCCCATGCATGTGAGCAGTTGTGTTGGTGAGGAAGGACTGCAGCACCTCGGGGAAGGGGTTGGAGGTGTTGGTAGAGCAGGGCGTGCAACGGCCCTTCCCGCCCTCACTGAACGTGCCGGGGGGACAAGGGGTCCCCGTCTGCCCGTCCTCACTCACGTGCATTCCCGGCGGCACCCTCCTGCACCGCTCTGCACCGCCTCGCGCCCACGCCTTCCACCTAGAATGGAGCAGGGGCGGGAGGTGTGAGAGAGGGAGGAGAGGGTGGTGAAGTGGCTGGGAGAGTGAGTGAGTGGGGAGGAGGGAGATGGAAGTGAGAGCTGTGGTAACAGCGTGTGTGTGTGACAGTGGCCTCACAGTTTCACTCACCACGACGTCATAGATGATTGCGGCGATTAGTGCGGTTAGCTGTGGTGTGGTGTGGAGTGTGTGTGAGTGTGAGTGGGTGAGAGTGGGGTGACTCACCTCGATGTCATAGATGATCGCCTGGTTCTTCTATCCCCGCCGCATTGCGCTCCTGCGTCGTCCCTTCCCATTCCTCACGTAGTTGCGGCATGCGGCAGCAACAGCAGAAAGAGTAAACGAGGCTGGGAGAGAGGGGGAATCAGGAGAGTGAGACATCGGGCATATGAGACGAGATGCCGTTGGAGAGAGGACATGGAGCCGTCGGAGAGGAGAACAAGGGGGAGAGAGGAGGACAGGGTAGTGGAGGACAGGGGGGAAAGAGTGGGCCAGAGTGGGAGAGAGGAGGACTTGGGAAACGCTGCGTAGAGAGGAGGACGGGGACCTGAATGGGGACAAAAGAAGCATCTCCAGGTTCTTCCCCGGAGGCGGTGATGTGGCAGGCGTCGAAGAGGAGGAGGCGAGGCTTTCGGGCGGCGATGGGGAGACGATCACTTGCTGAGGAGGCGTGGCGGCGATGTCACTGCGATGAGGAGGTGATGCGGCGAGGCGGCGATGTGGCGGCGATAAGGCGGCGATGTGACGGCGATGAGGCGGCGATGTGGCGGCGATGAGGCGGCGATGTGACGGCGATGAGGCGGCGATGTGGCGGCGAGGCCGCAAATGCGCGAGGCGAGGCGGCGATTCGCCGATGCACTGCCAGATGGCATCGGCAATGGAGGTTGCACGGCAACTGCGCGAAGCAGGGCGCGGACAAGTTTACCGGGGTGGCTCAAACCGATGACATGGGTTAAACCCGGCGAGTAGGGGTTCACATAATGGGACATTGCGACACGGGGAAGAGGCTGCGGAGACGGGTCACCCGACGCGCCGTTCTCTCGACGGCGTTGTGCGATCTAGCAGCGACGTCGCTATTTGTTCGCGATGACACAGTCCTAAACCTTCGACAGTCGCGAGGTCCGCTGACTTTACCATTCGACAGTCGCGAGCGTGGCGCTCTGGTTAGATTAGTAAGTAGCGAAATGGCCCCTCACTAGCCTGTCTAGCTAGAAGCAAGTTCTGGAAGGAGTAGAGTTGGTTTATCAGATTGACGGTAACATAGCAGAGCGCGCACTTGGTCGCAACTCCCGCGGCCACATTTCCGCCCTTTCCCTGTGTTCTCTCCAACTCAACTTTGTGCGAGATAGGTTGGATTCGTCAGCCAAGTTTGAAACACTCGCACCAGCTTCACGTACCCCTACACATTTCGCCAGCGAATCAGCCTGCGTCGGAGGGTGTACACTCACAATGCCCCCAAAAACCACCCCCAGGAATCTGCACCCTTGCTTTAAGAAACAATTACGCTCGGCCTCTCGTCTTAAAACCGGAGTCCCAAACAGCCCAAAACTGCCTCAACCTTCCTAACTTTGGTTGGGGGTTATTTGGTAGATGACAGTCAACTTCGTGAAGTGTGGGAACGATTTTGACGACCCGAAATCACTGTACTAGCAACGACGACAGCAGTGACGATTTCGCCCAATGAAGTTGCTGTAAATCCGAAGTTATTTACGAAGGGGTTCACGAGTTGCATTTGGGATCTGGTAACCCTCGCGACAGTATATCACTCAGCGACCTGTGGCTTCCAATTTCGGCACCCACCCTAGTTCGCGAGCCAGTTGCGGCTCTTTTCCCAACCAACCTTCCTAACTTTGAAACCTATGAGACTCCGGTTTTAAGCTGGCCACCCGACTTCGCTTTTTCGTTTTTGATCAGGAGGGTAACCCTTCTGTCCACCCAGATCTTCGCTCGTCATGGCTTCTAGGAGACCCATTTCGCCCCCCTTAGGCACTTCTCTTTTTTTTAGCATAGAGCGCTCCCCAACTGTTGGAATAACCGAAAGGTTATTATAAACATTCCCGAAAGTTCCCCACTCTCGCGTCACTCCATAACGAAGTGTACGCCTGTACTAGTACCGCAATAGCTCATATAGAGCACGCGGAAGTTGGAGGGTCACCCGAAGGTCAACGGTCGAAGACAATCAACAGTCGTGACCCTTGACTGCCCAGTAACCGCACAAGGCAGTTACGAAGTGGAACATGGTAACTGTCTAGAATAGCAATAGTCGTGGGTTACTGTAGCAACGCAATTCAGTTAAATAAGGGAATGTACCCCTCAGAGTACATGGCTAGCTAGGAATGCTATTTATATCCTTGTACTCCTATCTTATAATCATCTTGTTCTCTTTCAATTAATCAACAAGGTCATTACAGAGACTTCACAGTTCTCTTTTACACTCGGCAAACTTTATCCTATCCACTTCGATCCTTCAGTTATATCAGCATGGTATGAGAGCTAGAGTGGATTATAAGGCCTGTCAAGTTCCTGTTCTTACCAGAACAACCTTCATATAAATTACTCACTACAACATCAAGGACTCTGCATCACTATGGCTCCAGAAGGAAAAGCCACTGCAGACTCTCCGGGCCCACCACCAGCAACACCCACTGCACCATATGCGGTGACCTCCGTCAGCGCCGCTCTCGTTGAGCAGCTGGTCGCCCGCATCAACGCCCTTGAAAGCCATCAAGCAATGAGCGTCGATGGCTCAAGCTATGCACGTGGAGTTGCTGGACTCCCTCTCCCAGGAGAAGACCGCCGCGTCAACTCCGAGAGGTCATTCACGTTTGACAACCGTCAAGCTTCAGCTCCTGCGCAAGACAGTCAACAACGCGCACATTCAGATACAATTGCAACAATGCAGACAAAATTTGTTCTGACCTCAAAGTTGAAAACATCAGTTCCTTTCAACGGAAAGGACTTCTACACTTGGAGCTTCGAGTTTGAGCTCCTCGCGACAACTGCGCAAATCTGGATGTACTACGACGGAAGCCTACCGTTTCCAACGGAAGGCACCATCCAAGAGAAGAACCAGTATTACCACGAATCTCTTCTCGTGTACACCACTCTGCTCTGGAATCTCTCCCCCGAAGAACAGCTCGGCATTCGCTCCTACAAATCAAAGTGGGCGCCCGCGTACGCCTCTTGGGAGCACCTGCGCAACTCATACATGGCAACAGATCCAGTCACTATGAGTCGCCTGCTCAGCCAGCTGACATCGGTTAAAATGCATCAAGGAGAGAAAGCAGGACCATATATCAACCGATGCCGCAATCTGCGCGACCACATCAAGAAGTGCGGCGGATCCGTTCCTGAAGACATGTTCGTCTCAATGGTTCTTTCCGGTCTTGGTCCCGACTGGCGTCAATGCCAATCCTTGCTCCGCGCACGAGCAACTGTTTCCGAATCGGCTCCGTGCGCCACGCTCCTCTCCGAACAAAAGGAGATCGACCTGTACAACGAGAAGAACACAAAGCGGGAAAAGTTAGTCTTCTACGTCGGAGCATCTGAAGGGGAGCAGCACGGAAAGAAGGGGACTTTCTGCAAATACTGCAAAAAGCCCGGCCACACAATCGACCGGTGCTACAAGCGAAAGGCCGCCGACGAAAGGCGCAACAACCCTTACAACCATCAGTCATCCGCTCCCTCGACCTCCGCCACAACAACCACAATCTCGCCTCCCTCCGTCGCAAGCACGTCACAAACACCTGCGCGCATTACGACCAAGGACAAGGGCAAGGGGACAATCATGAGCTGCATGGCTCGTCGTAACAGAGGTTACCGATACTATGATCGAGTAACATTCGCGTTCTACGATCCCACCAAACCTGTCTCACCAAGACAAGACAACGATCCCACTGCCCCTTCCTGGACCAACTCACCACAAAGGCACCCACCTGATTTCGAGCTGCCGCCGCCGACACCAGAATCGCCTCCCAGCATAGCGGCAAACCGGTACTTCTCCCTTTCGCCATACACCGGCGAAAGAGATCGCGTGGTCACGCCGAAAATCGCCAACATCGCGAGGCAAAGCCGCGAGAACATCAACACCTGGTACCTGGACAGTTGCTGCGGACAACACATGGTGGGATCACCAACATTCATCACCAACTCCAAACGCATGCGACGACCCTGCGAGATCACAGTGGCAAACGACGGCACACTTAAAGCATACGACATCGGTGAGATCTTCCTTGAAGCTGACGACACACATTTCACGATTCACATCGGCGACGTGCTCGTCGCTCCAGATCTGCGGTACAACCTGCTTTCCTCGGCTCAGCTAATGCGGTGCGGAGTTGACATTCGAAGCAAATGCAAGGAGAAGACCTTCGAACTCTTCTACGGCAACACTTACATCGGCAAGGCCGTGGACAATGACGGGGTCTTCGTGCTGCAGTTCTCAGCTCAAGGCACTTCAGGAGACTCTCACCGCACTTTGCTGTTGAAGACAACCACTGCAGAAGCTCCAACCTGGTCGCATCCCACAGAGATGGATCTCGAGCGACCCGCCTCGGATGGCCTCCTGCGACTGCGCACCGTCCCGTCAGCCTCGACCTCCAACCCGGCTGAGACCGGACCTGCATCAATGGAAGAAGACAGCGGGACGTCAGCATCTGCGAAACAATCCGCCAAAGGAAAAGAGAAGGTCGGAACCGAACCAGTCAGTCCTGGCCCTGCACTCGGTCCCCTGGGAGAAATTCTAACACCAGAGGAGGCAGCTGCAGGAGACCGCGACACCATCTCGGCAACAGAAGCAAGCGGTGCCGCCGAAGGTGGTTGGAGCACAGAAGACGGTTGGGGCGAAGGAGTTGGCTGGGGCGCCAAAAACAATCTTGGCGGCTGGGGCACCCCCGCAGGCGAATCGGAATTGGGGCAGGCGGCCCCTCCATATCCCGAAGCTCCGGGACTCCCTTCAGCCGAAACAGCGGAGTTCGATCCTTACTGGGCAACACGAGGTACCAGCTGGGGTGGCCCTCCTCTTCCAGACCAGTACGCCCCTGACACACCGGAACCAATGGAAGAAGAATCAGAGGAGCAGGAAGTAACTTACGAACTCTTCAGCGAAGTAGCGGAACTGCCAGCACCTACCGAGGAACCGGAGCCACCAGAACAAGGACCACAAGAAATTGAGGTCATCGGAGCCGAATTCAGCTACTATCGCATCCCCATGAAGGGACTCCCAGTCCGCGACTGGCCTGATTGGTGCCTGCTTGTCACCGGAGACCAAGTCGACGCCGGCGACACCGACGACATCATCGGTATTCCACACGCGCTTTTGGAACAAAATGCAATTCGCGCGTTCGCCGCCGACGCCGACAACGCCGCCGATGCAGGACCTGAAGGGGGGGCAAACGACGAAGCAGCACGCCAAAAATATTATCAGAAAACGGTCGGCTACCGTGCAAAACCAGAAATCTGGCATCAGCGGCTCGGGCATCCCTCTCACACAACACTTAAGAACTCACTGAAGGCTGGCGTCCTCGACAGCGAAGCGCTACTCCTTCCACGCGGAGGATTCCTTACCGCAGACTCCGACGACCCGACCTGCACAGTGTGTCCTACCGCATCGCTCGCCCACAAGCCCTTCCCCGAGCTACCGCCCGGTTACGAACGTTACAAGCCGCTCGACAAGGTTTACAGCGACTTCATGTGCCTGACGCGGGAAGGGCTCGATGGCGAATACTACACGGTGACCTTCATCGACGCCAGTACCCGCTACGTCTGGGCTGTCAACACCGACTGCAGGTCGCTCGCCTTCGAATGCTTCATCGCGTGGATGAAGCGAGCTGAACGACAATCGGGACTTAAACTGAAGAGCTGGCAAACGGACAGAGCTCTGGAGTTCTTCTCAGACGAGTTCAAGGAGCTGTTCCGGAAGAAAGGGATTGAACACCTGGTGTCCCTGCCCTACGCTCACGAGCAGCAAGGAGTAGCAGAACGGACAAACAGGAGCCACGCCACCAGGATGAGAGCTCTGATGAAGCAGTCGGCCATCCCAACACATTACTGGCCGTTCGCCATGAACCACGCAGTCCGACTGCACAACTTGCTGTCCTCCCGAAGCCTCGAGAACAACAACTCCCCCTACCGAGCGTGGACAGGCAGAAAAGCAGACACGCGACAGCTTCGGGTTTTTGGCTGCATGGTACAGTACAGGCCGCATACAGCACGGACCGGAAATTTCACTGACCGAGCTCGCTGGGGCATCCACCTTGGGATCGAAAAAGAATACAAGGCGTGGATCGTGCTGGAATACGCGACACACGAGGTGACGAAATCACGTGACTGCATCTTCTACGAGAAGCTGACTCTGCCACTGTTCAACAAACACCGCGAAGCTGACAGGGCACCAGACTAGGTTTTCGAGGGACATCGCAGCTTCGCAACTCCACATGATGAAGCTGACCTGGCGGAAGATGAGGATGCAGCAAACGTCACTCAGTTTGACAGCGCACCCAACATCCCCCTTACAAGCCCATTCCAAACCCCAACCTTCATTCCGCTACACCAAACTGATCCCGACGATACAACCCGCAACGCCCATGACTTCAACAGCGCCGCCCGCCACTCACCAGATGCCGCGTTACCACAGCCCAACACCTCGCAAGACACCATCCGCACTGGCAACGAAAGCGACGACGACGTGGTCGAAGTAACCAGCTTCCACGACTACGATTGCCTGCACTACGAAAAGACCAACGAAACTGGTCTCCGCATCCTTGGGCTTGCCGTCGCTGTTCGCCACTCCTCCCCCAAGGAACCCACCACTGTTCGCCAGGCCCTCTCCGGCCCAGATAGTGAGAAATGGAGAGCAGCCATGGCCAAGGAAATCACGTCGCTCAAGAACCGTGGCACATGGAAGCTGGTTCCCCGGACATCTGCGAAGGGGAGAAAAATTCTCAGCGGAAAAAGGGTGTTCCGCATCAAGACGCTGGCGGACGGCTCCATCGACAAATACAAAGCGTGTTAGGTGGTGCGCGGCTTCGAGCAAACACACATGGTGGACTTTGATCTCACCTACGCACCAGTCAGACGGCACACCTCCGTGCGAATCCTCATCTGCATCGCAGCCGTCAAGCAGCGCCCACTCCGTCAAATCGACGTCGGCAGCGAATTCTTGTACGCTCCGGTCGACGCAATCATCTTCGTCGAGCAGCCGCATGCCTTCGAAGAGAACGACGGGGCCGTCTGCCTGCTCCAGAAACCCCTTTACGGGATCAAGCAAGCACCTCGCCTGTGGCAGCAATACCTCCACACGGTACTAACAAACCTCGGCTTCCAACAGCTACCCCACGACCTCGGAATGTACAGGAAGGAGTCGCGCGGCAAGTTCATTCTCCTCGTCGCCTACGTCGACGACTTCCTCTACACCGGTGACGACACGGAGCTACTGGACCAGTTCGAATCAGACATCAAGGAGCAGCTGGAAGTCACCATCAACCACGACGTCACCCAATTCCTCGGACTCAACATCACCCAGTCTTCCTCCTCCATTCATCTCTCCGCCGCCAAGTACGCCGAAACACTCGCGAAGAAATTCGGTATCGCACCGATCAACCTCTTCACCCCGTTTCGCACTCCTCCTCCTAACCACGAACCAGACACCACGCCCCTCTCTCTTGAGGATCATCGGCTCTATCAGCGGCAGCTCGGGTGCCTTCTATTTGCCGCCGTCACGTGCAGGCCCGATCTCTCCTACGTCGCTAGCCAGCTCGCTCAGTACATGAAGCGACCTAAAGGGGAGAATCTGCAGGATCTACGCCGCGCACTCCAGTACTTCATCTCTACTCCCGACGTCGGCATGACCTACGAAGCTAACTTAACGGCCACCTTGCAGCTGCACGGCTAAGTTGACGCTGATCATGCAGGAGATGTTGACAACAGACGCTCCCGCACGGGCTTCATTTTCCAACTTCAACCTGCTGGGCTCATTTCATGGAACTCTCAGAAGCAGGAAATCATCGCTCTTTCGTCAGCCGAAGCAGAATTCATCGCCGCCAGCGCAGCCGTTCGCGAAGGATTGTACCTGATGGAACTTCTGCAGGAAGCGAAAGTAACGATGAATGGACACTTTACGTTACTCTGCAACAATCAGAGCGTGATCAAGATCGCGAACAAGCCCGGCTTCGTGAACCGCACGAAACACATCGCCCTTCGCTACTTCTTCGTCAAGGGCAAAGTCAAGCTCACGTACTGCCCGACTGGTGATATGGCAGCCGATTTTCTGACAAAGTAACTGCCACGTCAACAGTTCCAACACTGCGCCAACCTTTGCGGGATCACCAAGAAGTCCAACGTGGCCCACCTTCAGGAATGAAGGGGAGTGTTGGAATAACCGAAAGGTTATTATAAACATTCCCGAAGGTTCCCCACTCTCGCGTCACTCCATAACGAAGTGTACGCCTGTACTAGTCCCGCAATAGCTCATATAGAGCACGCGGAAGTTGGAGGGTCACCCGAAGGTCAATGGTCGAAGACAGTCAACAGTCGTGACCCTTGACTGCCCAGTAACCGCACGAGGCAGTTACGAAGTGGAACATGGTAACTGTCTAGAATAGCAATAGTCGTGGGTTACTGTAGCAACGCAATTCAGTTAAATAAGGGAATGTACCCCTCAGAGTACATGGCTAGCTAGGAATGCTATTTATATCCTTGTACTCCTATCTTATAATCATCTTGTTCTCTTTCAATTAATCAACAAGGTCATTACAGAGACTTTACAGTTCTCTTTTACACTTGGCAAACTTTATCCTATCCACTTCGATCCTTCAGTTATATCTGCACCAGCCTTGCTGGAGGTTATCAGTTGATAAGGAAATAACGTGTTTCTTACATACGCCTCTAGGCTGTTGGTTTGTGTAGACCATATTTCCAGTTGCTCTATGCTTTGCTGTACATGGTTACGACCTTAATATAACCTTAACCTTAACCCGTTTCCGGTTTCAGAAAGTGGTTGTGAAGAACTTGGAAACGGAGGCGCTAGCTACGGGCGTGTGACGTCACCCAAACCAAGAAACCAGTTTGCAAGTAAGCGTCAAACTTAGGAACATGCACAGGGGTCTCGTTTTGAATAAAGTATTCCAGCTCAGAATTCAGTAAGTTCTTTATCGAATTTTGAGTTTTACGTGAACCATCTACCCTTCAGCAACCGCCACTTCGCGCACGTCACCCAGGAAAAACACTTGACTCTCGTGCTTTACGCCCAAAAAACTGTTTGAATCCCCGTGAGATGCGGTGGAGTCTACAAGTGTTATATGAACTACATGCCTTAAATTTGAGATGCATAGATACAGAAAAACAAATATACAGAGTTTCCCACTAGAGCAAAATCCAGGATTGCACAACCCTTGCTAACATCTTGCACAACCCTTCTCCCGTCACTAGCAATCTCGTTCCAGCGCTCGGCGTAGACGTTTGACTCTGTGCATATGGTGCCCCTGGTACAATCATGAAAATCAGCTCCGTAACAATCGTGTGAGTGAGTGTGTGTGTGTGTGTTTGTTTGTGTGGCGCTCGCACGCATGCGTGCGTGCTTTGGGTACGCGCAATCTAACACTTTGTGCATGCTATGAAATGTGAGATAAAAATGTGGAGTGAGATTATGGGAAGCAACAGGAACAGAGGGTGCATGATCGCTTGCTCTAATGCGTGTTAGGGCACCACCGAAGAAAATATTCACCTAGATATTTCAGCAGTACCAATCTTCCATGAGTATTTGTCAGTGACACATGGTCACCACTGCTTTACTCCCATTCCTTCTCTGAATCCGCTTGGTGTGCGGAAACTCTCAGCAGCAGCCCCCTTAAAGTCACTGTTTCCTCATTTAAAGCACTACTCCCTGGTGCTGACCGGCCTTCCATTGTGCTTGTGAGGCCAATCTCAGAATTTACTCTAATACTTGTGTGATGGACAAAGATTATGGCTTCCTCTTACCCCATTCACCCCTATAATCCCTTTTTTTTTGGGGAGTACGGGATCCCACCCACCAGTCACAATCTCTGCTCCCCATCAAGTGATCCTTCAGGCTAGCATGTACAAGAAGTATTAGCTCAACAGATGCACCTAGCACCGAATTCAAAGAAACATACTATAGATGAACTAGAGTTCCAATGAGATCAGGGTTTAAATCAGATACAGTGTGTTACAATTAGATTAAGCCCCAAGAACCCACCTACACAAGGATACACTTCCAACAATCACCCAGATTTATAGAGTAAACACCCACATGATCACAAGGCTAGTGATATCCACTGCAGCAAGTGGAAGCCCCCACCACCACCACTACACGCTCCAGCCTCGGCAGCCCCCCCGTGTTGCTCGGAGTTGCACTTGACAGCAGCTGGATCTGTAGAGAGAAGGACAAGGTAGCGAGGTGGTACTGAGAAAAGTAGAACGAGAATGAATGAACTATGAATGAAGTGAGTACATATGGGAAACCCTAATTGGGTTGTACCCCCTATGGGATACCCCACTATAGCCTACACAACAGCATAAGCTATATATATGTTCTGACACACCCCCATAGGCAAAGTGGGGGAGAACAAGGGGTCACAAGACCAGTCAAGCAAAGCAGAGCAAGCTCAGGGTGGATCACAAAGTCACCACACAGTCCGAGCACAACGACAGGGCAACAGGGCCAGTTCACATGCAGGAGTACACATATATATATAGAGCTAGACAAGCAAGAGCAGGTATATATATGTGACAGTACAAGCAAGGTCAAGAAGAGAGCAAGTGAGGCAAGACAGGTACAAGACCCAGCTGGGTGCAGAAGCGCTGATGGTCACAAGGCGCAAGTGCCTTGGTGAACACATCAGCAGTGTTGGCCTCAGAGGCCACGTACGCAAGTCGCAACTGACCACGCTGCTGCAGCTCACGAGCAAGAAAGTAACGGAGAGCAATGTGCTTCGTTCTGTGCTCCAAGCGCTGCTCTCGACACAAGGCCAGCATGGCCTTGTTGTCTACGTACAACACTGGAGGAGAACGAGGCGGCTCTCCAAGGTCAGTCAGCAGGTAGGTGAGCCAGCGAAGCTCCTGTGCAGCCATGGCCCCGGCGTAGATCTCAGCCTCACAACTGGAGCTGAGAACAGAGGACGAGCGAGTAGCCCGCCACGAGACAGAGCCGGAACCAAGACTGAAGGTGTAACCCTGCGACGACCGCTGTGTAGCCTGGTCGTCTGCCCAAGAAGCGTCCGCGTGCCCAGTGAGGACCACTGGACTCCGCCCTCCAAGCACTAGCCCCATGCCCGACGTACTGCACAAGTAGCGCAACACCCTCTTCGCTGCAGCCATGTGCTCTGGTCGGTGTCTCCCAGGAGCAACATAGCGTGAAAGAATGCTAAGAGGGTATGCAAGGTCAGGTCGTGTGCAGGTCATCAGGTACATGAGGCAGCCAACAAGCTCTGGGTACGGGCCACTCGACTCTACGGACTCATCCGAAGGCAGAGCTGAGAGCGAGTGGCGAGTAGACAGAGGAGTGGCCTGAGGCGAGGAGTACGTGAAGCCGAAGCGCTGAAGGACCTGCTGCACCATGTGTGACTGAGTCAAGGTAATGGTGCGGCGTGCTCTGTCCCGAGTGATCTGCAAGCCAAGGTAGCTGCGCAGTTCACCCAGGTCTGTGCACGTGTGTCTCTTCTGCAGCTCGGACTTCACGTAGGCTAGTCCAGCAGTGTCAGCTGTGGCAAAGACCAAGTCGTCGACGTACACGAGGACGTAGAACGGCGGCAAAGAAGTGTCGGTGCGCAGAAACAACGACGGGTCAGCAGTAGAGGGAGCAAACCCAAGAGCCGCAAGCGTAGTCCTCAGTGTGTCGTGCCACTCACGCGGTGCCTGGCGGAGACCGTAGACTGGCCGTCGGAGGCTCCACTGGGTGCCAGGAGGAAAAGTCCCAGTGAAGCCAGGTGGACGGCGCAGCCAGATCTCCTCGTGCAGGCTACCCTGCAAGAAAGCAGTACTGAAGTCAAGAGAGTGGAGCTCGTAGTCGCGCTGAGCGGCTATGTGCAGCAGCACCCGAAGAGTGGTCATCTTCGGGGTGGGAGAGAAGGTCTGAAAGTAGTCAACTCCCTGCCGCTGACTGAAGCCACGAGCGACGTACCGTGCCTTGAAGACAGGTGGAGAGCCCGGCGGCCGCTTCACCCTGAAGATCCACATGCCACTGACGATGTTCGCCCCAGGAGGGGGAACCGCGTCAACGTAGGTGCCTGTGGACTTCCAGGACGCCATCTCTGCATCCATAGCTGCCTGCCACTGAGAGGAGTAGGGACCCTCTACGGCCTCCGCGTAAGAGCGCGGAGTCGGGATGTCTAGTGCATCCGGGTCTCCCTCAGGGGCAAGTAGTACGGACGCGAGATGAGGTGAAGCAGCAGCCAGACACCGGAACTCCTCTTGCCTGTCCTCAAGGACGTCCGTGCCAAGAGCACACTCACCCCCGACGGACGGAGGACAGACAGACGCAGACTCAGCAACAAGACCGGCCGCGTAGTCTAGACGACAGCGAGCAGCAAAGTCGACGAGCTCAGCAATAAGCGCAGACGCAGCAGTGGACTCAAAAGAGGGGTCAGTTGTCAGTAGAGCTACACTGTGAGATCCCCGATCAATCCTAGGGGGGGTTACAGGCGCGTTTGCCTGGGGGGTTATGGGCGCACTGACCCGCTACTGAAACAAGCCCTTTTATCCCAATGGTCTAGTGGTTGGGATTCTGACATGGTATCAGAGGGATCTCGGGTTCGAATCCCGGTGTATGCACATGTTGGCCGTTGCCACTGTGCTCAGTCCTGGGCCTCCCAGTGTGGGGGGGTGTCAGTAGAGCTACACTGTGAGATCCCCGATCAATCCTAGGGGGGGTTACAGGCGCGTTTGCCTGGGGGGTTATGGGCGCACTGACCCGCTACTGAAACAAGCCCTTTTATCCCAATGGTCTAGTGGTTGGGATTCTGACATCAGTGACGACAGTAGCAAGGAGACGTGTGACAGCAGGACTGGCAGCACGAAGAGAGTCCGACTCCGGGTCAGGAAGAGCAGGAAGAGAGGACTCAGGAGGAGAAGGCAAAGGGGCACGCAGAGGAGCAGTGGACGGACGCAGAGACATCCGGTGCGTGCCAGGGACAGGAGGAGGACGCTGACGCGAACCACGACCACTAGTGCGAGCAGCACGGACAGGCGACGCAGGGCGAGACGCAGGCTCACGACGCTCAGCAAGACCTCCAGTAGGACCAGTGTAGGGAGAAGGAGCGGGCAGTGGGGAGGCCGGCTGGAACTGTAACTGTGACAGGACAGGCTGTGGACACTCTAAGGGAGGAGGAGGACCAGTAGAAGGCGGGAGACCAAGAACCTGCTGAAGGAGCGGAACGAAGTACGGTCTAGGCCGCGCGGCGACTCCAGACACAGCAGGGACAGCACCAGTACCCCCAGCGGCAGCACCAGCGCCAGCAGCACCTCCAGCTCCAGGACCTCCAGCAGCACCAGTAGCACCCCCAGCAGGACCGCCTCCAGGACCGACAGCAGTAGCCTCAGCGCCAACGCCCTCAGCAGCTCCAGCTCCAGCACCTCCGGGACCCGCGGCACCAACACCCTCAGCAGCCGAAGAACCTCCAGCTCCAGCAGCACGCCTCCAGCGCCGGGCAAACCACTCGCGCAGCTCCTGTGGAGAGAGGGGCTCCCGCCGAGGCGAAGCACCCGGAGAACCGCCAGGTCCCGCACCGCCAGACGCCACAAGGGGAGGTCCAGTGGCCGCAGGCTCCGCAGCTCCAGGCTCAGCACCTCCAGACGCAGCACCCCCTGGCTCAGCACCCCCAGTAGCAGCACCCCACGGCTCAGCACCCCCAGACTCCGCACCCCCAGGCTCAGCACCCCCAGTCGCAGCACCCCCAGGCTCAGCACTCCCAGACTCCGCACCCCCAGGCTCAGCACCCCCAGTCGCAGTACCCCCAGGCTCAGCACCCCCAGACTCAGCACCCCCAGGCTCAGCACCCGCAGCAGGACCAGAGTCACCAGCAACCTCGACCGGCTCGACTGCGTCTACCTGGGACACACCTGAAGGGGCAGGACCCTGAGGGGGAAGGGGGTCTACCGGGGGGGGACCTGGCACAAGGAAGTGCGGTGGCGGGGGGAGGGAAGGAGTGCGGTAGGGGAAGAGGCGGTAGAAGGGGACTGACTCGTCGAACGTGACGTCCTGGGAGGACAGAACACGACGAGAGGAGGGGTGGTAGAACTGCCACCCTGGAGCGTCAGGGGGGAAGCCGAGGAAGACACAGGGAGCAGCACGAGGGGACAGCTTGTCCGCAGACAAGTCGCGGACAAACGCCCGAGATCCCCAGACACGGAACGCAGACGCATCGCCGACCTTCCCCGTCCACAGCAGAGCTGGGGAGGTCTCCGGCCGGGAGACCCTGGGGTGAAGGTTGATCTGATGCGCCGCGTACCGAACCGCAAACGGCCACAGAAAATGGGGGGCAGCCGCATGCATCATGGACGTACGAGCGACGTCCATGACCATGCCAATGCGGCGCTCAGCAATCCCATTTTGCTGTGGAGAGTCCGGAAGCGTAAAGGTCTGGCGGATGCCTCGTGCACGACAGTAGGCTCGCAGAAGGCCAGAGGAGAACTCTCCACCTCGGTCAGAGTGCAGACGCAGAACAGGAAAGTCCGAGCCGAAGCTCCTCCTGAGCTGGAGACGAGCTGCGCGGATCCAGTCGATCAACACCTCAGTGACATCACCCTTGCTGCGCAAGGGGAAGACTGTGGTGTAACGCGAGTAGTCGTCAACCACCAGCAGGAAGTAGCGCTCGTGACCCTGCCCACGGACGCGGGCGGGGCCCCACACGTCCATGTGAAGCGTCTGCAGAGGAGCCTCTGTCGGGGGAAACTGGGAGGAGTGAGGGGCAGCCCGGAGCCGCCCCTCGACACAGGGGACACAAGAAGGTCCGGGTCCCGAAGGAAGGGGAGGGAGAGACCGGGGAAGACCAGAGACAAGGACACGGGAAGCCATGCCCCGAAGACGAAGCAAGGAGGGGTGGCCAAGACGGTGGTGCCACAGGAGAGTCTCGTGAGACAGGCGGCGACACGAGCAGGGGGCAGACTCAGGACCAGACCTGGACGCAGCAGCAAACACCTGACCCGACGCAGCTACCTGGCCAGACGCAGGGACAGGAGGAGACGCAGTGGTCAGTGTGTAGAGACTCGACCCTGGCCGACGCGAGAACGTGGCCAGGTGTCGGCCTGTGCGGGCATCCGAGCAGTGGGTCACCCGCTGACTCGCAGGAGTAAACTGGTGAACCCCCGCATCCTGCAGGTCAGCACCACTCACCAAGTTCGTCGAGAACGAGGGGAGGTACAGACCAGACAAGGTGCCCGAGGGGGCAGCCGGACACGGGAGGACAGTGGAGAAGTGAGAGAGGACAGGACCCCCAGAGGGGTCAGCCAGGGAGACTGCAACCGGCCGGCCAAGCGGCGTGAGTGTGGTGCGGTCTCGAAAGAAGGAGCGAGAAGCCCCTGAGTCAAGTGTGAAGGTGAGGGAGGCCGAAGCCGACGCAGTACCTGAGAGCGCAGCCTCACCAGTACCTGAGAGTGCAGACGCACTGGCACCTAGAGCAGCAGCCGCAGAAGTACCTGGCGCAGCAGTACCAATGCCCGGGTCGGGCGGGAGACACTGGTAACAGTCACCCTCCTCACTAATAGTCACAGCATACATGGCAGCAAGGATAGCATCAAAGTCAAGATCAAAGACAGCTACGCCAGCCCTAGACAGCTCTCCCCAACGGGGAATCTCACTGGCCTCGGGGAACTGCTGACGCCAAGCGTCCGTCAGGCGGGCAAAGCAGCGCTGGGTGGTGTGGGCACCCCCACACTGCTCACCCGCGCGGTCGCCGGAACGAAGGACGTAGGTGCACGGACCAAAACCCCCACCCCGCTGACGCTGCGTGTACCACTCACGGAGCTGCTGGGGCGGGGGGATGTCCCGCGAACGCTGCTGCTGCTGCTGCTGCTGCTGACGCTGGCCACCACCAGGGCCGCTACGCTGCGGGGCACCACCCCGACCAGCTCCACCCCCTCCGCCACCGCTGCCTCCACCTCCACCACCACCGCTGCCTCCGCTCCCACCGCTGCCGCCACCGCCGCCTCCTCCTCCGCTGCTGCCACCTCCACCACCGCCCCCGCCACCACTCCCACCGCCACCCCCACTCCCTCCTCCGCCTCCACCGCCTCCTCCACCGCCCCCGCCAGCTCCACCCGCGCCCTTGCCCCCCTTGCCCCTGCCAGGGCGGCGTCTCCCGCTAGGGGCAGACGCCGCGCAGACCGACTCAAGACCAAGCAGGTCGGCAGCAGCAGCAGAGGCAACAGAGGGCAGCAGGGGGGAAGGAGAACACCCCTCAAAGATGGGGGTGCGAGGGTCACCACGAGAGGCTCCTACAGCGACGATGCTCTTCTCCGCCGCCAGGAGGGACTTCTCGAGGAGGTCGACAGTGAGAGTGGTGGGACAGACCGAGAGGTAGTGGTCCCTGACTACGCGAAGGGAGTCAGGGAGGCGTGTGACGATGTAATAGAGAGTGATGTACATGGGGGGGGGGTTCTTGGCGCAGAACTCAGCAGGAAGGGCGGCGCGGTAGCGAGTGTCACTAGTGCGGAGGTGCGTAATGAGGTCAGCGACAGTGGGAAAGGCAGCAAGGTCAGGAAAGAGGTACGGTAGCATGAGGCGGCTCAGGGCAGCAGTGGCAGGGGAAGAGTAGCGCGCAACTACAGCGTCGTACAAGGTCTGAGCACTCTTGTACTGACTAAAGTGCGCGCGCTCAGTGGTAGGCAGGTGGCGACGTACAGCAAGACGTGCAGCAGCATCGCGGGTGGCCCACTGAGAGCGAACAGTGGGGTCAGCATCAGTAGCAGGGGCAGGAGAGGCGCCAGAGGTGAGGTCAAAGAGGGAAAGACCGTCCGCCCTATCGCACTGTAAGAACAGCTGCAGGTCGTCGACCCAGACCTCAAAGTCAATGGCTCGACCCTCAGCGTCAAAAGCGAGGACACTAGGGGTAGCCATGACGACGACAGACGAGCAGTGCAAGCAGTAGGGGAAGGGCACGCAGTGACAGTGGGGCTGTGCTCACCGGACAGGGCAGGTCGGGCGGCCCGGCAGTAGGGCGGCTCGGCTGCTCAGCGGCTCGGCGGCAGTGCGGCTCGGCGCCCGGGCGGCTCGGCGGCAGGGCGGCTCGGCTCCCGGGCGGCTCGGCGGCAGGGCGGCTCGGCTCCCGGGCGGCTCGGCGGCAGGGTGGCTCGGCTCCCGGGCGGCTCGGCGGCAGGGCGGCTCGGCTCCCGGCGGTTCTGCCGCTAGGCGGCTCCCGCAGGTAGGGCGGCGGTTGGGCCGCAGGTAGGGCGGCGGTCGGGCCGTAGGTAGGGCAGCGGGCTGGCCGCAGGTAGGGTGGCGGGCGGGCCGCAGGCAGGGCGGCGGTAGGGCCGCAAGTAGGGCGGCGGGCGGGCCGCAGTTAGGGCGGCGGGCGAGCCGCAGGTAGGGCGGCGAGTAGGCCGCAGGTAGGGCGGCGTGGGGCCGGGACGGGCGGCGCGCGGGCGTCGAGGGGCCGGGACGGGCGGCGCGCGGGCGTCGAGGGGCCGGGACGGGCGGCGCGCGGGCGTCTAGGGGTCGGGCCGGGTGGCGCGCGGGCGTCTAGGGGCCGGGACGGGCGGCGCGTGGGCGTCGAGGGGCCGGGACGGGCGGCGCGCGGGCGTCTAGGGGCCGGGACGGGCGGCGCGCGGGCGTCTAGGGGCCGGGACGGGCGGCTCACGGGCGGCGAGGGGCCGGGACGGGCGGCGCGCGGGCGTCGAGGGGCCGGGACGGGCGGCGCGCGGGCGTCGAGGGGCCGGGACGGGCGGCGCGCGGGCGTCTAGGGGCCGGGACGGGCGGCGCGCGGGCGTCTAGGGGCCGGGCCGGGTGGCGCACTGGCGTCTAGGGGCCGGGACGGGCGGCGCGCGGGCGTCTAAGGGGCCGGGACGGGCGGCGCGCGGGCGTCTAAGGGCCGTGACGGGCGGCTAAAGGGGCCACTAGGGGCCAAGAGAGAGGGGAGCGCGACTCGGGTAGGGGCAGAGTGCGCTCCGGGCAGGAAAAAAAAAAAACGGTGGGCCCTAGGAACAGTTCCCACGAGGGAACCTGCTCGATACCATGAGAAAAGTGGAACGAGAAAATGAATGAACTATGAATGTAGTGAGTACATATGGGAAACCCTAATTGGGTTGTACCCCCTATGGGATACCCCACTATAGCCTACACAACAGCATAAGCTATATATATGTTCTGACACCGCGCGCGACCCGTACGGACTGCGCCAGGCCCGCGCGCGGCTCGGGCCGCCTGCGCGCGGTTCGGGAGGCTGTGCCAGGCCCGTGGGCGGCCCGTTCTTCGCTGCCCCTGTCCTCCCCGCTGTCCCCCGTGCTTCTGAAGGCGCCCCACCCCTCCTTCTGCCCGTTCTCCTGGATTAGGGTTTGGGGGTGGGGGGTATGGGGGTGCAGCTTCTGTGTGCCGTTCCCTGCTCCTCCTCCTCCTCCGTCTCCCTGTGCTGCAGCTGCCGCTGAAGGGGGGTGGACCTGTTGGAGCCGTCGGAGTGGTACTAAGGGGGGGTGAAGGGGGAGTGGAGCTAGCGGTGTAACAGCGGGTGTGTGTCAGGGGGAGTGGGATAGTTTGGGGAGGTTGAAGGGGGTGGCCGTCGTGTCGCCAGCAGCACCTGTAGTCCGGGGAGTTGCTCCGGTAGCCCAGTCGTAGCCACCTGTGCCAGTCGCCCGTGGGTCCGTTGCTCGTCTGCCGCTACTTTTAGCCGCGGGGCCAGTTACTCCAGTAGTCCGGAGCGCTGTTCCGGTAGCCGCTGTGCCAGTGTGCCTCCTGTTGCCCGTGTGTCTGCAGCTTCAGCCGTCGCCTCCTATCTCCTCTCCTCTCACTGTCCCTCCTCCTCCTCACTTGCCCGTTGTGACTACCACTAGCTTTGCTCATAATTGTGAACTTTAAACTATTGCTTCCTGAACTTGTGCTCAGAATGTGTGGTGACATTGTGATCCACCCTGAGCTTGTTCTGCTTTGCTTGCTCTGCTGATTACACCCCACTTTGGCTATGGGGGTGTGTCAGAATATTATGCTCTAGCCTGTAGTGGGGTGCTCTATAGCGAGTACAACCCTTCTAGGGTTTGCTATTTGTATCCTCATTCTTGCTAGTGCAACCCCCCTCTTTGCCTAAACTGTTTCTTGCCTAGCTAGGGCTTTCCTAGCTAGGCTTTCCTAGCTATATCTTCACACATGCGTGCGAGCGCCACACAAACAAACACACACACACACACTCACTCACACGATTGTTACGGAGCTGATTTTCATGATTGTACCAGGGGCAGCATATGCACAGAGTCAAACGTCTACGCCGAGCGCTGGAACGAGATTGCTAGTGACGGGAGAAGGGTTGTGCAAGATGTTAGCAAGGGTTGTGCAATCCTGGATTTTGCTCTAGTGGGAAACTCTGTATATTTGTTTTTCTGTATCTATGCATCTCAAATTTAAGGCATGTAGTTCATATAACACTTGTAGACTCCACCGCATCTCACGGGGATTCAAACAGTTTTTTGGGCGTAAAGCACGAGAGTCAAGTGTTTTTCCTGGGTGACGTGCGCGAAGTGGCGGTTGCTGAAGGGTAGATGGTTCACGTAAAAAAGGGTTTAGGGTTATGGGTTTAGGGTTTAGGGTTTAGGGTTTAGGGTTTAGATTAAAAAAGGGTTTAGGGTTTAGGGTTAGATTTAGATTAAAAAATAAAGCAGAGCTGCAACAGCCCACCACGCGAGAATTATCGCCCGACTTGGGTGCGAGGTGGCGTTTTTAGGAGGCGTTGAGCGTGAGAGGTTCTGTGAGTAGGTGCTGACCAGGGCACAAGGAGAGGAGAAACCCCAGGGAGGGGCAAGCTCACTGCAAACCGCAAACCGGTTTCGCCCTCGCGGGCATCATCGGTGCGAACAATGAAAAGGACCCAACACTAGGGGGTCCCCTACCCTTTGTACCCAACCAAGCAAGCAAAAGATGCAGGGGGGAGCGTTTTTTGGGGCTCTGCTAATCCCCAGCCCACATACAACAGCTACACTAATCTCAAACAAATTACTAAACGCTTATAACTTAATTAAAAATTATAGGCGAATTAATTTTTTCTTGAGCCGGTAGCTTCAGTAGGGCTTGGGACTTCGACGGGCATCCTGCAAAAGCACTCCTGCACCTCCGGAAAGCAAGGCGAGTTGTCGGTCAGACTTGTCGTTGGAAAAAGGGACTTTTAAGTGGGTGCAATTGCCTGTGAAACACTGTTTTGCTCTGCATTTTGCGGAAAAAATTCCGCATGAAATGAAAATGATAGGAAATGAAGGGTGGGCTGTTCCGCATCTCCCGGTATAATTTCGGCTCCTGGCGACTGAGATTTCCCCTCCGAATCCACCAAAAACCGCGGTTTCCGCGAAACAGCGCCGGCGAGCGTGCAGTTGAGCGAATGAGGTGAAAATGGGAGGAGGCGTTGGTGATGATGTTCCGCATCTCCTGGTGCAGTTGCGGCTCCGGGCGAACTCGTCTCCCCCTCCAAACCCGCCAAAACCCGCCAAGGGGAGAAATGGCTTGGCAAGCCTTTGGGGTGGGTAGCAGCTCCATGCTGCTGCTCTCCTCTGGTCGTCCTGCAGCAGCGCTTGGGCCAAGCATGGCCAGGGAAGGCACGATGCGAGGGTCGACCGTGGTTGGGGCAATTAAAGCCCACAAATTCGCGGGATCCCTCCGGTGCACCCCGGACACTCCGGGCTGGCAGCGATGATGTCGAGCGGCATCTGAAGGCAGGGGCACGGCGTCTACTCTCCATTCCAGCAGCTGACCAAACCACTGCTCCCCTTAATGGGAGGTGATGAGAGAGGAGGAGGAGAGGGGGGGGGGGGGGGGGGGGGGAAATGACGGCAGGTGAATGTGGGGTCGACGGAAAGAGGAGAAAATATGTGATGCAATGGCGTTGGAATGACGGCGAGATGATGCCGTATTCAGGCGTAGCATTTTTTTGAAGTTTGCGTTTTTTTTCTGCCTCTGCTGCTGCCGATTTTTAACGTTGAAGCTGCTGCTATTTAAAATAGTTGCTGCTGCTGTAGTGGGGCGCGTCTTAGGGGGGAGGGGATCTTAGGAGGAGGAGGTGGGGCCCGCTCGAATCTGGTCAAGATTCGCGCTAGAATCTTGACCAGGCTCGAGGGCGCGATCTTGACCAGGATCGCGCCAGAATCGGCGCAGATCCCGGTCAAGATTCGGCCGTCCTGGCGGCCGAATCCCGTCGCGCCACCCAAGCAGGGTGATGATGGCGCCGTCCCCCCCTGCCTTGACCGCCGGCGCCCCCTTACAGGGTCGCGACCTGTTAAAAAAACAGTCGCGACTGCAGTAAAATGAATGCAGCTGCTTTGATAAATCGAAAAAAGCAAAAGTAAGTCCCATGAAAATGAATTCTTGAGCTCTTCACCATCCAGAAACGCCACAGCTGCCGGCCTCCAGCTTCTTCCAGCGGGTTGATGCTCACGCCAGGCAGGTTTAGGTTTAGATTAAAAAATAAAGCAGAGCTGCAACAGCCCACCACGCGAGAATTATCGCCCGACTTGGGTGCGAGGTGGCGTTTTTAGGAGGCGTTGAGCGTGAGAGGTTCTGTGAGTAGGTGCTGACCAGGGCACAAGGAGAGGAGAAACCCCAGGGAGGGGCAAGCTCACTGCAAACCGCAAACCGGTTTCGCCCTCGCGGGCATCATCGGTGCGAACAATGAAAAGGACCCAACACTAGGGGGTCCCCTACCCTTTGTACCCAACCAAGCAAGCAAAAGATGCAGGGGGGAGCGTTTTTTGGGGCTCTGCTAATCCCCAGCCCACATACAACAGCTACACTAATCTCAAACAAATTACTAAACGCTTATAACTTAATTAAAAATTATAGGCGAATTAATTTTTTCTTGAGCCGGTAGCTTCAGTAGGGCTTGGGACTTCAACGGGCATCCTGCAAAAGCACTCCTGCACCTCCGGAAAGCAAGGCGAGTTGTCGGTCAGACTTGTCGTTGGAAAAAGGGACTTTTAAGTGGGTGCAATTGCCTGTGAAACACTGTTTTGCTCTGCATTTTGCGGAAAAAAATCCGCATGAAATGAAAATGATAGGGAATGAAGGGTGGGCTGTTCCGCATCTCCCGGTATAATTTCGGCTCCTGGCGACTGAGATTTCCCCTCCGAATCCACCAAAAACCGCGGTTTCCGCGAAACAGCGCCGGCGAGCGTGCAGTTGAGCGAATGAGGTGAAAATGGGAGGAGGCGTTGGTGATGATGTTCCGCATCTCCTGGTGCAGTTGCGGCTCCGGGCGAACTCGTCTCCCCCTCCAAACCCGCCAAAACCCGCCAAGGGGAGAAATGGCTTGGCAAGCCTTTGGGGTGGGTAGCAGCTCCATGCTGCTGCTCTCCTCTGGTCGTCCTGCAGCAGCGCTTGGGCCAAGCATGGCCAGGGAAGGCACGATGCGAGGGTCGACCGTGGTTGGGGCAATTAAAGCCCACAAACTCGCGGGATCCCTCCGGTGCACCCCGGACACTCCGGGCTGGCAGCGATGATGTCGAGCGGCATCTGAAGGCAGGGGCACGGCGTCTACTCTCCATTCCAGCAGCTGACCAAACCACTGCTCCCCTTAATGGGAGGTGATGAGAGAGGAGGAGGAGAGGGGGGGGGGGTGAAAAATGACGGCAGGTGAATGTGGGGTCGACGGAAAGGGGAGAAAATATGTGATGCAATGGCGTTGGAATGACGGCGAGATGATGTCGTATGCAGGCGTAGCATTTTTTTGAAGTTTGCGTTTTTTTTCTGCCTCTGCTGCTGCCGATTTTTAACGTTGAAGCTGCTGCTATTTAAAATAGTTGCTGCTGCTGTAGTGGGTGAGAAGATTTGAACAAGAAGGAATGAACTATGAAATGAAGTGAGTACAAATATGAAACCCTAATTGGTTGTACCCCCTATGGGATACCCCACTATAGCCTACACAACAGCATAAGCTATAATGTTCTGACACACCCCCATAGGCAAAGTGGGGGAGAACAAGGGGTCACAAGACCAGTCAAGCAAAGTAAAGCAAAGCAAGCTCAGGGTGGATCACAAAGTCACCACACAGTCCGAGCACAGGGTCAAGGCCACACGGCCAGTTCACATGCAAGAGTACACACATATATATAAAGCTAGACAAGCAAGAGCAGGTATATATATATGTGAGAGTACAGGCAAGGTCAAGAGGAGAGCAAGTGAGGCAAGACGGGCACAAGACCCAGCTGAGTGCAGAAGCGCTGATGATCACAAGGCGGAAGTGCCTTGGTGAAGACATCAGCAGTGTTGGCCTCAGAGGCCACGTACGCAAGCCGCAACTGACCACGTTGCTGTAGCTCACGAGCAAGGAAGTAGCGGAGAGCAATGTGCTTTGTTCTGTGCTCCAGTCGCTGCTCTCGACACAAGGCCAGCATGGCCTTGTTGTCTACGTACAGGACTGGAGGAGAACGAGGCGGCTCTCCAAGGTCGGTCAGCAGGTAGGTGAGCCAGCGAAGCTCCTGTGCAGCCATGGCCCCGGCGTAGATCTCAGCCTCACAACTCGAGCCAAGAACAGAAGACGAGCGAGTAGCCCGCCACGAAACAGAGCCGGAACCAAGGCTGAAGGTGTAACCCTGTGACGACCGCTGCGTAGCCTGGTCGTCAGCCCAAGAAGCGTCCGCGTGCCCAGTGAGGACCACTGGACTCCGCCCTCCAAGCACTAGCCCCATGCCCGACGTACTGCACAAGTAGCGCAACACCCTCTTCGCTGCAGCCATGTGCTCTGGTCTGTGTCTCCCAGGAGCAACATAGCGTGCCAGAATGCTAAGAGGGTATGCAAGGTCAGGTCGTGTGCAGGTCATCAGGTACATGAGGCAGCCAACAAGCTCTGGGTACGGGCCACTCGACTCTACGGACTCATCCGAAGGCAGAGCTGAGAGCGAGTGGCGAGTAGACAGAGGAGTGGCCTGAGGCGAGGAGTACGTGAAGCCGAAGCGCTGAAGGACCTGCTGCACCATGTGTGACTGAGTCAGGGTAATGGTGCGACGTGCTCTGTCCCGGGTGATCTGCAAGCCAAGGTAGCTGCGCAGTTCACCCAGGTCTGTGCACGAGTGTCTCTTCTGCAGCTCGGACTTCACGTGGGCGAGTCCAGCAGTGTCAGCTGTGGCAAAGACCAAGTCGTCGACGTACACGAGGATGTAGAACGGCGGCAGAGAGGTGTCGGTGCGTAGAAACAGCGACGGGTCGGCAGTAGAAGGAGCAAACCCAAGAGCCGCAAGTGTAGTCCTCAGTGTGTCGTGCCACTCACGTGGCGCCTGGCGGAGACCGTAGACTGGACGCCGGAGACTCCACTGGGTACCAGAAGGGAAAGACCCAGTGAAGCCAGGTGGGCGACGCAGCCAGATCTCCTCGTGCAGGCTGCCCTGCAAGAAAGCTGTGCTGAAGTCAAGAGAGTGCAGCTCGTAGTCACGGTGAGCAGCAACGTGCAGCAGTACCCGAAGAGTGGTCATCTTCGGGGTGGGGGAGAAGGTCTGAAAGTAGTCAACTCCCTGCCGCTGACTGAAGCCACGAGCCACGTAACGCGCCTTGAAGACAGGCGGAGAACCCGGCGGCCGCTTCACCCTGAAGATCCACATGCCACTGACGATGTTCGCCCCAGGAGGGGGGACAGCGTCAACGTAGGTGCCTGTGGACTTCCAGGAAGCCATCTCTGCATCCATAGCTGCCTGCCACTGAGAGGAGTAGGGACCCTCTATCGCCTCCGCGTAAGAGCGCGGAGTCGGGATGTCAAGTGCATCCGGGTCTCCCTCAGGGGTAAGCAGTACGGACACGAGATGAGGTGAGGCGGCTGCCAGACACTGGAACTCCTCCTGCCTGTCCTCAAGGACGTCCGTGCCAAGGGCACACTCACCCCCGACGGACGGAGGACAGACAGACTCAGACTCAGCGACAAGACTAGCAGCGTAGTCTAAGCGACAGCGAGCAGCAAAGTCGACGAGCTCAGTAACGAGAGCAGACGCAGCAGTAGACTCGAAAGAAGGGTCAGTGACAACAGTAGCAAGGAGACGCGTGACAGTAGGACTGGCAGCACGAAGAGAGTCCGACTCCGGGTCGGCAAGAGCAGGAAGAGAGGAGTCAGGAGGAGAAGGCAAAGGGGCACGCAGAGGAGCAGTGGACGGACGCAGAGACATCCGGTGCGTGCCAGGGACAGGAGGAGGACGCTGACGCGAACCGCGACCACTAGTGCGAGCAGCACGGACAGGCGACGCAGGGCGAGACGCAGGCTCACGACGCTCAGCCAGACCTCCAGTAGGACCAGTGTAGGGAGAAGGAGCAGGCAAAGGGGAGGTAGGCTGCAACTGTAGCTGGGACGAGACAGGCTGTGGACACTCTAAGGGAGGAGGAGGACCAGTAGAGGGTGGAAGACCAAGAACCTGCTGCAGGAGTGGCACGAAGTACGGTCGAGGCCGCGCGGCGACGCTAGAAGCAGCCGGGACAGCACCAGAACCCTCAGCAGGAGCACCCGCTCCAGCAGCACCACCAGTAGCTCCAGAACCTCCAGCAGCACCAGGAGCACCCCCAGCAGGACTGCCAGCAGTAGTCTCAGCGCCAGCACCCTCAGTAGCACCAGCTCCAGTGCACCCAGGACGAGCACCTCTGGGACCCGCGACCGCAGCACCCTCAGCAGCCGAAGGACCTCCAGCACCAGCAGCACGCCTCCAGCGCCTGGCAAACCACTCACGCAGCTCCTGTGGAGAAAGTGGCTCCCGGCGAGACGAAGCACTCGGAGAACCTCCAGGCGAAGCACCTCCAGGCTCAGCACCGCCAGGCGTAGCACCCCTAGGCTCAGCACCCCCAGACGTAGCACCCCTAGGCTCAGCACCCCCAGGCTCAGCACCCCCAGGCTCAGTACCCCCAGGCTCAGCACCCCTAGGCTCAGCACCCCTAGGCTCAGCACCCCCAGACGTAGCACCCCCAGGCCCAGCACCCCTAGGCTCCGCACCCCCAGGTACAGCACCCCCAGGCTCAGCACCCACAGCAGCACCAGAGTCACCAGCGACCTCGACAGGCTCGACCGCGTCTACCTGGGACACACCTGAAGGGGCAGGACCCTGAGGGGGGAGGGGGTCTACCTGGGGGGGACCTGGTACCAGGAAGAGTGGGGGTGGGGGGAGGGACGGAGTGCGGTAGGGGAAGAGGCGGTAGTAGGGGACCGACTCGTCAAACGTGACGTCCTGGGAGGACAGAACACGGCGAGAGGTGGGGTGGTAAAACTGCCACCCAGGCGCGTCAGGGGGGAACCCCAGGAAGACGCAAGGAGCAGCACGAGGGGATAGTTTGTCCGCAGACAGGTCGCGGACAAACGCCCGAGATCCCCAGACCCGGAACGCCGACGCATCGCCAACCTTCCCCGTCCACAGGAGGGCTGGGGAGGTCTCCGGCCTGGAGACCCTGGGGTGGAGGTTGATCTGATGCGCCGCGTACCGAACCGCAAACGGCCACAGAAAATGGGGGGCAGCCGCATGCATCATAGACGTACGAGCGACGTCCATGACCATGCCAATGCGGCGCTCAGCAATCCCATTTTGCTGCGGTGAGTCCGGAAGCGTGAAGGTCTGACGGATGCCCCGTGCACGACAGTAGGCACGCAGAAGGCCAGAGGAGAACTCTCCGCCTCTGTCCGAGTGCAGACGCAGAACAGGAAAGTCCGAGCCGAAGCTCTGCCTGAGCTGGAGACGAGCTGCGCGGATCCAGTCGATCAGCACCTCAGTGACATCACCCTTGCTGCGCAAGGGGAAGACTGTGGTGTAACGCGAGTAGTCGTCAACAACGAGCAGGAAGTAGCGCTCGTGACCCTGTCCACGGACGCGGGCTGGGCCCCACACGTCCATGTGAAGTGTCTGCAACGGGGCCTCTGTCGGAGGAAACTGGGAGGAGTGAGGGGCAGCACGCAGGCGCCCCTCGACACAGGGGACACAGGCAGGGCCAGGGCCCTGAGGAAGGGGAGGGAGGGACCGGGGGAGACCGGACACAAGAAGACGGGAGGCCATACCTCTGAGCCGAAGCAGAGAGGGGTGGCCAAGGCGGTGGTGCCAGAGGAGAGTCTCGTGAGACAGGAGACGACACGAACAGGGGGCAGACTCAGGACCAGACCTGGACGCCGCAGCAAACACCTGACCCGACGTAACTACCCTACCAGACTCAGCAACTGGAGGAGACGCAGTAGTCAGAGTGTACAGGCTCGACCCCGGCTGACGGGTGAACGTAGCCAGGTGTCGGCCTGTGCCAGCCTCTGTACAGTGGGTCACTCTCTGACGTGCAGGAGTGAACTGGTGGACCCCCGCATCCTGTAGGTCAGCACCACTCACCAGGTTCGTAGAGAACGAGGGGAGGTAGAGACCAGACAGGGTGCCAGAGGGAGCCGCCGGACACGGGAGGACTGTGGAGAAGCGAGACAGGACAGGACCCCCAGAGGGGTCAGCCAGAGACACTGCAACCGGTCGACTCAGCGGTGTGAGTGTGGTGCGGTCCCGAAAGAAGGAGCGAGACGCCCCAGAGTCAAGGGTGAAGGTGAGGGAGGCCGAAGCCGACGCAGTACCTGAGAGCGCAGACTCACCAGTACCTGAGGACGCAGACACACGAGCACCTAGAGCAGCGGCGTCGCAAGCACCTAGGGCAGCAGCCTCACCAGGACCTAGAGCAGCAGTCTCAATGCCCGGATCGGGCGGGAAACACCGGTAACAGTCACCCTCATCACTAATAGACACAGCATACATGGCAGAGAGAATAGCATCAAAGTCAAGATCATAGATGGCAACACCCGCCCTAGACAGCTCGCCCCAGCGAGGGATCTCGGAGGCCTCCGGGAACTGGTGACGCCACGCGTCCGTCAGGCGGCCAAAGCAGCGCTGGGTGGGGTGGGGACCCCCACACTGCTCACCCGCACGGTCGCCAGTGCGCAAAACGTAGGAGCACGGACCAAAACCCCCACCCCGCTGACGCACAGTGTACCACTCACGAAGCTGCTGAGGGGACAGGGTGTCACGACCACGCTGCTGCTGCTGGCGCGAGCCACCACCGGAGCCACTCCTCTGCGAAGACCCGCGACCAGCACCACCGCCACCCCCGCCGCCTCCGACGCCTCCGCCGCCTCCGCCACTGCCGCCGCCTCCGCCTCCGTCGCCGCCTCCACCTCCGCCACCTCCACCACCTCCGCTCCCACCGCCACCGCCGCCGCCACCTCCACTTCCACTGCCGCCACCGACCCCTCCACCCCCACCTCCACTCCCACCGCCACCCCCACTCCCCCAACTGCCGCCACCTCCACCTCCACCGCCCCCGCTCGCTCCTCCAGCGCCCTTGCCCCCCTTGCCCTTGCCAGAGCGGCGTCTCCCGCTAGGGGCAGACGCCGCACCGACCGACTCAAGAACAAGGAGGTCGGCCGCAGCAGCAGAGGCAATAGAGGGCAGAAGGGGGGAGGGGGAACACCCCTCAAAGATGGGGGTGCGCGGGTCACCACGAGAGGCCCCTACAGCGACTATGCTCTTCTCGGCCGCTAGGAGGGACTTCTCGAGGAGGTCAACAGTGAGAGTGGTGGGACAGACAGAGAGAAAGTGGTCCCTGACTACGCGAAGGGAGTCAGGAAGGCGAGTGACTATGTAGTAAAGAGTGATGTACATGGGGGGGGGGTTCCTGGCGCAGAAGTCAGGAGGGAGTGCAGCGCGGTAGCGAGTGTCACTAGTGCGGAGGTGCGTAATGAGGTCAGTGACTGTGGGAAAGGCAGTAAGATCAGGAAAGAGGTACGGTAGCATGAGACGGCTCAGTGCAGCAGTGGCAGGGGAGGAGTAGCGCGCAACTACAGCGTCGTACAAGGTCTGAGCACTCTTGTACTGACTAAAGTGCGCACGCTCGGAGGTAGGGAGGTGGCGACGCACAGCAAGACGTGCAGCAGCGTCGCGCGTGGCCCACTGGGAGCGAACAGTGGCGTCAGCATCAGCAGCAGGGGCAGTGGAGGTGCCAGAGGTGAGGTCAAAGAGAGAGAGGCCGTCTGCCCTATCGCACTGTAAGAACAGCTGCAGGTCATCTACCCAGACCTCAGAGTCAATGGCCCTACCCTCAGCGTCAAAGGCGAGAACACTAGGGGTAGCCATGACCCTAGACGACTAGCAGCGCAAACAGTGGGGTGAGGACAGTGCAGTGAAAAGGCGCTGTGCTCACCAGACTGGGCAGATCGGGCGGCCCTGAAGGAGGGCGGCGCGGCGGCTCGGCGGCTCAGCTGCTGGGCGGCCCGGCGGCTCGGCGGCTCCGCTGCTGGGCGGCTCGGCTGCTGGGCGGCTCGGCTGCTGGGCGGCGCGGCCGCTGGGCGGGTCGGCTGCTGGGCGGCTCGGCTGCTGGGCAGCTCGGCTGCTGGGCGGCTCGGCGGCTCGGCTGCTGGGCGGCTCGGCTGCTGGGCGGCTCGGCGGCTCGGCTGCTGCTGCAGGGCACGGGGCCGCAGGTAGTGTGGCGGGGCCGCAGCAGAGGGCGGCGGGGCCGCAGGTAAGGGCGGGGCCGCAGGTAAGGTGGCGGGGCCGCGAGGAAGGGCGGCGGGGCCGCTAGGTAGGGCGGCGGGGCCGCGCGATGGGGCGGCGGGGCCGCGCGATGGGGCGGCGGGGCCGCGCGATGGGGTGGCGGGGCCGCGAGGAAGGGCGGCGGGGCCGCGCGATGGGGCGGCGGGGCCGCGCGATGGGGCGGCGGGGCCGCGCGATGGGGCGGCGGGGCCGCTAGGTAGGGCGGCGGGGCCGCTAGATAGGGCGGCGGGGCCGCGCGATGGGGCGGCGGGGGCCGCTAGGTAGGGCGGCGGGGCCGCGCAATGGGGCGGCGAGGCCGCGAGGTAGGGCGGCGGGGCCGCTAGGTAGGGCGGCGGGGCCGCTAGGAGAGAGGCGGCGGGGCCGCGAAGACGGGCGGCGGGGCCGCGTTGCAGGGCCGCTAGGGCGGCTCGACGAAGTGAGGGCCCGGAGCGCGACTCGGGCTGAGCGCGCTTCGGGCAGGAAAAAAAATGATGTGGTGGGCCCTAAGCACAGTTCCCAAGGGGGAACCTGCTCGATACCATGAGAAGATTTGAACAAGAAGGAATGAACTATGAAATGAAGTGAGTACAAATATGAAACCCTAATTGGTTGTACCCCCTATGGGATACCCCACTATAGCCTACACAACAGCATAAGCTATAATGTTCTGACAGTGGGGCGCGTCTTAGGGGGGAGGGGATCTTAGGAGGAGGAGGTGGGGCCCGCTCGAATCTGGTCAAGATTCGCGCTAGAATCTTGACCAGGCTCGAGGGCGCGATCTTGACCAGGATCGCGCCAGAATCGGCGCAGATCCCGGTCAAGATTCGGCCGTCCTGGCGGCCGAATCCCGTCGCGCCACCCAAGCAGGGTGATGATGGCGCCGTCCCCCCCTGCCTTGACCGCCGGCGCCCCCTTACAGGGTCGCGACCTGTTAAAAAAACAGTCGCGACTGCAGTAAAATGAATGCAGCTGCTTTGATAAATCGAAAAAAGCAAAAGTAAGTCCCATGAAAATGAATTCTTGAGCTCTTCACCATCCAGAAACGCCACAGCTGCCGGCCTCCAGCTTCTTCCAGCGGGTTGATGCTCACGCCAGGCAGGTTTAGGTTTAGATTAAAAAATAAAGCAGAGCTGCAACAGCCCATCACGCGAGAATTATCGCCCGACTTGGGTGCGAGGTGGCGTTTTTAGGAGGCGTTGAGCGTGAGAGGTTCTGTGAGTAGGTGCTGACCAGGGCACAAGGAGAGGAGAAACCCCAGGGAGGGGCAAGCTCACTGCAAACCGCAAACCGGTTTCGCCCTCGCGGGCATCATCGGTGCGAACAATGAAAAGGACCCAACACTAGGGGGTCCCCTACCCTTTGTACCCAACCAAGCAAGCAAAAGATGCAGGGGGGAGCGTTTTTTGGGGCTCTGCTAATCCCCAGCCCACATACAACAGCTACACTAATCTCAAACAAATTACTAAACGCTTATAACTTAATTAAAAATTATAGGCGAATTAATTTTTTCTTGAGCCGGTAGCTTCAGTAGGGCTTGGGACTTCGACGGGCATCCTGCAAAAGCACTCCTGCACCTCCGGAAAGCAAGGCGAGTTGTCGGTCAGACTTGTCGTTGGAAAAAGGGACTTTTAAGTGGGTGCAATTGCCTGTGAAACACTGTTTTGCTCTGCATTTTGCGGAAAAAAATCCGCATGAAATGAAAATGATAGGGAATGAAGGGTGGGCTGTTCCGCATCTCCCGGTATAATTTCGGCTCCTGGCGACTGAGATTTCCCCTCCGAATCCACCAAAAACTGCGGTTTCCGCGAAACAGCGCCGGCGAGCGTGCAGTTGAGCGAATGAGGTGAAAATGGGAGGAGGCGTTGGTGATGATGTTCCGCATCTCCTGGTGCAGTTGCGGCTCCGGGCGAACTCGTCTCCCCCTCCAAACCCGCCAAAACCCGCCAAGGGGAGAAATGGCTTGGCAAGCCTTTGGGGTGGGTAGCAGCTCCATGCTGCTGCTCTCCTCTGGTCGTCCTGCAGCAGCGCTTGGGCCAAGCATGGCCAGGGAAGGCACGATGCGAGGGTCGACCGTGGTTGGGGCAATTAAAGCCCACAAACTCGCGGGATCCCTCCGGTGCACCCCGGACACTCCGGGCTGGCAGCGATGATGTCGAGCGGCATCTGAAGGCATGGGCACGGCGTCTACTCTCCATTCCAGCAGCTGACCAAACCACTGCTCCCCTTAATGGGAGGTGATGAGAGAGGAGGAGGAGAGGGGGGGGGGGGTGAAAAATGACGGCAGGTGAATGTGGGGTCGACGGAAAGAAGAGAAAATATGTGATGCAATGGCGTTGGAATGACGGCGAGATGATGTCGTATGCAGGCGTAGCATTTTTTTGAAGTTTGCGTTTTTTTTCTGCCTCTGCTGCTGCCGATTTTTAACGTTGAAGCTGCTGCTATTTAAAATAGTTGCTGCTGCTGTAGTGGGGCGCGTCTTAGGGGGGAGGGGATCTTAGGAGGAGGAGGTGGGGCCCGCTCGAATCTGGTCAAGATTCGCGCTAGAATCTTGACCAGGCTCGAGGGCGCGATCTTGACCAGGATCGCGCCAAAATCGGCGCAGATCCTGGTCAAGATTCGGCCGTCCTGGCGGCCGAATCCCGTCGCGCCACCCAAGCAGGGTGATGATGGCGCCGTCCCCCCCTGCCTTGACCGCCGGCGCCCCCTTACAGGGTCGCGACCTGTTAAAAAAACAGTCGCGACTGCAGTAAAATGAATGCAGCTGCTTTGATAAATCGAAAAAAGCAAAAGTAAGTCCCATGAAAATGAATTCTTGAGCTCTTCACCATCCAGAAACGCCACAGCTGCCGGCCTCCAGCTTCTTCCAGCGGGTTGATGCTCACGCCAGGCAGGTTTAGGTTTAGATTAAAAAATAAAGCAGAGCTGCAACAGCCCATCACGCGAGAATTATCGCCCGACTTGGGTGCGAGGTGGCGTTTTTAGGAGGCGTTGAGAGTGAGAGGTTCTGTGAGTAGGTGCTGACCAGGGCACAAGGAGAGGAGAAACCCCAGGGAGGGGCAAGCTCACTGCAAACCGCAAACCGGTTTCGCCCTCGCGGGCATCATCGGTGCGAACAATGAAAAGGACCCAACACTAGGGGGTCCCCTACCCTTTGTACCCAACCAAGCAAGCAAAAGATGCAGGGGGGAGCGTTTTTTGGGGCTCTGCTAATCCCCAGCCCACATACAACAGCTACACTAATCTCAAACAAATTACTAAACGCTTATAACTTAATTAAAAATTATAGGCGAATTAATTTTTTCTTGAGCCGGTAGCTTCAGTAGGGCTTGGGACTTCGACGGGCATCCTGCAAAAGCACTCCTGCACCTCCGGAAAGCAAGGCGAGTTGTCGGTCAGACTTGTCGTTGGAAAACGGGACTTTTAAGTGGGTGCAATTGCCTGTGAAACACTGTTTTGCTCTGCATTTTGCGGAAAAAAATCCGCATGAAATGAAAATGATAGGGAATGAAGGGTGGGCTGTTCCGCATCTCCCGGTATAATTTCGGCTCCTGGCGACTGAGATTTCCCCTCCGAATCCACCAAAAACCGCGGTTTCCGCGAAACAGCGCCGGCGAGCGTGCAGTTGAGCGAATGAGGTGAAAATGGGAGGAGGCGTTGGTGATGATGTTCCGCATCTCCTGGTCCAGTTGCGGCTCCGGGCGAACTCGTCTCCCCCTCCAAACCCGCCAAAACCCGCCAAGGGGAGAAATGGCTTGGCAAGCCTTTGGGGTGGGTAGCAGCTCCATGCTGCTGCTCTCCTCTGGTCGTCCTGCAGCAGCGCTTGGGCCAAGCATGGCCAGGGAAGGCACGATGCGAGGGTCGACCGTGGTTGGGGCAATTAAAGCCCACAAACTCGCGGGATCCCTCCGGTGCACCCCGGACACTCCGGGCTGGCAGCGATGATGTCGAGCGGCATCTGAGGGCAGGGGCACGGCGTCTACTCTCCATTCCAGCAGCTGACCAAACCACTGCTCCCCTTAATGGGAGGTGATGAGAGAGGAGGAGGAGAGGGGGGGGGGGGTGAAAAATGACGGCAGGTGAATGTGGGGTCGACGGAAAGAGGAGAAAATATGTGATGCAATGGCGTTGGAATGACGGCGAGATGATGCAGTATGCAGGCGTAGCATTTTTTTGAAGTTTGCGTTTTTTTTCTGCCTCTGTTGCTGCCGATTTTTAACGTTGAAGCTGCTGCTATTTAAAATAGTTGCTGCTGCTGTAGTGGGGCGCGTCTTAGGGGGGAGGGGATCTTAGGAGGAGGAGGTGGGGCCCGCTCGAATCTGGTCAAGATTCGCGCTAGAATCTTGACCAGGCTCGAGGGCGCGATCTTGACCAGGATCGCGCCAGAATCGGCGCAGATCCCGGTCAAGATTCGGCCGTCCTGGCGGCCGAATCCCGTCGCGCCACCCAAGCAGGGTGATGATGGCACCGTCCCCCCCTGCCTTGACCGCCGGCGCCCCCTTACAGGGTCGCGACCTGTTAAAAAAACAGTCGCGACTGCAGTAAAATGAATGCAGCTGCTTTGATAAATCGAAAAAAGCAAAAGTAAGTCCCATGAAAATGAATTCTTGAGCTCTTCACCATCCAGAAACGCCACAGCTGCCGGCCTCCAGCTTCTTCCAGCGGGTTGATGCTCACGCCAGGCAGGTTTAGGTTTAGATTAAAAAATAAAGCAGAGCTGCAACAGCCCACCACGCGAGAATTATCGCCCGACTTGGGTGCGAGGTGGCGTTTTTAGGAGGCGTTGAGCGTGAGAGGTTCTGTGAGTAGGTGCTGACCAGGGCACAAGGAGAGGAGAAACCCCAGGGAGGGGCAAGCTCACTGCAAACCGCAAACCGGTTTCGCCCTCGCGGGCATCATCGGTGCGAACAATGAAAAGGACCCAACACTAGGGGGTCCCCTACCCTTTGTACCCAACCAAGCAAGCAAAAGATGCAGGGGGGAGCGTTTTTTGGGGCTCTGCTAATCCCCAGCCCACATACAACAGCTACACTAATCTCAAACAAATTACTAAACGCTTATAACTTAATTAAAAATTATAGGCGGATTAATTTTTTCTTGAGCCGGTAGCTTCATTAGGGCTTGGGACTTCGACGGGCATCCTGCAAAAGCACTCCTGCACCTCCGGAAAGCAAGGCGAGTTGTCGGTCAGACTTGTCGTTGGAAAAAGGGACTTTTAAGTGGGTGCAATTGCCTGTGAAACACTGTTTTGCTCTGCATTTTGCGGAAAAAAATCTGCATGAAATGAAAATGATAGGGAATGAAGGGTGGGCTGTTCCGCATCTCCCGGTATAATTTCGGCTCCTGGCGACTGAGATTTCCCCTCCGAATCCACCAAAAACCGCGGTTTCCGCGAAACAGCGCCGGCGAGCGTGCAGTTGAGCGAATGAGGTGAAAATGGGAGGAGGCGTTGGTGATGATGTTCCGCATCTCCTGGTGCAGTTGCGGCTCCGGGCGAACTCGTCTCCCCCTCCAAACCCGCCAAAACCCGCCAAGGGGAGAAATGGCTTGGCAAGCCTTTGGGGTGGGTAGCAGCTCCATGCTGCTGCTCTCCTCTGGTCGTCCTGCAGCAGCGCTTGGGCCAAGCATGGCCAGGGAAGGCACGATGCGAGGGTCGACCGTGGTTGGGGCAATTAAAGCCCACAAACTCGCGGGATCCCTCCGGTGCACCCCGGACACTCCGGGCTGGCAGCGATGATGTCGAGCGGCATCTGAAGGCAGGGGCACGGCGTCTACTCTCCATTCCAGCAGCTGACCAAACCACTGCTCCCCTTAATGGGAGGTGATGAGAGAGGAGGAGGAGAGGGGGGGGGGGGGGGGGGGGGGGGGGGGAATGACGGCAGGTGAATGTGGGGTCAACGGAAAGAGGAGAAAATATGTGATGCAATGGCGTTGGAATGACGGCGAGATGATGTCGTATGCAGGCGTAGCATTTTTTTGAAGTTTGCGTTTTTTTTTTTTCTGCCTCTGCTGCTGCCGATTTTTAACGTTGAAGCTGCTGCTATTTAAAATAGTTGCTGCTGCTGTAGTGGGGCGCGTCTTAGGGGGGAGGGGATCTTAGGAGGAGGAGGTGGGGCCCGCTCGAATCTGGTCAAGATTCGCGCTAGAATCTTGACCAGGCTCGAGGGCGCGATCTTGACCAGGATCGCGCCAGAATCGGCGCAGATCCCGGTCAAGATTCGGCCGTCCTGGCGGCCGAATCCCGTCGCGCCACCCAAGCAGGGTGATGATGGCGCCGTCCCCCCCTGCCTTGACCGCCGGCGCCCCCTTACAGGGTCGCGACCTGTTAAAAAAACAGTCGCGACTGCAGTAAAATGAATGCAGCTGCTTTGATAAATCGAAAAAAGCAAAAGTAAGTCCCATGAAAATGAATTCTTGAGCTCTTCACCATCCAGAAACGCCACAGCTGCCGGCCTCCAGCTTCTTCCAGCGGGTTGATGCTCACGCCAGGCAGGTTTAGGTTTAGATTAAAAAATAAAGCAGAGCTGCAACAGCCCACCACGCGAGAATTATCGCCCGACTTGGGTGCGAGGTGGCGTTTTTAGGAGGCGTTGAGCGTGAGAGGTTCTGTGAGTAGGTGCTGACCAGGGCACAAGGAGAGGAGAAACCCCAGGGAGGGGCAAGCTCACTGCAAACCGCAAACCGGTTTCGCCCTCGCGGGCATCATCGGTGCGAACAATGAAAAGGACCCAACACTAGGGGGTCCCCTACCCTTTGTACCCAACCAAGCAAGCAAAAGATGCAGGGGGGAGCGTTTTTTGGGGCTCTGCTAATCCCCAGCCCACATACAACAGCTACACTAATCTCAAACAAATTACTAAACGCTTATAACTTAATTAAAAATTATAGGCGAATTAATTTTTTCTTGAGCCGGTAGCTTCAGTAGGGCTTGGGACTTCAACGGGCATCCTGCAAAAGCACTCCTGCACCTCCGGAAAGCAAGGCGAGTTGTCGGTCAGACTTGTCGTTGGAAAAAGGGACTTTTAAGTGGGTGCAATTGCCTGTGAAACACTGTTTTGCTCTGCATTTTGCGGGAAAAATTCCGCATGAAATGAAAATGATAGGGAATGAAGGGTGGGCTGTTCCGCATCTCCCGGTATAATTTCGGCTCCTGGCGACTGAGATTTCCCCTCCGAATCCACCAAAAACCGCGGTTTCCGCGAAACAGCGCCGGCGAGCGTGCAGTTGAGCGAATGAGGTGAAAATGGGAGGAGGCGTTGGTGATGATGTTCCGCATCTCCTGGTGCAGTTGCGGCTCCGGGCGAACTCGTCTCCCCCTCCAAACCCGCCAAAACCCGCCAAGGGGAGAAATGGCTTGGCAAGCCTTTGGGGTGGGTAGCAGCTCCATGCTGCTGCTCTCCTCTGGTCGTCCTGCAGCAGCGCTTGGGCCAAGCATGGCCAGGGAAGGCACGATGCGAGGGTCGACCGTGGTTGGGGCAATTAAAGCCCACAAACTCGCGGGATCCCTCCGGTGCACCCCGGACACTCCGGGCTGGCAGCGATGATGTCGAGCGGCATCTGAAGGCAGGGGCACGGCGTCTACTCTCCATTCCAGCAGCTGACCAAACCACTGCTCCCCTTAATGGGAGGTGATGAGAGAGGAGGAGGAGAGGGGGGGGGGGGTGAAAAATGACGGCAGGTGAATGTGGGGTCGACGGAAAGAGGAGAAAATATGTGATGCAATGGCGTTGGAATGACGGCGAGATGATGCCGTATGCAGGCGTAGCATTTTTTTGAAGTTTGCGTTTTTTTTCTGCCTCTGCTGCTGCCGATTTTTAACGTTGAAGCTGCTGCTATTTAAAATAGTTGCTGCTGCTGTAGTGGGGCGCGTCTTAGGGGGGAGGGGATCTTAGGAGGAGGAGGTGGGGCCCGCTCGAATCTGGTCAAGATTCGCGCTAGAATCTTGACCAGGCTCGAGGGCGCGATCTTGACCAGGATCGCGCCAGAATCGGCGCAGATCCCGGTCAAGATTCGGCCGTCCTGGCGGCCGAATCCCGTCGCGCCACCCAAGCAGGGTGATGATGGCGCCGTCCCCCCCTGCCTTGACCGCATGTGCATGTGCTGAGAAACTGATTGGTACCTGTCAGAACATATATATAGCTTATGCTGTTGTGTAGGCTATAGTGGGGTATCCCATAGGGGGTACAACCCAATTAGGGTTTCCCATATGTACTCACTTCATTCATAGTTCATTCATTCTCGTTCTACTTTTCTCATGGTATCGAGCAGGTTCCCTCGTGGGAACTGTTCCTAGGGCCCACCGTTTTTTTTTCCTGCCCGGAGCGCACTCTGCCCCTACCCGAGTCGCGCTCCCCTCTCTCTTGGCCCCTAGTGGCCCCTTTAGCCGCCCGTCACGGCCCTTAGACGCCCGCGCGCCGCCCGTCCCGGCCCCTTAGACGCCCGCGCGCCGCCCGTCCCGGCCCCTAGACGCCAGTGCGCCACCCGGCCCGGCCCCTAGACGCCCGCGCGCCGCCCGTCCCGGCCCCTCGACGCCCGCGCGCCGCCCGTCCCGGCCCCTCGACGCCCGCGCGCCGCCCGTCCCGGCCCCTCGCCGCCCGTGAGCCGCCCGTCCCGGCCCCTAGACGCCCGCGCGCCGCCCGTCCCGGCCCCTAGACGCCCGCGCGCCGCCCGTCCCGGCCCCTCGACGCCCACGCGCCGCCCGTCCCGGCCCCTAGACGCCCGCGCGCCACCCGGCCCGACCCCTAGACGCCCGCGCGCCGCCCGTCCCGGCCCCTCGACGCCCGCGCGCCGCCCGTCCCGGCCCCTCGACGCCCGCGCGCCGCCCGTCCCGGCCCCACGCCGCCCTACCTGCGGCCTACTCGCCGCCCTACCTGCGGCTCGCCCGCCGCCCTAACTGCGGCCCGCCCGCCGCCCTACTTGCGGCCCTACCGCCGCCCTGCCTGCGGCCCGCCCGCCACCCTACCTGCGGCCAGCCCGCTGCCCTACCTACGGCCCGACCGCCGCCCTACCTGCGGCCCAACCGCCGCCCTACCTGCGGGAGCCGCCTAGCAGCAGAACCGCCGGGAGCCGAGCCGCCCTGCCGCCGAGCCGCCCGGGAGCCGAGCCGCCCTGCCGCCGAGCCGCCCGGGAGCCGAGCCGCCCTGCCGCCGAGCCGCCCGGGAGCCGAGCCGCCCTGCCGCCGAGCCGCCCGGGCGCCGAGCCGCACTGCCGCCGAGCCGCTGAGCAGCCGAGCCGCCCTACTGCCGGGCCGCCCGACCTGCCCTGTCCGGTGAGCACAGCCCCACTGTCACTGCGTGCCCTTCCCCTACTGCTTGCACTGCTCGTCTGTCGTCGTCATGGCTACCCCTAGTGTCCTCGCTTTTGACGCTGAGGGTCGAGCCATTGACTTTGAGGTCTGGGTCGACGACCTGCAGCTGTTCTTACAGTGCGATAGGGCGGACGGTCTTTCCCTCTTTGACCTCACCTCTGGCGCCTCTCCTGCCCCTGCTACTGATGCTGACCCCACTGTTCGCTCTCAGTGGGCCACCCGCGATGCTGCTGCACGTCTTGCTGTACGTCGCCACCTGCCTACCACTGAGCGCGCGCACTTTAGTCAGTACAAGAGTGCTCAGACCTTGTACGACGCTGTAGTTGCGCGCTACTCTTCCCCTGCCACTGCTGCCCTGAGCCGCCTCATGCTACCGTACCTCTTTCCTGACCTTGCTGCCTTTCCCACTGTCGCTGACCTCATTACGCACCTCCGCACTAGTGACACTCGCTACCGCGCCGCCCTTCCTGCTGAGTTCTGCGCCAAGAACCCCCCCCCCATGTACATCACTCTCTATTACATCGTCACACGCCTCCCTGACTCCCTTCGCGTAGTCAGGGACCACTACCTCTCGGTCTGTCCCACCACTCTCACTGTCGACCTCCTCGAGAAGTCCCTCCTGGCGGCGGAGAAGAGCATCGTCGCTGTAGGAGCCTCTCGTGGTGACCCTCGCACCCCCATCTTTGAGGGGTGTTCTCCTTCCCCCCTGCTGCCCTCTGTTGCCTCTGCTGCTGCTGCCGACCTGCTTGGTCTTGAGTCGGTCTGCGCGGCGTCTGCCCCTAGCGGGAGACGCCGCCCTGGCAGGGGCAAGGGGGGCAAGGGCGCGGGTGGAGCTGGCGGGGGCGGTGGAGGAGGCGGTGGAGGCGGAGGAGGGAGTGGGGGTGGCGGTGGGAGTGGTGGCGGGGGCGGTGGTGGAGGTGGCAGCAGCGGAGGAGGAGGCGGCGGTGGCGGCAGCGGTGGGAGCGGAGGCAGCGGTGGTGGTGGAGGTGGAGGCAGCGGTGGCGGAGGGGGTGGAGCTGGTCGGGGTGGTGCCCCGCAGCGTAGCGGCCCTGGTGGTGGCCAGCGTCAGCAGCAGCAGCAGCAGCAGCAGCGTTCGCGGGACATCCCCCCGCCCCAGCAGCTCCGTGAGTGGTACACGCAGCGTCAGCGGGGTGGGGGTTTTGGTCCGTGCACCTACGTCCTTCGTTCCGGCGACCGCGCGGGTGAGCAGTGTGGGGGTGCCCACACCACCCAGCGCTGCTTTGCCCGCCTGACGGACGCTTGGCGTCAGCAGTTCCCCGAGGCCAGTGAGATTCCCCGTTGGGGAGAGCTGTCTAGGGCTGGCGTAGCTGTCTTTGATCTTGACTTTGATGCTATCCTTGCTGCCATGTATGCTGTGACTATTAGTGAGGAGGGTGACTGTTACCAGTGTCTCCCGCCCGACCCGGGCATTGGTACTGCTGCGCCAGGTACTTCTGCGGCTGCTGCTCTAGGTGCCAGTGCGTCTGCACTCTCAGGTACTGGTGAGGCTGCGCTCTCAGGTACTGCGTCGGCTTCGGCCTCCCTCACCTTCACACTTGACTCAGGGGCTTCTCGCTCCTTCTTTCGAGACCGCACCACACTCACGCCGCTTGGCCGGCCGGTTGCAGTCTCCCTGGCTGACCCCTCTGGGGGTCCTGTCCTCTCTCACTTCTCCACTGTCCTCCCGTGTCCGGCTGCCCCCTCGGGCACCTTGTCTGGTCTGTACCTCCCCTCGTTCTCGACGAACTTGGTGAGTGGTGCTGACCTGCAGGATGCGGGGGTTCACCAGTTTACTCCTGCGAGTCAGCGGGTGACCCACTGCTCGGATGCCCGCACAGGCCGACACCTGGCCACGTTCTCGCGTCGGCCAGGGTCGAGTCTCTACACACTGACCACTGCGTCTCCTCCTGTCCCTGCGTCTGGCCAGGTAGCTGCGTCGGGTCAGGTGTTTGCTGCTGCGTCCAGGTCTGGTCCTGAGTCTGCCCCCTGCTCGTGTCGCCGCCTGTCTCACGAGACTCTCCTGTGGCACCACCGTCTTGGCCACCCCTCCTTGCTTCGTCTTCGGGGCATGGCTTCCCGTGTCCTTGTCTCTGGTCTTCCCCGGTCTCTCCCTCCCCTTCCTTCGGGACCCGGACCTTCTTGTGTCCCCTGTGTCGAGGGGCGGCTCCGGGCTGCCCCTCACTCCTCCCAGTTTCCCCCGACAGAGGCTCCTCTGCAGACGCTTCACATGGACGTGTGGGGCCCCGCCCGCGTCCGTGGGCAGGGTCACGAGCGCTACTTCCTGCTGGTGGTTGACGACTACTCGCGTTACACCACAGTCTTCCCCTTGCGCAGCAAGGGTGATGTCACTGAGGTGTTGATCGACTGGATCCGCGCAGCTCGTCTCCAGCTCAGGAGGAGCTTCGGCTCGGACTTTCCTGTTCTGCGTCTGCACTCTGACCGAGGTGGAGAGTTCTCCTCTGGCCTTCTGCGAGCCTACTGTCGTGCACGAGGCATCCGCCAGACCTTTACGCTTCCGGACTCTCCACAGCAAAATGGGATTGCTGAGCGCCGCATTGGCATGGTCATGGACGTCGCTCGTACGTCCATGATGCATGCGGCTGCCCCCCATTTTCTGTGGCCGTTTGCGGTTCGGTACGCGGCGCATCAGATCAACCTTCACCCCAGGGTCTCCCGGCCGGAGACCTCCCCAGCTCTGCTGTGGACGGGGAAGGTCGGCGATGCGTCTGCGTTCCGTGTCTGGGGATCTCGGGCGTTTGTCCGCGACTTGTCTGCGGACAAGCTGTCCCCTCGTGCTGCTCCCTGTGTCTTCCTCGGCTTCCCCCCTGACGCTCCAGGGTGGCAGTTCTACCACCCCTCCTCTCGTCGTGTTCTGTCCTCCCAGGACGTCACGTTCGACGAGTCAGTCCCCTTCTACCGCCTCTTCCCCTACCGCACTCCTTCCCTCCCCCCGCCACCGCACTTCCTTGTGCCAGGTCCCCCCCCGGTAGACCCCCTTCCCCCTCAGGGTCCTGCCCCTTCAGGTGTGTCCCAGGTAGACGCAGTCGAGCCGGTCGAGGTTGCTGGTGACTCTGGTCCTGCTGCGGGTGCTGAGCCTGGGGGTGCTGAGTCTGGGGGTGCTGAGCCTGGGGGTACTGCGACTGGGGGTGCTGAGCCTGGGGGTGCGGAGTCTGGGAGTGCTGAGCCTGGGGGTGCTGCGACTGGGGGTGCTGAGCCTGGGGGTGCGGAGTCTGGGGGTGCTGAGCCGTGGGGTGCTGCTACTGGGGGTGCTGAGCCAGGGGGTGCTGCGTCTGGAGGTGCTGAGCCTGGAGCTGCGGAGCCTGCGGCCACTGGACCTCCCCTTGTGGCGTCTGGCGGTGCGGGACCTGGCGGTTCTCCGGGTGCTTCGCCTCGGCGGGAGCCCCTCTCTCCACAGGAGCTGCGCGAGTGGTTTGCCCGGCGCTGGAGGCGTGCTGCTGGAGCTGGAGGTTCTTCGGCTGCTGAGGGTGCTGGTGCCGCGGGTCCCGGAGGTGCTGGAGCTGGAGCTGCTGAGGGCGTTGGCGCTGAGGCTACTGCTGTCGGTCCTGGAGGCGGTCCTGCTGGGGGTGCTACTGGTGCTGCTGGAGGTCCTGGAGCTGGAGGTGCTGCTGGCGCTGGTGCTGCCGCTGGGGGTACTGGTGCTGTCCCTGCTGTGTCTGGAGTCGCCGCGCGGCCTAGACCGTACTTCGTTCCGCTCCTTCAGCAGGTTCTTGGTCTCCCGCCTTCTACTGGTCCTCCTCCTCCCTTAGAGTGTCCACAGCCTGTCCTGTCACAGTTACAGTTCCAGCCGGCCTCCCCACTGCCCGCTCCTTCTCCCTACACTGGTCCTACTGGAGGTCTTGCTGAGCGTCGTGAGCCTGCGTCTCGCCCTGCGTCGCCTGTCCGTGCTGCTCGCACTAGTGGTCGTGGTTCGCGTCAGCGTCCTCCTCCTGTCCCTGGCACGCACCGGATGTCTCTGCGTCCGTCCACTGCTCCTCTGCGTGCCCCTTTGCCTTCTCCTCCTGAGTCCTCTCTTCCTGCTCTTCCTGACCCGGAGTCGGACTCTCTTCGTGCTGCCAGTCCTGCTGTCACACGTCTCCTTGCTACTGTCGTCACTGACCCCTCTTTTGAGTCCACTGCTGCGTCTGCGCTTGTTGCTGAGCTCGTCGACTTTGCTGCTCGCTGTCGTCTAGACTACGCGGCCGGTCTTGTTGCTGAGTCTGCGTCTGTCTGTCCTCCGTCCGTCGGGGGTGAGTGTGCTCTTGGCACGGACGTCCTTGAGGACAGGCAGGAGGAGTTCCGGTGTCTGGCTGCTGCTTCACCTCATCTCGCGTCCGTACTACTTGCCCCTGAGGGAGACCCGGATGCACTAGACATCCCGACTCCGCGCTCTTACGCGGAGGCCGTAGAGGGTCCCTACTCCTCTCAGTGGCAGGCAGCTATGGATGCAGAGATGGCGTCCTGGAAGTCCACAGGCACCTACGTTGACGCGGTTCCCCCTCCTGGGGCGAACATCGTCAGTGGCATGTGGATCTTCAGGGTGAAGCGGCCGCCGGGCTCTCCACCTGTCTTCAAGGCGCGGTACGTCGCTCGTGGCTTCAGTCAGCGGCAGGGAGTTGACTACTTTCAGACCTTCTCTCCCACCCCGAAGATGACCACTCTTCGGGTGCTGCTGCACATAGCCGCTCAGCGCGACTACGAGCTCCACTCTCTTGACTTCAGTACTGCTTTCTTGCAGGGTAGCCTGCACGAGGAGATCTGGCTGCGCCGTCCACCTGGCTTCACTGGGACTTTTCCTCCTGGCACCCAGTGGAGCCTCCGACGGCCAGTCTACGGTCTCCGCCAGGCACCGCGTGAGTGGCACGACACACTGAGGACTACGCTTGCGGCTCTTGGGTTTGCTCCCTCTACTGCTGACCCGTCGTTGTTTCTGCGCACCGACACTTCTTTGCCGCCGTTCTACGTCCTCGTGTACGTCGACGACTTGGTCTTTGCCACAGCTGACACTGCTGGACTAGCCTACGTGAAGTCCGAGCTGCAGAAGAGACACACGTGCACAGACCTGGGTGAACTGCGCAGCTACCTTGGCTTGCAGATCACTCGGGACAGAGCACGCCGCACCATTACCTTGACTCAGTCACACATGGTGCAGCAGGTCCTTCAGCGCTTCGGCTTCACGTACTCCTCGCCTCAGGCCACTCCTCTGTCTACTCGCCACTCGCTCTCAGCTCTGCCTTCGGATGAGTCCGTAGAGTCGAGTGGCCCGTACCCAGAGCTTGTTGGCTGCCTCATGTACCTGATGACCTGCACACGACCTGACCTTGCATACCCTCTTAGCATTCTTTCACGCTATGTTGCTCCTGGGAGACACCGACCAGAGCACATGGCTGCAGCGAAGAGGGTGTTGCGCTACTTGTGCAGTACGTCGGGCATGGGGCTAGTGCTTGGAGGGCGGAGTCCAGTGGTCCTCACTGGGCACGCGGACGCTTCTTGGGCAGACGACCAGGCTACACAGCGGTCGTCGCAGGGTTACACCTTCAGTCTTGGTTCCGGCTCTGTCTCGTGGCGGGCTACTCGCTCGTCCTCTGTTCTCAGCTCCAGTTGTGAGGCTGAGATCTACGCCGGGGCCATGGCTGCACAGGAGCTTCGCTGGCTCACCTACCTGCTGACTGACCTTGGAGAGCCGCCTCGTTCTCCTCCAGTGTTGTACGTAGACAACAAGGCCATGCTGGCCTTGTGTCGAGAGCAGCGCTTGGAGCACAGAACGAAGCACATTGCTCTCCGTTACTTTCTTGCTCGTGAGCTGCAGCAGCGTGGTCAGTTGCGACTTGCGTACGTGGCCTCTGAGGCCAACACTGCTGATGTGTTCACCAAGGCACTTGCACCTTGTGACCATCAGCGCTTCTGCACCCAGCTGGGTCTTGTACCTGTCTTGCCTCACTTGCTCTCTTCTTGACCTTGCTTGTACTGTCACATATATATACCTGCTCTTGCTTGTCTAGCTCTATATATATATGTGTACTCCTGCATGTGAACTGGCCCTGTTGCCCTGTCGTTGTGCTCGGACTGTGTGGTGACTTTGTGATCCACCCTGAGCTTGCTCTGCTTTGCTTGACTGGTCTTGTGACCCCTTGTTCTCCCCCACTTTGCCTATGGGGGTGTGTCAGAACATATATATAGCTTATGCTGTTGTGTAGGCTATAGTGGGGTATCCCATAGGGGGTACAACCCAATTAGGGTTTCCCATATGTACTCACTTCATTCATAGTTCATTCATTTTCTCGTTCTACTTTTCTCACGCGGGCCTGGCGCAGCCCGTACGGGCCGCGCGCGGGCCTGGCGCAGCCCGTACGGGCCGCGCGCCGGCTGTACGGGCCGCGCGCAGGCCACGACGGGCGACGGGGGGCGACGCGCGGGTCCCCGTCGCCCGTCGTAGCGCCTCCTGGGGGCGACGCGCCGAGTGACGGGGCAGAAACCCGTCGCGCGCCTCGGGGCGCACGGCGGGCAGAAAACCGCCGCGCGCCTCGGGGCGCACGGCGGGCAGAAAACCGCCGCGCGCCTCGGGGCGCACGGCGGGCTGAAAAAAACCTAATTTCGACGCCGCGCACCACGGGGCGCGCGGCGGACAGGGAGTAGCAGTAGCAGCGGAAGCAGTGAGGTGGGGCCCACAGGCCAGGAGCATATCGCTCTAATACCATGTGAAGATAAGCAGTAGAAGAAGGCGCCATAGCTAGGAAAGCCCTAGCTAGGCAAGAAACAGTTTAGGCAAAGAGGGGGGTTGCACTAGCAAGAATGAGGATACAAATAGCAAACCCTAGAAGGGTTGTACTCGCTATAGAGCACCCCACTACAGGCTAGAGCATAATATTCTGACAGCATGCGTGCGTGCTTTGGGTACGCGCAATCTAACACTTTGTGCATGCTATGAAATGTGAGATAAAAATGTGGAGTGAGATTATGGGAAGCAACAGGAACAGAGGGTGCATGATCGCTTGCTCTAATGCGTGTTAGGGCACCACCGAAGAATATATTCACCTAGATATTTCAGCAGTACCAATCTTCCATGAGTATTTGTCAGTGACACATGGTCACCACTGCTTTACTCCCATTCCTTCTCTGAATCCGCTTGGTGTGCGGAAATTCTCAGCAGCAGCCCCCTTAAAGTCACTGTTTCCTCATTTAAAGCACTACTCCCTGGTGCTGACCGGCCTTCCATTGTGCTTGTGAGGCCAATCTCAGAATTTACTCTAATACTTGTGTGATGGACAAAGATTATGGCTTCCTCTTACCCCATTCACCCCTATAATCCCTTTTTTTTTGGGGAGTACGGGATCCCACCCACCAGTCACAATCTCTACTCCCCATCAAGTGATCCTTCAGGCTAGCATGTACAAGAAGTATTAGCTCAACAGATGCACCTAGCACCGAATTCAAAGAAACATACTATAGATGAACTAGAGTTCCAATGAGATCAGGGTTTAAATCAGATACAGTGTGTTACAATTAGATTAAGCCCCAAGAACCCACCTACACAAGGATACACTTCCAACAATCACCCAGATTTATAGAGTAAACACCCACATGATCACAAGGCTAGTGATATCCACTGCAGCAAGTGGAAGCCCCCACCACCACCACTACACGCTCCAGCCTCGGCAGCCCCCCCGTGTTGCTCGGAGTTGCACTTGGCAGCAGCTGGATCTGTAGAGAGAAGGACAAGGTAGCGAGGTGGTACCAATCAGTTTCTCAGCACATGCACATGTGGGTGTGGTGGGCCCCGACTCTTCCATGCTGCAAAGGGAGAGCTGCTATGGCCTTTCCGTGCGGTGCACATGCTGGCACCATGAGGGCTGAGCCCCACAGCCCATGCATACGTGGCCGAACGGGCCCCACATATACTCTACGCTGCAAAGGGACAGCTATTTCTTTCCGTGCGGTGCAGATGCTGGCATCGTGAGGGCTGAGCCCCACAGCCTATGCACACGCGGGCGTGGTGGGTAGATTCCAGGCGCCTCGAAAATATTTCCGTGTGGCGCACATCATGCTGGCATCGTGAGTGCTGAGCCCCACATCACATACACACGGGGTATGAGGTGGGTAAGACCGGGCTGGCTGTCGAAGAGAAAGGTCCCGCCCTCGCTTGGGCGCAGCCGATCTCGCCGTCGACGGGAAGTTCTCGATGGTTGGGTTGAAGAAATGGTCTTCTGCAGTTTGACAGAAGTTGCATTCGAGCAGGTTATGCTCGACGGAATCTGGTCGACGAGCTCTGCGCGACGAGCTCTGGTCGACGATCTCTGCGCGACGAACTTCCTTCGAGGAACTCTGGTCGAGGAGTTCGGGTTGAGGAACTCTGGTCGAAGAGTTCTGGTCGAGGAGCTCTGCTCGTCGAACTCTGTTCGACCGAGCGATGGCAAGTCCTTCGACCGAAGTTGCAGAGTTCTGCGAAACTCTGCGGAGGCGTGCGAACTTTCGCCCAGGAGATTTTGGCGAAGTTCTATCTGCGGAACGGCATCACGTGGTTGATGGTGCGCACCTGGCGAAAACGACGACACGTTTTCTACCTAGCACCTGCGCAATGTGCCTAACGGTGAAACCGCCAACCTGCACCTAATTGGTAGGTGCGCACATCTGCGCAGATACACAACCTGCGACTGCAGATAGTTACCTGCGACTGCAGACGGTCACCTGCGACTGCAGTGCTGGCAGACCGCGTGCAGTGCAACGTTGGCAGAACACTCTGCTGCAATGTTGGCAAGCCGCTCTTCTACTGCGCTGGCAGATTTCGCCCTTGCTAGGAGTTCCATGCCATTCTAGTTCCTTTTTTTTCTGCATGCCTCAATTGTACTATCAACTTTTCATTGCAAGTTGTTCTTTTCAGCTTCCTTAGTAGAAACTCTTGCAAAACTTCTCTGTGAACACAGCAAGCAGTAAGAACGTTAGAACAACGCTACGATCACCCGCACAACTCCGTGCCCTCCACCGTAGTCCACTCCCGTTGTGTAGTGACTCTTCGCATGGTGCGGTGAGCGTGGACGGCCCCGCGTTAGAACCTTCAGATAGCTGACTTCTACGTCCATTACCTAAGTTGTTGTTAGGTCGGCAGCCATCTTAGTCGCTATGGCCGACCCCGTGGTCGAAGCGGGTGTAGAAGATACCCTGCAGGCGAGAGAGGCTGGTGTTCGGGCACGCCATGAGGCTGGCGGGTACGGCGAGGCGGACTTGGAGATTATGCTCCTTGGAACTCGTGCGCAGTGGGCGCGTGAGCATCCCCCTCCCCGTGCAGAAGCGGACGGCGCTTCCGCCTCTCCCCGACCCGTGCACAACGAAGGCGATGGCGGAAATGTTGTCGGCGGTGGAAGCACGAGGACTCGCGGAGTGATTTGGCCCGCCGACATCGGCGTTGGCGGAGTGCAAGCGCAAGTGCTGCAATCGTCTGCGACTGGAGGCAGCTCGAACGGCACCATCGATGTGCGACGTCACTCTCCTCTGCGGAGTGGAGTCCGGCCGACTTCGGCAACTCATGTGTCTGCTGGTCGAGACGGAGGCATCGCGCCGGCGTACGGATATTTCAAGTTTTCGCCGGACAAGATCACTGTGCCGAAGCTGCTGGAGGGTCGCCACGACTTGATCACGTGGATTGAATCCATTGAACCCCAGCTGGAGATCGCTGGATTGAAGAAGTTCGTCGACGAAACTGTTCTGGCGCCGGACGAGGAGGAAGTGGAGCTCTGGTCGGAGTTTCGCGCTGCTCACCTTCTGACCTTTATGGTCATTTCGAGGTGCTGCTCGCCTCTGGTGCAGGTCGCATTAAAGTCGTGCAGACTTCGGGTGGATGCTGGCTACCAAGCGTGGCAGTACATCATGCGCACCTACAAAGCAACCGACGACCTCTACATCAGCCAGCTGGAGAAGAAGTTGACCAACATTCGGATGGGAGAGCAGGAATCGGCGACCGAGTACTGCAATCAAGCGCGTCGAGTTTTGGCCGATATGCGTATGGCCGACGTCGATTACTCGGCGGCGTCGTACGTCACCCATGTCATCAGCGGCCTCCCTTCGGGCTACAATCTGATGCGCCGGATGCTGACGATTCCCGGCACGCGCGAGACTCTGAACGAGGATTCGCTTTCGAGCCACATCATCCAGGACGAGTTCATGCAGGAGTCTGAGCGACCTGCAAAACTGCTTCCGCAGGCCAACTACGTCGCCCTGGCGAAGCAGGGACGCCAACAGGGGCAACGTGGGAAGTCTGCTGGAGGCGGTGGTGGGAAGTCGTCGAACGTGAAATCGACGGAGGGCGCCGACCGCGGGAAGTCGGCGAAAGGTGGAGATCGCGGCCCTAGTGGCTCACGTCGAGAAGGCCGCCGTTGCTACATCTGCGATGCTCCCGACCACCTCTCGTACGACTGCCCCGACCGAGACGAGTCTGACGATGACCGGGATGTCAACCGCAGAAAGTCTGATGGTGGCCGTCGTCGTCGAGACAACCAGCCGCGCAAGGAGAAGCAGCCGTCGAAGACGTCTTCGACAAAGGATGCAGACTCCTCTGGCGGCAACGCTCGTGGCCAGGAGGCTTCGTGATGGTCAGCGTGGTAGAGCCGACGATCTCGCTGGCGCTGGAGGCTGGCAAAGACTTCAAGGCGGTCGCTGCTGCTGTGCAGGCCAATCCGACTATTGTGCTGCTCGACTGCGGCTGCTCCCACCATTTGATGGGGATGAAGGAGGCCTTCGTCGACATGCAGCTGAGCGGAGATGTTCGTCACGTTCGCGGCTTCAACGAAGCACTTCAGAGCGTCGAAGGCAGAGACACAGTTGCTCTGCAAGGGGAGGCCGGGAAGCAGGTCCTCGTCCCCGACGTACTCTACGTTCCGGGTGTGCACGCGAACTTGCTCTCTGCTGGCCAGCTCAAGGAGAACGGCGTGAAGCTGCAGGACGATGGCGGAGAGATGCTGCTGGTATCTTCTGCCGGTGATGTCCTTGGCCGGGCACGCTACTCCGGCAGAATTCTCTGCACCGACCTGCGCCCCTGCGCGACGAAGTCTACGGCTACTTCGACGGAGGTTGTGGCTCTGCGGACAATTGCGCACGCACGGCTTGCGCACGTCGGCGTCGACACGATCAAGAGCTCGGCGAAGCATGAGGTCGCCGCCGGTCTGGACATCAAGAAGTCGACCGCCACTGATCTGCCGTGTGCTTCCTGCGTCGGCGGCAAGCTTGCACGGCACACCTTCCCCGACCAAGGATCGGACGCCGAGAATGCGCTTGATGTGGTGCACATCGACTTCTGCGGGCCACCGATGGCAGCTTCTACTTTCTTTTGCTAAAAGATCGGAAGACTCGCTACGTGTGGGTGAGGCGGATCGCGACGAAGAGCGACGTGCTGGTCGTCTTTGAAAAGTGGCTGACGGAGGTCGAGCGGCAGACGTCGAAGACGGTGAAGAAGTTGCGTTCGGACCGCGGAGGGGAGTTCCTCGGTCGCGTCTTCACCGACCTCGTCGAGGACAAGGGAATCCTCCACAATCTGACGTGCCCCTACACTCCGCAGCAGAACGGGATGGCCGAGCGGGAGATGCGCACGGTGGTCGAGGCCGTGCGTACGATGCTTCTGCACATGGGCGTGATGCATCACTGGTGGCACCTCGCTCTGCGCCAAGCTGTCTGGGTGCGCAACTGCCTCGAGCGGGCTTCTCTGCCGAAGGGGACGACGCCGCACGAGCTGCTCTTCGGGACGAAGCCGAATCTGACGCTGGCGCGCGTCTGGGGCTGCATGGTGCAGTTCATGGTCCCCGAGCAGCAGCGCGGCGGGAAGCTGGCGCCGAAGGCCCGTTGGGGTCTTCACCTCAGCATGTCGCTGGAGAGCAAGGGCTGGGAGGTGCTCGACCTGACTGCCAACAAAGTCGTCACGACGGTCGAGGCAATCTTCTACGAGAACCTGTCAATGGAGAAGTGGAAGGCAGAGTACGGGCCGGCGTCGAAGAGGACGCCGTCTGCTCCGCCGCCGGATTCCTCCTCGACGATGCCTTTGCTCGCCGTCGTAGACGAGCATGATGATGTGGACGTAGAGGAAGTTCCCCTCCCTCCTCCTGTTGTGCCCTCGTCGGCCGCCGGCGATGAGGGGAGACTTGGTGCGTCGCCTGCGGCGCCGATCGGTTGCATCGCCCGTGGCCGGCGTGATGCTGAGAAGGTCGGCGACGGGAAGCGGCAGACGACAGGGGAGCTGTCGGCGTCGAAGCCGACTGCAGAGAAGCTGCTGGCAGAGGCGCCGAAGCAGCCTGCAGAGAAGCCGCTGGCAGAGGCGCCACCTTCAGGGGAGCCGTTGGCAGAGCAGCCGATCCTGGGGGAGCAGTTGGTAGAGGAGCTGCCGACAGGGGAGCAGTTCGACGATGATTCATCGAGCGACGACGTTGTGGAAGTCGTCGGCGCGGCCGGTGGCGGAGAAGGGGAGCAGTCCGAAGACGACGACGTGGTAGAGGTGGCGGTCGAGAAGGAGAAACCGCGCCGTTCTACCCGCCCCAACATCGGCAAGCCGCCTGAGAAGCTGAGCTTCCACGCTTGTCTGCCGCCGACGCCTTACAGCACTCTGCTCGATGACGCAGAGGACGACGTTGATCTGCCCGAACTCGACCCCGACATGCATGCTGACCCAGAGCATCGCTGGGACATCGCCAACATGACCGTGAAGGAGGCATTGGCGAGCTGGAAAGGCAAGGCGGTGAAAGCGGCCATGGACGAGGAGATCAAGAGTCTCATCTCCAACGGAACGTGGGAGCTAGTCGAGCGTCCGCGCGGTGTCAACGTGATGAAGAATCGTTGGGTACTCACGACGAAGTACCACGTTGACGACACGGTCGCCCGCGAGAAGGCGCGTCTGGTGGTGAAAGGTTTCACACAGGTTTACGGCGCAGATTACGACGAGACGTACGCGCCGGTGGGGAGCTACGTAACTCTGCGGATCTTCCTCAGCATCGTAGCGGTTCTGGACCTGCACCTGATGCAGCTGGACATGAAAAATGCGTTTCTACAGAGAAAGTTGGATCGCGTCCTCTACATGTACCAGCCCGACTACTTCAACGACGGAACTGGTCGCGTCTGCAAGCTGCTGAAGAGCTTGTACGGACTGAAGCAGAGCCCGCTGCTGTGGTACTCGGCACTCGACGCGGTGCTGACTGGCGCCAACTGGCAGAAGAGCCAGGTCGATGAGGCGCTGTACTTCAAGATCGGCGACGACGGAGTGGCGTGCTGGGTGCTCGTCTACGTCGACGATCTGCTCGCTGCAAGCAGCAGCACTGCGATGCTGAAGGAGCTGAAGGAGCTGCTGGAGGCCGCCTTCGAGCTGCGCGAAATCAGCCCGGTCGAGAAGTATCTTGGGCTGGAAATCGTGCGCGACCGTCCTGCGCGGAAGCTGTGGCTTCATCAGCAAGTCTACGTCGACAAGCTGCGCCGGCGTTTCATCGACGAGGAGCAGACTGGGCAAGTGCCGAAGACGCCGGTCTCCGTCGACGCCTACGCAGAGCTGGTGTTTGACGACGAGGAGTTTTAGTCGCGCGAGGAAGCAGAGTACCGGCAGAAGGTTGGCTCGCTGCAGTTTGCGGCCACCACGACTAGGCTCGACATTGCTTTTGCTTGCAGCAAGCTCGGATCTGGCCTGACAGTGCGGAGCGACAACCACTGGCGTGAGGTCTATCGTTATCTGCACTACCTCGCTGAAACTCGTGACGCCTCTCTGGAGTTCGGCGGCGGACCAGAGTCGCTGTGTCTGGACGGCTATGCAGATGCCGACGACGCTGGCAACAAGCAGAATCGGACGAGCACGGGCGGCTACATTTTCGTCTTCGGAGGAGCCGCAGTCTCCTGGGCGAGCCAGCGCATCAAGTGCGCGACGCTCTCGTCGACCGAATCAGAGTCCGTCGCGGCGACCGAAGCCGGCAAGGAGGCTCGCCGTCTGCGCTTCCTCCTTGCAGAGTTCCGTCTGCTCGACCCAAGGAAGCCGACTGTTCTGCACGTGGACAACCACTCGGCAATCACTGTCGCAGAGGGCTTGGGGCTCAAGGGCAACCTCAAGCACATGGAGCGACGCTACGCTTGGCTGCAGCAGATGGTGAAGCGCGGGAAGATTGTTCTACAGTACATCCCGACCACCGAACAGCCGGCGGATTTTCTGACGAAGGCGCTGCATTTTCCGGCCTTCAACCGGTGCTCCGTCGCAATCGGCCAAGTGCGTCTGACCGACGTGGGCGACGGGGATGTTGAGGTGCAGCAGTAGGTGCCGTGCCCTTCTGCACGGCTGGTGCGGTGATCTACGTGCTATGCGTTGGGTGCACGTAGAAGGATCTTTCTCCTTGTATTCTATCCCTCTAGGTTCTGGGTGGACCTTGTGTGTGGGTGCCCAAGCGTGAGCTGGGCAGGGGAGTGTCGAAGAGAAAGGCCCCGCCCTCGCTTCGGCGCATCCGATCTCGCCGTCGACGGGAAGTTCTCGACGGATGGGTAGAAGAAGTGGTCTTCTGCAGTTTGACGGAAGTTGCAGTCGAGCAGCTTCTGCTCGACGGAATCTTGTCAAACATTATATGTTTATATTGCACTAGGCTGTAGTGGGTTTAGCCTTAGGGGGTACAGAAATTCTCTCGACCTAATGCACTCATTCCTCTCTTAGTTTTCTCACATGGTATAGAGCTGGAACGTTTCCTAGGGCCCACCACTAAAACGAAACCTTTTTTTTTTACCTGCCCGGAGCGCCCTTCGCGCCTGCCCTAGTCGCGCCCCCCCCCTTAGCGGCCCTCTCGCGCCCCCCCTAGTGGCCCCCTCGCGGCCCTCCTTAGCGGCCCCTTCGCGGCCCCCCTCTTAAGGCCCCTCGCGGCCCCTTCGCGGCCCTTCGCGGCCCTCTCACGGCCCTTCGCGGCCCCCCTCTTAAGGCCCCTCGCGGCCCTCCTTAGCGGCCCTTTTGCGGCCCCTCTTAAGGCCCCTCGCGGCCCCTTCGCGGCCCTTCGCGGCCCTCTCACGGCCCCTCGCGGCCCCTTCGCGGCCCTTCGCGGCCCTCTCACGGCCCTTCGCGGCCCCTTCGCGGCCCCTCGCGCCCCCCCCCTCCCGGCCCTTCGCGGCCCATTCGTGGCCCTTCGCGGCCCCTTCGCGGCACTTCGCGGCCCCTCCGCGGCTCTTCGTCGCCCTGCCGCCCAGCCGCCGCCGCTGCACCTACAGCAGCTGCCGTCGCCGGACCTGCGGCAGCCGCCACCGCTGGACCTGCAGCAGCTGTCGCAACCGGACCTGCAGCAGCTGCCGCCGCCACACCTGCAGCAGCTGCCGCCGCCGGAGAAGGAGCCGCAGCCGCTGCCGCCCCTGGCCCCTGCAGCTGCCGCCCCTGGCCCCTAAAGCAGCCGCCCCTGCAGCTGCCGCCCCTGGCCCCTGGAGCAGCCGCCCCCGCAGCGGCCGCCCCTGGCCCCTGGAGCAGCAGCCCCTACAGCAGCCGCCCCTGGCCCCTGGAGCAGCCGCCCCTGCAGCAGCCGCCCCTGGCCCCTGGAGTAGCCGCCCCTACAGCAGCCGCCCCTGGCCCCTGGAGCAGCCGCCCCTGCAGCAGCCGCCCCTGGCCCCTGGAGCAGCCGCCCCTGCAGCAGCCGCCCCTGGCCCCTGGTGCAGCCGCCCCTGCGGCTGTCGCCCCTGGCCCCTGGAGTAGCCGCCCCTACAGCAGCCGCCCCTGGCCCCTGGAGCAGCCGCCCCTACAGCAGCCGCCCCTGGCCCCTGGAGCAGCCGCCCCTGCAGCAGCCGCCCCTGGCCCCTGGAGCAGCCGCCCCTGCAGCAGCCGCCCCTGGCCCCTGGTGCAGCCGCCCCTGCGGCTGCCGCCCCTGGCCCCTGGAGTAGCCGCCCCTGCAGCTGTCGCCCCTGGCCCCGGGAGTAGCCGCCCCTACAGCAGCCGCCCCTGGCCCCTGGAGCAGCCGACCCTGCAGCAGCCGCCCCTGCAGCAGCCGCCCCTGGCCCCTGGAGCAGCCGCCCCTGCAGCAGCCGCCCCTGGCCCCTGGAGCAGCCGCCCCTGCAGCAATCGCCCCTGCAGCAGCCGCCCCTGGCCCCTGGAGCAGCCGCCCCTGGCCCCTGGAGTAGCCGCCCCTGGAGCAGCCGCCCCTGGAGCTGCCGCGGAGCCCTCGCCTGTTACCACTGGTGAGCACTGCCCTGCCTGTACTGCTGTTACTGCTGCTCGTGTTGTTACTGCTCTTCCTGCTGCTACTGCTGCTCGTACTGCTCCTAGTGCTACTGCTCTTTCTGCTGCTACTGCTGCTCCTGGCGTGGCCAGATGCAGCTCCAGCGCCGTCCCCGTGAGTCTCTCACGCCCCAACAGCTTCGTGAGTGGTACGCTCGTTGGGGTTGTCGGGGTGGCCGTCGTGGGAGTAGTCCTGGACTGAGTAGTTCCGGCGCTTCTTGTCGTGGTCAGGTGCAGCTGCAGCGACGTGTGCGCGCGGTTCCTTCGCCCCTGCAGCTTTGTGAGTGGTACGCTCAGCGTGGAGGGACACGGGGTTCTGCTCGCTGCCCGTACGTCCTTCGCACCGGTGCTAGGACTGGCCAGCCTTGCGGGACGTTTTGTCACACAGAGTCCCGCTGCTTCGCCCGTCTGAGCGACGCCTGGCGTACAGAGTTTGGCGACGCGGATGAGCTCCCCGACTGGGTGGAGCTGCTTAGGCAAAGGGTAGATGTCTATGCTCTTGACTATGATACTATCCTCACTGCCATGTATGCATTGCCTACTAGTGCTGAGGGTGCCTGTTACCAGTGTGTGCCGTCTGAACCCGGTCTCCAGTCTGCTGCTCTAGGTGCTGGTGAGGCTGCTGCCCTAGGTGCTGTCGCGTCCCCTTCTCCAGGTGTTGGTGAGGCTGCTGCCCTAGGTGCCCGTGCGTCTACTGCTCTGAGTGCTGGTGCGCCTGCTGCGGTCTTGCACACCTTCACCCTTGACTCGGGTGCTTCTCGCTCCTTCTTTCGGGACCGCACCACCCTCACGCCGCTCAGTCGGCCGGTTGCGGTCTCCCTGGCAGACCCCTCTGGGGGTCCTGTCCTTGCCCACTTCTCCACTGTCTTACCGTGTCCAGCGGCCCCGTCTGGCTCCCTGTCAGGTCTTTACCTCCCCTCGTTCTCTACGAACTTGGTGAGCGGTGCTGACCTGCAGGATGAGGGAGTTGACCAGTTCACTCCTGCGAGTCAGCGGGTGACCCACTGCACGTGTGCTCGGACGGGCCGCCACTTGGCCACGTTTACCCGTCAGCCGGGGTCGAGCCTGTACACACTGACTACCGAGTCTCCTCCGGTTGCTGCGTCTGGTCAGGTAGCTGCGTCGGGTCAGGTGTTTGCTGCAGCGTCCAGGTCTGGCCCTGAGTCTGCCCCCTGCGCGTGTCGCCTCCTGTCCCACCAGACCCTCCTCTGGCACCACCGCCTTGGTCACCCCTCCCTGCCTCGTCTCCGAGGCATGGCCTCCCGTCACCTTGTCTCTGGTCTCCCCCAGTCCCTCCCTCCCCTTCCTCCGGGGCCTTCCCCTACCTGCGTTCTCTGCGTCGAGGGGCGGCAGCGAGCCGCTCCTCACTCCTCCGAGTTTCCGCCGACAGAGGCTCCGCTGCAGACTCTTCACATGGACGTGTGGGGCCCAGCCCGCGTCCATGGACAGGGTCACGAGCGTTACTTCCTCCTGGTGGTTGACGACTACTCGCGTTACACCACGGTCTTCCCCTTGCGCACCAAGGGTGAGGTCAGTGGGGTGTTGATCGACTGGATCCGTGCTGCTCATCTCCAGCTCAGGAAGAGTTTCGGCTCGGACTTTCCTGTTCTGCGTCTGCACTCCGACAGAGGTGGAGTGTTTTCCTCCGACCTTCTGCGAGCCTACTGTCGTGCGAGGGGCATCCGCCAGACGTTCACGCTTCCGGCCTCTCCACAGCAGAATGGGATTGCTGAGCGCCGCATTGGCATGGTCATGGACGTCGCTCTTACGTCCATGATCCATGCGGCTGCTCCCCATTTTCTGTGGCCGTTCGCGGTTCAGTACGCGGCGCAGCAGATCAACCTTCAGCCCCGTGTCTCCTTGCCGGAGACCTCCCCCACTCTGCGGTGGACGGGGAAGGTTGGCGATGCGTCTGCGTTCCGTGTCTGGGGATCTCGGGCTTTCGTCCGAGACTTGTCTGCGGACAAGCTGTCCTCCGGTGCTGTTCCCTGCGTCTTCCTTGGCTTCCCCCCTGACGCGCCTGGTTGGCAGTTTTACCACCCCACCTCGCGCCGTGTCCTGTCCTCCCAGGACATCACGTTTGACGAGTCGGTTCCGTACTACCGTCTCTTCCCCTACCGCACTGCCCCCCTCCCCCCCCCGCCGCTCTTTCTCGCACCAGGTCCCCCCCCGGTCGACCCCCTCCCCCCTCAGGGTCCTGCCCCCTCAGGTGTGTCTCAGGTAGACGCAGTCGAGCCTGTCGACGTAGCTGTTGACTCTGGTGCTGCTAGGGGTGCTGAGCCTACGGGTGCCGGGTCTGAGGGTGCTGAGCCTGAGCGTGCGGAGCCGGGGGGTGCTGGGTTTGGAGGTGCGGAGCCTGGGGGTGCTGAGTCTGGGGGTGCTGAGCCTGGAGGTGCTGAGTCTGGAGGTGTGGAGCCTGCGGGAGCTGGGCCTGCTCGTGTGGAGTCTGGCGGTGCTGGGCCTGGAGGTCCTGCGGGTGCTTCGTCCCGGCGGGAGCTGCCCTCTCCCCAGGAGCTGCGTGAGTGGTTTGCTCGCCGCTGGAGTCGTGCTGCTGGAGCTGGTGGTGCTGCAGGTGCTGGAGGTTCTGCGGCTGCTGGAGGTTCTGGAGCCACAGGTCCCGGAGGTGCTCGTACCGGCGGTACTGGAGCTGCTGGGCCTGGTGGTGCTGCTGGTGCTGGAGCTGGAGGTGCTGCTGGCGTGGGTGCTGCTGGAGGTGCTACTGGAGCTGGTGCTGCTGCGTCTTCCGGTGGTCCTGCTGGTGCTGGAGCTGCTGGAGGTCTTGGCGCTGGAGGTGCTACTGGAGCTGGTGCTTCTGGGGGTGCTGGAGTTGGCGCTGCTGGAGCTCCTGGGGGTGCTGCTGGAGCCGGTGGTGCTGCTGGCGTTGGTGCTGACTCTGGGGGTGCTGGGGCTGTCCCTGCTGGTTCTGGAGGCGCTGCGCGGCCGCGGCCGTACTTCGTTCCGCTCCTTGAGCAGGTTCTTGGTCTCCCGCCTTCTACTGGTCCTGCTCCTCCCTTAGGGTGTCCACCGTCTGTTCAGTCCGAGTCACAGTTACAGCTCGCCTCCCCACTGCCTGCTCCTCCTCCCTACACTGGTCCTACTGGGGGTCTTGCTGAGCGTCGTGAGCCTGAGTCTCGTCCTGCGTCGCCTGTTCGTGCTGCTAGCACTAGTCGTCGTGGTTCGCGTCAACGTCCTCCTCCTGTTCCTGGCACGCACCAGATGGCACTGCGTCCTTCCACTGCTCCACTACGTGTCCCTTTGCCGTCTCCTCCTGAGTCCTCTCTTCCTGCTCTTGCTGACCCGGAGTCTGACTCCCTTCGTGCTGCCAGTCCTACTGTCACGCGTCTCCTGGCTACTGCTGTCACTGACCCTTCCTTTGAGTCCACAACTGCGTCTGCCTTAGTTGCTGAGCTGGTCGACTTCGCTGCTCACTGTCGTCTAGACTACGCTGCTAGTCTTGTTGCTGATTCTGAGTCCGTCTGTCCTCCGTCCGTCGGGGGTGAGTGTGCTCTTGGCACGGACGTCCTTGAGGACAGGCAGGAGGAGTTCCAGTGCTTTGCTGCTGCTTTGCCTCATCTCGCGCTCTTACGCGGAGGCGGTAGAGGGTCCCTACTCCTCTCAGTGGCAGGCAGCCATGGACGCAGAGATGGCTTCCTGGAAGTCCACAGGCACCTACGTCGACGAGGTTCCCCCACCTGGGGCGAACATCGTCAGTGGCATCTGGATTTACAGGGTGAAGCGGCCGCCAGGTTCTCCGCCTGTCTTCAAGGCGCGTTACGTGGCTCGAGGCTTCAGTCAGCGGCAGGAAGTTGACTACTTCCAGACCTTCTCCCCTACCCCGAAGATGACCACTCTTCGGATACTGCTGCACATAGCCGCTCACCGTGACTACGAGCTTCACTCTCTTGACTTCAGCACTGCTTTCCTACAGGGCAGCCTGCACGAGGAGATCTGGCTGCGCCGCCCTCCTGGCTTCACTGGGTCGTTTCCTCCTGGTACCCAGTGGAGCCTCCGGAGGCCAGTCTACGGTCTTCGCCAGGCGCCCTGCGAGTGGCACGACACACTGAGGACTACTCTTGCGGCTCTTGGGTTTGCTCCTGCTACTGCTGAGCCGTCGCTGTTTCTACGCACCGACACCTCGCTGCCGCCGTTCTACATCCTCGTGTACGTCGACGACTTGGTCTTTGCTACTGCTGACACTGCTGGACTCGCCCACGTGAAGTCGGAGCTGCAGAAGAGACACACGTGCACAGACGTGGGTGAGCTGCGCAGCTATCTTGGCTTGCAGATCACCCGGGACAGAGCACGGCGCACCATTACCTTGACTCAGTCACACATGGTGCAGCAGGTCCTTCAGCGCTTCAACTTCACGTACTCGTCGCCTCAGCCCACTCCTCTGTCTACGCGCCACTCGCTCTCAGCTCTGCCTTCGGATGAGTCCGTAGAGCCGAGTGGCCCGTACCCAGAGCTTGTTGGCTGCCTCATGTACCTGATGACCTGCACTCGTCCTGACCTAGCATACCCTCTTAGCATCCTGGCACGCTATGTTGCTCTGGGAGACACCGACCAGAGCACATGGCTGCAGCGAAGAGGGTGTTGCGCTACTTGTGCAGTACGTCGGGCATGGGGCTTGTGCTTGGAGGGCAGAGTCCAGTGGTCCTCACTGGTCACGCAGACGCTTCTTGGGCTGACGACTTGGCTACGCAGCGGTCGTCACAGGGTTACACCTTCAGCCTTGGTTCCGGCTCTGTTTCGTGGCGGTCTACCCGCTCGTCTTCTGTTCTCGGCTCCAGCTGTGAGGCCGAGATCTACGCAGGGGCCATGGCTGCACAGGAGTTACGCTGGCTCACCTACCTGCTGACCGACCTGGGAGAGCCGCCTCGTTCTCCTCCAGTTCTGTACGTAGACAACAAGGCCATGCTGGCCTTGTGTCGGGAGCACAAACTGGAGCACAGAACGAAGCACATTGCTCGTGAGCTGCAGCAGCGTGGTCAGCTGCGCCTTGCTTACGTGGCCTCTGAGGCCAACACTGCTGATATCTTTACCAAGGCACTTCAGCCTTGTGATCATCAGCGCTTTTGTACGATGTTAGGTCTTGTGCCTACTTGGCCTCACTTGCTCACTTCTTGACCTTGCTTGTACTGTGATCTATCTATACCTGCACTTGCTTGTTTATATATATATATATATGATCCTGCATGTGAACTGGCCTTGTGGCCTTGACCTTGTGCTCGGAATGTGTGGTGACGTTGTGATCCACCCTGAGCTTGCTGTGCTTTGCTTGACAGGTCTTGTGACCACTTGCCCTGGCTATCCCCCACTTCGCCTATGGGGGTGTGTCAAACATTATATGTTTATATTGCACTAGGCTGTAGTGGGTCTAGCCTTAGGGGGTACAGAAATTCTCTCGACATTCTACTTGTACCCCTCACCTTTGACCTAATGCACTCATTCCTCTCTTAGTTTTCTCACAAATCTGGTCGACGAGCTCTGCGCGACGAGCTCTGGTCGACGATCTCAGCACGACGAACTTCCGTCGAGGAACTCTGGTCGAGGAGTTCGGGTCGAGGAACTCTGGTCGAAGAGTTTTGGTCGAGGAGCTCTGCTCGTCGAACTCTGTTCGACCGAGCGATGGCGAGTCCTTCGACCGAAGTTGCAGAGTTTTGCGAAACTCTGCGGAGGCGTGCGAACTTTCGCCCAGGAGATTTTGGCGAAGTTCTATCTGCGGAACGGCATCACGTGGTTGACGGTGCGCACCTGGCGAAACCGACGACACGTTTTCTACTTGGCACCTGCGCAATGTGCCTGACGGTGAAACCGCCAACCTGCACCTACTTGGTAGGTGCGCACATCTGCGCAGATAGACAACCTGCGACCGCAGATGGTCACCTGCGACTGCAGTGCTGGCAGACCGCGTGCAGTGCAACGTTGCCAGAACACTCTGCTGCAACGTTGGCAAGCCGCTCTTCTGCTGCGCTGGCAGATTTCGCCCTTGCTAGGAGTTCCATGCCATTCTAGTTCCTTTTTTTTTCTGCATGCCTCAATTGTACTATCAACTTTTCATTGCAAGTTGTTCTTTTCAACTTCCTTAGTGGAAACTCTTGCATAACTTCTCTGTGAACACAGCAAGCAGTAAGAACGTTAGAGCAACGCTACGATCACCCGCACAACTCCGTGCCCTCCACCGTAGTCCACTCTCGTTGTGTAGTGACTCTCCGCACTGGCAATGAAGGCACATGCGATAATACTTGAGGTTTGTGCTCTCCAAAGGGACAGCACGCATAACCTTCCCATGACACGCAGTGTGCGCGGCAAGACAATCCCTTCACATGGTTCCATGGCGGAGTGTATGCAGCATACCAGGACCACACCCCCCAATAATATTGCCCTCTCGGTAGCAAAGCATTGCCCTCGCCCCAACATGCATCTCCCACTCACCAAAACCCATTAGCCGCGCATATACTAAGCAGTTTCACTTTGTTCTCCTCGCAGGCTTTCCTCGACGCTGCGGTAGGATGCGTCCACGAATTGCAATTTTTCTTCCTCGCTGCATCGCAATCCCACTTCAAGAATAGGCCGACTGAAAATGAGCGACATCAGGGGAGGCAGGAGAAAATGGACGGGTGAGATTCCGCTCAAATATGAGCTGCTTTAGGGCGCACCCTGCTTCACTAGTCCCTTACAGCCAACTGCTGGTCCTAATCTGTCAATGCTGCCCAGCCAGCTCCTTGTATACAGTAACACCAGTAAACCATAGAAAAACAGAAACAGAAACAGAAACATAAAAACAGAAACAAAAATAACCGCAGGAACAAATCATGTTGAGGCTTTGACTTGATCATTCCTACCCAGTTCGCGGCGGCGTCCCTGCTCGTCCCCCGTGCCGCGCTGAGCAACAATTGGCGCACTCTCTGCCATGATGACGCTGCCAGCGGTGTCCACCGCTCCCGACGCACCTGCCGGCACGCCATCCGACAAATAGGTTCGCGCAGGGGACGAGGAGGAGGGGGGAAGGAGTGAGGGGATGCAAGGGGAGGGAGTGAGTGTCAGACGATTCCCCCTTGTGTTTCATGCAGCGTGGGGACGTAAGGCATCGGTTGGTCTCAGAGGTGTGTGCGTCAGAGGGAGAAGTGCGGGCTGTGCAGGGTGATTCACTCGTGAAGCGACGGGCCGCGCTGAGTGATTCACTCGTGAAGCGACGGGCTGCGCAGAGTGATTCACTCGTGAAGTGACTGGCCGCGCTGAGTGATTCATTCGTGAAACGACGGGCCGCGCAGAGTGATTCATTCGTGAAGCGACGGACCGCGCAGAGTGATTCAATCGTGAAGCGACGGGCCGTGCAGAGTGATTCACTTGTGAAGCGATGGGCCGTGCTGAGTGATTTACTCATATTTGCGTCGAATTGGTCACTGTTGAGAGAGTTTTCGAGAATTCGCAAAAAGGGCTCGCAGAGGCGTGCGGTCAGAGGGAGCGATGGGCCGTGGTGATGGGTCAGCGATGGATCCAACCTCTCTTCGCTATCAGAAACATGAACAGGAATGAATGAACTAGCAGCAGGATGGGTACAAGTAGCAAACCCTAATTTGGGTTGTACCCCATATGGGCTACCCCACTACAGCCTACACAACAAGCAACACATAGTTTGACACACCCCCATAGGCAAAGTGGGGGGGAACAAGAGGTCACAAGACCAGTCAAGAAAGGCAAAGCAAGCTCAGGGTGGATCACGAAGTCACCACACAGTCTGAGCACAAGCAAATGGCCACAAGGCCAGTTCACATGCAGAGTTATATATAAAGGAGAGCAAACAGTACACTGATCACAACCTAGCAAGTGTAAGCATGCAGGTATAAATATATAGATCACAGTACAAGCAAAGTCAAGAAGTGAGCAAGTCCTAAAAAAGTACAGAAACGCTGATGATAACAAGGCGGAAGTGCCTTGGTGAAGATATCAGCAGTGTTGGTCTGAGAGGCCGCGTAAGCAAGACGAAGCTGACCACGCTGTGCTCCAGTATGTGCTCATGATACAAGGCAATCATGGCCTTGTTGTCGACGTACAGAACTGGAGGAGAACGAGGCGGCTCAGCCAAGTCGGTCAGCAGGTAGGTGAGCCAGCGTAACTCCTGTGCAGCCATGGCCCCTGCGTAGATATCAGCCTCACAACTGGAGCTGAGAACAGAAGACGAGCGGGTAGACCGCCACGAAACAGAACCGGAGCCAAGGCTGAAGGTGTAACCCTGTGACGACCGCTGCGTAGCCAAGTCGTCAACCCAAGAAGCGTCTGCGTGACCAGTGAGGACAACTGGACCCCGTCCTCCAAGCACGAGCCCCATGCCTGACGTACTGCACAAGTAGCGCAACACCCTCTTAGCGGCCTTCCAGTGCTCTGGTCGGTGTCTCCCGGGCGCAACGTAGCGTGACAGGATGCTAAGAGGGTAAGCAAGGTCAGGTCGAGTGCAGGCCATCAGGTACATGAGGCACCCACAAGCTCTGGATATGGGCCACTCGGCTCTACGGACTCATCCGAAGGCAGGGCTGTGAGCGAGCGACCCGTAGGCAGAGGGGTGGCCTGTGGCGAGGAGTACTGGAAGTCGAAGCGCTGAAGGACCAGCTGCACCATGTGTGACTGAGTCAAGGTAATGGTGCGCCGTGCTCTGTCCCGGGTGATATGCAAGCCAAGATAGCTGCGCAGCTCACCCAGGTCTGTGCACGTGTGTCTGCAGCTCCGACTTCACTAGAGTCAGTGCCTCAGTGTCAGGAGTGGCAAAAACCAAGTCTTCGACGTACACGAGGATGTAGAACGGCGGCACAGAAGTGTCGGTGCGTAGAAACAGCGACGGGTCAGCAGCAGAGGGAGCAAAGCCAAGATCCGCAAGAGTCGTCCTCAGTGTGTCGTGCCACTCGCGAGGCGCCTGGCGGAGACCGTAGACTGGCCGCCGGAGGCTCCACTGGGTACCAGGAGGTAACGACCCAGTGAAGCCAGGTGGGCGGCGCAGCCAGATCTCCTCGTGCAGGCTGCCATGTAGGAAAGCAGTGCTGAAGTCAAGAGAGTGAAGCTCGTAGTCACGCTGAGCAGCGACGTGCAGCAGAACCCGAAGAGTGGTCATCTTCGGGGTCGGGGAGAAGGTCTGGAAGAAGTCAACCCCCTGTCGCTGACTGAAGCCTCGAGCAACGTAACATGCCTTGAAGACTGGCGGAGAACCCGGCGGCCGCTTCACCCTGAAGATCCACATGCCACTGACAATGTTCGCCCCAGGAGGGGGAACCTCGTCGACGTAAGTGCCTTTGGACTTCCAGGATGCCATCTCTGCGTCCATGGCTGACTGCCACTGAGAGGAGTAGGGACCCTCTATCGCCTCTGCGTAAGAGCGCGGGGTCAGGATGTCTGGAGCATCCGGGTCTCCCTCAGGTGCAATCAGCATGGACACGAGATGAGGTACAGCAGCTGCAAAGCACTCAAAGTCCTCCTGCCTGTCCTCAAGGACGTCCGTGCCAAGAGCACACTCACCCCCGACGGACGGAGGACAGACAGACTCAGCAACAAGGCTAGCGGCGTAGTCTAGACGACAGCGAGCAGCAAAGTCGACCAGCTCAGCAACTAAGGCAGACGCAACAGTGGACTCAAAGGAAGGGTCAGTGACAACAGTGGCCAGGAAACGCGTGACAGTAGGACTAGCAGCACGAAGGGAGTCAGACTCCGGGTCCGGACTGTCAGCAAGGGAGGACGCAGGAGGAGACGGCAGAGGGACACGCAGTGGAACAGAGGAGGGACGAAGTGCCATCTGGTGCGTGCCGGGGACAGGAGGAGGACGTGGACGCGGAACACGACGACTAGTGCGAGCAGCGCGAACAGGCGACGCAGGCAGGACGCAGGCTCACGACGCTCAGCAAGGCCTCCGGTCGGCTCAGTGTAAGGAGAAGGACCAGGGAGTGGGGAGGCTGCCTGTAACTGCGACTGCGACTGGTCAGGCGGTGGACACAGTATGGGAGGAGTAGGACCAGTAGAAGGCGGGAGACCAAGAACATGGTGAAGGAGTGGAACGAAGTACGGCCGCGGCCGTGAAGCACCACCAGAACCAGTAGAGACAGCTCCAGCACCCATAGCTCCAGGGCCTCCAGCTCCAACTCCTGCAGCACCACTAGCCCCAGCACCAGCAGCACCACCAGCAGGAACAGCTCCAGCGCCTCCAGCTGCAACTCCTACAGCACCACCAGCAGGACCAGCTCCAGCGCCTCCAGCTCCAGCTCCTGCAGCACCACTAGCTCCAGCACCAGCAGGACCACCAGCAGGAACAGCTTCAGCACCTCCAGCTCCAGCTCCAGCAGCACCTCTAGCAGCTCCAGCTCCAGCAGCACCAGCACCTCCAGCAGCTCCAGTAGTACCTCCAGCCCCAGCAGCTCCAGTACCTCCAGTACGAGCACCTCCGGGACTAGCGGCTCCAGCACCTCCAGCAGCTCCAGCTCCAGTAGCACCACCCCGGAGGCGCCAGCGCCTAGCAAACCACTCACGGAGCTGTAGTGGAGAGAGAGACTCCGGCCGCGACAAGACACCCGAAGGGCCTCCAAGCTCAGCACACTCGGGCTCAGCACCCCCAGGCTCCGCGCGCTCAGGCTCAGCACCCCCAGGCTACGCACCCGCAGGCTCAGCACCCCCAGGCTCCGCACCCCCTAACTCAGCACCCCCAGGCTCAGCATCCCCAGGCTCCACACCCTCAGACTCAGCACCCCCAGGCTCAGCACGCTCAAGCTCAGCACCCACAGGCCCCGCAACCGCAGGCTCAGCACCCCCAGGCGCACCACCTCTAGCAGCACCAGAGTCGACAGCTACCTCGACAGGCTCGACAGGGTTTACCTGGGACACACCTGAGGGAGCAGGACCCTGAGGGGGGAGGGGGTCTATCGGAGGAGGACCTGGAGCTAGGAAGAGCGGCGGAGGAGGGAGAGGGGCAGTGCGGTAGGGGAAGAGACGGTAAAAGGGAACCGACTTGTCAAACGTGACGTCCTGAGAGGGCAGGACACGGCGCGAGGTGGGGTGGTAAAACTGCCAGCCAGGCGCGTCAGGGACAAAGCCAAGGAAGACACAAGGAACGGCGCGGGAGGAGAGCTTGTCCGCGGACGTATCGCGGACAAAGGCTCGACATCCCCAGACCCGGAACACCGACGCATCGCCAACCTCCCCCGTCCAACGCAGTGTGGGCAAGGTCTCTGTCAAGGAGACACGGGGCCAGATGTTGAGCTGATGCGCAGCGTACTGGACTACAAACGGCCACAGAAAATGGGGGGCAGCTGCATGGATCATGGAGGTACGAGCGACCTCCATGACTAAGCCAATGCGGCGTTCAGCAACCCCATTCTGCTGCGGAGAGGCCGGAAGGGTGAACGTCTCGCGAATGCCCTCCGCACGACAAAAGGCCCGCAAGAGGTCGGAGACAAACTCACCACCTCTGTCAGAGTGCAGACGCAGGACTGGAAGGTCCGTCTCAAACCGCTCACGGAGCTGGAGACAAACAGCACGGATCCAAGGGATCAGAACATCAGGGACCTCCCCCTTGCAGCGCAAGGGGAAGACCGTGGTGTAACGGGAGTAGTCGTCGACAACCAGCAGAAAGTACCGCTCGTGGCCCTGTCCACGGACGCGGGCTGGGCCCCACACGTCCAGGTGGAGAGTCTGTAGGGGAGCCTCTGTCGGGGGGAACGAGGAGGAGTGAGGAGTGGCGCGCTACTGCCCCTCGACACAGGGAAGGCAGGGAGGGGCAGGCGAGGGTGGGAGGGGAGGCAGAGACCTGGGAAGACCAGAGACAAGAAGACGGGAGTGCATGCCACGAAGGCGGCCACAGAGGGGTGACCAAGACGGTGGTGCCAAAGGAGCGTCTAGTGCGACAGGGCGCGACACGAGCAGGGGGCAGCAAGCCGACCTGACGCAGACGCAGATGCAGCTACCTGAGGAGGCGCAGTAGTCAGTGTGTACAGACTCGACCCAGGCCGATGGGTGAACATGGCCAGGCAGCGACCGGTCCGGGAGCACGTACAGATCGCCACACGCTGCCGTCCAGGGGTGAAGGTGTCAACCCCCGCATCCTGGAGGACAGCAGTGCTCACCAAGTTCGTAGAGAACGAGGGGAGGTGGAGACCTGACAGTGACCCAGACGGAACCGCCGGACAGGGCAGAACAGTGGAGGAACGTGCAAGTTCTGGGCCCCCCAGAGGGGTTAGCCAAAGACACAGCAACAGGTGCAGTAAGTGGTGTGACTGTGGTACTGTCGCGAAAGAAACAGCGGGAAGCACCTGAGTCAAGCGTGAAGGTGTGCAGGGCCACAACAGACGCAGTACCAGAGAGAGCAGACTCACCAGCACCTAGGGCAGCAGACTCACTAGCACCTAGAGCAGCAGCCTCTATACCTGGGTCTGGCGGCATACACAGGTAACAGTCACCCTCAGCACTAACAGACAATGCATACATGGCAGATAGGATGGCATCAAAGTCAAGAGCAAAGATATCAACATTCTGCCTAAGCAGCGCCGCCCAGTCGGGGAGCTCAGCCGCGTCGGGGAACTCTGCAAGGAAGGCGTCGGTAAGGCGGTAGAAGCAGCGGTGCTGAGTGTGAGACCTCCCGCATGTCTGACCAGTGCGGTCACATGTGCGAATGACATACGAGCAGGGACCACTACCCCCAGCCGCCCCACGCTGAGCAAACCACTCTCGGAGCTCCTAAGACGAAAGGGGCTGACGCTGCTGCTGCCGCTGGCCACCTCCAAGGCCTCCCCTCTGGCCGGTGCAACCCCTGCCGCCCCCACTGCCGCCGCCTCCACCCCACTGCCGCCACTACCGCCGCCACCACCGCTGCCGCCACCACTCCCACTGCTGCCACCACCGCCACCACCTGCCCCGCCGCCACCTGCCCCGCCGCCCCCACCACCACTACCTCCTCCACCGCCGCCCCCACCACCGCCTCTACCTCTGCCACCCCCACCTCCCCTGCCCCTGCCGCTGCGGCGCCTCCCACTAGGGGCAGACGCAGCTCCTACCTCCTCGGCTCGAAGGTAGTCAACAGCTGCAGCAGAGGCGACTGAGGGGAGAAGGGGGGAGGGCGAACACCCCTCAAAGAAGGGGGTGCGAGGAGTGCCACGAGAAGCGCCTACAGCGACTATGCTAGTCTCAGCTGCTAGGAGGTGCTTCTCGAGCAGGTCGACAGTGAGGTCGGTCGGGTCAAGTGCTAGGAGGAGGTCCCTGACTGCAGTAAGAGAGTCAGGGAGGCGAGTGACTATGAAGTAGAGCGTGATGTACATGGGGGGGGGGGGGGTTCTTGGTGAGAAACTCGGCGGGGAGCGCAGCACGGTAGCGAGTGTCACTAGTGCGGAGGTGAGTGACTAGGTCGGCTACTATGGCAAAGGCGGACAGGTCTGGGAACAGGTAGGGCAGGAGAAGGCGGCCTAGAGCAGTAGTGGCCGGGGAGGAGTAACGAGCGACTACAGCGTCATACAGTGCTTTAGTTGTCTTATGCTGGCCAAAGTGGGCGCGTTCGGCTAACGGCAGGTGGTTGCGAACGGCTAGGCGAGCACCAGCGTCACGGGTAAGCCACCGTGAGCGGGTCGCACTGTCAGCTCTGGCGTCAGGGGCGGGCGAGGCGCCAGAAGTGAGGTCAAACAGCGAGGTACCGTCCTTAGAGTCCGTCAGCAGGAACAGCTGTAAATCGTCTAGCCATGCAGCGAACTCTATCGGGCGGCCCTCCGAATCGAAAGTGAGAATATTGAGAGTGGCCATAGCGAGCTAGGCAGGGGAGTGCGCTAGCAGTAGTGCAGCAGAGAGCGGCGCGTGGCGCGCACAGCAGGGCAGGGCGCACGGCAGGGTAGGGCACGCACGGCAGGGCAAGGCGCGCACGGCAGGGCAGAGGCGCGCACGGCAGGGCAGAGGCGCACGGGCAGGGCAGAGGCGCGCGGCGGTGCGGCGCGCTGGCAGGGCAGAGGCGCGCGACAGGACAGGGTGCGCGGCGGCGTGGCGCGCAGGCAGAGCAGGTCGCGCGGCGGCGCGGCGCGCAGGCAGGGCAGGGCGCGCGGTGGCGCGGCGCGCAGGCAGGGCAGGGCGCGCGGCGGCGGCGCGCTGGCAGGGCAGAGCGCGCGGCGCGACGCGCGGGCAGGGCGACGCGGCGACGCGACGCGCGGGCAGGACAGGGCGCACGGCAGCGCGGCGCGTGGGCAGGGCAGGACGCGCGGCGCGACGCGCGGGCAGGGCGACGCGGCGACGCGACGCGCGGGCAGGGCAGGGCGCGCTGCTGCAGGTGGCGCGCGACTCAGTAGGGCGCGCTGCAGCAGGTGGCGCGCAGGCAAAAAAGGTGCGCGCTGCAGCAGGCAGCGCAAGGCAGGGCAGGGCAGGGCAGGGCAGGGCAGGACAGGGCAGGGCAACGCGATCATAGTGGCACAACGGGTGGGGTAGCGCTACTCGGTGGGCCCTAAGAAATCGGTCCTTGGCTAGGACCTGCTCTGAAACCATGTCAGAATCATGAACAGGAATGAATGAACTAGCAGCAGGATGGGTACAAGTAGCAAACCCTAATTTGGGTTGTACCCCATATGGGCTACCCCACTACAGCCTACACAACAAGCAACACATAGTTTGACATTCGCTTCTTGGAAAATAGCAGGTAGCCATCATTGCACGGGTGTGAGACTTACCATCGGCAGCCATTCCATTGTCACGAAGCCGAACAGATTGAGCAGCAGCCTTAGAAGCGAATGTCGCGAGGGTGACGGTGATGGCAAGTAGGAGAGCGAGAGTAGTAAGCAGGCGCGCCATGATTACTTATTGTAGCTAGTGAAGAGGATGTAGGGACTTGGAAGCGAGTGAAAATGAGCTTCGAAATGTGGGACTGGTTTTGGTAAGGAAAAAGCGTGGGGTACGGATTGTGCTGGATGTGAATGAATGGGCTGAATCGGACTTCTCATGCTCGGCGCAATCACCATCGCCGAATCGCAATTCCGAGTGAATCATAATCGAGAATACGCGTTCCAACTATAATTCATTTGGATGAGTCGCTTGACTCGCAGCGGATGTTGGACGGCGTGGTACGCTACACACGTTTCCAGTGCGGTAAAAAGGGATACAAGCAGTTTTTTCAAATTACAAACGGGTACGAGCAAATATTGATCGCGTTCACGAATGACTTTGTGGGGCGTACTACATTTCTCTTTCGCCCTGACTGCCCGATCTGAAAGTACCAGTGCGAAACTACAGGGTGTGTGACATCACCAACCGACTCGGAGTATCAGACTATGATTCACCGACTAAATGATCAGGTTTTAAAGAGAGTGAAATTCTCATGAACATCCATACCCTTGAGCAACCGCCACTTCGTGAACATCACCCAGGAAAGTACATGACCTTAGTGCTCTACGCCCAAAAAATCTGGGTGAGAAGCTGTGAGATGCGGTGGGTGAGATAGAAGTGAATGATATGAACTACATGTTTCAGAGTTGAGACGCTTAGCAAAACAAAACCACATTGACAGAATTTTCAAGATAGTGAATTAATTCCTCCTCGTACTGCTTTCAAGCCTCCAAGCATCTGTCTCTGTCCCTGTTGAAATCTTCTCTGCTCCTTGACAAGCATTGTCCGATACTTCTACTAGCATGGTCCTTTCTCAAACGGAAAGCACCAGCGGAAATTCGTGTTTGAGTGTGATGTTATAACTGAAGGATCGTAGTGGATAGGATAAAGCTTGCCAAGTGTATTGAGAGAACTATAAAGTCTCTGTAGTGACCTTGTTAATGAATTGAGAGAGAACAAGATAATTATAAGATAGAAGTACAAGGATATAGCTTATGCTGTTGTGTAGGCTATAGTGGGGTATCCCATAGGGGGTACAACCCAATTAGGGTTTTCCATATGTACTCACCTCATTCATAGTTCATTCATCCTCGTTCTTCATTCTTCTCATGGTATCGAGCAGGTTCCCTCGTGGGAACTGTTCCTAGGGCCCACCGTTTTTTTTTCCTGCCCGGAGCGCACTCTGCCCCTACCCGAGTCGCGCTCCCCTCTCTCTTGGCCCCTAGTGGCCCCTTTAGCCGCCCGTCACGGCCCTTAGACGCCCGCGCGCCGCCCGTCCCGGCCCCTTAGACGCCCGCGCGCCGCCCGTCCCGGCCCCTAGACGCCCGTGCGCCACCCGGCCCGGCCCCTAGACGCCCGCGCGCCGCCCGTCCCGGCCCCTAGACGCCCGCGCGCCGCCCGTCCCGGCCCCTAGACGCCCGCGCGCCGCCCGTCCCGGCCCCTAGACGCCCGCGCGCCGCCCGTCCCGGCCCCTAGACGCCCGCGCGCCGCCCGTCCCGGCCCCTAGACGCCCGCGCGCCGCCCGTCCCGGCCCCTCGACGCCCGCGCGCCGCCCGTCCCGGCCCCTCGACGCCCGCGCGCCGCCCGTCCCGGCCCCTCGCCGCCCGTGAGCCGCCCGTCCCGGCCCCTAGACGCCCGCGCGCCGCCCGTCCCGGCCCCTAGACGCCCGCGCGCCGCCCGTCCCGGCCCCTAGACGCCCGCGCGCCGCCCGTCCCGGCCCCTGGACGCCCGCGCGCCGCCCGTCCCGGCCCCTCGACGCCCACGCGCCGCCCGTCCCGGCCCCTAGACGCCCGCGCGCCACCCGGCCCGACCCCTAGACGCCCGCGCGCCGCCCGTCCCGGCCCCTCGACGCCCGCGCGCCGCCCGTCCTGTCCCCACGCCGCCTGTGCCGCTGAGGAGCTGAGCCGCCCGAGCCGCCCGAGCCGCCCGCACCGCCCGAGCAGCCCGAGCCGTGCTGCCCCTCAGCAGCACAACCGAGCCGCCCGACAGCAGAGCAGCCGAGCCGCCCAGCAGCCGAGCCGCTCAACAGCCGAGCCGCCCAGCAGCCGAGCCGCCCAGCAGCCGTGCCGCCCAGCAGCGGAGCCGCCGAGCCGCCGAGCCGCCCGGCAGCCGAGCCGCCGAGCCGCCGCGCCGCCCTCCTTCCGGGCCGCCCAACCTGTCCAGTCTGGTGAGCACAGCGCCCTTTCACTGCACTGCCCTCACCCTACTGTTTGCGCTGCCAGTCGTCTAGGGTCATGGCTACCCCTAGTGTTCTAGTCTTTGACGCTGAGGGTCGGGCCATTGACTTTGAGGTCTGGGTGGATGACCTGCAGCTGTTCTTACAGTGCGATAGGGCAGATGGTCTCTCTCTCTTTGACCTCACCTCTGGCGCCTCCACTGCCCCTGCTGCTGACGCCGACGCCACTGTTCGCTCCCAGTGGGCCACGCGCGACGCTGCTGCACGTCTTGCTGTGCGTCGCCACCTCCCTACCTCCGAGCGTGCACACTTTAGTCAGTACAAGAGTGCTCAGACCTTGTACGACGCTGTAGTTGCGCGCTACTCCTCCCCTGCCACTGCTGCACTGAGCCGTCTCATGCTACCGTACCTCTTTCCTGACCTTGCTGCCTTTCCCACAGTCGCTGACCTCATTACGCACCTCCGCACTAGTGACACTCGCTACCGCGCTGCACTCCCTGCTGACTTCTGCGCCAAGAACCCCCCCCCCATGTACATCACTCTTTACTACATAGTCACTCGCCTTCCTGACTCCCTTCGCGTAGTCAGGGACCACTTTCTCTCTGTCTGTCCCACCACTCTCACTGTTGACCTCCTCGAGAAGTCCCTCCTAGCGGCCGAGAAGAGCATAGTCGCTGTAGGGGCCTCTCGTGGTGACCCGCGCACCCCCATCTTTGAGGGGTGTTCCCCCTCCCCCCTTCTGCCCTCTGTTGCCTCTGCTGCTGCGGCCGACCTCCTTGGTCTTGAGTCGGTCGGTGTGGCGTCTGCCCCTAGTGGGAGACGCCGCTCTGGCAAGGGCAAGGGGGGCAAGGGCGCTGGAGGAGCGAGCGGGGGCGGTGGAGGTGGAGGTGGCGGCAGTGGGGGGAGTGGGGGTGGCGGTGGGAGTGGAGGTGGGGGTGGAGGAGTCGGTGGCGGCAGTGGAGGCGGAGGTGTCGGCGGCGGTGGCAGTGGGAGTGGGGGTGGCGGAGGTGGCGGCGGCGGAGGCGGAGGTGGAGGCGGCGGCAGTAGCGGAGGCGGCGGAGGCGGAGGAGGCGGCGGGGGTGGAGGTGGTGCTGGTCGCGGGTCTTCGCAGAGGAGTGGCTCCGGTGGTGGCTCGCGCCAGCAGCAGCAGCGTGGTCGTGACACCTTGTCCCCTCAGCAGCTTCGTGAGTGGTACACTGCGCGTCAGCGAGGTGGGGGTTTTGGTCCGTGCTCCTACGTTTTGCGCACCGGCGACCGTGCGGGTGAGCAGTGTGGGGGTCCCCACCCCACTCAGCGCTGCTTTGGCCGCCTGACGGACGCGTGGCGTCACCAGTTCCCGGAGGCCTCAGAGATCCCTCGTTGGGGTGACCTGTCCAGGGCGGGTGTTGCCATCTATGATCTTGACTTTGATGCTATTCTCTCTGCCATGTATGCTGTGTCTATTAGTGATGAGGGTGACTGTTACCGGTGTTTCCCGCCCGATCCGGGTATTGAGACTGCTGCTCTAGGTCCTGGTGAGGCTGCTGCCCTAGGTGCTTGCGACGCTGCTGCCCTAGGTGCTCGTGTGTCTGCGTCCTCAGGTACTGGTGAGTCTGCGCTCTCAGGTACTACGTCGGCTTCGGCCTCCCTCACCTTCACCCTTGACTCTGGGGCGTCTCGCTCCTTCTTTAGGGACCGCACCACACTCACACCGCTGAGTCGACCGGTTGCAGTGTCTCTGGCTGACCCCTCTGGGGGTCCTGTCCTGTCTCGCTTCTCCACAGTCCTCCCGTGTCCGGCGGCTCCCTCTGGCACCCTGTCTGGTCTCTACCTCCCCTCGTTCTCTACGAACCTGGTGAGTGGTGCTGACCTACAGGATGCGGGTGTACACCAGTTCACTCCTGCGCGTCAGCGGGTGACGCACTGTACAGAGGCTCGCACAGGCCGACACCTGGCTACGTTTACCCGTCAGCCGGGGTCGAGCCTGTACACACTGACCACTGCGTCTCCTCCCGTTACTGAGTCTGGTAGAGTCGCTTCGTCGGGTCAGGTGTTTGCTGCTGCGTCCAGGTCTGGTCCTGAGTCTGCCCCCTGTTCTTGTCGTCTCCTGTCTCACGAGACTCTTCTCTGGCACCACCGTCTTGGTCACCCCTCTCTGCTTCGGCTCAGAGGCATGGCCTCCCGTCTTCTAGTGTCTGGTCTCCCCCGGTCCCTCCCTCCCCTTCCTCAGGGCCCTGGCCCTACCTGTGTCCCCTGTGTCGAGGGGCGCCAGCGTGCTGCCCCTCACTCCTCCCAGTTTCCTCCGACAGAGGCCCCGTTGCAGACGCTCCACATGGACGTGTGGGGCCCAGCCCGCGTCCGTGGGCAGGGTCACGAGCGCTACTTCCTGCTCGTTGTTGACGACTACTCGCGTTACACCGCAGTCTTCCCCTTGCGCGGCAAGGGTGATGTCACTGAGGTGCTGATCGACTGGATCCGCGCAGCTCGTCTCCAGCTCAGGCAGAGCTTTGGCTCCGACTTTCCTGTTCTGCGTCTGCACTCGGACAGAGGCGGAGAGTTCTCCTCTGGCCTTCTGCGAGCCTACTGTCGTGCACGAGGCATCCGTCAGACCTTCACGCTCCCGGACTCTCCGCAGCAAAATGGGATTGCTGAGCGCCGCATTGGCATGGTCATGGACGTCGCTCGTACGTCTATGATGCATGCGGCTGCCCCCCATTTTCTGTGGCCGTTTGCGGTGAGGTACGCGGCACGTCAGATCAACCTTCACCCCAGGGTCTCCAGGCCGGAGACCTCCCCAGCCTTGCTGTGGACCGGGAAGGTGGGCGATGCGTCGGCGTTCCGGGTCTGGGGATCTCGGGCGTTTGTCCGCGACTTGTCTGCGGACAAACTGTCCCCTCGTGCTGCTCCTTGCGTCTTCCTGGGGTTCCCCCCAGACGCGCCTGGGTGGCAGTTCTACCACCCCACCTCTCGCCGTGTTCTGTCCTCTCAGGACGTCACGTTCGACGAGTCGGTACCCTACTACCGCCTCTTCCCCTACCGCACTCCGTCCCCCCCCCCGCCCCCGCTCTTCCTTGTACCAGGTCCCCCCCCGGTAGACCCCCTCCCCCCTCAGGGTCCTGCCCCTTCAGGTGTGTCCCAGGTAGACGCAGTCGAGCCTGTCGAGGTCACTGGTGACTCTGGTGCTGCTGGGGGTGCTGAGCCTGGGGGTGCTGGGCCTGGGGATGCTGGGCCTGGGGGTGCTGAGCCTGGGGGTGCTGAGTCTGGGGGTGCTGAGTCTGGGGGTGCTGAGCCTGGGGGTGCTGAGCCTGGGGGTGCTGAGCCTGGGGGTGCTGAGCCTGGGGGTGCTGAGTGTGGGGGTGCTACGCCTGGGGGTGCTTTGCCTGGGGGTGCTGGACCTGGGAGTGCTGCGCCTGGAGGTCCTCCGCCTCGAGTTTCTACGCGTGCTTTGTCTCGCCGGGAGCCACTCTCTCCACAGGAGCTGCGCGAGTGGTTTGCCCGGCGCTGGAGCCGTGCTGCTGGTGCTGGAGGTTCGTCGGCTACTGAGGGTGCTGCTGTTGCGGGTCCCGGAGGTGCTCGTACTGGGAGTACTGGAGCTGCTGGGCCTGCGGGTTCGACTGGAGCTGGTGCTGCTGAGGGTGTTGGAGCTGAGACTACCACTGGCGGTCCTGCTGGGGATGCTCCTGGTGTTGCTCGAGGTTCTGGAGCTACTGGAGGTGCTGCTGGAGCGGGTGCTCCTGCTGGGGGTACTGGTGCTGTCCCTGCTGTTTCTGGCGTAGCTACGCGGCCTCGACCGTACTTCGTTCCACTCCTGCAGCAGGTTCTTGGTCTTCCGCCCTCTCCTGGTCCTCCTCCTCTCTTGGAGGGTCCACAGCCTGTCCCGTCGCGGTCACTGCTACAGCCTACCTCCCCTTTACCTGCTCCTTCTCCCTACACTGGTCCTACTGGAGGTCTTACTGAGCGTCGTGAGCCTGCGTCTCGCCCTGCGTCGCCTGTCCGTGCTGCTCGCGCTAGTGGTCGTGGTTCGCGTCAGCGTCCTCCTCCTGTCCCTGGCACGCACAGGATGTCTCTGCGTCCGTCTACTGCTCCTCTGCGTGCCCCTTTGCCTTTTCCTCCTGAGTCCTCTCTTCCTGCTCTTCCCGACCCTGCGTCGGACTCTCTTCGTGCTGCCAGTCCTACTGTCACGCGTCTCCTTGCTACTGTCGTCACTGACCCTTCCTTCGAGTCTACTGCTGCGTCTGCCCTAGTTACTGAACTCGTCGACTTTGCTGCTCGCTGTCGCCTAGACTACGCTGCTAGTCTTGTCGCTGAGTCTGGGTCTGCCTGTCCTCCGTCAGTCGGGGGTGAGTGTGCCCTTGGCACGGACGTCCTTGAGGACAGGCAGGAGGAGTTCCAGTGTCTGGCAGCTACTTCACCTCATCTCGTGTCCGTACTGCTTACCCCTGAGGGAGACCCGGATGCACTTGACATCCCGACTCCGCGCTCTTACGCGGAGGCGATAGAGGGTCCCTAATCCTCTCAGTGGCAGGCAGCTATGGATGCAGAGATGGCTTCCTGGAAGTCCACAGGCACCTACGTTGACGCTGTCCCCCCTCTTGGGGCGAACATCGTCAGTGGCATGTGGATCTTCAGGGTGAAGCGGCCGCCGGGTTCTCCGCCTGTCTTCAAGGCACGTTACGTGGCTCGTGGCTTCAGTCAGCGACAGGGAGTTGACTACTTTCAGACCTTCTCCCCCACCCCGAAGATGACCACTCTTCGGGTGCTGCTACACGTTGCTGCTCACCGTGACTACGAGCTGCACTCTCTCGACTTCAGCACTGCTTTCTTGCAGGGCAGCCTGCACGAGGAGATCTGGCTGCGCCGCCCACTTGGCTTCACTGGGTCTTTCCCTCCTGGTACCCAGTGGAGTCTCCGGCGTCCAGTCTACGGTCTCCGCCAGGCGCCACGTGAGTGGCACGACACACTGAGGACTACGCTTGCGGCTCTTGGGTTTGCTCCTTCTACTGCCGACCCGTCGCTGTTTCTACGCACCGACACCTCTCTGCCGCCGTTCTACATCCTCGTGTACGTCGACGACTTGGTCTTTGCCACAGCTGACACTGCTGGACTCGCCCACGTGAAGTCCGAGCTGCAGAAGAGACACACGTGCACAGACCTGGGTGAACTGCGCAGCTACCTTGGCTTGCAGATCACCCGGGACAGAGCACGCCGCACCATTACCCTGACTCAGTCACACATGGTGCAGCAGGTCCTTCAGCGCTTCGGCTTCACGTACTCCTCGCCTCAGGCCACTCCTCTGCCTACTCGCCACTCACTCTCAGCTCTGCCTTCGGATGAGTCAGTAGAGTCGAGTGGCCCGTATCCAGAGCTTGTTGGCTGCCTCATGTACCTGATGACCTGCACACGACCTGACCTTGCATACCCTCTTAGCATTCTTGCACGCTATGTTGCTCCTGGGAGACACCGACCAGAGCACATGGCTGCAGCGAAGAGGGTGTTGCGATACTTGTGCAGTACGTCGCGCATGGGACTAGTGCTTGGAGGGCGGAGTCCAGTGGTCCTCACTGGGCACGCGGACGCTTCTTGGGCTGACGACCAGGCTACGCAGCGGTCGTCGCAGGGTTACACCTTCAGTCTTGGTTCCGGCTCTGTCTCGTGGCGAGCTACTCGCTCGTCCTCTGTTCTCGGCTCCAGTTGTGAGGCTGAGATCTACGCCGGGGCCATGGCTGCACAGGAGCTTCGCTGGCTCACCTACCTGCTGACTGACCTTGGAGAGCCGCCTCGTTCTCCTCCAGTGCTGTACGTAGACAACAAGGCCATGCTGGCCTTGTGTCGAGAGCAGCGCTTGGAGCACAGAACGAAGCACATTGCTCTCCGTTACTTTCTTGCTCGTGAGCTGCAGCAGCGTGGTCAGTTGCGACTTGCGTACGTGGCCTCTCAGGCCAACACTGCTGATGTGTTCACCAAGGCACTTGCGCCTTGTGACCATCAGCGCTTCTGCACTCAGCTGGGTCTTGTACCTGTCTTGCCTCACTTGCTCTCCTCTTGACCTTACTTGTACTGTCACATATATATACCTGCTCTTGCTTGTCTAGCTCTATATATATATGTGTACTCCTGCATGTGAACTGGCCTTGTGGCCTTGTCGTTGTGCTCGGACTGTGTGGTGACGTTGTGATCCACCCTGAGCTTGCTCTGCTTTGCTTGACTGGTCTTGTGACCCCTTGTTCTCCCCCACTTTGCCTATGGGGGTGTGTCAGAACATTATATAGCTTATGCTGTTGTGTAGGCTATAGTGGGGTATCCCATAGGGGGTACAACCCAATTAGGGTTTTCCATATGTACTCACCTCATTCATAGTTCATTCATCCTCGTTCTTCATTCTTCTCAATAAATAGCAATCCTAGCTAGCCATGTACTCTGAGGGGTACATTCCCTTAATAACTGAATAACATTGCTACAGTAACCACGACTGTTGCCATTCTAGACATTTACCACGTTGCACTTCGTAACTGTCTTGTGCGGTTACTGGGCAGTCAAGGGCCACGACCGTTGACTGTCTTTGACTGTTGACCTTTGGGTGACCCTCGACCTTCTGCGTGCTCCATATGAGCTATTGCGGTACTGATACAGGCGTTCACTTTGTTATGGAGTGACGCGAGAGTGGAGAACCTTTGGGAATGCTTATGATAACCTTTCGGTTATTCCAACACTCCCCTTCATTCCTGAAGGTGAGCCACGTGGGACTTCTTGGTGATCCCGCAGAGATTGGCGCAGTGCCGAAACTGTTGACGTGGCAGTTTCTTTATCAGAAAGTCGGCTGCCATGTCACCAGTTGGGCAGTACGTAAGCTTGACCTTACCCTTGTCGATTTCGTCCTTGACGAAAAAGTAGCGAAGGGCGATGTGCTTCGTGCGGTTTACAAAGCCGGGCTTGTTCGCGATCTTGATCGCGCTCTAGTTGTCGTAGAGTAACGTGAAGTGCCTGTTCATCGTTACTTTCGCCTCCTGTAGGAGTTCCATCAGGTACAGTCCTTCGCGAACGGCTGCGCTGGCGGCGATGAATTCAGCTTCGGCTGACGAAAGAGCGATGAGTTCCTGCTTCCAAGAATTCCATGAGATGAGTTCAGCAGGTTGGAGTTGGAAGATGAATCATGTGCAGGAGCGTCTGTTGTCAATGTCTCCTGCGTGGCCTGCGTCTACGTAGCCATGCAGCTGCAGGGTAGCTGTTAAGTTAGCTTCGTAGGTGAGGCCGACGTCGGGAGTAGAGATGAAGTATTGAAGTGCACAGCGTAGATCCAGCAGATTCTCCCTTTCAAATCGCTTCATGTACTGAGCGAGTTGGCTTGCGACGTAGGAGAGATCAGGCCGGCACGTGTCGGCGGCGAACAGGAGGCACCCCAACTGCTGCTGATAAAGCCGATGATCCTCGAAAGAGAGGGGCGTGGTGTCCGGTTCGTGGTTAGGAGGAGGAGTGCGAAAAGGGGTAGTGAGGTTGATGGGTGCGATGCCGAATTTCTTCGCGAGTGTTTCGGCATATTTGGCGGCGGAGAGGTGAATGGAGGAGGCGGACTGGGTGATGTTGAGACCCAGGAATTGCGTAACGTCGTGATTGACAGTGACCTCCAGCTTCTCCTTGATATCTGCTTCGAACTGGTCCAGCAGCTCCGCGTCGTCACCGGTGTAGAGGAGGTCGTCGACGTAGGCAACGAGGAGGATGAATTTTCCGCGCGACTCCTTCCTGTACATGCCGAGGTCGTGTGGCAGTTGTTGGAAACCGAGCTCCATGAGGACGGTGTGTAGGTACTGCTGCCACAGGCGAGGTGCTTGCTTAATCCCGTAGAGGGATTTCTGGAGCAGGCAGACGGCGCCGTCGTTCTCTTCAAAAGCATGCGGCTACTCGACAAAGATGATTGCGTCCACCGGGGCGTACAAGAATGCACCGCCGACGTCGATTTGAAGGAGTGGGCGCTGTTTGACGGCTGCAATGCAGATGAGGACCCGCATTGAAGTATGCCGCCCGACTGGTGCGTAGGTGAGATCGAAATCCACCATGTGAGTTTGCTTGAAGCCGCGCACCACCCATCGCGCTTTGTATTAGTCGATGGAGCCATCCGCCAGTGTCTTAATGCGGAAAACCCATTATCCGCTGAGAATTTTTCTCCCCTTCGCAGATGTCCGGGGAACGAGCTTCCATGTTCCATGGCTCTTGAGCGACGTGATCTCCTTGGCCATGGCTGCCTTCCATTTCTCACTGTCGGGGCCGGAGAGAGCTTGGCGAACAGTGGTGGGCTCCTTGGGGGAGGTGTGGCGAACAGCGACTGCGAGCCCAAGGATGCGGCGACCGGTTTCGTTGGTCTTTTCGTAGTGCAGGCGATCGTAGTCGTGGAAGCTGGTTACTTCGACCACGTCGTCGTCACTTTCGTTGCCAGGGCGGAGGGAGTCTTGCGAAGTGTTTGGCGGTGGTAACGTGGCATCTGGTGATTGGCGGGCGTCACTGTCAAAGTTGTAGGCCTCGCGAGTTGTAAAGTCGGGATCGAAGTGGTATACAAGTATGAAGGTTGGAGTCTGGAGCGGGCTTGTAAGGGGGATGTTGGGTGCGCTGTCAAACTGGGTAACATTTGCTGCATCCATATCTTCCGCCAGATCAACTTCATCGTGTGGAGTTGCGAAGCTGTGGTGTCCCTCAAAAACCCTTTCCGGTGCCCTGTCAGCTTCGCGGTGTTCGTTGAACAGTGGCAGAGTTAGCTTCTCGTAGAAGATGCAGTCACGTGATTTCGTCACTTCGTGTATCGCGTAGTCCAGCACGATCCACGCCTTGTATTCCTTTTCGATCTCGAGGTTGATGCCCCAGCGAGCCCGGTCAGCGAACTTTCTGGTCCTTGCTGTGTGTGGCCTATACAGTACCATGCAGCTGAACACCCGAAGCAGATGCGTGTATGCTTTTCTGCCCGTCCAAGCCCTGTAAGGAGAGTTGTTGTTCTCGAGGCTTTGGGAGGACAGCAAGTTGTGCAGCCGGACTGCATGATTCATGGCGAATGACCAGTACCGAGTTGGGATGGCCGACTGCTTCATCAGGGCCCTCATCCTGGTGGCGAGGCTCCTGTTTGTCCGTTCTGCTACTCCTTGCTGCTCGTGAGCGTAGGGCAGGGACACCAGGTGTTCAATCCATTTCTTCCTGAAGAGCTCCTTGAACTTGTCTGAGAAGAACTCAAGGGCTTCGTCCGTCTGCCAGCTTTTTAGCTTCAGCCCCGATTGCCGTTCGGCCCGCTTCATCTACGCGATGAAACACTCAAAGGCGAGTGACCTGCAGTCAGTACTGACAGCCCAAACGTAGCGAGTGCTTGCGTCGATGAAAGTAAGCGTGTAGGATTCGCCGTCGAGCCCTCCCTGGCTTAAATTCATAAAGTCGCTGTATACTTTATCGAGCGGTTTGTAGCGTTCGTAACCGGGCGGTAGATCAGGGAAGGGCTTGTGGGCGAGCGACGCAGCGGGGCATACTGTGCATGGCGGGTCTTCCGAGTCTACTGTGAGGGAACCTCCGCGGGGAAGGAGTAATGCTCCGTCGTCAAAGACGTCAGCACGGAGGGAGTTCTTGAGTGTTGTGTGGAAGGGTGGTCGAGCCGTTGATGCCAGGTTTCGGGTTCCGCACAGTAGCCGACCGTTTTCTGATAATATGTGTTTCTTGCTGCTTCGCCGTTTTCCTCCTTTCCAGGTCCTGCGTCGGCAGTTTCGGCGGCGAATGCTTGAATTGACTTCCGTTCTAGAAGCGCGTGTGGAATGCCGATGATGTCGTCGGTGTCGCCGACGTCGACTTGGTCTCCGGTTACAAGCAGGCACTGGTTGGGCCAGTCGCGAACTGGGAGTCCTTTTATGGGAATTCGGAAGTAACTGTACTCGGCGCCGATGACCTCAATCTCCTGTGGTCCATGTTCTGGCGGCTCCGGTTCTTCGGTAGGTTCTGGCAATTCGTAGGTTACTTCTTCCTCTGATTCTTCTTCCATTGCTTCTGGTGTGTCAGGGGCGTACTGGTCCGGGAGGGGAGGTCCGCCCCAGCTGGTGCCGCGTGTTGCCCAGTAAGGGTCGATCGCCGCGGTTTCCGCTGAGGGGAGTCCCGGAGCCTCGGGATAGGAGGGGGCGGCCTGCCCCCAACCTCCTTCGCTTGTGGAGGCCCCCCCAGCCGCCTCCGCTTGCAAAGGCACCCCAACCGCCTTCGGTCTCGGTGTTGCCTCTGGTGCCCCAGCCTTCGTCTTCGACGCCCCAGCCGCCTTCAGTTGCAGCAGCGCCGCTTGCTTCTGTTGCCGAGACAGTGCCCCGTTCTTCAGAGGCTGCTTCCTCGGGCGTTAGGACTTCTCCCAGAGGGCCGAGTGTAGGCCCGGAACTGCCTGATCTAGTTCCAGTCTTCTCGCTTTCTGCAGTGGCTGGTTCCGCAGGTGCTGACGTGCCGCTGTCTTCTTCCATTGATGTAGGTCCGGTCTTAGCTAGGTTGGAGGTCGAGGCAGTCAGAATGGTGCGCAGTCGTAGAAGACCGTCCGAGGCGGGACGCTCGAGATCCATTTCCGTTGGATGCGACCAGGTCGGTGTCTCCGAAGGAGTCGTTTTCAGCAGCAAGGTGCGGTGAGAATCTCTAGTGGTGCCCTGAGTTGAGAACTGCAGCACGAAGACCCCGTCATCGTCAACCGCCTTGCCGATGTAAGAGTTGTTGTAGAATAGTTCGAAGGTCTTATCCTTGCAGTTGCTACGAATGTCGACTCCACACCGCATGAGTTGAGCGGAGGAGAGCAGGTTGTACCGTAGATCTGGGGCGACGAGCACATCACCGATGTGAATGGTGAACTTGGTATCATCAGCTTCAAGGTAGACTTCACCGATGTCGTATGCCTTGAGCGTGCTGTTGTTTGCAAATGTGATCTCGCATGGTTGCCGCATACGTTTTGAGTTGCTGATGAACTTTGGCGATCCCACCATATGCTGTCCGCAGCAACTGTCCAGGTACCAGGTGTTGATGTTCTCGCGGGTTTGTCGCGCGGTTGGCGATTTTCGGCATAACCACGCGGTCTCTCTCGCCGGTGTATGGCGAGATGGTGAAGTACCTGTTTGCCGAAATGCTGGGAGGCGATTCCGGTGTCGGCGGTGGCAACTCGAAATCAGGTGGGTACCTTTGCGGTTCGTCGATCCAGGTATGGATAGTGGGATCGTTGTCTTGCCTGGGTGCAACAGGTTCGATGGGGTCGTCAGACAAGAATGTTATTTCGTTGTAGTATCAAAATCCTCTGCGACGACGCACCATGCAGCTCATAATTTATCATTTGCCTTTGTCCTTGGTCGTAATGCGTGCAAGGGTCTGCGAGGTGCTCGCAACGGAAGGAGGCGATATGGTTGTTGCGGCGGGAGAAGTTGAGGTCGTCAATGATTGATTGTTCGAAGGTTGTTGCGCCTTTCGTCGGCGGCCTTTCGCTTGTAGCACCGATCGATAGTGTGCTCAGGCTTCTTGCAGTACTTGCAAAAAGTTCCTTTCTTTCCGTGCTGCTCCCCTTCAGTTGCTCCGACGTAGAAGACTAATTTATCCCGCTTGGTGTTCTTCTCGTTGTACAGGTCGATCTCCTTTTTCTCGGAGAGAAGTGTGGCGCACAGGGCCGATTCGGAGACGGTTGCTCGAGCGCGGAGCAGGGATTGGCATTGACGCCAGTCGGATCCGAGACCGGAGAGGACCATCGAGACGAACATGTCGTCTCGGACGGATCCGCCGCACTTCTAGATGTGATCTCATCATATAGCAACATGACTCCGATGAATCACCGCGGCGTCGGGTGTGAGGTGGATAAGGACGACCTGATGTCGATCGAGGACGAGCAGTGGATTACTGATGGTGTGCTCGATTTTCACAATGTGTGAGTGTCATACTGTCAGGCACCTGTCTCGTGCGTTGGTGCTGACTATTATGGACCTTTGGTCTCTGATGTTATAATCTGTAAGTGTATTTGCATGAGCAGGCTGCTCAGCATCCGGAAGCCTAAGCTTCGTGACGAGAAGACATGGGCTGCCATGGACTGCAAGGCTTACACGCAGACGAACGTGTATGGAGCGCCTTCAACGCTGGGACACGGGCTACCGTTACTGGAGCACGATTATCTGGCCATCTCTGTTCTGGAGGCGTGAGTATCGTGCATAAATGGTTAGTACGCGGTGTATGTAGTGTGCCACGGATGACTGCCTAACCTACATTCCAGCATCTCCTCTCGTGTTGCGCGCAGTGAACATTATTCGCTCGTCATCGCGATATCTCCATCGGTGCTCACCATGGTGGCAAAGAGCGTCTGAAGTTGGTCTTGTTGGACAGTGGCATCAAGACGAGGAATAGGCACAAGATTTTTGCAGGCACCAAGCTGTGAGTCCGGTTTTCTATGGCGCTGTAATATGTACTTGTACAGCATGTGTTTATAACGGTTGTGGTCTGAACCGTGCAGTGTGCTGTCTGAACTCGCTAAGGCGAGTAACCCTAATGCGAACATGGAGCGTGTGGACAAGCAGCTCTTGGAGGCGGATTGCATAATACTACGGGTAAGCATAGTCGTGCGTCTGCACACACCAGTGTGCGCTTTGGTTAGACATGTGTACAGAATGCTCACATGGACATGTGTCTGCGAATTTGCAGGAGGATAAGCTGCCACAGCAGCCTAACAAGGAGGACTGTGGGACTTTTGTTTGTCAGTACCTCAAGACCCTAGTGAATACCGACTTCACTACAGTCTTGAGCGGTCTTTGGTTTTAGGGAGTGACACCGCACCAATACCGGAGGGAGATGCGGCGCGACTTGTGCGCGCACGCGTGCGGAGATCTTATACGGCAGCTGGAAGAACTGGGGATTGAAATCCATCCGCAAGACGCAAGCCGGGTTACGGATGAGGGGGCAGTGGTACATCAAGGTCACGCTGGATTGGGAGATGAGAAGCAAGCAGCGGGCACTCACACCGTAGAGGACGCACGGGTTACGGAGATGATGAGGGATGTGGCGACCTTGAAGAACGATGTGCGGTTCCTGGACGCGAGTTTCACCGTCATGGCCAACTTTGTCGGATTGAGGCGGGATGAGGTGGTGTCTGCTGCAACCCAACTACTGCTGCATGGTAGTCGCGTGGGCCCTGGCGGGAAAGCAGAGGCGGGTGGCACCAAGAACGCTCCACGTGTTGGTGCAACCCTACGGTTTGCACTCGGCTTGTTGTCCGTGTGCGTGAATGTGTGTGTGTATGGAATGGTATGAGGGCATGGGATAATATATATTTCATGCTTATAATTGTGTGTGAATGTTGAGTCATGATGTCGAGTGTGTGTGTCGAGTCAATAGCGAGTTATCGCTAGACGCGTGTTACGCGGTCGTTTGTGTCTCGCGCGCGGTTTCTATTTTGTCGTGCGCGGTTTCTATTTTGTCCTGTGTCGAACGTTCGGCGTGTCGCAGGTGTGTGCAGCAGACCCATCAAGAACTCAAGGATGAGTTTGTGATGAAGAGCCCGAGCCTTGGTGTCAAGCCTCAAGTGATTTCGAAGCTTGCCAAAAGGGTACACCTCAAGATATTGAAGATAGTTACATTACTTTGTGTAGTGTAACATTTCACTTGGTGTAGGCCCTAGTGAAGGGTAGTTTCGAGACCCTTCGTGGTTGGGGACAGTGTGGCACTGTTCCACATCACTGTACCTCGGCTCTTGGGGTTTGTAGGAGCTGGGAGTCATTCCCAACTCGTAACTCTTCCTATCTTGTGTTCTAAGACTATAGTGGCTGCCATAGTACCGTTCGTTCAAACCGACGCTGTGTCGTCAATTCTTTATCAAATCGTGCAATCTAAATTGCTAATTGTAGACGACGTAAAGACGCTCCAGATCCAATTTGAATCAAGTCATTTGCAGCTGTGAGCAGAACGCTATCAACGTTTGAAGCCGCTGTGCAGAAATCCGTCTGTGCTCTCTATCTTTCGTTTTAGGCACATTCAAGCCTATTGTGACTATAACAAGTGGTATCAGAGCCCCTTGGAGCAGTTTCGACAATTTATGGACCTGAGGAAAGGGGTGGCAGAGGTGCTGGTGGCAGTGGAGAAGCTCAAGCTCAAGGCCAACCCCGTGATTCAGCCATGGCGCCCATGCAACCAAGTCTTGGCCCACCTAGGGATGAGCCTAGGGTGTTTGGGCTTGACAAGTTCAACGGTGACAACTTTGCTGAATGGTCCTTCAAGATGGAGAACATCTTTGACCACTATGGCCTGCTGGAGGTGATGGAAGGAACGGAGAAGCGCCCCGAGAACGACCCGGAGAACAGCCCGTGGGTGCGGAAGAGCGCACAAGGCTATCTCTTACTTGGGCAAGCGTTGGGGAGCAGTCAGATCCGTCACATCAAGACATTCCAGCGTGAACCAGAGAAAGGACCAAAGGCATGGGCTGCTCTCAAGGGTGTACATGCTCCTGCAACAGCGGCGGTAGCGGTGGTGTTGGAACGGCGAATGGCGGCACTACGAATTGAAGAAGACGAAGCGGTTGAAGAAGGGGTGCAGAAATTCTTCGACTTGTTGACGCGGCTTGAGGGAGCTGATTTGAACTACAGTGAGCTCCAAAAGAAGACCAAGTTGCTGGCCTTACTCCCAGAGTCATGGTCCTCGCTCATCATCAACCTTAATCGCGACTTGCCCCGCCTCTCGCTTGAAGACGTGAAGCGAGCTATCCTTCAAGAGGATTTCCGCCGCCGTGAGTTAGCGAGTGCGGATGGCGCTGGGGCAGCGAGCATCGGCCGTGGATATGGTCGAGGAAGAGGCAGAGGACGAGGGGGAGGAAGGTTTGGTGGCAGCAACTTCGGCGGAGGCCGCAGGAGTGGCGGTTACGGCAGCGACGACAAGAGCTACGGACGCGGTCGCGGCCGATTCGACGGCGAGTGTCACTATTGCCACAAGAGCGGACACATGTGGCGCGACTGCTACAAACTCCCTGATGGTTGGACCCCTGCTCAAGGCCAAGAGGGTAGAGGAGCAGGAGGAGGGAGAGGACGAGGCCGTGGAGGCCGTGGCGGTCGCGGTGGCGGAGCTGCAAACATGAAGAGCGGAGACAACGACAAGGACCCGAGCGACGATCGATACCCGGGTCTATTCTACTTCGTGTCGACGCAAGTACCGGCTGGTCCAGAGAAGGATGAAGGCTTTGAGGAGCCAGCAGCTGTGGGGAAGGTGACCCTACACCCCCTGGACTATTGGGTGATTGATAGTGGCGCTACCTATAGCATGACACCTCGCCCGGACTTGCTCACCGAACTCGAGCCGTCACCGGTGAAGCATGTCACATCGGCTTTGGGGCAGCGAGCAGAGGTGAAAGGCATGGGCAAGGCCATGTTCAAGGGTGCTGATGGGAAGATGGTGGGCCTCAAGAACGTGCTTTGGGTGCCCAGCCTTGCTGCAAACCTGATTTCCGTGCGGCGGTTGGCAAAGGCCGGCATGGACACGAACTCGAAGGGAGCCAAGACCTACACCGCAAGGCTTGGCGATCGAATTCTTTGGGACCTTCATGAGGACAGGGATGTCTACAACGAGATGTGGCAGATCCCAGTGGTCCCTATGCCTAAGGAGAGGCAAGTGGCAGCAAGCATCAGCACCAAGGATGGAGCGGTCGGTAGCGACGATGGCGCGAACGGTCGCGCTAAGGAGAATGAGCTCAAGAAGAGCAAACCTGGAGGGACCAGCAAGTTCAGTGAACCTAAGGAGAGTGGTGCAGCAACCAAGGAGCAGCAAAAGGGTGAGGAGAACCCAGAGGCAGCAGCGGAGGAGGACTACGGAGAGAGTATGTGGGGCGCTATTGCGAGCGCGGCATTCTCCAATCCAACTTCGGCTACGGGGGAGTGTGATTGGCTCACCTTGCATCGGCGCATGGGGCATGTGGCCCTGCCCATCTTGCAGCAGCTAGTGAAGAATGAGATGGTTGCTGGCATACGTGTGAAGGGGGAGCCCGATGAGGTGCTTGGCTGCCCGACGTGCATTCAAGCCAAGTTCACCCGGTTTCCGTTCCCTAGTTCGGAGGCAACGGCAAAGGCACCGCTTGATGTGGTGGTGATGGACGTGGTGGGCCCCCTGAAGCTTGGAGCTGCTGGAGCTGAGTATTTTCTCACCATTGTCGACGTCTACACCCGCATGACTTGGGTGTACGTGCTGGCCAAGAAGAGCGACGTGGCTGAAACGTTGAAGACGGATTGGTTCCCGATGGTGGAGCGGCAATAAGACCGTCTAGTCAAGTCAATCCGCACCGATCGAGGGGGAGAGTTCCTGAGCAAGGAGTTTGGGTTGTGGCTGAAGAAGAATGGTATTCGGCACTCCCTCACCATGCCATACTCCCCTGCAATGAACGGCATCGCCGAGCGAGCGAACCGCACAATCACGGAGGCGGCACGCGGGTTGCTCATTGAAGCCGGGCTACCCGACTATTTCTGGCCTGATGCGGTGCGGAGCGCGTGTGTGGCCAAGAACAGAGCCTTGACTCATGTGGGAGCAGACAAATGGGTGCCCTATGTGGAGTGGCTAGGAAGGAAGCCAAAGGTGGATATGCTTCGGGTGTTCGGGTGCATGTGCATGGCGCTCGTGCCTAAGCATCTTCGGCACAACAAGCTTGGTGCCAAGGCGGTGTGGGCCGTGCACTTGGGCATGGCTCAAAACAGCAAGGGATGGCTTCTTTGGGACCCATTCACCAAGAAGTTCTTGGTGAGCAGGGACTGCAAGTTCATGGAGAACTTCATGTACAAGGATTGGAAGGCGGAGAATGAGGCGAAGATAGGCGTGCGGTTTGGGGAGGTGAAGAGTTCCGGTTTGGAGCATGTGGAGCTGCCTTTGGAGCTGAGCAGCGGCAGCACAACCACAAGGCAATCCTCCCTTGTGAATGGGGGAGAGGAGGCCAATGATGCAGAGGAAGAAGAGGAGGAGGTGCAGCAAGTGAGCGAGCGTGCACCGTCACTTCCTTCCCGTACTACGAGTGCTCCACGGATTCGAGCCACACCGCAGCAACGCCAAGGCCTTCAAGTCCCTGCAGCTGAGGAGGAAGGAAGGGGGAAGAGGAGAGTTCAACCCCCTAATAGGCTGACCTATGATGCGCCGGGAAAGCAGGGCAAGACAGCCCTGGCCGGAGCGGCAATGATGGTCGGAGACGACGAGGAGAGTGACTACGAGGAGTGTGCCTTCGCGTTCTTCTCTCCGGTGGAGATGCCGGGAGAACCAGCAACTCTCAAGGAGGCTTTGGAGAGTAGTGATGCTGAGGAGTGGAAGAAGGCCATGGAGAGTGAGCTGAAGAGAATCGAGGAGAATGACACGTTTGAATTGGTGGAGCTACCGGAGGGGCGTACGGCGATAACGTCCAAGTGGCTCTTCAAAATCAAGTCGGATGCCGACGGCAAGATCGAGCGCTACAAGTCTAGGCTTGTAGCCAAGGGGTACCAGCAGAAGGAGAAGGTGGACTTCAAGGAGCTGTTTGCCCCTGTGGTGAAGCCGACGACGCTGCGAACCCTATTCGCGGGAGCCGCCATCAAAGGATGGGTAGTAAAGCAAATGGACATCGTAACGGCATTCCTTAACGGCATCCTTGAGGAGGAGATTTTTATGGCGCAGCCAGAGGGGTTTGATGATGGTAGTGGCAGAGTATGGAAGCTGAAGAAGGCCCTCTATGGGCTGAAGCAGGCCCCTAGGCAATGGTACATGAAGCTGCGCGAAGTGTTGGAGGGGATCGGCTTCACTCCCTCAACGGCCGATCACTCCTTGTTCATGCTTGGCGAGGGGGAGCAGAGGAGTTTCATGGTGGTTTATGTGGATGACATCCTCATTTTCTCACCCTCTTCTGACCTTGTGAAGGAGGTGATGCTGAAGCTTCAAGACAAGTTCAAGTGCAAGGCCCTTGGTGACGTGAGCTTCTACCTTGGGCTCCACATCGAACGAGATGTGGAGAAGCGGTGCATGCGGGTGCATCAACGAAAGTACCTGGATGCATTGGCTGCCAACTTTGGGCAGAGTGAAGGCCATGTGGCTACACCCTTTCCCTCTGGGTTCAAGTGTGTGAAGGGACCAGAGGAGGAGAGCGTTGGTGAAGAGGAGAGGCGCCGATTTCACTCGTTGGTGGGCAGCCTCATGTATGCGGCGGTAAACACCCGACCGGACGTCGCGTTTGCTACCGGGCAGCTGGCTAGGGTTGTGCAATGCCCTAATGAGGAGCAGGTAGCAGCTGGAATGAGGGTGGCCAAGTATCTTGGCCAAACACCGACCGTTGGGCTGCAATACTCGGCGGCGGCACAAAGGCGCCAAAAGGGCGCGGATGGTGTTGAACCCGGGCGTTTGTTCCTCACCGCCTACTCGGATGCTTCATATGCATCAGAACCAGAGGACATGACAAGTGTGGGAGGCTTCATATGCTGTGTTGGTGGAGGCCCAACTGCTTGGGAGAGCAAGAAGCAGGTTGACCAAGCTTTGAGCTCGGTGGAGTCCGAGTACATGGCACTCTTCCGTGCCGTACGGGAGATTGTGTGGCAGCGGCGTTTGTTGGCTGAATTGGGGGAGGAGCAGCAAGGACCTACCCCACTGTACTGCGACAGCCAGGGTGCCATTGCTCTTGCTAAGAACCCTGTGTTGCATGGACTCACGAAGCACATGAGGGTGAAGTGGCATTGGACGAGGAGCATGGTAGCCGCGGGTGAAGTTGAGTTGCGCTACGTGAAGACCACGGGGCAGCCGGCTGACATGATGACCAAGAGGCTGGTGGAGCAGCAGCATTGGAAGTGTTGCAAGCTGGCTGGGATGGCTCTGAACTGAGAGAGCAACATATCCTAAGGCCAACAATCCGAGGGGGAGTTTGTTGGTGCAACCCTACGGTTTGCACTCGGCTTGTTGTCCGTGTGCGTGAATGTGTGTGTGTATGGAATGGTATGAGGGCATGGGATAATATATATTTCATGCTTATAATTGTGTGTGAATGTTGAGTCATGATGTCGAGTGTGTGTGTCGAGTCAATAGCGAGTTATCGCTAGACGCGTGTTACGCGGTCGTTTGTGTCTCGCGCGCGGTTTCTATTTTGTCGTGCGCGGTTTCTATTTTGTCCTGTGTCGAACGTTCGGCGTGTCGCAGGTGTGTGCAGCAGACCCATCAAGAACTCAAGGATGAGTTTGTGATGAAGAGCCCGAGCCTTGGTGTCAAGCCTCAAGTGATTTCGAAGCTTGCCAAAAGGGTACACCTCAAGATATTGAAGATAGTTACATTACTTTGTGTAGTGTAACATTTCACTTGGTGTAGGCCCTAGTGAAGGGTAGTTTCGAGACCCTTCGTGGTTGGGGACAGTGTGGCACTGTTCCAAATCACTGTACCTCGGCTCTTGGGGTTTGTAGGAGCTGGGAGTCATTCCCAACTCGTAACTCTTCCTATCTTGTGTTCTAAGACTATAGTGGCTGCCATAGTACCGTTCGTTCAAACCGACGCTGTGTCGTCAATTCTTTATCAAATCGTGCAATCTAAATTGCTAATTGTAGACGACGTGAAGACGCTCCAGATCCAATTTGAATCAAGTCATTTGCAGCTGTGAGCAGAACGCTATCAACGTTTGAAGCCGCTGTGCAGAAATCCGTCTGTGCTCTCTATCTTTCGTTTTAGGCACATTCAAGCCTATTGTGACTATAACACCACGCACTCCACAGTGACCGTCTGGCCGTAAGAGGCGGGATGACAGCAGTCCTGAGGAGGATGGCGTACGCAATGCCACCCCGGTTGCGCTGGACTCCTCGTTCGCTGCATTTGACACGCCAGCACGCATGCTGCAGAACTCGCTGCTGACGCACGGGACCATACCTCACTGGATGTTCACACGCGGTAGACAGCTGCTCGGGGTGAATGTGCTGGCAGCTGAGGCGTGGGGAGATACGCGAGGGCATGAGGCGGTGAAGGCCGACCAAGAAGAGGACCTAGTGTCAGACACAGTGGAGGAAGATGATGACGAGGATACGTGTGCCACCAAATACACCGGAGTCAAGATGGAGAAAGCCTCCGGCAAGTACGGCGTGAAGATCCTGATCAAGGAAGCTGGGAAGCGTAAGCAACAGCGTCTGGGAGCATACACCTCTATCGACGAGGCGGCGTACGCGTACGTGCTGAGGCCACGAGACAAGATACCCAACACGGTAACCCTGACAGCAGCAGAGAAGGCGCTGCTGCGTGGATGCACCAAGGACGATCTGCAGATCCTTGTGGAAGCGCGGAAGTGCTGGAGGTGGAGGAGCTGGCGGGAAGCGCTGGAGAGCATCAGTAGCAAGCTGAAAAGTGGGAGGAAGCGGGGGGGTGCAAGAGGTACATCAAAGAGGCAGAGGGTGGTGGACAGCAACAACATGGCGGCGAACGAACCAGAGGACACTGGCAATGCTGATAGTGGGGGAACGGCCCCCGTGCTCAACGACAACGCTGTTTGTGCAAGGAATAACGACCAGGACGAGCATGGGGACGAAACTGATGCACATGTGAAGACGTCTGCCTCTGCTGCGTAGGGGATGTAGTGACATAGAACATTTGAGAGAAGTCGGTTCAATGAGTTGTAGGTGTGCATTGTACGTCGAGGTGTTTAGTGCTCAATCTGGCTTGATTGTACGCATGTATACATAAATGGGATGAAGCGAGCATAAGTAGTGTGGCCGCGGTGTATGGTGAGTAAGTTGGAGTTTGGTGCAATTTTGAGTGCTGTAATAAGCCAGCCATGTGTACATAACAATATACTGCGTACCCGGATGTGAGATAGGAAGGCTACACTAACGAGTTACATGGAAACGGTTTGGTCTGGGATGTACGCAATGTGTGGTTCATGTGTGCAAACATGTCCAATGATGAGGATGACGTGGGGTTCAGTTATTTGTCGGTTCAGATTGCGGGGATCCGAATGTCCACGATGACGTATTCCCTACCTAACTTACCGACCAATCGGGTGTGGTGGGTGATGTGCAGTTGGGCGGAGAACTGGATGTAGAAATATAGTACCCTGCGTCATTATGCCAGGCATCACACTGGATACTTTCGTGGCGAGAATGGATACCTCGCTTGCTTCCGAGGATACAAGGGCGGGAGGGCGCTCCCGTCTCAATGCCTCCGGCGTACCTGCGAGCGTCGTATCAACTGACGATGCCACGAGGACGATTGTCTAACGGCAAGCGAGGGGCGACCTTGCCTAAGCGTTTGAGCATTGCCAAGAAGGGAAAGGAGGTTGTGCAGCTGGAGGAAGGTATGCAAAAAGCTCGTGGATGGTTGATGCCGTTTTTTGCTGTCGTCGTTTCTTGTGGCTAAACTTTCAATTTCGTGCTGGTATGCCATATGCTGACATGTGATTTCAGGCATTTCTGGTTCCGGTTCAACCTCCCAGATGGCACGCGTGCCGAGACTGCAGATTCGTCTCAGTGAAGTAATGAGGATGACGAGGCAGACTCCGACACATCGGCCTCAGGCTCACCCGAAGAATCTGGCGGCCGGGCTACGGGGGGGAAGACGGGCGACGATGGGTGTGCAAGAACCGCTTCGCCCAATCATGATATTCGCGACAATCGCGAAGAGAGAAACCCGGGTGTGCTTCGAGGTGACGGTCGCGCGCATGTGGATGGACATGATGTACGCAATGGCGGGGCTCCATTGGACACCAACGACGAGGATGTGCGCATCTCGAGCAGGGTGCTCGGGCAACTTATCCAGGCTCAGGACAAGAGCGCCAAAGAGAACGCGAGGTTGGAGGCGCTATTCTTGAATGCAATGTCTCGGCCCTCCGGTGGCTCTCGAAAGCGTAAGGCTCAAAAGCAGAGAGACCCTGGACAGGGGTGTATGAACCCCAAGCGGCAGCGTGTCGAGACTTGGAGCGGCGGGTCTGATGATGACGGTGAAGACGACGAGGAAGACACGCATGGATCTGGTGGCCGTCATATGCGGACCGCAAAGTCTCCTATTCTGAAACGCGCGTTGGAGCATCTGCCGACAGGCAAGGCGTGGAAGGTGAGCGGGCATGCTTCCGTCGGGGTCCATACTTACTTTCCCTTCAGGGCTTGGCACTATGTGACCGATGTTTGTCGGTATACGTACACTGGTGTTGTTCATTGTGAATACCATATTTGCGCAGAGGGTCTGCGAGGTCGCCAGAGTTCACATGTTTCTCAACAGGCCGACGTCGACAATGACGTTCTACCCGAGCAGCGACGATAAGACACACGGCGTGTGTGCGGTGCTGGACCGGTTGCCTCATAGCTTCGCTTGTTTGGCTTTGGCGGCTGACAAGTCGCGACGTGCGGATCTCCATAGCCAGTGCACACGGGGAGGTTGGCAACACCGTGACAGAAAAGTGAAGACACATGCGGACATGACACTAGTGAGGCTCTCACCAAACATGCGTCTTCTCTCACCAACATGCATCACCCTCTCACAATACATCACCCTCTCAACAACATGCACCGCCCGCTCAACAGTCTGACATGCCGCACTCATGGAGCTGTTGAGCACGCTTCCAAATGCAGTCCATGATCTCCTGATTGGTTGGCTCTTTGCCTTTGATCAAGCCAAAAAGGTACGTCTTGGGCTGTGTGCAATCTTTACTCTTCACATCATCGCACTTAGTCACGCCTGCAAAAGGGCGAGCAAGGAGAGTTGAAGAGGGGCGGCAGCAAGAAGGGCGACAGCAAGGAGAGTCAGTCTGAGTGGACTTCTCATTCGGGGTATGGGGCCGCTTGGAATTGAGATTGAGCTACATGTAGAGGGGCGGCAACGGACGGCCATGATTTACCTCCATACTTGAGCTGTTTAAAGGCCTCCTCTAGTCCCTTACAGTTGGTAATACTTTTTAACAGTGTTAGACACTGTTATAGACACAGTAGGCTTCAATGTGCCTAAAACGAAAGATAGAGTGCATAGTCGGATTTCTGCACTGCGGCTTTAAACGTTCATAGCGTTCTGGTCACAGCTTTATATGACCTGATTCAACTTGGATCTGGAGCGTCTTAACGTTGCCTACAATAGGCAATTTAGATCGCACGATTTCACCAAGTATTGACGACACAGCGTTGGTTTGAACGAACGGCACTATGGCAGCCACTATAGTCTTAGAACACAAGATCGGAAGAGTTAGGAAGAGTTACGAGTTGGGAATGACTCTCAGCTCCTACAAACCCCAAGAGCCGAGGTACAGTGATGTGGAACAGTGCCACACTGACCCCAACCACGAAGGGTCTCGAAACTACCCTTCGCAAGGGGCTACACCAAGTGAAATGTTACACTACACAAAGTAATGTAACTATCTTCAACATCTTGAAGTGTACCCTTTTGGCGAACTTCGAAATCACCTGAGGCTTGACACCAAGGCTCGGGTTCTTCATCACAAACTCATCCTTGAGTTCTTGATGGGTCTGCTGCACACACCTGCGACACGCCGAACGTTCGACACAAGACAAAATAGAAACCGCGCACGAGACACAAACGACAGCGTAACACGCGACTAGCGATAACTCGCTATTGACTCGACACACACATTCGACATCATGACTCAACATTCACACGCCACTATAAGCATGAAATATATATATTTTATCCCATGCCCTCATACCATTCCACGCACACACGCATGCTCGCACACGGACGACAAGCCGAGTGCAAACCGTAGGGTTGCACCAACAGAGACTGAGGACGGAGTCTAGGAAGCTTAGAGGCCGAAATATCACAAAATCGTTGGTCTAAACTTCTGGACAGAAAAGTTCGTAACTTTCTTGTTCGTGCTCCGATTGAAGCGATACTTGGTTCGTCGGAAAGCTCTTGAGCAAAGGAGTCACTTCAGATATCTGCTCAAGCCAAATAACATTTACACACACACTCAGAAAAACCAAACCACATCAAACACAAATTCTTGCACACGCTCACACCACGCATGCAATGCACGAACATGTGATGGGAGGCAGACAGACGTGAATGCAAGTGATAGCATCACATAACAAACAGTGACAATGCGCCCGGCATTCTAGTGTGGGCAGCACGGAATGACGAGCTTCTCATATACAGTAACAGCAGAAAAGGACAGAACGAAAGAGAGAAAGAAAACAACGAGTACTAACCGCAAGGGTTGAAAGTATTTAGTATTTGCGTGGGCTTGGCATGATTATTCTTACCATCAGCCGCGAACTTAATTTTCGGACGCCCAAAAAAACGGAGTGTGCGGCGGCTCTGCGCGTCGTCCCCCGAGCTGCGCTGAGCAACAATCGGTGCGCTCTCCGCCGTGATGACGCCGCCGACGGTGTCTACTACTCCCCACGCACCTGCCGCCACGCCATGCCGACACGTAGATTCGCGGAGGGAACGAGGGGACCGGGGGAAAGGAATGAGGGGAGGCAAAGGGAGGGAAGGAGTGTCAGGCGCTTCGACTAAAAAACAGACTCAAAATTCGGCTCAAAAACAGACTCAAAACTCGACTCAAAACAAGTGAGGGAGCAAAAAAGTGTGCAGGTACGACGCGAGTGAGATTAATTGTTGTTTCAGGAATCCTACTAGAGCCAAGCATTGAGGACGTGCTCAGTTCCTCGAGATGCGCGTCACCATCGCACGTGTCTGCGACTTACCATCGCACGGATATGCGCATTACCATAACATGGAGCCAACCTCTCGAGATGCACGTTATTATCGCACGAAAATTATTGGCACGGGTCTGCGACTTACCGTCAACAGTCATCCCATTGCCATGAAGGAGGTCAGATCGAGCAGAAGCAGTAGAAGCGAATGATGCGAACGTGATGGTGAAGGCAAGCAGGAGAAGGAAAGCAGTAAGCAGACGCGCCATGATCAATACTAGTAGCTACTAAAGAGGATGCATGTTGGAAGCTAGTGAATGAGCTCGGAAATGTGGGAATGGTGTCGGAAGGAAAAAGGTGTGGGCATTTGTATGGTGTGAAATGGGCGCATCATGGTGAATATGCGGGGGCTGTAGCGCAGTTGCTCACGCTCAGCGCTGTCACTATCGCGAACCGCGATCCTCAGCGAATCACAATCGAGAAGCTCAGTGAGACGATTCACATCAAGCTTTTTTTCTTCTATCCGGGCGATGACGGTACTAGGACACAGCAAGCTTTTTTTCTAATCACAATCGAGAAGCTCAGTGAGACTACGGATATAAGTGTCCTAGTACTGTCATCTTATACATTAGAAAAAAAGCTGTTAGAATCTAGCAGCAGGAATGGATGAACTATGAAAGAGTTAGGTACAAGTATGAAACCCTAAAAGGGGCTCTACCCCATGTTGGCTACCCCACTACAGCCTACACATATATAACATGCATATACTTTCCACACCCCCATAGGCAAAGTGGGGGAGAGCAAGGGGTCACAAGACCAGTCAAGAGAAGCAAAGCAAGCTCAGGGTGGATCACAACGTCACCACACACACTGAGCATAAGCAAAGGGCCACAAGGCCAGTTCACATGCAGAGGTATATATGCAACAACAACAGCACAGTGATCTCTACCTAGCAGAGCAAGCATGCGGGTATATATATAGATCACGGAAAACCAAAGTCTACAGCAAGTGAGGAAACGTGGGCCTAACAAAGTACAAAAACGCTGATGATCACCAGATGGAAGTGCCTTGGTGAATATATCAGCAGTGTTGGCCCGAGTGGCCACGTGAGCAATACGAATCTGACCACGCTGCTGCAACTCTCGAGCAAGGAAGTAACGCAGAGCGATGTGCTTCACAACTGGAGCTGAGAATAGAGGACGTGCGTGTAGACCGCCAAGAAACTGAGCCAGAGCCAAGGCTGAAGGTGTAACCCTGTGACGACCGCTGCGTAGCCAGGTCGTCAACCCAAGAAGCGTCCGAGTGCCCAGTGAGGACAACGTCGCCCCGTCCTCCAAGCACGAGCCCCATGCCCGATGTACTGCACAAGTAGCGCAGTACCCTCTTAGCGGCATCCATGTGCACCTTTCGGTGCCGACCAGGAGCCACGTAGCGAGCCAGAAGGCCAAGAGGGTGCGCAAGGTCAGGACGAGTGCAGGGCATCAGGTACATGAGGCAGCCCACTAGCTCTGGGTAAGGACCACTCGGCTCTACGGACTCGTCCGAAGGTGGAGCTGAGAGCGAGTGACCTGTAGCCAGAAGAGTGGCCTGTGCCGAGGACCAGATGAAGCTGAAGCGCTGAAGGACCTGCTGCACCATGTGTGACTGAGTCAGTGTGATGGAGCGGCGTGCTCTGTCCCGGGTGATCTGCAAGCCAAGGTAACTGCGCAGCTCACCCATATCTGTGCACGTGTGTCTCTTCTGCAGCTCCGACTTCACCAGGGCGAGAGCCTCAGTGTCAGCAGTGGCAAAGACCAAGTCGTCGACGTACACGAGGATCTAGAACAGCGGCAGCGAAGTGTCGGTGCGCAGAAACAGCGACGGGTCAGCAATCGACGGAGCAAACCCAAGAGCAGCAAGAGTCGTCCTCAGTGTGTCGTGCCACTCACGTGGCGCCTGGCGGAGACCGTAGACCAGCCGCCGGAGGCTCCACTGGGTACCAGGAGGGAACGACCCAGTGAAGCCAGGAGGGCGGCGCAGCCACATCTCCTTGTGCAGCCTGCCCTGTAAAAAAACTGTGCTGAAGTCAAGAGAGTGAAGCTCGTAGTCACGCTGAGCGGCAACGTGCATCAGCACCCGAAGAGTGGTCATCTTCGGGGTGGGGGAGAAGGTCTGGAAGAAGTCAACTCCCTCTCGCTGACTGAAACCTCGAGCAACGTAACGAGCCTTGAAGACAGGCGGAGAACCTGGCGGCCGCTTCACCCTGAAAATCCACATGCCACTGACGATGTTCGCCCCAGGAGGGGGAACCTCATCGACATAGGTGCCTGTCGACTTCCAGGATGCCATCTCTGCGTCCATGGCTGTCTGCCACTGAGAAGAGTACTCACCCGCGATCGCCTCAGCGTAAGAGCGCGGGGTCGGGATGTCTGGAGCATCCGGATCTCCCTCAGGGGCAAGCAGCATGGACACGAGATGAGGCGCATCGGCTGCAAGACACTCAAGGTCCTCCTGCCTGTCCTCAAGAACGTTTGTGCCAAGAGCACACTCACCCCCGACGAACGTAGGACAGACAGACTCAGACTCAGCAACAAGACTAGCGGCGTAGTCTAGACGACAGGCAGCAGCAAAGTCAACAAGCTCAACGACTAAGGTAGACGCAGCAGCAGAATCAAACGAGGGGTCAGTGACAACTGTGGCTAGCAGACGCGTGACAGTAGGGTGAGCAGCACGGGCGCGGTCACACGCAGGCTCAGGAACGGTAGGCAGAGAAGACGCAGAAGGAGACGGCAGAGGAACACGCTGTGGAGGAGAGAAATGACGACGGACTACGAGGTGGGTGCCGGGGACAGCCGGTTGACGCGGACGAGGAACACTACGACCGGAACGACCAGAACGGACAGGCGAGACAGGACGCGACGCAGGCTCACGACGCTCAGTAAGACCCCCTGTCTGCTCAGTGTAAGGAGAAGGAGCAGGCAGCGGTGAGCCAGGCTGTAACGGAAGACCAGTAGACGAAGGGAGACTAAGAACCTGGCGAAGCACAGAGTCAGGCGGTGGCTGAGACGACGGAGACGGTGGAGCAAAGAACAGGCGCGGCTGTGCAGTGCCACCAGCACCAGCAGCTCCAGTACCCCCAGCAGCTCCAGCACCTCCAGCAACTCCAGAACCCTCAGCGCCAGCTCCTCCAGGACCAGCTCCACCAGCAGCAGCACCCCCAGAACCGGCACCTCCAGTCCCAGGGTCTCCAGCCTCAGTGTCTCCAGCAGCAGCACCCCCAGACCCAGGGTCTCCAGCAGTAGCACCCTCAGGCTCAGCACCTCCAGCCCCAGCGGCTCCAGTACCTCCAGTACGAGCACCTCCGGGGCCAGCACCACTCCCAGCTCAAGTGACGTCAGCAGAAGTACCTCCAGCAGCAGAGCCCCGAGCTCCAGAAGCGCGACCCTGACGGCGACCGTACCAGTCGTGCAGCTGCTGTGAGGTGAGAGGCACACGCGGACGAAGGCGGCTACTCCAAGGAGACCGCACAACAGTAGACTCAGAACCCTCAGTGCTAGCACCTCCAACAACTCCAGAACCTCCAGCGCCAGCACCCGCAGCAGCTCCAGAACCTCCAGCTCCAGCGCCACCAGCAGTAGCACCCCCAGAACCGGCACCTCCAAATCCACGGCCTCCAGTAGAAACAACTCCAGTAGCAGAGACACCAGCTCCAGCTCCTCCCGCAGCAGGGCCCCTATCTCCAGCAGCTCGACCCTGACGGCTAACGTACCACTCACGCAGCTGCTGTGGGGAGAGAGGGAGACGACGACGAGAGTGTAGCAGCGAGGCACCAGCGGAGCGACTACGCAGACGGCCGCTCCAGGGAGACTGCTCACCAGACGCCTCAGCGCCCCCAGGTGCAGCACCACCAGACTCAGTACCCCCAGGCTCAGCACCCCCAGACTCCTCACGCCCAGGCACAGCACCCCCAGAAGCAGCACCCCGAGCAGGACCACCCTCAGCAGGACCTGAGTCACCAGTGACCTCAACCGGCGCAGGCAAGGGAGGAGGGTCTACCTGAGACAAACCTGAAGGAGCAGGACCGGCAGCGGGGAGGGGGTCTACCTAGGGAGCACCTGGAGCGAGGAAGAGCGGCGGGGGGGGGGGAGAGGGGCAGTGTGGTAGGGGAAGACGGTAAAAGGGAACCGACTCGTCGAACGTGACGTCCTGAGAGGGGAAGACACGGCGCGAGGTGGGGTGGTAAAACTGCCAACCAGGCGCGTCAGGGACAAAGCCAAGGAAGACACAGGGAACAGCGCGGGCGGAGAGCTTGTCCGCGGTGGTATCGCGGACAAAGGCACGAGAACCCCAGACCCGGAACACCGACGCATCGCCAACCTCCCCCGTCCACCGCAGTGTGGGCGAGGTCTCCGGCAAGGAGACACGGGGCCAGAGGTTGAGCTGATGCGCGGCGTAGCGGACCGCAAACGGCCACAGAAAATGGGGGGCAGCCGCATGGACCATGGAGGTACGAGCGACCTCCATGACCAAGCCAATGCGGTGCTCAGCAACCCCATTCTGCTGCGGAGAGGCCGGAAGCGTGAACGTTTGGCGAATGCCCTCCCCACGACAAAAGATCTGCAGAAGGTCAGAGGAAAACTCCCCACCTCTGTCAGAGTGCAGACGCAGAACGGGAAACTCCGTCCCGAACCGCTCGCGGAGCTGGAGACGGGCAGCGCGGATTCAAGGGATCAAAACTTCAGGGACCTCACCCTTGGTGCGCAAGGGGAAGATCGTGGTGTAACGCGAGTAGTCGTCAACAACCAGCAGGAAGTACCGCTCGCGGTCCTGCCCATTGACGCGGGCTGGGCCCCACACGTCCATGTGCAGGGTCTGCAAGGGAGCAGTCGTCGGGGGAAACGAGGAGGATTGAGGAGCGGCGCGCTGCCGCCCCTCGACACAGGGAAGACAGGGAGGAGCAAGCGAGGGTGGGAGGGGAGGGAGAACCCTGGGAAGACCAGAGACAAGGACACGGCGGTGCATGCTACAAAGGCGCTGCACCGAGGGGTGACCAAGGCGGTGGTGCCAAAGGACGGTCTGGTGCGACAAAGCGCGACATGAGCAGGGGGCCGCTAGCTGACCCGACGCAGATGCAAACGCAGCGACCTGAGGGGACACAGTAGTCAGTGTGTATAGACTCGAGCCAGATGCACGGGTAAATGTGGCTAGGTGCCGGTCCGTCCGGGAGCACGTACAGTGGGTCACGCGCTGACCTCCAGGAGTGAACTGGTCAACCGACTTATCCTGGAGGTCAGCACCACTCACCAAGTTCGTAGAGAACGAGGTGAGGTGAAGACCTGACGGGGAGCCAGACGGGACCGCCGAACACGGCAGGACCGTGGAGGAGTGCGCAAGGACTGGACCCCCAGAGGGGTCTGCCAGGGAGACTGCAACCGGCCGACTGAGCGGCGTGAGGGTGGTGCTGTCGCGAAAGAAGGAGCGGGAAGCACCTGAGTCAAGTGTGATGGTGTACAAGGCCTCAGCAGGCGCAGTACCAGAGAGAGCAGACTCACCAGCACCTGGAGCAGCAGCCTCACCAGCACCTAGAGCAGGAGACGCACTAGCACCTAGAGCAGCAGCCTCACCAGCACCTAGAGCACGAGACGCACGCGCACCTAGAGCAGCAACCTCACCAGCACCTAGAGCAGCAGGCTCTATACCTGGGTCAGCACTAGTAGGCAATGCATACATGGCAGTGAGAATAGCATCATAGTCAAGAGCAAAGATATCTACCCTCTGCCCAAGCAGCTCCAGCCAGGTGGGGAGCTCAGCCTCGTCGCCAAACTCGGTACGTCAGGCATCGCTCAGACGGGCGAAGCAGCGGGACTGTGTGTGACCAAGCGTCCCGCAAGCCTGACCAGCCCGATCACCTGTGCGAATGACGTACGGGCAGCGAACGGTACTCCGAGACCCTCTACTCTGAGCGTACCACTTGTGAAGCTGCTGGGACGTAAGTGTCTCGCGTGGACGCCGCTGCAGCTGCAGCTGGCCACTGCCAGACGCTCCCAACTGACCAGCTCCAGGGCGACAGCTACGACGGCTACCACCACAACCCCAACTAGCGTACCACTCACGAAGCTGCTGGGGCGTGAGAGACTCACGCGGACGTCGCTGGAGCTGCATCTGGTCACCGCCAGTAGTAGCAGTAGCAGCAGTAGCAGTAGCAGTAGCCTAGCAGTAGTAACAGAAGTAGCAGCAGTAGCAGCGCGGGCAGGGCAGGCGCGGCAGGCAGACAGGCAGGCAGGCAGGCAGATGGCGCGGCAGCGCGCGAACAAGGCAGGTGCTGACCAGTAGCGGGAAGGACAGGTTCTCGCTGGGCGAGCAGGGCCGGCGGGCGGCGGCCTGGTAGGCACACGACAGCGGCGACGGCGGGTCCGCAACAGCGGCTGCAAAGTAGGGCCACGTCAGCTGCAGGGTTGGGACCACGACAGCGGCAGGGCAGGGCCGCGGCAGCTGCTGCAGGGCGGGGCCAGGCGGGGCCGCGTCGGCGGCAGGGCGAGGCTGCGACAGCGGCAGGGCGGGGCCGCGTCAGCGGCAGGGCGGGGCCGCGTCGGCGGCAAGGCGGGGCCGCGACAGCGGCAGGGCGGGGCCGCGTTAGCGGCAGGGCGCGCCGCGACAGCGACCTGGCGGGGCCGCGTCGGCGGCAGGGCGGGGCCGCGACAGCGGCAGGTCGGGGCCGCGCCGGCGGATGTCGGGGCCGCGTCGGCGGCAGGGCGGGGCCGCGTCGGCGGCAGGGCGGGGCCGCGGCAGTGGCAGGGCGGGGCCGCGTCAGCGACCTGGCGGGGCCGCGTCGGCGGCAGGGCGGGGCCGCGTTAGAGGCAGGGCGGGGCCGCGTCAGCGGCAGGGCGGTGCCGCGACAGCGACCTGGCGGGGCCGCGTCGGCGGCAGGGCGGGGCCGCGACAGCGGCAGGGCGGGGCCGCGTCGGCGGCAGGGCGGGGCCGCGACCGCGGTAGGGCGGGGCCACGTCAGCGGCAGGGCGGGGTCGCGTCAGCGACCTGGCGGGGCGGCGTTCTGGCCTGACGGGCCTGCAGGGGCGGCTCGCGGGCCTGACGGGCCTGCAGGGGCGGCTCGTGGGCCTGACGGGCCTGCAGGGGCAGCGCGCGGGCCTTACGAGCCTGCAGGGGCGGCGCGCGGGCCTTACGGGCCTGAAGGGGCGGCGCGCTGGCCTAGGGCAGCAGTAGGCAGCGCGAGGGATGCAGGACGGCGCGCGCAGCGCAGCATGTCACAAGGCAAGGCGGGCAGGCAGGACAACATGTGGGGTAACGCGGTAACCGCAACGGTAGGTAGGCCCGAAAAAAAAGACGGTCCTATGGACCTGGTCCCCCGGGACCCCTCCTGGGCTGGCTTCTGCAAGGGCAGTTGCCACAAGGGCAAGAGCGTCAGTGGCCATCTGGGGGGACAAGTGGCGGGGACATGGAGGCAGGGAATGGTATCAGGCTAGCACCCACAGCGAGCAACAACGCGGCAGGGAATGCAGTGGCAGGTCCATCAACGCAACAACCACTGCGCCGGGATTCGCTGACTTCGGCTAGGGGGGGGGAGAGAACAACCACGGTTGCCGTCACGGCTCAACAGACCCCGCGGCGTGAAACACGCAGTGTGACGAGAGCACAAGGCATTACCTGGGGCCCGCCAAGGGTTGGCCAGGCAACGCCGATGCTGGCGCCGTGGATCCCGGCGGGAATACCGCAACAGACCGGCCGAGGCGAGCAGAACGCCGGCACCAGGGGCGGAGCTACGGCTCGCGGAACGAGGGGAGGAGGGCGAGGTGCCAGAGGGGGACGGGGCGGAAGGGGTCCAATCGTTGGCGGAAGGGTTGCGCTCGTGAGAACGGGAACGTGGCGGGAACGCCACGACCGACCGGAGCAAGCGGAGCCAGCGACGAATCAAAACGAAGATGATGATGCCAACATCGAGGAGGGGGAAGAATATATAGCTGAATCGGCGGAGCCATCTGAGGAAATCTCGTTGGAGGACGAGGAGGATGTACGCGTGGCGAGAAGGGCTGGGGAGCGAAGGAGAAACCAGAGCAGCGGGATAAACCCCCAGGCCGATAACCCACAGGGGACGAGAATTAGGAACGAGGAGGTGAATGGAGAGAGGGGAAACCCTCGGGTGGTGGGAGAGATCGGGGACGCACCCAATGAGGGACAGAGTGACTCAGGGGTCCGATCACCGTCTGACCTGGCGGACGACACTGTCATCTGGGAGCTGGCAGCCACGTGGGAGAAATACCCACTCCAAAAAGGGGACCAACCCTTCGTGGTGCGCAGAATGCCGCCCAAGATCCTGGAAAGCTACACGCTCTGCCTCCTGGCGCCACTCATTCGACTCTCGAAATATCCTGACTGCCCAGGTGCATGGGCGATCCTGCAGTATTTGCCGAGGCTGACGTTGCGTCCGGCCCCTGAACCTGTTGAAGGCAGTCGGTGGACAGCAATAGAGCTGCGCCTGCACCAGTTCCAACTCGGCATCTGGCAGCCCCTCTACACCAACGCATGTGTCATCCCCGACAACGAGAGTCCGATATGACACCAACCAGATGACGCAGGTTTATGCGCAAGGGCGGAGGGTTTGATACGTAAAGGAAACATTTCCAAGGCGGTTGCGGCGTTACGAACTACACCGCTCGCAGAAGCCACGGCTGCGACGTTGTCTGCCCTCCAAGCGAAACACCCCGCAGCTGAAACATCGCTACCGGATCTGGTTACCGGGTTCAACCGTTCGACCCTCAGTGTGTCAGCGGACGAGCTTCGCGAAATCCTCAAGAAATGCCCGAACGGGGTTGGAGCAGGCCCATCTGGCACCTGTTTCGAACACCTCAAGGATCCGGCACTGGCAAACGGGGAGGTGCTTATTCTACTCGCTAAGGTAGTGACTTACCTGTTGAGCACGTTCCAGACACAAACGACCCGCGACTTGCTGCTGCCTTCACGGTTGATCGCCCTAGAAAAGCCAGGAGGAGGCGTTCGTCCTATTGCGATAGGGGAGGCTTTACTTCGAGTCGTAGCTAAGGCAGCACTACGTGGCTTAACCGACAACATCAGAGATTTTTTCCTACCAGTGCAGTTTGGGGTGGCGATACCGGGAGGCGCAGAGTGTATCATCCACTCCGTCAGATCGTTACTAAGGGACAACGACACACGAGTAGCGCTACAGCTGGACATAGAAAACGCCTTCAACAGTGTCGAACGGGCGGCTTTCTTCAACGCTCTCTCCCAGTCCAGTTTGCTGCAGCTCATGCCCCTGGTCCGAACTCTCTATGGGGCACCGTCGTCACTCTTGGTCGACGAACGTTTAGGAGTGAACCATATCCTCTCGTCACGCGGGGTGCGTCAAGGGGACCCGCTTGGTCCACTACTCTTTGCGGCCGCGATTCAACCATGCCTGCTAAGCACGGCGACCTTCTTACCGGAAGTCGCAATAGTGGCCTACGCCGACGACATAACGATAGTGGGGCCGAAGGAGGCCTGCTACGAGGCTTTTGGGGCCATTACCAGGGAGCTGGCAACGCTCGGCCTCCGTTGCAACATCGCAAAATCGTCGGCATGGGGACAATCGCTCGCGGATGACGGCGGCACGCCACCTCCCATCGGCCTGCAGCAGATCGCAGATGGGATCCGGGTTCTAGGCAGCCCAGTCGGCTTGCCTGCCTTCTGCACCACCCAAGCACAGACACGGCTTGATGAGGCGTCGGCCCCGTTACCTCTGGTGGCGCAGCTCCACCCGCAGAGCGCAATGCTCATCCTCACGAGGAGCATATCCCACCGAATCTCCTACTTTCTGCGGACGACACCGGCGGAAGTCCTGGGGAGAGAGGGGTGGAGGGGCTGGAGTGAGACCCTGATGGCAACGGCACTAGCAGCGGCGAAGCTACGGGTACCTACAGACGAGCTGGAGAGGAGTCTGTTGTGGCGCCAGGGGACTCTGCCGGTCAGGTTGGGAGGTTTGGGGATTATTGACCCAGTCTCCGAGGCACCTGCGGCCTACATCGCCTCGGTCACGGCGGCGCAGCAGTTGCTGCGCCAGATGAACTTGCCTGAGGCCTATCTCCTGAGCAGGGCAGTCGAGCTGCTGTGCCACGATTGGACCCCTGCCCCACCCGGCATCAACCCCCTGACAACTCTGGAAGCTGGGCTACCAATAGCTGCACGGGCGGCACTACACACTTACAGGGAGCAGCCGGCGGGACAGGGGAACCTTCAACTGACCCTGTCTAGCCACATCAATGAGACGAGGGCGGCGGAGCTGCTGGCTGACACAATAGAAGACCGCCCAGGGAAGGACCGTGGGCACGCAGTACGGCTCATCAGTTTGCAAGGGGTGGGCGCGGGGGACTGGCTCCATGCCGTCCCAACGAGATCTGACCTTACTTTCGCCCCTGGTCAGTTCTCGTTGGCACTTGGCTTTCGCCTCGGCATGGCTCTTCCAGTCACAGTCACCTGCCCGTGCAAGCGCGCCAACACTGCAATCACGGACACGAGCCTGGCAAACCACCTCTTGCGGTGTGGGTACGGGGGAGATGTCGTCCGCACACACAATGCTCTAGTGTTTGCTCTGCTCCAGATGGCGAAGGAGGCCGACTTCACGGTTTTCCACGAAACCACTGCCTTTTCCCCACCGGTGCTGAGGAAGAGAGGAGACCTTGCTATTCGGGACAAGGAGTCGAATGAGACTTGGGTCACAGACGTGACAGTAACCGACCCAGTGCTGCAGTGCCGTGACAAGCGCGCCCGGAAGCCACCTGGATGGGCAGCAAGGGAAGCTTCAGAGAGGAAACACAGGATCTATGAGGGGCGGCCTGACTACGTGGGTTTCTTCGGGTTGGCGGTGGAAACATACGGTGCCCTAGCTACGGATACACAGCAGTTCATCCGCTTGTTAGCAGCCTCGACGGCGAAGAGAAGGTTCCGCCAGGGGAGGCTCACCACCACCACTGCTCGGCTCACCGCTCACTACAGGCAGCGCTTGTGGGGAGGCAAGTGCAAACACAAGCGATTTATAATAAGCAAGGACATACACTCAATGGCGGATCCTACTGCCCACTAGACACACATCACCACAATGGGGCAACCGGAGCCCGCATCTACATGCGGTGAGCTCCGAGGGCGTGAAGAATGCCCGTCAGGGAGCGCCACAGCTCCCGGACCACTAGCGTGCTTGCGCCGATCGCCGCGGCTCCTGATCCTGCGCGCAGGTGCCTCCTCAAGCCCCGGACGGCTTCGTCAAGCTGTCCCGCAGCAGCAGCGCCACCCTCCGCGGGCGCAGCCAACACGGGCGCCAGCAGCACCGCGAGCTGGTCTGCCGCGTCCAGGCAAGGGTCACGTTGGCGAGCACGGAAGGTCTCAGGAGGGATCACAGGGAGAGACGAGTGGGCCAGCACCTGAATTAGCAACAGCGCGTGGAGACTGTCAGCAAGGCGGTGGAGCTGTCCGAGGGTCGCCTCGGGAACACGTGTCTGCGGAGGCTGGAGTGCCTCCGCCAGGAACTGGAACGGCTCCTCTGCACCAACTGGGAGAGCAAACGGTGCCGCCAATGAACCGCCACCCGCGGCTACAAATTCCACTCCCGCAACGGGAGGTGGGCAGCTTTTTAGGAACACCTGCAGGTGCCGCCGCCTACCTAGCCGCCCAGCTGCAGGATATGTCCAAGCCGCTGCCTTTGATCGAACGACTAGACCCACAGATAGCATCACTCTTACTCACGCGCTGCATTTCTCGCCTCGTGGGGTACCTCACACGAACAACGCCACTGCACCTCTTAAACGACGATATATGGTCACAATGGGGCAGAGATCTACTGGCCACGCTCCTCACAGCATGCGGCATTCGCTTCCCAACGGATAACATCGAACAGAGCCGAGTATGGGAGCAGTCTTCCCTCCCACCGTCGCTGGGTGGTATTGGACTCACGGACCCTACGGTGGAAGGACGGTTCGGGTACTTGGCTAGCTTTACTCAGTCGAGCCTCTTCCTCAGTTCATTACCCCTAGAGACAGAGGTGGCCCTGATAGCGGTTCGTGATCACATGCTGCTGCCGCGAGACACCACTACTTCTTTACACCAGTGGTTGCTTGAATGTGAGACCTCGCTGCCGCAGGAGGCCAGGGAAATTCTAGACAAGGAGAGGCTGGAACCGAAGGGGTTGAAACTGCAGCACGAGCTTGGGGTGAAGGTGCAGGGAAGCAGATACGCCACACAGGTGCAGGCAACACGGGACATGAGTCTCAACCCGCTGTCAGGCCACACGCAACGGTTCTTCTCGCTGACAGGCTACGGCACGGGGGACTGGTTAACCGCCATCCCAATAGAGCACCACCGCCGAGTAGGCCCACCCCACTTCGCTAATGCAGTCCGCCACAGGCTGGGGCTCCCCTTTTCTACACCCAAAAAGTGTGACTGCTCCAAACACGTCGAAATCACTGACCCACGGCTGCCAAACCACCTCTCCCGCTGCGGGACAGGAAAGCACAGGATCAATACTCACAATGAACTACGTGACGCCTGCATTTCGATGGCGGAAGACGCTGGCTTTATAGTCCATGCGGAATCAGCGGCCTACTGCCCAGTTGACGAACAGACAGCAGACCTAACCATGCGTGATCGGAGCTCAGGGGCGGTGTACATCTGTGATGTCACTATCACCGACCCAATCAGCACCAGGGACCCGCACGCCACTAAGGGAAGGGGATGGGCGGCCAGAGAGGCGGCCGACAAAAAGATCAGCCACTATGCCAGCCGCCCTGACACAATTGGTTTTTTCCCCTTGGCAGTTGAGACATACGGGTGCCCCTGTGCCGAGGTTCCACAGTTCCTGAAGCTCTTGGCGGACACGGCTGCTAGGCGACACTTCAACGCCGGACCACGCTCATTCCATGCAGCCAGGTTCCTTCATCTCTTCAGGCAGCGGTGGTCGTGTGCCCTGCAGAGAGCTCAGTCAGTGGGTTACCTTATTAAGTCTAGTCAGGCGGCGGCGGCTGAAAATCCTGCCATGGGGGGGGTGCACTCTGAGTTTCATCTCGGGGACAGTTGTGCAGTTCTAGAGCCTCTTATGGAGGTGTAGTTTGGCAGTAGGGTGGTAGCAGAAGAAGCCTAGGTGATGTTGCACTGTGTTTTCATTTGCTTGCTTTATACCTTGCATGTGTGTACTTTCATGCACTATCAATACAAGGACCATTAGAGAGATCCATCAGCGAGCGATGAAGTTCGCGCACCACCACAGTGGTTGCGCCGATCAGGTCGACTGCAGTCGCTGCGCGCATCACACGGCGCAGACCACGGAGCGCAGTCCCAAGCTGTCCAACGCCCGCAACTCCACCCCGCGCGGGCGCAGCCAACACGGGCGCAAGGAGCTCGGCAAGCCGGTCAGCGGCATCCGAGCACTCGTCCAGAGGGCCGCCTGCCAGAGGCACGCCACGAGAAAGAGCCGCGTGGCAATACACCTGGATCAGGTGAACAGCCCGCAGACCCTCAGCGAGGCGCCACAGCTGCCCGCGTGACGCCTCGGGCACATCCGCCGAAGGACAAGGCCCAACCAGCGACTGTACTGGAAGATCAGCTGCCGGAGGATCAGGAGCAACAGGCAGCAGGGACGGATACTGCGGCGTCACTGGTACCCCGCCCGCAGTCACAAACTCCACGCCCGCCACAGGAGGAACCCACGGCAGCCGGAGGCGGTTCCCATGAGCAGCAGCTGACGTGGCGGGAGCACGAGGAGGAGGAGCGGCAGTCGAGGGAAGAAGAGGAGCGGGCGCATAGGGCGCAGGCGGAGGATGAGACACCGGCGCATGAGCGTGGCGCGGCGAATTGCTCAGGCTCGCCCGCCCGTTCCGCTCCTCGCGCATCGCGTCAGACACAACTCGGTGCAAATCAGCCATTGTCACCGGCTGATCATACACCCAGCCGCCACCGCGACCACGCCCTCCCCACCAGCCCCCTCGGCCGCCGCGTGGTGCGGCCCAGTTCGCCTGCGAACCATGGCGGCGAGGTGAATCGTGACGCCGCCGTGACGTCTCCCGCTCGTCACGTGGTGCAGGGGAATGAGGCCGATGCTGCCGACGGCCCGGGGACGAAGGACATTGGGCGGGAGGAACAGGAGCAAGGGGTGCGGGAGCAGGACCCGCCTGGACGGTCGGAGGCGGCGCTGTTGCAGCCGCAGGCGGAGGGGCAGGAGCATCCGGAGGCGACGCGCGGGCCGACTGAACCTCCGCAGAGCTCAGGCCGGCGCTGGTGGCTGGAGGTGGCTGGTACGTCGGGTCCGCACCAGCAGCAGCAGAAGGCGCCACGGCAGGCGCGACCAGTGGCGGCGAGGAGGTGCCCCCAGCAGCAGCAGACGACGCCGCAAGCATAGGCACGGACGCCGACTCCACCACGGGGACAGGCGGAACCACCGGCACAGGCGCAGGAGAGTGCGCAGGATCAGACGTCACTACAGCCCAGGGGCAGGGGCAGGACCAGACGCCGGGGCGAACGCGGGCACATGACAAGGCGCCACGCCAGGCGCAGACAACGACGCCGCGGCGGGAACGGGCGGCGCAGCAGGCGCGGAGAGAAGGCCAGCCTGAGTCATAGACGATGGCGCAGACCGAGGTGCGGGAAGTAGCGACATTCCCGCAGCAACAGGCGCTGGAGATGACACGGCAAGAGGGGCAAATGCAGCTGATGCCACGACAAAGGGCCACGGCGAGTACGAATAATACTCGTCGCCGATCGACACAGGCATCGCCAGACGGGCGAGGCGGCGGACGAGGAGGAGCGGCTGTAAGGGGAGGCGGACCTGAGAATGGCTTCCAGAGGGAAGCGCGCCGGGCCTTAACTCGAAGAGTGGTAAACACAGAAGCTGAGGAGGAGGCACGAGATCCTACGTTTATAGCTGAAATGGTGGAGGAGTCCACCACGGAAGAATCAGGGGAGTTAGAGGAGGAGGAACGAGAAGGTAGACGTCGGGCAAACCCAACACCACGCTGAGCCGCTCCAGTTCTAGCAGCTACAGGTGGCGGATTAAACCGGCCAGCACCCGACACCACCGCATCAGAGGCCCGCCAATTCTCACCTGAACAATTGGCCGAGGACACAGTGCGGTTCGGCGAAGTGGATTTATGGAACCTGACCCCCCTTCGCGACAGTCCTCATCCCCCGCTATCGCGTAAACTCCCTGCTGACATTCGTCCACTTTTCGCCACTGCATTACTGACACCCCTACTTCACCTCGCGCGTAACCCTGCGTCAGTCGCAGGCTGGCGCCTGTTACTCTTTCTCCCGCGCCTCACCCTTCGCCTCCCGTCCACGGAGAGGCCCGATTGGCCGGCGGTCAAGCGTCGGCTTCGCCAATTTAACAAAGGCGAATGGCAGCAGCTCTACGACTCGGCGGTTACCACAACCACTGGACCACACCCGCCTCGTCATACGCCAGATGCCCTGGGCAAACGGGCCAGGGCAGAAGGCCTCGCACGAAAAGGAAGTCTCCGCAGGGCGATCCTCGCCCTTGAGTCAACGCCAGCCGCCGACCCATCTGCATCCATCCTCGCCGCCCTCAGAGCCAAACACCCCCCCGCGCCACCTGGCATCATCGATTGGAACATCCCCGATTCTGTTCAAGCTGCGACGATGGATAAGGGGGACTTCATTAAAATGCTGTGCCGTTGCGAGAATGGCGTGGGAGGAGGACCGTCGGGTATGACAATTGAACACCTGCGTGATGCATCGCTGGCCAACGCGGGGGTTACCACACACCTCCACGCCCTCGTCAACACTATCCTGCGAGGCAACCTACCAGACGAGGTCTGCGCGCTGCTAACGGCCAGCCGCCTCATAGCTTTAGCTAAGCCTGACGGAGGCACGAGACCGATAGCGGTAGGGGAGTGCATATTGCGACTGGCCGCCAAGTTTGCTCTCTCAGCCCTCTCAAAGGAGTGCCATGCGCATTTCCTGCCCTTGCAATACTGCGTGTCAGTCCAGGGCGGTAGCGAAGCGATAATCCACGCTGCAAGAGCTTTCACGTGCGCTAACCCAGACGCTCTCATACTACAGGCGGACCTGGCTAACGCATTTAACTCCATCAACCGCGGTGCAATAGTCGACGCCCTTCGCGACACCGACCTCCAAGGTCTTCTCCCTCTCGTTAAAACGTCGTATAGCCGGCCGGCCCAGCTGTTCCTTGATGCGGGGTTTGGCTGCGAGGCGCTGACTAGCGAGACAGGCGTCCGACAAGGCGATTCGCTCGGCCCGCTGCTGTTTGCCGCGGGGATCCACCCCATCCTCTCAAAGACAGCCGCCTCTTACCCATCGGTTCTCTGCTTAGCATTCGCCGACGACGTCACCTTCCTCGGCCCCGCAGCCGAGTGTTCGGACGCCTTCCGCTTCTTCACGACGGGCCTGCGCGACGTGGGGCTGACCCACAATCTTGAGAAGTGCGCTGCATGGAGTGCAGCGGCTACAGATCCCCAGCAGCTGCCCCAGGGGGTCCCATTTCGCACGGAAGGACTGAGGGTGCTGGGAAGCTTCATTGGTACGACGGAAGGAGCAGCAGCCTTTTTGCGGTCTCAGCTAGAGACTATGTCGTCCCCGTTACCCCACATAGCGTGCATGGACCCACAGGTGGCAGCGCTGCTGCTAACGCGGTGCATCTCCAGGCGCATCTCATACCTTGCCCGCACCACCCCCCTGTACCTCCTTCCCGAGGCCGAGTGGTCAAGGTGGGGCCGTGCTCTGCTGTACACGCTGTTGGATGCTTGCGGGGTGCGCCACCCGAGGGGCGGGACAGAGGTTGGCCAGATCTGGGACCAAGCCTCACTTCCACCTAGCCTAGGCGGCCTGGGCCTCGCCGACCCTGCTGTGGAGGGCCGATACAGCTTCCTGGCGAGCTTTGTGCAAGCCCACACGCTGCTCGGCGGATTGGGGGGACAAGCAGGGACCACCCTGGCAGCAGCATTGGACAGCACAGAATTGGCCGACCACAGCCCCAATGAGCTACAGGGGTGGATTAAGGACTGCAGTGACAGCCTCACAGAGGAGGGGAGGGACCTGATCTCGGCGGAGAGGGCGAAACCTAAGGGCCAACTTCAGCACCGCCTAGCCCTCCTAGTCCAAGGGGGCCGGAGTGCCGCCCAGATTGCCGCTTCTAGACAGATGGAGCTGAACCCACGGCTAGGCCACACCCAGCGCCTCATGTCCCTCACGGGCTATGGTGCAGGGGACTGGCTCATGGCGATCCCCTACATGCCTTCCCTACGCCTATACCCCTGCCACTTCAAGTTCGCCCTCCATTTTAGGCTCGGCCTACCACTGTCTGTGCCCGACTGCTGTGACTGCACCAAACGGGTCCCCATCCTGGATAAGAGGCTGCCGAACCACTTCCTTAGGTGCGGTACAGGGCACGGTCGGACCAACACCCACAACGAGCTGCGCGACGAGTGCATCCGCATGGCGCAGGATGCAGGATTTGCCGTGCACAAGGAGTGCACGGCCTTTAGCCCTGTAGACAACAAGAAGGCCGACTTGGCCTTCAGGGATGGGAGCTCGGGGGCGGTCTGGCTGGCGGACATCACCATAACAAACCCCATCAGTAAGCGGGACCAGGCCGCAAGGAAGGGGAGGGGTTGGGCAGCACGGGAGGCAGCGGACAAAAAGATAGACCTCTACCACGGCAGGGCTGAGTTTGCTGAATTTTTCCCCTTGGCGGTAGAGACCTACGGCTGCCCCTGTGACGAGGTGCCCACGTTCCTGAAGCTGCTGGCGGACAAAGCTGCACGGAGAATCTTCAACGCGGACCCATCTACCTACCAGGCCGCGAAGATGCTCCACCAGTTCCGCCAGCGCTGGTCGGTCGCACTACAGAGAGCCCAGGCGGTGAGCTTTCTCACAAAGCTGAACCAGGCAGCAAGGGCAGAGAACCCCCCACTGGGGGGACCAGAGGGGGAGGTGAACCCGGGGGACTGTTTCGCAACGCTCGAGGCACCTTAGATAGGAAGGGGGGGGGGGGGGGGGGGGGGGGGGTTGGGGAGGGACTAGGGGTGTGTGTTCTGAAGGATTTGTATTGTCGTTGCTTGACCCCGTTTGCTAGTCTTCATGCTAGACTGGCCCTGCCCTAGAATATGCATGTTTGTACCGAACCACACTTATCAATACAAAGGACCGTTCGAGAGAGAGGCCTAGTCCTTAGCCTCTCCAGCCCTCTCCAGCCTAGTATAAAGGCCCTAGGATCTAGTCCTAGAGCCTCATTATTCTGTTCCGGGTTCGTTTGCTCTCCGAGCGGCTCGCGCCGGCCGCCGAAGGCGGCCGACGCTCGACAGCGCGGCCTTCGGCCGCGCGTGAGGGGACGGCAAGGGGGAAAAGGGACAAGAAACTATATTTCAACACATACAAAGATTGGCATCACCTACACCGGTCTAGGTTAACACAAGGCGACACCATGGCGCCGGAAGAGGCGGATGATGAGAAACGAGGAACACAGGAGGACGCAGTGCCATCTGGTGCGTGCCCGGGACCGCAGGAGGACGCTGACGCGGAACACGACGACTAGTGCAGACAGCACGAACAGGCGACGCAGGACGAGACGCAGGCGCACGACGCTCAGCAAGACCTCCAGTAGGACCAGCGTAGGGAGAAGGAGCAGGCAGTGGGGAGGCAGGCTCTAACTGTGACCGCGACTGGACAGGCTGTGGACACTCTAGGGGAGGAGGAGGACCAGTAGAAGGCGGGAGACCAAGAACCTGCTCAAGGAGCGGAACGAAGTACGGCCGTGGCCGCGCAGCGCCTCCAGAAACAGCAGGGACAGCACCAGGACCCCCAGCAGGAGCACCAGCGCCAGCAGCACCTCCAGCTCCAGCAGCGCCAACTCCAGCACCCTCAGAAACACCAGCCCAAGCAGTACCTCCAGCACCAGCACCCCCAGCAGCTCCAGTACCCCCAGCAGCACCAGCAGCAGGACCAACCCCAGTAGCTCCAGCAGCACCCCCAGTCCCAGCAGCTCCAGTACCGCCAGTACGAGCACCTCCAGGACCAGTGGCTCCAGCACCTCCAGCGCCGGCTGCAGGGTCAACAGCAACAGCAGCACCTCCAGCTCCAGCAGCACGACTCCAGTGCCTGGCAAACCACTCGCGCAGCTCCTGTGGAGAGAGTAGCTCCCGCCGAGACGAAGTACCCGAAGCACCCCCAGGCTCAGCACCCCCAGGCTCCGCACCCCGAGGCTCAGCACCCCCAGGCTCCGCACCCCCAGGCTCAGCACCCCCAGGCTCCGCACCCCTAGGCTCCGCACCCCCAGGCTCAGCACCCCTAGACTCAGCACCCCCAGACTCAGCACCCGCCGGCTCAGCACCCCGAGCAGCACCGGAGTCAACAGCTACCTCGACAGGCTCGACTGCGTCTACCTGGGACACACCTGACGGGGCAGGACCCTGAGGGGGGAGAGGGTCTACCGGGGGGGACCTGGCGCAAGGAAGAGCGGCGGCGGGGGGAGGGGCGCAGTGCGGTAGGGGAAGAGATGGTAGTAGTGAACCGACTCGTCAAAGGTGACGTCCTGGGAGGACAGAACACGGCGCGAGGTGGGGTGGTAAAACTACCAACCAGGCGCGTCAGGGGGGAAGCCAAGGAAGACGCAGGGAACAGCACGGGGGGACAGCTTGTCCGCAGACAAGTCGCGGACAAACGCCCGAGATCCCCAGACACGAAACGCAGACGCATCGCCAACCTTCCCGGTCCACCGCAAGGTGGGGGAGGTCTCCGGCAAGGAGACTCGGGGCTGAAGGTTGATCTGATGCGCCGCGTACTGAACCGCGAACGGCCACAGAAAATGGGGAGCAGCCGCATGGATCATGGACGTACGAGCGACGTCCATGACCATGCCAATGCGGCGCTCAGCAATCCCATTCTGCTGTGGAGAGGCCGGAAGCGTGTACGTCTGACGGATGCCCTGTGCACGGCAGAAGGCTCCCAGAAGGCCGGAGGAAAACTCCCCGCCTCTGTCAGAGTGCAGACGCAGAACAGGAAAGTCCGAGCCGAAACTCCTCCTGAGCTGGAGACGAGCTGCGCGGATCCAGTCGATCAACACCCCAGTGACGTCACCCTTGCTGCGCAAGGGGATCATCGTGGTGTAACGCGAGTAGTCGTCAACCACCAACAGGAAGTAACGCTCGTGACCCTGGCCACGGACGCGGGCGGGGCCCCACACGTCCATGTGAAGAGTCTGCAGCGGAGCCTCTGTCGGAGGAAACTCAGAGGAGTGAGGAGCGGCGCGCTGCCGCCCCTCGACGCAGGGAACGCAGGTAGGGGCAGGCCCCGGAGGAAGGGGAGGGAGGGACCGGGGGAGACCAGAGACAAGGTAACGGGAGGCCATGCCCCGGAGACGAGGCAAGGAGGGGTGACCAAGGCGGTGGTGCCAGAGGAGAGTCTGGTGGGACAGGAGACGACACGAGCAGGGAGCAGACTCAGGACCAGACCTGGACGCTGCAGCAAACACCTGACCCGACGCAGCTACCTGACCAGACTCAGCAGCTTGAGAAGGCCCAGTGGTCAGTGTGTACATGCTCGACCCCGGCTGACGGGTAAACGTGGCCAAGTGGCGGCCCGTCCGAGCACACGTACAGTGGGTCACCCGCTGACTCGCAGGAGTGAACTGGTCAACCCCCCCATCCTGTAGATCAGCTCCACTCCCCAAGTCCTGTAGATCAGCTCCACTCCCCAAGTTCGTGGAGAACGAGGGGAGGTAGAGACCTGACAGGGTACCAGAGGGGGCAGCCGGACACGGTAAGACAGTGGAGAAGTGGGCAAGGACAGGACCCCCAGAGGGGTCCGCCAGAGAGACCGCAACTGGCCGACTAAGCGGCGTGAGTGTGGTGCGGTCTCGGAAGAAGGAGCGGGAAGCACCCGAGTCAAGAGTGAAGGTGTGTACGGCCTGAGCCGACGTGGTACCTGAGAGAGCAGACTCACCAGCACCTGAGGCAGCAGACGCACTAGCACCTAGAGCAGCAGCCTCACCAGCACCTGGGGCAGTAGACGCACTAGCACCTAGAGCAGCAGCCTCACCAGCACCTAGAGCAGCAGCCTCAATGCCCGGGTCAGGCGGAACACACACGTAACAGTCACCCTCATCACTAGTAGACACAGCATACATGGCAGCAAGAATAGCATTATATTCCAGATCAAAGATAGCAACCCCCGACCTAAGCAGCTCGCCCCAGCGGGGGATCTCCGTGGCGTCAGGGAACTGGAGACGCCAAGCGTCCGTCAGGCGGCCGAAGCAGCGCTGGGTGGTGTGCGGGCCACCGCACGGCTCACCAGTGCGGTCGCCGGTATGCAGGACGTAGGCACAAGGACCAGCACCCCCGCCCCGCTGACGCGCAACGTACCACTCACGAAGCTGCTGGGGGGCGGGGTCTCACGAGCGCGCTGCTGCTGCTGGCGCTGACCACCACCGAAGCCGCCACGCTGCGCAGAGCCACCTCGACCAGCTCCACCTCCACCGCCGCCACCTCCGCCACCGCCGCCACCGCCACCTCCTCCGCTCCCACCGCCACCGCCGCCGCCGCCTCCGCCTCCACCGCCGCCACCGAAGCCCCCACCCCCGCCACCACTCCCGCCGCCACCCCCACTCCCTCCTCCGCCTCCACCGCCACCTCCACCACCCCCGCCAGCCCCTCCAGCGCCCTTGCCCCCCTTGCCCTTGCCGGTGCGGCGTCTCCCACTAGGAGCAAACGCAGCGCCGACCGACTCGGTGCCAACGAAGTCGACGGCAGCAGCAGAGGCAACAGAGGGCAGAAGGGGGGAGGGGGAGCACCCCTCAAAGAAGGGGGCACGAGGGTCACCACGAGAGGCTCCTACAGCGACTATACTCTTCTCAGCTGCTAGGAGGCGCTCCTCGAGGAGGTCAACGGTGAGTGTGGTGGGGCAAACAGAGAGGAAGTGGTCCCTGACTGGACGAAGGGAGTCAGGGAGCCGGGTGACTATGTAGTAGAGGGTGATGTACATGGGAGGGGGGTTCTTGGCGCAGAACTCAGCAGGAAGCGCAGCGCGGTAGCGGGTGTCACTAGTGCGAAGGTGCGTAATGAGGTCAGCGACTGTGGGAAAGGCGGCTAGGTCAGGGAACAGGTACGGCAGCATGAGGCGGCTACGAGCAGCAGTGGCAGGGGAAGAGTAGCGTGCAATGACAGCGTCGTACAAGGTCTTAGCACTCTTGTACTGACTAAAGTGCGCGCGCTCAGTGGACGGCAAGTGACTACGCACAGCAAGACGGGCAGCAGCATCGCGTGTGGCCCACTGTGAGCGAACAGTGCTGTCAGCATCGGCAGAAGGGGCAGGAGAGGCGCCAGACGTGAGATCGAACAGTGAGAGACCGTCTTTCCTATCGCACTGTAGGAAGAGCTGCAGATCATCGACCCAGACCTCAAAGTCAACAGCCCGACCCTCAGCATCAAAGACAAGGACAGCTAGGGGTAGCCATGACAGCAGTGGGAGCAGTAGCAGCAGTGGCAGTAGGAGCAGTAGTGGCAGCAGTGACAGCGCAGTGCGGCGACACTCTTACCAGGGCAGAGAGCCGCAAGTGGTGGGGCAGGGCCGAGGCGCACCGGCAGGGACGGGCCGAGGCGCACCAGCAGAGGCGGGCCGAGGCGCGCCGGTAGGGCCGAGGCGCACCGGCGGGTGCAGTCAGCGGCGGCGGCAGCTGCGGCCCCGAGGGAGGTGGCGGCGGCTGCTGCTGGTGACGGCTGCGGCAGCTGCGGCTTCCGCTGCAGGGACGGCGGCGGCTGCTGCTGCAGGGACGGCGGCGGCCACTGCTGTAGGGACTGCGGCGGCTGCTGCTGCAGGGGCGGCGACGGCGGGCCGTGAAGGGCGGCGACAGGGCCGCGAGAGGCCGCGAAGGGCGGCGAAGGGGCCGTGAAGGGCGGCGCGAGGGGCCGCGGAGGGCGGCGACGGGCCGTGAAGGGCGGCGCGAGGGGCCGCGGAGGGCGGCGACGGGCCGCAAGGGGCCGTAAGGGCGGCGCGAGGGGCCGTAAGGGGCCGCTAAGGGCGGCGCGAGGGGCCGTAAGGGGCCGTAAGGGGGGCCGCGCGAGGGGCCGTAAGGGGCCGCTAAGGGCGGCGCGAGGGGCCGATGGGCGGCGCGAGGGGCCGTAAGGGGCCGTAAGGGCGGCGCGAGGGGCCGTAAGGGCGGCGCGAGGGGCCGTAAGGGCGGCGCGAGGGGCCGTGAGAGGGGCCGCTAAGGGCGACGCGAAGGGGCCATGAGGGGCCGTGAGAGGGCGCGACGGTAGGGAGGGCACACGGGGCGCGACTCGGGCAGGAGCGAAGCGCGCTCCGGGCAAAATTCGTGGTGGGCCCTAGGAAGCGTTCCCACTAGGGAACCTGCTCGATACCATGATGAGAAACGAGGAATGATTGACTAGTGAAAGGGTTGGGTACAAGTACAAACCCTAGAAATATTGTACCCCATATGTGCTACCCCACTACAGCCTACATAGGCTAAGTCATATAAGTCTGACAGCGGATGCTACATCTGATCCGCGTCAAGGACGGCGAGAAGACCCGTCAGCGAGCGATGAAGCTCGCGCACCACCACAGTGGTTGCGCCGATCAGGTCGACTGCAGTCGCTGCGCGCATCACCCGGCGCAGACCACGGAGCGCAGTCCCAAGCTGTCCAACGCCCGCAACTCCACCCCGCGCGGGCGCAGCCAACACGGGCGCAAGGAGCTCGGCAAGCCTGTCAGCGGCATCCGAGCACTCGTCCAGAGGGCCGCCTACCAGAGGCACGCCACGAGAAAGAGCCGCGTGGCAATACACCTGGATCAGGTGAACAGCCCGCAGACCCTCGGAGAGACGCCAGAGCTGCCCGAGTGATGCCTCGGGCACATCCGCCGAAGGAGAAGGCCCAACCAGCGACTGTACCGGAAGATCAGCTGCCGAAGGATCAGGAGCAACAGGCAGCAGGGACGGATACGGCGGCGTCACTGGTCCCCCGCCCGCAGTCACAAACTCCACACCCGCCACAGGAGGAACCCACGGCAGCCGGAGACGGTTCCCACGAGCAGCAGCAGACGCGGCGGGAGCATGAAGAGGAGGAGCGGCAGTCGCGGGAAGAGGAGGAGCGGGCGCAGGCAGAGGATGAGACACCGGCGCAGGAGCGTGGCGCGGCGAATTGCTCAGGCTCGCCCGCCCATTCCGCTCCTCGCGCATCGCGTCGGACACAACTCGCTGCAGGTCAGCCATCATCACCGGCTGATCATACACCCAGCCGCCACCGCGACCACGCCCTCCCCACCAGCCCCCTCGGCCGCCACGGGAGGCAGCCCAGTTCGTCTGCCACGGCGGCGAGGTGAATCGTGCCGCCGCCGGGACGTCTCCCGCTCGTCACGCGGCGCAGAGGAATGGGGCCGATGCTGACGACGGCCCGGGGACGAAGGACGTTGAGCAGGAGGAACAGGAGCAAGAGGTGCGGGAGCAGTACCCGCAGGAACAGTCGGAGGCGGCACGGTTACTACCACAGGCAGAGGGGCAGGAGCATCCAGAGGCGACACGTGAGCCGACTGAACCTCCGCCGAGCTCAGGCCGGTGCTGGTGGCTGGAGGTGGCTGGTAAGTCGGGTCCGCACCAGCAGCAGCAGAAGGCGCCACGGCAGGCGCAGCCAGCGGCGGCGCGGAGGCTTCTCCAACAGCAGCAGACGACGCCGCAACCACAGGCACGGGCGCCGTCGCGCCCACGGGGACAGGTGGAACCACAGGCGCGGGCGCAGGAGCGGGCGCAGGATCAGACGCCACAGCCGGCCCAGGGGCAGGTGCAGGAGCAGACGCCGAGGCGGGCACGGGAGGGCAGGTGACGACGCGGGGGCATGACCAGCCGCCACACCAGGCGCAGACAATGGCGCCACGGCGGGAACAGGTTGCACAGCAGGCGCGAGAACAAGGCCAGCATGATTCACAGAGGACGGTGCAGATCGAGGTGCGGGAAGAGGCGACATCCCCACAACCGCGGGCGCCGGGGACGACAAGGCAGGAGGGGCAACTGCAGCCGACGCCACGACAAAGGGCCGCGGCGAGTACGAGTAATACTCGTCGCCAATTGACACAGGCATCGCAGGGTGGCCGAGGCGGCGGACGAGGAGAAGCGACTGGAAGGGGAGGCGGACCTGAGAATGGCTTCCAGAGCGAAGCATGCCGGGCCTTGACTCGAAGAGCAGAGGATAATGAAGCTGCGGAGGAGGCGAGAGATCCGACGTTTATAGCAGAGGTGGTGGAAGAGTCCACCACGGAGGAATCGGGGGAGTTAGAGGAGGAGGAACGGGAAGGTAGGCGGCGGGCAAACCCAACACCACGCCGAGCCGCTCCAATTCCAATTCCAGTAGCACCGGATGGCGAATTACACCGGCCGGTACCAGACACCACCGCATCAGAGGCCCGCCAATTCTCGCCTGAACAATTGGCAGAGGATTTGGGGCGGTTCGGCGAAGTGGCGTTATGGGACCTGACCCCTTTACGCGACAGTCGTCAGCCCCTGCTTTCGCGTAAACTCCCTGCTGACATTCGCACGCTTTTCGCCACAGCCCTCCTGACACCCCTCCTTCACCTCGCGCGCAACCCCGCGTCAGTCGCAGGCTGACGTCTGTTACTTTTTCTCCCGCGCCTCACCCTTCGCCTCCCGTCAACGGAGAAGCCCGATTGGCCGGCGGTCAAGCGTCGGCTTCGCCAGTTTACCAAAGGCGAATGGAAGCAGCTTTACGACTCGGCTGTTACCGCAATCACTGGACCACAGCCGCCTCGCCACACGCCAGATGCCCTTGGCAAACGTGCCAGGGCAGAAGGCCTTGCACGAAAAGGAAGCCTTCGCAGGGCGATCCTGGCCCTCGAGTCAACGCCGGTCGCCGACCCATCCGCACCCATCCTCGCTGCCCTCAAAGCAAAACACCCCCCCGCGCCACCTGGTATCATCGATTGGAACATCCCCGATATAGTTCAAGCGGCGTCGATCAAAAAAGGAGATTTTATTAAATTGCTGTGCCGTTGTGAGAACGGGGTGGGAGGAGGACCGTCGGGTATGACATTTGAACACCTGCGTGATGCATCACTCGCCAACGCGGGGGTTACCACACACCTCCACGCCCTCGTCAACACAATTCTGGGAGGCAAACTGCCTGACGAGGTCTGCTCGTTACTAACAACCAGCCGTCTCATAGCTCTAGCCAAGCCTGACGGAGGAACTAGACCGATAGCGGTAGGCGAGTGTATCTTACGATTAGCCGCCAAGTCCGCCCTCTCAGCCCTCTCTCAAGTCTGCCGTGCACATTTCCTCCCGTTACAGTACTGCGTGGCCGTCCAGGGCGGCAGCGAAGCGATTATACATGCCGCGAGGGCCTTCACTTACGCAAACCCCGGAACGCTTATCTTGCAAGCCGACCTCGCGAACGCCTTTAACTCGATAAGCCGCGCAGCAGCAGTCAGTGCACTCCGCGGCACCGACCTCGAAGGCCTTATTCCCCTTGTCAAAGCATACTATAGCAGGCCGGCCCAGTTGTTCCTTGACGCAGGGTTTGGTTGCGAGGCATTAACCAGCGAGACAGGCGTAAGACAGGGGGATCCGCTCGGCACGCTGCTGTTCGCCGCAGGGATCCACCCTATCCTCACCAAGACAGCAGCAGCCTTCCCTACGGTTTTATGCCTAGCTTTCGCCGACGACGTCACCTTCCTGGGCCCTGCTGCCGACTGTTCCGACGCTTTCCGTCACTTCACGGCTGGCCTGCACGACGTGGGGCTGACCCACAACCCAGGGAAGTGCGCTGCATGGAGCGCAGCAGCAATAGACCCCCGGCATCTGCCCGATGGCGTCCCGCTAAGCACGGAAGGGCTGAGAGTGCTGGGAAGCTTCATTGGCACGACTGATGGAGCAGCAGCCTTTCTACGATCACAGCTCGAGACGCTGTCGTCCCCGCTGCCCCACTTAGCAAAAATGGACCCCCAAGTAGCGGCACTACTCCTAACACGGTGTATCTCCAGGCGCATTTCCTACCTAGCCCGCACCACACCCCTTTACCTGCTACCCGAGGCGGAATGGTCACGGTGGGGCCGGGCGTTGCTGTACACTCTTTTAGACGCCTGCGGGGTGCGCCACCCAAGGGGAGAGACAGAGGACGAACGTATCTGGGACCAAGCCTCACTCACACCAAGCCTCGGCGGCCTGGGCCTCGCCAGCCCAGCAGTAGAGGGCCGGTACAGTTTCCTGGCAAGCTTTGTGCAGGCACACACACTCCTCAACCAGCTAGAGGGACAGGCAGGGGCCAATTTGACAGCGGCATTAGACACCTCCGCAGCAGCCGACCACCGCCCCAACGAGCTGCAGAGGTGGATCGGGGACTGCAGGGACAGCCTCACGCAGGAGGCGAGGGACCTCATCTCGGCGGAGCAGGCAAAACCCAAGGGCCAGCTGCAACACCGCCTCGCTCTCCTAGTCCAAGGGGGCCGGAGTGCAGCCCAGATTGCCGCATCTAGACAGATGGAGTTGAACCCTCGGCTAGGCCACACCCAGCGCCTCATCTCCCTCACGGGCTACGAGGCAGGGAACTGGCTCATGGCGATTCCCTTCATGCCCTCCCTCCGCCTGTACCCCTGCCACTTCACGTTCGCCCTCCAGTTTAGGCTCGGCCTGCCTTTCTCTGTGCCCGACTGCTGTGACTGCACCAAACGGGTCCCCATCCTGGATAAGAGGCTGCCGAACCACTTGCTTAGGTGTGGTACAGGGCACGGCCAGACCAACACCCACAACGAGCTGCGCGACGAGTGCATCCGCATGGCGCAGGACGCAGGATTTGCAGTGCACAAGGAGTGCACTGCCTTTAGCCCCGTGGACAACAAGAAGGCCGACTTGGCCTTCAGGGATGGGAGCTCGGGGGCGGTATGGCTGGCGGACATCACCATAACAGAAGCGGAAGAAGCCTCACAGAGGAAGCACCGACTCTATGAAGGGCGCCCGAGCTACGCGGGGTTTTTTGGGCTTGCGGTTGAGACGTATGGGGCTATGGCGGCTGACACAGTCCAATTTCTACGCATGCTAGCCACCCACGCGGCAAAGACCAAGTTCAGGAAAGGGCGGCTTACAACTACCGCTGCTCGGCTCAACGCGCATTACCGCCAGAGATGGTCGGTGATGCTGCAGCGGAGCCAGGCAATCTCCCTCCTGACCAAGTCCAACCGCGCAGCGGAAGCAGCATTCCCACAGGCCGCGGGGGACCCGTGGGCTCCACGGATGGGGGACCTCTGGCAGATGATAGAGGATGAGTATGAGGAGAGAGAGGCCCCTGCCATCTCGTCGCCTAGCGCCACAGGCATCTCGGGCCGGACGAGGCGGAGGTCGCAGAGGCACAGCGGGACGGGGAGGAGGACCCGAGAACGGTTTCCAGAGAGCGGCAGGGCGGGCTTTAAAACGGGCTTATGACGAGGAGGCGAGAGACCCTACCTATATAGCACAAGCAGCAGCTGAATCAACAACGGAGGAATCAGGAGGGGTTGACGAGGAGGAAGCAGAAGGACACCGCCGAGCAAACCCAACACCAAGCCGGGCCGCATGCAGGCCACCCACGGGTGGGGGGGAGCAGGACCCACTGGCACCGGACACCACCGCGCCGCCCCCACAAACCCGCCAATTCTCGCCTGAGCAACTGGCGAGGGACGATGGGCGGTTCGACGAAATTGGAAATTGGGATCTGTCCCCCCTAGGCGACAGTCGTCAGCCCCCACTGTCGCGAAAACTCCCCGCTGACATTCGCCCCCTTTTCGCATCGGCCCTTCTGACACCACTGCTCCGCCTCGCGCGTTACCCTGACTCAGTCGCAGGATGGCGTCTGTTACTTTTTCTCCCGCGCCTAACACTTCGCCTGCCCTCAACGGAGAAGCCCGATTGGCCAGCTGTGAAGCAGCGACTGCGCCAATTTCTCAAGGGCGAATGGACGCAGCTCTACGAGTCCGCAGCAGCCGCGATCAATAGGCCACAACCGCCACGTCACACACCTGACGACCAGGGCAGGCGCGCCAGAGCAGAGGGCCTCACACGCAAGGGAAGCTTACGAAGAGCGATCCTTGCCCTGGAGTCAACACCGGTCGCTGACCCATCAGCTGACACGCTGGCAGCCCTCAAAGCTAAGCACCCCCAAGCGCCACCTGGACTCATCGATTGGACCATCCCCGATACAGTGCAGCCCGCCTCCATTGACTGTGGCGCATTCGTAAAAATAGTATGCCGGTGTGAAAATGGAGTGGGAGGCAGACCTTCTGGAATGACCTTTGAGCACCTGAGGGACGCTGCCATCGCAAACAGTGGGGTTACCACACACCTGCACGCGCTCGTCAACACAATCCTAAGGGGCAATCTCCCAGACGAGATCTGCTCGCTCCTTACCGCCTCGCACCTCATCGCCTTAGCTAAGCCTGGGGGAGGCACTCGCCCCATCGCAGTAGGCGAGTGCATCTTACGCATCGCCGCGAAATCAGCACTCGCGTCGTTATCGGAAGCATGCTGGGCCCACTTCCTCCCACTCCAGTACTGCGTATCGGTCCAGGGCGGCAGTGAGGCGATCATTCACGCCGCGAGAACTTTCACACACGCGAATCCAGAGGCGCTGATTCTACAGGCGGATTTAGCGAACGCCTTCAACTCCATTAGCCGCGCAGCAATAGTAGACGCACTACGAGGCTCGGCGCTGCAGGGCATTATACCGCTCACCAGGATATCGTACGGCAAACCGGCCCAGCTTTTCCTAGATGCTGGGTTTGAATGCGAGCCGCTCATTAGCGAGACCGGTGTGCGTCAAGGGGATCCGCTCGGCCCGCTACTCTTCGCCGCCGGGATTCATCCCGCCCTCACCAAAACCGCAGCGGCCTTCCCCTCCGTGATGTGCCTGGCCTTTGCTGACGACGTTACATTCTTGGGCGAGCCGCTGGACTGTTCGAAGGCCTTCTGCCACTTCACAGAGGGCCTGCGCGACGTGGGGTTGCGCCACAACCCAGAGAAATGCGCGGCGTGGAGCGCAGCGGCGGTCGATCCTCAGGTGCTGCCGCAGGGAGTCCCATTCTGTGAGGAGGGCCTGCGGGTGTTGGGGAGTTTCATCGGATCACAGGAAGGTGCAGCGGCTTTCCTACGCTCGCAACTCGAGTCCATGTCGACCCCACTGCCGCACCTCTCAAAAATGGACCCCCAAGTAACCTCACTGCTACTGACGCGGTGCATTTCCAGGCGCATATCCTACCTCGCCTGCACAACCCCACTCTACCTGTTGCCCGAAGCCGAATGGACCAGGTGGGGCCGGGCCCTGCTACACGCCCTTCTTGACGCATGTGGGGTGCGCCACCCACGGGGAGAGACGGAGGCCGGGCGGATATGGGACCAGGCATCACTCCCGCCAAGCCTAGGTGGGCTAGGCCTTGCAGACCCAGTGGTGGAGGGCCGGTACAGCTTCCTGGCCAGCCTCGTACAAGCGCACTCCCTCCTCAGCCCCCTCCCGGGCCCGGCGGGGTCTCACCTCACGGCAGCACTACACAGCCCTGAAGCGGCGGACCCGAGCCCGAACGAACTGCAGAGGTGGATCAACGACTGCAGAGAGAGCCTAACACAGGAATCAAGGGACCTGATTGCCTCCGAACTAGCCAAACCCGCAGGCCAGCTTCAACACCGACTGGCACTGATAGTCCAAGGCAGTAGGAGTGCCGCGCAGATCACTGCCTCTAGACAAATGGAGCTGAACCCCCTGGCGGGCCACACACAGCGCCTCATCTCACTCACGGGCTACGGGGCAGGGGACTGGCTACTCGCCATCCCCTACATGCCCGCCCTACGGCTCTGCCCCGAACACTTCACCTTCGCCCTCCAGTTCCGGCTCGGCCTGCCCATGTCCGTGCCCAAGTGCTGTGACTGTGACAAGCGGGTTGCTATCCTTGACAAGAGGCTGCCGAACCACCTGCTGCGCTGCGGTACGGGACACGATCGGACCAACACCCACAACGAGCTCCGCGACGAGTGCATCCGCATGGCGCAGGATGCCGGGTTCGCGGTGCACAAGGAGTGCACTGCCTTCAGCCCAGTAGATAACAAGAAGGCCGATTTGGCCTTCCGAGATCGGACCTCGGGGGCGGTATGGCTGGCGGACGTAACGATCACCGAGAGAGAGAGAGAGAGAGAGAGAGAGAGAGAGAGAGAGAGAGAGAGGCACCTTGCCTCTGCCCTCTCCCTTAGCCCTCTGCCCTCTCGGTTCCCTAGTATAAGAGGCCCCTCTTGGCCTCTTGCCTCTCATTATTCAGTGGTGTGGCTGAATTTTTCGCTCGCGTCGTCCGCCTTCGGCGGCCGACGCTCGACAGCGCGGCCTTCGGCCGCGCGCGAGGGACGGCAAGGGAGAAGCAAACAAGCAACTATCGCCAAGACATACATCGGATGAGAACAACTACCTCTACCTAAGACATTCATGGATCAATCCGGAGCGGATGCTACATCCGATCCGCCTGCAGGGCATGCAGAATGCCCGTCATCGTCTGCCACACCGAGCGGACCACCAGAATGGTGGCGCCAATCGCGTCGGCTCCGGAATCTGCCCGCAGGTACCTCCGTAAGTCCCGCACAGCCGCGTCCAATTGCCCCACAGCCCCAACGCCTCCCCGCACGGGCGCGGCCAACACAGGCGCTAGGAGGAGGGCAACTTGGTCGGCCGCGTCAAGACAATCGTCCCGCGGGCCGTCAAGCAGAGATTCCGCCGGAACAGGCGGAAGAGACCCGTGCGCCAGCGACTGCACAAGCAGGAGCGCACGGAGGCTCTCTGAGAGCCTCCATAACTGGCCGAGCGTCGCCTCCGGAACCTCGGCGCGCGGGGGAAGGAGCTCCTCCGCCAGAGAAGGGAGCTGTAGTTGAGGAAGTCCAGACCCACCACCACGAGCAGGGGCCGAGGGTGACGGCATTGACACCGCGGGCGTCGGGGCAACCACGGGGCGAGCCACCGGAAGGGGAGCAGATGGCGCGGGAGCTGCACGTCGCGAGCTGTTCTGACTCGCCGGGCCGGCCTGACCGTCGCGAAACGCATCAGTCACAATCTGCCGCACGTCCGCGATTGTTGCTGGCGCGTCCAGCCACCCGCCACGCCCGCGACCGCGACCTCCCCTCCAACCACCCTGGTGCGCATGCCAGTTCGCCTGCGGCTGCCGTCGGCGAGGGGAATCACGCCGTCGACGAGACACACCCCGCTCATCTTGGGGGGAGGGCGAATGCGGACGGGAGTTACCCTGCTGCACAGCCGGAGGAAGGGCAGGGGCAGACGCGGAAGCCGCGGGGAGAGGAGGGGCAGACTCCCCGCCCGGTGCACCAAGGGACGCAGCAGGAGACACCACAGGCAGCCCCACAGGCACAGGAGGAGGCGCCACGCCAGACGCAGGTGCCACTCCAGCAACAGCCGCCGTCTCAGCAGGTGACGGCAACACCGGAACGTGAGGCGCGGGAGAGGGCGCCGCGCCAGGAGCAGGGAGAGGCGCCACGTCAGCCGCAGGCACCAGAACGAAGGCAGGCACAGGCGCCGGCGCCGCCACGCGCGGTTGGACGGCCACACCCGCCGACTCTCGTCCAGAGTCGACTACCGTGGAGCTCGCGTGAGCAGGAGACCCCGCGGCTGACATCGCGGCAACAGGAGCCACCGGAGCCGACAGCGCCGGCGATGCAAGCGCAGCCAACGCCACGCCAAAGGGCCGCGGCGAATACGGCACTGGGGATCCGCCACCAACAGCCACAGGCTTCGCGAGGTGGCCGAGGCGGGCGACGGAGAGCGGCGGGGAGAGGGCGAGGTCGGGAGAACGGCTTCCAGCGGGCGGTGAGGCTAGCTTTAACAGAGGCGGATGACACCAACGCAGCTGAGGATGAAGCAGAAGAGGCGCGTGATCCCACCTTTATCGCCCAGCCAGCAGTGGAATCTACCACAGAAGGAAGTGGTGGGGATGAAGGGGACGCTGCCCCAGGAGCTGAGAGTCGAGCCAATGTTGCAACACCTCCCCGAGCCGCATCTGCACAAATTAGAATTGGGGGGGAAGCTCACCGCCACGCACCACTCACCACCACACAGCCAGCACAACCCCGCCAATTCTCGCCCGAACAGCTGGCGAAGGACACCACACGCTTCGGCGAAATCCAAAACTGGGACCTGACACCCCTTCGCGACTCTCGTCAGCCCCCCCTAAGCCGCAAGATCCCGCACGATATCCGCGCCAGTTTCGCAATGGCGATCCTGACACCATTGCTACACCTCTCGCGTAACCCTGACTCAGTGCCAGGGTGGCGACTGTTGCTCTTCATTCCCCGCCTGATTCTTCGCCAGGCGAAGCCAGAGAAGCCTGATTGGCCGACGGTGAAGCTGCGACTTCGCCAATTCTTCAAAGGCGAATGGAACCAGCTGTATGAGGCAGCGGTGTCAGCAATCGATACGCCGCCCCTGCCACGTCACCAACCTGATGCCCAAGGCAAGCGGGCCAGAGCTGAAGGCCTTGTTCGTAAAGGCAGCTTACGTAGGGCAATCCTAGCCCTGGAATCTACACCCGTGACAGATCCAACGCCCGAAACACTCGACTCACTCAAGGCCAAGCACCCCCCTGCGCCACCTGGATACATCGACTGGACACCCCCAGACCAAACCAAAGTGCCGACCATCACCAAAGCGGCCTTCGCGAAGCTCCTGTGTCGCTGCGAAAACGGGGTGGGTGGAGGACCGTCAGGGATGACCTTTGAACACCTCAGGGATGCGACCATCGTCAACGCAGCTGTTACCACCCATCTCCATGCTCTCGTTAGCACCATTCTCCAAGGGCCACTCCCCGTGGAGGTGTGCTCCTTACTCACTGCATCTCGACTCATCGCCCTCGCTAAGCCGGAAGGGGGTACTCGCCCCATAGCAGAAGGGGAGTGCATCTTACACCTCGCGGCGAAATCAGCGCTATATGCGCTAGCGGACGAGGCACGCCACCACTTCCTCCCGTTACAGTACTGTGTCGCCGTTCAGGGGGGTAGCGAGGCGATAATCCATGCCGCCCGTTCGTATTTGAGCACGCATAGCAGGGCCATGATTTTACAGGCGGACCTCTCGAACGCTTTCAATAGCATTAGCCGCGAGGCGATAGTGGCGGGCCTACGCGACACCGCGCTGCAAGGGATCCTGCCCCTAGTCCGAATCTCTTACGGCGCGCCGTCCGAGCTTTTTCTCGACGCTGGATTTAATAGCCCTCCGCTAACCAGTGTCACGGGGGTACGTCAAGGCGATCCACTCGGGCCGCTGCTCTTCGCGGCAGGTATTCACCCGGCTCTTGCCGCGACAGCAGCCTCCTTCCCGACCGTGCTCTGCCTCGCATTTGCTGACGACGTCACGTTCTTGGGGGAAGCAGCGGAGTGCACGGCGGCGTTCAACCACTTCACTAGCAGCCTGAGAGACATGGGGCTGAGACACAACGCAGGGAAGTGCGCGGCGTGGAGCACAGAGGAACCACCGGAGGGGTCCTTGCCAGCTGGGGTCCCATTCTGCCCGAACGGTCTGCGGGTGTTGGGCAGCTTCATTGGCGCGCCAGAAGGAGCAGCCGCCTTTATCCGAGCGCAGCTGCAGGCAATGACGACTCCCCTCCCGCAGATATCCGACCTCGACCCGCAAACAGCGTCGTTGCTGCTGACGAGGTGCATTTCGAGGCGGATGTCTTATCTCGCTCGCACCACCCCACTCAGCCTACTGCCAGAGGAAGAATGGTCACGATGGGGCGAGGCGCTGCTCCACACTCTGCTAGACGCCTGCGGCGTGCGGCATCCAAGGGGGGAAGCAGAGGGGAGACGTGTGTGGGACCAGGCCTCCCTCCCCCCAAGCCTGGGGGGCCTGGGGCTCGCAGACCCAGCGGTGGAAGGACGGTACAGTTACCTGGCAAGTTTCGTCCAGGCCCATGAACTCCTTGCCTCCCTGCCCGGCCCTGCCGGGGCCCACCTCTCTACCGCGCTGAACTGGACAGAGGAGGTGGATCCGGACCCGAACCAACTGCAAGCCTGGCTCGGGGAGTGCAGGGCAAGCCTCACACAGGAGGGACGTGACCTGCTGGTGGCAGAAATGGCAGCGCCCAAGGGACAGCTGCAGCACCGACTCGCCCTCCTGGTCCAGGGGGGGCGCAGCGCCGCACAAGTAGCAGCATCGCGGCACATAGAGCCGAACCACCTATGCGGCCACACGCAGCGGCTCCTGTCCCTCACAGGCTATGGTGCAGGGGACTGGCTGATAGCCATCCCCTACATGTCCTCCCTCCGCCTCAACCCCGAACACTTCTCGTTTGCCCTCCAGTTCCGCCTAGGACTGCCTCTCCCCGTCCCTGACAACTGTGACTGCACCAAGAGAGTCGCCACTGCAGACAAGCGCCTCCCCAACCACCTCCTCCGCTGCGGCACAGGGCACGGGCGGACCAACACACACAACGAGCTGCGGGACGAATGTGTGAGGATGGCGCAGGACGCGGGGTTCATCGTGCACAAGGAGAGCACGGCGTTTAGCCCGGTCGACAACAAGAAGGCCGACCTGGCCATGCAGGATCAAAGCAGTGGGGCGGTGTGGCTAGGCGACATCACCATCACCGACCCCATCAGCAAGAGGGACGAGACGGCAAGGAATGGAAGGGGTTGGGCAGCAAGGGAGGCGGCGGACAAGAAAATAGGGCTATACCACGGCAGGGCAGAATTTGCGGGCTTTTACCCCCTGGCAGTCGAGACCTATGGCTGCCCATGTGACGAGGTGCAGGCCTTCCTGAAGCACCTGGCGGACAGAGCAGCACGCTTGCACTTCAACGCGGACCCCTCAACCTACCAGGCCGCCAAGCTGCTGCACCAGTTCCGCCAGCGGTGGTCGGTTGCCCTGCAGAGGGCACAGGCCGTGAGCTTCCTCATCAAGATGAACCAGGCAGCCCAGATAGAAAACCCAGACCTAGGGGGACCAGAGGGGGTCCTGGACCCAGGGGATTGCTTTGCAACCCTAGAGCCGTGCAATGGTAGTGAGTAGACGTCTTGGGCAGCCATATGTCTGACGCCCTGGCGATTAGCCACTATACCAACCTGCCTTGGAAATATTAGCCTTGGTACTATAGACGGTGTAGACCCCCTGGCGATTAGCCACTATACCAACCTGCCTGACACCGTCAGCTTCTTCCCCCTGGCGGTTGAGACATATGGCTGCCCTTGTGCCGAAGTCCCGAAGTTTCTGAAGCTTCTGGCGGACACAGCTGCTAGGCGTCATTTCAACGCCTTACCAACCTCCTACCATGCAGCTAGGTTCCTCCACCTCTTCAGGCAACGCTGGTCGGTGGCGCTACAACGGGCACAGTCCGTCGGATACATCATTAAGACCTGCTAGGCGGCCGTAGCAGAGAACCCCCCGGTGGGAGGGGTCCGGTCCGAGCTTCACCTTGGGGATTGTTGTGTTGTGTTGGAACCTCTCATGGAGGTGTAGATAGGCACAATGGGTCTGGCTAGCTAGTAGTAAATCCCTTGTTCTAGGCTGGATACTTGCATGTGTGTACCTCTTTGACATATCAATACAAGGACCATTAGAGAGAGAGAGAGAGAGAGAAGCAGTGGAGCAGTTTACATCTGTGACGTCACTGTCACCGACCCTATTAGCACTAGGGACCCTGAGGCTCAAAAAGGCAGGGGGTGGGCGGCACGAGAGCAGGCCGACAAGAAGATCAAGCATTATGCCAACCACCCGGAGACGGTTGGCTTCTTCCCCCTGGCAGTGGACACGTACGGCTGCCCATGCGCTGAGGTTCCCGTATTCCTCAAGCTCCTGGCAAACTCGGCGGCTCGGCGGCACTTCAACGCCGACTCCAAATCATTCTATGCCGCCAAGTTCTTGCACCAGTTCCGGCAGCGTTGGTCAGTGGCCCTGCAACGGGCCCAATCCGTGGGGCTTCTAATGAAGTTGGGTGAGGCGACGGCGGCTGAGAACCCTCCGGTGGGGGGCATTGGGCATGAGCTGCACCTAGGGGACTGTTTTGCAGTGGTGGAACCAATCCTGGAGACCTAGAGTGGGGCAGTAGGGCGGGGGGGAGCAGTAGAGGCTTAGGTGATGTTGCATTGTGTTTTCATTTGCTTACTTTCTGCCTTGCATGTGTGTACCTTCAGTTCAGCGTTCATTTGCTCTCCTAACCGAGCGGCTCGCGCAGGCCGCCTTCGGCGGCCGACGCTCGACAGCGCGGCCTCCGGCCGCGCGTGAGGGGACGGCAAGCAAAACGACAAACAGTTGCTCATACTAGGGGACATTACACGCATGGCAAGTCCTACGGCAAACTAGCAGGAAGCACGGAATCATGGGGCAGTCGGAGCCCGCATCTACATGCGGTGAGCTCCAAGGGCGTGAAGAACGCCCGTCAGGGAGCGCCACAGCTCCCGTACCACAAGCGTACTTGCGCCGATCGCCGCGGCTCCGGATCCTGCGCGCAAGTGCCTCCTCAAGCCCCGGACAGCATCGTCAAGCTGTCCCGCAGCAGCAGCGCCACCCTCCGCGGGCGCAGCCAACACGGGCGCCAGCAGCGACGCGAGCTGGTCCGCCGCGTCCAAGCACGTGTCACGCTGGCGGCTGCGGAAAGTCTCTTCAGGAATCACGGGGAGGGACGAGTGAGCAAGAACTTGAATCAGAAGCAACGCGTGGAGGCTCTCCGCGAGCCGGTGGAGCTGGCCAAGAGTTGCCTCCGGAACACGCGTCTGCGGAGGCTGCAGCGCCTCCGTCAGAAATAGCAGCGGCGCATCAGCAGCAATGTGGTGGGAATGCAGAGCCGCAGCGCCATCCCCCGCGGCAACAAACTCCACCCCCGCAACAGGCGGAACCGGTGGCAAATGCAGACGAGAGCCGGGAGCAGGCGCCGAGACAGAAGGAGATGGAGCTGACGGGGCGAGGACGGGAGGAGGAAATGCAGCAGCCGGCGGAGGGGCCACGGGAGGCTCAGGCTGACGAGGAGCCGCAGGCACCGGCGCGGCCCGCAGCGAACTGCTCTGACTCTGCGCCGCCCTCTCCTTGCGCACGGCCCGCGACACCTTTCGCTGGAGATCCGCCATTGTCACGGGCGGACGATATCTCCCTCCACCACCACGCCCGTGGGGGCCCCTCCAACCCCCATTGCCGCCGTGGTGAGCAGGCCACTGGGCCTGCTGCTGGTAGCGCCGAGGGGAGTTGCGCCGGCGCCGTGACGTCTCCCGCTCCTGTTGGGGCGCGGGAGAATGGGGGCGGGATAGGCGGCAGTCCGGCGACGGGGGACGAGACGGCTGCACTACAGGGGCCGCCGACAGCAGAGCAGGAGCCACCGGGTCCGCGCCAGGAAGCGCAACCATCGGAGCCGGGTCGACAGTGGTGGCGGACGCCGCCTTCGGGGAAGAAGCAGACGCCGGCGCAGGCACGTCGGGGACAGAAGCGGCCGGTGCAACGAGTGCGCCAACAGCAGGACCGGAGCGAGCTGCAGCCTCCCCAGCAGGCGCAGACGCCACCGGCGCAACCACGGGAGCCGGGTGCTCAGGAGCAGGAGCAGCAGGCGGGGCGGGCGGAGCCTCAACAGGAGCAGACGGGCCAGCCTCGCCCACGCCAAGGGGAGCCGCGGGTGCGGGGGGAAGAATCCTTTCAGCGTCTGCTGACGCGTGCTTCGGAGCCGGCGGTAGAGGAGGCTTCGGGGCCGTGGTCGCCTTTTCGGGCCCCGACTGAGGCCTGGCGACGACAGCCGACCAGGCGGCAGCGCGCTCTGGCGACGGCTCGTCAGCACTAGCAATCACCATCTCAAGCGCGGGGAAGCCGAGGGACAGAACGGCAAACGGCAAGCGGGGTTGGCGGAGGCCCAGAGAATGGATACCAGGCAGCGGCAAGAGCGGCTTTAACCAACTGGGATACGACTAATGAGGAAGACGAGCGGCTGGATCCCTCTTATAGAGAAGAAGCAGCACCAGATAGCGAGGGCGAAGAGACGGAGGAAGAGGAAGACGGGGCGAGGGAGAACACTGGCAGAATGGATGCAGTGGAGGAGCAAGCACGCTTGGACACGCCTCAGGAGACACGCCCACCACTCGATGCCGATCGGACGGAGGAACTTCCAACCTTCTCTTCCAGGGCGCGAGAGAGTCGTCCAAGAGGAAATCGGCAAGCGAACATTGGGATTGCGACGCGCTCAGCCGCTTCGAACCCCCGCTATTTTTCGCCTGACGAACTGGCGAAGCGAACAGACCTGTTCGCTGCCATCGGTACTTGGGACATCGCGGTTCTGTGCGACAGTCGTCAGCCATCGCTGTCGCGGCGCTTACCGCCAAATCTGTGTCAGCTGTTCTCGCTGGCGTTACTGACGCCGTTACTGCACCTCTCGCGAAACCCCGAGTCAGAGGCAGGATGGCGCCTGCTGTTATTTCTCCCGCGCCTAACCCTTCGTCAGACCTCGCCACAACGGCCGGATTGGCCAAAAATCAAAGCCCGTCTCCGAGCCTTCCAGCGTGGCGAATGGGAGCAACTGTACCTGGACGCGGTTGACGCAGTCAACGTGCCACCTCTGCCGCGGCACCGGCCCGATGCGACAGGTGTGATCAGCCGGGCCGAGGGTCTGGCGAAACGTGGCAGTCTTCGACGGGCCGTCCTCGCCCTGGAGTCAACCCCCGTCTGCACCCCCAGCCCCGAAATTCTGGAGGAGCTGCGTCAAAAGCACCCACCAGCAGCAAGCGAAGAGGTGACCTGGCCGACACCGCGTGAGTCAACACTTTCAATCGCCCACGCGGATTTCGCCAAGATGTTGGGCAGATGCGAAAATGGAGTTGGAGCCGGGCCTTCTGGGATGACATTTGAGCACTTGCGCGACGCGTCTATCACAAATGCGTCGGTCCGAACCCATCTGCACGCCTTGGTTAACACCATCCTGGGAGGAAATTTGCCAGGCTCGGTGGCGAACCTCCTGACCGCATCACGCCTCATTGCTCTGGCCAAGCCGAGGGGTGGTGCTCGGCCAATCGCGATCGGCGAGTGCTTGACAAGGCTGGCAGCCAAGGCTGCCCTGACAGTGATGGGCGAAGCTGCCCGCGAGTTCTTCCTCCCCCTATAGTACGGCGTGGCAGTGCCAGGTGGCGCCGAGACCGTAATCCATGCGGCCAGAGCTTTCCTGGACTCCCACCCCACCAGCCTGGTTTTGCAAGCGGACATCAAGAACGCTTTCAACAGTATTTCGCGACAGGCCATCGCCACTGCGTTACACGCCCCCGAACTCTCGCCACTCCTGCCGCTCGTCAGACTGACCTACGGTAACCCGTCACAGCTGTACCTGGATTCCAACTACAACTCCGAACCACTGCATAGCGAACGCGGGGTCCGCCAGGGGGACCCACTTGGCCCGCTACTGTTTGCGGCGGGGATACATGCCACGCTTCGCGACACTGCAGACACTCACGCTGGTGTACTTTGTTTGGCGTACGCGGACGACGTGACATTCATAGGGGGACATTGAAGACACTGTAGCAGCATTTACCCATTTCACGAGCAAGCTGTTGCTCCTGGGACTCGAGCACAATCCACAAAAGTGCGCAGCCTGGAGCTCGAACGCAGTCCAAGCAGCCCACCTACCTCCGGGGGTGCCGTTCTCCAAGGACGGTGTGCAACTACTAGGCAGCTTCATGGGGCCTGATAGCGGCGCGGCGACTTTCCTAGCAGGTCAGCTGGACGACATGGCGAAGCCGCTAACACTCATCGAACGGACGGACCCACAGGTTGCGGCACTACTCATCACACGCTGCATTTCGAGGCGGGTCGCATACCTCACACGGACGACGCCTCTTAACCTACTCCCCCGCGACAGATGGAGCCAGTGGGGTATGGACCTGCTCACCACGCTTCTTACCGCTTGTGACATTCGCACGCCGACCTGCAGGACGGAGAAAACACGCGTCTGGGAGCAGGCTTCGTTACCCCCATCGCTAGGAGGTCTCGGTATCACGAATCCCCTCGTAGAGGGGGTTTACGGCTTCGCGGCGAGCTTTACCCAGGCGGCGCTTTTTCTCAACGAACTCACGCTGGAAGAGGGGACCGCGCTCACGCTGGCCCGGAATCATATGCTCCTGCCGCGAGACGTCAGCACGCCACTACACACTTGGCTGATGGGGTGTGAGGAGGCACTACCAACAGACGCCCGGGAGATATTAGAAAAGGAGCGGTTGGAACGCTCTGACATTCGGCTCCAGCACGTGCTCGGACTGAAGGTGCACGGGAGTCGGTATGCCGTGCAGGTGCAAGCGACGAGGCGAATGGGGCTGAACCCGCTCGCCGGACACACGCAGCGGATGTACTCTCTGACTGGCTACGGCACCGGCGACTGGATTACGGCCATCCTAGTGGCTCCCACAAGGCGGATTGGGCCAGTGCATTTCGCCAATGCAGTGCGCTTCCGCCTCGCGCTGCCGTTTTCCACTCCAAAGAACTGCGACTGCTCGGAGCACACGGCCATCACTGACCCCCGGCTCCCAAACCACCTGCTCCGCTGCGGCACGGGCAAGCGCCGCACCAACACTCATAATGAACTGCGGGATGCATGCGTAAGCATGGCACAGGATGCGGGCTTTATAGTCCATCGGGAGTCAACGGCTTACTGCCCCATCGAGGAACAAACGGCGGATTTCACAATGTCGGACAGAAGCAGTGGAGCAGTTTACATCTGTGACGTCACGGTCACTGACCCTATTAGCACTAGGGACCCTGAGGCTCAGAAAGGCAGAGGGTGGGCGGCACGTGAGCAGGCCGACAAGAAGATCAAGCATTATGCCAACCGCCCGGAGACTGTTGGTTTCTTCCCCCTGGCAGTGGACACATACGGCTGCCCTTGCGCTGAGGTTCCCGTATTCCTCAAGCTCTTGGCAGACTCGGCGGCTCGGCGGCACTTCAACGCCGACTCCAAATCTTTCTATGCCGCCAAGTTCTTGCACCAGTTCCGGCAGCGTTGGTCCGTGGCCCTGCAACGGGCCCAATCCGTGGGGCTTCTAATGAAGTTGGGTGAGGCGGCGGCGGCTGAGAACCCTCCGGTGGGGGGCATTGGGCATGAGCTGCACCTGGGGGACTGTTTTGCGGTGGTGGAACCACTCCTGGAGATTTAGAGTGGGGTAGTAGGGTGGCAGCAGAGGTAGCTTAGGTGATGTTGCATTGTGTTTCATGTTGCTTGCTTTCTACCTTGCATGTGTGTACTTTCCAGCACTATCAATACACGGACCATTAGAGAGAGAGAGAGAGAGAGAGAGAGAGAGAGAGAGAGAGAGAGAGAGAGAGAGAGAGAGAGAGAGAGAGAGGAATAGCCTCTGCCATCCGCCCTTAGCCTCGGCCCTTGCCTCTCAGCCCTATTTAAGGCCGTCCTAAGGCCCTTCTCTTCATAGTTTGTTTGGCGGCCGGAAATACAAGTGCAAATACAAGCGAGTGACACTAGTAAGGACGTACAGGCAATGGCGGTTCATACACTGAACTAGACACACATGGCATCAATTGGGCAACCGGAGCCCGCAATTACATGCGGTGAGCTCCAAGGGCGTGAAGAACGCCCGTCAGGGAGCGCCACAGCTCCCGGACCACATGCGTGCTTGCGGCGATCGCCGCGGCTCCAGATCCTGCGCGCAAGTGCCGCTTCAAGCCCCGGACAGCCTCGTCCAGCTGTCCCGCAGCAGCAGCGCCACCCTCCGCGGGCGCAGCCAACACGGGCGCCAGCAACGCTGCGAGCTGGTCTGCCGCGTCCAAGCACGTGTCACGCTGGCGGCCGCGGAAAGTCTCAGGAGGAACCACGGGGAGGGATGAGTGCGCGAGCACCTGAATCAGCAGCAACGCGTGGAGACTCTCCGCGAGGCGGTGGAGCTGGCCAAGTGTCGCCTCTGGAACATGCGTCTGCGGGGGCTGCAGCGCCTCCGTCAGAAACAGCAGCGGCTCATTAGCAGCAACGTGGTGGGAATGCTGAGCCGCAGCGCCACCTTCCGCAGCAACAAACTCCACCCCCGCAACAGGCGGAACCGGTGGCAAATGCAGACGAGAGCCGGTAGCAGGCGCCGAGACAGAAGGAGAAGGAGCCGATGGGGCGAGGACAGGAGAAGGAAATGCAGCAGCTGGCGGAGGGTCCACGGGAGGCACAGTCTGACGAGGAGCCGCGGGCGCAGGCGCGGCCCGCAGCAAACTGCTCTGACTCTGCGCCGCCCTCTCCTCGCGCACGGCCCGCGACACCTCCCGCTGGAGATCCGCCATTGTCACAGGCGGACGGTATCTCCCGCCACCACCACGGCCGTGGGGGCCCCTCCAGCCCCCATTGCCACCAGGGTGAGCAGGCCACTGGGCCTGCTGCTGGTAGCGCCGGGGAGATTTGCGCCGACGCCGCGACGTCTCGTGCTCCTGTTGGGGCGCGGGAGAATGGGGGCGGGATAGACGGCGGTCCGGCGACGGGGGACGAGACGGCTGCACTACAGGGGCCGCCGGCAGCAGAGCGGGAGCCGTCGGGTCCGCGCCCGGAGGCGCAACCATCGGAGCCGGGTCGACAGTGGTGGCGGACGCCGCCTTCGGGGAAGAAGCAGACGCCGGCGCAGGCACGTCGGGGACAGAAGCGGCCGGTGCAACGAGTGTGCCAGGGGCAGGAACAGGGGGATCAGCAGCCGCCCCAGTAGGCGCAGACGCCGTCAGCGCAACCACGAGCCAGGGGAACGGGAGCAGCAGGCGGAGCGGGCGGAGCAACAATAGGAGCAGACGGGCCAACCTCGCCCACGCCAAGGGGAGCCGTGGGTGCGGAGGGAAGAGACTTTTCAGCGTCTGTTGTCGCGGGTTTCGGAGCCGGCGGTACAGGAGGCTTTGAGGCCGTGGTCGCCTTTTCGGGCCCCGACTGAGGTCTGGCGACGACAGCCGACCAAGCGGCAGCGCGCTCTGGGGACGTCGCGGGACGGAACAGCTAACAGCAAGCGGGGCTGGCGGAGGTCCAGAGAACGGATACCAGGCAGCGGCAAGGGCGGCTTTAACCAACTTAGACACAGCTAATGAGGATGACGAGCGGCAGGATCCCTCTGATAGGGAAGAAGCAACACCTGATAGCGAGAGCGAAGAGAGAGAGGATGAGGAAGGCGGGGCGAGGGAGAGCTCTGGGAGAAGGGAAGCAGGGGAGGAGCAAACACGCGTGGAAACGCCCCAGGAGGCATGCACACCGCCCGATGCCGATCGGACGGAGGAGCTTCCAACCTCTGTCTCCCAGGCGCGAGCGGGTCGTACTAGACGAAATCGGGCCGCGAACACGGGTGTTGCGACACGCTCAGCCGCTCCGATCCCCCGCTATTTTTCGCCTGATGAACTGGCGAAGCGAACAGACCTGTTCGCTGCCATCGGAACCTGGGACATCGCAGCTCTGTGCGACAGTCGTCAGCCTTCGCTGTCGCGGCGCTTACCGCCAAATCTGTGTCAGCTGTTCTCACTGGCGTTACTGACGCCGTTACCACACCTCTCTCCAAACCCCGAGTCAGAGACAGGATGGCGCCTGCTGTTATTTCTCCCGCGCCTAACCCTTTGCCAAACCTCGCCACAACGACCGGATTGGCCGAAAATCAAAGCCCAGCTCCGAGCCTTCCAGCGTGGCGAATGGGAGCAACTGTACCTGGACACGGTAGACGCAGTCAACATGCCACCTCCGCCACGACACAGGCCCGATGCGACAGGTGTGATCAGCCGAGCCGAGGGTCTGGCGAAACGTGGCAGTCTACGACGAGCCGTCCTCGCCCTGGAGTCAACTCCCGTCTGCACTCCCAGCCCCGAAATCTGGAGGAGCTGCGTCAAAAGCACCCACCTGCTGCGCACGAGGAGGTGATCTGGCCGACACCGTGTGAGTCAACACTTTCAATCGCCCATGCGGATTTCGCCAAAATGTTGGGCAGATGCGGAAATGGAGTTGGAGCCGGGCCGTCGGGGATGACATTCGAGCATTTGCGCGACGCGGCTATCACAAATGCATCGGTCAGCACCCATCTGCACGCCATGGTTAACACCATCCTGGGTGGAAATTTGCCAGGCTCGGTGGCAAACCTCCTGACCGCATCACGCCTCATTGCTTTGGCCAAACCGGGGGGTGGTGCTCGGCCAATCGCGATCGGCGAGTGCTTGACGAGGCTGGCAGCCAAGGCGGGCCTGACTGCGATGGGTGAAGCTGCCCGCGAATTCTTCCTCCCACTACAGTACGGCGTGGCAGTGCCAGGTGGCGCCGAGACTGTAATCCATGCGGCCAGAGCTTTCCTGGATGCCCGCCCCACCAGCCTAGTTCTGCAAGCTGACATCAAGAACGCATTCAACAGTATTTCGCGACAGGCCATCGCCACTGCGTTACAAGCCCCCGACCTCTCGCCACTACTGCCGCTCGTCAAATTAACCTACGGTAACCCGTCGCAGCTATTCCTGGATGTCAACTTCAACTCCGAACCACTGCATAGCAAATGCGGGGTCCGTCAAGGGGACCCACTTGGCCCGCTACTGTTTGCGGCGGGGATACATGCCACACTTCGCGAAACTGCAAATGCTTACGCTGGTGTGCTCTGTTTGGCATATGCAGACGACGTGACATTCATAGGGGACACCGAAGACACTGTAGCAGCATTTACCCATTTCACGAGCAAATTGTCACTACTGGGGCTCGAGCACAACCCACTGAAGTGTGTAGCCTGGAGCTCGAGTGCAGTCGAAGCAGCCCACCTACCTCCAGGGGTGCCGTTCTCACAGGACGGCGTGCAACTACTAGGAAGCTTCATGGGGCCTGACAGCGGCGCGGCGACTTTTCTAGCAGGACAGCTGGACGACATGGCGAAGCCGCTGACACTCATCGAACGGACGGACCCCCAGGTTGCGGCACTACTCATCACGCGCTGCATTTCGAGGCGGGTCGCATACCTTACAAGGACGACGCCCCTAAACCTCCTCCCCCGCGACAGATGGAGCCAGTGGGGTATGGACCTGCTCACCACGCTCCTTACCGCTTGCGACATCCGCATGCCGACCTGCAGAGCAGAGCAAACACAGGTCTAGGAGCAGGCGTCGTTACCTCCGTCGTTGGGAGGTCTCGGAATCACGAAGCCCCTCATCGAGGGGATTTACGGCTTCGTGGCGAGCTTTACCCAGGCGGCGCTCTTTCTCAACAACCTCTCGCTGGGAGAAGAGAACGCGCTTACACTGGCACGGAATCACATGCTCCTGCCGCGGGACAGCAGCACGCCACTGCACACTTGGCTGACGGGGTGTGAGGTGGCACTACCAACAGACGCTCGGGAGATATTAGAAAAGGAGCGGCTGGAACGCACTGACATTCTGCTCCAGCACGTGCTCGGATTGAAGGCGCACGGGAGTAGGTACGCCGTGCAGGTGCAAGCGACAAGGCGCATGCAGCTGAATCCGCTCGCGGGACACACGCAACGAATGTATTCCCTGACGGGCTATGGCACCGGCGACTGGATCACGGCGATCCCGGTCGATCCCACGAGACGGATTGGGCCGGTACACTTCGCTAACGCAGTACGCTTCCGACTGGCGTTGCCATTCTCAACCCCCAGGAATTGTGACTGCTCGGAGCACACGACCATCACTGACCCCCGCCTCCCCAATCACCTGCTTCGCTGCGGCACGGGCAAGCACCGCATAAACACTCACAATGAGCTGCGGGACGCCTGCGTTAGCATGGCGCAGGATGCGGGCTTTATAGTTCACCGGGAGTCCACCGCCTACTGCCCCATCGAAGAGCAAACGGCGGATTTCACAATGTCGGACAGGAGCAGCGGGGCGGTTTACATTTGTGACGTCACCGTCACTGATCCTATAAGCACCAGGGACCCGGAGGCTCAGAAAGGCAGGGGATGGGCGGCGCGCGAACAAGCCGACAAGAAAATTCAGCATTACGCCAAGCGCCCGGAGACAGTAGGTTTCTTCCCCCTAGCAGTGGATACCTACGGCTGCCCGTGCGCGGAGGTACCCGTCTTCCTCAAGCTCCTTGCAGACACAGCGGCTCGGCGGCACTTCAACGCCGACTCAAAATCCTTCTATGCCGCCAAGTTCCTGCATCAGTTCCGGCAGCGATGGTCAGTGGCCCTGCAAAGGGCTCAATCAGTGGGACTCCTAATGAAGTTGGGTGAGGCGGCCGCAGCAGAGAACCCTCCGGTGGGAGGCATTGGACACGAGCTGCACCTTGGGGATTGTTTTGCGGTGGTTGAGCCCTACCTAGAGCTCTAGAGAGGGAAATGAGTAGGTAGTGTTGTGTTGTGGTTTCTGTTTTGTTTTAGAATTTCAAACACCTGCATGCATGTACTTTGCAACTCTATCAATACAAGGACCATTAGAGAGAGAGAGAGAGAGAGAGAGAGAGAGATTGAGCACGAGGTGGCGAATGAGGAGGGAAGCGCTGACAACAACGACAGCGGGAGTGAATTTAATCCTGACAACGAGCGTGCTTCTGAGGAACTCTCACAGTACGAGGGGGAGAGTGAAGAGAGAATTGCCACGCGAGGTAGGGCAAGGATTGGAGATGGCGGGAGAGTCAACACTGAGGAACCAGTAGATGGCGCTGAACCAGCACCACAGCCGGAGCCAAGCATACGTCAACCATCCGACCTGGCGGGTGACACTGGACTATGGCAACAGGTGGCATCATGGGACACGACAAAGCTCCAGCAGAGCAATCAGCCCTTCCTAGTCCGACGGCTGCCACCTAAGCTACTGGAGAGCTACACGCAATGTTTACTGACCCCGCTCCTGAGAGTGACGAAATATCCCGACTGTCCAGGAGGATGGAAACTGTTGCTGTTCCTGCCGAGGCTGACCCTGCGACCCTTGCCGGAGCCAGTGGAGGGGACTCGGTGGGCTGAAATCGAGCACAGGTTACACCAATTCAGGCTCGGCAGGTGGGACGCGCTCTACATCGAGGCCAGTGTCATCCCCGACACAGGAGAACCGATACGACATCAGCCTGACGATGTGGGCCTGTGTGCTAGAGCAGAAGGGCTCGTAAAAAAAGGGAATATTTCGAAAGCTGTTGCAGCGTTACGCGTAACACCACTGGCCGACACATCGCCAGAGACCCTCGCAGCACTACGAGCGAAACACCCCAACGCGGAAACGCCAACCCCTGCTGTGGTTACAGGGTACGCCACTGCTTCACTCAGCATCAGCCATGACGACCTTCGCGAACTGCTGGCGAAGTGCCCGAATGGAGTGGGAGCAGGCCCATCAGGCACCTGCTTCGAACACCTAAAGGATCCCGCCCACACAAACGAGGAGGCCCTAATACTACTCACGCGCGTAGTTAATCGCCTGCTTGGAACACTCCAGACCCAGGAAGTCCGCGACATGCTACTCCCATCACGCCTCATCGCCCTAGAAAAGCCAGGGGGCGGGGTACGACCTATAGCCATTGGCGAGACCATACTCAGAATAGTGGCGAAAGCGGCGCTACGCGAATTAGCACCGAACATAAGAGAATTTTTCCTGCCTGTGCAATACGGAGTGGGAGTTGCGGGCGGCGCCGAATGTGTTATCCACACCGTCAGATCGCTCCTGCGGGACGATAGTAAACGCATCGCACTGCAGCTAGATATCGAGAATGCCTTCAACAGTGTAGAACGTTCCGCCTTCTTCACTGCACTCTCCCGGTCGAACCTGCAGCCGCTCATACCCCTCGTCCGCACGCTCTATGACGGACCCTCCCGCCTGCTCGTCGACACACGCTTCGACGCAGATCACATAGCGAGCACTAGGGGGGTGCGACAAGGAGACCCACTGGGCCCATTACTCTTCGCCGCGGCCATCCAACCTACCCTACTCACGGCGGCCACGCTCCTCCCAGAGGTGGCGGTTGTGGCCTACGCGGATGATATCACGATCGTAGGCCCACAGGAGGCGGCGTTCCTAGCATTCGACTCCATCACACGCGGTCTAGCATCATGCGGGCTGAAATGCAACATTGGGAAATCTTCAGCATGGACACCCAACGGGATAGAAGCCCAGGACGGCACGCCTCCAGAGGGGCTAGAGCTGAGCAGAGAAGGCATCCAGGTGCTGGGCAGCCCCATCGGTACAGAGGAATTCTGCACAAACCAAGTTGTCGCGAAGCTCACTGACGCCTCTGCACCACTCCCCTTAGTCGCCCAGATGCACCCTCAACACGCCCTGCTCATCATCTCGCGAAGCATCAGCAGGAGGGTGTCCTACCTGCTACGCACCACACCATCACAGACGCTGCCGAGAGAGAGCTGGAGGGGATGGAGCGAAACCTTGCTGGAAGCGGCACTCACCTCGGCCAAACTACGGATGCCGAGGAGTGAGCTCGAACAGAGTTTGCTCTGGCGACAGGCAACACTCCCAATACGGCTTGGGGGGCTGGGCATTGTGGACCCAACTTCGGAGGCACCGGCAGCACACATTGCATCAATCACAGCGGCGCAACAACTGCTGCAGCAGATGAACATTGAGAAAGAGCACCTACTGAGCCGGGCAACAACACTGCTCTCTCACACTTGGAACCCGGAGCCCCCCAACAGCAACCAGCTCACGGCACTGGAGGAGGAGCTCCCTGCAAGTGCGAGAGCGGCGCTGCAGGCCTTCAGAGAACGCCCACCAGGCGCCGGCAACCTGCAGCTGCTCCTATCCAGGCACATCTGGGAGACAAGGGCGAGGGAGCTCGTGGCTGACACAATGATGGATAGGCCGGGGAAAGACAACGGGCACGCAGTGAGACTCATCGGCCTGCAGGGAATAGGGGCAGGAGATTGGCTGCACGCTGTGCCAACGAGGGCTGACCTTACATTATCCCCTGGTCAGCTCTCGATGGCGTTGGGCTTCCGTCTAGGAATGCAGCTGCCGGTTACAGTCAAGTGCCCTTGCAAGCGGAAAAACTCGGACATCAGTGACACATCGCTCCCGAATCACCTACTTAGATGTGCGGACGGAGGGGACGTGGTTAGGACACATAATGCACTGGTGTATGCAGCACTCCGGATGGCGAGGGAGGCAGGTTTCTCGACCTTCCACGAAACCACCACCTTCTCCCCCCCTGTGCTACGTAAGAGGGCAGATTTAGCAATCCAGGACCAGGAATCGGGTGAAACCTTCGTCACGGACGTGACCGTGACCGACCCAGTCCTACAGAGGCGCGACACCAGAGCACGGAAGCCGCCAGGGTGGGCGGCAAAGGAAGCATCCGAGAGCAAGCATAGGCTCTACGAGGGTCGCCCGGACTGTGTGGGGTTTTTTGGTTTGGCGGTTGAGACATACGGGGCCCTGGCAGCAGATACGGTGCAGTTTTTGCGGTTGCTAGCAACCTCGGCAGCAAAGAAGAAGTACCGCCAAGGCAAACTCACCACCACGGCTGCGCGGCTCACAGCTCATTACAGGCAGCGGTGGTCCATAATGCTCCAGCGTAGCCAGGCGGTGTCCTTCCTTTCCAAGTCAAACCGAGCTGCCGAGGCGGCCTTCCCTCAGGGACCCACGGATCCATGGGAGCCAAGCCTGGGCGACCTTTGGCAGGTGCTAGAGGATGAGATGGAGGGGGTAATGGGGGAGTAGGGCAGCACGGGCTGGTCAGGAGGGCAGCTGAACAGGAAGGACAAGGGTAAAGGCTGCAAGATGGGCAGGGGATCGGGAGATGGAGTGGCTTGAGGGTACCGGGTCTGATTTGTTGCAGGTAGAACTCGCATGTAGCTATATCTTGCAGGGCCATGAATGCAGGCATATCTAGAGTAGACAATGGCCTAGTCCCTACTCATGCCATGCTTGTACCTTTCTGATCCTATCAATGAAGGACTGCTTGAGAGAGAGAGAGAGAGAGAGAGAGAGAGAGAGAGAGAGAGAGAGAGAGAGAGAGAGAGAGAGAGAGAGAGAGGAGAGAAAGAGAGAGCGAGAGAGATAGGAGAGACAGAGAGAGCGAGAGAGATAGGAGAGAAAGAGAGAGCGAGAGATATAGGAGAGATAGAGGGCAAAAGGGAGAGTCGTTATTGGGGAAAGAGCTAGATAGCGGAAAAGGGAGGGAGAGAGGGAAGACAGGAATAAAGGCAAGAGAGCGAGAAAGGCAAGAGAGCGAGAAAGAGAAGAGAGGGAGTGGGAGAAAGGGACAGAGGAATGAAGGTAGAGAGCAAGGTAGGGAGGGACGGAGGGAGAGAGGAAGAGAGGGGAGAGGGAGAGATGGAGGGAGGAAGAGACGGAGGGTGGACGGAGGTTGGTGACTGAAGGGAATCGTATATGGGGGGGTGGAGGCGGGTACGGGGAAGCTTGCGCGAAATAAAGAGGGGGGGAGCGACGAGGAGAAGCGCGTGCGAAATAAAGAGGCGGGGGTGACGGGGAGAACCTTGGGCGAATTAAAGAGGCAGGGGCGACGAGTAGAATCGAGAGCGAAGTAAAGAGGCGGGGGCGACGAGGAGAAGCGCGCGCGCCTGACGAGGAGAAGCGCGGGCGGGCGACAAGGAAAAGCGCGCGCGGGCAACGAGGAGAAGCGCGCGTGGGCGGCGAGGTGAAGAGCGCGTGGGCGACGAGGTGAAGTGCGCGTGGGCGACGAAGCGCGCGTGGGAGACGAGGAGAAGCACGGGATGGTGGGAAGCGCGGGCAACGAAGGGAAGCGAGGGCGACGAGTGGTAGATATCGTGAGCGCAACGCCAGACAGCGTGAGTGACTAGTGTTGGCCACAAAAAAACGCCTCTACCTGAGCTAGCTTCTATCGCCCTGCCGCACCTTTCCTAGTTACATGAGCATTCAGGTGGACTAGGAGTACTAGTTGGTCTTCAAGATATGTAAGGTGTTCACGCCAACATTGTGGACGACGGTCGGATGTGTGTGCGACTGGGCATAGAAACCAATCAGGAGTGAGGGTCGCAAGAGGTTTTCCCTGAGTCGCGAGTTGTTTTTCAAACCAAAGAGGGTTACCTTGTTTTTTGCGACTTCAAGTTTAAGAATCTTGAACTTGAAAAATACCATGCTGTACTCGGGCTTAAATCGTACACACCGACAGGTGTTTCATAATCAAGAACACCCATCTATAAGATGCACCCGTTTTAACGACACCCCCTGTTTTCAATTCGACACTGTCTTATATCCGGGCGATGACGGTATCGATGTAATTGCACATGATTCAGGGAACATTCCGCTCAGGACATGTCCCTTAAGAGAGTGTCGCAAATGCATTTTGCCCGAGTCGCGCTCAAGTGTCTCTGAACCTCATGTCACAAAGACTCGATGTACTACGACCCTGCACGACCTCACGACAATTATACATAAAGGGCTGTGATTGGCCCATTGGATGATTGTTTCCAGGATTCCCATTGGACGGATGAGGGCGAAGTGCCATACTACGTACAGAAACTTCAGGATAATTACATACATGCATCACCTTCTGGTGTGAATGATTGCCGTTGCATAGGATTTTGGAATGCCATACGAATCCGCAAGCTGCCAAGACAACTTATGCAGGATCCCTCCTCATGTTGCCCCTTGCCTGCTTTTAAGCAAGGAAAACAAAACACAGAGGGAGGAGGGAGGAGGCACAAATCGAAGGGAGTGGTAGCGTGGAAGAAAAGGGGCGAAGAAAAATGGGGAAACAGTAGGGGGTTGCGTGCGAATAGAAAATGGGTAGAACATAACTACAAAATAAAGGGTGCCCATGCACTTCTGCAGCGTTGCATGGCTATACGCACCTGGCACTTGTGCTCTCAGGTGCTCGGCCAAAAATAATGCCAGAACTTGCAGCCAGACTTGGTAGGGTCGGTACCCCGTAGGGTCAGGACTTCGTAGTAGAAGGATCGATATAGCTCTGGCACCTGTTGCAGCAGAATCCACCTGGCACTTGAGCCACCGATGTGCTCGAATCAAACTTCTATCGCAGCTCAGCAGCAAGCAGCTCAGCCTCCACCAGATAAGCCTCCCAACAACCCACCTGACACTCCCAGCAACAACAACCCACCTGACACTCCCAGCAACAACAACCCACCTGACACTCCCAGCAACAACAACCCACCTGACACTCCCAGCGACAACAACCCACCTGACACTCCCAGCAACAACAACCCACCTGACACTCCCAGCGACAACAACCCACCTGACACTCCCAGCAACAACAACCCACCTGACACTCCCAGCAACAACAACCCACCTGACACTCCCAGCAACAACCCACCTGACACGTCAACCACGGATGTGCTCGAGGCAAATCTCTTCTGCAGCTCAGCAGCGAGCAGCTCAGCCTCCACCAGATAGGCCTCGACGCCTCTCACCCGCGTCACCTTCTTGCTGCCCTGCCGACCCCTCACGAATATCTGCACTGGCTCTTCTCCACCTTCCGCTCCACACTCCTCTTTCTCCCTCTCTCTACCCCGTGTCGCGCCTGCATTTGCAGCAGTAGCATGGGCCTCACCTCCCACTTATGGCATTCTACTGCTTATGGAGGAGAGGAGGAGTAGAAGGCATGTGGGTCGAGCCCCACTGATTAAAAAACGGGAGAGACATGGTGACACAGTTTGAGCAACTCTGTTATTGCCACGGTGGTTGTGGTAGTGCTGGCTTCAAACGCTATTCCTAGTGTACCAAAGGAGCTACCTTGGGTTGCAGTTGTGGCGGCTTGGGCGGATTTGCTTGTCTTATGTGGCCAGAATTCAAGGAGGGCCTGGTGGCGGTGGTTGATAGATGAGATGATGAGCTCCATGTGGTGCTTGTCCTCCTTGCCGCTTATCTAGCAAGGAAAATAGCAGAGGGAACATAGCAGGCGGTGTATAGCAAACGGAAGGGAGCATAGCATAGGGCGGGGCAGAGGTAACACAGCTGGGGGAGCATAGCAAGGGAGCATAGCAGAGGTAACACAGCTGGGGGAGAATAGCAAGGGAGCATAGCAGAGGTAACACAGCTGGGGGAGCATAGCAAAGGGAGCATAGCAGAGGTAACACAGCAGAGGGAGAATTGCTAGGGAGCATAGCAGAGGTAACACAGCTGGGGGAGAATAGCAAGGGAGCATAGCAGAGGTAACACAGCTGGGGGAGAATAGCAAGGGAGCATAGCAGAGGTAACACAGCTGGGGGAGAATAGCAAGGGAGCATAGCAGAGGTAACACAGCAGGGGGAGCATAGCAAAGGGAGCTGGCGAGCAGGCGCGAGGGTTTGACAGAGACGGAGCGGACCGGCAGAGATGGAGCTGTGCTGGTGACATAGCACAGAGGGAACATAGCACAGAGGGAACATAGCACAGAGGGAACATAGCACAGAGGGAACATAGCCGCCGCAGCCGCCAGGTATGGCAAACGGCCTTTGCTGGGCACGACCGGGTCCGGCTAACGGCCTTTGCTGGGCACATAGGAGCTTTATGAGCATGGTGGGGAAGGGGGGAGGAGCGTCAGGCGCTGCTCCATATGGCGGAGCCGGCATGGCATCGGGGTCGGGCACGACAAGATGACTCTGTTGGGGTCATACGAGTCCTCTGCTGTGTCCCTGTGGGGGGAGATGGGGGATAAGACTAACCATGATTGTATGAGAGAGGATGGGCAAGGGCAGTTGAGCGAGCACTACACTGAGGCACAGCCAGGTGTGGTAGGAAGTCCTGTTGGGGACGTAGGATCAATTTTCTGTTTCCCTGTGGCCATGGGATTGGGGGGACGAGGAGGAGGAGCATAAACCATGGCAATACAAGGGGAGGGGAGTGTGGGCATGAGAGCAGAAGAGCAATGCACCACAGACAGGCACCACCACAGACAGGCGCCACCACAGCCAGGCACAATCACAGACAGGCACCACCACAGACAGGCACCACCACAGACAGGCACCATCACAGACAGGCACCACCACAGACAGGCACCACCACAGCCAGGCACCACCACAGACAGGCACCACCACAGCCAGGCACCACCACAGACAGGCACCACCACAGACAGGCACCACCACAGATAGGCACCACCACAGCCAGGCACCACCACAGACAGGCACCACCACAGCCAGGCACCACCACAGACAGGCACCACCACAGACAGGCACCACCACAGACAGGCACCACCACAGCCAGGCACCGCCAGGTCTGACTGACAAGATGGCATTGTCGGTCGGTGGGGAGCGACAGAAGGTAAGAGGGTTTTCATGCATGTAGACTGACAGCAGTGCTGACCAGAGGCAGTAACGGTAGTAGTGGGTTATTCGGAGCAGCTTTCCCCTCATGCCGGCTCTCACAGCCTCTGCACTGCCCACCATCGTTCTGCCCACCCCGGTGTGCGTGGCGGGTGGTGGGGTTGAGAGGGAAAGGAGGGCATGAGATTCAGTGAGCATGGAGAGAGGGGAGGAGGGATATGTGTGCTCTCACGGCCCCTGCACTGCCCACCATCGTTATGCCCACCTGTTGTGCGTGGGGCAGTGGGGTTGAGAGGGAAAGGATGACAGGAGAGTGGTGGGTGAAGAGAAAACGCGCAGGGTGGATGGTCCAGCATGGAGTAGAGTGAATCGGGTGGACCAGGATAGAGCACGGTGGAGAACGGTGGAGAACGGTGGAGCACAACAGTGGTGCAACTTTGTGATGCAAGGAGATGAGCACGTACAACAATGAGGCGGGAGTTTCCTGGAACCTTCACGGACCACACCTCCCCTGGTCGAAATGCTCGCAGGCCTTCGGCCGGCACTTGGCGGACAGAGGAGTGTAGAGGAAAGCAGAGCGTGTAGAGGGGAGCTGAGCCTGAATTTTTGCCCTCTTGACTGACCTCGACCCTCGCTCTCACCTGCACGCCTGGCGCCATGAGGGCAGCCCCTGACAGCACGTAGCGGGAGACCTCTCATGCACTGGAAGCTGCACTCCTCCCTCTCCCTGTAACCTATTGCAATTTACCCTAAACCCTGATCCCACTTGCACCTGCACGCCCGGTGACAGGAGGTCAGCCCCTGACAGCACGTAGCAGGAGACCTTCCAAGCACTAGAAGCTGCATTCTACCCTCTCCCTGCACCCTACTGCACTGTACCCTAAACCCTCGTCCCACTCTCACCTGCACGCCTGGCGCCATGAGGTCAGCCCCTGACAGCACATAGCGGGAAACCTCCCCTCCCTTGAGCAGGAAGGACGGCAGCAGGTCGGGTACAAGCCATAGCGCAAACACTGAGGAAGGGAGTGGGGTTAAGGTGACAGGGGTTCAGGGTTTGAAGGTGACAGCGTTGCGGTTGGCCTCAAGAGACAGTTGAGTCGAATTGGAGGTCAACACGTCCCCTTGAGCAGGAACGACGGCACCAGGACAGGCACAAGCCACAGCGCAATCACTGGGGATGGGGAGTGGGGTTGTGTGAATGATGCGAGAGGATTGGTGGGACAGTTGACTCTTGAGTCGATTCAAAGGCCACCTCCCCGCCCTTAATAAGAACAAGGGCAGCAGATCAGCCACCCAGCGCGAACACTGGGGATGGATGGGGTGGGGTTGCAGGGAGTGGGTGTGTCAGTCAGCGATGGGTACAAGACAAGACGCCTCAGTCCTCCCTGAACCGGAGCAAGAACAATGGCAGCAGGTCAGGCACAAGCTACAAGGGAAACAATGGGAATAGGGCGTCAGAAATGGGTTTGAGGGGCAGGAATTGAGTGCATGAGGTTGAGATTCTGAAATTCAAGGTTTCGGGGTTGATAAGCGGAGTGTGAGCAGCAGGTGACTGTTGAATTGCAGTGAAGATAACTGAAGTACTAGCATGGGACGGGAACGGAGGGTGCACCAGAAGCACATGCAATGGATGGCAACCCCCAATGGGAGATTGGTGGAAGGGGGAAAATATATAACCGGAAAATTGAACTATTACACCCGCATGAGGGCTGGGGGAAAGAACAGCGGAGGGGAGCGGTGAAGGAGGAAAGGAGGAGGGGGAGGAAAAGGGTTCGTGTGAGAATTTGTGTGGTTACATGGCGATGTGGTTACCAGTGGGGTAGATCTCGGTGCCCCTGCCGTCGCAGTCGAAGAGCATGGGCAGCCCGCTCTCGAGTCCGTACACCAGCACGCGATTCACCAGCCTCGTCACTGCCACGTCAGCCTGGATCCCCAAACAAACCGAGGCAAGTTCCTTGCAAAAAAAAAAATCGTATGGATTCCGAAAACTCCACTGAGGAGAGCAAGAAATCCGGAGAGCGCAAGCTTCGTAGCTGATTAAGGACGGCGTGGTTAGGAAAGAGCGGCGAGGATTCAGCACGCAGGTTATCATGAGGCGAATGAGTGGGTCTTCATGGAGGTTAACCGTGGGGTTGATACGAGGGTTAAAGCGGGGAGATACTAAGAAGCACCTTGGGCGGCAGGATCGCGTCGTCAGTGGCGCCTGGAAACTTCTCTCGGATGTTTCGCCGAACCTTCTTTCTGTCCGCCCCTGACAGACGCTGCTGCCCGCGAACGTCGCTAGGCTTTTTAAACATGGCCCGATAATAAAAAATGGGCTCTGTACGACGGTATGGTTCAAAGGCTTTAATTCCTAGTAGTTGCCTGTACTCCGAAGGCGCGGTTCAAAGAAAAATTATGTACATGTGGGATGTACGCCCACCCTAGGCTGACCCGACGAAATTGCTGACCCCAACGTTACTACTAGGTTATCTGAACCTCACCCAAAGGTGACTTACAGGTCAAGTGCAGTCTGGCGAGACCCGCGGGTCGCTTTGAGGTTACAAAATCCAGTGGAAAAAGCCCGCCTGACCCGAAAATGACCCCAACCTGACCCCGCACCGCGCACCCAGAACAACCGAGCCGCCATTCCGTTGAGCATTGGCCAATCGGAATGCAACAAACACGACATGAATGCCCCGGGTCGCAACGAGCGAAAACATTGGCCAATCGAAATTCAGATTGGCCCGGGTCGCCACTTCGAGCCGACATTGACGAATGGCATGCAACCGTAAAAAAAAAAACAAGTCTATAATCGAAATAATACATACACTCGTCATAACTTCGACCGTCCAATAACATCTATTAAAAATGATCCAGACAACCAACAGTGTAAAAAATAAAATGCAAAGGCTACTACATTGTTTGGTTCCGCGTCCACAAATTTCTGACATAAACATAACAGCGAGGAACCCACAAGGATAACACAACTTCAAACATCCATGTACCTAGATAAAGTTGTCAACGAATATTACATAACCACAATACCTACGGCACAGTCACTAACCCCGTACAGAAGCCAACATCACAAAAACGTTTATAGAGGCGTTCAGTTGACCAGGACAGTATTTGCCTCAACCTGCAGGATTCCCACAGCTCGTCGCGGGTCATGGAAACAAGAAACGGTTGACCAGGAAAGTGTTTGGATCCATGAACGAAGGCACGATGTGTGGCAACGACAAGATGCAGTCCACGTCGATCACAGCATACGCGTCGTCCCCCATGGTGGGGGTCGAACGGATGCATCCGGTGGCTGCCCACGTGCCCTCTGTGAAGTACTTAATGAAAGCAAAGCGGGGGTGGGGCTTCGATTGGGTGGCGATGTGAAACAGCGCCAGACACTTCCCATACCAGACCGCCCGGCCAGTTCCCTTGATCTTGATGTGTGAGAACCGGCCCGCCTTCGGAAAAGCGTTCACCATCTGGCCGTTATCACCACGGTCCATCCGATTGTGGGGAGGCAGCGCCAGTGCCGTGTGAATCTGCCCACGGGCGGGAAGAAGGAGCGTTGTAAGATAGAGCAAGGATACCATAGCATAACATAGCGGATACGCTCCAAGGATAGGAGAGAAAAGCGGGTGGGGGTATGAACCGGTGATGAAAGAGCGGAGGAGTGGATGGGGGGTAGGGCAAAAAATGATGGTGCTGGGATCACGGCTCCTGTGGCTCAGATGGCGTGAGCGAGACCACCAGGGTATGAGGTATGTGAAGCCCCTGCCTCGAGTCCACCACGTGAACCCTGTATGTTATGACATATCTTGTGTTGTGAGACACCCTACCAATGGCCCAGCACCAGACTGCGTCGACCTTGGCCAGAGACACCCTTGGAAAGGTACACCGTTAGCCAGAAACACCTATGGACTGATACACCAATGGCCGTCAACAGGGCTAGCCTGATACACCCTTGTCCAGACACACCTATGGCCTGATACACCCTTGGCCAGAAGCAGTGCTGGTCTGATACACCCTTGCCCAGAAACACCCATGGACTGATACACCCTTGCCCAGAACCACCCATGGACTGATACACCCTTGCCCAGAAACACCCATGGACTGGAGCCCCACCTACATACACACCCTTAGCATGACACACCCTCCATTGGCCACCTATCGTGATGGTGCCCAGGCAATTACTGATCCTGGGCACGTGACAAAACCAAGACAACCTGCCCTGGTTGTGGAATGAATGATCGAAGGCCTCATGAGTAGACAGGCCTACAATGGGATAGGGCCGCCAATCCCATGAACACCAGGGTCCGAGTAGTCATGAAGATGCGCTGTTGAAGGATGGACAGGGTTGGTGAGAGTCTAGGGGATGTGGGAGAGGCGGTAGATGGAATAGCGTAAAACAGCGGAGCGTGATACCACGGGGGAGGGGATGGCGTAGCAGGAGAGGTTAGCCCCATTGATATGTGTGGCGTTCATGGGTAAACACGTAACTGGACAACCTCCGCTGGGTGGCCGGCGCGCCCAAGCTGCACACTCAGTCTCCCCATTGCGTCCGCACCCGCCTTGTCCACAAACAGTTGCCACATCTCATCCGTCGCCGAGTTGATAACCATTTTTGTGCTCGTCTTTGTGAGGACGCGACAGTTGCCAGCCACCGCCTATTAGCACCACAAAGACCATTGCACAAATAGTTAAAACGAGTCATGGGACACACTGTGCAAGGTGACACATCATACGGAAGCACGGGTCAGAAGAAGAACAGGCATTGTTGGAAGATAGTCTCACCCGCCGCATTGCTGTCTCGTACACCTTCCCACCGCCCTCCTCCCTGCACAGGGCTTGGATTGCAGCAAATCGCTCATGGCGGAACGCAATGTCGGCATTCACATCGTGCCAGTTGCTGTTGCGTGCATGCCGTTTGACACACGTCTTGTGAAGAGCCTCCCCCATATTGGTGGAGTATTCAATGGGCAGGCCACGTGCACGGACGTATGCGGGCAGGTGGGAGAGCTCATGCACCTTCACAAGCTTCCAGCCTGACTTCTGGTCAGGGAACACCCGGATCAGTCCGTCGACCAACCTGCCCATCCATACCGTACCAGAATGAGATGTGACCCAACGCCAATGAGCCCGGCAGAAAAGCAACTCCTCCCTACTCACTGTGTGGTTTGCCTGGTGCAGGCCGTGAGACTGTCCTCGGTGTGGTATTCGGCTCTAAAATACGCAACATACCACTCGTTGAAGAGCACCATGAGGCCCCCGATGTCCTTACGCCCAGGAAGGTGGCATATCAGGGGCAAAATCTGCATCATTGCCCGGTGCTCCCAGGCAGCAATCTTCGCCACAGTGCGAAAATAGGTCGAAACATCACCCGTGCGCAGTAGTGTCGTCGGCGTATCCGCAAGCACGATCCGGAAGCGCCTGCAACCCACACATCACACGAATCTAGGGCATCTCATTCCTATTGCCTTACGCGACCTGTCCCCGCGTATCAACGTGGGGTTCATGTCTTCAGAGCATGCCACTACAGACCGCGTACGCTTACACGAAGTAACCCGTACCCGGGAGACATGGAGAAGGCGAGACTTTTGAAGTGCAACACATGGGAGAGCAGAGCGGGGGAGGGGGAACCACATGGGGGAGAGCATAGCCGCCTACGGCAAATGTAGTTAGAGCTTAGCGGCAAACGGCAGAGGAAGGGGGGACATAGCGGCACATGGCAGAGGAAGGGGGGACATACCGGCACATGGCAGAGGAAGGGGGGACATAGCGGCACATGGCAGAGGAAGGGGGGACATAGCGGCACATGGCAGAGGGAGTGAGACCATATCGGCATGTGGCATAGTATTGATGTAAATGACGGCATATGGGGGAGGGCAGAGGAGCGGGCCATTGCGGGGGAGGGCAGAGAAGCGGGTGGCAGTGCGGGAGATGTCAGAACAGGGGAGAGCATAGCGGGTGAGGGCAGTGGCGGGATGAGTAGCAGAGGAGGGCAGTAAGCGGGCTGGGGGCAGTGGAGGGGACGTCATTGACGTCATTGCGGGAGAGATGGACATATGAGGGGAGAGTAGATCCTGAAAGCGCATAGAGGGTGTGAGCAGATCAGAAATCAGGCTGAGGAGCGGAGTGCAGTGCAAGGGAGGGCAGAGGAGGGGAGAGCAGCGCGGGAGAGGGCAGAGTATAGGTTTGTTGAGTGGTAGAGGTCAACGTAGTATCGAGTAGTATCCGAGCACGCACCGCAACAGCTCCTCGAGCTCTGAAGGCGTGAGCTTGGCAACCAAGCAACGCATCGCATGAAGCCATACCCCCTCTTCCACCACATGAAGCACACACACGCCAATAGTGCAGTACAGGTTGCCCCACGGGGTGTCTAGATACTCCCATTCCCACAGAGCGCACTGCATTGGGGTTTGAAAAGGGGCAAGGATGGGTTCAGTGTGACCCTATATGCAGAGACAGGCGATGCGGAATACAGCCCAACGTAGGTCCGAACCATCGTAAGAGCATCACATAAGCGTATAAGCCTCACCTTTACGAAGTGAGTGCTGTATGCCTGCTTCACACGGGGAAGCTCAGCGGGCGACGCTCGGGCCATCATACTGAGCGCGTCTGCCTGGCCAGCAATCGTGCGTAGGCGGGGGTTCACGGTCCCGTCAAATTTGGACAGCTGCCACCGGTTGACGCTACAAATCGAGCACGGCTTCAGCGACGTCGCGTACATTGTGCATGTGACATAGTTGGACTCTGTGTGGTCGCACGCGTATATGGCCAACATTGGGACCACATTGTAATCCTTGCCCTCGTGGTCCACCACACGCACTCCTTCGCTGCATGGACATTCAAACCCAGTTTCGTCACACTTTATCCACCGTCGTAACATGCGCTGCTGGATGAAGCGATAGCAACCAAGGCACACCTGTCTTTCTTGGGCAGCTGCATCAAAGGGCCAAAAACCGTATCCACCATCGTCTGGAACACCGCCGTCTTCTCCTCTGCGGTTAGTTCCTCCGGCATCGGCGGAAACTGCGCCACCATCTCGGTGCCACCCAGCATCCAACGTAACCTTTCGGGTGTATTGAGCAGGGAGAAGAGATCCGGGTGTGCCATCTGACGGTCGTTGAATGTCAAATGAGTCGCATCACAGAAAATTAGTATCCACGCCGCGCTCATGCCCCTCTCCCTTGCTGCTACCTGTCAAAATACATTGGAGCCGGTGCATGATTAGCAATGTGCATACACGGCAAATTGGGTGCCAGTAGTTGTACCACACCACACCCGCAGCAAGAGCCCACTCACCGTCGCATCGCGGAACCAGTCACATCCCACCGGGCTGCGATAACGCCTCTTCGTGTCCGGCCCCTCCTCATACTCCGGGTTGATAGCGAATCCCTCGACTCCAGACATCCGTTGCCACATTTTCTGAAACACCTGAATGCAGCAAGGGACCTATTGGAGTTACCATCGCACAAACCGACGCACACACCATCTGCATTCAGCAACGTGGATGTCGTCACCTGCACGATGCGCCGATATCGGGAGACGAGGACCCCCAAATCGTCAGCAAGCTCTATCTCCTTTTCCAGCCACTCATCACCGATGTTCAGAAGCTCTTGCTCATACGCCTCCAAATCACGGAATGATGTCCAATCGTCCATATCCGACGGGGACCAATCTCTATCACGAAGGAGGCTAATTACTTCGTTGATGCAGGCGTTTGACCAGAAGTGCTTACGCGCCAGCCATACTAGATCCGCCTTTATGTCTCGACGAGGAATGTCGTCATCGCTGCCATCGCTGTCTAGCTCGCTTGGTTCAGTCTGTAGTTCTGCATCCGCATCCATGGGGACATTTGGCGTAGTCTGAGGCGACGAGGGCGCCGGAGCAGGGTGTCTAGAGGCGGCATTGGCATCTTGGTCACGGAAGTACCTCCCGCGTGTGAATCCATCCCTACGACGGCTCGCTTGTTCGTCTAAGCAGAGCTTGTTGGTGTGCATATGCGAACCCAGTCCCTGGAGAGTCTTTGTTATCCGCCCGCACCACTCGCACGGTAAGACAGGCATTGTCCGCCTCCACAGTGAGCAGAAATACGGCACTGTAACGGCTAAAAATGCCTATGACCGAGCATTAGAGCGAAGTACGGGACAGTCACCCTAGGAACTTTCCTAGCAAATCCGAAACCCTAATGGGATGCAGCGCGTAAAGCCAGGGTCGAGGGTGAATGGGACTGATGCTTGGTTGTACAGCGAAATGCATTTTATCGCCATCTGGCTGGTATCTGTTTCGCGACCCCACGGAAAGTGTTCAGTTATTTGTTGATATAACGATTGAATTGAATAGCTACCAGGCGTGCCTAGCTAGTAAACAATAAACTTATTTTTAAGAAGTCATCATACTGGTCTCTTATAGGCAACGACCAGGCAACAGTGCAACTACAAATAAATAGCAAGACGGAGAGACTTGTTCAGAGCATCACAATTCTCATGTCATATACCAGCAGCCAGGCCCGCATTCGGAATTGCGTCTTGAAACAAACAGATCAGCTATCAGACCCAGAAGAGCTGTGGCACTAGCTTTCGCCGCGATGACGCTTGGCACTGTGAGTAGGCAACAGACTATAAGATGTCCGAATATACATGACCAGGGCGTCATAAACAGTCAGCTCGGTGATGCCTGCATGTAGAGGCAGGGAAGACATTAGACACACGCGCGTGGTGCATTCGCAGTGAGCACGACAGTGGGGCATCTACGCGACGCTCACCTGACAGTGCTGCAACCATTGCGCCTGAGGGCTGCACTGCATCTTCATTGCGGACAGTGGATGTTGTTGGTGCGTGAGCAGGATGCTCTTGCTGACGGCGAGACACGCTCCCTGGTGACTCCCGTGTCGGCCTGGCACTCCGCCTCTGCGTCCTTCCACTTGGGGAGGGCATGGCGGAATATGTTGCCCCTGCTCAGGTTGGTGCGAGGCACGGTCAGAACCCTAACATATCATACGGTGAATGTAGTAACAGAGAATTCACTAGCGCTCAATCCTACCAAGGGGCGCCGGATTGATTTCCCCCCCTGGAGTGGGACTGTTTGCCCCGGCCATGTTGCCATTTGGCGCAGAGGGACGATGGCGATGTGCAGGCTGCTCTTTTACATCGTCCTCCTCAGGTGCCGCAGGGTGTAGCGACGAGGAAGACCGTTGATTGACGATATTTTTGGAGTGCACATTTCCTGCATGGAGAGAGAGGCATAAGTATGAATGTGCCTGGGAGAGTGTAGCATGCGAGAATTACGGAGGGAGTCGACGCCTTACCATAGACCGATCTTGCGACGGCAGTAGCAGGATATTTGCCCTTCACTCGAGCTCGTGGAGAGTCGCGCATAGCAGGCGACCTGCTTGGAACGCCTGCCGGGGCGATCGGCCTGTCGGGCGTTGCAGCTGACATGGTGCACGACAAATTGAATGCAGGGGTTAGCGATTAGTTAAGTATAGAGTAAATTGCTTTTAACGAGAACAGTATTTAGCATGACTGACCGGCGGGTGCCGTTATGGTCCTCGCGACTGCAGCACCGTCGGGTGAGCCGACGGGATCGTTGTCGTCCGTGTCGTCCTCGAGGATGTTGCAAAAAGCAGAAGGGCGACGGAAGTGGTCTGCAGGCTCGTCATGGAGCGCCTCACGATGTCCGTCACCAGCCAATGGGGGAGTCCCACCACGGCCGCAGCCCAACGGCGATCGGAAATGGTAGTCGCGCAGGACCCAGATGCCATCACGCTTAACAAAGTCGCTGACTTCTGAAGTTTCGTTCTCGGGCGACGGTTCCCTATCTCCCATGGCCAAGCGGGTAGTGCTAGGTAGCTACAGCCTCACCTACGAGTTTACTAGAGCTGGTCTGGGGTTTCAAACCCCAAACCGGTAGTACTAATAATCGCGCCTACCAACCAGGCAAATGCTGTACGCGGTTTTGGCCTCCGTCCTACATTTCCGATATTTGCATAGGGGCTTCACGATACGGTGTGCTAGTGTTTTAAAACTTTGTGTAAACCATTCTTGCTGGTGCTAGTGTCAAATTCACTCACTGTACTTCTATTAAGCAAACCGAACAATGTTTACAAACAGCATATCATAATAGAGGAAACAACATGGTAGTACACGAACTAACAACCAGTCTTATGGTCTCTATAGTAGTTACTCCACAGCAGAAAGTAGGTTTGCAATTCCTCGCGCCATTGCGTGGACGAGCCATAGAGCAGCATGCATTCCAGATTCCTGAACTCGGTTTCAACGAGATGCTGCATAAATTTGATTACATAGATTCCACAGTCCCATTCATTGGGCTGTTGAGGCACCTGCGAGCAAAGAATAACCATATCAGAGGCAATGTGATTGGCCAACAGCTCCTGGGTGGAAACATCACTCACATCGAGACTTTTAGAGGTCAGCCCAGCCTCCCATGTGTCTGCCTGAGCATCAGTCACCCAGGGGCGGTATGCCCTGAGGTGCAGTTTGAGGTACCTGAAGGGAGTTGAAGAGGATTTAGAGTGGGTGAACGTCCAGCGCGGATATGACCATGGACATATGCAAAGAAAGCAACTCACCGTCGTATTGGGGCATAGAAACCTTCATGCTGGCTCGCGGAATCTGCGTGCGGGTGGGTTTTGGTATGTAGCGCGGGTTCCTGTCACTGTCGTTGTCCAGGATCACGAGGCTCCAATGGTCTCTGTGCGAGATTCATTATAGAGTGAGGCGTCGGTGCGTCTATTCGGGTCATGGCGGGAAAAGCAAGGTGTGCGAGCATACCGGATGTGCAGCGGAATGAGAGCCCAACTGTACGAAAGTATGTTCTCCCCAGCGGCGTAGTTCACCGACGTTGTCGAGGCGTCTGCCCGGCTGACTAGAGGGTAGAAAAAGGTACCACAGTAGATCCACAACCGTTCTTTCTCAACAGCCTTGTACTGGAGCAGACTGCGTGATACACGGGATGGATGTTGATAAGGATTAGTAATTCATAATATAAAACGTAGAGTGCGCTGCCAAATCGTAAAAGTGTCTCACATGCCGAACCATTCAATGATCTCGCCCGACAGCCACTCTTCGGCCTCAAGAGTTTTGGCCTCCCTTTGATCGAGTGTTAGATAACCGCGACTATTAGGGTAGAGTATAGTGTAAGAGGTAAAGGCCTCTGTTGCGGCATAGACGGAACGTTCTCATGCTTATCCATGGCGGTATCTCGGATGGAGCACTTGGCGATAGAGAGTACTTGTATATAATGGGATCTTTTTGAGCAAGAGCAGCGTGGTACATTTTTCCAGGTTATACCCACATGTGAGGCCGAGGATCGGGCGAGTATTGCATTTCGGAAAGTTCTACGTTTGAGGCAACGGCTCAAAACTTGCGCATACGCGTACAATATTCGAGTAACCCCACATTTTGTGACCAATGAGATCGTGGTCAAGACTCAAAATTTGAGGGCGACTATACCGCGGCCTAACTGCGGGCCATCCCATAAGTGGGTTTGCATACTAAGCTGTACACGACAGATTCTGTTGTTCGCCATTCCATATCGTTCCTCCAAGACGAACTACCAACGGTTACCCGATTGGCACGTCAGCTCAGGGTCGATAGCACAGACCGATAGGCATTGAAAACGACGGCGTCGCGCCGAGCCTAAACATGTGTGGTGCTGGCTGGTGTCGTCATTTCCAACGATGAATCTTCAGGCTCAATCTGTGGTTCTAATTAGAAGCCAGAAACCTTCTGATTGGGCACGTCACCCACTGTATATCCCGAGGCTGTCAGCCTCGGGTGACACACAAGAGACTTGATGTTGACCCAGCCATCACCTCATGCGAGGGTTTCGGGCCAATGTGCCGGGCACTGCGCCTATCCGTGGATTGTTAGTTGTGTTATCTACTGCTAGTAGCGCGTTGTTGGGGCTGGTCACATTGTTGCACGGAGAGCTTCCACACCTACTAACCCTTTTCCAAGTGCTCTTGCGATAAGTCAGTATGAGCCGCGCGGCCAGCGCAATCACGACGAGAGAAAAGGGCTCTCGTGAACGTATACCAGCATTTGTTGTGAGGTCGGATGACTTTGTGAAATCGAGTGTAAGAGCGCGGGCCGCCGACCGACGTTGGAAGATAGACGTCCAGGAGGCCCGGCGCATTGTGTGCGACTTCACGCATATGCACCCATTGCCCAGAGGACACCGTTTGGATCCCGCAACATATACCATCTCCGTGGCCCAGAACGAGGACGAAACCAGCGAGAACGCGCACCCATACGGAGAGTCTGTGGATTCGCTGCTCGCAGAAGCGCGTGCCCAAAACAAGCTAGAAAGAGGCAAGACTAAGGAGGTTGGCGTCAGTCCGATGGAGGACACCATATCTCCAGTGGCGGGTGAGAGATGCCCCTTAAGAGCACGTCAAGTAAGTTGTTCCTGTGTCGTGTGATGTGTGTTTCCGTTACATTTGAAGGACTGTTTGTCAGAACATTATAGCTTATGCTGTTGTGTAGGCTATAGTGGGGTATCCCATAGGGGGTACAACCAATTAGGGTTTCATATTTGTACTCACTTCATTTCATAGTTCACACATTCTTCTTGTTCAAATCTTCTCATGGTATCGAGCAGGTTCCCCCTTGGGAACTGTGCTTAGGGCCCACCACATCATTTTTTTTCCTGCCCGAAGCGCGCTCAGCCCGAGTCGCGCTCCGGGCCCTCACTTCGTCGAGCCGCCCTAGCGGCCCTGCAACGCGGCCCCGCCGCCCGTCTTCGCGGCCCCGCCGCCTCTCTCCTAGCGGCCCCGCCGCCCTACCTAGCGGCCCCGCCGCCCTACCTCGCGGCCTCGCCGCCCCATTGCGCGGCCCCGCCGCCCTACCTAGCGGCCCCGCCGCCCCATCGCGGCCCCGCCGCCCCATCGCGCGGCCCCGCCGCCCTATCTAGCGGCCCCGCCGCCCTACCTAGCGGCCCCGCCGCCCCATCGCGCGGCCCCGCCGCCCCATCGCGCGGCCCCGCCGCCCCATCGCGCGGCCCCGCCGCCCCATCGCGCGGCCCCGCCGCCCTACCTAGCGGCCCCGCCGCCCTTCCTCGCGGCCCCGCCACCTTACCTGCGGCCCCGCCCTTACCTGCGGCCCCGCCGCCCTCTGCTGCGGCCCCGCCACACTACCTGCGGCCCCGTGCCCTGCAGCAGCAGCCGAGCCGCCGAGCCGCCCAGCAGCCGAGCCGCCCAGCAGCCGAGCCGCCGAGCCGCCCAGCAGCCGAGCTGCCCAGCAGCCGAGCCGCCCAGCAGCCGACCCGCCCAGCGGCCGCGCCGCCCAGCAGCCGAGCCGCCCAGCAGCCGAGCCGCCCAGCAGCGGAGCCGCCGAGCCGCCGGGCCGCCCAGCAGCTGAGCCGCCGAGCCGCCGCGCCGCCCTCCTTCAGGGCCGCCCGATCTGCCCAGTCTGGTGAGCACAGCGCCTTTTCACTGCACTGTCCTCACCCCACTGTTTGCGCTGCTAGTCGTCTAGGGTCATGGCTACCCCTAGTGTTCTCGCCTTTGACGCTGAGGGTAGGGCCATTGACTTTGAGGTCTGGGTAGATGACCTGCAGCTGTTCTTACAGTGCGATAGGGCAGACGGCCTCTCTCTCTTTGACCTCACCTCTGGCACCTCCACTGCCCCTGCTGCTGATGCTGACGCCACTGTTCGCTCCCAGTGGGCCACGCGCGACGCTGCTGCACGTCTTGCTGTGCGTCGCCACCTCCCTACCTCCGAGCGTGCGCACTTTAGTCAGTACAAGAGTGCTCAGACCTTGTACGACGCTGTAGTTGCGCGCTACTCCTCCCCTGCCACTGCTGCACTGAGCCGTCTCATGCTACCGTACCTCTTTCCTGATCTTACTGCCTTTCCCACAGTCACTGACCTCATTACGCACCTCCGCACTAGTGACACTCGCTACCGCGCTGCACTCCCTCCTGACTTCTGCGCCAGGAACCCCCCCCCCATGTACATCACTCTTTACTACATAGTCACTCGCCTTCCTGACTCCCTTCGCGTAGTCAGGGACCACTTTCTCTCTGTCTGTCCCACCACTCTCACTGTTGACCTCCTCGAGAAGTCCCTCCTAGCGGCCGAGAAGAGCATAGTCGCTGTAGGGGCCTCTCGTGGTGACCCGCGCACCCCCATCTTTGAGGGGTGTTCCCCCTCCCCCCTTCTGCCCTCTGTTGCCTCTGCTGCTGCGGCCGACCTCCTTGTTCTTGAGTCGGTCGGTGCGGCGTCTGCCCCTAGCGGGAGACGCCGCTCTGGCAAGGGCAAGGGGGGCAAGGGCGCTGGAGGAGCGAGCGGGGGCGGTGGAGGTGGAGGTGGCGGCAGTTGGGGGAGTGGGGGTGGCGGTGGGAGTGGAGGTGGGGGTGGAGGGGTCGGTGGCGGCAGTGGAGGTGGAGGTGGCGGCGGCGGTGGCAGTGGGAGCGGAGGTGGTGGAGGTGGCGGAGGTGGAGGCGGCGGCGGAGGCGGAGGCGGCGGCAGTGGCAGAGGCGGCGGAGGCGTCGGAGGCGGCGGGGGTGGCGGTGGTGCTGGTCGCGGGTCTTCGCAGAGGAGTGGCTCCGGTGGTGCCTCGCGCCAGCAGCAGCAGCGTGGTCGTGACACCCTGTCCCCTCAGCAGCTTCGTGAGTGGTACACTGCGCGTCAGCGGGGTGGGGGTTTTGGTCCGTGCTCCTACGTTTTGCGCACTGGCGACCGTGCGGGTGAGCAGTGTGGGGGTCCCCACCCCACCCAGCGCTGCTTTGGCCGCCTGACGGACGCGTGGCGTCACCAGTTCCCGGAGGCCTCCGAGATCCCTCGCTGGGGCGAGCTGTCTAGGGCGGGTGTTGCCATCTATGATCTTGACTTTGATGCTATTCTCTCTGCCATGTATGCTGTGTCTATTAGTGATGAGGGTGACTGTTACCGGTGTTTCCCGCCCGATCCGGGAATTGAGACTGCTGCTCTAGGTCCTGGTGAGGCTGCTGCCCTAGGTGCTTGCGACGCCGCTGCTCTAGGTGCTCGTGTGTCTGCGTCCTCAGGTACTGGTGAGTCTGCGCTCTCAGGTACTGCGTCGGCTTCGGCCTCCCTCACCTTCACCCTTGACTCTGGGGCGTCTCGCTCCTTCTTTCGGGACCGCACCACACTCACACCGCTGAGTCGACCGGTTGCAGTGTCTCTGGCTGACCCCTCTGGGGGTCCTGTCCTGTCTCGCTTCTCCACAGTCCTCCCGTGTCCGGCGGCTCCCTCTGGCACCCTGTCTGGTCTCTACCTCCCCTCGTTCTCTACGAACCTGGTGAGTGGTGCTGACCTACAGGATGCGGGGGTCCACCAGTTCACTCCTGCACGTCAGAGAGTGACCCACTGTACAGAGGCTGGCACAGGCCGACACCTGGCTACGTTCACCCGTCAGCCGGGGTCGAGCCTGTACACTCTGACTACTGCGTCTCCTCCAGTTGCTGAGTCTGGTAGGGTAGTTACGTCGGGTCAGGTGTTTGCTGCGGCGTCCAGGTCTGGTCCTGAGTCTGCCCCCTGTTCGTGTCGTCTCCTGTCTCACGAGACTCTCCTCTGGCACCACCGCCTTGGCCACCCCTCTCTGCTTCGGCTCAGAGGTATGGCCTCCCGTCTTCTTGTGTCCGGTCTCCCCCGGTCCCTCCCTCCCCTTCCTCAGGGCCCTGGCCCTGCCTGTGTCCCCTGTGTCGAGGGGCGCCTGCGTGCTGCCCCTCACTCCTCCCAGTTTCCTCCGACAGAGGCCCCGTTGCAGACACTTCACATGGACGTGTGGGGCCCAGCCCGCGTCCGTGGACAGGGTCACGAGCGCTACTTCCTGCTCGTTGTTGACGACTACTCGCGTTACACCACAGTCTTCCCCTTGCGCAGCAAGGGTGATGTCACTGAGGTGCTGATCGACTGGATCCGCGCAGCTCGTCTCCAGCTCAGGCAGAGCTTCGGCTCGGACTTTCCTGTTCTGCGTCTGCACTCGGACAGAGGCGGAGAGTTCTCCTCTGGCCTTCTGCGTGCCTACTGTCGTGCACGGGGCATCCGTCAGACCTTCACGCTTCCGGACTCACCGCAGCAAAATGGGATTGCTGAGCGCCGCATTGGCATGGTCATGGACGTCGCTCGTACGTCTATGATGCATGCGGCTGCCCCCCATTTTCTGTGGCCGTTTGCGGTTCGGTACGCGGCGCATCAGATCAACCTCCACCCCAGGGTCTCCAGGCCGGAGACCTCCCCAGCCCTCCTGTGGACGGGGAAGGTTGGCGATGCGTCGGCGTTCCGGGTCTGGGGATCTCGGGCGTTTGTCCGCGACCTGTCTGCGGACAAACTATCCCCTCGTGCTGCTCCTTGCGTCTTCCTGGGGTTCCCCCCTGACGCGCCTGGGTGGCAGTTTTACCACCCCACCTCTCGCCGTGTTCTGTCCTCCCAGGACGTCACGTTTGACGAGTCGGTCCCCTACTACCGCCTCTTCCCCTACCGCACTCCGTCCCTCCCCCCACCCCCACTCTTCCTGGTACCAGGTCCCCCCCAGGTAGACCCCCTCCCCCCTCAGGGTCCTGCCCCTTCAGGTGTGTCCCAGGTAGACGCGGTCGAGCCTGTCGAGGTCGCTGGTGACTCTGGTGCTGCTGTGGGTGCTGAGCCTGGGGGTGCTGTACCTGGGGGTGCGGAGCCTAGGGGTGCTGGGCCTGGGGGTGCTACGTCTGGGGGTGCTGAGCCTAGGGGTGCTGAGCCTAGGGGTGCTGAGCCTGGGGGTACTGAGCCTGGGGGTGCTGAGCCTGGGGGTGCTGAGCCTAGGGGTGCTACGTCTGGGGGTGCTGAGCCTAGGGGTGCTACGCCTGGCGGTGCTGAGCCTGGAGGTGCTTCGCCTGGAGGTTCTCCGAGTGCTTCGTCTCGCCGGGAGCCACTTTCTCCACAGGAGCTGCGTGAGTGGTTTGCCCGGCGCTGGAGGCGTGCTGCTGGTGCTGGAGGTCCTTCGGCTGCTGAGGGTGCTGCGGTCGCGGGTCCCAGAGGTGCTCGTCCTGGGTGCACTGGAGCTGGTGCTACTGAGGGTGCTGGCGCTGAGACTACTGCTGGCAGTCCTGCTGGGGGTGCTCCTGGTGCTGCTGGAGGTTCTGGAGCTACTGGTGGTGCTGCTGGAGCGGGTGCTCCTGCTGAGGGTTCTGGTGCTGTCCCGGCTGCTTCTAGCGTCGCCGCGCGGCCTCGACCGTACTTCGTGCCACTCCTGCAGCAGGTTCTTGGTCTTCCACCCTCTACTGGTCCTCCTCCTCCCTTAGAGTGTCCACAGCCTGTCTCGTCCCAGCTACAGTTGCAGCCTACCTCCCCTTTGCCTGCTCCTTCTCCCTACACTGGTCCTACTGGAGGTCTGGCTGAGCGTCGTGAGCCTGCGTCTCGCCCTGCGTCGCCTGTCCGTGCTGCTCGCACTAATGGTCGCGGTTCGCGTCAGCGTCCTCCTCCTGTCCCTGGCACGCACCGGATGTCTCTGCGTCCGTCCACTGCTCCTCTGCCTGCCCCTTTGCCTTCTCCTCCTGACTCCTCTCTTCCTGCTCTTGCCGACCCGGAGTCGGACTCTCTTCGTGCTGCCAGTCCTACTGTCACGCGTCTCCTTGCTACTGTTGTCACTGACCCTTCTTTCGAGTCTACTGCTGCGTCTGCTCTCGTTACTGAGCTCGTCGACTTTGCTGCTCGCTGTCGCTTAGACTACGCTGCTAGTCTTGTCGCAGAGTCTGAGTCTGTCTGTCCTCCGTCCGTCGGGGGTGAGTGTGCCCTTGGCACGGACGTCCTTGAGGACAGGCAGGAGGAGTTCCAGTGTCTGGCAGCCGCCTCACCTCATCTCGTGTCCGTACTGCTTACCCCTGAGGGAGACCCGGATGCACTTGACATCCCGACTCCGCGCTCTTACGCGGAGGCGATAGAGGGTCCCTACTCCTCTCAGTGGCAGGCAGCTATGGATGCAGAGATGGCTTCCTGGAAGTCCACAGGCACCTACGTTGACGCTGTCCCCCCTCCTGGGGCGAACATCGTCAGTGGCATGTGGATCTTCAGGGTGAAGCGGCCGCCGGGTTCTCCGCCTGTCTTCAAGGCGCGTTACGTGGCTCGTGGCTTCAGTCAGCGGCAGGGAGTTGACTACTTTCAGACCTTCTCCCCCACCCCGAAGATGACCACTCTTCGGGTACTGCTGCACGTTGCTGCTCACCGTGACTACGAGCTGCACTCTCTTGACTTCAGCACAGCTTTCTTGCAGGGCAGCCTGCACGAGGAGATCTGGCTGCGTCGCCCACCTGGCTTCACTGGGTCTTTCCCTTCTGGTACCCAGTGGAGTCTCCGGCGTCCAGTCTACGGTCTCCGCCAGGCGCCACGTGAGTGGCACGACACACTGAGGACTACACTTGCGGCTCTTGGGTTTGCTCCTTCTACTGCCGACCCGTCGCTGTTTCTACGCACCGACACCTCTCTGCCGCCGTTCTACATCCTCGTGTACGTCGACGACTTGGTCTTTGCCACAGCTGACACTGCTGGACTCGCCCACGTGAAGTCCGAGCTGCAGAAGAGACACTCGTGCACAGACCTGGGTGAACTGCGCAGCTACCTTGGCTTGCAGATCACCCGGGACAGAGCACGTCGCACCATTACCCTGACTCAGTCACACATGGTGCAGCAGGTCCTTCAGCGCTTCGGCTTCACGTACTCCTCGCCTCAGGCCACTCCTCTGTCTACTCGCCACTCGCTCTCAGCTCTGCCTTCGGATGAGTCCGTAGAGTCGAGTGGCCCGTACCCAGAGCTTGTTGGCTGCCTCATGTACCTGATGACCTGCACACGACCTGACCTTGCATACCCTCTTAGCATTCTGGCACGCTATGTTGCTCCTGGGAGACACAGACCAGAGCACATGGCTGCAGCGAAGAGGGTGTTGCGCTACTTGTGCAGTACGTCGGGCATGGGGCTAGTGCTTGGAGGGCGGAGTCCAGTGGTCCTCACTGGGCACGCGGACGCTTCTTGGGCTGACGACCAGGCTACGCAGCGGTCGTCACAGGGTTACACCTTCAGCCTTGGTTCCGGCTCTGTTTCGTGGCGGGCTACTCGCTCGTCTTCTGTTCTTGGCTCGAGTTGTGAGGCTGAGATCTACGCCGGGGCCATGGCTGCACAGGAGCTTCGCTGGCTCACCTACCTGCTGACCGACCTTGGAGAGCCGCCTCGTTCTCCTCCAGTCCTGTACGTAGACAACAAGGCCATGCTGGCCTTGTGTCGAGAGCAGCGACTGGAGCACAGAACAAAGCACATTGCTCTCCGCTACTTCCTTGCTCGTGAGCTACAGCAACGTGGTCAGTTGCGGCTTGCGTACGTGGCCTCTGAGGCCAACACTGCTGATGTCTTCACCAAGGCACTTCCGCCTTGTGATCATCAGCGCTTCTGCACTCAGCTGGGTCTTGTGCCCGTCTTGCCTCACTTGCTCTCCTCTTGACCTTGCCTGTACTCTCACATATATATATACCTGCTCTTGCTTGTCTAGCTTTATATATATGTGTGTACTCTTGCATGTGAACTGGCCGTGTGGCCTTGACCCTGTGCTCGGACTGTGTGGTGACTTTGTGATCCACCCTGAGCTTGCTTTGCTTTACTTTGCTTGACTGGTCTTGTGACCCCTTGTTCTCCCCCACTTTGCCTATGGGGGTGTGTCAGAACATTATAGCTTATGCTGTTGTGTAGGCTATAGTGGGGTATCCCATAGGGGGTACAACCAATTAGGGTTTCATATTTGTACTCACTTCATTTCATAGTTCACACATTCTTCTTGTTCAAATCTTCTCACTGTTGTCTATTGCGGTGTTATGTTTGTTGAAATACTAAATAGTCAATATCAATCCACGGTCATGCAGGTGGCGATGAAGACCATGGGACGGGTATGGAGTGCACTGAAATCGGAGGCCACACAGCGGTGAAGTCACGCCAGAAGCGTGGCTTCATTACTACTCAGTTCTACATGGGGATGTTTTTTCGTCATGCACCATAAATGGCTCTGATGACAGTGCCGCCTCACCGTCTGTAGCGGTGGCTAACGAGTCTGGGAGCCCTTCGATTTCCAGAGATGAAGAGTGGACGCCGAGGCCTGAAGATGGCGCATCGGAGACCGATTCTGAATCTAACCATGCTTTCGTGACGAAACGTGCAGGCACACAGACATCGGGTGGTAAAAAAGAGGCTCACAAGAGTCGCGGTCGTGGGATGCGCAAGACTCAGACGCAAGCTGCGACGAGGGACCCTATGGACACGATCAAGAGCGTGCGGCAGAAAACTCCGCGAGGCAATGCAGGTCGTAAGAAGGCGGTCAATGTATATGGCCCACGACGGAATTGAATCAACCGTGAGCCATCACCTGCTAACAATGGACCGGATCATGGCGACGGGCAGTGCGGTGGAGGCGATGACGGCGATGACGTCGTTGAGGTGACGGAAAGGGCTGTTGGCTCATATCCAGTGTCACATTCTTCCCCCCCGCTGAAGTCAATGCCCGCACCAACAGGGAGTGCAGGTCACTGCACGGGCAGCGTACAGACGCCGGTGAAGCAAGAGCCGCCCAAAGCGACTTGCCGCGGGTCTCCTCTGAGCCGCGCAGGCATGCCGCCGAGAGCACGGGCGGGCACTTCCGCACCTTCCGCTATGTGTGCGACAGAGGACGGGCCCGATCAGGCAAATGACGAGCCAGCGGACGGCGCTGCTGGCGTCGACTTGGGAGTGATCTCCCAGCTCCTCATCCGCGTGCTGAATGGCGCTGCGGGGCCGGCCCTCAAGACTGGTGGAAACCCTGGAGCAGCAGCAGAGTTGCTGGTAGTCCTGCAGAAGCTTCAAACATCGCCGATGGCAGGCATTGCGACCACGGAGGCGAAGAGGGCGGCACCTGCACCGCCCGCTGATGGGAAGGGCGCCGCACGCGGGAAACATGCCGTCGACCGTGTGGGAGAGAAGGTCGCAGCTGGGGCGACCCATACTGGCGCGGATCATCTCTATCCGACACGCCGTTCAACGCCACTTGCGGGGGTGGATGACGTTCCTGGCCCCGGTGTAAGTGGAGAACTCCCTTCGGCCGCCCCTGGCGAGCGAACGAAGGGACTCAATTGAGGGTTGTGGAAAAACCCACTTGAGCCGGTCACTGCACCACGCCCGGGACATACAATTAGCGAAGACGGGTACGTATTGTACTTGTATGACGGTTGCAGGGGCTGGGCACCATGCATCTATGAGTTTTGACGAAGAATATCCACTACCCTATTTCAACACCCCCCCGCCCGCAGAGCACGAGATAACGGTGCCAAAAACGGCCGCAGGCTGAAGCGGGACCGAGGTGACGACCACATCTCGGTGGTCGTTGGCTTTGATCCTGACTGTAAGAGCCGCGTCCGGAAGAACGGCCTCCCTGATCCCGAGCGGATTCATGTGAGTGTAGTTACGTGCACGAAGGCGCGGACATGTGGGTAGGGCTGGCGGGCACCGCACGTATGCTCTGGATACGGGGGTTGATATCTTGAACCTAGGCAGCTCCTTGTTCTCACGGCTTTTGCAATAATGTAGGCTTGTTCCAACCTCATGCCACCCCTCATGTCTCCCTGGAGTGTCAATGCGCCCATGCAGGTGTACGCCAAGCTGGCACTGAAGCTATTGCTACGCAGGTGTCGGGCGCGTGGAGTGACCTACTTCCCCAACTTCAGCAGTCGCTGTTACGCTTTGAAGACAGATCTGAGGAGGGACTACGACGTGTGCTACCAGGACGTCGTGGTGATGATGGAGGACAAGAACTACAGCTTGCGGGTCAACAAGGTGTGGGCGAAGTTTAGGACTGACTCGTCCGCGATTGCGAGGCGCACGTTGATCGATGGCCTCGAGATAAAAGTGGATGCAACCGGTTACTTCAAAATCGAGTTACCGGTGAAGGTGAAGGAGGAGCTGTATGACCGTTACGCGCCCTATAAGTGCTTGCACCATACCTCCAACACGGCCCTGGGGTGCTGGATACGTGGGGCTTGCTGCATGCATTACGTTGTTTCCTATTTTGCGGCTGCCCGTTCCCCCCCGGTTGGTCAGGGACCTGACTTCAACGCATCCGTAACTAAGGCCTGCCATGAAGACCTGGGTGTGGGGAAACGGCCCTGGAATGCTTTGAGCTACTGTAATGACTGTCAATCGTTCATAGGCTCGTTGCTAACCCACCACCTGCAAACTCTCTCGTAAACCCTTTCCCCTTAATCCACCCTCCATTTGCATGCGTCTCACTTGGGTGGTTTCTGACAGTGGAGAACGTTGGGCAGGATGTACCCAACTGGAGCCATGAGCCGAAGGATCGTCGTCCGTTCACGAGCGAGATCTTCTATGAGGCATGTGTGGCGGCGTATCCGGAGTGGGAGATGGAGGGGATCATGGTACTGGTGCCCTATCACATCGCATGGGTGATGTACTCGGTGAGACAGCTTGTGCTTGATGCGTTATGGGTACTGTGGAGTTTGCTTGAGATGTCTAATACGCCCTGTTTGTGTGGTAATGTGTGACATGAACAGCTGGACTATGGCCTGGCCAACCACGAGACAGAGGCCATGTGCTTCTCAGGGGGGCCCGTGGAGCATGAGAAAAGAATGAAGGATGCTGCGAAGCTGGTGTGGAAGGTCGTCAAGAAATGGCTGGGGATTAGCCAGGGGGTGTGGTATGACGAGGAGGTGGGGGCGCTTCAGTGGGGGGACTATGGGCTGTATGTGAACAGCAGTGGGTTCACCGAGTTTATCCCTAACAATGTGGACTCGCTTGTTGTGAGAGATTCCCTCTGGCTGGAAGCATGAGCGGGGATTAGGCGTGAACCTGAACCCACGCTCTTTATTTGCCTGCTATAATGAGGTTTCTGTTGTGTTATGGATCAAGCTTTGATTTTGTGGTGGGTTTGAAAATTTGGCAAAAAAGGTGCTACAATGAACCCCTCTAAACGGTCGTAACGTTATGACACTACATGTTATTCTTAGGGGGCTTTGTACACTCATAGTACTGTAGCTCGAGGTGTCAGAATATCATGCTTGTCTAGCCTGCAGTGGGGTACTCTATAGCGAGTACAACCCAATTAGGGTTTCCTATATGTATCTCAACTGCTGCTAGTGCAAACTCTCCTTTGCTTATTCTCTCTTGCCTAGCTTGCTAGCTATGGCTCCTGCGTTCTAACCGCTATTGTGACATGGTAACAGAGCTGTTACGCTCTTGGCCTGTGGGCCCACCTGCTTCTGCTGCTTTCCTGTCTGTCGCGCGCCCCGTGGCGCGCGACGCTGTTTTTTCTTCCCGCCATGCGCTCGGGGCGCATGGCGGTTTTCTGCCCGCCGAGCGCTCGGGGCGCGCGGCGGTTTTCTGCCCGCCGTGCGCCCCGAGGCGCGCGGCGGTTTTCTGCCCCGTCAACCCGCGCGTCACCCCCCGTCGCCCGTCGCAGCGCCCCCGGGGACCCGCGCGTCGCCCCCCGTCGCCCGAAGCGGCCCGCGCGACCTACGCCAGGCCCGCGCGCGGCCCGTACAGCCCGCGCGCGGCCCGTACGGCCTGCGCCAGGCCCGCGCGCGGCTCGTACGGGCTGCGCCAGGCCCGCGCACGGCCCGTACGGCCTCCGCCAGGCCCGCGCGCGTACTTTGCTTGGCAACACTTAACATCACTTGCAGCCCTTCAAGTGTGACAGCTTGTCACCTCCTAGCCAAGGGCGTAGAAAATATCAAGTAAGTAATTATGCCTTGCTCAGCTTGTAGGACGAGCAAACTGGTCGAGAAGAATTTCGGCAGCACCAAGGTAATATTTCTACTCTCGTCAATACGAAGTAGTAGAATGCGAGCTTGAAAAACGCGAATGCATTAGATTAATTTCGACAGGTACAAGTACACAAATTTATATAGATTCTACGCACAGGCAGGAGAAACTAGAAAACAGTTGTTTAACTGGCTCGCAGGATTTCGCCACGCTGTATCTTGAAAACAGTTGCAGAACTCCTTGAGCATTTGGCTATATCCTCCTGTTGTTAAAAACTGTCTTCAAATTGCACTTGTAACAATCGCCCCTGCTGACTCAAATGCGTACACTCATGAGACTCGCATGTTGCTCCAATGTAGCTCAAATGTCTTCATGCGAGCTCACAGTTGTATAACGGTTTTTACCGTTTGAAAAACGGAGTAACCGATGTGTACCTGTGTCGAAATGATTCCGCAAAGCGAAATGACTTTCGCGAGAAATTTCCCGTCCCGTGAGTCAACTCGGACAACAGTTTTTCAACTGTAAATTCCGAGCACCCCTCGTGCCACACGCACGACCGAGATTTTTCTCGGTCGTGCTGTACAACGCGCCATGATCGAAATCATGCGCGTGTACAGTACGGGACATTGCCGAAATGGGCCCTGTCTTGTTGCGATCGTACTGTACAGCACGCTCGCAACAGTGCGCGGCACACGCGCGTGCCCTGTGGTCCCACACGCGCGTACCTTGACCCACGGGTCTTGACTTTCGCGCTTTTGACCAGCGCGAGAAAAGTCAAGGCACCCCTTGACCAGATAAAGAACCGAGCACCCCTCGGTACACCACCCGCTCACATGAGGCTCCAATAAGTCTCGCATGAAATTCGAGACTCATGGGACTTTCATGGTCCCTCGCATGAGCCTCGCATGAAACATTTAAGTCCCATGCGAGCTTCGTTTGAGCTCCATAAGGTCTTCATTTGAGCCTCATTTTAGGGCTTCGCATGAGTCTCATTTGAGAGCTTCGCATGAGCCTCATTTGAGCGCGTCATGAGGGCCTCATTTGAGAGCTTCGCATGAGTCTCATTTGAGCGCGTCATGAGGTCCTCATTTGAGCGATTCATGGGAGCTTTACGAGAACAGTGAAAACAAAACTGAAAATGCAAAAACACAAGATGCACTTATGAATAAGAACGAAACACACAAAACGCAAGAACAAATGCGCACAGAACGTTCACAAAATGAAAATGAAAAATGCGCACACACACAAATATGCAAAATGCGACGCATGCGGCTGGTTGACGTGCAAAAATAAATATTTGCACCCAATACATTATTCCAGATAATTGTAAACACGGTGCTACTCCTTTTGAAGCTTCTATGGTTTTTTTCTGGTTAACGTGTTTCCGCCTCTCATGCGGTGCCGATTCTGGGTTACTCCTTGAATTTCATTTTGAAAGGCCGCAGTCCCACTTCTTTAGTGTCGCAGCTAGATTTCGACGTATCGGATTTGAAGATTCTAGGGATTACTTCCCGTCGAGTCGCCTCTCGCGACTCTCATCGGTTCCAACCAGCTGCTTAACTTAGCGAAGTTGCCGAAGCGGCAAGAAGTGAGCATGATGGATGCTACCATACGATACAACGTATGCATGTATGATTAGCTACTCAACAGATCATGCAGCACAAGGGTTTAAGGAGTCATACAAGGTGGACTATAGTTGTAACTGATTCACAGCCAGTCACATGATCTTGTTAATCACCGATACACTGTGTTTACTGCGGAGAGTTACTCTACAATGGTAGTGAGCTAGATTACGGGGGTTGGCACGAACTACTAGGATTGATCGTAGCTTTGCTTGGTTCCTTGGTGCTTGCACATACACGCGAGAAATTGGCAAGAGTTTCCACTAGGCAAAGTCGAAATTACAGAATCATTCAACAAGCAATGACAACAATGACTACATCGGACACCTAGCAACCCTGCTGCTAGCCTGGTCGACCGCCAGCCAGCGTTGCGTAGAGGAGCCGCGCCAGCACTGCAGGAGGGCGACCTGCCAACAGAGCAGGTCGACGGCGTGCCAACGCTGCAGCAGAGCGGCTGTCCAGCGTTGCCCCGTAGAACACAGCAATGCGCACGCTCACAGATGCGCGCAGACGATTGGCCCGACTTGCCTCGTTGGGCATCCGTCGGCTGTTGTCTGCGCCTGACAAGCCACATCGACTCTGGGATACCAGCCCGCAGTCGCCTGCGCCATCGCATCCTCGACGACGTTCGCGTGCCTCCGCAGAACTCGTCGAGCAGGTTACCCGGTCGACCCGGTCGACCCCCAGGCGCTCTGGTCGACCCCCAGGCGCTTCCGGTCGACCACCAGGTCCCTCTGATCGACCACCAGGTGCCTCTGGTCGACCACAACTCCCGTCGAGCTACCCCCTGGTCGACGGACCCCTTCCGTCGACCAGAACCATCAGCGGTTGTCACCGAGCTCCCCTCGTCGACCGCTGCTCACTTGTCAGGTCGACGGACTGCTCCGTCGACCTCCCGGTCGAACTTCAGGTCGACGGGATGCTTCGGAGACCTCCCGATCGAGCGGCAGGTCGACGGGATGCTCCGGAGACCTCCCGGTCGAACGGCAGGTCGACGGGATGCTCCGGAGACCTCCCGGTCGAGCTGCAGGTCGACGGGATGCTCCGGAGACCTCCCGGTCGAGCTGTAGGTCCTGGTCGACGTCCCACCCGTCGCCCAGACCAGTCAGTTGCAGCTGTCGAGCTCCTGCTGGTGCTGAGGACCCTGGAGTTGGAGCTGCTGCTGGTGCTGAGGACCCTGGAGTTGGAGCTGCTGCTGGTGCTGAGGACCCTGGAGTTGGAGCTGCTGCTGGTGCTGAGGACCCTGGAGCTGGAGCTGCTGCTGGTGCTGAGGACCCTGGCGTTGGAGCTGCTGCTGGTGCTGCGGACCCTGGAGTTGGAGCTGCTGCTGGTACTGAGGACCCTGGAGTTGGAGCTGCTGGTGCTACTGGTGCTGGAGGTGCTGGCGCTGCTGGAGCTACTGGTGGTGCTGCGGGAGTTGTAGCTGGAGACCCTGGAGCTGAGGCTGCTGGTGGTTTCTCTGCTGGTTCTGGAGGCGCTGCGCGGCCGCAGCCGTACTTCGTTCCGCTCCTTCAGCAGGTCCTTGGTCAGCCGCCTCCTCCTTGTCATGCCCCCTCCCTAGAGTGTCTTCCGCCAGTCCAGTCGCAGTCACAGTTACCTCCTGCCTTGCCACTCCCTGGTCCTTCTCCCTACACTGGTCCGACTGGAGGTCTTACCGAGCGTCGTAAGCCTGAGTCTCGTCCTGCGTCGCCTGAGTCTCGTCGAGCGTCGCCTGTTCGTACTGCTCACACTGGTCGTCGTGTCCCGCGTCAGCGTCCTCCTGCTGTCCCAGGCACTCACCAGATGGCGCTTCGTCCTTCCACTGCTCCTCAGCGTGTCCCTCTGCCGTCTCCTCCTGCGTCCTCTCTTCCTGCTCTTGCTGACCCGGAGTCTGACTCCCTTCGTGCTGCCAGTCCTACTGTCACGCGTCTCCTCGCCACTGTTGTCACTGACCCTTCCTTTGAGTCCTCTGCTGCGTCTGCTCTAGTCGCTGAGTTAGTTGACTTTGCTGCCGCTTGTCGTCTCGACTACGCCGCTAGCCTTGTTGCTGAGTCTGAGTCTGTCTGTCCTCCGTCCGTCGGGGGTGAGTGTGCTCTTGGCACGGACGTCCTTGAGGACAGGCAGGAGGAGTTTGAGTGCTTAGCCGCTGCTTTACCTCATCTCGTGTCCATGCTGGTTGCCCCTGAGGGAGACCCGGATGCTCCAGACATCCCGACCCCGCGCTCTTACGCAGAGGCGATAGAGGGTCCCTACTCCTCTCAGTGGCAGACAGCCATGGACGCAGAGATGGCTTCCTGGAAGTCCACAGGCACCTACGTCGACGAGGTTCCCCCACCTGGGGCGAACATCGTTAGTGGCATGTGGATGTTCAGGGTGAAGCGGCCGCCGGGTTCTCCGCCTGTCTTCAAGGCGCGTTACGTTGCACGAGGCTTCAGTCAGCGAGAGGGAGTAGACTTCTTCCAGACCTTCTCCCCGACCCCGAAGATGACCACTCTTCGGGTTCTGCTGCACGTCGCCGCTCAGCGTGACTACGAGCTCCACTCTCTTGACTTCAGCACTGCTTTCCTACAGGGCAGCCTGCACGAGGAGATCTGGCTGCGCCGCCCACCTGGCTTCACTGGGTCGTTCCCTCCTGGTACCCAGGCGGCCAGTCTACGGTCTCCGCCACGCACCCCGTGAGTGGCACGACACACTGAGGACTACTCTTGCTGCTCTTGGGTTTGCTCCTTCTACTGCTGACCCGTCGCTATTTCTACGCACCGACACCACTCTTCCGCCGTTCTACGTTCTCGTCTACGTAGACGACTTGGTCTTTGCTACTGCTGACACTGAGGCACTCGCCCACGTGAAGTCGGAGCTGCAGAAGAGACACACGTGCACAGACCTGGGTGAACTGACAAGCTATCTTGGCTTGCGGATCACCCGGGACAGAGCACAGCGCACCATCATCTTGACTCAGTCACACATGGTGCAGCAGGTCCTTCAGCGCTTCCACTTCACGTACTCCTCGCCTCAGGCCACTCCTCTGCCTACCGGTCACTCGCTCTCAGCTCTGCCTTCGGATGAGTCCGTAGAGCCGAGTGGTCCGTATCCAGAGCTTGTGGGCTGCCTCATGTACCTGATGACCTGCACTCGACCTGACCTTGCATACCCTCTTAGCATCCTAGCACGCTATGTCGCTCCTGGCCGTCACCGGATGGAGCACATGGATGCCGCTAAGAGGGTGTTGCGCTACTTGTGCAGTACGTCGGGCATGGGGCTAGTGCTTGGAGGACGGGCTAGAGTTGTCCTCACTGGGCACTCAGACGTTTCTTGGGCTGACAACCAGGCTACTCAGCGGTCGTCTCAGGGTTACACCTTCAGTCTTGGCTCTGGTTCAGTTTCTTGGCGTTCTACTCGCTCGTCTTCAGTTCTCAGCTCCAGTTGTGAGGTTGAGATCTACGCCACAGCCATGGCTGCACAGGAGTTACGCTGGCTCACCTACCTGCTGACTGACCTGGGAGAGCCGCCTCGTTCTCCTCCAGTGCTGTATGTCGACAACAAGGCTACCATTGCCTTGTGTCAAGAGCACAGACTGGAGAACAGAACGAAGCACATCGCCCTGCGCTACTTCCTTGCTCGAGAGCTGCAGCAGCGAGGTCAGCTTCGTCTTGCTAACGTGGCCACTCGGGCCAACACTGCTGATGTGTTCACTAAGGCGCTTCAGCCTTGTGATCATCAGCGTTTCTGTACTGTTCTAGGCCTTGTGCCTACTGTGCCTCACTTGCTTACTTCTTGACTCTGCTTGTATTGTGATCTCTATATATATATACCTGCATGCTTACTCTTGCTAGGTTGTGATCACTGTACCTCTTGTTATATTATCAAACTGCATGTGAACTGGTCTTGTGACCACTTGCTTGTGCTCAGAATTTGTGTGGCTTCCTCGAGATCCACCTTGAGCTTGCTTTGCTTTGCTTTGACTGGTCTTGTGACCATCTGGTTGTCTCCCACTTAGCCTATGGGGGTGTGTCAAACATTATATATGTTTATATTGTGTAGGCTATAGTGGGTTTAGCCTTAGGGGGTACAACATTGTTAGGGTTGCCTACTTGTATCACCCTGCTTCCTAGTTTCATCATCCTCGTTCATTCCTAGTTTCTAACACGTCGGGGATGAGGACCCGCTTCCCGGCCTCCCCTTGCAGAGCGACGGTTCCGCGACCCTCGACAGGCTGCAATGCCCCGTTGAACCTACGCACGTGCTTCACCCCGTCGCTCGGCCCCATGTCGACGAAGACCGACTTCGTCCCCATCAGGTGGTGGGAGCACCCGCTGCCGAGCAGCACCGCCATCGGGTTGGCCTGCACAGCTGCCGCCACCGCCTGGAAGTCCTCGCCAGCCTCCGGCGCCAGCGAGACCGTCGGCTCCACCACGCCGACCATCGAGCACGACGCCTCCCCGTCGCCTCGGCTCTTGCCGCTGGAGCTGTCGACGTCCTTCGTCGACGACGTCTTCTTCGACGCTTGCTTCTCCTTGCGCGGCTTCTCATCTCGACGGGGGCGACGACTGGCCGATCGACCACGGCCTCCCTTGTTGTCGTCCTCGTCGCTGTCATCGCGGTCGGGGCACTCGAAGGAGAGATGGTCGGGGTCGCTGCAGATCCAGCATTCCCGCCGTCGACCACCACCTCGTCGACCCTTGTCTCGTGTCGACCGCTTCTCGTCGACGTCCTTCGTCGACCGCCCACCTCCACTACCACCTCCGCCCGACTTCCCGCGCTTCCCTTGCTGCTGATTCAGCTTCGTCAATGTAGCGTATTTTGCCTGCGGAAGGAGCTCTGTGGGCTGTTCGGCCTCCTGCATCGCCTCATCTTGAAGAATGTAGCTGGTGATGGAGTCCTCGTCGAGGGACTCACGCGTGCCAGGCACCATCATCATCCTCTTCATGAGATTGTAGCTGCGCGACAAGCCCTTGACAATGTGGGTGATGTAGGACGCCGTCGAGTATTCGGTGCCCGCCATCCGCATCTCAGCCAGGATCCGTCGAGCACGGTTGCAGTAATCCGTCGCCGATTCCTGCTCGCCCATCTGAATGTGAGTCATCTTCTCCTCCAGCTGCCCGATGTACAGGTCGTCCCTGACCTGGTACGTCGACATGATGAAGCGCCATGCCTGGTGACCAGCATCCAGTCGCTCTCGACATCTCCTGAGCGCTAGCTGCACCACCGGCGAGCAGCACCTCAAGATGACCATGAAGGTGAGCAGGTGAGCAGAACGAAACTCCCCGCGCAACTCGACATCCTCCTCGGGCGGAATTGGCACGGTGCCGTCGGCGAAGCCCTTCAGCCCGGCAACCTCCAGCTGAGGTTCTATCGACTCCCTCCAGGTGATGAGGTCTCGTCGACCTTGCAGCGGTGCGACGGTGATCTGGTCCGGTGAGAATTTGAAGTAGCCATACGCAGGTGCAATCCCGCCTGCAGTCACATGCGTCGTCGCCGAGAGCCCTCCACCGCTTCCTAGAGGAGAGTGACGTCGAACATCGACGCCGGCACGCGAGCTGCCTGCAGCCGTCGTCGACCTCTGCACTCGCGCCTGGATTCCGTCTACACCACCGTCGACCTTGATCACCCCTCTCTGCCTCGTGCCTTCGCTGCCGCTGACTCGTGCACCACCGTCGACCTCGTCGTCGACGCCACCTTTGTTGCGCACTGGTCGAGGAGAAGCAGGACGGGAAGGGTGTTCCGTCGCCCACTGCGACCGGATGCCCAACTCGGCGATCACCAAGGGGATCGTCCCGTACTCGCCATCCGCGTGGCGCCTCCTCGCGTCAGCCAAACGTGCCTCCAAGGTGTCCGCTACGCCCGCATCAACTACGGAGTCGACCATGGCGACTATCGCTGCTGCCAGCCTACGAACGACTTAGTAGGTGCAAAAGTCGGCTCCTATCTGAAGGTATTTGCGGGGCCGTCCACGCTCACCGCACCATGCGGAGAGTCACTCTACAACGGTAGTGAGCTAGATTACGGGGGTTGGCACGAACTACTAGGAGTGATCGTAGCTTTGCTTGGTTCCTTAGTGCTTGCACATTCACGGGAGAAATTGGCAAGAGTTTCCACTAGGCAAAGTCGAAATTACAGAATCATTCAACAAGCAATGACAACAATGACTACATCAGGCACCTAGCAACCCTGCTGCTAGCCTGGTCGACCGCCAGCCAGCGTTGCGTAGAGGAGCCGCGCCAGCACTGCAGGAGGGCGACCTGCCAACAGAGCAGGTCGACGGCGTGCCAACGCTGCAGCAGAGCGGCTGTCCAGCGTTGCCCCGTAGAACACAGCAGTGCGCACGCTCACAGATGCGCGCAGACGATTGGCCCGACTTGCCTCGTTGGGCATCCGTCGGCTGTTGTCTGTGCCTGACGAGCCACATCGACTCTGGGATACCAGCCCGCAGTCGCCTGCGCCATCGCATCCTCGACGACGTTCGCGTGCCTCCGCAGAACTCGTCGAGCAGGTTACCCGGTCGACCCGGTCGACCGCCAGGCGCTCTGGTCGACCCCCAGACGTTTCCGGTCGACCACCAAGTCCCTCTGGTCGACCACCAGGTGCCTCTGGTCGACCACAATTCCCGTCGAGCTACCCCCTGGTTGACGGACCCCTTCCGTCGACCAGAACCATCAGCGGTTTTCGCCGAGCTCCCCTCGTCGACCGCTGCTCACTTGTCAGGTCAACGGGATGCTCCGGAGACCTCCCGATCGACCTCCGGAGACCTCCCGGTCGAACGGCAGGTCGACAGGATGCTCCGGAGACCTCCCGGTCGAACGGCAGGTCGACAGGATGCTCCGGAGACCTCCCGGTCGAGCTGCAGGTCGACGGGATGCTCCGGAGACCTCCCGGTCGAGCTGTAGGTCCTGGTCAACGTCCCACCCGTCGCCCAGACCAGTCAGTTGCAGCTGTCGAGCTCCCTGGTCGACAGCAACACCACAGCGGTCCCCTGCAGCTCGACGAAGCCAGTCGAGCAGCTCTCCCACTGTGAACGGTCGGCTGCTACTCCCGTACATCCGACCAAGTCGTCGGCGTTGCCCAAGCGAGGGCGGGGCCAACACCCCATTCCCGTTAACATTTACTGCCAGTAACTGTCAGGCACCCCAAGCACCCACCTACAAGAATACAAAGTACCCACAATCACCCGCATACAGTACACACCCACATGATCACAAGGCTAGTACCATCCATTGCAGCAAGCCAAAGGCTCTTCCTCTTCCCCCCCAGTATTACACGCTCCCAGTCTTGACAGCGAACCCGCCGGGTGTTTGCGAGGCGCTGCTCTTTCTTAATAGCAGCTGGTGGATCTGCAGAGAGGACACGGTGGGGAGATGATGGCACGAGTCAGTCATAATAATATTGCCCTCAGTAACAAGAAATGCCCTCTCACCAACAAGCATAGCCCAGGCAACAAGCATAGCCCAGGCAACAAGCATAGCCCAGGCACCAAGCATAGCCTAGGCAACAAGCATAGCCCAGGCACCAAGCATAGCCCAGGCAACAAGCATAGCCCAGGCAACAACAAGCATAGCCCAGGCAACAAGCATAGCCCAGGCACCAACAAGCACAGCCCAGGCACCAACAAGCATAGCCCAGGCACCAACAAGCATAGCCCAGGCACCAACAAGCATAGCCCAGGCACCAACAAGCACAGCCCAGGCACCAACAAGCACAGCCCAGGCAACAAGCATAGCCCAAGCACCAAGAAGCATAGCCCAGGCACAAACATGCATCTCACCAGTAGCCCCATTGCTTGCACTCTGCAAGCATTTTCGCACGGCGATCCTCGCACGACTTCTTAATCCTTGGGCTGTTTTTAATCCTCCATAAAAGAATCATATATTCGTCGCAATTCTGTCTAATCACGTCATCGCAATCCGATTCTGCAAAGGGGTGACAGCAAAGGGGAGACTGTTCAGTCGACTTCTTCACTTCAGGGACAGGCCGCCTGAGAATGGGTCTTCCGTGTAAGAACAAAGGCAGACGGCACCATCGACAAGTTTAAGGCGCGCTGGGTCGTGCGCGGTTTCGACCAAGAGCACGGACGCGACTTCACCGAAACATTCGCTCTGGTCAGCCGACATACCTCATTACGAATTCTCCTCGCAGTAGCCGCCATGAAGAAGAAGAAGAAGCTGCGGCAAATCGACGTCGCCAATGCATTTCTCTACGCACCTGTCGACGCAGAAATCTTCGTCGAACTACCACATGGCTCCAACGGAGAGCCCAACCAAGTCTGTCAGCTGCTGAAGTCCCTGTACGGTATCAAACAGGCTCCAAGACCGTGGCAACGGTACCTACACGCTAGACTTATCCGCATCGGATTCCGCCAACTACCGCACGACCAGGGCATACCTTCTCACGAAAGGCGACGACTACATTCTGCTCATCGTCTACGTGGACAATTTTCTCTACATCGGCTCGACTGACGGCGTTACTACCTGGTTCGAAGGGGAGCTGCAAAAGTGTTATAGTCACAGTAGGCTCCAATGTGCCTAAAACGAAAGATAGAGTGCACAGTCGGATTTCTGCACAGCGGCTTTAAACGTTCATAGCGTTCTGGTCACGGCTTCAAATGACCTGATTCAACTTGGATCTGGAGCGTCTTGATGTCGCCTACAATAGGCAATTTAGATCGCACGATTTCACCAAGTATTGACAACACAGCGTCGGTTTGAACGAACGGCACTATGGCAGCAACATAGTCTTAGAACACACAATAGGAAGAGTTAGCAAGGGTTACGAGTTGGGAATGACTCCCAGCTCCTACAAACCCCAAGAGCCGAGGTACAGTGATGTGGAACAGTGCCACACTGTCCCCAACCACGAAGGGTCTCGAAACTACCCTTCACTAGGGCCTACACCAAGTGAAATGTTACACTACACAAAGTAATGTAACTATCTTCAATATCTTGAGGTGTACCCTTTTTCGCGGGCTTCGCGATCACTTGAATGTTGACACCAGGGCTCAGGTTCTTCATCACAAACTCATCCTTGAGTTCTTGATGGGTCTGCTGCACGCACCTGCGACACACCGAACGTTCGACAAGCGACAAAATAGAAACCGCGCACGACAAAATAGAAACCGCGCGCGACACACAAAATGGCCGCGTTACACGCGACTAGCGATAACTCGCTATTGACTTGACACACACACTCGACATCATGACCCATCATACACACACTATTATAAGCATGAGATATATATTATCCCATGCCCTCATACCTTTCCATGCACACACGCATGCACGCACACGGACAACAAGCCGAGTGCAAACCGTAGGTTGCACCAACAAACTCCCCCTCGGATTGTTGGCCTTAGGATCTTGCTCTCTCAGTTCAGAGCCATCCCAGCCAGCTTGCAACACTTCCAATGCTGCTGCTCCACCAGCCTCTTAGTCATCATGTCAGTCGGCTGCCCCGTCGTCTTCACATAGCGCAACTCAACTTCACCCGCGGCCACCATGCTCCTCGTCCAGTGCCACTTCACCCTCATGTGCTTGGTGAGGCCGTGCAGGACAGGATTCTTGGCTAGTGCAATAGCACCCTGGCTGTCACAGTAGAGTGGGGTAGGTCCTTGCTGCTCCTCCCCCAATTCAGCCAACAAACGCCGCTGCCACACAATCTCCCGTACGGCACGGAAGAGTGCCATGTACTCAGACTCCACCGAGCTCAATGCTTGATCAACCTGCTTCTTGCTCTCCCAAGCAGTTGGTCCTCCACCAACACAGCATATGAAGCCTCCCACACTTGTCATGTCCTCTGGTTCTGATGCATATGAAGCATCCGAGTAGGCGGTGAGGAACAAACGCCCGGGTTCAACACCATCCGCGCCCTTTTTGGCGCCTTTGTGCCGCCGCCGAGTATTGCAGCCCAACGGTCGGTGTTTGGCCAAGATACTTGGCCACCCTCATTCCAGCTGCTACCTGCTCCTCATTAGGGCATTGCACAACCCTAGCCAGCTGCCCGGTAGCAAAGGCAACGTCCGGCCAAGTGTTCAGCGCCGCATACATGAGGCTGCCCACCAACGAGTGAAAACGGCGCCTCTCCTCTTCTCCTACGCTCTCCTCCTCTGGTCCCTTCACACACTTGAACCCAGAAGGAAAGGGAGTAGCCACATGGCATTCACTCTGGCCAAAGTTGGCAGCCAACGCCTCCAGGTACTTCCTTTGGTGCACCCGCATGCACCGCTTCTCCACGTCACGTTCGATGTGGAGCCCGAGGTAGAAGTTCACGTCCCCAAGAGACTTGCACTTGAACTTGTCCTGAAGCTTCAGCATCACCTCCTTCACAAGGTCAGAGGAGGGTGAGAAGATGAGAATGTCATCCACATAAACCACCATGAAGCTCCTCTGCTCCCCCTCGCCAAGCATGAACAAGGAGTGATCGGCCGTTGAGGGAGTGAAGCCGATCTCCTCCAACACTTCGCGCAGCTTCATGTACCATTGCCTAGGGGCCTGCTTCAGCCCATAGAGGGCCTTCTTCAGCTTCCACACCCTGCCACTACCGTCGTCAAACCCCTCTAGCTGCGCCATGAAGATCTCCTCCTCAAGGATTCCGTTGAGGAACGCCGTTACGATGTCTAGCTGCTTCACCACCCAACCTTTGATGGCGGCTCCCGCGAATAGGGTTCGCAGCGTCGTCGGCTTCACCACTGGAGCAAACAGCTCCTTGAAGTCCACCTTCTCTTTTTGCTGGTACCCCTTGGCCACCAGCCTAGACTTGTAACGCTCGATCTTGCCGTCGGCGTCGGACTTGATCTTGAAGAGCCACTTGGACGTAATCGCCTTACGCCCCTCCGGTAGCTCCACCAATTCAAACGTGTCGTTCTCCTCGATGCTCTTCAGCTCACTCTCCATTGCCTTCTTCCACTCCTCAGCATCACTACTCTCCAAGGCTTCCTTGAGAGTTGCTGGTTCTCCCGGCATCTCCACCGGAGAGAAGAACGCGAAGGCACACTCCTCGTAGTCACTCTCCTCGTCGTCTCCGACCATCATTGCCGCTCCGGCCAGGGCTGTCTTGCCCTGCTTTCCCGGCGCATCATAGGTCAGCCTATTAGGGGGTTGAACTCTCCTCTTCCCCCTTCCTTCCTCCTCAGCTGCAGGGACTTGAAGGCCTTGGCGTTGCTGCGGTGTGGCTCGAATCCGTGGAGCACTCGTAGTGCGGGAAGGGAGTGACGGTGCACGCTCGCTCACTTGCTGCACCTCCTCCTCTTCTTCCTCTGCATCATTGGCCTCCTCTTCCCCATTCACAAGGGAAGATTGCCTTGTGGTAGTGCTGCCGCTGCTCAGCTCCAAAGGCAGCTCCACATGCTCCAAACCGGAACTCTTCACCTCCCCAAACCGCACGCCTATCTTCGCCTCATTCTCCGCCTTCCAATCCTTGTACATGAAGTTCTCCATGAACTTGCAGTCCCTGCTCACCAAGAACTTCTTGGTGAATGGGTCCCAAAGAAGCCATCCCTTGCTGTTTTGAGCCATGCCCAAGTGCACGGCCCACACCGCCTTGGCACCAAGCTTGTTGTGCCGAAGATGCTTAGGCACGAGCGCCATGCACATGCACCCGAACACCCTAAGCATATCAACCTTTGGCTTCCTTCCAAGCCACTCCACATAGGGCACCCATTTGTCTCCTCCCACATGAGTCAAAACTCTGTTCTTGGCCACACACGCGCTCCGCACCGCATCAGGCCAGAAATAGTCGGGTAGCCCGGCTTCAATGAGCAACCCGCGTGCCGCCTCCGTGATCGTCCGGTTCGCTCGCTCGGCGATGCCGTTCATTGCAGGGGAGTATGGCATGGTGAGGGAGTGCCAAAAACCATTCTTCTTCAGCCACAACCCAAACTCCTTGCTCAGGAACTCCCCCCCTCGATCGGTGCGGATTGACTTCACTAGACGGTCTTGTTGCCGCTCCACCATCGGGAACCAATCCGTCTTCAATGTTTCAGCCACGTCGCTCTTCTTGGCCAGCACGTACACCCAAGTCATGCGGGTGTAGACGTCCACAATGGTGAGGAAATACTCAGCTCCAGCAGCTCCAAGCTTCAAGGGGCCCACCACGTCCATCACCACCTCATCAAGTGGTGCCTTAGCCGTCGCCTCCGAACTACAAAACAGGAAACGGGTGAACTTGGCTTGCATGCACGTCGGGCAGCCAAGCACCTCATCGGGCTCCCCCTTCACACGTATGCCAGCAACCATCTGGTTCTTCACTAGCTGCTGCAAGATAGGCAGGGCCACATGCCCCATTCGCCGATGCAAGGTGAGCCAATCACACTCCCCCGTAGCCGAAGTTGGGTTGGAGAATGCCGCGCTCGCAATAGCGCCCCACATGCTCTCTCCGTAATCCTCCTCCGCTGCTGCCTCGGGGTTCTCCTCACCCTTGTGCTGCTCCTTGGCTGCTGCGCCTCTCTCCTTGGGTTCACAGAGCTTGTTGGTCCCTCCAAGGTTGCACTTCTTGAGCTCGATCTCCTTAGCGCGACCGTTCGCGCCATCGCCGCTACCAACCGCTTCTCCCTTGGTGCTGACGGTTGCTGCCACTTGCCTCTCCTTAGGCATGGGGACCACAGGGATCTGCCACATCTTGTTGTAGACGTCCCTGTCCTCATGAAGGTCCCAAAGAATCCGATCGCCAAGCCTTGCGGTGTAGGTCTTGGCTCCCTTCGAGTTCGTGTCCATGCCGGCCTTTGCCAACCGCCGCACGGAAATCAGGTTCGCAGCAAGGCTGGGCACCCAAAGCACGTTCTTGAGGCCCACCATCTTCCCATCAGCACCCTTGAACATGGCCTTCCCCATGCCTTTCACCTCTGCTCGCTGCCCCAAAGCCGATGTGACATGCTTCACCGGTGACGGTTCGAGTTCGGTGAGCAAGTCCGGGCGAGGTGTCATGCTATAGGTAGCGCCACTATCGATCACCCAATAGTCCAGGGGGTGTAGGGTCACCTTCCCCACAGCTGCTGGCTCCTCAAAGCCTTCATCCTTCTCTGGACCAGTCCGTACTATCGTCGACACGAAGTAGAATAGACCCGGGTACCGATCGTCGCTCGGGTCCTTGTCGTTGTCTCCACTCTTCATGTTCGCGGCTCCACCTCCGCGACCGCCATGGCCTCCACGGCCTCTTCCTCTCCCTCCTCCTGCTCCTCTACCCTCCTGGCCTTGAGCAGGGGTCCATCCTTCAGGGAGATTGAAGCAATCGCGCCACATGTGCCCGGTCTTGTGGCAATAGTGACATTCACCGTCAAATCGGCCGCGACAGCATCCGTAGCTCTTGTCGTCGCTGCCGTAACCGCCACTCCCGCGGCCTCCACTGAAGTTGCTGCCACCAAACCTTCCTCCCCCTCGTCCTCTGCCTCTTCCTCGGCCATATCCACGGCCGACGCTTGCTGCCCCGGCGCCATCCGCACTCGCCAACTCACGGCGGCGGAAGTCCTCTTGTAGGATTGCGCGCTCCACGTCTTCAAGCGAGAGACGGGGCAAATCACGGTTCAAAGTTGATGATGAGCGAGGACCACGAAACCGGGAGTAGGGCCAGCAACTTGGTCTTCTTCTGGAGCTCACTGTAGTTCAAATCAGCTCCCTCAAGCCGCGTCAACAAGTCGAAGAATTTCTGCACCCCTTCTTCAACCGCTTCATCTTCCTCAATTCGTAGCGTCGCCATTTGCCGTTCCAGCACCACAGCTACCGCCGCTGTTGCAGGAGCGTGTACACCCTTAAGAGCAGCTAATGCCTTTGGTCCCTTCTCTGGTTCACGCTGGAATGGCTTGATGTGACGGATCTGGCTGCTCCCCAACGCTTGCCCAAGTAGGAGGTAGCCTTGTGCGCTCTTCCGCACCCACGGGCTCTTCTCCGGGTCGTTCTCGGGGCGCTTCTCCGTTCCTTCCATCACCTCCAGCAGGTCGTAGTGGTCAAACACGTTCTCCATTCTGAAGGACCACTCAGCAAAGTTGTCACCGTTGAACTTGTCAAGGCCAAACACTCTAGGCTCATCCCTAGATGGGCCAACGCTTGGTTGCACGGGCACCATGGCTGAATCACGGGGTTGACCTTGTGCTTGGGGTCCTCCACTGCCTCCAGCACCTCTGTCACCCCTTTCCTCAGGTCCAGCCATTTTCGTAGCTGCTCCAAGGGGCTCTGATACCACTTGTTATAGTCACAGTAGGCTCCAATGTGCCTAAAACGAAAGATAGAGTGCACAGTTGGATTTCTGCACAGCGGCTTTAAACGTTCATAGCGTTCTGGTCACGGCTTCAAATGACCTGATTCAACTTGGATCTGGAGCGTCTTCATGTCGCCTACAATAGGCAATTTAGATCGCACGATTTCACCAAGTACTGACAACACAGCGTCGGTTTGAACGAACGGCACTATGGCAGCAACATAGTCTTAGAACACACAATAGGAAGAGTTAGCAAGGGTTACGAGTTGGGAATGACTCCCAGCTCCTACAAACCCCAAGAGCCGAGGTACAGTGATGTGGAACAGTGCCACACTGTCCCCAACCACGAAGGGTCTCGAAACTACCCTTCACTAGGGCCTACACCAAGTGAAATGTTACACTACACAAAGTAATGTAACTATCTTCAATTTCTTGAGGTGTACCCTTTTTCGCGGGCTTCGCGATCACTTGAATGTTGACACCAGGGCTCAGGTTCTTCATCACAAACTCATCCTTGAGTTCTTGATGGGTCTGCTGCACGCACCTGCGACACACCGAACGTTCGACAAGCGACAAAATAGAAACCGCGCACGACAAAATAGAAACCGCGCGGGACACACAAAATGGCCGCGTTACACGCGACTAGCGATAACTCGCTATTGACTTGACACACACACTCGACATCATGACCCATCATACACACACTATTATAAGCATGAGATATATATTATCCCATGCCCTCATACCATTCCATGCACACACGCATGCACGCACACGGACAACAAGCCGAGTGCAAACCGTAGGTTGCACCAACAAAAAGGATCTCACTCTCACGGTCTCATCCACCGTCACGCAATACCTCGGCCTCAACATCCAAGAAAAAAGAACGCAATCTACCTCAGCGCTGCGAAGTACGCCGACACCATCGCCAAACACTTCGGACTCACACCAACGGCCATCTCGACGCCATATCACTACACTACCGGAAATCACAAGGAAAGCTTCACTCCACTTGAGCCCGCCGGCATACGCGACTACCAACAAAAGTTGGGATGCCTCCTCTTCGCGGCCGTCACATGCCGACCCGATCTATCGTACTCTGCATGTCAACTTGCTACCTACCTACCTCAAGAAACCTGAAGCAGAGCATATGGCGGAGCTCGACCGCGCTCTTCACTACCTCGTCAGCACCCCGACGATCGGCCTAACCTACCACAAGAGCGGAACTACAACGCCTAAGTTAATCGGCTACGTCGACACCGACCACGCTAGAGATTCTGACAACAGGCGCTCGCGCACCGGCTACATCTACCGACTCGAACCTATCGGACCCATCTCATGGCAGTCGAGCAAGCAGGAGCTAATCGCCCTCTCCTCAGCTGAAGCAGAATATATCGCACTCTGCTCAGCCACCAAGGAAGGACTATACCTTCGTGAACTACTGGAAGAAGCGAAGCTGGCTTAGTTACCCAGCTTCCCTCTGTTCTGCGACAACCAGTCTACAATTCGCATCGCGAACAAAAACGGATTCGCGAACAGGACGAAGCACATCGCCCTACGATATTTCTTCGTGAAGGACGAGATCGAGAAAGGAAGACTCGAGCTGTCATGCTGCCCCACGTCTGAGATGGCAGCTGACTACTTGACCAAGAAGCTCGGAAAGCAGAAGTTCGAGTACTGCATGCTGCTGACTGGACAGAGCCACGTCACTAGCAGCGACACTCCAGAAGCGAAGGGGAGTGTTGGAAACAAGTAGATTGAACGCTTCTGTTGTGTGTCAAAACAATAAGTCGTAAACGAGGCGAAGTACAGCGAAGCATCGGCGAGTCAACACTTGGAGGTTGAGAAGTGAAGAAACCGCTGGAGGTTACGCGAAATTCAAAGGTCAGCGACCTTTGACCTGACAAGTACAGCGCGACAGCAAGGACAAACAGCTGACTCGTTATTGAGCAGTTGCCCGAGTCGTCACTGTATCGAACCGCAACAGCAACAGTAAAACAGTTATCGGTTGCATCTTTTCATATTCCTTGTACTCTTATAAAAGCCTTGTATCTCTTTGATTAATCAATCTACTTTGCCCTCACATACCAGCGCAAGGTGGTTCAAGACTCATTATTATACGCTTCCGCATTTACAACAAGTCGTACCCAGAGTTTAGCCTTGCAAAGATCCTAAGGGCTTTTCTCAGCCCAACATGGTATGAGAGCTATCAGGGCAAACTCAAAGACACCTACAACATCTGAAGGCATGGCAACACAGAAGGAGAGAAGCTCCTCTAACGGCTCTCCCGGTACTACTCCTACTCCACCTCCTGCCTCTGGCCCACAGACAGAGGAGGGTACGGCAACAAGACCAGCAGCCGGGTCTACTGAAACTCCCGCAAATCAAGCCGCGGGCTTCGACCCAAGCATGATGGAGAAGTTCTTCTCCTTCATGTACTTCTACGAATAACACCAGCAAGGGGCACAGTCAAACAACAGCAACAACAACAACGACGTGACACCGATGAGCCTCGACGGTTCATCCTACGCGCGAGGAAATCAGCAACAACAACCTCCCTTTGCCCCGTACGAACCCCAGCGCGGTTTCGTCAGTTTCATGCCGCGCCAGCAGCCTTCACCTACGCAAGAGAAGACATTGGATGCACTTCAAGTTCAGTCGCAGTTCGCGCACGTCTTAAAACTGCAGAAATCAAGACCGTTCGGCGGAAAAGATTTCTTTACCTGGTCATTCGAATTCAAGCCAATGATGGAAGGTGCGCAGATTCTTGGATTCTTCGACGTGTCCCTGCCATACCCAACACACGGGACGCAATACGAGAAACAGCAGTACACATACCAGTCGATGATGGCGTACACGATTTTGCTGAGGAACATAACTCCAAACCAGTAGCAAAACATTCGGTCTTACCAAGGATACGGCAACTCCGCTGAGCTCGCGTACAACCACTTGAAGAACCTGTATCAAGCAACAGACAGTGTCAATCAGAGTCGGTTAATGGCACAACTGACAACAGTGGAAATGAAACCGGGCAAAAAGGGAATGGCGTATATCAGTCGCTGTCGCGAATTGCGCGACAAACTCCTTCGATGTGGAGGGTCGATATTGGAAGACGCCTTCGTCACAGTTGTTATTGGAGGTCTTGGTCCTCACTGGCGCTCCATCCGCGCCATACTCTGAGCTCACGGGAAGATCTCCGAAGCAGCACTCTGCGCCGAAATTCACGCTGAACAACAAGACATGGACCAGCAAGAGGAGCGGCACAAGAAAAAAACGTCAGTACCCGGGTTTGCGTTCCACACTCAACGGCGCTACAACAACAACAACAACAACAACAACAACAACCGGCATCAACCAAAACCCGTACCTCCGTTCTGTCATCTCTGCAAGACTTCAGGGCACCCTCGCACACACTGCCCGAATCGACAGCAATCAACGCCACCACAACGTCAACTTTTCGCCCTTCAAGCAGTCAGGTAGCGTCCACACTGGCGCACCCCACAAGCCAGCCGCAGTCTTCAACAGCATCGCCAACACAATCTGCACAAGGAGCAAGAAACATCGTCAGCTGCATGGCAAAATTGACTGACTCCTGCATCACCGAGTCACCACCGCACTACTCACCGGAAGAGCAACTCGACAACAGTACCCCTTGCCGCGAGTCACTTCAACCGAACCCGACGTATGCAGCTATCGCTCGAAGCGAGCCGTACGGGAAAGACACCTGGTTCTTGGACAGTTGCTGCGGACAGCATATGTGCTCTTCGGGTCGTTTCGTTCAACGAGAATACCAACTTGAACGCGAAGTTGTCATCACCGGCGCCAACAACCAGAACCTGCGCACACGACAACAAGGCGTGGTTCAACTTCAGTCATGGGAAACGAATGTTATACTACAGATGTCGAAAGTTTTAATAGCAGAAGGACTCGGCTACAACTTACTGAGCGCCAGCCAGCTGATGGTGAAAGGCATCCATCTCGAAGCAGACAGCACCACTCAGGAGTTCAAGCTGTACCACGGGAGAGGCGGACTTTACATCGGGAAGGCGGTTCTGAAGAACTACGTCTTCGTCCTCGACTTCGTTCCAGATTTAGGCACCGCCGACAGCGACGGAATCGTCACCTTCACCTCCTGGACGCACCCACCGGATCTTGATCCTGACTTCAGCCCCGAAGGCTTCTGGTACTCGCACACTATTCCTGAGGCAGAACGAACAAGAGCATTAGCAACGATTTAACACTCGGCAGCAGCAGAGACAACATCAGCAGCAGCAGAGACAACATCGGCAGCAGCAGAGACAACACCAGCAGCAGCAGAGACAACATCGGCACCAATCGCGGGTCCTTCAAATGCACCAGCCCCAATCGACGACAACACTCCACCGACTCCTGCACAGCAACTGAATCCAACACCACGAGAATTCCATCGAAGCGCAAATTTCACCGCAGGCTTCTACTCCAACTCCGACTTATACCGTCGCTCACCCGGACATCGAGCTGGCGAAGATATCTAGCATGCACGAATGGGGCATCCAAGCAACACTGTGTTAAACAACACCATCAGAGCAGGCGTGCTCGACAAAGACTCATTGCTTCTAACCGACGGAAGCGAACTTCGACGAGCTCGCGGAACGTGCTTTACCTGCCCTGAAGCCGACTTACCACATCGACCGTTTGTATCTCATCACAACCCTAGTGCTCCAACTTACGCGCCTCTGGAGAAAGTGTACAGCGACATCCTGTACAATCGCGAACCTGGACAAGGAGCATACAGCTACACCATCACGTTCATCGACGCCGCCACTCGCTATGTCTGGCACCTCAACCTTCCAAGCCGCAACATGGCCTTCGAAGCCTTCATTGCCTGGCTCCCAGTAGCAGAACGGGAATCGGGAGTTAAGCTGAAGAGCTTTCAGTCTGACGGGGGAGGAGAATACACCTCACAGAGGTTCAAGCAGTACTTGGCAGAGAGAGGAATCAAGCGGCTCATCTCTCTTCCCTACGCCCACCAACAGCAAGGCGTAGCAGAAAGGATGAACAGGACTCTCCAGAACACCATGCGCAAGCTGCTACATGGCATGCGGCTACCCAACCATCAATGGCCCGAAGCAATGGACCACGCTGTCATGCTGCACAACTTGCTCTCGTCATCATCACTCCCGAACAACGCATCACCGCACCTGCTGTGGACAGGAAAACAGGGCAGCACAAAAATGTTGAGAGTTTTCGGCTGCATGGTACAGTACCGACCCCCAGCTGCACGAGCCGGCCGATTCTCCCAACGCGCACAGTGGGGCCTACACCTGGGCATTGAAAAGAATTACAACGCGTGGAAGATTTTCGACGTCCACTCAAAAGAAACAGTAGCAGCACGTGATGTCATTTTCTACGAGCGACACACACTTCCGACGTACCTTGCCAACCTGGAAAAAGACCGGAACCCCACAGGTGGTTTTCAAGGTGACCGAGCCTTCGCCTCGGCAGCAGACGAAGCTGACTGGGACGAGCAGAATGTGGATGAAGCCTCAAAGGGAGCCGGACCTCTTCCTTACTGCTCCGTCGACGTCCCAATGGATGACGAAAATCCTCGCGAAAGCGCCAACGCCGAAGTATATTACCACTTCGCCGACAATGGTTACATTACACCTGCACAAGTCAACACCAACGAAGCAGAACGCATAGGGCCCAATTTCATACCTGACCCAGAAGCGGGAGATGAAGCAGCTTATCCCGAGGACAAGACACTTCCCCGCTACACATACTCGGCCTCGTCACCGCGGTCCACGGCACAGCGATTCCTAAGGAGCCTGCCACAGTTCAGCAGGCTCTGGGGGGGGAGCATAGGGAAAAATGGCGCGAAGCCATGGACAAGGAGCTGAAAGCGCTGGAAGAACGAAACACCTGGAAACTCGTTCCCATCGGCGTGGCACGCAACAAAACGGTACTCACCAGAAAATGGGTCTTCCGTGTAAAAACAAAGGCAGACGGCACCATCGACAAGTTTAAGGCGCGCTGGGTCGCATGGACGCGACTTCACCGAAACATTCGCTCCGGTCAGCCGACATACCTCATTGCGAATTCTCCTCGCAGTAGCCGCCATGAAGAAGAAGAAGCTGCTGCAAATCGACGTCGCCAATGCATTTCTCTACGCACCTGTTGACGCAGAAATCTTCGTCGAACTACCACATGGCTCCAACGGAGAGCCCAACCAAGTCTGTCAGCTGCTGAAGTCCCTGTACGGTATCAAACAGGCTCCGAGACCGTGGCAACAGTACCTACACGCTAGACTTATCCACATCGGATTCCGCCAACTACCGCACGACCAGGGCATGTACCGGCTCACGAAAGGCGACGAGTACATTCTGCTCATCGTCTACGTGGACGATTTGCTCTACATCGGCTCGACTGACGGCGTTACTACCTGGTTCGAAGGGGAGTTGCAAAAGGATCTCACTCTCACGGTCTCATCCATTGTCACGCAATACCTCGGCCACAACATCCAAGAAGAAGAGAACGCAATCTACCTCAGCGCTGCGAAGTACGCCGACACCATCGCCAAACGCTTCAGACTCACACCAACGGCCATCTTGACGCCATATCGCTACACTACCGGAAATCACAAGGAAAGCTCCACTCCACTTAAGCCCGCCGGCATACACGACTACCAACGAAAGTCGGGATGCCTCCTCTTCGCGGCCGTCACCAGCCGACCGGATCTATCGTACTCTGCATGTCAACTTGCTACCTACCTCAAGAAACCTGAAGCAGAGCATATGGCGGAGCTCGACCGCGCTCTTCACTACCTCGTCAGCACCCCGACGATCGGCCTAACCTACCACAAGAGCGGAACTACAACGCCTAAGTTAATCGGCTACTTCAACGCTGACCACGCTGGAGATTCTGACAACAGGCGCTCGCGCACCGGCTACATCTACCGACTCGAACCTATCGGACCCATCTCATGGCACTCGAGCAAGCAGGAGCTAATCGCCCTCTCCTCAGCTGAAGCAAAATATATCGCACTCTGCTCAGCCACCAAGGAAGGACTATACCTTCGTGAACTACTGGAAGAAGCAAAGCTGGCTCAGTTACCCAGCTTCCCTCTGTTCTGCGACAACCAGTCTGCAATTCGCATCGCGAACAAAAACGGATTCGCGAACAGGACGAAGCACATCGCCTTACGATATTTTTCTCGTGAAGGACGAGATCGAGAAAGGAAGACTCGAGCTGTCATACTGCCCCACGTCTTAGATGGCAGCTGACTACTTGACCAAGAAGCTCGGAAAGCAGAAGTTCGAGTACTGCACGCCACTGACTGGACAGAGCCACGTCACCAGCAGCGACACTCTAGAAGCAAAAGGGAGTGTTGGAAACAAGTAAATTGAACGCTTCTGTTGTGTGTCGAAACACTAAGTCGTAAACGAGGCGAAGTACAGCGAAGCATCGGCGAGTCAACACTTGGAGGTTGAGAAGTGAAGAAACCGCTGGAGGTTACGCGAAAGTCAAAGGTCAGTGACCTTTGACCTGACAAGTACAGCGCGACAGCAAGGACAAACAGCTGACTCGTTATTGAGCAGTTGCCCGAGTCGTCACTGTATCGAACCGCAACAGCAACAGTAAAACAGTTATCGGTTGCATCTTTTCATATTCCTTGTACTCTTATAAAAGCCTTGTATCTCTTTGATCAATCAATCTACTTTTCCCTCACATACCAGCGCAAGGTGGTTCAAGACTCATTATTATACGCTTCCACATTTACAACAAGTCCTACCCAGAGTTTAGCCTTGCAAAGATCCTAAGGGCTTTTCTCAGCCCAACAAGTATGAGCTGCTTTAGGGTGCACCCTGCTTCACTTAACCCTTACAACCATCCAGTCATAACCTGTCAGTACTGCCCAACCTTATGGGCAGCACGGAATCACCAGCTCCTTGTGTACAGTAACAGAAAAAAAAAAGACAAAAAAAAAAAGAACAAAACAAATCGCAGGAACAAATCATGTGGGGGCTTGGCTTGATCATACTTACAAGTCACTTGGAGTTCGCGAAGACCCTGCTCGTCCCCCGCGCCGGGCTCAGCAAAACTCGTCGTTCTCTCTGCCGTGATGACACCGGCGGCGGTGTCTACAGCTCGCGACGCACCTGCCGCCACGCCATGCCGACAAATAGATTCAAGCAGGGGAGGAAGAGACAAGGGGAAGGGGTGAGGGGCGTGGGGTAACAGGAATGAATGGCACCTTTTTTCCGCGGCGTGGGGACGTGAGATATGGTCTGAGGGTGGGGACGTGAGGTCGGATGCATGAGTGTGCAGAGGGAGGGATGGCCCGCCAGAGCGATCTCTCTTGAGAGGTCACTCTCGAAAGTGAATGGCTGGAGTACAAGTGGTTGGAATAAAAGTAGTGCACTTGCCGCTTGACACGACGAGAAGAGGGGGATTGGGGAGGTGGGGATGTTGAAGGAATTTGGCCCCGCCCTCGCATGGGCAAAACTAACTTCGTGGTCGGGTGTGCAAGAGGTGTAGCTGACCTTCTGCAGGAGTACAAGGGTTGCCTGTACACGAGGTGTACTAGGGAATCCATGCAAGAGTAGCTGAAGCATCCGCGAGTGCATCACAGACGTCCCGTGCATATGTACAAGTGGCGCAGCTAGTGCAGAGGTTTGCGGGTGTTCATCTGTGCAGGGTCGCTTCTAACCCTGCGCAACGTTGCGACTGCATAGGCGAATTTTGGCCAGAAACTCGAATGTGCCTTAATTTCGACCAATCAGGAGCTGACATTTTGAAATGTCGACCGAGGTGTTCGACAAAGGTGGTCGACGAAGGTCATCGACCCGCGACGACGAAGTTCGTCGACCCGCGACGACGAAGGTCGTCAACTGGTGATGACGATGTCAAGGACTTTATCTGGTTGACCAAGTTACCTGCTCGACGACGTTCTGCGGAGGTGCGCGAACGTCGTCGAGATGCTGTGGCGAAGTCGACCGACGTGGCAGCACGTGGTCGACATGGCTCATCAGGTGCAACTGTCTGCATGTGGCCGACCTGGCACCTGCGCAATGTGCTCGACAGTGCACGTCGTGCATAACTGTCTACAAGCACCTGCGAAGTAGGTGCTTGCACTTGCGCTTACAATCACCTGCGGATGCAGTGTTGGCAAGCCGCGCAGGTGCAGCGTTGGCAGGCCGCCATTCTGCAGCGTTGGCAAGTCGCACACAAGCTGCGTTAGCGGGCCGCAGAGGTGCTGCGTTGGCAGGTCGACAACTCTGTCACGCTGGCAGTCGACCTGCCTGAGCACTAGAAAACCTTGCATGTGATGTAGTAAATCTTTGCCATTGTATGCTTATTCTGAACTCTGTATTCTCGACTTCTCCTTAGTGAAACTCTTGCTGTTTTGCCCTGTGAAAACACAAGTCCTAGAGAACACAGACAGAGTTACGATCACTCTACCAACTCGTGCCTACCGTGCAGTCTAGCTCCCACCGTTGTAGAGTTAATCTCCTCATGGTGCAGTGAGCGTGGACGGCCCCGCAAGGATACCTTCAGATAGGAACCGATTTATCACTTACCTAAGTCGTTCGTAGGCCGGCAGCCGGTGCGAACTATGGTGCCTACCCTGGCAGAGGGCGGAGGGGTAGAGGATACTTTAGAAGCACGTCTGGCTGATGCGACGAGACGCCATGGAGAAGGCGAGTTCGGGACGGTGCTCCCCTTGGAGGTGGTTCTCCTTGGGATCCGTGCAAAGTGGGCAGCGGAACACCCTCCCCAACCTGGAGCGGACGGTGTGTCCACCTCTCCTCGACCGGTGCGTAACGACGGCGGCGTCGACGAGGTGGTCGACGGAGGTGATCGAGTCAGTGGCAGCGCGGGCACAAGGCAGATTGGAGTGCTCAGGTCCATTGACGGTGGTGTTGGCGAGAGTCAAGCGCATGCGCAGCGGTCCATGGCACCTCAACGAAGCAGTGGAAGTCCCTCGGCGACGACACACGTGACGGCGGGCGGGATCGCGCCGACGTATGGCTATCTCAAGTTCTCTCCGAACAAGATCATTGTCGCACCGCTGCAGGGTCGACGGGACCTCATCACCTGGAGGGAGTCGATAGAACCACAGCTGGAGGTCGCCGGGCTGAAGGGCTTTGCTGACGGCACTGTGCCAATTCCGCACGAGGACGATGTCGAGCTGCGCGGGGAGTTTCGTGCTGCTCACTTGCTCAACTTCATGGTCATCTCGAGGTGCTGCTCGTCGGTGGTGCAGCTGGCGCTCAGGTCCTGCCGAGAGCGGCTTGATGCTGGTCACCAAGCATGGCATTTCATCCTGTCGACGTACCAGGCGAAGGACGACCTGTACATCGGACAGCTAGAGGAGCAGATGACACACATTCGGATGGGTGAGCAGGAGTCGGCGACGGACTACTGCAATCGTGCTCGACGGATCTTGGCTGAAATGAGGATGGCGGGCGCCGAATACTCAACGACGTCCTACATCACCTGTTATAATCACAATAGGCTCCAATGTGCCTAAAACGAAAGATAGAGTGCACAGTCGGATTTCTGCACAGCGGCTTCAAACGTTCATAGCGTTGTGATCACAGCTTCAAATGACCTGATTCAACTTGGATCTGGAGCGTCTTGACGTCGCCTACAATAGGCAATTTAGATCGCACGATTTCACCAAGTATTCACGACACAACGTCGGTTTGAACGAACGGCACTATGGCAGCCACTATAGTCTTAGAACAGAAGATAGGAAGAGTTACCAAGAGTTACGAGTTGGGAATGACTCCCAGCTCCTACAAACCCCAAGAGCCGAGGTACAGTGATGTGGAACAGTGCCACACTGTCCCAAACCACGAAGGGTCTCGAAACTACCCTTTACTAGGGCCTACACCAAGTGAAATGTTACACTACACAAAGTAATGTAACTATCTTCAATATCTTGATGTGTACCCTTTTGGCGAGCTTCGAAATCACTTGAAGCTTGAAACCAAGGCTCGGGTTCTTCATCACAAACTCATCCTTGAGTTCTTGATGGGTCTGCTGCACACACTTGCGACACGCCGAACGTTCGACACAGGACAAAAAAGAAACCGCGCGAGACACACAACCGACAAAATAGAAACCGCGCGGGACACGACTAGCGATAACTCGCTATTGACTCGACACACACACTCGACATCATGACTCAACATTCACACACTATTATAAGCATGAAATATATATATTATCTCATGCCCTCATTCCATTCCATGCACACACGCATGCACGCGCACGGACAACAAGCCGAGTGCAAACCGTAGGGTTGCACCAACAAACTCCCCCTCGGATTGTTGGCCTTAGGATCTTGCTCTCTCAGTTCAGAGCCATCCCAGCCAGCTTGTAACACTTCCAATGCTGCTGCTCCACCAGCCTCTTGGTCATCATGTCAGCCGGCTGCCCCGTGGTCTTCACGTAGCGCAACTCAACTTCACCCGCGGCTACCATGCTCCTCGTCCAGTGCCACTTCACCCTCATGTGCTTGGTGAGGCCGTGCAGGACAGGATTCTTAGCTAGTGCAATAGCACCCTGGCTGTCACAGTAGATTGGGGTAGGTCCTTGCTGCTCCTCCCCCAATTCAGCCAGCAAACGCCGCTGCCACACAATCTCCCGAACAGCACGGAAGAGTGCCATGTACTCGGATTCCACCGAGCTCAATGCTTGGTCAACCTGCTTCTTGCTCTCCCAAGCAGTTGGGCCTCCACCAACACAGCATATGAAGCCTCCCACACTTGTCATGTCCTCCGGTTCCGATGCATATGATGCATCCGAGTAGGCGGTGAGGAACAAACGCCCGGGTTCAACACCATCCGCGCCCTTTTGGCGCCTTTGTGCCGCCGCCGAGTATTGCAGCCCAACGGTCGGTGTTTGGCCAAGATACTTGGCCACCCTCATTCCAGCTGCTACCTGCTCCTCATTAGGGCATTGCACAACCCTAACCAGCTGCCCGGTAGCAAACGCGACATCCGGTCGGGTGTTTACCGCCGCATACATGAGGCTGCCCACCAACGAGTGAAAACGGCGCCTCTCCTCTTCTCCAACGCTCTCCTCCTGTGGTCCCTTCACACACTTGAACCCAGAAGGAAAGGGAGTAGCCACATGACCTTCACTCTGGCCGAAGTTGGCAGCCAATGCCTCCAGGTACTTCCGTTGGTGCACTCGCATGCTCCGCTTCTCCACGTCTCGTTCAATGTGGAGCCCAAGGTAGAAGTTCACGTCACCAAGGGACTTGCACTTGAACTTGTCTTGCAGCTTCAGCATCACCTCCTTCACAAGGACAGGAGAGGGAGAGAAGATCAGGATGTCATCCACGTACACCACCATGAAGCTCCTCTGCTCCCCCTCGCCAAGCATGAACAAGGAGTGATCGGCCGTTGAGGGAGTGAAGCCGATTCCCTCCAACACTTCGCGCAGCTTCATGTACCATTGCCTAGGGGCCTGCTTCAGCCCATAGAGGGCCTTCTTCAGCTTCCACACTCTGCCAATACCATCATCAAACCCCTCTGGCTGCGCCATAAAAATCTCCTCCTCAAGGATGCCGTTAAGGAATGCCGTTACGATGTCCATTTGCTTTACCACCCATCCTTTGATGGCGGCTCCCGCGAATAGGGTTCGCAGCGTCGTCGGCTTCACCACAGGGGCAAACAGCTCCTTGAAGTCCACCTTCTCCTTCTGCTGGTACCCCTTGGCTACAAGCCTAGACTTGTAGCGCTCGATCTTGCCGTCGGCATCCGACTTGATTTTGAAGAGCCACTTGGACGTTATCGCCGTACGCCCCTCCGGTAGCTCCACCAATTCAAACGTGTCGTTCTCCTCGATGCTCTTCAGCTCACTCTCCATGGCCTTCTTCCACTCCTCAGCATCACTACTCTCCAAAGCCTCCTTGAGAGTTGCTGGTTCTCCCGGCATCTCCACCGGAGAGAAGAACGCGAAGGCACACTCCTCGTAGTCACTCTCCTCGTCGTCTCCGACCATCATTGCCGCTCCGGCCAGGGCTGTCTTGCCCTGCTTTCCCGGCGCATCATAGGTCAGCCTATTAGGGGGTTGAACTCTCCTCTTCCCCCTTCCTTCCTCCTCAGCTGCAGGGACTTGAAGGCCTTGGCGTTGCTGCGGTGTGGCTCGGATCCGTGGAGCGCTCGTAGTGCGGGAAGGAAGTGTCGGTGCACGCTCGCTCACTTGCTGCACCTCCTCCTCTTCTTCCTCTGCATCCTTGGCCTCCTCTCCCCCATTCACAAGGGAGGATTGCCTTGTGGTGGTGCTGCCGCTGCTCAGCTCCAAAGGCAGCTCCACATGCTCCAAGCCGGAACTCTTCACCTCCCCAAACCGCACGCCTATCTTCGCCTCATTCTCCGCCTTCCAATCCTTGTACATGAAGTTTTCCATGAACTTGCAGTCCCTGCTCACCATGAACTTCTTGGTGAATGGGTCCCAAAGAAGCCACCCCTTGCTGTTTTGAGCCATGCCCAAGTGCACGGCCCACACCGCCTTGGCACCAAGCTTGTTGTGCCGAAGATGCTTAGGCACGAGCGCCATGCACATGCACCCGAACACCCGAAGCATATCCACCTTTGGCTTCCTTCCAAGCCACTCCACATAGGGCACCCATTTTTCTGCTCCCACATGAGTCAAAACTCTGTTCTTGGCCACACATGCGCTCCGCACCGCATCAGGCCAGAAATAGTCGGGTAGCCCGGCTTCAATGAGCAACCCGCGTGCCGCCTCCGTGATCGTCCGGTTCGCTCGCTCGGCGATGCCGTTCATTGCAGGGGAGTATGGCATGGTGAGGGAGTGCCGAATGCCATTCTTCTTCAGCCACAACCCAAACTCCTTGCTCAGGAACTCTCCCCCTCGATCGGTGCGAATTGACTTGACTAGACGGTCTTGTTGCCGCTCCACCATCGGGAACCAATCCGTCTTCAACGTTTCAGCCACGTCACTCTTCTTGGCCAGCACATACACCCAAGTCATGCGAGTGTAGACGTCGACAATGGTGAGAAAATACTCAGCTCCAGCAGCTCCAAGCTTCAGGGGGCCCACCACGTCCATCACCACCTCATCAAGTGGTGCATTTGCCGTTGCCTCCGAACTAGGGAACGGAAACCGGGTGAACTTGGCTTGAATGCACGTCGGGCAGCCAAGCACCTCATCGGGCTCCCCCTTCACACGTATGCCAGCAACCATCTCATTCTTCACTAGCTGCTGCAAGATAGGCAGGGCCACATGCCCCATTCGCCGATGCAAGGTAAGCCAATCACACTCCCCCGTAGCCGAAGTCGGATTGGAGAATGCCGCGCTCGCAATAGCGCCCCACATGCTCTCTCCGTACTCCTCCTCCGTTGCTGCCTCGGGGTTCTCCTCACCCTTGTGCTGCTTCTTGGCTGCTGCACCATTCTCCTTAGGATCACCGAGCTTGCTGGTCCCTCCAGGTTTGCTCTTCTTGAGCTCGTTCTCCTTGGCACGATCGTTCGCGCAATAGCCGCTACCAACCGCTTCACCCTTGGTGCTGACGCTTGCTGCCACTTGCCTCTCCTTAGGCATTGGGACCACAGGGATCTGCCACATCTCGTTGTAGACATCCCTGTCCTCATGAAGGTCCCAAAGAATCCGATCGCCAAGCCTTGCGGTGTAGGTCTTTGCCAACCGCCGCACGGAAATCAGGTTCGCAGCAAGGCTGGGCACCCAAAGCACGTTCTTGAGCCCCACCATCTTCCCATCAGCACCCTTGAACATGGCCTTGCCCATGCCTTTCACCTCTGCTCGCTGCGCCAAAGCCGATGTGACATGCTTCACCGGTGACGGCTCGAGTTCGGTGAGCAAGTCCGGGCGAGGTGTCATGCTATAGGTAGCGCCACTATCGATCACCCAATAGTCCAGGGGGTGTAGGGTCACCTTCCCCACAGCTGCTGGCTCCTCAAAGCCTTCGTCCTTCTCTGGACCAGCTGGTACTTGCGTCGACACGAAGTAGAATAGACCCGGGTACCGATCGTCGCTCGGGTCCTTGTCGTTGTCTCCACTCTTCATGTTCGCGGCTCCACCTCCGCGACCGCCATGGCCTCCACGGCCTCTTCCTCTCCCTCCTCCTGCTCCTCTACCCTCCTGGCCTTGATCAGGGGTCCAACCATCAGGAAGCTTGTAGCAATCGCGCCACATATGTCCGCTTTTGTGGCAATAATGGCATTCGCCGTCGAATCGGCCGCGACCGCGTCTGTAGCTCTTGTCGTCGCTGCCATAACCGCCACTCCTGCGGCCTCCGCCAAAGTTGCTGCCACCAAACCTTCCTCCCCCTCGTCCTCTGCCTCTTCCTCGACCATATCCACGGCCGATGCTCGCTGCCCCTGCGCCATCCGCACTCGCCAACTCACGGCCGCGGAAATCCTCTTGAAGGATAGCTCGCTTCACGTCTTCAAGCGAGAGGCGGGGCAAGTCGCGATTCAGGTTGATGATGAGTGAGGACCATGACTCAGGGAGTAGGGCCAGCAACTTGGTCTTCTTTTGGAGCTCACTATAGTTCAGATCAGCTCCCTCAAGCCGCGTCAACAAGTCGAAGAATTTCTGCACCCCTTCTTCAACCGCTTCATCCTCTTCAATTCGTAACATCGCCATTTGCCGTTCCAGCACCACAGCTACTGCCGCTGTTGCAGGAGCGTGTACACCCTTGAGAGCAGCCTATGCCTTTGGTCCCTTCTCTGGTTCACGCTGGAATGGCTTGATGTGACGGATCTGGCTGCTCCCCAACGCTTGCCCAAGTAGGAGGTAGCCTTGTGCGCTCTTCCGCACCCACGGGCTCTTCTCCGGGTCGTTCTCGGGGCGCTTCTCCGTTCCTTCCATCACCTCCAGCAGGTCGTAGTGGTCAAACACATTCTCCATTCGAAAGGACCACTCAGCAAAGTTGTCACCGTTGAACTTGTCAAGGCCAAACACTCTAGGCTCATCCCTAGATGGGCCAACGCTTGGTTGCACGGGCGCCATGGCTGAATCACGGGGTTGGTCTTGTGCATGGGCTTCTCCACTGCCACCAGCACCTCTGCCACCCCTTTCCTCAGGTCCAGCCATTGTCGAAACTGCTCCAAGGGGCTCTGATACCACTTGTTATAATCACAATAGGCTCCAATGTGCCTAAAACGAAAGATAGAGTGCACTGTCGGATTTCTGCACGGCGGCTTCAAACGTTCATAGCGTTGTGATCACAGCTTCAAATGACCTGATTCAACTTGGATCTGGAGCGTCTTGACGTCGCCTACAATAGGCAATTTAGATCGCACGATTTCACCTAGTATTGACGACACAACGTCGGTTTGAACGAACGGCACTATGGCAGCCACTATAGTCTTAGAACAGAAGATAGGAAGAGTTACCAAGAGTTACGAGTTGGGAATGACTCCCAGCTCCTACAAACCCCAAGAGCCGAGGTACAGTGATATGGAACAGTGCCACACTGTCCCAAACCACGAAGGGTCTCGAAACTACCCTTTACTAGGGCCTACACCAAGTGAAATGTTACACTACACAAAGTAATGTAACTATCTTCAATATCTTGATGTGTACCCTTTTGGCGAGCTTCGAAATCACTTGAAGCTTGAAACCAAGGCTCGGGTTCTTCGTCACAAACTCATCCTTGAGTTCTTGATGGGTCTGCTGCACACACTTGCGACACGCCGAACGTTCGACACAGGACAAAAAAGAAACCGCGCGAGACACACAACCGACAAAATAGAAACCGCGCGGGACACGACTAGCGATAACTCGCTATTGACTCGACACACACACTCGACATCATGACTCAACATTCACACACTATTATAAGCATGAAATATATATATTATCTCATGCCCTCATTCCATTCCATGCACACACGCATGCACGCGCACGGACAACAAGCCGAGTGCAAACCGTAGGGTTGCACCAACAAACTCCCCCTCGGATTGTTGGCCTTAGGATCTTGCTCTCTCAGTTCAGAGCCATCCCAGCCAGCTTGTAACACTTCCAATGCTGCTGCTCCACCAGCCTCTTGGTCATCATGTCAGCCGGCTGCCCCGTGGTCTTCACGTAGCGCAACTCAACTTCACCCGCGGCTACCATGCTCCTCGTCCAGTGCCACTTCACCCTCATGTGCTTGGTGAGGCCGTGCAGGACAGGATTCTTAGCTAGTGCAATAGCACCCTGGCTGTCACAGTAGATTGGGGTAGGTCCTTGCTGCTCCTCCCCCAATTCAGCCAGCAAACGCCGCTGCCACACAATCTCCCGAACGGCACGGAAGAGTGCCATGTACTCGGATTCCACCGAGCTCAATGCTTGGTCAACCTGCTTCTTGCTCTCCCAAGCAGTTGGGCCTCCACCAACACAGCATATGAAGCCTCCCACACTTGTCATGTCCTCCGGTTCCGATGCATATGATGCATCCGAGTAGGCGGTGAGGAACAAACGCCCGGGTTCAACACCATCCGCGCCCTTTTGGCGCCTTTATGCCGCCGCCGAGTATTGCAGCCCAACGGTCGGTGTTTGGCCAAGATACTTGGCCACCCTCATTCCAGCTGCTACCTGCTCCTCATTAGGGCATTGCACAACCCTAACCAGCTACCCGGTAGCAAACGCGACATCCGGTCGGGTGTTTACCGCCGCATACATGAGGCTGCCCACCAACGAGTGAAAACGGCGCCTCTCCTCTTCTCCAACGCTCTCCTCCTGTGGTCCCTTCACACACTTGAACCCAGAAGGAAAGGGAGTAGCCACATGACCTTCACTCAGGCCAAAGTTGGCAGCCAACGCCTCCAGGTACTTCCGTTGGTGCACTCGCATGCTCCGCTTCTCCATGTCTCGTTCAATGTGGAGCCCAAGGTAGAAGTTCACGTCACCAAGGGACTTGAACTTAAACTTGACTTGCAGCTTCAGCATCACCTCCTTCACAAGGTCAGAGGAGGGTGAGAAGATCAGGATGTCGTCCACGTACACCACCATGAAGCTCCTCTGCTCCCCCTCGCCAAGCATGAACAAGGAGTGATCGGCCGTTGAGGGAGTGAAGCCGATTCCCTCCAACACTTCGCGCAGCTTCATGTACCATTGCCTAGGGGCCTGCTTCAGCCCATAGAGGGCCTTCTTCAGCTTCCACACTCTGCCAATACCATCATCAAACCCCTCTGGCTGCGCCATAAAAATCTCCTCCTCAAGGATGCCGTTAAGGAATGCCGTTACGATGTCCATTTGCTTTACCACCCATCCTTTGATGGCGGCTCCCGCGAATAGGGTTCGCAGCGTCGTCGGCTTCACCACAGGGGCAAACAGCTCCTTGAAGTCCACCTTCTCCTTCTGCTGGTACCCCTTGGCTACAAGCCTAGACTTGTAGCGCTCGATCTTGCCGTCGGCATCCGACTTGATTTTGAAGAGCCACTTGGACGTTATCGCCGTACGCCCCTCCGGTAGCTCCACCAATTCAAACGTGTCGTTCTCCTCGATGCTCTTCAGCTCACTCTCCATGGCCTTCTTCCACTCCTCAGCATCACTACTCTCCAAAGCCTCCTTGAGAGTTGCTGGTTCTCCCGGCATCTCCACCGGAGAGAAGAACGCGAAGGCACACTCCTCGTAGTCACTCTCCTCGTCGTCTCCGACCATCATTGCCGCTCCGGCCAGGGCTGTCTTGCCCTGCTTTCCCGGCGCATCATAGGTCAGCCTATTAGGGGGTTGAACTCTCCTCTTCCCCCTTCCTTCCTCCTCAGCTGCAGGGACTTGAAGGCCTTGGCGTTGCTGCGGTGTGGCTCGGATCCGTGGAGCGCTCGTAGTGCGGGAAGGAAGTGTCGGTGCACGCTCGCTCACTTGCTGCACCTCCTCCTCTTCTTCCTCTGCATCCTTGGCCTCCTCTCCCCCATTCACAAGGGAGGATTGCCTTGTGGTGGTGCTGCCGCTGCTCAGCTCCAAAGGCAGCTCCACATGCTCCAAGCCGGAACTCTTCACCTCCCCAAACCGCACGCCTATCTTCGCCTCATTCTCCGCCTTCCAATCCTTGTACATGAAGTTTTCCATGAACTTGCAGTCCCTGCTCACCATGAACTTCTTGGTGAATGGGTCCCAAAGAAGCCACCCCTTGCTGTTTTGAGCCATGCCCAAGTGCACGGCCCACACCGCCTTGGCACCAAGCTTGTTGTGCCGAAGATGCTTAGGCACGAGCGCCATGCACATGCACCCGAACACCCGAAGCATATCCACCTTTGGCTTCCTTCCAAGCCACTCCACATAGGGCACCCATTTTTCTGCTCCCACATGAGTCAAAACTCTGTTCTTGGCCACACATGCGCTCCGCACCGCATCAGGCCAGAAATAGTCGGGTAGCCCGGCTTCAATGAGCAACCCGCGTGCCGCCTCCGTGATCGTCCGGTTCGCTCGCTCGGCGATGCCGTTCATTGCAGGGGAGTATGGCATGGTGAGGGAGTGCCGAATGCCATTCTTCTTCAGCCACAACCCAAACTCCTTGCTCAGGAACTCTCCCCCTCGATCGGTGCGAATTGACTTGACTAGACGGTCTTGTTGCCGCTCCACCATCGGGAACCAATCCGTCTTCAACGTTTCAGCCACGTCACTCTTCTTGGCCAGCACATACACCCAAGTCATGCGAGTGTAGACGTCGACAATGGTGAGAAAATACTCAGCTCCAGCAGCTCCAAGCTTCAGGGGGCCCACCACGTCCATCACCACCTCATCAAGTGGTGCATTTGCCGTTGCCTCCGAACTAGGGAACGGAAACCGGGTGAACTTGGCTTGAATGCACGTCGGGCAGCCAAGCACCTCATCGGGCTCCCCCTTCACACGTATGCCAGCAACCATCTCATTCTTCACTAGCTGCTGCAAGATAGGCAGGGCCACATGCCCCATTCGCCGATGCAAGGTAAGCCAATCACACTCCCCCGTAGCCGAAGTCGGATTGGAGAATGCCGCGCTCGCAATAGCGCCCCACATGCTCTCTCCGTACTCCTCCTCCGTTGCTGCCTCGGGGTTCTCCTCACCCTTGTGCTGCTTCTTGGCTGCTGCACCATTCTCCTTAGGATCACCGAGCTTGCTGGTCCCTCCAGGTTTGCTCTTCTTGAGCTCGTTCTCCTTGGCACGATCGTTCGCGCAATAGCCGCTACCAACCGCTTCACCCTTGGTGCTGACGCTTGCTGCCACTTGCCTCTCCTTAGGCATTGGGACCACAGGGATCTGCCACATCTCGTTGTAGACATCCCTGTCCTCATGAAGGTCCCAAAGAATCCGATCGCCAAGCCTTGCGGTGTAGGTCTTTGCCAACCGCCGCACGGAAATCAGGTTCGCAGCAAGGCTGGGCACCCAAAGCACGTTCTTGAGCCCCACCATCTTCCCATCAGCACCCTTGAACATGGCCTTGCCCATGCCTTTCACCTCTGCTTGCTGCGCCAAAGCCGATGTGACATGCTTCACCGGTGACGGCTCGAGTTCGGTGAGCAAGTCCGGGCGAGGTGTCATGCTATAGGTAGCGCCACTATCGATCACCCAATAGTCCAGGGGGTGTAGGGTCACCTTCCCCACAGCTGCTGGCTCCTCAAAGCCTTCGTCCTTCTCTGGACCAGCTGGTACTTGCGTCGACACGAAGTAGAATAGACCCGGGTACCGATCGTCGCTCAGGTCCTTGTCGTTGTCTCCACTCTTCATGTTCGCGGCTCCACCTCCGCGACCGCCATGGCCTCCACGGCCTCTTCCTCTCCCTCCTCCTGCTCCTCTACCCTCCTGGCCTTGATCAGGGGTCCAACCATCAGGAAGCTTGTAGCAATCGCGCCACATATGTCCGCTTTTGTGGCAATAATGGCATTCGCCGTCGAATCGGCCGCGACCGCGTCCGTAGCTCTTGTCGTCGCTGCCATAACCGCCACTCCTGCGGCCTCCGCCAAAGTTGCTGCCACCAAACCTTCCTCCCCCTCGTCCTCTGCCTCTTCCTCGACCATATCCACGGCCGATGCTCGCTGCCCCTGCGCCATCCGCACTCGCCAACTCACGGCCGCGGAAATCCTCTTGAAGGATAGCTCGCTTCACGTCTTCAAGCGAGAGGCGGGGCAAGTCGCGATTCAGGTTGATGATGAGTGAGGACCATGACTCAGGGAGTAGGGCCAGCAACTTGGTCTTCTTTTGGAGCTCACTATAGTTCAGATCAGCTCCCTCAAGCCGCGTCAACAAGTCGAAGAATTTCTGCACCCCTTCTTCAACCGCTTCATCCTCTTCAATTCGTAACATCGCCATTTGCCGTTCCAACACCACAGCTACTGCCGCTGTTGCAGGAGCGTGTACACCCTTGAGAGCAGCCTATGCCTTTGGTCCCTTCTCTGGTTCACGCTGGAATGGCTTGATGTGACGGATCTGGCTGCTCCCCAACGCTTGCCCAAGTAGGAGGTAGCCTTGTGCGCTCTTCCGCACCCACGGGCTCTTCTCCGGGTCGTTCTCGGGGCGCTTCTCCGTTCCTTCCATCGCCTCCAGCAGGTCGTAGTGGTCAAACACATTCTCCATTCGAAAGGACCACTCAACAAAGTTGTCACCGTTGAACTTGTCAAGGCCAAACACTCTAGGCTCATCCCTAGATGGGCCAACGCTTGGTTGCACGGGCGCCATGGCTGAATCACGGGGTTGGTCTTGTGCATGGGCTTCTCCACTGCCACCAGCACCTCTGCCACCCCTTTCCTCAGGTCCAGCCATTGTCGAAACTGCTCCAAGGGGCTCTGATACCACTTGTTATAATCACAATAGGCTCCAATGTGCCTAAAACGAAAGATAGAGTGCACTGTCGGATTTCTGCACGGCGGCTTCAAACGTTCATAGTGTTGTGATCACAGCTTCAAATGACCTGACTCAACTTGGATCTGGAGCGTCTTGACGTCGCCTACAATAGGCAATTTAGATCGCACGAATTCACCAAGTATTGACGACACAACGTTGGTTTGAACGAACGGCACTATGGTAGCCACTATAGTCTTAGAACAGAAGATAGGAAGAGTTACCAAGAGTTACGAGTTGGGAATGACTCCCAGCTCCTACAAACCCCAAGAGCCGAGGTACAGTGATGTGGAACAGTGCCACACTGTCTCCAACCACGAAGGGTCTCGAAACTACCCTTTACTAGGGCCTACACCAAGTGAAATGTTACACTACACAAAGTAATGTAACAATCTTCAATATCTTGAGGTGTACCCTTTTGGCGAGCTTCGAAATCACTTGAAGCTTGAAACCAAGGCTCGGGTTCTTCGTCACAAACTCATCCTTGAGTTCTTGATGGGTCTGCTGCACACACCTGCGATACGCCGAACGTTCGACATAGGACAAAATAGAAACCGCGCGAGACACACAAGCGACAAAATAGAAACCGCGCGGGACACGACTAGCGATAACTCGCTATTGACTCGACACACACACTCGACATCATGACTCAACATTCACACACTATTATAAGCATGAAATATATATATTATCTTATGCCCTCATTCCATTCCATGCACACACGCATGCACGCACACGGACAACAAGCCGAGTGCAAACCGTAGGGTTGCACCAACATCACCCACATCGTCAAGGGCCTGCCGCGCAGCTACAACCTCATGAAGAGGATGATGATGGTGCCCGGCACGCGTGAGTCACTTGACGAGAACTCCATCACAAGCTACATCCTTCAAGACGAGGCTATGCAGGAGGCAGAGGAGCCCACGGAGCTCCTTCCGCTGGCGAGTTACGCTGCACCAACGAAGCAGAATCGTCAGCAGGGGCAGCGCGGAAAGTCTGGCGGAGGTGGTAGCGGAGGTGGGAGGCCGGCGAAGGACGCCGACCGGGCGAAATCATCTTGTGACAGTGGTCGCGGCAATGGTGGTCAACGGCGCGAGTGCTGGGTCTGCGGAAGCGCCGACCACCTCTCCTATGACTGCCCCGACCACAATGGAGGTCGCGGAAGGTCGGCCAACGGTCGTCAAAGTCGGGACGAGAAGTCGCGCAAGGAGAATCTGACGTTGAAGAAGACGCCGTCGACGAAGGAGGTCGACTCCTCTAGCGGAAAGGGGTGAGGTGACGGAGAAGCTTCGTGCTCCATGGTCGGCGTGGTGGAGCAGACTGTTTCGCTGGCGCCAGAGGTCGGCGAAGACTTCAAAGCGGTTCCTGCAGCTGTGCAGGCGAATCCGATGGTGACTCTGCTCGACAGCGGTTGCTCGCACCACCTCATGGGGATGAAGGAGGCCTTCGTTGACATGGCGCCAAGAGGCAATGTGAAGCATGTGCGTGGCTTCAACGGGGCTCTGCAGACAGTCGAGGGCCGAGGCACCGTCGCTCTGCAAGGGGAGGCCGGGAAGCAGGTCCTCATCCCCGACGTGCTCTACGTCCCGGGCGTGCAGGCGAACCTGCTGTCAGCCGGCCAGCTGAAGGAGAATGGTGTGCAGCTGCAGGACGACGGCGACGAGATGATGCTCGTCAACGCGACCGGGGAGGTGCTCGGTCGAGCACACTATACCGACCGCGTCCTCTGCACCAACCTTCAACCCTGGTCGACAAAGCTGTCGTCGACGTCGACGGAGGTGGTGGCCCTGCGGACGATCGCATCGGCAACGAAGTCGACGCCGCCCAGGTGGCACACGAGGCTTGCGCACGTTGGCGTCGACACCATCACAAGCTAGGCGAAGCACAAAGTTGCCATCGGCCTGGACATCAAGCCGTCGACGGGGACCGATTTGCCGTGCGTCTCCTGCGTAGGCGGAAAACTTGCGCGGCACACCTTCCCCGACAAATGTTCGGACGCGGAGGAGGCCCTGGCCGTCGTACACATTGACCTGTGCGGACCGTTCCAAGTGGCCGCCAAGGATGGCAGCTTCTACTTCCTTTTGCTGAAGGCCCGGAAGACGCGCTACGTGTGGGTGAGATTGGTCGCCAAGAAAAGCGACGTCCTGGAAGTGTTTAAGCAGTGGCTGCTGATCATGGAGAGGCAAACCGAGAATTCGGTGATGATGCTCCGCTCCGACCACGGAGTCGAGTTCCTGGGGAAGGACTACACCAACTTCATCAACGGCAAAGGCATTGTTCACGACCTGACCTGTCCGTACACTCCGAAGCAGAACGGCATGGCGGAGAGGGAGATGCGGACGGTCGTCGAGGCTGTGCGGACGATGCTGCTGCACATGGGCGTGTAGCACCACTGGTGGCATCTCGCCCTGCGGCAGGCTGTCTAGGTGCGCAACTGCTTGGAGCAATCGACGCTTCCGCAGGGGACGACGCCACACCAGCTGCTGACGGGCAAGAAGCCTGACCTGACGCTGGCGAGGGTGTGGGGCTGCATGGTGCAGTTCATGGTCCTCGAGCAGCAGCGTGGTGGGAAGCTGGCGCCAAAGGCTCGTTGGGGGCTACACCTGGGTGTGTCGCCAGAGAGCAAGGGATGGGAAGTGCTCGAACTGAACAGACAACAAGCTGGTCACGACGGTCGAGGCCATCTTCTACGAGACGATGTCCCTGGAGGTGTGGAAGGTGACGCATGGGCCAGCATCGGCACGGGCGCAGACCCACTCTCCGACGGACTCCTCGACGGCGACGTTCCCACTACTAGCCGAGTTCGACGAGGCTGCTGACGAGGACGCCGAGGATGTCAATCCTTCTCCTCCTCCTCCTGTCCCTGCTGCACCACCTCTTGTCGCTGACTTGCCTGAGCCGACACCTTCGCCGGCCACCGGCGACGAGGGGAGCCTGCGGAAGTTGCCTGTGGCACCGACCAGTGGCGTCGCCAGCGGCCGACGTGATGTCAAGCTCGTCGACGAAAGTGTGAAGCCGCCGACGACAGGGGAGCAGTGGGTGGAAGATATGCCGCCGACAGAGGAGCTGTTGACGAAGGAAGCCACTGCAGAGGATCCGCCGACAGGGGAGCAGCTCGACGATGGTTCGTCAAGCGACGTTGTGGAGGTCATTGGTGAACCTGACGACGATGAAGGGGAGCTGTTTGCAGGGGAGTAGTCCACTGATAGTGATGTGGTGGAAGTCAAAGCAGCCGAGCCTCCGCAGCGACGTTCCACTCGTGTCAACTTTGGCAAGCCTCGCGAGAAGTTGAGCTACCATGCTTGCCTGCCGCCGACCTCCTACAGCACGTTGCTTGACATGGCGCAGGACGACGTCGACCTGCCCGAGCTCGACCCCGACGTGCACGCCGACCCAGAGCATTGCTTGGACATCGCGACGATGACAGTGAAGGAGGCGCTAGCGAGCTGGAAAGGCAAAGCGGTGAAGGTCGCCATGGAGGAGGAGATTTGCAGCCTCATCGCCAACGGCACATGGGAGCTGGTCGAGCGTCCGCGCGGGGTGAACATCATGAAGCACCGGTGGGTGCTGACGACGAAGTACCACATCGACGATACGGTTGCTCTCGAGAAGGCACTCTTGGTCGTGAAGGGTTTCACGCAGGTGTACGGCGCTGACTACGATGAGACGTGTGCGCCGGTCAGCAGCTTCGTCACGCTGAGGATCTTCCTCAGCATCGTCACCGTCCTCGACTTGCACCTGATGCAACTTGACATGAAAAATGCCTTCTTGCAGAGTAAGCTAGACAGGGTGCTGTACATATACCAGCCAGACTACTATGACGATGGAACCGGCCGGGTGTGCAAGCTGTTGAAGAGCTGCTGACTCTATGACTCTTGTCCATCGACGCCTACGCAGAACTGACATTCGATGACGAGGATGCTCAGGCGCGCGAGGAGGAGGAGTACAGGCAGAAGGTCGGCTCGCTGCGGCGACGACGACGATGCCGGACATCGCGTTCGCGTGCAGCAAGTTGGGAAGCGGCCTGACGATGCGGAGCGACAACCACTGGTGCGAGGTCGACCGTTGTTTGCACTACCTCGCCGACACCCGTGACACCGCCCTAGAGTTCAGCGGTGGACAAGAGTCGCTGTGCCTTGTCGGCTACGTGGACGCTGACGACGCAGGCCACAAGCAGAACCGGACGAGCACGGACGGCTATGTGTTCGTCCTCGGAGGGGCCGCAGTATCCTGGTCGAGCCAGCGCATCAAGTGCGAGACGCTCTCCTCGACCGAGTCAGAGTACGTCGCGGCCACGGAAGCTGGCAAGGAGGCTCGCCGACTTCGCTTCCTCCTTGCAGAGTTCAAGCTGTTAGATCCTGGGACACTGACTGTCCTTCGTGTGCACAACCAGTCGGCCATCACTGTCGCGGAAGGCTTGGGGCTGAAGGGCAACCTCGAGCACATGGAGCGACGCTACGCCTGGCTGCAGCAGATGGTGAAGCGTGGGAAGATTGCGCTGAAGTACATCCCCACCTCTGAGCAGCCGGCAGACTTCCTTACGAAGGGGCTGCACTTTCCGGCCTTCAACCGGTGCTCCGTCGCGATCGGCCAAGTTCGTCTGGCTGACGTTGGAGACGGTGACGACGATGTGCAGCAGTAGGTGCCGTGCCCTTCTGCACGGCTGGTGCGGTGACCGGCGTGCTGTGTGTTGTGTGCATGCTGACGAAGGATTTTCTCAGTGTATTCTATCCCTTGGGTTCTGGGTGGACCTTGTGCGTGGGGTGCCCAAGCGTGAGCGCGGCAGGGGAGTGTTGAAGGAATTTGGCCCCGCCCTCGCATGGGCAAAACTGACTTCGTGGTCGGGTGTGTGGGAGGTGCAGCCGACCTTCTGCAGGAGTACAAAGGTTGCCTGTACACGAGGTGTACTAGGGAATCCATGCAAGGGTAGCAGATCCAAGTTGAATGAAGTCATTTGGAGTTGTGAGCAGATCGCTATGAACGTTTGAAGTCGCTGTGCAGAAATCCGACTGTGCACTCTATCTTTCGTTTTAGGCACATTGGAGCCTACTGTGACTATAACAAGTGGTATCAGAGCCCCTTGGAGCAGTTTAGACAATTGCTGGACCTAAGGAAAGGGGTGGCAGAGGTGCTGGTGGCAGTGGAGAAGCCCAAGCTCAAGGCCAACCCCGTGACTCAGCCATGGCGCCCGTGCAACCAAGTGTTGGCCCATCTAGGGACGAGCCTAGAGTGTTTGGCCTTGACAAGTTCAACGGTGACAACTTTGCTGAGTGGTCCTTTAGAATGGAGAACGTGTTTGATCACTATGACCTGCTGGAGGTGATGGAAGGAATGGAGAAGCGCCCCGAGAACGACCCGGAGAAGAGCCCGTGGGTGCGGAAGAGCGCACAAGGCTACCTCCTACTTGGGCAAGCGTTGGGGAGCAGTCAAATCCGTCACATCAAGCCATTCCAGCGTGAACCAGAGAAGGGACCAAAGGCATGGGCTGCTCTCAAGGGTGTACACGCTCCTGCAACAGCGGCGGTAGCAGTGGTGTTGGAACGGCAAATGGCGACGCTACAAATTGAGGAAGATGAACCCGTGGAAGACGGGGTGCAGAAATTCTTCGACTTGTTGACGCAGCTTGAGGGAGCTGATTTGAACTATAGTGAGCTCCAAATGAAGACCAAGTTGCTGGCCCTACTCCCCGAGTCGTGGTCCTCGCTCATCATCAACTTGAACCGTGACCTGCCCCGCCTCTCGCTTGAAGACGTGAAGCGCGCAATCCTACAAGAGGACTTCCGCCGCCGTGAGTTGGCGAGTGCGGATGGCGCTGGGGCAGCAAGCATCGGTCGTGGATATGGCCGAGGAAGAGGCAGAGGACGAGGGGGAGGAAGATTTGGTGGCAGCAACTTCAGTGGAGGCCGCGGAAGTGGCGGATACGGCAGCGATGACAAGAGCTACGGGCGCGGTCGCGGCCGATTTGATGGCGAGTGCCATTATTGTCATAAGACCGGACACATGTGGCGCGATTGCTACAAGCTCCCTGATGGTTGGACCCCTGCTCAAGACCAAAAGGGTAGAGGAGCAGGTGGAGGGAGAGGAAGAGGCCGTGGAGGCCGTGGCGGTCGCGGTGGCGGAGCTGCAAACATGAAGAGCGAAGATAATGACAAGGACCCGAGCGGCGATCGATACCCGGGTCTATTCTACTTCGTGTCGACGCAAGTACCGACTGGTCCAGAGAAGGATGAAGGCTTTGAGGAGCCAGCAGCTGTGGGGAAGGTGACCCTACACCCCCTGGACTATTGGGTGATAGAGGGTCCCTACTCCTCTCAGTGGCAGGCAGCTATGGACACAGAGATGGCTTCCTGGAAGTCCACAGGTACTTACGTTGACGAGGTTCCCCCGCCTGGGGCGAACATCGTCAGTGGCATGTGGATTTTCAGGGTGAAGCGGCCGCCGGGTTCTCCGCCTGTCTTCAAGGCGCGTTACGTGGCTCGTGGCTTCAGTCAGCGGCAGGGAGTTGACTACTTTCAGACCTTCTCTCCCACCCCGAAGATGACCACTCTTCGGGTACTGCTGCACGTAGCTGCTCACCGCGACTACGAGCTGCACTCTCTTGACTTCAGCACTGCTTTCTTGCAGGGCAGCCTGCACGAGGAGATCTGGCTGCGTCGCCCACCTGGCTTCACTGGGTCTTTTCCTCCTGGCACCCAGTGGAGCCTCCGGCGGCCAGTCTACGGTCTCCGCCAGGCACCGCGTGAGTGGCACGACACACTGAGGACTACACTTGCGGCTCTTGGGTTTGCTCCCTCTACTGCCGACCCGTCGCTGTTTCTGCGCACCGACACTTCTTTGCCGCCGTTCTACATCCTCGTGTACGTCGACGACTTGGTCTTTGCCACAGCTGACACTGCTGGACTCGCCCACGTGAAGTCCGAGCTGCAGAAGAGACACACGTGCACAGACCTGGGTGAACTGCGCAGCTACCTTGGCTTGCAGATCACCCGGGACAGAGCACGCCGCACCATTACCCTGACTCAGTCACACATGGTGCAGCAGGTCCTTCAGCGCTTCGGCTTCACGTACTCCTCGCCTCAGGCCACTCCTCTGCCTACTCGCCACTCGCTCTCAGCTCTGCCTTCGGATGAGTCCGTAGAGTCGAGTGGCCCGTACCCAGAGCTTGTTGGCTGCCTCATGTACCTGATGACCTGCACACGACCTGACCTCGCATACCCTCTTAGCATTCTCGCACGCTATGTTGCTCCTGGGAGACACAGACCGGAGCACATGGCTGCAGCGAAGAGGGTGTTGCGTTACTTGTGCAGTACGTCGGGCATGGGGCTTGTGCTTGGAGGGCAGAGTCCAGTGGTCCTCACTGGGCACGCAGACGCTTCTTGGGCTGACGACCAGGCTACGCAGCGGTCGTCACAGGGTTACACCTTCAGCCTTGGTTCCGGCTCTGTTTCGTGGCGGGCTACCCGCTCGTCTTCTGTTCTCGGCTCCAGTTGTGAGGCTGAGATCTACGCCGGGGCCATGGCTGCACAGGAGCTTCGCTGGCTCACCTACCTGCTGACTGACCTCGGAGAGCCGCCTCGTTCTCCTCCAGTGCTGTACGTAGACAACAAGGCCATGCTGGCCTTGTGTCGAGAGCAGAGACTGGAGCACAGAACGAAGCACATTGCTCTCCGCTACTTCCTTGCTCGTGAGCTACAGCAGCGTGGTCAGCTGCGGCTTGCGTACGTGGCCTCTCAGGCCAACACTGCTGATATCTTCACCAAGGCACTTGCGCCTTGTGATCATCAGCGCTTCTGTACTCAGCTGGGTCTTGTGCCCACCTTGCCTCACTTGCTCACCCCTTGACCTTGTTTGTACTGATGCATATATATATATACTCCTGCTCTTGCTTGTCTAGCCTTATATATATATGTAACCCTGCATGTGAACTGGCCTTGTGGCCTTGAACTTGTGCTCGGAATGTGTGGTGACTTTGTGATCCACCCTGAGCTTGCTTTGCTTTGCTTGACTGGTCCTGTGACCCCTTGTTCTCCCCCACTTTGCCTATGGGGGTGTGTCAGATTTATATGACATAGCTACTGTAGGCTATAGTGGGGTGGCACATATGGGGTACAGTTTTCTAGGGTTTGCTTTTTGTACCCAACTTTCACTTAGTCATTTCATTCCTCGTTTCTTCTCACACCCGGTTCCCATTCTCGAGCTCGGAGGCAACGGCAAAGGCACCGCTTGATGAGGTGGTGATGGACGTGGTGGGCCCCCTGAAGCTTGGAGCTGCTGGTGCAGAGTATTTCCTCACCATAGTGGATGTCTACACCCACATGACTTGGGTGTACGTGCTGGCCAAGAAGAGCGATGTGGCTGAAACGTTGAAGACGGATTGGTTCCCGATGGTGGAGCGGCAACAAGACCGTCTAGTCAAGTCAATCCGCACCGATCGAGGGGCAGAGTTCCTGAGCAAGGAGTTTGGGTTGTGGCTGAAGAAGAATGGTATTCGGCACTCCCTCACCATGCCATACTCCCCTGCAATGAACGGCATCGCCGAGCGAGCGAACCGGACGATCACGGAGGCGGCACGCGGGTTGCTCATTGAAGCCGGGCTACCCGACTATTTCTGGCCTGATGCGGTGCGGAGCGCGTGTGTGGCCAAGAACAGAGTCTTGACTCATGTGGGAGCAGACAAATGGGTGCCCTATGTGGAGTGGCTTGGAAGGAAGCCAAAGGTGGACATGCTTCGGGTGTTCGGGTGCATGTGCATGGCGCTCGTGCCTAAGCATCTTCAGCACAACAAACTTGGTGCCAAGGCGGTGTGGGCCGTGCACTTGGGCATGGCTCAAAACAGCAAGGGGTGGCTTCTTTGGGACCCATTCACCAAGAAGTTCATGGTGAGCAGGGACTGCAAGTTCATGGAGAACTTCATGTACAAGGATTGGAAGGCGGAGAATGAGGCGAAGATAGGCGTGCGGTTTGGGGAGGTGAAGAGTTCCGGTTTGGAGCATGTGGAGCTGCCTTTGGAGCTGAGCAGCGGCAGCACAACCACAAGGCAATCCTCCCTTGTGAATGGGGGAGAGGAGGCCAATGATGCAGAGGTAGAAGAGGAGGAGGTGCAGCAAGTGAGCGAGCGTGCACCGTCTCTCTCTTCCCGTACTACGAGTGCTCCACGGATTCGAGCCACACCGCAGCAACGCCAAGGCCTTCAGGTCCCTGCAGCTGAGGAGGAAGGAAGGGGAAAGAGGAGAGTTCAACCCCCTAATAGGCTGACCTATGATGCGCCGGGAAAGCAGGGCAAGACAGCCCTGGCCGGAGCAGCAATGATGGTCGGAGACGACGAGGAGAGTGACTACGAGGAGTGTGCCTTCGCGTTCTTCTCTCCGGTGGAGATGCCGGGAGAACCAGCAACTCTCAAGGAGGCTTTGGAGAGTAGTGATGCTGAGGAGTGGAAGAAGGCCATGGAGAGTGAGCTAAAGAGCATCGAGGAGAATGACACGTTTGAATTGGTGGAGCTACCGGAGGGGCGTACGGCGATAACGTCCAAGTGGCTCTTCAAAATCAAGTCGGATGCCGACGGAAAGATCGAGCGCTACAAGTCTAGGCTTGTAGCCAAGGGGTACCAGCAGAAGGAGAAGGTGGACTTCAAGGAGCTGTTTGCCCCTAAGGTGAAGCGGACGACGCTGCGAACCCTATTCGCGGGAGCCGCCATCAAAGGATGGGTAGTAAAACAAATGGACATCGTAACGGCATTCCTTAACGGCATCCTTGAGGAGGATATTTTTATGGCGCAGCCAGAGGGGTTTGATGATGGTAGTGGCAGAGTGTGGAAGCTGAAGAAGGCCCTCTATGGGCTGAAGCAGGCCCCTAGGCAATGGTACATGAAGCTGCGCGAAGTGTTGGAGGGAATCGGCTTCACTCCCTCAACGGCCGATCACTCCTTGTTCATGCTTGGCGAGGGGGAGCAGAGGAGCTTCATGGTGGTGTACGTGGACGACATCCTGATCTTCTCACCCTCTCCTGACCTTGTGAAGGAGGTGATGCTGAAGCTGCAAGACAAGTTCAAGTGCAAGTCCCTTGGTGACGTGAACTTCTACCTTGGGCTCCACATTGAACGAGACGTGGAGAAGCGGAGCATGCGAGTGCACCAACGGAAGTACCTGGAGGCATTGGCTGCCAACTTCGGCCAGAGTGAAGGTCATGTGGCTACTCCCTTTCCCTCTGGGTTCTAGTGTGTGAAGGGGCCAGAGGAGAAGAGCCTTGGAGAAGAGGAGAGGCGCCGATTTCACTCGTTGGTGGGCAGCCTCATGTATGCGGCGGTAAACACCCGACCGGACGTCGCGTTTGCTACCGGGCAGCTGGCTAGGGTTGTGCAATGCCCTAATGAGGAGCAGGTAGCAGCTGGAATGAGGGTGGCCAAGTATCTTGGCCAAACACCGACCGTTGGGCTGCAATACTCGGCGGCGGCACAAAGGCGCCAAAAGGGCGCGGATGGTGTTGAACCCGGGCGTTTGTTCCTCACCGCCTACTCGGATGCTTCATATGCATCGGAACCAGAGGACATGACAAGTGTGGGAGGCTTCATATGCTGTGTTGGTGGAGGCCCAACTGCTTGGGAGAGCAAGAAGCAGGTTGACCAAGCTTTGAGCTCGGTGGAGTCCGAGTACATGGCACTCTTCCGTGCCGTACGGGAGATTGTGTGGCAGCGGCGTTTGTTGGCTGAATTGGGGGAGGAGCAGCAAGGACCTACCCCACTGTACTGTGACAGCCAGGGTGCCATTGCTCTTGCTAAGAACCCTGTGTTGCATGGACTCACGAAGCACATGAGGGTGAAGTGGCATTGGACGAGGAGCATGGTAACCGCGGGTGAAGTTGAGTTGCGCTACGTGAAGACCACGGGGCAGCCGGCTGACATGATGACCAAGAGGCTGGTGGAGCAGCAGCATTGGAAGTGTTGCAAGCTGGCTGGGATGGCTCTGAACTGAGAGAGCAACATATCCTAAGGCCAACAATCCGAGGGGGAGTTTGTTGGTGCAACCCTACGGTTTGCACTCGGCTTGTTGTCCGTGTGCGTGCATGTGTGTGTGTGTATGGAATGGTATGAGGGCATGGGATAATATATATTTCATGCTTATAATTGTGTGTGAATGTCGAGTCATGATGTCGAGTGTGTGTGTCGAGTCAATAGCGAGTTATCGCTAGACGCGTGTTACGCGGTCGTTTGTGTCTCGCGCGCGGTTTCTATTTTGTCGTGCGCGGTTTCTATTTTGTCCTGTGTCGAACGTTCGGCGTGTCGCAGGTGTGTGCAGCAGACCCATCAAGAACTCAAGGATGAGTTTGTGATGAAGAGCCCGAGCCTTGGTGTCAAGCCTCAAGTGATTTCGAAGCTCGCCAAAAGGGTACACCTCAAGATATTGAAGATAGTTACATTACTTTGTGTAGTGTAACATTTCACTTGGTGTAGGCCCTAGTGAAGGGTAGTTTCGAGACCCTTCATGGTTGGGGACAGTGTGGCACTGTTCCACATCACTGTACCTCGGATCTTGGGGTTTGTAGGAGCTGGGAGTCATTCCCAACTCGTAACTCTTGCTAACTCTTCCTATTGTGTGTTCTAAGACTATAGTTGCTGCCATAGTGCCGTTCGCTCAAACCGACGCTGTGTCGTCAATTCTTGATGAAATCGTGCGATCTAAATTGCCTATTGTAGGCGACATTAAGGCGCTCGAGATTCAAGTTGAATGAAGTCATTTGGAGTTGCGAGCAGATCGCTATGAACGTTTGAAGCCGCTGTGCAGAAATCCGACTGTGCACTCTATCTTTCGTTTTAGGCACATTGGAGCCTACTGTGACTATAACACAACTGTCTGCATGTGGCCGACCTGGCACCTGCGCAATGTGCTCGACAGTGCACGTCGTGCATAACTGTCTACAAGCACCTGCGAAGTAGGTGCTTGCACTTGCGCTTACAATCACCTGCGGATGCAGTGTTGGCAAGCCGCGCAGGTGCAGCGTTGGCAGGCCGCCATTCTGCAGCGTTGGCAAGTCGCACACAAGCTGCGTTGGCGGGCCGCTGAGGTGCTGCGTTGGCAGGTCGACAACTCTGTCACGCTGTGTTAGGCCCGCTGGCCTAAATCCGCTAAAGATTAGCGGTGTCGACTAAGTCGAGGATAAACGCGGCGGAAGACTTTGGCGAAAGAGAGTGTTGGCGAAATAGGCGAAGAAGTAACTGAGTAATTATAGAGTTGAATGAGAATTGATTGATATGAGGGAATACAAGCAAGGTTGATATAGCATGCAAGAGCAATTGTGGGAAAGTGGGTTGTGGGACTAGGAACTAGAAGGCAAAGAAAGTAGAGTGCCACGTGGCACTAGGAAATCTAGGAAGATAAGGATAAGGGTGAGTTGGAAAGTACTGTTCAAAGTGAACAGTAAATCCCCCCTTAACACGCTGGCAGTCGACCTGCCTGAGCAGTAGCAAACCTTGCATGTGATGTAGTCAATCTTTGCCATTGTATGCTTATTCTGAACTCTGTATTCTCAACTTTTCCTTAGTGAAACTCTTGCTGTTTTGCCCTGTGAAAACACAAATCCTAGAGAACACAGACAGGGCTACGATCACTCTACCAACTCGTGCCTACCCTGCAGTCTAGCTCCCACCGTTGTATAGTTAATCTCCTCAGGGGAGAGTTGAGAAGGGGGCAGGGCGAGTGAGGCAGTGCAGGTACGACGCGAGTGCCATTCATTTTCGTTCACGCTTCTTAAAACCAGGCATGGAGGACTTGCTCAAGTTCTTGAGAAGCGCACCACCATCGCACGGGTCTGCGACTTACTATTGCACGGGTCTGCGACTTGCCATCGCACAGGTTTACAATTTACCATTGCCAGGATGCCGAACAGATCGAGCAGCATCAGTAAAAGCGAATGATGCGAGAGTGACTGTGAACGCAAGCAGGAGAGCGAGGGCAGTAAGCAGGCGCGCCATGATTACTACTAGTAGCTAGTGAAGAGGATGCAAGGAGTTGGAAGCGAGTGAATGAAGAGCTTCGAAGTGTGGGACTGGAGTTGGGAAAGAAAGGCGTGGGTATTTGTATGGCGTGAGAGGGCGGATTGTGGTGGATGTGAGTGAATGGGTTGAAACGGAATTTCTCATGCTCGCCGCGGTCACCATCGCGAATCGCTATCCTCAGCGAATCACAATCGAGAATTTCGGTGAAACGTGTTCCAGTCATAATTCATCTGAATGAGTCGCTTGAATACGAAGTGGATCTTGGGTGTTGTGGTGCGTTACGCATGCTTCTAGTGCGTTATATATGGATATGAATCGGTTTGCTAACGGTAATGAGCAAAATTGATCGCGTTCACAAGCCGTGGTGTTTCACCAGCCGTACACATATCTCTTTCACCCCGACTGCCCGAGCTCTATGGTGTTGGAAACAAGTAACTTAAGCGCCTCTGTCGTGTCGAAACACTAAGTTATAAGCGAAGCAAAACACAGCGAAGCATCGGCGAGTCAACCCTCGGAGGTTGAACAACTGCTGGAGGTTACGCGAAAGTCAAAGGTCAGCGACCTTTGACCTGACAAGTACAGCGCGACTGCAAGGACAAACAACTGACTCGTTATTGAGCAGTTGCCCGAGTCGTCACTGTATCGAACCGCAACAGCAACAGCAAAACAGTTATTAGTTATAACCCTTCATATTCCCTTGTACTCTTATAAAAGCTTGTATCTCTTTGTTTTAATCAATCTACTTTGCCCTCACATACCAGCGCAAGGTGGTTCACAAACTTCTCATTAAACGCTTCCGCTATTACATTGTCCTACTAAGAGTTCAGTCCTGAAAAGATCCTAAGGGCTTTCTCAGCCCAACATGGTATGAGAGCTATCAGGACAAATTCAACTACAATCAAGACACCTACAACATCACAAGGCATGGCAACGCAGAAGGAGAGAAGCTCCTCTAACGGCTCTCCCGGTACTACTCCTACTCCACCTCCTGCCTCTTGTTATGTGATGCTATCATCTGCATTCACGTCTGTCTGCCTCCCATCATATGTTCGTGCGTTGCATGCGTGGTGTGAGCGTGTGCAAGAATTTGTGTTTGATGTGGTTTGGATTTCCTGAGTATGTGTGAATGCTATTTGGCTTGAGCAGATATCTGAAGTGACTCCTCTGCTCAAGAGCTTTCCGTCGAGCCAAGTATCGCTTCAATCGGAGCACGAACAAGAAAGTTACGAACGTTTGAAGTTCGTATGCTTTTGATATTTGGTTGTGGTGACTATGGGAAGTTGTGGGGTTGACTCCATATGGGGTACAGACTTTTGGGGGTTGGGAAATTCATCAACATCACTGTAGATGCTGCCAAGTGATTGGGAGGAGCCAAACCAGGTTGGCAAGTGTGGCCAAGTTGGGCAAGGTGGATGGCATGGGTTGGGAAAGTGACAAAAGTGAAAGTGGGGTTGCCTATGGAGAGGGGAATTGTGTGGCATGGGGTTTCCTTGGTTGGGGAGTGTCTTGGGACCTTCCCTCTCGTCCTCCTTATCCCATCCCACCTGGTTTATTGCTACTCTAACTCTCTTGTGTAATTATTTGTGAAATTGTGTGAACTTTGTGATTGAGTTAAGATTCTATGGCAGCATACCCTCTAGTGCGCCAAAATTGATAACTCAAGAAATACTTCATCTTTCCGTACGATTCAACTTGGGAATTGTAGCCACGGACTAGAGCGACAACATATCCGGAATTAATGAAGTTTTGACAGTGCGTTTTTCGTCGACGGCGTTTCTTGCGAGCGCAACGATTCTGTCCAGAATTCTAAGCCAACGATTTTGAGATATTTAGGCCCCTAATCTTCGTAGACTCCATCCTAAGTCTCTAACAAGTGGTATCAGAGCTGATTAAGGACCTTCTGGGGAGTCTACTGAAGTGTGAAGACCCTCCTAGACCCACCATGGCCTGTGGGCGTGCCTAAGTGGAGTTCTGGAGGTTGGATGTGACTTCCGCTAAGGGGAAACTCTGCCGAAATTTCGTTGGCGCCGACACTTGTGGAAATTGTGTGGGACTTCGGTGTGGACAGCAAAGGGGGAGCTGGAACCTGTGATTGAGAGCAGAGGAGATGAGTCAAGGGAATGGAGAAGCAGCTAAGAAGAGGAGTGAGCCGCCACCATCCAAGATTGAGGCGTTGGATGGCTCCAACTACGAGGAATGGAGCGGGCGGATGCGGAGCGCCTTCAAGCGCTATAAGCTGCTGAAACTCGCAATGGGAGAAGAGAAGATGCCGGAGGAAGGAGATGCCCGCGATCGATGGATTGAGAAAAGCGCGGTGCTGTACGACTTGATTCTACAGTCGGTCAACAACGACATGTTCCAGCACATCAAGGATTTGGTGGAGCTCGATGACTCGGGACCAAAGGCGTGGAAGCTGCTACGCGACGTGGTTCAGCCCAACACGCTGCCGATGGTGATCGTATTGGAGAAGGAGCTGGCTGCCCTCTCCATGCGGCCGGGAGACGATGTGAAGCCGGTGCTTGACAAGGTCAAGGACACCTATGCAAGGATGGCAGCGGCGGGCAGCAAGGTGTCGGAGATGCAGCAGTGCACCAAGATAATCTCGGTGCTCGACAACTTGTGGGACAACCTTATCCCCACCCTCAACGTTCAGCAGGACAAGTGGACGCCTGAGTGGCTACGGCAGCAGATCCTGCAGGAGGACTTCCGCAGGCGCCACACGGGAGGTGGTGCTGCCAACAAAACTGCTGAGGGGTATGGAGCTGCAGGAGGCAGCAGAGGAAGAGGGGGTGGGAGAGGCCGAGGCCGTGGGAGAGGCTTTGGCAGAGGGAGAGGCCGAGGTGACTACAATGAGGGGCATGGGAGCTCTGGTGGCAGGGGGAGCACCCGAATGGAGGGTGCGTGCTCGTATTGCAAGAAGGCTGGACACCCATGGTTCAAGTGTTTCAGCCGGCCCGAAGGATGGGCGCCTCCAGGCATGAAGCCGCCAAGTGGTGAACGTGCACGAGGTTGCGCTGTGCAAGGTTCAGGTGCACAAGGTTATGGTGCACAAGGTAAAGCCGACCCTGGGATGTTCCTCATGGTTGAGGATGTGAAAGAGAGTGAGGGTGATGTGGGCTCTGTTGGGAAGGTTGTGATGCACCCCCTCACCCACTGGGTGATAGATTCAGGTTGCACAAGTCACATGACCCCACGGGCAGATTTGCTTGACGAGGTAAAACCCCCTGGGAAGATCAAGTTTGTGGCTGCCGCTTCAGGTGCCTTGCTCCTTGTGATTGGTGTTGGGAATGCCAAGGTTATGGGAGCTAATGGGGGGCTTGTGGGGCTGGGGAATGTGCTGTTGGTGGAAGGTTTATCCGCTAACCTCCTCTCTGTGCGCCGGCTGCAGAAAAGCAAAGCCAAAGTTACATTCGGCCCAACCAGCTGCCGTGCAAAGCTTGGGAAGTTGCTGCTGTGGGATTTGGAGGAGAAGAGCAGCTGCATCAAGGACCTGTGGCAGCTGCCCATCATCCCTTGGAATGGGAAACCACCAGCAACGGCAGCGGCTGCAGCAACGGCTAAGGTAGCTGCAGGGGGAGAGAAGATTGCACCAATTGGTGGGGCCCTGGATGCAGTCAAGAAGGTGCAGCAGTCATAGCAGCCACATGGTGAGGTGCTTGCTGGTGTGGATGCAACCGCTGCATGGGCAAAGGCTTCATCTGGGAATGGTGATGCCGATTGGGAGACGTGGCACGAGAGGTTGTGTCACATCAACATTCCTATGCTGCAGAAGTTAGTGAAGGATGGGAGCTTGAAGGGGTTGGAGGTGAAGGGGGCAGCAAAGGAGATTGGGAGCTGCCCTACATGCCTTGAGACAGAATTCACGAAGTTTCCCTTCAGCAGCAGCACAGGACCAGCCAAGGCACCACTTGCGCTTGTGCACATGGATGTGGTGGGCCCTACGAGGGCCAATTCTCTATCGGGCAGCCACTACTTCTTGACGATTGTGGACGACCACACGCGTGCGGTGTGGGTGTACCCTCTCAAGACCAAGGGGGAGGTGGCAGCGGCTGTTCTTAAGGAGTGGATGCCGAGAGCTCAAAGGGAGAGCGGACATAAGGTGAAGGTGATCTGCACCGACAACGGAGGAGAGTTCATTGGCAATGAGTTTGAGGCGGTGCTGAAGAAGAAGGGGATCCAGCATCAGCTCACAGTGCCCTACAACCCTCAGCAGAACGGCGTGGCTGAGCGGTTCAACCGGACCCTGCAGGAAGGTGCTCGCACTCTCCTTGGGCGTGCAGGGCTGCCGGATCCGTTTTGGGTGACTGCACTGCGGCAGGTCGCCCTTGTGAAGAACAGGGTGCTGGCGACTGTGGGGGACAAGCAGTGGGTCCCCTACACCAAGTGGTATGGGAGTGCACCAGCAGTCAACATGCTGAGAGCCTTCGGTTGCATGGTGGTGTTTCATGTGCCTAAGGAGAAGAGGGGAAAACTGGAAGCTTCTGGGAGATGGGGTGTGCACTTGGGGCTTGCTAAGGATCACAAGGGCTGGCTGATTTGGGACTTGACCAGCCAGTAGCTGACTGTGTCAAGGGATGTGAAGTTCCTTGAGTCCTTGTACTATAAGGAGTGGAAGCAGCAGCAGCAGAAGCTCCCTACTACACCGCTGATCATTGAGGCCGATGAGGTGCAGCGGCCTTCGAGGCAAGTGCAGGTCACTGTCTCAGAGGAGGAGATTTCTGGGGTGACTGAGGATGGGGGAGAACCTGAGGTGGAGGAGCAGCAGCAGCAGCAGCAGCAGCAGCAGCAGCAGCAGCAGCAGCAACAGCAGTCGCAGTAGCAGCAACAAGGTGCTCCACAAGGTGCCGCACGTCCGGCTGACCGTCCTAGGAGGGATGTGCGCCCTCCTAACCGGCTGACCTATCCGAGCTTTGGCAAGCCAAAGGTGGTAAGGGCTGGGAGTGTGGCTGAGCAGTGTGATGAGGAAGAGATAGCACACTGCTACTGGGCAGCCGTCCCTGAGCCCAAGACGCTAGCTGAGGCATTGAGCGGGCCCGATGCTGAAAAGTGGAAGCAGCGTGTGAAGGAGGAGTATGACTCTCTGCTGGAGAATGAGACTTGGGAGCTATGTGAGTTGCCTCCTGGGAAGAGGGACATTTCTTCCAAGCTGATTTTCAGGCACAAGTACGGACCTGATGGGGCGCTGACTCGCTACAAGTCAAGGCTTGTGGCTAAGGGGTTTCAGCAGACAAAGGGGAAGGACTTTGACGAGATTTTTGCTCCTGTGGGAAAAGGCACGACACTGCGGGTGTCATTGGCAATGGCAGCAAACCGTGGATGGCGGGTGAAGCAGATAAATATTACCACCGCCTTCCTCAATGGGATCATTCTGGAGGAGTTGTACATGTTAGAGCCTGAGGGATTGGATGATGGGAGCGGCAGGGTGTGCAGGCTGAATAAGGCCATCTATGGCCTGAAGCAGGCTCCTCGCACATGGTACCACAAGCTAGAGGAGACACTGCTGGCTGGGGGGTTCAAGAAGAGTGAGTGCGACCACAGCTTGTTCTTGCTGCAAGAGAAGGAGCAGATCCTTATGCTCCTGGTGTATGTGGACGACATCCTGCTCTTCTCCGAGTCGTCTGCGATGATTGAGCGTGTGGAGGAGATGCTGGAAATGCAGTTCAAGTGCTCGAAGATGGGAGATGTGAATTATTACCTTGGGATGCATGTGGAGAGGGACCTTGACAAGGGAGTGCTGAGGTTGCACCAGAGAAAGTATTGTGAGGGGCTGACTGAGAAGTATGGGTTGCAAGATGGAGGAAAGCCAGCAACCCCACTGCCTTCGGGGTTCACTGTGGAGCCCTGTGCTGATGAGGAGGTGGTGGGTGAGAGTGACAGGAAGCTTTTTCATTCCATGGTTGGGGCACTCAACTATGCGGCTAACCACACGCGCCCTGACATTGCCTTTGCAACATCCAGACTTGCCAGTGTGGTTTCACGCCCCAGTCATGAGCAGCTGGAAGCGGCCAAGAGGTTGGTCCGCTATGTGAGTGCAACGGCATCAGTGGGTTTAGAGTATGGTGCTGTGAGACAGAGGCTGCAGAGAGGTGCAGCTGATTTGAGCAAGGGGGAGATGCTCTTGACGTGCTACACCGACGCTAGCTTCAACTCGGTGAAAGCGGATGGCACCAGCATTGGAGGCTATGTGTGCCTGTTTGGAGGTGGTGAAGTGAGCTGGCGCAGTAAGAAGCAGAATGAGGTGGGGCAGTCCTCGTGTGAGACAGAGTACATGGCCCTACATCATGGGGCAAAGGAGGTGGTGTGGCTAAGGCGTTAGATGGAGGAGATTGGAGTTGGTCAGAGGGAGCCGACAATCATGTTCTGTGACAATGAGTCGGCAGTGAAGCTTGCCAAGAACGCCTGCCTTCATGGGCTGACAAAGCACATCAGGCCCAAGTGGCACTGGGTGAGGAGGCTCCTGGACAAGGAGGTGCAACTGGAGATTGTGAAGACCCATCAGCAGGCGGCTGACATTCTCACCAAGCGCGCTGAATCTGAGCATTGGAAGGGCATGAAGCTTGCTGGGATGAGTGTGCATTGAGTGTGCATGCTTGAGCTATGGCATGTGGGATGATGGTAGGCAGCCAGAGGGGGAGTTTGTTATGTGATGCTATCATCTGCATTCACGTCTGTCTGCCTCCCATCATATGTTCGTGCGTTGCATGCGTGGTGTGAGCGTGTGCAAGAATTTGTGTTTGATGTGGTTTGGATTTCCTGAGTATGTGTGAATGCTATTTGGCTTGAGCAGATATCTGAAGTGACTCCTCTGCTCAAGAGCTTTCCGTCGAGCCAAGTATCGCTTCAATCGGAGCACGAACAAGAAAGTTACGAACGTTGAAGTTCGTATGCTTTTGATATTTGGTTGTGGTGACTATGGGAAGTTGTGGGGTTGACTCCATATGGGGTACAGATTTTTGGGGGTTGGGAAATTCGTCAACATCACTGTAGATGCTGCCAAGTGGTTGGGAGGAGCCAAACCAGGTTGGCAAGTGTGGCCAAGTTGGGCAAGGTGGATGGCATGGGTTGGGAAAGTGACAAAAGTGAAAGTGGGGTTGCCTATGGACAGGGGAATTGTGTGGCATGGGGTTTCCTTGGTTGGGGACTGTCTTGGGACCTTCCCTCTCGTCCTCCTTATCCCATCCCACCTGGTTTATTGCTACTCTAACTCTCTTGTGTAGTTATTTGTGAAATTGTGTGAACTTTGTGATTGAGTTAAGATTCTATGGCAGCATACCCTCTAGTGCGCCAAAATTGATAACTCAAGAAATACTTCATCTTTCCGTACGATTCAACTTGGGAATTGTAGCCACGGACTAGAGCTACAACATATCCGGAATTGGTGAAGTTTTGACGGAGCGTGTTTTGTCGACGGCGTTTCTTGTGAGCCCGACTATTCTGTCCAGAATTCTAAGCCAACGATTTTGAGATATTTAGGCCCCTAATCTTTGTAGACTCCGTCCTAAGTCTCTAACACCTCTGGCCTACAGACAGAGGAGGGTACAGTAACAAGACCGGCAGCTGGGTCTACCGAAACTCCCGCAAATCAAGCCGCGGGCTTCAACCCAGACATGATGGAGAAATTCTTCTCCTTCATGTCCTTCTACGAACAACACCAGCAAGGGGCACCTGCGCAGTCAAACAACAGCAACAACAACATCGCATCTCCGATGAGCCTCGACGGTTCATCCTACGCACGAGGAAATCAGCAACAACAACCCAACATATGGGAGATGGGATCCAGTTTCCAGTTTCAGTAGTGGTTGTGGGAACTTGGAAATGGAAAAGGAAGCGCTAGCTATGGGGATGTGACCTCACTCAAGGCCAGAAATCCTGGTTACAAGTATCGAACTCTAAATCTCCACTGCGTGTCTCGTTTTGACTGAAATATTCCATATCATAATTCGGTGCAGTCTGAGTTTTACGTGAACCATCAACCCTTCAGCAACCGCCACTTTGTGCACATCACCCAAAAAAATACTTGACTCTCGTACTATATGCAAAAAAAAAAAAAACTGTTTGAATCGCCGTGAAATATGGGGGACTCTACAAGTGAATTATATACGAACTACATGCCATTGTTTTGAGATACATAGCTAAATAATATCAAATATACAAACCCTTGCTCTCATCTTGCACAACCCTTCTCACGTCACTACCAGTCTCGTTCCAGTGCTCGGCGTACACGTTTGACTCTCTATGCATATGCTGCCCCTGGTACAATCATGAAAATCAACAACTTAACAATCGTGTGAGAGTGTAACTTTGTGTGTGTGTGTGTGTGTGTGTGTGTGTGTGTGTGTGTGTGTGTGTGTGTGTGTGTGCGTGTGTGTGTGTGTGTGTGCGTGTGTGTGTGTGTGTGTGTGTGCGTGTGTGTGTGTGTGTGTGCGTGTGTGTGTGTGTGTGCGTGTGTGTGTGTGTGTGTGTGTGTGTGTGTGTGGAGTGAGATTGTGGGAAGCAACAGGAACACAGGGTGCGTGATCGCTCGCTCTAATCCGTGTTAGGGCACCACCAAAGGATTTATCCACTTAGATTTTCAGCAGCTCAAATCTTCCATGAGCATTTGTCAGTGGCAATTTGTCACCACTACTTTACTCCCATTCCTTCTCTGAATCTCGCAATTTGTCAGTGTGCAGAGAATCTAAGCAGCTGCCCCCTCAGAGTCACAGTTTCTTCGTCTAAAGCATCACTCCCTGCAGCTGACTGGCCCGCCTGTGTGCTTGTCCAGTGCAGAGGCCAAATTCAGAATTACTTTGATATTTGTGTAATCATCCCTCCCTCTGCTATGAGTGCGGGATCCCACCCACCACAATCACAATCTCAGCTCTGTGAAGTGATGCTTCAGGCTAGCATGTACAATAATTCATGAATTAGCCGCTCACCAGATGCACCTAGCACAGATTTCAAAGAATGAGATCAGGGTTACAATCATATACAGTGTGTTACAATCAAATGAAGTCCCCAAGCACCCACCTACACAAGGATACCCTACCAACAATCACCCACATGATAGAGTAAACACCCACATGATCACAAGGCTAGTGAAATCCACTGCAGCAAGCAGAAGTTCCCCCCACCACCACTACACGCTCCAGCCTCGGCAGCCCCCCCTGTGTTGCTTGGAGTTGCACTTGGCAGCTGCTGGATCTGCAGAGAGAAGGGCAAGGTATGGAGGTGGTACCAATCAGTTTCTCAGCACATGCACAGGCGGGTGTGGTGGGCCCCGACTCTTCCACGCTGCAAAGGGAGAGCTGCTATGGCCATTCCGTGCGGCGCACATGCTGGCATCATGAGGGCTGAGCCCCACAACACATGCACATGGGATATGAGGTAGGTGAGACCGGGCTGGCAATGAAGGCACATGCGACAATACTTGCGAGGTTTGTGCGCTTCAAAGGGACAGCTCGCATAACCTTCCCATGGCACGCAGTGTGCGCGGCAAGGCACTCCCTTCACATGGTTCCATGGCGGAGTGTATGCAGCATACCAGCACCACACCCCGCAATGATATTGCCCTCTCGGTAACAAAACGTTGTTCTCGCACCAAGATGCATCTCCCACTCACCAATACCCATTAGCCGCGCATATACTAAGCAGTTTCGCTTTGTTCTCCTCGCAGGCCTTCCTCGACGCTGCGGTAGGATGCGTCCACGAATTGCAGTTTTTCTTCCTCGCTGCATCGCAATCGGACTTCAAGAATAGGCCGACTGAAAATGAGCGACATCAAGGGAGGCAGGAGAAAATGGACGGATATGAGCTGCTTTAGGGCGCACCCTGCTTCACTAGTCCCTTACAGCCAACTGCCGGTCCTAAATCTGCCAATGCTGCCCAGCCAGCTCCTTGTATACAGTAACACCAGTAAACCATAGAAGAACAGGAACAGGAATAACCGCAGGGACAAATCATGTGGGGGCTTTGGCTTGATCATTCCTACCCAGTTCGCGGCGGCGTCCCTGCTCGTCCCCCGCGCTGTGCTGAGCAACACTCGGCGCGCTCTCTGCCGTGATGACGCCGCCAGCGGTGTCTACCGCTCCCGACGCACCTGCCGCCAAGAAATAGGTTCGCGCAGGGGACGAGGAGACAGGGGTAAGGGGTGAGGGGAGGCAAGAGGAGGGAGTGAATGTCAGGCGCTTCCCCCTTGTGTTTCACAGCGTGGGGACGTGAGGCATGGGTTGGTCTCAGAGGTGTGCGCGTTCAGAGGGAGAAGCGACGGGCCGTGCAGAGTGATTCACGAGAAAATGGCTGCAGTACAGTGGCAAGTGGCAAGCGGTGCAGTTGCCGCTTGACAAAGGTGAGAAGGGAGGTGGAGGGCGTTGGGATAGGGGGAGAGCGCAAGTGAGGAAGCAGCAGTGTGTGCAGGTACGACGCGAGGACGTGCTCATTTTTTCGAAATGCGCCGCGTCACCATCGCACGGGGCCTGCGACTTCACATCGTATGGGTCTGCGACTTCCCATCGCACGGATCAGCGAATTACCATCGCAATGGTCGGCGAGCTACCAAAACGTGGAGCCAACGTCTCTCGCTTCTCGGAATGCACGTTACCATCGCACGGAAATAAATGACAGTCATCATCGCAGGCGACTTACCATCGATTCCATTGCCACGAAGCTGATTAGATCGAGCAGCAGCAGTAGAAACGGATGATGCGAGAGTGACGGTAAAGGCAAGCAGGAGAGCGAGAGCAGTAAGCAGGCGCGCCATGATTACTACTAGTAGCTAGTGAAGAGGATCCAGGGAGTTGGAACTTGGAACTTGGAAGCGGGTGATTCAAGAGCTTTGAAATGTGGGACTGGCTTTGGGATGGGAAGGGAAAAGGCGTGGGTGGGTATTCGTATGGGCTGAATTGCAGTTGCTCATGCTCAGCGCAGTCAACATCGCGAATCGCAATCCTCAGCGAATCACCATCGAGAAACTTGGTTAGACGCGTTCCAAACATAATTCATCCGAATATATCACTTGACTACGAGGTGGATGCTGGGTGGTGTGGTGTGTTACACACGTTTCCAGTGCGTTACATAGAGTTAACAATCGGTTTGCTTGAATCACTAACGGGTTCTCAGGAAATTGTTCGCGTTCCCAGCTGTTGTGTTTGACAGCCCGTATACATTTCGCTTTCACCCTGACTGCCCGAGCTGTACCTGTAAGAACCGAATGTTGTCGAAGGTGTCGGGATCCAGTTTCTAGTTTTAGTCAGTGGTATTGTCGAAGGTAGAGAACTAGATGTAGGAAACAGGAAAGTTGGTAGGGTGATAAGGAGAGAAGAGAAGAAGAAGAGAAGGAAGCGCTAGCTACTGTGGTGTAATGTCATCAATGGCTCGGACGCCTGGCTGCAAAGTAAAGTATCAAACTTAAATTCATCGACTGTTCCCGCTCAGAATCCTTTTAGTACTCCGCGCATTGTGAGTTTACGTGAACCACCACTTCGGGCACATCCCCATGAAAATACTTGACTCTCCTGCTCTACGCCCAAGAAACTGCTTGAATCGCCGTGAGATCCGGGGGGGGCTAACAGAAGTGAATCATATGAACTACACGGTTTTGATTTGAGATGCATAGCTAAACAATAACCAAGTATCCAGAGTGTTCAACTAACGTAGATGGTGTATGAGGATTTTATTTTAAAACAAGTCCAGGATTTCCATTAGATTAGGCGTCGTCATGAAAAGTAATATATGGTGTTTTGAAATGAAAACTAACACTTTGTATCGAGTATCGGTATAATTGTGCTAATATCGATAAAAATTCGCGTGCTTAAGTTTTTTTCCAGATTTCCATTGGAAGGGTGAGATCGAAGTGCCATACCTACTATTTACAGGATTCTCAGGATATTTACGTACCGTACATGCATCAACTTCTGGTATAATTGATTGCCGTTACATAGGATTATGGAATGACATGCGCATCCACAAGCAGCCGAGACAACTTATCGGAAAACCCTCCTTGAATAAACACCTCATGCTGGCCTTTTTTGCATGCAAGGGGAAAGGCAATAAGCAGAGATGAGGGAAGAGGCAAAAACTGAAATGGGTGGGTTTCGTGCAAGAAAATAGACGAAGATAATTGGGGAAACAGAAGGGGGGTTAGAAACGAGGGGGAATAGGAGTGCATAAGAAAGGGTGGAAGATGGGAACCTTCAGCAGATAAAACGGTGCAGGGAACATCTGCAGCAGGGACGTGTTCCTCTAGAATTTCTGCAGCTCTACAGGCAATACTCACCTGGCTACTTTGAGGCGCCTCAAAAGCAGGGAGGGGTCTACTTTTGAGGCGCCTCAAAAGCAGGGACGGCTTCCTCTAGAACTTCTGCAGCTCTACAGGGCTATACTCACCTGGCTGGCACTGTGCACTCATTGTGCTCCTTTACAAAAGACAATGCATGAACCTGCTGCCGGACCTGGTAGGTTCGGGACCTCGTAGGGTCGGTAAAGCCCTGGCACCTGGTGGTGCAGCTGCGCCCACCTGGCACTTGAGCCACCGACATGCTCGAAGCAGACCTGTTAACACAGGCATCCGTTACCCCCAGTATCTGTCAGCCTTCACACGCACCTGTTGCAGCAAAACCCACCTGGCAATTCAGCCACAGATGTGCTCGATGCAAACTTCCTCCTCAGCTCAGCAGCGATCGGTTCAGCGTCCACCAGGTAAGCCTCAACGCCTATCAACCGCGTCACCTTCCTGCTGCCCTGCCGCCCCCTCACAAATACCTGCACCGGTTCTACCTCCCCTTTCTGCTCCACACTCCTCCCCCCCCTTTCTCCACCCTGTGCTGTGCCTTCATGCTTAGGGCACAGGGAGTAACAGGGAGTCTAGGTCTCGCTTAGGGCACTCCGTTGGGTAAGCCGCTGCCTTATTTATCGCGCCTTTGTACAGTGCGTCATAGAGAGTTGTGTCGAAGATGACTATAGAGGGGTCGGAGGTTTTTGTGAGGGAGTGGAGGGATATGTAGGAAAGAGCGGCGTCACGAATAGCAGAGGGAGAGTAATAGGCGTTTGGGTCGAGACCAACTGCTTCGAAGAGGGGAGACACCTGGAGAGACGGTTTAAGCAACGCTTCTACCGTTGTGGTGGTTGTGACGGTGCCGGATCCGGTAGCTATCCCTGAGCTGCCTTCGGGTGCAGTGACAGGGGCTTGGGCGAGATGTGACCAGGAGATGTGATGACATTACAATTGAAAAGCATAGACAACATCAGCACTCACACACACTCATTTACAATTGCACTCACCCTCACACCTATCTAACTCAAGCGCACTCACCAGCCAGTCAACCGCCTTGGCATGCAGCCACTTGGAGAGGCACTCGCGCGACAATAAGTTAAGAACGCACATGAGAGCACATCTATCTCACTCACTCCCTCACTCACCAGCCTGTCAACAGCCTTGGCATGCAGCCACTCACCAGAAGGAGCTCCCCGCCAGGGGCAGGTGGGAGGGCTTGACAGGGATAGAGAGGGCCTGCAGCAGACAGCGATCCAACAACTGGTCCATCTGTGCCGGTGTCAATGCCACCTGAGGGAGCTTACCAGAGAGAGCTGGCTCCCAGCAGCAGGTGGGAGGGCTTGACAGGGACAGAGAGGGCCTGCAGCAGACAGTGCTCTAGCAGCTGGTCCGTCTGTGATGGCTTCATTGGTGGTGCTGCTGCTGCTTCTGCTGCTGCTGCTGCTGCTGCTGCTGCTGCCGCTTCGGGTATGCACTCTTCTGCACCTGGTGCAGTTGTTTCACCCCCCTACCTACACACAACAGCAGTAACGGCAGCAAAGGCCGCAGTATCGCCACCACCGCCATCACCACCACCATGGATGCCTAGACAGTGCAGAGACTCTGACCGGTGCTCTGAGAAATCTGCTGCCACTGCTTCCGCTGCTGCTGCTCCTTCTGCTCTTGCTGCTGCTGCTGCTGCTGCTGCTGCTGCTGCTGCTGCTGCTGCTGCTGCTGCTGCTGCTGCCACTGCTGCTAGTCCCTCCCCAGTCACTGCATCTGCCCCACCCTCCCCATAACTCCCAAACTCGCCCCACCCTCCGTCCCTCTCTCCTCCGCAACCTGCAAAAGCACCAGACTTATCGTCATGCGAAGCTTCACGTAACTCATGAGGTGAAGCTTTGCATGAGAGCCCTGACGTTAGTGCTACGGTGGAAGGAAGTGCAAAGGCATACATAGGAAGGAACTAGAGAATGGAGACCTTGGCAGTGAAGATAGTGCAGTGAGGCGACTTTTGAGGCACCTCAACAGTCAGCCATCCTGACCAGAACAAGTTGTAGTAGTGGGTATTTCGGAGGAGCTTCCCTCTTAGGCCTGCCTGGATGGGCTATTTACTCCCCGTCATTGTGATGCCTACCTGGTGTGAGTGAACAAGTGTGCGCACACACGCGCGTGTATACACGCAGGCACGCACGCACGCACGCCCACACACGCATGCGTGAAATTCCATGCTCGCACATGCACACGGAAATAAGAGTGGAAACATAGCATTACATGGGATGGAGCTGAGTGCATCACCCGCTCCTGCAGAGTGAAGGCGAATGTTCCTCAGTGTGCATTACATGGGATGGAGCTGTGTGCCCGTTACCGGTGAAATGTATTTCCAGCACGTTATTTAATTTACCTCGCTAGCACTGCTCATTACTGTGCTGCGACCGTCTTCCAGTCAACCAAGTTCAGTCCTTACAACAGGCATACGTCACGACCGCCAAGAAGCCTGGACAAGACAAGAGAGTGAGAGCATATAAGACAAGAGAGTGAGAGCATACAAGACAAGAGAGTGAGAGCATACAAGACAAGAGAGTGAGAGCATACAAGACAAGAGAGTGAGAGCATACAAGACAAGAGAGTGAGAGCATACAAGACAAGAGAGTGAGAGCATACAAGACAAGAGAGTGAGAGCATACAAGACAAGAGAGTGAGAGCATACAAGACAAGAGAGTGAGAGCATACAAGACAAGAGAGTGAGAGCATACAAGACAAGAGAGTGAGAGCATACAAGACAAGAGAGTGAGAGCATACAAGACAACAGAGTAAGAGCATACAAGACAAGAGAGTGAGAGCATACAAGACAAGAGAGTGAGAGCATACAAGACAACAGAGTGAGAGCATACAAGACAACAGAGTGAGAGAAGAGGGGAGTAGACACCACGAATGACGGATTGGAAGCACAGCGCGCCAGGCAGCGTTACTAGAGACAAAGAAATGGTTGGAAAGGTAGAAACGGGCGACATGAGGTTTCATGACCAAACGCACTGGAGGAGCTTTTGAGAATTCTCAAAAGCACCGAAGGAGCATTGTGACGCAATGGATGGGGAATGGAGCAGCATGGGACGGAGGCTAAGGCGGGACGTGGAGCACGGAGCAGGGGGTATAGAAAGGAGAGAGAGGTGGAGCATGGAGCATGGAGCAAGGGGGATCATGGGGCATTGTGGTGCAAGGGGAGAGGCACGTTACACGTACAGCAATGGGGCAGAAGTTTCCTGGAACCTTCACGGACCACACCTCCCCTGGTTGGAACAATGGCATGCCTCATCGACTCATCACACGCTGGCAGGCACCTTGTGGTGGGTGGCCATTACAGGTGAACCCACATTACAGGTGGGGAACAGGGGAAATGCAGGGGTTGGGAGGAAGAGGGGCGGGGAAGAAGAGACGGGAGGCGTGGGATGTTAGCCCGGGGGGGGGGGGGGGGGGGGGGGGGGGTTGGTTTTCAGGGTTCAAGGCGTCTCAGACCTTCCGGCCTTTCGGGCCGGAAAGATGGCAGCATTTCGGGCTCGCGCCACAGCGCAGACACTGGGTTCGGGAAGTTTTAGGGTCGGGTTTGAACAGAGGAGAGTGGGGTGGGGAGCATGTAACACTGAACCAATAAAGACAGCGAGGAATCCAAAGCGCGCAAGCATAGAGCGGAAAAAGGGAGAGGTCGTTAGAACAAACAACGACGATTCGATAAACTTGCGGGTTATCAGGAGGCGGATACGGGGACCTAAACGTGGAAAATAACCGGGGGGGATACGAGGGTAAAAGCGGGGCACCTTGGGCGGCAGGATCGCTACTAAGGAGCACCTTGGGCGGCAGGATCGCTACTAAGGAGCACCTTGCGCGGCAGAAATGCTACTAAGAAGCACCTTGGGCGGCAGGATCGCTACTAAGGAGCACCTTGGGCGGCAGGATCGCTACTACGAAGCACCTTGGGCGGCAGGATCGCTACTAAGGAGCACCTTGGGCGGTAGGATCGCTACTAAGGAGCACCTTGGGCGGCAGGATCGCTACTGAGGAGCACCTTGGGCGGCAGGATCGCTGCTGAGGAGCACCTTGGGCGGCAGAATCGCTACTAAGGAGCACCTTGGGCGGCAGAATCGCTACTAAGGAGCACCTTGGGCGACAGGATCGCTACTAAGGAGAACCTTGGGCGGCAGGATCGCTACTAAGGAGCACCTTGGGCGGCAGAATCGCTATTAAGGAGCACCTTGGGCGGCAGGAGTGCTACTAAAGAGCACCTTGGGCGGCAGGATCGCTACGAGCACCTTGGGCGGCAGAATCGCTACTAAGGAGCACCTTGGGCGGCAGGATCGCTACTAAGGAGCACCTTGGGCGGCAGAATCGCGTCCAGCTGCTTGTCGGTGGCGCCTGAAAACTTGTTTCGCAAGTTTCGCCCGAACGTTGCTGCCCGCGAACGTCGCTAGGCTTTTGAACATGACGGCGATCGTACAGCTAAAGAAAAAACAGGTCGTTTTGAACGATGATATAGCTTGAAGCCTTTTTCTTCTAGATGCCTCTATTCCGAAGTCGCGGTTTCTAAGGACAGGGGAGGACTAGGCGACACTGCGAAATCGGGGTGGGAATCTGGGATGGGCTCAGGGCGTGTAAACTTTGCAGTTCAATGCAAAAGCCGAGCTCGCAATTTCTTCGTCTATTTCGCGAAGACACGAGTTCCGTAGAATCTATTGTAATACTTAGCGATTTCGCGAGCAAAGTGCAAATTCGCGAATTCACGGGCCAAGTGCAATAAGGCACGAGTTTCGTAGTATTTGAGGTATTTTAAGGAAAATTCATTTTTCTTACATGTTCCCGCCAACAGTGTTATGAGTTGTAAAAGAGAGTGCGCAGGTAAACAAATAACGAGAGTGTGAATCAATGATCTGCGAATACAATGAAGGCACAGACTAATGTAGGGACTAGCCTAGCTAGGAGGGAACCTCCGACAAGCGAGGTTGGGTGCAGGTTTGGTGATTGGGAAATGCCGAAGGCGACGCGAGGAACCTCGGCAGCATTGAAATCGGCCGAACGTGCGAAGTCCGAAAATCGGGCTGTACGCGAAGTAGTCAACCCCGATAAGGAATTTGGGGAAATTCCTTACACAACCCCCCCCCCCCCCCCCCCCCCCCCCTTAAGAAAGGCGGCCAACATCCGAAACACGCCTGCGCGCCAAATAATCATGAACAAGTGGCGAGGCGTCTAGCGAGTCGGAGTGCACCCACGTGTCGTCTTCACTGGTGCGATTAGTCCAACGGATGAGGAAATCCACGTGGCGACCAGCTGCGTCAAGGCGAACCCGATGTGCCAGAATCTTCGAAGGGTCAAGAATCGGCTCTGGGACAAGTCGTGCAGTTGGGGCAGCTTGTTGCCGTGCAAAGACGGTCGTGGCTGGCACGAATTTTCGAAGCAGGCTGACATGGAAGGCGTCATGGATGCGCCAGTCGTCGGGTAGTAGCAGCTTCGCGGTGACAGGTGTTACCATCTTGATAATCTTGAATGGCCCACAAAATTGTGGCCGTAGTTTTGACGGGCCGGGCAGGTGCAGGTTCTTCGTGTCAAGGAGCACTAGTTGCCCAGTTGTCAAGACGAGTTCCCAGCGTAGGAGGTCGGTATATTTCCAGGACGTGATATTCGCCTTGCGAATTGCGTCGGCGGCTTTTTCTTGGACTTCCTGAAGTTCCGTCACAAATGTTTGTGACCTCGGGACCAGGTTGTCGAGAGTAGTCGCTGTAGGAACTGTCGGATCCATCCCGTAATTCAGGAAAAACGGGGAGTGATTAGTCGTGCTCGACGGGGCGTTGTTGAATGCGAACTCCAACATGGCGAGTGATTCTTCCCAGCGGGCAGGGTCGGGGCAGTTTTTCCGTATCAGCTACTCCATGGTCTGATTGGTCCGCTCCGTCTGGCCGTCCGTCTGTGGGTGGTATGCCGATGAGAACTGTAGCTTCAAGCCGTACTACGCCCATGTCTCCTTCCAGAATTTCGATGTGAACTTCGGGTCTCGGTCGTTGATGATCGCCGAAGGGATTCCGTGCAGTCGCACGACCGTTGAGATGAAAAGGCGCGCAGTTTCCTCGACTGTGATTGTTTTTCGGCATGGGGCAAAATGCGCCATCTTCGTGAAGCAATCGACGACGACGAGTACAGCGTCGTTGCCGGACGGCCCTGTTAGAATAGTAGGCATAGCCAGGATAGTAGTCTAGGGTTTAGACCTAGGCAAGAGAGAGTTGTCCAAGCAAGAAGGGTTTGCACTATGTGAAGACAGGTACAAATAGATGAGAAGCAAGCTAGGAGTGGTGCACCACCACACTGAACACATTTGTGACTACACTACAGCTAGACTACATGCACTTATATGTGACCACATATGGAATATATGTTCTGACACACCCCCTAAGTGCATGCAGGAATAGCCTTGTGCAGAACAACCCCTGAAGTGGTGCACCCTGCAAGGAGTAGCAGAAGAAGAGGCGAAGTGAGGAGGAGGAGGGACTGTGAGAGAAGTGGAGATAGGAGGCGACAGGTGAAGCCGCAGTCACACGGGCAACAGGAGCGGCACGCACAGTGGCTACCGAGCGCATGAGGGCACCGGACTACGGGGGTATCTGGCTTCGCGGCTACAACGAGCGGCAGGAGCAACGGACCCACAGGTGACTGGCGAAGCATGCTCGCTGGGCTACCGAGAGCACGAGGGCTCCGGACTACTGGCGCTGATGACGACACGACGGCGACCTCCGCTCAACCTCCCCTAACAGTCCCACACCCCCTTCTCACACACCCCCTTGCTGCACCCCTAGCTCCACTCCCATGACATCCCCCTAGCGCCACTCCCTCGGCTCCCACACACCCACCCCCCTCAGCGGCAGCTGCAGCAGTGGGAGACGGAGTAGGAGGAGGAGCAGGGAACGGCTCACACACCCGCCACCCCCATAACCGCCACCCCCATACCCGCCTCCCCAAGACCCAAACGTAGGCGGGGCGGGGCGGGTAGCAGCCGGGGCGGCGTGCGAGCGGAAAGCAGGGCGGGGTGCGGGTCCCTTGGGCGCTGCGACGGGCAAAGAACAGGGCGGCGCGCGGCCCCCAGGGCGCCACGACGGGCGACGGGAGGGGGCGACGCGCGGGCCCCCAGGGCGCCGCGACGGACGACGGGAGGGGGCGACGCGCGGGCCCCCAGGGCGCCACGACGGGCGACGGGAGGGGGCAACGCGCGGGCCCCAGGGGCGCCACGACGGGCGACGGGAGGGGGCGATGCGCGGGCCCCCGGGGCGCCACGACGGGCGACGGGAGGGGGTGCGACGCGCGGGCCCCCAGGGAGCCGCGGCGGGCGACGGGAGGAGACAGCACGCGGGCCCCCGGGGCGCCACGATGGGCGATGAAACCGCCGCGCGCTCCCGGGGCGCGCGGCGGGCAGGAAACCGCCACGCGCCCCGAGTGCGTGGCGGGCAGAAAACCGCCACGCGCCCCGAGCGCGTGGCAGGAAGAAAAAAAGAAGGTCGCGCGCCACGGGGCGCGCGACAGACAGTATGGTAGCGGAAGCAGGCAGGCCCACAGGCCAGGAGGGTAACCACTCTGTTACCATGTTAGAATAGTAGGCATAGCCAGGACAGTAATCTAGGGTTTAGACCTAGGCAAGAGAGAGTTGTCCAAGCAAGAAGGGTTTGCACTATGTGAAGACATGTACAAATAGATGAGAAGCAAGCTAGGAGTGGTGAACCACCACATTGAACACATATGTGACTACACTACAGCTAGACTACATGCACTTATACAAAACATATGCAGTATATGTTATGACGGGCCCAGCTGGCATCCCTGCGACAAAATCCATCGTCACCTGCTGCCACGGTCGTTCGGGTGGCTCGAGGGGTTGCAGCTGTCCAGCTGGTCGTTGACGTGTCGATTTCACGGCTTGGCACACCCTGCATGAGGACACATATCGCTGCATGTCGTTAGAGGAGTCAGGCCATTAATATTGACGGTGCAGTAATTTTTGGGTTTTATCAACCCCGAAGTGTCCAGAGAAATTCAAATCATGGACCTCCTGAATAAGGAGTTCACGCAGCAGCCTGTAAGCAGGAACCCAAATCCGGTCGGTTCCGGCTTTTACGCAATAATCCCCTTTCTGCGTCGTGGCCTGCTGATGATTTCCAGTCGTGAAGAATGGGTCCGTAGTGTAGCCGTGGGTGAATAGTCCGGTAAGTAACCCGTTCGAGTGGGTGATGAGTACTGCACCGGATTGTACTGTCGGTCGGGTCAGGGCATCAGCGATGTTATTCGCCCCCTTTCTTGTACGTGATGCGGTAGATGAAGTGGCTCTCCATGTAGTCCAGCCACCGAATTTGTCGCGGGTTGGGCTCGCAGGTACTGTAAGGACTTGTGGTCCGTGCGAACAGTGACGTCGGCGCCCACCAAGTAGCAGCGCCACAGTTTGAACGCGTGTATTATTGCGAGCATCTAGTGTCGTGAATCGGGTAGTTGCGTTCGGCTGCCTGCAGCTTGCGTGATTCGTAGGCTATCGGCTGCAGCTCGTTCCCGAAATCTTGGCGTAGCACAGCTCCGATGGCGAAATCAGAGGCGTCGGTTACGACTTCGAACGGCTTCGATGGGTCGGCGATGCGCAGCACAGGAGGGGAAACGAGAAAATTTTTGAGTTCCTAAAAAGCTGATTCTGCCTCCTCCCCCCACACAAAATTCCTGTCCTTGTGTAGCAGGTCGGTCAGTGGGCCGGTTATCCCCGCCATATTCGGGATAAACTGCCTGACGTAGTTCACGAACCCCAGAAAACTCTGAAGTTCTGGGACGTTGGTCGGGGACTTCTACTCCTATATGGTCTTGATTTTCGCCGGGTCGATTTTAATGTCAGAATGTTATAATTGTCTAGCCTGCAGTGGGGTACTCCATAGTGAGTACAGCCCAATTAGGGTTTGCTATATGTATCCAACTGCTTGCTAGTGAAACCCCTCCTTTCTTCAATTCTGTTTCTGCCTGCTAATCTTAACATGGTTTCAGAGCAGGTCGACCCCCTTGGGTCGATCCTGTGGGTGGGCCCGCCACCTAACTGCTTCCGCTGCTGTTCTGCTTCTCGCGCGCCTCGGGCGCGCGCCGTCTTCCTCCTGCCGCCGTGCGGGTTTTAAAAATAACAAAATTTTTAGGGTTTTCATCCCGCCGTGCGCTCGGGGCGCGCGGCGAGTTTCTGCCCGCCGTGCGCCCCGAGGCGCACGGCGGTTTTCTGCCGTGGGGGATCCGCGCGCGCCCCCCCCCCCCGCCATCCCGTCGCCCGTCGCGGCGCCCAGGGGGGCCGCGCGTCGCGCTGCCCGTCGCCCGTCGCGGCGCCCTGGGGACTAACGCGTCGACCCCCCCCCCTCCCGTCGCCCGTCGCGGTGCCCTGGGGGGCCGCGCGTCGCCCCTCCCGTCGCCCGTCGTGGCGCCCTGGGGGGCCGCGCGTCCCCCCCTCCCGTCACTCGTCGAGGCGCCCTCGGGGGCCGCGCGTCGCCCCTCCCGTCGCCCGTCGCGGCGCCCTGGGGGGCCGCGCGTCCCCCCCTCCTGTCACTCGTCGAGGCGCCCTGGGGGCGCGCGCGCCGCCCCGCTTCTGCTCACACATCGCCCCAGCTGCTGCCCCCGTTTTTGCCCTGCGTTTGGGGGTATGGGGGTGGCAAGTATGGGGGTGGCGGGTGTGTGATCCATCCCCTACTCCTCCTCCTCCTCCGTCTCCCACTGCTGCAGCTGCCGCTGAGGGGGGTGGGTGTGTGGGAGCCGAGGGTTTAGGGTTTAAGGGGGGTGACGTGGAAGTGAAGCTAGGGTTTCTGCAGGGGGTGTGTGTCAAGGGTGTGGGTCAGTTGGAGGAGGTTGTGTGGAGGTAGCAGTCGTGTCGCCTGCAGCGCCTGTAGTCCGTCGCCCTTGCTTCGGTAGCCAGTGAGCCTGTTGCACCAGTCGCCAGTGGGTCCGTTGCTCCTGCCGCTCGTCTTAGCCGCGGAGCCAGTCACTCCAGTAGTCCGTCGCCCTTGCTTCGGTAGCCACTGTGGGTCCGTCGCCCTTGCTTCGGTAACCCTGAGTTAGCAGCTCCTGTGCCCGTGCCTCTGCAGCTTCAGTCGTTGCCTCCTATCTTCTCTCCTTCCACAGTTCCTCCTCCTCCTCACTTGCCCGCTGTGATTACCACTAGCTTTGCTTGTAAATTGTGAACTATTACTATGCTTGCTTGTTGTGCTGATTACACCCCACTTTGGCTATGGGGGTGTGTCAGAATGTTATAATTGTCTAGCCTGCAGTGGGGTACTCCATAGTGAGTACAGCCCAATTAGGGTTTGCTATATGTATCCAACTACTTGCTAGTGAACCCCTCCTTTCTTCAATTCTGTTTCAGCCTGCTAATCTTGACATTTAATGCCGCGTGAAATGACGTGGCCCAAAAACTCCAACTTCTGCTTAAAAAACTCGCACTTAGAGCCCTTGGTGATGAGTCGGTTCTCCTGCAACCGCTTGAACAATGCGTCGAGGTTGCGGAGATGCTGCTCATGTGTCTTGCTAAAAATCAGGATATCGTCCAAGTAGACGATGACACATCAGTCTAGAAGACCCGAAAAACCATGTTCAGGGTTAACTGGAATGTCGAAAGCGCGTTCGTGAGGCCGAAAGGCATCACCGTGAATTCGTAACTCCCGTAGCGTGTGCGAAACGCAGTCTTGTGACAGTCGTCGGCAGAAACTCGAATCTGGTGGTAACCGCCACGTAAGTCAATCTTCGAGAAATAGCGAGCGCCGCGAAGTTGTCGAGGAGGTCGTCGGTTCGTGGGATTGGGTAGCGAGACTTGATGGTGACCCGGTTCAGCGCGCGATAGTCAATACACTGTTAAGATTAGGAGATTAGGCTGGACTTAGGTTTAGGAGAGGTTTGCTAAGGAGAATCATGGAGGGGGAAGTTGGCCAAAAAGGAGGGTTTGAATAATGGAGGGCATACAAAGATATAGGCAAGGAGAAAGGAATTGGGTGCACCACCAACACAACAAGTTTATAACTACACTAAAGCTACAGCTACAGGCAGGTACATAAATATATATAACTATATATTAACACACCCCCATAACTGCCTGCAGCAGGAGCTTGTGCAGTAACACCCCCTGAAGGGGTACACCATGGCAGAGAACAGCGGAAGCAGGAGAGGACAAGCGAGGAGGAGGAGGAGAGAGAGAGAGAGGGAGAGAGAGAGAGGAGGAGGTGGGCGACGGATGAAGCTGCCAGTCCACGGGCTACTGGAGCACTGGCTCTCGGGCACAGGGGTAACTGACTCGTACGCCTGGAGCATTCTGCTCGTACGGCTAGAGTGACTGACCCGACGGGCGACTGGAGCAACGGGCTCACTGGCGACTGGGACTGCAGGCTTCACAACGACCACCCCCCTCCAACCTCTCCAACCTCTCCCCCCCCCCCCCCCAAACCTCCCCCCCACAGCGGCGGAGATGGCTGGAGGAGCATACAGATGGAGGAGGAAGCAGCTGGAAAACGGAGAGGAGAGGGGAGGAGGGGCGGCTGGAGGAGAGGAAAGAGGAGGAGAGGTGGCTGGAAAACGGAGAGGGGAGAGGAGGAGAAAGAGGCTGGAAATCGGAGAGGGGAGAGGAGGAGAAGGCGGAAGCAAGGGCGCAGCGGAAGGGAGAGAGGCATGAGGAGGAGAGACAGCTGGTGGCGGTTTTCTGGTCACCCCCGCCACCCCCTCATCCCCCCCCCCCTCACGGCCGTAAACACGGGCGCGTGAGAGAGGGAAGAGAAGGGCGGCGGCTGATGTTGCAGGCCGCCACCCGCCACCCCCTCACCCTCCCCCCCACGCCAGAAGGCGCGGCAGGGAGAGAGAGGAGGGTCGCGGTTGGCGCTGGTCGGCGCTGCTGTCGCGGCTGGCGCTGTAGTCGCGGCTGCCGCTGGCTGGCGCTGCTGGCGCTTCTGTCGCGGCTGGCACTGTGGTCGCGGCTGGCGCTGATGTCGCGGCTGGCGATGCTGGCAGCGACGACGCGCTGGTCGTCGCGGCCTTCGTGACCGTCGCGCAGCATGCCCGAACGTCGCAGAAAAAATCGTGGCAGCAGTAATTTTCGCAGCAGCAGCAGATTTCGGGGCAGCAGCAGAATCCACGCCACTAGCAGCAAAGTCCATGGCGGCTTAGGCCTAGGAGGTTAAACCTCACTCTGATAACATGTTAAGATTAGGAGATTAGGCTGGACTTAGGTTTAGGAGAGGTTTGCTAAGGAGAATCATGGAGGGGGAAGTTGGCCAAAAAGGAGGGTTTGAATAATGGAGGGCATACAAAGATATAGGCAAGGAGAAAGGAATTGGGTGCACCACCAACACAACAAGTTTATAACTACACTAAAGCTACAGCTACAGGCAGGTACATAAATATATATAACTATATATTAACATACACATGCCAAGCCCACCATCTTTCTTCGGAGTGAACATGATCGGTGCTGCGAAGGGAGATGTGCTAGCCCGAATGAACCCTTTCTCCAACAGTGCGTCATTTTGACTTCGCAGCTTCTCAAGTTCCGGCTGGGTCAACCGCCACTATGTCCGAACAGTCGGCTGCGCGCCAGGTTCCAGCTGGATTTTGTGGTCCTCAGGTCTCTCGGGTGGCAGTCCAGGTGGCAGGTCGTCGGGGAAAATGCCGGGGTACCTCCGAATCAGCTCCGCTAAATCCGGTGGTACAGCTGCACGCAGCTTCTCGATGTCCTTTCCTTCGGTGTCGACTGCCAACTCGCGTAAGCAAACAGCGAACAGCTGTGCACCTCTGTTGATGTGGCGAGCTATAGTGACAGCTTTGACGCACGGGGCTTGGATGTAGTCAGGTGTCCATGCAGGCAGTTTAATTAGCCCCTCGTGCTTGTTGATGCTGCACGATCCCGTTGTCCAGTCGATGACGGGGTTGTGCCGTCGTAGCCAATCACGTCCCAGCAGCACGTCGTAGCCGTCCAGTGTCGTCACGAAGAATTTCATGCTGAAGCCGAAATCTTCGCCGCATTCGATCCTGACCGTCCATGTTTCTTCCGTTATCGCCAGAGGCGTCCCATCCACGAGGCGAGCGTCGATTTCGGGCAGACACCTGTCAAGTTGCAGCTTGCATTTTCTGCGCTCACCAAGTTATTTTTTAACACCTTGCCAGCGACCAGCACAGGGTGATCCACATGATTATCCCCGTTATTCACCCGAGTGCGATCGATTGCATGAATCGGAACCACGACTCGGTGGGGATGGTGGGGTTCGGGCGACGGAGCACAGTCAGTAAAGGGCCCGCTAATTACTGACTCTTCCCATTTCCCTGCTCCTTCCTGTCGTTCCCTGTCAGCGGCGTTTTCTCGTGGCAGTCTTTCAGGTAGTGACCCATCTTCCCACACCGAAAACACGGTCCCTTAGGAGGGCGGTCGGGTGTATGGACGGCGTTGATCGTGGCCCGATGGGTCTGGCCACGAAAGCGGTTTCCATCCCTGGAAGCTGCTCTCACATACTGCATCAGCGCATAAGTAGACTCCGCCAGCCGTACTGCTTATAGGAATGATGTCGGGCGGCCCCTGCGAACCTCGTACTGAATTTCGAATTTGAGGCCGCTGATGTATTTATCCAACCGCTCCGCTTCCGACATGTCATCCACTTGGTCGGCAAGGCCCATAAATGACGCCGTGTGGTCTTGGACAGATGCCATCTACGACCAGACACACAACTTCATGCGAGCTTGCTCCGAGGCGGATACGTGCTCCAAGCGATCTCGTAAGGCTGCGCCCCACTCCTTCCACGTGTGTATCTTGGTCACTCCGAAGATCGGTTCTGCCACTTGATTAGTCACTGTTGAGGTCCCGTCTGCCGCATGCGTCACACGTTTCGGCGTCCCCGTTTCCAAGGTTCGGCGCCACCATTCAAGCGCTGCGCCTCGAAGAAGGTTCTGCCATTAACGACTTCATGCCCTCTTGCATCTCTGGCACTTACGCCATCAACTTGTTAACCGCATCCTGATCCATGTGCCTAGCGCTACGTTTGGTCGGCAATCGGGTCTCCGTGGCCTTAAGGCAAGTGAAAACACAAACTATCGGAGTCGGCCAGGATTGAATTAACAATCCCTGCGGCCAACCGTCGTGTAGTCACTAAACCAGCCACACCTTTGCCACCAAACTACCCTCGGAAAAGCGGGGTGAACTAGGAAAGTAGCTCTGATACCAGGTGTTATGAGTTGTAAAAGAGAGTGCGCAGATAAACGAATAACGAGACTGTGATTCAATGATCTGCGAATACAATGAAGGCACAGACTAATGTAGGGACTAGCCTAGCTAGGAGGGAACCTCGGACAAGCGAGGTTTGGTGCATGTTTGGCGATTGGGAAATGCCGGAGGCGACGCGAGGAGCCTCGGCAGCGTTGAAATCGGCCGAACGTGCGAAGTCCAAAAATCGGGATGTACGCGAAGCAGTCAACCCCAATAAGGAATTCGGGAAAATTCCTTACACACAGCACCCAACATTAATCCGTTACCACTCGCGACACACGCCACGACACTGTTCCCGCCACTGTTCACGACGCGACCCAACCTCACGGTTCGGTTGGTAACCCGCGCTCCGGACCTACCGCCTCGACATTTCTCAACCTCGGCGCTAGGCCCGTCGCGCACCCCATTTTCCACACATTACCACTTTAGTTTCGCTATATATTCTTCGCTCATGCCTTCGCTCATTGTACTTTTGCTTCGATAGTGCAATTTTCGCTCGCTCACTCAATTGCACTCGTAACACTTGGTATTCAGAGCCTACGATCTCTTCTCGGACCGCACCCACACCTTCGCTTCCCCACTATCTCAATTTTTTTTAAGGGGGGGAGGGGGGAACGTCTCTCAGCGAAACAAGCACCGACGCTCGTAGTGCTCTCTCGTAAGCACGCACGGCCACGACAGAGGCTCTCGCTGAGCTTGCCCTACACCCCCGTCGTGGCCGAATTCACTCTCGCGACACTGTCGCAGGAGCAACTCAACCGTCTCATGCGCCAAATCGAAGACTCGGCGCTCGAAATTGCGACACTCACGGCGGAACGCGACTCACGGCGGAACGCGACTCCACTCGGGCCCCGCCAAATCGAGTCATCGTGACGTCGTCACGCGCCTACGAGCCACTGTCGCAAGAGGAAGGGCCCACGGGCCCAGCCGTCACCTGGAGTTCATTCTGCGAAACCGCCCAGTACAGCACATGTGACGCGTGGTGCGCAGGGCTTCGGGCGCGCTTCGAGCCGATCGCTGCTTTTATTTCGGCGCGTCAGAGAGTGCGTACTTGGAAGTAGCTCGGATCGGTTCAAGACTACACGAGTGGTTTTCTCGCATTATGCGAGCAAGTCGGCTACATGCACGAAGCGGAGCGGGTGGACCGTTACGTCGGAGGGCTGAAGCCGGACATCTCCCACGAAATCATGCTACGCGGACTCTCGAACTTCAACGAGATTCTCGCGCTCGCCGAGAAAATCGACATTCTACGTCGTCCGAGACCGGGGTCCTACTACGGACATCGGCCTCGGGGACCGATCGAGCATGACACCGTACATGCCGTTGCAACAAATGCAGCTGCCGCGCCATTTAAGAGGCGATGCTTTGCTTGCAATAGGCCGGGCCATCGCAAGAGTGAGTGCCCAGAGGAGCTAAGGCGCCGCGGAGCAGAGCAGGGGAGGGAGTCTCCAAGGCAGGGAAACGCCAGCAGTCAGTAGGAATCGGGCCAACTACTGATGTGACTGCCTGCTCGCCCAACCCCACCGACCCTCACCGAGTCACAGTACCGATTCACGCCATCGATCGGGCTCGGACGAATAAGGAGGGTACAGCAACAAATTGCCCAATACTGATCCACGGGAAGATACAGGGAGCAGAAGTGAAGATTTTTATCGACGGAGGAGCAAGTCACAGTTTAGTCAATACCACGACCGTACGGAAACTGCAACTGTCACTTAGCCGGTGTTTACCGGAGGTAGAAGCACGCTTTGTTGACGGCACACCACTGGCCATACGGGAGATGGTGGAGAGAGTAAAAGTTCGCTGCGGGGGGGACTTCGGGTTTACACAATAAATTCTCGCGACGACATTGGATGGGCACGACATTTTACTGGGACGTGATTGGCTGCGACGGTATAACCCGCGAATTGACTGGACGACAGGTAGCTGCACTGTGCGAAGTAGTGGTACTGGGTTGAGCTACCTCGCTGGCTATCGCCTGAGTCTTCAACGATCCACGTCAACGCCATCACAATGAAACGGGCCGTCGCCGCTGGAGCTGACGTGTACACAGTGGACATCGCAGTAGTAGGAGAAGCAGAGCAGCCGAGCGATTTTCAGAAACTGCTGGCAGCAGTACCGCCCAAACTACAGGAACTGTTGAAACGGTACCCGGGGATTTTTCCCGATCACTTACCGGAGGGACTGCCACCTCAGCGAGCACACGACCACCGAATAGAGCTAGAACCGGGGGCACAGCCAACCGTACAGCGACAGTTCAGACTGACACAACCCGAGCTCGACGAACTGAGGAAGCAGTTAGATTACCTGTTAGAGAAGAAATTCATCCGATCGAGTTCGTCACCGTTCGCCGCATCGAGACGGAGGATTTCGCATGTGCATCGATTACAGAGCACTGAACAGGGTGACAGTCAAGTCGCGGTACCCCATTCCCCGCGCAGACGAACTGATAGACCAACTGCGAACAGCACGGGTTTTTTTCGAAAATAATTTACGGGGAGGTTACCATCAGATTCGAGTCGAACCATCGGACTGCGCCAAGACAGCTTTTATGACTAGGTACGGGTCATTCGAGTACACCGTGATGCCATTCGGGCTGACCAACGCACCGGCGACATTTTAGATGACCATGAACGAGACGTTTAGGCCACTTAACAATAAATGCGTGATAGTTTACCTCGACGACATCCTAGTCTACAGTCGCGATAAGCAGCAGCACTTAACAGATCTAGAAGCGGTATTTAAAATCTTTGACGAGCACCGGCTGCTGACGAAAGGTTCCAAGTGCGAGCTTTTTCAGGACAGGCTAGAGTTTTTGGGGCACGTTATTTCGGAGGCTGGGGTTGAGATTGACCCGAAGAAGCTGGACACAGTAAAAGCCTGGCAACCCCCGACAAACATCACGGAGCTGCAGAGTTTGTTGGGGTTCGTTAATTACGTGCGCCGGTTCATCCCCTACATGGCAAATTTGACGGCAGCACTGACAGATTTACTGTTAAAGGGGGTCGCTTTTACGTGGGGGGAGAAAGAGCATGTACTGTTCACTGTTCACCGCCCGTACTGCGCATCGCCGACCTACACCGCCCATTCGAAGTAGTTACAGACGCAAGCGACATCGCCATCGGAGCCGTACTGCTACAGGATTTCGGCAACTGGTTACAGCCCATCGCATACGAGTCCCGCAAACTGCATCCGCCCGAGAAAAATTACCCGATACACGACCACGAAATGCTCGCAATCGTGCACGCATTCAAAGTGTGGCGCTGTTACTTGACCGACGCAGATGTGACAGTACGGACAGACCATGAATCACTACAGTACCTCTGGGCATAGCCCCACCTCAACCCACGACAGATCCGCTGGCTCGATTTCCTCGAGTCCAACTTTCACTACACGGTCACCTACAAAAAGGGGGCATCGAACATCGCCGACACACTGACCCGCCCCACTGCCCAGATCCATGCGGTACTACTTGCCCAGACCAGCCCAGTACTGACAGGACTATTTACCCACGGGTACCAAACGAATCCATTATTCACAGGAGGAAATTCGCAGCAGTTCGCAGCAGCAAAGGGAGTTTATTACGTAAAAGCCGATACCGACCGCATCTGGGTACCGGGGTATTCACTACTACGGGAATTACTATTACAGGAGGCACACGACGGGGTTACCTCAGGCCATTTCGGGGTAGGAGAAAACACGGCAGCAGCTGCAGCGGTATTATTACTGGCCCGAAATGTTGACCGACGTACAGCGGCACGTTGCATCGTGTCCCACTTGCCAGCTCATGAAATCATCACGGAAGTGGCTGGCAGGATAGTTGCAACCGATACCACCCCCAGAGCGTGCTTGGCAGCAGGTGACGATGGACTTCGTCACGGGGTTACCGGCCGGAGCAAGTGGGAACGACGTGATCCTGGTCGTCGTCGATCGGCTGACGAAGATGGCACGTTTCGCAGCCTGCAAGAAATCGATCACAGCCGAAGAAATAGCCCGCCTCTTCATCTCCACCGTCGTTCGACTGCACAGGATACCAGCAGTAATCATCAGCGACCGCGACACGAAATTCACCAGCAAATTCTGGCGGAACCTATGGCAGCAGTTCGGCACGCGACTACAATTCAGTTCTTCGTACCACCCCAAAACTGATGGACAGATAGAAAGGACAAACCAGACCATGGAGCAACTCATCCGAGCTACGTACAACGATCCGACCACCTGGGAACAGCAGCTGCCACTCATCGAATTCGCATACAACAATTCGCCATCCGCCACGACCCAACAGTCACCGTTTTACCTGAACTACGGACAAGACCCCACAGTACCCATGACCTCGAATCCTGACAACTTAGTACCCCGTGCACAACAATTCGCAGAAATACTACAGGCAGCACGGACCCGGGTAGCCGACACCATTAAGAGAGCCAACGTCATCGCAAAACGCAACGCCGACTGCCACCGCAGACCTGTCATTTACCAGCCCGACGACCTAGTTTTACTCGACACCCAGAACCTCCGCCTGCCCATCACCCCAAAACTTCGACCCCGATATTGCGAGCCATTTCGCATCAGCCACATGATCACACCCGTCACCGCCCACCTCATCCTCCCTGCTGACTGGTACGTCAGCCCGTCCTTCCACGTCAGCTTACTTCGACCCTACGTACCGTCCACCAGCCAACTGCCTCGCAACTGCCCAGCCAGCATGACACGGCCACCGACCGAGCCAATCATCACGCCCGAGAAGATTCTGAGCCACCGAGTTCGTGATCCACGGGGAGCTCGAAGGATCGAATGATCCGCTGGAGAGACCGAACGCCCACCGAAGATAACTAGGTTCCCCTTGACAAAATTGAGAACCACCCCGTCCTCACAGAGTACCCGCGCAGCCGAAATTTCCTGGATGTACACGCGCTTTCGTAAGGAGGGCCTCCTTAGGGGGGGGGGGGGGTAGTGTAAGGAAAATTCCTTTTCCTTACTTCGCGTCCCTACTCAGCGCGTACACCACTGTTCCCGCCAACAGCACCCAACAGTAATCCGTTACCACTCGCGACACACGCCTCGACGCTGTTCCCGCCACTGTTCACGACGCGACCCAACCTCACGGTTCGGTTGGTAACTCGCGCTCCGGACCTACCGCCTTGACATTTCCCAACCTCGGCGCTAGGCCCGTCGCGCACCCCATTTTCCACACATTACCGTTACCACTATAGTTTCGCTATATATTCTTCGCTCATGCCTTCGCTCATTCTACTCTTGCTTCGATAGTGCAATTTTAGCTCGCTCACTCAATTGCACTCGTAACAGGTATAATCAACTGCACGTTAGGCCATACGTTTCTTAGCTTCCCAGCTTCAGACGAGTCAGCTCACCGCCGCTAAAGTTGTGCGACAATTTGATTTATCTCTGACTATATCATCGTTTCGAAAGGCCAAAGTCCCGGTCCTTTTTGTAGAGAATTGAGATAAGGACAAAAGAGTATGATTGCACACTAGAATAAGACAAGAGTGAACAGTAGAACTGTAACATATGAGGATGTGTTTGATAGAAGAGAAGATTATACTTAGAACTTGTGCTTATAAAGAGAAACTTGTGTAGGGTGGAATGCTTGATGAGGTAAGAACTCAAAAGAGAAGAAGAGTGTGAGCTTGTTGAGAGAATGAGAGAGGTGATAAACACTTACTTGAGTGAATCTTACTAGGGATAGTTGTAGAAGTAACTTGGGAGAAGAACTTGAACTTGTATGGTTTACTTGGGAGTGACTTCAAGCCTTGGGTTGGATGATGATCCTCCCTTGAGCTTGTAGCTTGTAGCTTCCTTATACTCTTAAGGAGTATGAGATAGACTACTCTTCATTTGATAACTACTTTGTAGACTATGTGTGAGGGAGCCTTATGAGCATAAACTTATATTAAAGAGAGTATAGTACAAGCCTTATAGATCCATGAAGGATACATAGGCATGCACAGAGAGAGTAACCATCAATGGTAGCCTTGGAAGAGAGTAGCATGAGAGTATCAACTTTGGAGACATAGAACTTGGTTGCTAGTGAGGAGCATTTGTAGTAGAAGAGGAGCTTGAAGGAGAAGCTTGGAAAGGAGCTTGGTGAAGAAGCTTGGAATGCATTGTTGTCATTGAAGAACCTTCTTGAGAAGTTGTAGAGATGCTTGATGTAGATGAATATTATTGGAGCATGTGGTGGTGGTTGAGCACTTGATGAGTTGGAGATGTAAGCCTTGTTGAGTTGGAAGAGAGCTTAGTGAGTTGGATAAGGATGAATGGAGGAGATGATGAGCTTTGTTGCCTTGGAATAGGAGGTGATGGGATAATCATGAAGTCCTTAGGGATGAGGTGGCAACTTTGGTGACTTGTGAAAGGAAGGAAGGAAGGAATAAATGAGAGGCATGTGGAGGTTGATGACTAGGAAGTGGAAGCATGTGCTTGAAGGCACATGGGAGGAGGATAATTGGAGGAGGTAAATGACTTGGGTAAACTTTGATGAGTAGGAAAGGAAAGCACATGGAAAATCATGAGGAGTCATGTGCCTTATGGTGGGACTTGAGGATGAGTATGGGAAGTTGGTTTGAATATTGGTTGAGTTGGACTAGGAAAGGCTATGGTGGTTGGGAGTAGTTAAAGAGGTGGTTGATAGGCTTGAGTTGGAGAGGATGAGTTGGAAAAAGGAGTTTGTAACTTGAGTGGTTGGAATAGGCTTTGGAGGAGTTGAGTGGTTTGGATGGGTTCTTGGGAAAATGTGTCGAGGGTGTTTTGAGGGGAAGGGGTTGGAGTGGCACAGTAGCGTGGCACGTGAAGCGCGTGCCATTCACAACACTTTTATGCCGCAGATAGGTTTTGAGAACCAGTTAAAAATTGAAAATCCCCGGGCTTACTCGTCGAGTCGCCTCGCGCCATGAGAGCCGCGACTCTACGAGTAGGCGCCATGAACCCTAAACCGCTCTATGCAGTACCGTTGGCCTGAAGTTGTGCTGGAGGCTTCCAATTACAGTTCATTCATGCATTAGCTACTAATCAGAAGCACGAGGGTTCAAGGCATCATGTAATAGGTGAAATACAGCTGTTGAAATAAGATACACTGTGTTGCTAATTGACATACACAAGGATACACCATACCCAATCACCCAGATGAAGTACACACCCACATGATTACAAGGCTAACATCCATCATTGCAACAAGGCTCCTCGACTTTCCCCCGCCGCCACTACTACACGCTTCCACCAGCTCGGCAGCAACCCCCCTTTGCCTGAAGTTTCACCAAGTGGCTGCTAGATCTGCAGAGAAACGGGAAAGGTAAGGAGGTGGTACCAATCAGTTTCTCAGCACATGCACAGGCGGGCGAGGTGGGCACCACCGTGGTATGTGACATAAACTCTCCAGACTCTGCCGCGCTGCAAATGGAGAGCTGGTATGGCCTTTCCAAGCGGCGCTCATGCTGGCATTATGATGGGTGAGCCCCACAGCACATGCAACGCGGGCGTGGTGGGTAGATTTGAGGCGCCTCGAAAATGATTTTCGTGCGGTGCACATGCTGGTCATGATGGTTGAGCCCCGCAGCACGTGCACGGTGGTGGGTAAGACCGGGCTGGAAATGAAGGCACATGCGACAACACTTGCGAGGCTTGCGCGCTTAAAGGGACAGCTCAAATGCCCTCCCACCAACAAGCATCTCCCTCTCACCAAAGGAAAGCACAGGCACCAAACAAGCATAGCCGAGGCACCAACATGCATCTCCCACTCACCAATAGCCCAAACGATTGCATTCCTCAAGCTTTCCCGGACGTTCAGTCTCGCAGCTCTGCTTCTTCGAATCCCTGTACTTGAGAAAGATGCCAAGAATAGGAACAGTATATCCCGTGCAATCCGTCTTCCTCCAATCAGAGCACTCTTCTGCAAGGGTGGGAGCAAAGGGGAGTCGAATTCTTTGCTTCGGAAACGGGCCGCCTGAGAATGAGCGACATCAAGGGAGGCAGGAGCAAACGGACGGCTGAGATTCACCTCAGATGTGAGCTGCTTTAGGAAGCACCCTGCTGCAACAGTCCCTTTCAGCCAATGGTGCTCAGCCTTATGGGCAGCACGGAGCTAATAGCTCCTTTTATACAGCAGCAGAAAAAACATAAATAGAGAACAAAACAAAAACAAAAATAACCACAGGCTTGGCTTGATCATTCCTACTCTTAGTAAGGAGTTCGCGGCGGCGACCCTGCTCGTCCCCCGCGCTGGGCTCAGCAAAACTCGGCGCGCTCTCTGCCGTGATAGCGCCGCCGGCGTTGTCTACCGCTCCCGACGCACCTGCAGCCACGCCATGCCGACACGAAAATTCGCGCAGGGGACGAGGACAGGGGAAAGGGTGAGGGGAGTGATGATGGGGCGGGAGAGAGAAACAGGCGGATCAATCGCATGGAGCCAACCTCTCGCTTCTCGAGATGCGCGTCGCCATCGCAGGTGCGTAGACATTGCACATGGAATCATCGGCAGTCATGGTCGAGGTCTGCTACTCACCATCGCCGGTAGTCATCCCGTCGCCGAGAAGCCGAGCAGATCGAGCAGCAGCCGTGGAAGCGAGTGATGCGAGAGTGACGGTGACGGCAAGCAGGAGAACGAGAGCCGTAAGCAGACGCGCCATGATTACTAGCTGGAGAGGATGCAGGGAGTTGGAAGCGAGTGATTCAAGAGCTTCGAAACGTGAGACTGGGTGATGGGGAAGAAAAAAGGCGTGGGTATTTGTGCGGTGTGAGAGGACGGAATGGGCTGAAGTGCATTCACATTCACCACAATCGCAATGTCAGCATTGCGAATCGCAATGCTCAGCGAATCACCGTCGAGATGTTGGGTGTGACGCGTTACGACTATAATTCACTAGGGTAGGTCGCTTGACTCGCAATGGATGTTGGAATGTGTGGTACGCTACACACGTTTCCAGTACGGTTAAGAGAGATACAAGCAGCTTGCTTGAATCACAAACGAGTACCAGCATAAATGATCGCGTTCACGAATGACTCTGTGTCGCTTGACCAGCCGAATACATTTCTCTTTCACCCTGACTGCCCGATCTGAAAGTACCAGTGGGAACTGAATCTCAAACAGGTAGGGATCCCGATTCCAGATTCACTTAGTAATGACTCACTCCAGGGTGTATGACTCACTCAAGTATCAAACTACGATTTACGGAATGAATAATGATCAGGTCCCAAACAGAGTTTTGCAGCTTCTCGTAGACGTCCGCACCTTGAGCAACCGCCAGTTCGTGCACATCACCCAGGAAAATACATACCCTAGTACCCTACGCCCAAAAACTGTTTGACAAGCCGTGAGATGCGGGGGCAGGGGGTACGATAAGAGAATTATATGAACTACATGTTTCAAAGTTGAGATGCTTAGCGAAACAAAATAATGAATCAATTCGTCTGCTTTCAAGCCTCAAGCATCTCTGTCTCGCTCCCTGTTTAGCATCTGTTCTGCTCCTTCACAAGTTTGTCGGATGCTTTCTCCTGCATGGACCTTTCTCAAACGGAAAGGGCTGGAGGAGATTTCGCATTTGAGTGCTTTTAGACGCTAATCTGGTAATATTGGAGGTAAGCGCCTATATAGGCGTTCATACAAGTATGCTGGTCGTATTTTTGAAAAGGTGCCACACCTTTTCAAGCTTAGGTTTTTTATTCGCCGCCTCCCATGCTCGCCTATTCACAGGAGTAATTCCTACAATACCGTTTTCAAATGCCGCTGCCCACGTGTTTAGTGTCTCAGCTCGTTTCCGAAAAGCGAGTTAGATTCGAAAATCCTGGGACTACTTACTCGTCGAGTCGTCTCGACTCTCGTCGTCGCTTCCAATCCAAAACGTTGGCTTAGCAGTCATTATCGAGGCCTGCTACTCACCATCGCCGGTAGTCATCCCCTCGCCAAGAAGCCGAGCAGATCGAGCAGCAGCCGTGGAAGCGAGTGATGCGAGAGTGACGGTGACGGCAAGCAGGAGAACGAGAGCCGTAAGCAGACGCGCCATGATTACTACGAGTAGCTAGTAAAGAGGATGCAGGTAGTCGGAAGCGAGTGAATGAAGAGCTTCGAAGTGTGGTTCTGGTGTTGGAAGGAAAATGGAGTGGGTATTTGTATGGTGTGAGCGGGGCAATATGGTGGATGTGAATGGGCTGAAGCGGAGTTTCGCTCAGTGCTGTCAGTCACCATCGCGAATCGCAGTCCCTAGCGAATCACCTTTGAGAAGTTCGGTACGCGTTCCTAATATAATTCATTTGGATGAATCGCTTGACTCGCAGTAGATGCTGGACGGTGTGGTACGCTACACACGTTTCCAGTACGGTAGAATGGGATACAAGCAGTTTGCTCCAATCACAAACAGGTACCAGCAAAAATCGATCGCGTTCACGGAGTGTGTGGCGCTTGACCAGCCGAATACATTTCTCTTTCACCCTGACTGCCCGATCTGAAAGTACTAGTGGGAACTGATCCTCAAACGGTTGGGTGATCCCGATTCCAGATTCAGTTAGCACTGGCTAGCTACAGGGTGTGTGACATCACCAAGGTCACTCGGCGTATCAAACATTGATTCACGGACTGAATGTTCGGGTATTAGACAAAGTTTTGCAGCTCAGAGTCCTAAGTCCGGGTGTGTGAAATTCTCGTGAACGGCCAGACCCATGAGCAACTGCCAGTTCGTGCACATCACCCAGGAAAATACATGACCCTAGTGCTCTACGCCCAAAAAACGTTTTGAATAGCCGTGAGATGCGGGGGGGTCTGATAGAATAGAATTGTATGAACTACATGTTTCTGAGTTGAGATGCTTATCGAAACAAAATCACAATATACCGAATTTTCAAGATCATGAATCAATTCCTCCTCGTCCTGCTTTCAAGCCTCCAAGCATCTGTCTCGCTCCCTGTTAGTATCTGCTGTGCTCCTTGACAAGTATTGTCCGATGCTTTCTCCAGCATGGTCCTTTTTCACGTGAAAAGCGCCTGCGGAAATTTTGTGAAAAAACAAGGAATGAATGCACTAGGAAACAGGTGGGTACAAGTAGGAAAACCTAAAAGTGTTGTACCCCATATTGTCTACCCCACTACAGCCTACACAGACTATAGCATATAAGTTGACACACCCCCATAGGCAAAGTGGGGGAGAACAAGAGGTCACAAGACCAGTCAAGCAAGGCAAAGCAAGCTCAGGGTGGATCACAACGTCACCACACATTCCGAGCGCAAGTTCAAGGCCACAAGGCCAGTTCACATGCAAGATCATATATAAAGGTAAACAAGCAAGTGCAGGTATAGAAAGATCACAGTACAAGCAAGGTCAAGAAGTGAGCAAGTGAGGCCAAGTAGGCACAAGACCTAGCATCGTACAGCAGCGCTGATGATCACAAGGCGGCAGTGCCTTGGTAAAGATATCAGCAGTGTTGGCCTCAGAGGCCACGTAAGCAAGGCGCAGCTGACCACGCCGCTGCAGCTTACGAGCAAGGAAGTAGCGAAGAGCAATGTGCTTCGTTCTGTGCTCCAGTCTGTGCTCCCGACACAAGGCCAGCATGGCCTTGTTGTCTACGTACAGAACTGGAGGAGAACGAGGCGGCTCTCCTAGGTCAGTCAGCAAGTAGGTGAGCCAGCGTAGCTCCTGTGCAGCCATGGCCCCCGCGTAGATCTCAGCCTCACAGCTGGAGCCGAGAACAGAAGACGAGCGGGTAGACCGCCACGAAACAGAGCCGGTACCAAGGCTGAAGGTGTAACCCTGTGACGACCGCTGCGTAGCCTGGTCGTCAGCCCAAGAAGCGTCTGCGTGACCTGTGAGGACCACTGAACGCCGCCCTCCAAGCACTAGCCCCATGCCCGACGTACTGCACAAGTAGCGCAACACCCTCTTCGCTGCAGCCATGTGCTCTGGTCGGTGTCTCCCAGGAGCAACATAGCGTGCCAAGATGCTAAGAGGGTATGCAAGGTCAGGTCGAGTGCAGGTCATCAGGTACATGAGGCAGCCAACAAGCTCTGGGTACGGGCCACTCGGCTCTACGGACTCATCCGAAGGCAGAGCTGAGAGCGAGTGGCGAGTAGACAGAGGAGTGGCCTGAGGCGAGGAGTACGTGAAGTCGAAGCGCTGAAGGACCTGCTGCACCATGTGTGACTGAGTCAGGGTAATGGTGCGCTGTGCTCTGTCCTGGGTGATCTGCAAGCCAAGGTAGCTGCGCAGTTCACCCAGGTCTGTGCACGTGTGTCTCTTCTGCAGCTCGGACTTCACGTGGGCGAGTCCAGCAGTGTCAGCAGTGGCAAAGACCAAGTCGTCGACGTACACGAGGATGTAGAACGGCGGCAGAGAGGTGTCGGTGCGCAGAAACAGCGACGGGTCAGCAGTAGAAGGAGCAAACCCAAGAGCCGCAAGTGTAGTCCTCAGTGTGTCGTGCCACTCACGCGGCGCCTGGCGGAGACCGTAGACTGGCCGCCGGAGGCTCCACTGGGTACCAGGAGGAAACGACCCAGTGAAGCCAGGTGGCCGGCGCAGCCAGATCTCCTCGTGCAGGCTGCCCTGCAAGAAAGCTGTGTTGAAGTCAAGAGAGTGAAGCTCGTAGTCGCGCTGAGCGGCTATGTGCAGCAGCACCCGAAGAGTGGTCATCTTCGGGGTGGGAGAGAAGGTCTGAAAGTAGTCAACTCCCTGCCGCTGACTGAAGCCTCGAGCCACGTAACGCGCCTTGAAGACAGGCGGAGAACCCGGCGGCCGCTTTACCCTGAAAATCCACATGCCACTGACGATGTTCGCCCCAGGTGGGGGAACCTCGTCGACGTAGGTGCCTGTGGACTTCCAGGAAGCCATCTCTGCGTCCATGGCTGACTGCCACTGTGAGGAGTAGGGACCCTCGATCCCCTCAGCGTACGATCGAGGAGTCGGGATGTCTGGTGCATCCGGGTCTCCCTCAGGGGCAATCAGCACGGACACGAGATGAGGCAAAGCAGCAGCAAAACACTAGAACTCCTCCTGCCTGTCCTCTAGGACGTCCGTGCCAAGAGCACACTCACCCCCGACGGACGGAGGACAGACAGACTCAGACTCAGCAACAAGACTAGCAGCGTAGTCTAGACGACAGTGAGCAGCGAAGTCGACCAACTCAGCAACTAAGGTAGACGCAGCAGTGGACTCAAAGGAAGGGTCAGTGACAACAGTAGCCAGGAGACGCGTGACAGTAGGACTGGCAGCACGAAGAGAGTCCGACTCCGGGTCAGCAAGAGCAGGAAGAGAGGACTCAGGAGGAGACGGCAAAGGGACACGCTGCGGAGCAGTGGAAGGACGCAGTGCCATCTGGTGCGTGCCCGGGACCGCAGGAGGACGCTGACGCGGAACACGACGACTAGTGCGAGCAGCACGAACAGGCGACGCAGGACGAGACGCAGGCGCACGACGCTCAGCAAGACCTCCAGTAGGACCAGTGTAGGGAGAAGGAGCAGGCAGTGGGGAGGCGAGCTGTAACTGTGACTGCGACTGGACAGACGGCGGACACTCTAAGGGAGGAGGAGGACCAGTACAAGGCGGGAGACCAAGAACCTGCTCAAGGAGCGGAACGAAGTACGGCCGCGGCCGCGTAGCGCCTCCTGAAACAGCAGGGACAGCACCAGTACCCCCAGCGGCAGCACCAGCGCCAGCAGCACCTCCGGCTCCAGCAGCGCCAACTCCAGCACCCTCAGAAGCACCAGCGCCAGCAGCACCGCCAGCTCCAACACCAGGAGTACCTCCAGCGCCAGCTGCGCCAACTCCAGCACCCTCAGAAGCACCAGCGCCAGCAGCCCCGCCAGCTCCAACACCCTCAGAAGCAACAGCGCCAGCAGCACCGCCAGCTCCAACACCAGAAGCACCTCCAGCTCCAGCAGCGCCAACACCAGCACTCTCAGAAGCACCAGCGCCAGTAGCACCTCCAGCGCCAACACCAGCAGGACCGCCAGCTCCAGCACCGCCAGCAGCTCCAGCACCAGGAGCACCTCCAGGAGGACCAGCGCCAACAGCTCCAGCAGCACCCCGGAGGCTTCGACAGTACCGAGAGTACCACTCACGTAGCTGCTGGGAAGAGAGAGCTCCCCTAGGCGCAGCACCCCCAGGCTCAGCACCTGCAGTCTCTGCACCCCCAGGCTCAGCACCCACAGTCTCTGCACCCCCAGGCTCAGCACCCGTAGTCTCCGCACCCCCAGGCTCAGCACCCCCAGTCTCCGCACCCCCAGGCTCAGTACCTCCAGACCCAGCACCACCAGGCTCAGCACGCTCAGTACCTCGCGCAGGACCAGAGTCGACAGCTACCTCGACAGGCTCGACCGGGTCTACCTGGGAAACACCTGAGGGAGCAGGAACCTGGGGAGGCAAGGGGCCTACCAAGGCAGCACCTGGCGTGAGGAAGAGCGGCGGAGGGGGGAGCGGGGCAGTGCGGTAGGGGAAGAGACGGTAGAAGGGGACCGACTCGTCAAAGGTGACGTCCTGGGAAGACAGAACACGGCGCGAGGTGGGGTGGTAAAACTGCCAACCAGGCGCGTCAGGGGGGAAGCCAAGGAAGACGCAGGGAACTGCACGGGGGGACAGCTTGTCCGCAGACAAGTCGCGGACAAAAGCCCGAGATCCCGAGACACGAAACGCAGACGCATCGCCAACCTTCCCCGTCCACCGCAGAGTAGGGGAGGTCTCCGGCAAGGAGACCCGGGGCTGAAGGTTGATCTGATGCGCCGCGTACTGAACCGCGAACGGCCACAGAAAATGGGGAGCAGCCGCATGGATCATGGACGTACGAGCGACGTCCATGACCATACCAATGCGGCGCTCAGCAATCCCATTTTGCTGTGGAGAGGCCGGAAGCGTGAACGTCTGGCGGATGCCCTGTGCACGACAGAAGGCTCGCAGAAGGGCAGAGGAAAACTCACCGCCTCTGTCGGAGTGCAGACGCAGGACAGGAAAGTCCGAGCCGAAACTCTCTCTGAGCTGGAGACGAGCTGCGCGGATCCAGTCGATCAACACCTCAGTGACCTCACCCTTGCTGCGCAAGGGGAAGACTGCGGTGTAACGCGAGTATTCGTCAACCACCAGCAGGAAGTAACGCTCGTGACCCTGTCCACGGACGCGGGCTGGGCCCCACACGTCCATGTGAAGCGTCTGCAGCGGAGCCTCTGTCGGAGGAAACTCGGAGGAGTGAGGAGCGGCACGCTGCCGCCCCTCGACGCAGGGAACGCAGGTGGGGCCAGGACCCGGAGGAAGAGAAGGGAGGGACCGGGGGAGACCCGAGACAAGGAAACGAGAGGCCATGCCTCGGAGACGAGGCAGGGAGGGGTGACCAAGGCGGTGGTGACAGAGGAGAGTCTGGTGAGACAGGAGACGACACGAGCAGGGGGCAGACTCAGGACCAGACCTGGACGCTGCAGCAAACACCTGACTCGACGCAGCTACCTGAGGAGACTCAGTAGTCAGTGTGTACAGGCTCGACCCCGGCTGACGGGTAAACGTGGCCAAGTGTCGGCCCGTCCGAGCACACGTACAGTGGGTCACTCGCTGACGTGCAGGAGTGAACTGGTCAACCCCTGCGTCCTGTAGGTCAGCACCACTCACCAAGTTCGTAGAGAACGAGGGGAGGTAAAGACCTGACAGGGAGCCAGAAGGGGCCGCCGGACACGGTAAGACAGTGGAGAAGTGGGCAAGGACGGGACCCCCAGAGGGGTCTGCCAGGGAGACTGCAACCGGCCGACTAAGCGGCGTGACTGTGGTGCGGTCTCGAAAGAAGGAGCGGGAAGCACCCGAGTCAAGGGTGAAGGTGTGTAACACCTGAGACGACGTGGTACCTGAGAGAGCAGACTCACCAGCACCTGGGGCAGCAGACTCACCAGCACCTGGGGCAACAGACTCACTAGAACCTGGAGCAGCAGACTCACCAGCACCTGGAGGAGCAGACGCACTAGCACCTAGAGCAGCAGCCTCACCAGCACCTAGAGCAGCAGCCTCAATGCCCGGGTCAGGCGGAACACACAGGTAACAGTCACCCACATCACTAGTAGGCAATGCATACATGGCAGTGAGGATAGCATCATAGTCAAGAGCATAGATATCTGCCTAAGCAGCTCCACCCAGTCGGGGAGCTCAGCGGCGTCGCCAAACTCCGTACGCTAGACGTCGCTCAGACGGGCGAAGCAGCGGGACTCGGCGTGACCAAGCGTCCCGCAGGGCTGACCAGTCCGAGCACCAGTGCGAATGACGTACGGACAGCGAGCATTACCCCGTGACCCTCCACGCTGAGCGTACCACTCACGAAGCTGCTGGGGCGAAAGGACCGCGCGCGGACTGCGCTGCAGCTGCACCTGGCCACTACAAGCAGCTCCCGAACTCCTCACGCCAGAACGACTCCCACTACGGCCACCCCGACAACCCCAAGTAGCGTACCACTCACGAAGCTGCTGGGGCGTGAGGGACTCACGCGGACGTCGCTGGAGCTGCATCTGGCCACCGCCAGGAGCAGGAGGAGCAGTGGTAGCCGCAGTAGCAGCAGTAGCAGTAGTAGAAGCAGTAGCAGTAGTCGCAGCGCGGCCACCCCTACAACCCCAACTAGCGTACCACTCACGAAGCTGGTGGGGGGCGAGGGACTCACGCGGACGGCGCTGGAGCTGCATTTGGCCACGCCAGGAGCAGCAGTAGCAGTAGAAAGAGCAGTAGCAGCAAGAGCAGCAGTAACAGCAGTATGGGCAGGTCAGTGCTCACCAGTGGCGAGAAGGGCAGGCGTACGACGGCGGCAACGGCGAGGCCGCTACCACTGCAGGGCGAGGGCTCCGCGGCTGCTGCAGGGGCGGCTGCTGCAGGGGCGGCTGCTGCAGGGGCGGCTGCTCCAGGGGCGGCTGTCGCAGGGGCGGCTGCTCCAGGGGCGGCTGCTGCAGTGGCGGCTGCTCCAGGGGCGGCTGCTGCAGGGGCGGCTGCTCCAGGGGCGGCTGCTGCAGGGGCGGCTGCTCCAGGGGCGGCTGCTGCAGTGGCGGCTGCTCCAGGGGCGGCTGCTGCAGGGACGGCTGCTCCAGGGGCGGCTGCTGCAGTGGCGGCTGCTCCAGGGGCGGCTGCTGCAGTGGCGGCTGTTCCAGGGGCGGCTGCTGCAGGGGCGGCTGCTCCAGGGGCGGCTGCTGTAGTGGCGGCTGCTCCAGGGGCGGGTGCTGCAGGGACGGCTGCTCCAGGGGCGGCTGCTGCAGTGGCGGCTGCTCCAGGGGCGGCTGCTGCAGTGGCGGCTGTTCCAGGGGCGGCTGCTGCAGGGGCGGCCGCTCCAGGGGCGGCTGCTGCAGTGGCGGCTGCTCCAGGGGCGGCTGCTGCAGTGGCGGCTGCTCCAGGGGCGGCTGCTGCAGTGGCGGGTGCTCCAGGGCGCGGGTTAGGGCAGGGCGCCGCGGCGGGCAGGGGCGACGAGGGAGCCGCAACGGGGCCGCGAGGGAGCCGCGACGGGGCCTGGAGAGGGGCCGCGGAGGGGCCGCGACGAGCCGCGACGAGCCACGAGGGGCCGCGAGGGGCCGCGACAGGGCCGCGAGGGGCCGCGACAGGGCCGCGAGGGGCCGTGAGAGGGGCCGCGAGGGGCCGGGAGAGGGGCCGTGAGGGGCCGCAAACGGCCGCGGAGGGGCCGCGAGAGGGGCCGCGAGGGGCCGCGAACGGCCGCGGAGGGGCCGCGAGGGACCGTGAGAGGGGCCGCGAGGGGCCGGGAGAGGGGCCGCGAGGGGCCGCGAACGGCCGCGGAGGGGCCGTGAGAGGGGCCGCGAGGGGCCGTGAGAGGGGCCGCGAGGGAGCGGCTAAGGGGCCGCGAGGGGCCGGGATAGAGGGGCCGCGAGGGGCCGTGAGTGGGGCCGCGAGGGAGCAGCTAAGGGGCCGCGAGGGGCCGTGAGAGGGGCCGCGAGGGATCGGCTAAGGGGCCACTAAGGGCAGGGGACGTGGGGCGCGACTCGTGCAGGGGTGAAGCGCGCTCCATACGATAGGTGAACTAGACTTGAAATACACTGTTACAATCAGATACACTGCGTTACTGATTGACATCCAGGCGCTCAAACACCCACCTACACAAGGATACACCATAACCACAACCACCCACATAGAGTACACAACCAGTTGACCTCAAGGCTAACATCCATTGCAGCAATCAGAAGCCCCCTGGTCTTTCCCCGCCACTACTACCCGCTTCTAGCCTCCGCAGTCCCCCCGCCCGTGCTGTTTGGAGTGTCGCTTAGCGGCTGCTAGACCTGCAGACAAAATTACAAGGTAGGGAGGTGGTACCAGTCAGTCAGCACATGCACACAGGGGCATGTGGGCCCCACATCATAGGCTATATAGACTCTGCGGCGCTGCAAAGGGACAGCTATCATGGCCTTTCCATGCGGCGCACATGCCGACATGATGACTACAGCACTTGAACACACGGGGGTGGGGTGAGTAAGGCCGGGTGGAAACCAAAGCACAGTGTGAAGCTTGCTTGCTCCAAAGGAACAGCTAGCATGGCCCAATTCCCTTGCACATTGTTTCATGATGGGCTTGTATGCAGCATACCGCGCCACACCCCGCAGTATCGCCCACTCACGAGCTTACTGCCCGCACGCAAGTTTCTTATTCGTACATGCGGGGTCCCCACCAAGGCAAACGTATTTGACAGAGCAGTCTACCGCCGGTGCAGCACCTGCAAAAGGGCGACAGCAGGGAGAGACTGTTTAGCAAGGACAGCCACGGCATCAATGGAGGCAGTAGTCATCTTCCCACTTCAGGGTATGGGTCACCGAGAAGCGGCATGAATGGAGGCAGGAGTTTGAGATTTCTGGAAAGGGCGCACAGCCTTACGGTGAGCACGGAATCAACAGAAACGGCAGAAAAAAAAAAAAACAAAAAAAATCGAGTTCTTGTGAGGGCTTGCCTTTATCATTGTTATTAGTGACGAACAATTTGTCATTGGCCCACATCACAGCATTTTTAAACCACCCGAGTTTGCGGCGGCTCTGCTCGTCATCCCTGGACCGAGCACCGCTCGGCGCGCCCTCCGCCGTGATGACGCCGCCGGCGGTGTCTATCGCTCCCGAGGTACCTGCGGCCACGCCATGCCGACACGTTCGCGCGGGGGACGAGGGGAGAGGGAGAAAGGTAGAGGGGGGTAATGGGCGGGAGAGAGTGACTGGCGGATCTATCGCATGGAGCCAAACTTTCCAGATGCGCGTTATTATCGCAAGGAGATGCGCGCACCATCGCACGTGCGTCTCACGGGATAATCATCGGCAGTCATAATCTAGACTTGCTACTTACCATCGGTAATCATCCCGTCGCCAAGAATCCGAACAAATCGAGCAGCAGCCGTGGAAGCGAGTGACGCGAGAGTGACGGTCACGGCAAGCAGAAGAACGAGGGCCGTAAGCAGACGCGCCATGACTACGAGCTAGGAAAGAAAATGCAGAGAGACTTGGACGAGATGTGGAAGGGAGTTTGGAAGGGAGTGAAAGAGAAGCAACGATGTGCAGGCTGGTATTGGAAGGAAATATGAGTGGGTATTTGTATGGTGTGAAAGGGCGGATTGCGGTGGGTGTGAATGGGCTGAAGTGGCTCATGCTCAGCGAGGTCAGCCACCATCGCCGAATCGCAACCACCGGCGAATCACCATCGGGATGTTCAGGGAAACGCGTTCCGATACACAATTCGTTTTTATGAATCGATTGACTACGCAGTGGATGTTAGATGGTGTGGTACGCTAGACAAGTTTTCTATACGGTACAAAACGATTTGACATGTTCTTTTTTTATTTATAAACGGCTGCTAACCAAAATTGATTGCGTTCAATACAAATGTGACGTGTTTGATGACCAGCAATGGGCATTTCGGTTCCACCCAGACTGCCCATTGAATTTTCTCGTGGCACTGTATTTGTGTCTCGGCTACCGGGTGGAAGGCTGGCTAGGGGTGTGGGATCATGAATGACGCTTTGAAGCTGGAAATCAAAGTTCTTTTAACTAAGGGCCAGCGCACCTTCGCAGTACACAAACGTGCTGTAATCTTCCCGAGGGCAACAGCCAGCTCGTGAACATCACCCTGAAAAAAATATACCAAAGTTCTCTACGCCCGAGAACGGAATGAACTGCAGTGAGATGCGGGGGTCAAGCATCAATGAATTATACGAGCTACATTTTTTTTTTGAGATGCTTAGCCAAACAGTAAGACAACCTATAGAGTAGGATGAAAATTGAAAAATAGGAGGAAAAAAAATAAGAATCAGTAACCTTACCTAGCTCTCAATATTATTGATTATTTAAATAATGCAATTTCCCAGTCAATGAGCAAAACGTAATTTCCTATATTTCTACAATCATGTCTCAACTTTCCTATTTCAAATTAGCATCTATTCAGGTCTTGGATATATGATGATGTGTTTTTGCAATCAGCGAAATTTGTTATATGGCGGGTAGGTGCAACAATCGAAATAAACAGTAAGTTCTAGGATCCTTCTGACATACTTGTATCTACAAGTGAGCATCATGAAGTCACAGGCGAAACGAGGTGGTACATGCAGTACTGCTGAATACGCCTCGCAAGGTTGACTTCGTCAAGTGTGTATTAACTTTCGGATCCAATCATTTGAAGTCACGTGGCGTTATGCTGACATGGTGAATCAGGAACCCCTGATTTTGAGCTGTATGGACCAGTAACAGAGAGTTCGCAGAGAGGTTAGCTTCGCCCTTATGTACTCGGTAGTGACCCGAATTCTCGATATTTGACCACCATTCCGAACAAAAACACTTTCCAGATTTCGCTTCCTGTGTCATGTTTACACGCATCGAGGAAACTGTACAGTGAGAGTGATCATGACACATTCTCGTAAAACAAATAGAAATGGCTAATGGGAATCCGCCTTACTCAAAAGTTTGATGCCACCCAGTATCCTTCCTCATCCTCCAGCTTTCAAGCCTCGGGCGTTGGTCTCACTCCCAGAGGAAGCACATTTTGCTTTGCTCCCTCATTTGTTGCTGGAGACTCCCACATGATACTCATCTCACTCTCATTTTGTTTGGATACGTCGAAGCTGGCGTCAATTTCTCAGACCTGAATTTAGTAGTATTCGGGGTGCAAGACAGCTTGCGTCTTTCTCCGCTGCACTTTATTCCATATTACTCTCGGAAAAGAAGCTACCCTTTCCCAGCTTCGACATTTCTCGACGCTGCTCCCCTCGTGCGCGGCTGAGAACGTCCAACTCGCCGATCCGATTCCAGCATGGGTTCTGCGACATCTTGAGGCGATTCTCTTACCCGAATTTCGAACTGTTGAAGTTAATCTCTTCGGTGTCGCAGCTAGAATACGAAAAGGGGTGAATTCTCGGAGTTCCTGAATTTCGGGGTTACTTACTCGTCGAGTCACCTCTCGCCATGAGTTCCGCGACTCTCGTCGCTTCCCATCAGGCCCTTAAACCGCTATGCGCTGATTCGCGCGCGCGGATACACAGTAACCGCGCCATTGGCGAAGTTACCGAGGCGTTTCGCGAGCATCAACCACGACGCCACGTGTCGATTCACGCCCAGCAAAGATCGACCCAGGCAATCCAAGCAGCAGCGCATTCGTCTCTGCTGCCGGTGCCGCTTTTCGGCGTTCCCGCCGGCGGCCATAATTACGTCGCAAAAACACAGTCTGGTTACAGCCACCTTCGTTCTAATCACAGGCGCTGTCAAGTCCACTCTCGTCACTTCCCCGTATCCGCCGCGCTTTGGCCCTGGCAGCAGGAGCAGGAGAAGCAGCAGCAACAGGGCGACAAGGTGCAGCGCATTAGGAGCGCATTGGTCGGGGGCGCAGGGTCGGCGGCAGCGGAGGAGACGGAGAGAAGCGGGCTGCGGGCAGGGGTGAGTGGGAATTGCAATGAGACCCCGAAGCAGATGTGAAAATTTGTGCATTTTCGTCTCAGAATTGATGCGTGGAGTGCGTGCATCAATTTTGTCACGCATCAACATCTGAGCGTGGAGATGCATGTGTTTATAGACGTCTCTTGACTCTCTCCACCCTTCTCTTCTCTTTCTTTAATCCCGCTGTCGCGTGTGCGGGACCACCCCCTCCCCCCTTCCCCCTGCCCCCGCTATAGCAACACTTCTTACAGTCACAGTGTCCTCCTCCATCCCCTCCATACCTGTGGCTGACTGTGACGCCTGGGCGCTTGTGGAGTGTTGAATGTTGACTGTCGAGTGTTGACTGTTGACTGTTGACTGCTGATGTTGAACCCCATTTGTCTCATCCACTCCATCCGCCCTTCACTTTCTGTCCCCGTTGCCACGTGCACAGGAACCCCCCGTTACAGCAACGGCCCTTACAGTCACAGTTTCCTCCTCCATCGCCTCCATCCCTGCTGCTGACTGGGATGCCTGTGCGCTGGACGCGGCGGGCGGCGCGGAGAAGCACAACCCGTTTGTGTCACACGCGTTCCTGCAGTGTCTGGAGGAGAGCAGAAGCGCGTGCCGCGAGGAGGGGTGGTTACCACAGCACCTCGTGGCAAGAGACGATGAGGAGAGGGTAGTCGGAGTGCTGCCCCTCTATTTAAAGGGGTACGTGTGCGTTTATTCATGTAAGGGTAAGGTTGTGTGGCTTAAATCGTTCGGGATTGGTGCGGGGGGGAGGGAGTAAGGGTGAGGTGGTTACCACAGCAGCGCCAGCAGCTTGTGGTGGTGAGGGGAGGAGCGGAGCGGAGAAGCACAATCCGTTTGTGTCACACGCGTCTGGATTCTGTTGAATAGATAGACACCTTTCCGTTCCCTCATCCCTCTTCTTCCCCTCTTCCCCACAGCCACTCCTATGGAGAGTATGTTTCTGATCATTCGTGGGCCAATGCGTTCATGCGGGCGGGAGGCTCGTACTACTCGAGGCTGCGTGGCTTCTTACAATGGACTTTTGAGGCGCCTCAAAAGGCTTCATACAGTGGACGATAATAGGAGCCTTCATCTCCTCCTTCCCTCTCCTCTGCGTCCCCACAGGCACTCCTATGGAGAGTATGTGTTCGATCACTCCTGGGCGAATGCGTTCATGCGGGCGGGAGGCTCGTACTACCCGAAGCTGCAGTCCTGCGTGCCCTTCACCCCCGCCACCGGACCTCGCCTGCTGGTTCGGGACGGACCTGACCGCGAGGCTGTGCTGTCGGGGCTGTGCCAGGCCATGAAGCAAGTGGCGGACGAGGTGAGGGATGGAGAGGGGAAGGGGGGAGTGGGGGCGAAGGGGTGGGGTTATGAGGGCGCATGGTTGACTGCTGTCGGGGCTGTGCCAGGCCATGAAGCAAGTGGCGGATAAGGTGAGGGGGGGAAGGGGAAGCGGGGAGCGTAGAGGGAAACTGGAGAGCCGGAAAGAGGTGTACCCGGTTGGCTTAGGTTGCTGTCAGGGCTGTGCCAGACTATGAAGCGAGTGGCAGATGAGTTGAGTGGGGAGCGGGGGGAGGGAGGGGGTGGAGGGGGAGATTGGGGTTGTGGGATAAGGGGATGCGGGGTTGACTTAAGGTGCTGTGCTGTTGGGACTGTGCCGTGACAATGAGCAAGTAGGGTTCCGGATGGGGCGAAGGGGTATGGCATGGCGCAGCACGGCATGGCATGGTATGGTATGGCATGGCATGGCATGGCTTGGCTTGGCATGGCATGGCATGGCATGGCATGGAATGGCATGACATGGAATGGCATGGCATGGCATGGCATGGAATGGCATGACATGGCCGTTCGCGTGTTCTTGTCAACTCCCTGCATCTTCCCTACTCCCCAACCCCACACTGGGCACTATGGGGTGTCATCGGTGCATGTGACATTCCCATGCAAGGACGACTGGCAGGTCCTGGCCCGCCCAGTGGGGCACTGTATGGCATCCCCCATGGTCATTTGGTGCTTGTTTCGACCCTCTCCCTCCCCCCACCGTTCCACTCCCCGCCCCTCCCACACCACGCAGTACGGGGTGTCATCGGTGCATGTGACGTTCCCATGCAAGGACGACTGGCAGGTCATGGCGCGCCATGGCTTTCTGCAGCGCATGGGCATGCAGTACCACTGGAGCAACCGCGGCTATGGCAGGTGGGCGGGGATGATGGGGGGTGATGGCAGGCGAGTGTGTTGGGGCGGCACCTTTCTCCCTATGCTGGCCTCCCTGCAGCACATGGGCATGCAGTACCACTGGAGCAACCGCGGCAATGGCAGGCAAGTGATTTGGGGGCCTATGGCAGGTGGGTGATTTGGGGGCCTATGGCAGGTGGGTGATTTGGGGGCTTATGGCAGGCGGGTGATTTGGGGCCCTATGGCAGGCGGGTGATTTGGGGGCCTATGGCAGGCGGGTGATTTGGGGGCCTATGGCAGGCGGGTGATTTGGGGGCCTATGGCAGGCGGGTGATTTGGGGGCCTATGGCAGGCGGGTGATTTGGGGGCCTATGGCAGGCGGGTGATTTGGGGGCCTATGGCAGGCGGGTGATTTGGGGGCCTATGGCAGGCGGGTGATTTGGGGGCCTATGGCAGGCGGGTGATTTGGGGGCCTATGGCAGGCGGGTGATTTGGGGGCCTATGGCAGGCGGGTGATTTGGGGGCCTATGGCAGGCGGGTGATTTGGGGGCCTATGGCAGGCGGGTGATTTGGGGGCCTATGGCAGGCGTGTGATTTGGGGGCCTATGGCAGGCGGGTGATTTGGGGGCCTATGGCAGGCGGGTGGTTTGGGGGCCTATGGCAGGCGGGTGATTTGGGGGCCTATGGCAGGCGGGTGATTTGGGGGCCTATGGCAGGCGGGTGATTTGGGGGCCTATGGCAGGCGGGTGATTTGGGGGCCTATGGCAGGCGGGTGATTTGGGGGCCTATGGCAGGCGGGTGATTTGGGGGCCTATGGCAGGCGGGTGATTTGGGGGCCTATGGCAGGCGGGTGATTTGGGGGCCTATGGCAGGCGGGTGATTTGGGGGCCTATGGCAGGCGGGTGATTTGGGGGCCTATGGCAGGCGGGTGATTTGGGGGCCTATGGCAGGCGGGTGATTTGGGGGCCTATGGCAGGCGGGTGATTTGGGGGCCTATGGCAGGCGGGTGATTTGGGGGCCTATGGCAGGCGGGTGATTTGGGGGCCTATGGCAGGCGGGTGATTTGGGGGCCTATGGCAGGCGTGTGATTTGGGGGCCTATGGCAGGCGGGTGATTTGGGGGCCTATGGCAGGCGGGTGATTTGGGGGCCTATGGCAGGCGGGTGATTTGGGGGCCTATGGCAGGCGGGTGATTTGGGGGCCTATGGCAGGCGGGTGATTTGGGGGCCTATGGCAGGCGGGTGATTTGGGGGCCTATGGCAGGCGGGTGATTTGGGGGCCTATGGCAGGCGGGTGATTTGGGGGCCTATGGCAGGCGGGTGATTTGGGGGCCTATGGCAGGCGGGTGATTTGGGGGCCTATGGCAGGCGGGTGATTTGGGGGCCTATGGCAGGCGGGTGATTTGGGGGCCTATGGCAGGCGGGTGATTTGGGGGCCTATGGCAGGCGGGTGATTTGGGGGCCTATGGCAGGCGGGTGATTTGGGGGCCTATGGCAGGCGGGTGATTTGGGGGCCTATGGCAGGCGGGTGATTTGGGGGCCTATGGCAGGCGGGTGATTTGGGGGCCTATGGCAGGCGGGTGATTTGGGGGCCTATGGCAGGCGGGTGATTTGGGGGCCTATGGCAGGCGGGTGATTTGGGGGCCTATGGCAGGCGGGTGATTTGGGGGCCTATGGCAGGCGGGTGATTTGGGGGCCTATGGCAGGCGGGTGATTTGGGGGCCTATGGCAGGCGGGTGATTTGGGGGCCTATGGCAGGCGGGTGATTTGGGGGCCTATGGCAGGCGGGTGATTTGGGGGCCTATGGCAGGCGGGTGATTTGGGGGCCTATGGCAGGCGGGTGATTTGGGGGCCTATGGCAGGCGGGTGATTTGGGGGCCTATGGCAGGCGGGTGATTTGGGGGCCTATGGCAGGCGGGTGATTTGGGGGCCTATGGCAGGCGGGTGATTTGGGGGCCTATGGCAGGCGGGTGATTTGGGGGCCTATGGCAGGCGGGTGATTTGGGGGCCTATGGCAGGCGGGTGATTTGGGGGCCTATGGCAGGCGGGTGATTTGGGGGCCTATGGCAGGCGGGTGATTTGGGGGCCTATGGCAGGCGGGTGATTTGGGGGCCTATGGCAGGCGGGTGATTTGGGGGCCTATGGCAGGCGGGTGATTTGGGGGCCTATGGCAGGCGGGTGATTTGGGGGCCTATGGCAGGCGGGTGATTTGGGGGCCTATGGCAGGCGGGTGATTTGGGGGCCTATGGCAGGCGGGTGATTTGGGGGCCTATGGCAGGCGGGTGATTTGGGGGCCTATGGCAGGCGGGTGATTTGGGGGCCTATTGGCAGGCGGGTGATTTGGGGGCCTATGGCAGGCGGGTGATTTGGGGGCCTATGGCAGGCGGGTGATTAGGGGGCCTATGGCAGGCGGGTGATTTGGGGGCCTATGGCAGGCGGGTGATTTGGGGGCCTATGGCAGGCGGGTGATTTGGGGGCCTATGGCAGGCGGGTGATTTGGGGGCCTATGGCAGGCGGGTGATTTGGGGGCCTATGGCAGGCGGGTGATTTGGGGGCCTATGGCAGGCGGGTGATTTGGGGGCCTATGGCAGGCGGGTGATTTGGGGGCCTATGGCAGGCGGGTGATTTGGGGGCCTATGGCAGGCGGGTGATTTGGGGGCCTATGGCAGGCGGGTGATTTGGGGGCCTATGGCAGGCGGGTGATTTGGGGGCCTATGGCAGGCGGGTGATTTGGGGGCCTATGGCAGGCGGGTGATTTGGGGGCCTATGGCAGGCGGGTGATTTGGGGGCCTATGGCAGGCGGGTGATTTGGGGGCCTATGGCAGGCGGGTGATTTGGGGGCCTATGGCAGGCGGGTGATTTGGGGGCCTATGGCAGGCGGGTGATTTGGGGGCCTATGGCAGGCGGGTGATTTGGGGGCCTATGGCAGGCGGGTGATTTGGGGGCCTATGGCAGGCGGGTGATTTGGGGGCCTATGGCAGGCGGGTGATTTGGGGGCCTATGGCAGGCGTGTGATTTGGGGGCCTATGGCAGGCGGGTGATTTGGGGGCCTATGGCAGGCGGGTGATTTGGGGGCCTATGGCAGGCGTGTGATTTGGGGGCCTATGGCAGGCGGGTGATTTGGGGGCCTATGGCAGGCGGGTGATTTGGGGGCCTATGGCAGGCGGGTGATTTGGGGGCCTATGGCAGGCGGGTGATTTGGGGGCCTATGGCAGGCGGGTGATTTGGGGGCCTATGGCAGGCGGGTGATTTGGGGGCCTATGGCAGGCGGGTGATTTGGGGGCCTATGGCAGGCGGGTGATTTGGGGGCCTATGGCAGGCGGGTGATTTGGGGGCCTATGGCAGGCGGGTGATTTGGGGGCCTATGGCAGGCGGGTGATTTGGGAGCCTATGGCAGGCGGGTGATTTGGGGGCCTATGGCAGGCGTGTGATTTGGGGGCCTATGGCAGGCGGGTGATTTGGGGGCCTATGGCAGGCGGGTGATTTGGGGGCCTATGGCAGGCGGGTGATTTGGGGGCCTATGGCAGGCGGGTGATTTGGGGGCCTATGGCAGGCGGGTGATTTGGGGGCCTATGGCAGGCGGGTGATTTGGGGGCCTATGGCAGGCGGGTGATTTGGGGGCCTATGGCAGGCGGGTGATTTGGGGGCCTATGGCAGGCGGGTGATTTGGGGGCCTATGGCAGGCGGGTGATTTGGGGGCCTATGGCAGGCGGGTGATTTGGGGGCCTATGGCAGGCGGGTGATTTGGGGGCCTATGGCAGGCGGGTGATTTGGGGGCCTATGGCAGGCGGGTGATTTGGGGGCCTATGGCAGGCGGGTGATTTGGGGGCCTATGGCAGGCGGGTGATTTGGGGGCCTATGGCAGGCGTGTGATTTGGGGGCCTATGGCAGGCGGGTGATTTGGGGGCCTATGGCAGGCGGGTGATTTGGGGGCCTATGGCAGGCGGGTGGTTTGGGGGCCTATGGCAGGCGGGTGATTTGGGGGCCTATGGCAGGCGGGTGATTTGGGGGCCTATGGCAGGCGTGTGATTTGGGGGCCTATGGCAGGCGGGTGATTTGGGGGCCTATGGCAGGCGGGTGATTTGGGGGCCTATGGCAGGCGTGTGATTTGGGGGCCTATGGCAGGCGGGTGATTTGGGGGCCTATGGCAGGCGGGTGATTTGGGGGCCTATGGCAGGCGGGTGATTTGGGGGCCTATGGCAGGCGGGTGATTTGGGGGCCTATGGCAGGCGGGTGATTTGGGGGCCTATGGCAGGCGGGTGATTTGGGGGCCTATGGCAGGCGTGTGATTTGGGGGCCTATGGCAGGCGGGTGGTTTGGGGGCCTATGGCAGGCGGGTGATTTGGGGGCCTATGGCAGGCGGGTGATTTGGGGGCCTATGGCAGGCGGGTGATTTGGGGGCCTATGGCAGGCGGGTGATTTGGGGGCCTATGGCAGGCGGGTGATTTGGGGGCCTATGGCAGGCGGGTGATTTGGGGGCCTATGGCAGGCGGGTGATTTGGGGGCCTATGGCAGGCGGGTGATTTGGGGGCCTATGGCAGGCGGGTGATTTGGGGGCCTATGGCAGGCGGGTGATTTGGGGGCCTATGGCAGGCGGGTGATTTGGGGGCCTATGGCAGGCGGGTGATTTGGGGGCCTATGGCAGGCGGGTGATTTGGGGGCCTATGGCAGGCGGGTGATTTGGGGGCCTATGGCAGGCGGGTGATTTGGGGGCCTATGGCAGGCGGGTGATTTGGGGGCCTATGGCAGGCGGGTGATTTGGGGGCCTATGGCAGGCGGGTGATTTGGGGGCCTATGGCAGGCGGGTGATTTGGGGGCCTATGGCAGGCGGGTGATTTGGGGGCCTATGGCAGGCGGGTGATTTGGGGGCCTATGGCAGGCGGGTGATTTGGGGGCCTATGGCAGGCGGGTGATTTGGGGGCCTATGGCAGGCGGGTGATTTGGGGGCCTATGGCAGGCGTGTGATTTGGGGGCCTATGGCAGGCGGGTGATTTGGGGGCCTATGGCAGGCGGGTGATTTGGGGGCCTATGGCAGGCGGGTGATTTGGGGGCCTATGGCAGGCGGGTGATTTGGGGGCCTATGGCAGGCGGGTGATTTGGGGGCCTATGGCAGGCGGGTGATTTGGGGGCCTATGGCAGGCGGGTGATTTGGGGGCCTATGGCAGGCGGGTGATTTGGGGGCCTATGGCAGGCGGGTGATTTGGGGGCCTATGGCAGGCGGGTGATTTGGGGGCCTATGGCAGGCGGGTGATTTGGGGGCCTATGGCAGGCGGGTGATTTGGGGGCCTATGGCAGGCGGGTGATTTGGGGGCCTATGGCAGGCGGGTGATTTGGGGGCCTATGGCAGGCGGGTGATTTGGGGGCCTATGGCAGGCGGGTGATTTGGGGGCCTATGGCAGGCGGGTGATTTGGGGGCCTATGGCAGGCGGGTGATTTGGGGGCCTATGGCAGGCGGGTGATTTGGGGGCCTATGGCAGGCGGGTGATTTGGGGGCCTATGGCAGGCGGGTGATTTGGGGGCCTATGGCAGGCGGGTGATTTGGGGGCCTATGGCAGGCGGGTGATTTGGGGGCCTATGGCAGGCGGGTGATTTGGGGGCCTATGGCAGGCGGGTGATTTGGGGGCCTATGGCAGGCGGGTGGCGGATGAGAGTGAAGGCGTTGGGGATGCCAAACCTCCCTTGCATGGCATGAGTCCTTAGGCAGTGATTTCGAGAAGCATCCTGACATTCTTGCGCCCTTGCGCCTTTCCTCTTTGCACACGTCTGCTAAAAGAAAAAGAAAAAAGTGTGTTTCTAATGAAGCAGTCAAATTGCAATGTGGGCTTGGAGTGGGTCCAAACACACACCCCTCTCCTCACCCCTGCCCCTGCCCTGCGCTCCTCCCTCCATCTTCATTCCAACCCTCTTCCCCCCCTTTTTTTTCATGCCTCCATGAATCCACCCATCTGCACCGCATCCAACACCAGCTTCAACGATTTCCTCATGGATCTGAAGCAGTCCAAGCGCAAGACCATTCGGCAGGAGCGGAAGAAGGTGCTGTTCCGTTCTTGACTGCCGCTCCGTGCTGCTGCTTTGACTGCTTGAAATTACATGCACATCGCACCTCCTTCTTGCATCGCGTCAAAGCAAAGCAAAGCATTCAGCTGACATCATCTCATTTCAAAGCATTCAGCTGACATCATCTCACCGATTTCCATTTTGTCGCTACGGGTTTCTTCTCGGTTCAATTCCGCAATGGAAACTAGCACCACTCTCCGCTTATTCATGTATAGTATTGATGCATGCACTCCGCTTATCCTTGTGAGGCTGTGACCCCCCTCTCCCCGTTCTCACACCAGGTAGCAGCGCAAGGCTTGAAGTTGCTGCGGCTGAGGGGAGATGACATCAAGGTGAGGCAAGATGACGTCATGGTGAGGAGAGAGATGACATCGTGGTGGTAGGAGAATTTCAAATTCCAAATATATGTTAACTACAGCAGAGACACAGAGACACTTAACACCCGCCTCTTTTCCTCCTCTCATCCACTTTTCCTCTTGCCTTTTGTTCCTTCTCTCTGCTCCTTCCCTCACCTCCCTCGACCCCCCTCTCCTCCCTCACCCCCCTTCACCTCCCCCCCTACTCATGTTCTCTCGCTTTATCTTATTTCTTGCGGGCACACCATTGGCTCCTCCCACCCATAGCAACCTTCACCCCCGTCTCTCACTCTCCTCACTCATCTCCTCCTCACCCCCCCTCCCCCCAACTCTCCTTCTGTGAATAATCTTGCGGGCACACCATTGGCTCCTCCCACCCATAGCAACCTTCACCCCGTCTCTCACTCTCCTCACTCATCTCCTCCTCCCCCAACTGCTGAGGGCGCCTCAAAAGTCCTCCCATAGCAATCTTCACCCTTCACTCCCCTCACTCATCTCCTCCCCACCTCCCCACTCTCCTTCTGTCTACATCTTTGCAGGCACACCACTGGAACAGCTTCTTCCAATTCTACTGCAACACCACCAACCGAAAGTGAGTGTTCTCAGGCAGGTTGAGTCGAGTCGAGCGAGTGAGTTGATCAACCCAAGACCAAGAACCAAGAAAAAAACCTGTAGGCAGCTCTGCCTGAAGGCGGACGTAGAGTTTAGGTGCCTCAAATGTGTCCAAGGAGTGGAACGAGGGATTGACTGGATGGGCGTACAGGGAAGAACGAGGCATACAGGTCTCCTCATTCTTCGAGGTGACTTTTGAGTCGACTCAAAAGTCATCTGGGCGTACAGGAAAGACCGAGGCGTACAGGCCTCCTCATTCTCCCCGAATCCGCCTCCCTCGATTGTCTCCATTTCCACCATCCACCTTTTCTTTTATTCTCTCAACAGGTGGGGGCAGACGTACCTCACGCGCGAGTTCTTCCATCTGCTGGGGAGGACGCTGGGTGAGCAGGTGCTGCTGGTGGTGGCAGCGAGAGAACAAGAGGGGGCTCCTCCCATTCCCATTGCTTCCCTTTCCCCATCCGCACCACGCGGGGCAGACGTACCTCACGCGCGAGTTCTTCCACCTGCTGGGAGAGCGGCTGGGAGAGAAGGTGCTGCTGGTGGTGGCGGAGGATGGCACAGGGCGCATGGTGGGGGCTTATACCATTCCCTTCCCATTGTCCCCCCTACCCCAACCAGGTGGGGGCAGACGTACCTCACGCGCGAGTTCTTTCATCTGCTGGGGGAGCGGCTAGGCGAGCAGGTGCTGCTGGTGGTGGTGGTGTCGGAGGATGGCACAGGGCGCGTGGTGGGGTTAGAGATGATGGGGGCTAATTCCATTCTTCTCCTTTCCTCCTGCCAACAGGTGGGGCCAAACCTACCTCACGCGAAAGTTCTTTCACCTGCTGGGGGAGCGACTGGGAGAGAAGGTGCTGCTGGTGGTGGCGGAGGATGAGACAGGGCGCATGGTGGGGGGCGCGCTGAACCTGGTGGGGGGCGAGGCCGTGTTTGGGCGCAACTGGGGGGCGCTGCCTGGCATGCACTACCCGTTCCTACACTTTGAAGCGTGCTACTACCAGGTGTGTACTTGTGTTACTACAAGGTACGTGAGTAGAAACTGGAGTAGAAGGCGCATGGTGGGGGGTGCACTGAACCTGGTGGGCGGCGAGGCCGTGTTTGGACGACGTAATTGGGGGGCCCTACCCGTTCCTGCACTTTGAAGCGTGCTACTACGAGGTGTGTGAGTCGAAACTGGAGTAGAATGCACATGGTGGGGGGTGCGCTGAACCTGGTGGAGGGGCAAGGTCGGGGCGCAGGGGACGTACAAGCTGCTACCCCCTTACCCACTCTCCCCCACTTCCGTTCCCCCATTCCACTTTTTGAGTCGACTCAAAAATCGACTTGCTACCCCCTTACCCACTCTCCCCCACTCCCATTCCCCCATTCCACCTCCCCTGCCCTCACTTTACCAGGCACTAGAGGCGGCGGCAATAGAAGCAGGGTTGGCACGGGTGGAGGCGGGGGCACAGGGCGAGCACAAGCTGCTCTCCCCTTACCCACTCTGCCCCTTTTCCCCACTTCCCTCCTGTCTCCTGTCTCCTGTCCCCTGCCCCCCTCCCCTGCTCCCTCTCGCCCTTCAATCTCACCCTTTCAGGCAATAGAGGCGGCCATAGAAGCAGGTCTGGCGCGGGTAGAAGCAGGAGCACAGGGCGAGCACAAGCTGCCACGGGGCTATCTGCCCACCGCCACCTACAGCGCCCACCACATCCCCGACCCCGCGTTCCGCTCCGCGATTGCAGGGTTCCTCGAACGGGAGACGGTACAGGTGGGTTCACCTGAGTTGCTTTTGTCCCAATTCTTTGAAGCAGCTTTTATGCTGCCATTGGGGGCCTATCTGCCCACCGCGTCTACAGCGCCCACCACCACATCCCTGACCCCGCATTCTGATCTGCTATCGCCGGGTTTCTAGAGCACGAGACTGTAGATGTGCCTGTGTGAGACGGCTTTTGAGTCGACTCAAAAGTCACCTCGTTTCTAGAGCACGAGACTGTAGATGTGCCTGTGTGAGACTCCCTCTGAAGAATCTCCCACCTCCACCTACAGCACTCACCACAACCCTGACCCAGCCTGACCTGAATAAAGAAATGTATTCCAAAAAAAAAAACCAAAAAAAACACACACACACACACACGCACGCACGCACGCACGAACGCACGCACGCACGCACGCACGCACGCACGCACGCACGCACGCACGCACACACACACACACACACACACACACACACACACACACACACACACAAACAAACATTTTAACCACGTTCAACCCGTGGGGTCCCTCCGTTGCCACTCCCATTCGTACCCTACGCCATTCACTGCCTTTGCCGTTCTTCTTTGTACGAGGTTCAATTTCCTCAACATCTATCCCACCAACATAATCCCCTGTGGCAGGTGCAATTCGCTCTGTTGGCAGTCATGGACCAAGAGGCAAACCCTTTCAAGAACCAAGCCTTGCAATTCTTTGCCTCAAACAGACCGAGACAAACCTTCACCCTAAAAGTATTCATTCATCCCCCAATCCTCTGCGGCAGGTGGAATACGCTCTTTCGGTTAAGGACCAAGAGGCAAACCCTTTCAAGAAGCCACCAACCACAGGCGCCTCATAATGTTCATACATGCCGTAGTGTTTATTGTTCCATATAACCTTGATTGCTCATGCACGAAGAGAAAGTGTTTGGGCAAATTGGCTGTAATGGAATTCAGGCCCTAGAGCTCTCTTTTGTCCAATGAACAATGTTTCAGCTTTCATCCGTAGGAGTGGTACTGTATCAGCGTAGTTGTCTGCTCTGTGAATTACTGTACAGCTGTATACGGTACTACAACACGCGAATTCCGTTTACTCATGACAGACATGCTGTTCCAGCTTCGTATCTGGCCTACCATGCCTTCTTGGTCAGACAAAAATATTCTAAGAGCTGACTAAAAGGTCCCCTTCTCAATGGTCTCTGCTCCACAGGCTCCCTTTGTACTTCAACATATAAACCTCATCTTTATCAACACTGTACCCATCCACCAGCTCTCTATTCACACAGTGCATCTTCTCCCGCACGTTCTTCGGCCGTTTATCTGCAAAGCAAGCACACGGCACCCCGCTTCTCGCCTTCCTCACATGCACCATAGGGGTCTCTGGCAACTGCTTCCGCTGCTTCTCCCAGTAGAATGAGCGGCGTGAGATGCAGTACAGGGCGAGGGAGGGACAAAATTCGCGGAGGGAAGCGAGGGTGTGGTCCTCGCATGTGCGGGTGGGGAAGAAGATTGCTCGCAAGTTTGGAGCCAAGATAAACAGAGGTCTTACGTCTTGCTGCTGCTCCTCCTCTTTCTCCTCCTCCTCCTGCTGCTGCTGCTGCTGCTGCTGCTGCTGCCCCTGCTGCTGCAAAGGCTGCTGCTGCTGCTGCTGCTGCTGCCCCTGCTGCTGCAAAAGCTGCTGCTGCTGCTGCTGCCATTGCTGCTGCCGCTGCTGCCATTGCTGCTGCCGCTGCTGCCACTGCTGCTGCCGCTGCTGCCACTGCTGCTGCCGCTGCTGCTCCTGCTGCCGCTGCTGCTGCGAAAGCCTCTCATTGCGCTCCTGATATTCCTCCACTGTAACCTCCTTTTCACCATCATCCCGACGCTTCTCAACCTTCAAATCCACCTCAAACCGCTCCTCACTCTCCACGACAATCCCAAGGCTGCGCAGGCTGCTCCACTCCGCGTCAACCCCCTCTACATGCACCCCATGCCTCACTATAAGCACCTCCACTGTTGGCGCTATAGTGCGCAGCCATTCGGCCCAGGAGAATTCCGGAGAAGATTCAGGGGACAATTCAGGAGAGTCCAGTTCATTGCGTGAGTGGTGGTCTTTGGGAGGGCCGTTGAGGTAGGCAACTCGTGCGGAAGCGAGGTGGAGGGAGGAAATGACAAGCCGCTGCTGGCCGTACAGCGAGAGGTGGTGGAGAGCGAGAGGGGTGCCGCTCTTGCAAGAGAGCACAAGCTTCTTTGCCATCGCAGTGAAGGTTTTGAGCGAGCGAGAGAGGGTGAGGAAGAGCGTGAGGGTTCTCTGCGGGAAGTAAAACCGGACGGTTTGAGCCTTGGACAAGTCGAAACGGAATTCGCCCCCACCACCAGGGCCGGACGACGGGCGGTCCAAACTCCAGCTGTGATAGAGCGTGAATTCCGTGAGCCGTGGCGTGACCGTGCCGAGATACTCAACATCCACATAGCTCCAGTCCACGTGTTTGAGAGTCAAGCTGCGCAGCGACTGGTACTCCTCAGCCCAGCCTTCCTCCTGGAGATTCCACTTGCCCCGGCCGAGCTTCAGCCGCTGCAGCGCCGGGCAGTCAAATGCATGCACCCAGAACATTTCGTCCCCATCGTCCTCACAGTCCTCGGGCAGGTCGTCATACAGGTAGGATTTGTCGACACAGCCGCGGAGTTTGAGAGTGAGGGAGGTGAGGGAGGCGAAGGGGCGGTTGAGCGGCGAGCAAAGGTAGTCGAGCTGCTTGAAGTTGGTGTAGGTGAGAGCGAGGGACCTGAGGCGGCCGCGCCAGCGCAGAAAGTATTCGACGCTCTTGATCCACTCGGGGTGTAGCTCGTTGTATACCAGCGTGATGGGGTGGTGGGCCTGCAGAGAGAGAGGGACGGGATAGGAGAAGAGAGCGTGAAGGCTGGTTGGCTGGAAGGTATGTGATGGGAACGGAGTTGTTTGTCAGATAGGCTGCTGCTCGTGCCTCATGCAGAGAACTCGCAACAAGGCTTTATAAACACACGCCAAATGTAAATAGTAAGTGGAAAGCAAGCCAGTACCCACGGAGAAGGAGACAACTAGGGGTCTGTTTTTTAGGTGTCTCAGAACTAGTTTTAGGTGCAAACTAAGTCAAGCGCCAAGCAAGCAGAGCAGACTCACGGAGAAGGAGAGGACGTGCAGGGCAGAGCAAGTGCAGTGAGGAGCAGAGCAGCGTATGACTCACGGAGAAGGAGAGCACGTGGTAGAGGAGCCTCTTGCTGGCCATGGCGCAGCACAGCAGAGGGCAACATGTCCTCCTCCAGCACAGGGCAACATGTCCTCTCCTCCAGCACAGGGCAACATGTCCTCCTCCAGCACAGGGCAACATGTCCTCCTCCAGCACAGGGCAACATGTCCTCCTCCAGCACAGGGCAACATGTCCTCCTCCAGCACAGGGCAACATGTCCTCCTCCAGCACAGGGCAACATGTCCTCCTCCAGCACAGGGCAACATGTCCTCCTCCAGCACAGGGCAACATGTCCTCCTCCAGCACAGGGCAACATGTCCTCCTCCAGCACAGGGCAACATGTCCTCCTCCAGCACAGGGCAACATGTCCTCCTCCAGCACAGGGCAACATGTCCTCCTCCAGCACAGGGCAACATGTCCTCCTCCAGCACAGGGCAACATGTCCTCCTCCAGCACAGGGCAACATGTCCTCCTCCAGCACAGGGCAACATGTCCTCCTCCAGCACAGGGCAACATGTCCTCCTCCAGCACAGGGCAACATGTCCTCCTCCAGCACAGGGCAACATGTCCTCCTCCAGCACAGGGCAACATGTCCTCCTCCAGCACAGGGCAACATGTCCTCCTCCAGCACAGGGCAACATGTCCTCCTCCAGCACAGGGCAACATGTCCTCCTCCAGCACAGGGCAACATGTCCTCCTCCAGCACAGGGCAACATGTCCTCCTCCAGCACAGGGCAACATGTCCTCCTCCAGCACAGGGCAACATGTCCTCCTCCAGCACAGGGCAACATGTCCTCCTCCAGCACAGGGCAACATGTCCTCCTCCAGCACAGGGCAACATGTCCTCCTCCAGCACAGGGCAACATGTCCTCCTCCAGCACAGGGCAACATGTCCTCCTCCAGCACAGGGCAACATGTCCTCCTCCAGCACAGGGCAACATGTCCTCCTCCAGCACAGGGCAACATGTCCTCCTCCAGCACAGGGCAACATGTCCTCCTCCAGCACAAAAACGGCAGCATCCTCAGCGTCCGTGCCTGGTACGCTCTCTGCTGGCACAAGTGGGTCTTGGAGTAGTTCTCCTGCCAATTAATGGGTGTTAAAAACAGGGTTCAACGTATGCCATTCGCACATTGCCGCTCCCGAGCCCAGCAAGACAACGTACACGTAAATATACACACCATTAACGCATTATTTTACCTGTTTCTTTGAAGTGTCTGAACTTGGGTCCACGTCGGTCCCCCCCATGGTTGTTGCCACGCTCGAGTTGCAACTTCCCCGAACTGTTGAAAAAACATTTCTCGAATCCGTACGTTACAGGGCGCATTGCTCGCGGGGCTTTGCACATGAGATCAGCCACCTTGCCGACTGAATCCGCGTCACCGTACTGTAGATCCTGTCCATGTGCCGTGAGCCGCATGCGAGCAACGGTAGCAGCTGTACGCCGGTCCGTCCCTGGACGCACAATGGGTTATTAGTAAACGCAGCATGAATGAACTATGGACTACGGGCTGTGCGGGTGCTGGCTTATAAGAAACTAACACATTGAACGACGTAATCCTGATGCAAGCACACCCTTATCTAACTTACTCACCCTTTTCTGATGCAACAGTCATGAGTTTCTTCGTGAGGCGTGGTGCCGCCAGCGTGTATAGGTAGATCAGATCCCCGCATGAGGCCTCCCGATTGCCTCCAAACATGATCGTTGCTCCGCTACGTAGCAGCGCTACAGGCTCCTGCATATTTCTACATATTCCCAGTTGCTTCGTTCTATGCTTCCTGGCGATGTCATCGACCATTTCCCTAAGCTTAACGCTTAGATCAGTCGACGTGGCTGTGCCGACCAGATTGCTAGCCTATGAAATTGGGAAGAGAGATTGGAGCAGGGATCAGAGAGGGTACATGGGCGCAGGGGAAGATGGGGAGGGAGGGTGGAAGAGAGAAGAAAGGGAGAATGAAACGGGACTGCAAGGGAGGAAAGGATGATAGAGGGATTGGGACGGTGGCACAAGGGATGAGCGTAGGAGAAGAGAAAGGGGACTGCCCTGCAAGTGAGGTAGGGAGAAGAAAGGGGGAACGGGATGGTGGTTCAAGGGAGCAGTAGGATGAGAGAGGGATTGGGACGGTGTCACAAGGGGTGAGAGGAGGAGAGGGAAAATGGGACTGCTTTGCAATGGAGGAAAATAGGAAAAACGGTGAATAGGACAATAGTGCAAGAGAGGAAAGGATGATGCAGGGATTGTGACAGTGGCACCATGGATTCCCCCCCTTGGATTAGGGGAATGGGACAACCCTTCAAAGGAGGAGGGGAGATGAAAGGGGGAATAAAACGAGATTGCAAGGGAGAAAAGGATGTGAGAAGGATTGGGGCAGTGGCACAAGGGATGAAAGTAGAAAAAAAATGGGACTGCCCTGCACGGGAGGGAGGGAGAAGTAAGGGGAAGTAGGACTATGGTGCAAGGGAGGAAAGGATGAGAGGGGGATTGGGACGATGTCCTTTGGGATTGGAGGAGGAGAAGGGAAAGGGGACTGCCCTGCAACGGAGGTAGGGAGAAGGGTGAAGTTAAATTGGGACAGTGGCACTAGGGATGAAAGTAGAAGGGAAATGAGACTGCCCTACAAGGGAGGAAGGGTGAAGTTAAATTGGGACAGTGGCACTAGGGATGAAAGTAGAAGGGAAATGGGACTGCCCTGCAAGGGAGGAAGGGTGAAGTTAAATTGGGACAGTGGCACTAGGGATGAAAGTAGAAGGGACATGGGACTGCCCTGCAAGGGAGGCGAGGAGAAGAATGGGGGAATGGGACTGTGGTGCAAGGGAGGAAAGGATGAGAGGGGGATTGGGATGGTGGCACAAGGGGAAGGGCAGCGCCTGGGAAGGGGAGAGCTAGGGAGGGGGAAGGAGAGTGCTATAGTGGGGGAAGGGGAGGGCCTGATAGCGAGGGGGAAGGGGAGTGCTAGGGAGGGGGAAGAGGAGTGCTAGCGTGGGGGAAGGTGGGGGCTGGCGGTGGGGAAGGGGAGTGCTAGGGAGGGGGAAGGGGAGTGCTAGGGAAGGGGAAGGGGAGGGTTTGCGAGAGGGAAGGGAAGTGCTTGCAAGCGAAGAGGAAGGGGAGTGCTTGGGAGGGGGAAGGGGAGTGCTTGGGAGGGGGAAGGGAAGACATAGCGTGGGGGAACGGGTGGGCTTGCTAGCGAGGATGAAGGGGAATGCTTGGGAGGGAGAAGGGGAGTGCTAGCGTGGGGGAAGGGGAGGGTTTGCGAGGGGGACGGGGAGTGCTTGCAAGCGAGGAGGAAGGGGAGGGTTTGCGAGGGGGAAGGGGAGTGATAGCGTGGGGGAAGGGGAGGGCTTGCGGGGGGGAGGCGAGTGCTAGGGAGGGGGAAGGGGAGGGCTAGCGTGGAGTTGGGAGAGTGCTAGAGCGGGGGAAGGGGAGGGCTTGCTAGCGAGGGGGAAGGGGAGGGGAGTGCTAGGGAGGGGGAAGGGGAGTGCTAGGGAGGGGGAAGGGGAGTGCTAGCGTGGGGGCACTCGATTGCTAGAGAGGGGGAAGGCGAGTGCTAGAGAGGGGGAAGGGGAGTGCTAGGGAGGGGGAAGGGGAGTGCTAGGGAGGGGGAAGGGGTGGGCTTGCGGGGGGGAAGGGGAGTGCTAGGGAGGGGGAAGGGGAGTGCTAGCGTGGGGGCACTCGATTGCTAGAGAGGGGGAAGGCGAGTGCTAGAGAGGGGGAAGGGGAGTGCTAGGGAGGGGGAAGGGGAGTGCTAGGGAGGGGGAAGGGGTGGGCTTGCGGGGGGGGAAGGGGAGTGCTAGCGTGGGGGAAGCGGAGGGTTTGCGAGGGGGAGGGGGAGTGCTTGCAAGCGAGGAGGAAGGGGAGGGTTTGCGAGTGGGAGGGGGAATGCTTGCAAGCGAGGTGGAAGGGGAGGGTTTGCGAGGGGGAAGGGGGGTGCTAGCGTGGGGGAAGGGGAGGGTTTGCGAGGGGGAGGGGGAGTGCTAGCAAGCGAGGAGGAAGGGGAGGGTTTGCGAGGGGGAAGGGGAGTGCTGGCGTGGGGGAAGGGGAGGGCTTGTGGGGGGGAACGGGAGTGCTAGGGAGGGGGAAGGGGAGGGCTAGCGTGGGGGAAAGAGATTGCTAGAGAGGGGGAAGGGGAATGCCAGAGAGGGGGAAGGGGAGTGCTAGGGAGGTGGAAGGGGAGTGCTTGGGAGGGGGAAGGGGAGACATAGCGTGGGGGAAGGGGTGGGCTTGCAAGCGAGGAGGAAGGGGAATGCTTGGGAGGGGGAAGGGGATTGCTAGAGAGGGGGAAGGGGATTGCTAGAGAGGGGGAAGGGGAGTGCTAGGGAGGGTGAAGGGGAGTGCTTGGGAGGGGGAAGGGGAGACATAGCGTGGGGGAAGGGGTGGGCTTGCAAGCGAGGAGGAAGGGGAGGGTTTGCGAGGGGGAAGGGGAGTGCTAGCGTGGGGGGGAGGGGAGGGTTTGCGAGGGGGAAGGGGAGTGCTTGCAAGCGAAGAGGAATGGGAGGGTTTGCGAGGGGGAAAGGGAGGGCTTGCGGGGGGGAAGGGGAATGCTAGGGAGGGGGAAGGGGAGGGCTAGCGTGGGGGAAAGAGATTGCTAGAGAGGGGGAAGGCGAGTGCTAGAGAGGGGGAAGGGGAGTGCTAGGGAGGGGGAAGGGGAGTGCTAGGGAGGGGGAAGGGGTGGGCTTGCGGGGGGGAAGGGGAGTGCTAGGGAGGGGGAAGGGGAGTGCAAGGGAGGTGGAAGGGGAGGGATAGCGTGGGTGGATGGGAGGATAGAGAGTGGGGGAAGGGGAGGGCTTGCTAGCGAGGGGGAAGGGGAGTACTCGCGTGGGGGAAGGGGAGGGATTGCGGTGGGGAAGGGGAGTGCTAGGGAGGGGGAAGGGGAGTGCAAGGGAGGGCGAAGGGGAGGGCTATCGTGGGTGAATGGGAATGCTAGCGTGACGGGGAATGTGAATGCTAGCGTGACGGGGAATGTGAATGCTAGCGTGACGGGGAATGTGAATGCTAGCGTGACGGGGAATGGGAATGCTAGCGTGACGGGGAATGGGAATGCTAGTGTGACGGGGAATGGGAATGCTAGTGTGACGGGGAATGGGAATGCTAGCGTGACGGGGAATGTGAATGCTAGCGTGACGGGGAATGTGAATGCTAGCGTGACGGGGAATGTGAATGCTAGCGTGACGGGGAATGGGAATGCTAGCGTGACGGGGAATGGGAATGCTAGCGTGACGGGGAATGGGAATGCTAGTGTGACGGGGAATGGGAATGCTAGTGTGACGGGGAATGGGAATGCTAGCGTGACGGGGAATGGGAATGCTAGTGTGACGGGGAATGGGAATGCTAGCGTGACGGGGAATGTGAATGCTAGCGTGACGGGGAATGGGAATGCTAGCGTGACGGGGAATGTGAATGCTAGTGTGACGGGGAATGGGAATGCTAGCGTGACGGGGAATGGGAATGCTAGCGTGACGGGGAATGTGAATGCTAGCGTGACGGGGAATGGGAATGCTAGCGTGACGGGGAATGTGAATGCTAGCGTGACTGGGAATGTGAATGCTAGCGTGACGGGGAATGTGAATGCTAGCGTGACGGGGAATGGGAATGCTAGCGTGACGGGGAATGGGAATGCTAGTGTGACGGGGAATGGGAATGCTAGCGTGACGGGGAATGGGAATGCTAGCGTGACGGGGAATGTGAATGCTAGCGTGACGGGGAATGGGAATGCTAGCGTGACGGGGAATGTGAATGCTAGCGTGACGGGGAATGGGAATGCTAGCGTGACGGGGAATGTGAATGCTAGCGTGACGGGGAATGGGAATGCTAGCGTGACGGGGAATGGGAATGCTAGTGTGACGGGGAATGGGAATGCTAGCGTGACGGGGAATGTGAATGCTAGCGTGACTGGGAATGTGAATGCTAGCGTGACGGGGAATGTGAATGCTAGCGTGACGGGGAATGGGAATGCTAGCGTGACGGGGAATGTGAATGCTAGCGTGACGGGGAATGTGAATGCTAGCGTGACGGGGAATGGGAATGCTAGCGTGACGGGGAATGTGAATGCTAGTGTGACGGGGAATGTGAATGCTAGCGTGACGGGGAATGTGAATGCTAGCGTGACGGGGAATGGGAATGCTAGTGTGACGGGGAATGGGAATGCTAGCGTGACGGGGAATGGGAATGCTAGCGTGACGGGGAATGGGAATGCTAGCGTGACGGGGAATGGGAATGCTAGCGTGACGGGGAATGTGAATGCTAGCGTGACGGGGAATGGGAATGCTAGCGTGACGGGGAATGGGAATGCTAGCGTGACGGGGAATGTGAATGCTAGCGTGACGGGGAATGGGAATGCTAGCGTGACGGGGAATGGGAATGCTAGTGTGACGGGGAATGGGAATGCTAGCGTGACGGGGAATGTGAATGCTAGCGTGACTGGGAATGTGAATGCTAGCGTGACGGGGAATGTGAATGCTAGCGTGACGGGGAATGGGAATGCTAGCGTGACGGGGAATGTGAATGCTAGCGTGACGGGGAATGGGAATGCTAGCGTGACGGGGAATGGGAATGCTAGCGTGACGGGGAATGTGAATGCTAGTGTGACGGGGAATGTGAATGCTAGCGTGACGGGGAATGGGAATGCTAGCGTGACGGGGAATGTGAATGCTAGCGTGACGGGGAATGGGAATGCTAGCGTGACGGGGAATGGGAATGCTAGCGTGACGGGGAATGTGAATGCTAGCGTGACGGGGAATGGGAATGCTAGCGTGACGGGGAATGTGAATGCTAGCGTGACGGGGAATGGGAATGCTAGCGTGACGGCGAATGTGAATGCTAGCGTGACGGGGAATGGGAATGCTAGCGTGACGGGGAATGGGAATGCTAGCGTGACGGGGAATGGGAATGCTAGCGTGACGGGGAATGTGAATGCTAGCGTGACGGGGAATGGGGAATGCTAGCGTGACGGGGAATGTGAATGCTAGCGTGACGGGGAATGTGAATGCTAGCGTGACGGGGAATGGGAATGCTAGCGTGACGGGGAATGGGAATGCTAGCGTGACGGGGAATGTGAATGCTAGTGTGACGGGGAATGGGAATGCTAGCGTGACGGGGAATGTGAATGCTAGCGTGACTGGGAATGGGAATGCTAGCGTGACGGGGAATGTGAATGCTAGCGTGACGGGGAATGGGAATGCTAGCGTGACGGGGAATGTGAATGCTAGCGTGACGGGGAATGTGAATGCTAGCGTGACGGGGAATGGGAATGCTAGCGTGACGGGGAATGGGAATGCTAGCGTGACGGGGAATGTGAATGCTAGTGTGACGGGGAATGGGAATGCTAGCGTGACGGGGAATGTGAATGCTAGCGTGACTGGGAATGGGAATGCTAGCGTGACGGGGAATGTGAATGCTAGCGTGACGGGGAATGGGAATGCTAGCGTGACGGGGAATGTGAATGCTAGCGTGACGGGGAATGTGAATGCTAGTGTGACGGGGAATGGGAATGCTAGCGTGACGGGGAATGGGAATGCTAGCGTGACGGGGAATGTGAATGCTAGCGTGACTGGGAATGGGAATGCTAGCGTGACGGGGAATGTGAATGCTAGTGTGACGGGGAATGGGAATGCTAGCGTGACGGGGAATGTGAATGCTAGCGTGACGGGGAATGGGAATGCTAGCGTGACGGGGAATGTGAATGCTAGCGTGACGGGGAATGGGAATGCTAGCGTGACGGGGAATGTGAATGCTAGCGTGACGGGGAATGGGAATGCTAGCGTGACGGGGAATGTGAATGCTAGCGTGACGGGGAATGGGAATGCTAGCGTGACGGGGAATGTGAATGCTAGCGTGACGGGGAATGGGAATGCTAGCGTGACGGGGAATGTGAATGCTAGCGTGACGGGGAATGGGAATGCTAGCGTGACGGGGAATGGGAATGCTAGCGTGACGGGGAATGGGAATGCTAGCGTGACGGGGAATGGGAATGCTAGCGTGACGGGGAATGGGAATGCTAGCGTGACGGGGAATGTGAATGCTAGCGTGACGGGGAATGGGAATGCTAGCGTGACGGGGAATGTGAATGCTAGTGTGACGGGGAATGGGAATGCTAGCGTGACGGGGAATGTGAATGCTAGCGTGACGGGGAATGGGAATGCTAGCGTGACGGGGAATGTGAATGCTAGCGTGACGGGGAATGGGAATGCTAGCGTGACGGGGAATGTGAATGCTAGCGTGACGGGGAATGGGAATGCTAGCGTGACGGGGAATGTGAATGCTAGTGTGACGGGGAATGGGAATGCTAGCGTGACGGCGAATGTGAATGCTAGCGTGACGGGGAATGGGAATGCTAGCGTGACGGGGAATGGGAATGCTAGCGTGACGGGGAATGGGAATGCTAGCGTGACGGGGAATGTGAATGCTAGCGTGACGGGGAATGTGAATGCTAGCGTGACGGGGAATGGGAATGCTAGCGTGACGGGGAATGGGAATGCTAGCGTGACGGGGAATGTGAATGCTAGTGTGACGGGGAATGGGAATGCTAGCGTGACGGGGAATGTGAATGCTAGCGTGACGGGGAATGTGAATGCTAGCGTGACGGGGAATGGGAATGCTAGCGTGACGGGGAACGTGAATGCTAGCGTGACGGGGAATGGGAATGCTAGCGTGACGGGGAATGGGAATGCTAGCGTGACGGGGAATGTGAATGCTAGCGTGACGGGGAATGTGAATGCTAGCGTGACGGGGAATGGGAATGCTAGCGTGACGGGGAATGGGAATGCTAGCGTGACGGGGAATGGGAATGCTAGCGTGACGGGGAATGGGAATGCTAGCGTGACGGGGAATGTGAATGCTAGCGTGACGGAGGGAATAGCGTGACGGGGAATGGAATGCTAGCGTGACGGGGAATGGGAATGCTAGCGTGACGGGGAATGGGAATGCTAGCGTGACGGGGAATGTGAATGCTAGCGTGACGGGGAATGTGAATGCTAGCGTGACGGGGAATGGGAATGCTAGCGTGACGGGGAATGGAATGCTAGCGTGACGGGGAATGGGAATGCTAGCGTGACGGGGAATGGGAATGCTAGCGTGACGGGAATGGGAATGCTAGCGTGACGGGGAATGGGAATGCTAGCGTGACGGGGAATGGGAATGCTAGCGTGACGGGGAATGGGAATGCTAGCGTGACGGGGAATGGGAATGCTAGCGTGACGGGGAATGTGAATGCTAGCGTGACGGGGAATGTGAATGCTAGCGTGACGGGGAATGGGAATGCTAGCGTGACGGGGAATGGGAATGCTAGCGTGACGGGGAATGGGAATGCTAGCGTGACGGGGAATGGGAATGCTAGCGTGACGGGGAATGGGAATGCTAGCGTGACGTGGAATGGGAATGCTAGCGTGACGGGGAATGTGAATGCTAGCGTGACTGGGAATGGGAATGCTAGCGTGACGGGGAATGTGAATGCTAGTGTGACGGGGAATGGGAATGCTAGCGTGACGGGGAATGTGAATGCTAGCGTGACTGGGAATGGGAATGCTAGCGTGACGGGGAATGTGAATGCTAGTGTGACGGGGAATGGGAATGCTAGCGTGACGGGGAATGGGAATGCTAGCGTGACGGGGAATGTGAATGCTAGCGTGACTGGGAATGGGAATGCTAGCGTGACGGGGAATGTGAATGCTAGTGTGACGGGGAATGGGAATGCTAGCGTGACGGGGAATGTGAATGCTAGCGTGACGGGGAATGGGAATGCTAGCGTGACGGGGAATGTGAATGCTAGCGTGACGGGGAATGGGAATGCTAGCGTGACGGGGAATGTGAATGCTAGCGTGACGGGGAATGGGAATGCTAGCGTGACGGGGAATGTGAATGCTAGCGTGACGGGGAATGGGAATGCTAGCGTGACGGGGAATGTGAAATGCTAGCGTGACGGGGAATGGGAATGCTAGCGTGACGGGGAATGGGAATGCTAGCGTGACGGGGAATGGTGAATGCTAGCGTGACGGGGAATGTGAATGCTAGCGTGACGGGGAATGTGAATGCTAGCGTGACGGGGGAATGGGAATGCTAGCGTGACGGGGAATGGGAATGCTAGCGTGACGGGGAATGGGAATGCTAGCGTGACGGGGAATGGGAATGCTAGCGTGACGGGGAATGTGAATGCTAGCGTGACGGGGAATGGGAATGCTAGCGTGACGGGGAATGGGAATGCTAGCGTGACGGGGAATGGGAATGCTAGCGTGACGGGGAATGGGAATGCTAGCGTGACGGGGAATGGGAATGCTAGCGTGACGGGGAATGGGAATGCTAGCGTGACGGGGAATGGGAATGCTAGCGTGACGGGGAATGGGAATGCTAGCGTGACGGGGAATGTGAATGCTAGCGTGACGGGGAATGGGAATGCTAGCGTGACGGGGAATGTGAATGCTAGCGTGACGGGGAATGGGAATGCTAGCGTGACGGGGAATGGGAATGCTAGCGTGACGGGGAATGGGAATGCTAGCGTGACGGGGAATGGGAATGCTAGCGTGACGGGGAATGGGAATGCTAGCGTGACGGGGAATGGGAATGCTAGCGTGACGGGGAATGGGAATGCTAGCGTGACGGGGAATGTGAATGCTAGCGTGACGGGGAATGTGAATGCTAGCGTGACGGGGAATGGGAATGCTAGCGTGACGGGGAATGGGAATGCTAGCGTGACGGGGAATGGGAATGCTAGCGTGACGGGGAATGGGAATGCTAGCGTGACGGGGAATGTGAATGCTAGCGTGACGGGGAATGGGAATGCTAGCGTGACGGGGAATGGGAATGCTAGCGTGACGGGGAATGGGAATGCTAGCGTGACGGGGAATGGGAATGCTAGCGTGACGGGGAATGGGAATGCTAGCGTGACGGGGAATGGGAATGCTAGCGTGACGGGGAATGGGAATGCTAGCGTGACGGGGAATGGGAATGCTAGCGTGACGGGGAATGTGAATGCTAGCGTGACGGGGAATGGGAATGCTAGCGTGACGGGGAATGTGAATGCTAGCGTGACGGGGAATGGGAATGCTAGCGTGACGGGGAATGGGAATGCTAGCGTGACGGGGAATGGGAATGCTAGCGTGACGGGGAATGGGAATGCTAGCGTGACGGGGAATGGGAATGCTAGCGTGACGGGGAATGGGAATGCTAGCGTGACGGGAATGGGAATGCTAGCGTGACGGGGAATGGAATGCTAGCGTGACGGGGAATGGGAATGCTAGCGTGACGGGGAATGTGAATGCTAGCGTGACGGGGAATGGGAATGCTAGCGTGACGGGGAATGTGAATGCTAGCGTGACGGGGAATGGGAATGCTAGCGTGACGGGGAATGGGAATGCTAGCGTGACGGGGAATGGGAATGCTAGCGTGACGGGGAATGGGAATGCTAGCGTGACGGGGAATGGGAATGCTAGCGTGACGGGGAATGGGAATGCTAGCGTGACGGGGAATGGGAATGCTAGCGTGACGGGGAATGGGAATGCTAGCGTGACGGGGAATGGGAATGCTAGCGTGACGGGGAATGGGAATGCTAGCGTGACGGGGAATGGGAATGCTAGCGTGACGGGGAATGGGAATGCTAGCGTGACGGGGAATGGGAATGCTAGCGTGACGGGGAATGGGAATGCTAGCGTGACGGGGAATGGGAATGCTAGCGTGACGGGGAATGGGAATGCTAGCGTGACGGGGAATGGGAATGCTAGCGTGACGGGGAATGGGAATGCTAGCGTGACGGGGAATGGGAATGCTAGCGTGACGGGGAATGTGAATGCTAGCGTGACGGGGAATGGGAATGCTAGCGTGACGGGGAATGGGAATGCTAGCGTGACGGGGAATGGGAATGCTTAGCGTGACGGGGAATGGGAATGCTAGCGTGACGGGGAATGGGAATGCTAGCGTGACGGGGAATGGGAATGCTAGCGTGACGGGGAATGGGAATGCTAGCGTGACGGGGAATGGGAATGCTAGCGTGACGGGGAATGGAATGCTAGCGTGACGGGGAATGGGAATGCTAGCGTGACGGGGAATGGGAATGCTAGCGTGACGGGGAATGTGAATGCTAGCGTGACGGGGAATGGGAATGCTAGCGTGACGGGGAATGTGAATGCTAGCGTGACGGGGAATGGGAATGCTAGCGTGACGGGGAATGGGAATGCTAGCGTGACGGGGAATGGGAATGCTAGCGTGACGGGGAATGGGAATGCTAGCGTGACGGGGAATGGGAATGCTAGCGTGACGGGGGAATGGGAATGCTAGCGTGACGGGGAATGTGAATGCTAGCGTGACGGGGAATGGGAATGCTAGCGTGACGGGGAATGTGAATGCTAGCGTGACGGGGAATGGGAATGCTAGCGTGACGGGGAATGGGAATGCTAGCGTGACGGGGAATGGGAATGCTAGCGTGACGGGGAATGGGAATGCTAGCGTGACGGGGAATGGGAATGCTAGCGTGACGGGGAATGGGAATGCTAGCGTGACGGGGAATGGGAATGCTAGCGTGACGGGGAATGGGAATGCTAGCGTGACGGGGAATGTGAATGCTAGCGTGACGGGGAATGGGAATGCTAGCGTGACGGGGAATGTGAATGCTAGCGTGACGGGGAATGGGAATGCTAGCGTGACGGGGAATGGGAATGCTAGCGTGACGGGGAATGGAATGCTAGCGTGACGGGGAATGGGAATGCTAGCGTGACGGGGAATGGGAATGCTAGCGTGACGGGGAATGGGAATGCTAGCGTGACGGGGAATGGGAATGCTAGCGTGACGGGGAATGGGAATGCTAGCGTGACGGGGAATGGGAATGCTAGCGTGACGGGGAATGGGAATGCTAGCGTGACGGGGAATGGGAATGCTAGCGTGACGGGGAATGGGAATGCTAGCGTGACGGGGAATGGGAATGCTAGCGTGACGGGGAATGGGAATGCTAGCGTGACGGGGAATGTGAAATGCTAGCGTGACGGGGAATGGTGAATGCTAGCGTGACGGGGAATGGGAATGCTAGCGTGACGGGGAATGGGAATGCTAGCGTGACGGGGAATGGGAATGCTAGCGTGACGGGGAATGGGAATGCTAGCGTGACGGGGAATGGGAATGCTAGCGTGACGGGGAATGGGAATGCTAGCGTGACGGGGAATGTGAATGCTAGCGTGACGGGGAATGGGAATGCTAGCGTGACGGGGAATGTGAATGCTAGCGTGACGGGGAATGGGAATGCTAGCGTGACGGGGAATGGGAATGCTAGCGTGACGGGGAATGGGAATGCTAGCGTGACGGGGAATGGGAATGCTAGCGTGACGGGGAATGGGAATGCTAGCGTGACGGGGAATGGGAATGCTAGCGTGACGGGGAATGGGAATGCTAGCGTGACGGGGAATGGGAATGCTAGCGTGACGGGGAATGGGAATGCTAGCGTGACGGGGAATGTGAATGCTAGCGTGACGGGGAATGGGAATGCTAGCGTGACGGGGAATGGGAATGCTAGCGTGACGGGGAATGGGAATGCTAGCGTGACGGGGAATGTGAATGCTAGCGTGACGGGGAATGGGAATGCTAGCGTGACGGGGAATGGGAATGCTAGCGTGACGGGGAATGGGAATGCTAGCGTGACGGGGAATGGGAATGCTAGCGTGACGGGGAATGGGAATGCTAGCGTGACGGGGAATGGGAATGCTAGCGTGACGGGGAATGGGAATGCTAGCGTGACGGGGAATGGGAATGCTAGCGTGACGGGGAATGGGAATGCTAGCGTGACGGGGAATGTGAATGCTAGCGTGACGGGGAATGGGAATGCTAGCGTGACGGGGAATGGGAATGCTAGCGTGACGGGGAATGGGAATGCTAGCGTGACGGGGAATGGGAATGCTAGCGTGACGGGGAATGGGAATGCTAGCGTGACGGGGAATGGGAATGCTAGCGTGACGGGGAATGGGAATGCTAGCGTGACGGGGAATGGGAATGCTAGCGTGACGGGGAATGGGAATGCTAGCGTGACGGGGAATGGGAATGCTAGCGTGACGGGGAATGGGAATGCTAGCGTGACGGGGAATGGGAATGCTAGCGTGACGGGGAATGGGAATGCTAGCGTGACGGGAATGGGAAATGCTAGCGTGACGGGGAATGGATGCTAGCGTGACGGGGAATGGGAATGCTAGCGTGACGGGGAATGGGAATGCTAGCGTGACGGGGAATGGGAATGCTAGCGTGACGGGGAATGGGAATGCTAGCGTGACGGGGAATGGGAATGCTAGCGTGACGGGGAATGGGAATGCTAGCGTGACGGGGAATGGGAATGCTAGCGTGACGGGGAATGTGAATGCTAGCGTGACGGGGAATGGGAATGCTAGCGTGACGGGGAATGGGAATGCTAGCGTGACGGGGAATGTGAATGCTAGCGTGACGGGGAATGGGAATGCTAGCGTGACGGGGAATGGGAATGCTAGCGTGACGGGGAATGGGAATGCTAGCGTGACGGGGAATGGGAATGCTAGCGTGACGGGGAAATGTGAATGCTAGCGTGACGGGGAATGGGAATGCTAGCGTGACGGGGAATGGGAATGCTAGCGTGACGGGGAATGGGAATGCTAGCGTGACGGGGAAATGGGAATGCTAGCGTGACGGGGAATGGGAATGCTAGCGTGACGGGGAATGGGAATGCTAGCGTGACGGGGAATGGGAATGCTAGCGTGACGGGGAATGGGAATGCTAGCGTGACGGGGAATGGGAATGCTAGCGTGACGGGGAATGGGAATGCTAGCGTGACGGGGAATGGGAATGCTAGCGTGACGGGGAATGGGAATGCTAGCGTGACGGGGAATGGGAATGCTAGCGTGACTGGGAATGGGAATGCTAGCGTGACGGGGAATGGGAATGCTAGCGTGACGGGGAATGGGAATGCTAGCGTGACGGGGAATGGGAATGCTAGCGTGACGGGGAATGGGAATGCTAGCGTGACGGGGAATGGGAATGCTAGCGTGACGGGGAATGTGAATGCTAGCGTGACGGGGAATGGGAATGCTAGCGTGACGGGGAATGGGAATGCTAGCGTGACGGGGAATGGGAATGCTAGCGTGACGGGGAATGTGATGCTAGCGTGACGGGGGAATGGGGAATGCTAGCGTGACGGGGAATGGGAATGCTAGCGTGACGGGGAAGGTAGCAGCGTGAACGGGGAATGGGAATGCTAAGCGTGACGGGGAATGGGAATGCTAGCGTGACGGGGAATGTGAATGCTAGCGTGACGGGGAATGGGAATGCTAGCGTGACGGGGAATGGGAATGCTAGCGTGACGGGGAATGGGAATGCTAGCGTGACGGGGAATGGGAATGCTAGCGTGACGGGGAATGGGAATGCTAGCGTGACGGGGAATGTGAATGCTAGCGTGACGGGGAATGGGAATGCTAGCGTGACGGGGATGGAATGGGACTGGGAATGGGAATGCTAGCGTGACGGGTAATGGGAATGCTAGCGTGACGGGGAATGGGAATGCTAGCGTGACGGGGAATGGGAATGCTAGCGTGACGGGGAATGGGAATGCTAGCGTGACGGGGAATGGGAATGCTAGCGTGACGGGGAATGGGAATGCTAGCGTGACGGGGAATGTGAATGCTAGCGTGACGGGGAATGGGAATGCTAGCGTGACGGGGAATGTGAATGCTAGCGTGACGGGGAATGGGAATGCTAGCGTGACGGGGAATGGGAATGCTAGCGTGACGGGGAATGGGAATGCTAGCGTGACGGGGAATGGGAATGCTAGCGTGACGGGGAATGGGAATGCTAGCGTGACGGGGAATGGGAATGCTAGCGTGACGGGGAATGGGAATGCTAGCGTGACGGGGAATGGAATGCTAGCGTGACGGGGAATGTGAATGCTAGCGTGACGGGGAATGGGAATGCTAGCGTGACGGGGAATGGGAATGCTAGCGTGACGGGGAATGGGAATGCTAGCGTGACGGGGAATGGGAATGCTAGCGTGACGGGGAATGGGAATGCTAGCGTGACGGGGAATGGGAATGCTAGCGTGACGGGGAATGGGAATGCTAGCGTGACGGGGAATGGGAATGCTAGCGTGACGGGGAATGGGAATGCTAGCGTGACGGGGAATGGGAATGCTAGCGTGACGGGGAATGGGAATGCTAGCGTGACGGGGAATGGGAATGCTAGCGTGACGGGGAATGGGAATGCTAGCGTGACGGGGAATGGGAATGCTAGCGTGACGGGGAATGGGAATGCTAGCGTGACGGGGAATGTGAATGCTAGCGTGACGGGGAATGGGAATGCTAGCGTGACGGGGAATGGTGAATGCTAGCGTGACGGGGAATGGAATGCTAGCGTGACGGGGAATGGGAATGCTAGCGTGACGGGGAATGGGAATGCTAGCGTGACGGGGAATGGGAATGCTAGCGTGACGGGAATGTGAATGCTAGCGTGACGGGGAAATGGGAATGCTAGCGTGACGGGGAATGGGAATGCTAGCGTGACGGGGAATGTGAATGCTAGCGGGACGGGGAATGGGAATGCTAGCGTGACGGGGAATGGGAATGCTAGCGTGACGGGGAATGGAATGCTAGCGTGACGGGATGGGAATGTGAATGCTAGCGTGACGGGGAATGGGAATGCTAGCGTGACGGGGAATGGGAATGCTAGCGTGACGGGGAATGGGAATGCTAGCGTGACGGGGAATGGGAATGCTAGCGTGACGGGGAATGTGAATGCTAGCGTGACGGGGAATGGGAATGCTAGCGTGACGGGGAATGGGAATGCTAGCGTGACGGGGAATGTGAATGCTAGCGTGACGGGGAATGGGAATGCTAGCGTGACGGGGAATGTGAATGCTAGCGTGACGGGGAATGGGAATGCTAGCGTGACGGGGAATGGGAATGCTAGCGTGACGGGGAATGGGAATGCTAGCGTGACGGGGAATGTGAATGCTAGCGTGACGGGGAATGGGAATGCTAGCGTGACGGGGAATGGGAATGCTAGCGTGACGGGGAATGTGAATGCTAGCGTGACGGGGAATGGGAATGCTAGCGTGACGGGGAATGGGAATGCTAGCGTGACGGGGAATGGGAATGCTAGCGTGACGGGGAATGGGAATGCTAGCGTGACGGGGAATGGGAATGCTAGCGTGACGGGGAATGGGAATGCTAGCGTGACGGGGAATGTGAATGCTAGCGTGACGGGGAATGGGAATGCTAGCGTGACGGGGAATGGGAATGCTAGCGTGACGGGGAATGGGAATGCTAGCGTGACGGGGAATGGGAATGCTAGCGTGACGGGGAATGGGAATGCTAGCGTGACGGGGAATGGGAATGCTAGCGTGACGGGGAATGGGAATGCTAGCGTGACGGGGAATGGGAATGCTAGCGTGACGGGGAATGGGAATGCTAGCGTGACGGGGAATGGGAATGCTAGCGTGACGGGGAATGGGAATGCTAGCGTGACGGGGAATGGGAATGCTAGCGTGACGGGGAATGGGAATGCTAGCGTGACGGGGAATGGGAATGCTAGCGTGACGGGGAATGGGAATGCTAGCGTGACGGGGAATGGGAATGCTAGCGTGACGGGGAATGGGAATGCTAGCGTGACGGGGAATGGGAATGCTAGCGTGACGGGGAATGGGAATGCTAGCGTGACGGGGAATGGGAATGCTAGCGTGACGGGGAATGTGAATGCTAGCGTGACGGGGAATGGGAATGCTAGCGTGACGGGGAATGGGAATGCTAGCGTGACGGGGAATGGGAATGCTAGCGTGACGGGGAATGGGAATGCTAGCGTGACGGGGAATGGGAATGCTAGCGTGACGGGGAATGGGAATGCTAGCGTGACGGGGAATGGGAATGCTAGCGTGACGGGGAATGGGAATGCTAGCGTGACGGGGAATGGGAATGCTAGCGTGACGGGGAATGGGAATGCTAGCGTGACGGGGAATGTGAATGCTAGCGTGACGGGGAATGGGAATGCTAGCGTGACGGGGAATGGGAATGCTAGCGTGACGGGGAATGGGAATGCTAGCGTGACGGGGAATGGGAATGCTAGCGTGACGGGGAATGGGAATGCTAGCGTGACGGGGAATGGGAATGCTAGCGTGACGGGGAATGTGAATGCTAGCGTGACGGGGAATGGGAATGCTAGCGTGACGGGGAATGTGAATGCTAGCGTGACGGGGAATGGGAATGCTAGCGTGACGGGGAATGGGAATGCTAGCGTGACGGGGAATGGGAATGCTAGCGTGACGGGGAATGGGAATGCTAGCGTGACGGGGAATGGGAATGCTAGCGTGACGGGGAATGGGAATGCTAGCGTGACGGGGAATGGGAATGCTAGCGTGACGGGGAATGGGAATGCTAGCGTGACGGGGAATGGGAATGCTAGCGTGACGGGGAATGGGAATGCTAGCGTGACGGGGAATGGGAATGCTAGCGTGACGGGGAATGGGAATGCTAGCGTGACGGGGAATGGGAATGCTAGCGTGACGGGGAATGGAATGCTAGCGTGACGGGGAATGGGAATGCTAGCGTGACGGGGAATGGGAATGCTAGCGTGACGGGGAATGGGAATGCTAGCGTGACGGGGAATGGGAATGCTAGCGTGACGGGGAATGGGAATGCTAGCGTGACGGGGAATGGGAATGCTAGCGTGACGGGGAATGGGAATGCTAGCGTGACGGGGAATGGGAATGCTAGCGTGACGGGGAATGGGAATGCTAGCGTGACGGGGAATGGGAATGCTAGCGTGACGGGGAATGGGAATGCTAGCGTGACGGGGAATGGGAATGCTAGCGTGACGGGGAATGGGAATGCTAGCGTGACGGGGAATGTGAATGCTAGCGTGACGGGGAATGGGAATGCTAGCGTGACGGGGAATGGGAATGCTAGCGTGACGGGGAATGGGAATGCTAGCGTGACGGGGAATGGGAATGCTAGCGTGACGGGGAATGGAATGCTAGCGTGACGGGGAATGGGAATGCTAGCGTGACGGGGAATGGGAATGCTAGCGTGACGGGGAATGGGAATGCTAGCGTGACGGGGAATGGGAATGCTAGCGTGACGGGGAATGGGAATGCTAGCGTGACGGGGAATGGGAATGCTAGCGTGACGGGGAATGGGAATGCTAGCGTGACGGGGAATGGGAATGCTAGCGTGACGGGGAATGGGAATGCTAGCGTGACGGGGAATGTGAATGCTAGCGTGACGGGGAATGGGAATGCTAGCGTGACGGGGAATGGGAATGCTAGCGTGACGGGGAATGGGAATGCTAGCGTGACGGGGAATGGGAATGCTAGCGTGACGGGGAATGGGAATGCTAGCGTGACGGGGAATGGGAATGCTAGCGTGACGGGGAATGGGAATGCTAGCGTGACGGGGAATGGGAATGCTAGCGTGACGGGGAATGGGAATGCTAGCGTGACGGGGAATGGGAATGCTAGCGTGACGGGGAATGGGAATGCTAGCGTGACGGGGAATGGGAATGCTAGCGTGACGGGGAATGGGAATGCTAGCGTGACGGGGAATGGGAATGCTAGCGTGACGGGGAATGGGAATGCTAGCGTGACGGGGAATGGGAATGCTAGCGTGACGGGGAATGGGAATGCTAGCGTGACGGGGAATGGGAATGCTAGCGTGACGGGGAATGGGAATGCTAGCGTGACGGGGAATGGGAATGCTAGCGTGACGGGGAATGGGAATGCTAGCGTGACGGGGAATGGGAATGCTAGCGTGACGGGGAATGGGAATGCTAGCGTGACGGGGAATGGGAATGCTAGCGTGACGGGGAATGGGAATGCTAGCGTGACGGGGAATGGGAATGCTAGCGTGACGGGGAATGGGAATGCTAGCGTGACGGGGAATGGGAATGCTAGCGTGACGGGGAATGGGAATGCTAGCGTGACGGGGAATGGGAATGCTAGCGTGACGGGGAATGGGAATGCTAGCGTGACGGGGAATGGGAATGCTAGCGTGACGGGGAATGGGAATGCTAGCGTGACCGGGGAATGTGAATGCTAGCGTGACGGGGAATGGAATGCTAGCGTGACGGGGAATGGGAATGCTAGCGTGACGGGGAATGGGAATGCTAGCGTGACGGGGAATGGGAATGCTAGCGTGACGGGGAATGGGAATGCTAGCGTGACGGGGAATGGGAATGCTAGCGTGACGGGAATGTGAATGCTAGCGTGACGGGAATGGGAATGCTAGCGTGACGGGGAATGTGAATGCTAGCGTGACGGGGAATGGGAATGCTAGCGTGACGGGGAATGGGAATGCTAGCGTGACGGGGAATGGGAATGCTAGCGTGACGGGGAATGGGAATGCTAGCGTGACGGGGAATGGGAATGCTAGCGTGACGGGGAATGGGAATGCTAGCGTGACGGGGAATGGAATGCTAGCGTGACGGGGAATGTGAATGCTAGCGTGACGGGGAATGGGAATGCTAGCGTGACGGGGAATGGGAATGCTAGCGTGACGGGGAATGGGAATGCTAGCGTGACGGGGAATTGGGAATGCTAGCGTGACGGGGAATGGTGAATGCTAGCGTGACGGGGAATGGGAATGCTAGCGTGACGGGGAATGTGAATGCTAGCGTGACGGGGAATGGGAATGCTAGCGTGACGGGGGAATGGGAATGCTAGCGTGACGGGGAATGGGAATGCTAGCGTGACGGGGAATGGGAATGCTAGCGTGACGGGGAATGGGAATGCTAGCGTGACGGGGAATGGGAATGCTAGCGTGACGGGGAATGGGAATGCTAGCGTGACGGGGAATGGGAATGCTAGCGTGACGGGGAATGGGAATGCTAGCGTGACGGGGAATGGGAATGCTAGCGTGACGGGGAATGGGAATGCTAGCGTGACGGGGAATGGGAATGCTAGCGTGACGGGGAATGGGAATGCTAGCGTGACGGGGAATGGGAATGCTAGCGTGACGGGGAATGGGAATGCTAGCGTGACGGGGAATGGGAATGCTAGCGTGAACGGGGAATGGGAATGCTAGCGTGACGGGGAATGGGAATGCTAGCGTGACGGGGAATGGGAATGCTAGCGTGACGGGGAATGTGAATGCTAGCGTGACGGGGAATGGGAATGCTAGCGTGACGGGGAATGGGAATGCTAGCGTGACGGGGAATGGGAATGCTAGCGTGACGGGGAATGGGAATGCTAGCGTGACGGGGAATGGGAATGCTAGCGTGACGGGGAATGGGAATGCTAGCGTGACGGGGAATGTGAATGCTAGCGTGACGGGGAATGGGAATGCTAGCGTGACGAATGGGAATGCTAGCGTGACGGGGAATGGGATGCTAGCGTGACGGGGAATGGGAATGCTAGCGTGACGGGGAATGGGAATGCTAGCGTGACGGGGAATGGGAATGCTAGCGTGACGGGGAATGTGAATGCTAGCGTGACGGGGAATGGGAATGCTAGCGTGACGGGGAATGGGAATGCTAGCGTGACGGGGAATGGGAATGCTAGCGTGACGGGGAATGGGAATGCTAGCGTGACGGGGAATGGGAATGCTAGCGTGACGGGGAATGGGAATGCTAGCGTGACGGGGAATGTGAATGCTAGCGTGACGGGGAATGGGAATGCTAGCGTGACGGGGAATGGGAATGCTAGCGTGACGGGGAATGTGAATGCTAGCGTGACGGGGAATGGGAATGCTAGCGTGACGGGGAATGGGAATGCTAGCGTGACGGGGAATGGGAATGCTAGCGTGACGGGGAATGGGAATGCTAGCGTGACGGGGAATGGGAATGCTAGCGTGACGGGGAATGGGAATGCTAGCGTGACGGGGAATGGGAATGCTAGCGTGACGGGGAATGGGAATGCTAGCGTGACGGGGAATGGGAATGCTAGCGTGACGGGGAATGGGAATGCTAGCGTGACGGGGAATGGGAATGCTAGCGTGACGGGGAATGTGAATGCTAGCGTGACGGGGAATGGGAATGCTAGCGTGACGGGGAATGGGAATGCTAGCGTGACGGGGAATGGAATGCTAGCGTGACGGGGAATGTGAATGCTAGCGTGACGGGGAATGGGAATGCTAGCGTGACGGGGAATGGGAATGCTAGCGTGACGGGGAATGGGAATGCTAGCGTGACGGGGAATGTGAATGCTAGCGTGACGGGGAATGGGAATGCTAGCGTGACGGGGAATGGGAATGCTAGCGTGACGGGGAATGGGAATGCTAGCGTGACGGGGAATGTGAATGCTAGCGTGACGGGGAATGGGAATGCTAGCGTGACGGGGAATGGGAATGCTAGCGTGACGGGGAATGGGAATGCTAGCGTGACGGGGAATGGGAATGCTAGCGTGACGGGGAATGGGAATGCTAGCGTGACGGGGAATGGGAATGCTAGCGTGACGGGGAATGGGAATGCTAGCGTGACGGGGAATGGGAATGCTAGCGTGACGGGGAATGGGAATGCTAGCGTGACGGGGAATGGGAATGCTAGCGTGACGGGGAATGGGAATGCTAGCGTGACGGGGAATGGGAATGCTAGCGTGACGGGGAATGGGAATGCTAGCGTGACGGGGAATGGGAATGCTAGCGTGACGGGGAATGGGAATGCTAGCGTGACGGGGAATGGGAATGCTAGCGTGACGGGGAATGTGAATGCTAGCGTGACGGGGAATGGGAATGCTAGCGTGACGGGGAATGGGAATGCTAGCGTGACGGGGAATGTGAATGCTAGCGTGACGGGGAATGGGAATGCTAGCGTGACGGGGAATGTGAATGCTAGCGTGACGGGGAATGGGAATGCTAGCGTGACGGGGAATGGGAATGCTAGCGTGACGGGGAATGGGAATGCTAGCGTGACGGGGAATGGGAATGCTAGCGTGACGGGGAATGGGAATGCTAGCGTGACGGGGAATGGGAATGCTAGCGTGACGGGGAATGGGAATGCTAGCGTGACGGGGAATGGGAATGCTAGCGTGACGGGGAATGGGAATGCTAGCGTGACGGGGAATGGGAATGCTAGCGTGACGGGGAATGGGAATGCTAGCGTGACGGGGAATGTGAATGCTAGCGTGACGGGGAATGGGAATGCTAGCGTGACGGGGAATGGGAATGCTAGCGTGACGGGGAATGGAATGCCGGGGAATGTGACTGCCTAGGCGTGAAGGGGAATGGGAATGCTAGCGTGACGGGGAATGGGAATGCTAGCGTGACGGGGAATGGGAATGCTAGCGTGACGGGGAATGGGAATGCTAGCGTGACGGGGAATGGGAATGCTAGCGTGACGGGGAATGGGAATGCTAGCGTGACGGGGAATGGGAATGCTAGCGTGACGGGGAATGGGAATGCTAGCGTGACGGGGAATGGGAATGCTAGCGTGACGGGGAATGGGAATGCTAGCGTGACGGGGAATGGGAATGCTAGCGTGACGGGGAATGGGAATGCTAGCGTGACGGGGAATGGGAATGCTAGCGTGACGGGGAATGGGAATGCTAGCGTGACGGGGAATGTGAATGCTAGCGTGACGGGGAATGGGAATGCTAGCGTGACGGGGAATGGGAATGCTAGCGTGACGGGAATGGGAATGCTAGCGTGACGGGGAATGGGAATGCTAGCGTGACGGGGAATGTGAATGCTAGCGTGACGGGGAATGGGAATGCTAGCGTGACGGGGAATGTGAATGCTAGCGTGACGGGAATGGGAATGCTAGCGTGACGGGGAATGGGAATGCTAGCGTGACGGGGAATGGGAATGCTAGCGTGACGGGGAATGTGAATGCTAGCGTGACGGGGAATGGGAATGCTAGCGTGACGGGGAATGTGAATGCTAGCGTGACGGGGAATGGGAATGCTAGCGTGACGGGGAATGGGAATGCCGTGACGGGGAATGGGAATGCTAGCGTGACGGGGAATGGGAATGCTAGCGTGACGGGGAATGGGAATGCTAGCGTGACGGGGAATGGGAATGCTAGCGTGACGGGGAATGGGAATGCTAGCGTGACGGGGAATGGAATGCTAGCGTGACGGGAATGGGAATGCTAGCGTGACGGGGAATGTGAATGCTAGCGTGACGGGGAATGGGAATGCTAGCGTGACGGGGAATGGGAATGCTAGCGTGACGGGGAATGGGAATGCTAGCGTGACGGGGAATGGGAATGCTAGCGTGACGGGGGAAGTGAATGCTAGCGTGACGGGGAATGGGAATGCTAGCGTGACGGGGAATGTGAATGCTAGCGTGACGGGGAATGGGAATGCTAGCGTGACGGGGAATGGGAATGCTAGCGTGACGGGGAATGGGAATGCTAGCGTGACGGGGAATGGGAATGCTAGCGTGACGGGAATGGGAATGCTAGCGTGACGGGGAATGTGAATGCTAGCGTGACGGGGAATGGGAATGCTAGCGTGACGGGGAATGGGAATGCTAGCGTGACGGGGAATGGGAATGCTAGCGTGACGGGGAATGTGAATGCTAGCGTGACGGGAATGGGAATGCTAGCGTGACGGGGAATGGGAATGCTAGCGTGACGGGAATGTGAATGCTAGCGTGACGGGGAATGGGAATGCTAGCGTGACGGGGAATGGGAATGCTAGCGTGACGGGGAATGGGAATGCTAGCGTGACGGGGAATGGGAATGCTAGCGTGACGGGGAATGGGAATGCTAGCGTGACGGGGAATGGGAATGCTAGCGTGACGGGGAATGGGAATGCTAGCGTGACGGGGAATGGGAATGCTAGCGTGACGGGGAATGGGAATGCTAGCGTGACGGGGAATGGGAATGCTAGCGTGACGGGGAATGGGAATGCTAGCGTGACGGGGAATGGGAATGCTAGCGTGACGGGGAATGGGAATGCTAGCGTGACGGGGAATGGGAATGCTAGCGTGACGGGGAATGGGAATGCTAGCGTGACGGGGAATGGGAATGCTAGCGTGACGGGGAATGGGAATGCTAGCGTGACGGGGAATGGGAATGCTAGCGTGACGGGGAATGGGAATGCTAGCGTGACGGGGAATGTGAATGCTAGCGTGACGGGGAATGGGAATGCTAGCGTGACGGGGAATGGGAATGCTAGCGTGACGGGGAATGGGAATGCTAGCGTGACGGGGAATGGAATGCTAGCGTGACGGGGAATGGGAATGCTAGCGTGACGGGGAATGGGAATGCTAGCGTGACGGGGAATGTGAATGCTAGCGTGACGGGAATGGAATGCTAGCGTGACGGGGAATGGGAATGCTAGCGTGACGGGGAATGTGAATGCTAGCGTGACGGGGAATGGGAATGCTAGCGTGACGGGGAATGTGAATGCTAGCGTGACGGGGAATGGGAATGCTAGCGTGACGGGGAATGGGAATGCTAGCGTGACGGGGAATGTGAATGCTAGCGTGACGGGGAATGGGAATGCTAGCGTGACGGGGAATGTGAATGCTAGCGTGACGGGGAATGGGAATGCTAGCGTGACGGGGAATGGGAATGCTAGCGTGACGGGGAATGGGAATGCTAGCGTGACGGGGAATGGGAATGCTAGCGTGACGGGGAATGTGAATGCTAGCGTGACGGGGAATGGGAATGCTAGCGTGACGGGGAATGGGAATGCTAGCGTGACGGGGAATGGGAATGCTAGCGTGACGGGGAATGGGAATGCTAGCGTGACGGGGAATGGGAATGCTAGCGTGACGGGGAATGGGAATGCTAGCGTGACGGGGAATGTGAATGCTAGCGTGACGGGGAATGGGAATGCTAGCGTGACGGGGAATGTGAATGCTAGCGTGACGGGGAATGGGAATGCTAGCGTGACGGGGAATGGGAATGCTAGCGTGACGGGGAATGGGAATGCTAGCGTGACGGGGAATGGGAATGCTAGCGTGACGGGGAATGTGAATGCTAGCGTGACGGGGAATGGGAATGCTAGCGTGACGGGGAATGGGAATGCTAGCGTGACGGGGAATGTGAATGCTAGCGTGACGGGGAATGGGAATGCTAGCGTGACGGGGAATGTGAATGCTAGCGTGACGGGGAATGGGAATGCTAGCGTGACGGGGAATGTGAATGCTAGCGTGACGGGGAATTGGAATGCTAGCGTGACGGGGAATGGGAATGCTAGCGTGACGGGAATGGGAATGCTAGCGTGACGGGGAATGTGAATGCTAGCGTGACGGGGAATGGGAATGCTAGCGTGACGGGGAATGGGAATGCTAGCGTGACGGGGAATGTGAATGCTAGCGTGACGGGGAATGGGAATGCTAGCGTGACGGGGAATGTGAATGCTAGCGTGACGGGGAATGGGAATGCTAGCGTGACGGGGAATGGGAATGCTAGCGTGACGGGGAATGTGAATGCTAGCGTGACGGGGAATGGGAATGCTAGCGTGACGGGGAATGGGAATGCTAGCGTGACGGGGAATGGGAATGCTAGCGTGACGGGGAATGGGAATGCTAGCGTGACGGGGAATGGGAATGCTAGCGTGACGGGGAATGGGAATGCTAGCGTGACGGGGAATGTGAATGCTAGCGTGACGGGGAATGGGAATGCTAGCGTGACGGGAATGTGAATGCTAGCGTGACGGGGAATGGAATGCTAGCGTGACGGGGAATGGAATGCTAGCGTGACTGGGAAGGGGAATGCTAGCGTGACGGGGAATGGGAATGCTAGCGTGACGGGGAATGGGGAAATGCTAGCGTGACGGGGAATGTGAATGCTAGCGTGACGGGGAATGGGAATGCTAGCGTGACGGGGAATGGGAATGCTAGCGTGACGGGGAATGGGAAATGCTAGCGTGACGGGGAATGGGAATGCTAGCGTGACGGGGAATGGGAATGCTAGCGTGACGGGGAAATGGGAATGCTAGCGTGACGGGGAATGGGAATGCTAGCGTGACGGGGAATGGGAATGCTAGCGTGACGGGGAATGGGAATGCTAGCGTGACGGGGAATGTGAATGCTAGCGTGACGGGAATGGGAATGCTAGCGTGACGGGGAATGGGAATGCTAGCGTGACGGGAATGGGAATGCTAGCGTGACGGGGAATGGGAATGCTAGCGTGACGGGGAATGGGAATGCTAGCGTGACGGGGAATGGGAATGCTAGCGTGACGGGGAATGGGAATGCTAGCGTGACGGGGAATGGGAATGCTAGCGTGACGGGGAATGGGAATGCTAGCGTGACGGGGAATGGGAATGCTAGCGTGACGGGGAATGGGAATGCTAGCGTGACGGGGAATGGGAATGCTAGCGTGACGGGGAATGGGAATGCTAGCGTGACGGGGAATGTGAATGCTAGCGTGACGGGGAATGGGAATGCTAGCGTGACGGGGAATGGGAATGCTAGCGTGACGGGGAATGGGAATGCTAGCGTGACGGGGAATGGGAATGCTAGCGTGACGGGGAATGGGAATGCTAGCGTGACGGGGAATGGGAATGCTAGCGTGACGGGGAATGTGAATGCTAGCGTGACGGGGAATGGGAATGCTAGCGTGACGGGGAATGGGAATGCTAGCGTGACGGGGAATGTGAATGCTAGCGTGACGGGGAATGGGAATGCTAGCGTGACGGGGAATGGGAATGCTAGCGTGACGGGGAATGGGAATGCTAGCGTGACGGGGAATGGGAATGCTAGCGTGACGGGGAATGGGAATGCTAGCGTGACGGGGAATGGGAATGCTAGCGTGACGGGGAATGTGAATGCTAGCGTGACGGGGAATGGGAATGCTAGCGTGACGGGGAATGTGAATGCTAGCGTGACGGGGAATGGGAATGCTAGCGTGACGGGGAATGTGAATGCTAGCGTGACGGGGAATGTGAATGCTAGCGTGACGGGGAATGGGAATGCTAGCGTGACGGGGAATGGGAATGCTAGCGTGACGGGGAATGGGAATGCTAGCGTGACGGGGAATGGGAATGCTAGCGTGACGGGGAATGGGAATGCTAGCGTGACGGGGGAATGGGAATGCTAGCGTGACGGGGAATGGGAATGCTAGCGTGACGGGGAATGGGAATGCTAGCGTGACGGGGAATGGGAATGCTAGCGTGACGGGGAATGGGAATGCTAGCGTGACGGGGAATGGGAATGCTAGCGTGACGGGGAATGGGAATGCTAGCGTGACGGGGAATGTGAATGCTAGCGTGACGGGGAATGGGAATGCTAGCGTGACGGGGAATGGGAATGCTAGCGTGACGGGGAATGGGAATGCTAGCGTGACGGGGAATGTGAATGCTAGCGTGACGGGGAATGGGAATGCTAGCGTGACGGGGAATGTGAATGCTAGCGTGACGGGGAATGGGAATGCTAGCGTGACGGGGAATGTGAATGCTAGCGTGACGGGGAATGGGAATGCTAGCGTGACGGGGAATGGGAATGCTAGCGTGACGGGGAATGTGAATGCTAGCGTGACGGGGAATGGGAATGCTAGCGTGACGGGGAATGGGAATGCTAGCGTGACGGGGAATGGGAATGCTAGCGTGACGGGGAATGGGAATGCTAGCGTGACGGGGAATGGGAATGCTAGCGTGACGGGGAATGGGAATGCTAGCGTGACGGGGAATGGGAATGCTAGCGTGACGGGGAATGGGAATGCTAGCGTGACGGGGAATGGGAATGCTAGCGTGACGGGGAATGGGAATGCTAGCGTGACGGGGAATGGGAATGCTAGCGTGACGGGGAATGTGAATGCTAGCGTGACGGGGAATGGGAATGCTAGCGTGACGGGGAATGGGAATGCTAGCGTGACGGGGATGGGAATGCTAGCGTGACGGGGAATGGGAATGCTAGCGTGACGGGGAATGGGAATGCTAGCGTGACGGGGAATGGGAATGCTAGCGTGACGGGGAATGGGAATGCTAGCGTGACGGGGAATGGGAATGCTAGCGTGACGGGGAATGGGAATGCTAGCGTGACGGGGAATGGGAATGCTAGCGTGACGGGGAATGGGAATGCTAGCGTGACGGGGAATGTGAATGCTAGCGTGACGGGGAATGGGAATGCTAGCGTGACGGGGAATGGGAATGCTAGCGTGACGGGGAATGGGAATGCTAGCGTGACGGGGAATGGGAATGCTAGCGTGACGGGGATGGGAATGCTAGCGTGACGGGAATGGGAATGCTAGCGTGACGGGGAATGGGAATGCTAGCCGTGACGGGGAATGGGAATGCTAGCGTGACGGGGAATGGGAATGCTAGCGTGACGGGGAATGGGAATGCTAGCCGTGACGGGGAATGGGAATGCTAGCGTGACGGGGAATGGGAATGCTAGCGTGACGGGGAATGGGAATGCTAGCGTGACGGGGAATGGGAATGCTAGCGTGACGGGGAATGGGAATGCTAGCGTGACGGGGAATGGGAATGCTAGCGTGACGGGGAATGGGAATGCTAGCGTGACGGGGAATGGGAATGCTAGCGTGACGGGGAATGTGAATGCTAGCGTGACGGGGAATGGGAATGCTAGCGTGACGGGGAATGGGAATGCTAGCGTGACGGGGAATGGGAATGCTAGCGTGACGGGGAATGTGAATGCTAGCGTGACGGGGAATGGGAATGCTAGCGTGACGGGGAATGTGAATGCTAGCGTGACGGGGAATGGGAATGCTAGCGTGACGGGGAATGGGAATGCTAGCGTGACGGGGAATGGGAATGCTAGCGTGACGGGGAATGGAATGCTAGCGTGACGGGGAATGGGAATGCTAGCGTGACGGGGAATGGGAATGCTAGCGTGACGGGGAATGGGAATGCTAGCGTGACGGGGAATGGGAATGCTAGCGTGACGGGGAATGGGAATGCTAGCGTGACGGGGAATGGGAATGCTAGCGTGACGGGGAATGGGAATGCTAGCGTGACGGGGAATGGGAATGCTAGCGTGACGGGGAATGGGAATGCTAGCGTGACGGGGAATGTGAATGCTAGCGTGACGGGGAATGTGAATGCTAGCGTGACGGGGAATGGGAATGCTAGCGTGACGGGGAATGGGAATGCTAGCGTGACGGGGAATGGGAATGCTAGCGTGACGGGGAATGTGAATGCTAGCGTGACGGGGAATGGGAATGCTAGCGGACGGGGAATGGGAATGCTAGCGTGACGGGGAATGGGAATGCTAGCGTGACGGGGAATGTGAATGCTAGCGTGACGGGGAATGGGAATGCTAGCGTGACGGGGAATGGGAATGCTAGCGTGACGGGGAATGGGAATGCTAGCGTGACGGGGAATGGGAATGCTAGCGTGACGGGGAATGGGAATGCTAGCGTGACGGGGAATGGGAATGCTAGCGTGACGGGGAATGGGAATGCTAGCGTGACGGGGAATGGGAATGCTAGCGTGACGGGGAATGGGAATGCTAGCGTGACGGGGAATGGGAATGCTAGCGTGACGGGGAATGTGAATGCTAGCGTGACGGGGAATGGGAATGCTAGCGTGACGGGGAATGGGAATGCTAGCGTGACGGGGAATGGGAAATGCTAGCGTGACGGGGAATGGGAATGCTAGCGTGACGGGGAATGGGAATGCTAGCGTGACGGGGAATGGGAATGCTAGCGTGACGGGGAATGGGAATGCTAGCGTGACGGGGAATGGGAATGCTAGCGTGACGGGGAATGGGAATGCTAGCGTGACGGGGAATGGGGAATGCTAGCGTGACGGGGAATGTGAATGCTAGCGTGACGGGGATGGGAATGCTAGCGTGACGGGGAATGGGAATGCTAGCGTGACGGGGAATGGGAATGCTAGCGTGACGGGGAATGGGAATGCTAGCGTGACGGGGAATGGGAATGCTAGCGTGACGGGGAATGGGAATGCTAGCGTGACGGGGAATGGGAATGCTAGCGTGACCGGGGAATGGGAATGCTAGCGTGACGGGGAATGTGAATGCTAGCGTGACGGGGAATGGGAATGCTAGCGTGACGGGGAATGGGAATGCTAGCGTGACGGGGAATGGGAATGCTAGCGTGACGGGGAATGGGAATGCTAGCGTGACGGGGAATGGGAATGCTAGCGTGACGGGGAATGGGAATGCTAGCGTGACGGGGAATGGGAATGCTAGCGTGACGGGGAATGGGAATGCTAGCGTGACGGGGAATGTGAATGCTAGCGTGACGGGGAATGGGAATGCTAGCGTGACGGGGAATGGGAATGCTAGCGTGACGGGGAATGGGAATGCTAGCGTGACGGGGAATGGGAATGCTAGCGTGACGGGGAATGGGAATGCTAGCGTGACGGGGAATGGGAATGCTAGCGTGACGGGGAATGGGAATGCTAGCGTGACGGGGAATGTGAATGCTAGCGTGACGGGGAATGGGAATGCTAGCGTGACGGGGAATGGGAATGCTAGCGTGACGGGGAATGGGAATGCTAGCGTGACGGGGAATGGGAATGCTAGCGTGACGGGGAATGTGAATGCTAGCGTGACGGGGAATGGGAATGCTAGCGTGACGGGGAATGGGAATGCTAGCGTGACGGGGAATGGGAATGCTAGCGTGACGGGGAATGGGAATGCTAGCGTGACGGGGAATGTGAATGCTAGCGTGACGGGGAATGGGAATGCTAGCGTGACGGGGAATGGGAATGCTAGCGTGACGTGGAATGGGAATGCTAGCGTGACGGGGAATGGGAATGCTAGCGTGACGGGAATGTGAATGCTAGCGTGACGGGGAAATGTGAATGCTAGCGTGACGGGGGAATGGGAATGCTAGCGTGACGGGGAATGGGAATGCTAGCGTGACGGGGAATGGGAATGCTAGCGTGACGGGGAATGGGAATGCTAGCGTGACGGGGAATGGAATGCTAGCGTGACGGGGAATGTGAATGCTAGCGTGACGGGGAATGGGAATGCTAGCGTGACGGGGAATGTGAATGCTAGCGTGACGGGGAATGGGAATGCTAGCGTGACGGGGAATGGGAATGCTAGCGTGACGGGGATGGGAATGCTAGCGTGACGGGGAATGGGAATGCTAGCGTGACGGGGAATGGGAATGCTAGCGTGACGGGGAATGGGAATGCTAGCGTGACGGGGAATGGGAAATGCTAGCGTGACGGGGAATGGGAATGCTAGCGTGACGGGGAATGTGAATGCTAGCGTGACGGGAATGGGAATGCTAGCGTGACGGGGAATGGGAATGCTAGCGTGACGGGGAATGGAATGCTAGCGTGACGGGGAATGTGAATGCTAGCGTGACGGGGAATGGGAATGCTAGCGTGACGGGGAATGGGAATGCTAGCGTGACGGGGAATGGGAATGCTAGCGTGACGGGGAATGTGAATGCTAGCGTGACGGGGAATGGAATGCTAGCGTGACGGGGAATGGGAATGCTAGCGTGACGGGGAATGGGAATGCTAGCGTGACGGGGAATGGGAATGCTAGCGTGACGGGGAATGGGAATGCTAGCGTGACGGGGAATGGGAATGCTAGCGTGACGGGGAATGGGAATGCTAGCGTGACGGGGAATGTGAATGCTAGCGTGACGGGGAATGGGAATGCTAGCGTGACGGGGAATGGGAATGCTAGCGTGACGAATGGGAATGCTAGCGTGACGGGGAATGGGAATGCTAGCGTGACGGGGAATGGGAATGCTAGCGTGACGGGGAATGGGAATGCTAGCGTGACGGGGAATGGGAATGCTAGCGTGACGGGGAATGGGAATGCTAGCGTGACGGGGAATGGGAATGCTAGCGTGACGGGGAATGGGAATGCTAGCGTGACGGGGAATGGGAATGCTAGCGTGACGGGGAATGGGAATGCTAGCGTGACGGGGAATGTGAATGCTAGCGTGACGGGGAATGGGAATGCTAGCGTGACGGGGAATGTGAATGCTAGCGTGACGGGGAATGGGAATGCTAGCGTGACGGGGAATGTGAATGCTAGCGTGACGGGGAATGGGAATGCTAGCGTGACGGGGAATGGGAATGCTAGCGTGACGGGGAATGTGAATGCTAGCGTGACGGGGAATGGGAATGCTAGCGTGACGGGGAATGTGAATGCTAGCGTGACGGGGAATGGGAATGCTAGCGTGACGGGGAATGGGAATGCTAGCGTGACGGGGAATGGGAATGCTAGCGTGACGGGGAATGGGAATGCTAGCGTGACGGGGAATGGGAATGCTAGCGTGACGGGGAATGTGAATGCTAGCGTGACGGGGAATGGGAATGCTAGCGTGACGGGGAATGTGAATGCTAGCGTGACGGGGAATGTGAATGCTAGCGTGACGGGGAATGGGAATGCTAGCGTGACGGGGAATGGGAATGCTAGCGTGACGGGGAATGGGAATGCTAGCGTGACGGGGAATGTGAATGCTAGCGTGACGGGGAATGGGAATGCTAGCGTGACGGGGAATGTGAATGCTAGCGTGACGGGGAATGTGAATGCTAGCGTGACGGGGAATGGGAATGCTAGCGTGACGGGGAATGGGAATGCTAGCGTGACGGGGAATGTGAATGCTAGCGTGACGGGGAATGTGAATGCTAGCGTGACGGGGAATGGGAATGCTAGCGTGACGGGGAATGGAATGCTAGCGTGACGGGGAATGTGAATGCTAGCGTGACGGGGAATGGGAATGCTAGCGTGACGGGGAATGGGAATGCTAGCGTGACGGGGAATGGGAATGCTAGCGTGACGGGGAATGGGAATGCTAGCGTGACGGGGAATGGGAATGCTAGCGTGACGGGGAATGGGAATGCTAGCGTGACGGGGAATGGGAATGCTAGCGTGACGGGGAATGGGAATGCTAGCGTGACGGGGAATGGGAATGCTAGCGTGACGGGGAATGTGAATGCTAGCGTGACGGGGAATGGGAATGCTAGCGTGACGGGGAATGGGAATGCTAGCGTGACGGGGAATGGGAATGCTAGCGTGACGGGGAATGGGAATGCTAGCGTGACGGGGAATGTTAATGCTAGCGTGACGGGGAATGGGAATGCTAGCGTGACGGGGAATGGGAATGCTAGCGTGACGGGGAATGGGAATGCTAGCGTGACGGGGAATGGGAATGCTAGCGTGACGGGGAATGGGAATGCTAGCGTGACGGGGAATGTGAATGCTAGCGTGACGGGGAATGGGAATGCTAGCGTGACGGGGAATGGGAATGCTAGCGTGACGGGGAATGGGAATGCTAGCGTGACGGGGAATGGGAATGCTAGCGTGACGGGGAATGTGAATGCTAGCGTGACGGGGAATGGGAATGCTAGCGTGACGGGGAATGGGAATGCTAGCGTGACGGGGAATGGGAATGCTAGCGTGACGGGGAATGGGAATGCTAGCGTGACGGGGAATGGGAATGCTAGCGTGACGGGGAATGGGAATGCTAGCGTGACGGGGAATGTGAATGCTAGCGTGACGGGGAATGGGAATGCTAGCGTGACGGGGAATGTGAATGCTAGCGTGACGGGGAATGTGAATGCTAGCGTGACGGGGAATGGGAATGCTAGCGTGACGGGGAATGGGAATGCTAGCGTGACGGGGAATGTGAATGCTAGCGTGACGGGGAATGGGAATGCTAGCGTGACGGGGAATGTGAATGCTAGCGTGACGGGGAATGTGAATGCTAGCGTGACGGGGAATGGGAATGCTAGCGTGACGGGGAATGTGAATGCTAGCGTGACGGGGAATGGGAATGCTAGCGTGACGGGGAATGTGAATGCTAGCGTGACGGGGAATGTGAATGCTAGCGTGACGGGGAATGGGAATGCTAGCGTGACGGGGAATGTGAATGCTAGCGTGACGGGGAATGGGAATGCTAGCGTGACGGGGAATGGGAATGCTAGCGTGACGGGGAATGGGAATGCTAGCGTGACGGGGAATGGGAATGCTAGCGTGACGGGGAATGTGAATGCTAGCGTGACGGGGAATGGGAATGCTAGCGTGACGGGGAATGTGAATGCTAGCGTGACGGGGAATGGGAATGCTAGCGTGACGAGAATGTGAATGCTAGCGTGACGGGGAATGTGAATGCTAGCGTGACGGGGAATGGGAATGCTAGCGTGACGGGGAATGTGAATGCTAGCGTGACGGGAATGGGAATGCTAGCGTGACGGGGAATGTGAATGCTAGCGTGACGGGGAATGTGAATGCTAGCGTGACGGGGAATGTGAATGCTAGCGTGACGGGGAATGGGAATGCTAGCGTGACGGGGAATGGGAATGCTAGCGTGACGGGGAATGGGAATGCTAGCGTGACGGGGAATGGGAATGCTAGCGTGACGGGGAATGTGAATGCTAGCGTGACGGGGAATGGGAATGCTAGCGTGACGGGGAATGTGAATGCTAGCGTGACGGGGAATGGGAATGCTAGCGTGACGGGGAATGGGAATGCTAGCGTGACGGGGAATGGGAATGCTAGCGTGACGGGGAATGGGAATGCTAGCGTGACGGGGAATGGGAATGCTAGCGTGACGGGGAATGGGAATGCTAGCGTGACGGGGAATGGGAATGCTAGCGTGACGGGGAATGGGAATGCTAGCGTGACGGGGAATGTGAATGCTAGCGTGACGGGGAATGGGAATGCTAGCGTGACGGGGAATGTGAATGCTAGCGTGACGGGGAATGGGAATGCTAGCGTGACGGGGAATGGGAATGCTAGCGTGACGGGGAATGGGAATGCTAGCGTGACGGGGAATGGGAATGCTAGCGTGACGGGGAATGGGAATGCTAGCGTGACGGGGAATGGAATGCTAGCGTGACGGGGAATGGGAATGCTAGCGTGACGGGGAATGGGAATGCTAGCGTGACGGGGAATGGGAATGCTAGCGTGACGGGGAATGGGAATGCTAGCGTGACGGGGAATGGGAATGCTAGCGTGACGGGGAATGTGAATGCTAGCGTGACGGGGAATGGGAATGCTAGCGTGACGGGGAATGGGAATGCTAGCGTGACGGGGAATGGGAATGCTAGCGTGACGGGGAATGGGTATGCTAGCGTGACGGGGAATGTGAATGCTAGCGTGACGGGGAATGGGAATGCTAGCGTGACGGGGAATGGGAATGCTAGCGTGACGGGGAATGGGAATGCTAGCGTGACGGGGAATGGGAATGCTAGCGTGACGGGGAATGGGAATGCTAGCGTGACGGGGAATGGGAATGCTAGCGTGATGGGGAATGTGAATGCTAGCGTGACGGGGAATGGGAATGCTAGCGTGACGGGGAATGGGAATGCTAGCGTGACGGGGAATGGGAATGCTAGCGTGACGGGGAATGGGAATGCTAGCGTGACGGGGAATGGGAATGCTAGCGTGACGGGGAATGGGAATGCTAGCGTGACGGGGAATGTGAATGCTAGCGTGACGGGGAATGGGAATGCTAGCGTGACGGGGAATGGGAATGCTAGCGTGACGGGGAATGGGAATGCTAGCGTGACGGGGAATGGGAATGCTAGCGTGACGGGGAATGGGAATGCTAGCGTGACGGGGAATGGGAATGCTAGCGTGACGGGGAATGTGAATGCTAGCGTGACGGGGAATGGGAATGCTAGCGTGACGGGGAATGGGAATGCTAGCGTGACGGGGAATGGGAATGCTAGCGTGACGGGGAATGGGAATGCTAGCGTGACGGGGAATGGGAATGCTAGCGTGACGGGGAATGGGAATGCTAGCGTGCCGGGGAATGTGAATGCTAGCGTGACGGGGAATGGGAATGCTAGCGTGACGGGGAATGGGAATGCTAGCGTGACGGGGAATGGGAATGCTAGCGTGACGGGGAATGGGAATGCTAGCGTGACGGGGAATGTGAATGCTAGCGTGACGGGGAATGGGAATGCTAGCGTGACGGGGAATGGGAATGCTAGCGTGACGGGGAATGGGAATGCTAGCGTGACGGGGAATGTGAATGCTAGCGTGACGGGGAATGGGAATGCTAGCGTGACGGGGAATGTGAATGCTAGCGTGACGGGGAATGGGAATGCTAGCGTGACGGGGAATGGGAATGCTAGCGTGACGGGGAATGGGAATGCTAGCGTGACGGGGAATGGGAATGCTAGCGTGACGGGGAATGTGAATGCTAGCGTGACGGGGAATGGGAATGCTAGCGTGACGGGGAATGGGAATGCTAGCGTGACGGGGAATGTGAATGCTAGCGTGACGGGGAATGGGAATGCTAGCGTGACGGGGAATGTGAATGCTAGCGTGACGGGGAATGGGAATGCTAGCGTGACGGGGAATGTGAATGCTAGCGTGACGGGGAATGGGAATGCTAGCGTGACGGGGAATGGGAATGCTAGCGTGACGGGGAATGGGAATGCTAGCGTGACGGGGAATGGGAATGCTAGCGTGACGGGGAATGGGAATGCTAGCGTGACGGGGAATGGGAATGCTAGCGTGACGGGGAATGGGAATGCTAGCGTGACGGGGAATGGGAATGCTAGCGTGACGGGGAATGGGAATGCTAGCGTGACGGGGAATGTGAATGCTAGCGTGACGGGGAATGGGAATGCTAGCGTGACGGGGAATGGGAATGCTAGCGTGACGGGGAATGGGAATGCTAGCGTGACGGGGAATGGGAATGCTAGCGTGACGGGGAATGGGAATGCTAGCGTGACGGGGAATGTGAATGCTAGCGTGACGGGGAATGGGAATGCTAGCGTGACGGGGAATGGGAATGCTAGCGTGACGGGGAATGTGAATGCTAGCGTGACGGGGAATGGGAATGCTAGCGTGACGGGGAATGGGAATGCTAGCGTGACGGGGAATGGGAATGCTAGCGTGACGGGGAATGTGAATGCTAGCGTGACGGGGAATGGGAATGCTAGCGTGACGGGGAATGTGAATGCTAGCGTGACGGGGAATGGGAATGCTAGCGTGACGGGGAATGGGAATGCTAGCGTGACGGGGAATGGGAATGCTAGCGTGACGGGGAATGGGAATGCTAGCGTGACGGGGAATGGGAATGCTAGCGTGACGGGGAATGGGAATGCTAGCGTGACGGGGAATGGGAATGCTAGCGTGACGGGGAATGGGAATGCTAGCGTGACGGGGAATGGGAATGCTAGCGTGACGGGGAATGGGAATGCTAGCGTGACGGGGAATGGGAATGCTAGCGTGACGGGGAATGGGAATGCTAGCGTGACGGGGAATGGGAATGCTAGCGTGACGGGGAATGTGAATGCTAGCGTGACGGGGAATGGGAATGCTAGCGTGACGGGGAATGTGAATGCTAGCGTGACGGGGAATGGGAATGCTAGCGTGACGGGGAATGGGAATGCTAGCGTGACGGGGAATGGGAATGCTAGCGTGACGGGGAATGGGAATGCTAGCGTGACGGGGAATGGGAATGCTAGCGTGACGGGGAATGGGAATGCTAGCGTGACGGGGAATGGGAATGCTAGCGTGACGGGGAATGGGAATGCTAGCGTGACGGGGAATGTGAATGCTAGCGTGACGGGGAATGGGAATGCTAGCGTGACGGGGAATGTAAATGCTAGCGTGACGGGGAATGGGAATGCTAGCGTGACGGGGAATGTGAATGCTAGAGTGACGGGGAATGGGAATGCTAGCGTGACGGGGAATGGGAATGCTAGCGTGACGGGGAATGGGAATGCTAGCGTGACGGGGAATGTGAATGCTAGCGTGACGGGGAATGGGAATGCTAGCGTGACGGGGAATGGGAATGCTAGCGTGACGGGGAATGGGAATGCTAGCGTGACGGGGAATGGGAATGCTAGCGTGACGGGGAATGGGAATGCTAGCGTGACGGGGAATGGGAATGCTAGCGTGACGGGGAATGGGAATGCTAGCGTGACGGGGAATGGGAATGCTAGCGTGACGGGGAATGGGAATGCTAGCGTGACGGGGAATGGGAATGCTAGCGTGACGGGGAATGGGAATGCTAGCGTGACGGGGAATGTGAATGCTAGCGTGACGGGGAATGGGAATGCTAGCGTGACGGGGAATGGGAATGCTAGCGTGACGGGGAATGGGAATGCTAGCGTGACGGGGAATGGGAATGCTAGCGTGACGGGGAATGGGAATGCTAGCGTGACGGGGAATGTGAATGCTAGCGTGACGGGGAATGGGAATGCTAGCGTGACGGGGAATGGGAATGCTAGCGTGACGGGGAATGGGAATGCTAGCGTGACGGGGAATGTGAATGCTAGCGTGACGGGGAATGGGAATGCTAGCGTGACGGGGAATGGGAATGCTAGCGTGACGGGGAATGGGAATGCTAGCGTGACGGGGAATGGGAATGCTAGCGTGACGGGGAATGGGAATGCTAGCGTGACGGGGAATGGGAATGCTAGCGTGACGGGGAATGTGAATGCTAGCGTGACGGGGAATGGGAATGCTAGCGTGACGGGGAATGTGAATGCTAGCGTGACGGGGAATGGGAATGCTAGCGTGACGGGGAATGTGAATGCTAGCGTGACGGGGAATGGGAATGCTAGCGTGACGGGGAATGGGAATGCTAGCGTGACGGGGAATGGGAATGCTAGCGTGACGGGGAATGTGAATGCTAGCGGGACGGGGAATGGGAATGCTAGCGTGACGGGGAATGGGAATGCTAGCGTGACGGGGAATGGGAATGCTAGCGTGACGGGGAATGGGAATGCTAGCGTGACGGGGAATGGGAATGCTAGCGTGACGGGGAATGTGAATGCTAGCGTGACGGGGAATGGGAATGCTAGCGTGACGGGGAATGTGAATGCTAGCGTGACGGGGAATGGGAATGCTAGCGTGACGGGGAATGGGAATGCTAGCGTGACGGGGAATGGGAATGCTAGCGTGAAGGGGAATGGGAATGCTAGCGTGACGGGGAATGGGAATGCTAGCGTGACGGGGAATGGGAATGCTAGCGTGACGGGGAATGTGAATGCTAGCGTGACGGGGAATGGGAATGCTAGCGTGACGGGGAATGGGAATGCTAGCGTGACGGGGAATGGGAATGCTAGCGTGACGGGGAATGGGAATGCTAGCGTGACGGGGAATGGGAATGCTAGCGTGACGGGGAATGGGAATGCTAGCGTGACGGGGAATGTGAATGCTAGCGTGACGGGGAATGGGAATGCTAGCGTGACGGGGAATGTGAATGCTAGCGTGACGGGGAATGGGAATGCTAGCGTGACGGGGAATGGGAATGCTAGCGTGACGGGGAATGTGAATGCTAGCGTGACGGGGAATGGGAATGCTAGCGTGACGGGGAATGGGAATGCTAGCGTGACGGGGAATGTGAATGCTAGCGTGACGGGGAATGGGAATGCTAGCGTGACGGGGAATGGGAATGCTAGCGTGACGGGGAATGGGAATGCTAGCGTGACGGGGAATGGGAATGCTAGCGTGACGGGGAATGGGAATGCTAGCGTGACGGGGAATGGGAATGCTAGCGTGACGGGGAATGGGAATGCTAGCGTGACGGGGAATGGGAATGCTAGCGTGACGGGGAATGTGAATGCTAGCGTGACGGGGAATGGGAATGCTAGCGTGACGGGGAATGTGAATGCTAGCGTGACGGGGAATGGGAATGCTAGCGTGACGGGGAATGTGAATGCTAGCGTGACGGGGAATGGGAATGCTAGCGTGACGGGGAATGGGAATGCTAGCGTGACGGGGAATGGGAATGCTAGCGTGACGGGGAATGGGAATGCTAGCGTGACGGGGAATGTGAATGCTAGCGTGACGGGGAATGGGAATGCTAGCGTGACGGGGAATGTGAATGCTAGCGTGACGGGGAATGGGAATGCTAGCGTGACGGGGAATGGGAATGCTAGCGTGACGGGGAATGTGAATGCTAGCGTGACGGGGAATGGGAATGCTAGCGTGACGGGGAATGTGAATGCTAGCGTGACGGGGAATGGGAATGCTAGCGTGACGGGGAATGTGAATGCTAGCGTGACGGGGAATGGGAATGCTAGCGTGACGGGGAATGGGAATGCTAGCGTGACGGGGAATGGAATGCTAGCGTGACGGGGAATGGGAATGCTAGCGTGACGGGGAATGTGAATGCTAGCGTGACGGGGAATGGGAATGCTAGCGTGACGGGGAATGTGAATGCTAGCGTGACGGGGAATGGGAATGCTAGCGTGACGGGGAATGGGAATGCTAGCGTGACGGGGAATGTGAATGCTAGCGTGACGGGGAATGGGAATGCTAGCGTGACGGGGAATGGGAATGCTAGCGTGACGGGGAATGGGAATGCTAGCGTGACGGGGAATGGGAATGCTAGCGTGACGGGGAATGGGAATGCTAGCGTGACGGGGAATGGGAATGCTAGCGTGACGGGGATTGTGAATGCTAGCGTGACGGGGAATGGGAATGCTAGCGTGACGGGGAATGGGAATGCTAGCGTGACGGGGAATGGGAATGCTAGCGTGACGGGGAATGTGAATGCTAGCGTGACGGGGAATGGGAATGCTAGCGTGACGGGGAATGTGAATGCTAGCGTGACGGGGAATGTGAATGCTAGCGTGACGGGGAATGTGAATGCTAGCGTGACGGGGAATGTGAATGCTAGCGTGACGGGGAATGGGAATGCTAGCGTGACGGGGAATGGGAATGCTAGCGTGACGGGGAATGGGAATGCTAGCGTGACGGGGAATGTGAATGCTAGCGTGACGGGGAATGTGAATGCTAGCGTGACGGGGAATGTGAATGCTAGCGTGACGGGGAATGTGAATGCTAGCGTGACGGGGAATGGGAATGCTAGCGTGACGGGGAATGGGAATGCTAGCGTGACGGGGAATGGGAATGCTAGCGTGACGGGGAATGGGAATGCTAGCGTGACGGGGAATGGGAATGCTAGCGTGACGAAAGGGAGTGATCTTGGCTGGGATGGGGAGTGCTCCCGACGGGGAAGGCGAGTGCTTGCGTCGGGGAAGGGGAGTGCGCGCGTCGGGGAAGGGGAGTGCGCGCGTCGGGGAAGGGGGGAGCGCGCGTCAGGGAAGGGGAGTGCGCGAGAGGGGGAAGGGGAGTGCGCTTGTCGCGGAAGGGGAGTGCGCGCGTCGGGGAAGGGGAGTGCGCGCGTCAGGGAAGGGGAGTGCGCGAGAGGGGGAAGGGGAGGGCGCGCGTCGCGGAAGGGGAGTGCGCGCGTCGGGGAAGGGGAGTGCGCGCGTCGGGGGGGGGGGGGGTGATCGCTAGCGTGACGAATGGGAGTGCTCGCGAGAGGGAAGTCGGGAGTGCTAGCGACGTGCGTGTGGGAGAAAGAAGTAGCATGAGGAGGGTTTTCCTTCAGGCACGAATTCCGCTCGGCTGTGTGAGATTGCCCTTTTGCACGATAGACGTAGCGCATGAATCCCTGACGTGCTGTAAGAGCCCTAGACGACATTGCATAGTCCTCGTCTCTGCACGGTCCGAACATTGCGCTATACCATGATAAAATCGCCGAGCCACCGCACATGCGTATTGCGTAAGGTGTCGCCCTCGCTCCCGCGCGGACTCAGGAGTCCGTGACGTTTTTCCTCGCTGCCAAGCTGTCGCCTTGCAGGCTCTACGCCGCCCTCGTTGGCTTTTCCCTAATCCACTCAACGGACGTAGTGCGCGCCACTTCGGAGAACCCTGACAGAAAACGTCCACTACCTTGACCCTATGCCTATTGTGTGCATTATCATTGCCTGGAATTTTCTCAGTTGTGGCCTTCTAAGCAGACTAGGCTATTATCAAGCAGTGCGTTGGTGACTTGATTATCCAAGTCTCAAGTTTCTACCCCGGTGGTTTCAGGCTTCCTACCACAGTCCCCTGTGCGACACATTTGGGCTCTGTTTGGGTGCAGGCGATACAGACGCTACAGTAATTTTGGGGGGCGAGTGTTCGAGTATACGCAAGCGTGAACTTTCAGGGCACAACGCTGTCAACAGGGTTACACCAAAACAAGGGTTGGAAGGTTGAACCAAACTTGGCAAACTTGTGACCCCGGTTTTAAACACAAATATCATGCATCTGCACTCGTCATGTAGACTCGAGCGCACTTGTCATCACGACCGTAGGTGCGTGGTGGTATTCAGTCACTGGCTGTTCAAATGGCTGCTCTGACCCATCGTCCAACACTGGAAACGCGACATCCTCCGGGGGAAGTCATTTTTGTTCACTGCTACTACGCAAAAATTGCTGCTAGACTGGCATGGCACCATAATCCAAAGCTGGAAATTTGCAGTGTGGGCATCACCTAGCATGCACAATGGTTAAGGAAGGGTGGAGTGGGTTGTAGAGCGATTGCGAGAGGTTTGGAACGTTTTGGCCGAATCGGCGAGGAACTCGGGTGTGGAGCAGAAGGTAGAGGGAGCAAGGTGTGCATTAAAACGAGAAGATCGAGGGAGAGGGTGAGCAACTGCGATACAAAGGTGTGCGTTAAAACGAGCTCGTACATGTCACTCACACTTGGATCAACTACAGTTCATCTTAAACAGATCTAGGTGAATGAAGTTTCTCCCAACCACAGCTATGAATCAAAGTTCCCACGTTGTCATAACATCAGACAAAACCCCTCATTACTCTACCACCCCCTGCTTCTCCTTTCCGCCCCTGCTCGGTCTTCCCAGGGCGAGCAGAGGGGTCCCACCAGGAGGGATGAACCAGGGCACATTCAGCCCCTTATAATCACACCAACCAATACTGTACTCGCCCCTCTATCGGCCTTCCCTATCCCTGTTGTGGTTCATCCCCATACCTGGCAGCACGGCCCTCCCTCCCTTCCACCACCCTCACCGCCTCAATCGCCGGAGCCACTCTCGGCATAAAAGCACCCAAAGCTCCCCCATCCTCCCTTCTCCCTCATCCCCTCTCCCCCTTGCATCCCCTCCCCCTTCCCCAGGCATCCCCTCAGGCGTCACCCCAGGTGTCCCCCCATGCGTCTCCCCGGGCGTCCCCTCAGGCGTCCCACCAGGAGCCATGAACCAGGGCACCTCCAGCCCCTTATAGTCACGCCGCAGCGCCAGGAACTCGGACACTGATCGCGCCTCCACCGCCGCTGACGTGGCGTACCCTGATTGGCCAAACGCCCGAGCCAGAGCCAGACGAAACGGGCAGCGCAGAAAGAGCCATGTCCTGCCGGACGGTCAAAGCTGATTCCTCTAATGTTGCCGCTGCTGCTGCTGCTGCTGCTGCAGATGGTGCTGCTGCAGATGGTGCTGCTGCTGACGAAGATACCTTGTGAGGGGTGTGTGGGATACCAGTGATCCTTTCACAAACGAGAACCGAGGAGCCACATCCTCCCCATCTTCTTCCCCATTATCTGCCCCTGACCCTGCCTCTCCCTTCCTCACCGCTCCTCCTCTTCCTCCTCCCCCCACCCCAGCACCATCCAGCAGCATCCGATACTCCCCCGTCCACTCCCGCCCTTCTTCCAGCGCCATCAGCGCCTCAAACGGCGTCACCACCGGCGCGTAAAACGCCCTGCTGCCACCTCTGCTGCCACCGCTACTCTCGCTGCTGCCACCGCTGCTGCCACCGCTACTCTCGCTGCTGCCACTGCTTGCGCTACTGCCCTGACCCATCCCATCCAGCAGCACCCCCTTCACACACGCCACCAGCACATCACGTTCCGGCTCAACAGAGAATCCCTTTGTTCTACCAGTCAACAAAGGTTCCCTTTGTACCTCTACGTATAAGCCTCATCCACATCAACACTGTACTTGAGTAATTTCCTACTCGACTCAAGAGTCACCCCTTAGTAACTGCTCCACAGGTCCGAGCTGTCTTCGGTCTTCCACTGGCTCCCTTTGTACTTCAACATGTAAGCCTCTTCTTTATCAACACTGTACCCATCCACCAGCTCCCTATTCACACTGTGCATCTTCTCCCGCACGTTCTTCGGCCGCTTCTCCGCAAAGCAAGCGCATGGCACCCCGCTTCTCGCCTTCCTCACATGCACCATCGGAGTCTCTGGTAAAATCTTTCTCTGCTTCTCCCAGTAGAACGAGCGGCGTGAGATGCAGTACAGGGCGAGAGAGGGACAGAATTCACGTAGAGAAACAAGGGTTTGCTCCTCGCATGTGTGGGTGGGGAAGAAGATTGCTCGCAAGTTTGGAGCCAAGATAAACGGAGGTCTTTCTTCTTGCTGCTGCCCCTCCTGCTCCTCCTCCTCCTCCCCCTCCTCCTGCTGCTGCTGCAAAAGCTGCTGCTGCAAACGTTGCTGCTGCAAAATCTGCTGCTGCAAACGTTGCTGCTGCTGTAAAAGCTGCTGCGGCTGCAACTGCCGCTGCTGCTGCTGCCGTTGCCGCGGCCGCTGCCTCCGCCGCTGCTGCAGCAACAGCAGCTGCTGCTGCCGCTGCTGCTGCGGTTGCTGCTGCTGCTGCTGCTGCAGCCACTGCTGCTGCTGCAAAAGCCGCTGCTGTTCAGCTTGCTGCTGCACAATCTGCTGCTGCAGGTGCTTCCGCTGCTGCTGCCGCAGCTGCAGCAGAAACTCCTCCACTGTAACCTCCGTGCCAGAGGTACTCCGGCAGCATGTCTATTGGATCACTGGGGGTGGCGGCTGGAAGGAGAAACGGGTGATTGATATGGGTGGCATGGGTGACATGGGTGAGAAGGGAAGGGGATTGATGGGGTGGGAGGAGCCGGGTGGCAGCAGCAGGTAGAGGAAGGCTTTGTGCCAGAGGTGCTCCGGCAGCATGTCTATGGGATCACCTGAAGATGGCGTCTGGAAGGAGAGATGCGTGAGATGCGTGAGATGCGTGAGATAGGTGAGATGGATGAGATGGGTGGAACGGGGATTGATGGGAGAAAGCAAAAGGGGAATTATTTGGAATGGTGCTGTTTTTGTCGCTCGTTTCCTTCGCGGCTTTGACTTTAAGCCTTGAAAACACGTCTGGATGGCGAGAGCACTCTCAAAAGTTTTTGAAATGGAGCTGTTTTTGCGTTTGTTTTTGAGGCGCCTAAAAACGAGCGGTTTTCTCAGAGTTCTCCGTTCAAGCACCTCCGTTTAAGCTCGGAAAGTTCTCCGTTCGAGCAGCTCTCCTAATGCCCACCTCACCCACGCTAAAATGACTCCGTGATGCAAAGAATGAGAATGACGTAGCGGAGTTGCGAGTCTCTATATCTACTTTACGACAGGGAAAAACAGAGAGGGAACGACGGAAAAAGTGGTGCGAGATGGAACGAATAGAAATTAACGGTGATTGGAGCATGGACTGGATCCAAATGAGGAGGAAAACCACTGAATGAGGTGCGCGTATAGCTCGCGAAGAAGAAAAATCAGGAGGGAAATAGGACAGAGAGAACAGGAGGAGGTGGAGGGTAGAGGAACTAACTGACACGGAATGCCCAGGAGAGTTTACACAAACTGTCAAATGCGTTAAATGTTTGAAGTGTGAAGATGAGGTGAACAATGGGTTGCTGCGTCGCGAGCCCTTGCCTTCCGGGTCAGCATGGTTCTTCTGTCTCTTCTCCTCCCGTCGCTCGGCGCGCTCTCTCACTTCGCCAGTAGGCTGCAGCGCTGCCATGGAAAACGAAGTCTCCCGCTTCGCAAGTGGTAATCGTGTACTCCTTAAATAGAGGCTACCGTATGTATTCAACACAAGAATCATGCATTTGCACTCGTCACTTGAACTCTACCGCACCTGTCGCGGCTATGGTTCCTACCTAGCCGCCTAGTGTTGATGATGTCTGTGAACCAGGTCTGGCCTACTAATATGCAGCACTGACAATGCCCATTCGAAGCGGGTCACCTCACTTTCGTTCGTTTCGCATTTCACTTCGATTCGAAGAGGTTCATTTTCTGTTCCACAATGGTATGAAACGGTGAACCGTTGATGAAAATGACAAACTACGAGTCGCCCACGCAACTCAACAGTCAACAACTCCGCAACGCCCGCTTTTGGTCAGGCCTCGATAAACTCGCAAAACATCGCGGAATACTTGATGGCAATGGAAACGTATCTCACAGGTGCAAAACTTGTTTATTGTGTCTTCAGTAAAAGCATAACAAATTACAAGTTAGCAACAGAACCAATGAAGTTCCTCATAATGTTTTAGCACTACTGAAGGCTTTCTCAGCCCTAACAGCCTTCCCAACTGGTGGAGTCAAAACGCTCTGGTGCTCCTGCAGCAGCGCCTCTGCTCTCTGCTCCGCCCCGATGTTAATCAACGCCCTGTGCACCTGCATCACCATGCCCTCATCCAGATTCACACCCAGCTCTATCATGCTGCCGTACACCTGCAAGCATGAATAGATAAAGCACCTGGTTACATCACCAGTATTTTGCTCAGGCTTCACGCATGGCAACAACATATAGCCATACGTACCTGCATTGCATGCACCGACCGCACATCGCACAGGACAGAACATAGCAGAAACGCACAGCACCTGACAGAACCGCACATAACCGCACAAAACCGCTACAAACTGCACTGAACGGCACAGACGTACCACGAGCACCTTGAGGGGCCGTCCCTGCTGCTGCGTGTACAGGCTCGTCGCGCGTGCAAATGTGGTGCACATACCTACATGCACACGACCGCACAGAACCGCAAAGAACCGTACCTCGAGCACTTTGAGCGGCCGTCCCTGTTGCATGTACAGGCTCATCACTCGTGCAAACGTGGCACGCGGCACCGTGTCCAGATGGCGGCCCATTATTCGCTCCCACGTGCCGTCCAGCTCAGCGTGCCGCCCCGTGGCAGCCATGGCCTCCATCATCAAATCATACGTGCCAAACGTCCGCCCTTGCCCCCTCGCCAGCATCCACTTGCACACCTGCGCTTGGGGTTGGGGTTTATGGGGAAGAGGGAAATAGACGCAGCTCAGCGTGTCGCCCCGTGGCAGCCATGGCCTCCATCATGAGATCGTATGTGCCGAATGTTCTGCCCTGCCCTCTTGCCAGCATCCACTTGCACACCTGCGTTTAGGGTATGGGGTTGTGGGCGGGAGGTGTGGATGGGAGGTGCAAGGATCCCAGCTCAGCGTGTCGCCCCGTGGCAGCCATGGCCTCCATCATTAGGTCGTATGTGCCGAATGTTCTGCCCTGCCCTCTTGTCAGCATCCACTTGCACACCTGGGCTTCGGGTTTAGGGAGGGGGAATCTGAGCTGGAAGGCTGCTCATGCGTCCAGCGCCACTCCTCTCTCCCTGTTCCGAATAGCTTTGCCACACAGTATCCATCTGTGCTACTCTCTCTCCCCCTCACCTGCAGTATTCTCTTCCACTCGCCCCCCTGCTGCATGATTCTCAGAGCGCGTTTCACAGTAAGCAGGGTGAAGTCTAGCTGGAAGGCGGCCCATGCGTCGAGAGCCATTGCTCTCCTCTCCCTGCCTAATTTGCCTCCGACCTCTCCCCCTCACCTGCAGTACCCGCTTCCACCGGCCCTCTTGCTGCATGATTCTCTGCGCGCGTTTCACGGCCAGCAGAGGGAAGTCGAGCTGGAAGGCGGCCCATGCCCATGCGTCGAGAGCTCATTAGCAATGTTGCCATAGCATCTAACTATGTCACCCTCTCCCCCTCACCTGCAGTATTCGCTTCCACTGGCCCTCCTGCTGCATCATCCTAAGAGCTCGCTTCACAGCCAGCAGGGGGAAGTCGAGCTGGAAGGCCGCCCATGCGTCGAGAGCTCTGTACACGTCCTCCTTGCTGTCTGGCACGTCACGGATCTGACAATAAGGAGTACAGAAGGAAGGGAGTTGGATGGGGCGGTAATTGGTGTGAAAGGAAGATGGGAGTAACGAGTACGAACAAAAAGGACAGATTGCACGAATACGAGTGTGAAAAGCAGAGAGCTGTGAGTGGGGGAATAAGTGGGGGGAGAAGTGGGCGAGTGCGTGGATTGGTGGGAGGGAAAGTGCGGTGCGTGAGGGTGTGAATACATGACTGACTGACTGATCAAGTTGGTTGAACGAGATAGTGAGGGTGGGAGTGAGGGAGGGCATGTGTGCCCGTGCCGTGCATGCACACACACACTCACAGCAGCAATGAGAGCATTGGCGCGCCCCCCGATGTTCCGCGTGTCTTTCTTCTTCCATGAGCAGAACACACGCTGCCACGCGGGGAGAGGGAGGAAGGGATAGGGGAGAGGGATAAGGAGATCAGATAAAGGGGTGGTAGTGTTGGGCCGCCCCCCAATGTTCCGCGTGTTCTTTTTCTTGCATGAGCAGAACACACGCTGGCATGGGGGGAGAGGGAGGAGGAGGAGGGGGACGGGGTGGGAAGAGAGAGAATGAAGGGGATGAAGACGGGGGAAGGGTGGGAGGAGAGAAGGGGGAAAGGGAAAGGGGAAAAGGGCAAGGGGGAAGGGGGAAGCGGGAAGGGGGAAGGGGGAAAGGGGAAAGGGGAAGGAGTTGGGGAAGGGTTGGCCTGCCCCTCAAGCGTGTCCTTCCGCCAAGCAGGAGGAGCGGGGGAAAGGGTTTTTTCAAGAGAAAATGCTAGTCAGGTCAAATCTCGAGGTCACGTGAGCAGCAGCAAGCGGCTCGACTACCAGGACGCGACTCGTCGTACCAGCGGCTGTCGCGGCGGCGCGTTAGAGGACTCCCGTTGGCGGGGCGCCGCGAATCGCCCGTCTCTCGGAACGAGCGGGTTGCAGAGTTGGAGGCACGAGGACAGAGATGTGACTTTAGCGGGTGTGACTAATGCGCGCGATGTGGCCGCAGCAGAGGTGACGAAAGCGCGAGGTGTGACTCTAGCGGAAATGACGAAAGCACGCGACGTGGCTGGGAATCGAACAACCGCCCTCGATGCAGTAAGGCGGAGCATTGGCGACAATAGAGACGCGTGGGAGGATGGAATGAGATAGTAATGAGGCTGGGAGAGTGACCAGTAGAGGTGGCGAGTCGAGAATGGTCTAAGAACGGTGTAAGTCGTGATTAAAAGTCACCACGGAGCCGCGAAAAAGGGGCTCGTGAAAGGCGCGCTCAGGTCTTTCTACTAGAATTGACGACGACACGAGAGCTACGATCTAAAAAGGTTCACATGCCGCTAACGCCGTAGCTAAAGGAAGCGATGTAAACATAAGCTGGATGTGGAGGTGAGGGGTATCGATCCCCTTACCTATCGCATGCGAAGCGATCGCTCTACCATGTGAGCTACACCCCCATGTAAACTAAAAAACCGTAAATTTTATTGTTCATAGTTGTTTAATTGACAAGTGCCATAACTGGCCACATTCACAAAAGAACGGCTGACCGCGATGGAGGTGAGGGAGGCGTTCGAGATCCAGCAGACAGCAAGTTACATCGTGACACGTGGCTTCTCGCGCGTGTGCCTTCAGTTCCCCGACTCGCTCCTCCCGCACGCCGTCTCCGTCCACGACGCGTTAAGAGCCGAATGCGCCGCGCTTATCAACAGCCAGCATCACGCAGCTTGTAGTGGGGAAAATGAGACCAAAACGCTACCTGAGACTTCCCCTGAAACCACTCCTGAAATTTCTGTTGAAGCACTTCAAGATCAAGACTCCTTGAGATCGAGCGACCCGCCCGGGAGAAAACTGCACGGGTCTGGGTTTCCGGGTTTTACGGAGGGTCAAGGAGAGAAGCAGGCGGGAGATGCGGCGGATCCTCCGCGTCGGGACGTGCCGCATTTCTATGTGCTGGCTGACGCGGCGACCGCCACGTGCAGCAGCTGCTGCGTGGATGAGGTGTCGCCGTGCCACGTCAGCGCTGAATGTATCATCCACTACGGCCACGCGTGCATGTCGCGCCGCCCGGCGCGGTTCCCTGTGCGGTACGTGCTGCCACGTCAGCCCATCGACGTGGCGGCGTGTGCTGCGGCAATAAAAGCACACTTCAAGAGCAGCACCGGCGGCGGCAGCAGCAGCAGCACCACCACCACCAATAGCAACACCCCCGCAAGTACCGGCGCCGATAGCGGAGATTCCCCCCCGCGCGCGCCCCCCCGCGTGGTGCTGGTGCTGTTCGCGCTCGAGTTCGCGCACGCCGCGGACGAATTTGCGCTCGCTCTGGGGGAAAGCGGCGGAGCGGAAGCGGCGGAGGCAGAGAGGGAAGGGGCGGGGGAGGGGGAAGAAGTGCGGTACGTGGTGGCGCAGGTGCGCGAGCGGGAGGTGGAACCGGAGGAAGGGGGGAAGAGTGGCGGTGCTGACACGTGTCGCGCCGTGAGTGGCGGGTGCTGTAACGGCGGTGCCAGAGAGGAGACTGACAGAAGCGCGTGCTGCGGGGGAGCGACAGACAGGGGCACGTGCGGAAATATCTCTTGTTGTGGTGAAGATATTTCCTCCAATGCTGCTGCTGCTGCTGCTGCTGATGGTGGTACTGCAGCTTCAGTCGCTGCCAGTATCCATTCTTCTGCCGCCCAGTGTGCCGCCCAGTGTGCTGCCCCTGGCACTCTCTTCGAACACGGCGGCCTGCGGTGGGTGCTGCCGCCCATGTCGAGCATGGCTGCAGAAACTGCCAAAAGCAGCAACCCAATTAACCAATCGGGAGCAGAAGCACCATCAGCTGCAACAGCACCGGCGACAGTGGGGGTGACAGCGGTGGTGTGGGTGGGCAGCAGTGACGAATGCCCATCTCTCATCACTCTCGCCCTCGAGCACAACCAAACACCCATTCTCAGACTCGACCCCACCCACCTATCTCCTGCTGCTGCTGCTGCTACTATTGACAGCCGCACCACCGCCTGCAGCAGTAACACCAGAACTCTCACCACCAGCACCACCAGCGAGAGCCCTTCTCCTTCCTCTACCCCTGATTCCGCCCACACCGCCCCGCTCTTCCACCCGGTGGACCACTCCCGCCTGCTGCGCCGGCGCTACTTCCTCGTGGAGAAGACCAAAGACGCGTCAATCATCGGCATTGTAGTTATCTCCCAGTCTGCCGGCGCTGCTGCCACCTCCACCCGCGCTACCGTTGCTAGGCTTCGATCCGCAGCGGTGGCTGCAGGGAAGAAGGCGTATGTGATTGCGATCCGGAGGCGGATTACGCCGGAAAAGCTCGCGAATTTCCCCGAGTGTGACGTGCTGGTGCTCGTGGCGTGTGCGGAGGGCGTGCTGCTGGAGGGTATGGTGGAGGGGGCAAGTGGCAGCAGCGGTGGCAGCAGGGCGTTTTACGCGCCGGTGGTGACGCCGTTTGAGGCGATGATGGCTCTGGAAGAGGGGCGGGAGTGGACGGGGGAGTATCGGATGCTGCTGGATGGTGCTGGGGTGGGAGCGGTGAGGAAGGGAGAGGAAGGTGGGGAAGGTGGGGAGGATGCGGCTCCTCGGTTCTCGTTCGTGAAAGGATCACTGGTTTTCCCCGCCTCTCACAAAGTAACATCGCCAGCAGCACCATCAGCAGCAGCAGCATCGGATCAATCTTTGACCGTCCGGCAGGACATGGCTCTTTCTGCTTTGCCCGTTTCGACTGACTCCTTGGCCCTGGCTCGGGCGTCTGGCCAATCAGGGTACGCCACGTCAGCGGCAGTGGAGGCGCGATCAGGATCGGAGTTCCTGGCTCTGCGGCGTGACTATAAGGGGCTGGAGGTGCCCTGGTTCATGGCTCCTGGTGGGACGCCCGGGGAAGCGGGAGGGGATGCAAGAAGGAGAGGGCATGAGGGCGGAAGGGAGGATGGGGGAGCGGTGGGTGCTTTCATGCCGAGAGTGGCTCCGGCTATTGATGCTGTGAGGGTGGTGGAGGGGAGGGAGGGCCGTGCTGCCGGGTATGGGGATGAGCCGCAGCAGGGATAGGGAAGGATGGTTGCCAGTTGGTAGGAGGGGCGAGTGTTGGTTGGTGCTTGCCCTGGGAAGGCTGGGCAGGGTCGGGTGAAGGAGAAGCAGGGGGCGGGGGAGTAATGAAGAGTCTTGTTTGTTGTTATGAAAAAAGTGGGAACTTTTAGTCATACCTGCGGTTTGAAAAACGTAGTTAACCTGCAAATTTTCTACAACATAATGCGATTGATTTAGATACGTATGAGTGACATGACGTGTATAAGATTGTGGCGCTCTTCTCAACGCACACCCTTGTATCGAAATCGTTCAACCTCTCCCTCGATCTTGTCGCGTCAACTTCGCTCCATCCCTCCACTCCGCACCCCAGCTCCTTGTCAACTCGGGCAATCGCTCTCTAACCCACCTCACCCACCCTTGTCAACTATTGTCCACACTAGGTGACTTCCCACACAACACAAGATTCCAGATTTGCTCGTCGAGGCAGCAACTTTTGTGCAGTACAAAGGGAACGAAAATGACACCCCCCCCCCGAGCATGTCACATTCTCAGTGTTGACAATGGGACAGAGCAGCCATTTGAACAGCCAGCGACTGAATTCCAGGCACATATGGTCGTGATGGCAAGTGCGCTCGAGTCTAAATGACGAGTGGATCTTCATGATTTTTGTGATGAATACGTAGCGTCTATTTATGAATTGCGTGATTACCACTGGCGACGTGGGAGAGCGCGTATACTTCATTTTCCATGGCATCGCTGCGGCCTACTGGCGAACTGAGAGAGCGCGCCGAGCGACGGGAGAAGAAGAGACAGAAGAACAATGCTGACACGGAAGGCAAGGGCTGCTATTGTTTATCGACGCAGCATCCCACTTTTCACCTTCACATTCCGAACGAGAAGCACCTAAATTTCAACCTCCTGCTTAGATATATCTCAAATAAAGATTTGAGAGTTTCAGTGAACTCTTCCAGGCAATCCTTGACTTGACACTAGTTCCTCTCCCCTCCACCTCCTATTCTCCCCTCCCTCTGTTAATCTCCGCTCTTTTTTTTGCTTCCTCACGAGGTTTACGCGCACTGAGAAACAACTACCTAGCACCTCATTCAGTGCCAATCCCAGTTCAATGCCTAACCGTTTCACCCTGCACCATTTTTTACGTCGTTTCATCTTTCTCCTCCTCTCTGTCTCTTATACTGGGGAAAAATATCAGAAGATTAGATCGTCGGGTAGATAATCTCGCATCTCGAATTCGTCATTCTCATTCTTTGCACCATGGAGTCGTTTTAGTGAGGTGGGGTGGGTGGGGCCCTACGATAAGTGCTCGAACACACGTGCTTTAAAGGAGATGCACGGAGAACTCGGAAAAAAAAAAAAAAAAAAAAAAAACTCATTTATTAGGCGGCTCAATAATCTATTAAAAACAGTTCCATTCCACAGCCCTTCGCGAGTGCTTTTGCCATACATACCGTTTGCAAGGCTTGAAATCACAGCCGCTACGAAATCGAACAACGAATAAACTCATATTATTTCCCTCATCACCCATATCACCCATCTCACCCATCCCTCCTTCCAGCCGCCACCCCCAGTGATTACATAGACATGCTGCCGGCGAACCTCTGGCACAAAGTCTTTCTCTACCTGCTGCTTCCGCCAGGCTCCTCCCACCCTGAGACTCCCCTCGTCCGGGGCAGACAAACTACCCCATGGTATCTCTCTGCCACAGAGCAACCCACAGCGTGCAAAAACCTGCCCGTGAAATTTGCGGACCCTAATTGTTCAGCAGCCGGGCAGCACTGGAAGAACGCGAGGAGCTATGGCAGTGGGTGGGCGCTGCTGTGCTGTGCCATGGCCAGCAAGAGGCTCCTCTACCACGTGCTCTCCTTCTCCGTGAGTCATGCACTGCTCTGCTCTTCACGGCATTTGCGCTGCTCTGCGCTTGCTCTCCTTTACTTCGAGACTCATGCTCTTTTAAGTTCCACCATGCTTCCGGCGCCTCCATTCCTTCGCCCGTTCCTCCCTCTCTGCAGGCCCACCACCCCATCGCGCTGGTCTACAACGAGCTGCACCCGCAGTGGATCAAAAGCGTCACTTTCTTCCTGCGCTGGCGCCGCAGCCTCAGGTCCCTCGCGCTCACCTTCACGCACTTCAAGCAGCTCGACAAACTTCGCTCGCCGCTGAACCGGCCCTTCGCCTCCCTCACCTCGCTCACTCTCAAGCTGCGCAGCACTGTCGACAAAGCCTACCTGAATTCCGAGGACCCAGTGGACTGGAATTCCTGGACCCGCACCTTGGACTGCCCGGCTCTGCAGCGGCTGAAGCTCGGCCGGGGCAGGTGGAACCTGCAGCACGGCTGGGCTGAGGGGTTCAAGTCGCTGCGCTGTTTGACTCTCAAACACGTGGATTGGGAATTCGCGGATGTTAAGTATTTGGGCTCGGTCACACCGCGTCTGACGGAATTTACTCTCTATCATAGCTGGAATTTGGAGGACCCATCCCCAGGCCCCGGTGGCGGCGGCACGTTCCGTTTCGACTTATCGAAAGCTCAAACCGTCCGCTTTTACTTCCCCCAGGGCAGTCTCAAGCTCGTCCTCACCCTCTCTAGCTCGCTCAAGACCTTCTCAGCCATGGCAAAGAGGCTCGTGCTCTCGTGCAAGACCACCGAACCTCTCGCTCTCCACCACCTCTCGCTGTATGGCCAGCAGCGGCTTGTCATCTCCTCCCTCCGCCTCGCTTCCGTACGAGTGGCCTATCTCAACGGCCCTCCCAAAGACCACCACTCCCACGATGACCAGTACTCTTATAACCCCTACTCTTTCTACCCGGGCTCCTATGAATTTTCGTCTGAAATTTCACCTGAACTCTCTCCTGACAGGCAGAGCATGCCCCGCCACAGCTCTGCTGAGTTCTCCTGGGTTGAGTGGCTGCGAACAATAGCGCCAACAGTGGAGGTGCTTATAGTGAGGCATGGGGTGCCTGTAGAGGGGGTTGATGCGGAGTGGAGCAGCCTGCGCAGCCTTGGGATTGTCGTGGAGAGAGAGGAGCGGTCTGAGGTGGATTTGAAGGTTGACGAGCGTCGGGATGATGGTGAGAGGGAGGTTACAGTGGAGGAAATTCAGGAGCGCGATGGGAGGCTCTTGCAGCAGCAGAGGCAGCAGAAGCGGCAGCAGCAGCAGCAGGAGCAGCGTCTTTTGCAGCAGCGGATTTTGCAGCTGCAGCAGCAGCAACAGCAGTGGCAGCAGCAGCAGCAGCAGCAGCCGCAGCAGCTGCAGCGGCAGCAGAAGCCGCAGCGGCAGCGGCAGCAGCAGCAGCAGCAGCTTTTGCGGGAGCAGCAGGAACAGCAGCAGCAGCAGCAGCAGCAGCTTTTGCAGGTTTTGCAGCAGCAGCAGCAGCAGCAGCAGCAGGGGGAGGAGGAGGAGGAGGAGGGGGAGCAGGAGGAGCAGCAGCAAGCGGGAAGGCCTCCGTTTATCTTGGCTCCAAACCTGCGAGCAATCTTCTTCCCCACCCACACATGCGAGCAACAAACCCTCGCTTCCCTACGTGAATTCTGTCCCTCCCTCGCCCTGTACTGCATCTCACGTCGCTCGTTCTACTGGGAGAAGCAAAGAAAGGACTTGCCCGAGACCCCTGTGGTGCACGTGAGGAAGGCGAGAAGCGGGGTGCCATGTGCTTGCTTTGCGGAGAAGCGGCCGAAGAACGTGCGGGAGAAGATGCACAGTGTGAATAGAGAGCTGTTTGATGGGTACAGTGTTGATAAAGAAGAGGCTTATATGTGGAAGTACAAAGGGAGCCTGTGGAAGACCGAAGACAGCTCGGACCGCCTCTAGCATTCGTATTTGCAGACATGTCAACAGATGTATTTGATATGGTGAAGAAGGGAGTGGTGTGGAAGAATAATGCATGATAACTAACTACGCGGGACTACCGGGTGCTGTCACCGCTCTCCGGTCCGTTACGGTAGCCGCGGGGAAGAAGGCGTACGTGATTGCGATCAGGTGGCGGATCACGCCCGAGAAGCTTGCAAATTTCCCCGAGTGTGACGTGCTGGTACTGGTGGCGTGTGCGGAGGGGGTGCTGCTGGATGGGATGGGCCAGGGCAGCAGTGGCAGCAGTGGTGGTGGGAGTGGTGTAGCAGCGGTGGTAGCAGCGGTGGTAGCAACGGTGGTAGCAGCGGTGGTAGCAGCGGTGGTAGCAGCGGTGGTAGCAGCGGTGGTAGCAGCGGTGGTAGCAGCGGTGGTAGCAGCGGTGGTAGCAGCGGTGGTAGCAGCGGTGGTAGCAGCGGTGGTAGCAGCGGTGGTAGCAGCGGTGGTAGCAGCGGTGGTAGCAGCGGTGGTAGCAGGGCGTTTTCGCTGGTTTCCCCCGCCGTTCACAAGGTATCGTCACTGTGAAAGGATCGCGGGTCGGGGTTCCTGGCACTGCGGTGTGACTATAAGGGGCTGCAGGTGCCCTGGTTCATGGCGCCTGGTGCCTGGTGAGACTCCTGCGGAAGGGCGAACAGGGGGGGGTGAAGGAGAAGCAGGGCAGGGTAAGGTCTTGAGTACACAGGGAATGGGTAACAGGGTTGAGAAAGAGAGGGGGGGGGAGGGAGGGCCGTGTTGATGGGTATGTGAATGAACTGCAGCAGTGATAGGGAAGGATGATTGGAGGGGCGAGTGTTGGAGCGTGTGACAATGTGACTATAATGGGATGAAGGTGGCTTGGTTCTTGGTGCCTGGTGTGGGGGTTGAAGGGCAATCAGGGAGGAGAGGGGGGGAGATGGGAGCGGAGCACTCAGGGAATGGCTAATGGGGATGAGGGATGAAGATTGGTGGTGAAGCAGTGGGTTTTTTTATGCTGAAAGTGGCTCTAGCGCTGTGCGATTGAGGTGGTGAGGGTGGTGGAGGAGAGGGAGGGCCGTGCAGCAGGGTATGTCCAGTAGTGCTAGAACATTATGAGGAACCTCATTGGTTGCATTGCTAACTTTGTTGGAGTATATTATGATTGTACTGTAGACACAATACCGGTATAGATTTTCGCGTTGTGGGATACGTTCAAGTATTTCGCGGAGTATTTCGCGAAGACTTGCACAGCGTACTGAGACGCTGCGCAAAAGTGGGCATTGCAGAGTTGACCGTTGAGTTGTGTGGGCGACTCGTTCATTTTTCCAAGTGGTTCACCGTTTCAGACCATTGCGCACCAGAATGAACCCCTTCAAAGGGTATGTCAGTGTCAAATGAATGAAGGTGGGGTGACCTCAGACCTCTTCATATGGGCGCGTCCCATCCCATTTTCAGTGTTGGACAATGGGCCAGAGCCATTGATTAGCCGCATACATAGGCACCATAGTCGCGACAAGTGCGCTCGAGTTCAAGTGACGACTGCAAATGCATGGTTCTTTCGTTGAGTACATAGCACCTTTTTTAATAAGTACATGATTACCACAAGCGAAGCGGGAGCTTAAGAAACTTAATTTTCCATGGCAGCGCTACAGCCTACTGGCGAACTGAGAGAGCGCGCCGAGCGACGGGAGGAGAAGAGACAGAAGAACAATGCTGACTCAGAAAGCAAGGGCTCACGACGCAGAAACCCATCGTTCACCTCATCTTCACGCTTTAAACAAAAAGCACATGGTTTTCACCTCCCTGCTTTGATAACTTATCTAAAAAAACTTTTGACAGTTTGTGTAAACTCTCCTGGGCATTCCGTGTCAGTTAGTTCCTCTACCCTCCATCTCCTTCTGTTCTCTCCGTCCTATTTTCCTCCTGCTTCTTCTTCCTTGCGAGCTATACGAGCACTGCGAAACAATCAGCTCGCACCTCATTCAGTGGTTTTCCTTCTCATTTGGATCCAGTCCATGCTCCACTCACCGTTAATTCCTATCCGTTCCATCTCGCACCACTTTTTCCGTCGTTTTGTGTCTGTTTTCTCTGTCACTCGTACTGGAAAAACTCACAGAAAGTTAGATCGTAGAGTAGAGTATAGAAACTCGCAACTCCGCTACGTCATTCTCATTCTTTGCATCATGGAGTCATTTTAGCGTTGGTGAGGTGGGCTTTAGGAGAGCTTCTCAAACGGAGAACTTTCCGAGCTTGAACGGAGGTGCTCGAACGGAGAACTCAGAGAAAACCGCTCGTTTTTAGGCGGCTCAAAAACAAACTCAAAAACAGCTCCATTTCAAAAGCTTTTGGAGTGCTCTTGCTGTCCAGACGTGTTTTCAAGGCTTGAAACCACAGCCACGAAGGAAACGAGCGACAAAAACAGCACCCTTCCAAATATTTCCCCTTTTGCTTTCTCTCATCAATCCCCTTCCCACCCATCTCATCCATATCACCCATATCACGCATCTCACCCATCCCTCCTTCCAGCCGCCACCCCCAGTGATCCCATAGACATACTGCCGGAGTACCTCTGGCACAAAGCCTTCCTCTACCTGCTGCTGCCGCCCGGCTCCCCCCACCCCATCAATCCCCTTCCCTTCTCACCCATGCCACCTATAGCAATCACCCGTTTCTCCTTCCAGCCGCCACCCCCAGTGATCCAATAGACATGCTCCAAGAGTACCTCTGGCACAAAGTTTTCCGCTACCTGCTGCTGCCGCTCAGCTCCTCCCACCCCATCAACCCCCTTCGTTTCTCACCCATGTCACCCATGCCACCCATATCAATCACCCGTTTCTCCTTCCAGCCGCCACCCCCAGTGATACAATAGACATACTGCCGGAGTACCTCTGGCACAAAGTTTTCCGCTACCTGCTGCTGCCGCCCGGCTCCTCCCACCCTGAGACTCCCCTTGTCCAGGGCAGACAAATTACTCCATGGTATCTCGCCGCCAAAGAGCAGCCCACAGCGCGCAAAGACCTGCCCGTGAAATTTGCGGACCCTTATTTCACGCCAGCCGGGCAGCACTGGAAGAACGCGAGGAGCTATGGCAGTGGGTGGGCGCTGCTGTGCTGCGCCATGGCCAGCAAGAGGCTCCTCTCGCTCGTCCTCTCCTTCTCTGTGAGTTGTGCTCTGCTATGCGCTCTCTGCTCTGCACTTGCTCTCCTTGGCTTCGAGACCCGCACGCTTTTTAAGTTCCACCATGCTTCGGATATAAGATTCTTAGAACAGGTGCTGATTGGTCATAAAGCGGATCCCACAACATCGTATTTGACAACTCCAATCCAAATCCATTCCATCACGTCCCTTACTCCCATTCCAGACGTATCACCTTCTCTCCTCCAACCCTCTCCGTCCCTCTCCGCTCCGCAGTGTCAAATGTTATATCTACTATATATGTTTAGGCTGTAGTGGGGTAGCCAATATGGTGTACCGCCCACTTTAGGGTTTCATATTTGTACCCAACTCTTTCATAGTTCAATCATCCCTGCTGCTTGATTCTGACATGGTTTCAGAGCACTAGGTCCGTAGGACCGTTTTTTTTTTCGGGCCCACCTACCGTTGCGGTTACCGCGCTACCCCACGTGTTGTCCTGTGCCTGCCTGCCTTGCCTCGTGACGTGCTGCGCTGCGCGCGCCGTCCTGCAGCCCTCGTGCTGCCTCCTGCTGCCCTAGGTCAGAGCGCCGCCCCTGCAGGCTAGTAAGGCTCCCGAGCCGCCCCTGCAGGCCCGTCAGGCCCCCGAGCCGCCTCTGCAGGCTCGTCAGGCCCCTGAGCCGCCCCTGCAGGCCCGTCAGGCCCCTGAGCAGCCCCTGCAGGCCCGTCCGCCCCCCCCCGAGCCGCCCCTGCAGGCCCGTCAGGCCCGCGAGCCGCCTCTGCAGGCCCGTCAGGCCGGCGCGCTGCCCCTGCAGGCCCGTCAGGCCGGCGCGCTGCCCCTGCAGGCCCTTTGCCGCCCGCGCACGGCCTCTGCCTGACTGCGCGCCGCCCCTGCAAGCCCTCGCCGCCCGCGCGCAGCCTCTGCCCGACCGCGCGCCGCCCCTCCAGGCCCTCGCCGCCCGCGCGCGGCCTCTGCCCGACCGTGAGCCGCCCCTGCAGGCCCTCGCCGCCCGCGCGCAGCCTCTGCGCGACCGCGCGCCGCCCCTGCAGGCTCTCGCCGCCCGCGCGCGGCCTCTGCCCGACCGTCTGCCGCCCCTGCGGGCCCTCGCCGCCAGCTCGCAGCCGCTGCCCGACCGCGCGCCGCCCCTGCAGGCCATTGCTGCCCGCGCGCAGCCTCTCCAGGCCCGTCAGGCCCGTCAGGCCGCGGTCGCGGCCCGCCCTGCCTCTGCCGCGGCTGGACCCTGCTGCTGACGCGGCCCCGCCGGCCCTGCAGCTGACGCGGCCGCGCCCTGCCGTCGACGCGGCCCAGCCCGGACGCCGACGCGGCCCCGCCAGCCCTGCAGTTGCCGCGGCCCCCGACCTGCCACTGGCGCGACCCGGCCCTGCAGCTGCAGCGGCCGCGCCCTGCCGCTGACGCGGCCCCGACTGGACGCTGATGCGGCCCTGACCTGCTGCTGGCGCGACCCCGCCCTACAGCTGCCGCGGCCCTACTCTGCGGCCGCTGTTGCGGCCCCGCCGAGCGCCGGCCCTGCCTGCCACTGGTGAGCACCTACCTTGTTCATGCGCTGCCGCCTGCCTGCCTGCCTGCCGGCCTGCCTGCCTGCCTGCCGCGCCTGCTACTGCTGCTACTGCTGTTACTGCTGCTATTGCTACTACTACTGCTACTGCTGCTACTGGCGGTGGCCAGATGCAGCTCCAGCGACGTCCGCGCGAGTCTCGCACGCCCCAGCAGCTTAGTGAGTGGTACGCTAGTTGGGGTTGTCGCGGTAGCCGTCGTAGCTGTCGCCCTGGAGCTGGTCAGTTGGGAGAGTCTGGCAGTGGCCTGCTGCAGCTGCAGCGGCGTCCACGCGAGACACTTACGTCCCAGCAGCTTCACGAGTGGTACGCTCAGAGTAGAGGGTTTCTGAGTACCGTTCGCTGCCCGTACGTCATTCGCACTGGTGCTCGGAATGGTCAGGCTTGCGGGACGCTCAGTCACACACAGTCTCGCTGCTTCGCCCGTCTGAGCGATGCCTGGCGTACCGAGTTTGGCGACGAGGCTGAGCTCCCCGACTGGGTGGAGCTGCTTGGGCAGAGGGTAGATATCTTTGCTCTTGACTATGATGCTATTCTCACTGCCATGTATGCATTGCCTACTAGTGCTGACCGTGCCTGTTACCTGTGCGTACCGCCTGACCCAGGTATAGAGCCTGCTGCTCTAGGTGCTGGTGAGGCTGCTGCTCTAGGGGCTAGTGTGTCTCCTGCTCTAGGTACGGGTGAGACAGCTGCTCCAGGTGCTGGTGAGTCTGCTCTCTCTGGTACTGCGCCTGCTCAGGCCTTGTACACCTTCACACTTGACTCTGGTGCTTCTCGCTCCTTCTTTCGCGACAGCACCACCCTCACGCCGCTCAGTCGGCCGGTTCCAGTCTCTCTGGCAGACCCCTCTGGGGGTCCAGTCCGTGCGACCTCTTCCACTGTCCTCCCTTGTCCTGCTGTCCCGTCCGGCACACTGTCGGGTCTTCACCTCCCCTCGTTCTCTACGAACTTGGTGGCGGGTTCTGCGCTCCAGGACGCGGGTGTTCACCAGTTCACCCCTGCCTACGAGCGTGTGACACACTGCACGTGTGCTCAGACGAGTCGTCACCTGGCTACCTTCACTCGGCAGCTGGGGTCGGGCCTGTACACACTGACCACTGAGTCACCTCAGGTAGCTGCTTCTGCGTCTGCGTCAGGTCAGTTGTCGGCCCCCTGCTCGTGTCGCGCCTTGTCGCACCAGACCCTCCTTTGGCACCACCGCCTTGGTCACCCCTCAGTGCAGCGCCTTCGCAGCATGCACCGCCGTGTCCTTGTCTCTGGTCTTCCCAGGGTTCTCCCTCCCCTCCCACCCTCGCCTGCTCCTCCCTGTCTTCCCTGTGTCGAGGGGCGGCAGCGCGCCGCTCCTCACTCCTCCTCGTTCCCTCCCACAGAGGCTCCCCTGCAGACTCTCCACCTGGACGTGTGGGGCCCAGCCCGCGTCCGTGGACAGGGCCACGAGCGGTACTTCCTGCTGGTCGTCGACGACTACACGCGTTACACCACGGTCTTCCCCTTGCGCACCAAGGGTGAGGTCCCTGATGTTTTGATCCCCTGGATCCGCGCTGCTCGTCTCCAGCTCCGCGAGCGGTTCGGGACGGAGTTTCCCGTCCTGCGTCTGCACTCTGACAGAGGTGGTGAGTTTTCCTCCGACCTCTTGGCAGCCTTCTGTGAGGAGCACGGCATCACCCAGTCGTTCACGCTTCCGGCCTCTCCGCAGCAGAATGGGGATGCTGAGCGCCGCATTGGCTTAGTCATGGAGGTCGCTCGTACCTCCATGATCCATGCGGCTGCCCCCCATTTTCTGTGGCCGTTTGCGGTCCGGTACGCCGCGCATCAGCTCAACCTCTGGCCCCGTGTCTCCTTGCCGGAGACCTCGCCCACACTGCTGTGGACGGGAAAGGTTGGCGATGCGTCGCGTTTCCGGGTCTCGGGTGCTCGTGCCTTTGTCCGCGATACCACCGTGGACAAGCTCTCCGCCCGCGCTGTTCCCTGTGTCTTCCTTGGCTTTGTCCCTGACGCGCCTGGTTGGCAGTTTTACCACCCCACCTCGCGCCGTGTCTTCCCCTCCCAGGACGTCACGTTCGACGAGTCGGTTCCCTTTTACCGTCTCTTCCCCTACCGCGCTGCCCCTCTCCCCCCCCCGCCGTTCTTCCTCGCTCCAGGTGCTCCCCAGGTAGACCCCCTCCCCACTCCCGGTCTTGCTCCTTCAGGTGTGTCTCGGGTAGACCCTCCTCCCTTGACTGCGCCGGTTGAGGTCACTGGTGACTCAGGTCCTGCTGAGGGTGGTCCTGCTCGGGGTACTGCTTCTGGGGGTGCTGAGCCTGGGGGTGCGGAGCCTGGGGGTGCTGAGCCTGGGGGTGCGGAGCCTGGGGGTGCTGAGCCTGGGGGTGCGGAGCCTGGGGGTGCGGAGCCTGGAGGTGCTGAGCCTGGACGTGAGGAGTCTGGGAGTGCTGAGCCTGGGGGTACTGAGTCTGGGGGTGCTGCACCTGGGGGCGCTGAGGCGTCTGGTGAGCAGTCTCCCTGGGGCGGCCGTCTCCGCAGTCGCTCTGCTGGTTCCTCGCTGCTGCACTCTCGTCGTCGACTCCCTCTCTCCCCACAGCAGCTGCGTGAGTGGTACGCTAGCCGTCTGTGTTGTGCTGCTGGAGCTAGGGGCCCTACTGTGGGAGGCGCTGGTGCTGGTGTCTCTACTACTGGAGTTGTTTCTGCTGGAGGTTCTGGAGCTGCTGCGGGTGCTGGAGCTGGAGGTTCTGGAGCTGCTGCGGGTGCTGGCACTGGAGGTTCTGGAGCTGCTGCGGGTGCTGGCACTGGAGGTTCTGGAGCTGCTGCGGGTGCTGGCGCTGAGGGTTCTGAGTCTGCTGTTGCGCGGTCTCCTTGGAGTAGCCGCCTTCGTCCGCGTGTGCCTCTCACCTCACAGCAGTTGCACGACTGGTACGGTCGCCGTCAGGGTCGCGCTTCTGGAGCTCGGGGCTCTACCGCTGGAGGTACGTCTGTTGGCGTCACTGGAGCTGGGAGTGGTGCTGGTCCCCGAGGTGCTCGTACTGGAGGTACTGGAGCTGCTGGGGCTGGAGGTGCTGCGGCTGAGGGTACTACTGCTGGAGACCCTGGGTCTGGGGGTGCTGCTACTGGAGACACTGCGACTGGAGACCCTGGGACTGGAGGTGCCGGTTCTGGGGGTGCTGCTGCTGGTGGAGCTGGTCTTGGACGAGCTGGCGCTGAGGGTTCTGGAGCTGCTGGAGGTGCTGGAGCTGCTGGTGCTGGTGGCGCTGCTCAGCCGCGCCTGTTCTTCGCTCCACCGCCTCCGTCGTCTCAGCCACCGTCTGACTCTGTACCTCGCCAGGTTCTTAGTCTCCCTTCGTCTACTGGTCTTCCGTTACAGCCTGGCTCACCGCTGCCTGCTCCTTCTCCTTACACTGAGCAGTCAGGGGGTCTTAATGAGCGTCGTGAGCCTGCGTCGCGTCCTGTCTCGCCTGTCCGTTCTGGTCGTCCTGGTCGTCGCGTTCCTCGTTCGCGTCAGCCGGCTGTCACCGGCACCCACCTCGTAGTCCGTCGTCCTTCCTCTCCTCCGCAGCGTGTTCTCCTGCCGTCCCCTCCTGCGTCTTCTCTGCCTACCGTTCCTGAGCCTGAGTCTGACTGCACCCGTGCTGCTCACCCTACTGTCACGCGTCTGCTAGCCACAGTTGTCACTGACCCGTCGTTTGAGTCTGCTGCTGCGTCTGCCTTAGTCGCTGAGCTTGTTGACTTTGCTGCTGCCTGTCGTCTAGACTACGCCGCTAGTCTTGTTGCTGACTCTGAGTCTGTCTGTCCTCCGTCCGTCGGGGGTGAGTGTGCTCTTGGCACGGACGTCCTTGAGGACAGGAAGGAGGACCTTGAGTGTCTTGCAGCCGCTGCGCCTCATCTCGTGTCCATGCTGCTTGCCCCTGAGGGAGACCCGGATGCACCAGACATCCCGACCCCGCGCTCTTACGCTGAGGCGATCGCGGGTGAGTACTCCTCTCAGTGGCAGACAGCCATGGACGCAGAGATGGCATCCTGGAAGTCCACAGGCACCTACGTTGATGAGGTTCCCCTTCCTGGGGCGAACATCGTCAGTGGCATGTGGGTTTTCAGGGTGAAGCGGCCGCCAGGTTCTCCGCCTGTCTTCAAGGCTCGTTACGTTGCTCGAGGTTTCAGTCAGCGAGAGGGAGTAGACTTCTTTCAGACCTTCTCCCCCACCCCGAAGATGACCACTCTTCGGTTACTGCTGCACGTTGCCGCTCAGCGTGACTACGAGCTTCACTCTCTTGACTTCAGCACAGCTTTCTTACAGGGCAGCCTGCACGAGGAGATCTGGCTGCGCCGCCCTCCTGGCTTCACTGGGTCGCTCCCTCCTGGTACCCAGTGGAGCCTCCGGCGGCCGGTCTACGGTCTCCGCCAGGCGCCACGTGAGTGGCACGACACACTGAGGACTACACTTGCGGCTCTTGGGTTTGCTCCGTCGACTACTGACCCGTCGCTGTTTCTGCGCACCGACACGTCGCTGCCGCCGTTCTACATCCTCGTGTACGTCGACGACTTGGTCTTTGCCACTGCTGACACTGAGGCTCTCGCCTTGGTGAAGTCGGAGCTGCAGAAGAGACACACGTGCACAGACTTGGGTGAACTGCGCAGCTACCTTGGCTTGCAGATCACCCGGGACAGAGCACGCCGCACCATCACACTAACTCAGTCACACATGGTGCAGCAGGTCCTTCAGCGCTTCGGCTTCACCTGGTCCTCGCCACAGCACACTCCTCTGGCTACAGGCCACTCGCTCTCAGCTCCACCTTCGGACGAGTCCGTAGAGCCGAGTGGCCCGTACCCAGAGCTAGTGGGCTGCCTCATGTACCTGATGACCTGCACTCGACCTGACCTTGCGTACCCTCTTGGCCTTCTGGCTCGCTACGTGGCTCCTGGTCGGCACCGAAAGGTGCACATGGATGCTGCGAAGAGGGTACTGCGCTACTTGTGCGGTACATCGGGCATGGGGCTTGTGCTTGGAGGGCGGAGCGCAGTTGTCCTCACTTGGCACTCAGACGCTTCTTGGGTTGACGACCAGGCTACGCAGCGGTCGTCACAGGGTTACACCTTCAGCCTTGGCTCTGGTTCAGTTTCTTGGCGTTCTACACGCTCGTCTTCTGTTCACAGCTCCAGTTGTGAGGCTGAGATCTACGCCACAGCCATGGCTGCACAGGAGTTACGCTGGCTCACCTACCTGCTGACCGACTTGGGAGAGCGGCCTCGTTCTCCTCCAGTGCTGTACGTCGACAACAAGGCCGCCATTGCCTTGTGTCAGGAGCACAGACTGGAGCACAGAACGAAGCACATTGCTCTCCGTTACTTCCTGGCTCGAGAGTTGCAGCAGCGTGGTCAGCTTCGCCTTGCTCACGTGGCCACTTGGGCCAACACTGCTGATATATTTACCAAGGCACTTCCGTCTGGTGATCATCAGCGTTTCTGCACTTTGTTAGGCCTTGTGCCCACTTTGCCTCACTTGCTGTAGACTTTGCTTGTACTGTGATCTATATATATATACCTGCATGCCTGTTCTGATAGGTAGAGATCACTGTGCTGTTGTTGTTGCATATATACCTCTGCATGTGAACTGGCCTTGTGGCCCTTTGCTTGTGCTCAGTGTGTGTGTTGACGTTGTGATCCACCCTGAGCTTGCTTTGCTTCTCTTGACTGGTCATGTGACCCCTTGCTCTCCCCCACTTTGCCTATGGGGGTGTGTCAAATGTTATATCTGCTATATATGTTAAGGCTGTAGTGGGGTAGCCAATATGGGGTACAGCCCACTTTAGGGTTTCATATTTGTACCCAACTCTTTCATAGTTCAATCATCCCTGCTGCTTGATTCTGACACGCAAACCCACCACCCCATCGCACTGATTACATCGAGGTGCACCCTAGTGGATCAAAATCGTCGCACTATTTAAATCACGCTTCGATCTCAAATTCCTAGAGCGGGTTAGTAGTCCTCAAACCAACCTTCTGGTGCCTCCGTTCCTTCGCCCTTGACTCTCTCTACAGGCCGACCACCCCGTCGCACTGGTATTCAACGAGCTGCACCCGCAGTGGATCAAGAGCGTCGAATCCTTCCTTCGCCAACACCGCCTCAGGTCCCTCGCCCTCACCTTCACGGACAAGGACCAGCTCAGATACCTTGACTCGCCACTCAAGGAGCACCTCAGGTACCTTGATCCGCCACTCCGCCGGCGATGGGAAAACAACTCGTGCTCTCGTGCAAGAGCGCGGAACCTCTCGCTCTCCACCACCTCTTGTTGTACGGCCAGCAGCGGCTTGTCATTTCCTCCCTCCACCTCGCTTCCGTGCGAGTTGCCTATCTCAACGGCCCTCCCAAAGACGTGCACCCACGCAATGACAAATTCTCTTCCTACCTGGACTTTCCTGAATTGTCCCTTCAGTTTTTACCTGAACTTTCGCCTGACAAGGAGAGCGTACACAACTCTGCTGCATTCTCCTAGGCTGAATGGCTGCGCACCATAGCGCCAACAGTGGAGGTGCTTATAGTGAGGCATGGGGTCCCTGTAGAGGGGGTTGATGCGGAGTGGCTCTGCCTGCGCAGCCTTGGGATTGTCGTGGAGAGAGAGGAGCTGTTTGAGGTGGATTTGAAGGTTGATAAGCGGCGGGATGATGGTGAGAAGGAGGTTCCAGTGGAGGAGTTTCTACTGCAGCAGCGGCAGCAGTAGCGGGAAAACTTGCAGCAGCAGATTTTAAAGCAGCAAGCTTTACAGCAGCGGCTTTTGTAGCAGCAGCGGCAGCAGCAGCGGCCGCGGCAGCAGCGGCCGCGGCAGCGGCAGCGGCAGCAGCGGCAGTTGCAGCCGCAACAGGTTTTACAACAGCAGCAACGTTTGCAGCAGTTGATTTTGCACCAGCAACGTTTGCAGCAGCAGCTTTTGCAGCAGCAGCAGCAGCAGCAGCAGCAGCAGCAGCAGCAGCAGCAGGAGGACGGGGGTGAGGACGAGCAGGAGGGGCAGCAACAAGAAGAAAGACCTCCGTTTATCTTGGCTCCAAATTTGCAAGCAATCTTCTTCCCCACCCACACATGCGAGGAGCAAACCCTTGCTTCCCTCCGCGAATTCTGTCCCTCTCTCGCCCTGTACTGCATCTCACATCGCTCGCTCTACCGGGAGAAGCAAAGAAAGGAGTTGCCAGAGACTCCGATGGTGCATGTGAGGAAGGCGAGAAGCGGGGTGCCATGCGCTTGCTTTGCAGAGAAGCGGCCGAAGAACGTGCGGGAGAAGATGCACAGTGTGAATAGAGAGCTGGTGGATGGGTACAGTGTTGATAAAGAAGAGGCATATATGTGGAAGTACAAAGGGAGCCTGTGGAGCAGATACTGAGGGTGACTCGTGAATCGACTAAAAAATCACTCAAGTATAGTGTTGTTGCCGATAAGGTTCATATGTGGAAGTACAAAGGGAGGCTGTGGAAGACCGAATACAGCTCGGACCGCCTCTAGCATTCGTAGTTGCAGGCATGTCAAAGGGTGTGGTGTAGAATAATAATGCATTATAACTAACGATGCGGGACTGCCGGATGCGGTCACCGCTCTCCGGTCTGTTGTGATAGCCGCGGGGAAGAAGGGGTATGTAATTGCAATCAGGCGGCGGATCACGCTTGAGAAGCTCGCGAACTTCTCCGAGTGTGACGTGCTGGTGCTGGTGGCGTGTGCGGAGGGGGTAATCCTGGATTGCATGGGGCAGGGCAGCAGTGGGAGCGATCGCAGCAGCGGTGGTAGCAAGGCGTTTTATGCGCCGATGGTGACGCCGTTTGAGGCGATGATGACGCTGGAGGAAGGGCGGGAGTGGACGGGGAAGTATCGGATGCTGCTGGATGGTATGTGCGCTGCTGGTGCTCGTGGCATGTGCAGAGGGGGTGCTGCTGGATGGCATGGGGCAGGGCAGCAGTGGTGGTGGGTGGGAGTGGTGGTAGCACCGGTGGTAGCAGGGCGTTTTTGCTGGTTTCCCCCCCCCGTCACTGTGAAAGGATCACGGGTCGGGGTTCCTGGCACTGTGGTGTGACTATAAGGGGCTGCAGGTGCCCTGGTTCATGGCGCCTGGTGCCTGGTGAGACTCCTGCGGAAGGGCGAACAGGGGGGGTTGAAGGAGAAGCAGGGGAGGGTAAGGTGCTGAGTACATAGGGAATGGCTAACAGGGGTGAGAGAGAGGAAGGGGGGGGATGGGGGGGAATGAGGGAGCAGTGGGTGCTTTCATGCCGAAAGTGGCTTCGGCGATTGATTGGGTGAGGGTGGTAGAGGGGAGGGAGGGCCGTCCTGCAGGGTATGCGGATGAACCGCAGCAGTGATAGGGAAGGATGATTGGAGGGGCGAGTGTTGGAGCGTGTAACAGTGTGACAGTGTGACTATAATGGGATGAAGGTGGCTTGGTTCTTGGTGCCTGGTGTGGTGCCTGGGGAAGAGGGTGGAAGGGCAATCAGGGAGGAAGGGGGGATGGGAGCGAGCACTCAGGGAATGGATAATGGGGATGAATGAGGGATGAAGATGGGTGGTGGAGGAGTGGAATATTTCATGCCGAAAGTGGCTATAACGCTATGCGATTGAGGCGGTGAGGGTGGTGGAGGAGAGGGAGGGCCGTGCAGCAGGGTATGTCCAGTAGTGCTAGAACATTATGAGGAACCTCATTGATTGCATTGCTAACTTTGTAGGAATATTTTATGTTTTTACTGTACACAATAACAATTTCTGCATTTTCGGGCACGTTACCATTGCCATCAAGAATTTTGCGAAATTTCGCGAGTTTATCGACGCCCTGAGCAACGGAGTTGTTGACCGTTGAGTGGAAGGGGCGACTCGTTGTTCGTAATTTCTATCAACGCTTCACCGTTTCATACCATTGTGCAAAAGAATGAACCTCTTCGGATCGAAGTGAATGCGAAACGAACGAAAGTGAGGTGACGTGCTTCAAAGGGTCATATCGCATTTTCTGTGCTGCACACATTAGCCAGAGCTGTTTCACAGACATCGACACCAGGCAGCTAGGAACCATAGCCGCGACGAGTGCGCGCGAGTTCAAGTGACGACTGCAAATGCATGGTTCTTGCATTGAATACATAGCATCTTTTTAAGAAGTTTATGATTACCACTGGCGAAGCGGGAGCCTAAGAAACTTCATTTTTCATGGCAGCGCTGCAGCCTACTGGCGAACTGAGAGAGCGGCGGGAGGAGAAGAGACAGAAGATCAATGCTGATCCAGAAGGCAAGGGCTGCTTTTGGTTCGCGACGCAACAACCCACTTTTCACCTCATCTTCACACTTTAAACGAAAAGCACATAGTTTTCACCTCCCTGCTCTAATAACTTATCTAAAAATAAGCATTTGACAGTTTGAACTATCCTAGACATTCTGTGTCAGTTAGTTCCTCTACCCTCCACCTCCTTCTTTTCTCTCCGTCCTATTTCCCTCCTGCTTTTTCTTCCTCGCGAGCTATACGCGCACTGCGAAACAACGCACCTCATTCAGTGGTTTTCCTCCTCATTTGGATCCAGTCCATGCTCCAATCACCGTTAATTCCTATCCGTTCCATCTCGCGCCGCTTTTTCCGTCGTTTCCTCCCTCTTTTTCTCCGTCCCTCATACTGGAAAAAGTAACTGAAAGTAAGAGCATTGAGTAGAGTAGAGTAGATAAACTCGCAACTCCGCGACGTCATTCTCATTCTTTGCGCCATGAAGTCTTTTAAGCGCTGGTGAGGTGGGCGTTAGGAGAGCTGCTGAGCACTTTCCGAGCTCGAGCGGAGGTGCTCGAACGGAGAACTCAGAGAAAAACGCTCGTTTTTAGGAGCCTTAAAAATAAACTCAAAAATAGCTCCATTTCAAAGCCTTTCGCGGGTGCTCTCGCCGTTTAGACCCGTTTTCATGGCTTGAATTATCAGCCGCTACAAAAACCAGCTCCATTCCAAATCATTCCCCTTTTTCTTTCCCCATTAATCGCCTTCCCACCCATTTCACCCATCTCACCCATCCATCCTTCCAGCCGCCGCCCTCAGTGATCCCATGGACATGCTGCCGGCGTATCTCTGGCACAAAGTCTTCTGCTACCGGCTACTGCCTCCCGGCTCCTCCTACCCTGAGACTCCCCTTGTCCGGGGCAGGCGAAAGTTTCCATGGGCAGTTTCCATGGACAGGAACCTGCCTGTGAGATTTGTGGACCCTGATTTTTCAGCAGCCGGGCAGCACTGGAAGAACGCGAGGAGCTATGGGAGTGGGTGGGCCCTGCTGTGCTGCGCCATGGCCAGCAAGAGGCTCCTCGCCCTCGTGCTCTCCTTCTCCGTGAGTAATGCTCTACTTTGCTCTGCTCTCTTCTCTGCTGCTCTGCTCCGCTCTGCACTTGTTCTCCTTGGCTTCGAAACGCATGCCTCCAAATTCCACCCCCCTTGTTTTTTCAGATATGAGATTCTTAAAACAGGTCCTGATTGGTTGTAAGCGGATCCTAAAACAGCCTATCCGACAACCCCAATCCAATCCCAATACTTCCCGTCCCTCACTCACATTCTCTCCTCCACCGATCCCATCCGTCCCTCCCTCTCTGTAGGCCCACCACCCCATCGACCTGGTATACAACGAGCTGCACCCGCAGTGGATCAAGAGCGTCGACTTCTTCCTGCGCCAGCGCCACCGCCTCAGGTCCCTCGCCCTCACTTTCACGGATATGGAGCAGCTCGAAAACCTTTGCTCACCGCTCAGCCAGCCCTTCACCTCCCTCACCTCCCTCAGTCTCAAATTCCGCGGCCGTGTCGACAAATCCGAGTCGTTTGACGACCATTATAAGGATTATGAGGACGAAGAGGATGAGGATTCCTGGGCCCACTTCTTTGACTGCCCGGCTCTGCAGCGGCTGAAGCTCAGCCGGGGCAAGTGGTATCTCCAGGGAGGCTGGGTTGAGCAGTACAAGTCGCTGCGCAGTTTGACTCTCAAACACGTGGATTGGAGCCACGTGGATATGAAGAATCTAGGCTCGGTCACACCGCGGCTCACGGAGTTTGTTCTCTATCACAGCTGGAGTTTGGACGACCCATCCTCCGGCCCCGGTGGCGGCGGCTCATTCTGTTTCAACTTATCAAAGGCTCAAACCGTCCGCTTATACTTCCCGCATAGCAGCCTCACGCTCTCCCTCACACTCTCTCGCTCGCTCACGACCTTCTCAGCCATGGCAAAACAGCTTGTGCTCTCCTGCAAGACCACCGAACTTCTCGCTCTCCACCACCTCTCGCTGTACGGCCAGCAGCGGCTTGTCATCTCCTCCCTCCGCCTCGCTTCCGTACGAGTGGCCTATATCAACGGCCCTCCCAAAGACCACCACTCTTGCAGTGACGAATATTTTTCCCACCTGGACTTTCCTGAATTGTCCCCTCAAGCTTCACCCGAACTTTCTCTTGGCAGGCAGAGTGTGCACCGCTGCAGCTCTGCTGAGTTCTCCTGGGTTGAATGGTTGCGCACTATAGCGCCAACAGTGGAGGTGCTTATAGTGAGGCATGGGGTGCCTGTAGAGGGGGTTGATGCGGAGTGGAGCAGCCTGCGCAGCCTCGGGATTGTCGTGGAGAGAGAGGAGCGGTTTGAGGTGGATTTGAAGGTTGAGAAGCGTCGGGATGACGGTGAGAGGGAGGTTACAGTGGAGGAAATGCAGGAGCGCAATAAGAGGCTTTTGCAGCAGCAGCGGCAGCAGGAGCGTCAGCAGCAGCAACAGCGTTTGCAACAGCAGATTTCGCAGCAGCAGGATTTACAACAGCGGCTTTTGCAGCAGCAGCAGCAGCAGCAGCAGCAGCAGCAGCAGCAGCAGCAGCAGCAGCAGCAGCAGCAGCAGCAGCAGCAGCAGCAGCAGCAGCAGCAGCAGCAGCAGCAGCAGCAGCAGCAGCAGCAGCAGCAGCAGCAGCAGCAGCAGCAGCAGCAGCGGCAGCAGCAGCAGCCACAACAGCTGCGGCAGCAGCAGCAGCAGCAGCAGCAGCAGCAGCAGCAGCGGAGGCAGCGGCCGCAGCAGCGGCAGCAAAAGCCGCAGCAGCGGCCGCAGCAGCTGCAGCAACAGCATCAGCAGCTTTTGCAGCAGCAGCAACGTTTGCAGCAGCAGATTCTGCAGCAGCAGCAGCAGCAGCAGCAACAGCTTTTGCAGCAGCAGCAGCAGCAGCAGGAGGAGGGGGGGGAGGAGGAGGAGCAGGAGGGGCAGCAGCAAGAAGAAAGACCTCCGTTTATCTTGGCTCCAAACTTGCGAGCAATCTTCTTCCCCACCCACACATGCGAGCAGCAAACCCTTGCTTCCCTACGCGAATTCTGTCCCTCTCTCGCCCTGTACTGCATCTCACGTCGCTCGCTCTACTGGGAGAAGCAAAGAAAGGAGTTGCCAGAAATTCCTATGGTGCACGTGAGGAAGGCGAGAAGCGGGGTGCCATGCGCTTGCTTTTCGGAGAAGCGACCGAAGAACGTTCGAGAGAAGATGCACAGTGTGAATAGAGAGCTGGTGGATGGGTACAGTGTTGATAAGGATGAGGCTTACATGTGGAAGTACAAAGGGAGGCTGTGGTGCAGTTACTGAGGGGTGACTCTTGAGTCGACTAGGAATCCTGTGGATGAGGCTTATACGTGGAGGTACAAAGGGATCCTGTGTTGACTGGTAGTACAAAGGGAGTCGGAGTGTGATGTGCTGGTGGCATGTGCGGAGAGGGTGCTGCTGGATGGGATCGGCAGCCGTGGTAGCATTGGAAGCAGCGGGAGCAGCGGTGGCAGCAGGGCGTTCTACGCGCCGGTGGTGACGCCGTTTGAGGCGCTGATGGCGCTGGAAGAGGGGCGGGAGTGGACGGGGGAGTATCGGATGCTGCTGGATGGTGCTGGGGTGGGGGGGAAGGAAAAGGAGGAGCAGTGGGGAAGGGAGAAGCAGGGTCAGAAGAAGGAAATGGGGAAGGTGGGAATGATGTGGCTCTGCGATTTTCCTTTGTGAAAGGATCGCTGGTATCCCCCCGCCCCTCACAAACCATCATCTGCAGCACCATCAGCAGCTTCAGCAGCAACAACAGCAGCAGAATCAGATCAATCAGCTTTGGCCATCTGGCAGGTCATGGCTCTTTCGGCTGTTCCCTGGTTCATGGCACCTTGTGGGACTTCCCGGGAAGGGAGAGGGGATGAAGGAAGGGGAGAGGATGAGGGAGGAAGAGAGGTTGGGGGAGGAGTGGATGCTTTCATGCTGAGAGTGGCTCCTGCGATTGATGCCATGAGGGTGGAGGAGGAGCAGGAGGGCCGTGCTTGCAGGGTATGTGGATGAACCGCAGAAGGGATAGAGAGGGAAGGATGATAGGAGGTGTGGGCGTTGGTGCTTGCCGTGGGAAGGCCGAGCAAGGCCGGGTGAAGGAGAAACAGGGGTTGTTAGAGTATGTTTCTGATGACTTGACAAAGTGGAAACTTCAATTCATACCTCCTGTCATTCACCTTGAATTGCGTAAGTGCAGTTTGAATCCAAGTATGAGTGATGTGCATGGTCTCATAGCCTTGTTTTTAACGCAAACCACTTGTATCGAAGTCGTTCATTCTCTCCTCCTTGTCACATCTGCTCTGCTCGATCCCGATTCCACTTGGCACCCTGGCTCCTAGTCAACCGAGGCAAAACGCTCCAAACTCTCGCCATCGTTCTCAAACCCACTCCACCCCTCCTTGTCAACTATTAGTTCACACAGCGTCACGGCCCGCAATACAAGATTCCAAATTTGGATCATTTTTGCATAGTAGCTGTGCAATCTAACACGCTGCGGCCTGGTCGTTTCGAAGTTACTGCGATTCGAGTACAGCCAGTGCCCCCCGGTGCAGCAGGGGGGAGAAAAACTCTCGCGTTCACGCGCTTGCCGTTTCTTGGAGAGTCATTGTTTTGAGGCAAGGCATTCGTCGCCGCCCATTGTCCATCTATTCATCTGGCTCTCTGCTCCTCTCCTTCCGCCCGTGCCTGCTTGCGCGCGGCCCTGTCCCCTCCCCACTGACGCCATGGGCGGTCCCGCGGACGGGCTAGGGCTCGGCGCGGAGGTCAACGGGGGCGCGGAGTCTGTCGCGGATCTCCTCGCGCTTCCGCCCGACGCCGTTCCGCGGAGCGACCTTTTCTTCCGCCTTGCGCGCGCGCATTTCCGCGCAGCTGTATCCGCCTCCGCGGGTGGCCCCGCCAACCCCGCGGACCCCGCAAGCTCCCCCGCGGGTGGCGCAAATGACGCTGCGGGAGGCGGGGATATTAACGACAATAGTAGCGACGAGGCGCTTGCTTTAGACGTTGTCCGAAACGCGATTCAGCCTTCAGAGCGGCCCGACCACGTTCCGTCTCTTGTCCTCGCGTCCGTGATTTGCGCGCGGCGTGACACGTGGAGCGAAGAGGGCGTGCGCTACGGCGAACGCGCCGTCGAGCTCGCTGCCAGCAGCGGCCCGCAGCGCGCTAAGGCGCTCCACGCGCTGGGAGTTAATCTCCTGCTACACTCGCGCAGCCATTACATCTCCGCGGCTCGGCGTGAGCTGAGTCTTAAGAGCGCCGTTCAGTCGCTAACCCAGGCGTCAGAAGAAGATGCCACGTCAGCAGCTATAATGGTAGATCTCGCGCTCGCGTTGGCCGAGCAGCGCCACGTCAGCGAGGCGCTGAAAGTCGCCAAGCGCGCTCTGAAAGCCGGCGGCGGACAGTGGCTGCTGACGTGGCAGCTGCTGGCGCTGCTGCTGACGTGTCAGCAGCGATTCAAAGACGCGGAAGACATGTGCCGCGTGGGGGAAGCCGCCATGAAGAAATCGGGGGGCGCGGGGGGAGCGGGGGGCGCAGGGGGAGGGGGAGTGGATGGGGGGGAGAAAGGGGAGGGCGCAAGGGCAGCGCTGCTGGTGCTGCACGCTAAGGTGCACCTAGCGAGTGGGGAGCTAGGGGGAGAGGTGGGGGAAGGGGAAGGCAGAGGCGGGGCGGATGGGAGCGGTGGTGTGAGTGCAGGCGTTGGTGAGGCTGTGGAGAGCTTGAAGCAAGCCATGGCTGCTGTGCAGTCACGACAGAAGCGAGGCGACATGGTGAGAGACAGGGGCAGGGAGGGAGGGAGGCAGGGAGTGAAGGGTGAAGGGAGGGAGAGAAGAAGCATATAGCATGGTACACTGCATGATGCATATCATGGTTGGTGGAAGCATTGCTCATTGGACAACCGGGGGAATTTGTGGCTACAAGCATTCAAGCATACATTTTTCCAAATAATCCTCTTCCCCCTCCCTACACAGGGCGGCTCAGTGACGGAAGCAGTGGCATGGCAGTGTCTGGCGGAGGCGTATCTGATTTTTTTAGTTGACTCAAGAAATTCGTGGTGCCAGCATACGTTCTCCCGACGAATTCTGTTATGCTTCCCCCCCCCACACACACATACACAGGGCGGCTCAGTGACAGAGGCAGTGGCATGGCAGTGTCTGGCGGAGGCGTATCTGATTTTTTTAGTTGACTCAAGAAATTAGTGGTGCCAGCATACGTTCTCCCGACGAATTCTGTTATGCTTCCCCCCCCCCCACACACATACACAGGGCGGCTCAGTGACAGAGGCAGTGGTATGGCAGTGCCTGGCGGAGGCGTATCTGGCCGGCGGGCGGGCGGCAGATGCCGACCTTTGTGTGGGCAAGTGTCAGACACTGGACCCGTACTCTGCTGACACGTGGATGGTGGCGGGTGAGTCATGGAGGGAAGTGATATGCTAGTAGCGTGGTTGAATTGAAACTTGGAACCCCAGTTCGATACAAATTGGTGTGTTGGGATAGGACAGTAGGTGCTCAGGAACAGAAGGGTGTAATAGGATAGTAGGTTGTAGGTACCTCGAGACTTCTTTTCTATTAAACTCTAAAAAAAAAACCCTCGGAAAGCAAAAGGGTGTGATAGAGGGGGGAGGGCAGTAAGTGGTCTGGAGCCCCAGGCCTAACATTGTTTGTGTTGTGTTTGAGGTGGCCTATTATTGTTTGTGGTAAGCGGGAAGACTGATTCAATCGAGGATGCTTCCCACTTACGACGGGGGAGGGCAGTAGGTGGTCTGGAGCCCCAGGCCTATTACTGTTTGTGTTGTGTCAACTAAAAAAACGCAAGGGTGTGATAGGATAGGAGGCGGTTGGGCCCCCCTGACTTGGTAAGACGTTCCCAAACGCTGCTCCAAAATGCAGCTCCCAAACGCAGCTCCCAAACGCAGCTCCCAAACGCAGCTCCCAAACGCAGCTCCCAGGAGTCCCCTGCCAGATGTTATCTCCCTGCCCCGCTTCCCCTCGTCCCCGCCCCGGCCCCTCTCCCGCTCCCTCCTCGCCCTCACCCCTCCAGGCATGCTAGAAGAAGCAAAATGCTGTCCCTGCAAGGCCTTTGCCTGCAACTGCAGCACCTGCCATTCGACCAATCCCTCTCTGCCTCCCTCCTCACTCTCACGTTCTCACTCTCACATCCTCGCTCTGTCATCCTCTTGTCTCTCACTCTTCTAAGCATGCGAGAAAAAGCGAGACCCCACTCTCATAAGGTCCTCGCATGCAACAGCACTGCAATGGCCATCAACCAATCCTTCTCCCCCTCCTCCTCCTGTCTCACCCCCCCACCACACCACACCCCCCCAGCCATGCTAGAAGACGCAAGATCCCGCCCCCAGGAGGCCCCTGGCCTGCTACCGTTTTGCACTGTCCACCAACCAGTCCCTCCGTCCTTCCCTCCCCACACATCAGCACTCTCACGTCCTCTCTCTCCCCCACTTCCCAGCCATGCTAGAAGATGCAAGATCCTGCCCCCAGGAGGCCCTGGCCTGCTACCGCAGTGCAATGACTATCAACCTATCCGTCGCCCCCTCCTGTTTCACCCTCACATCACACCACACTCCCCCAGGCATGCCAGAAGATGCAAGCAAGATCCCGCCCCCAGGAGGCCCTGGCCCTGGCCTGCCACCGCAGTGCCCTGGCCATCAACTGGTCGTTCCACCCCTCCCCCCCACACCCACACCCTCACTCTCACGTGATCATCCACATCGCTACCCTCTCATCCCCTCTCCCGCTTCCCCCCCCAGGCATGCTAGAAGAGGTGAGACGCTGCTCCGAGGAGGCCCTGGCCTGCTGTTGCATTGCCCTGGCCATTGACCGGCCCCTCCCCCCTTCCCTCCTCACTCTCACATCCCCAATCTCGCACCTTCCAGGCATGCTAGAAGAGGTTTTGAGACGTCTCAAAACACCGTCCAGGCATGCTAGAAGAGGCGAAAGGCTGCCCGGAGGAGGCCCTGGCCATTGGTCCGCTCCATCCCCCCTCCCTCCTCACCCTTATAACCCCACTTTCACATCCTCTCTCTCTCTCTCTCATTCCTCCAGGCATGCTAGAAGAGGCAAGAGGCTGCCCCGAGGAGGCCCTGGCCTGCTACCGCAGTGCCTTGGCCATTGACCAATGGCATGCCGCCAGCAAGGCGCGGCTGGGAGCCCTGCTGCTGCAGATGGGCGGGGAGTGGTTGCATATGGCGCAGGTGTACCTGAGGGAGGTGGTATCTGGTGATGGGTTTGATGCACGCGCATGGCATGTGCTGGGATTGGTGGAGAGAGGGCGTGGGGATGTGGGTGCTGCTGCAGAGTGTTTCAGGCGAGCTATGGAGGCTGAAGAAACGGCTCCTGCTGTTCCATTCAATACTCTTAGACCGATCCTGCCGCAGCTGCTGCTGTAGTATGGTGGAGCTGTTTGACTTGCTGTAAAGATGATGCAGAGATTGTTTACAAGAAGTTGGGTTGGAATATCCTGTTTTTCTAATGTCTATACGGTATGATGCAGTATGCTTATGGTATGATCCTACAGCTGAACGCTCATTGTTGGTCAAGTATCATTACTGACACATCTTCAGTGGTTCTCATCAGGCTGTTGTATCCATGGATGCATAGTCATTCTTTTAATGCGGTTTGATTGTTGTTTACAGAACTTGCATCAATTGCGAAGTGCTGTAACGTGTAGCAGGCTGAGCTCTAGTTCATAGGAATGCAGTTCGCGCAGAAGCATCGATTGCGTCCAGGTTGGCACTTCCGCGGCTGCTACTGGCAATTAGGTAACGGAATCGCGCGATAATGGGAGCAGCGTGGGTGGGCATCGTCCACGTCAGACTCGAATCAGCCGAACTGCCAGAAAACTTATCTATTATATATGTCAAGTTTCCCTTGCTCCCTTGGATACCTCATACAAACTGAAGCTCCATTCACGAGTTTTCCTGTACGTGGGTGCTATTTACCAGAAACAAACCCAGCCCCTCCCCTCCCAGCTCCTCGCAGATAATCGTGGTCATACCAGCGGGGCCACAACACACGGGCTCTTCATAGTTTTTGGACCACCTGCCACATGGCAGGGTGACGCTCGGAAAAATTGTGGCAGGGCTGCGCCGATTTTTATAGTCCAGCGCCCGGAATACCTCACCCTGAAATCAGGGTAAAGCACCCTGCAATCCTAAGCCTGCACAGCGCGCCGATTTCTCCTTCAGTTCGGATTCGTTCGGAAGCCTGCTGGACACGCGCAGGATGTTGGATGGGCGAAGAATAGCCCTTTGAGCTCTCCCAACCAATCAGAACAAAGTTCGCGATATGCCATGAGCCAGCATGAATCCGCCGTAATCAGAGTTTCAAGGTTGAGAGCATGCTATTGAAGTTCACTGCAGTACGGTTTACCACGGTGCATTTAAAAATATAAACGTTTGAGCTTGGTAATGAGGCATAACGAGGTTTCCACCTCAGCACAGCTCCAGTTGTTCTGTCAGCCCAAGCTCTTTCTGACAGCCCAGTCGTTTCGTAACCATAGCAGGACGCCGATGTACTGTAGTTGCATTTGTTCGAGCTGCTAGGATTGACGTGCTCTTTCACCTCCCAATCTCCGCGCGCTAATTCAAACGGCTTCCTTCCCAGCTGCTTTATCATCCACGAAGTTGTTGGACAACGGACGGACTGGTGGTTACTGGTGGTTGCACTCGCGCCGAACCCGCCGCGCACCACACTTCGATAAATCTGTCGACTTCAATCCGCGCTCCAGTCATGGCTCACCGAGTCGCATGCTGCAGCGGCCTAGCAACAACAGCTCCTGCTGGTGCCATGCTCCCGCGCGCCACGTCAGCACGCTCTCTGGATCTCCGCCGCTCTCTGCTTTCCCCAACCTTCCCGAGTGCTATCGCTCCGCACATAGCCACCTCCTTCCCCGCTCGGCGCGCTTCAGTCCCCCCCCGCGCGCAATCTTCCGCCGACGCCGCCACGCGCACCACCGGCGCGCATGCGCCTTCGTCCGCCACGAATTCCCCAGAGCCCGCGGAAGCATCCGAGCGGGAGGCTGCCGCGCTAGAGGCCGCGGCGGCGCGCGTAATAACCCTCTCGAGCCGCGATGAATTCGATCGGCTGATGGCGGAGGCTAAGAACAAAGGGCGACTCGCAGTGGTCGAGACTACTATGTCTACCCTCCCAAATACCGACCGGATTTACAATACCCTCGTAGAAACTGCGCGGATGTTTCCGAACGCGGTGTTCCTGCGCATTTTCGCGGACAAGAGCGCGGAGCTGCGCGGGTTGGCGCAGAGCATGCAGTGCGCGCGCGTGCCGTCGTACGTGCTGTTCCGCGAGGGGCAGCGCGTGCACGAGGACGCGGGGATGGACGCGGAGCGGCTGCGCGCCGAGCTGCTGTACTACTCCGCGGAAGGGCCCGTGCTGGAGGTGCACTCCGCGGAAGAGTTCCACGCGCTCATTGAGGTAGGGGGGGTTGGGGGGAAGGGGAATGGGAAGAAGAAGGGCATGGGGAAGGGAGGGGGGAGGTGATAGAGATAGGATGATGGGGAAGGGGAAGAGGGCTGAGGAAGGGGATATGGGATAGGGGGAAGAGTAAGGGAAAAAGAGAGGGGGGAGATGTGCGGGGCTCACTATCTACGTCAACGTGCTGGGCGCGGAGCTGCTGTACTACTCCGCGGAAGGGCACACTTTGCGGAATAGTTCCGCGCGCTGATTTAGGTACGGAGAGTGGGGGGAAGGGGAAGGGGAAGACGAAGGGGGAAGGAGGAGGGGATAGGGGGGAGGAGGAAGGGGGTAGGGGAAGGGGAAGGGAGAGAGGGTTGGGGATAGGGGTTGGGGAGAAGGGGGAGATGTGCGGGGCTCACTATGTACATCAACGTGCTGCACGCGGAGCTGCTGTACTACTCCGCGGAAGAGTTCTACGCGCTCATTGTACCAGGGGGGTTTGGTGGGGAAGAGGGGGATCGGGGTAAAAAGGGGTTGTGGAAATGGGGAAGCGGGGGAAAATATTTTGAGAAAACACAGTCTGCACAAGGTCATGGCTGGTCTTAAGACGCCTGGAAACCTCATGGTAGATATTGAGACGTGTCAGAAGTTTACAGTCACATGCCAATCCAACAGTGGCAGTATCAATGGTGATGAGATTCAGTCTCCCATTCTGTGGCTGGTGCTTTCTGCATCCATCTCCCACTGAGCTCCATGTCCCCCCCTTGCCCCCACAGACGCACAAGGACACGGACATGCCAGTCGTCATCGAGGCAACGCTCACCTTCTGCGGTCCCTGTGTGCTCATCCACCAAACCGTTCATCACCTTATCCCCTCCCCGCCTTACCCCCTCCCTGCCATACCCCCTCCCCGCCATACCCCCTCCCCGCCTTATCCCCCCTCTCCTACAGACCCACAAGGACACGGACATGCTAGTGGTCATCGAAGCAACGCTCACCTTCTGCGGCCCGTGCGTGCGCATCCACCAAACCGTGCTCAACCTCTCCCACCGCATGGCCGGCCCTGCCGTCTTCATCCCTTCTTTCCCACCTCTTCCATGCCCCACCTCTCCACCGTATCCCCTCCCCGCAGACGCACAAGGACACGGACATGCTAGTGGTCATCGAAGCAACGCTCACCTTCTGCGGTCCATGCGTGCGCATCCACCAAACCGTGCTCAACCTCTCCCACCGCATGGCCGGCCATGCCGTCTTCGCCCGCTTCTTCGGAGACTCGGCTGAGTGCACCAAGGATTTGATCCGCGAGCTGGGGGTGGTGGAGGCACCCACGTTTCTGTTCTACCGGCGGGGCGAGCTGCTGGGGCGCTATGTGGGGTCGGGCAGGGGGGATTTGGTGGGGGAGATTCTCAAGCACCAGGGGGTGGCGGTGAGCTGATAAGTGAACCTATTTCAATAAATAATTGCTGCAGTGGTGGCTTGGTGTACGCAATTTTCCGTCCGTGCCTTTGCTCGTTCTGTTTGGGGACTTGGGGCGAAGTGCACACAGGATTTGATTCGCTAGCTGGAGGTGGTGGAGGCGCCCATGTTATTGTTCTACAGGCGGGGGGAGCTGCGCCATTATTATTTTGTGGCCAGAGTATCGCAATGCAACAACTGACAACAAGCTTGGCAAATGTCTTAAATGCTGTTATTTGCCAGCGGTCTATTTAGAGGGGAGTGACAGTGATAGCATCACTTCCGTATTCTGGGATACACTTTCCGTAGTGTTATAATATACATTGTCAAACATTTATTCTCTTACGTATGAACCAAGGTCGTAAGGGTATCTGGGAAACAGCATGTACCGTAGCGTTTAGTGGTACGCAGAATACACAAATGATTCAAGAGTTCAAGTCCAAGAATATACCCAACCAAAGTTCCAGCGCGGTTAATAGCTGGTCCAAAGTGGTACCAGGGACGACCGTTTGGTAGTACCGTATGTCCACGCATGATGACGTTTTCCAAATCAGCACTTTCTGTAAGCTGTTCGAGGTACAGTGCGTTTCCGAACATTTGAGCAGGGTTCTGTGAGTTGAGTACGGCAAAATCGATGAACACAGGGAACTTTGTGCTATTCAGCCCACTTGCCAAATTCCCTAGGTTCGAAATTCAGCAACGAGCATAGATTCTTCTGATTCTAGATTCTCCTGAGCCTAGATTTCTCCCGATACTCCATACCTTACAGCTCGTGCTTCTGCTATGGCTCTTCCTTCGTAGCGCGCCACGTGGCTTCGCGACGCGCTCCCGCAATGGCAAACGAGAGCGAGGGAGCGGCTCCCACAGAAACGGAGAGCACGGTCACCGTCATTGGTCCAGCTGGCAGGTCGTTATCCGACGCGAAGATCACGCACGTTATCTCCGACCTGGACGGCACGCTGATCGACACTGGTAGGACACACACTCTCGAGTTACCCTCGAGTCTCACCCTTGAATTACTGGAAGGACAATGAGAGTGTTGACGGGCACACACTTTGGGTCACCCTCGAGTCGCCCCACCTTGGAGTAGGTTCATGAGACTATCAATCGCCACTGGTAGGGCAATCACCCTCGAGTTGCTCGACCTTTTCTATTGCTCGCATTCCTTCTCTTCGCTTCATGAAGCAGGTCCGACACCTAAAAAAAAAAAAAAAAAAAAACGCGCGAACCGCCTTCTCGCTCGCCCGCCTCCCTGTCGGTCTGACCGTTGGAGCGCATCCGATAAGAAGCGATTGACAGGTGTGAGTGCTGGAGCGCGCCGGCAGGAGTCTCTTCAAAGTCTGTCGCTGAATTCGTTTTCCTGGTCACCCTCTCTCCTCTCCGTCGACCCAGGCGAGTTTTGAGGTTGCGCATTGAGGGGAGATGGCTCAACTGATGGTGCTCATTTTCCTTTGTCCCCCTTCCTTCCCCACACCCTCCCAACACAAACCCCCCCAGAGAGTGCGGTGACAGAGGTGGCGAGGATCCTGATGGAGTGGTACGGCAAGGTGTGGAGCGGTACGGAAAGGTTTCGACGGGCGAGGGCACAGAGGAGCGCATGGAAGGCAGGTTGCTCAACTGATAGTGCCCACGCTGCTCCCTGTCTTCCTGCTCGAACCCTCACCTCTCTCTCCCTCTTCCCAGAGAGTGCAGTGACGGTGGTGGAGCGGTATGGCAAGACGAGGGCGGCCGAGGGCGCAGAGGGGTGCGCTGGCAGGCACGTGGCTCAACTGATAGTGCTCACGCTGCTCCCTGTCTCCCCCCTCTCACCCCCTTCCTTCCAGAGAGTGCGGTGATGGAGGTGGCAAGGAACTAGTGGAGCGCTACGGCAGGACATGGATGGGCGAGGGCGGAGGAACGCGTTGGTAGGCAGGTCGCTCAAGTGATTTTGCTCACACTACTCCCTGTCTCCCTGCTCTCATCCTCCTTCCCCTGTCACCTCCACCTCTCACCCAACCCGCTCTTCCCCTAACCTCCTCTCTCCCAGAGAGTGCGGTGACGGAGGTGGCAAGGATACTGGTGGAGCGCTATGGCAAGACGTGGACGGGCGAGGGCGCAGAGGATCGAATCGGCAAGTGGCCAATCGACGGCGCTCGTGCGACGGTGCAGCGATATGGGCTGCCTTGCACCCCGGAGGAGCTGTTAGAGCAGAGCCACGTGCTGGTGGAGGAGAGGTGAGATGCGTGGACGTGGCGCATGGGGAACGGGTAGGTGGCATGGGAAAGGGGGTGGGTGGGATGAGAGGGACCTGGGTCGTGCCGGTGTATGGTGCGTGCGTGGGTGCGTGGGTGCGTGTGTGCATGGGGAATTGTAAATACTTGGGGTTCACATTCTCATATACATGCATGGCACTAACAACACCAACCATCATTCATACATTCCCATGTCATTCTGTCATTGCGTGCTCATCTGTCCATCCATGTCCATCCATGTCCATCCATGTGCCCGCACATGCAGGTGGAGCCAAGCCAAGCCTCTCCCAGGCGCCCACCGCCTGATGCAGCACCTGCAGGCATGCGGCATCCCCATGGCCGTGGCGTCCAGCTCCCCCCGTCGCAACGTCAACATCAAGCTGTCCTTCCATGCAGGTCATTTGCAAGTTATTATTTTCAGGTGAACTTTGGTTGATTCAGGGTGCTGCTGCTGCTGCTGCTGATGCAGCACCTCCAGGCGTGCAGCGTCCCCGTGGCCGTTGCCTCTAACTCCCCCAGGCTGTACCTTAACGGCAAGATCTCCTTCCTTGCCGGCAGATGGAAGCTTCCATGCCACAAAAGTTTCCTCACATGTAACTGTGCCTCTATGCCCCCCCTTACAACGGTTCAGGAGGACGGAGATGCTGCAAGTGCTGGTGGGAGGGGATGAGGTGCAGCATGGCAAACCACGCCCGGGCATGTAACCATGTCCTCACGTGTCCTCGTCCCCCCCTACCCCCCTCTCGCCCCTGTTCTTGCGACTGTCAGGATGGACGGAGATGTTGCAAGTGCTGGTGGGAGGGGATGAGGTGGAGCACGGCAAACCACGCCCTGACATGTGAGTGTGTGCTTTGTGACAGTCCCGTTCATAAGCCAATCCACCTTTCACGTACGTTTACTTTTTGCACGTATCAAAACTCCACCCTTCTACAAGCATTGCTCGCCATCGACTTTCTTCCTCGTCCCATATGTCCATGATTGCCCGCTTTCCGTTTCCGCCCCTTGTCACTTTCAAATTCCTTCACGCAGCTAAACCGATGGGTGCCTGAAAAACGTGGCCATGATTACCTCCCTTTCCCGGATTTACTTTTCTTCCCGTTCAGATTCCTTCGGGCAGCTGAGCTGATGGGTGCCTCTCCCGCGCACTGCCTCGTTGTGGAAGATGCCCCGTAGGCCACTTTCCCCTATTGCGCCTCGTACTTGCACTATGGCTCGGCTCACATCTCTTCCCTCACCTCACCCCCGCCCGCTCCCTTCTCCCACTTACTGCCTCGTTGTGGAAGATGCCCCATAGGCTACTCCCCCCCATTGCCCATCCCTCCTCCTCTCCCTGTGTCTCCCTTCGCACCTTTCCCTATTTCCGCCCACTGCCTAGTTGTGGAAGGTACCCCGTATAGGTTACTCCCCCACCCCCTTACCCCTTTTGGAGTGCTCGCATCTCTTCCCTCACTCACACTTCTCTTCCCTCACTCACACCTCTCTTCCCTCACTCACACCTCTCTTCCCTCACTCACACCTCTCTTCCCTCACTCACACCTCTCTTCCCTCACACACACACACCTCTCGTTTCTCCCACTCTCTGCCTCGTTCGTGAGTCCTTATGCCATCCTCCTCTTACCCTTCCCTCCTCCTCCCTTGTGTTGCTCGCTGTCTCTCCAAACTCCCCTCGCACCAATTTATTGAGCCTATGGCGGGGTTTGGGCTTTAGGGTTTATGGTTTGAGGTTCAAGATTCAAAGTTCAACACTCTGCCTTCTCTTCCCTAACCCTTCTGCCCCTCCCTCCCACCAGAGCAGGGGTTGAGGCCGCTGTTGCAGCTGGCATGTGGGTGCTCGTTGCTCATACTCCCCTCCTCCCTTCCCAGTACGGCCTGTTTTGTCTGTCTTCCCTGCCCCTCACTCTATTTTTCACCTCTCTCCTTTTTCTCCCCTGTTGCCTCCCACTTCTCTCTTCCCTGCCCCTCGTTCCCACCAGAGCAGGGGTTGAGGCTGCTATTGCAGCAGGCATGTGGGTGCTCGCAGTGCCCTCCCTGCCGAATAAGGCCGCCCGGCCACTCTACTCTGCCGCCCACCAGCTGCTGCCATCCCTGCTGGACTTTCAAGCACAGCATTGGGGCCTCCCCCCGTTCTCCGATTGTAAGCTGCACTTCTCTCCGCTCCCTTGGTCTCCCCCGTTCTTCCTATATTTCCTCTCTCCCCCCCTCTCCAACCATATCACCTCTCTCTCCTTTGCTCTCTCCTTCTTCTTCTTCTTCCACTTCCAACCACAGCACTGCGGCCTCCCCCCTTCCCTTCTCTTCTCTTGCTCTCAGGTCTGCACCGCTCTCTCCCCATCGCCCCCTGCTACATTAATGGCCTGGTCATCAAAGGCTGTGCCTCATTGTATCCTCTCCAATGTCTCCCCTTTTCCCTTCTCTTCTCTTGCTCTCAGGTCTGCACCGCTCTCTCCCCATCGCCCCCTGCTACATTAATGGCCTGGTCATCAAAGGCTGTGCCTCATTGTATCCTCTCCAATGTCTCCCCTTTTCCCTTCTCTTCTCTTGCTCTCAGGTCTGCACCGCTCTCTCCCCATCGCCCCCTGCTACATTAATGGCCTGGTCATCAAAGGCTGTGCCTCATTGTATCCTCTCCAATGTCTCCCCTTTTCCCTTCTCTTCTCTTGCTCTCAGGTCTGCACCGCTCTCTCCCCATCGCCCCCTGCTACATTAATGGCCTGGTCATCAAAGGCTGTGCCTCATTGTATCCTCTCCAATGTCTCCCCTTTTCCCTTCTCTTCTCTTGCTCTCAGGTCTGCACCGCTCTCTCCCCATCGCCCCCTGCTACATTAATGGCCTGGTCATCAAAGGCTGTGCCTCATTGTATCCTCTCCAATGTCTCCCCTTTTCCCTTCTCTTCTCTTGCTCTCAGGTCTGCACCGCTCTCTCCCCATCGCCCCCTGCTACATTAATGGCCTGGTCATCAAAGGCTGTGCCTCATTGTATCCTCTCCAATGTCTCCCCTTTTCCCTTCTCTTCTCTTGCTCTCAGGTCTGCACCGCTCTCTCCCCATCGCCCCCTGCTACATTAATGGCCTGGTCATCAAAGGCTGTGCCTCATTGTATCCTCTCCAATGTCTCCCCTTTTCCCTTCTCTTCTCTTGCTCTCAGGTCTGCACCGCTCTCTCCCCATCGCCCCCTGCTACATTAATGGCCTGGTCATCAAAGGCTGTGCCTCATTGTATCCTCTCCAATGTCTCCCCTTTTCCCTTCTCTTCTCTTGCTCTCAGGTCTGCACCGCTCTCTCCCCATCGCCCCCTGCTACATTAATGGCCTGGTCATCAAAGGCTGTGCCTCATTGTATCCTCTCCAATGTCTCCCCTTTTCCCTTCTCTTCTCTTGCTCTCAGGTCTGCACCGCTCTCTCCCCATCGCCCCCTGCTACATTAATGGCCTGGTCATCAAAGGCTGTGCCTCATTGTATCCTCTCCAATGTCTCCCCTTTTCCCTTCTCTTCTCTTGCTCTCAGGTCTGCACCGCTCTCTCCCCATCGCCCCCTGCTACATTAATGGCCTGGTCATCAAAGGCTGTGCCTCATTGTATCCTCTCCAATGTCTCCCCTTTTCCCTTCTCTTCTCTTGCTCTCAGGTCTGCACCGCTCTCTCCCCATCGCCCCCTGCTACATTAATGGCCTGGTCATCAAAGGCTGTGCCTCATTGTATCCTCTCCAATGTCTCCCCTTTTCCCTTCTCTTCTCTTGCTCTCAGGTCTGCACCGCTCTCTCCCCATCGCCCCCTGCTACATTAATGGCCTGGTCATCAAAGGCTGTGCCTCATTGTATCCTCTCCAATGTCTCCCCTTTTCCCTTCTCTTCTCTTGCTCTCAGGTCTGCACCGCTCTCTCCCCATCGCCCCCTGCTACATTAATGGCCTGGTCATCAAAGGCTGTGCCTCATTGTATCCTCTCCAATGTCTCCCCTTTTCCCTTCTCTTCTCTTGCTCTCAGGTCTGCACCGCTCTCTCCCCATCGCCCCCTGCTACATTAATGGCCTGGTCATCAAAGGCTGTGCCTCATTGTATCCTCTCCAATGTCTCCCCTTTTCCCTTCTCTTCTCTTGCTCTCAGGTCTGCACCGCTCTCTCCCCATCGCCCCCTGCTACATTAATGGCCTGGTCATCAAAGGCTGTGCCTCATTGTATCCTCTCCAATGTCTCCCCTTTTCCCTTCTCTTCTCTTGCTCTCAGGTCTGCACCGCTCTCTCCCCATCGCCCCCTGCTACATTAATGGCCTGGTCATCAAAGGCTGTGCCTCATTGTATCCTCTCCAATGTCTCCCCTTTTCCCTTCTCTTCTCTTGCTCTCAGGTCTGCACCGCTCTCTCCCCATCGCCCCCTGCTACATTAATGGCCTGGTCATCAAAGGCTGTGCCTCATTGTATCCTCTCCAATGTCTCCCCTTTTCCCTTCTCTTCTCTTGCTCTCAGGTCTGCACCGCTCTCTCCCCATCGCCCCCTGCTACATTAATGGCCTGGTCATCAAAGGCTGTGCCTCATTGTATCCTCTCCAATGTCTCCCCTTTTCCCTTCTCTTCTCTTGCTCTCAGGTCTGCACCGCTCTCTCCCCATCGCCCCCTGCTACATTAATGGCCTGGTCATCAAAGGCTGTGCCTCATTGTATCCTCTCCAATGTCTCCCCTTTTCCCTTCTCTTCTCTTGCTCTCAGGTCTGCACCGCTCTCTCCCCATCGCCCCCTGCTACATTAATGGCCTGGTCATCAAAGGCTGTGCCTCATTGTATCCTCTCCAATGTCTCCCCTTTTCCCTTCTCTTCTCTTGCTCTCAGGTCTGCACCGCTCTCTCCCCATCGCCCCCTGCTACATTAATGGCCTGGTCATCAAAGGCTGTGCCTCATTGTATCCTCTCCAATGTCTCCCCTTTTCCCTTCTCTTCTCTTGCTCTCAGGTCTGCACCGCTCTCTCCCCATCGCCCCCTGCTACATTAATGGCCTGGTCATCAAAGGCTGTGCCTCATTGTATCCTCTCCAATGTCTCCCCTTTTCCCTTCTCTTCTCTTGCTCTCAGGTCTGCACCGCTCTCTCCCCATCGCCCCCTGCTACATTAATGGCCTGGTCATCAAAGGCTGTGCCTCATTGTATCCTCTCCAATGTCTCCCCTTTTCCCTTCTCTTCTCTTGCTCTCAGGTCTGCACCGCTCTCTCCCCATCGCCCCCTGCTACATTAATGGCCTGGTCATCAAAGGCTGTGCCTCATTGTATCCTCTCCAATGTCTCCCCTTTTCCCTTCTCTTCTCTTGCTCTCAGGTCTGCACCGCTCTCTCCCCATCGCCCCCTGCTACATTAATGGCCTGGTCATCAAAGGCTGTGCCTCATTGTATCCTCTCCAATGTCTCCCCTTTTCCCTTCTCTTCTCTTGCTCTCAGGTCTGCACCGCTCTCTCCCCATCGCCCCCTGCTACATTAATGGCCTGGTCATCAAAGGCTGTGCCTCATTGTATCCTCTCCAATGTCTCCCCTTTTCCCTTCTCTTCTCTTGCTCTCAGGTCTGCACCGCTCTCTCCCCATCGCCCCCTGCTACATTAATGGCCTGGTCATCAAAGGCTGTGCCTCATTGTATCCTCTCCAATGTCTCCCCTTTTCCCTTCTCTTCTCTTGCTCTCAGGTCTGCACCGCTCTCTCCCCATCGCCCCCTGCTACATTAATGGCCTGGTCATCAAAGGCTGTGCCTCATTGTATCCTCTCCAATGTCTCCCCTTTTCCCTTCTCTTCTCTTGCTCTCAGGTCTGCACCGCTCTCTCCCCATCGCCCCCTGCTACATTAATGGCCTGGTCATCAAAGGCTGTGCCTCATTGTATCCTCTCCAATGTCTCCCCTTTTCCCTTCTCTTCTCTTGCTCTCAGGTCTGCACCGCTCTCTCCCCATCGCCCCCTGCTACATTAATGGCCTGGTCATCAAAGGCTGTGCCTCATTGTATCCTCTCCAATGTCTCCCCTTTTCCCTTCTCTTCTCTTGCTCTCAGGTCTGCACCGCTCTCTCCCCATCGCCCCCTGCTACATTAATGGCCTGGTCATCAAAGGCTGTGCCTCATTGTATCCTCTCCAATGTCTCCCCTTTTCCCTTCTCTTCTCTTGCTCTCAGGTCTGCACCGCTCTCTCCCCATCGCCCCCTGCTACATTAATGGCCTGGTCATCAAAGGCTGTGCCTCATTGTATCCTCTCCAATGTCTCCCCTTTTCCCTTCTCTTCTCTTGCTCTCAGGTCTGCACCGCTCTCTCCCCATCGCCCCCTGCTACATTAATGGCCTGGTCATCAAAGGCTGTGCCTCATTGTATCCTCTCCAATGTCTCCCCTTTTCCCTTCTCTTCTCTTGCTCTCAGGTCTGCACCGCTCTCTCCCCATCGCCCCCTGCTACATTAATGGCCTGGTCATCAAAGGCTGTGCCTCATTGTATCCTCTCCAATGTCTCCCCTTTTCCCTTCTCTTCTCTTGCTCTCAGGTCTGCACCGCTCTCTCCCCATCGCCCCCTGCTACATTAATGGCCTGGTCATCAAAGGCTGTGCCTCATTGTATCCTCTCCAATGTCTCCCCTTTTCCCTTCTCTTCTCTTGCTCTCAGGTCTGCACCGCTCTCTCCCCATCGCCCCCTGCTACATTAATGGCCTGGTCATCAAAGGCTGTGCCTCATTGTATCCTCTCCAATGTCTCCCCTTTTCCCTTCTCTTCTCTTGCTCTCAGGTCTGCACCGCTCTCTCCCCATCGCCCCCTGCTACATTAATGGCCTGGTCATCAAAGGCTGTGCCTCATTGTATCCTCTCCAATGTCTCCCCTTTTCCCTTCTCTTCTCTTGCTCTCAGGTCTGCACCGCTCTCTCCCCATCGCCCCCTGCTACATTAATGGCCTGGTCATCAAAGGCTGTGCCTCATTGTATCCTCTCCAATGTCTCCCCTTTTCCCTTCTCTTCTCTTGCTCTCAGGTCTGCACCGCTCTCTCCCCATCGCCCCCTGCTACATTAATGGCCTGGTCATCAAAGGCTGTGCCTCATGTTCTTTCTCCCTCCCTCTCTCGCTCACCTGTCCTCTTCCTCCCCTCTTGCTCCCGGGGTGACGGGGAGAGGGCCCTCTCCCCTCTTGCTCCCAGGGTTGCACCGTCCTCTCCCAAGGTTCCTCTCTTCCCCATGATGTACATCAAAGGCCCGTTCTCATGTGCTGTCCCTCATTCTCTTCCTCGTATCTTCCTCCCCTCTTCCTCCCCTCTTTCGCCCCTCTTCCTCCCCTCTTGCCTGCAGGGCTGCACCGCTCTCTCCCCATTCTCCCTGGTACATCAAAGGCCCGGTCATTAAGGGCTGTTCCTCAGCATATCCTCTCTCTCCTCCCCTCCCCTCTTCTTCCTCTTTTGCCTGCAGGGCTGCACCGCTCTCTCCCCATCACGCCCTGGTACATCAAAGGCCCGGTCATCAAGGGATTTGGGCGCGGCTCGAAGGTCCTTGGCATCCCCACAGGTGAGCCTTTAAGGTGTGTTGAGAGTGATAAAAAAACACCCTGCAACTTCAATTGCTCGGTTATCAAGGCATTTGGGCGCGGCTCAAAGGTCCTTGGCATTCCCACAGGTGAGCCGCTCTCATATCTTCCTCTTTCCTCTTCGTTTATTCCCAGCCAAACTTTTCACCGGGCATTTAGCAAAGCACGTGGGCGGCAGTGTGTGATAGACTGTCCCCATCCTGCGCCCTTGCTTCTCCCATTCCCCAGCCAAACCCCCAGCCTCGGCTTTCATTGAGCATCTAATCTAACAGAGCACGTGTGTGGCATCCACCACAGGTGGGCAGGGCTCAATTCCCTCTTCCTTCTCCATTCTCCTCTGATTCCTCTCTCTCGCACACTCCCTATTCTTCCCACCCTCCCTGCCAGCCAACCTACCAGCCTCATCATTCACAGGGCACCTAGCAGAGCACGTGTGCGGCATCTACCATGGATGGGCAGGGCTGAAAGGGAGGGGCGTGTTCAAGATGGTGATGAGTGTGGGATGGAACCCTTTTTTTAACAACACGCACAAAACAGTGGTGAGTGTGCGAGTGTTTGTGCTTGAGAGTGCATGTGCATGAGTGTGTGGGCGTGTTCAAGATGGTCACGAGTGTGGGGTGGAACCCTTTTTTCAACAATACTCACAAGACTGTGGTGAGTGCGTCTGTGTGCGTGCGTGCTTTCATGTATGTGTGTGCGTGCGCTCATGTATGTGTGTGCGTGTGTGCATGTGTGGGGGCGTGTTTGAGATGGTTATGAATGTGGGGTGGAAAACCCTTTCTTCAACAACACACATAAGACCGTAGTGAGCATGTGGCAGTGTGCGCGTTTTTATCTGAACATGAGTGAGGTATGGAACCCTTTATCTAGCAACACACAAAAGACTCTGGCGTGTATGTATGTGTGTATGTATGTATGTATTTATGTATGTATGTATGTATGTATGTATGTATGTATGTATGTATGTATGTATGTATGTATGTATGTATGTATGTATGTATGTATGTATGTATGTATGTATGTATGTATGTATGTATGTGTGTGTGTGTGTGTGTGTGTGTGTGTGTGTGTGTGTGTGTGTGTGTGTGTGTGTGTGTGTATGTATGTATGTATGTGCGTGTATTTGTGTGGTTGTGTGCATGTGCATGTGTGTGGGCGTGTTTAAGATGTGATGAATGTGCAGTGGGTTTTTCAACAACTTCAAATATACTCGCAAGAGATTGGTGTGTGCGTGCCTGTGTCCATATGTGTGCCCATGTGTGCCCATGTGTGCCCATGTGTGCCCATGTGTGCGTGCATATGTGTGCATCTGTGTCCATGTGTATCCCGTTTCTCTCTGGCTCCCCCTCCCCTACTTCCCCCCACCTTCCCCTGTCAATCCCAGGAGCTGTAGCTACTGCATGAAGGTGCAAAATGTGTAACCTCCCCACTCTTCATCGTCTCTACCCCCCTGTCATTCCCAGGAGCCATGGCTGCTGCATGATTTCGGGGAGGACTTTTACGACGAGGAGCTCAGGCTGGTGGTGGTGGGATACATCCGCCCTGAGGTGAGCTGACCAACCATCTTGATTCCCTTAGACGTCTCAAAAGTCTAAAATCCTCCCTTAGGTCAGCTGAGCAACCGTCTGATTCACTTCGCCTATGCATTGCATTCTTTTGAGGGTAGCTTTCTCAGGCAGTTTCTGAAGCAACCGGGCACCCCTTCTGTGCTGCTGCACCTTCTAACTAAAGGCCGACTTCCCCTCGCTATCCTCACTCTCGCTCGCTCGCATCCAAGAAAATGGCTTCTCTCATTCTTTCCTGTAACCACCCCCTTCTCTGCTGCTGCACCTTAACCCCGCAGGCCGACTTCCCCTCGCTTCCCTCTCTCATCGCTCGCATCCACGAGGATGGGGATATTGCTCGAGCTGCCATTGAGTCGCTCCCCTTCGCCTCGTTCAAAGAAGATCCTTTTCTGACAGAAGGCTAAAGACGGTTCATGTTTATAACCAGTAAGAGAAAGCTCCGTCCCTGTAAAAACGTATCGTTGTGAACCTAAGCGCATCTATTTTTAAGAGGCGTGACACAGAGATGTTTTACTGGGTAGATGGAAACATGTTTCCTGGCTTGTTTGCCGCACTTCTCTCGCAGCATCACAAACAGTTATGCAGTGATTCAGAAACGAGCTTTGCAACTGACTCCAAGTCGGTGCATGCATCATGCATGAGAACAGACCTACTGTACCGTATAGCTGAACTTATGGCAGTGGTGGCATTGTGTTTGGGTTTTCTTGATCGAAGTGCACAATACCAGCACTCGTAGCTTAGCGTTGGTCGAACAGGATGTGTGAGGGGGTTGATGCCTAGCCCACCAGTTGCCTTGTAATGGCATTTCTTGTTTACAAACGATATGAAACTGAAGAATGTACTTGCGTATCACACTAGGAAAAGCAAGCTTAGGCATGTTTCTAGGTTTTCGATATAAGGACATGACATAAGTAAATTCGTGTAGATAGATACTTTGTACTGTAGTGAGGACAACACAACGTCAGCGCAGAATGCGGCACCCTGAGTAACGCGTTCGTGTCGTTTGGTCTTCTCCGCCGCCATCTGCGGGCACAATGTGTGCAACAACGCATGCCATGCCATGCCACTAGTGCTTACATCTTGGTTGGATTATTCCTCTTCGCCGGTTCATCTTCGTCGATTCATCTCCGCTGTTTCGCCAAGACTCATCGCCTTCGTTGGATTGCCAACTCACTGTCGTCCATCTGGTCGCCTTCGATTCTTTTCGCGAATCACCTCCAACCGTACATCCCCGCCGGTTCATCTTCAAACTGTCCAGCGCGCATCGTGCAGCACAAGAGCAAAGCAGCAGGAAAACGAGTCCCATCCCATCCCATCCCATCCCTAGCAGCAAAGAAACATTTCTGCTGCCAGTCAGCACAGCACCGCAATGCGCAACTGTCATCTCATCTCATCCCACCGTCGTCCAGACTTGCCTTTCTCTGCCTCGCCTTTGAGCAAACATGTCTCGCCCTTCTCTCTTCTCGTTCCCTTCCAACAACCAGCCTGATCTCGACCCGTCGCATGCACCACATCGCATCGCATTGCCTTGCAACAACCGCCTCGCGAGTCGTGACGCGCGGTCCGATTCCCTGTTGGCCGGAACACCGCAACGATTCCCCTCACCCTACACGTTCCCTCACACGCATCCCGCTGTACTCGGGCAAATTCTGGGCTGTCCACCGCACCGTAGCCAACTACAAAAGCCCAGTCGAACTAGCTAATTCTCATCAGCAACCATCCTTCTGTGAGCGAGCTTGAGAGCTTTCTCAAGCCTCAAATCTCGAGATTCAGTCTCGGGCTTTCCCTCTCGAGCTTCGCTTCCAACCTTCCATTCCAACCTTCCATTTCAAACATCTCCCTCCCGAGGCGTTTTGACTCAACCATGGCGACCTCCCGCTTCTGCGCGCTGCCCTGCGCGCTCCTCGCGCTGGTCCTCCTCTCCGCCGCTTCCCTCCCGTCCCCCGCTTCCGCCTTCCGCGGGCGGATGCTCCAGACCCCCGCGCCTGCGCCCGCGCCAGAGGAAGAAACGTCCGGCGCCGTTGCGATGGAGACCGTCGCGTCCCCGTGGCCCGCAACCAACGCGTCCATGGACGCCGCCGCGATTGCCGCGACCATCAACCCTAACGTCAACGACACATACCCCGCGGTGCTCGATCCGATCACGCAGCCGGCTCCCCCGCCGTATGTGGCGCTGAATCAGTTCATGGATCCCGCGGATATCGGCGCGGCGCTCGATCAGATCGACGCGCGCGCCGTGGCGTACTCGTCTACGCTTGAGGATACGAGCCTGCCGGAGGATGCGCCTGCTGAGGTGGCGAACTGGACCAACACGCTTGCGACTGATCCCGGATACGCCTCTTACCCTTACAAGAAGCCCCGGTGAGTATTCGACTCAGTGCGATTCCACCTTGATCATACAATTGTTCCTGGTCGTCGTATTTCCGTTCTGTGATTCCACTGTTTGGTTTCCATGCGGCGCTGTTGGTGCGGGGCTGTGCTGAGCTGTGCTGTGCTGTGCGGTGTGTCGCGGTGCTTCCCGGTGTGTGCAGGTTCCACCCGGTGTACGGGCTCGCCGTGAAGAAGCCCAACGGCAAGTGGTACACTTACATCAACAACAACCTGTCGTGGCCGGGCGTCGATGACTGGGCCACCGGCTTCAGTACGTTCACAATCCCTCCGCACACCTTTGCACAACCAGCAAACCATCACAGACCCTTCAGCACCCCTCTAGTTCTTGCCGCTCTGCCCCCGCACCCCTTACTCTCTTCCCCTGTCTCCGTTCCCTCACTATTTGCTTCTTTTCTCCTTTCCCCCTCTTCCCCTGTCTCCTTTCCCTCACTTTTTGCCCTCGTCTCTTTTCCCCCTCCTCCCTGCACCAGAGACCTGCCGTTTCACCCAGCCTGACCCCGTCTACGGGTTCAACTGCACTGAGGATGCGACCTGCCCCGGATGCCCCTACTGCCGCGCGCAGCAGTGCTTCTTCAACCGCCACTGGCCCACGTACCGCAACCCCCAGACTGATGGCTCTATCCCTGGGCAGATGTACTGGCAGCGCCTTATTGATGCTGCCATTAACCCGAAGAGGTATGGCGTGTGCATGAACGCCGGGACTCCCAATGACCAGGGATGCTTCTAGAGCACCGGATTTGTTGGCGCGATGGTGTGGAGAAATGGTTCTGGGCTATAGTATTATCATGGGCAGGAGGGAATTTGAACTTGAGTAGGGAGGGTGGATGGAGCAGCTTGGTGACACAAAGGACTTGGTTGCGGCGGTTGGGGGAGTGCAATGTGCTTTGGTGCGGGGGGTTTGTGTAATAAAAGGATTTTATAATGCATTATTATATCATCACTACGGTTCTAAATAAAAAGTATAATAGATGGGGGCATCAACAAGAGATAAGAACGAGCTAATGTTTCATGAAAGTAGGGTTATGAAACACAAGGTCCACTCAAAACGATAAACGGGATAAAGATTTTACTGACCTGTACCTTAGTGTAGTTCACAGGTAGCGGAAAACGGGTTGTGTAGAGAATACGAGGACAACCGGAGTCTTCTAAAAATACCACCAACCGTTCCATTTCGCCGACTCCTGCCGGTTAGCCGACAATCCGGCGGTTGAGAGCCTATCTCTCCTCCCCTTACTTGATAGCAATAGTGGAGGCAGCTTCGCAGTAACCTACTCATACTTGAGCTGGGGAGGTGTTTGGCGCGCGATAAACCTTTCTTTCCGCGCACATTGGCAGCATGTGGCGGGGGCGGAAGGCGCCTGCGGAAAAGCGCGCGGAGGAGGCGGAGGAATCGGCGGAAAGCAGCGACGGGGAAACGGAAGCGAGTCGCGAAGCGGAGAGTGACGCGGACGACAGCGGAAGCGACGGGGGGAGTGACGGCGGAAGTGACGGCGGAAGTGACGGCGGAAGTGAAGGGAACGAGATAGTAGACGGCGAGGCTAAGGGGAAACGACAGCGCGCGAGAGTGGCCCGGGACGAGGAACCGTCCAATGGGAAGCGCGGGTCGGACGCCAGTGATGCAGCTTCATCAGCGGCACGTGGCAAGCCTTCCAGCCCCAGCGCGGCGCGGCTGCCTTGGCTGACGTGGCTTGCTCTGACTGGCTCGTACCTCGTAGCGCTAATTCTTGCCTTCAGTGTTCTCCGCGCAACGCTCCCCGCGCATGAAGACCCGCTCGGCCCGTGCAAATTTCCGCCTTCCGCCAGTGCGGAAAATATTGGGACGACTTCCGCCAATGCCTCCGCCATTTCCGCCGCTGCTGGCGGGAGCCAACTGGCAAACGCGACGCGATGGAATAATGCCACGTGTCCCGTTCCGTGGCACCCAGCCGTGGACGTGCTGACGTGGCGGTGGTCCCCGCTAGCGGCGGCTGCGGCCGTGCTAGGGTTCATGGTATGCGCGCTGCGCGCATTGGGGAGCGGATTGGCGGAACTCAGCGCGCTGGAGGAGCGCCTCCGCGCATTAGAAGGCGGGACGGGCGGGCGCGGGGGAAGGCTGGGGGAAGGCGGGGCGGAGGGGGAAGAGGGCGGAAGCGGACGGGGGAGGGGTGCAGAGGGGATTGGAGGGGTGCCAGGTTCGGAAGGAAGCTCGGAGGGAGGTTCGGACGGAAGGGCGGTGGTGACAGCTGGCAGCAAGCTGGCGGTATCGGTGGGGCGAAGCTCTTTATTGGGAATTCTGGTGCATGAGATAAGAGCGCCGCTTAGAGGTAAGTAAGAGTGGCTTTCTCGTCATCATTAGAGAGTAAAGTTGATACTAGACACATCAAATCAGATCAGATCAGATCAGATCAGATTAGGTCAAACTGGTTGCAGGGTCTTCTCTTTCCCTGTCTCCTCCAACTCACCTCATCAACCCTCATTCCCTTGCGCCGCTTCCCCCTCCCCCCACCAACCAACCACTCACGTCTTCCCAAGCCCCCGCAACCACCACCCTGTTATTGCCCGCCCATGGCCATCTCTTGATCTCTCGTTCTCGTCCTCCTCTCCTCCCGCACCGCCTCTTTCCCCCACCTCTCCCCCGCACCCGTACGCACATCGCTCTCTCTCACACACATTTTCTCTCTCTCCCTCTCAATCTCCAGGCATGCTGGGACTGCTGCAGCTGCTCCTCTCCTCCTCCCTACACACACTCCCTCCTTCACACTCACTCTCTCCCTCTCCCTCTCTCCAGGCGTACTGGGTCTACTGCAGCTGCTGCTCTCCTCCTCCCTCGACGAATCGCAGCACGACATGCTGGCAGCCGTGCAGGCCACGGCGCGCCACGTCATCCACGTCGCCAACAACGTCGTAGACAGCTGGCGCATCGAGAACCGTCGGATCGCCGCCGCCTCCTCCGCCGCTGCCTCCTCAACCGCCGCTGCGATCTTCCGTGGGGAACGAGGGGGAGGGGGAGGCACGGGGGGAGGCGGGGGGGGAGGCAGGGCAGGGGCGGTGGAGAGAGGGAGTGTGGTGCGGTTGGGGTTAGAGAGTGCGGTGTTTGACCTGCGGTGTGTGGTTGATGAGGTGGTGCTGCTGGTGGCGGGCGAGGCGCGGGAGAAAGGGGTCGAGCTAGCTGCACTTGTGATGGACTCAGTTCCCACCGTGGTTGTGGGGGATCCCCTCAGGCTGCGCCAGGTGGGTTACGGGTGGTGCTGGCTGGCTGCACTGGGGTTAGAGAGTGCGGTGTTTGACCTGCGGTGTGTGGTGGATGAAGTGGTGCTGCTGGTGGCGGGCGAGGTGCGGGAGAAGGGCGTGGAGCTGGCAGCACTGGTCATGGATTCTGTTCCCACCGTGGTTGTGGGGGATCCGCTCAGGCTGCGCCAGGTGGGTGGGTTAGCTCAAGGCCCTCCTCTCCTCTCACTCGCCTCTCTCTAGGACCCGCTCAGGCTGCGCCAAGTGAGATGCTCTAGTCTCTCAGTCCTCGTTCCCCCCTTCCTCCTCGTAAGCGAGGCGAGGGAGAAGGGCGTGGAGTGGAGCTGGCAGCGCTGGTCATGGACTCAGTTCCCACCGTGGTGGTGGGGGACCCGCTCAGGCTGCGCCAGGTGGGTTTGAGAGCTAGGCCGGGCCCTGGTGAGCGAGGCCGGGCCCTGGTGAGCGAGGCGAGGCGCGGCGCGGCGAGGGAGAAGGGCGTGGACTGGAGCTGAGCTGGCTGCACTGGTCATGGACTCCTCCGTGCCCACTGTGGTCGTGGGGGACCCGCCCAGGCTGCGGCACGTGGGTTTGTGGGTGGGGTTGCTGAGGGCGCTCTTCTCATCTCACCTGCCTCTCCTCAGCAGGCGAGGCGAGGGAGAAGGGCGTGGAGTGGAGCTGAGCTGGCTGCACTGGTCATGGACTCCTCCGTGCATTGAGGTCGTTTTTGAGGCGCCTCAAAAACGATCTGCTCATGGACTCCTCCGTGACCACTGTGGTCGTTGGGGACCCGCCCAGGCTGCGCCACGTGGGTTGCTTAACTCACATACAGGCTGACCGTGGTGGTGTCGTGTTAGGGGAGGGGATCCGCTCAGGCCGCCCATGCCTCCTCTCTTCCTATCCCTTCCTCCCCATCCTCCCCCTTCAGATCCTGGCCAATCTCATGCCAGTTGCGGTGCGACTTACCGATTGCGTTCACGTGTTCCCTTTTCTCCTTTCCCACTCATTCTCCCCATCTCACTCTCCGTAACTGACCATTCTCCCCACTCGCCCCCCTCTCCTTCCCCCAATCTCTCCCCCCCCCATCAGATCCTGGCCAATCTCATGGCAGTGGCGGTGCGACTTACCGACCGCGGGCACGTGTTTCTGGTGGTGCGCCTGGCGCCGGATGACGATGAGATGCGGCGCATGGCGGATCCCAACTCCCCTGATGACATGGAAGGTGCGTTGGTGGCTAGATGATGGTACGCCTGTGTTCCTCGTGGTGCGCCTGGCTCCAGACGACGACGAGATGCGGCGCATGGCGGACCCTAATTTTCCTGACGACATGGAAGGTGCGTTGAGTGCCTGCCTGCGCACTTCATTCATGGCCTTGATGTTGTTCCTCGTGGTGCGGTGCGTCTGGCTCCCGATGACGATGAGATGGCGTCGGGGTCCGTGCGAGCCTGGCTAAAGGGGAGAGCCTGGCTCTGAGAGGGCACCCCCATCCCCTCACCGCCGCTCCCTCCCCCCCTCCTCAGCCCCCAGCAGAGAGGCCCAGGCAGTTGAAGCAGAGCGCATCGCCCGGAGTAGGGCGAGTCAAGCCAAAGGGGAGAGCCTGACGCTGAGCGGGCACCCCCATCCCCTCATCACCCCTCCCTCCCTTTTTCCCCAGCTCCCAGCCGTGAAGCCCAGGCAGTGGAAGCCGAGAGAATCGCTCGAGGCCGGGCGAGCCAAGCCAAGGGGGAGAGCCTCACTTTGAGCGGGCGGGCAGCAGCGGACGGCAGCAACAGCTGGGAGAGCATCTGCCGCATGATCCGCGAGCAGGAGGCACGGTTCCGGCGCCTCATGGGGCCGCAGCAGCAGGGGGGAGTGGGGGAGGTGGGGAGGGCGGGTGGAGGGGGCGCTCGGGCGGGGAGTGGGGAGCGGGGTGGTGGTGCGGGAAGGGGAGGAGTGGGAGGAGGGGGAGGGGGATCGGGTGCGGTGGGGAGTGGTGGTGGTGTGCGAGGGGGAGTCAGGCTGATGTGCACGTTGGAGGACACGGGGGTGGGACTGCCAGACGCTGTGTTTGATGCTCTGGAGAAGCCCTTTCAGCCGCTCTCCCTGCCGCTGCAGCAGCGCTACGCCGCCGTGCCCCTTCTTCTGAATGTGGCCCAGAAGTAAGTGGGTCTTTCCCCCAGCCCAGCGCCTGTGCATGTGCTTTGCTTCGTCCAACCCAAGGTGCCTCAAATGAGGGGTGGAGAGGGGTGCACGAGGAGGGAGAATGAGGGTGTGCGAGGGGGAGTGAGGCTGATGGGCACATTGGTTGGGTTGGAGGACACGGGGGTGGGGTTGCCTGACGCTGTGTTTGATGCTCTAGAAAAGCCCTTTCAGCCGCTCTCCCTGCCGCTGCAGCTGTGCTTCGCCGCCGTCCCCCTGCTGCTCAACGTTGCTCAGAAGTGAGTGCCCCTTCTGTCTTGTGTGCCCTTCCCGTTTTGTAGCAGGTCGGTATCAAATAATTCTCATACCGTTTGCCATTCGCCCTCTTTGCCTTTCCCTTTTCCCATTCCCCACTTTCTCTTCCAGTCTAGTCCAAGCCGTGCACGGCCACCCGCTGGTCTACAGTCGCCCCGGCATCGGCTCAACATTCACCCCCCACCTCTTGCTCGTTGTAAACCCCTCCTTTCCCCTCTCCTCCCCCTGCCCTGCCCTGCACCCACCCCCACTCTCGCAGTCTGGTGCAAGCCATGCACGGCCAGTTGCTCATCTACAGCCGCCCCGGCATCGGCTCAACCTTCACATTCAATCTCTCGCTTGCCCAGCCGCCCAACCTTCTCTCACATCCTTACCCCTCCCCCCTCCTCCTCCGCTCCCCACCAGTCTTGTTCAAGCCATGCACGGTCAGCTGCTCGTCTACAGTCGCCCCGGAATCGGCTCAACATTCACGTTTGACCTCTCGCTCGCCCAGCCGCCCACCGGCCCAGCCTCTAGCCTGCTGCCACGTGTCTTCCATGCTGGATTCGGGCCAATCCCGGACGAGCAGCAGGCGGAGAGCCTGGCGCTGAGAGGAAAGCTGAGGGGATTGAGATGCCTGGCAGTGGACGGTCGACCCGTGAGGCAGCAGGTGGGTTTTGAGTTTGTTAGTGTGGTGGGGAGTGGGGGGAAGGGAATGGAGTGTGCGAGCAGCAGCAGGTGGAGAGCCTGGTGCTGCTGAGAGGCAAGCTGAGGGGATTGAGGTGCCTGGCAGTGGACGGTCGGCCTGTGAAGCAGCAGGTATGTTTGTGGTTGGGAGTGATCGAATGACTGGAATGGAGTGTGCGAGCAGCAGCAGGTGGAGAGCCTGGTGCTGAGAGGCAAGTTGAGGGGATTGAGGTGCCTGGCAGTGGACGGTCGGCCTGTGAGGCAGCAGGTACGTTCCGGCTGTATTGGTGTGGTGGGGAGTGAAGGGAGCGGAATGGAGTGGATGAAAGCAGCAGGTGGAGAGCGCCTGGCTCCGAGGGGCGAGCTGAGGGGGCTGCGATGCCTGACTCGGTTCTCTTTAATGATATCCCGTCATCTGCTTATAGTGGGTTGGAGGGCTTTTAAGGCGCCTCAAAAGACGGTGCCTGGCTGGGTTCTCTTTAATGATATCCCGTCATCTGCTTATAGTGGGTTGGAGGGAGTGGAATGGAGACAGCAACAGGCGGAGAGCCTGGCACTGCAGAGCAAGCGGAGCGGGCTGCTTGGCCTGGGTGCTGATGGTCGATCCATGAGGCAACAGGTGGGTGGGTGCCACGCCTATCTCGCTGCCAGACTGCAAGCTCATCCCTTACACTCCTGCCACCTCCCTCCCTTAATCACCTCACCACGCCAGGTGATTGCCACGTGCATGGCTCGCCTGGTCTAAACGGGGATCTCTCACACAGTCTCTCCGCTGCTGCCCTGTTGTTCAGAAGTCATCCCTTTTCAACCCCACTTCCACTCTTCTCCCTCCCCCTTCTCCTTCACTTCCCCTTCCCCCTTCCCGGCACCAGGTCCTCGCCACGTGCATGGCGCGCTAGGGTCTCAAGGTGGATCTCTCAGACTGCGTCTCGGCTGCTGCCTTGACACTCAGCACTCATACACCCCTACCCTGCTTCCCCCCGTTCCCCTCCCTCCTCCCCCCCCAATTCCCACACTGCCAGGTCCTCGCCACATGCATGGCTCGTCTGGGTCTGAAGGTGGATCTCCCAGACAGCGTCTCTGCTGCTGCCCTGGCACTCAGCACTCGTCCCGCACACCACTGCTTTCCCACTCCCCCTCTCCATTCCTCTCCACACCACCAGGTGCTGGCCACGTGCATGGCGCGCCTGGGTCTGAAGGTGGATCTGTCAGACAGCGTCTCTGCTGCTTCCTTGGCTCTCAGACACGACGTCACCTCTCCTGCTGCCCCAGCTGCTGGTACTGGTGAGTGTGGTGCGGTGCAGTGCGGTGCGTTGTGGTATGTGTGCTCTATGATTGGAAGCGTCTCTGCTGCTGCAATTGCGCTCAGGCACGGTGTCACCTCCTCTGCTGCCCCTGCTGCTGGTAAGGGTGCTGCTGGTGCACAGAGCATGTTGGGTGAGTGCAGTGCGGTGTGATGCGGTGCAGCATGATATGGTGTCATTCAGTTTGAATGGAGTGTCTCTGCCGCTGCCCCTGCTGCTGGTAAGGGTGCTGCTGGTGCACAGAGCATGTTGGGTGAGTGCAGTGCGGTGGGATGCGGTTCTGCACTCACGGCACGATGTCATTCAGTTTGAATGGAGTGTCTCTGCTGCTGCCTTGCCGCTCAGGCGCGATGTTACCTCTGCTGCTGCTCCTGCTGCTGGTACTGGTGCTGCCGGTGGTGCTTCTGCTGCACAGAGCATGCTGGGTGAGTGTGGTGCAGTGCGGTGCGGTGTGGTGCGGTGCGATGTGGTGGGGTGGGGTGGGTGTAAGTGTCTCTGCTGCTGATCTCGCGCTCAGACACTCTGCCACTGCTGCTGCTGCCCCTACTTCTGCTGCTGGTGCCATTGGTGCTGCCTGCCTTGGCTGCACGCAGCATGTTTGGTGAGTGTGGTGCGGTGTGATGCGGTGTGGCGTGGTGTGGTAGTTTGTTTGAATGGAAGTGCCTCTGCTGCTGTGCTCCACCCCTCAACATCACTTCTCGTTCTCCCCCTCCTCCACTCCCCTCCTATTCACACAGGCATGGCTATAGCCTCTCCCCTCGCAAGAGTCGGTGGGATGTGGTGGTGGTCAAATAGGACATGATGACGGCCCTTCCTTCCTTCCTTCTCCTCCCTGTCTCCTCTCCCCTTCCCCCGCTCTCCTCCCTTCATCCAGCCATGGCAGGAGCAGCCTCCCGCAAGAGCCGGTGGAATGTGGTGGTGGTTTTTAAGTCGACTCATAAGTCAACTCATCTCCTCTCCTCCCTGTCTCCTCTCCCCTTCCGCTGCTCCCCCCCACCCACCCAGGAATGGCAGGAGCAGCCTCCCGCAAGAGCCGGTGGGATGTGGTGGTGGTTGATCTGGACAGTGACGGCCCCTCCACAGGCCTGGCGTTGGGCCGCATGGTGCTGCAGCTGAGGGACCTGGAGGCACAGCACCGTGCCACTGATCCGGTAGCCATCACCCAATCTCTTGCCTCGCTTGGGTGGGAGCAGCACTCCAACTTGCCTCTACTCGTGCTCGTGGCCAAGGTGAGACACAGCAGCTTGTGGAACAGCGGTCCCATCTCACGCTACTCACCTCACCTGCTAGCGGGCTGCCGTGCCACGGACCCCGTAGCCATCACGCAGTCACTGGCCTCCCTTGGGTGGGAGCAGCACTCCAATCTTCCCCTGCTGGTGCTCGGGGCCACGGTGAGAAAGAAGCAGTGCTTGCTGGGCTGGGCGCGTGAAGCACCTTGTAGGTCAACAGGCCTGGCAGTGTCCACAAGGCCGCATGGTGCTGCAACTGAGGGACCTGGAGGCACAGCATCGCGCCACTGACCCCGTAGCCATCACGCAGTCACTGGCCTCCTTGGGCTGGGAACAGCTCTCCAACTTTTCCCTTCTCGTGCTCGTGGCCACGGTGAGACACAGCGCATGCTGTTGAATCGCCCTACGCACCCCTGCCTGCGCCCTATAGCAGCAGCAAGCCATTTTCACCCGACAGCCGTGCGCCACTGACCCCGTCGCCATCACCCAGACACTAGAAGGGTCGGCTCTGTGGCTGGAAGCTGGGGTTTGCGGGCATCGTACCCCCTACCTGTCCCCTCTCTCCCCTTCACGCCTATCCCTTCCTCTACCCCACCACATCCCCCGCCCCGCAGGACTCCAATGAGGCGCTGAGGGAGGAGGCGCAGAAGCTGGGGTTTGCAGGCTTCATGGTGAAACCACTGAGGGTGGTTGTTGCGAATGCGAACACTCCCACCCACTACTTCCTTCCTCTCTTCCCTGCTCACCAAAACCAACCCCTTACCTTCTCCCTCTCCTCCCCTCTCACTCACAGGACTCCAACGAGGCGCTGAGAGAGGAAGCACAGAAGCTGGGCTTCGCAGGCATCATCCTCCGTGTCTCCCCTCTCTCCCCCCTGTCCCTATGCTCCCGCCTATCCCTCCCCCTCCTCCCCTCTCACTCACAGGACTCCAACGAGGCTCTGAGGGAGGAAGCACAGAAGCTGGGGTTTGCAGGCATCATGGTGAAACCGCTCAGGGCTGCTGATATGGCCACCACTCTGCTTGAAGTAAGTCCCTTATATATAAAAATATATATATATATACATATATATATATATATATATTGCATTGATGCCCTGTCCTGTTGACAAGGAGGGAGAATCATGGCACTGTTTCTGCTACTCGCCTCCATCCCTTCTCATCTTGTTCGCCGACCCTAAACCCTCTCCTTCAACCTGTGATTCTATCTCCTTTCCTCCCTCCATCCCTTCTCTCATCTTGTCCCGCCAGGCGCTCTCCTTCAACCCGCGGGACACCAGCGCCACGGCAGCAAGACGGCGCCAGATTCTGCTGCGACTGTGCCTCAAGGGCAAGCACGTGATGGTGGGTGTGATGTGCTGGTGGGTGTGATGTGATGGTGGGTGTGATGTGCTGGTGGGTGTGATGTGCTGGTGGGTGTGCGATGTGTGGTCTATGTGTATCAGATTCTGCTGCGCCTGTGCCTCAAGGGCAAGCACGTGATGGTTGGTGGCACGGGATGTGGTGTGCGATGTGCGAGTGGGTGTGCGATGTGTGGTCTATGTGTATCAGATTCTCCTGCGCCTGTGCCTCAAGGGCAAGCACGTGATGGTGGGTGCGGGATGTGGTGTGATGTGCTGGTGGGTGTGATGTGCTGGTGGGTGTGATGTGCCGGGTGTGCGATATGGTGTGATGTTGTGTGTGCGATGTTGCACACAACCTCCAACAAAGACCCCTCTCCCCCTCTCCTCCTGCCCAGATATTGGATCACAGCTTCATCACCCGCAAGGCCGTAGCCATGATTTGAGACGTCTCAAAACATGCCATGCAGATGCATCACATGCCATGCAGATGCATCACATGCCGAGTTTTGAGACGTCTCAAAACTCCTCCCGCCCAGATAGGGGATCACAACTTCTTCACCCGCAAGGCCGTAGCCGCGATGCCCTCGTGCTTTGATCTTCCCACAACCCCCACCAAAGACCACCACCTCCCCACCACCCCCCCTTCTCCCACCCCTGTGCCCTTGCAGTCATGCTCTCCCGCTCTGCCGATGTGGCGCTGGCACTCCGCTCCGCTGCAGACGCCAGGGGCAAGGGCACGGACAGGGGCAGAGGAACGGGCAGGGGCAGAGGAACGGGCAGGGGCAGAGGAACGGGCAGGGGCAGAGGAACGGGCAGGGGCAGAGACAGGGCCATTGGCTGTGGCACTCATGCTTTCCCCCCTCGCATCCTTTTCCCCCATTCTCTCCATCCCAGATAGTGGATCACAACTTTATAAGCCGCAAGGCTGTGGCAGTCATGCTCTCCCGCTTTGCTGACGTGGCGCTGGCTCTCGGCTCCGCTAGCGACGCCCTCGCCCGCCTGCACGCTGCCCCCTCTCTTGCACTCTCCCAGGGGCAAGGGCAGGGGGAGGGGCAGGGGGAAGGGCAGGGGCAGGCGCTGGGGCAGATCCGTGGCTCGGAGTTTCACCTGGTGCTTGTCAACCTGCGCCTTGCTGACATGTCCGGGTATGATTGGCTTGCTGACATGTCAGAGTGCGATTGGTTGTGCTGATGTGTCAAGGTGCAATTGGCTTGCTGCCTCACTCCAGCAACCTGCCTTCTACCGTTTCCTGCCTTTCCTGCTTTTACCAGCAGCTGCCCGTTTGCCGCAGATTCCCGTTTACCACAAATTCTCGCCTAACTTTCCACCCCCTTCAGTCGTCAATCTGCGCAGCTTCGCATCCTGAAAGCAAAATGGCATTTAGAGAGCAGCGCAATAACAAGGATGGGGTGCACATGATGCACATGTGCAGTGCCCCTCAGCAACCCCACACCCACATCCCCATCTCGATTTCTCTGCCCCTCTCGCGTGCCCGTCTGTCTACAGCTTTGCATTCACACAAGCTATAAGGCGCATGGAGGAGCAGCGCTATAACGAGGATGTGGTGCGCATGGGCAGTGCGGCGCAGCACTCGCACATCCCCATAGTGGGACTGGTCAACGACGCCCTGCCTGAACTCGTGGCCAAGTGAGTGAGATCAGGAAATAGCAGGGGGGAGGGAGAGCGAGGGGTTGTGAGAGATTTGGAGTGATGAACGGGGTTGAGCTGGGGCAAGGAAGTTTTTTTTTTTGGGGATGTGGAGGACTTTTTATTGGAGTGAAGCGCATGTGGCATTCTGCAAATCATTTTGATAATTTCATGTTCTTGTGTGTCTGCAGGTGGAAAGAGGCAGGTATGGACGGAATGCTCTCAAACCCCATCGACGAGGCTCAGCTGCTTACTGTGGTTACAAAGCTATTTAAGCCTGCTGATTCGCATGCATAAGCATGGACCAGACAGATTTTTGTGACTAAACTGGACAACTTGCTGTCTCTGTTATTGCTAATATCTCACATCATCATTTTTATCCGGCAAAATGTTATGCCCAACTCTGTTACAATTTGCTAAAATGTCTCCACTCGGCTTTTCATAATTTTGAAATTTCAACACGATTCTGCGGAAGGCCGAGCCATCCCACGATTCCGATGTTTGCTTCCGATTGGTGGCACGGAAGCGTCAGTCCGACGACCCCAAGGCTCCATCATCCCCAGGTTCCAAGTTTCAAGGCTAGCTAATCTGACGGTGGACATACAAGGTTCAGAGATCCAACGGATGGAGCTAATGAACCAGCACACACCAAACCAAGGCTTGCTCTCATCGATTGTTTCCTCATTTTCTTTCTCCCGCCATTCCGAAACATGCCATCGGTGGAAAGGAGGGGAGTCCCTGCAAGCGTTACCAACAACTGAGCCATACCATATTCCTGCATTCTCTTGTCCCTCGTTCACAATCACTTAGCTTGCTGATCTACCCGCGCGGCCACGTCCGTTGTTTGGCGGTGGAAGAAGAAACGGAGCAATGGACGTGGAGGAGGTGATAGAAGTCGAGGAAGTTGTGACTAAAGTGAAGGGCAAGCAGTCGAAGGCGACAAATGGCCGCCCAGTGACTGGAACGAACGGAACTCGAACGCGACAGGCGAAGGCGATGAATCGATGCAGTGTGACTAAATCGAAGGGAGAAAGCAAGAATGTGAAGGAAGAGATTGTGACTGAACCGAAGGGTCGCGGTAGCAGGCGCGCCAAGGCTGAGGATGCTGCCGTCGAAGAGAAGGGCGCCGTGAAACGCGCGAAGGAAAATGGTGTCGTGGGAGAAAAGGGTGGCGGCAAACGCTCAAAAGAGAGCACCGCGGTCGAGGAAAACGGCGTCGTGAAAAACGTAACGGAAAACGGCGTGGTGGGAGAAAAGGGCGGGGGCAAGCGTTCAAAGGAGACCACCGCGGTGGAAGAGAAAACAGGGACAAAGCGCGCCAAGGTGAACAATGGCCGCAGCGTCAGCCGCGTGGAGGCTCCACGTCAGCCCAAGGCAGCGAATGGGGGGAATGGAAAACCTCCACGTCAGCCCAAGGAAGACGGGGCGAACGAAACGGCTTCAGATCAGCTCAAGGGAACGGAAAAGGAGGCGAAGAAGGCGCCTGGGAAGGCGAGGAAGCGAGGCAAGGCGCCAAAGATCGACGACGACATGATTCAAGTGAAGCAGGCTCCGCTCGCCGACTCAGGTGCGATGCAGGCTCTGCTCGTGGATTCAGGTGCGACGTAGATTTTCGCTGATCGACAGACGTACGCGTTACTGGCTTCGCGTCTAGCTAGCCGATTGTATCCGGTAAACACCCGCATTTCCTCTCATAGTAGCTTACCAAGTCATCACCTGCATCGCCACTCTATTTTCCCTCCCTCCTCCAAACTTGCTTCCTTCATCGATGTGCGCAGAGGAAGCTGCGATCGTGCTCACGCACCCGTCGGATCCAGCAGCCGCGGCGGCGGCGGCGGAGAAGAAGGCGCCGGTGCGGCAGCTGCTGGACTTCGTGTTTCACGACGCGGACGGCGCGCTCATGCCGCTCGACAACTTCGACGCGCTCGCGGCGCGCGGGGAGGGGCTCTTCGCGACAGGCGTCATTCTTCCCGAGACCGCCGCGCTGCGCCATATGGAGGTGAGGCGAGCGTCCGCCGCCCTGCACTGTATCGAGGGAAGATGGGCGCCCGCACCCTGCGCGGTGGAGGTGGTCAGTCTTGCGGCGTAGCTTTTGTTTTTATTTTCTCCCCGTGGCCCTCATTCTGTGCCATATAGATGAAGATAAGTGTAAGCCGCCCTGCTCTGTACCTTCATAAGAGTCGCGTATGAGACACATGTTGACCTGATGCTGCTGTTCGTTGCCCCGTGCTCTGTTACTCGGTAACCAGGGTTACAGGTGCGAGGCGTTCGGGCCCATCGACGGGTGGTACATCGACGATTACGAGAAGGCGAACACGGCGGCGCGCATCATGATCACCACGGACGCTGCCACGTATGTCTGCTGCCGCCCCGCCGCCAAGCAGAAGAAAGACTTCACTCCGCTGCAGGTAAACGCTTCACTCAGCTCCAGGTGCTGTGCGACTTTTGAGGCGCCTTAAAAGTGGCCAAGCAGAAGGAGGAATTTACCCGCTTCAGGTAAACGCTTCACTGAGCTTACTTTTGAGGCGCCTCAAAAGTAGACGCTTCAGGTAAACGCTTCACTGAGCTCCAGGTACTGTGCGTGGATGGGGAACGTGAGTGTGGTGTGGGGGCCAGCTTAGAGACGCCGTAAAAAACTTCTTCTCAAAACATGTTATTTAGTAAAATGTTATCCTAGTCACGATCCAGGAGACGCTCACACGTTCCTCTACTTCAGACGCTCCTCCCATTCCTGGACGTTCCTCGTTCCTTTCACCTTCCCCGCCCCTCTTCTCTGAACACGACAAGGCCAATCTGTGCGTGGAGGTTTTCAGAGCCCTTTCCAAGCCGGACGGGGGCGAGCCCACCCTCTCCCTGCCAAAGGTGGTGGCGCGTGCTTCAAGCTCTTACCCCGCTCCTCCCCATTCCCGTTTCCCTCCCCACTCCCAATCAGGACAAGGCCAATCTGTGCGTGGAGGTTTTCAGAGCCCTTTCCAAGCCGGACGGAGGCGACCCTACCATTTCCCTCCCAGAGGTGGTGGCGCGAGTGTCGAGGGCGCTGGGGCGGCCGTGCAGGGACGACCTGGAGGGCCGTGCCTCATCAGCTTCACACGTTCCCCCCACCTCCCCCACCCCCCCGCTCCAAACAGGACAAGGCCAATTTGTGCGTGGAAGTCTTCAGGGCTCTAAGTAAGCCAGACGGGGGCGACCCTACCATTTCCCTACCGGAGGTGGTGGCGCGCGTGTCGAGGGCGCTGGGGCGGCCGTGCAGGGACGAGCTAGTGGCGGCGCATACATTTGTGGCGCAGCAGCTGTGCGGGCTGGACGAGGACGCGGATGAAGACGACCAGCTCTTCTCAGGGCTGCCTGCGCTAGAGTGAGTCCGTCTGCCTGCGTGTGTGCCCCGCTTCATGAGGTTGTTACTTGATTCTGGGTGGGTCAAGACAAGACAGCTACTGGAGGTGCATGCGTGTGTGGCGCAGCAGCTGTGCGGGCTGGACGAGGACGCGGATGAGGACGACCGGCTGTTCTCCGGGCTGCCTGCGCTAGAGTGAGTTTGTGTGCCTGCATGTGTGTGCCCTGCTTGCTGTGGGGACGTTGATTTGCTGGGTCAACTCAGTGGGCAGCAACTGGTGGGCGTTGCACGCGTTTGTGGTGCAGCAGTTGTGCGGGCTGGACGAAGACGCGGATGAAGACGACTAGCTCTTCTCACGGCTGCTTGCGCTCGAGTGAGTCTGTGTGTGCGTGAGTGATCGAGCGTTTGTGTGCCACTTCCTGTGGTAAAATGCTCAATTGACTTCCCAGCAGCTGTGCGGGCTGGACGAGGATGCGGATGGGGACGACCAGCTGTTCTGATTGCTGCCTGCACTCGAGTGCGTTTGTCCTTGGGTGTCTCTGTGTGCAACTGTGAGTCGCTTCACTTGTTGATTTGATTCATTGGGTCAAATTAAGGCAGCAGTTGGTGGAGGCCCATGCGCTTGTGGCGCAGAAGTTGTGTGGGCTGAAATAGAAGGGAGTGAGACAGGCAGCCCTCCGGAGCATAGTGGCAGCAAGGCAGCTCACAGCTTTCCCTGAATCTTCTATTCCCACTTTGCCTTCCATGACCTCGAAAAGGTCTCTGAAGGAAGAGAAAGTCAAACAAGCAGCTGTCCGGAGCATAGGGGCAGGCAGGTAGCTCATCTTCTTCCCCTCGCCTTCTTGTCTCCCATTTCCTCCCCTTCTCTGATCCCCCTAAAGGTCTCTGAAAGAGGAGGGAGCCAAGCACGCAGCTGTCAGGAGCATCGTGGAGGCCAGGCAAGCCAGCGCCAAGGAACACACGGGCAAGAAGCCAGCTGCTACAAACGGAGCCCTCGTTATAAGAGACACCGCTGGCGGCAGCGGCAGCAGCAGCAGGGCCGGCGAGGGAGCAAGCGTGGGAATTGATGACGAGGAGTTGGCTAGGCTGGTGGCCGAAGAGGAGGAGAAGGACGCAGAGGCGAAGAGGGGAGGTGGACGGAGGAAGGGGACTGGGGGCGGTGGCAGGCAGGAGAGGTATTTGAAGATCAATGAGAAGGAGCTGGCTGATGACTACCCGCCCCCGAGATACTACAAGGTAGGCTGGAGAACGAGACTAAGAACGAAGGAGCAAAGACAAGGAAATGTGGTTGGCTGCAGGCTGGAGTCTGGAGAGGCACTTTCAAATCAACGAGAAAGGACGACCTGCCTCGCCGCCTGGACGACGACCAGGCACTGCATGAAGACCAGTCACGCTCCGTGCCGCTCGAGCAGGCTGCCCATGCTGGACCGTGTATTCCCCATCCCACTGGTGACCACTGGCGTCTCTTCCCCTTCTTCCCCCATCCACTCCCTCCCTTGCCCCTCTTCCCTCCTGGTTCCTTCATCCCACCCACCCACCCACCCACCCACCCACCCACCCACAGAGCGTGGACGAGGAAACAGACGAGTTCCTGTTCGACGACCCACTCCTCACCGCTGTGCCCTTCTCTTCTCCCGCCCCATTCCCCTTCCCCCACTCCCGCCCTTCCCCATCTCCGCTGCCCTCATGGCAACTGCTCTTCCAGAGCGTGGACGAGGAGACAGACGAGTTCCTCCTGTTCGACGATGCCACCGCCCCGCTTTACCCCGACGACCTGCCGCGGCGCCGCCTGGACGACTGGGCGCTGTACGACGACCAGCTGCGCTTCGTGCCTCTTGAGCTGCTGCCCATGCTGCCGGGGGTAGCCGCGGACTCCCTCGTGTTCGGCTCGGGTGTTATGATGGAGGACGATGGCAGCGGCTTCAGCCTCGACGATCTCACTGTTGAATCCGCTGGTACTACTCGGGGAGACGGCGGTGCTGGTGCTGGTGGTTCTTCCTCAGGTGGTGCTGGTGCTTCAGGGAGTGGATCCGGGTCAGGATCTGATCCCGCAGCAGCGGATGGTGGTGATGGTGGCGCCGGTGGTATCCGGGTGTATCTGAGCGCGATCAAGGAGTGGATGATAGAATTCGGGGCCGGGATGCTTTTTGTTACCATTCGAACCGATGGGGCATGGTACAGGCTCGGCCGCCCCTGTGCTGCCTATGTCCCCTGGTACCGCCCAGTTCTGCGCACAGCCCAGCTGGCAATCCGAGTCATTGAAATGCTGAGCGGCGAGTCCCGGGCGGCGCGCTTGTCTTTTCTGGACGTAGTGACGAAGCTGGCGCAGGAGCGGGTTGCAGAGGAGCAGCAGAAGAGCGGCAAGGCGCCGGCGCGTGGGGACTTAGCTAAGTGTTTTGCTGAAATGGAGCGGTTTTTAGTGGTGCACGGGAATATCATCCTGCAGCAGTTTAGAGAGTACCCAGTGGAGACAATCCGCCGGAGCCCCTTCATAAGCACGCTGCGAGAAAAGATGGAGATGCGATCGCATACCGAGCTAAAAGTTAGTAAGAAAAAGGCGGCGATGATTGTCGCAAGCAGAGGTAGCAATGGGCGTGGTGGAGGTGACGGTGGGAGTGCGAGAAACGCCAATCCTGCTGCGGCTTTAAGGCCGGATGCTAGCAAGAGGAAGCCTATGCGTGCTACCACGACTCAGCTGGTCCACAGGATCTGGAAGGAGTATTATGAACGGTTCGGATTGAAGCGGGATGAAGTGGGGGCGGGTAAAGGGGGGAGTGAGGGAGAGGAGAATGGGAAGGTGGAGGGTGAGGAGGTGGAGGATGAGGAGGAAGGAGGTGAGTTGAAGGATGGGGATAGTGAGGATGAGGAGGAGGTTGAGGAGGTAGTGGGTGCGGGGCAAACAACGGGGAGTAAAACGAAGGGGATCAAAGCGAAGAGCGCAGAAACAGCTAAGGAGGCCGGTGCGACCGATAAGGGAAAAGCAGCAGCTGCTGGTGGAACTGAGAAGGCAAAGGAGGTTGCTGCTGGTGCAACCAAGGCGAGAGCAGTCAAGGACTCCACCCAGGGCGTGACATGGGTGGGCGCAAGCACAGGCCGCACAGAGGAAGACCACCCCGCGTACGCCGCAGCGTCAGTCTGGGGGTTAGAGGTCAAGGCAGGGGTTGTGGTGCTGGCGGCTGTGGCGGAGGGCGAGGATGAGGGGGACGAGGGGCGGTGGAGGGAGGAGGAGGAGAGGTTGGTTCTGGTGGAGTATATGTGGGATGAGGGGGGCGTGGGGGGTGGTGCGGGCAGGAGGAGGAGGGGCGAGGGGATGAAGGCGCATGGGCGGGTGATGGTGAGGGGGAGTGAGACGGTGCTGGGGAATGCGGCGGATGAGTGGGAGCTGTTTGTGTCGGAGCACTGCGTTGACTTCCCCCTCACTGCCATCCGGTGAGTCTTGTGGCGCCTCAACGTGTGTACTATCAGGTGTAGAGTACTGAGTAAGGATGTGAGGAGGTTCGACACTAGATGAGTGGGAGCTGTTTGTGTCGGAGCACTGCGTTGACTTCCCACTCACTGCCATCCGGTAAACCTTGAGGCGCCCTGAAGTTGATGTATCTGTGTGTTGTTCTTCACTCCCTCAAAGTCAAAGGTGACTTTTGACTCAACTCAAAACCTGACCCATGTACATGCTCTCTTTCTGTGCGATTCTGTTACTTTCCCAGTGAGCTTGCAGCAGTGATGCATTGCTTCTTGAATCGACTCAAGTACAAATCCACACGCTCTTTCTGTGTGCACTTCTGTGACTTCCCCAGTGAGCTGGCTGCAGTGACACATCGCAAGCAGCCGTGGGGGGCAGAGCACAGGCTGAGGAACATGGAGGAGCACGAGAGGGAGAGGGAGCGATTAGAGAAGCTTTTCAAAGAAACCGGGCAGCGCTCCTTCTTCTACCGCCTCCTCTACAACCCCTCCCGCGGTGGCTTTTTTGACCTGCCCAAGAGCCTGGGCAGCGGAACGGGCAGGTGTTGCTCGTGTGACGAGGACACGGGGAGGGATAGGATGATGGAAGTGCGGAGGCTGGGGGATGGGAAGGAGGGATTTGCTTACTTAGGGAAGGATTTTCAGGTTCAGGACTTTGTGTTCTTGCATCCGGCAGCAGTGGGGGAGGAGAGCGAGGGGAAGAAGGTCAAGATAGCGAAAGGAGGGCGAAACATTGGGCTGCGGGCATGGCCTATCGGGCAGATCGAAAAGTTTGTAGCTCCGACCGGTGGGGCAAAGGAGGTGCCTGAGAAGATGGTGGTGAGGAGGTTCTTCCGCCCTGAAGATGTCCCAAATGAGGGCGATGAGATCGCGTATACGGCACATATCAGAGAGGTGAGTGCATCTGCAATCTATGAGGTTTTGAGAGGTCTCAAAACTCAGGTGGGCCAAGTGAGGGGAATGAAATAGCGTACACGGCACGTATCAGGGACGCGAGGGCTTGTATTTACCCCATCGTCTCTTCTTCCCTGATATAGGACAGCGAGGAGGTGGAAATTTACCTTTTTATGTGTGTGTGTGTTGTGCTTGTGCAATGTGCACCCCAATGCTCTTGCCACACAACAGCAAATATTTTCCGATCTTTTATTTCATCCCGCAACAGGTGTACTACAGTGAAACCCTAGTTACTGTAGACGTTATGGACGTGATCGGCAAGTGCTGCGTGCAGCGGGGTAAACCCACTGCAGCAGCAGCGGCAGCGGCAGGAACAGAGGCGGATCACTCGGGCTTTAACATCGGGGGGTGTCTGGAGGAGGAGCTGATGGGCGGTGACTTTGTCTTCTTCTGCGACCGCCTCTTTAAAGATGGTTCCGTCCGGATGGTACAGTGCTCCCTCACTCCCCTCGTTATCAGCTGCATTTTTATAATATCATCACAAACTATCAGTGTTTCCTCTGCTTTCAGTTGCTTTTAGGGGTTCCCAGAAACCGAGGGTTCTTCGTCCTCTGCTATAGTATTGTTCCTCTATCTAACGGTCTAACCTTGCCCATGTTACTTCGTCTCCGTTGAAGTAACACATGCCATTGAAAGTATTCGATGGTCTTGGTGGGCATGTCTCCCTGTGCATGACTCCTCTGCATTCCTTGCTTCCTTTCCCACTTCCTTTCTTAACACTCGTGCAGTTGCCCCCTGGGATTCGCTTCGGCCCTTCTTCAGCAGCAGCAGCAGCATCACCAACCAAGGACAAGGGCAAGGGCAAGGGCAAGAGTGTTGCTGCAGGCGATGATGCTGATGCAGAAGCTGCAGCAGAGGCAGCAGCGGCAGCTAGAGCAAGGGCGAAGGGCAAGGGGAAAGCAGCTGCAGAGGAGCCAGACGAACCCACCAGCAAGGCTGCAGCTAAGGCGGACAGACAGCAGGGAAAGCAGGAGAAGCAGGAGGAGAAGGAGAATCAGGGGAAGCACGAGGAAGGGCAGAAAGGGGCGGGAAAAAACAGCAAGGGCGGTGCTGGTGTGCTGCGGACGCTGGATATATTCGCAGGGTGTGGCGGGCTGTCAGAGGGGCTGCAGCGGTCGGGGGCGTGTGAGACGCGGTGGGCCATCGAGTACGAGCACCCGGCTGCTGAGGCGTTTCAGAAGAACCACCCCGAGGCTGCTGTCATCTGCGCCAACTGCAATGTCGTGCTCAGGTGGGTGTGGTTAAGGGTGAGCGGGGCAAACAGAACAACCACCCCGAGGCTGCTGTCATCTGTGCCAACTGCAACGTGGTGCTCAGGTGAGCTGGTGGGGTTATGCTGCTTGGCCGGTTCAGTGCTGGTGGTGGGCGGGTGTGCTGCTGAGGCGTTTCAGAAGAACCACCCGGAGGCCGCCGTCATCTGTGCCAACTGTAACGTCGTGCTTAGGTAAGCGGTGCTTGAGTAAGCGGGTGGGGTTATGTGGTAGTTTGTGGTGGTAAGATGTGATGTGGTGTGGTGCTTAGGTAAGCAGGTGGGGTTATGTGGTAGTTAATGGTGGTAACATGTTATGTGGTGTGCTGCTTAGGTAAGCGAGCAGGGTTACATGTTGTCTAAGTGAAGGGGGGATATGGAGATGCCATACGGGGACAGTAGCCACCTTGCCCCCGTTTCCACTCCTTTCTCGTTCCCCTCCTTACCATTTCCCCTATCTTGCTCGTTATTTGTCTCGCCTACTTCCTTTGCCCCAGACAGAGGCAACCCCTCGCTCCCATTAACCCCTTCCAAGATTTCCCCCTAATATATATATACATATATGTATATATGTATCTATATACATATATCTATATATGTATATATATATATATATCCCCATTTTCCCCCTCTCCCATGTCCTCTCCTCCCCAGGTCTATGATGGAGCAGGCAGGGCAGCTGGGCGACTGTGTGTCAACGCCAGAGGCAGACGAGGCAGCAGCGAAGATGGCCGAGGCAGAAAAGGGCAAGCTGCCGCTGCCCGGCCAAGTGGACTTTGTCAATGGGGGCCCGCCCTGCCAGGTGAGTGGGGCTCGCAGAGGCACTTATTCAGGTGCGGACTGTGCGGTGAGCGGTAGCAGGGAAGATTGTCAAGGCAGAGAGGGGGGCAAGCTGCCCCTGCCCGGCTAAGTGGACTTCGTCAATGGGGGCCCGCCCTGCCAGGTAAGCAGGCTTCAGGTGGCTCCTACCCCACCTGCACTAGTGGTGAGAGTGGGACAGACGGCCGAGGCAGAGAGCGGCGAGCTGCTGCTGCCGGGCCAAGTGGAGTTTGTGAACGGGGGGCCGCCCTGCCAGGTACACACTTATCCAGGAAAGCACTCTGCCTGGTTCACGGGGGTCGCAGTGGCACTTGTTCAGGTGCGGGGTGAGTGGTACGAGGATGGCCGAGGAGGAAAGGGGGAAGCGGCCGCTTCCTGGTTCAGTGGTATTCGTGAATGGAGGTGGGCAGCTGCCGCCCTGTGAATGGGGAAGGGCAGCTGCTGCCCTGTGAATGGGGGAGGGCAGCTGCTGCCCTGTGAATGGGGGAGGGCAGCTGCTGCCCTGCCAGGTACACATTTCTACCAGGTGCCCCCGGCTGAGTGGTGAACTTGGTGAGCGGGGAGGGAGGCCCCCCTACCACCAAGTACGGGGTTTAGTATTTGAGATGACTCAGAATCGGACTCATCTCCAGCCGTGCCAGGTACAGGGGTTGCAGTTATGGTGACTGATGATCACTCCTCAGTCACCACACCTTTCATCACTCCTCACCCCTTCGGCTCTCCTGCTCTACCCTTTTCGCCTTTTCCCCCCCAAGAACACACGGAGCGAAACGCAGTGCGAGATGGCCTCACCTTCTCATTCCCTATCCCTTTGCCTTATTTGATTCCCTCTACCCGTTCCGCCTATCCCCACTCAGGGCTTTTCTGGCATGAACCGCGAGCAAGGTGCAGTGCGAGATGATCCTCGCCTTCCTCTCAGTGCCTTCTCTCTCTCTTCCCTCTTCACTCTTCCTCCTCTCTTGCTTTCTTCCTCCCCCAATCAGGGCTTTTCCGGCATGAATCGCTTCAACCAGAATCCATGGAGCAAGGTGCAGTGCGAGATGATCCTCGCCTTCCTCTCCTTCGCTGATTTCCTCCGCCCCAACTACTTCCTCCTCGAAAACGTGCGCAACTTCGTCTCCTTCAACGGCGCCCGCACCTTCCGCTTGGCCTTGAGGACCCTGCTGGCCATGGGCTATCAGGTACGCCTCGTATGCTTCGGTTGCTATCATCATAACGCCTCTCCTTCGCCGACTTCCTCCGCCCCAACTCCTTCCTTCTCGAGAACGTCCTCAACTTCGTGTCGTTCAATGGGGCGCTGACTTTCCGCCTTGCCTTACGGACCCTACTCGCCATGGGCTACCAGGTAGGCAGTACGTGCAAGCACTATGTAGTGTTCCCTTCTTCCTCTGCACACACTGCCTCTCCTTTTCCGACTTCCTCTGCCCCGCCTCGTTCCTTCTCGAGAACGTGCGCAACTTGTAAGACGTTTCGGTGCCTTACAAGTGGGCAACTTTGGCATATCTCAATCGCGCGCACGGGCCTTCATTCATCTTGTCACCAGCGCCAGGCCACATCCTCCCATACTGTTATTGAGAGTCTCGGTTTCCCCCGATCTCCCCTCCCCACCTCTCCTAGTTCGCTTTGTTGTCTTACAAGCGGGCAACTTTGGAATATCTCAATTGCGCACACGGGCGTTCATCTGGGCAGCAGCGCCATGCCACGTGCTCCCTGAGTGTTATTGAGCGTTTCAGATTCCGCCAACCCCTTTTCCCCTCTTTCCTCACCCTCCAGGTCCGCTTTGGGGTCCTACAAGCGGGCAACTTCGGCATATCCCAGTCGCGCACGAGAGCGTTCATCTGGGCGGCAGCGCCGGGCCACGTGCTCCCCGAGTGGCCCCAGCCTCTGCACGTCTTCGCCTCCTCCCAACTCTCTGTTCCCCTCACCACCCCCGCTGCTGCTAATGGCGCTGCTGGTGGTGCTGCTGGTGGCGCGGCTAGTATTGGTCAGTTCAGCACGGCTAGCTCGCTGGCCAATGAGGCGTGTCCACGTGGCCCTGCGGTGGGGGCGCCGTTGCGGTCGATCACAGTGCGGGATGCAATGGGAGATTTGCCGCAGATTGAAAACGGGGCGGAGGAGGAGGAGATGGAGGTGAGTCGTGGGTTGATGGTGGCCTGTACTTTGTAGAGTATCTCAAAGGTGCCTGAAACGTCTCATATTACAAGACATGCTATTTGGGAGTCACTTTTGAGAATTCTCAAAAGTGTACTTTGTAGAGTATCTCAAAGGTGCCTGAAACGTCTCATATTACAAGACATGCTATTTGGGAGTCACTTTTGAGAATTCTCAAAAGTGTACTTTGTAGAGTATCTCAAAGGTGCCTGAAACGTCTCATATTACAAGACATGCTATTTGGGAGTCACTTTTGAGAATTCTCAAAAGTGTACTTTGTAGAGTATCTCAAAGGTGCCTTAAACGTCTCATATTACAAGACATGCCGGAATACCTCATATTACACGTGCATAATCTCAACCTCATGCGCTGACAACACACTCTCCTCCCTAGCCCCCCGACTCCTTACCTCACTCTCCTGGCTTTTGCAGGCGTTGTTTAAGAAACGTGGCCTAAAAACGCCTGCAACAACTGAGTCACCTCAATACTGAAGCGCTAACCCAGCGTGCTCCTACTTCCCGCCTTCCCCCATTCCCTCCCACACTATGCCTGATAATCCTCCTCCTGGTTCCAACGTTGCATTCGATTTCAACGCGGCTCCTAGACCACACATGCAAGCGCATGAACGACCTCAACCTCAACTCACGCGCTGCCAACCCACTCCTCCCCTCTCCTTCCCACCCTCTCCACTCCTCCCCTCTCCTTCCCACCCTCCCCACTCCTTCCCTCTCGCAGTATTCTTCCGAGCCCTCATCCTGGTTCCAGCGTTGCATCCGGGCGCAGCAAGCGAGGCTCTTAGATCACACACGTGCAAGCGAGGCTCTTAGATCACACACGTGCAAGCGAGGCTCTTAGATCACACACGTGCAAGCGAGGCTCTTAGATCACACACGTGCAAGCGAGGCTCTTAGATCACACACGTGCAAGCGAGGCTCTTAGATCACACACGTGCAAGCGAGGCTCTTAGATCACACACGTGCAAGCGAGGCTCTTAGATCACACACGTGCAAGCGCATGAACGACCTCAACCTCAAACGCTTCCAACGCATTCTCTTCCCTCCCCTCCCCTCCCATCCCCTCCCCTCCCCTCCCCTCCCCTCCCCTCCCCTCCCCTCCCCTCCCCTCCCCTCCCCTCTCCTCCCCTCCCCTCCCCTCCCCTCCCCTCCCCTCCCCTCCTCTCCCTTCCCTCCCCTCCCCCGCATCCCCTCCCCCCCCTCTCCCTTCCTTCTTCCCTCCCACAGTATTCGTCCGAGCCCTCCTCGTGGTTCCAGAGGAGCATCAGAGCCCAGCAAGCCAGGCTACTGGACCACACGTGCAAGCGCATGAACGAACTCAACCTCAAACGCTGCCAACACATCCCCAGGCGCCCAGGGGCGGACTGGCGGGATCTGCCGGATATCAAGGTGAGAAGTGGGTGACTGAAATAGGGTTACCAGCAGCGTCATCCGTGCATGCATGTAGCATCAATGCCCCTCCCTTCCACAGTAGCCCGTGCTGTTTGGGCGGCTCCTTTTGCACCCTCGTCCCACCTTTCCCTCCTATCCCTCTCTCTTGTACATCAGGTGCGGCTGTTGAATGGCCGTGAGGCAGACCTGGTCCCCTGGTGCCCTGGTGCCTACCCAACACCATGGAACGCCACAACAACTGGAATGGGCTGTTTGGGCGGCTGGATAGAACTTCCTTTCTTTCCCCCTAACCCGCCTTCCCCTTCTTCCTATCCCTCCTTCCCTACCACAGGTCCGCTTATCTGATGGTCGTGAAGCTGACCTGGTGTCCTGGTGCTGTTTGAGCGGATTCACAGTTCCTACACACTTGCTTGTTTACCCCAAACCCCCTGTTCCTCACCAGGTGCGCCTATCTGATGGGCGCGAGGCAGACCTGGTGCCCTGGTGTCTACTCAACAACAACTGGAAGGGGCTGTTTGGACGGCTTACTTTCACTCCCGTAACCTGACTTCTCCTTGGTATCCCGTCCTTACCCTCATTATCATCCACAGGTGCGGCTGTCGGATGGGCGTGAGGCGGACCTGGTGCCCTGGTGCCTGCCCCAACACCATGGAGCGCCACAACAACTGGAAGGGGCTGTTGGGGCGGCTGGACTGGGCGGGCAACTTCTTTTCTTACCCACTAACCCTTCTTGCCTTTCCATCCCTTCCCTTCGTACCACAGGTCCGCTTATCCGATAATCGTGAGGCTGACTTGGTCCCCTGGTGCCTACCCAACACCATGGAGCGCCACAACAACTGGAAGGGGCTGTTGGGGCGGCTGGACTGGGCGGGCAAATTCTTTTCTTACCCACTAACCCTTCTTACCTTTCCATCCCTTCCCTTCGTACCACAGGTCTGCTTATCCGATAATCGTGAGGCTGACTTGGTCCCCTGGTGCCTACCCAACACCATGGAACGCCACAACAACTGGAAGGGGCTGTTTGGGCCAACTTTACAGCACTGCAGTCTCGCGTCGTACCTTGAACTCGCCTTCCCTCTTCTTTCTTCTTTCACACCACAGGTGCGGCTGTCAGATGGGCGCGAGGCAGACCTGGTCCCGTGGTGTCTGCCCAACACCATGGAGCGCCACAACAACTGGAAGGGGCTGTTGGGGCGGCTGGACTGGGCGGGCAACTTCTTTTCTTACCCACTAACCCTTCTTGCCTTTCCATCCCTTCCCTTCGTACCACAGGTCCGCTTATCCGATAATCGTGAGGCTGACTTGGTCCCCTGGTGCCTACCCAACACCATGGAGCGCCACAACAACTGGAAGGGGCTGTTGGGGCGGCTGGACTGGGCGGGCAAATTCTTTTCTTACCCACTAACCCTTCTTACCTTTCCATCCCTTCCCTTCGTACCACAGGTCTGCTTATCCGATAATCGTGAGGCTGACTTGGTCCCCTGGTGCCTACCCAACACCATGGAACGCCACAACAACTGGAAGGGGCTGTTTGGGCCAACTTTACAGCACTGCAGTCTCGCGTCGTACCTTGAACTCGCCTTCCCTCTTCTTTCTTCTTTCACACCACAGGTGCGGCTGTCAGATGGGCGCGAGGCAGACCTGGTCCCGTGGTGTCTGCCCAACACCATGGAGCGCCACAACAACTGGAAGGGGCTGTTTGGGCGGCTGGACTGGGCGGGCAACTTCCCCACATCCGTGACGGACCCCCAGCCCATGGGGAAAGTGGGCATGTGCTTTCACCCCGAGCAGGACCGCATTGTCAGCGTCAGAGAGTGCGCGAGATCGCAGGTAGGGAGCGGCTCGGTGTGCGTGTGAGAGCCTGGGGTAAGAGGTGAGCAGGTTTCATCCCCACGTTCCTGAAGGCAGTATCCTCACTCTGGCTGTCTTGTTCCTGCTCGACACATTTTGTTTTCCGAAGCACTCCTTGCAATGTCCCCTATCTTGATTGTTAACTGAGATGAACTGAGGTTGCCGCTTCAGCATAACAGCACAATGTGTTTGCAATGCTTGCTCCTTCCCCCACCCTTCAGGGCTTCCCCGACTGGTACCGCTTTGCTGGAAACATTCAGGCCAAGCATCGCCAGATCGGCAACGCTGTCCCTCCGCCTCTCGCCCTGGCTCTGGGCTTGCAGCTGAGGAAGGCTCTCCTGGAAACGAAAAAGATGGATGGAGCACAGGTGGAGGGAGAGGGTAATGATAAGGCAAAGTAATGGAATGTGAAGGATACGTAATGCCTCTGGCCCTGGCTCTGGGCCTGCCTGCAGCTGAGGAAGGATCTACTGGAGAAGAAAAGGATGGATGGAGCACAGGTGGAAGGAGAAAGTTACGACGAAGCAAAATGATGCAATGTGCAAGCATTGTTGTGTTAGTCGAGTTTTGGTTTGTTCAAGCGTAAGCATGCGTGGATAACCTGCTCTGCTCATTACCCCTTTTTTGTCATGCTTATCTTGTTTGCCAATGGAGGAAAGGAAACCATCTTGAGCTATTTTTTAGGGAAAATACGGTATGCCAATTGTAAGAGACATGGGACTACGGTAGATAACATGACTGGTGTAATAGTAGCGCGTACGGTCACTGTATCGGATATTTTTACGGGTTAGGTAAGTGGGGTCACGAATACAGTCACTAAGGGTGCGTGCGTAGCGTAGCTCGTGTCATACATCAGATAAGACACGAAGTGGAGGCTCGGAATACCCAAAGTGGCTCGTTTGTGAGGCCGTACATTTCTTCACCATTTCTACCAGATTTCTCCTGCAGCATTTCACCACCTCAACAAATCCTGCTGCCACTGAAATGAAAACTGCTGCAGTCTGCACAACACACACAACCTCCCCCCTCCTTTTCGCCCTCCCTCTCACCGCCACCATCACCACATCTCTCCAACTTTGCCTGACCCTTCAGCACTGGCCTTCACAAGTCTGCAAGACCCCATTCTCCGTGAAGACTCATGCCTTGGTAAATGCTTGTCCATGTGTGAAGCTTTTCCACCTCTGCAAACCTCCATGCACCTGTGAAGCCTCACCATCTCTGCAAGCCCCCATGAGTCTGCAAAGCTTCACGCCTCTGCCAAGCTCTTCCTCTCCTCCTCAGGAATAGCCAACCTTTGAGGTGCCTCAAAAGACGTACCGTATCTGCAATGCAAACCCCTCCTGCACATGTAAAGCTTCACGCCTCTGCCAAGCTCTTCCTCTCTTCCTCGGGAATAACCGACCAATTCGGCGACGGCACCGCACGCAGCCAACCAAAATCGTCCACGTGGGCCCACAGCCCTCCATCCACCGCCAAGTCAGCATCCTTAAAATCCGCCTCCAACCCATCATACTCCCTACTATAAGGCGCGAATCTGACACCCTTAGAGTGCTCTATAAGCGGCCTGCTGCGCGTGCGGACATAGAAATCGGCGCGCTCTGTCTGGTGTATCCTCAGCTGATGACTCGCGACAGCTACAGTGCTCCCTGACGCGTCCTCCACGTGGCAGGCTCCTGACACCGGGCAGAGGATGACGTGGCAGTCGCGCACGTGGCGGAGGAAGACGGCGGAGAGGACACCGCGGACAGACACGTGGCAGTGGGAGAGGTGCTGCAGCGTGAGCTCGCCGCGTCTGTGCTGCTCTGGCGAGATCTCAATGTGCTCGTGGGAGCGGTGGGAGATGGAGAGGGACGGGTGCGCGGAGCTGATTGGTGGGATGGAAGATGGAGCCTCGGCGGACGCTCCTGCTGTTTTGGCTGCTCCAACTTCTCCTGCTGCTCCCAGCGCTGCTGCTCCGGATTCTCCTCCTGCTGCGGGTGCTCCTGTTCCTGCCGCCGCTTCTCCTGACGCTGTTCCTCCCGATACGGCTCCTCCTGATGCCCCTGTTGGCTCAACATCGGAGGCCACCATTCCCGTTCTCCTCGTGTCGCCCTCCTGCTCCACCTGGCAACTACCCACTGGCTGCAGGGACTGCGTCGGTTGCTCGCGAGATTTATGAGAGGACGAGGCGTCTTTATTTTCTGAAGAGGCTTTCTTCTGCCCTCTCGACGAGAAGGCGAATCGTTTCTTGGGCTTTGAGGCGGATCGGGCAGTTTCCAAGTTGGCGCGAAGCGCGGCCACGCGTGACGTCATCTGCTCCACGTCGCGCCGCGGGACCGACGGCGCAAAATGCGCTACTATATCTTCCACCGCGCGCAGCGCTGCCACCGCCGCTTGATCCGCATTCAATCCGAACCGTTGATTGCTTCCTGCATCGTCCACCTGTTGTCTACTTTCCCCGCTGTTGATCCCCGACTGTGCAGATTCGGCAACGGAACCGGAATCTCTGGAACTTAAAGCTCGGATCGCCGCTTCCAGCGCGTCGCATTTCTCGCGAAAGGCTAGGAAGACGGAGAGCTGGCCTTGCTCCTCGTCCATGTGCGCGTGCGTGACGTGGCGGGCACAAGGCTGAAATTATTCCGTCGATCGTAAAAGCAGGAAAATTTTGAGACAAGCCCGGGGCGCAGAAGCAACTGTGAGATGCGACGCGGATGACGGAACGGCTTGATTGGAGGAACGAGCAACCAGCAGTAAAATGAGCAAAGGAGGTCCCTCCAGGCAGAGCCTAGGAAAGATCTGATGTATGAGCGGTCTGAAACGGTTGGGTAAGGTGTTGAGCGAAAAAGAACAACCTTGATCTGACTGTGACCCAAAGCGAAGCTCCGACACAAGCTACCAAACTCCGACACTTCAATATCGAAACACCAAACTACCACAAGCTACCAATTCTCATCATTCTCTCCCAGACTTGTGTGCTCGAGCCCAACTCCCCAAGCCCGTCAGCTCAACCTGATTCGCTCTCAGACTCTACCATTTTTGGGCCAGGTTTTGGACAGTAACATTTTGGTGATATGAAACTACCGTATCATGGAAATGCATGAATATTGCACTCTGATGTTAGCTTGTGTTGTTCAAGAGTATAATGTAACAATGGTTTACACACAACAGCGATGTGAACAAAGCATGATGGATACACGCATTTGCGAGTCAGACCGCTCAAGAGTCACCACAGAAACTACTTCTACAAGCAACGCATGCGTCTCCTCTCAACCCGAAACCCTAGATCTAAACAATGTGATGAACACCGCCGCTGCCCCCACTCATGTCATGACCTGGAGCTTTTCAAGGTTTCAGCTGATAGTAGAACCTTTTAAACCAAAAACCGAGGGTACTTCCACCTGAGAAGGGCATAAACGTTGGGGGTCAGTCAGGATGTGACGGGAAAGGCGAGGGTTAGTAACCAGATTTTGATGCCATGGCCAGTGAGAAGATGTGACAGCATGAGGGCCGAAAACAGGAAAAATGATGAGGTATTGAATTGCGACAGTCTGTGACACAAAAGAATCAACTAGATTGCTTTTTGAGACATTGGCATGATGTGACAACATGATGTGGCAACATGATGTGGCAACATGATGTGGCAACATGATGCAGGGCAAGTAGGATGTAGTCGCCATTATGCCATCATTAAGCCATCATTAGTGTCCCATGGGTGGCAGCGTACTTACTATCAGGGGCTCGTTTGCAATCTTTGTCATAGTAATTGTATGTCGACGAGTCGCATAAGGAGAAGTTGGTTTTGCAATACTGGGATAGAAACGTGTCTTGGCCCTTCCTCACATCAGCACACGAATATTTACCTGCGGCCCACTCGAAAGAACGACAGAATTCGGGGATTCGGGGTAGTTTTTTAGTCAGCAGCAACAACAGCCTTGCAGATAAACGAAATCTCCCAACTGTGACTGATTGGCAGGCATAGCGAACGCCGTGATGCGGAAGAATTCAGGATACATTACTAGATGAGGGAAAAGGAGGAGGGGGGAACTTACCATCCGAAGTTCGCTCCACCTGCTGGGCAACCGCTTTCGAAGCATACGCTGAGAGAACGAGGGCAACGGCTAGCAGGAGAGTGAGAGCCGCAATTCCGCTTAAACGCGCCATTCTCAGGAAAAGAGGTACTATTGGTAGTCGTGGTAGCTCTAGTGATCTGGTTGAATCAGACTTGGAGAGGCGAAGATAGAAGGCGTGCTTACCATCAACGAATACGACGTTTAAATATAAAACAGAAGGGCGAGGATAGTACATGGCGGATAACCGGGCCCAAATGAGAGGGACGGTTGCGTCACGGCTTTAGGGAATCTGATTGGTTTAGGCATCGTAGGACCAATGAACACGTAGGTTCCGCGGTGCATGGCGGATAAACTGGGGCCGAATCGGATGGGCGATTGTACCACGGCTTGAGAGAATGCCATTGGTCGTGGATCGCGATGACTAAGAGTAAGACGAATGAACAAGTAGATTTTCGCGATGACTAAGAGTAGGACCAATGAACAAGTAGTTTCCGCGGTTTCTATGGAGCTTTGTGGCAGAAACAAGATCCAGAGAGCTCTGCGAGGTCAATCAGTTTTCAAGCGGAGTTCGTGTTCACAGTCCCAATCCAGCAGCTCGCCAGTTCAAGTAACTCGCAAGCAAATTTCGCCAAGTTTAGCGCGCTACCAGCGAGGGTTCCGTGCTCCTGTAACAGACCACCCCTCCACCCGCCACAAGGGCAGCTATCCACGGAAGCAAAGGTCGAAGCAGAAAAAGATCGAAGCAGGATGTTTGGGGGTTGTAGCAAAACCTACCTTAGCAGCGTCCTGTGTACTCAGCAGCGCTGTTGTGCTCGACCTCAGAAAAATACTGTTGCAGTGCCGTAAATTTCTGATTAAAGTTTCGCTGAGGAATTTTGAAGATGCTCGGTGGAGGAATATATTGGCCAGAGTCCCGAGGCTATGAAGTCGCTCCACTCCACATTGTTAGGGGGACACTACTCGATCACATGAAAAATATATAAAAAAAAAATTGGGCCAGCCTGAAACGTGAAGGTCGCGAAACCTGTGAAAATGAACAAAAACCGAGTTCGGTTGCCGCTGACTGCTGAATACGTCCCAGCTCGAACGCGTCACACTCGTTGAAAATCACGTTCCCCGTGAGATGCGGCGAGTGAACCGAAGAACAATAACGACCCGCTATTAAGTTTGCACTACCAGCTCCATATAAAAACTGCACAGAACTCTAGGTAAAACAAGATTCAGAGAACCTGAACCAGATTCCAAAATGCATGTAAAACACGAACTTGGAAACAAGGAAAAACATTCTCAGCAGAGTCGACATGAAACTATGATGCATGGATGGTCTGAGATTTAGTAATAAAAATTATATACACCTTTCACTGAGGGTACATTACGGGCATGACATGACATGTCCAGAATGTACACGTTTGTGCCGTGACATCTTTCTGACAAACCCCTCGTCCTCCAAACCATGTGCCAACTCCTCCGCCACTAACAGCCGACGGAATGCTGCCTGTGCCGCTTGTCCCTTGGCATTTGACGTGGCATCGCCGTATGCATAATTGGAGAGCTTGCCTCCACTGGCTCTGATCTTCATCAACCTCCTCCTCCCCCTCCTCCCTATGCACCTTACCTCGCCCACCTATGCCTCTCCTTCTTGCTTCTGCGTCTGGTGAGGATGATGAGGATGATGAGGCGAATGAGGATGATGAGGAGAATGAGAAAGATGAGGGGAATGGGGATGATGAGGGGAATGGGGATGACGAGGAGAATGAGGATGATGAGGGGAATGGGGATGATGAGGCGAATGGGGATGATGAAGGGAATGAGGATGATGAGGGGAATGGGGATGATGAGGGGAATGGGGATGATGAGGGGGATGAGGATGATGAGGGGAATGAGGATGATGAGGGGAATGAGGATGATGAGGGGAATGAGGATGATGAGGGGAATGAGGATGATGAGGGGAATGAGGATGACGAGGGGAATGAGGATGATGAGGAGAATGCGGATGATGAGGGGAATGGGGATGATGAGGAGAATGGGGATGATGAGGAGAAAGAGGATGATGAGGGGAATGAGGATGATGAGGCGAATGAGGATGATGAGACGAATGAGGATGATGAGGGGAATAGGGATGATGAGGGGAATGAGGATGATGAGGCGAAACTATTTGGGAATTGTGTGGGCAGGAACGAGACAAAGATTTAATCATACAATCCACCAACGACTGAAAGCCGCCTGATCTCGAGCCCATGTTCCCATGGTGCCCGTGTGCTCAGGCACATGTGTGAAGGCGGAGTGCATGAGGTGGTACTTGACTTTTGAGACGTCTCAAAAGCCGTGTGCTCAGGCACATGTGTGAAGGCGGAGTGCATGAGGTGATACTTCTTCCACGCATGAGGTCATGGTCACAATAATCTCAAGTCATAATCATGCAACAATAGTATACAAGGAGCATTACAACTGCAATGTAAGCAAAGGATGATGGATACAAGAATATTTATCATGTCAACCGCTCACACGAGTCACCACCCACATACGTGCACGAACTACCACAAGCAACGGAAGAGTCACAATCGATGTGATGTGGGGATCAGCACCCCCCCCAGTATATACACCTCCAGAGGCCAAGGAATGCACTGCCCACTGGGAAGGGAACAAACATTGCAACATGACATAGTGGGCTTTTGAGACGTCTCAAAAGTCATTGCAACATGAGTGGGGGTCATGCAGGATGTGACGAAATGGCGTTTAGGATGTGGCGAAAATGGCGTTTAGGATGTGACGAAATGGCGTGGGTTAGTAAACAGATTGTGATGCGATGGGACGGTCGTAAGAAGAATGTGATGACATGAGGGAATTCATAAGGTTAAATCCAAATGTGATAGCCATGATAATTAACGGAATCTGATGATTTTTTCAGAACATGATCTGATGCAATCCGTGTGGCAAGACCATGCCTTCACCCGTGGGTGACAGATTACTTACTTGGTTCGCACTCTTCTTATACTTAGCACGAATCGTGGCGCACTTTCCACCCCAATCTTTCTCGCAATGACCCGAACTCCAACCATTCACCACAGAACAGTAATATTTTCCTGCGCGCCACTCGAAAAGGGGTCGGGGATTAGAAGCAACGAACGACGAACGCCGTCAAGACAAAGAGACCTGGAGGGCATTATATGATGAGGGGGAAAGACAAAGAGAACAGGAAAGGCATTTTATAATGAGGGGAAGGTGGAGGGGGGGACTCACCGTCGCGAGTCTTGCTCTCGTCTTGGGCAACAGCGGTCGAGGCATATGTTGAGAAAACGAGGGCAACGGCTAGCAGGAGATAGAGAGCCGTAATTCCACTGAGACGCGCCATTATCAGGAAAAGAGGTTCTACGAGTAGCAGTTGTGGTAGCTGTAGTTATCTAGTGGAATTAGACCTTTGGAGAACGGAGGATTGAAGTCGTGCTTTACCAGCGACGAAGAGGCCTGTTTAATACGAATCCGAAGGGCGAGGGCAGTGCATGGCGGATAAACTGGGGCCGAATCGGAGAGGCGTTTGCGCCAGGGCTTGGGGAATGCCATTGGTTGTGGATCGCGATGACTTCCCCTAGGACGAATGAACGAGTAGGTTCCGCGGTCGGCTATGGAGTTCTGAGCTAGAAACGCGATCGGGAGGGCCTTGCGAGGGTCAATCGGTTACAAGTCAAGCAATATTCGTTTTCAGCGGCCCTTTCATCCCAGGTAACTCGCAGGCAATTTTCGCGCGCTTCCGTGGAGATTGTACCCCAGTAACAGGCCCAAGCAGGCATAACACCCCCGCCACAAGGGCAAGTCCGAAGTCGTGTCAAAGTTGAAAAACGAGTGAAGCGGGTCGCTTCCCCTGGACGGTCTGTGGAAATGGCGAGCAGGGGGGGCATCGACAATATCCATCGCGCTGTTATCGTCGACCTGAGTACAAAGGCGAAAAAATCGGAGTTTCAGCTAAGCTCTGTGTTTCAGCTCAGTTTACTAAGTCTCTGGATGCTCGCAGGAGGTTTTCGTTGGTGTGCGATGACCGCTGGCGTGAAGATGCCCCAACTGCTTGGGGTCACTAGTCTATCCGGTGAAGTCGGGCCACCAAGAATCTTGGGGGTTGCGAAATCCGCGAAGATAAACGAAACGAGCGATTGCTCGCGCAGCCTAATCTACATTTTTTAGCTCTGTCCAGTAAGCGAAACCCGTCACGGAGAATTTTTGGATCGCGGTTTCCGTCAGATGCGGCGGCGGAATTGAACGCGTCAAAATATACTCATTACAAAAAACACGCGTTCTCGATGAGGACCGATGAATAGGCTTAACAAAAGCGTGGTAGGAAATAGGTTTAGCATTCTGAGCAAAGCGGTTGTAAAGTTCTGATGCTTAGGGGGTCTCAACATCCATTGATACCGATAAGAACACATACAGGATTGGTTATTAGGACTGAAGAGTCTCTTTATACATTGGTAACCAAGGCATATTGCTATTATTCAAGCACAATACTCTCATGCGGCAAAACCATACTTCGGGTTAGTCATGTTGTCATGTCACATCTCCACGTGCTTTACAGCTGCCACTTCCACCACCTCAAGGACAAAAAGGGGAACTTCCAAGGAAGGCCTTTGGCAACAGCAGAGAGGGGAGGTGCAGGGAGAGCAGCAGAGGATGGCCTTGGGAACAGATGCTATGGCAGCAGTTGCACTCGTTTGAGTCTGACTCAAAAGAAGCTTCTAAGGAAGGCCTTTGGCAACGGCGGTGAGGGCGAGGTGCAGTGAGAGCAGCACAGGATGGTCTCGCAGGGCAGATGCGATGGTAGCAGTGGTGGCCCGGAGAGAGGCTGCGAAGGCCGTCTGCATGGCGCTGGTGGGATGGCGGGATGGGAAGAGGGTGAGTTGGGGAGAGCAGGGAGATGGGGAGATGGTGAGATGGGGAGATGGGGAGATGGGGAGATGGGAAGATGGTAAAATGGTGAGAGCAGGAGACAAGATGGAGAGAGGCGGGGATACGTTAATTGCAAAGTCAGTGTCTCCTTCAATTCAAACCCCTCTCCAATTTTGAGAAGTCCCAAAAGTGTCTCCGTCAAACCCCTTCAATTCCCCCTCTTTACCCCCCTTCCCCTCCTTCCCCAACCCCCTTTCCCCACACAAACCTCATCTCTTCAACAAACCCCTCGCCCTCCAAACCCCGCTGTAGCTCCTCCGCCGCTAACCGCCGACGGAATGCCGCCCGCGCCGCCCGTCCCTTGGCATCTGATGTGGCATCGCCGTACGCATAATCAGCCAGCTCGCCTCCACTGATTCTACCCTCCACCCCATAACCCCCCCTTCCTCCTCCCCATCCTCCTCCTCCTCCTGCTGCTGCTGATGAAGATGACGAATCAAGACCCGGGAGAGAAGAGGCTGTGTGGATGGTGGTGCTGACTGTGGTGGCGAAGCGAAGCGAGATGGAGAGGAGGGAGGAAAGCTTCTGCAGGGAGGTGGTGTGCAACAGAGAGAGAGGGGCAAGAAATTTCGCAATTGAGTAGGCAAATAACGTTTAGTTGAATTAACTTCTTCTTATTGGCAACAATGGCTTATTATGAAAAGTTCGGTCAAATACAGCATAAGCAACGAACAATGAAACAACGAAGGCACCAGAGCAGGAAGATATGTGTTGAATAGAGGGCAGACGCATAACCAAGAAGGACCAGGAGGACCGAGACCAGGACGCAAATAAAAGACGTTTGCAACAGAAACACACAAAAAAAAATATTGACAAAAAAGGGAGCTGACATAAAAGATGGAAGCAAACAGGCGGGCAGGCAGGCAGGCAGGCAGGCGCTACACACCTCTCGGATTTGCGGGCAGGAATCCAGTAGCCCCTCTGAGAGACACGTGTTAAGAAACGATTGGTGCTCCATCACAAGCTGTATGCAGGCAGGCAGACAGGAGAATGCAGAAGAAATTGTAGTTGGCTACTTATTTCAGGAGAAACGAAGTTCTGTACAGACTGACACGCATGGCAGGAGAATTGCGCACGCTGCAATTGGCTACTTTCTTCAGGAGATGCGACGGATAGCTTTGTAAAGTTTCCGCAACCAGAAGATATAGGGCGGGGGAAGAATTGGGACTAGTTGTTGCCCTGCTTCTTGCGAATCGCACCAGGGCGGCATATCCAGAGTGGTCAAAGCATGAAGATGAAGCGATGGAGGAGGGAGATGAGAATGTGCTCTCTTGTGCTCATTAAGCGATGTGAGGTGAGGATGGAGGTGGGCGGAAGAGAGACAGCCACCTGGTGGAAGGACGTAGCCTTGGTCAGTCTGGATGTCATGAGATCGAAGTTGGGGCTTATCACCTGACGGTATTATGAGCAGAGGAAGCAGGACGGAAAGGGAGGGAAAGGGAAAGGTATCACGAGGGGAAGAGGGATCAAATGAAGGGCTAATCAATTGAGGGCGTTGGGAGAAAGAGCGGGGGAGAGGGGGGGAGTGGGGGAGGGTGGCGTGTTTTGGGGAAAAAACATGAGGGCATGGGAATTAATGGGAAGGGGAAAGGAGGTTGAAACGGAAAGAGCACACAGCAGAGCAGCGAACGAAAGGAATAATGAGCCTACATGGTGGAACACTCATTGGGTATGGGAAGGCATCAGGTGGTTCGAAATATGGGAAGACTCATAGAGTGTCTTTGGGAGTGCTTTTAAGAGTGCAATCGAAAACCAAACCAAGTAGACAGAGGAAAAGAGAACAAGGTCGATGGCACGTGTCAACCACAGAATGGAAAGATGGAAAGACAGGCGCGCGTGCATGCAGCAGGCATGCACACACACTCACACTCCCACACACGCACCGCACGTGCCATGTGGTCAAGAACGGCAGTGACAGCACACGCCAATCGATGCCTGAACCACAATGGAACGACAAACGCGCACATGCACACGCACACACACCCCTCCCCCCGTCTCCCTCCTCCCCCTTCACCACCCACCCACCCACCTCATGTGCCACATGGTCGAGGATGGCACTGACAGCACACGCCATGCGATGCCGCAGCCACTGCACGGACTCATGCACGCATGCATGCACACAGCATGTATGACGTGTCAACCAGGACAGCAACACAACACTCCCACCGCATGTGCGACGTGGTCGAGGATGGCAGTGACAGCACACGCCATGCGATGCCGCAGCCAGTGCACGCGCTGCAGCATTGTCCCCTCCACCTTCAGTCCCCGCGTCAGCTGGGAGTGCGAGTGGTGTGCGTGTGTGTGTGTGTGTGTGTGTGTGTGTGTGTGTGTGTGTGTGTGTGTGTGTGTGTGTGTGTGTGTGTGTGTGCGTGTGTGTTTGGAGGGGCAATGGGGTATTTTGAGTTGACTCATGAGTGCACGTGTTACAGCACTGCTCCCTGCACCTTCAGCCACCCGATCAGCTGCCAGTGTGTGTGGGGCAGAGCGGAGCGGTGGCAGCAGCAGTGCAGCCTGCTAGAAGTGCAGCTGGTGCAACGTAAAAATCTACTCTTGTGCGGCAGCGGCGGGTGCTGCTAGGACTAACTTGTGTGTATAATAATGTGCGCCTATATCCTTCCAGTTATCCGAAACTCTCCATCACTGGAAGAAGTCTCCACTGCAGCCAAGGTGGTTTTGAGTAGACTCAAAACCACCTTGAGTGTCTTGTGATTATCTGTGTGCATGCCACTCCACTCTACTGCAAATAGCCTGTGCCAGCATCCACCACCCCACAGCATGGCCTTCGTCCTGCACATACCATCACCACCACTTCGTACGCACGACCCTACATCATCAACATTACCTGCAGGGCGGACCATGCGAGGGCGAGGTGCAGGTGGGTTCGCCTGGCGGCAAGCAGGAAGCGGAAGAGGCGGTTGTAACCCTGCAGGGCGGCTGGGGGCACCACCGCAGATACTGGCCAGGGCGCCTGCAGCGAGTGGGGAAGGAAGAAGACGTGGGAAACAGGTGGGTGACAGATGGGAGTGAGGCGAGCAGGAAGCGGAAGAGGCAGTTGTAACCCTGCAGGGCGGATGGTGGCACCACCGTGGATACTGGCCAAGGGGCCTGTAATGAATGGGGACGGAAGAACAGGTGGGCAACAGGTGGGTTACAGATGGGAGTGAGGCGAGTAGGAAGCGGAAGAGGCGGTTGTAACCCTGCAGGGCGGATGGGGGTACCACCGCAGATACTGGCCAGGGGGCCTGCAGTGAGAGGGGAACGAAGAACAGATGGGCGAGCGGTGTGGGAGAGGCAGGTGTGGGAGAGGCAGGTGTGGGAGAGGCAGGTGTGGGAGAGGCAGGTGTGGGAGAGGCAGGTGTGGGAGAGGCAGGTGTGGGAGAGGCAGGTGGATGGAACGGGAGTGAAGCAAGCAGGAAGCGGAGGAGGCGGTAAGGTGGCACCACCACGGATGCTGCCCAGGGGACCTACAGAGAGTGGAGAAGGAAGAACACACGGTAACAGGTGAGGTGAGGTCGGTGAAGGGAAGGGGAGTGAAGAGAGCAGGAAGCAGAAGCTTCACTTGTATTTGAGCAACATGCTAGTATGTGAGCAGGGAGGATGGGGCAACGCAACACCCATCAATACAGCTGCGGGGAGTTTTTGAGAATTCTCAAAAACTCCCTGCAACACCCATCAATACAGCTGCGCCCAGCTGGTAGGTGGTGTGGAGTACTGTAGCTTCTGAATAGAATAAAACGGATGGGCTTGTTGCATGTGGTAGAGGCTAGAGCCGAGCCGAAAGCCGAACCGAGCCCACCTGGTGGTCGACATAAACGGCCTCCCATCCACGTCTGATGGGGCGATTCTCGAGTCAACTAAAAAACAAAAAAACCCACCTGGTAGTCGATATAGATAGCCTCCCGTCCACGTGTGATGGGGCGATTCTCGAGTCAACTAAAAATAAGGAGAAGGCAAGAAAAAAGGACCCACCTGGTAGTCGATGTAGATAGCCTCCCATCCGCTCTCCCCTGAAACTCCCCTCCGTTCAGCCCGTTCCCCCCTTGGTGCCTGCGCTGCCGCTACAGCTGCAGGGCTGATTGGCCGAACAGGGGTGACCTGGGGCAGCAGCGACAGAGGGTTGCTGTACAGGTGCCTGTCATCCCCCTCACCACCGCCAGCAGCAGCAGCAGCAGCAGCATGAGCAGCAAGAGAGTCACCATGTGCATCATCACCCAGCAGGTCCTCATACTCCTCGTAGGCCTGCAGACTGCTCAGCAGATCTGCACCGTCCATGCTCTCCCGCGACTGCTGCAGATGTGACTGTGGTGGCTGTGCTGGTGTGGGCTGTGAGTGCGGTGATTGTGAATGCAGGGGTTGTTGTTGAAGTGATGTGTGGGAGGGACTGGGTGAGTCAGCAAGCACCTGGTTGGAATAGGATGGGGAGACATTGGGGGACATGAACGAAGGGTGAGTGGGAACCTGTAAGGAGGTGCATTGATATCGGAACGCAGTGTGGTGTTGAGGAAAGGAGGAGTGCAGGGCTTGTACAATTGCATGATACTAAACAGATGTAGGAGATGTGAGGCGGATGTGTGCTGTGGTGGCATGGGAAGAACGCTAGGGGAGGAGGGTGGGGTTGGGTAAGAGAGGGGCTTCTCAATTGTGCATGGACGTCGTGCGAGAGTAGATTTGGACCTTCTTGCATTCGAAGATGTTCATGGAAGAGCATGGGAGACGTATTTCTCACTTCGTGAGGGAGAAGATCTTCCTCAAGACTCTGCGGAAAGGTTCCCTCGTGAGGAAGATTTGCTCCCTCACGAAGTGAGAAATACGTCTCCCATGCTCTTCCATGGACATCCTTGAATGCAAGACGGTCAATATCTTCTTATAACTATAGAATGCCACGCCACCCACCCACGACCGCACGCACGCGCTCACATGCGCGCAGGGGAATATCTGTCCATCCATCCATCCATCCGTCCGCCCGTCCGTCCGTCCGTCCGTCCGTCCGTCCATCCATCCATCTACCCTCCATCTACCCTTACTCACCAGGCGTGCGGAGAGGCGGTCGCAGTTGGGGTCTGAGGCTGCAGTGGAAGAGCGGAGGGAGGCGCCTAGAGAGAGCTGGAGGGGGAAGAAGGGGTGGGAGGAGATGAGAATGTGGATTGGATAGGGTAAGTAAGGAGACGTGCAGGAGTGTTTGAGACCGCAGTTGGGGTCAGAAGGGGTGGGCAACAGATGAGGAGAATAGGGTTAGGATAATGAAAGGTCACACATGTGCAAAAGGCCGGATAACAAATAGGGTCTGTGGCTGCTGTGGAGGCGCGGAGAGAGGCACCTAGTGAGAGCTGGGGGGAAAGAAGGGGTGGGACGAGATGAGGAGAATATGGCTTGGATGGCGTAAGGAGACAATCAGGAGTTATTGTGATCGCAGTTGGGGTCTCTTCAGGAGTTAAGACATGAGGATACCCTTACATTCATACACTAAATGACAGTGGGATGATGGAAATACCCTTTCATTCTTACATCTTGGGAACCCTCATTTTGTATGGCGCAACATGCATCGTGCATTGCATCGTGCAACGTGCATGGGGCATGGTGTATGGGGCATGGGGCATGGGGCATGGTGCACGCTCACATCAATGCGAGCCTGAGACGCCCTGCTGGCCGGTTTGCAGAGCTCCTCGCCTGCCAGCGCCATGAAGTCCGACAGGAAATCCGCCTGTGGGGAGGGAGGTGAGGGGAATGGGGGGTTGGGGTGAAGAGGGACCAGGAAGGGCTTGATGAAGCCCGTGCCGTGCCAAGGATGGGCACATGATAAGCACGGGTAGTGTGCAGAGCTCCGCTCCTGCAAGTGCCATGAAGTCTGACAGGAAATCCGCGTGGTGGTGGGTGGGGACGGTGGGGAGGGTGTGAGGGTGATGGTGAAGAGTCAGGAAAGGCTTTATCAAGCCCGTGCCAAGGACGGGTACAAGATAAGCACGAATGGCTTGCAGAGCTCCTCTCCTTGCCTGCGAATGCTCTGGCGTCCAATAGGGGTTCGCCCACCCGGTGACTGGGGGTGAGGATGAGGGTGACAAGGACGGGCAGATTAGAAAGTAAAGAAGGCCAACTTTTTGTGAGGTGAAGGTGAGGTGACGGTTGAGGGTACGAGCAGTCAAAGAAAGGCTTGATGAAGCTTGTGACAAGGATTGGCTAAGCTCTGCTGCTCGCTTGCCAGTGCCATGAAGTCCGACCGACAGAAAGTCCACCTGGTGGGGTGAAGGTGAGGTGAGGGTTGGCTGAGAGTGAAGAGCAGTCAAGAAAGGCTTGATGAAGCTTGTCGCAAGGACGGACACATGATAAGCACGGCTGGCCTGCAGATCTCCACTCCTCTACTTTCCTGCCAGTGCCGTGAAGTTTGAAAGGGAGTCCGCCTTTAAAGCCAGGGTCTCATGTAAGCTAAGGAGCCATCGACTGCAAAGCACTTGAAGCTAGGTAACCAAGTTAGTGCTGGCGAAGTTGTCTCTGGTTGGGTTGGAAACTCAGATTGCGTCACTGCCCCAAAAGCAATTGCACAACACTTTTGGGTACTCGAGACTTTCGATGAGTTGGGGGCATTTTAGGTTTGGCTCCGAACCAAGTTTCCAAGCCTAGATGGTTCGGTTGCCCCCAGCGATTTACTTTCGCTTCGCACCCCTCGCTTCACCCCACTTCGAACCTTACACCTCGCCAACCAATCAAAGCCACACTTTCACCAACAATTGCAAAGCACTTGTAGTACGTGAGACCCTGGCTTTAAGGGTGAGCGTGAAGGGCAGAGAGAGAGGTGAGCGTGAAGGAGAGAAAGAGAGGTGAGCGTGAAGGGCAGAGGGTGAGAAATAGGGCAAAGGATGGATGGATGGGAAGGATGGATGGATTGGCAAGATATCACGAAACATTAAGACTTGAGACGTGTAAAAAATGGCTGAACAAAGTGGGGGACTTGAAAATCAAACGGACTAACTGAATGGTTGACAATTATAACGAGAATGAGGTGTACCTGGGAGAGCAGGAGCACTCGTCTGATGGTAAGTAAATGCCCAAGAAGGTGGCTCTGTTTTCAGGGAGGAAAAACGGGCGTGGGTGAGGGCAGGGGCGGGAAGACAAACAGCGGATGGCGAAATTGTTGATTTATGGGCAAAAAGCGCCACTTCCCCACCACCCATGCTCAGAGAACTCGGAGCGCGCAGACTTAATGACCACGTGGAAGCATAGAATAGCATTGTCTGCTGCACTGCCTGTGAACACGCACCCAAGCTCTCCTCTCATGCACCCTACTCCTTCCAGCAGCATCGCATGCACCACTACCCTACCTACCTTGTTCAACGTGAGGTCTATCATCGTCTGCTGCACTGCCTGCGTGCGTGCACCCACGCTCTCCTCTAGACTGCCCAGCTGCATCCGTGGCTGCTCCACCTCTTTCTCCGAGGGTATCAGCTGCAATGTGAGGGAGAAAGGAGGGAGGAGAAAGTTTTTTGTGAGGGGAAGAATGGACTTATATCGTTTCCTCGTCAACCAAACTGCCCAGTTACATTTGTGTTTGTGCCACCTCTCCTTCGAAAGTATCAGCTACAATGTGACGAGGGGGGTGGGAGGGTAAGGCTTGAGTTCTCTCCTTTCATCTGCCCGGCTGAATCTGAGCTTGTTTTCCCTCTCCTTCTGAGGGAATTACCTGTGATGTGAGGGTGGGAAGAAAGGAAAACGTTTGGTCCCCGTAACCACTGTGCCCTCTCAACCGCAACCACTACTGTAACCCACCCACCCACCCACCTGCTTCAAGTACCCATGCTCCCTGAGCACATGCACCAGCTGCCCCGTGGCCAGCACACCCCATGCGCGCACCTCATTCCACCTCTCTGCACCCCACCCACCCCAACCCACCTGCTTCAAGTACCCATGCTCCCTGAGCGCATGTACCAACCGCCCTGTCACCAGCACATCATCAGCAACCGACTGGAACAGCACCGGCACCACATTCCACCTCCTTGCACCCCACCCACACCACCCACCCACCTGCTTCAAGTACCCATGCTCCCTCAGCGCATGCACCAGCTGCCCCGTGGCCAGCACATCGTCAGCCACCGACCGGAACAGCACCGGCACCGCATCGCACCGCACTACAAACCGCTGCCCTTCCACTTTCGCCCCTTCCCACCCCTCTGCACCCCGCCATTCCCCTTGCCCCGTGGCAGGCGCGGTGGAATTGGTGGGTTCAGCATCAGCATCAGTGGTAGCTGTGTGTGCATCTGCAGAAGCAGTGGTGCATGAGGAAATGAAGAACTCGCCGTGAATGTCGTCTTCCAGACTGCCCTCCTGCATCCACCTGGGGGGGGGGGGGAAGAAGAAAGGAGAGGGGTGGCGTAGGGAGGAGGGTGGGGCCAAGAATGAAACTAACAGCAGCTGCGGTGATATCAGGGTTAGGAGCTCAATGTAAGAGAGGGTGGGATAGTACAGACAGGTCAGCTTAGGTCAGGCCGGGCCGGGATGGGTCGGGTCAGGTCAGGCCGGGATGGGATGGGTCGGATAAGGTTGGGTCAGGTCCGATAAGGTCGGGTCACGTCGGAGTCAGGTCAGGCATGATACAAATAGAACTTGAAACTTGAACGCTCAAGAAGAAATGAGATGAAGAAGGATGCGCATGTGATGTGAGTAATGCATGATGAAGAGAGGAGATGTAAAGAGAGAGGATGTGACACTACAGAACTGGGAAACAGAGAGATAACTTAGAATATAGAATCTGAAGAGGAGTTAAAGATAGGCGTACGTGAGAGATGACAGAAAGGAGGTTGCAACGAACATGGAAGGGGGTGCATGTGAGGTGAGGTAAGAAAACCACAACACAATGGGGTAAAAGGAGGTGCAGAAGTGACACGTACGAGGAGAGGAGGTGAAGGTAGGGGGCGCAAGAGGCTTGCAGCACAAAGCGAATGAGGCCCTCCGCCTCCCTCACATCTGGTCGGGTGGACTGGGAGGGACGGGAAGGGAAGAGTGGGTGGAAGGGTGCCACAACACAACATATGAGGAGAGGAGGTGAAGATAGGGGGCGCATGTAGCGTGCAGCAGAAAGGAAATAAGACCCTCCGCCTCCCTCGCATCTGGTCGGGTGGACTGGGCAGGAAGGGAAGCGGGTGGAAGGGAAGGGAGTCGGACGGGACGGGGGTTAGATGTGGGATGGGAGGGAATGGGTGGAATGGGAGAGGAGAGAACGAGAAGGGAGCGAACAAGGAAAATCCTTTACTTGAAGTAGGTGTAATTTGTAAAGCACTCTCTGCATAGCACTGTACCACTGCATACTGCTGCAAACCGCTCTCTTCATCATACCACTGCATGCATCAAGCCCAGCCCATGGATACAGCAGTAAACCATTCATACTGTTGTAAATCAGTGTATACCACTGTATATCGTTGCAAACCGCTGTACGATGTTCCATACCACTGCAAACCATTGCATACCACTGCAAACCATTGCATACCGCTGCATGCAGCATGTCAAGAACCTCGGTGGATCCCCACCCTTCATCCTCCACTCCTCTCACGAAGGGCTCCAGAACCCTCATTCCGTCTGCTACAGGCTGTGGGGCACAGTAGCACACAGAGAAGAATTGGAGGGGGGAAGCATTGGCTTTTGAGTCGACTCAGAAATCCTCCAACCCTCTCACGATGGGCTCAAGAACCCTCACTCCGTCCGCTACAGGCTGCGGGGCACGGCAACACACAGAGGAGCATTCAGGGGGAGTGGGGAAGCATTGGTGTTCGAGTCGACTCAGAAATCCTCCGCCCCTCTTACTGTGGGCGTCAGCAGCAACCTCACTTCATACGCTATGGATTGAGGGGCAGAACACAGAGGGGCATTTGGTGGGGGGAAAGTGGGGGGGAGGGTGCCAGGCAGCAATGCATGGAGTGAGAGATTGGAAACATCCAGTCACACTCATGCTTGCTGCTCCCTCACTCCGGCTGCTATGGGCTAAATGGCAGCACACAGAGGGGCATTAAGGGGTTTGCATGCAGCAAGGCGAGGAGAGAGAATCTCAGAGGCACTATCCAGACACACGCACACTTGTTGCCCCCCCTTACTCTAATACACATACGGCTGCTTTGAGCTACACGGGAAGCACACAGAGGGACACTGGGGGGTTTGCATGTGGGAATGCGTGGAGAAAGAGACTCAGTGGTACGATCCAGGCACATGCACACTTGCTGCCCTCCCTCACTCTGATACACTAAGGGCTGCTTTGCAAAGAAAGGGGAGGTTTCAGAACGAGAACAAGCATGGCGCGGGGCATTCAGGTTGACATCACAAGCACCACGCACTATGCGTTGGGGAACAGTGAGCAAAAAGAACATTTTTAAAACAAACAGCGAGCTGACCATGACAGTTCATAGTTGAAACAACTTATTTATATCTGACCCACTAATAGATACCAACTGCATCATTGTATACCCAGCTGCACCACTCCCTCCATACCTGAATGCACCGCTTGAGCTCCAGCAGCCTTATGCCGTGGCTCTCACACTGGCTCTCCAGCTTGCATAGCAGCATGGCTGTGTTCTGGTAGACACATGGGAGGGGTGGAGTGCGGTGGCACAGGGGAGCATGGGATACTTAGAAGGCATAGATGCGTGCAACGAAAGTGAAGGGTGGTCAGTGCGACTTGGCTCTCCTGCTTGCACACAAGCATGGCAGCATGACAGCATGGCTGCAAAAGAGCATGAAAACGGCTTGACACTGACAAACGATGGGCTCACATCAAGGAACACGCGGATGGCCTGGGCGAGGGCCTGCAGGCACTGGCTCGTGTGCTGCTGCTCCAGTGCGGGTCAAGCCAGGCAGCTCTGGCTGGTGCTAACGTGTGCATCCCAAAGCTCATGGCTCGTCTTGTGCACATAAACGGCCTCACAGAACTCACATCAAGGAACACGCGGACGGCCTGGGCGAGTGCTTGAAGGCACTGGCTCGTGTGCTGCTGCTCCAGTGAGAAACAGGGCAGGCGCCTGTGGGTGTATCCATCCCAAAGCTCACGGCTCGTATCGCAAACGGACTTCCAAAACTTACATCAAGGAACACACGGATGGCCTGGGCGAGGGCCTGCAGGCACTGGCTCGTGTGCTGCTGCTGCAACGGCAGGCCGGGCGGCTCCGGGAGTGATGTGCAGAGCATGGCGGCACGGGTGCGCGATGACTCGTGGCGCTCTGTGAAGTGGCGCAGGAGGGCCGTGGTGGCAATGAGCGGCAGCAGTGTAGCTGCTTCCGCCTGAAGGGCGGCAGGGCAGGAAGGGGGGGAGGAGGCAGGGAGATAGGGAGCGAGGGAAGGAAGAGGGGGGAAGGGGGAAGTATGGAAGGAGGGAAGGAGGGAGGGAAGCAATGGAGGGAAAGGGGGAAGGAGGGTGGAAGGGAGGTAGAAGGAGAGCACAAACGCGAACAATACTCTGCACACTCTCACGTGGAGCAAAAAACCAAAGAAAAGGCACACAAACCTGGACGTTGTAGGCCAGCTGGTGAGGCGGCTCTGCCACGAGGCTGGCACGCGCCCCTCTCGCTCTCCAGGCGGATCACAAGCGCAAAGCAAATGCAAGCACTCTGCGCTCTCTAACGCAGCACAAGCACAAAGGCAAGCACCTGGATGTTGTAGGCCAGCGCGTGAGGCGGCTCTGCCACGAGGCTGGCTTTAAGACGTCTCAACGCACTCTCAAGCGGAGCAAAATCGCAAAGCAAACGCAAACGCGAATAACACACACACGCACGCACCTGGATGTTGTAGGGCAGCTGGTGAGGCGGCTCTGCCACGAGGCTGGCACGCGCCCCCAGCACGCCCCTCTCGTTGGCCAGGCGGATTCTCACCAGAGACGAGGGGAATCCCCTCAGCGCCGCCAGCACCGCCACACATGCTGCTGTCTCCTGCGGGAACACGTGGGCGATCGAGGGGGTTGGAGGGAGGGGAGGGGGACGGAAATGGGGGGCAGGGGGAGAACAGGGGACGAAACGCGCGCGGGTGAATGCCCGCCGCACGCCCCTCTCGCTCTCCAAGCGGATTCTCACGAGCGACGAAGAGAAGCCCCTCAGCGCCACACATGCTGCTGTCTCCTGAGGTGGGGGATGGGGGGAGCGTGGGGGGGTGGGGGGATGGGGGTAAAACGGGAAGGGACGAGCGCGATGGGATAGGCGGGTTTGGGCGGAGAGAAGAGGATTGAGGGGAAGGCTTTTCGAAGCGACAACATCGCCAGCAATGCTGCCGCCACTAATTACGCTGGCTATGCAAGTCCGCAAGGATTTTAATGTACTCTGTAAGCGTTCTACTCAATCTCGGTGATTTGTGAGGCGACGCTAACTTCCGTTACTGAGGAGATGCTGAGTACAAGCCTGGCGCCCTTCTGAAAACCCAGTTCACTTGTGCACCTTTCCGAATCTAACCATGAATTCCTGAGATGGCCAGAGAAGAGGGTTTCAAAGAGACCACGCGACACGGTTCGCAATGGAGAAAATAGACGATTCGTCGCTCGATCAGCATTTCTTATCCTTGCCGAACGAAACCAGTGAAAAGTGAAAGTGAGGTCCGACATTAACAGTAGGAGTCGGACAAAATCCCCAGGTTCACCTGCTTTTCGGGCGTCAGCGAGCCGAGAGGAGAAAAATCGTCGACCACTAGAGCGGCCATATCGACCGCCATGACATGCGCTAGGAATTTCGTGCCCACTGACTCTCGAGGCACACGCGACAATCTCGCAGCAGTACAATACGCACGAGACGACGAAATCTGACTCACGAGTATTCAAAACCAGTTTTGGAGGAGCAGGAAGATCCTGCTTTTTGTGAGGCTGCGTTATCCCACATGATGCTTGAAAACAAGAGCTCTAATACTGCTCTCTTGAATTACGAATTGCATATCACGGTAAATGGCATGGTATTTATGTTACGGTACATGCTGTTACGATCAGGAGGCGATCGACCCTAGGATCTCCTCAAGAAGGTTAACACACAGTTTAGGTATTAGTGGTAGGCCCTTGACCTCAATAGCAGAGTGAATGTAAAATGCTTGAGATGATTAAAACATGCAAATACAGAAGTGTCAAGAATGAAAGTGTTGTGTTATTGATGAGGGTTGGGGTACATATAGCAAACCCTAACATTTGTACCCCCTAAGACAAACCTCACTACAGGCTACAACATTTGACACACCCCCATAGCCTAAGTGAGGGATGTCAAGCAAAACCAAAGTGTACGGTCACAAGACCAGTCACAAAGAAACAAAGCTCAGGGTGGATCACAACGTCACCACACAATCTGAGCACAAGCAACAGGGGCCACAAGGCCAGTTCAAGAGTTCACAAAGGTGTATGGTAAGAGTACAAGCAAAGCAAACGGTAAACTCAAGCCTACACACGACTAGAACCTGTGTCAACAAGACCTAACTGCACACAACACCTCTGGTGGTCACAAGGCGGAAGCGCCTTGGTGAAGATGTCTGCAGTGTTGGCCACGGACTCCACAAATCCGAAGCGAGCCTGTCCACGTCTCTACAACTCACGCATAAGAAAGTACCTGACGTTAATGTGCTTCACTCTGCTCTCCAGTCGCGGCTCTCGACGGAGGAGAAGGTCGGTGCAGAGCTCGGCCGCTCACCAAGGTCGGCGAGCAAGAAGGTCAACCAACGCAGCTCCTGTGCCGTCATGGCACCAGCGTAGATCTCAGCCTCAGCAGTAGAGGTCGAGACCGAAGAGGAGCGCGTGGACCTCCACGAAACAGCTCCAGAACCCAAGCTGAAACAGTACCCCTGAGTAGACATGTGAGTCTCAGCGTAAAAAGAGTCACAGTGACCAGTAAGTACGACAGACTGCTGTCCTCCAAGAACTAGCCCCACGCCTGATGTCGTCGCTAGGTACTTCGCCACCCTCACAGCTGCCGTCCAGTGAACAGGACGGTGTCTCCCTGGCGCAACAAAGCGAGCAAGGATGCTGAGAGGGAAGGCGAGCTCCGGGCGAGTACAAGTCATCAGGTACATGAGGCAGCCCACCAGCTCTGCGTAGGGACCACTAGACTCAAACGGCTCGTCAGGAAAGGGTCCAGTAAGTCTATGGTCAACAGCAAGAGGTGTGCGCTGTATTGTGGAGTGCTGAAGCTCGAACCATTGAAGAACCTGCTGCACCATGTGTGACTGTGAGAGTGTAATGGTGCGAGTAGCTCTGTCCCTGGTGATCTGCAGGCCAAGGTAGTGGCGCAGCTCACCAAGGTCAGTGCACGTATGTCTCTTCTGCAGTTCGGACTTCAGTTCTGTCAGCAGTGGCAAAAACCAGGTCGTCGATGTAGACCAGAACAAAGAAAGGTGTGGAGCCACGACGGACGAACAGCGACGGGTCGGCAGAAGACGGCTAGAAACCAAGGTCAGAGAGGGTAGAACGAAGGGTGTCGTGCCACTCACGAGGAGCCTGACGGAGACCGTAGACAAGTCGCCTCAGCCTCCACTGGGTCCCAGGAGGGAAAGTGCCAGTGAAGGCAGAGGGACGACGCAGCCAGACCTCCTCGTGAAGGCTACCCTAAAGGAAAGCAGTGGAGAAGTCGAGAGAGTGTAACTCGTAGTCTCTCTGTGCTGCTATGTGTAGTAACACCCGAAGAGTGGTCATCTTCGGGGTAGGTGCGAAGGTCTGAAAGAAGTCAACTCCCTCGCGCTGACTAAAACCTCTAGCCACATAGCGCGCCTTGAAGACCGGAGGAGATCCCGGTGGCCGCTTCACCCTGTAGGTCCACATGTCATCGACTACGTTCGCCCCAGGGGGGGGAACCTCGTCGACGTAGGTGCCTGTGGATCTGTAGGAGGCCATCTCTGCGTCCATGGCAGCTCTCCACTGAGAGGCCCAAGGCCCTGACACTGCCTCAACGTAAGTGCGAGGAGTCGGTATGTGAAGGGCGTCGAGGTCTCCCTCAGGGGAGAGCAGCATGGCACAGAGATGAGGGGAAGCGGCTGCCAGGTTCTCCAGCTCAAACTGCCTGTCCTCTAGGGCGTCACAGCCAAGGGCAGACTCACCACCGACGGCCAGAGGACTGGTAGGAGGAGCAACCACGAGACAAGTGGCGTAGTCAAGGCGGCGAGTAGTGGCGAACTCAGTGACGGCGACAGGGCGGAGACAGAGGACAGAGAGGCACGAGGGTCCGTAACAAGAGAGGCGAGAACACGAGAGAGAACAGGACGGTACGTGCAGTAGTAGTCAGTGACAGGAGTAGAGAGGGAAGCAGTGAAGGCCGACTCAGGAGGAGAAGGAAGCACAGACTGAGACGAATGAGGCGGACTAGGACGGAACAGGGCAGTACAAAGGTCAGTGAGAGCGACAGGGGACGAGGGACGAGCACGAGGAGAGCGACGAGAGGGCCAGACGGGCAAAGGAGGGGGAGACAACTGAGTCGGAGAACGAGGGAGAACAGCTGGGGAGGAGTCAGGAGGAGGAAACGTGGGACCGTAGACAGGAGGAGAGGGGGAGGAGGAAGGAGAGGGAGAGGGGAGACCGAGGGTTCGAAGACCAGAGACAGGAGGAGGTGGCTGCGGCTGCTGCTCCTGGTGCAGCTGCGACGGCTGCGACTGCTGCTGCTGCTCCCGCGGCTGCTGCTGCTGGTGCTACTGCTGCTGCTGCTGCTCCTCCAGCTGCTGCTGCTGCCGTTGCTCCACCTCCAGCCGCTGCAACTCTCTCGCCTCTCTCTCTAACTCCAGCTGCTCCTCACGAGCACGGCGAACACGAGCCTGGTGCCGGGTCGGGTAGGGGTGGGGGGGAGGAGTAGTGTCCGGGGCCGCGGCAGCCCCAGGACCACCCTCCAAAGCACCCGGTGCACCACCCCCAAGGCAGTACCACCAACAGCAACACGGCCAGGCTCACAAGGACCCGAAGGGGGCGCACCCGCACCCCCAGACGTAGCACCCCCAGAGTCAGCACCACCTACACCAGCTCCCGGAAGACGAGAGTCTCCTGCAGCCTCGGGCTCAGCCCCAACTCCAGCACCCCTAGAGCTAGCACCGACAGGGTCCTCGCCACGAACATCGGCTCCCGGAGGGTCTGCCGCAGGCTGCGAGGAGGATTGCGGGGAAGGAGGCTGTACCTGAGGGGCTATCGAGGGGGGAGGGGTAGCGTGGGACACACCTGACAGGGCTGGACCAGGGGGGGAGGCTGTACCGGGGGAGCAGGAGGGGGAGCGGAAGTCAGGAAGAGAGGGGGAGGAGGAACCGGGAGACCTCGGCAGGGGTACCTGACGTAGTAGGGGACGGACTCGTCGAAACTGACGTCACGGGAGTCAAAGAACCGGTGAAGGGGAGGGTGGTAAAAGGTGAAGTCAGAGGAGTATTATGGGAAACCAAGGAAGACACAAGGAACGGCGCGAGGCGAGATCTTGTCCGCGGAGGTGTCGCGAACAAGAGCCAAGCAACCCCAGGCACGAAACCGCGACGCAACACCAGGGGACCCGGTCCAAAGACTAGTCGGTGAAACCTCTGGCCGAGAGACACGTGGCCAGAGGTTCAGCTGGTGAGCGGCGTACCTAACCGCGTAGGGCCACAGAAAATGGGGGGCACGGGCGTGAATCAAGGAGGTGCGGGCGATCTCCATGACCAAGCCTATGCGGCGCTCAGCAACCCCATTCTGCTGTGGGGACTCTGGAAGCGTCCAGGACTGACGAATGCCCTGCTCGCGACAGAATCCAGCGAGAATGCCGGAGCGAAACTCACCCCCACGGTCGGAGTGAAGACAGCTGGCTCGACGACCACGAGTGCCCTCAGTGGTAAGCAACCACCTGATCAGCGTAGAAGTCACCTCAGACTTCTTCGCAAGAGGGAACACTGTGGTGTAGCGGGAGTAGTCGTCAACGACCACCAGAAAGAAACGCTCACGCTCAGGGCCAAGGCGAGAGGCAGGGCCCCAGACGTCCAAGTGGAGCGTCTCAAAAGGCTCGGTGGCCGGACGAAGGGAGGAGGAGTGAGGGGTGGCGCGAAGCCTACCCTCGACGCAGGGACCGCATGGTGGTGCAAGCGAAGGCGGCAGCGACGGCAAGACACGTGGGAGGCCTAAGACAAGACGCTGATGAGACATAGTGCGTAGACGAGGGAGAGACGGGTGCCCCAACCGGTGGTGCCACAGAACGGTGGGGTGGGCAAGTGACCGGCATGAGCACAACGCAGCAACTGGACAAGACACGGGAACCTGACCAGACACACCTACCTGGGGGGACGCAGCAACCTGGTGAGACGCAGGGACCAGACTGGGGGAAGGAACAGGGGCCGGGGGCAGTAGTCGCTGCTGCTGCTGCTGCTGCCCACCAGAGGTAGTGTGAAGTGTGTAGAGACCAGAGCCCGGCTCAGCTGTAAAGGTGGCAAGAGGCGTGTAAGTGTCTCCGTCAACACAAACAGCCGTCTCGCCAGAGGGCTCAATCCACACACCCACGTGCTGACTCACAAGAGGCCTCACGCCCACCAAGTTCCGCGAGAACAAGGGGACGTGGAAGCCAGTCAGAGACCCAGAGGGAACAGCAGGGCACGGAAGAGTAGTAGTGTAGCGAGCAGTGACTGGTCCCGAGGTGGGATCAGCCAGAGCCACAGAGACCGGCGCCGGAAGCGGAGTAAGTGTCGTGTGTTCCCGAAAGAAGCAGTGCGAAGCCCCAGAGTCCAAAGTGAAAGACAGCGAAGCGTCCTCCGAAGTAGCTCCTGGACTAGTGTCTACACAAGTGCCTACACTAGCAACAGGCAACTCAGCAAGACTAGCACCTAAGCTAACAACACTCGAGTAAACAGAGTCAGAAGCACTAGAGTCAACAACAGCATACATTGCATGAGGAGTTCCTAAGAGATCAACCAACTGATAAGCTGACATGCCACAAAGAGCGGAGCCGTACGTCTGAACAAGAGGAAACCAGTCAGGGGCAGGGCCGCCAACGCCGAAGGCCAAGCGAACTGTGTCAGTGAGATGAGCAAAGCACTGACCAGGAGGGTGGGTGCGGCCACAAGGCTGGCCTCGGCGAGCACCTGTCAAAAGCTGATAGGTGCACGAAGGGTGAACAACACCTCGCTGAGGCTGACGCTGTCCTGGCCCTGAAACCTGCTGCTGCTGCTGCTGCTGCTGCTGCTGCGGGGGCTGCTGCAAGGGGAGGGGCTGTTGCTGCTGCCGCTGGGCCAGGTACCACACCGCTGCTCCACCCGCCGCGGCCGACAGACCAGAAGGTGGCTGACGAGCCCAGGCGTCGCCTCCACCAGCTGCAGTAGCGGAGTCATCGTCCGCTGCACGAGACGCCTCTCCAGGCCCTGCACTCCCGCCGCCACCAGTCGGCACGCCACCCCCGCCACCTCCCCCGCCAACGCCTCCACCGCCGCCGCCACCTGTACCCTGACCGCCCCTCTTGCCACCTCTACCTCGAGACTGCGAAGAAGTCGTAACAGCAGCCGCGGTCACGTCAGTAGTAGCAGTGGCGAGAGAGGCTGTAAAGGTGGGCAGCTGAGGGACAGTGCACCCGTGGAACAGTGGAGGGGGCACAGCACCAGAGGCAGAGGCTACGGAGCGGAGGTTGCTCTCGACGTCCTTGAGCGCAGACTCAAGGACCTCGATAGTGAGCTCACTAGGGTGCTTCAGAAGAAGCATGTCACGGACTGAGGCAAGGCGGTCAAGGAGGCTAGTGGCGATGAAATAGATAGTAACCGCCATGAGGGGAGGGAGCAGTGCAAGGTGTGCCTCAGTGCAAGTAGCGCAGTAGCTAGAATCAAGCGAGCGGAGGTGAGCAATCAAGTGAGCAGAGCGCTCAAACGAGGCGAGGTCAGGGAACAGGAACGGTAGGAAGAGTCGGCCAAGAGAGACAGTGGTGGGAGTAGCGTAGCGGGCCTTAATCGCAGTCAGGAACTCACTAGCAGTGCGAACCTGAGTGAAGTGGGCCTCCTCAGACTCAGGGAGGAGGCTGCTAAGAGCGATGCAGGCCGCAGCGTCACGCGTCCACGCCGTCAGGTCAGCACGTTGGCAGGTGAAGCGGTCCCTGGCTGCGTCGTCAGGGGCAGTGCCTAAAGGCGTAGGGTCGTCGGGCGCTGGAAGGTCACCAGTAGCGTGCGCCCAAAGAGGCGACGCGCGCGTAGGAGCCAGACCGGAAACTCGAGCGGTCTACCGTCAGCGTCGAAGCGAAGAACCCTAGGGGTCGCCATAGTGTAAGTAGAAGCGACAAGTCGGGCGGTGGGTGGCACTGGTAGGGACGGTAGGCGGCTAGGGCAAGTCCGTGACGGGCGCAAAACGCGGGCACAACGAGGCTAGGGGCGGTCCCGCGGCGGACTGAACGAGTAGGCGCAGTGGTGTGAAGGAGGGCCTACGGCGGCTGTAAGGGAGGGCCTGCGGCGGGCCTTAACTAGCAGGCGCGGCGGCTGGAAGGCAGGGCCCGCGGCGGCTGTAAGGGAGGGCCCGCGGCGGGCCTTAACTAGCAGGCGTGGCGGCTGGAAGGCAGGGCCCGCGGCGGCTGTAAAGGAGGGCCCGCGGCGGGCCTAACTAGCAGGCGCGGCGGCTGTAAGGGAGGGCCCGCGGCGGCTATAAGGGAGGGCCCGCGGCGGCTGTAAGGGAGGGCCCGCGGCGGGCCTAACTAGTAGGCGCAGCGACGGGACGAGCGGGCCCGCGGCCGGGCCTAACGAGCAGGCGCGGCGGCGGGCGGTATGGGCAGGCGCGGCGACGAAACGCGGGGCGCCGCGGCGACGAAACGCGGGGCGCCGCGGCGACGAAACGCGGGGCGCCGCGGCGACGAAATGCGGGGCGCCGCGGCGACGACGAGCGGGCGTTTAGGGCAGCGAGGGGAGGACGCGACGCGACGGGCAGGGTGGGAGGGCACGTCGCGACGAGAAGCGGGGGAGGGCGTGACGGGACGGGAAGCCGGGGAGAGCGCGACGCGACGGGCAGGGGGGGGAAGGCGCTACACTATGCGGAAAGCGGGTCGGCGGAGCGAGCACTAACGAACGAGCGAGACTGGATTGGGCCGGCGCTAGGCTTGGGCAAGACGGGTACGACTAGTACGAGAGAGCGAGACAGGCTCGGGCGGAACGAACGAGGACGAGAGGTGCGGGATCCCACAGGATCCTAACCTAGGTGATATGAAAGTGTTGTGTTATTGATGAGGGTTGGCGTACATATAGCAAACCCTAACATTTGTACCCCCTAAGACAAACCTCAGTACAGGCTACAATATTTGACAAGAAGATATAAATATGAGTACAGGGGAATTCGAAACGACCTAGCTAGCCATGTACTCTAAGGGGTACATTCCCTTATTCAAATTCATTCCCAACCGTGCGTCGCGTACAGTTACGAAAACTGTTCCCGCCAAATCTCTCTTGTTTGCAGCTGCCCGATGCCGTCTGCTCCGACAATCCAGATCCTTTCTAACTGTTTGTGTCGCGTTGGGTCAGCTCTGACTCCTCGCATTCATTCTCGATAATGCGTGCTTCCTTTAGCTGCGGTTAGGAGTGTACAATAGTATCTCACTATTTGTAACACCCCACTTCACTCCTGGCCGTAGCTCGACTTGACCTGTTTGACCACTCTGCTGAGTTCTGAGCAATGCTGGTACTGCTGACGTGGCAGTCGCTTCGTCAGGAAGTCAGCTGCCATGTCACCTGTTGAGCAGTAGGTCAAGTCGACCTTGCCCCTGTCTACTTCGTCGTTAGCAAAGAAATACCGCAATGTGTTTGGTTCGGTTGACGAAGCCAGGTTTGTTCGCGATGCGGATCGCGCTTTGATTGTCGTAGTGCAGGCGGAAGGTGGGCGAAACTGGAATTTTCGCTTCCTGCAAGAGTTCTTGCAGGTAGAGGCCTTCGCAAACTGCTGCTGTAGCTGCGATGAATTCCACTTCGGCTGATGACAGGGCAACCAGCTCTTGTTTCTGCGAGTTCCACGAAATTGGTCCGGTCGGCTCGAGGCGGAACAGAAAGCCAGTCCTGGACCGTCGATTGTCAGGGTCTGCTGCGTGATCGGCGTTCACGTAGCCGATGAGGTTAAAGGATGGGGTTGGCACCGTTGAGTAGCAGAGCCCAATCTTGGGCGTTGAAATGAAGAACTATAAGGCGCGCTGCAGATCCAGAAGGTTCCCAGCCGTTGGTTTGCGGGAGTACTGAGCCAGCTCGCAATGTAGGAAAGGTCGGGCCTGCAGGTAACAGAGGCGAAGAGCAGACATCCCAACTGCTGCTGATAAGTCTGAATGCCAGCGGGGGATAGGGCTTTGTTGTCAGGTTTGTGGTTCGGTCCGGGAGTTCGGTAGGGAATGGAGAGTGGTGCAAGCGAAATGTTGAAGCGTTTCCCAAGCTCCTCTGCATACTTAGCCGCTGAGAGGTGAATGGCTTCTGGTGCGTAGGAGATATTAAGTCCTAGAAACTGCTTCACCTCGTAGTTGCAGGTAATGTCGACGCGCCCCGCCAGGCTTTTCTCGAACTGCTCTAGTAGTTCATTGCTTGACCATGTGTAAAGGAGGTCGTCGACGTAGACCGTGAGCAGGATGTATTCGCCGCGGAAATCACGGCGGTACATCCCTGGGTCGTGAGGCAGCTGCTTGAACCCAATTTCAAGCAGGATGTTATGCAGATACTGCTGCCAGAGCCTTGGCGCTTGCTTGATACCGTAAAGGGACTAGCGCAGCTGGCACACGCGCGAGTCCCCTTCGCCGTACGTGTGCGGCTGCTCCACGTAGATCACAGCATCTACTAACGCATACACGAACGTTTTTTTCACGTCGATCTGGCGCAGAGGCAGGTGTCTAGCGGCTGCGATGGCGAGCAGGATTCGGACTGAGGTGTGGCGGCTGACCGGCGCGAATGTCTGGTCAAAGTCGATGCCGTGCCTCTGATCATAGCCGCGCACCACCCAACGCGCCTTGAAGCGCTCGATCGTGCCATCTGCTGCGGTCTTCACGCGGATGAGGACCCTTGCGCCTTTAATCGCTGCGCGGTCGACCAACACCCAGGTGTCTCGGGATTCGAGCGCTTTAATATCCGCGTCCATTGCTTCGCGCCACTCCTTGCTGTGTGGTCCAGTAAGAGCTTGGCGCGGGTTTCGCGGCTCGATGACACGTGGCGCCTTTGAGGTTGCAGCGTGGAGTCCGAGCAGCTGCAGCCCAGAGAAGGTGCTGTCATGGCGATCCTGTAGGACAACTTCCTGCACGTCGTCGTCATCGCTTTCTGGTTGAGGAGGTGCTGGTGGTGCTGCGCTTCTGCCACTTCCTCTCGTTCCGCCCATTCCTCCTCCAGGGGAATCGTCGTCGTCGTCGTCATCGCTGCTGTGGCAATCCCCCCTCGTGAACTCGCCCCTGGTGTCTTGCTCCAGGATCGCTGCAGCGGCTTTGTCCTCAGGTGTTGCGTAGTTGTGTCATTCGCGTAGACGCGATTCGCGTTTGTTTGCTCGTCAAGGTGGATCTGCTCGAGGAAGAGACGTTCGTAGAAGATAACGTCGTGCGCGAGAAGGTCTAGAATAATCCACACCTTATGCTCGTGGTTGATGCCGAGGTGGATTCCCCATCGCGCGCGGCTAGCGCATTTGCCGATGGTTGACGTCGGCGGGCGGTACTGCACCATGCACCCCCACACGCGGAGCATGGATGTGTCGCCCTTGGTTCCGATCCATTTCACATGAGGGGACAGGTTGCCAGTGATGGCGGTGGTTGACAGTAGGTTGTGCACCCGCACGGCGTGGTGCATTGCGTAGGTCCAGTAGACTGGCGGCAGCTTCGATTGCTTCATCAGCGCCCGCACCTTCGTCATAAGCATGCGGTTCGTTCGCTCGGCTACGCCCTACTGCTGGTGCGCGTAAGGGAGAGAGATGTGATGCTCGATCCCTTTTTGCGCGTAGTCCTGCATCTCCTTACTGTCAGAAATAGTAAACATACCTAGGCTTAGGAGTAACCCTAGCCTAGGTTCTTGTCTAGAAAAAAACAAGAATGAGAACAGCAGAAGAAGGGTTTCACTAGCAAACAATGGGATACATACGAGACGTACTCGCCGGTGAGCAGCTACGTCACGCTGGGGATCTTCCTCAGCATCGTTGCCGTCCTCGACCTCAACCTGATGCAGCTCGACATGAAGAACGCTTTCCTGCAGCCTCTATGGGCTGAAGCAGTCGCCGCTGCTGTGGTACAGGGCTCTCAACAGGGTGCTGCTGGGCGCTGGCTGGAAGAAGAGCCAGGTCGACAGCGAGCTCTACTTCAAGGCCGGCAACGACGGAGTGACCTGCTGGGTGCTGGTCTACGTCGACGACCTGCTCGCCGCCAGCAGCAGCACTGTGATGCAGAAGGAGATGAAGGAGCTGCTGGAGGCCGCTTTCGAGCTGCGCGAGATCTCGCTCGTGGTGAAGTACCTTGGGTTGGAGATTGTGCGCGACAGGCCAACGAGGAAGCTATGGCTGCACCAGCAGAACTATGCCGACTAGCTGCGTAGGCGCTTCATCGACAAGGAGCAAGGTGGGCGCATACCAAAGACGCCGGTCTCGGTCGACGCCTACACCGAACTGAAATTCGACGACCATGAGGCGTATGAGTGCGAGGAGGAGGAGTACCGGCAGAAGGTCGGCTCGCTGTAGTTCGCGGTGACGACGACGACGCCGGACATTGCTTTCGCCTGCACCAAGCTGGGGAGCGGCCTCACAGTGAGAATCGACCAGCACTGGCGCGAGGTCGACCACTGCCTTGGAGTTCGGCAGTGGACCAGAGTCGTTGGAGCTGATCGGCTACGTGGACGCCGACGACACGGGCGACAAGCAGAATCGAACGAGCACGTGTGGCTACGCGTTCGTCTTCGGAGGGGCCGCGGTCTCCTGGTCGAGCCAGCGCATCAAGTGCGCGACGCTCTCCTCGACCGAGTCAGAGTACGTCGTGGCTACTGACGCCGGCAAGGAGGGGCGTCGACTTCGCTTCCTCCTAGCAGAATTCAAGCTGCTCGACGCTGGGAAGCCGACTGTCCTCCGTGTGGATAACAAGTCGGCAATCACAGTCGCTGAGGGCTTGGGGCTGACGGGAAACCTCAAGCGCATGGAGCGACGATCCGCCTGGCTGCAGCACATATTGAGGCACGGGAAGTTCGTGCTGAAGTACATCCCGACCACCGAGCAGCCGGCCAATTTCCTAACGAAGGCGCTGCATTTTCCGGCTTTCAACCGGTACTCAGTCGCCATCGGCCAAGTTCGTCTGGCCGACGTCGACAACGGCGACGATGATGTGCAGCAATAGGTGCCGTGCCCTTCTGCACGGCTGGTGCGGTGACGTTGTGCTGTGTGTGGGGTGCACGCTAAGGACGAGTTTTCTCCGTGGAGTACTACCGTGTGGGCTGGAGGCCCGAGCGTGAGCGCGGCAGAGGAGTGTTAACGGGAGTGAAGTGTTGGCCCCGCCCTCGCTTGGGCAACGCCGACGACTTGGTCGGATATATGGGAGAAGCAGCCGACCGTTCACAGTGAGGGAGCTGCTCGACGGTCTTCGTCAAGTTGCAGGGATCACTGTGGTGTTGCCATCGAGCTGCTTGACGGTTGCAGCTGACTGGGTTGGTCGGGCCGTCGACCAGGAGGAGCAGTTCGACAAAGAGGTCGACGGAGAGGTCGACGGAGCAGTCCGTCGACCTAATAAGTGAGCAGCGGTCGACGAGGGGAGCTCGGCGACAACAGCTGACAGTGCTGGTCGACGGAGGGATCCGTCGACCAGGGTGTTGCTCCACGGGAGCTGTGGTCGACCAGAGGCTCTTGGTGGTCGACCAGAGCACTTGGTGTTCGACCAAAGGCACTTGGTGGACGACCAGAGGCACCTGGTGGTCGACCAGAGGCTCTTGGTGGTCGACCAGAGCACTTGGTGTTCGACCAAAGGCACTTGGTGGACGACCAGAGGCACCTGGTGGTCGACCAGAGCACCAAGTGGTGCCCAGGTCGACCAGGTAACCTGCTCGGCGAGTTCTGCGGAGGCACACGAACGACGTCGAGGTCGCAGTGTCGAAGGCGACTTCGGGCTGGTATCCCAGAGTTGATGTGGCTCATCAGGCGCAGACAACAGCCGATAGATGCACATCAATGCAAGTCGGGCCAATCATCTGCCCGCACCTGCGAGCGTGCGCACGGCTGTGTTCTACGGGGCAACGCTGGACAAACGCTCTACTGCAGCGTTGGCACTCCGTCGACCTGCTCTGCTGGCAGGTCGCCCTTCTGCAGTGCTGGCGTGGCTCCTCTACGCAATGCTGGCAGGCGGTCGACCAAGCTGCGCTGGCGGTCGACCAGGCTAGCTGCAGGGTTACTAGGTGCCTGATGTAGTCATTTCTGCTATTGCTAAATTCTGTAATACAATAATTCTGTAATACAATCTTTGCCTAGTAAAACTCTTGCCGATTTCTCCCGTGAATGTGCAAGCATACCTACGATCACTCCCCCCCTAGGTTAGCTCGCTACTTTGTCGAGTGACTCTCCGCAGGACCAACAAGTATGTTGGTCCAGTGGACCAGTTGGACCAATTGGCCTGCTGGTCCTGTGGACCGGTTGGACCAACTGGCCTGCTGGTCCAATGGTCCGGTTGGACCAACTGGCATGCTCGTCCTATGAACCGGCTGGACCAGCTAGCATGTTGGTCAAATGGACCGCTTGAACCAACTAACTTGTTGGTCCAATGGACCGCCCGTTGGTCCAATGAACCGGTTTGACCAACTGTCCTGTTAGTCCAATGGACCGGTTGGTCCAACTGGCCTGTTTGTCCTATGGAACGGTTAGACTAACAGGCCTGTTGGTCCTATGGACCGGTTGGACCAACTAGCTAGTTTGTCCAGGGGACCGGTTGGACCAACTGCCATGTTGGCCCAATGGACCGGGTGGACCAACTGGCCCGTTGGTCCAATGGATTGGTTGGACCAACTGGCCTGTTGGTCTGATGGACCGGCTAAACCAACTGCTTGTTGGCCAATGAATCAGTTGGACCAACTGCCCACCTGGCCAAATGGACCAGTTGAACCACCTGGCCAATGGGCCTAATGGATCGGTTGGACCAACTGACTTGCTGGTTTAATGGAACGGTTGGACCAACTGGCCTGCTGATCCAATGGACCGGCTAGACCAACTTGCCTGTTGGTCTAGTGGACCGGTTTGACCAACTGGCCTGCTGGTCCAGTGGACCGGCTGGACCAACAAGCATTTGGTCCAATGGACCCGTTGGACCAACCGCCCAGTTGTCCCAATTGACCGGTTGGACCAACTGCCGAGTTGGCCCAACAGATCGGTTGGTTCAACTGGCCTGTCGGTCCAATGGACGGGTCGGACCAACTGACTATGGACCGGTAGGACCAATTGGTCAGTTGTTCGAATGGAGTGGTTGAATCAACTTGCGAGTTTGTCTAGTGGACCGGTTGGACCAACTGGCCAGTTAGTCCAGTGGACCAATTGGACCAACTGCCCAGTTGGTCCTCTGGACTGGGAGGAACAATTGGCCTGCTGGTCCAATAGACTGGTTGGACCAACTAGCCTGTTGGTCCAATAAACCGATTGGACTAGCTGGCTTGTTGGTCCAATGGACTGGTTGGACCATCTAGTCTGTTGGTCCTATGGACCGATTATACCAACTGGATTGCTGGTCCAATGGACTGGCTGGACCAACTGGCCTGTTGGTCCAATGGACCGGTTAGAACAACTGGCCTCTTGGTTTAATGGACCGGTTGGACCAACTGGCCAATTGGTCCGATGGACCGGTTGGACCAGTTGGCACGCTTGTCCCGTGGACCGGTTGGACCAACTGGCCTATTGGTCCATTGGACCGGTTGGACCAACAGGTATGTTGGTCCTATGGACCGATTGGACCAACAAGCTAGTTGGTCCTGTGGACTAGTTGGACCAACTGCCATGTTGGCCCAATGGACAGGGGGACCAACTGGCCTCTTGATCCAATGGACCAGTTGGACCAACTAGCCTTTTGGTCTAAAGGACCGGTTGGACCAACTGGCCAGTTGGTCCAATTGGCTGGTTGGACCAACAGGCCTGCTTGTCTAGTGGACCGATTGGACCAACTGCCCAGTTTGTCCCGTGGACCTGTTGGACCAACTGGCCAATTGGCCTAATGGACCGGTTGGACCAACTAGCCTGTTGGTCCTATGGACCGAGTGGACCAACTGACCTACTAGTCCAATCAACCAGCTGGACCAACCGGCCTGTTGGTCCAATGGACCGGTTGGAACAACTAGGTTGTTGGTTTAGTGGACAAGTTTTACCAAGTGGCCTACTAATCGAGTGAGCTGGCTGAACCAACTGGCCTGTTGGTCAAATGGAGCCGGTTGGACCAACTGTCTAGTTGGTCCAATGGACTGGTTGGACCAACAGGTGTGTTTGTATAGTAGACCGATTGGACCAACTGCCCAGTTTGTCCAGTGGTCCAACTGCTGAGTTGGTCCTATGGGCTTCGGAACCAACTAGCCTGCTGGTCCAATAGACCGATTGGGCCAGCTGGCCTGTTGGTCCAATAGACCCATTGTTCCAGCTGGCATGTTGGTCCAATGGATCGGTTGGACCAACTAGCCTGTTGGTCCAATGGACCCGTTTCTCCAATTGGCCAGTTGGCCAAATGGACTGGTTCAACCAACTTCCCAGCTGGCCCAATGGACCGGTTGGACCACCTGGCCAATTGGCCTAATGGACCAGTTGGACCAACTAGCCTGTTGGTGCTATGGACCGATTGGACCAACTGGCCTAATAGTCCAATCAACCAGCGTCCAATGGACCGGTTGGAACAACTGGGTTGTTGGTTTAGTAGACATGTTTTACCAAGTGGCCTACTGATCGAGTGGATTGGCTGAACCAAGTGTCTTGTTGGTCAAATGGACCGGTTGGACCAACTGGCTTGTTGGTCCAATGGACCAGTTGGACCAACTAGCTAGTTGGTCCAATGGACCGGTTGGACCAACTGGCGTGTTGGTTCAATGGACGCTTGGACCAACCGGCCTGCTGGTCCAATGGACGCTTGGACCAACTGGCATGTTGGTCAAGCGGACCGGTTTGACAAGCTGGCCTGCTTGTAGAATGGACCGGTTGGACCAACTAACCTGCTGGTCCAGTGGTCCGGTTGATCCAACAGGCTTGTTGGTCCAACGGCTTGCCCGCTGGTCCACAAGACCGGTTTGACTAACTTGCCATCCAATGGACCGGTTGGTCCAACTGGCATGTTGGTCCAATTTAAAGGTTGGACCGACTTGCCTGCTGTCCCAATGGACCGGTTGGACCAACTGGCCTATTGGTCCAATGGACCGGTTGGACCAACTGGCATGTTTGCCTAGTGGACCGCTTGGACCAACTGGCCAGTTGGTCCAATGGACCGGTTGGACCAACTTGCCAGTTGGTCTAGTGGACCGGATGCATAAACTGCCATGTTGGCCTAATGGACTAGTTGGACAAACTGGCCTGTTGGTCTAATGGACCGGATAGACCAACTGGCTTGCTGGTCCAATGGTCCGGTTAGACCATCTAGCCAGTTGGTCATGTGGACTGCTTGGACCAACAAGCTAGTTGGTCCAGTGGACCGGTTGGACCAACTGGCGTGTTGGCCCAATGGACCGGTTGGACCAACTCGCCTGTTGGTCCAATGGACCAGTTGGACCAAATGGCCTGTAGGCCCAATGGACCGCTTTGACCAACTGGCCAGTTGGTCGAATGGACGGGTTGGACCAACTGGCCAGTTGGTCTAGTGGACCGGTTGCATAAACTGCCATGTTGGCCCAATGGACTAGTTGGACAAATAGGCCTGTTGGTCCAATCGACCGGATAGACCAACTGGCTTGCTGGTCCAATGGACTTGTTTGACCAACAGGCCTGTTGGTCCTATGGAATGCTTTCACCAACAGGCTAGTTGGTCCAGTGGACCGGTTGGACCAACTTGCGTGTTGGCCCAATGGACCGGTTGACCAACTGGCATTCTGGTCCAATTGTCGGATTGGACCAATTGGCCACTTGGCCCAGTGGACCGGTTGGACGAACTAGCCTGTTGGTTTATTGGACCGGTTGGACCAACTAGCCAGTTGGCCCAATGGACTGGTTGGACCAACTGGCCTGTTGGTCCAAGTGGACCGGTTGGACCAACTGGCGAGTTGTCCCAGTGGACCAGTTGGCCCAACTGGTCTGTTGGCCTAATGGACCGGTTGGACCAACCAGCCTATTGACCCAATGGACTGGTTGGACCAATTGGCATGTTGACCTTATGGACCGGTTGGTCCAACTGGAAAGTTGGTCCAGTGGACCGGTTTGACCAACTGGCCAGTTCGTCAAGCGGACCGCTCGGACCAAGTGGCCAGCTTTTCAAGTGGACCGGTTGGACCAATTGGCTTGTTGGTCCAATGGACGGGTTGGACCAACTAGATAGTTGGTCTAGTGGACCTGTTGGACAAGCTGGCCAGTTGGCCCAATGGACCGGTTAGACCAACTGGCATGCTGGTCAAGTGGACCGGTTGGACCATCCAATGGAGTAGTGGGACCAACTGGCCTATTGGTCCAATGGACCGGTTGGACCAACTGCCAGTTGGTTTAGTGGACCGGTTGAATCAACTGCCATGTTGGCTCAATGGACTGGTTGGACCAACTGGCGTGTTGGCCAAATGGACCGGTTGGACCAATTGGTCGGTTGGCCTAGTGGACCGATTGGACCAACTGGCCTGTTGGTCCTATGGACCAGTTGGACCAACTGGCCAGTTGGCCCAGTGGACCGGTTGGACCACTGGCCTGTTGGTCCAATGGATCGATTGGACCAACTCGCCTGTTGGTCCAATGGACCGGTTGGACCAACTGGCCTGTTGGCCCAATGGACCGCTTTGACCAACTAGCTAGTTGGTCGAATGGACAGGTTGGACCAACTGGCTTGTTGGTCTAGTGGGCCGGATGCATAAACTGCCATGTTGGCCCAATGGACTAGTTGGACAAATAAGCCTGTTGGTCCAATGGACCGGACAGACCAACTGACTTGCTGGTCCAATGGACTTGTTTGACCAACAGGCCTGTTGGTCCAATGGAATGCTTGGACCAACTAGCCTGTTGGTCCAATGGACCGGTTGGACCAACTGGCTTGTTGGTCCAATGGACCGGTTGGACCATCTGACCAGTTGGACCTGTGGACCGGTTGGACCACTTGGCCAGTCGGTCCAGTGGACCAGTTGGACCAACTAGCCTGTTGGCCCAATGGACCGGTTGGACCAACTGACATTCATGTCCAATGGACTGGTTGGACAAATTGGCCACTTGACCTAGTGGACCGGTTGGAACAACTAGCCTGTTGGCCCAGTGGACTGGTTGGACCAACTGGCCTGTTGGTCCGATGGACCGGTTGGACCAACTGGCCACTTGGCCCAGTGGACCAGTTGGACCAACTGGCTTGTTGGCCCAGTGGACCGGTTGGACCAACTGGCCAGTTCGTCAAGTGGACCGCTCGGACTAACTGGCCAGTTTTTCAAGTGGACCGGTTGGACCAACTGGCTTGTTGGTCGAATGGATCAGTTGGACCAACTGGCTTGTTGGTCCAATGAACCGGCTGGACCAACTGGTCAGTTGGTCCAGTAGACCGGTTGGACCAACTGGCCTGTTGACCCAATGGACCGGGTTGACCAACTAGCCTGTTGGTCCTGAGGACCGGTTGGACAAGCTGGCTAGTTGGCCCGATGGACCGGTTGGACCAACTGGCATGTTGGTCCAGTGGACCAGTTGGACCGTCCAATGGACTGGTTGGACCAACTGGTCTGTTGGTCCAATGGACCGGTTGGACCAACTGGCCAGTTGGTCTAGTGGACCGGTTGAATCAAATGCCATGTTGGCTCAATGGACTGGTTGGACAAACTGGCCTGTTGGTCCAATGGACCCGATAGACCAACTGGCTTGCTGGTCCAATGGACTTGTTTGACCAAATGGCCTGTTGGTCCAATAGAATGCTTGGACCAACTGGCCTGTTGGTCCAATGGACTGGTTGGACCAACTGGCTTGTTGGTCCAATGGACCGGTTGGACCATCTAGCCAGTTGGTCCAGTGGACCTGTTGGACCAACTGGCCTGTTGGCCCAATGGACCGGTTGGACCAATTGGCCAGTTGGCCCATTGGACCGGTTGGACCAACTGGCCTGTTGGCCCAATGGACCGGTTGGACCAACTGGCTAGTTGGTCCAGTGGACCAGTTGGACCACTGGCCTGTTGGTCCAATGGACCGGTTGGACCAACTCGCCTGTTGGTTTGATGGACCGGTTGGACCAACTCGCCTGCTGGCCCGATGGACCGGTTGGACCAACTGGCCAGTTGGTCCTGTGGACCGGTTGGACCAACTGGCCAGTTGGTCCTGTGGACCGCTTGGACCAACAGGCGTGTTGGCCCAATGGACCGGTTGGACCAACTGGCGTGTTGGCCCAATGGACCGGTTGGACCAACTTGCATTCTGGTCCAATGGACCGATTGGACCAATTGGCCACATGGACCAGTGGACCGGTTGGATCAACTAGGCTGTTGGTCCAATGGACCGGTTGGACTAACTGGCCAGTTGGCCCAATGGACTGGTTGGACCAACTTGCCTGTTGGTCCAATGGACCGGTTGGACCAACTGGCCAGTTGGCTTGGACCAACAGGCCTGTTGGCCTAATGGACAGGTTGGACCAACTAGCCTATTGACCCAATGGACTGGTTGGACCAATTGGCATGTTGATCCAATGGACCCGTTGGACCAACTAGATGGTTGGTCCAGTGGACCGGTTTGACCAACTGACCTGTTCGTCAAGTGGACCGCTCGAACCAACTGGCCAGTTTGTCAAGTGGACCGGTTGAACCAATTGGCTTGTTGGTCCAATGGACTGGTTGGATTAACTAGCCTTTTTGTCCAATGAACCGGCTGGACCAACTGGCCAGTTGGTTCAGCAGACCGGTTGGACCTCCGGGTTGACCAACTAGCCTGTTGGTCCAATGGACCAGTTGGACCAACTAGATAGTTGGTCCAGTGGACCGGTTGGACAAGTTGGCCAGTTGGCCCAGTGGACCGGTTGGACCAACTTGCCTGTTGGTCCAATGGACCGGTTGGACCAACTAGCCTATTGACCCAATGGACTGGTTGGACCAATTGGCATGTTGACCCAATGGACCCGTTGGACCAACTAGATGGTTGGTCCAGTGGACTGGTTTGACCAACTGACCAGTTCGTCAAGTGGACCGCTCGAACCAACTGGCTAGTTTGTCAAGTGGACCGGTTGGACCAATTGGCTTGTTGGTCCAATGGACCAATTGGACCAACTAGCCTTTTTGTCCAATGAACCGGCTGGACCAACTGGCCAGTTGGTCCAGTAGATTGGTTGGACCTCCGGGTTGACCAACTAGCCTGTTGGTCCAATGAACCGGTTGGACCAACTAGATAGTTGGTCCAGTGGACTGGTTGGACAAGCTGGCCAGTTGGCCTAGTGGACCGGTTGGACCAACTTGCCTGTTGGTCCAATAGACGAGCTTGTTGGTCCAATGGACCGGTTGGACCATCTGGCCAGTTGGTCCTGTGGACCGGTTGGACCAACTGGCCAGTTGGTCCAGTGGACCGGTTGGACCAACTAGCCTGTTGGCCCAATGGAGCGGTTGGACCAACTGGCATTTAGGTCCAATGGACCGGTTGGACCAATTGGCAACTTGGCCCAATGGACCGGTTGGACCAACTGGCCTGTTGGCCCAGTGGACTGGTTGGACCAAATGGCCTGTTGGTCCAATGGACCGGTTGGACCAACTGGCGAGTTGGCCCAGTGGACCAGTTGGACCAACTAGCCTGTTGGCCTAAAGGACCGGTTGGACCAACTGGCCTGGTGACCCAATGGACCGGTTGGACCAATTGGCATGTTGACCCTATGGACAGGTTGGACCAACTGGATTGTTGGTCTAGTGGACCGGTTTGACCAACTGGCCAGCTCCTCAAGTGGACCGCTCGGACCTACTGGCCAGTTTGTCAAGTGGACCAGTTGGACCAACTGGCTTGTTGGTCCAATGGACCAGTTGGACCAACTGGCCTGTGTCAATGGGAGTGTTGTTTGGCCCCGTCCTCGCTTGGGCGGAGCCGACCTTGTGGTCGGATGTGCGGGGGTTGCAGCCGACCTGCAGCAGTGGGCACGGGGGCCACTGCAAGGGCGCTGAGCTGGAGGGCGCCTGGCTGGAGGGCGCCGAGCAGGAGGACGCCGTCCTGGACGCCTGGTTGGCGTCCTGGACGCCTGGGCGGCGTCCTGGGAAGCTGGACGCCGGCCTGGGCGTCGGCACGACATCCCGGGCACCTGCTCGACATCGTGGGCGCCTGCACGGCGTCCTGGAAGGCCAGACGCCGACGTAGGCGTCTGCACGGCATCCTAGGAGCCCGGGACGCCGCCCTAGGCGTCTGCACAGCGTCCTGGGGGCCCGGACGCCGACCTGGGCGTCTGGTCGGCGTCCTGGGAGGCTAGGCGTCGCCCTGGATGTCTGCAAGGCGTCCTGGGCGTCTGGACGCCGACCTGGGGGTTCGGACGGTGTTCTGGGCGCATGGACGCCGGAATGGGGACGCCGGGCATGTGTGGCCGGCTACGGACTGAGCCGGTCGACTGGGCGTGGTTGCCCGGTCGACCGGGATACCCGGGCGACGTACGCGAGTGTGGCCGGGGTGGAGTCTGCGAGGCTGACCTCGGGGGTGGTATCCCGAGGCCGACGTGGCTGGTGGGCGCAGTCGCTGGCGTGGAGTCTGCAAGGCGTCTGCGCTGTGCTCGTGACAAGGTGTGGAGCGCCAACCAGCTGCACGCACCTGCGAAGCAGGTGCACCGTTGTCCTGCGGGTGCAACGCTGTGCAGCCGACTTACTGCAGCGTTGGCACACCATGGACTTGCAACGTTGGCGCACCGCTACTCTGCAACGCTGGAGCGGTGCGAGCGCTGCTGCGCTGGAGCGCGGTCGACCATGCTGCGCTGGAGGTCGACCAGCAGCATAGCTAGCTCTGATGTAGTCTGTGTTGCTAATGTTGTTGCAACCATTGCTGTCAATCTTTGCTAGTGAAACTCTTGCCAATTTGTCTCGTGAGCTAGCATGCAGTGTGTGCACTAGGAAAACGACTAAGGACCAACGAACGCAGAGATCACACGAGCACCCGTGCCTAGCCCGCAGCCTAGCTCCCGTTGCAGCAGTAATCTCCGCATGGTGCGGTGAGCGTGGACGATACCGCGACGTAGTTCAGTCTAGCCGACTTTGCTCTTACCGATCGTGTTCATAGGCCGGCAGCCGTGCAGTCACTTGCGTTCGCGTAGGTGACGACGAGGTGATGGACACCCTGGAGGCACAGCTGGAGGATGCGAGGAGACGCCATGAGGCCCAGGAGTACGGGGCGATACCCTGGGCAGTCGTCGAGGCAGGACTCCGCTCCGTGTGGGTGGCGGAGCACCCCCCTTCTCGGCCTGCCTATCCTTGACCGGTGAACAACGACGGCGGCGTCGACGTGGGCATCAGCGCCGGTGGAGGTCAGGTCGGCAGCAGTGTGGGAGGCACGTCGAGGCAACGAGGGCGGCTGCAGGCTCCTCGCAGGGCGACGTCGGAGGGCGTCGAAGCGGATTGTCGCCGATGTCGGCAACCCAGGTGACGGCGGGCGGGATAGCACCGAGCTACGGCTACTTCAAGTTTACGCCGGACAGGATCTTGGTCACCCCGCCGCTCGTTGGTCGACAGGACATACTCACCTGGAAGGAAGCCATCGAGCCCCAGCTGGAGATGGCCGGGCTGATCGGCTTCGCCCGAGGGACCGTGGCGACGCCAGGGGAGCACCATCTCGACTTGCGAGCGGAGTTTCGCGTCGTGCAGCTGCTGACCTTCACGGTCACTTCGCGGTGCTGCTCGCCGGGCGTGCAGATCGCTCTGAAGTGGTGCCGAGAGTACCTCGACGCTGGCCACCGGGCGTGGCACTTCATCAAGTCGACCTACCAAGTCACCGACGACTTGTTCATCGCCCAGCTGGAGGGACAGGTGATGCACCTGCGTATGGGCGACGAGGAGACGGCGACCGACTACTGCAACCGAGCTCGGCGAATTCTCTCCACCATCAGGATGGCCGGCGCGCAGTACTCGACGGCGTCGTACGTCACCCACGTGATGCAGTGACTCTCGAGCAGCTACAACCTCCTGAAGCGGCTGTCAATGGCGCCGAGCACAAGGACGACGCTCAACGAGGACAACTTGACCTCGTACATCCTGCAGGACGAGGCGATGCAGGAGGCAGAGCGGTCCCAGGAGCTCTTGGCGCAGGCGAACTTCGTCGCCCCGGCGAAGCAAGGAGGCCGACCAGACCAGCGTGGGCAGTCTGGTGGCGGCAGTAGCAGTGGCTGGAAGCCGAGCAAGGACGCCAACAAGAAGAAGTCGGCCAAGGATAGCGGTCGTGGAGGAGGAGGTCGACGCCGGGAATGCTGGCTGTGCGGCGACCCCGACCACCTCTCCTTCGAGTGCCCCGACCGCAGTGACTCCGACGACGACGACGCCAAGGGAGGCCGTGGAAGGTCTGGCAGCCGTCGTCCACGTCGAGGAAACCAGCCGCGCAAGGAGAAGCAGTCGAACAAGTCGACCTCGGCGAAGGACACCGACTCCTCTGCAGGCGGCAAGGGACGAGACGACAAGGCTGCGTCGTGCTCGCTGGTCGGCGTCGTGGAGCCGACCGTCTCACTGGCGCCGGAGGCCGGTGAGGACTTCAAGGCGGTGGCGGCAGCTGTGCAGGCGAACCCGGCGGTGGTCCTGCTCGACAGCGGTTGCTCGCACCACCTGATGGGGACGAAGGAGGCTTTCGTCGACCTGCAGCCGAGCGGCGACGTGAAGCACGTGCGCGGCTTCAATGGGGCGCTGCAGGACGTTCAGGGCCGCGGCACTGTCGCTCTGCAAGGGGAGGCCGGGAAGCAGGTGCTTATCCCCGACGTGCTCTACGTCCCGGACGTGCGAGCAAACCTGCTTTCGGTCGGCCAGCTGAAGGAGCACGGCGTGAAGCTGCAGGAGGACGGCGACGGGATGCTGCTCGTCTCAGCGGCGGGAGAGGTGCTCGGCCGGGCAACGTACACCGGGCGTGTCCTCTGCACCGACCTGCGTCCCTGCTCGACCACGTCGGCGATGCCCATCACGGAGGTAGTGGCCCTGCGGGCAATCGTCTCGGCGACGAAGGCAACGCCGGGTAGAATCCATGCGAGGCTTGCGCACCTCGTCATGGACACCATACGGAGCTCGGCGAAGCACGAGGTCACCACTGGGCTGGACCTCACGTCGGCGTCGGGCGCCGACTCGCCGTGTGTCTCGTGCGTCGGCGGGAAGCTGACGAGACATACCTTCCCCGACCAAGGCTCCGACGCCGACGAAGTGCTGGCCGTCATGCACATCGACCTGTGCGGGCCGTTTCGTGTGGCTTCCAAGGATGGTAGCCTGTACTTCTTGCTGCTGAAGGACCGCAAGACTTGCTACGTGTGGGTGCGGGTCGCCAAGAAGTCAGATGCGATGCGGGAGTTCATGCAGTGGCTGGCGGTGGCTGAGAGGCAGACGAAGAAGTCGGTGTTGATGCTGCGCTCTGACCGGGGAGGGGAGTTCCTCGGGAAGAAGTTCACCGACTTCGTGAACGGCAAGGGGATCGTCCACGACATGACCTGCCCGTACACCCAGCAGCAGAACGGCATGGCGGAGAGGGAGATGAGGACTGTGGTGGAGTCGGTGCGCGCGATGCTGCTGCACATGGGCGTGCAGCACCACTGGTGGCACCTAGCTCTGCGGCAGGCCGTCTGGGTCCGCAACTGCCTTGAGTGGTCGGCGCTGCCGCCGGGGACGACGCCGTACCAGCTGCTGACCAGGACGAAGCCCGACTTGTCGCTGGCATGGGTGTGGGGCTGCATGGCGCAGTTCCTTGTCCCCGAGCAGCATCGTGGTGGGAAGCTGCAGCCGAAGGCTCGGTGGGGCCTTCACCTCGGCGTGTCGGAGGAGAGCAAAGGCTGGGAGCTCCTCGACATCGCCGCCAACCGGGTGGTTACCACGTCGGACGAGGTGTTTTACGAGAGCATGTCGCTGGAAGTGTGGAAGTCGGCGAACGGGCCGGCGTCAGGACGGATGCCAGTTCCCCCGCCAACGGACGCCTCGACGGCGACACTGCCTCTGCTCGCCGAGGTCGGTGTGCCTGCTGGTGAGGACGCCGAGGATTTCCCCGCACCCTGCCCTTCACCTGCCCCTCCTCTTGTTGCCGACTTTCACGGGCTGACCCCGGCGTCGGCCTCCGGCGATGAGGGGAGAATTGGGGCGTCACCTGTGGCGCCAGCCCCAATCATCGCCGGGGGCCGACGTGATGCTGTGCAAGTCAGTGTGGGAGCTGAGCTGACGCCGACTGGGAGGCAGCAGGTGGTGCAGCCGACTTTGGTGAAGCCGGTGAAGGAGACGCCTGCAGAACAACAGCTAACAGGGGAGCAGGCAGCAGCGACGCCGACCAAGGAGCAGTCGGCGACCGGGCAGTCGGCAGAGGAGCCGACCGCAGGGGAGAAGTCGGCTGGGACGCCAACTGAGGTGCAGCAGGACGCCGAGGACAGCGACGACGACTACGATGAAGGGGACGCCAAGGAGGTTCAGCCGGGACCACGGCGTACAGGCCGACTTCGGAGGCCGCCTGACTTCTTCATCCCCGCTGCCTTCACCACGGTGTACGACGTGGACGGTGATGACCTGCTCTACGACGACGCCGAGGAGGATGAGGAGTTTCCGGAGCTCGACCCCGACATGCAGGCTGACCCCGAGCACCGTTGGGACATCTCGACGATGATGGTGAAGGAGGCGTTGGCAAGCTGGAAGGGCCCGGTGGTGAAGGCCGCCATGGAAGAGGAGATCCGCAGCCTCATCATCATGGGCACGTGGGAGCTGGTCGAACGCCCGCCGGAAGTGAACATCATGTAGAGCCGGTGGGTGTTGATGACGAAGTACCACATCGACGACACCGTCGAGCGAGAGAAGGTGAGGCTGGTCATGAAGGGCTTCACGCAGGTGTACGGCGCCGACTACGACGAGACGTTCGCGCCGGTGGGCAGCTACGTCACGCTGAGGATCTTCCTCAGCATCGTCGTCGTCCTCAACCTCAACCTGATGCAGCTCGACATGAAGAACGCCTTCCTGCAGAGCAAGCTCGACCGGGTGCTCTACATGTCCCAGCCGGACTACTTCACCGACGGAACCGGCCGGGTGTGCAAGCTGTTGAAGAGCCTGTACGGGCTGAAGCAGTCGCCGCTGCTGTGGTACTTGGCGCTCAACGATGTGCTGGTCGGCGCCGGGTGGAAGAAGAGCCAGGTCGACGAGGCTCTGTACTTCAAGGTCGGCGTCGACGGAGTGGCCTGCTGGGTGCTGGTCTACGTCGACGACTTGCTCGCCGCAAGCAGCAGCACCGCGATGCTGAGGGGGCTGAAGCAGCTACTGGAAGCCGCCTTCGAGCTTCGGGAGATCTCGCCGGTGCAGAAGTACCTCGGGCTGGAGATCGTCCGCGACAGGTCGGCGGGGAAGCTTTGGCTGCACCAGCAGGGCTACGCCGACAAGGTGCATAGGCGCTTCATCGACGAGGAGCAGACCGGGCGCACCCCGAAGACGCCGGTCTCGGTCGACGCCTACGCCGAGCTCACCTTCAACGACGAGGAGGCGCAGGAATGCCAGGAGGAGGAGTACCGGCAGAAGGTCGGCTCGCTGCAGTTCGCGGCGACGACGACGAGGCCGACATCGCCTTCGCCTGCAGCAAGCTGGGGAGCGGCCTCACGGTGAGGAGCGACCAGCACTGGCGCGAGGTCGACCGCTGCCTCGCCTACCTCGCCAACACGCGTGACACCGCCCTGGAGTTCGGCGGTGAACCTGAGTCGCTGGAGCTGGTCGGCTACGTGGACGCCGACGACGCCGGTGACAAGCAGAACAGGACGAGCACGGTTGGCTATGTGTTCGTCAACGGAGGGGCCGCAGTCTCCTGGTCGAGCCAGCGCATCAGGTGCGCAACGTTGTCGTCGACCTAGTCGGAGTACGTGGCGGCCACCGAAGCCGGCAAGGAGGGACGCCGACTTCGTTTCCTCCTTGCAGAGTTCCGGCAGCTGGAAGCCGACTGTTCAGCGAGTGGATAACAAGTCAGCTATCATAGTCGCCGAGGGCATGGGGTTGACAGGCAACCTCAAGCACATGGAGGGGCGACAGGCCTGGCTGCAGCACATGGTGAAGCGCGGGAAGTTCTCGCTGAGGTACATCCCGACCGCCGAGCAGCCGGCCGACTTCCTGACAAAGGCGCTGCACTATCCGGCCTTCAACCGGTGCTCTGTCGCAATCGGCCAGGTGCGCTTGGCCGACGTGGGCGACGGCGACAACGACGTGCAGCAGTAGGTGCCATGCCCTCTTGCATGGCTGGTGCGGTGATCGGCGTGCTGTGTGTTGTTTGCACGCCGCTGAGCTTTTCTCCGAGCTGTATTGCCGTGTGGGCTGGGGGCCCAAGCGTAAACGCGGCAGGGGAGTGTCAGCGGGAGTGTTGTTTGGCCCCGTCCTCGCTTGGGCGGAGCCGACCTCGTGGTCGGATGTGGGGGGGTTGCAGCCGACCTGCAGCACTGGGCACGGGGGCCACTGCAAGGGCGCCGAGCTGGAGGGCGCTTGGCTGGAGGGCGCCGAGCAGGAGGACGCCGTCCTGGACGCCTGGTTGGCGTCCTGGACGCCTGGACGGCGTCCTGAGAAGCTGGACGCCGGCCTGGGCGTCGGCACGACTTCCCGGGCACCTGTTCGACATCGTGGGCGCCTGCACGGCGTCCTGGAAGGCCAGACGCCGACGTAGGCGTCTGCTCGTCATCCTAGGAGCCCGGGACGCCGCCCTAGGTGTCTGCACAGCGTCCTGGGGGCCCGGACGCCGACCTGGGCGTCTGGTCGGCGTCCTGGGAGGCTAGGCGCCGCCCTGGATGTCTGCAAGGCGTCCTGGGCGTCTGGACGCCGACCCGGGGGTTCGGACGGTGTCCTGGGCACCTGGACGCCGGACTGGGGACGCCGGGCATGTGTGGCCGGCTACGGACTGAGCCGGTCGACTGGGCGTGGTTGCCCGGTCGACCGGGATACCCGGGCGACGTACGCGAGTGTGGCCGGGGTGGAGTCTGCGAGGCCGACCTCGGGGGTGGTATCCCGAGGCCGACGTGGCTGGTGGGCGCAGTCGCTGGCGTGGAGTCTGCAAAGCGTCTGCGCTGTGCTCGTGACAAGGTGTGGAGCGCCAACCGGCTGCAAGCACCTGCGAAGCAAGTGCACCGTTGTCCTGCGGGTGCAACGCTGTGCAGCCGACTTGCTGCAGCGTTGGCACACCATGGACTTGCAACGTTGGCGCACCGCTACTATGCAACGCTGGAGAGGTGCGAGCGCTGCTGCGCTGGAGCGCGGTCGACCATGCTGCGCTGGAGGTCGACCAGCAGCATAGCTAGCTCTGATGTAGTCTGTGTTGCTAATGTTGTTGCAACCATTGCTGTCAATCTTTGCTAGTGAAACTCTTGCCAATGTGTCCCGTGAGCTAGCAAACAGTGTGTGCACTAGGAAAACGACTAAGGACCAACGAACGCAGAGATCACACGAGCACCCGTGCCTAGCCCGCAGCCTAGCTCCCGTTGCAGCAGTTATCTCCGCAGCCTGTTGGTTCAATGAACCGGCTGGACCAACTGGCCAGTTGGTTTAGTAGACTGGTTGGACCTCCGGGTTGACCAATTGGCCTGTTGGTCCAATGGACCGTTTGGACCAACTAGAAAGTTGGTCCAGTGGACCGGTTTGACAAGCTGGCCAGTTGGCCCAATGGACCGGTTGGACCAACTGGGAAGCTGGTCCAGTGGACCGGTTGGACCGTCCAATGGACTGGTTGGACCAATTGGCCTGTTGGTCGAATGGACCGGATGGACCAACTGGCTAGTTGGTCTAGTGGATCGGTTGAATCAACTGCCATGTTGGCTCAATGGACTGGTAAGACCAACTGACCTGTTGGCCTAATGGACCGGTTGGACCAATTGGTCAGTTGGCCCAATGGACCGGTTGGACCAACTGGCCAGTTGGCCCAGTGGACCGGTTGGACCAACTGGCCTGTTTGTCCAATGGACTGGTTGGACCAACTGGCCAGTTGGCCCAGTGGACCGGTTGGACCACTAGCCTGTTGGTCCAATGGACCGGTTGGACCAACTCGCCTGTTGGTCCAATGGACCGGTTGGACCAACTGGCCTGATGGCCCAGTGGACCGCTTGGACCAACTGGTCAGTTGGTCGAATGGACGGGTTGGACCAACTGGCCAGTTGGTCTAGTGGACCGGTTGCATAAACTGCCATGTTGGCCCAATGGACTAGTTGGACAAACAGGCCTGTTGGTCCAATGGACCGGATAGACCAACAGGCTTGCTGGTCCAATGGACTTGTTTGACCAATAGGCCTGTTGGTCCAATGGAATGCTTGGACCAACTAGCCTGTTGGTCTAATGGACCGGTTGGTCCAACTGGCTTGTTGGTCCAATGGACCGGTTGGACTACCGTCACCTAGACTATGGCGGTGTGTCAAACTATAAGCTTTATAGTTTGTATTGTTTAGTGCGAGGGTTACGTTTTTTATATCTAGTTATTCATTCTCATATCTTAAGATGTTGAACTAGTGGACCAATTGGACAAAGTGGCCTATTGGTCCGATAGACTTGTTGGACCAGTATGCCTGTTGGACCAGTGGACTGGTTGGACCAACTGGCCTGCTGGTTAAATGGACCGATCGGACCAACTCACTGCAGGTGCAATAGACCGATTGGACCAACTGGCTTACTAGTCCAATAGATTGGTTGAACCAACTGGCCTGCTGGTCTAGCGGACCTTTTATACCAACTGGCCTCTTGGTCCTGTGGACCGGCTGGACCAACTGGCCTGTGGGTCCAACGGACCGACTGGGCCAACTGGCTTGTTGGACCATTGGATCAGTTGGACCATCTGGCCTGTTGGTCTAATGGACCGGTCGGACCAACTGGCCTTCTAGAGCGGTGGACCGGTTGGACCAACTGGCCTATTGGTCCAAGGGACCATTGGACCAACTGGCCTGTCGGACCAACGGACCGGTTGGACCAACTTGCCAGTTGGACCAAGGGACCGTTGGACCAACTGGCCTGTCGGACCAACGGACCTATTGGACCAACTGTCCTGTTTGTCCAACAGGTTGACCAACGGGCCTGTTGGTCCAGTGGACCATTTCCACCAACCGGCTTGTTGGTCCAATGGACCGTTTGGACCAACTGGCCTGTTGGACCTGTGGACTATTAGGACCAACTGGCCAGATGGACTAGTGGGCCGGTCGAACCAACTGGCCTGTTGGTCCAATGGACCGGTTGGACCAACTGACCTGCTGGACTAATAGACCGGTTGGACCAACTGGCCTATTGGTCCAATGGACCGGTTGGACCAACTGGCTTGCTGGACCAATGGACCGGTTGGACCAATTGGCTTGTTGAACAAGTGAACCAGTTGGACCAAGTGTCCTAATGGTCGAATGGACTTGTTGGACCAACAGGCCAGTTGGACCAAGCGACCGATTGGACCAACTGGCCTGTTAAACCAACGGACCGGTTGGACCAACTTGCCTGTTGGTCCAACGGACCTGTTGGACCATCTGGCCTGTTGGACCAAGTGGCCTGTTGGTCCAGTGGACCAATTGGACCAACTGGCTTGTTGTTCCAACAGACTGTTTGGACCAACTGGCATGTTGGACGAGTGGACCGGTTGGACCAACTGGCCTGTTGGACCTGTGGACTAGTTGGACCAACTGGCCTGTTGGACCAATGGGCCGGTCAGACCAACTGGCATGTTGGTCCAATGGACCGGTTGGACCAACTGGCCTGCTGGACCGGTGGACTAGTTGGACCAACTGGCGTGTTGGTCCAATGGACCGTCTGGACCAACTGGCCTGCTCGACCAATGGACCGGTTGGACAAACTGGCTTGTTGAACCAGTGGACCACTTGGACGAAGCGGCCTATTGGTCCAATGGACTTGTTGAACAAATAGGCCTGTTGGACCAGTGGACTGTTTGGACCAACAGGCCTGTTGGCAAAGTGGACCATTCGGACCAAAAACCCTGTTGGTCCTATGGGCCAGTTTGACCAATTGGCCTGCTGGTCTAATGTATCAGTTGGACCAACTAGCCTATTGGCCAAGTGCACCGATTGGACCAACATACATGTTGGCCCAACGGATCGGTTGGACCGACGGGCCTGTTGGCAAAGTGGACCAGTCAGACCAACTGGCCTAATAGTCCAATGGACGGGTTGGACCAACTGGCCTCTTGGCCAAGTGGACCAGTTGCCTGTTGGCGCAATGGATCGGTTGGACGAATGGGCCTGTTGGCAAAGTGGACTAGTCAGACCAACTGGCCATTTGGTCTAGTGTACCGGTTTGACCAACTGGCCTGCTGGTCCAATGGACCGGTTGGACCAACTGGCCTGTTGGCCTAGTAGACCGGTTGGACCAACTGGCCTTTTGGTCCAATGGACCGGTTTGACCAACAGGCGTGTTGGTCCAATGGTTGGATTAGACCAACTGGCTTGTTGGTGTCAATTGACCTGTCGGACCAAATGGCATGTTTGTCGAATGGACCGTTTGGAAAAACTGGCCTGTTGGTCCAATGGACAGGTTGGACCAACTGGTTGGAACGATTGGACCAACTGGAAAGTTGGCCTAATGGCCTTGGACCAGCTGGCAAGTTGGCCTATTGAACCGGTTGGACCAACTGGTGTGTTGCTTCGATGGATCTGTTGGACCAACTTACCTGTTGGCCCAATGAATCAGTTGGACCAATTGGCCTATTGGCCCAATGGAGAGGTTATACCACCTGGCCTGTTGGTCCAATGGACCGGTTCGGCCAACTGGCGTGAAGGTCCAATGGAACGGTTTGACCAACTGGCCAGCTGGTCCAATTGAATGGTTGGACCATCTGGCCTGCTGGTCCGTTGTACCAACTAGTACATTGGACCGGTTGGTTTCAATGGACTAGTTGGTTCAATGGACTAGTTGGAAAAACTGGCCTGATGGTCCAATGGACCAGTTGGACCAATTGGCCAGTTGGCAAAGTGGTCCAGACGGACCAACTGGCATGTTGGTCCATTGAACTGGTTGGACCAACAGGCATGTTGGTCCATTGAACCAGTTGGACATGGCGTGTTGCCAAAATGGCCCGGCTGGACCAACTAGACAGTCGGCCTAGTGGACCAGTTGGACCAACTAGCTTGTTGGTCCAATGTATCAATTGGACCAACAGGTCTGTTGGTCCAATGGACCGGTTGGATCAACAGGCCTGTTGGTCCAATGGACTGGATGGTACAAATGGCCTGTTGGTCCGATGAACCGGTTGGACCAACTGGCCTGTTGGCAAAATGGACCGGTCGGACCAACTGGCCTGTTGGTCCAATGGACTGGTTGAACCAACGGGCCAGTTAGTCCATTGAACCAGTTGGACCTGGCGTGTTGCCGAAATGGACCGGTTGGACCAACTGGGTAATTATCCCAATGGTCCGGTTGGACCAACTGTCAAGTTGGCCTATTGGATGGGATAGACCAACTGGCTTGTCGGTCCAATAAACCAGTTGGACCAACTGGCATGTTGGCCAAATGGACCAGTTGGACCAACTGGCTTGTTGGTCCAAGTGTGTTGCTTATCCATGTGGTTGGCACTAATAGTAAGTGTTACTTACCCATGTGGCTAGTTTTTAGGGTAAGTGCATTACTTACCTGTGTGGTTGGTACTAAGAATAAGTGTGTTACTTACCCGTAAAGTTAGTACAAAAAGTATGTGCGTTACATGCCCGTGTGGTCGGTTCAAAGAGTAAGTGCGTAAATTACCCATCTAGTTGGTATTAAGAGTAAGTGCATTACTTATTTGCATGGTTGGTAGTAAGAGTAAGTGCGCTACTTACCCATGTGGTTGGTATTATGAGAAAGAGCGGTGCTTACCCAAGTGGTTGGTACTGTAAGCATTACTTACCTGTGTGGTTGGTACCAAAAGTATATGCGTTACTTATCCACGTGCTTGGTACTAAGAGTAAGTGCGGTACATACCCATGTTGTTGGTGCTAAGAGAAAATACATAACTTTACCGTATCTTTGATACTAAATGTCACTGCATTATTTACCCATGTGGTTGGTACGAAGAGTAAGTGCTTTACTTACCGATGTCGTTGGTAGTTTGAGTAAGTGCATTGCTTCATCGTGTGGTTGGTACTAAGGGTAGGTGCGTTACTTACCCGTATGATCGGTAGTAGGAGTAGGTGCGTTACTTATAGGTGTGGTGGTACTTGGAGTAAGCGCGTTACTTATCCGTGTGGTTGGTACCAAGAGTAAGTGGTAACCTGCGTTTATTACCCATGTGGTTGGTACTAGGATTAAGTTCGTTACGTACCCGTGTGGTTGGTACTAAGAATATGTGTGCTTACGGATGTGGTCGGTACTAAGAGTATGTGTGTTACTTACCCATATGGTTGGTACTAAGAGTAAGTGCGTTACTTACCCGTATGGTCGGTACTAAGAGTAAGTGCGTTACTTACCCTTGTGGTTGGTACTAAGAGAGAGTGCGCTACTTACCCTTCGGCGACCGTGATGGCCGACTTGTTGTCCACCCGAAGGACCGTCGACGTCCCGGCGTCCAGCAGCCGGAACTCTGCACGAAGGAAACGAAGTCGGCGTTCCTCCTTGCCGGCCTCGGTGGCAGCCACATACCCCGACTCAGTCAACGACAGCGTCGCACATTTGATGCGCTGGCTCGACCAGGAGACGGCGGCCCCTCCGCAGACGAACACATAGCCGGCAGTACTCATCCGGTTCTGCTTGTCGCCGGCGTCGTCGGCGTCTACGTAGACCAGCTTCAGCGACTATAGTTCACTGCCAAACTCCAGGGTGGTGTCACAGGTGTCGGCGAGGTAGGCATGGCAGTCGACCTCGCGCCGGTGCTGGTCGTTCATCACCGTGATACCGCTCCCCAACTTGCTGCAGGCGAACGCGATGTTCGGCCTCACCGTTGTTGCTGCGAACTACAGCGAGCCGACCTTCTGCCGGTACTCCTCCTCCTCGCGCTCCTGGGCCTCCTCGTGCTCGGGGTAGGCGTTTATAGAGACCGGCGTCTTCGGGACTCGCCCACCTCCTCGTCGATGAAGCGTCTGCGCAGCTTGTCGGCGTAGCCCTGCTGGTGCAGCCGCAGCTTCCTCGCCTGCCTGTCGCGCACGATTTCCAGCCCGAGGTACTTGTTGGTGGCTTCCCTGCCAGCGCCTTCTTCGCCGACGTATGCCCTGTTTGCGGCTTCTCAACTGCCCTGTCTGCGTCCGCCCAGATGCCGGCCGTGCTCCGACTTCCGTACCTCCAGCAACATCGTCTCGTAGAACACCACGTCTGACGTGGTGACCACCTTGTTGTCGGTGAGGTCGAGGATCTCCCAGCCCTTGCTGTCTTCTGACACACCGAGGTGAACTTCAGCTTTCCACCGCGCTGCTGCTCGGGGACCAGGAACCGCTCGTGCAGCCACACACATGAGTCATCGTCAAGTCAGGCTTCTTGACGGCCAGCAGCTGGTACTACGTTGTCCCCGGCGGTAGAGTCGACCTCTCCAGGCCGTTGCGCACCCAGACAACCTGCCACAGGGCGAGGTGCCACTAATGGTGCTGCACGCCTATGTGCAGCAGCATCGTCCTCAATGAATCAACCACCGTCCTCATCTCCCGCTCCACCATGGCGTTCTGCTATGGAATGTATGGGCAGGTCAAGTCCTGGGCGATGCCCTTGCTGTCCACGAAGTCGGTGAACTGCTTCCGGAGGAACTCCCCTCCACGGTCAGAGCGCAGCATCAACACCGACTTCTTCGTCCACTGCTCAATCACTATCAGCCACCTCTCGAACTCCCGCAGCACGTCGGACTTCTTGGCGACCAACCTCACCTACACTTAGCGGGTCTTGTGGTCCTTCAGCAGCAGGAAGTACAGGCGGCCGTCCTTGGCAGCCACCTGAAATGGCCCGCATAGGTCGATGCGCATGAGGGCTAGGGCGTCGCCGGCGTCCGAGCCCTTGTCGGGGAAGGTATGACGTACCAGCTTCCCGCCGACGCACGAGATGCACGGAGAGTCGGTGCCAGCCGACGGCTTGGTGTCCAGGCCGGTAGCGACCCCGTGCTTTGCCAAGCTCGTGATGGCGTCGACACCGGCGTGCGCAAGCCTTACGTGCCACCTGGCAGGCGACGACTTCGTCGCCGTAACAATGGTCCGCAGTGCCACAGTCACTGTCGGGACCAACGTCGACGACGCCGTACACGGTCGCAGGTTGATGTAGATGACCCGGCAGGTGTAATTCGCCTGACCAAACACGTCCCCTGCCGCCGAGACGAGAAACATTTTGGCCGACTGCTTTTTTTTTCCCTGCTTGCTCTCTCGACGTGGGCGACAAACGGCCGACCTTCCTTGGCCTCCCTTGGTGTCGAAGTCGTCGAAGTCGCCAGCACTCCCGCAGTCGACCTCCTCCTCCACGACCACTGTCCTTGGCCGACTTCCCCTTGTCAGCATCCTTGGCAGGCTTTCTACCTCCGCTACCACTGCCGCCAGGCTTGCCACGTTCCTCCGGTCGACCTCCTTGCTTCGTCGGGGCGACGTAGTTCGCCTGCGCTAGGAGCTCCGTGGTTTTTTTGGCCTCCTGCATCGCTTCGCCCCTCAGGTCAGCGAGTCCTCGTTGAGCGACTCACGTGTGCCCGGCACCACAAGCAGTCGGGGCATGAGGTTGTAGCTGCTCGAGAGCCCATTTACGAAGTACGTGATGTACGATGCAGTTGAGTACTAGACGCCGGCCATCAGCATGTTGGCAAGAAGCCACCGAGCTCGGTTGCAGTAGCCGGTCGCCGTCTCCTGCTCGCCCATCCTCAGGTGCGCCATCTGCTTCTCCAGATGACTGATGTACAGGTCGTTGGTGACCTGGTACGTCGACGTGATGAACTGCCACGCCTGATGGCCGGTGTCTGGATGACTCTGGCACATCTTCTGGGCGATCTGCACGACAGGCGAGTAGTATCGCGAGATTACCATGAAGGTCCGCAGGTGCATGGCGCGAAACTCTGCACGCAACTCGGCGTTGTTCTCTAACGGCGTCTCCACGCTGCCGTCGGCAAAGCACATCAGGCCGGCCATCTCCAGCTGGGGCTCGACAACCTCCTTTCAGGTGAGGAGGTCATGTCGACCTTCCAACGGAACGGTGACGACGATCTTGTCCGATGTGAACTTGAAGTAGCCTTATGTCAGCGCTATCCCACCCGCTGTCACGGGGGTCGCCGATTCCGGCGTCACACTGCGTTGACGTCCATCGACGTCGCCTTCAGCCGCCGACGACAGCAGCTATCGTGCCTGAACGCTGTTGGGTGCAAATTCACATTGCATGACATCCTGCCGTCTGTTTGTACGAGTATGCGTGTGCGAATGCATTTGTGTATGAATGGAATGTTCGTGTGTTTGTTTGCTTTCGCAATTTTCGCTTGAAGCATTTGCAGGTACTCGCGCATTGTGCGCTTCGGCACAACATTGTACGCGCTATGAACAGTACAAGTAGAAAGGGCGAGATCGCAAAGGAACCCAAGATGGAAGCTTTGCGGTTCAGCTTATTTGATTGCGCAGATTCAGTTATATCCAACTCGAAATTGTAGTGTTTTGTTTGGTTGACTATAGTGTAGCAGAGCAGGCACTATAGAGGTACAATTTAGGTGAAGGTTGGATGTTTTTTCTCTGTATCTGCATGCTACAGGGCCAGGGGAAACCAGCGGAACCAGCATTTGGCTGGTTGGGCAAAGACAAAACAGGTTCTGTTTTTAGGACCTGAATCTGGTTGTTTTCCCAGGTTGGAAAAACAGAACCAGAGGTTGTTTACCAACCTACCACCTGCTGTTTTGTCCAGCCAGGTTGGTTCTATTGCTTGGAATTATTTGGGATCATCCCTGGTTGTTCCCAGGTTGATTCCCAAGGTCCTTGCTAGCTAGAACTATTTATTCCTTCTCTGTTTGTACCTGGATATAGTCAGTTTGATTCAAGCGAATTCCTCCCTTCCTGGAATTTCGTTTCTACACGGTACGACGGCGGAATGCTACCCGACTCAACGCTAGTACGCTAGCACTCCAACGCTAGGCAAACGCTGTCCGAGCAATAACTCCGTAATGGCAGAACTTTTCGCGAGGCAACTTGGCTCATTTTAAAGCTCTTGGAGCGAGCTTCGATATAGGAAATTCTCAGCTTAATCCGATCGACGGTCTGCACGATACGCTGCACGACGTTCACGGTACTCTTGTTATTTTGGCTAAGTCATTCTTGACTCCTCTCTCTACAAACTCGGACCCGAGGATAGGGGCTGGTCTTGTACCAGGCACCCAAGGACCCTTGGAGGTGACCCCGAGGAGAGTTTTTAAGTTTGATTAAGTCTTAATAGCTTGAGTTTATTAGGCCCTTACACCAACAAGCTGGTATCAGAGCTGCGTTATAGTGATCCTCGTTATAGGTACCTATGGCGTGCAACATCTCGACGGGAGCTGGTGAATCTTCAGCCCAAGATCGTAGCGGCAGCCAAGATTCTGGTGTTTCAGCGCCAAGGGGAGCGCGAACAAACCAGGGCTCGCTGATCAAGGAGGTGCTGAAGAACTTCACCGTCGAGATGTTCAATGGTGAGGGCTATGATGATTGGGCCTGGAAAATGCAATTGTATTTCCGTCATATCGGTTTGCTGAAACTAATGATTGGGGAGGAGCCTAGACCGAGTGACCCCACGCTGCAGGAAGATTGGGACGAGCGCTCCTCGGCTGGCTACTATTTGATGTCGCAGAGTTTGGAGCTGAACCAGCGTCACTACGTCATGCACCTGCTGCCGGAGGTTGAGTGCGGTCCGAAGGCGTGGACCGTGTTGAAGGAGCTGCACGCCCCGACCTCCGTTGTCGCAACGTTAGTGCTGGAGAGGGAGCTGTCCGCGTTGCGCCTGAGCGAGGGAGAGCCAGTGCAACCTGTCCTGGACAAGATGCACGACCTGTACGCGAAGTTGGCGATCGCGGGAATCACCTACCCGGAGCAGACCAAGTGCTTGAAGATGCTCTCGCTGCTGCCGGAATCGTGGCTTCAATTTACGAGCGGATTGAGCCTGCCGCAGAACCAGAGCTTGTGGACACTCGAGTGGGTGCGGACAAAGATTCTGGAGGAGGACTTCCGTCGCCGCCAACTAAGGGGTGGAGACGACGGCAGCAGCGGCTATGGGATGCAAGGGAGCCGACGTGGCAGAGCACGTGGCTTCGGTGGTGCTGGACGCGGTGCAAAGAAGGACGACGACTCCAACGACCAACAAGGAGGTACCGGTTGGGGTCGCGGTGCGAAATCTGGACGTGGGGGCAAGTCGGGTGCTGGTGGCAAAATGAAAGGTAGTTGCTGGTATTGTGAGAAGGAGGGGCACCCCTGGTTTTTGTGCTATAAGAAACCCGATGGATGGACCCCCCAGAATCGTCACCAGGACGGCGGCGCGCGGAGGAACCAGAAAAACGGCGCGAGCATGGTCGCCGATTCGTCCGACAACAACCCGAAGAGCAACGGCGGTACGGAGAAGAAGAAGGAGCGCACCGCGGGCCAGTTCTTCCATATTGGAGAGCAGGGGGAGCAAGGAGACGCCTCTGCCAAGGTTGTAGCAGAGCTGCACCCCCTGAACCATTAGGTGTTGGACACGGGCGCTGCTTGGACGATGACGCCGCGCAAGAACCTGCTGGACGACTTACGCGCTGCACCGATCAATGAGGTGTGCTCCGCCTCTGGACACGCGCTGAAGGTGGCTGGTGCGGGACGAGCTGCGTTTAAGGGAGCTGATGGCAAGCCGGTGTTGCTGCACGACATTCTCCTCGTTCCTGATCTCAAGGCCAACCTCATCTCCCTCCGTAAGCTTGGCAAGGCTGGGGTGAGCACTAGCACGGATGGGGCACGCACGTACAAGGGGCAGCTGGGCAATCGGGTGCTTTGGAATCTGCACGAGAGCAGAGACGTGTACAGATCCATGTGGCAGCTGCCGGCATTGGCGTGGCATGGTGAGGGGCAGGCTAGAGAGGGGCCTGCATCCCAGGGGGAGTGCAACGCCGTTGGAGGGGTTGGTGTGAAAGTGTCGGCCAGATCTGGGGAGACGGATTGGGCAACGGCACACCGACGCTTGGGGCATGTAGCAATGCCTTTGCTGAAGCAGCTGGAGAAGGATGGGGTCGTCAAGGGTCTGAAGCTGAATGGCCAGCCACCTGATGACAACTGTGAAATATGCTTGCTATCCAAATTCACCCGTTTCCCCTTCCATAGTGTGACTGGCAGGAGCAAGAAGCCTTTAGAGTTGGTCCATATGGACTTGGTGGGACCGCTGCCGGTTCAGGGGCACAAGGGGGAGCGGTACTTTCTGACCATAGTGGATGATTGGAACAGGCTTATGTGGGCATATCCGCTGAAGCAGAAGGACCATGCCGCCTCTACGATACGGGAAGATTGGATGCCATTCGTGGAGAAGCAAGCGGAGTGTGTGGTGAAGCGGATTAGGACAGATCGGGGTGGTGAGTTCCTTGGAGCTGAGATGACGGCCTGGCTCAAGAAGCAGGGCATCCAGAGGGAGCTGACCTCGGCTTACACCCCACAGTCTAACGGTGTAGCAGAACGGGCGAACCGGACAATTCTGGAGACAGCTAGGGCACTGCTCATAGAATCTGGGCTGGGCAACTTGATGTGGCCCCATGCTGTTCGGCACGCTACCGTCGCTAGGAACAGGGTACTCACAAAGGTTGGGGATGACTCGTGGGTGCCGTTGGAGAGGTGGCTTGGGAGGAAGCCGCCGGTGGACATGCTGAAGGTGTTCGGTTGCATGGCAGTCGCCCACGTCCCCAAGACCTACCGCAGTAAGTTGGGGGCGAGTGCAATCTGGTGTGTGCATTTGGGGCTTGCTGCTGAGAGCAAGGGATGGCTGCTGTGGGAACCTTCCAAGGGTGTGTTGTTTGACAGCAGGGATGTGAAGTTTGTTGAGGGCATGATGTATGGGAGCTGGGAGAAACAGCCGAAGGCCAGGGTATCCCAACAGATGGAGCAGATCACCATGCAGCTGGACCTGACTCCTAGTGTGTGGAAGGAGGGAGAGGAGGCAGCTGCAGAGGGTGGTGATGGAGAGAAGATACAGGAGGCACCTGCTGGTGAAAACAATGGTGTGGAGACTAGCGGTAGCACTAGTGGAGCTGCTGGATCCGAGGGTGGAGAGCAGCAGCAGGGGAAAACTAAGAAGCCGAAGGGTGTCGTTGTGAGGGGATGGGAGACACCCGTCTCCAGGCCAGGACGTACCCGTATGGCTACTAAGAAGCTGACTGCAGGATCAGGTATAGCGGAGCAGCAGCTTGGGACTGAGGAGGCATTGCTGATTCTACCGCATGGTTATGACCCGGATGAGGAGGATGAACCTGCCTACTGTTTTCTTGCCCCTGCACCAGAGGAACCAGCTAGCATGGAGGAGGCATTAGCCGGACCAGATAGGGAGAAGTGGATGGTTTCCCGGGATGCTGAGTACCAGAGCCTGCTAGAGAATGGGACATGGGATCTGGTGGTGCTGCATGAGGGGAAGAAAGCCGTACAGTGCAAATGGGTGCTAAGGATCAAGACCGATGACAAGGGACAGGTCACCATCTACAAGAGTAGGCTGGTGGCTAAGAGGTTTATGCACAAGGAGAAGCAGGACTTCAATGAGATTTTTGCTCCCACTGCCAAACCCCCTACCCTCCGTGTCTTGTTGGCAGATTCAGCCGTTAGTGGGAAATTCATCATTCATATGGATATATCAACGGCATTTCTCAATGGGATTTTAGAGGAGGATGTGTACATGACGCAGCCGCCTGGGTATGAGGATGGTACGGGCAGGGTGTGCAAGCTGAAAAAGTCCATCTACGGCTTGAAGCAGGCGCCACGCTGCTGGTACCAGAAGTTGGCAGCTGTTTTAGAGGAGATGGGATTCAGGACCAGCAGCTGTGATGAGAGTCTCTTTCTCAAAGGGGAGGGGGAGAAGCTGGTGCTGTTTCTGGTCTACGTGGACGACATTATTCTCTTTAGCAGCAGCATGAAGGAGATACAGAATGTGCAGCAGCAGCTGATGGAGAACTTCAAGTGCAAGAACCTTGGGGAGGTTAAGTACTACCTCGGGATGCACGTGGAGAGGGATCCAGATCACAGGTGGTTGAAGCTGCACCAGGAGAAGTTCATCAAGGAGCTGAGGGAGAAGTATGGGATTGAGAATGAGCGCAAGGTTGCAACTCCCCTGCCAGCAGAATTCAAGCTTATGAAGGCTGCAGAGGATGAAGGGGTTGAAGCCGAGGAGCAGCAGCAATTTCAGTCCTTGGTGGGCAGCCTCTTGTATGCAGCAGTTCACACGAGGCCCGACATCTCTTTCTCTGTTGGGCAGCTGGCTAGGGTGGTGCAGAATCCATCAGAGGAGCAGGTGGATGCAGCTGAGCGTGTGGTGAAGTATCTGAACTCTCACCCAAGCATTGGAGTTCAATACTCCGCATCTGCACAGGTGAAGCAGAAAGGGGTTGAGGTGCTGAAAGAGAAGGGGGAGAGGCTTGGAGAAGGCAAGCTATTTCTCACTTGCTTTACCGATGCTACGTGGGCCTCAGAGAAGGAGGATTCCTCATCTGTGGGAGGATACATCTGTGTAGTTGGGGGAGGACCTGTTAGTTGGAGGTCAAAGAAGCAGACGGAGACATCACTCTCTTCCGTGGAGTCAGAGTACATGGCAATGTTTCACGGGGTGAAGGAGGTGATTTGGCTGAGGAGGCTGTTAGAGGAGATTGGGCAGGAGCAGAAGGTTGCTACGCCGCTGTTTTGTGATAGCAAGGGAGCTCTTGGGATGGCCAGGAACGCTGTGCTTCATGGGCTGAACAAGCACATGCGTATCAAGTGGCACTGGTTGCATAAGGAGGTGAAGAGGGGGACGGTGAATCCGATCTATATCAAGACTCACCAGCAGCCAGCAGACTTCCTCACCAAGAGGCTTGCGGATGAGCCTCATTGGCATTGTGTGCGCATGAGTGGAATGAGCATGAACTAGCATGGTATGATGGGGATGCAGCCGGCAGGCTGAGGGGGAGTGTGTTGGGTGCAAATTCACATTGCATGACATCCTGCCGTCTTTTTGTACGAGTATGCGTGTGTGAATGCATTTGCGTATGAATGGAATGTTCGTGTGTTTGTTTGCTTTCGCAATTTTCGCTTGAAGCATTTGCAGGTACTCGCGCATTGTGCGCTTCGGCATAACATTGTACGCGCTATGAACAGTACAAGCAGAAAGGACGAGATCGCAAAGGAACCCAAGATGGAAGCTTTGCGGTTCGGCTTATTTGATTGCGCAGATTCAGTTATATCCAACTCGAAATTGTACTGTTTTGTTTGGTTGACTATAGTGTAGCAGAGCAGGCACTATAGAGGTACAATTTAGGTGAAGGTTGGATGTTTTTTGTCTGTATCTGCATGCTACAGGGCCAGGGGAAACCAGCGGAACCAGCATTTGGCTGGTTGGGCAAAGACAAAACAGGTTCTGTTTTTAGGACCTGAATCTGGTTGTTGTTTTCCCAGGTTGGAAAAACAGAACCAGAGGTTGTTTACCAACTTACCACCTGCTGTTTTGTCCAGCCAGGTTGGTTCTGTTGCTTGGAATTATTTGGGATCATCCCTGGTTGATTCCCAAGGTCCTTGCTAGCTAGAACTATTTATTCCTTCTCTGTTTGTACCTGGATATAGTCAATTTGATTCAAGCGAATTCCTCCCTTCCTGGAATTTCGTTTCTACACGGTACGACGGCGGAATGCTACCCGACTCAACGCTAGTACGCTAGCACTCCAACGCTAGGCAAACGCTGTCCGAGCCATAACTCCGTAATGGCAGAACTTTTTGCGAGGCAACTTGGCTTATTTTAAAGCTCTTGGAGCGAGGTTCGATATAGGAAATTCTCAGCTTAATCCGATCGACGGTCTGCACGATACGCTGTGCGACGTTCAAGGTACTCTTGTTATTTTGGCTATGTCATTCTTGACTCCTCTCTCTACAAACTCGGACCCGAGGATAGGGGCTGGTCTTGTACCAGGCACCCAAGGACCCTTGGAGGTGACCCCGAGGAGAGTTATTAAGTTTGATTAAGTCTTAATAGCTTGAGTTTATTAGGCCCTTACACCAACAAACGCCGCCTACTTCACCGCCGTGAATCACTCCTCTCTCCCTCGAGGTGCCTCCCGCACTGCTGCCAACTTTAGCATCGCCATCGACCACCTCGTCGACGCCGCCTTTGTTACGCTCTGGTCGAGGAGATGCAGGACGGGAAGGGTGTTATGTTGACCACTGCGCCCGGATGCCCACCTCGACGACCTCCAACGGGAGGGTCGTCCCATACTCACCAACCGCGTGGCGTCTCCTCACATCATCTACTCGTGCCTCCAAGGTGTCCACTACTCCTGCTTCAACTACGGGGTCGACCATGGCGACTAAGACGGCTGCTGGCTAGGAACTTGCGGACCTAGGTTGGCTACTCTGAAGGTATTGTTGCGAGGCCGTCCACGCTCACCGCACCATGCGAAAATAACTACTACAATGGGAGCTAGACTACGGGAAATGCACAGGTGTAGGAGTGATCGTAGCGTTCCTTGCATGATTGCTCGTGTTCTCTCCACGCGCACATTCACGGAGAAGGAGTTTCACTAGCAAAAGTTAACAACAATGATTACCACAAAGTTGGCAAGCAAGACCACATCAGATGCTAGCAAGCATGCAGGTCCACTGCCAGCGTAGCACGGTCGACCACGTTCCAGCGTTACATGGTCGACCGCGCTCAAGTAGTGCAAAATCGCGGTTTGCCAACGCTGCAAGTCGACATCGTGCCAACGCTGCAGCAAGGCGGCTGCACAGCGCTGCACTCGCAGGACAGCAGCGCACCCACTTCGCAGGTGCTCGCAGTTGGTTGGCGTGCTGTGCCTCGTGACGTGCACAGCGCAGACGCCAAGCCAACCATGTGCCCACGACTGCACCTGATCTGCCACATCGACCTCGGGATACCACCTCCGAGGTCGGCTTCGCCAGAACCACCTGGGCGATTATCGCGCACCTCCGTAGAGCCCCATCGCCCGGAACACCACAAAGACGGCGTCGACTTGCGCGGAAGTATCTTGTCAACAGCTGTACGTGCCCAGCGACCAGCCAGGTCGATGACCACCAGCCGAATTCACCAATTCGGCTTCCCCAGGTCAGCGCCATGAAGTCGGCGCCCCTGAAGTCGACGCGTCCTCCTAGGCCGACTTCGCCAAGTCCTCCTTTCTCCAAAGTTGGCGCCCCTCCCAGGTCGACGTTTCCCCTCGTCAGCCACCAGGTGGAACTTGGCTTCCGGCTTTCCAGAGTCAGCGGCTTTTGCAGTGGCCCCATGCAGGTCGACCAAGCCTGTCCACGTGCGCGCCCTAGTCGGAGTCGCCCACTGCAGTTGGTTGGCTGCGCTCCACGCACACCTGGCTACGAAGTCGGCTCCGCCCAAGTGAGGACGGGGCCAACACACAACTTCCGTTGACGAGTACTAAGATTAAGTACGTTACTTACCCGTGTGGTTGGTATTTGAAGAAAGTGGGGGTACTTACTAGTGTGGTTGGGTCTAAGACTAAGTTCGGTACTAATCAATGTAGTTGGTACTAAGAGTAAGCGTTACTTATTCATGTGGTTGGTACTAAGAGTAAGCGATACTTACCAATGTGGTTGGTACTAAGAGTAAGCGTTACTTACCCGTGTGTTTAGCACTAAGAGTATATGTGATAGTTACCTGTGTGGTTGGTACTAGGAGTAAGTATGTTACTTACCCGTATGGTTGGTACTAAGCGAAGTCGGTGCCCCTCCTTGCCCCCTGGCCGCCATGTATTCCCACTCAGTCGACGAAAATGTCGCACACTTGATCCCCTGACTCGACCAGGAGACGGCGGCCCCTCCGTAGACGAACACGAAGCCACCCATGCTTGTCCGGTTCTGCTTGTCACCGGCGTCGTCGGCGTCCACGTAGTTGACCAGCTTCAGCGACTCTGGACAAAACGCCAAACTCCAGGGTGGTGTCACGGGTGTCAACGAGGTAGACGAGGTAGCGGTCGACCTCGTGCCAGTGCTGGTCACTCCCCACCGTGAGGGCGCTTCCCAACTTGCCGTAGGCGAATGCGATGTCCGGCCTCGTTATCGTCGCTGTGAAGATCGATAGGATCAGGTTCAGAAAAGAACAAATGTATTGAATGATCCACCTGGGTACAACACGAGGCTATATATTGACTTGACAAAAGGCTAGTAACCCAAGTGTTACGTGAAGGTTCCAAGGGTCGGGAAGCGTCCCGAATGGATCTTTCCCGAATTCGGTAGAAGGCAATTCAGTGGCAACCGAAATGCCTGGAACTAGGTGCACGCAACCAGGTTTGGTGCTATAACTATAATAAAATATAGGAAAGCAACTAACCTAGGAAATCAAGCATAAGCATGCATGATAAAATTAACCTAAGCTAGGAACAGCAGAATAAGGTCAAGGCAAGCAAGCAAAGCAAGCATAAGCCGTCGACACGTCCGATCCCTTTGCACTTGGATCAAAATCTTCCGGGAGCCTAGGGCGGGCTGCTGATTCGTCCGACAACAACCCGAAGAGCAACGGCGGTGTGGAGAAGAAGAAGGAGCGCACCGCGGGCCACTTCTTCCTTATTAGAGAGCAGGGGGAGCAAGGAGACGCCTCTGCCAAGGTTGGAGCAGAGCTGCACCCCCTGGACTATTGGGTGTTGGACACGGGCGCTGCTTGGACGATGACACCGCGCAAGGACCGGCTGGATACGCACTGCACCGATCAACGAGGTGCCCTCCGCCTCTGGACACGCATTGAAGGTGGCTGGTGTGGGACACACATTGAAGGTGGCTGGCTCAAAAAGCAGGGCATCCAGAGGGAGTTGACCACGGCTTACACCCCACAATCCAATGGTTTAGCAGAACGGGCGAACCGGACAATTATACAGCTAGAGCATTGCTCATAGAATCTGGGCTGGGCAACTCGATGTGGCCCCATGCTGTTCGGCACGCTACCGGGGCTAGGAACAGGGTGCTCACCAAGGTTGGGGATGACTCGTTGGTGCCGTTAGAGAGGTGGCTTGGGAGGAAGCCGCCAGTGGACATGCTGAGGGTGTTCGGTTGCATGGCAGTCGCCCACGTCCCCAAGACCTACCGCAGTAAGTTGGGGGCGAGTGCAATCTGGTGTGTGCATTTGGGGCTGGTTGATGAGAGCAAGGGATGGCTGCTTTGGGAACCATCCAAGGGTGTGTTGTTTGATAGCAGGGATGTGAAGTTTGTTGAGGGCATGATAGGAGCTGAGAGAAACAGGTGGAGGCCAGGGTGTCCCAGCAGATGGAGCAGATCACCATGCAGCACGACCTTACTCCTAATGTGTGGGAGGAGGGAGAGGAGGCAGCTGCAGAGGATGGTGATGTCAGAACAAGCAGTAGAAAGTAAGAATGAAGAAAGGAGGGGTTTCACTAGCAAGCAGTTGGATACATATAGCAAACCCTAATTGGGCTGTACTCACTATGGAGTACCCCACTACAGGCTAGACAATTACAACATTCTGACAGGTGATAGAGAGAAGGTGCAGTAGGCACCTGCTGGTGGAGGAGATGATGTGGAGAGTAGTGGTAGCACCAGGGAAGCTGTTGGATCTGAGGGAGGAGAACAACAGCAGGGCAAAGCTAAGGTGCCTAAGCTACCACAAAAGAGGAAGCTGAAGGGTGTCTTATGAAGGGATGGGAGACACCCGTGCCTAGGCCAGGACGTACCCGTATGGCCACTATGAAGCTGAATGCAGGAGCTGATATAGCAGAGCAGCAGCTTGGGAATGAGGAGGCATTGCCGATTCTACCGCATCGCTATAACCCGGATGAGGAGGATGAACCTGAGTATTGTTTTCTTGCCCCTGCACCAGAGGAACCAGGTAGCATGGAGGAGGCATTAGCTGGAACAGATAGGGAGAAGTGGCTGGTTTTTAGGGATGCTAAGTACCAGAACCTGCTAGAGAAAGGGATATGGGATCTGGTGGTGCTGCCTGAGGGGAAGATGTTGGGTGCAAATTCACATTGCACGGCATCCTGCCGTCCGTTTGTACGGGTATGCGTGTGCAAATGCATTTGGGTGTGAATGGAATGTTCGTGTGTTTGTTTGCTTTCGCAATTTTTTCTTGATAGATTTGCAGGTACTCGCGGAATGTGCGCTTCGGCACAACATTGTACGCGTTATGAACAGTGCAAGCAGAAAGGACAAGCACGCAAAGGAAACCCAAGATGGAAGCTTTGTGGTTCTGTTAAATTGATTGCGCAGATTCAGTTCTATCCAACTCGAAATTGTACTGTTTGTTTGGCAGGCACTATAGGGGTACAATTTAGGTGAAGATTGGATGTTGTTTGTCTGTATCTGCATGATACATGACCAGGGGAAACTAGCAGAACCAGAATTTGGCTGCTTGGACAAGGACAAAACAGATTCTGTTTTTAGGACCTGAACCTGGTTGTTGTTTTCCCAAGTTGGAAAAGCAGAACTAGATGTTGTTTACCAACCTACCACCTGCTGTTTTGTCCAGCCAGGTTGGTTCTGTTACTTGGATTTATTTAGGATCAACCCTGGTTGTTTCCAGGTTGATTCTCAAGGTCCTTGCTAGCAAGAACTATTTAATCCTTCTCTGTTTGTACCTGGATATAGTCATCTTGATTCAAGCGAATTCCTTCCTTGCTGGAATTTTGTTTTAATGCGGTGCGACGGCAGAATGCTACCGAATCAACGCTAGTACTCTAGCACTCCAACGCTAGGCAATTGCTGTCCGAGCCATAACTCCGTAATGGCAAAACTTTTTGCGAGGCAACTTGGCTCATTTTAAAGCTGGTGGAGCGAGCTTCGATATAGGGAATTCTCAGCTTAATCTGATCGATGGTCTGCACGATACGCTGCGCGACGTACAAGGTACTCTTGTTATTTTGGCTATGTCATTCTTGACTCCTCTCTCTACAAACTCGGACCCGAGGATAGGGGCTGGTCTTGTACCAGGCACCCAAGGACCCATAAAGGTGACCCCGAGGAGAGGTTTGAAGTTTGATAAAGTCTTAATAGCTTGAAATTATTAGGCCCTTACACCAACAGAAGAAATCCGTACAGTGCAAGTGGGTGCTAAGGATCAAGACTGATGACAAGGGACAGGTCACCATCTACAAGAGTAGGCTGGTGGCTAAGGGGTTTATGCAGAAGGAGAAGCAGGACTCCAATGACATCTTTGCTCCCACTGCCAAACCCCCTACCCTCCGTGTCTTGTTGGCAGATGCAGCCGTTAGAGGGAAATTCATCATTCAGATGGACATATCAACGGCATTTTTCAATGGGATTTTAGAGGAGAATGTGTACAACCTTTACCTGTGCAGATGCGGAGTATTGAACTCTAATGCTTGGGTGAGAGTTCAGGTACTTCACCACACGTTCAGCTGCATCCACCTGCTCCTCAGATGGATTCTGCACCACCCAGGCCAGCTGCCCAACCGAGAATGAAATGTCGGGCCTCGTGTGATCAGCTGCGTATAAGAGGCTGCCCACCAAGGATTGAAATTGCTACTGCTCCTTGGCTTCAACCCCTTCATCCTTTGCAGCCTTCACAAGCTTGAACTTTACTGGCAGAGGAGTTGCAACCATGCGCTCATTCTCAATCCCATACTTCTCCCCAGCTCCTTAATAAACTTCTCCTGGTGCAGCTTCAACCACCTCTCCATGTGCATCCCGAGGTAGTACTTTACCTCTCCAAGGGTCTTGCACTTGAAGTTCTACATCAGCTGCTGCTGCTGCACATTCTGGATCTCCTTCATGCTGTTGCTGAAGAGAAGAATGACGTCCACGTAGACCAGAAACATCACCAGCTTCGCCTTTTCCACCTTAAGAAACAGGCTCTCATCATAGCTGCTGGTCCTGAATCCCATCTCCTCTAAAGTAGCTGCCAACCTCTGGTACGAGCAGCATGGGGCTTGTTTCAAGCCGTAGATTGACCTTTTGAGCTTGCACACCCTGCTCGTACCATCCTCATACCCAGGCGGCTGCGTCATGTACACCTCCTCCTCTAAATGATAAATTCCCACTAACGTCTGCATCTGCCAACAAGACACGGAGGGTCGGGGATTTGGCAGTGGGAGCAAAGATCTCATTTAAGTCCTGCTTCTCCTTCTGCATAAACCCCTTTGCCACCAGCCTACTCTTGTACATGGTGACATGCCCCTTGTTATCGGTCTTGATCCTCAGCACCTACTTGCATTGTACCACTTTCTTCCCCCCAGGCAGCACCACTAGTTCCCAAGTCCCATTTTCTTGCAGGCTCTGGTACTCAGCATCCCTAGAAGCCAGCCACTTGTCCCTATCTGGTCCAGCTAATGCCTCCTCCATACTAGCTGGTTCCTTTGGTGCAGGGGCAAGAAAACAGTAAGCATGCTCGTCCTCCGCATCCAGATCATAGCCTTGAGGCAAAATCAGCAACGCCTCTTCATTCCCCAGCTGCTGCTCTGCTACATCAGCTCCTGCAGTCAACTTCATAATGGCCATACGGGTACATCCTGGCCTAGAGATAGGTGTCTCCTACCCCTTCATAATGACACCCTTCGGCTTCCTCCTTTTTGGTAGTGTAGGAGCCTTAGCTTTGCCCTGCTGCTGCTCACCCTCAGGTCCAGCAGCTCCACTAGTGCTACCACTAGCCTCTACACCACTCCCTCCACCAGCAGGTGCCTCCTGTACCCTCTCTACATCACCAACCTCTGCAGCTGCCTCATCTCCCTCCTCCCACACACTAGGAGTACGGTCCAGCTGCGTAATGATCTGCTCCATCTCCTGTGATACCTTGGCCTCCGGCTGTTTCTTCCAGCCCCCATACTGGCCCTAAAAAAACTTCACATCCCTGCTTTCAAAGAACATAACCTTGCGTGGTTCCCACAGCAGCCATCCCTTCCTCTCAGCAGCCAGCCCAAAATGCACACACCAGATTGTACTTGCCCCCAACTTACTTCGATACTTCTTGGGGAGGTGGGCGACCGTCATGCAACCGAACACCCCACAGCATGTCCACCGGCGGCATCCGCCCAAGCCACCTCTCCAAAGGCACCCATGACTCATCACCAACCTTAGTGAGCACCCTGTTCCTAGCCACGGTAGCGTGCTGGACAGCATGGGGCCACATGGAATTGCCCACTCCTGATTCTATGAGCAGCGCCCTAGCTGTCTCCAGAATTGTCTGGTTCGCCCTTTGCTTCACCGTTGGATTGTGGGGTGTAAGCCGTGGTCAGCTCCCTCAGGATGCCCTGCTTTTTGAGCCAGGCCGTCATCTCAGCTCCAAGGAACTCACCACCCCGGTCTGTCCTAATCCGCTTCACTACACACTCTGCCTGCTTCTCCACGAATGGCAGCCAATCGTCCCATATCGTGGAGGCGGCAAGGTCCTTCTGCTTTGGGGGTACACCCACATGAGTCTGCTCCAATCATCCACAATCGTGAGAAAGTACCGCGCCCCTTTGTGCCCCTGAACCGGTAGCGGCCCTACCAAGTCCATGTGGACCAGCTCCAGCGGCTTCTTGCTCTTGCCAGCCACGCTATGGAAGGGGAAATGGGTGAATTTTGAGAGCAAGCAAATTTCACAGTTATCATCTGGTGGCTGTCCGTTCAGCTTCAAACCCTTTTCGGCTCCGTCCTTCTCCATCTGCTTCAACAAGGGCATTGCCACATGCCCCAAACAACGATGCGCTGTTGCCCCACACGCAGCGACCATGTTTCCTCCGCGCACCGCCATCCTGGTGACGATTCTGGGGGGTCCAACCTTCGGGTTTCTTATAACACAAGAAAAAAGGATGCTCCTCCTTCTCACAATACCAGCAATTCCCTTTCATTTTCCCACCAGCACCAGACTTGCCCTCATGTCCAGATTTTGCACCGCGACCCCAACCGGTACCTCCATGTTGGTAATTGGAGTCATCGTCCTTCTTTGCACCGCGCCCAGCACCACTGAAGCCACGTCCTCTGCCACATCGGCTCCCGTGCATCCCGTAGCCGCTGTTGCCGTCGTCTCTACCCCTCAGTTGGCGGCAACGGAAGTCCTCCTCCAGAATCTTTGTCCGCGCCCACTTGAGCGTCCACGAGCTCTGGTTCTGCGGCAGGGTTAATCCGCTCGTGAATTGAAGCCACAATTCAGGCAGCAGCGACAACATCTTCAAGCACTTGGTCTGCTCCGGGTAAGTGATCCGCGCGGTGGCCAACTTCGCTTAGAGGTCGCGCGCATCTTGTCCAGGACTGGGTGCACCGGCTCTTCCTCGCTCAGGCGCAATGCAGACAGCTCCCTCTGCAGCATCAATGTTGCGATAATGGAGGTCGAGGCGTGCAGCTCCTTCAGCACGGTCCACGCTTTCGGACCGCACTCAACCCCCGGCAGCAGGTGCATGAAGAGGTGACGCTGGTTCAGCTCCAAACTCTGCGACATCAAATAGTAGCCAGCCGAGGCGCGCTCGTCCCAATCTTCCTGCAGCGCGGGGTCACTCGGTCTAGGCTCCTCCCCAATCATTAGTTTCAGAAAACCGATCTAACGGAAATAAAGTTGCATTTTCCTTGCCCAATCATCATAGCCCTCACCATTGAATTTCTCGACAGTGAAGTTCTTCAACACCTCCTTGATCAGCGAGACCCAGTTTGTTCGCGCTCCCCTTGGCGCCGAAACACCAGAATCTTGGCTGCCGCTACGCTCTGTTGGTGTAAGGGCCTAATAAACTCAAGCTATTAAGACTTAATCAAACTTAATAACTCTCCTCGGGGTCACCTCCAAGGGTCCTTGGGTGCCTGGTACAAGACCAGCCCCTATCCTCGGGTCCGAGTTTGTAGAGAGAGGAGTCAAGAATGACATAGCCAAAATAACAAGAGTACCTTGAACGTCGCACAGCGTATCGTGCAGACCGTCGATCGGATTAAGCTGAGAATTTCCTATATCGAAGCTCTCTCCAAGAGCTTTAAAATGAACCAAGTTGCCTCGCGAAAAGTTTTGCCATTACAAAGTTATGGCTCGGACAGCGTTTGCCTAGTGTTGAAGTGCTAGCGTACTAGCGTTGACTCGGGTAGCATTCCGCCGTCGCACCGCGTAGAAACGAAATTCCAGGAAGGAAGGAATTCGCTTGAATCAAATTGACTATATCCAGGTACAAACAGAGAAGGAATAAATAGTTCTAGCTAGCAAGGACCTTGGGAATAAACCTGGGAACAACCAGGGATGATCCCAAATAATTCCAAGCAACAGAACCAACCTGGCTGGACAAAACAGCAGGTGGTAGGTTGGTAAACAACCTCTGGTTCTGTTTTACCAACCTGGGAAAACAACAACCAGGTTCAGGTCCTAAAAACAGAACCTGTTTTGTCTTTGCCCAACCAGCCAAATGCTGGTTCCGCTGGATTCCCCTGGCCCTGTAGCAAGCAGATACAGACAAACAACATCCAACCTTCACCTAAATTGTACCCTTATAGTGCCTGCCCTGCTACACTATAGTCAACCAAACAAAACAGTACAATTTCGAGTTGGATATAACTGAATCTGCGCAATCAATTCAACCGAACCACAAAGCTTCCATCTTGGGTTCCTTTGCGAGCTCGTCCTTTCTGCTTGTACTGTTCATAGCGCGTACAATGTTGTGCCGAAGCGCACAATGCGCGAGTACCTGCAAATGCTTCAAGCGAAAATTGCGAAAGCAAACAAACACACGAACATTCCATTCACACCCAAATGCATTCGCACACGCATACTCGTACAAACAGACGGCAGGATGTCGTGCAATGTGAATTTGCACCCAACACACTCCCCCTCAGCCTGCCGGCTGCATCCCCATCATTCCATGCTAGTTCATGCTCATTCCACTCATGCGCACACAACGCCAATGAGGCTCATCCGCAAGCCTCTTGGTGAGGAAGTCTGCTGGCTGCTGGTGAGTCTTGATGTAGATTGGATTCACCGTCCCCCTCTTCACCTCCTTACGCAGCCAGTGCCACTTGATACGCATCTGCTTGTTCAGCCCATGAAGCACAGCGTTCCTGGCCATCCCAAGAGCTCCCTTGCTATCACAAAACAGCGGCGTAGCAACCTTTTGCTCCTGGCCAATCTCCTCTAACAGCCTCCTCAGCCAAATCACCTCCTTCACCCCATGGAACATCGCCATGTACTCTGATTCCACGGAAGAGAGTGCCGTCTCCGTCTGCTTCTTTGACCTCCAGCTAACAGGTCCTCCCCCAACTACGCAGATGTATCCTCCCACAGATGAGGAATCCTCCTTCTCAGAGGCCCACGTAGGATCGGTAAAGCAAGTGAGAAAGAGCTTGCCTTCTCCAAGCCTCTCCCCCTTCTCTTTCAGCACCTCAACCCCTTTCTGCTTCACCTGTGCAGATGCGGAGTATTGAACTCCAATGCTTGGGTGAGAGTTCAGATACTTCACCACACGCTCAGCTGCATCCACCTGCTCCTCTGATGGATTCTGCACCACCCTAGCCAGCTGCCTAACCGAGAAAGAGATGTCGGGTCTTGTGTGAACTGCTGCATACAAGAGGCTGCCCACCAAGGACTGAAATTGCTGCTGCTCCTCGGCTTCAACCCCTTCATCCTCTGCAGCTTTCACAAGCTTGAATTCTGCTGGCAGGGGAGTTGCAACCTTGCGCTCATTCTCAATCCCGTACTTCTCCCCCAGCTCCTTGATGAACTTCTCCTGGTGCAGCTTCAATCACCTGTGATCCAGATCCCTCTCCACGTGAATCCCGAGGTAGTACTTTACTTTCCCAAGGTTCTTGCACTTGAAGTTCTCCATCAGCTGCTGCTGCACATTCTGGATCTCCTTCATGCTGCTGCTAAAGAGAAGAATGTCGTCCACATAGACCAGAAACAGCACCAGCTTCTCCCCCTCCCCCTTGAGAAAGAGGCTCTCATCACAGCTGCTGGTCCTGAATCCCATCTCCTCTAAAACAGCTGCCAACTTCTGGTACCAGCAGCGTGGCGCCTGCTTCAAGCCGTAGATGGACTTTTTCAGCTTGCACACCCTGCCCGTACCATCCTCATACCCAGGCGGCTGCGTCATGTACACATCCTCCTCTAAAATCCCATTGAGGAATGCCGTTGATATATCCATCTGAATGATGAATTTCCCACTAACGGCTGAATCTGCCAACAAGACACGAAGGGTAGGGGGTTTGGCAGTGGGAGCAAAGATCTCATTGAAGTCCTGCTTCTCCTTCTGCATAAACCCCTTAGCCACCAGCCTACTCTTGTAGATGGTGACCTGTCCCTTGTGATCGGTCTTGATCCTTAGCACCCACTTGCACTGTACGGCTTTCTTTCCCTCATGCAGCACCACCAGCTCCCATGTCTCATTCTCTAGCAGGCTCTGGTACTCAGCATCCCTGCAAACCAGCCACTTCTCTCTATCTGGTCCAGCTAATGCCTCCTCCATGCTAGCTGGTTCCTCTGGTGCAGGGGCAAGAAAACAGTAGGCAGGTTCATCCTCCTCATCCGGATCGTAGCCATGCGGTAGAATCAGCAATGCCTCCTCTGTCCCAAGCTGCTGCTCTGCTACATCAGCTCCTGCAGTCAGCTTCTTAGTAGCCATACGGGTACGTCCTGGCCTGGAGACGGGTGTCTCCCATCCCCTCATAACGACACCCTTCGGCTTCTTAGTTTTTCCCTGCTGCTGCTCTCCTCCCTCGGATCCAGCAGCTCCACTAGTGCTACCGCTAGTCTCCACACCATTGTTTTCACCGGCAGGTGCCTCCTGCACATTGTCTCCAGCACCACCCTCTGCAGCTGCCTCCTCTCCCACCTCCCACACACTAGGAGTCAGGTCCAGCTGCATGGTGATCTGCTCCATCTGCTGGGACACCCTGGCCTCCGCCTGTTTCTCCCAGCTCCCATACATCATGCCCTCAACAAACTTCACATCCCTGCTGTCAAACAACACACCCTTGGAAGGTTCCCACAGCAGCCATCCCTTGCTCTCAGCAGCAAGCCCCAAATGCACACACCAGATTGCACTCGCCCCCAACTTACTGCGGTAGGTCTTGGGGACGTGGGCGACTGCCATGCAACCGAACACCTTCAGCATGTCCACCGGCGGCTTCCTCCCAAGCCACCTCTCCAACGGCACCCACGAGTCATCCCCAACCTTTGTGAGTACCCTGTTCCTAGCGACGGTAGCGTGCCGAACAGCATGGGGCCACATCAAGTTGCCCAGCCCAGATTCTATGAGCAGTGCCCTAGCTGTCTCCAGAATTGTCCGGTTCGCCCGTTCTGCTACACCGTTAGACTGTGGGGTATAAGCCGTGGTCAGCTCCCTCTGGATGCTCTGCTTCTTGAGCCAGGCCGTCATCTCAGCTCCAAGGAACTCACAACCCCGATCTGTCCTAATCCGCTTCACCACACACTCCGCTTGCTTCTCCACGAATGGCAGCCAATCTTCCCGTATCGTAGAGGCGGCATGGTCCTTCTGCTTCAGCGGATATGCCCACATAAGCCTGCTCCAATCATCCACTATGGTCAGAAAGTACCGCTCCCCCTTGTGCCCCTGAACCGGCAGCGGCCCCACCAAATCCATGTGGACCAACTCTAAAGGCTTCTTGCTCCTGCCAGTCACACTATGGAAGGGGAAACGGGTAAACTTTGAGAGCAAACAGATTTCACAATTCTCATCAGGTGGCTGTCCGTTCAGTTTTTGACCCTTAACGGCTCCATCTTTCTCCAACTGCTTCAACAAGGGCATTGCCACATGCCCCAAGCGTCGGTGTGCCGTTGCCCAATCCGTCTCCCCAGATCTGGCCGACACTTTCACACCAACCCCTCCAACGGCGTTGCACTCCCCCTGGGATGCAGACCCCTCTCCAGCCTGCCCCCCACCATGCCACGCCAACGCCGGCAGCTGCCACATGGATCTGTACACGTCCGTGCTCTCGTGCAGATCCCAAAGCATCCGATTGCCCAGCTGCCCCTTGTAAGTGCGTGCCCCATCCGTGCTAGTGCTCACCCCAGCCTTGCCAAGCTTACGGAGGGAGATGAGGTTGGCCTTAAGTTCAGGAACAAGGAGAACGTCGTGCAGCACCACCGGCTTGCCATCCGCTCCCTTAAACGCAGCTCGTCCCGCACCAGCCACCTTCAGCGCGTGTCCAGAGGCGGAGCACACCTCGTTGATCGGTGCAGCGCGTACGTGGTCCAGTAGGTCCTTGCGCGGCGTCATCGTCCAAGCAGCGCCCGTGTCCAACACCCAATAGTCCAGGGGGTGCAGCTCTGCTCCAACCTTGGCAGAGGCGTCTCCTTGCTACCCCTGCTCTCCAATATGGAAGAACTGGCCCGCGGTGCGCTCCTTCTTCTTCTCCGCACCGCCGTTGCTCTTCGGGTTGTTGTCGGACGAATCGGCGACCATGCTCGCGCCGTTTTTCTGGTTCCTCCGCGCGCCGCCATCCTGGTGACGATTCTGGGGGGTCCATCCATCGGGTTTCTTATAGCACAAAAACCAGGGGTGCCCCTCCTTCTCACAATACCAGCAACTACCTTTCATTTTGCCACCAGCACCCGACTTGCCCCCACGTCCAGATTTCGCACCGCGACCCCAACCGGTACCTCCTTGTTGGTCGTTGGAATCGTCGTCCTTCTTTGCACCGCGTCCAGCACCACCGAAGCCACGTCCTCTGCCACGTCGGCTCCCTTGCATCCCGTAGCCGCTGCTGCCGTCGTCTCCACCCCTCAGTTGGTGGCGACGGAAGTCCTCCTCCAGAATCTTTGTCCGCACCCACTCGAGTGTCCACGAGCTCTGGTTCTGCGGCAGGCTCAATCCGCTCGTGAATTGAAGCCACGATTCCGGCAGCAGTGAGAGCATCTTCAAACACTTGGTCTGCTCTGGGTAGGTGATTCCCGCGGTCGCCACTTTCGCGTAGAGGTCGCGCATCTTGTCCAGGACAGGTTGCACCTGCTCTCCCTCGCTCAGGCGCAACGCGGACAGCTCCCTCTCCAGCATCAACGTTGCAACAACGGAGGTCGGGGCGTGCAGCTCCTTCAACACGGTCCACGCCTTCGGACCGCACTCAACCTCCGGCAGCAGATGCATGACGTGGTGACGCTGGTTCAGCTCCAAACTCTGCGACATCAAATAGTAGCCAGCCGAGGAGCGCTCGTCCCAATCTTCCTGCAGCGTGGGGTCACTCGGTCTAGGCTCCTCCCCAATCATTAGTTTCAGCAAACCGATCTGACGGAAATACAATTGCATTTTCCAGGCCCAATCATCATAGCCCTCACCATTGAACTTCTCGACGGTGAAGTTCTTCAGCACCTCCTTGACCAGCGAGCCCTGGTTTGTTCGCTGAAACACCAGAACATTTGGCTTCTGCTACGATCTTGGGCTGAAGATTCACCAACTCCTGTCGAGGTGTTGCCCGCCATAGCTTCCTATGACGAGGATCACTATAACGCAGCTCTGATACCAGCTTGTTGGTGTAAGGGCCGAGTAAACTCAAGCTATTAAGACCTAATCAAACTTAATACCTCTCCTCGGGGTCACCTCCAAGGGTCCTTAGGTGCCTGGTACAAGACCAGCCCCTATCCTCGGGTCCGAGTTTGTAGAGAGAGGGACCAAGAATGACTTAGCCAAAATAACGAGAGTACCTTGTATGTCGCGCAGCGTATCGTGCAGACCGTCGATCGGATTAAGCTGAGACTTTGCTATATCGAAGCTTGCTCCAAGAGCTTTAAAATAAGGCAAGTTGTATCGCGAAAAGTTCTGCCATTACGGAGTTATTGCTCGTACAGTGAGGGGAGCAGCCGACCTGCAGCAGTGGGCGAGCTGGTCGACGAGGAGGTCGACCTATGCGGGGGCCACTGCGATGGGCACCTGGTTTGGGGTGGTCGACCAGGAGGTCGACCGGACCTGGTGGTCGACGTAGGAGGGTCCAACGTCGACCTTGACAGGGGAGGCTGGAGACGTCGAGCTGGAGGGCGTCGAGGAGTATGACGCCGAGAAGCTGGGCGTCGAGTAGTAGGGTGTCGACTTGGTGACGCCGACTTGGGGCAGCCGACTGGGTGTGATCGGCTGACTGGTGTGCTGGTCGACGTGGAGCTGGTCGGCCAGGAGTGTCGTCGACCTGGAGCTGGTCGACAAAGGGTGTGGTCGACCTGGTGAGGTCGACTTGGGGTGCTCGTCGACCTGGGTGGTCGACGGGCACGTGAAGGAGACGCAAGGCAGGCACTATAGGGGTACAATTTAGGTGAAGGTTGGATGTTTTTTGTCTGTATCTGCATGCTACAGGCTAAGGGAAACCAGCGGTGTTGGATGCACGTCATTCTGGCAGGAGCAAGAAGCCTTTAGTGTTGGTCCACATGGACTTGGTGGGGCCGCTGCCAGTTCATGGGCACAAGGGGGAGCGGTACATTCTGACCATAGTGGATGATTGGAGCAGGCTTATGTGGGCATATCCGCTGAAGCAGAAGGACCACGCCGCCTCTACGATACGGGAAGATTGGCTGCCATTCGTGGAGAAGCAAGCGGAGTGTGTGGTGAAGCGGATTGGGACAGATCGGGGTGGTGAGTTCCTTGGAGCTGAGATGACGGCCTGGCTCAAGAAGCAAGGCATCCAGAGGGAGGTGACCACGGCTTACACCCCACAGTCCAACGGTGTAGCAGAACGGGCGAACCGGACAATTCTGGAGACAGCTAGGGCGCTGCTCATAGAATCTGGGCTGGGCAACTTGATGTGGCCCCATGCTGTTCGGTACGCTACGGTCGCTAGGAACAGGGTACTCACAAAGGTTGGGGATGACTCGTGGGTGCCGTTGGAGAGGTGGCTTGGGAGGAAGCCGCCAGTGGACATGCTGAGGGTGTTCGGTTGCATGGCAGTCGCCCACGTCCCCAAGACCTACCGCAGTAAGTTGGGGGCGAGTGCAATCTGGTGTGTGCATTTGGGGCTGGCTGCTGAGAGCAAGGGATGGCTGCTGTGGGAACCTTCCAAGGGTGTGTTGTTTGACAGCAGGGATGTGAAGTTTGTTGAGGGCATGATGTATGGGAGCTGGGAGAAACAGGCGGAGGCCAGGGTGTCCCAGCAGTTGGAGCAGATCACCATGCAGCTGGACCTGACTCCTAGTGTGTGGGAGGAGGGAGAGGAGGCAGCTGCAGAGGGTGGTGATGGAGAGAAGGTGCAGGAGGCACCTGCTAGTGGAGGTGATGGTGTGGAGACTAGCGGTAGCACTAGTGGAGCTGCTGGATCCGAGGGAGAAGAGCAGCAGCAGGGGAAAACTAAGAAGCTGAAGGGTGTTTTTATGAGGGGATGGGAGACACCCGTCTCCAGGCCAGGACGTACCCGTATGGCTACTAAGAAGCTGACTGCAGGAGCTGATGTAGCAGAGCAGCAGCTTGGGACAGAGGAGGCATTGCTAATTGTACCGCATGGCTATGACCCGGATGAGGAGGATGAACCTGCCTACTGTTTTCTTGCCTCTACACCAGAGGAACCAGCTAGCATGGAGGAGGCATTAGCTGGACCAGATAGGGAGAACTGGCTCGTTTGTAGGGATGCTGAGTACCAGAGCCTGCTAGAGAATGGGACATGGGATCTGGTGGTGCTGCCTGAGGGGAAGACAGCCGTACAGTGCAAATGGGTGCTAAGGATCAAGACCGATGACAAGGGACAGGTCACCATGTACAAGAGTAGGCTAGTGGCTAAGGGGTTTATGCAGAAGGAGAAACAGGACTTCAATGAGATTTTTGCTCCCACTGCCAAACCACCTACCCTCCGTGTCTTGTTGGCAGATTCAGCCGTTAGTGGGAAATTCATCATTCAGATGGATATATCAACGGCATTTCTCAATGGGATTTTAGAAGAGGATGTGTACACGACGCAGCCGCCTGGGTATGAGGATGGTACGGGCAGGGTGTGCAAGCTGAAAAAGTCCATCTACGGCTTGAAGCAGGCGCCACGCTGCTGGTACCAGAAGTTGGCAGCTGTTTTAGAGGAGATGGGATTTAGGACCAGCAGCTGTGATGAGAGCCTCTTTCTCAAAGGGGAGGGGGAGAAGCTGGTGCTGTTTCTGGTCTACGTGGACGCCATTCTTCTCTTTAGCAGCAGCATGAAGGAGATCCAGAATGTGCAGCAGCAGCTGATGGAGAACTTCAAGTGCAAGAACCTTGGGGAGGTTAAGTACTACCTCGGGATGCACGTGGAGAGGGATCCAGATCACAGGTGGTTGAAGCTGCACCAGGAGAAGTTCATCAAGGAGCTGGGGGAGAAGTATGGGATTGAGAATGAGCGCAAGGTTGCAACTCCCCTGCCATCAGAATTCAAGCTTGTGAAGGCTGCAGAGGATGAAGGGGTTGAAGCCGAGGAGCAGCACCAATTTCAGTCCTTGGTGGGCAGCCTCTTGTATGCAGCAGTTCACACGAGGCCCGACATCTCTTTCTCGGTTGGGCAGCTGGCAAGGGTGGTGCAGAATCCATCAGAGGAGCAGGTGGATGCAGCTGAGCGTGTGGTGAAGTATCTGAACTCTCACCCAAGCATTGGAGTTCAATACTCCGCATCTGCACATGTGAAGCAGAAAGGGGTTGAGGTGCTGAAAGAGAAGGGGGAGAGGCTTGGAGAAGGCAAGCTCTTTCCCACTTGCTTTACTGATGCTACGTGGGCCTCTGAGAAGGAGGATTCCTCATCTGTGGGAGGATACATCTGCGTAGTTGGGGGAGGACCTGTTAGTTGGAGGTCAAAGAAGCAGACGGAGACGGCACTCTCTTCCGTGGAGTCAGAGTACATGGCAATGTTTCACGGGGTGAAGGAGGTGATTTGGCTGAGGAGGCTGTTAGAGGAGATTGGGCAGGAGCAGAAGGTTGCTACGCCGCTGTTTTGTGATAGCAAGGGAGCTCTTGGGATGGCCAGGAACGCTGTGCTTCATGGGCTGAACAAGCACATGCGTATCAAGTGGCACTGGCTGCGTAAGGAGGTGAAGAGGGGGACGGTGAATCCGATCTACATCAAGACTCACCAGCAGCCAGCAGACTTCCTCACCAAGAGGCTTGCGGATGAGCCTCATTGGCGTTGTGTGCGCATGAGTGGAATGAGCATGAACTAGCATGGAATGATGGGGATGCAGCCGGCAGGCTGAGGGGGAGTGTGTTGGATGCAAATTCACATTGCACGGCATCCTGCCGTCTGTTTGTACGAGTATGCGTGTGCAAATGCATTTGGGTGTGAATGGAATGTTCGTGTGTTTGTTTGCTCGCAATATTCACTTGATGCATTTGCAGGTACTCGCGCATTGTGCGCTTCGGCACAACATTGTACGCGCTATGATCAGTACAAGCAGAAAGGACGAGCTCGCAAAGGAACCCAAGATGGAAGCTTTGCGGTTCAACTTACTTGATTGCGTAGATTCAGTTCTATCCAACTCGAAATTGTACTGTTTTGTTTGGTTGACTATAGTGTAGCAGGGCAGGCACTATAGAGGTACAATTTAGGTGAAGGTTGGATGTTGTTTGTCTGTATCTGCATGCTACAGGGCCAGGGGAAACCAGCGGAACCAGCATTTGGCTGGTTGGGCAAAGACAAAACAGGTTCTATGTTTAGGACCCGAACCTGGTTGTTGTTCTCCCAGGTTGGAAAAACAGAACCAGAGGTTGTTTACCAACCTACCACCTGCTGTTTTGTCCAGCCAGGTTGGTTCTGTTGCTTGGAATTATTTGGGATCATCCCTGGTTGTTCCCAGGTTGATTCCCAAGGTCCTTGCTAGCTAGAGCTATTTATTCCTTCTCTTTTTGTACCTGAACATAGTCAATTTGATTCAAGCGAATTCCTCCCTTCCTGGAATTTCGTTACTACGCGGTGCGACGGCAGAATGCTACCCGAGTCAACGCTAGTATGCTAGCACCCCAACGCTAGGCAAACGCCGTACGAGCAATAACTCCGTAATGGCAGAACTTTTTGCGAGGCAACTTGGCTTATTTTAAAGCTCTTGGAGCAAGCTTCGATATAGCAAAGTCTCAGCTTAATCCGATCGACGGTCTGCACGATACGCTGCGCGACATAGAAGGTACTCTCGTTATTTTGGCTAAGTCATTCTTGGTCCCTCTCTCTACAAACTCGGACCCGATGATAGGGGCTGGTCTTGTACCAGGCACCCAAGGACCCTTGGAGGTGACCCCGAGGAGAGGTATTAAGTTTGATTAGGTCTTAATAGCTTGAGTTTACTCGTCCCTTACACTAACAATTCACCTGTGCCAGGAGCTCCTGGGACCGCTCAGCCTTCTGCATCGCCTCGTCCTGCAGGATGTACGAGGTCAAGGTGTCCTCGTTGAGCGTCGCCCGCGTGCTCGGCGCCATCGACAGCCTCTTCTGCAGGTTTTAGCTGCTCGGGAGTCCCTGTATGATGTGCGTGACATACAAAGCCGTTGAGTACTGTGCGTCGGCCATCCTTATGGTGGCGAGGATTCGCCGAGCTCGGTTGCAGTAGTCGGTTGCCGTCTCCTGGTCGCCCATACGCAGGTGCGTCAGCTGCCCCTCAAGCTGGCCGATGAACAAGTCTTCGGTGACTTGGTATGTCGACTCGATGAAGTGCCACGCCCGGTGGCCTGCGTCGAGGTACTCCCTGCACGACTTCAGGGCGATCTGCACGCCGGTGAGCAGCACTGCGAGATGACCGTGAAGGTCAACAACTGCATGGTGCGAAACTCCGCATGCAAGTCGGGGTCCTCCGACGTCGCCACGGTGCCTCGAGCAAAGCCGATCAGCCCGGCCATCTCCAACTGGGGCTCAATAGCTTCCTTCCAGGTGAGGATGTCCGGTCGACCAACGAGCAGCGGGTTGACCAAGATCTTGTCCGGCGTAAACTTGAAGTAGCCCTAGTTCGGTGCAATCCCGCCCGTTGTCACGTGGGTCGCCGACATTGGCAACAATCCGCTTCGCATCCTCCGACGTCGCCCTGCAGCCGCCGGCGACTGCATCCCTCGAGCCTGAACGCCGCCGACTTCATCGGCGTGAATCGCACCTCGCTGCCTCGACATGCCTCCCGCACTGCTGCCGACTTGGCCACCACCGGCGTTGACGCTCACGTCGACGCCGCCCTCAGTATTCACCGGTCGAGGAGATGCAGGCCAAGAAAGAGGGTGCTCCGTCGCCCACACAGCGCGGATGCCAGCCTCAACGACTGCCCAGGGGAGGTCGCCGTACTCCTTCGCCTCATGGCGTCTCCTTGCGTTCTCCAGCCGTGCCTCCAGGGTGTCCACCACCCTTGTGTCACCTACGGCGCCTACCATAGTGACTACCTCACAGCTGCCGGCCTGTAACACGCAATAGGTAAGTGACCACTACGTCGACCTGACTGAAAGGTAAGTCGTGTGCCGTCCACGCTCACCGCACCATGCGGAGATAACGACTACAACGGGAGCTAGGTTACGGGCTAGGCATGGGGCAACAGTGATCTCTGCGTTCGTTCACTTAGTCGTTTCCTTGTGCACACACTGCTTGCTAGTTCACAGGGAAAGTTGGCAAAAGTTTCACTAGGAAAACATAACAACAATGGTTCAGAATGATAGCAACAACATTGGCATGCAAGACTACATCAGACCTAGCAAAGCTGCTGGTCGACTTCCAGCGCAGCACGGTCGACCGCGTGCCAGCACGACTTGGTCGACCGCGCTCCAGCAGAGCAAAGTTGCAGCTTGCCAACGTTGCAAGTCCACGGCGTACCAACGCTGCAGCAAGTCGGCTGCACAGCGTTGCACCCGCAGGACAACGGGGCACTTGCTTCGCAGGTGCGCGCAGCTGATTAGTGCTCCACGCGTTGTCACGAGCATAGCGCAGACGCCTGGCAGGCTCCACGCCAACGACTGCACCCATCAGCCACGTCGACCTCGGGATACCACACCGAGGTCGACCTCGCAGAACTACCCCGGCGACCTTCGCATGCGTCGCCCGGGTATCCTGGTCGACCAGGCAACCACGCCTGGTCGGCCAGCGTCTCCTTCACGTGCCCGTCGACCACCCAGGTCGACGACCACCCCAAGTCGACCTCACCAGGTCGACCACACCCTTTGTCGACCAGCTCCAGGTCGACGACACTCCTGGCCGACCAGCTCCACGTCGACCAGCACACCAGTCAGCCGATCACACCCAGTCGGCTGCCCCAAGTCGGCGTCACCAAGTCGACACCCTACTACTCGACGCCCAGCTTCTCGGCGTCATACACCTCGACGCCCTCCAGCTCGATGTCTCCAGCCTCCCCTGTCAAGGTCGACGTCGGACCCTCCTACGTCGACCACCAGGTTCGATCGACCTCCTGGTCGACCACCCCAAACCAGGCGCCCAGAAGTCGGCGCCCATCACAGTGGCCCCCGCATAGGTCGACCTCCTCGTCGACCTGCTCGCCCAATGCTGCAGGTCGGTTGCTCCCCTCACACCCGACCACCAAGTCGGCTCCGCCCAAGCGAGGACGGGGCCACACCCAACTCCCGTTGACAAACACAAGGCTATATATAGTATCAACACAAGGCCATTAACCGAGGAGTTACGTGAAGGTTTCGAGGGTCGCGAACCATCCCGAATGGATCCTTCCCGAATTCGATAGAAGGCAACTCGGTGGCAACCGAAAAGCCTGGAATCCGGTGCACGCAACCTATATCGGTGTAATAACTATAATATGGAAAAGCATCTAACCTATGAATTCAAGCATAAGCATGCATGATAAAATAAACCTCAGCTAGAAATAGCAGAATATGGTCAAGGCAAGCAAAGCAAGCATAAGCCGTCGTACTCTCACACGCCCCCCCCTCAAAGCTGGGTGGCATGAGAAACACCTTGCTTGACAAGATAATCCTTGAGAGCACGACGTGAGTTGCCCATATGAGCTTCTATAACCCAGCTGTCCTTCGATGAGTCATATCATTTCCAACGTATTAGGAACTCCAGAGTCTTGCCGCCATGGCACCAATGAGTGAGAACACGTTCCACCTCATACTCTAGTTCATCCTGTACAAGAACAGGTGGTACAGACGGTAGCTGCCGTTCGTGGAACTAGTGATTGGGGTTCTTTTAGGGTTCAGCTGAAGATGGAAAGTATTGTTAAGCTTCCACGTAGTAGGTAAGCGCAAGCGGAATGTTACACCAGTCTCATCTATGCCTCAACGCGAAAGGGACCACAGAAGCGAGTCCGGAGCTTGGATGGAAGGTGGGAGAGGTATAAGTTGCGTGTGTCGAGGAGCACCTGATCTCCGTCTGTTACCGCCAAGTGATCACGTCACCTGAATATCGGCATACTGCTTCTAGGAGTGCTGCATTATGGTGAGACGTGGCAAAGTCTTCTCCTATAGCTGCTGCATGATGGTGGTGAATTCGTGAGCGGCTTGGACGTGTGCTGGTGTGGTTGGCTGCTGTGGTGTAAGTGCTTCTTGTCCGTAACATAGGAAGAAAGAATATTTCCCTGTGGCCGCATGTGAATATAAGCGAACTCTAGGGTCTGCAACTGTAGATCCTAGTGGCTCATGTCGTCTTTGCAAGCTGTGTGTAGTAACTGTTCAACCACCTGATTGAGTCGCTCAGTCTATCCGTCAGTCTGAGGGTGGTACGATGAAGGCATCGCAAGCTTGATCCCCAACAAAGCCATAAGTTCCCTCCAGAACTTACTCGTGAATTTTGGGTCTCTGTCTGAGATGAGTGTAGCGCGGATGCCGGGATGGTGATGATGCGGTCAAAGAAGAGGCGAGCAGTTGCTTCAGCTATAGCCGTGGCGTTGGTCGGAATGAAATGTCCCATTTTAGAAAACTTGTCGATCACCACGACTACAGCGTCATGCCCTCATGAGGTCGAAGGAAGCCCAGTGATGAAGTTTAGGCTAATGACTTGCCATGGCTGCTCCGGTACAGGTAGAGGCTGAAGTAGCCCTACGTTCTTCTACTTGCTACTCTTCATCCGCTAGCACGTGTCGCATGCGATAATGAACTGCTGCACGTCTGCTACCATTCAGGGCCAGTAGTGGTACTTTGCTATCCTTGCTAATGTCTTGTTGCTCCCAAAATGTCCTGCTTAAGATACGTCGTGAAACTCCTCCTGTAAGATCTGTCGGAGCGGGGCATAGTGCGGTACCCAAATATTTCTTGAACCCTTTCTTACACCTAAGTCTTTCTCCCACTGTAACAGCTTTTGTTTCTGTGCTGTAGCAATCTATGCGTCCACGGAGTATCCATGTTCGAATAGACCCTTGATTAGACATCCCATCGAGTTCGATTGCCTGCTATATGACCGGGACGGCTCAGTGCGTGTGTAGCCCAGATTTGTAGACGATGTCGTAGTGGAAGTGAGGAAGTCTGTCCACCGCACCTGTTGTCGTGAGAGCGTCGGCTGCGACTTGAGGTATTTGAGACTGCAATGTTCAGTATAGACTGTAGTTTTGGCTCCCTCTAGGTAACACCTCCACGCCTTGGAGGCTGTGAGTATCGATAAGGCTTCCTTGTCATGGATTGGGTAGTTCAATTCTGCTTCATGTAGCTCTTACTAAGATAGGCAATGGGCTGCAAACCGCGTCCGTGATCCTTCATCATTATTGCTCTGACTGCCCGGTCACTAGCGTCTGCTTCCACCACGTAATCTCTACCTGGATCCGGTAGGATGAATACTGGGGCAGTAGTCAGTGCTGCTGTCTGTAGCTGCTCCATGGCTTGCTATTGAGGAGTATCCCATTTATAGGGCGTATACATCTTCAGTAAGTTTGTCAGTAGCGCTGCAATCTTAGCGTACTGTGGCACAAACCTGTTGTAGTAGTTGGCAAAGCCTAGGAACTGCTGCAACTCCTTCACGTTCTCATGAACTTTCCATGTGTTGGCGGCTTCGATCTTCTGTGGATCCGCGTGTACGCCCTCGGGACTCGCCATGTGCCCGATAAATTGCACCTACTTGTTGCTCTTTGACAGCTTGACGTAGAATTTTTTTCGCTGCAGAATCTCCATGACTTTCCGCCGATGCTCCACGTGCTCCTTCATATTCTTGGAGTAGATGAAAATGTTGTCTAGGTACACCACCACACATTCGTCCAGCAGGGGCCATACGATGTGATTCATCTCCGCCTGGAACGTCGTTGGTGCGTTGCAGAATCCGAACGGCATCACAAAATATTCCTAGGAGCCGTATCTGGTACGGAACGCCGTCTTGTGGATCAAGTTGTCCGCCATCTCGGTCTGCCAGTAACCCGACCGTAGGTCCAGCTTTGAAAAGACTATTGCACCATGTAGTTGATCTAGAAGATCGTTTATGTGCGGTATGGGACGCATATTGAGTAGGACACATCAATGTCGTTCTTTGCATAACACTCCGAGGAGTAGTGGTTTCTGCTGCTCTGAGTAGCCAAAGATAGTCTCGTTAATAGGATCATAGGTTACATCAAACTCATAATTATATCTATTTCTTATACCTGAGGCGTGTGTAACTTCTACTGAGTCCGGAACCTTCCCCTAAGCTTTTGCAGCTATGCAGGCTTTACATTGTTGGGTGCAAAATACTAATTTTGCACAGCAACCAGCCGCCTGCATGATGTTATGCATTTTGTGTATGTTCTGTGTGCATTTTGTTGCTGCGGGATCATGATCGGTCGTGACGGATCATGACGAGTCATGTTCGTTCATGTCGGCTCATGTTCGTTCATGTCGGCTTATGTCCGCTCATGTTTGTTTTCATCGACGAACATGTGCGTTCATGAAAGTTCTGTGTTTCATGAATGTTCTGTGTTTCATGAATGTCGAGTTTTTCATGAAGGATGGTTGTGAGTTTCGAGTGTGCCGGGGAGAAGTGGGGCTCGAGACTTTGACCAGGCCCTTCAACTTTTTTCGCGTAGTCGGGACCCACGCGTGGGGTCCTGACACACGTGCGTGTGGCACCACAAGATCCGCGCGTGTGTCGCCACTGTTTCGATCGTGCACAGTGCGCACGATCGAAACAGGACGGAACGACATGGTCGCTCCGTCAAGTACAAGACAGAGCACGATCGCGTCAGCGATCGTCTTGTCCTGCACGACCGAGAAATATCTTGATCGTGATGAGGGACACGTGGGGCACGTGGGGCACGCGAGACCTCTCAGTTAACTAACGGAATTTTTGCGCTGACTCGGCGAGCAGGAAAGTTCTCCAGAAAGTCGCGCTGCTTTGCGTCATTATTTCGACAGAGGTACAAAACGGTAAACTCCGTTTGTAACTGAAAAAACGGGAATCTCACACGGGCGTTCATGATCGCACACGAGTAAACATGAATGTTCGCGAGGGGAGTCAGCAAGAGAATTTGGCAGCAGTGCAGGTTGAAGACAGTTATTCTACAGAGGCAAATCAAGCCAAACTCTGAAGCAGCTTTACAACCGTTTTTCAATGACAGCAAAGCGAAGACCTGGACGACAGTTAGACAACTGTTTTGTGTGTTTTCCTTTATGTACCTAGGACCTCTCTTATATGTGTGCTTGTATTTGCTTTCATCAACAATGCTTTCATGATTTCAAGCTTACAATCTACGTATTGACGAGAGTAGATACACAACGAAGTGGTGCCGAAACTTTGCTCAACCAGAATACTCACTCTACAAGCTAAGCTTGGCATAACTACTCACTTGGTTCATAAGTGATGTTAAGTGTTGCCTAGTTTATGTTTGTGGTACTGAGTTAATCGCTTCCGCATAGTACTTAGAGTTAACACACACGTGGGCCATGAGGAGCCTCAATACGGTGCTGCGAGGAGAGAATATTAACTCTCTGGAATGTACGATCCTTGGCAACGCACTTGAGTACTTTTGCCCAACTTCTCGGGTACTTGAATAATTTCTGAAGGCTTGTTCTTGGCCTCTAATTTACCCCTTAATTTTTTAAAAGCTTGAAAACCACGAGAAGTGATATTCTTAGTTAAAGTAACTTTATAGGATAACTTTCACGAATTCTTACTCTCTGGGGTGTTCCGCTGGAGTTTCCAGGTCGGTGAAGAGTCTTTTTTTCTCTGTTGCCGGCCGATCGTGACGTTTTCAATTCGCGCCATTATTTTCTATTTTTTTTTTCTCCCGCTCCGAAGTCGCCACGTCGTCGCCTTTTGTTTTTTTCGGATCTTTTCGCGATCAACAGCTCGATCCGCAGATGCTGGCGATACCCGTTTTTTTACTTCAGAGGTGCCGCACTGTTGTTGCCCAGCAGCTCCGCACGTGCGTGTTTCATTTTGTAACACGACAAAATCTGGTGTTCGGCTGCGCCGCAAAAATTGCACTTCTCAAATTTTGCCAGCTGCGGCTTCGCATCGAATTTGTCGATGTCCATCGGGTCGGCAGTTGTGGGGGGTGCCGATCGCTCCGTGCCGAAAGTCCAGTTCGGCCTGTAGCGTCGTGTATCGGGTTGACCACGTGTCAGCGCATCGTATCTCTCTGTTGCAGACACCATGTCGCGGTAGCTATTGTAGCTCGCAGCAATTACTTGTCGTCGTATCTCTATTTTCAGCCCCTCAGTGTACGCCTGCAGTTTTTCCCCTTCTGTCAGGTCTGGAAATCGGTTAAATAACTGCTCCATATGCTGCTTGTACTGCGCTACACTGTCGTACTGTTTCTGCCGATAAATCTTCTGCCGCGCCATGTAGCTGGAATTTATCAGTTCGAAATGCGCTATTATATCTGCCCGGAACTGCGTCCACGATCCCTCACCTCGGACCACATCACTATAGTACACCCATTCGAGTGTCGGGCCTCGCAACAGTGTCGCTGCGAGCCGAATCCTTGCTGCGTAATGCGTCGGGGTCGTACAAGCAATGGCCTCGAAATAAATTTCGAGTGTAGCCTCGAATCGTCGAACGTCCGATCCCTTTGCGCTTGGATCGAACGCTCCCGGGAGCCTCGGATGGGCTGCTTCAAGATTCACCGAAACTGGTACCACTGCTGCTGCGTGAAATGTCGGTCTCGCCGCTGCTGCTGCTACCGTCGCTGCTACATTCACTGCTGCGTTCGCTGCTGCCGTGGCGGCTGCCGACTGGTTCGCGGGGAGCGCCTCTATTCTCTGGAGTGCCGCCCATGTTTGGTCCATTTCCGTACAAAGGGTTGTGACTTCCGTTATGAAATTGTCGCCTGCGCCCTCCATTACTGACGTGGTGTCCGAAAACTGAAATCGAGGGGGACTGAAAAAACACGGAATCGGTTTTACGTACCTGAAATCAGTGTTTATAATTCGTCGTCCCTGCGGTTTTTGGAAGACTGGTCTGATTACAAAGTGTGAGGATCTATAGGATCGAGTTTAGAAAAGAGCGAATATATTGAATGATCCACCTGGGTACAACACAAAGCTATATATAGTCTCCACACAAGGCCAGTAACCCATGTGTTACGTGGAGGTTCCGAGGGTCGCGAAGTGTCCCGAATGGATCCTTCTCGAATTCGGTAGAACGCAATTCGGTGGCAACCGAAAAGCCTGGAATTCGGTGTACGCAACCTGGGTCGGTGCTATGACTATAATAAAATATAGGAAAGCACCTAACAAAGAAAATGAAAGCATAAACATCCATGATAAAATAAACCTAAGCTATAAATAGCAGAATAAGGTCAAGGCAAGCAAGCAACGGAGACCGGTGTCTTCGAGATGCGCCCGGTCTGCTCCTCGTCGATGAAGCGCGTACGCAGCTTATCGGCGTAGGATTAGGTCATACAGCACCGCGCTCTTCTCAAATCACCATCGCGGGCGTCTCCTTCCTCCGACATCTCTTCCCCCATTGCAATTTTCAGCAGCTTGTAGCGCTTGAAAGCACTCCTCATCCGCCCACTCCATTTCTCATAGTTGGAGCCATCCAACGCCTCGATCTTGGATGGTGGCGGCTCACACTTCTTGTCAGCTGCATCTTCACCTTTCTCATTCATCTTCAACTCCATAAATGATGACTTTTAGCTCCCCCCTTGCTATCCAAACTGAAGTTCTCCAAAGTTTTCACAAGTGTCGGCGCCAACAAAATTTCGGCAGAGTTTCCCTATTAGCGGAAGTCACATCCAACCTCTAGAACTATGCTTAGGCATGCCCACAGGCCATGGTGGGTCTAGGAGGGACTTCACACCTCAATAGACTCTTCACAACGTCCTCAATCAGCTCTGATACCACTTGTTACGGGTTAAGGACCGAATCTATGAGAATTAAGGGCCGAAATATCTCAAAATCGTTGGACCTAGTTTTTGGACAGAAATGTCTTCTCAGCAAGAAACGCAGTCGAAATGTTTTTCACTATTTCCAGATATGTTCTAGCTCTCGACCGTGGCTACAAGTCCCAACTTGAATCGCATAAAAAATGAAGTATTTCTCGACTTATGAAATTCGGCGCATTAGGGGGTAAGCTGGAGCTTAAACTTAACCCAATCACAATAGTTCTTCCAAGAATCACACAAGTAGAGTAGCTAGAAACCAGGTAGGGGAGGACGAGGAGGACGAGAGGGAAGGTCCCAAGGGGAGTCCCCAACCAAGGAAATCTCATAAGCACATCAAATCCCCTCTCTATAGGAACCCAACTTTGACTATTGTCGTTTTCCCAACCCATGCCATCCACCTCACCTCAATTGGCCGCACTTGCCAACCAGGTTTGGCTTCTCTCAACCACTTGGCATCAACTACCGTAGAAGTGACAAATTTCCAAACCCCCAAAATTCTATACCCCATATTGAGTCACTCTACCAATTCCCATAGTCGTCGCATCAAAATCAAGACCTTGAGCGATCATAATATTCTCGTTCTTGCTCCGATCGCAACGTTTCTTGGTTCGTCGGAAAGCTCTCGATCAGAGAATTCATTTCGGATATCTGCTCAAACAAATAACATTCACACACACTCAGAGAATCCAAACCACACCAAACACAAATTCTTGCACACGCTCATACCACGCATGCAACGCACAAACATTTGATGGGAGGCAGATAGACGTGAATGCAAATGATAGCATCACACAATAAAGTCCCCCTCTAGCTGCCAACGATCATCCCACATGCCTTAGCCTATGCATGCATTCTCAATGCACACTCATTTCAGCAAGCTTCATTCACTTCTAACACTCATCTCAATAAACATTCGCACATCTCCTTTTGCTCAAACTTGCAGCACCCCTTTGCAGCCTCCCTGTCACGTTTGTAGTTTACGGGAGATTTTGGCAAGAGTTTCATTAAGTAAAGTTAACAACAATGGTATAATGAAGTTGGCAAGACTGACTACATCAGAGCTAGCAAGCAAGCAGGACGACTGTTAGCGCAGCACGGTCGACCGCGTTCCAGCACGACTTGGTCGACCGCGCTCCAGCAGTGCAAAGTTGCGGTTCGCCAACAATGCAAATCGGCGGCGTGCCAACGCTGCTGCAAGGCGGCCGCACAGCGTTGCACTCGCAGGACAGCAGCGCACCCGCTTCGCAGGTGCTCGCAGATGATTGGCGTGCCGTGTCATGTTACCTGCACACCGGATTGTCCTCGTGCTGACAAGTGTGTCTGACCAGCCACGTCGACCTCGGGATACCACACCGATGTCGGCCTTGCCAGGAATACCTGGGCGACCGTCGCAGTCCTCCACAAAATCCCGTCGCCCGGGTAACCTGGTCGACCGGGCAACCTCCTCGTTGACCAGCTCCTCCCTGTGCCCGTCGACCACCCAGGTCGACGACCACTACTGGTCGACTACACCAAGTCGAGCGCACACCTGGTCGACCAGCCCCAAGTCGACCACACTGCTGGTCGACGGACTGCAGGTCGACCAGCACACCTGGCAGCCGAACACCCAAGTCGGCTTCCTCAAGTCGGCGTCACCAAGTCGACGCCCTCCACAGGTCGACCTTCCAAGTCGACCTCCCAAAGTCGGTGCCCGCCCGAATTCGGCACCCTTGCAGCGGCTGTCAAACTATAATTCTATAGTTTGTGTAGTTCTAGTCTAGGTGTTCTCCATTGTGTTATTTTGTACTTGCACTAGGGTTAGGTTTTGCATTGATCTTGTTTGAACTTTCTGTTTTAGTCAATTTTACATTGTGACATGGTATAGAGCTAGGTTAACCCTAGTGAGATTTTCCCCTTAGGAAAAATCACTCGACTAAGTTATGGGCCCACCTAGTCACGTACCGTCCTGGACCGCCCGAAGCGCGCTTACCTTAGGACCCCGTCTCCCGTAGACCCCCCCCCCCCCCTCCACGTCGCCCGTAGACCCCCCCTCCCCCCCCCTCCGTCGCCCGTCGCCCGTCACTCGTTTCCCCCCGTCGATCGCGGCCAGATTTTTCCCGTCACCCGTCACCCGTCGCGGCAGTTAGTTACCGGGCCCCGCGGCCTTTCGTTAGCGGGCCCCGCGGCCCTTCGTTAGCGGGCCCCGCGGCCTTTCGACCGTGGGCCCCAAGGCCCCTTCGTTAGTGGGCCCCGCGGCCCCGTCGTTAGTCGCACGCACGCACAGCAGCAGCCGCGCGCACGAGCGACCCGTCGCCCCACCCGTTCCCCACCGTCGTAACTGCCGCCCCACCCGTTAGACGCGGCCCCACCCGCTGCCTTACCCCCCGCCCGATCCGTTAGCCGTCGCCTCACCCGCGATCTGCTGCCCCATGAGCAGAAAACCGCCGCCACACCAGAAATCGGCCGCCCCAGGAACTGAAGCCCGTTGTTTTAACCGCCCCACCTGGTAACAGCCGCCCCAGCCATATCTGCAACCCCACCCGCCGTTCCAGTCACCTCACCCAGAATCATCCGCCCCACCCAGTACTCTCCACCGCGCTTAACCGCATGGAAACGGACAGAACCGCACAGAACCGCACCCGCTGCCGCACCCGTTCCAGCCCCAGCTGCTGCCCCACCCGTTTCAGTCACCTCACCCGGAATCAGCCGCCCCACCCGGTACTCTCCACTCCGCAGAACCGCACAGAACCAAATAGAACCGCGCAGAACCGCACTGAACTGCACAGAACCGCACAGAACCGCACCCGCTGCCCCACCTATACAAGTCAGAGCTGCCCCCCACGACCTGAATCCTCCGCCTCAAGAGCTGAAACCCGCCACCAGCAGCGCCAGTAGCAGCAGTTTAGGCTGCCCCCAGCAAAACCAGAAGCAGCATAGGCTGCCCCAGCGCAGTAGCAGCAGCTTAGGCTACCGCCAGCGCATCATCAGCAGCTTAGGCTGCCCCCAGCAGAACCAGCAGCAGCATAGGCTGCCCCCAGCAGAACCAGCAGCAGCATAGGCTGCCCCCAGCGCCCGAGCAGCAGCTTTTTCTATCGCCAGCGCTCCAGCAACAGTTTAGGCTACCGCTAGCGCACCAACAGCAACGTAGGCTGCCCCCTGCAGAACCAGCAGCAGCATAGGCTGCCCCCAGCGCACCAACAGCAGCTTAGGCTGCCCCCAGCAAAACCAGCACCAGTTTAGGCTGCCCCCAGCGGAACCAGCAGCAGCATAGCCTACCGCCAGCAGCAGTTTAGGCCCACCTGTCAGAACCACCCCCGAATCTAGCTACTCACATGGCGTGTACTAGAGTTATACAGCAGTAGGGCATCACTCCCGGCAGTGGGGACCTGCGGGTCCAAAGTGTAGAGCCCCCAGCAGTGGCTCAGCTAGCAGTGGGCGAGACGTCGGCCCCTGCGGGTACCGGGCCCTGACAGGCCCTGGTGCTGGCACTACCTGCTGGAGTCCTGACCACTCTGCATCCAGCTGCTACCGTCGACTCGACGACCTCCACCGTGAGCGTTTTGGTCCTCACGCTATTACACCGTACTAGCCCTCGCGACTTTGCCAGAGCACTGCTGCACCAGTTGAGTCTCACCTACCTGGTCTAGGACCATTCCCGGCTGCACGAGTAGAGACATGTGTTTCCAGTCTTGGTGCGTGTGTTGTTTCCAATCTAGGCGCCTCTGAGGGTTTTTGTGTAGGAGCTGCAGCTACCACTAGTCTAGCACCAGCCTTATTAGCTGGTTCGGGTGCGACTTCACAGACTGCACAGCTTTCCTTCACCCTAGACTCTGGAGCATCCAGCTGTTTCTTTCGCGACTGTACTGACCTCACACAACTGCGCACTCCAGTCACTGTCGCCTTGGCTGACCCCTCTGTAGGACCTGTAGTTGCCCGTAGCACCACCACTCTCCCATGTCCGGCGGCTCCCTCTGGGTTCCTCACAGGTTACTATACCCCCTCGTTCTCCAGGAACCTGGTGGGTGTCAGTCACCTCCACGACCTAGGTGTAGTCACTACTTTCCCAGTCGACGAACCTGTTGCCTCCTGTACAGACGGTACCACTGGGGCCCTTCTGGCCACTTTTCACAGGGAGCCGGGCTCTGGTCTGTACTCACTGTCAGAATATTATGCTTGTCTAGTCTGTAGTGGGGTACTCAATAGTGAGTATAACCCTTGTGGGCTTGCTATATGTATCCCTCTCCTTTCTAGTTCAAACCCTCATTTCTCATTCTAACTTTTCTAGCTGTATCTTGACATGCTATCAGAGCAGGTCAACCCCCCCGGGTCGATCCTGTGCATGGGGCGCGCGACGTTTTCTTCCTGCCGTGCGCTCCGGGCGCGCGGCGGTTTTTCTTCCCGCCGTGCGCTCGGGGCGCACGGCGGTTTTCTGCTCGTCGCGCCGCCCTGCTGGTCGCGTTCTGCTCTGCCCTGCCCGTGGCGCCGCCCTGCTAGCCGCGCACCGCCCTGCCCTGAACGTCGCGGTGCCCTGGGGTCCTGCGCGCGCCCCCCACCCTCCCGTCGCCTGTCGTGGCGCCTCGGGGGCCCACGCGTCAGCCCCTCCCGTCGCCCCGTCGCGGCGCCCTGGGGGCCCGCGCGCGGCCCCCCCTCCCGTCGCCCGTCGTGGCGCCCCGGGGGCCCGCGCGTCAGCCCCTCCCGTCGCCCCGTCGCGGCGCCCTGGGGGCCCGCGCGCGGCCCCCTCCCTTCGCCCGTTGTGGCGCCCCGGGGGCCCGCGCGTCAGCCCCTCCCGTCGCCCCGTCGCGGCGCCCTGGGGGCCCGCGCGCGGTCCCCTCCCGTCGCCCGTCGAGGCGCCCTCGGGGGCCCGCGCGCCGCCCCCTCCCGTCGCCCGTCGCGGCGCCCCGGGGGCCCGCGCGCTGCCCCGCTTCTGCTCGCACGCCGCCCCAACTGCTGCCCGCGTTTCTTCCCCGCGCCGCCTGCGTTTGGGGTGTGGGGGTGGCGGGTGTGTGAGCCGTCCCCTGCTCCTCCTCCTCCTCCGTCTCCCACTGCTGCAGCTGCCGCTGAGGGGGGTGGGTGTGTGGGAGCCGAGGGAGTGGTGCTAGGGGGGTGACGTGGGAGTGGAGCTAGGGGTGCAGCAAGGGGTGTGTGAAAGGGGGGTGGGACAGTTGGGGGAGGTTGAGCGGAGGCTGCCGTCTTGTCGTCCGCAACACCTGTAGTCTGGGGCTCTACCGCTGGTAGCCCAGAGAGCCTGCTGCGCCTGTTGCCCGTGGGTCCGTTGCTCCTCCTGCCGCTCAGAGTTAGCCGCAGAGCCAGTTACTCCTGTAGTTCGGGGCCCTTGCTCCGGTAGCCACCGTGCGCGCCGCTCCTGTTGCCCGTGTGTCTGCAGCTTCAGCCGTCGCCTCCCATCTTCTCGCCCCCACAGTCTCTCCTCCTCCTCACTTGCCCTCTGTGAATGCCTCTAGCTTTAATTGTACTTGTAAACCTGCTCTATGACTGCTTGCTGTGCTGATTATACCCCACTTTGACTATGGGGGTGTGTCAAAATATTATGCTTGTCTAGTCTGTAGTGGGGTACTCAATAGTGAGTATAACCCTTGTGGGCTTGCTATTTGTATCCCTCTCCTTTTTAGTTCAAACCCTCCTTTCTCGTTCTAACTTTTCTAGCTGTATCTTGACACTCACTACACTCTAGGTCCCACCACACTTGGTCAGGTCAGGTAGCTGCTGTGTCGTATGACTGTCGGTCCCTCACCCACCCGTCGGTCCTCTGGCACCACCGTCTAGGTCACCCGTCGTCCCCGCGTCTCAGTAGGATGGCACGTTTCCGTATGGTCTCAGGTCTCCCAGAGTCGCTTGCACCGCTTCCCCGCTCGCCTGCGCTGCTGTGCACTCCTTGCATCGAGGGTCCGCAGCGCGCTGCCCCTCACTCCCCCTTGTTCCCCCCCACCACGGCTCCTTTCCAGACCCTGCATTTGGACGTCTGGGGCCCCTCCCTGGTCCTTGGGCCACGTCAGGAGCGCTACGTCCTGATCGAGGTGGACAACTACTCTCGCTACACCACGGTTTTCCCCTTGCGACGGAAGGCCGACGTGCCTACCATCCTTGAGCCGTGGCTACTAGCGTGGGGTGGCGCCCAGGGCCTATGTGGGCTTCGCCTACATCCGGACCGTGGTGGTGAGTTTTCGTCCACTCGCCTGGAGACGTTCTGTCAGGGTCGGGGGATCATCTAGTCTTACACGCTACCAGCCTCGCCGCAGCAGAACGGGGTAGCCGAGCGACGCATCGGCCTGGTCATGGAGGTTGCCCGGACCTCCATGTGCCATGCCAGTGCCCCTCAGTTCTTGTGGCCTCAGGCAGTCCGCTACGCCACGCACTAGCTGAACCTGTGGCCAGTGACGCACGGCCACAGGTGACGCCGGTCTCCCTTTGGACAGGTTCTCCGGGCGTAGCAGCTGAGTTCCGTGTCTAGGGTTCTCTGGCTCGCGTTCGCGCCCTTGATGCGAACAAGTTGTCTCTGCACACTCGTGCCTACGTCTTTCTTGGCTTCCCTTTGGACACCTCTGGCTGGGTGTTCTACGACCCGGTCACCTACCAGTTCTTTGCTTCTCAGGACGTCACGTTCGACGAGTCTGTCTGTTACTACAGGAGTCGCCCCCACCGAGGTACTGAGACCTTTTCCCCCCCGCTATTCCTCACCCTTGAGCCCCCCCCAGTCGCCCCGGTACCCCCCCCACCCCTTCGCATCCTGCCTCGTCATGTGTGTCGCACGTCACTCTGCGTCGTCCCCCCCGCAGCGTCCAGTCCCTGTCGTGTCTGGGGGTGCGGGAGGTGCAGTTGCGGAGGGTGAGGGTACTGGGGCTGCAAGAGTTGGTGGTGTCGGCTCTGGGGGTGAAGGGGTTGTGGGCGTGGAGGTCACTCCTGTGGAGGACACGGCAGCCTCGAGTCAGCGGCCTCGCCTTTCGTCACCCCCTGGCTTCCCGTCCGTCCCGCAGTTTCCTCCTCGTTCTTCTCTGCGGCCGGTTGCTGCGGAGCCTGGGGGTGTTCCTGCGGGAGGTACTGGAGGCCCCGGGGGTGTCGGTGGTGGAGGTGCTGGTTCTGGGGGTGCTGGAGCTGGAGGCACTGGCACTGTGACGCCTACACCGCGCACTGTACGTTTCCGAACCCGTGAGCAGCGTCTCCTCCGATTGGAGAGGGAGGAGCGTGAGCGGTTTGAGAGGGCACAGCAGCAGCAGCAGCAGGAGCAGTCTCAGTCGCAGCAGCAGGAGCAGTCTCAGTCGCAGCAGCAGGAGAGCATAGAGGAGGAGTCACAGCAGCAGCAGGAGAGAGCAGATGAGTTGTCACGACTGCAGCAGCAGGTGCAGTTGCAGCCGCAGCAGGAGAGAGTAGAGGAGGAGTCACAGCACCACCAGGAGACGGTAGAGCAGGAGTCCCGTTCGCAGCAGCAGGTGCAGTTGCAGACACAGCAGGAGAGAGTAGAGGAGTCATGGCCGCAGCAGGAGAGGGTCCTGCAGGAGCCCCGGTCGCAGCAGCGGGTTCAGCTGCAGCCGCAGCAGGAGAGGGTCGTGCAGGAGTCCCGGTCGCAGCAGCGGGTGCAGCTGCAGCCGCAGCAGGAGAGGGTCGTGCAGAGTTCCCAGCCGCAGAAGCGGGTGGAGCTGCAGCCGCAGCAGGAGAAGGCAGGAGAGGAGCCACAAGAGCAGTAGCAGGGACAGGTACTGCCGCAGCAGACGTCAGAGGAGGCGGAGCAGCAGCGACTACGACTGCGCGACCTGCCCGACCCAGCACCTGCATACTTGGTTCGTGGTCCCCTACCGTCCCCTCCTGTCCCCCCCGTCCCCTCCTGTCCCCCCCGTCCAGTCCCTTTCCTTGTCCCAGTGAACTCGTCGTTCTCCCCTCAGTCGTGCTGTGCATCCAGAGCCCCGTTGGTCTCGTTACCGTGCAGACCGCCAGTTTCACCTTGTTCTCCGCTCTCGTGTTCCACCTCCTCCAGTCCTTCCACAGCATCCTGAGTCGTCCCTCACTGTGCTTCACGACCCGTTGTCCGACTACCTCCGTGCCTCCCGTCCTGTCGTCTCCCGTGTTTTGTCCGCGTTGGTTACTCACCCGAGTGCACCCCTGTCGTCTGTCTCAGCACTTGCTACCACTGTCGTTGGCTTTGCCTCTTTCCTCTGGGGGTGCTCCTCTCTTTTCCCTGGCGGTCCTAGAGGATAGGCAGTTTGAGCTTGGTTTCCTTGCGGCCGCTGTTCTTCATCTTTGCGCCATGCTGCTTACCCCTGAGGGGGGTCCAGACGCTCTTGACATCCCGATCCCTCGCAATCAGCTGAGGCGGTCTCGGGACCTTGGGCCTTGTACTGGATAGCAGCTGAGGAGGCAGAGATGGCATCTTATAGGTCCACAGGCACTTACGTCGACGCAGTCCCACCACCTCGGACGAACGTCGTCAGTGGCCGATGGCTCTACAAGGTGAAGCGGCGGCCTGGATCACCACCAGCGTTCAAGGCGTGCTATGTGGCGAGAGGCTTCAGTCAGCGAGAGGGGGTGGAATTCTTCCAGACCTGTACTCTTCGGGTGTTTCTGCATATTGCAGTCCAGAGCGACTACGAGTTGCACTCCTTGGAATTTTCCACCCCGTTCCTTTAGGGGAGCATGCACGAGCAGATCTGGTTGCGTCGCGCGCCTGGCTTCACTGGCTCTTTCCCACCTCAGACCCAGTGGCAGCTGCGTCAACCAGACTACGGCCTGCGTCAGGCTCCAAGTGAGTGGCACGACACACTTCGCTCGACCCTTGCAGCGCTTGACTTCTTTCCGTCGTCTGCCGACCCGTCACTGTTCGTTCGCCGTGGCTCGACCCCGTTCTTTGTCCTGGTCTACGTCTACAACTTGGTGTTCGCCACTCCCGACCGACGCGCGCTGGCCTCCGTGAAGGAGGTGTCAGAATGTTATTATCTAGCCTGTAGTGGGGTGCTCTATAGCGGGTACAACCCAGTTAGGGTTTGCTATATGTATCCGAACTGCTGCTAGTGAAACTCCTCTTTTCTGTTTCTAACTTTCGTACTGCCTAATTCTGACATGGTTTCAGAGCAGGTCGACCCCCTTGGGTCGATCCTGTGGGTGGGCCCACCACCTAACTGCTTCCGCTGCTACTCTGTCTGTTGCACGTCCCGTGGCGTGCGACGCCTTCTTCCTGCCGCCGCCGTGCGCTCGGGGGCGATTTTTTTTTTTTTAGGGTTTTCTGTCCGCCGTGCGCCCCGAGGCGCGCGGCGGTTTCTTGCCGTGGGGGACCCGCGCGCAGCCCCCCGCCCTCCCCGTCGCGTCGCCCTGCAGGCCGTGCGCGGGCCTGCAGGCCGCGCGCGGCCCGTCTGCCCGTCGCGCGGCCTTGGGGACCCGCGCGCGGCCCCCGCCCTGCTCGTCGCGGCGCCCTGGGGAGCACGCGCGGCCCCCGCCCTTCTTGTCGCGGCGCCCTGGGGAGCCACGCGCGCCCCCCGCCCGTCCGTCGCGGCGCCCTGGGGAGCCGCGCGCGCCCCCCCCGCCCGTCCGTTTTGGCGCCCTGAGGAGAGACGCGCGGCCCCTCCTGTACCGTCCCCCCCCCCCCCCCCCCCTCCCGTGCCATGCGTTCCGCGGTGGTGGGGGGTGTGGGGTGGCAAGCATGGGGGTGCGCGGTGTGGGTACTCCCCTTCCCTCTCCCCACCTCCTTGTTCGTCTCCCACTGCTGCAGCTGCTGCTGAGGGGGGTGGAGGTGTGGGAGCCGAGGGGAGTGGCGCTAGGGGGGTGACGTGGGAGTGGAGTTAGGGGTTCAGCAGGGGGTGTGTGTCAAGGGTGTGGGTCAGTTGGAGGAGGTTGTGTGGAGGTAGCTGTCGTGTCGCCTGCAGCGCCTGTAGTCCGTCGCCCTTGCTTCGGTAGCCAGTGAGCCTGTTGCACCAGTCGCCAGTGGGTCCGTTGCTCCTGCCGCTCGTCTTAGCCGCGGAGCCAGTCACTCCAGTAGTCCGTCGCCCTTGCTTCGGTAGCCACTGAGTCAGCCGCTCCTGTGCCCGTGCCTCTGCAGCTTCAGTCGTTGCCTCCCATCTTCTCTCCTTCCACAGTTCCTCCTCCTCCTCACTTGCCCGCTGTGATTACCTCTAGCTTTGCTTATTATTGTGAACTCCTGCTATACCTGCTCATTGTGCTGATTACACCCCACTTTGGCTATGGGGGTGTGTCAGAATGTTATTATCTAGCCTGTAGTGGGGTGCTCTATAGCGGGTACAACCCAGTTAGGGTTTGCTATATGTATCCCAACTGCTGCTAGTGAAACTCCTCTTTTCTGTTTCTAACTTTCGTACTGCCTAATTCTGACAGGAGGAACTACAGAGGAGACACACTTGCACTGACCTTGGTGAGCTGCAGCACTTCCTTGGCCTGCAGATCACCAGGGACAGGGCAGCTCGCACCATTACGCTGACCCAGTCACATATGGTCGAGCAGATCCTCACGCGGTCTCGCTTCCCGTTCTCCAAGGTGCAGCTCACCCCTCTTGCTGTGGATCATGGGCTCACGGCTCCACCTTTGGACGAGTCATTTGAGTCCAGTGGTCCATATCCTGAGCTGGTGGGTTGTCTCATGTACCTGATGACCTGTACTCGCCCAGACCTAGCTTACCCTCTTAGTGTCCTTGCGCGCTTTGTTGCGCCTAGGAGACACCGACCGTCCCACTGGTACGCTGCTAAGAGGGTGGCGAAGTATGTGGCGAGTATATCAGGCATGGGACTTGTCCTTGGAGGGAAGCAGCCAGTTATACTCATAGGTTACTCAGACTCGTCGTGGGCCGACGACGCGGAGACGCGTCGGTCTACACAAGGGTACTTCTTTAGCCTTGGGACAGGTGCTGTTTCGTGGCGGTCGACTCGGGCGTCGTCCGTCGCCGGTTCCAGCTGTGAGGCAGAGGTATACGCTGCGGCCATGGCTGCTCAGGAGCTTTGCTGGCTGTATTTCCCTCTCACCGACCTTGGTGATTGGCCTCACTCTCCCCCAGTCTTGTTCGCCGACAACAGGTCTGCTGTCATGTTGTGTGAGGAGCCCCGACTGGTTGGGAAGGAGAAGCACATCCAGCTTCGTTATTTCCTTCTGCGTGAGTTGCAGCAGCGTGGGCAGTCACTCGTTCGACGTGTTGTCTCTGAGGCCAACACGGCAGGTATCTTCACCAAGGCGTTGCCGCCTTGTGACCACCAGCGTTTCTGCACACAGCTTGGCCTTGTGCCTGCCCGTCCACACCTACTTACGTAGAGATGCCTTGTCCTGCATGTCTTGTACTCTTGCATCTCTTTATATTTGCTATATACCTGCATGTGGACTGGCCTTGTGGCCCCTTGCTTGCTCTCGGAGTGTGTGGTGACTTTGAGCGCCACCCTGAGATTTGTCTTGTTCTTGTAGACTGGTCTTGTGACTGTTGCTTGCTCTTGTTGTTTCTACAGGACTACCGTCACCTAGACTATGGGGGTGTGTCAAACTATAATTCTAAAGTTTGTGTAGTTATAGTCTAGGTGTTCTCCCTTCTGCTATTTTTGTACTTGCAGTAGGGTTAGGTTTTGCGTATATCTTGTTTGTACTTTCTGTTTTAGTCAATTTTACATTGTGACAGTGGCCCCCGTGCAGGTCGACCAGCCCCGTCGACCAGCTCACCCACTGCTGCAGGTCGGCTGCATCCTCCGCACACCCGACCAAGAAGTCGGCTCCGCCCAAGCGAGGACGGGGCCAAACACAACCCCCGTTGACATTGCACACCCGACCGGTCCCGTCGTCGTAATAGTCTGGTGATACATGTACAACACCCTATCGAGCTTTCTTTAGAGGAAGGCGTTCTTCATGTCGAGCTGCATCAAGTTGAGGTCAAGGACGGCGACGATGCTGAGGAAGATCCTCAGCGTGACGTAGCTGCTCACCGGCGCGTACGTCTCATCGTAGTCGGCGCCATACACCTGAGTGAAGCCCTTCACGGCCATCCTTGCCTTTTCCTGGGCATCGTGTTGTCGACGTGTAATTGGTCATCACGACCCACTGTGATGTTCACCCCGCGTGGGCATTCAACAAGCTCCCAGGCTGCGGATATCCTCGTCCATGGCGGCCTTCACCGCCTTGCCCTTCCAGCTCGCCAGCGCCTCCTTCACGGTCATCGTTGCGATATCATCGAGCAGCGTGTTGTAGGCAGCCAGCGGAAGGCAGACGTGGTAGGTCAGTCACTTCTACGGCCACCGAAGTCGGCCTGAAAATTGCAGCTCAGGCATTTCGGTGGTGACCTCCACCACGTCGTTGCCGGTGGACTCCGCGCCCACAGACCGCTCCCCTTTGTCGCCACCGGCTTCGCTGCCTTCACCAGCCTGCTGCAGCAAGGTTGGCTGCCTTGCGAACAGCTCCCCTGTTGTCGGCTCCCCTGCCGACTGCCCGGTCGCCGACGGCTCCGTGGTCGGCTTCACTGCAGGCTGCTCCACTGTCGGCGGTTTCCCTGCTGACACCTCCTTCACCGACTTCAGCAAAGTCGGCTGCACCTCCTCTGCTTGTTGCTTGACGTCACGTCGGCCACCGGCGATGCCACCAGTCGGCGCCACAGGCAATGCCTCACTGCTCCTCTCATAGCGGTAGGCCGACGCCGGCGTCATCTCATGCAGGTCGGCTCAAAGGAGGAGGGGGAGGGGAAAAGACGTCCTTGGCGTCCTCATCAGCAAGCTCACCGACCACGGCAAGCAATGGGAGTGTCGCCGTCGAGGTGTCCGTCCGCGGGTTGGCCTGCGTCCGCCCCGACGACGGCCCGTGCTCCGACTTCCATACCTCCAGCGACATCGTCTCGTAGAACACTACGTCCGACGTACTGACCACCTTGTTGTTGGTGAGGTCGAGGATCTCCCAGCCCTTGCTCTCCTCTGACACACCGAGGTGAAGGCCCCACCTGGCCTTCGACGCCAACTTTCCGCCACGATGCTGTTCGGGGACCAGGAACTGCGCCATGCAGCCCCACACGCGTGCCAGCTTCAAGTCGGGCTTCTCGCCGGTCAGCACCTAGTACGGGGTCGTCCCCGGCAGCAATGTCAACTTCTCCAGGAAGTTACGTACCCAGATGGCCTGCCGCAGGGCAAGGTGCCACTAGTGGTGCTGCACGCCCATCTGCAGCAGCATTGTCCGCACCGACTCGACCACCGTCTACATCTCCCGCTCCGCCATGTCGTTCTGCTGCAGTTTGTAGGGGGAGGTCAAGTCATGGACAATGCCCTTGCCGTCCACGAAATCAGTGAACTGCTTCCCGAGGAACTCCTTTCCGCTGTCAGTGCGCAGCATCAACACCGACTTCTTGCTCAGCCACCAACAGCCACTTTTCGAACTCTTGCAGCACGTCGGACTTCTGGGCGACTGGCCTCACCCACACGTAGCGGGTCTGCGGACCTTTAGCAGCAATAAGTAGAGGCTGCCATCCTTGTCGGCCACCCGAAACGGCCCACACAGGTCAGTGCGCACGACGCTTAGGGCGTCGTCGGCGTCCGAGGCCTTGTCGGAGAAGGTGTGCCATGCCAGCTTCAACATACGAGACACACAGGTTGTCAGTGCCGGCCGACGGCTTGATGTCCAGGCCGGTGGCGACCTCGTGCTTCGCCGAGCTCGTGATGGTGTCGACGCCAACGTTTGCAAGCCGCACGTATCTCCTGGCCGGTATCGACTTCGTCGTGTGGCGATCGTCCGCAGGGCCATTGACTCCGCTGGGGACGCCGTCGATGATGCCATGCAAAGTCGCAGGTCGGTGCAGAGGACCCGACCGGTGTACTTTGCCCGACAAAGCACGTCCCCCTGCGCCCGAGAATCATCTCGCCGCCGTCGTCCTGCAGTCGCACGCCGCTCTCCTGCAGGTTCGCCTGCACACCCCGGACGTAGAGCACGCCGGGGATGAGGACCTGTTCCCGGCCTCCCCTTCTAGGGCAATGGTGCCATGGCCCTGGACGTCCTGCAGCGCCCCATTGAAGCCGCGCACGTGCTTGACGTCGCCGCTCAGCCCAAAGTCGACAAAGGCCCCCTTCGTCCCCATCAGGTGGTGCAAGCAGCCGCTGTCGATCAGGTGGTTCGCCTGCACGGCTGCCGATTGCTCCTAGGAGTCCTCGCCAGCCTCCGCCGCCAGCGAGACGGTCGGCTGCACGACTCCGACCAGCGAGCATGACGCCTCCCCATCGCCTTGCCCCTTGCCGCCAAAGGAGGATTCGGCGTCCTTCGCCGACGTCGACTTGGTCGACTACTTCTCCTTGCGCGGCTTCTCATCCCGACGTGGGCGATCGTTGGCCGACCACCCGCGGCCACCCTTGCGGTCGTCGTCGTCTTGGTCGTCACGGTCGGGGCATTCAAAGGAGAGGTGGTCGGGGTTGTCGCACTCCCGACGCCGACCTCCGCCTCCACGATCGCCATCCTTAGCCGACTTTGCCGTGTCGGCGTCCTTGTCCGGCCTCCCACCTCCGCTACCATCACCGCCAGGCTTGATTTGTCAGGTCGACGAAGTTTGTCAGCGGCAAGAGCTCCGTGGACCTTCTGCATCGCCTCGTCCCTGAGGATGTACGAGGTCAGCGTGTCCTCGTTGAGCGACTCCCGCGTGCCCGGCACCACCATCATTCGGCGAATTAGGTTGTAGTCGTGCGAGAGCTCCTTGATAACGTGCGTGGTTTACAACGCGGTCGAGTACTCGACGCCGGCCATTCGCATTTTGGCAGGGAGTCGCTGAGCTCAGTTGCAGCAATTGGTCGTCGTCTCTTGCTCGCCCATCCGCAAGTGCGTGAGTTGCTCCTCTAGCTGGCCGATGTACAGGTCGTCGGTGGTCTGGTACGTCGAAGTGATGAACCGCCACGCCTGGTGGCCGGCGTCCAGATGACTCTTGCACGACTTTAGGGCGATCTGCACCACCGGCGAGCAGCACCGCGAGATGACCAAGAAGGTCGGCAGTTGAACAGCTCGAAACTCTGCACGCAGCTTGGCGTTGACCTCCAGCGACGTCTCCACGCTGCCGTCAGCGAAGCACATCAGACCGGCCATCTCCAGCACGTGATGACGTCGTGACAACCGACCAGCGGCACGGGGCGACGACATTGTCCCGCGAAAACTTGAAGTAGCCGTAGGTCGTCGCCCGCCGTCACGTGTGTCGCCGACGTTGGCGTCACGCTGCTTCGACTTCAACTGACGTCGCCTTGCGAGGTGCTCGCAGCTGCCGACGACTGCAGCCCTTGCGCCTGAACGCTGCCGACTTCACCGGCGTGAATCACTCCACTCTGCCTCGACGTGCCTCCCGCACTGCTGCGCACTTGGTCGCCGCCGTCGACGCCCTCGCTGACGCTGCCTTCGTTGTTCACCGGTCGAGGATCAACAGGTCGGGAAGGGTGCTCCGTCGCCCACTTTACACGGATGCCCAGCTCGACGTTTTCCAAGGGAAGGGCCGTCCCGAACTCGCCAGCCTCGTTGCGTCTCCTCGCATCCTCCAGCTGTGTTCCAAGGTAGTACGTCTCTGCCTCTCCCGTCAGCGTGTTGGCCAATCCTCTGAAGAACTCAACCGCCGCCAAACAATCTCGCTCCCATCGCGACCGCAGATTCTCCAACTGCATCAGGTAATTCTTCAGTGACGGCCCGCGTCGGCTTTCTCCCGAGAATCGTTCTGGCACTTCCACCTTCGGGAGCATCGTGTACCGCCATCGAGCTGACGCCGCTTCTTCTTCAAAGCCCTGCCAAGACGCGCTACGCTGATACGGCCGATCACTGCATCTCCTTCCTCTCGTCGTCGCGGCGCCCTCCAGGGAGATGGGCTTCTCCACCCCAGCGCTGCCTCCTTCCTTCTCCGTCCAGCGCGGCAGTTCGCGCTCGACACCGGAGCCCGTGGCTCTTCCCATTTTCTCCATCACATCCCCTTCAGCGCCATGCGCGCCTGCCTCTCCGCCGGTTCCGAGCTCGTTCTTCTCATTATCTTCCATCGTTCTTGTCTCTGCTATCAAACTCTTCGCTGTGAAATCCAGACCTGACCTTGTGGGCATGCCCCCACCCCATGGATTGCTTGTATGTGATGAGCTCTGTGCTCCCTCACACACCTCCGCTTCCTAATATCCTAAGGCTTCATGCTAGTTATGTCTCCCTAAGTTCACTGCTTGCTCGGTTTGCCGCAAATTACTCGTGTGAAAAGAGATACATACAAGCAATGAGAATTGCTACCAAGGCTTCGCATATTCTACCAGCACATGATCCGCCATCACGCCTCTGCCCTGCCATCCTTGTCTACGACATAGAGGCTATGAACCACTACGAGCAGACATACAGCCGTGCCGCTTCTTACCCTACTCTTCCGCCCCTTGCTACTGTGCCTCCAGCTGCTATCTTCCAGATCCAGCTGGCTCCCTGGAGCAATCCTGCACACACACGAAAGCAAATAGGCATGCACTCATACACCCATCCATAACTGGCGTTGTAGTTGCCTTCCTTCCTGCCCCTGACTTGTTCTGCTGCCGATCCTTGCTGTCATCCCCTTGCTTAGGTAAGTCCCGCCCCACTCTCACCCTCGCAACCCTCTGACCCTTCGGCTCTGCAACCCACCACTCCCTTCACCTCACGAAGTTCCATCTGACCCTTCGCCTCCCATCCTCGCCTTCGCTGACCCGCTATGTACAATTTATACAGTATTTTAACCACCTTTCCTCTCCCCTTACCCTTCACATTCATACAAATGTGACAGGTCCAACCGGTTCACTTCAGCAACAGGCCAGTTGGTCCAACCGGTCCATGGGACCGACAAGCCAGTTGGTCCAGCCGGTCCACTGGTCCAACAGGCCAATTGGTCCAACCTGTCCATTTGACCAGTAGGCCAGTTGGTCCAACTGGTCCATTGGGCCACAGGCCAGTTGGTCCAACCGCTCCACTGGTTCAACAGGCTAGTTGGTCCAACCAGTCCTTTGGACCAACGACCCAGTTGGTCCAACCGGTTCACTACAGCAACAGGCCAGTTGGTCCAACCGGTCCATCATTCAAACAGGCCAGTTGGTCCAACCGGTCCATCGTTCAAACAGGCCAGTTGGTCCAACTGGTCCACTGGACCAACACGCAAGTTGGTCCAACCAGTCCATTGGTTCAACAGACCAGTTGGTCCAACCGGTCCACTAGTGCATAAGGCCTGTTGGTCCAATGGTCCAACTGGTCCATTGGAGCAACAGGCTAGTTGGTCCAACTGGTCTATTGGAGCACCAGGCCAGTTGGACCAACAGGCCTGTTGGTCCAACCGGTCTACTAGTTCAACAGGCCAGTTGGTCCAACTGGTCAATTGAACCAACGGGCCACTTGGTCCAACCGGTTCACTGCAGCAACAAGCTAATTGGTCCAACCGGTCCATTAGTCCAACAAGCGAGTTGGTCCAACTGGTCCATTGGTCCAACAGGCCAATTGGTCCAACCGGTCAACTAGACCAACAGGCCAGTTGGTCCAACCGGTCTACTGGTCCAACAGGCTAGTTGGTCCAGCTGGTCCATTAGCCCATCAGCCGAGTTGGTCCAACCAGTCCATTGGTCCAGCAGGCCAGTTGGTCCATCCGGTCTACTGGACCAACAGGCCAGTTGGTCCAATTGGTCCACTTGTTCAACTGGCCAGTTGGTCCAACCGGTCCATTGGACCAACAGGCCAGTTGGTCCACCCGGTTCACTGCAACAACAGGCTAGTTGGTCCAACCGGTCCATTGGACCAACAGGCCAGTTGGTCCAACCGGTCCACTGGTTCAACAAGCCAGTTGGTCCAACCGGTCCACTGGTCCAACTAGCTATTTGGTCCAAACGGTCCATTGGACCAACAGGCTAGTTGGTCCAACTGGTCCACTAGTCCACATGGCCAGATGGTCCAACCGGTCCATTGGGCCAACAGGCCAGTTGGTCCAACCGGTCCACTGGTCCAACAGGCCAGTTGGTCCAACCAGTCCATTGGACCAACAGGCTAGTCGGTCCAACCGGTCCACTGGACCAAGAGGCCAGTTTGTCCAACCGGTCCATTGGTCCAACAGGCTTGTTGATCCAACCAGTCTATTGGTCCAACAGGCCTGATAGTCCAACCGGTCCATTGGTCTAACAGGCCAGTTGGTCCAACCGGTCCATTGGTCCAACAGGCCAATTGGTCCAACCGGTCCATTGAACCAACAGGCCTGTTGGTCCAACCGGTCCACTAGTGCATCAGTCCTGTTGGTCCAACCAATCGATTGGACCCACAAGCCAGATGATCCAACCGGTTCATTGAAGTAACAGGCCAGTTGGTCCAACCAGTCTATTGGATCAACTGGCCAGTTGGTCCAACGGGTCCATTGGACCAACAGGCCATTTGGTCTAGCCGGTCCACTAGACCAACAGGCCAGTTGATCCAGCCGGTCCACTGGACCAACAGGCCAGTTGGTCCAGCCGGTCCACTGGACCAACAGGCCAGTTGGTCCAACCGGTCCACTGGACAAACAGGCCAGTTGATCCAACTGATCCACTAGTCCAACAGGCCAGTTGGTCCAACCTGTCCGTTGGACCATCAGACCAGTTCGTCCAAACGGTCCATTGGACCAACAGGCCAATTGGTCCAACCGGTCCATTTGTTGAACAGGCCAGTTGGTCCAACCGGTCCACTGGACCAACAAGCTAGTTGGTCCAACCGGTTCACTGCAGCAACAGGCCAATCGGTACAACCGGTCCATAGGGCGAACAGGCTAGTTGGTCCAACCGGTCCATTGGTCCAACAGGCCAGTTGGTCCAACTGATCCACTGGCCAACAAGCCAGTTGGTCCAACCGGTCCGTTGGACCATCAGGCCAGTTCGTCCAACCGGTCCATTGGACCAACAGGCCAGTTGGTCCAACCGGTCCATTTGTTAAACAGGCTAGTTGGTCCAACCGGTCCATTAGACCAACAGGCCAATAGTTCCAACTGGTCGACTGGACCAACACGCTAGTTGGTCCAACCAGTTCACTGCAGCAACAGGCCAATTGGTCCAACCGGTCCACTGGGCCAACAGGCTAGTTGGTCCAACTGGTCCATTGGGTCAACAGGCCAGTTGGTCCAACTGGTCCACTGGTCCAACAGCCTAGTTGGTCCAACCAGTCCATTGGACCAACAGGCAAATTGGTCCAACCGGTTTACTGCAGCAACAGGCCAGTTGGTCCAACCAGTCCATTGAACCAATAGGCCTGTTGGTTAAACCGTTCCATTGGGCCAACAGGCCAGTTGGTCCAACCTGTCCACCGGTCCAACAGGCCAGTTGGTCCAACCGGTCCATTGGACAAACAGGCCAGTTGGTCCAACCGGTCCATTGGACTAACAAGCCTGTTGGTCCAACCGGTCCATTGGGACAACAGGCTAGTTGGATCAACCGGTCCATTGGCCCAACCGGTCCATTGGGCCAAAAGGTCAGTTGGTCCAACCAGTCCACTGGTTCAACAAGCCAATTGGTCCAACCAGTCCACAGGTTCAATAGGCTAGTTGGTCCAACCAGTCCTTTGGACCTGCAGGCCAGTTGGTCCAACCGGTTCACTGGTTCAACAGGCCACTTGGTCCAACCGGTCCATTAAACCAACAGGCCAAGAGGTCAACTAGACCAACAGGTTGTTTGGTCCAACCGGTTCACTACATCAACACGCCAATTGGTACAACCGGTCCATTAGGCCAACAGGCTAGTTGGTCCAACCGGTCCATTGGGCCAACATGCCAGTTGGTCCATACGGTCCACTGGTTCAACAAGCCAATTGGTCCAACCGGATCACTGGTCCAACAGGCAAGTTGGTCCAACCAGTCCTTTGGACCAAAAGGTCAGTTAGTCCAACCGGTCCATTGGACCAACAGGCCAAGAGGTCCAGTGGACCAACAGGCTAGTTGGTCCAACCTGTTCACTACATCAACACGCCAATTGGTCCAACCGGTCCACTGGTCCAATAGGCTAGTTGGTCCAGCTGGTCCATTAGCCCATCAGCCGAGTTGGTCCAACCAGTCCATTGGTCCAGCAGGCCAGTTGGTCCATCCGGTCTACTGGACCAACAGGCCAGTTGATCCAATTGGTCCACTTGTTCAACTGGCCAGTTGGTCCAACCGGTCCATTGGACCAACAGGCCAGTTGGTCCACCCGGTTCACTGCAACAACAGGCTAGTTGGTCCAACCGGTCCATTGGACCAACAGGCCAGTTGGTCCAACCGGTCCACTGGTTCAACAAGCCAGTTGGTCCAACCGGTCCACTGGTCCAACTGGCTATTTGGTCCAAACGGTCCATTGGACCAACAGGCTAGTTGGTCCAACTGGTCCACTAGTCCACATGGCCAGATGGTCCAACCGGTCCATTGGGCCAACAGGCCAGTTGGTCCAACCGGTCCACTGGTCCAACAGGCCAGTTGGTCCAACCAGTCCATTGGACCAACAGGCTAGTCGGTCCAACCGGTCCACTGGACCAAGAGGCCAGTTTGTCCAACCGGTCCATTGGTCCAACAGGCTTGTTGATCCAACCAGTCTATTGGTCCAACAGGCCTGATAGTCCAACCGGTCCATTGGTCTAACAGGCCAGTTGGTCCAACCGGTCCATTGGTCCAACAGGCCAATTGGTCCAACCGGTCCATTGAACCAACAGGCCTGTTGGTCCAACCGGTCCACTAGTGCATCAGTCCTGTTGGTCCAACCAATCGATTGGACCCACAAGCCAGATGATCCAACCGGTTCATTGAAGTAACAGGCTAGTTGGTCCAACCAGTCTATTGGATCAACTGGCCAGTTGGTCCAACGGGTCCATTGGACCAACAGGCCATTTGGTCTAGCCGGTCCACTAGACCAACAGGCCAGTTGATCCAGCCGGTCCACTGGACCAACAGGCCAGTTGGTCCAGCCGGTCCACTGGACCAACAGGCCAGTTGGTCCAACCGGTCCACTGGACAAACAGGCCAGTTGATCCAACTGATCCACTAGTCCAACAGGCCAGTTGGTCCAACCTGTCCGTTGGACCATCAGACCAGTTCGTCCAAACGGTCCATTGGACCAACAGGCCAGTTGGTCCAACCGGTCCATTTGTTGAACAGGCCAGTTGGTCCAACCGGTCCATTGGACCAACAGGCCAAGAGGTCCAACCGGTCCACTGGACCAACAAGCTAGTTGGTCCAACCGGTTCACTGCAGCAACAGGCCAATCGGTACAACCGGTCCATAGGGCGAACAGGCTAGTTGGTCCAACCGGTCCATTGGTCCAACAGGCCAGTTGGTCCAACTGATCCACTGGCCAACAAGCCAGTTGGTCCAACCGGTCCGTTGGACCATCAGGCCAGTTCGTCCAACCGGTCCATTGGACCAACAGGCCAGTTGGTCCAACCGGTCCATTTGTTAAACAGGCTAGTTGGTCCAACCGGTCCATTAGACCAACAGGCCAACAGTTCCAACTGGTCCACTGGACCAACAGGCTAGTTGGTCCAACCGGTTCACTGCAGCAACAGGCCAATTGGTCCAACCGGTCCACTGGGCCAACAGGCTAGTTGGTCCAACTGGTCCATTGGGTCAACAGGCCAGTTGGTCCAACTGGTCCACTGGTCCAACAGCCTAGTTGGTCCAACCAGTCCATTGGACCAACAGGCAAATTGGTCCAACCGGTTTACTGCAGCAACAGGCCAGTTGGTCCAACCAGTCCATTGAACCAATAGGCCTGTTGGTCAAACCGTTCCATTGGGCCAACAGGCCAGTTGGTCCAACCTGTCCACCGGTCCAACAGGCCAGTTGGTCCAACCGGTCCATTGGACAAACAGGCCAGTTGGTCCAACCGGTCCATTGGACTAACAAGCCTGTTGGTCCAACCGGTCCATTGGGACAACAGGCTAGTTGGATCAACCGGTCCATTGGCCCAACCGGTCCATTGGGCCAAAAGGTCAGTTGGTCCAACCAGTCCACTGGTTCAACAAGCCAATTGGTCCAACCAGTCCACAGGTTCAACAGGCTAGTTGGTCCAACCAGTCCTTTGGACCTGCAGGCCAGTTGGTCCAACCGGTTCACTGGTTCAACAGGCCACTTGGTCCAACCGGTCCATTAAACCAACAGGCCAAGAGGTCAACTAGACCAACAGGTTGTTTGGTCCAACCGGTTCACTACATCAATACGCCAATTGGTACAACCGGTCCATTAGGCCAACAGGCCAGTTGGTCCAACGGTCCATTGGACCAACTGGCTAGTTGGTCCAACCGGTCCATTGGGCCAACATGCCAGTTGGTCCAACCGGTCCACTGGTTCAACAAGCCAATTGGTCCAACCGGACCACTGGTCCAACAGGCAAGTTGGTCCAACCAGTCCTTTGGACCAACAGGTCAGTTGGTCCAACCGGTCCATTGGACCAACAGGCCAAGAGGTCCAGTGGACCAACAGGCTAGTTGGTCCAACCGGTTCACTACATCAACACGCCAATTGGTCCAACCGGTCCACTGGTCCAATAGGCTAGTTGGTCCAGCTGGTCCATTAGCCCATCAGCCGAGTTGGTCCAACCAGTCCATTGGTCCAGCAGGCCAGTTGGTCCATCCGGTCTACTGGACCAACAGGCCAGTTGGTCCAATTGGTCCACTTGTTCAACTGGCCAGTTGGTCCAACCGGTCCATTGGACCAACAGGCCAGTTGGTCCACCCGGTTCACTGCAACAACAGGCTAGTTGGTCCAACCGGTCCATTGGACCAACAGGCCAGTTGGTCCAACCGGTCCACTGGTTCAACAAGCCAGTTGGTCCAACCGGTCCACTGGTCCAACTGGCTATTTGGTCCAAACGGTCCATTGGACCAACAGGCTAGTTGGTCCAACTGGTCCACTAGTCCACATGGCCAGATGGTCCAACCGGTCCATTGGGCCAACAGGCCAGTTGGTCCAACCGGTCCACTGGTCCAACAGGCCAGTTGGTCCAACCAGTCCATTGGACCAACAGGCTAGTCGGTCCAACCGGTCCACTGGACCAAGAGGCCAGTTTGTCCAACCGGTCCATTGGTCCAACAGGCTTGTTGATCCAACCAGTCTATTGGTCCAACAGGCCTGATAGTCCAACCGGTCCATTGGTCTAACAGGCCAGTTGGTCCAACCGGTCCATTGGTCCAACAGGCCAATTGGTCCAACCGGTCCATTGAACCAACAGGCCTGCTGGTCCAACCGGTCCACTAGTGCATCAGTCCTGTTGGTCCAACCAATCCATTGGACCCACAAGCCAGATGATCCAACCGGTTCATTGAAGTAACAGGCCAGTTGGTCCAACCAGTCTATTGGATCAACTGGCCAGTTGGTCCAACGGGTCCATCGGACCAACAGGCCATTTGGTCTAGCCGGTCCACTAGACCAACAGGCCAGTTGATCCAGCCGGTCCACTGGACCAACAGGCCAGTTGGTCCAGCCGGTCCACTGGACCAACAGGCCAGTTGGTCCAACCGGTCCACTGGACAAACAGGCCAGTTGATCCAACTGATCCACTAGTCCAACAGGCCAGTTGGTCCAACCTGTCCGTTGGACCATCAGACCAGTTCGTCCAAACGGTCCATTGGACCAACAGGCCAGTTGGTCCAACCGGTCCATTTGTTGAACAGGCCAGTTGGTCCAACCGGTCCATTGGACCAACAGGCCAAGAGGTCCAACCGGTCCACTGGACCAACAAGCTAGTTGGTCCAACCAGTTCACTGCAGCAACAGGCCAATCGGTAAAACCGGTCCATAGGGCGAACAGGCTAGTTGGTCCAACCGGTCCATTGGTCCAACAGGCCAGTTGGTCCAACTGATCCACTGGCCAACAAGCCAGTTGGTCCAACCGGTCCGTTGGACCATCAGGCCAGTTCGTCCAACCGGTCCATTTGACCAACAGGCCAGTTGGTCCAACCGGTCCATTTGTTAAACAGGCTAGTTGGTCCAACCGGTCCATTAGACCAACAGGCCAACAGTTCCAACTGGTCCACTGGACCAACAGGCTAGTTGGTCCAACCGGTTCACTGCAGCAACAGGCCAATTGGTCCAACCGGTCCACTGGGCCAACAGGCTAGTTGGTCCAACTGGTCCATTGGGTCAACAGGCCAGTTGGTCCAACTGGTCCACTGGTCCAACAGCCTAGTTGGTCCAACCAGTCCATTGGACCAACAGGCAAATTGGTCCAACCGGTTTACTGCAGCAACAGGCCAGATGGTCCAACCAGTCCATTGAACCAATAGGCCTGTTGGTCAAACCGTTCCATTGGGCCAACAGGCCAGTTGGTCCAACCTGTCCACCGGTCCAACAGGCCAGTTGGTCCAACCGGTCCATTGGACAAACAGGCCAGTTGGTCCAACCGGTCCATTGGACTAACAAGCCTGTTGGTCCAACCGGTCCATTGGGACAACAGGCTAGTTGGATCAACCGGTCCATTGGCCCAACCGGTCCATTGGGCCAAAAGGTCAGTTGGTCCAACCAGTCCACTGGTTCAACAAGCCAATTGGTCCAACCAGTCCACAGGTTCAACAGGCTAGTTGGTCCAACCAGTCCTTTGGACCTGCAGGCCAGTTGGTCCAACCGGTTCACTGGTTCAACAGGCCACTTGGTCCAACCGGTCCATTAAACCAACAGGCCAAGAGGTCAACTAGACCAACAGGTTGTTTGGTCCAACCGGTTCACTACATCAATACGCCAATTGGTACAACCGGTCCATTAGGCCAACAGGCCAGTTGGTCCAACGGTCCATTGGACCAACTGGCTAGTTGGTCCAACCGGTCCATTGGGCCAACATGCCAGTTGGTCCAACCGGTCCACTGGTTCAACAAGCCAATTGGTCCAACCAGACCACTGGTCCAACAGGCAAGTTGGTCCAACCAGTCCTTTGGACCAACAGGTCAGTTGGTCCAACCGGTCCATTGGACCAACAGGCCAAGAGGTCCAGTGGACCAACAGGCTAGTTGGTCCAACCGGTTCACTACGTCAACACGCCAATTGGTCCAACCGGTCCACTGGTCCAATAGGCTAGTTGGTCCAGCTGGTCCATTAGCCCATCAGCCGAGTTGGTCCAACCAGTCCATTGGTCCAGCAGGCCAGTTGGTCCATCCGGTCTACTGGACCAACAGGCCAGTTGGTCCAATTGGTCCACTTGTTCAACTGGCCAGTTGGTCCAACCGGTCCATTGGACCAACAGGCCAGTTGGTCCACCCGGTTCACTGCAACAACAGGCTAGTTGGTCCAACCGGTCCATTGGACCAACAGGCCAGTTGGTCCAACCGGTCCACTGGTTCAACAAGCCAGTTGGTCCAACCGGTCCACTGGTCCAACTGGCTATTTGGTCCAAACGGTCCATTGGACCAACAGGCTAGTTGGTCCAACTGGTCCACTAGTCCACATGGCCAGATGGTCCAACCGGTCCATTGGGCCAACAGGCCAGTTGGTCCAACCGGTCCACTGGTCCAACAGGCCAGTTGGTCCAACCAGTCCATTGGACCAACAGGCTAGTCGGTCCAACCGGTCCACTGGACCAAGAGGCCAGTTTGTCCAACCGGTCCATTGGTCCAACAGGCTTGTTGATCCAACCAGTCTATTGGTCCAACAGGCCTGATAGTCCAACCGGTCCATTGGTCTAACAGGCCAGTTGGTCCAACCGGTCCATTGGTCCAACAGGCCAATTGGTCCAACCGGTCCATTGAACCAACAGGCCTGTTGGTCCAACCGGTCCACTAGTGCATCAGTCCTGTTGGTCCAACCAATCGATTGGACCCACAAGCCAGATGATCCAACCGGTTCATTGAAGTAACAGGCCAGTTGGTCCAACCAGTCTATTGGATCAACTGGCCAGTTGGTCCAACGGGTCCATTGGACCAACAGGCCATTTGGTCTAGCCGGTCCACTAGACCAACAGGCCAGTTGATCCAGCCGGTCCACTGGACCAACAGGCCAGTTGGTCCAGCCGGTCCACTGGACCAACAGGCCAGTTGGTCCAACCGGTCCACTGGACAAACAGGCCAGTTGATCCAACTGATCCACTAGTCCAACAGGCCAGTTGGTCCAACCTGTCCGTTGGACCATCAGACCAGTTCGTCCAAACGGTCCATTGGACCAACAGGCCAGTTGGTCCAACCGGTCCATTTGTTGAACAGGCCAGTTGGTCCAACCGGTCCATTGGACCAACAGGCCAAGAGGTCCAACCGGTCCACTGGACCAACAAGCTAGTTGGTCCAACCGGTTCACTGCAGCAACAGGCCAATCGGTACAACCGGTCCATAGGGCGAACAGGCTAGTTGGTCCAACCGGTCCATTGGTCCAACAGGCCAGTTGGTCCAACTGATCCACTGGCCAACAAGCCAGTTGGTCCAACCGGTCCGTTGGACCATCAGGCCAGTTCGTCCAACCGGTCCATTGGACCAACAGGCCAGTTGGTCCAACCGGTCCATTTGTTAAACAGGCTAGTTGGTCCAACCGGTCCATTAGACCAACAGGCCAACAGTTCCAACTGGTCCACTGGACCAACAGGCTAGTTGGTCCAACCGGTTCACTGCAGCAACAGGCCAATTGGTCCAACCGGTCCACTGGGCCAACAGGCTAGTTGGTCCAACTGGTCCATTGGGTCAACAGGCCAGTTGGTCCAACTGGTCCACTGGTCCAACAGCCTAGTTGGTCCAACCAGTCCATTGGACCAACAGGCAAATTGGTCCAACCGGTTTACTGCAGCAACAGGCCAGTTGGTCCAACCAGTCCATTGAACCAATAGGCCTGTTGGTCAAACCGTTCCATTGGGCCAACAGGCCAGTTGGTCCAACCTGTCCACCGGTCCAACAGGCCAGTTGGTCCAACCGGTCCATTGGACAAACAGGCCAGTTGGTCCAACCGGTCCATTGGACTAACAAGCCTGTTGGTCCAACCGGTCCATTGGGACAACAGGCTAGTTGGATCAACCGGTCCATTGGCCCAACCGGTCCATTGGGCCAAAAGGTCAGTTGGTCCAACCAGTCCACTGGTTCAACAAGCCAATTGGTCCAACCAGTCCACAGGTTCAACAGGCTAGTTGGTCCAACCAGTCCTTTGGACCTGCAGGCCAGTTGGTCCAACCGGTTCACTGGTTCAACAGGCCACTTGGTCCAACCGGTCCATTAAACCAACAGGCCAAGAGGTCAACTAGACCAACAGGTTGTTTGGTCCAACCGGTTCACTACATCAATACGCCAATTGGTACAACCGGTCCATTAGGCCAACAGGCCAGTTGGTCCAACGGTCCATTGGACCAACTGGCTAGTTGGTCCAACCGGTCCACTGTGCCAACATGCCAGTTGGTCCAACCGGTCCACTGGTTCAACAAGCCAATTGGTCCAACCGGACCACTGGTCCAACAGGCAAGTTGGTCCAACCAGTCCTTTGGACCAACAGGTCAGTTGGTCCAACCGGTCCATTGGACCAACAGGCCAAGAGGTCCAGTGGACCAACAGGCTAGTTGGTCCAACCGGTTCACTACATCAACACGCCAATTGGTCCAACCGGTCCACTGGTCCAATAGGCTAGTTGGTCCAGCTGGTCCATTAGCCCATCAGCCGAGTTGGTCCAACCAGTCCATTGGTCCAGCAGGCCAGTTGGTCCATCCGGTCTACTGGACCAACAGGCCAGTTGGTCCAATTGGTCCACTTGTTCAACTGGCCAGTTGGTCCAACCGGTCCATTGGACCAACAGGCCAGTTGGTCCACCCGGTTCACTGCAACAACAGGCTAGTTGGTCCAACCGGTCCATTGGACCAACAGGCCAGTTGGTCCAACCGGTCCACTGGTTCAACAAGCCAGTTGGTCCAACCGGTCCACTGGTCCAACTGGCTATTTGGTCCAAACGGTCCATTGGACCAACAGGCTAGTTGGTCCAACTGGTCCACTAGTCCACATGGCCAGATGGTCCAACCGGTCCATTGGGCCAACAGGCCAGCTGGTCCAACCGGTCCACTGGTCCAACAGGCCAGTTGGTCCAACCAGTCCATTGGACCAACAGGCTAGTCGGTCCAACCGGTCCACTGGACCAAGAGGCCAGTTTGTCCAACTGGTCCATTGGTCCAACAGGCTTGTTGATCCAACCAGTCTATTGGTCCAACAGGCCTGATAGTCCAACCGGTCCATTGGTCCAACAGGCCAGTTGGTCCAACCGGTCCATTGGTCCAACAGGCCAATTGGTCCAACCAGTCCATTGAACCAACAGGCCTGTTGGTCCAACCGGTCCACTAGTGCATCAGTCCTGTTGGTCCAACCAATCCATTGGACCCACAAGCCAGATGATCCAACCGGTTCATTGAAGTAACAGGCCAGTTGGTCCAACCAGTCTATTGGATCAACTGGCCAGTTGGTCCAACGGGTCCATTGGACCAACAGGCCATTTGGTCTAGCCGGTCCACTAGACCAACAGGCCAGTTGGTCCAGCCGGTCCACTGGACCAACAGGCCAGTTGGTCCAGCCGGTCCACTGGACCAACAGGCCAGTTGGTCCAACCGGTCCACTGGACAAACAGGCCAGTTGATCCAACTGATCCACTAGTCCAACAGGCCAGTTGGTCCAACCTGTCCGTTGGACCATCAGACCAGTTCGTCCAAACGGTCCATTGGACCAACAGGCCAGTTGGTCCAACCGGTCCATTTGTTGAACAGGCCAGTTGGTCCAACCGGTCCATTGGACCAACAGGCCAAGAGGTCCAACCGGTCCACTGGACCAACAAGCTAGTTGGTCCAACCGGTTCACTGCAGCAACAGGCCAATCGGTACAACCGGTCCATAGGGCGAACAGGCTAGTTGGTCCAACCGGTCCATTGGTCCAACAGGCCAGTTGGTCCAACTGATCCACTGGCCAACAAGCCAGTTGGTCCAACCGGTCCGTTGGACCATCAGGCCAGTTCGTCCAACCGGTCCATTGGACCAACAGGCCAGTTGGTCCAACCGGTCCATTTGTTAAACAGGCTAGTTGGTCCAACCGGTCCATTAGACCAACAGGCCAACAGTTCCAACTGGTCCACTGGACCAACAGGCTAGTTGGTCCAACCGGTTCACTGCAGCAACAGGCCAATTGGTCCAACCGGTCCACTGGGCCAACAGGCTAGTTGGTCCAACTGGTCCATTGGGTCAACAGGCCAGTTGGTCCAACTGGTCCACTGGTCCAACAGCCTAGTTGGTCCAACCAGTCCATTGGACCAACAGGCAAATTGGTCCAACCGGTTTACTGCAGCAACAGGCCAGTTGGTCCAACCAGTCCATTGAACCAATAGGCCTGTTGGTCAAACCGTTCCATTGGGCCAACAGGCCAGTTGTTCCAACCTGTCCACCGGTCCAACAGGCCAGTTGGTCCAACCGGTCCATTGGACAAACAGGCCAGTTGGTCCAACCGGTCCATTGGACTAACAAGCCTGTTGGTCCAACCGGTCCATTGGGACAACAGGCTAGTTGGATCAACCGGTCCATTGGCCCAACCGGTCCATTGGGCCAAAAGGTCAGTTGGTCCAACCAGTCCACTGGTTCAACAAGCCAATTGGTCCAACCAGTCCACAGGTTCAACAGGCTAGTTGGTCCAACCAGTCCTTTGGACCTGCAGGCCAGTTGGTCCAACCGGTTCACTGGTTCAACAGGCCACTTGGTCCAACCGGTCCATTAAACCAACAGGCCAAGAGGTCAACTAGACCAACAGGTTGTTTGGTCCAACCGGTTCACTACATCAATACGCCAATTGGTACAACCGGTCCATTAGGCCAACAGGCCAGTTGGTCCAACGGTCCATTGGACCAACTGGCTAGTTGGTCCAACCGGTCCATTGGGCCAACATGCCAGTTGGTCCAACCGGTCCACTGGTTCAACAAGCCAATTGGTCCAACCGGACCACTGGTCCAACAGGCAAGTTGGTCCAACCAGTCCTTTGGACCAACAGGTCAGTTGGTCCAACCGGTCCATTGGACCAACAGGCCAAGAGGTCCAGTGGACCAACAGGCTAGTTGGTCCAACCGGTTCACTGCAGCAACATGCCAATTGGTACAACTGGTCCATTGGGCCAACAGGCCAGTTGGTCCAACAGTCCATTGGACCAACAGGCCAGTTGGTCCAATTGGTCCACTTGTTCAAATGGCCAGTTGGTCCAACCAGTCCATTGGACCAACAGGCCAGTTGGTCCAACTGGTTCACTTCAGCAACAGGCCAGTTGGTCCAACCGGTCCATTGGACCAATAGGCCAGTTGGTCCAACCGGTCCATTGGGCCAACAAGCCAGTTGGTCCAACCGGTCCACTGGTTCAACAAGCCAATTGGTCAAACTGGTCCACTGGTCCAACAGGCTAGTTGCTCCAACCAGTCCTTTGGGCCAACAGGCCAGTTGGTCCAACCGGTTCACTGCAGCAACAGGCCAGTTGGTCCAACCAGTCCATTCGACCAGTAGGCTAGTTGGTTCAACAGATCCATCGTGCCAACAGGCCAATCGGTACGACCGGTCCACTGGTCCAACAAGCCAGTTGGTCCCACTGGTCCACTGGTCCAACAGGTATATTGGTCCAACCGGTCCATTGGACCAACAGGCAAGTGGGTCCAACCGGTCCATTAGGACAACATGCCAGTTGGTCCAACTGGTCCATTGGACAAACTGGCTAGTTGGTCCAACCGGTCCACTTGAATAACAGGCTAGTTGGTCCAACAAGACAGTTGGTCCAACCGGTCCATTGGTCTAACAAGCTAGTTCATCCAACCCGTCCATTGGTCCAATAGGCCAGTTGGTCCAACCGGTCCATTGGTCTAACAAGCTAGTTCATCCAACCCGTCTATTGTTCCAACAGGCCAATTGGTCCAACCGGTCCATTGGACCAACAGTCCAGTTGGTCAAACCGGTCTATAACACCAACAGGCTAGTTCGTCCAACATGCCAATTTGTCCAATTGGTCCCATAGGTCCAACATGCCAGTTGGTCCAACTGGTCCATTAGACCAACAGGCCAGTTGGTCCAACTAGCCAGTTTGTCCAATGGACCAGTTGGACCAACTGGCATGTTGTCCTAATGGACCAGTTGGACCAACTGGTCCACTGGACCAACATGCCAGTGGGTCCATTAGACCAACTGGTCCATTAGACCAACTGGTCCACTGGACCAACATGCCAGTGGGTCCAACCGGTCCATTAGGCCAACAGGCCAGTTGGTCCAACCGGTCCATTGGACCAACAGGCCTACAGGTCCAACCGGTTTACTGGACCAACATGCTAGTTGGTCCAACCGGTTCACTGCAGCAACAGGCCAATTGGTCCAACCGGTCGGTCCATTGGGCCAACAGGCCAGTTGGTCCAACCGGTCCATTGGACCAACAGGCTAGTTGGTCCAACCGGTCCTGTGGACCAACAGTCCAGTTGGTCCAACCATTCCACTAGAAGAACAGGTCAGTTGGTCCAATCGGTCCACTAGAACAACAGGCTAGTTGGTCTAACCGGTCCACTGGTTCAACTGGCCAGTTGGTCCAATCGGTCCACTGGACGAACGGGCCAGTTGGTCCAACCGGTTCATTGCAGCAACAGGCCAGTTGGTCCAACCGGTCCATTGGACCAACTGGCCAGTTGGTCCAACCGGTCCAACAGGCCAGTTGGTCCAACCAGTCTATTGGTCCGGCAGGCGAGTTGGTCCAACCGGTCCGTTGGACCAACAGGCCTACAGGTCCAACCGGTCCTCTAGACCAACATGCTAGTTGGTCCAACCAGTTCACTACAGCAACAGGCCACTTGGTCCAACCGGTCCATTGGGCCAACAGGCCAGTTGGTCGAACCGGTCCATTGGACCAACAGGCTAGATGGTCCAACCGGTCCACCGGACCAAGAGGCCAGTTGGTCCAACCGGTCCGTTGGGCCAACAGGCCAATTGGTCCAATCGGTTCGCTGGTCAAAGCGGCTAGTTGGTCCAACCGGTCCATTGGTTCAACAGGCTAGTCGGTTCAACCGGTCCATAGGGCCAACAGGCTAGTTGGCCCAACCGGTCCATTGGAACAGCAGGTTAGTTGGTCCCACAAGCCAGTTGGTCCAATTGGTCCACTTGTTCAACTGGCCAGTTGGTCCAACCGGTCCATTGGACCAAAAGGCCAGTTGGTCCACCCGGTTCTTTTCAGCAACAAGCCAGTTGGTCCAACCGGTCCATTGGACCAATAGGCCAGCTGGTTCAACTGGACCACAGGTCCAATAGGCCATTTGGTCCAACCGGTCCATTGGACCAACAGGCCAGTTGGTCCAATCGGTCCATTGGGCCAACAGACCCGTTTGTCCAACCGGTCCATTGGTCCAACAGGCCAGTTGGTCAAACAGGTCCATTGGACCAACAGGCCAGTTGGTCCAACCGGTCCATTGGACCAACAGAATGGTTGGTCCAACCGGTCCATTGGGCCAACAGGCTGGTTGGTCCAACCGGTCCATTGGGCCAACAGGCCGGTTGGTCCAACCGGTCCATTGGGCCAACAGGCCGGTTGGTCCAACCGGTCCATTTGGCCAACAGGCTAGTTGGTCCAACTGGTCCATTGGACCAACGGGCTAGATGGTCCAACCGGTCCACTCGAACAACACGCCAGTTGGTCGATCCCGTCCGTTGGACCAACATGCTAGTTCGTCCAACCGGTCCATTGGACGAACGGGCCAGATGGTTCAACCGTTCCATTGGACCAACGGGCGAGTTGGTCCAACAGGTCCATTGGTTCAACAGGCCAGATGGTCCAACCGGTCCATTGGACCAACAGGCTAAGAGGTACATTGGACTAACAGACTAGTTGGTCCAACCGGTTCACTACAGCAATAGGCCAATTGGTACAACCGGTCCATTGGGCCAACAGGCCAGTTGGTCCAACCGGTCCATTGGACCAAAAGGCCAGTTGGTCCACCCGGTTCTTTTCAGCAACAAGCCAGTTGGTCCAACCGGTCCATTGGACCAATAGGCCAGCTGGTTCAACTGGACCACAGGTCCAATAGGCCATTTGGTCCAACCGGTCCATTGGACCAACAGGCCAGTTGGTCCAATCGGTCCATTGGGCCAACAGACCCGTTTGTCCAACCGGTCCATTGGTCCAACAGGCCAGTTGGTCAAACAGGTCCATTGGACCAACAGGCCAGTTGGTCCAACCGGTCCATTGGACCAACAGAATGGTTGGTCCAACCGGTCCATTGGGCCAACAGGCTGGTTGGTCCAACCGGTCCATTGGGCCAACAGGCCGGTTGGTCCAACCGGTCCATTGGGCCAACAGGCCGGTTGGTCCAACCGGTCCATTTGGCCAACAGGCTAGTTGGTCCAACTGGTCCATTGGACCAACGGGCTAGATGGTCCAACCGGTCCACTCGAACAACACGCCAGTTGGTCGATCCCGTCCGTTGGACCAACATGCTAGTTCGTCCAACCGGTCCATTGGACGAACGGGCCAGATGGTTCAACCGTTCCATTGGACCAACGGGCGAGTTGGTCCAACAGGTCCATTGGTTCAACAGGCCAGATGGTCCAACCGGTCCATTGGACCAACAGGCTAAGAGGTACATTGGACTAACAGACTAGTTGGTCCAACCGGTTCACTACAGCAATAGGCCAATTGGTACAACCGGTCCATTGGGCCAACAGGCCAGTTGGTCCAACCGGTCCATTGGACCAACAGGCTAGTTGGTCCAACCGGTTCACTACAGCAGCAGGCTAGTTGGTCCAATTGGTCCACTTGTTCAACTAGCCAGTTGGTCCAACTGGTCCACAGGTTCATCAAGCCAGTTGGTCCAACCAGTACACTGGTCCAACAGGCTAGTTGGTCCAACCAGTCCATTGGACCAAAAGGCTAGTTGGTCCAACCGGTTCACTACAGCAGCAGGCTAGTTGGTCCAATTGGTCCACTTGTTCAACTAGAAAGTTGGTCCAACTGGTCCACAGGTTCATCAAGCCAGTTGGTCCAACCAGTACACTGGTCCAACAGGCTAGTTGGTCCAACCAGTCCATTGGACCAACAGGCCAGTTGGTCCAACCAGTCCATTGGTCCGGCAGGCCAGTTGGTCCAACCGGTCCGTTGGACCAACAGGCCTACAGGTCCAACCGGTCCTCTAGACCAACATGCTAGTTGGTCCAACCGGTTCACTATAGCAACAGGCCAATTGGTCCAACCGGTCCATTGGGCCAACAGGCCAATTGGTCCAACCGTTCCATTGGTCCAACAGGCTAGTTCGTCCAACCCGTTCTTTAGTCCAACAGACAAGTTGGTCCAACCAGTCCATTAGACCAACAAGCTAGTTGGTCGAACCGGTCCATTGGTCCAAGAGTCCAATTGGTCCAACCGGTCCATTGGACCAACGGGCTAGTTGGTCCAACCGGTCCATTGCACCAACAGGCCAGTTGGTCTAACCTGTCCATTGGAAGAACGGGTCAGTTGGTCCAACCGGTCCATTTGTCCAACAGGCCGATTGGTCAATTGGACCAACAGGGCAGTTGGTCCAACCGGTCCATTGGACCAGCAGTCCAGTTGGTCCAACCGGTCTATTGGTCCAACGGGACAGTTGGTCCAACCGGTCCATTGGTCGAACAGGCTAGTTCGTCCAACCCGTCCATTGGTCCAACAGGCCAGTTGGTCCAACCGGTCCATTGGTCCAACAAGTCAATTGGTCCAACCGGTCCATAGGACTAACAGTCCAGTTGGTCCAACCGGTCCATAACACCAACAGGCTAGTTGGTCCAACCGGTCCATTGGTCCAATAGGCCAGTTGGTCTAACCGGACCATTGGTGCAATAGTCCAGTTGGTCCAACCGGTCCATTAGACCAACACGCCAGTTGGTCCAACTGGTCCATTCGTCCAACACGCCAGTTGGTCCAACCGGTCCATTCGTCCAACAGGCCAGTTGGTCCAACGGGTCCATTAGACCAACAGGCCAGTTGGTCTAGCCGGTCCACTCGAGAAACAGGCCAGTTGGTCCAACCGGTCCGTTGGACCATCAGGCCAGTTGGTCCAACCGGTCCACTCGAGAAACAGGCCAGTTGGTCCAACCGGTCCGTTGGACCATCAGGCCAGTTGGTCCAACCGGTCCATTGGACCAACAGGCTAGTTGGTCCAACCGGTCCATTGGACCAATAGGCCAGTTGGTCCAACCGGTCCACTGGACCAACAGGCTAGTTGGTCCAACCGGCCACTGGACCAATAGGCAAGTTGGTCCAGATGGGTCCACTGGTCCAAGAGGCCAGTTGGTCCAACCGGTCCACTGGACCAACAGGCCAATTGGTCCAATTGGTCCACTTGTTCAACTGGCCAGTTGGTCCAACCGGTCCACTGGACCAACAGGACAGTTGGTCCAACCAGTTCACTGCAGCAAAAGGCCAGTTGGTCCAACCGGTCAATTGGACCAATAGGCCAGTTGGTCCGACCGGTCCATTGGGCCAACAGGCCAGTTGGTCCAACAGATCCACTGGTTCAACAAGCCTGTTGTTCCAGCCGGTCCACTGGCCCAACAGCGTTGGTCCAACCAGTCCATTGGACCAACAGGTCAGTTGGTCCAACCGGTTCACTGCAGAAACAGGCCAGTTGGTCCAACCAGCCCATTGGACCAATAGGCTAGTTGGTCCAACTGGTCCATTCGGCCAACAGGCCAATTGGTACAACCAGTCCACTGGTCCAACAGGCCAGTTGGTCCAACGGAACAGTTGGTCCAACCGGTCCATTGGACAAATAGGCTAGTGGGTCCAACCGGTCCAATGGGCCAACAGGCTAGTCGGTCCAACCGGTCCACTGGAACAACAGGCCAGTTGGTCCAACCGGTCCACTGGTTCAACTGGCCAGTTGGTCCAGCCGGTCCACTGGACCAACGGGCTAGTTGGTTGAACCGGTTCATTGCAGCAACAGGCCAGTTTGTCAAGCTGGTCCATTGAACCAACAGGCCAATTGGTCCAACCGGTCCATTGGACCAACAGGCCAGTTGGTCCAACCGGTCCATAGGTCCAACAGGCCAGTTGGTCCAACCGGTCCATTGGACCAACAGGCCAACAGGTCCAACCGGTCCAGTGGACCAATATGCTAGTTGATCCAACCGGTTCACTGCAGCAACAGGCCAATTGGTCCAACCGGTCCATTGGACCAACAGGCTAGTTGGTCCAACCGGTCCACTAGACCAACAGGCCAGCTAGTCCAACAAGTCCATTGGACCAATAGGCCAGTTGGTCCAACTGGTCAATTGGGCCACCAGGCCAATCGGTCTCACTGGTCCACTGGTCAAAGCGGCTAGTTGGTCCAACTGGTCCATTGGTTCAACAGTCCAGTTGGTTCAACCGGTCCATTCGTCCAGCAGGCTAGTTGACCCAACCGGTCCATTGGAACAACAGGCTAGTTGGTCCAACCGGTCCACTGGACCAACAGGCCAGTTGGTCCAATTGGTCCACTTGTTCAACTGGCCAGTTGGTCCAACCGGTCCATTCAACCAACAGGCCAGTTGGTCTAACCGGTTGATAAGACCAATCGGCCAGTTGGTCCAACCGGTCCATAAGACCAATAGGCCAGTTGGTCCAACCGGAACATTGGTCCAGTGGACCGGTTGGACCAACTGGCCTGTTGGACGAGTGAACCGGTTGGACCAACTGGCCTGTTGGTCCAATGGACCGGCTGGACCAACTGGCCTGTTGGTCCAATGGCCCGGTTGGACCAACTGGCCTGTTGAACCAGTGGACCGGTGGAACAGTTGGCCTGTTGGATAGTGGACCGGTTGGACCAACGGGCCTGTTGGTCGTGTGCAACGGTTGGACCAACTGGCCTGATGGTCCGATGGACCGGTTGGACCAACTGGCCTGTTGGTCCAATGGACCAGTTGGACCAACTGCCATGTAGCTGAAGTGAACCTGTTGGACCAACTGGCCTGTTGGTCCAATGGACCGGTTGGACCAACTGGCTTGTTGAACCAGTGGACCGGTTGGACCAACAGGCCCATCGGCCCAATGGACCGGTCGGACCAACTGGCCTGTAGGTCGAATGGACTGGTTGGACCAATTGGCCTGTTGGACCAGTGGACCGGTTGGACCAACTGGCTCGTTGGTCTCATGGACCGGTTGGACCAACTGGCCTGTTGCTGCAGTGATCCGTTAGGACCAACAAGCCCGTTGGTCCAATTGACCAGTTGGACCTACACCGGTTGGACCAACAGGCCTGGTTGTCCAATGAACCAGTTGGACCAACTGGCCTGTTGCTCCAATGGACCGGTTGGACCAACTAGCCTGTTGCTCCAATGACCCGGTTGGACCACCTGGCTTGTTGGTCTAATGGACCGGTTGGACAAACTTATCTGTTGAACCAATAGACCGGTTGGACCAACTAACCTGTTGGTCCAGTGGACCAGTTGGACCAACTAACCTGTTGGTCTAATGGACTGGTTGGACCAACTGGCATGTAGGTCCAATGGACCGGTTGGACCAACTGGCCTGATGAACCAATGGACCGGTTGGACCAACTGGCCTGTTGGACCAATGGACCGGTTGGACCAACTGACCTGTTGCTGTAGTGAACCTGTTGGACCAACTGGCCCGGTGGGCCAATGGACCGATTGGACCAACTGGCCTGTTGGTCCAGTGGACTAGTTTGACCAACTAGCCTGTTGGTCCACTGGACCTCTTGGCCTGTTGGTCCAATGGACCTTATGGACCAACTGGCCTGTTGGGCCAATGGACCGGTTAACCAACTGGCGTGTTGGGCCAATGGACTGGTTGACCAACTGGCCTGTTGCTGAAGTGAACTGGTTGGACCAACTGGCCAATTGGTCGAGTGGACCGGTTGGACCAACTCGCTTGTTAAAACAATGGACCGGTTGGACCAACTGGCCCGTTGGTCCAATTGACCGGTTGGACCAACTGGCTTGTTGAATTAGTAGACCGGTTGGACCAACAGGCCTGTTGGTCCAATGGACCCGTTGGACCAACAAGCCTATTGATCCAATGGACCGGGTGGACCAACTAGCCTGTTGCTCCAATAAACCGGTTGGACCATCTGGCCTGTTGGTCCAATGGACCGGTTGGACCAACAGGCCTGATGCACTAGTGGACCGGTTGGACCAACAGGCCTGTTGGTCCAATGGACCGGTTGGACCAACTAGCCTGTTGGTCCAGTGGAACAGCTGGACCAACTGGCCTGTTGGTCCAATGGACTGGTTGGACCAACTGGCATGTAGGTCCAATGGATCGGTTGCACCAACTAGTCTGTTGAACCAATGGACCGGTTGGACCAACTGGCCTGTTGGACCGATGGATAGGTTGGACCAACTGGCTTGTTGGACCAATGGTTCGGTTGGACCAACTAGCTTGTTGGTCTAATGGACCGGATGGACCAACTGGCCTTCTGGTCTAATGGACTGGACGGACCAACTGCCTCGTTGGTCGAATGGACCGGTTGGACCAACTGGTCTGTTGGACCAATGGACCGGATGGACCAACTGCCCTGTTGGTCCTCTTGACCGGTTGGACCACCTGGCCTGTTGGTGCAATGGACCGGTTGGACCAACTGACCGGTTGGTCCAATGGACCGGTTGGACCAATTGGCATGTTGGACTAGTGGACCGGTTGGACCAACTGGCCCGTTTGACCAATGGACCGGTTGGACCAATTGGCCTGTTAGACCAGTGGACCGGTAGGAGCAACTGGCCCGTTGGTCCAATGGACCGGTTGGACCAATTGGCCTGTTGGACCAATGGACCGGTTGGACGAACTGGCCTGTTGGACCAATGGATCGTTTGGACCATCTGGCTTGTTGGTCTAATGGACTGGTTGGACCAATTGGCCTATTGGACCAGTGGACCGGTTGGACCAATAGGCCTGTTGGTCCAATGGACCGGTTGGACCAACTGGCCTGATTCACTAGAGGACCGGTTGGACCAATAGGCTTGTTGGTCCAATGGACCGGTTGGACCAACCAGCCTGTTGGTCCAGTGGAACAGCTGGACCAACTGGCCTGTTGGTCCAATGGACCGGTTGGACCAACTGGCATAGAGGTCCAATGGATCGGTTGCACCAACTGGCCTGTTGGACCAATGGACCGGTTGGACCAACTGGCCTGTTGGACCAATGGATAGGTTGGACCAACTGGCTTGTTGGACCAATGGTTCGGTTGGACCAACTCGCCTGTTGGTCTAATGGACCGGATGGACCAACTGGCCTACTGGTCCAATGGACCGGTTGAACCAACTGCCCCGTTGGTCGAATGGACCGGTTGGACCAACTGTCCTGTTGGACCAATGGACCGGTTGGACCAACTGCCCCGTTGGTCCAATGGACCGGTTGGACGAACTGGCCTGTTGGTGCAATGGACCGGTTGGACCAACTGACCGGCTGGTCCAATGGACCGGTTGGACCAATTGGCATGTTGGACCAGTGGACCGGTTAGACCAACTGGCCCGTTGGTCCAATGGGCCGGTCGGACCATTTGGCCTGTTGGTCCAATGGACCGGTTGGACCAATTGGCCTGTTGGACCAGTGGACCGGTTGGACCAACTGGCCCGTTGGTCCAATGGGCCGGTCGGACCATTTGGCCTGTTGGTATAATGGACCGGTTGGACCAATTGGCCTGTTAGACTAGTGGACCAGTTGGAGCAGCTGGCCCGTTGGTCCAATGGACCGGTTGGACCAATTGGCCTGTTGGACCAATGGACCGGTTGGACCATCTGGGCTGTTGGTCCAATGGACCGGTTGGACCAACGGGCCTGTTGCTGCAGTGAACCGGTTGGAGCAACTGGCCTGTTGGTCCAATGGACCGGTTTAACCAACTTGCCCCTTGGACCAATCGACCAGATGGATCAACTAGCCTGTTGGTCTAATGGACCGGTTGGACCAATTGGCTAGTTGCTGCAAGTGAACCGGTTGGACCAACTGTCCTATTGATCCAGTGGACCGGTTGGACCAACTTTCCTGTTGAACCAATGGACCGGTTGGACCAACTGTCCTGTTGGACCAGTGGACCAGTTGGACCAATTGGCCTGTTGGTTCAATGGACCGGTTGGACCAACAGCCCATCGCTGCAGTGAACCTGTTGGTCGAACTGGCCCGTTGGTCCAATGGACCGGTTGGACCAACTGGCTTGTTGGTCCAGTAGACCGGTTGGACCAACTAGCCTATAGGTCCAAGGGACTGGTTGGACCAACTGGCCTGTTGGCCCAATGGACTGGTTTACCAACTGGCCTGTTGGTCCAATGGACTGGTTGGACCAACTAGCCTGTTGGTCCAATGGACCAGTTGGACAAACTTTCCTGTTGAACCAATGGACCGGTTGGACAAAATGTCCTGTTGGACCAGTAGACCAGTTGGACCAATAGGCCTGTTGGTTCAATGGACCGGTTGGACCAACAGCCCGTTGCTGCAGTGAACCTGTTGGACAAACTGGCCCGTTAGTCCAATGGACCGGTTGGATCAACTGGCATGTCGGTCCAATGGCCCGGTTGGACCAACTGGCCTGTTGAACCAGTGGACCGGTGGACCAGTTGGCCTGTTGGATAGTGGACCGGTTGGACCAACGGGCCTGTTGGTCGTGTGCACCGGTTGGACCAACTGGCCTGATGGTCCGATGGACCGGTTGGACCAACTGGCCTGTTGGTCCAATGGACCAGTTGGACCAACTGCCATGTTGCTGTAGTGAACCTGTTGGACCAACTGGCCCGTTGGTCCAATGGACCGGTTGGACCAACTGGCTTGTTGAACCAGTGGACCGGTTGGACCAATAGGCCCATTGGCCCAATGGACCGGTCGGACCAACTGGCCTGTAGGTCGAATGGACTGGTTGGACCAATTGGCCTGTTGGACCAGTGGACCGGTTGGACCAACTGGCTCGTTGGTCTCATGGACCGGTTGGACCAACTGGCCTGTTGCTGCAGTGATCCGTTAGGACCAACAAGCCCGTTGGTCCAATTGACCAGTTGGACCAACTGGCCTATTCAACCTGTACACCGGTTGGACCAACAGGCCTGTTGGTCCAATGAACCAATTGGACCAACTGGCCTGTTGCTCCAATGGACCGGTTGGACCAACTAGCCTGTTGCTCCAATGACCCGGTTGGACCACCTGGCCTGTTGGTCTAATGGACCGGTTGGACAAACTTATCTGTTGAACCAATAGACCGGTTGGACCAACTAACCTGTTGGTCCAGTGGACCAGTTGGACCAACTAACCTGTTGGTCTAATGGACTGGTTGGACCAACTGGCATGTAGGTTCAATGGACCGGTTGGACCAACTGGCCTGTTGAACCAATGGACCGGTTGGACCAACTGGCCTGTTGGACCAATGGACCGGTTGGACCAACTGGCCTGTTGTTGTAGTGAACCTGTTGGACCAACTGGCCCGGTGGGCCAATGGACCGATTGGACCAACTGGCCTGTTGGTCCAGTGGACTAGTTTGACCAACTAGCCTGTTGGTCCACTGGACCTCTTGGCCAGTTGGTCCAATGGACCTTACGGACCAACTGGCCTGTTGGGCCAATGGACCGGTTAACCAACTGGCGTGTTGGGCCAATGGACTGGTTGACCAACTGGCCTGTTGCTGAAGTGAACTGGTTGGACCAACTGGCCAATTGGTCGAGTGGACCGGTTGGACCAACTCGCTTGTTAAAACAATGGACCGGTTGGACCAACTGGCCCGTTGGTCCAATTGACCGGTTGGACCAACTGGCTTGTTGAATTAGTAGACCGGTTGGACCAACAGGCCTGTTGGTCCAATGGACCCGTTGGACCAACAAGCCTATTGATCCAATGGACCGGGTGGACCAACTAGCCTGTTGCTCCAATAAACCGGTTGGACCAACAGGCCTGATGCACTAGTGGACCGGTTGGACCAACAGGCCTGTTGGTCCAATGGACCGGTTGGACCAACTAGCCTGTTGGTCCAGTGGAACAGCTGGACCAACTGGCCTGTTGGTCCAATGGACTGGTTGGACCAACTGGCATGTAGGTCCAATGGATCGGTTGCACCAACTAGTCTGTTGAACCAATGGACCGGTTGGACCAACTGTCCTGTTGGACCAGTGGACCAGTTGGACCAATTGGCCTGTTGGTTCAATGGACCGGTTGGACCAACAGCCCATTGCTGCAGTGAACCTGTTGGTCGAACTGGCCCGTTGGTCCAATGGACCGGTTGGACCAACTGGCTTGTTGGTCCAGTAGACCGGTTGGACCAACTAGCCTGTAGGTCCAAGGGACTGCTTGGACCAACTGGCCTGTTGGCCGAATGGACCGGTTTACCAACTGGCCTGTTGGTCCAATGGACCAGTTGGACAAACTTTCCTGTTGAACCAATGGACCGGTTGGACCAAATGTCCTGTTGGACCAGTAGACCAGTTGGACCAATAGGCCTGTTGGTTCAATGGACCGGTTGGACCAACAGCCCGTTGTTGCAGTGAACCTGATGGACAAACTGGCCCGTTAGTCCAATGGACCGGTTGGACCAACTGGCATGTCGTTCCAGTGGACCGGTTTGACCAACTGGCTTGTTGGTCCAGTGGACCGGTTGGACCAACTAGCCTGTTATTCCAATGAACTAGTTGGACTGGTGGATATGTGGACCTGTGGACTGGTTGGAACAACTGGCTTGTTGAACCAGTGGACCGGTTGGACCATTGGCTTGTTGGACCAATGGACCGGTTGGACCAACTAGCCTGTTGGTCCACTGGACCCAGTGGACCAATTGGTCCAACCGGTCCATTGGACCAACAGGCTAGTTGGTCCAACCGGTCCACTAGACCAACAGGCCAGCTAGTCCAACAAGTCCATTGGACCAATAGGCCAGTTGGTCCAACTGGTCAATTGGGCCACCAGGCCAATCGGTCTCACTGGTCCACTGGTCAAAGCGGCTAGTTGGTCCAACTGGTCCATTGGTTCAACAGTCCAGTTGGTTCAACCGGTCCATTGGGCCAACAGGCTAGTTGACCCAACCGGTCCATTGGAACAACAGGCTAGTTGGTCCAACCGGTCCACTGGACCAACAGGCCAGTTGGTCCAATTGGTCCACTTGTTCAACTGGCCAGTTGGTCCAACCGGTCCATTCAACCAACAGGCCAGTTGGTCTAACCGGTCGATAAGACCAATAGGCCAGTTGGTCCAACCGGTCCATAAGACCAATAGGCCAGTTGGTCCAACCGGAACATTGGTCCAGTGGACCGGTTGGACCAACTGGCCTGTTGGACGAGTGAACCGGTTGGACCAACTGGCCTGTTGGTCCAATGGACCGGCTGGACCAACTGGCCTGTTGGTCCAATGGCCCGGTTGGACCAACTGGCCTGTTGAACCAGTGGACCGGTGGAACAGTTGGCCTGTTGGATAGTGGACCGGTTGGACCAACGGGCCTGTTGGTCGTGTGCACCGGTTGGACCAACTGGCCTGATGGTCCGATGGACCGGTTGGACCAACTGGCCTGTTGGTCCAATGGACCAGTTGGACCAACTGCCATGTAGCTGAAGTGAACCTGTTGGACCAACTGGCCTGTTGGTCCAATGGACCGGTTGGACCAACTGGCTTGTTGAACCAGTGGACCGGTTGGACCAACAGGCCCATCGGCCCAATGGACCGGTGGGACCAACTGGCCTGTAGGTCGAATGGACTGGTTGGACCAATTGGCCTGTTGGACCAGTGGACCGGTTGGACCAACTGGCTCGTTGGTCTCATGGACCGGTTGGACCAACTGGCCTGTTGCTGCAGTGATCCGTTAGGACCAACAAGCCCGTTGGTCCAATTGACCAGTTGGACCTACACCGGTTGGACCAATAGGCCTGGTTGTCCAATGAACCAGTTGGACCAACTGGCCTGTTGCTCCAATGGACCGGTTGGACCAACTAGCCTGTTGCTCCAATGACCCGGTTGGACCACCTGGCTTGTTGGTCTAATGGACCGGTTGGACAAACTTATCTGTTGAACCAATAGACCGGTTGGACCAACTAACCTGTTGGTCCAGTGGACCAGTTGGACCAACTAACCTGTTGGTCTAATGGACTGGTTGGACCAACTGGCATGTAGGTCCAATGGACCGGTTGGACCAACTGGCCTGATGAACCAATGGACCGGTTGGACCAACTGGCCTATTGGACCAATGGACCGGTTGGACCAACTGTCCTGTTGCTGTAGTGAACCTGTTGGACCAACTGGCCCGGTGGGCCAATGGACCGATTGGACCAACTGGCCTGTTGGTCCAGTGGACTAGTTTGACCAACTAGCCTGTTGGTCCACTGGACCTCTTGGCCTGTTGGTCCAATGGACCTTACGGACCAACTGGCCTGTTGGGCCAATGGACCGGTTAACCAACTGGCGTGTTGGGCCAATGGACTGGTTGACCAACTGGCCTGTTGCTGAAGTGAACTGGTTGGACCAACTGGCCAATTGGTCGAGTGGACCGGTTGGACCAACTCGCTTGTTAAAACAATGGACCGGTTGGACCAACTGGCCCGTTGGTCCAATTGACCGGTTGGACCAACTGGCTTGTTGAATTAGTAGACCGGTTGGACCAACAGGCCTGTTGGTCCAATGGACCCGTTGGACCAACAAGCCTATTGATCCAATGGACCGGGTGGACCAACTAGCCTGTTGCTCCAATAAACCGGTTGGACCATCTGGCCTGTTGGTCCAATGGACCGGTTGGACCAACAGGCCTGATGCACTAGTGGACCGGTTGGACCAACAGGCCTGTTGGTCCAATGGACCGGTTGGACCAACTAGCCTGTTGGTCCAGTGGAACAGCTGGACCAACTGGCCTGTTGGTCCAATGGACTGGTTGGACCAACTGGCATGTAGGTCCAATGGATCGGTTGCACCAACTAGTCTGTTGAACCAATGGACCGGTTGGACCAACTGGCCTGTTGGACCGATGGATAGGTTGGACCAACTGGCTTGTTGGACCAATGGTTCGGTTGGACCAACTAGCTTGTTGGTCTAATGGACCGGATGGACCAACTGGCCTTCTGGTCTAATGGACTGGACGGACCAACTGCCTCGTTGGTCGAATGGACCGGTTGGACCAACTGGTCTGTTGGACCAATGGACCGGATAGACCAACTGCCCTGTTGGTCCTCTTGACCGGTTGGACCACCTGGCCTGTTGGTGCAATGGACCGGTTGGACCAACTGACCGGTTGGTCCAATGGACCGGTTGGACCAATTGGCATGTTGGACTAGTGGACCGGTTGGACCAACTGGCCCGTTGGACCAATGGACCGGTTGGACCAATTGGCCTGTTAGACCAGTGGACCGGTAGGAGCAACTGGCCCGTTGGTCCAATGGACCGGTTGGACCAATTGGCCTGTTGGACCAATGGACCGGTTGGACGAACTGGCCTGTTGGACCAATGGATCGTTTGGACCATCTGGCTTGTTGGTCTAATGGACTGGTTGGACCAATTGGCCTGTTGGACCAGTGGACCGGTTGGACCAACTGGCCCGTTGGTCCAATTGACCAGTTGGACCAACTGGCTTGTTGAATCAGTAGACCGGTTGGACCAATAGGCCTGCTGGTCCAATGGACCGGTTGGACCAACTGGCCTGATTCACTAGAGGACCGGTTGGACCAATAGGCTTGTTGGTCCAATGGACCGGTTGGACCAACCAGCCTGTTGGTCCAGTGGAACAGCTGGACCAACTGGCCTGTTGGTCCAATGGACCGGTTGGACCAACTGGCATAGAGGTCCAATGGATCGGTTGCACCAACTGGCCTGTTGGACCAATGGACCGGTTGGACCAACTGGCCTGTTGGACCAATGGATAGGTTGGACCAACTGGCTTGTTGGACCAATGGTTCGGTTGGACCAACTGGCCTGTTGGTCCAATGGGCCGGTCGGACCATTTGGCCTGTTGGTATAATGGACCGGTTGGACCAATTGGCCTGTTAGACTAGTGGACCAGTTGGAGCAACTGGCCCGTTGGTCCAATGGACCGGTTGGACCAATTGGCCTGTTGGACCAATGGACCGGTTGGACCATCTGGGCTGTTGGTCCAATGGACCGGTTGGACCAACGGGCCTGTTGGTCCAGTGAACCGGTTGGACCAACTGGCCTGTTGGTCCAATGGGCCGGTCGGACCATTTGGCCTGTTGGTATAATGGACCGGTTGGACCAATTGGCCTGTTAGACTAGTGGACCAGTTGGAGCAACTGGCCCGTTGGTCCAATGGACCGGTTGGACCAATTGGCCTGTTGGTCCAATGGACCGGTTGGACCAACTGGCCTGTTGGTCCAATGGGCCGGTCGGACCATTTGGCCTGTTGGTATAATGGACCGGTTGGACCAATTGGCCTGTTAGACTAGTGGACCAGTTGGAGCAACTGGCCCGTTGGTCCAATGGACCGGTTGGACCAATTGGCCTGTTGGACCAATGGACCGGTTGGACCATCTGGGCTGTTGGTCCAATGGACCGGTTGGACCAACGGGCCTGTTGCTGCAGTGAACCGGTTGGAGCAACTGGCCTGTTGGTCCAATGGACCGGTTTAACCAACTTGCCCCTTGGACCAATCGACCAGATGGATCAACTAGCCTGTTGGTCTAATGGACCGGTTGGACCAATTGGCTAGTTGCTGCAAGTGAACCGGTTGGACCAACTGTCCTATTGATCCAGTGGACCGGTTGGACCAACTTTCCTGTTGAACCAATGGACCGGTTGGACCAACTGTCCTGTTGGACCAGTGGACCAGTTGGACCAATTGGCCTGTTGGTTCAATGGACCGGTTGGACCAACAGCCCATCGCTGCAGTGAACCTGTTGGTCGAACTGGCCCGTTGGTCCAATGGACCGGTTGGACCAACTGGCTTGTTGGTCCAGTAGACCGGTTGGACCAACTAGCCTATAGGTCCAAGGGACTGGTTGGACCAACTGGCCTGTTGGCCCAATGGACTGGTTTACCAACTGGCCTGTTGGTCCAATGGACTGGTTGGACCAACTAGCCTGTTGGTCCAATGGACCAGTTGGACAAACTTTCCTGTTGAACCAATGGACCGGTTGGACAAAATGTCCTGTTGGACCAGTAGACCAGTTGGACCAATAGGCCTGATGGTTCAATGGACCGGTTGGACCAACAGCCCGTTGCTGCAGTGAACCTGTTGGACAAACTGGCCCGTTAGTCCAATGGACCGGTTGGACCAACTGGCATGTCGGTCCAATGGCCCGGTTGGACCAACTGGCCTGTTGAACCAGTGGACCGGTGGACCAGTTGGCCTGTTGGATAGTGGACCGGTTGGACCAACGGGCCTGTTGGTCGTGTGCACCGGTTGGACCAACTGGCCTGATGGTCCGATGGACCGGTTGGACCAACTGGCCTGTTGGTCCAATGGACCAGTTGGACCAACTGCCATGTTGCTGTAGTGAACCTGTTGGACCAACTGGCCCGTTGGTCCAATGGACCGGTTGGACCAACTGGCTTGTTGAACCAGTGGACCGGTTGGACCAATAGGCCCATTGGCCCAATGGACCGGTCGGACCAACTGGCCTGTAGGTCGAATGGACTGGTTGGACCAATTTGCCTGTTGGACCAGTGGACCGGTTGGACCAACTGGCTCGTTGGTCTCATGAACCGGTTGGACCAACTGGCCTGTTGCTGCAGTGATCCGTTAGGACCAACAAGCTTGTTGGTCCAATTGACCAGTTGGACCAACTGGCCTATTCAACCTGTACACCGGTTGGACCAACAGGCCTGTTGGTCCAATGAACCAGTTGGACCAACTGGCCTGTTGCTCCAATGGACCGGTTGGACCAACTAGCCTGTTGCTCCAATGACCCGGTTGGACCACCTGGCCTGTTGGTCTAATGGACCGGTTGGACAAACTTATTTGTTGAACCAATAGACCGGTTGGACCAACTAACCTGTTGGTCCAGTGGACCAGTTGGACCAATGGTCCAGTGGACCAGTTGGACCAACTAACCTGTTGGTCTAATGGACTGGTTGGACCAACTGGCATGTAGGTTCAATGGACCGGTTTGACCAACTAGCCTGTTGGTCCACTGGACCTCTTGGCCTGTTGGTCCAATGGACCTTATGGACCAACTGGCCTGTTGGGCCAATGGACCGGTTGACCAACTGGCGTGTTGGGCCAATGGACTGGTTGACCAACTGGCCTGTTGCTGAAGTGAACTGGTTGGACCAACTGGCCAATTGGTCGAGTGGACCGGTTGGACCAACTCGCTTGTTAAAACAATGGACCGGTTCGACCAACTGGCCCGTTGGTCCAATGGACCCGTTGGACCAACAAGCCTATTGATCCAATGGACCGGGTGGACCAACTAGCCTGTTGCTCCAATAAACCGGTTGGACCATCTGGCCTGTTGGTCCAATGGACCGGTTGGACCAACAGGCCTGATGCACTAGTGGACCGGTTGGACCAACAGGCCTGTTGGTCCAATGGACCGGTTGGACCAACTAGCCTGTTGGTCCAGTGGAACAGCTGGACCAACTGGCCTGTTGGTCCAATGGACTGGTTGGACCAACTGGCATGTAGGTCCAATGGATCGGTTGCACCAACTAGTCTGTTGAACCAATGGACCGGTTGGACCAACTGTCCTGTTGGACCAGTGGACCAGTTGGACCAATTGGCCTGTTGGTTCAATGGACCGGTTGGACCAACAGCCCATTGCTGCAGTGAACCTGTTGGTCGAACTGGCCCGTTGGTCCAATGGACCGGTTGGACCAACTGGCTTGTTGGTCCAGTAGACCGGTTGGACCAACTAGCCTATAGGTCCAAGGGACTGGTTGGACCAACTGGCCTGTTGGCCCAATGGACCGGTTTACCAACTGGCCTGTTGGTCCAATGGACCAGTTGGACAAACTTTCCTGTTGAACCAATGGACCGGTTGGACCAAATGTCCTGTTGGACCAGTAGACCAGTTGGACCAATAGGCCTGTTGGTTCAATGGACCGGTTGGACCAACAGCCCGTTGTTGCAGTGAACCTGTTGGACAAACTGGCCCGTTAGTCCAATAGACCGGTTGGACCAACTAGCATGTCGTTCCAGTGGACCGGTTTGACCAACTGGCTTGTTGGTCCAGTGGACCAGTTGGACCAACTAGCCTGTTATTCCAATGAACTAGTTGGACTGGTGGATATGTGGACCTGTGGACTGGTTGGAACAACTGGCTTGTTGAACCAGTGGACCGGTTGGACCATTGGCTTGTTGGACCAATGGACCGGTTGGACCAACTAGCCTGTTGGTCCAATGGACCGGTTGGGCCAAGTGGCTCGTTGAACCAATGGACCGGTTGGACCAACGAGCCTGTTGGACCAATGGTACAACCGTTCCGTTGGTCCAACAGACTAGTTGGTCCAACAGGCCAGTTGGTCCAACTTGTCCACTAGTTCAACAGGCCAGTTGGTCCAACCGGTCCACTAGTTCAACCGGCCATCTGGTCCAACCGGTCCACTAGTTCAACCGGCCAGCTGGTACAACCGGTCCATTGGACCAAAAGGCAAGTTGGAACAACTGGTCTACTGGACCGACACGCCAGTTGGTCCAACTGGTCCATTGGTCCAACAGGCCATTTGGTCCAACCGGTCCATTGGACCAACTGACCAGTTTGTCCAACCCGTCCATTGGACCAATAGGCCAGTTGGTCCAACTGGTCCACTGGTTCAACAGGCCAGCTCGTCAAACCGGTCCACTAGTTCAACCGGCCAGCTGATCCAACCGGTCCATTGATTCAAAAGGCCAGTTGGTCCAACCAGTTCATTTGGCCAACAGGCCAGTTGGTCAACTGGTTCATTTGGATAACAGGTCAGTTGGTCCAACCGGTCCATTGGACCAACAGGCTAGTTGGTCCAACCGGTCCATTTTACCAACAGGCCTGTTGGTCCAACCAGTCCATTGGACCAACAGGCTAGTTGGTCCAACCGGTCCATTGGTCCAACAGGCCAATTAAAACAACCGGTCCACTGGTCCAGTACAACCGGTCCAGTACAACCAATCCATTGGACTAATACGCCAGTTGGTCCCACCCGTCCATTGGATCAAAAGGCCAGTTGGTCCAACCGGTCCATTGGACCAATAGGCCAGTTGGTCCACCCGGTCCATTGGTCCAACAGACCAGTTGGTCCAACCGGTCCATTGGACCAAAAGGCCAGTTGGTCAACTGGTCCACTGGACCGACACCCCAGTTGGTCCAAGCGGTCCATTGGTCGAGCCGGTCCATTGGAACCGGTCCATTGGACCAATAGCCCAGTTGGTCCACCCAGTCCATTGGTCTAACAGGCCAGTTGGTCCAACCGGTCCATTGGACCAACAGGCCAGTTGGTCCAACCGGTCCATTAGTGCAACAGGTCATTTGAGCCAATCGGTGTATTGGGCTAACAGGCCAGTTGGTCCATCCGGTCCACTGGTCCAACAGGCCAGTTGGTCCAACCGGTCCATTGGACCAACAGGCTAGTTGGTCCAACCGTTCCATTTGTCCAACAGGCCAGTTCGTCCCACCAGTCCACTAGTTCAAACGACCAGCTGGTCCAACCGGCCCATTGGTTCAAAAGGCCAGTTGGTCCAACTGGTCCATTGGGACAATAGGCCAGTTGGTCCAACCGGTCCATTGGACCAACAGGCTAGTTTGTCCAACGGGTCTATTGGTGCAACAGTCCAGTTGGTCCAACTTGCCTGTTGGTCCAACCGGTCCATTGGTTCAATAGGCTAGTTGGAATCGGTCCATTTTATCAACAGGCCTGTTGGTCCAACCAGTCCATTGGACCAAGAGGCTAGTTGGTCCAACCGGTCCATTGGTCCAACAAGCCAATTGGTCTAACCGGTCCACTGGTTCAACAAGCCAGTTGGTCCAACCAGTCCATAGGTCCACCGGTCCACCAGTCCAATTAGTCCATTGGACTAACAGGCCAGTTGGTCCAACCGGTCCATTGGACCAATAGGCCAGTTGGTCCAATGGGTCCATTGGACCTACATGCTAGTTGGTCCCACCGGTCCACTCGACCAACACATTCGTTTGTCCAACCGGTCCATCGGACCAACTGGTCCATTAGACCAATAGGCTAGTTGGTCAACCCGGTCCATTGGTCCAACAGGCCAGATGGTCCAACCGGTCCATTGGACCAATATGCTAGTTGGTCCAACTGGTCTAATGGACCGACACGCTAGTTAGTCCAACTGGTCCATTGATCCAACAGGCCGTTGGTCCTACCGGTCCATTGGACCAACTGGCCAATTGGTCCAACCAGTCTATTGGACTAATAGGCCAGTTGGTCCACCCGGTCCATTGGTCCAACATGTCGAAGTATATGCCTGTTATATATGTGTAGGCTGTAGTGGGGTAGCCAATATGGGGTACAGCACATTTTAGGGTTTCATACTTGTACCCACCTCTTTCATAGTTGATTCATTCCTGCTGCTAGATTCTGACATGGTTTCAGAGCACTAGGTCCGTAGGACCGTTTTTTTTTTCGGGCCCACCTACCGTTGCGTTTACCTCGCTACCCCACGTGTTGTCTTGCACCTGCCTGCCTGCCTGCCTGCCCTGTCTTGTGACGTGCTGCGCTGCGCGCGCCGTCCTGCAGCCCTCGCGCTGCCTCCTGCTGCCCTAGGCCAGCGCGCCGCCCCTGCAGGCCCGTACTGCCTGCGCGCCACCCCTGCAGGCTCGCAAGGCCCACGCACCGCCTCGACAGGCCCGTCAGACCCACGAGCCGCCCCTGCAGGCCCGTTAGGCCCACGAGCCGCCCCTGCAGGCCCGTCAGGCCAGAACGCGGCCCCGCCCTGCCTCTGACGCGGCCGCGCCCTGCCTTCGACGCGGCCGCGCCCTGCAGCCGTCGCGGCCGCGCCCAGCCTCTGACGCGGCCGCGCCCTGCCTTCGACGCGGCCGCGCCCTGCCTTCGACGCGGCCGCGCCTTGCCTTCGACGCGGCCGCGCCCTGCAGCCAACGCGGCCCCGCCCTGCCTCTGACGCGGCCGCGCCCTGCCTTCGTCGCAGCCGCGCCCTGCCTTCGACGCGGCCGCGCCCTGCCTCTGACGCGGCCGCGCCCTGCAGCCGACGCGGCCGCGCCCTGCCTCTGACGCGGCCGCGCCCAGCCTCTGACGCGGCCGCGCTCTGCCTTCGTCGCGGCCGCGTCCTGCCTTCGACGCGGCCGCGCCCTTCCTCTGACGCGGCCGCGCCCTGCATCACGCGGCCCCGCCCTACCTCTGACGCGGCCGCGCCCAGCCACTGACGCGGCCGCGCCCTGCAGCCAGCGCGGCCCCGCCCTGCCTCTGACGCGGCCGCGCCCTGCCTCTGACGCGGCCGCGCCCTGCAGCCGACGCGGCCCCGCCCTGCCGCCGACGCTGCCCTGCCCGAACGCCGACGCGGCCCCGCCAGCCCTGCACCTGACGCGGCCCTGACTTGCCGCTGACCCGGCCCCACCTTGCAGCTGCCGCGGCCCTACTCTGCAGCTGCCGCCTACCCTGCCACCGCCCGCCGAGCACCGGCCCTTCCCACCACTGGTGAGCACCTGCCTGCCTGCCCGCCCTTTGCTTGCCTGCCTGCCTGCCTGCCGCGCCTGCCCTGCCCGCGCTGCTGCTGCTACTACTGCTACTGCTGCTACTGGCGTTGGCCAGATGCAGCTCCTGCGACGTCCGCGTGAGTCCCTCACGCCCCAGCAGCTTCGTGAGTGGTACGCTAGTTGGGGTTGTAGGGGTGGCCGCGCTGCTACTGCTGCTACTGCTGCTACTGCTGTTACTGCTGCTACTGCTGTTACTGCTGCTACTGCGGCTACTACTGCTACTGCTGCTACTGCTGCTACTGGCGGTGGCCAGATGCAGCTCCAGCGACCTCCGCGCGAGTCTCTCACGCCCCAGCAGCTTCGTGAGTGGTACGCTCAGAGTAGAGGATCTTTGAGTACCGTTCGCTGCCCGTACGTCATTCGCACAGGTGATCGGACTGGTCAGGCTTGCGGGACGCTTAGTCACACACAGTCCCGCTGCTTCGCGCGTCTGATCGACGCTTGGCGTACCGAGTTTGGCGACGAGGCTGAGCTCCCCACCTGGCTGGAGCTGCTTGGACAGGGGGTAGATATCTTTGCTCTTGACTATGATGCTATTCTCACTGCCATGTATGCATTGCCTACTAGTGCTGACCGTGCCTGTTACCTGTGCGTATCGCCTGACCCAGGTATAGAGCCTGCTGCTCTAGGTGCTGGTGAGGCTGCTGCTCTAGGTGCTCGTGCGTCTCCTGCTCTAGGTGCTGGTGAGGCTGCTGCTCCAGGTGCTGGTGAGTCTGCTCTCTCTGGTACTGCGCCTGCTGAGGCCTTGTACACCTTCACACTTGACTCCGGTGCTTCTCGCTCCTTCTTTCGCGACAGCACCACCCTCACGCCGCTCAGTCGGCCGGCTCCAGTCTCCCTGGCAGACCCCTCTGGGGGTCCAGTCCGTGCGACCTCCACCACTGTCCTCCCTTGTCCTGCTGTCCCGTCCGGCACACTGTCGGGTCTTTACCTACCCTCGTTTTCTACGAACTTGGTGGCGGGTTCTGCGCTCCAGGACGCGGGTGTTCACCAGTTCACCCCTGCCTACGAGCGTGTGACACACTGCACGTGTGCTCAGACGGGTCGTCACCTGGCTACCTTCACTCGGCAGCCGGGGTCGGGCCTGTACATACTGACCACTGAGTCCCCTCAGGTAGCTGCGTCTGCGTCTGCGTCAGGTCAGTTGTCGGCCCCCTGCTCGTGTCGCGCCTTGTCGCACCAGACCCTCCTTTGGCACCACCGCCTTGGTCACCCCTCGGTGCAGCGCCTTCGCGGCATGCACCGCCGTGTCCTTGTCTCTGGTCTTCCCAGGGTTCTCCCTCCCCTCCCACCCTCGCCTGCTCCTCCCTGTCTTCCCTGTGTCGAGGGGCGGCAGCGCGCCGCTCCTCACTCCTCCTCGTTCCCTCCCACAGAGGCTCCCCTGCAGACTCTCCACCTGGACGTGTGGGGCCCAGCCCGCGTCCGTGGATAGGGCCACGAGCGGTACTTCCTGCTGGTCGTCGACGACTACACGCGTTACACCACGGTCTTCCCCTTGCGCACCAAGGGTGAGGTCCCTGAAGTTTTGATCCCTTGGATCCGCGCTGCTCGTCTCCAGCTCCGCGAGCGGTTCGGGCCGGAGTTTCCCGTCCTGCGTCTGCACTCTGACAGATGTGGGGAGTTTTCCTCCGACCTCTTGGCAGCCTTCTGTGCGGAGCACGGCATCCGCCAGACGTTCACGCTTCCGGCCTCTCCGCAGCAGAATGGGGTTGCTGAGCGCCGCATTGGCTCAGTCATGGAGGTCGCTCGTACCTCCATGATCCATGAGGCTGCCCCCCATTTTCTGTGGCCGTTTGCGGTCCGGTATGCCGCGCATCAGCTCAACCTCTGGCCCCGTGTCTCCTAGCCGGAGACCTCGCCCACACTGCTGTGGACGGGGAAGGTTGGCGATGCGTCGCATTTCCGGGTCTGGGGTGCTCGTGCCTTTGTCCGCGATACCACCGCGGACAAGCTCTCCGCCCGCGCTGTTCCCTGTGTCTTCCTTGGCTTTGTCCCTGACGCGCCTGGTTGGCAGTTTTACCACCCCACCTCGCGCCGTGTCTTCCCCTCTCAGGACGTCACGTTCGACGAGTCGGTTCCCTTTTACCGTCTCTTCCCCTACCGCACTGCCCCTCTCCCCCCCCCCGCCGCTCTTCCTCGCTCCAGGTGCTCCCCAGGTAAACCCCCTCCCCGCTCCCGGTCCTGCTCCTTCAGGTGTGTCTCAGGTAGACCCTCCTCCCTTGACCGCGCCGGTTGAGGTCACTGGCGACTCAGGTCCTGCTGAGGGTGGTCCTACTCGGGGTGCTGCTTCTGGGGGTGCTGAGTCTGGGGGTGCGGAGCCTGGGGATGCTGAGCCTGGGGGTGCGGAGCCTGGAGGTGCGGAGCCTGGGGGTGCTAAGACTGGAGGTGCTGAGCCTGGGCGTGGGGAGTCTAAGGGTGCTGAGCCTGGGGGTACTGAGTCGGGGGGTGCTGCACCTGGGGGCGCTGAGGCGTCTGGTGAGCAGTCTCCCTGGGGCGGCCGTCTCCGTAGTCGCTCCGCTGGTACCTCGCCGCTGCACTCTCGTCGTCGACTCCCTCTCTCCCCACAGCAGCTGCGTGAGTGGTACGTTGGCCGTCAGGGTCGCGCTGCTGGAGCTAGGGGCCCTGCTGCGGGAGGCGCTGGAGCTGGTGACTCTGCTACTGGAGTTGTTTCTGCTGGAGGTTCTGGAGCTGCTGAGGGTGCTGGAGCTGGAGGTTCTGGAGCTGCTGAGGGTGCTGGCGCTGGAGGTTCTGGAGCTGCTGAGGGTGCTGGCGCTGGAGGTTCTGGAGCTGCTGCGGGTGCTGGCGCTGAGGGTTCTGAGTCTGCTGTTGCGCGGTCTCCTTGGAGTAGCCGCCTTCATCCGTGTGTGCCTCTCACCTCACAGCAGCTGCACGACTGGTACGGTCGCCGTCAGGGTCGCGCTTCTGGAGCTCGGGGCTCTGCCGCTGGAGGTACTTCTGCTGGCGTCACTGGAGCTGGGAGTGGTGCTGGTCCCGGAGGTGCTCGTACTGGAGGTACTGGAGCTGCTGGGGCTGGAGGTGCTGAGCCTGAGGGTGCTACTGCTGGAGACCCTGGGACTGGAGGTGCCGGTTCTGGGGGTGCTGCTGCTGGTGGAGCTGGTCCTGTAGGAGCTGGCGCTGAGGGTTCTGGAGCTGCTGGCGGTGCTGGAGCTGCTGGGGGTGCTGGAGCTGCTGGTGCAGGTGGCACTGCACAGCCGCGCCTGGTCTTTGCTCCACCGTCTCCGTCGTCTAAGCCACCGTCTCACTCTGTGCTTCACCAGGTTCTTAGTCTCCCTTTGTCTACTGGTCTTCCGTTACAGCCTGGCTCACCGCTGCCTGCTCTTTCTCCTTACACTGAGCAGACAGGGGGTCTTACTGAGTGCGCCTGCGTCGCGTCCTGTCTCGCCTGTCCGTTCTGGTCGTTCTGGTCGTCGTGTTCCTCGTTCGCGTCAGCCGGCTGTCACCGGCACCCACCTCGTAGTTTGTCGTCCTTCCTCTCCTCCGCAGCGTGTTCCCCTGCCGTCCCCTCCTGCGTCTTCTCTGCCTACCGTTCCTAAGCCTGAGTCTGACCGTACCCGTGCTGCTCACCCTACTGTCACGCGTCTGCTAGCCACAGTTGTCACTGACCCGTCGTTTGAGTCTGCTGCTACGTTGACGAGGTTCCCCCTCCTGGGGCGAACATCGTCAGTGGCATGTGGATTTTCAGGGTGAAGCGGCCGCCAGGTTCTCCGCCTGTCTTCAAGGCTCGTTACGTTGCTCGAGGTTTCAGTCAGCGAGAGGGAGTAGACTTCTTCCAGACCTTCTCCCCCACCCCGAAGATGACCACTCTTCGGGTGCTGCTGCACGTTGCCGCTCAGCGTGACTTCGAGCTTCACTCTCTTGACTTCAGCACAGCATTCTTACAGGGCAGCCTACACGAGGAGATCTGGCTGCGCCGCCCTCCTGGCTTCACTGGGTCGTTCCCTCCTGGTACCCAGTGGAGCCTCCGGCGGCCGGTCTACGGTCTCCGCCAGGCACCACGTGAGTGGCACGACACACTGAGGACTACACTTGCGGCTCTTGGGTTTGCTCTGTCGACTGCTGACCCGTCGCTGTTTCTGCGCACCGACACGTCGTTGCCGCCGTTCTACATCCTCGTGTACGTCGACGACTTGGTCTTTGCCACTGCTGACACTGAGGCTCTCGCCCTGGTGAAGTCGGAGCTGCAGAAGAGACACACGTGCACAGACCTGGGTGAACTGCGCAGCTACCTTGGCTTGCAGATCACCCGGGACAGAGCACGCCGCACCATCACACTGACTCAGTCACACATGGTGCAGCAGGTCCTTCAGCGCTTCGGCTTCACCTGGTCCTCGCCACAGTACACTCCTCTGGCTACAGGCCACTCGCTCTCAGCTCCACCTTCGGACGAGTCCGTAGAGCCGAGTGGCCCGTACCCAGAGCTAGTGGGCTGCCTCATGTACCTGATGACCTGCACTCAACCTGACCTTGCGTACCCTCTTGGCCTTCTGGCTCGCTACGTGGCTCCTGGTCGGCACCGAAAGGTACACATGGATGCTGCGAAGAGGGTACTGCGCTACTTGTGCGGTACATCGGGCATGGGGCTCGTGCTTGGAGGGCGGAGCGCAGTTGTCCTCACTGGGCACTCAGACGCTTCTTGGGTTGACGACCAGGCTACGCAGCGGTTGTCACAGGGTTACACCTTCAGCCTTGGCTCTGGTTCAGTTTCTTGGCGTTCTACACGCTCGTCTTCTGTTCTCAGCTCCAGTTGTGAGGCTGAGATCTACGCCACAGCCATGGCTGCACAGGAGTTACGCTGGTTCACCTACCTGCTGACCGACTTGGGAGAGCAGCATCGTTCTCCTCCAGTGCTGTACGTCGACAACAAGGCCGCCATTGCCTTGTGTGAGGAGCACAGACTGGAGCACAGAACGAAGCACATCGCCCTGCGTTACTTCCTGGCTCGAGAGTTGCAGCAGCGTGATCAGCTTCGTCTTGCTCACGTGGCCACTCGGGCCAACATTGCTGATATATTCACCAAGGCACTTCCGTCTGGTGATCATCAGCGTTTCTGCACTTTGTTAAGCCTTGTGCCCACTTTTCCTCACTTGTTGTAGACTTTGCTTGTACTGTGATCTATATATATACCTGCATGCGTGCTCTGCTAGGTAGAGATCACTGTGCTGTTGCTGTTGCATATATACCTCTGCATGTGAACTGGCTTTGTGGCCCTTTGCTTGTGCTCAGTGTGTGTGGTGACGTTGTGATCCACCCTGAGCTTGCTTTGCTTCGCTTGACTGGTCTTGTGACCCCTTGCTCTCCCCCACTTTGCCTATGGGGGTGTGTCGAAGTATATGCCTGTTATATATGTGTAGGCTGTATTGGGGTAGCCAATATGGGGTACAGCCCCTTTTAGGGTTTCATACTTGTACCCATCTCTTTTATGGTTGATTCATTCCTGCTGCTAGATTCTGACACAACAGGCCAGTTGGTCCAACCGGTCCATTGGACAAACAGGCCAGTTGGTCCAACCGGTCCAATCGACAAACAGGCCAGTTGGTCCAACCTGTCCACTGGTTCAACCGTTCAGTTGGTCCAACCGGTCCATTGGTTCAAAAGGCCAGTTTGTCCAACCGGTCCATTGGTCTAATAGGCCAGTTGGTCCAACCGGTCCATTAGACCAATAGGCCAGTTGGTCCAACCAGGCCATTGGACCAATAAACCAGTTGGTCGACCCGGTCCATTGGTCCAACAGGCCAGGTGGCCCAACCAGTCCATTCGACCAACTGTTTTGTTGGTCCCACCGGTCCACTAGTCCAACAGGCCAGTTGGTCCAACCGGTCCATTGGTCCAACAAGCCAGTTTGTCGATCCGGTCCACTTCTACAAAAGGCCAGTTGGTCCAACCGGTCCATTAGTCTAACAACCAAGCTGGTCCAACCGGTCCGTCGGTCCAACAGGTCTATCGGTCCACCCATAGGCAAGTTGGTACAACTGGTCTACTGGAACAACACGCCAGTTGGTCCAACCGGTCGATTGGTCCAACAAGCAATTTGGTCCAACCGGTCCATTGGACCAACTGACCAGTTTGTCCAACCCGTCCGTTGGACTATTAGGCCTGTTGGTCCACCTGGTCCATTGGTCCAACAGGCCAGTTGGTCCAACCGGTCCATTGGACCAACAGGCCAGTTGGTCCAACCGGTCCACTGGTTCAACAGGCCAGTTCGTCCAACCGGTCCACTAGTTCAACCGGCCAGCTGATCCAACCGGTCCATGGTTTAAAAGGGCAGTTTGTCCAACCGGTCCATTGGTCTAACAGGCCACTTGGTCCAACCGGTCCATTGGTCCAACAGGCCAGTTGGTCCAACCGGTCCATTGGACCAACAGGCCATTTGGTCCAACCGGTCCATTGGACCAACAGGCCAGTTGGTCCAACCAGTCCACTGGTCCAACAGGCCAGTTGGTCCAACTAGTCCATTGGACCAACAAGCCAGTTGGTCCAACCGTTCCAGTGGTCCAACTGGCCAGTTGGTCCAACCGGTCCACTGGTTCAATAGGCCAGTTCGTCCAACCGGTCCACTAGTTCAACCGGCCAGCTGGTCCAACCGGTTCATTGGGTCAAAAGGCCAGTTGGTCCAACTGGTCCATTTGGATAATAGGCCAGTTGGTGCAACTGGTCCATTGGACCAACAGGCTAGTTGGTCCAATGGGTCCATTGGCCCAACAGTCCAGTTGGTCCAACAGGCCAGTTGGTCAAAGCGGTCCATTGGTTCAACAGGCTAGTTGGTCCAACCGGTTCATTTTACCAACAAGCCTGTTGGTCCAACCAGTCCATTGGACCAACAGGCTAGTTGGTCCAACAGGTCCATTGGTCCAACAGGCTAATTGGTCCAACCGGTCCACTGGTTCAACAGGCCAGTTTGTCCAACCAGTCCATAGGTCCACCGGTCCACCAGTACAACCATTCCATTGGATTAATAGGTCAGTTGGTCCAACCGGCCCATTGGACCAACAGGCCAGTTGGTCCAATCGGTCTATTGGACCAACATGCTAGATGGTCCCACCGGTCCACTCGACCAACACACTAGTTGGTCCAACCGGTCCATTGGACCAACAGGCCAGTTGGTCCAACCGGTCCATTGGACCAATAGTCCAGTTGGTCCACCCGGTCCATTGGTCCAACTGGCCAGTTGGTCCAACCGGTCCATTGGACCAAAAGGTCAGTTGGTCCAACTTGTCCACTGTACCGACACGCCAGTTGGTCGAAGCGGTCCATTGGTCCAACAGGCCATTTGGTCGAGCCGGTCCATTGGACCAATAGGCCAGTTGGTCCAATCGGTCCATTAGACTAACAGGCCAGTTGGTCCACCCGGTCCATTGGTCCAACAGGCCTGTTGGTCCAACCGGTCCATTGGACCAACAGGCCAGTTGGTCCAACCGGTCCACTGGTTCAACAGGCCAGTTGGTACAACCGGTCTATTGGTCTAACAGGCCAGTTGGTCCAACCGGTCCATTGGACCAACAGGCTAGTTGGTCCAACCGGTCCATTGGTCCAACCATTTGGTCCAACCGGTCCATTGGACCAACAGGCCAGTTGGTCCAACAGGTCCACTGGTCCAACAGGCCAGTTGGTCCAACCGGTCCATTGGACCAACAGTCGAGTTGGTCCAACCGTTCCATTTGTCCAACAGGCCAGTTGGTCCAACCGGTCCACTAGTTCAACAGGCCAGTTCGTCCGACCAGTCAATTAGTTCAACCCGGCCAGCTGGTCCAACCGGTCCATTGGTTTAAAAGGCCAGTTGGTCCAACTGGTCCATTGGACCAACAAGCTAGTTGGTCCAACAGGTCTATTGGTCCAACAGTCCAGTTTGTCCAACAGGCCTGTTGGTCCAACTGATCCATTGGTTCAATAGGCTAGTTGGAATCGGTCCATTTTATCAAAAGGCCTGTTGGTCCAACCAGTCCATTGGACCAACAGGCTAGTTGGTCCAACCGGTCCATTGGTCCAACAGGCCAATTGGTCCAACCGGTCCACTGGTTGAACAAGCCAGTTGGTCCAACCAGTCCATAGGTCCACTGGTCCACCAGTCCAATTAGTCGATTGGACTAACAGGCCAGTTGGTCCAACCGGTCCATTGGACCAATAGGCCAGTTGGTCCAATCGTTCCATTGGACCTACATGCTAGTTGGTCCCACGGGTCCACTTGACCAACACACTATTTTGTCCAACCGGTCCATCGGACCAACAGGCTAGTTCGTCCAGCTGGTCCATTGGACCAATAGGCCAGTTGGTCAACCCGGTCCAAAAGGCCAGTTGGTCCAATAGGCCGGTTGGTCCAATTGGTCAATTGGACCAATATGCAAGTTGGTCCAACTGGTCTACCGGACCGACACGCCAGTTCGTCCAACTGGTCCATTGGTCCAACAGGCCATTGGTCCAACCAGTCCATTGGACTCGACCAACAGACTAGTTTGTCCATCCGGTCCATTAGACCAATAGGTTAGTTGGACCAACCAGTCCATTGGAGCAACAAGGCAGTTGGTCCAACTGGTCGATTGGAGCCGCAGGCCAGTTGGTCCAACCGGTCCATTGGACCAACGGGCCAGTTGGTCCAACTGGTTCACTGCAGCAACAGGCAAGTTGGTCCAACCGGACCATTGGACCAACCGGACCATTGGACCAACATGTCAGTAGGCCCAACTGGCCCATTGGACTAACAAATGAGTTGGTCCAATAGGTTCACTGCAGCAACAGGCTCGTTAGTCCAATCGGTCCATTGGACCAACAAGCTAGTTGGTCCAACCAGTCCATTGGAGCAACAGGCGAGTTGGTCCAACTGGTGAATTGGAGCAGCAAGCCAGTTCGTCCAACCGGTTCATTGGTCCAACAGGCCAGTTGGTCGAACCAGTACAACGCGTCAACAGGGCAGTTGGTCCAACCGGTCCATTGGACCAACAGGCCAGTTGGTCCAACCGGTCCACTCGACCGACAAGCCAGTTGGTCCAACCTGTCCACTGGTTCAACTGGCCAGTTGGTCCAACTGGTCCATTGGACCAACGGGCCACTTGGTCCAACAGGTTCACTGCAGTAACAGGCCAGTTGGTCCAACCGGTCCATTGGACCAATAGGCCAGTTGGTCCAACCGGTCCACTTGTCCAAAAGGACAGTTGGTCCAACTGGTCCATTGGACCAACATGCTAGTCGGTCCCACCGGTCCACTCGACCAACAGGCTAGATTGACCAACCAGTCCATTGAAGCAATAGGCCAGATGGTCCAACTGGTCCATTGGAGTAGCAGGCTAGTTGGTCAAACTGATCCATTGGACCAACGCGCCAGTTGGTCCAACCGAAACACTGCAGCAACATGCCAGTTGGTCCAACCGGTCCATTGGACCGACTGGCCAGTTTGTCCAACCGGTCCACTGGTCCAACAGGCCAGATGGTCCAACCGGTCCATTGGACCAACAGGCTAGTTGGTCCAACCAGTCCACTCAACCGACAGGCCAGTTGGTCCAGCCGGTCCACTCGTTCAACAGGCCAGTTGGTCCATTGGACCAACGGGCCAGTTGGTCCAACTGGTACACTGCACCCACAGGCCCGATGGTCCAACCGGTCCATTGCACCAACACGCCATTTGGTCCAACCGGTCCACTCGACCGACAGGCCAATTGGTCCAACCGGTCCACTGGTTCAACAAGCGAGTTGGTCCAACCAGTCCATTGGACCAACGGGCCAGTTGGTCCAACAGGTTCAATACCGCAACAGGCCAGTTGGTGAAACAGGTCCGTTGGAGCAACAGGCCAGTTGGTCCAACTGGTCCATTGAAGCAGCAGGCCAGTTGGTCCAACAAGTTCATTGGACCAACAGGCCAGTTCGTCCAACCGGTACACTGCAGCAACAGGCCAGTTGGTCCAAGCGGTCTACTGGTCCAACAAGCCAGATGGTCCAACCGATCCATTGGACCAACAGGCCGGTTGGTCCAACCGGTCCACTCGACCGACAGGCCAGTTGGTCCAACCGGTCTACTGGATCAACAGGCCAGTTGCTCCATCCAGTCCATTGGACAACGGGCCAGTTGGTCCAACGGGTTCACTGCAGCAACAGGCCAGTTGGTCCAACCGATGGATTGGACCAACAGACCAGTTGGTCCAACCGATGGATTGGACCAACAGGCCAGTTGGTCCAACCGGTCCACTGGTTCAACAAGCCAGTTGGTCCAACAGGTCCATTGGACCATCGGGCCAGTTGGTAAACCGGTCCCTTGGGCCAACAGGCTAGTTGATCCAACCGGTCCATTGGACCAACAAGCTAGTTGGTCCAACCGGTCCATTGGTCCAACACCCCAATTGATCCAACCGGTCCACTGACTCAACAGGCCAGTTGGTCCAACCAGTCCATAGGTCCACCGGTCCACCAGTCGAGCCAGTCTATTGGACTAACAGGCCAGTTGGTCCAACCGGTCCATTGCACCAACAGGCCAGTTGGTCCAACAGGTTCATTGGACAAACATGTTAGTTGGTCCCACCGGTCCACTCGACCAACAGACTAGTTTATCTAACAGGTCCATTAGACCAACAGGCTAGTTGGTCCAACAAGTCCATTGGAGCAACTGGCCAGTTGGTCCAACAGGTCCATTGGACAAACAACCGGTCATTTGGTCATTTGGCCAGTTGGTCCAACCGGTCCACTGGTCCAACAGGCCAGATGGTCCAACCGGTCCATTGGACCAACAGGCCAGGTGGTCCAACTGGTCCACTCGACCGACAGGCCTGTTGGTCCAACCGGTCCACTGGTTCAACAGGCCAGTTGGTCCAACTGGGCCAATGGACCAACGGGCCAGTTGGTCCAGCAGGTTCACTGCAGCAACAGGCCAGTTGGTCCAACCGGTCCATTGGACCAACAAGCCAGTTGGTCCAATCGGTCCACTTGTCCAACAGGCCTGTCGGTCCATTGGTTCAACAGGCCAGTTGGTCCAACTGGTCCATTGTACCAACAAGCCTGTTGGTCCAACAGTCCATTGGACCATTAGGCCAGTTGGTAAACCAGTCCATTGTGCCAACAGGCCAGTTGGTCCAACCGGTCCATTGGACCAACAAGCTAGTTGGTCCAACCGGTCCACTGGACCAACAAGGCTTTTGGTCCAACCGGTCCACTGATTAAACAGGCCAGTTGGTCCAACCAGTCCAATGGGCCAACAGCTTGTTGGTCCAACGGGTCCATAGGTCCAACAGGCAAGTTGGTCCAATAGGCCTATTGGTCCAACCGGGTCTATTGGTTCAACAAGTCAGTTGGTCCTACCGGTCCATTGGTTCAACAGGCCAGTTGGTCCAACCGGTCCATTGGTCCTACAGACCAATTTGTCCAACCGGTCCAGTCGTTCAACAGGCCAGTTGGTCCAACCAGTCCAACTAGTCCATTGGACTAAAAGGCTTATTGGTCCATCCGGTCCATCGAATAAACAGGCCTGTTGGTCCAACCGGTCCATTGGAACAACATGCTAGTTGGTCCCACCGGTCCACTCGACCAACAGGCTAGATTCTCCAACCGGTCCATTAGACCAACAGGCTAGTTGTACCAACCAGTCCATTGGAGCAATAGGCCAGTTGGTCCAACTGGTCCATTGGAGCAGCAAGCTAGTTGGTCCAACCGATCCATTGGACCAACGGGCCAGTTGGTCCAACCGGTACACTGCAGCAACATGCCAGTTGGTCCAACCGGTCCATTGGACCAACGGGCCAATTGGTCCAACCGGTTTATTGGAGCAACAGGCCAAGAGGTCCAACTTGTCCATTCAAGCAACAGGCTAGTTGGTCCAACCAGTCCAATGGACCAACAGGCAAGTTGGTCCAACCGGTACACTGCAGCAACAGGCCAGTTGTTCCAACCGGTCCACTGGTCCAACAGGCCTGATGGTTCAACCGGTCCATTGCACCAACAGGCCACTTGGTCCAATTGGTCCACTCAACCGACAGGCTAGTTGGTCCAACCGGTCCACTGGTTCAACAGGCCAGTTGGTCCAACCGGTCCATTGGTCTAATAGGCTAGTTGGTCCAACAGGTCCATTAGACCAATAGGCCAGTTGGTCCAACCAGTCCAGACCAATAGGCCAGTTGGTCCACCCGGTCCATTGGTCCAACAGGCCAATTGGTCCAACTAGTCCATTGGACAAACTGTTTAGTTGGTCCAACCGGTCCACTAGTCCAACAGGCCAGTTGGTCCAACCGGTCCATCGGTCCAACAAGCCAGTTGGTCCATCCGGTCCACTGGTTCAAAAGGCCAGTTGGTCCAACCAGTCCATTGGTCTAACAGGCAAGTTGGTCCAACCGGTCCATCGGACCAACAGGCCAGTTGGTCCAACCGGTCCATTGGACCTACATACTAGTTGGTCCCACCGGTCCACTCGACCAACACACTAGTTGGTCCAACCGGTCCATCGGACCAACAGGCCAGTTCGTCCAACCGGTCCATTGGTCCAACAGGCCATTTGGTCCAACCGGTCCATTGGACCAACTGGCAAGTTGGTCCAACCAGTCCATTGGACAAATAGGCCAGTTGGTCCACCCGGTCCATTGGTCCAACAGGCCAGTTGGTCCAACCGGTCCATTGGACAAACAGGCCAGTTGGACCAACCGGTCCACTGGTTCAACAGGCCAGTTGGTCCAACCGGTCCACTAGTTCAACCGGCCAGCTGGTCCAACCAGTCCATTGGTTCAAAAAGGCCAGTTGGTCCACCCGGTCCATTGGTCCAACAGGCCAGTTGGTCCAACCAGTCCATTGGACCAACTGTTTAGTTGGTCCAACCGGTCCACTAGTCCAACAGGTCAGTTGGTCCAACCGGTCCCTTGGTCCAACAAGCCAGTTGGTCCATCTGGTCCACTGGTCCAAAAGGCTAGTTGGTCCAACCGGTCCATTGGTCTAACAGGCCTGTTGGTCCAACCAGTCCAGAGGTCCACCGGTCCACCAGTCCAACCAGTCTATTGGACTAACAGGCTAGTCGGTCCAACCGGTCCATTGGACCAATAGGCCAGTTGGTCCAACCGGTCTGTTATACCAACATGCTAGTTGCACCCACCGGTCCACTCGACCAACAGACTAGTTTGTCCATCCGGTCCATTAGACCAATAGGTTAGTTGGTCCAACCAGTCCATTGGAGCAACAAGCTAGTTGGTCCAACCGGTCCAATGGACCAACGGGCCAGTTGGTCCAACCTGTACACTGCGGCAACAGGCCAGTTGTTCCAACCGGTCCACTGGTCCAACAGGCCTGATGGTTCAACCGGTCCATTGGACCAACAGGCCAGTTGGTCCAATTGGTCCACTCAACCGACAGGCCAGTTGGTCCAACCGGTCCACTGGTTCAACAGGCCAGTTGGTCCATCCGGTCCATTGGACCAACGCACCAGTTGGTCCAACATATTCACTGCAGCAACAGGCTAGTTGGTCCAACCGGTCCATTAGACCAACATGCCAGTTGGTCCAATTGGTCTATTGGACCATCAGGCTAATTGGTAAACCTGTCACTTGGGCCAACGGGCCAGTTGGTCCAACCAGTCCACTGGTTCAACAGGCCAGTTGGTCCAACCGGTCCATTGGACCAACGGGCCAGTTGGTCGAACCGGTTCACTGCAGCAACAGGCCAGTTGGTCCAACCGGTTCATTGGAGCAACAGGCCAAGAGGTCCAACTTGTTCATTGATGCAACAGGCTAGTTGGTCCAACCGGTCCAATGGACCAACGGGCCAGTTGGTCCAACCTGTACACTGCGGCAACAGGCCAGTTGTTCCAACCGGTCCACTGGTCCAACAGGCCTGTTGGTTCAACCGTTCCATTGGACGAACAGGCCAGTTGGTCCAATTGGTCCACTCAACCGACAGGCCAGTTGGTCCAACCGGTCCACTGGTTCAACAGGCCAGTTGGTCCATCCGGTCCATTGGACCAACGGGCCAGTTGGTCCAACATATTCACTGCAGCAGCAGGCTAGTTGGTCCAACCGGTCCATTAGACCAACATGCCAGTTGGTCCAATTGATCTATTGGACCATCAGGCTAGTTGGTAAACCTGTCACTTGGGCCAACGGGCCAGTTCGTCCAACCGGTCCACTGGTTCAACAGGCCAGTTGGTCCAACCGGTCCATTGGACTAACGGGCCAGTTGGTCCAATAGGTTCACGGCAGCAACAGGCCAGTTGGTCCAACCGGTCCGATGGACCAACAGGCCAGTTGGTCCGACCAGTCCATAGGTCCACTGGTCCACCAGTCGAACCAGTCCATTGGACTAACAGGCCAATTGGTCCAACCGGTTCATTGGACCAACAGGCCAGTTGGTCCCACCTGTCCACTCGACCAACAAACTAGTTTGTCCAACTGGTCCATTAGACCAACAGGATAGTTGGACCAACCAGTAGGCCATTGGAGCAACAGGCCAGTTGGTCCAACTGGTCCATTGGAGCAGCAGGCCAGTTGGTCCAACCGTTCGATTGGACCAACGGGCCAGTTGGTCCAACTGGTACACTGCAGCAACAGACCAGTTGGTCAAACCGGTCCATTGGAGCAACAGGCCAGTTGGTCCAACTGGTCTATTGAAGCAGCAGGCCAGTTGGTCAAACAGGTCCATTGGACCAATAGGCCAGTTCGTCCAACCGGTACACTGCAGCAAGAGGCTAGTTGGTCCAACTGGTCCTCTGATCCAACAAGCCAGTTGGTCAAACAGGTCCATTGGACCATCAGGCCTGTTGCTAAACCGGTCCATTGGGCCGACAGGTCAGTTGATCCAACCGGTCCATTGGACCAACAAGCTAGTTGGTCCAACCGGTCCATTGGTCCAACAGGCCAACTGTTCCAACCGGTCCACTGGCTCAATAGGCCAGTTGGTCCACCCAATCCATAGGTCCACCGGTCCACCAGTAGAACCAGTCTATTGGACTAACAGGCCAGTTGGTCCAACCGGTCCATTGCACCAACAGGCCAGTTGGTCCAACCGGTCCATTGGACCAACATGTTAGTTGGTCCCACCGGTCCACTCGAACAACATACTAGTTTGTCTAACAGGTCCATTAGACCAACAGGCTAGTTGGTCCAACCAGTCCATTGGAGCAACTGGCCAATTGGTCCAACTGGTCCGTTGGAGCAGAAGGCCAGTTGGTCCAACCGGCCCATTGGACCAAGGGGCCAGTCGGTCCAACCGGTACACTGCAGCAACAGGCCAGTTGGTACAACCGGTTTATTGGACCAACAGGCCAGTTGGTGCAACCGGTCTACTGGTTCAACAGGCCAGATGGTCCAACCGGTCCATTGGACCAACAAGCCAGTAGGTCCAAACGGTCCACTGGACCGACAAACCAGTTGGTCCAACCGGTCCATTGGACCTACGGGCCAGTTGGTCCAATAGATTCACTGCAGCAACAGGCCAGTTGGACCAACCAGTCCATTGGAGCAACAGGCCAATTGGTCCAACCAGTCCATTGGTGCAACGGTCTAGTTGGTCCAACCGGTACACTGCAGCAACAGGCCATTTGGTCCAACTGGTCCACTGGTCCAACAGGCTAGATGGTCCAACAGGTCCATTGGACAAACTGGCTAGTTGGTCCAACCGAGCCACTCGACCGACTGGCCAGTTGGTCCAACCGGTCCAATGGTCCAACAGGCCAGTTGGTCCATCCGTTCCATTGGAGCAACGGGCCGGTTGGTCCAACAGGTTCACAGCAGCAACAGGCCAGCTGGTCCAACCGGTCCATTGGACCAACAGGCCAATTGATCCAACCGGTCCACTGGTCCAACAGGCCAGTTCGTCCAACTTGTCCATTGGACCATCAGGCCAGTTGGTAAACCGGTCCATTGTTCCAACAGGCCAGTTGGTCCAACCGGTCCATTGGACCAATGGGCCGGCTGGTTGAACAGGTTCACTGCAGAGACATGCTTGTTGGTCCAAACGGTCCAGTGGTCCAACAAGCCAGATGGTCCAACCGGTCTATTAGACCAACAGGCCAGTTGGTTAAACCGGTCCACTCGACCGACAGGCCAGTTGGTCCAACCAGTGCACTGGTTCAACAAGCCAGTTGGTCCATCCGGTCCACCGGTCCAACAGGCGATTTGGTCCAACCAGTCCATTGGACCATCAGGCCAGTTGGTAAACCGGTTTCTTGGGCCAACAGGCCAGTTGGTCCAACCGGTCCATTGGACCATTAGGCTAGTTGGTCCAACCGGTCTGCCGGACCAACAAGCCACTTGGTCCAACCGGTCCACTGGTTCAACAGGCCAGTTGGTCCAACCGGTCCATTGGACCAACGGGCCAGTTGGTCCGACCGGTTCAATTCAGCAACAGGCCAGTTGGCTCAACCGGTCCAATGATCATCAGACCAGTTTGTCCAACGGGTCCATACGTCCAACAGGCCACTTGGTCCTACAGGCCTGTTGGTCAAACCAGTCCATTGGTTCAACAAACCAGTTGGTCAAACCGGTCCATGGGTCCAACAGGCCAGTTGGTCCAACCGGTCCACTAGTTCAACAGGCCTGTTAGTCCAACCAGTCCATAGGTCAACCGGTCCACCAGTCCAACCCGTCCATTGGACTAAAAGGCCAGTTGGTCCAACCGGTCCATTGGACCAACAGGCTAGTTCGTCCAACCGGTCCATTGGACCAACATGCTAATTGGTCCCACCGGTCCACCCGACTAACAGACTTGTTTGTCTAACTGGTCCATTAGACCAACAGGCTAGTTGGTCCAACCGGTCCATTGGACCAACAGGCCAGTTGGTCCAACCGATCCATTTGGCGAACAGGCCAATTGGTCCAACTGGTCCACTGGTCCAACAGGAGAGTTGGTCCAACCGGTCCATTGGTTCAACAGGCCAGTTTGTCCAACCGGTCCATTGGACCAACAGGCCTGTTGGTCCAACCGGTCCGCTGGACCAATAGAACAGCTGGTCCAACTGGTCCGCTGGACCAACAGGCCAGTTGGTCCAACCGAACCATTGGCCCAACAGGCCAGTTTGTCCATCCGGTCCATTGTGCCAGGTCAATTGGTCAAACCGGTTTATTGGACCAACATGCTAGTTGGTCCAACTGGTACACTAGTTCAACAGGCCTGTTAGTCCAACCAGTCCATAGGTCAACCGGTCCACCAGTCCAACCCGTCCATTGGACTAAAAGGCCAGTTGGTCCAACCGGTCCATTGGACCAACAGGCTAGTTGGTCCAACCGGTCCATTGGACCAACAGGCCAGTTGGTCCAACCGATCCATTTGGCCAACAGGCCAATTGGTCCAACTGGTCCACTGGTCCAACAGGACAGTTGGTCCAACCGGTCCATTGGTTCAACAGACCAGTTTGTCCAACCGGTCCATTGAACCAACAGGCCAGTTGGTCCAACCGGTCCGCTGGACCAATAGAACAGCTGGTCCAACTGGTCCTCTGGACCAACAGGCCAGTTGGTCCATCCGGTCCATTGTGCCAGGTCAATTGGTCAAACCGGTTCATTGGACCAACAGGCTAGTTGGTCCAACTGGTACACTAGACCAACAGACAAGTTGGTCCAACCGGTCCACTAGCTCAACAAACCAGTTGGTCCAACCGGTTCATTGGACCAATGGGCCAGTTGGTCCAACAGGTTTACTGCAGCAACAGGCCAGTTGGTCCAACCGGTCCATTGGTGCAACAGGCCAGTTGGTCCAACCGGTCTATTGGACCAACAGGCCAGTTGGACCAACCGGTCCATTGGTCCAACAGGCCAGTTGGTTTAACCGGTCCGCTGGACCAACAGGCCAGTTGGTCCAACCGGTCCACTGGACCTGCACGCCAGCTAGTCCAACCGGTCCACTGGACCAACTGGCCAGTTGGTCCAACCAGTCCACTGGTCCAACAGGCCAATTGGTCCAACCGTTCCATTGGACCAACGTGCCAGTTGGTCCAACCGGGACAATGGACCAACTAGCTTGTTGGTCCAACCGTTCCACTGGTCCAACAGGCCAGTTGGACCAACCGGTCTATTGGTCCAACAAGCCAATTGGTCAAACCGGTTCATTGGACCAACAGGCTAGTTGGTCCAACCGGTTCACTAGACCAACAGACAAGTTGGTCCAACCGGTCCACTGGTTCAACAAGCCAGTTGGTCTAACCGGTTCACTGCAGCAACAGGCCAGTTGGTCCAACCGCTCCATTGGACCATCACGCCAGTTGGTCCAACAGGTTCACTGCAGCAACAGGCCAGTTGGTCCAACCGGTCCATTGGACCATCAGGCCAGTTGGTCCAACTGGTCCATTGGACCAATAGGCCAGTTGGTCCAATCTGTCCATTGGACCAACAGGCCAGTGGTTAGTACTAAGACTAAGTGCGTAACCTATTAATATGGTTGGTACCAATGGTAAGTGCACTACTTACCTATATGGATAGTTCAACAAGTAAGAACATTCGTTAAACATATAGTTGGTACTGAGAGTAAGTGCGTTACTTATCCATATGGTTGGTACTGAGTAAGAGTGTTACTTTCATATCTGGGTTACTCAGAATATGCGCGTTACTTACCCATATGGTTGGTACCGAGAGTACGTGCGGGTCCATTGGACCAACAGGCCAGTTGGTCCAACCGGTCCACTGGACCAACAGGCCAGTTGGTCCAACCGATCCACTGGACCTGCGGGATAGCTAGTCCAACAACCGGTCCACTGGTTCAACACGCCAGTTGGTCCAACCGGTCCATTGGACCAACAGGCCAGTTGGTCCAACCGGTCCACTAGTCCAACAGGCCAGTTGGTCCAATCGTTCCATCGAACCAACATGCCAGTTGGTCCAACCGGGACATTGGGCCAACATGCTTGTTGGTCCAACCGTTCCACTGGTCCAACAGGCCAGTTGGACCAACCGGTCCATTAGACAAACATGCGAGTTGGTCAACCCGGTCCATTGGTCCAACAAGCCATTTGGTCAAACCGGTTCACTGCAGCAACAGGCCAGTTGGTCCAACCGGTCCATTGGACCATCAGGCCAGTTGGTCCAACAGGTTGACTGCAGCAACAAGTCTGTTGGTCCAACCGGTCCATTGGACCATCAGGCCAGTTGGTCCAACCGCTCCACTGGTGCAACAGGCCAGTTGGTCCAATCGGTCCATTGGACCAACGGGCCAGTTGGACCAACACGCCAGTTGGTCCAACTGGTCCATTGGACCAACAGGCCAGTTGGTCTAACCGGTCCACTGGTCCAACAGGCCAGTTGGTCCAACCGTTCCATTGGACCAACAGGCCACTTGATCCAACCGGGACATTGACCAACAAGCTTGTTGGTCCAACCGTTCCACTGGTCCAACAGGCCAGTTGGACCAACCGGTCCATTGGACCAACCGGCCAGTTGGTCCGACCGGCTCACAGAACCAACAGGCCAGTTGGTCCAACCAGTCCATTGGAACAGCAGGCCAGCTAGTCCAACCCGTCTACTGGTTCAACATGCTAGTTGGTCCAACCGGTCCATTGGACCAACAGGCCAGTTGGTCCAACCGGTCCACAGGTCCAACAAGCCAGTTGGTCCAACCGTTCCATTGGACCAACAGGCCAGTTTATCCAACTGGTCTATTGGACCAACAAGCTAGTTGGTCCAACCGGTCCACTGGACCAACAGGCCAGTTGGTCCAACTGGTCCACTGGACCAGCAGGCCAGCTAGTCCAACCGGTCCTCTGGTTCAACACGCCAGTTGGTCCAACTGGTCCATTGGACCAACAGGCCAGTTGGTCCAACCGGTCCACTGGTCCAACAGGCCAGTCGGTCCAACCGTTCCATTGGACCAACAGGCCAGTTGGTCCAGCCAGGACATTGGACCAAGAAGCTTGTTGGTCCAACCGTTCCACTGGGCCAACGGGCCAGTTGGACCAACCGGTCCATTGGACCAACAGGCCAGTTTATCCAACTGGTCTATTGGACCAACATTCTAGTTGGTCCAACCGGTCCACTGGTCCAACAGGCAGTTGGTCCAACCGGTCGATTGGTTCAACAGACCAGTTGTATTAACGGGAGTGATGTGTTGGCCCCGCCTTCGCTTGGGCAACGCCGACGACTTGATCGGATGTACGGGAGAAGCAGGCTACCGTTCGCAGTGAAAGAGCTGCTTGACGGGCTTCATCGAGCTGTAGGGGTTTACTAAGGTTTTGCCGTCGACTAGGAGTGCTCCACGGCCTTCTTCTGCGGGGAAGGTTGACGAGGTGGCTATCCACTTGCACTGGACTGTCACGGAGCTGGAGCCGTCGACCAGGGAGCTAGACAGCTGCAGCTGACTTGGCGACGGGTGGGTCGTCGACCAGGAGGAGCATTTCGACCGGGAGGTGGACGGATTAGTCCGTCGACCTGACATGTGAGCAGCGGTCGACGAGGGGAGCTCGGCAACAACAGCTGACCATGCTGGTCGATGGAGGGTCACGTCGACCAGGGGGTAGCTCGACGGGAGCTGTGGTCGACCGGAGGCACCTGGTGGTCGACCAGAGGCACCTGGTGGTCGACCGGAGGCATCTGGTTGTCGACCAGAGCACTTGTTGGTCGACCAGGTCGGCCGTGTAACCTGCTCGACGAGTTCTGCGGAGGCACGCGATTGTCGCCGAGGTCGCGATGGCGAAGGCGACTTCGGGCTGGTATCTTGAAGTAGATGTCGCTTGTTAGGTGCAGACAACAGTTGACGGATGCATAACAAGGCAAGTCGGGCCAATCGTCTGCGCGCACCTGCGAGCATGTGCACTACTGTCTTCTACAGGGCAACGCTGGACAGCCGCTCTGCTGCAGCGTTGGCACGCTGTCGACCTGCAGTGTTGGCAGGTCGCCTTTCTGCAGTGCTGGCGCGGCTCCTCTACGCAACGCTGGCAGGCGGTCGACCAAGCTGTGCTGGCGGTCGACCATGCTAGCTGCAGAGTTGCTAGGTGCCTGATGTAGTCATTGTTGTTATTGCTTGTTCAACCATTCTGTAACTTTCGACTTTGCTAGTGGAAACTCTTGCCGATTTCTCCCGTGTATGCGCAACCACTAAGGAACTAAGAAAAGCAACGATCACTCCTAATAGTTCGTGCCAACCCCCGTAGTCTAGCTCTCCACTGTTGTAGATTGATTCTCCGCATGGTGCGGTGAGTGTGGACGGCCCCGCAGATTACCTTCAGATAGGAGCCGACTTTTGCACCTACTAAGTCGTTCGTAGGCTGGCAGCTGCGTTAGTTGCCATGGTCGACCCCGTAGTTAATGCGGGCGTAGCGGACACCTTGGAGGAACGTTTGGCTAATGCGAGGAAACCCCATGAGGATGGAGAGTACGGGTCGATCCCCTGGACGATCGCTGAGTTGGGCATCCGAACGCAGTGTGCAACGGAACACCCTTCTCGTCCTGCATCTCCTCGACCGGTGCGAAATGAAGATGGCGTCGACCAGGAGGTCGACGGCGGTGCACGAGTCAGCGGCAGCAAAGGCACGAAGTAGGATTCAGGCGCGAGTGCAGCGGTTGACGGCTGCTACAGGCAGCTCGTGTGCTGACGTCGATGGTCGACGTCGATCTCCTCTACGAAGCGGTGGAGGGCTCTCGGCGACGACGCACGTGACGGCGGGCGGGATTGCACCTGTGTATGGCTACTTCAAATTCTCGCTGGACCGGATCACCGTCGCACCGCTGCAAGGTTGACGGGACCTCATCACTTGGAGGGAGTCGATAGAACCTCAGCTGGAGGTCGCCGGGTTGAAAGGCTTTGCCGACGGCACCGTGCCAATTCTACCCGTGGACGATGTCGAGCTGCGCGGGGAGTTTCGTGCAGCTCACTTGCTCACCTTCATAGTCATCTTGAGGTGCTGCTCGCCGGTGGTGCAGCTGGTGCTCAGGTCCTGTCGAGAGCAACTGGACGCCGGTCATCAAGCATGGCACTTCATCCTGTCGACGTACCAGGTGAAGGACGACCTGTACATCGGACAGCTGGAGGAGAAGATGACTCACATTCGGATGGGCGACCAGGAGTCGCCGACGGACTACTGCAACCGTGCTCGACGGATCCTGGCTGAGATGGGGATGGGGGGCGCCGAATACTCGACGGCGTCCTACATCACCCACGTCCTCAAGGGTCTACCGCGCAGCTACAACCTCATGAAGAGGATGACGATGGTGACCAACACACGTGCGTCCCTCGACGAGGACTCCCTCACCAGCTATATCCTCCAAGATGAGGCGATGCATGAGACAGAGCAGCCCAACGGGCTCCTTCCGCAGGCGAGTTACGCTGCACTGACGAAGCCGAATCGTCAACAAGAGCAGCGCGGAAAGCCGGACGGAGGTGGGCGGTCGACGAAGGACGTCGACGAGAAGAGGTCGACGCGGGGCAAGGGCCATGGAGGTGGTGGTCGACTGCGGGAGTGCTGGATCTGCGTAAGATGAGAAGCCGCGTAAGGAGAAGCAGACATCGAAGAAGACGTCGTCAACGAAAGACGTCGATAACTCTAGCGGAAAGGGCCGAGGCGACGGGGAGGCGTCGTACTCGATGGTGGTGTGGTGGAGCCGACAGTCTCGCTGGCACCAGAGGCTGGCGAGGACTTCCAGGCGGTCGCGGCAGCTGTGCAGGCCAACCCGATGGCGGTGCTTGTTGACAGCGGGTGCTCCCACCACCTGATGGGGACGAAGGCGGTCTTCGTCGACATGGCGCCGAGCGACGGTGTGAAGCACGTGCGCGGTTTCAATGGGGCGTTGCAACCTGTCGAGGGTTGTGGAACCGTCGCTCTACAAGAGGAGGCCATGAAGCGGGTCCTCATCCCGACGAGGCCAGGAGTACAAGCGAACCTTCTGTCAGCTGGCCAACTGAAGGAGAGGGGAGTGCAGCTGCAGGGCGACGACGACGAGATGCTGCTTGTCGCCGCAACCGGGGAGGTGCTCGGTCGAGCACGCTACACCGGACGAGTCCTCTGCACCCGTCGACCGGGGTAGTGGCTCTACGGACGATCGTCTCGGCGATGAACTCGACCCCTGACCGGCTACATGCGAGGCTCGCTAAAGTCGGCGTCGACACGATCAAGAGCTCGGCGAAGCATGAAGTTGCTACGGGGCTTGACATCACACCGTCGACCGGAGCAGAGCCGTCGTGTGTCTCGTGCGTCGGAGGAAGGCTGGCGCGGCACACCTTCCCCGACAAGGGCTCAGACGCCGAGGAGGCACTGGCTGTCGTGCACATTGACTTGTGCGGGCCATTTCGGGTGGCTTCCAAGGATGGCAGCTTGTACTTCCTGCTGCTGAAGGATCGCCACACTCGGATTGTATGGGCAATGTCGGTCGCTAAGAAGAGTGACGTGCTATGGGAGTTCCAACAGTGGCTGGTGCTGGTCGAGCGGCAGATGAAGAAGACGGTGCTGATGCTCCGCTCCGACCGAGGAGGGGAGTTCCTCGGGAAGGAGTTCACCAACTTCGTTAACAGGAAGGGCATCATCCACGACCTGACATGGCCTTATACGCAGCAGAACGGCATGGCTGAGCGGGAGATGCGCACGGTCGTCGAGTCCGTGTGAACGATGCTGTTGCACATGGGCGTGCAGCACCACTGGTGGCACCTCGCTCTTCGACAGGCCGTCTGGGTGCGCAACTGCTTGGAGCGGTCGACGACGTCGCCGGAGACGACTCCGTACCAACTGCTGACCGGGAAGAAGCCCGACCTCACGCTGGCGCGGGTGTGGGGCTGCATGGTGCAGTTCATGGTTCCCGAGCAGCAGCTCGGTGGTAAGCTGGCGCCGAAGGCTCGCTGGGGGCTTCAACTGGGTGTGTCGTAGGAGAGCAAGGGTCGGGAGGTGCTGGACTTGACTGACAACAAGGTGGTTACTTCGGTCGAGGTTATCTTCTACGAGACGCTGTCACTGGAGGTGTGGAAGGCAGCGTATGGGCCAGCGCCGGGGCGGACGCAGGCACACCCGCAGACGGACACATCGACGGCCACGGAAACGCTGCTCGCCAAGGTCGACGAGCCTGCTGATGAGGATGTCGTCGAGGTTCTTCCTCCTCCACCTGTCCTTGCTCCCCCCAACCCCCTTCGCTGATCGGCCCGCGTTAATACCTGTATCGGCCACCGGCAATGAGAGGAGCTTTGGGGCGTCGCCTGTTGCGCCGGCCAGTGGCATCGACAGTGGCCGACAAGGCGCCAAGCTCGTCGACCAGGACGGGAAGCCGTCGACAACAGGGGAGCAACAGACAGGGGGGCAATCGACAGGGGAGCAGCAGCCGGGGAGGTCGACAGGGGAGCTGTCGAAGTCAGCAAGTGGTGAGCAGCCGGTCGAAGAATCGAAACAGCTGGTCGACGACGAGGACGTTAACGAAGAAGGGGAGCAGTCGGCGGGTGAGGAGTCCACCGACAGCGACGTGGTGGAGGTGCTGATCACAAAACCTAAGCTGCGACGCACAGGTCGAGCTCGACGGCCGCAATACAATCTATATCCAGACTCACCATCACCAAGAGGCTTGCGGATGAGTTTCATTGGTGTTGTATACGCAGAAGTGGAACAAGCTGAACTAGCATGGAATATTGGGGATGCAGTCGGTAGGCTGAGGGGGGGTGTGTTGGGTGCAACTTCACATTGCACGACATCCTGCTGTCTGTTTGTACTACCCAGTGTCCGTTTAATTGTACTGTTTTGTTTGGTTGATGATAGTATAGTAGGGCAGGCACTACAAGGGTACAATTTAGGTAAAGGTTGGATGTTGTTTGTCTGTATCTGCATGCTATAGTGTTGGTGTAAGGGCCTAATAAACTCAAGCTACTAAGACTTAATCAAACTTAAAACCTCTCCTCGGGGTCACCTCCAAGGGTCCTTGGGTGCCTGGTACAAGACCAGCCCCTATCCTCAGGTCCGACTTTGTAGAGAAAGGGATCAAGAATGACTTAGCCAAAATAGCAAGAGCACCTTGAACGTCGCGCAGCGTATCTTGCAGACCGTCGATCGGATTAAGCTAAGACTTTGCTATATCGAAGCTCGCTCCAAGACCTTAAAATGAGCCAAGTTGCCTCACGAAAAGTTCTGTCATTATGGAGCTATTGCTCGTACAGCGTTTGCCTAGCACTGCGGCGCTAGCATACTAGCGTTCGCTTGGGTAGCATTCCGCCGTCGCACCGCGTAGAAACGAAATTCCAGCAAGGAAGGAATTCGCTTGAATCAATTGAAACTATATCCAGGTACAAACAGAGAAGGAATAAATAGTTCTAGCTAGCAAGGACCTTGGGAATCAACCTGGAACAACCAGGGATGAACCCAAATTTATTTCAAGCAACAGAACCAACCTGGCTGGACAAAACAGCAGGTGGTAGGTTGGTAAACAACCTCTGGTTCTGTTTTTCCAACCTGGGAAAACAACAACCAGGTTCAGGTCCTAAAAACAGAACCTGTTTTGTCTTTGCCCAACCAGCTAAATGCTGGTTCCGCTGGTTTCCCCTGGCCCTGTAGCATACAGATACAGACAAACAACATCCAACCTTCACCTAATTGTACCCCTATAGTGCCTGCCCTGCTACACTATAGTCAACCAAACAAAACAGTACAATTTCGAGTTGGATAGAACTGAATCTGCGCAATCAAGTGAGCCGAACCGCAAAGCTTCCATCTTGGGTTCCTTTGCGAGCTCGTCCTTTCTGCTTGTAATGTTCATAGCGCGTACAATGTTGTGCCGAAGCGCACAATGCGCGAGTACCTGCAAATGCTTCAAGCGAAAATTGCGAAAGCAAACAGACACACGAACATTACATTCACACCCAAATGCATTCGCACACGCATACTCGTACAAACAGACGAAAGGATGTCGTGCAATGTGAATTTGCACCCAACAAACTCGATGTAGATCGGATTCACCGTCCCCCTCTTCACCTCCTTTCGCAGCCACTGCCACTTGATACGCATGTGCTTGTTGAGCCCATGAAGAACAGCTTTCCTGGCCATCCCAAGAGCCCCCTTGCTATCACAAAACAGCAGCGTAGCAACCTTCTGCTCCTGGCCAATCTCCTCTAACAGCGACCTCAGCCAAATCACCTCCTTCACCCCATGGAACATCGCCCATGTACTCTGATTCCACTGAAGAGAGTGCCGTCTCCGTCTGCTTGGACCTCCAGCTAACAGGTCCTCCCCCAACTACGCAGATGTATCCTCCTACAGATGAGGAATCCTCTTTCTCAGAGGCCCACGTAGCATCGGTAAAGCATGTGAGAAACAGCTTGCCTTTTCCAAGCCGTTCCCCCTTCTCTTTCAGCACCTCAACCCCTTTCTGCTTCACCTCTGCAGATGCGGAGTATTGAACTCCAATGTTTTGGTGAGAGTTCAGGTACTTCACCACACGCTCAGCTGCATCCACCTGCTCCTCTGATGGATTCTGCACCACCCTTGCCAGCTGCCCAACAGAGAAAGATATGTCGGGCCTCGTGTGAACCGCTGCATACAAGAGGCTGCCAACTAAGGACTGAAATTGCTGCTGCTCCTCGGCTTCAACCCCTTCATCCTCTACAGCCTTCACAAGCTTGAATTCTGCTGGCAGGGGAGTTGCAACCTTGCGCTCATTCTCAATCCCATAATTCTCCCCCAGCACCTTGATAAACTTCTCCTGGTGCAGCTTCAACCATCTTTGATCTGGATCCCTCTCCACGTGCATCCCGAGGTAGTACTTTACCTCCCCAAGGTTCTTGCACTTGATGTTCTCCATCAGCTGCTGCTGCACATTCTGGATCTCCTTCATGCTGCTGCTAAAGAGAAGAGTGTCGTCCACGTAGACCAGAAACAGCACCAGATTCTCCCCGTCCCCTTTGAGAAAGATGCTCTCCTCACAGCTGCTGGTCCTGAATCCCATCTCCCCTAAAACAGCTGCCAACTTCTGATACCAGCAGCGTAGCACCTGCTTTAAGCCGTAGATGGACTTCTTCAGCTTGCACACCCTGCCCGTACCATCCTCATACCCAGGCGGCTGCGTCATGTACACATCCTCCTCTAAAATCCCATTGAGAAATGCCGTTGATATATCCATCTGAATGATGGATTTCCCACTAATTGCTGCATCTGCCAACAAGACACGGAAGGTAGGGGGTTTGGCAGTGGGAGCAAAGATCTCATTGATGTCCTGCTTCTCCTTCTGCATAAACCCCTTAGCCACCAGCCTGCTCTTGTAGATGGTGACCTGTCCCTTGTCATCAGTCTTGATCCTTAGCACCCACTTGCACTGAACGGCTTTCTTCCCCTCAGGCAGCACCACCAGATCACATGTCCCATTCTCTAGCAGGCTCTGGTACTCAGCATCCCTAAAAACCAGCCACTTGTCCCTATCTGGTCCAGCTAATGCCTCCTCCATGCTAGCTGTTTCCTCTAGTGCAGGGGCAAGAAAACAGTAGGCAGGTTCATCCTCCCCATCCGGGTCATAGCCATGCGGTAGAATCAGCAATGCCTCCTCATTCCCAAGCTGCTGCTCTTCTATTTCAGCTCCTGCAGTCAGCTTCTTAGTAGTCATACGGGTACGTCCTGGCCTGGAGACGGGTGTCTCCCATCCCCTCATAATAACACCCTTCAGCTTCTTAGTTTTCCCCTGCTTCTGCTCTCCTCCCTCGGATCCAGCAGCTCCACTCGTGCTACCGCTAGTCTCTACACCATTGTTTTCACCACAAGGCGCCTCCTGCACCTTCTCTCCATCACCACCCTCTGCAGCTGCCTCCTCTCCCTCCTCCCACACACTAGGAGTCAGGTCCAGCTGCATGGTGATCTGCTCCATCTGCTGGGACACCCTGGCCTCCGGCTGTTTCTCCTAGCTCCCATACATCATGCCCTCAACAAAATTCATATCCCTGCTGTCACACAACACACCCTTGGATGGTTCCCACAGCAGCCATCCCTTGCTCTCAGCAGCCAGCCCCAAATGCACACACCAGATTGCACTCGCCCCCAACTTACTACGGTTGGTCTTGGGGACGTGAGCGACTGCCATGCAACCGAACAACCTCAGCATGTCCACTGGCGGCTTCCTCCCAAGCCACCTCTCTAACGGCACCCACGAGTCATCCCCAACCTTGGTGAGCACCCTGTTCCTAGCGACGGTAGCGTGCCGAACAGCATGGGGCCACATCGAGTTTTCCAGTCCAGATTTTATGAGCAGCCCCCTAGCTGTCTCCAGAATTGTCCGGTTCGCCCGTTCTGCTACACCGTTGGACTGTGGGGTGTAATACATGGTCAGCTCCCTCTGGATGCCCTGCTTCTTGAGCCAGGCTGTCATCTCAGCTCCAAGGACTCACCACCCCGGTCTGTCCTAATCCGCTTCACCACACACTGCGCTTGCTTGGTCCTTCTGTTTCAGCGGATATGCCCACATGGGTCTGCTCCATTCATCTACAACAGTTAGGAATACCGCTCCCCCTTGTGCCCTTGCACCGGCAGCGGGCCCACCAAGTCCATGTGAACCAGCTTCAAAGACTTCTTGCTTCTGCCAGCCACACTATGGAAAGGAAAACAGGTAAACTTTGAGAGCAAACAGATTTCACAGTTATCATCGGGAGGCTGTCCATTCAGCTTCAGACCCTTAATGGCTCCATCTTTCTCCAACAGCTTCAACAAGGGCATTGCCACATACCCCAAGCGTCGGTATGCCGTTGGCCAATCCGTCTTCCCAGATCTGGCCGACACTTTCACACCAACCCCTCCAACGGCGTTGCACTCCCCCTGGGATGCAGACCCCTCTCCAGCCTGCCCCCCACCGTGCAACGCCAATGCCGGCAGCTGCCACATGGACCTGTACACGTCCTTGCTCTCGTGCAGATCCCAAAGCACCCGACTGCCCAGCTGCCCTTTGTAAATGCGTGCCTCATCCGTGCTAGTGCTCGCCCTAGCCTTGCCAAGCTTACGGAGGGAGATGAGGTTGGCCTTGAGATCAGGAACAAGAAGAACGTCGTGCAGCACCACCGGCTTGCCATCCGCTCCCTTAAACGCAGGTCTTTCCGCACCAGCCACCTTCAGCGCGTGTCCAGAGGCGGAGCACACCACATTGATCGGTGCAGCGCGTACGTCACCCAATGTAGATCTGCTCCAACCTTGGCAGAGGCGTCTCTTTTCTCCCCCTGCTCTCCAATATGGAAGAACTGGCCCACGGTGCGCTCCTTCTTCTATTCCGCACCGCCGTTGCTCTTCGGGTTGTTGTCCGACGAATCGGCGACCATGTTCACGCCGTTTTTCTGGTTCCTCCGCGCGCCGCCATCCTGGTGACGATTCAGGGGGAACCATCCATCGGGTTTCTTATAGCACAAAAACCAGGGGTGCCCCTCCTTCTCACAATACCAGCAACTCCCTTTCATTTTGCCACCAGCACCCGACTTGCCCTCACGTCCAGATTTCGCACCCCGACCCCAACCGGTACCTCCTTGTTGGTCGTTGGAGTCGTCATCCTTCTTTGTACCGCGTCCAGCACCACCGAATCCACGTCCTCTGCCACGTCGGCTCCCTTGCATCCCATCGCCGCTGCTGCCGTCGTCTCCACCCCCCAGTTGGCGGCGACGGAAGTCCTCCTCCAGAATCTTCGTCCGCACCCATTCGAGTGTCCACGAGCTCTGGTTCTGCGGCAGGCTCAATCCGCTCGTGAATTGAAGCCACGATTCCGGCAGCAGCGAGAGCATCTTCAAGCACCTGGTCTGCGCCGGGTAGGTGATTCCAGCGGTTGCCAACTTCGCGTAGAGGTCGCGCATCTTGTCCAGGACAGGTTGCACCGGCTCTCCCTCGCTCAGGCGCAACGCGAACAGCTCCCTCTCCATCATCAACGTTGCAACAACGGAAGTTGGGGCGCAGCTCCTTCAAGACGGTCCACGCCTTCGGACCGCACTCAACCTCCGGCAGCAGGTGCATAACGCGGTGACGCTGGTACAGCTCCAAACTCTGCGACATCAAATAGTAGCCAGCCGAGGAGCGCTCGTCCCAATCTTCCTGCAGCGTGGGCTCACTCGGTCTAGGTTCCTCCCCAATCATTAGTTTCAGCAATCCAATCTGACGGAAATAGAGCTGCATTTTCCAGGCTCAATCACCATAACCCTCGCAATTGAACTTCTCGACAGTGAAGTTCTTCAGCACCTCCTTGACCAGCGAGCCCTGGTTTGTTCGCGCTCCCCTTGGCGACGAAACACCAGCTCCCGTCCAGGTGTTGCCCGCCATATCTACCTATAACGAGGATCACTATAACGCAGCTCTGATACCAGCTTGTTGGTGTAAGGGCCTAATAAACTTAAGCTACTCAGACTTAATCAAACTTAAAACCTCTCCTCGGGGTCACCTTCAAGGGTCTTTGGGTGCCTGGTACAAGACCAGCCCCTATCCTCGGGTCCGAGTTTGTAGAGAGAGGGATCAAGAATGACTTAGCCAAAATAGCAAGAGCACCTTGAACGTCGCGCAGCGTATCTTGCAGACCGTTGACCGGATTAAGCTGAGACTTTGCAATATCGAAGCTCGCTTCAAGTGCTTCAAAATGAGCCAAGTTGCCTCGCTAAAAGTTCTGCCATTACAGAGCTATTGCTCGTACAGCGTTTGCCTAGCACTGCGGCGCTAGCATACTAACGTTGACTCGGGTAGCATTCCGCCGTCGCACCGCGTAGAAACGAAATTCCAGCAAGGAAGGAATTCGCTTGAATCAATTGAAACTATATCCAGGTACAAACAGAGAAGGAATAAATTGTTATAGCTAGCAAGGACCTTGGGAATCAACCTGGGAACTACCAGGGATGGTCCCAAATAATTCCAAACAACAGAACCAAATAATTCCAAGCAACAGAACCAAATAATTCCAAGCAACAGAACCAACCTGGCTGGACAAAACAGCAGGTGGTAGGTTGGTAAACAACCTCTGGTTCTTATTTTCCAACCTGGGAAAACAACAACCAGGTTCAGGTCCTAAAAACAGAACCTGTTTTGTCTTTGCCCAACCAGCCAAATGCTGGTTCCGCTGGTTTCCCCTGGCCCTGTAGCAAGCAGATACAGACAAACAACATCCAAACTTCACCTAAACTGTACCGCTATAGTGCCTGCCCTGCTACACTATAGTCAACCAAACAAAATAGTACAGTTTCGAGTTGGATAGAACTGAATCTGCGCAATCAGGTGAGCCGAACCGCAAAGCTTCCATCTTGGGTTCCTTTGCGAGCTCGTCCTTTCAACTTGTACTGTTCATAGCGCGTACAATGTTGTGCCGAAGCGCACAATGCGCGAGTACCTGCGAATGCTTCAAGCAAAAATTGCGAAAGCAAACAAACACACTAACATTTCATTCACACCCAAATGCATTCGCACACGCATACTCGTACAAACAGACGGCAGGATGTTGTGATATGTAAATTTGCACCCAACATATAGGGCCAGGGGAAACAAGAAGAACCAGAATTTGACTGCTTGGGCAAGGACAAGAAAGTTTCTGTTGTTAGTATCCGAACCTGGTTGTTGTTTTCCCAGGTTGGAAAAACAGAACCAGAGGTTGTTTACCAACCTACCACCGGCTATTTTGTCCAGCCAGGTTGGTTCTGGTGCTTGGAATTGTTTGGGATCATCCATGGTTGTTCCCAGGTTGATTCCCAAAGTCCTTGCTAACTAGAACTATTTATTCCTTCTGTGTTTGTACCTGGATATTGTGAAGTTGATTCAAACAAATTCCTTCCTTGCTGGAATTTCGTTTCTACGCGGTGCGATGGCAGAATGCACCGAGTCAATGCTAGCACGCTAGCACTACGACGCTAAGCAAACGCTGTTCGAGCCATAACTTTGTAATTGCATAACTTTTCGCGAGGCAACTTGGCTCATTTTCAAGCTCCTGGAGCGAGCTTCGATATAGGAAATTCTCAGTTTAATCCAATCGACGGTCTGCACGATACGCTGCGCGACGATCAAGGTAATCTCGTTATTTTGGCTAAGTCATTCTTGGTTTCTCTCTCTAGATACTCGGACCCGAGGATAGAGGCTGGTCTTGTACCAGGCACCCAAAGACCCTTGGAGGTGACCCCGAGGAGAGGCTTTAAGTTTGATTAAGTCCTAATAGCTTGAGTTTATTAGGCCCTTTTGCCGATACCATCTTTCTTTCGAGTGTCCCGAACGCGAGGACTCCGACGACGACGACACCAAGGAATGCTGAGGGAGGTCGGCCGGTCGTCGCCTATATCGGGAGACTAAGCCGCGCAAGGAGAAGCAGTCGACGATGTCGACAACGTTGGCGAATGATGTCGAGGACGGCGAGGCGTCGTCTCGCTGGTCGGCGACGTGGAGCCGACCGTCTCGCTGGCGCCGGAGGCCGGTGAAGACTTGTTGGTCGTGGTGGCAGCCATGCAAGCGAACCAGACGGTGGTCCTGCTCGACAGCGGCAGCTCCCACCAAGAGGCGTTAGTCAACTTGGGGCAGAGAGGCGACGTCAAGCACTTGCGTGGCTTCAATGGGGCGCTGCAGGACGTCCAAAGCCGTGGCATCGTAGCTCTGAAAGGGGCAGCCGGGAGCAGATTCTCATCCCCAACGTGCTCTACGTCCCGGGCGTGCAGACGAACCTGCTGTCAGCCAGCCAGCTGCAGGAGAGCGGCGTGCGACTGCAGGACGATGGCGACGAGATGCTGCTCGTCTCGGCGGTGGGGAACGTGCTTGGTCGGGCGAAGTACACCGGCCGGGTCCTCCGCACCGACGTGCGACCGAGCACGGCAACGTCGACGGCGGCCCCAACTTAGACCGTGGCCCTGCGGACGATCGACACGGCGACGAAGTCGACGCCGAGAAGGTGGCGCGTAAGGCTTACAAACGTCGGCGTTGACACCATCACTAGCTCGGCGAAACACGAGGTTGCCACCGGCCTGGATATCAAGCCGTCGCTCGGCACCAAATCTCCGTGTGTCTCGTGGGTCAGCCACAGCTTCCCCGACAAGGGCCCAAACGCCGAGGACACCCTGGCCGTTGTGCACATCGACCTGTGCGGGCCATTCCAGGTGGCCGCCAAAGATGGCAGCCTCTACTTCTTGCTACAGAAGGACCGCAAGACCCGTTACGTTTAGGTAAGGCAGGTCGCCAAGAAGTCCGACGTGCTGCAGAAGTTTGAGAAGTTGCTGAGCGGTAGACCAAGAACTCGGTGTTGATGCTGTGCTCTGACCGCGGAGGGGAGTTCCTCGGGAAGAACTTCACCGACTTGGTCGACGGAAAGGGGATGGCAAGTGTGTGGGGCTGCAATGCGCAGTTTCTGGTCTTCGAGCAACAGCGCGGCAGAAAGCTGAAGCCGAAGACCAGGTGGGGCCTTCACCTCGGTGTGTCGGAGGAGAGCAAGGGCTGGGAGGTCCTCCACCATGTCGCTAGAGGTGTGGAAGTTGAAGCAAAGGCCGGCGTCGGGGCGGACGAAGGACAAACGGACACCTCGACAACAACACTTCTACTACTCAAGGTCGGCGAGCCGACGACGCTGAGAACGTCTTCTTCCCTTCTCCTTCCTCTGCTCCTTCTACCCCACACCTCTTAGCTAACCTGCATATGCTGACAACGACGTCAGCCTCCAGCGATGAGGGGAGCACAGCATCGCCGGTGGCCGACGTGACGTCCAGCAAATCGGCGTGAAAGGAAGCCGCAGACGACAGGGGAGCAGCGGGCAGAAGAGAAGCCATTGACAGGGGAGTCGTCGGCGAAGGAGGCGTCGGTAAGGAAGCCGCCGATAAGGGAGCAGCCTGCAGCGAAGCCGACCGTTGAGCTGTCGGCAGGGTTGCCGACGACAAGGGAGAAATCGGCTTGAGCGGCTGAAACAGTTCGACGAGGGCAGAGCGACGGTGACGACGAAGGGGAGCTGTTGGGGGGGAGGGTGTCTACTGCCAGCGACGTGGTGGAGGGTCCTGCGGAGACAACTCTATCAACGAGAGCTAGACTACGGGCTAGGCACGGGATAGGAGGGATCTCTGCGTTCGTTCCCTTAGTCGTTCTCTAGCACTTGTGCATTCACGGGGCAAAACCGCAAGAGTCTTACTAGCAAAAGTTCAGAACAATGATACAATAAAGTTGGCAAGACAAGACTACATCAGAGCTAGGATGCAAGCAGGTCGACTGCCAGCGCAGCATGGTTGACCGCGTTCCAGCACGATTTGGGCGACCGCGCTTCAGCAGTACAAAGTCGCGGCTTGCCAACACTGCAAGTCGACGGCGTGCCAACGTCGCAGGTCGACGGCGTGCCAACGTTGCATCCGCAGAACAGCAGCTCATTTGCTTCGCGGGTGCTCCCAGATGATTGGCGCACCGTGCCTTGTCACTTGCAGAAGGCACACACAAAATCAACCTGGCGCTGACGACTACATCTGATCAGCCACGTCGCCACTAACGCCTGGGCGACTGTCGCGTGCCTCCGCAGAACTTCGTCGCCCGGGTAACTTGGTCGACCTGGAAACCACCAGGTTGGCGTCAACTTCTTCGGGGAAAGTCGGCAGAAGTTGTATGTGCTCGTCGACTACCCAGGTCGACGATCACCAGCCGACTTCACCAAGACGGCCACTCCCCAGGTCGGCGCTTCTCCTCTTCGTGCTCGTCGACCTGGGTAGTCTGGTCGACGACCACCACCTGGTCGACCAGACCAAGTCGACCACACCCTTGGTCGACCAATTCCAGGTCGACCAGTCCTGCTGTCAGCCGACCACACCTAGTCAACATCACCAGCTCAGCGTCACCAAGTCAACGCCCTGTCAGGTCGACCTCCCAAGTCGACCTTCTGAAGTCGGCCCTCACAAGTCGGCGCCCACTGCTGCAGGTCGGTTGCACCTCCCGCAGACTCGACCACGAAGTCGGCTCCGCCGAAGCGAGGACGGGGCCAACAAACAACTCCCGTTGACAGGTCCAGGTCGACCAGCCTGGACTGCGACATTTAGACCGGCTGCGGAGGCCACCTGAGCGGCTGACCTACCGCGTGTGGCTCCCACCGGCCGCCTATACCCCTTTGCTCGACGGCGAAAACGGCGAGGTCGACCTGCCAAAGCTCGACCCCGACATGCACGCCGACCCCGAGCACCGCTGGGACACATCTGCAAAATGGCCACTCCCTGGCACGCCTCCGCAAGATTCTACATCTAGCACATGGTCAGCATGGGATCTCTCCTCACGCGGGTGGGGGGAGGTGCAGTCGGAGCTTCGCACGGAAACGCCGTCAACTAGCCCAGGGCACGGCCAAACGAAAATTGCTGAGCAGAGAAGCCCGAGGTCTGTCGATGGGTGCAGAGCGGCGCTCTCCTCTCCCGCGCAGGCAGTTACTCGCATCGGGTCGGCGCGCGCAGTGGAGCCGCCAGGTCAGGGGCCGGGGCGAGGGGAGGCCCATTGGTTACGGCGAATGATGGTGAAGGAACCGTTGGCGAGCTAGAAGGGCAAGGCGGTGAAGGCCGCCATGGACGACGAGATCCGCAGCCTCATCGGCATGGGCACCTGGGAGCTGGTCGAACGACCACGCGGGGTAAATATCATGAAGAACCGAAGGATGTTGATTGTTGGTGTAAGGGCCTAATAAACTCAAGCTACTAAGACTTAATCAAACTTAAATCCTCTCCTCGGGGTCACCTCCAAGCGTCCTTGGGTGCCTGGTACAAGACCAGCCCCTATCCTCGGATCCGAGTTTGTAGAGAGAGATCAAGAATGACTTAGCCAAAATAGCAAGAGCACCTTGAACGTTGCGCAGCGTACCTTGCAGACCGTCGATCGGATTAAGCTGAAACTTTGCTATATCGAAGCTCGCTCCAAGAGCTTTAAAACGAGCCAAGTTGCCTCGCGAAATGTTCTGCCATTACGGAGTTATTGCTCGTACAGCGTTAGCCTAGCACTAGGGCGCTAGCATACTAGCGTTCACTCGGGTAACATTCCGCCGTCGCACCGGGTAGAAACGAAATTCCAGCAAGGAAGGAATTTCCTTGAATCAATTTTGACTATATCCAGGTACAAACAGAGAAGGAATAAATAGTTCTAGCTAGCAAGGACCTTGGGAATCAACCTGGGAACAAAACAGCAGGTGGTAGGTTGGTAAACAACCTCTGGTTCTGTTTTTCCAGCCTGGGAAAACAACAACCAGGTTCAGGTCCTAAAAGCAGAACCTGTTTTGTCTTTGCCCAACCAGCCAAATGCTGGTTCCGCTGGTTTCGCCTGGCCCTGTAGCATGCTGATACAGACAGACAACATCCAAACTTCACCTAAATTGTACCCCAATAGTGCCTGCCCTGCCCAACAATTTCGAGTTGGATAGAACTGAATCTGCGCAATCAAGTAAGCCGAACCGGAAAGCTTCCATCTTGGGTTCCTTTGCGAGCTCGTCCTTTCTGCTTGCACTGTTCATAGTGCGTACAATGTTTTGCCGAAGCGCTCAATGCGCGAGTACCTGCAAATGCTTCAAGCGAAAATTGCGAAAGCAAACAAACATACGAATATTCTATTCACACCCAAATACATTTGCACATGCATACTCGTACAAACAGACGGCAGGATGCCGTGCAATGTGACTTTGCACCCAACACACTCCCCCTCAGCCTGCCGGCTGCATCCCCATCATTCCATGCTTGTTCATGCTCATTCCACTTTTGCGCACACAACGCCAATGAGGCTCATCCGCAATCTTGGTGAGGATGTCTGCTGGCTGCTGATGGGTCTTGATGTAGATCGGATTCACCGTCCCCCTCTTCACCTCCTTACGCAGCCAGTGCCACTTGATACGCATGTGGTTGTTCAGCCCATAAAGCACAGGATTCCTGGCCATCCCAAGAGCCCCCTTGCTATCACAAAATAACGACGTAGCAACCTTCTGCTCGTGGCCAATCTCCTATAACAGCCTCCTCAACCAAATCACCTCCTTCACCCCATGGAACATCGCCATGTACTCTGATTCTACGGAAGAGAGTGCCGTCTCCGTCTGCTTCTTTGACCTCCAACTAACAGGTCCTCCCCCAACTACACAGATGTATCCTCCCACAGATGAGGAATCCTCCTTCTCAGAAGCCCACATAGCATCGGTAAAGCAAGTGAGAAACAGCTTGCCTTCGCCAAGCCGCTCCCCCTTCTCTTTCAGCACCTCAACCCCTTTCTGCTTCACTTGTGCAGATGCGGAGTATTGAACTCCAATGTTTTGGTGAGAGTTCAGGTACTTCACCACACGCTCAGCTGCATCCACCTGCTCCTGTGATGGATTCTGCACCACCCTTGCCAGCTGCCCAACAGAGAAAGAGATGCCTGGCCTCGTTTGAACCGCTGCATACTGTGGGTATTCGGTAACATGGCAATTGCCTATGTCCCCAAACTCTACCGAAGTAAGTTGGGGCCAAGTGCAGTCTGGTGTGTACATTTGGGGCTGGCTGCTGAGAGCAGGGGATGGCTGCTGTGGGAACCATCCAAGGGTGTGTTGTTTGACAGCAGGGAGGTGAAGTTTGTTGAGGGCCTGATTTATGGGGGCTGGAAGAATCAGCAGGAGGCCAAGGTATCACAGGAGATGGAGCAGATCACTTTGCAGTTGGACCTGACTCCTAATGTGTGGGAGGAGGGAGAGGAGGCAGCTGCATAGGTTGGTGACCGAGAGAAGGTACAGGAGGCACCTGCTGATTCTTGTGTAGCACTAGTGGTTGGTACCAAGCGTACGAACTGTATTTACCGGTGTAGATGACTAAGAGTGAATGCGTTTCTTACCCGTGTGGTTGGTACTAAGAGTATGCGTTACTTACACGTGTGATTGGTACTCATAGTAAGTGCGTTACTTATCCGTATGGTTGGTACTAGGAGTAGATGCGTTACTTACCTGTGTGGTTGGTACTACGAGTAAGTGTATTACTTACCGTACCTTTGGTACTAAGAATAAGTGCGTTACTTGCCCGTGTGGTTGGTACTAAGAGTAAGTGCGTTGCTTACCCGCGTGCTCGTCATAAAGAGTAAGTGCTTACCTACCCGTGTAATTGGTACTACGAGTAAGTGCGTTACATACTCGTATGGTCGGTACTAAGAATATGTGTGTTATTTGCTTATGTGGTTGGTACCAAGACTAAAGTGTTGAACTTACCTGTTTAGTTGTTACTAAGAGTGAGTGCGTTATTTACATATGGTTTATACCAAGAGTAAGTACGTTACTTACCCGTGGAGTGAGTTTCTTAGCCATGCCAAGAGTAAGTGCGTTGTGGTTGGTACCCATGTAGTTGGTACCAAGAGTAATGTACGTACCCGTATAGTTGTTACTAAGAGGAAGTGCGTTTCTTTTCCGTGTAGTCGATACTTAGAGTCAGTGCGTTACTTATCCGTGTGGCTGGTACTAAGATTATGTGCGTTACTTACTTGTATGGTTGGAACCAGGAGTGAGTGTGATACTTACATTGCACAGCATCCTGCCATCTGTTTGTACGAGTATGCGTGTGCGAATGCATTTGGGTGTGGATGGAATGTTCGTGTGTTTGTTTTCTTTCGCATTTTTTGCTTGATGCATTTGCAGGTAATCGCGCAATGTGCGCTTCGGCACAACATTGTACGCGCTATGAACAGTGCAAGCAGAAAGGACGAGCTCGCAAAGGAACCCAAGATGGAAGCTTTGCGGTTCAACTTACTTGATTGCGCAGATTCAGTTCTATCCAACTCGAAATTGTACTGTTTTGTTTGGTTGACTATAGTGTAGCAGGGCAGGCACTATAGCGGTACAATTTAGGTGAAGGTTGGATGTTGTTTGTCTGTATTTGCATGTTACAGGGCCAGGGGAAACCAGCGGAACCAGCATTTGGCTGGTTGGGCAAAGACAAAACAGGTTCTGTTTTTATGACCTGAACCTGGTTGTTGTTTTCCCAGGTTGGAAAAACAAGAGGTTGTTTACCACCTGCTGTTTTGTCCAGCCAGGTTGGTTCTGTTGCTTGGAATTATTTGGGATCATCCCTGGTTGTTCCCAGGTTGATTCCCAAGGTCCTTGCTAGCTAGAGCTATTTATTCCTTCTCTGTTTGTACCTGAACATAGTCAATTTGATTCAAGCGAATTCCTTCCTTCCTGGAATTTCGTTTCTACACGGTACGACGGCGGAATGCTACCCAAGTCAACGGTAGTACGCTAGCACTCCAACGCTAGGCAAACGGTGTCTGAGCCATAACTCCGTAATGGCATGACTTTTCGCGAGGCAACTTGGCTTATTTTAAAGCTCTTGGAGCGAGCTTCGATATAGGAAACTCTCAGCTTAATCCGGTCGACGGTCTGCATGATACGCTGCGCGACGTTCAAGTTACTCTTGTTATGTTGGCTAAGTCATTCTTGACTCCTCTCTCTACAAACTCGGACCCGAGGATAGGGGCTGGTCTTGTACCAGGCACCCAAGGACCCTTGGAGGTGACCCGGAGGAGAGGTTTTAAGTTTGATTAAGTCTTAATAGCTTGAGTTTATTAGGCCCTTACACCAACAAGCTGGTATCAGAGCCTGCGTTATAGTGATCCTCGTTATAGGTAGCTATGGCGGGCAACACCTCGACGGGAGCTGGTGAATCTTCAGCCCAAGATCGTAGCGGCAGCCAAGATTCTGGTGTTTCAGCGCCAAGGGGAGCGCGAACAAACCAGGGCTCGCTGGTCAAGGAGGTGCTGAAGAACTTCACCGTCGAGAAGTTCAATGGTGAGGGCTATGATGATTGGGCCTGGAAAATGCAATTGTATTTCCGTCATATCGGTTTGCTGAAACTAATGATTGGGGAGGTGCCTAGACCGAGTGACCCCGCGCTGCAGGAAAATTGGGACGAGCGCTCCTCGGCTGGCTACTATTTGATGTCGCAGAGTTTGGAGCTGAACCAGCGTCACCACGTTATGCACCTGCTGCCGGAGGTTGAGTGCGGTCCGAAGGCGTGGACCGTGTTGAAGGAGCTGCACGCCCCAACCTCCGTTGTTGCAACGTTGATGCTGGAGAGGGAGCTGTCCGCGTTGCGCCTGAGCGATGGAGAGCCGGTGCAACCTGTCCTGGATAAGATGCGCGACCTGTACGCAAAGTTGGCGACCGCGGGAATCACCTACCCGGAGCATACCAAGTGTTTGAAGATGCTCTCGCTGCTGCCGGAATCGTGGCTTCAATTCACGAGCGGATTGAGCCTGCCGCATAACCAGAGCTCGTGGACACTCGAGTGGGTGCGGACAAAGATTCTGGAGGAGGACTTCCGTCGACGCCAACTAAGGGGTGGAGACGACGGCAGCAGCGGCTATGGGATGCAAGGGAGCCGATGTGGCAGAGGACGTGGCTTCGGTGGTGCTGGACGCGGTGCAAAGAAGGACGACGACTCCAACGACCAACAAGGAGGTACCTGGGGTCGCGCTGCGAAATCTGGACGTGGGGGCAAGTCGGGTGCTGGTGGCAAAATGAAAGGGAGTTGCTAGTATTGTGAGAAGGAGGGGCACCCCTGGTTTTTGTGCGATAAGAAACCCGATGGATGGACCCCCCAGAATCGTCACCAGGATGGCGGCGCGCGGAGGAACCAGAGAAACGGCGCGAGCATGGTCGCCGATTCGTCCGACAACAACCCGAAGAGCAACGGTGCGGAGAAGAAGAAGGAGCGCACCGCGGGCCAGTTCTTCCATATTGGAGAGCAGGGGGAGCAAGGAGACGCCTCTGCCAAGGTTGGAGCAGAGCTGCACCCCTTGAACTATTGGGTGTTGGACACGGGCGCTGCTTGGACGATGACGCCGCGCAAGGACCTGCTGGACGACGTACGCGCTGCACCGATCAATGAGGTGTGCACTGCCTCTGGACACGCGCTGAAGGTGGCTGGTGCGGGACGAGCTGCGTGTAAGGGAGCGGATGGCAAGCCGGTGGTGCTGGACGACGTTCTCCTCGTTCCTGATCTCAAGGCCAACCTCATCTCCCTCCGTAAGCTTGGCAAGGCTGGGGTGAGCACTAGCACGGATGGGGCACGCACGTACAAGGGGCAGCTGGGCAATCGGGTGCTTTGGGATCTGCACAAGAGCAAGGACGTATACAAATCCATGTGGCAGCTGCCGGCGTTGGCGTGGCACGGTGGGGGGCAGACTGGAGAGGGGTCTGCATCCCAGGGGGAGTGCAACGCCGTTGGAGGGGTTGGTGATAAAGTGTCGGCCAGATCTGGGGAGACGGATTGGGCAACGGCACGCCGACGCTTGGGGCACGTGGCAATGCTCTTGTTGAAGCAGTTGGAGAAAGATGGAGCCGTTAAGGGTCTGAAGCTGAACGGACCGCTCCAAAGTTTACCCGTTTCCCCTTCCATAGTGTGACTGGCAGGAGCAAGAAGCCTTTAGAGTTGGTCCACATGGACTTGGTGGGGCCGCTGCCGGTTCAGGGGCACAAGGGGGAGCGGTACTTTCTGACCATAGTGGATGATTGGAGCAGGCTTATGTGGGCATATCCGCTGAAGCAGAAGGACCACGCCGCCTCTACGATACGGGAAGATTGGCTGCCATTCGTGGAGAAGCAAGCGGAGTGTGTGGTGAAGCGGATTAGGACAGATCGGGGTGGTGAGTTCCTTGGAGTTGAGATGACGGCCTGGCTCAAGAAGCAAGGCATTTAGAGGGAGCTGACCACGGCTTACACCCCACAGTCCAACGGTGTAGCAGAACGGGCGAACCGGACAATTCTGGAGACAGCTAGGGCGCTGCTCATAGAATCTGGGCTGGGCAACTTGATGTGGCCCCATGCTGTTCGGCACGCTACCAACGCTAGGAACAGGGTACTCACAAAGGTTGGGGATGACTCGTGGGTGCCGTTGGAGAGGTGGCTTGGGAGGAAGCCGCCAGTGGACATGCTAAGGGTGTTCGGTTGCATGGCAGTCGCCCACGTCCCCAAGACCTACCGCAATGCAACCTTTAATGGAAAATTCATCATTCAGATGGACATATCAACGGCATTCCTCAATGGGATTTTAGAGGAGGATGTGTACATGACGCAGCCGCCTGGGTATGAGGATGGTACAAGCAGGGTGTGCAAGCTGAAAAAATCCATCTACGGTTTGAAGCAGGCGCCACGCTGCTAATACCAGAAGTTGGCAGCTGTTTTAGAGGAGATGGGATTCAGGACCAGCAGCTGTGATGAGAGCATCTTTCTCAAAGGGGAGGGGGAGAAGCTGGTGCTGTTTCTGGTCTACGTGGACGACATTCTTCTCTTTAGCAGCAGCATGAAGGAGATCCAGAATGTGCAGCAGCATCTGATGGAGAACTTCAAGTGCAAGAACCTTGGAGAGGTAAAGTACTACCTCGGGATGCACGTGGAGAGGGATCCAGATCACAGGTGGTTGAAGCTGCACCAGGAGAAGTTCATCAAGGAGATGGGGGAGAAGTATGGGATTGAGAATGAGCGCAAGGTTGCAACTCCCCTGCCAGCAGAATTCAAGCCTGTGAAGGCTGCAGAGGATGAAGGGGTTGAAGCCGAGGAGCAGCAGCAATTTCAGTCCTTGGTGGTCAGCCTCTTGTCAGCAGCAGTTCACACGAGGCCTGACATCTCTTTCTCTGTTGGGCAGCTGGCAAGGGTGGTGCAGAATCCATCAGAGGAGCAGGTGGATGCAGCTGAGCGTGTGGTGAAGTATCTGAACTCTCACCCAAGCATTGGAGTTCAATACTCCGCATCTGCACAGGTGAAGCAGAAAGGGGTTGAGGTGCTGAAAGATAAGGGGGAGCGGCTTGGAGAAGACAAGCTATTTCTCACTTGCTTTACTGATGCTATGTGGGCTTCTGAGAAGGAGGATTCCTCATCTGTGGGAGGATACATCTGTGTAGTTGGGGGAGGACCTGTTAGTTGGAGGTCAAAGAAGCAGACGGAGACGGCACTCTCTTCCGTGGAGTCAGAGTACATGGCAATGTTTCACGGGGTGAAGGAGGTGATTTGGCTGAGGAGGCTGTTAGAGGAGATTGGCCAGGAGCAGAAGGTTGCTACGCCGCTGTTTTGTGATAGCAAGGGAGCTCTTGGGATGGCCAGGAACGCTGTGCTTCATGGGCTGAACAAGCACATGCGTATCAAGTGGCACTGGCTGCGTAAGGAGGTGAAGAGGGGGACGGTGAATCCGATCTACATCAAGACTCACCAGCAGCCAGCAGACTTCCTCACCAAGAGGCTTGCGGATGAGCCTCATTGGCGTTGTGTGCGCATGAGTGGAATGAGCATGAACTAGCATGGAATGATGGGGATGCAGCCGGCAGGCTGAGGGGGAGTGTGTTGGGTGCAAATTCACATTGCACAGCATCCTGCAGTCTGTTTGTACGAGTATGTGTGAACGAATGCATTTGGGTGTGGATGGAATGTTCGTGTGTTTGTTTTCTTTCGCATTTTTCGCTTGATGCATTTGCAGGTACTCGCGCAATGTGCGCTTCGGCACAACATTGTACGCGCTATGAACAGTACAAGCAGAAAGGACGAGCTCGCAAAGGAACCCAAGATGGAAGCTTTGCGGTTCAACTTACTTGATTGCGCAGATTCAGTTCTATCCAATTCGAAATTGTACTGTTTTGTTTGGTTGACTATAGTGTAGCAGGGCAGGCACTATAGAGGTACAATTTAGGTGAAGGTTGGATGTTGTTTGTCTGTATCTGCATGCTACAGGGCCAGGGGAAACCAGCGGAACCAGCATTTGGCTGGTTGGGCAAAGACAAAACAGGTTCTGTTTTTAGGACCTGAACCTGGTTGTTGTTTTCCCAGGTTGGAAAAACAAGAGGTTGTTTACCACCTGCTGTTTTGTCCAGCCAGGTTGGTTCTGTTGCTTGGAATTATTTGGGATCATCCCTGGTTGTTCCCAGGTTGATTCCCAAGGTCCTTGCTAGCTAGAGCTATTTATTCCTTCTCTGTTTGTACCTGAACATAGTCAATTTGATTCAAGCGAATTCCTTCCTTCCTGGAATTTCGTTTCTACACGGTACGACGGCGGAATGCTACCCGAGTCAACGCTAGTACGCTAGCACTCCAACGCTAGGCAAACGCTGTCCGAGCCATAACTCCGTAATGGCAGAACTTTTCGAAAGGCAACTTGGCTTATTTTACAGCTCTTGGAGCGAGCTTCGATATAGGAAACTCTCAGCTTAATCCGGTCGACGGTCTGCATGATACGTTGCGCGACGTTCAAGGTACTCTTGTTATTTTGGCTAACTCATTCTTGACTCCTCTCTCTACAAACTCGGACCCGAGGATAGGGGCTGGTCTTGTACCAGGCACCGAAGGACCCTTGGAGGTGACCCCGAGGAGAGGTTTTAAGTTTGATTAAGTCTTAATAGCTTGAGTTTATTAGGCCCTTACACCAACAAATTTCCTATATCGAACTCGCTCTAAGAGCTTTAAAATGAGCCAAGTTGCATCTCGAAAAGTTCTGCCATTGCGGAGTTATGGCTCGTGCCGTGTTTGCCTAGCACTGGGGCGCTAGCATACTAGCGTTGACTCGGGTAGCATTCCGCCGTCGCACCGTGTAGAAACGAAATTCCAGCAAGGAAGGAATTCGCTTGAATCAATTGAAACTATATACAGGTACAAACAGAGAAGGAAAAAATAGTTCTAGCTAACAAGGACCTTGCTACATTATAGTCAAGCAAACAAAACAGTACAATTTTGAGTTGGATAGAACTGAATCTGCGCAATCAATTCAACCGAACTGCAAAGCTTCCATCTTGGGTTCCTTCGCGAGCTCGTCCTTTCTGCTTGCACTGTTCATAACGCGTACAATCTTGTGCCGAAGCGCACAATGCGCGAGTACCTGCAAATGCTTCAAGCAAAAATTGCGAAAGCAAACAAAAACACGAACATTACATTCATACGCAAATGCATTCGCATACGCATACTCGTACAAACAGACGGCAGGATGTCGTGCAATGTGAATTTGCACCCAACAATAGTAAGCGCTGTGCTTACCCATATGGTTGGTACTAAGAGAAAGCGTTACTTACCCGTGTGGTTGGTATCAAGAATAAGTGCGTTACGTACCCATGTGTTTGGTATTTATAGTAGATGCTTCACTTACTCGTGTGGTTGTTACTAAAGATTTTGTGCGTTACTTATCCGTATGGTTGGTACGATGAGTAAGTGCGTTACTTACCAGCGTCGTTGGTACTGAGAGTAAGTGCATTACTTACCTGTGTGGTTGGTACTAAGAGTAAGTGTGTTACTTACCCTTGGTGTTGGTACTAAGAGTAAGTGCGTTACTTACCCGTATGTTTGGTACTAACACTAAGAGAAAGTGTGTTACTTACCTGCGTGGTTGGTACTACAAGTAAATGTGTTACCTACCCATGTTGTTGGTACCAAGAAAAAGTGTGGTACTTACTCGTATAGTTGGTACTAAGAGTGAGTGCGTTACTTACCCGTGTGGTTGGTACTAATAGTAAGTCCGTTACTTGGTCGTGTTGTTGGTACTAGGACTTTACTTATCCGTATGCTTGGTACTAAGGGTGAGTGCGTTACTTACCTATGTGGTTGGTGCTAAGAGTAAGTGCGTTATTTACTCGAGTGGTTGGTGCTAAAAGTTAGTGCATTAATTAACGGTGTAGCTGGTTTTAAGAGTAAATGCGTTGCTTACCTAGGCGTTTGGTATAAATAGTAAGTGCGGTATTTACCCATGCTGTTGGTACTAAGAATAAGCGTTACTAATCCGTGTGGTTGGTATTATGAGTAAACAAATTACTTACTCGTATGGTTGCTACTACGAATAAGTGCGTTACTTTTCCATGTTGATGGTATTAATAGTATGCGTGGTACTTACCCATCTGATCGGTACTTAGAGTAAGTGCGTAACTTACCCGTTTGGCTGGTAAGGCACATGCGTTCCCGTATGGTTGGTACTAAGAGTATGCGCGCTACATACCCATGCGGTTGGTGCTTAGAGTAAGTTCGTTACCTACCCGTATGATTGGTACTACGACTATGTCTATTACTTATCTGTGTGGTCGGTACTCTTAGTACGTGCGTTATTTACCCGTGTGGTTGATACTAAGAGTAAATGCGTTACTTAGCCGTATGGTTGGTACTAAAAGTAAGTGCGTTACATATCCATGTGGTTGGTGCTAAGAGTAAATGCTTTACTTAACTGTGTAGCTGGTTCTAAGACTAATTGCGCTGCTTACCTGTGCGTTTGCCACAAACAGTATGTGCGGTACTTATCCATACTGTTGCTACTAAGACTTGTGTTACTTACCCATGTGCTTGGTACTAAAGAGTAAGTGCGTTATTTTCCTTGTGGTTGGATCTAAGAGAAAGTGCGTTATTTATCCGTTTGGTCGGTACTAAGAATAAGTGCGTTACTTACCGGTATTGTGGTACGAAGAGAAAGTGCGTGACTTACGCATGTGGTTGGTACTAAGAGTAAGTGCGTTATTTACGCGTGTGATCGGTACTAGAGTACGTGCCTTACTTATCCGTGTGGTTGGTACTATATTTAAGCGTTACATACCTGTGTGGTTGGTACTAGTAGATGCGTTAGTTACCCGTGTGGTCGGTACTAAGAGTAAGTGTGTTATCTACCCATATGGTTGATGCTAAGAGTAGGTGCGTCAGGGCTGGTACTAACAGTAAGTGCGTAACTTTACCATTTGGTAGGTACCAACAGTCCGTGTGGATGGTACTATATGTAAGCGTTACTTCCCGTGTAGTTGATACTAAGAATAAGTGCGTTACTTACCCGTATGGTCGGTACTAAGAGTTCGTGCGTTACTTATCCGTATGGTTGGTACTTAAGAGTAACTGCGTTACTGACCCGTGTGGTTGGTACTAAGGGTAAGCGTTACTTACTTATATGGTTGGTACTAAAAGTAAGTGGGATACTAACTTGAGTGGTTGGTATCAAGAATAAGTGCGTTATTTACCCGTATCGTTGGTGCTAATAGTAAGTGCGTTATTTACCTATGATTAGTGGTAAGAGTGGGTGCGTTACTTACCCGTTTGGTTGGTACTATGTGTAAGCGTTACTTACCCATATGCTTGGTACTAAAAGTAAGTGCGTTACTTACCCGTGTGGTTGGTACTAGGGGTAAGTGCACTATTTACCCATGTCGTCGATACTAAGAGTACGTGCGCTACTTACCCGTATGGTAGGTATTTAAGAGTAAGCGTTACTGACCCGTGTGGCTGGTATTAAGAGTAAGTGCGGTACTCACCTATGTGGTTGGTATTAAGTGTAATCGTTACATATCCATATGGTTGGTACTAAGAGTATGTGCGTTACTTACCTATGTGGTTGGTATTAAGAATAAGTGCGTTACTTACCCGTACGATTGGTGCTAATACTAAGTAGTAAGAGTAAGTGTGTTGGTTACCCGTATCGTTGGTACTAAGAGCAAGTGCGTCACTTACCAGTGTGGCGGCTGGTACTAAAAGTGAGTGCGTTACTTTCCCATAAGCTTGGTACTAGGAGTAAGTACGTTATTTTCCTGTACGGTTGGTACTGAGTAATGTGCGTTATTTACCCGTATTGTTGGTACTAGGAGTAAGTGTTTGACTTACGCATGTAGTTGAAACTAAGAATATGTGCTATATTTACTCATGTGGTTGGTACTAAGAGTACGTGCGTTACTTACCCGTATGGTTGGTACTATGTGTAAGTGTTACTTACCCGTGTGGTTGTATTAAGAGTAAGTATGTTACTTACCCGCTGTTTGTACGAGTATGCGTGTGCGAATGCATTTGGGTGTGAATGGAATGTTCGTATGTTTGTTTTCTTTCACAATTTTCGCGTGATGAATTTGCAGGTACTCGCGCAATTTGCGCTTCGGCACAACATTGTACGCGTTATGAACAGTGCAAGCAGAAAGGACGAGCTCGCAAAGGAACCCAAGATGGAAGCTTTGCGGTTCGGTTGAATTGGTTGCGCAGATTCAGTTCAATCCAACTCGAAATTGTATTGTTTTGTTTGGTTGACTATAGTGTAGCAGGGCAGGCACTATAGGGGTACAAATAAGGTGAAGGTTGGATGTTGTTTATCTGTATCTGCATGCTACAGGGCCTGGGGAAACCAGCGGAACCAGCATTTGGCTGGTTGGGCAAAGACAAAACAGGTTCTGCTTTTAGGACCTGAACCTGGTTGTTGTTTTCCCAAGTTGGAAAAACAGAATCAGAGGTTGTTTACCAACCCACCACCTGCTGTTTTGTCCAGCCAGGTTGGTTCTGTTGCTTGAAATTATTTAGGATCATCCCTGGTTGTTCCCAGGTTGATTCCTAAGGTCCTTGCTAGTTAGAACTATTTATTCAAAATTGATATAGTCAAAATTGATTCAAGCGAATTCCTTGCTGGAATTTCGTTTCTACGCGGTGCGACGGCGGAATGCTACCCGGGTCAACGCTAGTATGCAAGCACCCAGTGCTAGGCAACTCTGTACGAGCAATTACTCCATAATCCGATCGACGGTCTGCATGATACGTTGCGCGACGTTCAAGGTACTCTTGTTATTTTGGCTAACTCATTCTTGACTCCTCTCTCTACAAACTCGGACCCGAGGATAGGGGCTGGTCTTGTACCAGGCACCGAAGGACCCTTGGAGGTGACCCCGAGGAGAGGTTTTAAGTTTGATTAAGTCTTAATAGCTTGAGTTTATTAGGCCCTTACACCAACAAATTTCCTATATCGAACTCGCTCTAAGAGCTTTAAAATGAGCCAAGTTGCATCTCGAAAAGTTCTGCCATTGCGGAGTTATGGCTCGTGCCGTGTTTGCCTAGCACTGGGGCGCTAGCATACTAGCGTTGACTCGGGTAGCATTCCGCCGTCGCACCGTGTAGAAACGAAATTCCAGCAAGGAAGGAATTCGCTTGAATCAATTGAAACTATATACAGGTACAAACAGAGAAGGAAAAAATAGTTCTAGCTAACAAGGACCTTGCTACATTATAGTCAAGCAAACAAAACAGTACAATTTTGAGTTGGATAGAACTGAATCTGCGCAATCAATTCAACCGAACTGCAAAGCTTCCATCTTGGGTTCCTTCGCGAGCTCGTCCTTTCTGCTTGCACTGTTCATAACGCGTACAATCTTGTGCCGAAGCGCACAATGCGCGAGTACCTGCAAATGCTTCAAGCAAAAATTGCGAAAGCAAACAAAAACACGAACATTACATTCATACGCAAATGCATTCGCATACGCATACTCGTACAAACAGACGGCAGGATGTCGTGCAATGTGAATTTGCACCCAACAATAGTAAGCGCTGTGCTTACCCATATGGTTGGTACTAAGAGAAAGCGTTACTTACCCGTGTGGTTGGTATCAAGAATAAGTGCGTTACGTACCCATGTGTTTGGTATTTATAGTAGATGCTTCACTTACTCGTGTGGTTGTTACTAAAGATTTTGTGCGTTACTTATCCGTATGGTTGGTACGATGAGTAAGTGCGTTACTTACCAGCGTCGTTGGTACTGAGAGTAAGTGCATTACTTACCTGTGTGGTTGGTACTAAGAGTAAGTGTGTTACTTACCCTTGGTGTTGGTACTAAGAGTAAGTGCGTTACTTACCCGTATGTTTGGTACTAACACTAAGAGAAAGTGTGTTACTTACCTGCGTGGTTGGTACTACAAGTAAATGTGTTACCTACCCATGTTGTTGGTACCAAGAAAAAGTGTGGTACTTACTCGTATAGTTGGTACTAAGAGTGAGTGCGTTACTTACCCGTGTGGTTGGTACTAATAGTAAGTCCGTTACTTGGTCGTGTTGTTGGTACTAGGACTTTACTTATCCGTATGCTTGGTACTAAGGGTGAGTGCGTTACTTACCTATGTGGTTGGTGCTAAGAGTAAGTGCGTTATTTACTCGAGTGGTTGGTGCTAAAAGTTAGTGCATTAATTAACGGTGTAGCTGGTTTTAAGAGTAAATGCGTTGCTTACCTAGGCGTTTGGTATAAATAGTAAGTGCGGTATTTACCCATGCTGTTGGTACTAAGAATAAGCGTTACTAATCCGTGTGGTTGGTATTATGAGTAAACAAATTACTTACTCGTATGGTTGCTACTACGAATAAGTGCGTTACTTTTCCATGTTGATGGTATTAATAGTATGCGTGGTACTTACCCATCTGATCGGTACTTAGAGTAAGTGCGTAACTTACCCGTTTGGCTGGTAAGGCACATGCGTTCCCGTATGGTTGGTACTAAGAGTATGCGCGCTACATACCCATGCGGTTGGTGCTTAGAGTAAGTTCGTTACCTACCCGTATGATTGGTACTACGACTATGTCTATTACTTATCTGTGTGGTCGGTACTCTTAGTACGTGCGTTATTTACCCGTGTGGTTGATACTAAGAGTAAATGCGTTACTTAGCCGTATGGTTGGTACTAAAAGTAAGTGCGTTACATATCCATGTGGTTGGTGCTAAGAGTAAATGCTTTACTTAACTGTGTAGCTGGTTCTAAGACTAATTGCGCTGCTTACCTGTGCGTTTGCCACAAACAGTATGTGCGGTACTTATCCATACTGTTGCTACTAAGACTTGTGTTACTTACCCATGTGCTTGGTACTAAAGAGTAAGTGCGTTATTTTCCTTGTGGTTGGATCTAAGAGAAAGTGCGTTATTTATCCGTTTGGTCGGTACTAAGAATAAGTGCGTTACTTACCGGTATTGTGGTACGAAGAGAAAGTGCGTGACTTACGCATGTGGTTGGTACTAAGAGTAAGTGCGTTATTTACGCGTGTGATCGGTACTAGAGTACGTGCCTTACTTATCCGTGTGGTTGGTACTATATTTAAGCGTTACATACCTGTGTGGTTGGTACTAGTAGATGCGTTAGTTACCCGTGTGGTCGGTACTAAGAGTAAGTGTGTTATCTACCCATATGGTTGATGCTAAGAGTAGGTGCGTCAGGGCTGGTACTAACAGTAAGTGCGTAACTTTACCATTTGGTAGGTACCAACAGTCCGTGTGGATGGTACTATATGTAAGCGTTACTTCCCGTGTAGTTGATACTAAGAATAAGTGCGTTACTTACCCGTATGGTCGGTACTAAGAGTTCGTGCGTTACTTATCCGTATGGTTGGTACTTAAGAGTAACTGCGTTACTGACCCGTGTGGTTGGTACTAAGGGTAAGCGTTACTTACTTATATGGTTGGTACTAAAAGTAAGTGGGATACTAACTTGAGTGGTTGGTATCAAGAATAAGTGCGTTATTTACCCGTATCGTTGGTGCTAATAGTAAGTGCGTTATTTACCTATGATTAGTGGTAAGAGTGGGTGCGTTACTTACCCGTTTGGTTGGTACTATGTCTAAGCTTTACTTACCCATATGCTTGGTACTAAAAGTAAGTGCGTTACTTACCCGTGTGGTTGGTACTAGGGGTAAGTGCACTATTTACCCATGTCGTCGATACTAAGAGTACGTGCGCTACTTACCCGTATGGTAGGTATTTAAGAGTAAGCGTTACTGACCCGTGTGGCTGGTATTAAGAGTAAGTGCGGTACTCACCTATGTGGTTGGTATTAAGTGTAATCGTTACATATCCATATGGTTGGTACTAAGAGTATGTGCGTTACTTACCTATGTGGTTGGTATTAAGAATAAGTGCGTTACTTACCCGTACGATTGGTGCTAATACTAAGTAGTAAGAGTAAGTGTGTTGGTTACCCGTATCGTTGGTACTAAGAGCAAGTGCGTCACTTACCAGTGTGGCGGCTGGTACTAAAAGTGAGTGCGTTACTTTCCCATAAGCTTGGTACTAGGAGTAAGTACGTTATTTTCCTGTATGGTTGGTACTGAGTAATGTGCGTTATTTACCCGTATTGTTGGTACTAGGAGTAAGTGTTTGACTTACGCATGTAGTTGAAACTAAGAATATGTGCTATATTTACTCATGTGGTTGGTACTAAGAGTACGTGCGTTACTTACCCGTATGGTTGGTACTATGTGTAAGTGTTACTTACCCGTGTGGTTGTATTAAGAGTAAGTATGTTACTTACCCGCTGTTTGTACGAGTATGCGTGTGCGAATGCATTTGGGTGTGAATGGAATGTTCGTATGTTTGTTTTCTTTCACAATTTTCGCGTGATGAATTTGCAGGTACTCGCGCAATTTGCGCTTCGGCACAACATTGTACGCGTTATGAACAGTGCAAGCAGAAAGGACGAGCTCGCAAAGGAACCCAAGATGGAAGCTTTGCGGTTCGGTTGAATTGGTTGCGCAGATTCAGTTCAATCCAACTCGAAATTGTATTGTTTTGTTTGGTTGACTATAGTGCAGCAGGGCAGGCACTATAGGGGTACAAATAAGGTGAAGGTTGGATGTTGTTTATCTGTATCTGCATGCTACAGGGCCTGGGGAAACCAGCGGAACCAGCATTTGGCTGGTTGGGCAAAGACAAAACAGGTTCTGCTTTTAGGACCTGAACCTGGTTGTTGTTTTCCCAAGTTGGAAAAACAGAATCAGAGGTTGTTTACCAACCCACCACCTGCTGTTTTGTCCAGCCAGGTTGGTTCTGTTGCTTGAAATTATTTAGGATCATCCCTGGTTGTTCCCAGGTTGATTCCTAAGGTCCTTGCTAGTTAGAACTATTTATTCAAAATTGATATAGTCAAAATTGATTCAAGCGAATTCCTTGCTGGAATTTCGTTTCTACGCGGTGCGATGGCGGAATGCTACCCGGGTCAACGCTAGTATGCAAGCGCCCAGTGCTAGGCAACTCTGTACGAGCAATTACTCCATAATCCGATCGACGGTCTGCAAGATACGCTGCGCGACGTTCAAGGTGCTCTTGCTATTTTGGCTAAGTCATTCTTGATCCCTCTCTCTACAAACTCGGACCTGAGGATAGGGGCTGGTCTTGTACCAGGCACCCAAGGACCCTTGGAGGTGACCCCGAGGAGAGGTTTTAAGTTTGATTATGTCTTCGTAGCTTGAGTTTATTAGGCCCTTACACCAACACATAGGTGAGTAACGCATTAACTCTCAGTACAACCACTCGGTGATCAACGCTTACTCTTAGTACCAACTACGGGGGTACCAACCAGACGGATTACTGACGCAATGATTCTTAGTACCAACCATGGGTAAGTACCGCACTTATTATACTACCAACCACATAGATAAAAAACACATTTATTCCTATTACCAATCATACGGGTAAATAATGCACGTATTCTCAGCATCAGCCACTCGGGTAAGTAACGCATTTACTCTTAGTACCAACCGCACGGATAAATAACGCACTCACTCCTAGTACCAACCAAACATGTAAGTAATGCACTTACTCTTAGTACCAACGACACGGATAAGTAACGTACATATTCCTAGTACCGACCATATGGGTAAGTAACGCACTTACTCCTATTACCAGCCATACAGATAAGTAATCCACATAATCTTTATACCAACCACTATATAAGTAGTGCACTTACTCCTAGTACAAATTGGACGGATAAATAACGCACTCACTCTTAGTACCAACCAAACATATAAACAATGCACTTATTCTTAGTACCAACCACACGGGTAAGTAACGTACATATTCCTAGTACCAATCACATAGGTAAATAGTGCACTTACTCCAAGTACCAGCCATACAGGTAATTAACCCACATACTCTTTGTACCAACCAAACAGGTAAGTTACGCACTTACTCTTAGTATCAACCACACGGGAAACGATTAGTCTTAGTTCCAACCAAATGGATAACTACCGCACCTACTCATAGTACCAACCATATGGGTAAGTAACACGCTTACTCTTGGTACCAACCATATTGGTCAATAATGCACTTCCCCTTTATACCAATCACATGGGTAAGTAACGCACTTACTCATAGTACCAACCACACGGGCCAGTAACGCACTTACTCGTAGTATCAACCACACAGGTAAGTGACGCACTTGCTCTTAGTACCAACCACACGGGTAAGTAATGCACTTATTCTTAGCACCAACTACATGGGTAAAAAACGTACTTACTTTTTGTTGTGTGCATATTGACTTTGTACGACATCCTGCCGTCTGTTTCTACGAGTATGCGTATGCAAATGCATTTGCGTGTGAATGGTACGTTCGTGTGTTTGTTTGCTTTAGCAATTTTCGCTTGAAGCATTGCAGGTACTCGCGCAATGTATGCTTCGGCACAACATTGTACATGCTATGAACAGTGTCAGCAGAAAGGACGGGCTCGCAAAGGAACCCAACGTGAAAGCTTTGCAGATTCAAATTGTACTGTTTTGTTTGGTTAACTATAGTGTAGCAGGGCATGCACTATAGGGGTACAATTAGGTGAAGGTTGGATGTTATTTGTCTGTGTCTACATGCAACAGGGCCAGGGGAAACCAGCGGAACCAGTTTTTGTCTGGTTGCACTAGGATGACCTAGGTTCTGTTTTCAAAACCTGAACCTGGTTGTGTTATCCCAGGTTGGAAAAACAGAACAAGACGTTGTTTACCAACCTCCCCTCGGCTGTTTTGCCAATCAAGGGTGGTTCTGTTGCTTAGAATTATTTGGGATCATCCCTGGTTGTTTAGAGGTTGATTCCGAAGGTCCCTGCTAGCTCTATCTATTTAATCCTACTCTGTTTGTACCCGGGGCATAGCGAAATTGATTCAAGCGAATTCCTTGCTTGCTGGAATCTCGTTTCTACGCAGTGCGACCGAGTCAACGCTAGCACTACGACGCTAGGCCAACCCTAGGCCAACCATAAATTCATAATGCCAGAACTTTTCGCAACGCAACTTGGCTTATTTTAAAGTTCTTGGAGCGAGCTTCGATATCGCAAATTTACAGCTTAATCCAATCGACAGTATGCACGGCACGCTGTGTAATGTACAATGAACTCTCGTTATTTTGGCAAGGTCATTCTTGACCCGATGATTGGGGCTCGTCTTGTACCAGGCACCAAACAACCCTTGAGGCGACCTCGAGAAGAGGTTTTAAGTTTGATAAAGTCTTACGAGCCGAGTTCACTAGGCCCTTACACTAACAAGCTGGTATCAGAGCTGCGTTACAACGATCTTTGTTAGGTAGCTATGGCGGGCAATGCTCCGGCGGGAGCTGGTGAATCTTCAGCCCAAGATCGTAGCGGCAGCTAAGATTCTGGTGTTTTGGCGCCAAGGGGAGCGCGAACAAACCACGGCTCGCTGATCAAGGAGGTGCTGAAGTTTAATTGTGAGGACTATGATGATTGGGCCTGGAAAATGTACACCTCTCCCTCGGCAATTTCAACACCCGCGATGCGGGTGTTACTGTTTGTTGTTTAGCCCTCGTGTTGAAATTGCCGGGAACAAAGAAGTTCCGACAGCCAGTGCGGTTTCATTCGGTTTCGTAATGCTCAAAACCGTGATAATCGCACTCACCTCGTCACCACGTCATGCATCTGCTGCAGTAGGTTGATCGCGGTCCGAAGGAGTGGACCGTGTTGAAGGAGCTGCATACCCCGACCTCCGTTTTTGCAACGTCAATGCTGGAGCGGGAGCTGTCTGGTTTGCGCCTAAGCAAGGGGGAGCCGGTGCGACCTGTTCTGGACAAGATGCGCTCAAATCTGGAGACCACGAGGATCACGTACCTGGAGCAGACCACATGCTTGAAGATGCTATCGCTGCTGCCGGAATCGTGGCTTCAATTCACGAGCGGATTGAGCCTGCGGCAGAACCAGAGCTTGTGGACGCTCGAGTGGGTGCATACGAAGATTCTGGAGGACGACTCCCGTCGCCATCAACTGAGGAGTGAAAACGACGGCAGCAGCGACTATGGGATGCAAGGGAGCCGACGTGGCATAGGACGTGGCTTCAGCGGTGCTGGGCGCGGTGCAAAGGACAACGTCTCCAACGACCAACAAGGAGGTACCGGTTGGGGTCGCAATGCAAGTCTGGATGTGGGGAAAATCGGGTGCTGGTGGTAAAATGAGAGGAATTTGCTGGTATTGTGAGAAGGAAGGAATTTTTTTGTTTCTGTACTATAAGAAACCAGGATGGCGGCGAGTGGAAGAACCGGAGAAGTAAGGAGACGGTTCTGCCAAGGCTGGTGCAGAACTGCACTCCCTGGACTTTTGGATGTTGGACAGGGGCGCTGCGTGGACGATGACGCCGCGCAAGGACCTGTTAGATGACCTACGCACTGCTCCAATCTCGGAGATGTCCTCTGGCTCTGGACATGCGTTGAAGGTGGCTGGAGCGGGACGAGCCGCATTCAAGGGAGCAGAAGCTCGTCCCCGATCTTAAGGGCAACCTCATCTCCCTCCGTAAGCTTGCCAAGGCTGGGGTGAGCACTAACACGGATGGGGCACGCACCTACATGGGGCAGCTGGGCAATCGGGTGCTTTGGGACCTGCACAAGAGTAAGGACGTGTACAAATTCATGTGGCAGCTGCCGGCGCTGGCGTGGCACAGTGGGGAGCGGGCTAGAGAGGGGTGTGTCCCAGGCGGAGTGCAATGCCGTTTGAGATGTTGGTGTGAAAGTGTTGGCCAGATCTGGGGAGACGGATTGGGCAACGGCGCACCGACACTTGGGGCAGGTGGCAATGCCTTTGTTGAATTAGCTGGGGAAATATGGAGCCGTAAAGGGTTTGAAGCTGAATGGACAGCCACCCGATGACAATCGTGAATTTTGTTTGCTCACAAAATTCACCCGTTTCCCTTCCATAGTATAGCTGGCAGGAGCAAGAAGCCGTTAGAGTTGGTCCACATGATTGGAGCAGACTTATGTGGGCATATCCGCTGCAGCAGAAGGACCACAGTGCGAGGTGATTGGCTCCCGTTTGTGGAAGCGGTGTGCTGAAGCGGATTAGGACAGACATAGGTGGTGAGTTCCTCGGGGCTGAGACGACGGCCTGGCTTAAGAAAAAGGGCATCCAGAGGGAGCTGACTACGGCTTATACCCCACAGTCCAACGGTGTGGCAGAACGGGCGAACCGGACGATTCTGGAGACAGTTAGGACGCTGATTGAATCTGGTCTGGGGAACTCCATGTTGCCTTATGCTGTCCGGCACACTACCGTGGCTAGAAACAGGGTGCTCAACAAGGTTGGTGATTCCTGGGTGCCGTTGGAAAGGTGGCTTGGGAGGAAGCCGCCGGTGGACATGCTGCGGGTGTTCGGTTACATGGCAATTGCCCACATCCTCAAACTCTACCGAAGTAAGTTGGGGCCAACTGCAATCTGGTGTATACATTTGGGGCTGGCTGCTGAGAGCGATGGCTGCTGTGGGAACCACACAAGGGTGTGTTGCTTGACAGCAGGGATGTTAAGTTTGTTGAGGGCGTAATGTATGGGGGCTGGAAGAATCAGCAGGAGGCCAAGGGATCACAGGAGATGTAGCAGATCACCATGCAGTTGGACCTGATGCCTAGTGTGTGGGAGGAGGGAGAAGAGGCAGCTGCAGAGGGTGGTGATCGAGAGAAGGTACAGGAGGCACCTGCTGGTGGAGGAGATGGTGTGAAAACTAGTGGTAGCACTAGTGAAGCTGCTGATTCTTGTGTAGCACTAGTGGTTGGTACCAAGAGTAGGAACTGTATTTACCGGTGTAGTTGGTACTAAGAGTCAGTGCGTTACTTACCCGTATAGTTGGTACTAAGAGTGAATGCGTTACTTACCTGTGTAGTTGGTACTAAGAGTATGCGTTACTTACCCGTGTGGTTGGTACTCATAGTAAGTGCGTCACTTATCCGTATGGTTGGTACTAGGAGTAGATGCGTTTCTTACTTGTGTGGTTGGTAGTAACAGTAAGTGTGTTACTTACCCGTATCCTTGGTACTAAGAGTAAGTGCGTTACTTGCCCTTGTGGTTGTACTAAGAGTAACTGCGTTACTTACCCGTGTGCTCTTTATAAAGAGTAAGTGCTTACATATCCATGTGGTTGGTACTAAGAGTAAACACGTTACTTACTCGTATGGTCGGTACTAAAATTAAGCGTGTTATTTGCCCATATGGTTGGTACCAAGACTAAGTGCTGAACTGACATGTTTAGTTGTTACTAAGAGTGAGTGCGTTACTTACCCATATGGTTTATACCAAGAGTAAGTGCGTTACTTACCTGTGGAGTGAGTTTCTTACCCGTGGAGTTGGTACCAAGAGTAAGTGCGTTATTTGCGCTTGTGGTTGGTACTAAGATTAAGTACGTTATTTATCCGTTAAGTTGGTATCAAAAGTGAGCGTTACTTACCCGTGCGGTTGGTACTCTGAGGAAGAGCGTTACTTACCCGTGTGGTTGGTACTACGAGTAGGAGCGTTACTTACCTGTCTGGTTGGTACAAAGAGTAAGTGTGTTACTTACCCATATTCTTGGTACTAAGAGCAAGTGCATTACTTATCCATGTAATCGGTACTAAGGATAAGTGCGTTAATTACCCGCGAGGTCGGTATTAAAAGTAAGTTCTTGCTTATCCGTGTGGTTGGTACTAAGCGTAGGTGCTACCTGTCTGGTTGGTACTAGGATTAAGTGCGTTACTTACCTGTATGCTTGGAACCAGGAGTGAGTGTGATACTTATCCTTGTGGTTGGTACTAGGAGAAAGTGCGATATTTACCCGCGTGGACAATACTAAGAATAAGTGCATTACTTACCAGTGTGGTTGGTACTAAGAGTAAGAGCCTTACTTACCCGTGTGGTTGGTACACATAGTAAGTGCTGTACTTACCCATATGGTTGGTACTAAGAGTAAGCGTTACATACCTGTCTGGTGGTACTCAGAGTAAGTGCATTATTTACCCGTCTGGTTGGTATTTAAAGTAGGTGCGTTACTTACCCGTGTGGTTGTTATTAAAGATTTTGTGCGTTACTTATCCGTACGGTTGGTGCGAAGAGTAAGTGCGTTACTTACCTGTGTCGTTGGTTCTGAAAGAAAGTGCGTTACTTACCCGTGTGGTTGGTACTAAGAATAAGTGTGTTACTTACCCTTGCTGTTGGTACTAGTTACCTATGTTTGGTACAAATACTATGAAGAAGCGTGTTACTTACCCGGGTGGTTGGTACTAATAGTAACTGTGTTACCTACCCATGTTGTTGGTACCAATAAAAAGTGTCGTACTTACCGGAATAGTTGGTACTAAGAGTGAGTGCGTTACTTACCCGTGTAGTTGATAGTAATCGTAAGTGCGTTACATACCCATGTGGCTGGTGCTAAGAGTAAGTGCGTTACTTGGTCGTGTGGTTGGTACTAGGACTATGTGCGTTACTTACCCATGTGGTTGGTATGAAGAGTAGGTGCGTTACTTACCTATGTGGTTGGTGCTAAGAGTAAGTGCGTTATTTACCCGTGTGGTTGGTTCTAAGAGTAAGCGTAACTTATCCGTTTGGTTGGTACAATGAGTAAATGCATTACTTAATCGTATGGTTGGTACCACGAATAAGTGCGTTATTTATCCATGTGGTTGGTATTAAGCGTATGTGCGGTACTTACCCATCTGATTGGTACTTAGAGTAAGTGCGTAACTTACCCGTTTGGCTGGTAATAAAGGCACATGCGTTCCCGTATGGTTGGTACTAAGAGTAAGTTCGTTACTTACTTACCCGTGTGGTTGGTACTACGACTATGTCTGTTATTTACCTATGTGGTCGGTACTAAGAGTAAGTGCGTTACAGATCCATGTGGTTGGTGCTAAGAGTAAGTGCTTTACTTAACTGCGTAGCTGGTTTTAAGACTAAGTGCACTGCTTACGTATGCGTTTGCCACAAAAAGTATGTGCGGTACTTACACATGCCGTTGCTACTAAGACTTGTGTTACTTACCCATGTGCTTGGTTTTAAAGAGTAAGTGCGTACTTTCCTTTGTGGTTGGAACTAAGAGAAAGTGCGTTATTTATCTGTTTGGTCGGTACTAAGAATAAGTGCATAACTTACCGGTATTATGGTACTAGCAGTAAGTGCGAACTTTACCATTTGGTTGGTACCAAGAGTCCGTGTGGATGGTACTATATGTAAGCGTTACTTCCAGTGTAGTTGATACTAACCCGTATGGTCAATACTACTGTAAGAGTTCGTGCGTTACTTACCCGTATGGTTGGTACTTAAGAGTAACTGCGTTACTGACCCGTGTGGTTGGTATTAAGAGTAAGCGTTACTTACCTATATGGTTGGCACTAATAGTAAGTGCGATACTAACTTGTGTGGTTGGTACTAAGAATAAGTGCGTTATTTACCCGTATGGTTGGTGCTAATAGTAAGTGCGTTATTTATGTATGATTAGTGCTAAGATTAAGTGTGTTACTCATCCATTTGGTTGGTACTATGCATAAGCATTACTTACCCATATGCTTGGTACCAAAAGTAAGTGCGTCACTTACCCGTGTGGTTGGTATTAGGAGTTAGTGCATTACTTACCCACACTTACCCGTGTGGTTGGTACGTGCGCTACTTACCCGTATGGTTGGTATTTAAGAGTAAGTGCGTGACTGACCCGTGTGGCTGGTATTAAGTGTAAGTGCGGTCCTCACTCATGTGGTTGGTATTAAGAGTAAACGTTGCTTACCCATATGGTTGGTACTAAGAATATGTGTGCTACTTACATATGTGGTTGGTACTAAGAATAGGTGTGTTACTTATCCATATGATTTGTGCAAATACTAAGTGCGTTGAACCTGTAGTTAGTGGCAAGAGTAAGTGTGTTAGTTACCCGTTTCGTTGGTATAAAGAGCAAGTGCGTCACTTACCTGTATTGCAGCGTCGACTCACTCACTCCCTTTGTCCAGTACCGGCGTACGTGGTGTGTGCTGCTTTTTGTTTGTGCCGAATCAGCAGCGACTCCTGGCCCCAAGATTGCTGTTACCTCCTCGTATGCAACTTGCATTTGTTCTCTTATGTCCCCTTTCATGTCGACGTTCTCCACGATATACAGGATCTCTCATTGCACGCACTTTATCAGCTTCAGGACTCGCACCAGCTCCTTAAACAATCCGCTCCGCTCATCTCGCATGCCTCTGTCTTCTCCAGCCCTCAAGTATCCTTGGCACTCCCATCCCCCAATCACCACATCAATTCTTCCCCAGCGCCTGATCTTGGCTTTGTCGATGTTGCGAATGTCACAGCTCCCGTATAATGAACTCGCCTCCTTCGACGCCTTGCAAAATTGATGCAGGTGCCTCTGCTGCAACTTCTCCGCATGACGCCATGCCATCTTCACTGCTCTATGTCACTCTCCACATTTGCCTCCGCCTTCAAGAATGCTGCTAACCCGGTTCCTATATCTCCGAACAGCTACAACACCACTGTGGGTCCCAACAGCTTGTTCGTATTAGCGCACAAGGACTTCACCTCACCTCTGCCTCCGCTTGCCCGGTGGTTGCGGAGGAAGACGGGAGATCTGCTGCCAAGTCGGCACCCCTAACTCCTCACGCACCTCCGCCTCGGTGCATTGATACGCCTTTCGTGGCTCCCTCCGCACGAAGCGCACCGGTAGCGTACCGATGGGGCCTTGCTTCTCCAAATAGCACACTCCAAACAGAAATTCCACCCCAATTAGAAGATCAAAGTCTTCGGACTCGGATACTCCACAGTTCACCCGCAGTGTGCATTCTTCAGCTGTCCTTCGGTTCATCGTCAGCGCCATTGCCTGCCTTGTCTTTGGCATCCATTTCGCCTCGCCTCCTTCCGCTGCCATCAACAAATATTCCTCCGCATCAGCCTCCCTGGCCTGTGCCGCTGCAGCTCGGCCAAGCGTTTACAGATCAGTACGTGTGCGGTGTCCACAATCGCGAACTGTGCTGTTAATTCGCCAATTGTGATTGCCCCTAGTTCGATTGTCAGCACCGTGGCTTGGCCAGGAGCAGACGCTCCCGCGGATATCGGTGCGCAGCTCCTGCCTCTTAATCTTCTTCGCTAGCCTGCCTCCTCGGTCCGTCCCCATGCGTACATCCTGCGGAAATAATTGCCTCCGCTTACCGCCTCTCAAGCCCAGTTCCTCCCGGTCCCTCGCCAGCTGCGCCGTCAGCATGAATGCCGGTTCTTCCGATTCTTCCTCCTCCTGTGCCACCATTGCTGGGCGTTTTTCTTCTGCCGCCTCCTGTTCTGCTAGCTGTGCCCTCATGCACGCCATGATTGCTTGCGGATCTCCTCATTCCTCCATTCACCGTCGTTCCCTTCTGTTCGCGTAGCACTCCCCTTCCCGATGCCCTCGCCGCCCGCACCATGTGCATGTGAGCGCCTCCGGGCATTTCCACCGCATGTGCGCACGATCGCCGCACAACAAATACGCCGCAGGATTGGGTCAGTCCCGGCGCAGGTGACCCGGTTGTCCGCAGTTGTGACAGCGGCGACTGTCTGATCTCGCCCGTTCCTCGGTTTCTGGATTTGCTGGTACAGCTGCCCACGCCGGCCGTCTTCTTTCCGGTCCCCGGTCCACTGTACGTTCCACCTCAAACAAGCGCCGCCCCGTTTCCACCCGCTTAAGTATCTCATACGCCTCCTTCAGCATGGCTTCTGGTCCTAGCTCGAATACCCGCACCCGTACATCCTGCTGCAGGGTGAAGCTCAGGCCGTGTAGGAACTTTTCTATCTGCCCTGATCTTGGCAGTTTATGTATTCCCCAAGCTCCACCAGCCGCTCGTAATACGCTAGCAGAGATTCGCCTTCACGGCAACTTGAATCCTCAAAATTTCACCACCCGTTCCGCCGTCTGCAAGGGAAACTGTTTCCGCCAACGTATTTGCTAACCTGCGAAAGAACTCCTCCTGATCCAACCGGTCATTTTCCCAGTGCGCTCGTAAGTTTTCTATCTGCATACTGTTTTTCAACGACGGACCTCGCCTGAGATCATTCCGGGACTTCAATCTTTGGCAGCTGAGTATACCTCCAGCGCTGCATCGACGCTTCCTCCTCTGTGCCTTGCCGTGATTCGCTACGCTGATAGCCGCTCAGCCCTTCTTGCCATGATCATGTCGGGGGATCACCCCGCTGCTGCTCTCCCAATCCGCTAGGCGCATGTTCCCCTCCGCCTGTCGCCCCTGTCTGAGCGCCTCCCTGTGGACCAGTGGCTCTGTCACTGGGTCCATTCTGCCCGTGCGCTTCTCCTTTGTTTAGCGGCTGATTCGCGTCCCGCCGCTCTTCGCCTTCTCCGGCCATTCTCTTACCACCCTCTGTCTTAGGCACTTCCGCTACCAACTCATTTCCTGCGCGTAATCGCATAGGCTGCGTGTTTGTAAGTTCAGACCCTTCCTACACCATTCTGACTGCCGATTGTGACTCCGCTAGGATCTGCTTATCTTTGAAAAAGAAATTTCAGTAATTTGCGAAAACAAACTCGCAGTGGCAGTCCCATGGCCAAGGTTCATGCGTTATGTTTCCCATCTCAACCCAAGTTAGGCAAGTCTAGCAACAAAAGGCTGATTTCCTAGCTTGCAATCCTGCAGTTACTCCGCCTTCTCCAGCTGGCGGCAACGTCCTCCAGCTTTCCTGAATCGGTGTCTGCTAAAACAAATGGAACATACTCATGCACATCACACAACATCTCATTCGTCAGCTGGAAATGCACCCCGAACTGTCTGCCCCGTTACCAGCCCGTCCCTCTGCCTTATCACAACAAGCTGTTGTTCACACTGCCGAGTTGCTTACCTGTCTGTTTCGTACAAATAGTATGTACGGTGTGGTTGGTACTAAGAGCAAGTGGTTAGCCGTATGGTTGGTACGAAAAGCAAGTGTGTTACCTACCCGTGTGGTTGGTACGAACAATAAGTGCGTTACTCACCCGTGTTGCTGGTACTAAGAGTAAACGTTACTTACCTGTGCGATTGGTAAGTAAGTGAGTTACTTACATGTGTGGTTGGTACTAAAATCAAGTGCGTTACTTACTCGTATGGTTGGTATCAAGAGGAAATGCGCTACTTATCCGTGTGGTCGGTACTAAGATTAAGTGCGTTAATTACCTGTGTGGTCGGTACTAAGAGTAAGTGCGATACTTATCTGTGTCGTTGGTACTACGAGAAGGTGCGTTACTTACCCGTGTGGTACGTACTAAGAGTAGGTGCGTTACTTATCCGTGTGATCGGTACTAAGAATAAGTGCGTTACTGCCCATGTGGTTGATGCATAGAGTAAGTGCGTTACTTACCCGTATGGTTGGTGCTAAGAGTAAACGTGTTACCTACCTGTGCGGCTGGTACTAACAGTAATTGCGTTGCTTACCTGTGTTTTGTACTAAGAATAAGTGCATTACTTACCTTTGTGGTTGGTACTAAGAGTAAACGCTACTTTTTCGTGTGGTTGGTACGAAGGGTACCGTTTGGTTGGTACTACGAGTAAATGCATTACTTACCAATGTATGGTTGGTGCTAAGAAAAAGTATTTTATTTACCTGTATGGTTGGTACTAAGAGTAAGTGCGTTACCTACTCGTTTGGTTGGTACTAAAGTAAGCGTGTTACTTACCCATCTGGTGGGTACTATGTGTTAATGTTACTTCGTGTTTGGTACTAAGAGTAAGTGCTCTACTTACCCGTATGGTCGGTACTAAGAGTAAGTGCATATTTACCTCTGTGTTTAGTACAAATAGTAAGTGCGTTACTTACCCGTGTGGTTGGTATGAGTAAGTGTTACTTACTCCTGTGGTTGGTACTAAGAGTAAGTGCGTTACTTATCCATATGGTTAGTGCTATAAGTAAGTACATTGCTTAGCCATGTGGTTTGTAATCAGAGTACGTACGTTCCTTACACATGGGTAAGTAACGCACTTACTTTTAGCACCAAACACATGGGTATCTACCGCACTTACTAAGGTACCAATCACGTAGATAAGTAATGCACTTACTCTTAGTACCAACCACACGGGTAAGTAACAAATACTCATAGTTTTTATCCACATGGGTGAGTGACGCACTTACTCTTTGTACCGACCATATGGGGTAAATAAACGACTTACTGTTAGTACCAACTATATGGATAAGTAACGCACTTATTCTTACTACCACCTGTTGTGTTGTCCACCCAGGTTGGTTGTGTTGCTTGGAATTATTTGGGATCATCCCTGGTTGTTCCAATGTTGATTCCGAAGATCCCTGCTAGCTCTATCTATTTATTCCTACTCTGTTTGTACCCTGGGCATAGTGAAATCAATTCAAGCGAATTCCTTGCTTGCTAGAATTTCGTTTCTACGCGGTGCGACGGCAGAATGCTACCGAGTCAACACTAGCACGCTAGCACTACGACGCTACACCAACGCTGTCTGAACCATAAATTCGTAATCACAGAACTTTTCGCGAGGCAACATGGCTTATTTTAAAGTTGTTGGAGCGAGCTTCGATATATCAAATTCTCAGCTTAATCCAATGGACGGTATGCACGGCACGCTGCGCATGTACTCTCGTTAATTTGGCAAAGTCATTCTTGACCCGAGGATACCAGGCACCAAACAACCCTTGGAGGCGACCTCGAGAAGAGGTTTTAAGTTTGATAAAGTCTTAAGAGCCCGAGTTCACTAGGCCCTTACACTAACAAGCTGGTATCAGAGCTGCGTTACAGCGATCTTCGTTATAGGTAGCTATGGCGGGCAATACTTCGGCGGAAGTTGGTGAATCTTCAGCCCAAGATCGTAGCGGCACCTAAGATTCCGGTGTTTTGGCGCCAAGAGGAGCGCGAACAAACCATGGCTCGCTGGTCAAGAAGGTGCTGAAAAACTTCACCGTCGAGAAGTTATTGTGAAGGCTATGATGATTGGGCCTGGGAAATGCAACTTCATTCTGTCAGATCGTTTGCTGAAACTAATAATTGGGAAGGAGCCTAGACTGAATGACTCCGCGCCGCAGGAAGATTGGGACGAGCGCGCATCGGCTGGCTATAACTTGAGCTTCGATAGGGTTGGCAGGCCGCCAATTTGCTCTGTTGGAACGCGGTCGACACTGCTGCGCCGGAACGCGGTCGACCGTGCTGCGCTAGCAGTCGACCTGCTTGCATGCTATCTTTGATGTAGTCAGTGTTGCTTTGCAATATTAACCATTGTGTAAATCTCTTGCTAGTGAAACTTTTGTCATTTTGCCCCGAGAACATGCAAGCGCTAAGAGAACATAAGGTACGCTGAGATCCATGTTACAACTGTGCATTCCCCGTAGGTTAGCTCCCGTTGTAGTAAATATCTCCGCACCAACCACACGGATCAGTAACGCACTTACTCTTAGTACTGATCATACAGGTAAGTAACGCACTTATTATTATTACCAAATACATATATAAATACCGCACCTACTCTTAGTACCAACCACACAGGTATGTAACGCACATACTCTTAGTACTAACCAGGCGGGTAAGCAAACCACCTACTATTAGCACCAACCATATACCGCATTTACTCTTAGTACAACTGTCAGTAACGTACTAACTGTCAGTACGGTGTCAACGCTTACTCTTAGTACCAACTACGCGGGTAAGTGACACACTTGCTCTTAATACAAACCAGACGGATAACTGACGCAATTACTCTTAGTACCAACCATGAGTAAGTACCGCATTTATTATACTACCAACCACATAGATAAATAACGCACTTATTCCTAGTACCAAACATACAGGCAAATAACGCACGTATTCTCAGTATCAACCACACGGGAAAGTAACGCACTTACTCTTAGTACCAACCGCACGGATAAATAACTCACTCACTCCTAGTTCCAACCAAACATATAAGTAATGCACTTACTCTTAGTACCAACCACACGATTAAGTAACGTACATATTTCTAGTACCAACCACATGGATAAGTAGCGCACTTACTCCAAGTACCAGCCATACAGGTAACTAACCCACATACTCTTTGTACCAACCAAACAGGTAACGCACTTACTCTTAGTATCAACCACACGGGTAACGATTAGTCTTAGTACCAACCACATGGGTAAGTACCGCACCTACTCATAGTACCAACCACATGGGTAAGTAACGCACTTACTCTTGGTACCAACCATATGGGTCAACAATGCACTTCCCCTTATTACTAACCACATGGGTAAGTAACGCACTTACTTATAGTACCAACCACACGGGCCAGTAACGCACTTACTCGTAGTATCAACCACACAGGTAAGTGACGCAATTGCTCCTAGTACAAACCACACGGGTAAGTAACGCACTAACTCTTAGCACTAACTACATGGTTAAATAACATACTTACTTTTTGTTGGGTGCATATTCACTTTGTACGACATCCTGTCGTCTGTTTGTACGAGTATGCGTATGCAAATGCATTTGCGTGTGAATGGTACGTTCGTGTATTTGTTTGCTTTAGCAATTTTCGCTTGAAGCATTTGCAGGTACTCTCGCAATGTATGCTTCGGCACAACATTGTACACGCTATGAACAGTGTAAGCAGAAAGGACGAGCTCGCAAAATAACCCAACGTGCAAGCTTTGCAGTTCGGTTGATTAGATTGTGCAGATTCATTCTTATCCAACTCGAAATTGTACTGTTTTGTTTGGTTAACTAAAGTGCAGCAGGGCATGCATTATAGGGGTACAATTAGGTCAAGGTTGGATGTTATTTGTCTGTGTTTGCATGCTACAGGGCCAGGGGAAACCAGCGGAACCAGCTTTTGTCTGGTTGCACTAGGACGACATAGGTTCTGTTTTCGAAACCTGAACCTGGTTGGTGTTATCCCAGGTTGGAAAAACAGAACAAAACATTGTTTACCAACCTCTCCCCTGCTGTTTTGCCAAACCAGGGCAGTTCTGTTGCTTAGAAATATTTGGGAACATCCCTGGTTGTTTCCAGGTAGATTCCGAAGGTCCCTGCTAGCACTATCTATTTATCCCTACTCTGTTTGTACCCTGGGCATAGTGAAATTGATTCAAACGAATTCCTTGCGTGCTTTAATTTCGTTTCTACACGGTGCTACGGCAGAATGCTACCGGGTCAACGCTAGCACGCTAGCACTACGACGCTAGGCCAACGCTAGGCCAACCATAAATTCGTAATGGCAGAACTTTTCGCGAGGCAACCTGGCTTATTTTAAATCTCTTGGAGCGAGCTTCGATATAGCAAATTCTCAGCTTAATCCAATCGACGGTATGCAAGGCACGTTGCGCAACGTACAATGTACTCTCGTTATTGTTTTGGCAAGGTCATTCTTGACCCGAGGAGGCGACCTCGAGAAGAGGTTTTAAGTTTGATAAAGTCTTAAGAGCCCGAGTTTACTAGGCCCTTACACTAACAAGCTGGTATCAGAGCTGCGTTACAGCGATCTTCGTTATAGGTAGCTATGGCGGGCAATACCTCGGCGGGAGCTGGTGAATCTTCAGCCCAAGATCGTAGCGGCAGCTAAGATTCCGGTGTTTTGGCGCCAAGGGGAGCGCGAACAAACCACGGCTCGCTGATCAAGGAGGTGCTGAAGAACTTCACCGTCGAGAAGTTTAATTGTGAAGGCTATGATGATTGGGCCTGGAAAATGCAACTTCATTATTGTCAGATCGGTTTGCTGAAATTAATGATTGGGGAGGAGCCTAGACCGAATGACTCCGCGCCGCAGGAAGATTGGGACGAGCGCGCATCGGCTGGCTATAACTTGATGTCGCAGAGCTTCGAGCTGAACCAGCGTCACCACGTCATGCATCTGCTGCCGGAGGTTGATCGCGGTCCGAAGGCGTGGACCGTGTTGAAGGAGCTGCATGCCCCGACCCCCGTTTTTGCAACGTCGAAGCTGGAGTGGAGCTGTCTGGTTTGCACCTAATCGAGGGAGAGCCGCTGGCGACCACGAGGATCACATACCTGGAGCAGACCAAGTGCTTGAAGATGCTCTCTCTGCTGCCGGAATCGTGGCTTCAATTCACGAGCGGATTGAGCCTGCCGCAGAACCAGAGCTTACGCTCGAGTGGGTGCAGACGAAGATTCTGGAGGACGACTCCCGTCGCTGCCAACTGAGGAGTGAAAACGACGGCAGCAGCGGCTATGGGATGCAAGGGAGCCGACGTGGCAGAGGACGTGGCTTCAGCGGTGCTGGGCGCGGTGCAAAGAAGGACAAAGACTACAACAACCAACAAGGAAATACCGGTTGGGGTCGCGGTGCGAAGTCTGGATGTGAGGAAAATTGGATGCTGGTGGTAAAATGAAAGAGATTTGCTGGTATTGTGAGAAGGAAGGGCATCTTTGGCTTCTGTACTATAACAAACCCGATGGATGGACCCCCAGAATCGTCACCAGGATGGCGGCGGGTGGAAGAACCAGAGAAGTAAGGAGACTGTTCTGCCAAGGCTGGCGCAGAGCTGCACTCCCTGGACTTTTGGGTGTTGGACAATGGCGCTGGGTGGACGATGACGCCGCGCAAGGACCTGCTAGACGACCTACGCACTTCACCAATCTCGGAGGTGTGCTCTGCCTCTGGACACGCGTTGAAGGTGGCTGGAGCGGGACGAGCCGCATTCAAGGGAGCAGAAGCTCGTCCGCGATCTTAAGGCCAACCTCATCTCCCTCCGTAAGCTTGCCAAGGCTGGGGTGAGCACTAACACGGATGAAGCACGCACATACAAAGGGCAGATGGGCAATCGGGTGCTTTGGGATCTGCACAAGAGTAAGGACGTGTACAAATCCATGTGGCAGCTGCCCGTTGGCGTGGCACAGTGGGGAGCAGGCTAGAGAGGGGTCTGCATCCCAAGGGGAGAGCAATGCCGTTTGAGAGGTTGGTGTGAAAGTGTTGGCCAGATCTGGGGAGACGGATTGGGCAATGGCGCACCGACACTTGGGGCAGGTGGCAATGTCTTTGTTGAATCGGCTGGGGAAATATGGAGCCGTAAAGGGTTTGAAGCTGAATGGACAGCCACCCGACGACAATCGTGAAATCTGTTTGTCACAAAGTTCACCCGTTTCCCTTCCATAGTGTAGCTGGCAGGAGCAAGAAGCCGTGAGAGTTGGTCCACATGATTGGAGCAGACTTATGTGGGCATATCCGCTGCAGAAGAAGGACCACGCGGCCTCCACAGTGCGAGATGATTGGCTGCCGTTTGTGGAGAAGCAGTTAGTATGTGTGATGAAGCGAATTAGGACAGACATAGGTGGTGAGTTCCTTGGGGCTGAGACTACGGTCTGGCTTAAGAAAAATGGCATCCAGAGGGAGCTGACTACGGCTTACACCCCATTGTCCATCGGTATGGCAGAACGGGCGAACGGGCGCTGATTGAATCTGGTCTGGGGAACTCCATGTGGCCTCATGCTGTCCTGCATGCTTCCGTGGCTAGAATCAGGGTGCTCACCAAGGTTGGTGATGATTCCTGGGTGCCGTTGGAAAGGTGGCTTGGGAGGAAGCCGCTGGTGGACATGCTGCGGGTGTTCGGTTACATGGCAATTGCCCACGTCACCAATTTCTACCGAAGAAAGGTGGGTCCAAGTGCAATCTGGTGTGTACATTTGGGGCTGTCTGCTAAGAGCGATGGCTGCTGTGGGAACCACGCAAGGGTGTGTTGTTTGACAGCAGGGATCTGAAATTTGTTGAGGGCGTAATGTATGGGGGCTGGAAGAATCAGCAGGAGGCCAAGGTATCACAGGAGATGTAGCAGATCACCATGCAGTTGGACCTGATGCCTAGTGTGTGGGAGGAGGGAGAGAGGCAGCTGCAGAGGGTGGTGATCGAAAGAAGGTACAGGAGGCACCTGCTGGTGGAGGAGATAGTGTAAAGACTAGTGGTAGCACTAGTGAAGCTGCTGATTCTTGTGTAGCACTAATGGTTGGTACCAAGAGTAGGAACTGTATTTACCGGTATAGTTGGTACTAAGAGTCAGTGCGTTACTTACCCGTGTAGTTAGTACTAAGAGTGAATGCGTTACTTACCCGCGTGGTTGGTTCTAAGAGTAAGCGTTACTTACCCGTGTGGTTGATACTCATATTAAACGCGTTTCTTACCCGTATGGTTGGTACTAGAAGTAGATTCGTTTCTTACCTGTGTGGTTGGTACTAACAGTAAGTGTGTTACTTACCCGTATCCTTGGTACTAAGAGTAAGTGCGTTACTTGCCCGTGTGGTGGTACTAAGAGTAATTGCGTTACTTACCCGCGTGCTCGTTATAAAGAGTAAGTGCTTACCTACCCGTATGGTTTGTACTAAGAGTAGGTGCGTTACTTACTCGTATGGTCGGTACTAAGAGTAAGTGCGTTATTTGCTCATGTGGTTGGTACCAAGACTAAGTGTTGAACTTACCTGTTTAGTTGTTACTAAAAGTGAGAGCGTTACTTACATATGGTTTATACCAAGAGTAAGTACGTTACTTACCTGTGGAGTGAGTTTCTTAGCCGTGGAGTTGGTAATAAGAGTAAGTGCGTTACTTGCGCTTGTGGTTGGTACTAAGATTAAGAACGTTATTTACCCGTTAAGTTAGTACTAAGAATGAGCGTTACTTACCCGTGCGATTGGTACTCTGAGGAAATGTGTTACTTATCCGTGTGGTTGGTACTACGAGTAGGTGCATTACTTACCCACATTCTTGGTACTAAGAGCAAGTGCACTACTTACCGTTTAATCGGTATTAAGAGTAAGTGCTTACTTACCCGTGTGGTTGGTACTAAGCGTAGGTGCGTTACTTACCCGTATGGTCGGTACTAAGAGTAAGTGCGTGTTTTCCCCGTATGGTTAATTCTATTAGTAAGCATGTTGTGTACCCATGTGGTTGGTACCAAGAGTAATGTACGTACCCGTGTAGTTGTTACTAAGAGAAAGTGTGTTTTTTATCCGTGTGGTCGATACTAAGAGTCAGTGCGTTACTTATTCGTGTGGTTGGTACCAAGACTAAGTGCATTACTTACCCTGTATGGTTGAAACCAGGAGTGAGTGTCATACTTATCCTTGTGGTTGGTACTAAGAGAAAGTACGTTATTTACCCGCGTGGTCGATACTAAGAAAAAGTGCATTACTTACCAGTGTGGTTGGTACTAAGAGTAAGAGCCTTACTTACCCGTGTGGTTGGTACACATAGTGAGTGTTGTACATACCCATATGGTTGGTACTAAGAGTAAGCGTTACATATCTGTCTGGTGGTACTCAGAGTAAGTGCATTATTTACCCGTCTGGTTGGTATTTAGATTCGATGTGTTACTTACCCGTGTGGTTGTTACTAAAGATATTTTGCGTTACTTATCCGTATAGTTGGTACGAAGAGTAAGTGCGCTACTTACCTGTGTCGTTGGTTCTGAAAGCGCGTTACTTACATGCGTGGTTGGTACAAGAGTGTGTGTCTTACTTACCCGCGTGGTTGGTACAAACAGTAAGTGTGTTACCTACCGATGTTGTTGGTACCAAGAAAAAGTGTGGTACTTATCCGTATAGTTGGTACTAAGAGTGGGTACGTTACTTACCCGGTAGTTGGTGCTAATAGTAAGTGCGTTACATACCCATGTGGCTGGTGCTAAGATTGCGTTACTTGGTCGTGTGGTTGGTATTAGGACTATGTGCGTTATTTATCCATGTGGTTGGTATCAAGAGTAAGTGCGTTACTTACCTATGTGGTTGGTGCTAAGAGTAAGTGCGTTTATTTACCCGTGTGGTTGGTGCTAAGAGTTAGTGCTTTAATTAACGGTGTAGCTGATTTTAAGAGTAAATGCGTTGCTTATCTATGCGTTTGGTACAAATAGTAAGTGCGGTATTTAACCATGCTGTTGGTGCTAAGAATACGCGTCACTTATCCGTATGGTTGGTACTATGAGTAAATGCATTACTTACCCGTGTCGTAATTACTAAGAATAAGTGCGTTACTTATCCATGTGGTTGGTATTAAGAGTATGAAAGGTACTTATCCATCTGATTGGTACTTAGAGTAAGTGCGTAACTTACCCGTTTGGCTGGTAATATAGGCACATGCGTTACTCGTATGGTTGGTACTAAGAGTTTGTGCGTTACGTACCCATGCGGTTGGTGCTGAGTAAGTTCGTTACTTACCCGTGTGGTTGGTACTACGAATATGTCTGTTACTTACCTATGTGGTCGGTACTAAGAGTACGTGCGTTATTTATCCGTGTGGTTGGTACTAAAAGTAAGTGCGATACTTATCCATATGGTTGGTACTACGATTAGATGCGTTACTTATCCGTGTGGTTGGTACTAAGAATAAATGCGTTATTTATCCGTATGGTTGGTACTAGGAGTAAGTGCGTTACATATCCATGTGGTTGGTGCTAAGAGTAAGTGCTTTACTTAACTGTGTAGCTGGTTTTAAGACTAAATGCGCTACTTCCCAATGCGTTTGCCACAAATAGTATATGCGGTACTTACACATGCCGTTGCTACTAAGACTTCTGTTACTTACCCATGTGATTGGTACTAAAGAGTAAGTGCGTTATTTTTCTTTGTGGTTGGAGATAAGACAAAGTGCGTTATTTATCCGTTTGGTCGATACTAAGAATAAGTACGTTACTTACAGGTATTCTGGTACTAAGAGGACGTGCGTGACTTACGCATGTGGTTGGTACTAACAGTACGTACGTTACCTACCCGTGTATAATATGTAAGCGTTACATACCTGTGTGGTTGGTACTAGTAGGTGCATTATTGTTGGTGTAAGGGCCTAATATACTAGCTATTAAGACTTTATCAAACTTAAAACCCCTCCTCGAGGTCACCTCCAAGGGTCCCTGGGTGCCTGGTACAAGACCAGCCCCTATCCTCGGGTCCGAGTTTGTAGAGCGAGGAGTCAAGAATGACTTAGCCAACATAATAAGAGTACTTTGAACGTCGCGCAGCGTGCCGTGCAGACCGTCCATCGGATTAAGCTGGGATTTCATTATATCCATGCTCACTCCAAGAGCTTTAAAATAAGCCAAGTTGCATCTCGAAAAGTTCTGCCATTACGAAGTTATGGCTCGGAAAGCGTTGCCTAGCGTTGGGGTGCTAGTGTACTAGCGTTGACTCGGGTAGCATTCCGCCATCAAACCACGTAGAAACGAAATTCCAGCGAGGAAGGAATTCGCTTGAAGCAATTGACTATATCCAGTACAAACAGAGAAGAAATAAATAGTTCTAGCTAGCAAGGACCTTGGGAATCAACCTGGGAACAACCAGGGATGATCCCAAACAATTTCAAGCAACAGAACCAACCTGGGTGCAAAAAACAGCAGGTGGTAGGTTGGTAAACAACTTCTGGTTCTGTTTTTCCAACCTCGGAAAACAACAACCAGGTTCAGGTCCTAAAAACAGAACCTGTTTTGTCTTTGCCCAACCAGCCAAATGCTGGTTCCGCTGGTTTCCCCTGGCCCTCTAGCATGCAGATACAGACAAACAACATCCAACCTTCATTTAAATTGTACCCCTATAGTACCTGCCATGTTACACTATAGTCAACCAAACAAAACAGTACAATTTCGAGTTGGATAGAACTGAATCTGCGCAATCGATTCAACCGAACCGCAAAGCTTCCATCTTGGGTTCTTTTGCGATCTCGTCCTTTCTGCTTGCACTGTTCATAGCGCGTACAATGTTGTGCCGAAGCGCACATTGCGCGAGTACCTGCAAATGCATCAAGCAAAAATTGCGAAAGGAAGCAAACGCACGAACATTCTATTCACAACCAAATGCATTCGCACATGCACACTCGTACAAACAGACGGCAAGATGTCGTGCAATGTAAATTTGCACCCAACATACTCCCCCTCAGCCTGCCGGCTGCATCCCCATAAATCCATGCTAGTTCATGCTCATTCCACTCATGCGCACACAACGCCAACGAGGCTCATCCGCAAGCCTCTTGGTGAGGAAGTCTGCTGGCTGCTGGTGGGTCTTGATATAGATAGGATTCACCGTCCCCCTCTTCACCTCCTTACGCAGCCAGTGTCACTTGAAACGCATGTGCTTGTTCAGCCCATGAAGCACAGCATTCCTGGCCATCCCAAGAGCCGCCTTGCTATCACAAAACAGCGGCGTATCAACCTTCTGCTCCTGGCCAATCTCCTCTAACAGCCCTCTCAGCCAAGTCACCTCCTTCACCCCATGGAACATCGCCATATACTCTGATTCCACCGAAGAGAGTGCCGAAACAGCTTGCTAAAACAAGTGAGAAACAGCTTCCTCCTTCTCCAAGCCACTCCCCCTTTCTGCTTCACCTGTGCAGATGCAGAGTACTCCAATGCTTGTGTGAGAGTTCAGGTACTTCGCCACACGCTCAGCTGCATCCACCTGCTCCTCTGATGGATTCTGCACCACCCTTGCTTGCTGCCCAACAGAGAAAGAGATGCCGGGCCTCGTGTGGACCGCTGCATACAAGAGGCTACCCACAAAGGACTGAAATTGCTGCTGCTCCTCGCAGAAACCGCTGCATACAAGAGGCTACCCATCATTGAGAAATGCCGTTGATATATCCATCTGAATTGAATTTCCCTCTAACGGCTGCATCTGCCAACAAGATACGGAGGGTAGGGGGTTTGGCAGTGGGAGCAAAGATCTCATTGAGGTCCTGCTTCTCCTTCTGCATAAACCCCTTAGCCACCAGCCTACTCTTGTATATGGTGACCTGCCCCTTGTCATCGGTCTTGATTCTTAGCACCAACTTGCACTATACGGCTTTCTTCCCCTCAGGCAGCACCATCAGAACCCATGTCCCATTCTCTAGCAGGCTCTGGTACTCCTTAGAAACCAGCCACTTCTCCCTATCTGGTCCAGCTAATGCCTCCTCCATGCTAGCTGGTTCCTCTGGTGCAGGGGCAAGAAAACAGTAGGCAGGTTCATCCTCCTTATCCAGATTATAGCCATGCGGTAGAATCAGCATTGCCTCCTCGGTCCCAAGCTGTTGCTCCGCTACACCTGATCCTTCAGTCAGCTTCTTAGTAGCCATACGGGTACGTCCTGGCCTGGAGACGGGTGTCTCCCATCCCTTCATAACGACACCCTTCGCCTACTTAGTTTTCCCCTGCTGCTGCTCTCCCCCCTTGGATCCAGCAGCTCCACTAGTGCTACCGCCAGTCTCCACTCCATTGTCTCCACGAGCAGGTGCCTTTTGCACCTTCCCTCCATCACCACCCTCTGCAGCTGCCTTCACTCTCTCCTCCCACACACTAGGAGTCAAGTCCAGCTGCATGGTGATCTGTTCCATCTGCTGGGACACCCTGGCCTCCGGCTGTTTCTCCCAGCTCCCATACATCATGCCCTCAACAAACTTCACATCCCTGCTGTCAAACAACACATCTTTGGATGGTTCCCACAGCAGCCAGCCCTTGCTCTCAGCAGCCAGCCCCAAATGCACACACCAGATCGCACTCGCCCCCAACTTACTACGGGTGGTCTTGGAGACGTGGGCGACTGCCATGTAACCGAACACCCTCAGCATGTCCACTGGTGGCTTCCTCCCAAGCCACCTCTCCAACGGCACCCAGGAGTCATCCCCATGCTTGGTGAGAACCCTGTTCCTGGCCACGGTAGCGTGCCGGACAGCATGGGGCCACATGGACTTCCCCAGCCTAGATTCTATGAGCAGTGCCCTAGCTGTCTCTTGAGCCAAGCCGTCATCTCAGCTCCAAGGAACTCACCTCCCCGATCTGTCCTAATCCGCTTCACCACACATTCCGCTTGCTTCTCCACGAATGGCAGCCAATCTTACCGTATCGGAGTGGTCTTTCTGCTTCAGCGGATATGCCCACATAAGCCTGCTCCAATCATCTACTATGGTCAGAACCGGCAGCGGCCCCACCAAGTCCATGTGGACCAACTCTAAAGGCTTCTTGCTCCTGCCAGTCGCACTATGGAAGGGGAAACGGGTGAATTTGGATAACAAGCAGATTTCACAGCTGTCATCAGGTGGCTGGCCATTCAGCTTCAGACCCTTGGCAGCCCCATCCTTCTCCAGCTGCTTCAGCAAAGACATTGCTACATGCCCCAAGCGTCGGTGTGCCGTTGCCCAATCTGTCTCCCCAGATCTGGCCGACACTTTCACACCAACCCCTCCAACGGCGTTGCACTCCCCCTGGGATGCAGACCCCTCTCCAGCCTGCCCCCCACTGTGCTCACCCCAGCCTTGGTAAGCTTACGGAGAGAGATGAGGTTGGCCTTGAGATCAGGAACGAGGAGAACGCCGTGCAGCACCACCGGCTTGCCATCCGCTCCCTTCAGCGCGTGTCCAGAGGCAGAGCACACTTCGTTGATCGGTGCAGCGCGTACGTCGTCCAGCAGGTCCTGCGCGGCATCATCGTTCAGGGGGTGCAGCTCAGCTCCAACCTTGGCAGAGGCGTCTCCTTGCTCCCCCTGCTCTCCAATATGGAAGAACTGGCCCGCGGTGCGCTCCTTCTTTCTTTCCGCGCCGCCGTTGCTCTTCAGGTTGTTGTCGGACGAATCAGTGACCATGTTCGCGCCCTTTTTCTGGTTCCTCCGAGTGCCGCCATCCTGGTGACGATTCTGGGGGGTACGTCCATCGGGTTTCTTGTAGCACAAAAACCAGGGGTGCCCCTCCTTCTCACAATACCAGCAACTCCGTTTCATTTTGCCACCAGCACCCGACTTGCCCCCATGTCCAGATTTCGCACCGCGACCCCAACCGGTACCTCCTTGTTGGTCGTTGGAGTCGTCGTCCTTCTTTGCACCGCGCCCGGGAGCACCGACGCCTCGTCCTCTGCCACGACGGCTCCCTTGCATCCCATAGCTGCTGCTGCCGTCGTCTCCACCCCTCAGTTGGCGGCGACGGAAGTCCTCCTCCAGAATCTTTGTCCGCACCCAATCAAGTGTCCACGAGCTCTGGTTCTGCGGTAGGCTCAATCCGTTCGTGAATTGAAGCCACGATACAGGCAGCAGCGAGAGCATCTTTAAGCATTTGGTATGCTCCGGGTAGGTGATTCCCGTGGTCGCCAACTTCGCGTACAGTTCGCGCATCTTGTCCAGGACAGGTTGCACCGGCTCTCTCTCGCTCAGGCGCAACGTGGACAACTCCCTCTCCAGCATCAACGTTGCAACAACGGAAGTTGGGGCGTGCAGCTCCTTCAACACGGTCCACGCCTTCGGACCGCACTCAACCTCCAGCAGCAGGTGCATAACGTGGTGACGCTGGTTCAGCTCCAAACTCTGCGACATCAAATAGTAGCCAGCCAACGAGCGCTCGTCCCAATCTTCCTGTAGCGTGGGGTCACTTGGTCTAGGCTCCTCCCCAATCATTAGTTTCAGCAATCCAATCTGACGGATATAGAGTTGCATTTTCCAAGCCCAAACATTATAGCCCTCACCATTGAACCTCTTGACGGTGAAGTTCTTCAGCACCTCATTGGCCATAGATACCTATAACGAGGATCACTATAACGCAGCTCTGATACCAGCTTCTTGGTATAAGGGCCTAATAAACTCAAGCTACTAAGACTTAATCAAACTTAAATCCTCTCCTCGGGGTCACCTTGAAGGGTCCTTGGGTGCCTGTACAAGACCAGCCCCTATCCTCGGATCCGAGTTTGTAGAGAGAGGGATAAAAAATGACTTAGCCAAAATAGCAAGAGCAACTTGAACGTCGCGCTGCGTATCTTGCAGACCGTCGATCGGATTAAGCTGGCTATATCCAAGCTCGCTCTAAGAGCTTTGAAATGAGCCAAGTTGCCTTGCGAAAAGTTCTGCCATTACAGAGTTATTGGTCGTACAGCGTTTGCCTAGCACTGGGGCGCTAGCATACTAGCGTAGACTCGGGTAGCATTCCGCCGTCGCACCGCGTATAAACGAAATTACAGCAGAAAAGGAATTCGCTTGAATCAATATTGACTGTATCCAGGTACAAACAGAGAAGGAATAAATAGTTCTAGCTAGCAAGGACCTTGGGAATCAACCTGGGAACAACCAGGGATGACCGTGCAATGTGAATGTGCACCCAACATTGATGACCAAGTACCATGTAGACGATTCGGTCGCCTGGGAGAAGGCGATGCTGGTTGTGAAGGGCTTCAGACATGTGTATGGCGCCGACTACGATAAGACGTACGCACCGGTCAGCAGCTACGTCACGCTGAGGACGTTCCTATGCATTATCGACGTCCTCGTCCTCAACCTGTTGCACCTCGACATGAAGAACGCCTTCCTGCAGAGCAAGCTCGACCGGGTGCTATACATGTACCAGCCGGACTACATCAACAATGAGACCGGCCGGGTGTGCAAGCTGCTGAAGAGCCTGTACGGGCTGAAGCAGTTGCCGTTGCTGTGGTACCGGGCGCTCGGCGTCGTGCTGATGGACGCTGGCTGGAAGAAGAGGCTCTTTACTTCAAGGTCGCCGCGACGACGAAATAAAAAACCTGCTGGGTGCTGGTCTACGACGATGACCTGCTCACCGCCAGCAGCAGCACTGCGATGCTGAAGGAGCTGAAAGAGCTGCTGGAGGCTGCCTTCAAGCTGCGCAAGATCTCGCCGGTCGTAAACTACCTCGGGCTGGAGATCGTGCGCGACAGGCCGGCTAGGAAGCTGTGGCTGCACCAGAAGAGCGCCGACAAGCTAAGTAGGCACTTCATCAACGAGGAGCAGGGCGGTCGGATCCCAAAGACGCCTGGCTCTGTCGACGCCTACGCCGAGCTAACGATCGACTACTAGAAGGCGCACAAAGAGGAGTAGTACCGGCTGAAGGTCAGCTCGCTGCTGTTCGCGGCGACGACGACGAGGCCGAACATCGCCTTCGTCTTCAGCAAGTTAGGAAGCGGCCTCACAGTGAGGAGCGACCAACACTGGCGTGAGGTCGACCGCTGCTTCGCCTACCCTGCCGACACCCGTGACACCGCCCTGGAGTTCAGCAATGGACCAGAGTCGCTGAAGCTGGTCGGCTACGTGGACGCCGACGACGTCGGTGACAAGCAGAATCGAACGAGCACAGGCGGCTACGTATTCGTCTACGGAGGGGCTTCGGTCTCCTGGTCGAGCCAGCGCATCAAGTGCGTAACGCTCTCGTCGACCGAGTTGGAGTACGTCGCGGACACCGAGGCCGGCAAAGAAGGACGCAGACTTTGTTTTCTCATTGCAGAGTTCCAGCTGCTGGACACTAGAACGTTGACCGTCCTTCGGGTGGACAATAAGTCGGGCATGACAGTCGCCGAGGGCTTGGGGCTGCAGGGCAACCTCAAGCACATGGAGCGGCGATTTGCCTGGATGCAGCACATAGTGAAACGCGAGAAGTTCATGCTGAAGTACATCCCGACCCCCGAGCAGCCGACCGACTTCCTCTCAAAGGCACTGCACTTTCCTGCCTTCAACCAGTGCTCTATCGCAATTGGCCAAGTGCGCTTGGCCGACGGCGTCGACGGTGACGACGATATGCCCTTTTGCCCGGCTGGTGCGGTGATGGCGTGCTGTATGTTCTGTGCACGCCGACGAGCTATTCTACGTGTGGGCTAGGGGTTGTGTGTTTGGGAGCGCGGACGACCAGCTGTAGTGGACGTCGCCAACTTCAACCTCGGATGTGCGGGGAGCACAGCCGGCCAGCTGCAGTGGGGGACGCCGACTTGGGCGCGCAGGTCGACGGGTTTGGTCGACCTGCATAGGGCCACTGCGAAGCCGCCAACTTTTGGGAAGCCGTTAGCTGACTTCTACTGGTGGTCGACGACGGGGCTCGTCGACCTGAGAAGGGCGCCGACTTCGGAGGGCGCCAACTGAGGGAAGCCGACTTCGTGGCGTCAACGGGCACTGACTTGGGGAAGCCGGCTGGGCGTAGTCGGCGACCAGTAGTCCTGGTCGACCAGAAGTGGTCGACCTGGGGGAGTGTCCAACTCCGAGAAGTCGGCACAAGGTGATCGTCGACTTGGATGGTCCATGGGCACGAGAAGCAGCACTTGGTCGGCGTGGTTGACCGGTCGACCAAGTTTCCCGGGCGACGGGGTTCTGTGGAGGTACGCGACAGTCACCCAGGTGGTTCTGGCGAAGCCGACCTCGGTGGTGGTATCCCGAGGTGGACATGTCTGATGAGACGCAGTCAACAGCACGTGGACAACTTGGTGTCTGCGCTGTGCACGTGACGGGGCACAGCACGCCAACTATCTGCGAGAACCTGCAAAGTGGGCGCGCTGCTGTCATGCACGTGCAACGCTGTGCAGCCGCATTGCTGCAGCGTTGGTACACCTTCCACTTGTAGGGTTGGCGGGCCGCCAATTTGCCCTGCTGGAACGCGGTCGACCCTGCGCTGGAACGCGGTCGACCGTGCTGCGCTAGCAGTCGACCTGCTTGCATGCTACCTTCGATGTAGTCAGTGTTGCTTTGCAATTGTTTACCATTGTATAAATCTCCTTCTAATGAAACTCTTGTCATTTTGCCACGTGAACATGCAAGCGCTAAGAGAACATAAGGAACGCTGAGATCCATCTTACAACAGTGCATTCTCCGTAGGTTAGTACCAAATATACGTATAAATAACGCACCTACTCTTAGTACCAAACACACAGGTATGTAACGCACTTATTCTTTGTACCAACCACATAGACATGTACCGCACTTACTCCTAGTACCAAGCACATGGGTGAGTAACGCACTAACTCTCAGTACAACCACACGGTGATCAACGCTTACTCTTAGTACCAACCACACGGGTAAGTGCCGCACTTATTATACTACCAACCACATAGGTAAATAACGCACTTATTCCTCGCACCAACCATAAAGGTAAATAACGCACGTATTCTCAGTATCAACCACACGGATAAGTAACGCACTTACTCTTGGTACCAACCGCACGGATAAATAACGCACTCAGTCCTAGCACCAACCAAACATGTAAGTAATGCACCTATTCTTAGTACCAAGCACACGGATAAGTAACGTATATAGTCCTAGTGTTGGTGTAAGGGCTCAATAATCTCAAGCTATTAACACTTTATCAAACTTACCTCACCTCGGGGTCACCTCCAAGGGTCCTTAGGTGCCTGGTACAAGACCAGCCCCTATCCTCGGGTCCGAGTTTGTACAGAGAGGAGTCAAAAATGACTTAGTCTAAATAACAAGAGTACATTGTACGTCGCGCAGCGTATCTTGCAGACCGTCAATCGGATTAAGCTGAGAATTTCCTATATCGAAGCTCGCTCCAAGAGCTTTAAAATGAGCCAAGTTGCCTCACGAAGAGTCCTGCCATTACGATGTTATGGCTCGGCCAGCGTTGGCCTAGCGTCGTAGTGTTGACTCGGGTTGCATTCCGCCGCCGTACCTCGTAGAAACGAAAATCCAGAAAGGAGGGAATTCGCTTGAATCAAATTGACTATATCCAAGTACAAACAGAGAAGGAATAAATAGTTCTAGCTAGCAAGGACCTTGGGAATCAACCTGGGAACGACCAGGGATGATCCCAAATAATTCCAAGCAACAGAACCAACCTCGCTGAACGGTGGTAGGTTGGTAAACAACCTCTGGTTCTGTTTTTCCAACCTGGGAAAACAACAACCAGGTTCAGGTCCTAAAAACAGAACCTGTTTTGTCTTTGCCCAACCAGCCAAATGCTGGTTCCGCTGGTTTCCCCTGGCCCTGTAGCATGCAGATACAGAGAAACAGCATCCAACCTTCACCTAAATTGTAACCCTATAGTGCCTGCCCTGCTACATTATAGTCAACCAAAAAAAACAGTAGAATTTCGAGTTGGATAGAACTGAATCTGCGCAATCAAGTAAGCCGGACCGCAAAGCTTCCATCTTGGGTTCCTTTGCGAGCTCGTCCTTTTTGCTTGCACTGTTCATAGCGAGTACAATGTTGTGCCGAAGCGCACAATGCGCGAGTACCTGCAAATGCTTCAAGCGAAAATTGCGAAAGCAAACAAATACACGAACATTCCATTTTTACCCAAATGCGACGCATATTCAAATAAACAAACAGGGTGCCCTGCAACGTGAATTTGCAACAAAGACATTCCCCCTCAGCCTGCCGGCTGCATCCCCATCATTCCATTCTAGTTCATGCTTATTCCACTCATGCACACGCAGCGCCAATGAGGCTTATCCGCAAGTCTCTTAGTGAGGAAGTCTGCTGGCTGCTGGTGGGTCTTGATGTAGATCCGATTCACCGTCCCCCTCTTCACCTCCTTACGCAGCCAGTGCCACTTGATACGCATGTGCTTGTTCAGCCCATGAAGCACAGCGTTCCTGGCCATCCCAAGAGCCCGCTTGTTATCACAAAACAGCGGCGTAGCAACCTTCTGCTCCTGGCCAATCTCCTCTAACAGTCTCTTCAACCAAATCACCTCCTTCTTCCCATGGAACATCGCCATGTACTCTGATTCTACAGAAGGGAGTGCCGTCTCTGTCTGCTTCTTTGACCTCCAACTAACAGGTCCTCCCCCAACTACACAGATGTATCCTCCCACAGATGAGGAATCCTCCTTCTCAGAAGCCCACGTAGCATCGGTAAAGCAAGTGAGAAACAGCCTGCCTTCTCCAAGTCGCTCCCCCCTCTCTTTCAGCACCTCAACCCCTTTCTGCTTCATCTTTTCAGATGCGGTGTATTGCACTCCAATGCTTGGGTGAGAGTTCAGGTACTTCACCACACGCTCAGCTGCATCCACCTGCTCCTCTGATGGATTCTGCACCACCCTTGCCAGCTGCCCAACAGAGAAAGAGATGTCTGGCCTCGTGTGAACCGCTGTATAGAAGAGGCTGCCTACCAAGGACTGAAATTGCTGCTGCTCCTCGGCTTCAACCCCGTCATCCTCTACAGCCTTAACAAGCTTGAATTCTGCTGGCAGGGGAGTTGCAACCTTGCGCTCATTCTCAATCCCATACTTCTCCCCCAGCTTCTTGACAAACTTCCCCTGCTGCAGCTTCAACCACTTGTGATCCCTCTCCACGTGCATCCCGAGGTAGTACTTTACCTCCCCAAGGTTCTTGCACTTCAAATTTTCCATAAGCTGCTGCTGCACATTCTGGATCTCCTTCATGCTGCTGCTAACGAGAAGAATGTCGTCCACATAGACCAGAAACAGCACCAGCTTCTCCCCCTCCCCCTTAAAGCCCAAAGCCCGAATTACAAAGTCAAAAGCAAACTGGTGACACTGTGCCTCCCGCACCTTCCTGTGCCGAACCACGTCGAGGGATCCCCACCTGCTTGGTTACCATGCGTTGGCCTGTGCGAGTTTCGACAAGCCCACAATGAGTCTTGCAGCACAACCCCTTCGAAAATACGAGCACGCAGGGGTAGGCTATTAGGAAAGCCCAGCCTACGTGCTTGTAATTCGGGTTTCCAAATCGACGTCAGTCTCTGCCCATGCTCTCCCGCTGTTCCCGATCTCTTTACCGATGAGAGGAAACCCCGCAATCTGTGTATTTTATCCGAGCGCCGCGACAAAGATCGGCGGAAGTGGAAATCGCGCAGACGACATTTCCCCTGCAGAGACAAGGTTATTGGGGGAAATAGTCCCGTGGACGAGCCTTGCGCGGCGTACGGCGGATAGGAGAGGGCGTTAGGCACGCGCAGTAGTTCGTTGTTCCGCGCACGGCGGAACCACGCGCGTTGAGAGATCTATCGGGCGCTGTAGGCCGGGCCGGAGGGATGGTAACGCGGGGGCGGAGGTCGAAATGGGGAGGGCGAGGGTTGTTGCCGGCAGACGGCGATAAATCTAACCAGTCCTTACATCTGCTATCCCGAATATCCAGTCTAACCTAGATTGAATAACTCACTCGACAGTGCAGCCGCTCCCTTCATCAAACTTCCCTTGCCCCCCAACAGTCGCAGTGCAATTTGATTCCGACTTGCATGAAGCAAGGTGGCCAGCAGCGCCGTGCTTTCCAATTTCCGCGCTAGCGCGCACCTCCCCACCATCGCAGAGCGATCTCAACTTCTTGAATGCAATGTGCTGCTGTCGCGTAAGATCCGCCGGTTGCCCTCCCTTGTTCCCGTCGCTCTCCCTTCCCGTCGCTCTCCCTTCCCGTCGCACTCCCTTCCCGTCGCTCTCCCTTCCCGTCGCTCTCCCTTCCCGTCGCTCTCCCTTCCCGTCGCGCTCCCTTCCCGTCGCCCCGTGGGCGCCCCTCTGCCTCCCTTCCCGTCGCCTTCCCTTCCCGTCGCCTACCCTTCCCGTCGCCCGAGCTTCTGTTCCGTCGCCGTCCGTTCGTCTCGTCGCCCTCCCTTCCGCTCGTCCGATCCTCTCCCCGTCAATTCTCTCTCCGTCGCCCTCGCTTTCCCCGTCAATTCTCTTTCCGTCGCCATTGCTTTCCCCGTCAATTCTCTTTCCGTCGCCATTGCTTTCCCCGTCAATTCTCTCCCCGTTGCCCTCGCTTTCCCCGTCGCCCTCGCTTTCCCCGTCGCCCTGCCATCCACTGCTCGTCGACCTCGCCTTCCCTCCCGCCTCCCTTCCCAACTCGCACACGCGTCACCCTACGTTTTCTCCCCCTACTCCCTCTTATCCCTCCCGCTAATATTCGCCTTCCTTCCCCCCCCCTTCCCTGCTTTTTCCCATCCCCTTCCCTGCTTTCCCGCATCCTGTGCCCTACTTTCCCCCCTTCCCTGCCCTGCTTCCCCCCATCCCCTTCCCTGCTTCCCCATGTCCATTGCCTTGCTTCTTCCCATCCCCTTCCCTGCTTCCCTACATCCTCACGCCTGCTTCCCCCCATCCCCCTCCCTGCTTTCCCCCATCCTCCTCCCTGCTTCCCCTCATCCCCATCCCTGCTTCCCCCCATCCCCCTCCCTGCTTCCCCCCATCCCCCTCTCTGCTTCCCCCCATCCCCCTCCCGAACTCCCCCCATCCCCCTCCCTGCTTCCCCCCATCCCCTTCCCATGCTCCCCCCATCCCCTTCCCTCCGCGTCCCCCCATCCCCCTCCCTGCTTCCCCCCGTCCCCCCATCCCCCTCCCTGCTTCCCCCCATCCCCCTCCCTGCTTCCCCCCATCCCCCTCCCTGCTTCCCCTCATCCCCATCCCTGCTTCCCCCCATCCCCCTCCCTGCTTCCCCCCATCCCCCTCCCTGCTTCCCCCCATCCCCCTCCCTGCTTCCCCCCATCCCCCTCCCTGCTTCCCCCCATCCCGTGCCCTGCTTCCCCCCATCCCCTTCCCATGCTCCCCCCATCCCCTTCCCTCCGCGTCCCCCCATCCTCTTCCCTGCTTCCCCCCATCCCTCTCCCTGCTTCCCCCCATCCCCCTCCCTGCTTCCCCCCATCCCGTTCCCTGCTTCCCCCCATCCCCCTCCCTGCGTCCCCCCATCCTCTTCACTCTCTCCCCTTATCCCAAGCCCGGCTTCCCCCCATCCGCATTTCTGCTTCCCCCCCTCCCCTTGCTTCCCCATGTCCCCTTCCCTGCTTCCCCCCATCCTCTTACGCGCGTCCCCCCTTCCTCTTCCCTGCTTCCCCATGTCCCCTTCCCCGCTTCCCTCTTACTTGCTTTCCCATGTCCCCTTCCCTGCTTCCCCCCATCCTCTTACTTGCTTCCCCATGTCCGGTTACCTGCTTCCCCCCCTCCCGTTCCCTTCTTCCCCATGTCCCCTCACATGCTTCCCCATGTCCCCTTCCCTGCGTCCCTGCAGTCCATTCAGGCCAATGCACTCCCCCCACCTCCTTCTATCTGCATCCCCTCACATCCCCCTCCCCGGCACCAGGCGCGCGCCCTGCTAGCATGCCATCGGTCGCCGCGCTTCCGTGGCACCTCTGTGGCGCGCACATCGCCCTGTGACGCTGGCTACTACACCGCACATCACCGTCAGCTGCTATCCATTGATGGTGGGTGCGTGGGTGGGTGGGTGCGTGGGTGGGTGGGTGGGTGGGTGGGTGGGTGTGTGCATGTCTATGTGCATGCATGTCCACGTGCATGCTCTGCTATGTGCATGAATATCTACGTGCATGCACATCTATGTGCATGCATGTCTATGCGCATGAATGTCTATGTGCATGCATGTTTATGAGTGTGCATGTCTATGCCCACTCTTGTCCATGTGCATGCTTTTCCATGTGCCTGCTTGTTTGCTTAATCTCACTGCCATGCTTGCCCTCACTGCCATGCTTGCTGCATCCCTGCAGGGTCTCCTCGCCCGCCACTCCACTTCATTCTCCCGTCTGCTGCCACTTCTGCCAGTGCGCTCCTCTCTCTTCCTGCTGCCCATTTATTCCCGCCCCGCTACTTACCCTCACCCCGCTGCGTTCAGGACACAGTCTATTCCCCCTCTGCTTCCCCCCTTCCCCTCCACAGTCTAGTGCACATGGTGGGGGCATGACAGGGTGGGGGGATGCTTCGCTACTTAGGAACATGCACTAGCGATCCGCCTCCCTGCACCATTCCCTACCTCTTCCCCCTCCACTACCCCCCCTTCCCCTTATTGCTGAATCTCGCATCCCTCCTGCTGCTCCCTCCTCTTTGTCCTCCAGCAATCTCGTGGAACACACTCCAACCCCCTGGCACCCGTCGCACACTCCTCCGTGTACTACCCACTACGCCTCAGATCTCAGCAGCATCTCATCCGCCATCTACTTGGTGTTAGGCTGGAGGGGATGGTACAAAGAGGAGGGGTAGAGCGCCGAATGTGCGAAGAGCGGAAGGTGAGTGGTACCACATCTCCCATGTACCACCTCCCCCCGGTATCACCTCCCCCAGGTGCCACCTCCCCTAATAACAACAACACCGTAATTGGGATCTCCCGCGCTGATCACCTTCATGCGTCTGCGCCACGTTCTTTCGGTACGGCTCACCTCCTCGTCACATGCACCACGTGCTGCCACCCAACACAATAGCCCCTCTCTCCCTCACGCACACTCTCTCTGCCAGTCCAAACACATGTCGTGCCCAGCCATCATAGCATTGGAGTCAGTACACACCACCACAGCACATGCACCCTAAAACCCTCCTTCCCCTTCCCCTCTCCCTTCACCCCTTTCCTCGCTGTCTCCACACGCCCCCCTCAGTCCACGCACATGTCGCACATGTCCTCTTCAACATCAATTCATCTCCTCGCAGCCTTCGCACACTACTCCGTGTACTACTCCTTGCACCTCATATTGCAGCAGCATCTCTTCCCATGGCAGGTGCTGAGTTGGAGGGGATGGTAATTCAGTTTGCTTGGGGGGGAAGAGCAGTGAATGTGCGAGAAGGGCCAGGGATGTGGCACAACTATGGCATACGAGTCTGGCAGGTTCTCACACGCCATCACACTGCTGCCCTCGTTGCCCCATTCCAATGTCCTTTTCCCCCTTGAACACCCCCACTCCCCCCTTTCCCCTCCTCCCCACCAGCAGGCGAAGACGGAGGTGGAGGTGTACCTGCTGCTGCTGGACGACCAGCTCGACGCCCTCGAGAGCTTCCTTGAGCTGCTCACCGCCATGCGCACCGCGCTGGGCTGCCGCTGGCACCCGACGAGTACCTGGCGCGGCGGCGCATCATCCCATCGCCCCGGAGCTTCTAGGGGCTAAACAGGGGCAGGAGCAACGCGCGCCCCACGGCCTTCACGGCGGACAGCAGCAGCAACAAGACGCTGTCGTTTGGCAAGGGGCACGTGATGAGGGTTGGCAGCAGCTCCATGCTCCAATCATTAAAGGATGACACTTCACACCCAGCTCCCAGATTGATTAGCTGAGTTGTAACGCGGCGGACCATGCAATGTATGTGTTGTAAACTTGAATGTTTCAGCCTATCAATTGACAGTTGGACCCAGTTGTTACGATGTCCAAACCTGAACCCAGTCTTTTTCAATAAGTAGCTGGCCCAGGTATTTAATCAACTCCGAGAACAACTTTGTGTTAGCTCCGTTTTGATTAGGGCCAGCCTGGCAAACTCATCGAGGCTAACCATGGACCTCTCGTACTAATTCCAGGAGATGAAGGTGCTTAAATTTTGTTTTCCACTGTATGCACAAGCTGGCCACAAGTCCATCTTTCCACACAAGTGACACAAGTGAACTGCTGGGTCTGTTTTCCATTGTATGCACAAGTCCATCTTTCCACACAAGTGATGGCAGCTGCAGCAGCCTCGCTGGCAGCCAGTCCCCCCGCTGCCATGAGCGTTACAAAGTCCGCCTGATCTTCGCATGCACTGCCTCCTTTGCCCGCACCTCCCCATTCCCTGCTGCTGCTGCTGATGATGCTGATGCTAACACTGCTGATGCTACTACACTGTCATCACACCATCCCCCATCCGTGTCCAAAAAGCACTCGACATAGCTCCAAGGTGCATTTTCACAACCTCGCCTGCGTCTATTCCTCCGGATCCTGCACGATAAAAAGGACAATTATTGTTGGGCAAATTTATTTCAAATCCGTGCATTCTACAACAGCCACAACGATATTGTGCATCTCACACAAATTTACCTGCATCCTGTGCAGCTCGTATCAAACGCTCCGTTACATGGGGTGCTGCCAACATGTAGAGCGCAAGAAGATCATTGAATGAGGCAGCCTTTTCCGTACTCGGCAAAAGAGCAGTTAGCCCCACGCGAAGGAAACAAACAGGGGCTTTGAGTTGCCAATGGACACTCTGTTGACGCTGGTCATACAATCGGCACAGCTCTGATGGTGTTGGGTCCGCCATCCGTCCTGGTTTCATCGGTCATTCAATGCATACAATATTTGGTCATTGAGAGGGGGTAAGTATATATGACATAGGGATTGAATCACGGCATGGGTACAGCATAATATTGCATTGTTGGGAGGACATGAGTGGATTAGTGTTGCTATATTGATACAAAAAGCCTATGCTATGCCATATGAACACACAATCAAAATGCCAACCCATGCGGACACACCATGCCACGCTATGCCATGTTGACTACACCATCACCATGCCCTGTTGACCAGGCTGAGACTAAGAGTTATTAAGGCTTGCTTACAAGGTGTTAGAGGGCTGCCAGATCAGAGATGGTTCCGGGGTTGGAGCCGGATGCATGGCCCCCCATGCTACTCCACCGAAGGTCCCGGACATGACATAGGGAAGTTGGATTGGGAGGAGCACAGGGGAGCTGGGTTGGGAGGAGCACTGGGGAGCTGGATTGGGAGGAGCACTAGGGAGCTGGATTGGGAGGAGCACTGGGGAGCTGGATTGGGAGGAGCACTGGGGAGCTGGGTTGGGAGGAGCACTGGGGAGCTGGGTTGGGAGGAGCACTGGGGAGCTGGGTTGGGAGGAGCACTGGGGAGCTGGATTGGGAGGAGGGTGGAGCACGATTGAAGGGATCGAGGCGAGAGCAGGGAGCAAGGGGGAAATTGAAGCGAGCAGGGGAAAAATGGAAGAGAGCGGGGGGGAAACTGCAGTGAGCAGGGGGAAGATGAAGAAAGCAGGGGGAACATGAAGAAAGCAGGGGGGAAACTGAAAAAAAAGCAGGGGGGGGGATGAAGAAAGCAGGGGGGAGACGAAGAAAGCAGGTGGGAAGATGAAGGAAGCAGGGGGAAACTGAAGAAAGCAGGGGGAAACTGAAGAAAGCAGGGGGAAACTGAAGAAAGCAGGGGGGAGATGAAAAAAACAAGGGGGAGACGAACCATGCAGGGGGGAGATGAAGAAAGCAGGGGAGAGATGAAGAAAGCAGGGATGAGATAAAGAAAACAGGGGGGAAACTGAAGGAAGCAGGGGGGAGATGAAGAAAGCAGAGGGGAAAATGACGAAAGCAGGGGGAATATGAAGAAAGCAGGGGTGAGATGAGTGAAAGCAGGGGGGAAACTGAAGAAAGCAGGGGGGAGATGAAGAAAGCAGGGGGGATGAAGAAAGCAGGGGGGAGATGAAAAAAGCAGGGGTGAGATGAAGAAAGCAGGGATGATATAAAAAAAACAGGGGGGAAACTGAAGGAAGCAGGGGGGAGATGAAGAAAGCAGAGGGGAAACTGACGAAAGCAGGGGGAATATGAAGAAAGCAGGGGTGAGATGAGTGAAAGCAGGGGGGAAACTGAAGAAAGCAGGGGGAGATGAAGAAAGCAGGGGTGAGATGAAGACATATGGGGGGAAACTGAAGAAAGCAGGGGTGAGATGAAGGAAGCAGGGGGGAGATGAAGAAAGCAGGGGAGAGATGAAGAAAGCAGGGATGATATAAAGAAAACAGGGGGGAAACTGAAGGAAGCAGGGGGGAGATGAAGAAAGCAGGGTGGAGTGACGAAGAAAGAAGGGGGAATATGAAGAAAGCAGGGGTGAGATGATGAAAGCAGGGGGGAAACAGAAGAAAGCAGGGGGGAGACGAAGAAAGCAGGGGGGAGATGAAGAAAGCAGGGGTGAGATGAAGAAAGCAGAGGGGAGATGAAGACATATGGGGGGAAACTGAAGAAAGCAGGGGGGAGATGAAGAAAGCAGAGGGGAGATGAAGACATATGGGGGGAAACTGAAGAAAGCAGGGGTGAGATGAAGAAAGCAGGGGGGGGATGAAGAAAGCAGAGGTGAGATGAAGAAAGCAGGGATGATATAAAGAAAACAGGGGGGAAACTGAAGGAAGCAGGGGGGAGATGAAGAAAGCAGGGTGGAGTGACGAAGAAAGCAGGGGGAATATGAAGAAAGCAGGGGTGAGATGATGAAAGCAGGGGGGAAACAGAAGAAAGCAGGGGGGAGACGAAGAAAGCAGGGGGGAGATGAAGAAAGCAGGGGTGAGATGAAGAAAGCAGAGGGGAGATGAAGACATATGGGGGGAAACTGAAGAAAGCAGGGGGGAGATGAAGAAAGCAGAGGGGAGATGAAGACATATGGGGGGAAACTGAAGAAAGCAGGGGTGAGATGAAGAAAGCAGGGGGGAGATGAAGAAAGCAGGGGTGAGATGAAGAAAGCAGGGATGAGATGAAAAAAACAGGGGGGGAACTGAAGGAAGCAGGGGGGAGATGAAGAAAGCAGGGGGGAGTGACGAAGAAAGCAGGGGGGAGATGAAGAAAGCAGAGGGGAGATGAAGAAAGCAGAGGGGAGATGAAGACATATGGGGGGAAACTGAAGAAAGCAGGGGTGAGATGAAGAAAGCAGGGGGAATATGAAGAAAGCAGGGGTGAGATGAAGAAAGCAGGGGGAATATGAAGAAAGCTGGGGGTACCCTGAAGACAGCAGGTTTTCCCCGTGAGCACGGGGAAAACCGAAGAGAGGAGGGGGGAATCTCAAGGGTGCTGGGGGGAAACTGAAGAGAGCAGGGGGGGAAGAGGAGAGAGAAGGGGCAAATTGAAGAGAGCAGGGGGGATTTCACGTTTCACGTTTCTCTTCTTCCTATCGCGCCTCACGTTTCCCCTCCTATCCCCTTCCTCAGCACCTGCGCCTCACGTTTCCCCCACTCTCTTGTACCTCTCACATCCACCTCACGTTTCCCCTCCTCTCTTCTTTCATTCGCATGCGATCACGTTTGATCTCCGAGTTTCTTCCTCTCGCGTGCGCCTCGCGTTCCCCCCCCTCTCTGCCTCCCCTCGCATGAGCCTCACCTTTCTCCTCCTCTTTTCTTACTCTCGCACGCGCCTCACGTTTCCGCTCAACATCTCTCCCCCTCTCATGCGCCTCAAATTTCCCCTCCTCTCTTCCTCCTCTCTCATGCGCCTGACGTTTCCCCTCCTCTCTTCATCCTCTCTCATGCGCCTGACGTTTCCCCCCCTCTCCCCTTCCTCAGGCATGCGCCTCACATTTCCCATTCTCTCTTCTTCCTCTCTCATGTGTCTGACGTTTCCCCTCCTCTCCTTTTCCTCTCACTTGCGCCGTCCGGTTACTCGTCCTCTCGTCCTCCTCTTTACTGCGCCTCACGTTTCCCCTCCTCTCTTCCTCCTCTCTCATGCGCCTGACGTTTCCCCTCCTCTATTCTTCCTCTCGCATGCACCTCTCGTTTCCCCTCCTCTCTTTTTCCTCTCGCATGTGCCTCACTTTTCAAACCCTCTCTTCTTCCTCTCGCATGCACCTCACGTTTCCCCTCCTCTCTTCTTCCTCTCGCGTAAGCCTCGCGTTTCCCCCCCTCACTTCTTCCTCTCGCATGGGCTTCACGTTTCCCCTTGCCTCTTCTTCCTCTCGCATGCGCCCCGCGTTTCCCCCCCCCCCCCCTCTCTTCTTCCCCTCGCATGTGCCTCACGTTTTCCCTCCTCTCTTCTTCCTCTCGTATGCGCCTCACGTTTCCCTCGCCCCCTTCTTCCTCTCGCATGCGCCTCCCGTCATCTCTCCGCCCTCCATCCTCTCACATCCGCGTCTCGTTTCTCTACGTGTTTCATCCTCTCACATGCGCATCTCGCTTTTCCTCCGCGTTTTTTGCCAGAGACATGCGCCTCCCCCTTCCCTGCTTCCGCGCATCTTGCTCTCGCATTTGCGAATACGTTTTCCCTCCGCGTTTCTCGCTTTCCCTGAAGCGCCTCGCGTTACCTCCGCGTTTTTTGCTCTCACCTTTGCCTCACGTATTACCTCCGCGTATCTTGCTCTCGCATGCGCGTCTCGCCCTCCCTCCGCGTCTCTTGCTCTCACATTCGACTCACGGTTTCCTTCCGCGTCTCTTGCTCTCACATTCGACTCACGGTTTCCTTCCGCGTCTCTTGCTCTCACATTCGCCTCACCTTTTCCCTACGCGACTCCTGCGCTCACATTTGCCCTACATTTTCCCTACGCGACCCCTGCGCTCACATTCGCCTCACGGTTTCCCTACGCGACTGTTGCTGTAAAATTCGCCCCACGTTTTCCCTACGCAACTGTTGCTCTAACATTCGCCTTACGTTTTCCCTACGCGACGCTTGCTGTCACATTCGCCTCACGTTTTCCCTACGCGACTCTGGCTCTCACATCCCCCATACGTTTTCCCTACGCGACTCGTGCTCTCACATTCGCATCTATTCTCCCAATTCTAATAGTGGCGTGGCATCTTGAATGCTATGGTGCTCTTTGAGCTATGTTCTTTCCCTAAACGCTCACATTGAGTGAGGGAGTCGTCGTCATAACTGTCGTCGTCGTTCGTTGCGTGGAACCAGATAGGAACTGGAGCGTCGCGGTTTTCCCCTGCTGTTCGGCCTGTCGAGTGACTTTGGCTGTGCCCAAAAGTGATGACAGTTTGGTGGCGTGACGGTAATTCAGCAAAGGCATTGACTTTCCAGTTCGGGGCGGTTGCTTGGGGCCCAGTGTTGCGATTCACTTTGCTTTCGCCCATTCTTTTCGCGAATCATTGCGTTCGCTTTTGTTCCGAACCATTCCCCCAACCTCCTCCCGAACTTAGGTTTTACCGAGTTGACCAGCTTTGAGTAATTCGGGGTTTGGCCTTAGAAAGAGGCTCTCATCACAGCTGCTGGTTCTGAATCCCATCTCCTCTAAAACAGCTGCCAACTTCTGGTATCAGCAGCGAGGCGCCTGCTTTAAGCCGTAGATGGACTTTTTCAGCTTGCACACCCTGCCCGTACCATCTTCATACTCAGGCGGCTGAGTCATGTACACATCCTCCTCTAAAATCCCATGGAGAAATGCCGTTGATATATCCATCTAAATAATGAATTTCCCACCAACGGCTGCATCTGCAAACAAGACACGGAAGGTAGGGGGTTTGGCAGTGGGAGCAAAGATCTCATTGAAGTCCTGTTTCTCCTTCTGCATAAACCCCTTAGCCACCAGTCTGCTCTTGTAGATGGTGACCTGTCCCTTGTGATCGGTCTTGATCCTTAGCACCCACTTGCACTGTACGGCTTTCTTCCCCTCAGGCAGCACCACCAGATCACATGTCCCATTCTCTAGCAGGCTCTGGTACTCAGCATCCCTGGAAACCAGCCACTTCTCCCTATCTGGTCCAGCTAATGCCTCCTCCATGCTAGCTGGCTCCTCTGGTGCAGGGGCAAGAAAACAGTAAGCAGGTTCATCCTCCCGATCCGGGTCATAGCCATACGGTAGAATCAGCAATCCCTCCTCATTCCCAAGCTGCTGCTCTGCTACATCAGTTTCTGCAGTCAGCTTCTTTGTAGCCATACGTGTACGTCCTGGCCTGGAGGCGGGTGTCTCCCATCCCCTCATAACGGCACCCTTCGGCTTCGTAGTTTTCCCCTGCTGCTGCTCTCCTCCCTCGGATCCAGCAGCTCCACTACCGCTAGTGTCCACATCATTTTCTCCACCAGTAGGTGCCTCCTGTACCTTCTCTCTATCACCACCCTCTGCAGCTGCCTCCTCTCCCTCCTCCCACACACTAGGAGTCAGGTCCAGCTGCATGATGATCTGCTCCATCTGCTGGGACACCCTGGCCTCCGGCTGTTTCTCCCAGCTCCCATACATCATGCCCTCAACAAACTTCACATCCCTGCTGTCAAACAACACACCCTTGGATGGTTCCCAGAGCAGCCATTCCTTGCTCTTAGCAGCCAGCCCCACATGAACACACCAGATTGCACTCGCTCCCAACTTACTTCGGTAGGTCTTGGGAACGTGGGCGACTGGCATGCAACCGAACACCCTCAGCATGTCCACTGGCGGCTTCGTCCCAAGCCACCTCTCCAACGGCACCCACGAGTCATCCCAACCTTGGTGAGCAGCCTGTGCCTAGCGATCGTAGCGTGCCGAACAGCATGGGGCCACATCGAGTTCCCTAACCTCTATGAGCAGCGCCCTAGATGTCTCCAGAATTGTCCGGTTCGCCCGTTCTGCTACACCGTTGGACTGTGGGGTGTAAGCCGTGGTCAGCTCCCTCTGGATGCCCTACTTCTTGAGCCAGGCCGTCATCTCAGCTCCAAGGAACTCACCACCCCGGTCTGTCCTAATCCGCTTCACCACATACTCCGCTTGCTTCTCCACGAGCGGCAGCCAATCATCTCGCACCGTGGAGGCCGCGTGGTCCTTCTGTTTCATCGGATAAGCCTACATGAGTCTGCTCCAATCATCCACAATAGTTAGGAAATACCGCTCCCCCTTGTGCCCTTGCACCGGCAGCGGCCCCACCAAGTCCATGTGGACCAGCTCGAAAGGCTTCTTGCTCCTGCCAGCCACACTATGGAAGGGAAAACGGGTAAACTTTGAGAGCAAACATATTTCACAGTTATCATCGGGTGGCTGTCCGTTCAGCTTCATACCCCTAACGGCTCCATCTTTCTCCAACTGCTTCAACAAGGGCATTGCCACATGCCCCAAATGTCGGTGTGCGTTGCCCAATCCGTCTCCCTAGATCTGGCCTATACTTTCACACCAACCCCTCCAATGGCGTTGCACTCCCCCTGGGATGCAGACCCCTCTCCAGCCTGCCCTCCATCGTGCCACGCCAACGGCGGCAGCTGCCACAAAGATCGGTACACGTCCTTGCTTTCGTGCAGATCCCGAAGCACACGATTGCCCAGCTGCCCCTTGTAAGTGCGTGCCCCATCCGTGCAAGCAGCGCCCGTGTCCAACACCCAATAGTCCAGAGGGTGCAGCTCTGCTCCTACCTTGGCAGAGGCGTCTCCTTGCTCACCCTGCTCTCGGATATGGAAGAACTGGCCCGCGGTGCTCTCCTTCTACCGCCATTGGTCTTCGGGTTGTTGTCGGACGAATCGGCGACCATGTTCGCGCCGTTTTGCTGGTTCCTCTTTGCGCAGCCATCCTGGTGATGATTCTGGGGGGTCCATCCATCGAGTTTCTTATAGCACAAAAACCATGGGTGCCCTTCCTTCTCACAATACCAGCAACTCCCTTTCATTTTGCCACCAGCACCCGACTTGCCACCACGTCCAGATTTCGCACCGCGGCCCCAACCGGTACCTCCTTGTTGGTCGTTGGAGTCGTCGTCCTTCTTTGCACCGCGTCCAGCACCACCGAAGCCACGTCCTCTGCCACGTCGGCTCCCTTGCATCCCATAGCCGCTGCTGCCGTCGTCTCCACCTCTCAGTTGGCGGCAACGGAAGTCCTCCTCCAGAATCTTTGTCCGCACCCACTCGAATGTCCACGAGCTCTGGTTCTGCGGCAGGCTCAATCCGCTCGTGAATAGAAGCCACGATTCGGGCAGCAGCAAGAACATCTTCAAGCACTTGGTCTGCTCCGGGTAGGTGATTCCCACGGTCGCCAACTTCGCGTAGAGGTCGCGCATCTTGTCCAGGACAGGTTGCACCGGCTCTCCCTCGCTCAGGCGCAAAGCGGACAGCTCCCTCTCCAGCATCAACGTTAAAACAACGGAAGTTGGGGCGTGCAGCTCCTTCAACACGGTCCACGCTATTGGACCACACTCCACCTCCGGCAGCAGGTGCATGACGTGGTGACGCTGGTTCAGCTCCAAACTCTGCGACATCAAATAGTAGCCAGCCGAAGAGCGCTCGTCCCAATCTTCCTGCAGCGTGGGGTCACTCGGTCTAGGCTCCTCCCTAGTCATTAGTTTCAGCAATCCAATCTGACCAAAATATAGTTGCATTTTCCAGGCCCAATTATCATAGCCCTCACCATTGGACTTTTCGACGGTGAAGTTCTTTAGCACCTCCTTGACCAGCGAGCCCTGGTTTGTTCGCGTTCCCCTTGGCGCTGAAACACCAGAATCTTGGCTGCCGCTACGATCTTTGGCTGAAGATTCACCAGCTCCGGTCGAGGTGTTGCCCGCCATAGCTACCTATAACGAGGATTACTGTATCGCAGCTCTGATACCACCTTGTTATTCTAAGGGCATAATAAACTAAAGCTATTAAGACTTTATCAAACGTACAACCTCTCCTCGGGGTCACCTCCAAGGGTCCCTGGATGCCTGGTACAAGACCAGCCCCTATCATCGGGTCCGAGTTTGTAGAGAGAGGAGTCAAAAATGACTTAGCCAAAATAATGAGAGTACCTTCAGCGTCCCGCAGCGTGCCGTGCAGACCGTCGATCGGATTAAGTTGGGATTTCACTATAACGAAGCTCGTTCCAAGAGCTTTAAAATATGCCAAGTTGCCTAACAAAAAGTTCTGCCATTACGAAGTTATGGCTCGGACAGCGTTTGCCTAGCGTAGGAGTGCTAGCGTACTAGCGTTGACTCGGGTAGCATTCCGTCATCAAACCACATAGAAACAAAATTCCAGCGAGGAATGTATTCGCTTGAATTAATAAACTATATCCAGGTACAAACAGAAAAGGAATACATAGTTCTAGCTAGCAAGGACCTTGGGAATCAACCTGGGAACAACCAGGGATGATCCGAAATAATTCCAAGCAACAGAACCAACCTGGGTGGACAAAACAGCAGGTGGTAGGTTGGTACACAACCTCTGGTTCTGTTTTTCCAACCTAGGAGAACAACAACGAGAAGCAGGTCCTAAAAACAGAACCTGTTTTGTCTTTGCCCAACCAGCCAAATGCTGGTTCCGCTGGTTTCTCCTGGCCCTGTAGCATGCAGATACAGACAAACAACATCCAACCTTCACCTTAATTGTACCCCTATAGTGCCTGCCCTGCTACAACATAGTCAACCAAACAAAACAGTACAATTTCGAGTTGGATAGAACTGAATCTGCACAATCGATTCAACCGAACCGCAAAGCTTCCATCTTGGGTTCCTTTGCGAGCTCGTCGTTTCTGCATGCACTGTGCATAGGGCGTACTATGTTGTGCCGAAGCGCACATTGCGCGAGTACCTGCAAATGCATCAAGCGAAAATTGCGAAAGAAAACAAACACTCGAACATTCCATTCACACCCAAATGCATTCGCACACTCATATTTGTACAAACAGATTGCAGGATGTCGAGGAATGTAAATTTGCACCCAACAGTTAGTTACCCGTATGGTCGGTACTAAGAGTAAGTGCGTTACTTACTCATAGGTTGATGCTAAGAGTAGGTGCGTTAGGTTTGGTACTAACAATAAGTGCATAACTTTACTTTTTGGTTGGTACCAAGAGTCCGTTTGGATGGTACTATATGTAAGCGTTACTTCCCCTATAATTGATACTAAGAGTAAGTGCGTTACTTACCCGTATGGTCGGTACTAAGAGTTCGTGCGCTACTTACCCGTATGGTTGGTATCTAAGAGTAACTGCGTTACTGACCTGTGTGGTTGGTACTAAGAGTAACCGTTACTTACCTATATGGTTGGAACTAAAAGTAAGTGCGATACTAACTTGTGTGGTTGGTACTAAGACTAAGTGCGTTACTTACCCGTACGGTTGGTGCTAATAGTATGTGTGTTAGTTACCTATGATTAGTGGTAAGAGTGAATGTGTTACTTACCCGTTTGGTTGGTACTATGTATAAGCGTTACGTACCCATATGCTTGGTACTAAAAGTAAGTGCGTTACTTACCCGTGTGGTTGGTACTAGGAGTAAGTGCATTCCTTACCCGTGTCCTCAATACTAAGAGTACGTGCGCTACTTACCCGTATGGTTGGTATCTAAGAGTAACAGCGTTACTGGCCCGTATGGCTGGTATTAAGAGTAAGTGCGGTACTCACCCACATGGTTGGTATAAAGAGTAAACGTTACTTACGCATATGGTTGGTACTAAGAGTATGTGCGTTACTTACATATATGGTTGGTACTAAGAATAAGCACGTTACTTATCCGTATGATTGGTGCTAATATTAAGTGCATTATAAACCTATGGTTAGTGGTAAGAGTAAGTGTGCTAGTTATCCATGTCGTTGGTTTTTTTTTTTTTTTTTTGGCAATGCAATATCCAATATTATAGTGCATACAAGCATTTACAGTCGTAACTGCCAGTGTTGTTGATACTAAGAGCAAGTGCGTCATTTACCAGTGTGGCGGCTGGTACTAAAAATAAGTGCCTTACTTTCCCAGGTGCTCAGTACTAGGAATAAGTGCGTCATTTTCGTTATTTTCCTGTATAGTTGGTACTGAGAAAAAGTGCGTTGTTTACCCGTGTGGTCGGTACTAAGACTAAGTGCGTTGTTTACCCGTATTGTTGGTACTAGGAGTAATCGCTTGACTTACCATGTGGTTGGTATTAAGAGTAATTGCGTTACTTACCCGTATGGTTGGTACTATGTGTAAGTGTTACTTACCGTGTGGTTGGTACTAAGAGTAAGTACGTTACTTACCCGCGTGGTTAGAACAAAGAGTATGAGCGTTCAGTGCAAGTGGGTGCTGAGGATCAAGACCGATAACAAGGGGAATGTCACCATCTACAAGAGTAGGCTGGTGGCTAAGGGGTTTATGCAGAAGGAGAAGCAGGACTTTAATGAGATCTTTGTTCCCACTGCCAAACCTCCTACCCTCCATGTCTTGTTGGCGATGCAGCCGTTCGTGGGAAGTACACCATTCAGATGGATATATCAACGGTATTCCTCAATGGGATTTTAGAGGAGGAGGTGTACATAACGCAGCCGCCTGGGTATGAGGATGGTATGGGCAAGGTGTGCAAGCTCAACAAGTCAATCTACGGCTTGAAGCAAGCGCCACGCTGCTGGTACCAGAGGTTGGCAGCTGCTTTAGAGGATGGGAATCAGGACCAGCAGCTGTAATGAAAGCCTATTTCTTAAGGGGGTAAAGGAAAAGATGGTGATGGTTCTGGTCTACGTGGACGACATTCTTCTCTTCAGCAGTAGCATGAAGGAGATCCAGAATGTGCAGCAGCAGCTGATGAAGAACTTAAAGTGCAAGACCCTTGGAGAGGTAAAGTACTACCTCGGGATGCGCGTGGAGAGGTTTCGAAATCACATGTTTTTAATGCTGCACCAGGAGAAGTTTATCAAGCAGCTGGGGGAAAAGTATGGGGTTTAGAATAAGCGCAATGTTGCAACTCCCCTGCCAGCAGAATTCAAGCTTGTGAAGGCTGCAGAGGATGAAGGGGTTGAAGCCGAGGAGCAGCAGCAATTTCAGTCCTTGGTGGGCAGCCTCTTGTATGCAGCAGTTCACACAAGACCCGACATCTCTTTCTCGGTTAGGCAGCTGGCTAGGGTGGTGCAGAATCCATCAGAGGAGCAGGTGGATGCAGCTGAGCGTGTGGTGAAGTATCTGAACTCTCACCCAAGCATTGGAGTTCAATACTCCGCATCTGCACAGGTGAAGCAGAAGGGGGTTGAGGTGCTGAAGGAGAAGGGGGAGCGGCTTGGAGAAGACAAGCTCCTTCTTACTTGGTTTACCGATGCTACTTTGGGCTTCTGAGAAGGAGGATTCCTCATCTGTGGAAGGATACAATCTGCCTGGTTGGGGGAAGACCCGTTAGTTGGAGGTCCAAGAAGCAGACGGAGACAGCCCTTCCCTCGGTAGAATCAGAGTACATGGCAATGTTTCATGGGGTGAAGAAGGTGATTTGGTAGAGAAGGCTGTTAGAAGAGATTGGCCAGGAGCATGATAAGCTGCGGGCCATTCAAGGTGCTCTTGCTATTTTGGCTAAGTAATTCTTGATCCCTCGCTCTACAATCTCGGACCCGGGGATAGGGGCTGGTCTTGTAACAGGCACCCAAGGACCCTTGGAGGTGACCTCGAGGAGAAGTTTTAAGTTTGATAATGTCTTAATAGCTTGAGTTTAGTAGGCCCTTACTCCAACAGTTAGCACTGCCCCCATGCCCGCACTACTCCAATCAATATACAGCGTGAAAGTACATCCGCCTTCGGCAGTTCTAGGACTGCGCCATTCTTGACCGCTCCCATCAGATCCTCCAGTGCCTTCACCTGCTCTGGCCCCCATTCCCATTTCTGGTCCCTCCCGCAGTAGCCGGTTCGGTGCGGTTGCCTTTCGGATGAAGTTCGGCATGTAAATCCTGTAGTAGTTTAGGAAACCCAGTAAGGGCGTATTCCACGTTGGTGGCAGGGCAACTATTCACGTCGAGTTGGTAGCAACTGTAGCAAAAAACTCATTGGGCCAGAAAATGCGCATGCCACCAACAGTGCGATGAATAGTTGCCCTGCCACCAACATGGAATACATCATAAAGCTCACAGGGTGCTCCTGTCCTTTGGCACCGCCACCCTGTCCAGAACCCCCTTGCACTTTCCTGGGTGGCATGTCAGACCTGCCTTATGAATGGCCTTGAGCGCGACTTCCACATCCTTCATGTGCGACCTGCTTCCGTGCTGAAGACAATCACATTGTCGATGTAACACACTGCGTTCGGCACGTTGTGCAGCACCTGATCCAACACCCTTTGAAACTCTGCCGAAGCTAACTTTAGCCCAAACGGTAGTGTGTGCGACTCATACTGCCCATCTGCCCCCCGTAAAACGCCGTTTTCCTCTTATCCGCTTCGGCGATCGGGATCTGGTTAAACCACTGTCGTAAGTCCAAGGTTGAGAAGACTATTGCCTCCAATAATTTTTCAAAAATCTCGTCAGGTGTCGGTGTCTGGTACCACTTCATGATTGTCACCTTGTTCAAGCCTCTGTAGTCCCACACATGCGCTTGGACAGCATCTGTCCGGTGAGATCTGCGCGAGCCGTCACCACCGTCGCTGCTGCATACTCCGAGTTTGATTTCCATATGAACCCCGCCTGTATCAGCTCCTAACACTTCTCGGTGTAGATCTGAATCTCCTCCGGCGTTATTCTTCGCCGCAACTGGTACACAAGAATTTCTGTCGTCAAATTAATTTTCACCTCCGCCACTTTGCACCTTCCCCAACTCCTTTAACGTATAGACGAAGGCTGCCCTATAGCAGGATAACACCTCCTTGAGCGCTTCCGCGTCCTCTAATCACCCACTCCTTCCCCTCCACTGCCAGCTGCGGTTGACATTTCTCCGTCCCTGCCGCGCGTCCTTCCGGACTGGCCTCCGGCTTCTGAGGTGCCGCCGCTGCACTCCCTGCTTCCCCTTCCTTGTCCGGCTTCCCTTCATTTTTGCCCCCCTCACTGCTTCGCGTTAATGCACGAATACTCACGATCCAAATTCCCGCTCATATCTCTCCCTGCTGCGTTGCCGTTCGATTGCTTCCTCAAACCAGCTGAAGCCTCCCTCTTCTTGTCCACCTCGGCTTCTTCCCGGTCCCCAAGCAGACGAATCTCTAGCTGTTCTGCATAATGCACCGACACCTCGGCCTTCTCTTCTCCTGGATACACCCACCTTCTTTCACTGGATGCCCCATTTCGTGCTGGACATCGTCGTGCTCCTCTATCTCTCCCAGCATTGCTCGCGCCATAGCCTCTTTTGCCGCTGCTCTCTCCGTCGGTGGCTGCACCGCCGCTGCTTTATCTCGCTTCCGCTCCTATATCAGCTTTGAATGGTACATACGAATGGTCGCTAGTAGCCAGTGCATGACGTTGAGGTCCATTATCCTCCCCAGCGCCCTCCTTCGCCCCTTCTCCGTTACCCCGGGGTGCGCTGTTGCATCCTCCATGAAGCTCATTGCCAGCTCCCTCTCCAACGCCGTCGGCTCTTGCCACTCTTGCGCAGCGCAATCATGCACCATGCCAGGGCCTGGTAAACTGTCGTGCATCCTGAACGCTGCTGCATCTTCAAACGTGACGAACTTCAGCCAGGCTTGCCTCAGCTTTCCCTCCTCTTTGCATGGGAACAGCGTGGGGTGGTCGGGCTGCGTCATGGGTGCGGGCATCCTCCCACTTCCAACACGTCCTTTACGAGCAGCGGAACAGGTCGCTCCATCAAGGACAACCTGTATCACAGCGTTGACTCACTCATTCCGTTTGTCCAGTACCGGCGTACGCGGTGTGTCCTGCTTTCTGTTTTTGCCGCATCAGCAGCGACTCCTGGCCCCAAGATTGCTGTTACTTCCTTGTATGCAACTTGCATTTGTTCTCTTATGTCCCCTTCAATGTCAATCCGCTCCGCTCATCTCGCATGCCTCTGTCTTCTCCAGCCCTCAAATATCATTGGCACTCCCAGCCCTTAATTCTTTCCGGGGCGTGATCTTGGCTTCGTCGATGTTGCGAATGACACTGCTGCCGTGTAACGAACTCGCCTCCTTCAACGCCTTGCAAAATTGATGCGGGTACCTCTGCTGCAACTTCTCCGCATGACGCCATGCCATCTTCACCGCTCCATGTCACTCTCCACATGTGCCCCCGCTTTCAAGAGTGCTGCTAACCCGGTTCCTATACCTCCGAACAGCTCCAACACCACCGTGGGTCCTAACAGCTTGTTCGTGTTAGTGAACAAGCACTTCAGCTCACCTCTACCTCGCGCACCTCCGCCTCGGTGCATTCATACGCCTCTCGTGGCTCCCTCCGCACGAAGCGCACCGGTAGCGTACCGATGGGGCCTTGCTTCTCCCAGTAGCACACTCCAAACAGAAATTCCACCCCAATTAGAAGATCAAAGTCTTCGGACTCGGATACTCTACAGTTCACCCGCAGTGTGCATTCTTCAGCCGTCCCTCGGTTCATCGTCAGCGCCATTGCCTGCCTTGTCTTTGGCATCCATTTCGCCTCGCCTCCTTCTGCTGCCTTCAACAGATATTCCTCCGCAATCAGCCTCCCTGGCCTGTGCAGCTGCAGCTCAGCCAAGCGTTTACCGATCAGTACGTGTGCTCCTCTTGTGTCCACAATCGCGCGCTGTGCAGTTAATCCGCCAATTGTGATTGCCCCTAGTTTGATTGTCAGCCCCGTGGCTTGGCCAGGAGCAGGCGTTCCCGCGGATGTCGGTGCGCAACTCCTGCCTCATAATATTCTTCGCTAGCCTGCCTCCTCGGTCCGTCCCCGTGCCGTACATCCTGCAGAAATAACTGCCTCCACTTACCGCCTTTCAAACCCAGTTCCTCCCGGTCCCTCGACAGATGCGCCGTCAGCATGAATGCCGGTTCTTCCGATTCTTCCTCCTCTTATGCCACCATCGCTGGGCGTTTTTCTTCTGCTACCTCCTGTTCTGCCAGCTGTGCCCTCAAGCGCGCCATGGTTGCTTGCCGATCTCCTCCTTCCTCCATTCCCCGTCGTTCCCTTCTGTTCGCGTAGCACTCCCCTTTCCGATGCCCTCGCCGCCCGCACCGTGTGCATGTGGGCGCCTCCGGGCATTTCCACCGGATGTGCGCATGATCGCCGCACAACAAATACGCCGCAGGATTGGGGCAGTCTCGGCGCAGGAGACCCGGTTGTCCGCAGTTGTGACAGTGGCACCTGTCTGACCCGGTTGTCCATTCTTCGGTTTCTGTATAAGCTGGTACAGCTGCCCACGCCGGCCGTCTTCTTTCCGGTCCCCAGTCCACTGTGCGTTCCACCTCAAACAGGCGCCGCCCCGTTTCCACCCGCTTAACTATCTCATACGCCTCCTTCGGCGTGGCTTCTGGTCCTAGCTCATATACCCGCACTTGTACATCATGCTGCAGGGTGAAGCTCAGGCCGTATATGAACTCCTATCAATCTGCCCTGATCTTGGCAGTATATGTCTTCCCCAAGCTCCACCAGCCGCTCGTAATACGCTAGCAGAGATTCGCCGTCTGCAAGGGAAACTATTTCCGCCAGCGTATATGCTAACCTGTGAAAGAACTCCTCCGAATCCAACCGGTCCTTTTCCCAGCGTGCTCGTATTCTATCTGCATGCTGTAGTTTTTCAACGACGGACCTCGCCAGAGATCATCCGAAAATCTTTCCGGGACTTCAATCTTTGGCAGCTGAGTGTACCTCCAGCGTTGCATCAACGCTTCCTCCTCTGTGCCTTGCCATGAGGCACTACGCTGATAGCCGTTCAGCCCTTCTTGTCGAGATCATGTCGGGGGATCACCCTGCTGGTGCTCTCCCGATACGCTGGGCGCATGTTCCCCTCCGCCTGTCGCCCCTGTCTGAGCGCCTCCCTGTGGACCAGTGGCTCCATCACTGAATCTGTTCTGCCCGTCCGCTTGCTTTAGCGGCTGATTCGCGTCCCGCCGCTCTTCGCCTTCTCCGGCCATTCTCTTATCACCCTCTGTCTTAAATTCTGCCGCTACCAACTCATTTCCTGCGCGTAATCGCATAGGCTGCATGTTTGTAAGTTCAGACCCTTCCTACACCATTCTGACTGCCGGTTGTGGCTCCGCTTGGAACTGCTTATCTTTGAAAAAGAAATCTCAGTAATTTGCGAAAACAAACTCGCAGTGGCAGTCCCATGGCCAAGATTCCTGCGTTGTGTTTCCTATATAGCAACAAAAGGCTGATTTCCTAGCTTGCAATCCTTTGCGAAAACAAACTCGCAGTGGCAGTCCCATGGCCAAGATTCCTGCGTTGTGTTTCCTATATAGCAACAAAAGGCTGATTTCCTAGCTTGCAATCCAGCAGTTACTCCGCCTTCTCCAGCTGGCGGCAACGTCTTCCAGCTTTCCTGAATCGGTGTCTGCTAAAACAAACGGAACATACTCATGCACACCACACAACATCTCATTCGTCAGCTGGAAATACTCCCCAAACTGTCTGCCCCGTTACCAGCCCGTCTGCCTTATCCCAACAAGCTGTTGTTCATACTTCCGAGTTGCTTACCCGTCTGTCTCGTACAAATAGTATGTACGGTGGTTACCCATGTGGTTGGTACTAAGAGTAAGTGGTTAGCCGTATGGTTGGTACAAAATGCAAGTGCGTTATGTACCCATATGGTTGGTATTAAGAGTAAGTGTGTTCCTTACCCATGTGGTTGGTACGAAGAACAAGTGCGTTACTTACTCGTTCGGTTGGTACTAAGATTACGTGCGTTACTCACCCGTGTTGCTGGTACTAAGTAAACGTTACTTACCCGTATGGTTGGTAAGTAAGTGTGTTACTTAGCTGTGTGGTTGGTACTAGAAGTAAGTGCGTTACTTACCCGTATGGTTGGTATAAAAAAGAAGCGCGTTACTTATCCGTGTGGTCGGTACTAAGAGTAAGTGCGTTAATTTACCGTGTGGTCGGTACTAGGAATAAGTGCGATACTTATCCGTGTCGTTGGTACTACAAGTAGGTGCGTTACTTTCCCGTGTGGTACGCTCTAAGAATAAGTGCGTTTGTTGTCCGTGTAATCGGTACTAAGAATAAGTGCGTTACTTACCCATGTGGTTGATGCATAGAGTAAGTGCGTTACTTACCCGTATGGTTGGTGCTAAGAGTAAATCTATTACCCACCTGTGTGGCTGGTACTAACAGTAATTGTTGGGTGCAAATTCACATTGCACGGCATCCTGCCGTCTGTTTGTACGAGTATGCGTCTGCGAATGCATTTGGGTGTGAATGGAATGTTCGTAAGTTTATCTGCTTTTGCAATTTTTGCTTGAAGCATTTGCAGGTACTCGCGCATTGTGCGCTTCAGCACAACATTGTACGCGCTATGAACAGCGCAAGGAGAAAAAACGAGCTCGCAAAGGAACACAAGATGGAAGCTTTGCGGTTCGGCTTACTTGATTGTGCAGATTCAGTTCTATCCAACTGGAAATTGTACTGATTTGTTTGGTTGACTATAGTGTAGCAGGGCAGGCACTATAGGGGTACAATTTAGGTGAAGGTTGGATGTTGTTTGTCTGTATCTGAATGCTACAGGGCCAGGGGAAACCAGCGGAACCAGCATTTGGCTGGTTGGGCAAAGACAAAACACGTTCTGCTTTTAGGACCTGAACCTGGTTGTTGTTTTCCCAGGTTGGAAAAACAGAACCAGAGGTTGTTTACCATCCTACCACCTGCTGTTTTGTCCAGCCAGGTTGGTTCTGTTGCTTGGAATTATTTGGGATCATCCCTGGTTGTTCCCAGGTTTATTCCCAAGGTCCTTGCTAGCTAGAACAATATATTCCTTCTCTGTTTGTACCTGGATAAAGTCAAAATTGATTCAAGCGAATTCCTTCCTTGCTGAAATTTCATTTCTGTGCGGTGTGACGGCGGAATGCTACCCGAGTCAATGCTAGTGTGCTAGCGCCCCAGTGCTAGGCAAACACTGTACGAGCAATAACTCCGTAATGGCAGAACTTTTCGCAAGGCAACTTGGCTCATTTCAAAGCTCTTGGAGCGAGCTTCGATATAGCAAAGTCTCAGCTTAATCCGATCGACGATCTGCAAGATATGCTGCGCGACGTTCAAGGTGCTCTTGCTATTTTGGCTAAGTCATTCTTGATCCCTCTCTCTACAAACTCGGACCCGAGGATAGGGGCTGGTCTTGTACCAGGCACCCAGGATAGGGGCTGGTCTTGTACCTTTGTGGTTGGTACTAAGAATAAGTATGTTACTTACCCGTATGGTTGGTGCTAACAAAAAGTGCGTTACTTACCTGTGTGGTTGGTACTAAGAGTAAGTGCGTTACGTACCCATTTGGTTGGTACTAAGAGTAAGCGTGTTGCTTACCCCTCTGGTTGGTACTATGTGTAAGTGTTACTTGGTTGGTACTATGAGTAGGTGCGGTACTTACCCATGTGGTTGGTACTAAGACTAATCGTTACCCGTGTGGTTGATACTAAGATCAAGTGCATTACTTACCTGTTTGGTTGGTACAAAGACTATGTGGGTTATATATATGGCTGGTACTATGAGTAAGTGCGCTACTTACCCATGTTGTCGTACTAGGAATATGTACGTTAATTACTCTGTGGTTGGTGCTAAGAGTAAATGCATTGCTTACATGTTTGGTTGGAACTATGAGTAAGTGCGTTATTTATCCGGCGGTTGGTACGAAGAGTAAATGCGCTACTTACCTGTGTGGTTGGTATAAAGTGGATGTGGGCTGCTTACCTGTATGGCTGGTACTAGGAGTAAGTGCGCTACTTACCCATCTGGTTGGTACTAGGAATATGTACGTTACTTATCTGTGTGGTTGGTACTAAGAGTAAGTGCATTGCATACATGTTTGGTTGGTACTATGAGTGAGTGCATTATTTATCCGTGCAGTTGGTACTAAGAGTAGGTGCGCTACTTACTTGTGTGGTCGGTATATAGAGTAGGTGGGTTACTTACCTATATGGCTGGTACTAGGAGTAAGTGCGCTACTTATCCATGTGGTTGGTACTAGGTGTTGGGTGCAAATTCACATTGCACGGCATCCTGCTGTCTGTTTGTGCGAATATGCGTGTGCGAATGCATTTGGGTGTGAATGGAATGTTCGTATGTTTGTTTGCTTTCGAAATTTTCGCTTGATGCATTTGCAGGTACACGCGCAATGTGTGCTTCGGCACAACATTGTACGCGTTATGAACAGTGCAAGCAGTACAGGTTCATCCTCCTCATCCGGGTCATAGCCATGCGGTAGAATCAGCAATGCCTCCTCATTCTCAAGCTGCTGCTCTGCTACATCAGCTTCTGCAGTCAGCTTCTTAGTAGCCATACGGGTACGTCCTGGCCTGGAGACGGGTGTCTCCCATCCCCTCATAACCACACCCTTCGGCTTCTTAGTTTTCCCCTGCTGCTGCTCTCCTCCCTCGGATCCAGCAGCTCCACTAGTGCTACCACTAGTCTCCACATCATTTTCTCCACCAGCAGGTGCCTCCTGTATCTTCTCTCTATCACCACCCTCTGCAGCTGCCTCCTCTCCCTCCTCCCACACACTAGGAGTCAGGTCCAGCTGCATGGTCATCTGCTCCATCAGGGTGCTCACGCGTGGACCGTGTTGAAGGAGCTGCACGCCCCAACCTCCGTTGTTGCAACGTTGATGCTGGAGAGGGAGCTGTCGGCGTTGCGCCTGAGCGAGGGAGAGCCGGTGCAACCTGTCCTGGACAAGATGCGCGACCTGTACGCGAAGTTGGCGACTGCGGGAATCACCTACCCGGAGCAGACCAAGTGCTTGAAGATGCTCTCGCTGCTGCCGGAATCGTGGCTTCAATTTACGAGCGGATTGAGCCTGCCGCAGAACCAGAGCTTGTGGACACTCGAGTGGGTGCGGACAAAGATTCTGGAGGAGGACTTCCGTCGCCGCCAACTAAGGGGTGGAGACGACGGCAGCAGCGGCTATGGGATGCAAGGGAGCCGACGTGGCAGAGGACGTGGCTTCGGTGGTGCTGGACGCGGTGCAAAGAAGGACGACGACTCCAACGACCAACAAGGAGGTACCGGTTGGGGTCGCGGTGCGAAATCTGGACGTGGGGCCAAGTCGGGTGCTGGTGGCAAAATGAAAGGGAGTTGCTGGTATTGTGAGAAGGAGGGGCACCCCTGGTTTTTGTGCTATAAGAAACCCGATGGATGGACCCCCCAGAATCGTCACCAGGATGGCGGCGCGCGGTGGAACCAGAAAAACGGCGCGAGCATGGTCGCCGATTTGTCCGACAACAACCCGAAGAGCAACGGCGGTGCGGAGAAGAAGAAGGAGCGCACCGCGGGCCAGCTCTTCCATATTGGAGAGCAGGGGGAGCAAGGAGACGCCTCTGCCAAGGTTGGAGCAGAGCTGCACCCCCTGAACTATTGGGTGTTGGACACGGGCGCTGCTTGGACGATGACGCCGCGCAAGGACCTGCTGGACGACGTACGCGCTGCACCGATCAATGAGGTGTGCTCTGCCTCTGGACACGCGCCGAAGGTGGCTGGTGCGGGACGAGCTGCGTTTAAGGGAGCGGATGGCAAGCCGGTGGTGCTGGACGACGTTCTCCTCGTTCCTGATCTCAAGGCCAACCTCATCTCCCTCCGTAAGCTTGGCAAGGCTGGGGTGAGCACGGATGGGGCACGCACGTACAAGTGGCAGCTGGGCAATCGGGTGCTTTGGGATCTGCACGAGACCAAGGACATATACAGATCCATGTGGCAGCTGCCGGCGTTGGCGTGGCACGGTGGGGGGCAGGCTGGAGAGGGGTCTGCATCCCAGGGGGAGTGCAACGTTGTTGGAGGGGTTGGTGTGAAAATATCGGCCAGATCTGGGGAGACGGATTAGGCAACGGCACACCGACGCTTGGGGCATGTGGCAATGCCCTTGTTGAAGCAGTTGGAGAAAGATGGAGCCGTTAAGGGTCTGAAGCTGAACGGACAGCCACCTGATGAGAATTGTGAAATCTGTTTGCTCTCAAAGTTTACCCGTTTCCCCTTCCATAGTGTGACTGGCAGGAGCAAGAAGCCTTTAGAGTTGGTCCACATGGACTTGGTGGGGCCGCTGCCGGTTCAGGGGCACAAGGGGGAGCGGTACTTTCTGACCATAGTGGATGATTGGAGCAGGCTTATGTGGGCATATCCGCTGAAGCAGGACCACGCCGTCTCTACGATACGGGAAGATTGGCTGACATTCGTGGAGAAGCAAGCGGAGTGTGTGGTGAAGCGGATTAGGACAGATCGGGGTGGTGAGTTCCTTCGAGCTGAGATGACGGCCTGGCTCAAGAAGCAGGGCATCCAGAGGGAGCTGACCACGGCTTACACCCCACAGTCCAACGGTGTAGCAGAACGGGCGAACCGGACAATTCTGGAGACAGCTAGGGCGCTGCTCATTGAATCTGGGCTGGGCAACTTGATGTGGCCCCATGCTGTTCGGCACGCTACCGTCGCTAGGAACAGGGTACTCACAAAGGTTGGGGATGACTCGTGGGTGCCGTTGGAGAGGTGGCTTGGGAGGAAGCCGCCAGTGGACATGCTGAGGTTGTTCGGTTGCATGGCAATCGCCCACGTCCCCAAGACCTACCGCAGTAAGTTGGGGGCAAGTGCAATCTGGTGTGTGCATTTGGGGCTGGCTGCTGAGAGCAATGGATGGCTGCTGTGGGAACCATCCAAGGGTGTGTTGTTTGACAGCAGGGATGTGAAGTTTGTTGAGGGCATGATGTATGGGAGCTGGGAGAAACAGCCGGAGGCCAGGGTGTCCCAGCAGATGGAGCAGATCATTATGCAGCTGGACCTGACTCCTAGTGTGTAGGAGGAGGGAGAGGAGGCAGCTGCAGAGGGTGGTGATGGAAGGAAGGTACAGGAGGCACCTGCTGGTGGAGAAAATGATGTGGAGACTAGCACTAGTGGAGCTGCTGGATCCGAGAGGGAGAGCAGCAGCAGGGGAAAACTAAGAAGCCGAAGGGTGTCGTTATGAAGGGATGGGAGACACCCGTCTCCAGGCCAGGACGTACCCGTATGGCTACTAAGAAGCTGACTGCAGGAGCAGCAGCTTGGGACAGAGGAGGCATTGCTGATTCTACCGCATGGCTATGACCCGGATGAGGAGGATGAACCTGCCTACTGTTTTCTTGCCCCTGCACCAGAGGAACCAGCTAGCATGGAGGAGGCATTAGCTGGACCGGATAGGGAGAAGTGGCTGGTTTCTAGGGATGCTGAGTACCAGAGCTTGCTAGAGAATGGGACATGGGATCTGGTGGTGCTGCCCGATGGGAAGAAAGCTGTACAGTGCAAGTGGGTGCTAAGGATCAAGACATACAAGGGACAGGTCACCATCTACAAGAGTAGGCTGGTGGCTAAGGGGTTTATGCAGAAGGAGAAGCAGGACTTCAATGAGATTTTTGCTCCCACTGCCAAACCCCCTACCCTCCGTGTCTTGTTGGCAGATGCAACCGTTAGTGGGAAATTCATCATTCAGATGGATATATCAACGGCATTCCTCAATGGGATTTTAGAGGAGGATGTGTACATGACGCAGCCGCCTGGGTTTGAGGATGGTACAGGCAGGGTGTGCAAGCTGAAAATGTCCATCTACGGTTTGAAGCAGGCGACACGCTGCTGGTACCAGAAGTTGGCAGCTTTTTTAGAGGAGATGGGATTCAGGACCAGCAGCTGTGATGAGAGCCTCTTTCTCAAAGGGGAGGGGGAGAAGCTGGTGCTGTTTCTGGTCTACGTGGACGACATTCTTCTCTTTAGCAGCAGCATGAAGGAGATCCAGAATGTGCAGCAGCAGCTGATGGAGAACTCCAAGTGCAAGAACCTTGGGGAGGTAAAGTACTACCTCGGGATGCACGTGGAGAGGGATCCAGATCACAGGTGGTTGAAGCTGCACCAGGAGAAGTTCATCAAAGAGCTGGGGGAGAAGTATGGGATTGAGAATGAGCGCAAGGTTGCAACTCCCCTGCCAGCAGAATTCAAGCTTGTGAAGGCTGCAGAGGATGAAGGGGTTGAAGCCGAGGAGCAGCTGAGCGTGTGGTGAAGTATCTGAACTCTCACCCAAGCATTGGAGTTCAATACGAGGCATCTGCACAGGTGAAGCAGAAAGGGGTTGAGGTGCTGAAAGAGAAGGGGGAGCGGCTTGGAGAAGGCAAGCTATTTCTCATTTGCTTTACTGATGCTACGTGGGCTTCTGAGAAGGAGGATTCCTCATATGTGGGAGGATACATCTGTGTAGTTGGGGGAGGACCTGTTAGTTGGAGGTCAAAGAAGCAGACGGAGATGGCACTCTCCTCCGTGGAGTCAGAGTACATCGAAATGTTTCACGGGGTGAAGGAGGTGATTTGGCTGAGGAGGCTCTTAGAGGAGATTGGCCAGGAGCAGAAGGTTGCTACGCCGCTGTTTTGTGATAGCAAGGGAGCTCTTGGGATGGCCAGGAACGCTGTGCTTCATGGGCTAAACAAGCACATGCGTATCAAGTAGCAGTGGCTGCGTAAGGAGGTGAAGAGGGGGACGGTGAATCCGATCTACATCAAGACTCACCAGCAGCCAGCAGACTTCCTCACCAAGAGGCTTGCGGATGAGCCTCATTGGCGTTGTTTGCGCATGAGTGGAATGAGCATGAACTAGCGTGGAATGATGGGGATGCAGCCGGCAGGCTGAGGGGGAGTGTGTTGGGTGCAAATTCACATTGCACAGCATCCTGCCGTCTGTTTGTACGAGTATGCGTGTGCGAATGCATTTGGATGTGGATGGAATGTTCGTGTGTTTGTTTTCTTTCGCATTTTTCGCTTGATGCATTTGCAGGTACTCGCGCAATGTGCGCTTCGGCACAACATTGTACGCGCTTTGAACAGTACAAGCAGAAAGGACGAGCTCCCAAAGGAACCCAAGATGGAAGCTTTGCGGTTCAACTTACTTGATTGCGCAGATTCAGTTCTATCCAACTCGAAATTGTACTGTTTTGTTTGGTTGACTATAGTGTAGCAGGTCAGGCACTATAGAGGTACAATTTAGGTGAAGGTTGGATGTTGTTTGTCTGTATCTGCATGCTACAGGGCCAGGGGAAACCAGCGGAACCAGCACTTGGCTGGTTGGGCAAAGACAAAACAGGTTCTGTTTTTAGGACCTGAACCTGGTTGTTGTTTTCCCAGGTTGGTAAAACAGAACCAGAGGTTGTCTACCAACCTACCACCTGCTGTTTTGTCCAGCCAGGTTGGTTCTGTTGCTTGGAATTATTTGGGATCATCCCTGGTTGTTCCCAGGTTGATTCCCAAGGTCCTTGCTAGCTAGAGCTATTTATTCCTTCTCTGTTTGTACCTGAATATAGTCAATTTGATTCAAGCAAATTCCTCCCTTCCTGGAATTTCGTTTCTACACGGTACGAAGGCGGAATGCTACCCGAGTCAACGCTAGTACGCTAGCACTCCAACGCTAGGCAAACGCTGTCCGAGCCATAACTCCGTAATGGCAGAACTTTTCGCGAGGCAATTTGGCTTATTTTAAAGCTCTTGGAGCGAGCTTCGATATAGGAAACTCTCAGCTTAATCCGGTTGACAGTCTGCATAATACGCTGCGCGACGTTCAAGATACTCTTGTTATTTTGGCTAAGTCATTCTTGACTCCTCTCTCTACAAACTCGGACCCGAGGATAGGGGCTGGTCTTGTACCAGGCACCCAAGGACCCTTGGAGGTGACCCCGAGGAGAGGTTTTAAGTTTGATTAAGTCTTAATAGCTTGAGTTTATTATGCCCTTACACCAACAAGCTGGTATCAGAGCCTGCATATAGTGATCCTCGTTATAGGTAGGTATGGCGGGCAACACCTCGACGGAAGCTGGTGAATCTTCAACCCAAGATCGTAGCGGCAGCCAAGATTCTGGTGTTTCAGCGCCAAGGGGAGCGCGAACATACCAGGGCTCGCTGGTCAAGGAGGTGCTGAAGAACTTCACCGTCGAGAAGTTCAATGGTGAGGGCTATGATGATTGGGCCTGGAAAATACAATTGTATTTCCGTCAGATCGGTTTGCTGAAACTAATGATTGGGGAGGCGCCTAGACCGAGTGACCCCGCGCTGCAGGAAGATTGGGACGAGCGCTCCTCGGCTGGCTACTAGTTGATGTCGCAGAGTTTGGAGCTGAACCAGCGTCACCACGATATGCACCTGCTGCCGGAGGTTGAGTGCGGTCCGAAGGCGTGGACCGTGTTGAAGGAGATGCACGCCCCAACCTCCGTTGTTGCAACGTTGATGCTGGAGAGGGAGCTGTCCGCGTTGCGCCTGAGCGAGGGAGAGCCGGTGCAACCTGTCCTGGACAAGATGCGCGACCTGTACGCGAAGTTGGCGACTGCGGGAATCACCTACCCGGAGCAGACCAAGTGCTTGAAGATGCTCTCGCTGCTGCCGGAATCGTGGCTTCAATTTACGAGCGGATTGAGCCTGCCGCAGAACCAGAGCTTGTGGACACTCGAGTGGGTGCGGACAAAGATTCTGGAGGAGGACTTCCGTCGCCGCCAACTAGGGGGTGGAGACGACGGCAGCAGCGGCTATGGGATGCAAGGGAGCCGACGTGGCCGAGGACGTGGCTTCGGTGGTGCTGGACGCGGTGCAAAGAAGGACGACGACTCCAACGACCAACAAGGAGGTACCGGTTGGGGTCGCGGTGCGAAATCTGGACGTGGGGGCAAGTCGGGTGCTGGTGGCAAAATGAAAGGGAGTTGCTGGTATTGTAAGAAGGAGGGGCACCCCTGGTTTCTGTGCTATAAGAAACCCGATGGATGGACCCCCCAGAATCGTCACCAGGATGGCGGCGCGCGGAGGAACCAGAAAAACGGCGCGAGCATGGTCGCCGATTCGTCCGACAACAACCCAAAGAGCAACGGCGGTGCGGAGAAGAAGAAGGAGCGCACCGCGGGCCAGTTCTTCCATATTGGAGAGCAGGGGGAGCAAGGAGACGCCTCTGCCAAGGTTGGAGCAGAGCTGCACCCCCTGAACTATTGGGTGTTGGACACGGGCGCTGCTTGGACGATGACGCCGCGCAAGGACCTGCTGGACGACGTACGCGCTGCACCGATCAATGAGGTGTGCTCTGCCTCTGGACACGCGCTGAAGGTGGCTGGTGCGGGACGAGCTGCGTTTAATGGAGCGGATGGCAAGCCGGTGGTGCTGGACGACGTTCTCCTCGTTCCTGATCTCAAGGCCAACCTCATCTCCCTCCGTAAGCTTGGCAAGGCTGGGGTGAGCACTAGCACGGATGGGGCACGCACGTACAAGGGGCAGCTGGGCAATCGGGTGCTTTGGGATCTGCACGAGAGCAAGGACGTATACAGATCCATGTGGCAGCTGCCGGCGTTGGCGTGGCACGGTGGGGGGCAGGCTGGAGAGGGGTCTGCATCCCAGGGGGAGTGCAACGCCGTTGGAGGGGTTGGTGTGAAAATATCGGCCAGATCTGGGAAGACGGATTAGGCAACGGCACACCGACGCTTGGGGCATGTGGCAATGCCCTTGTTGAAGCAGTTGGAGAAAGATGGAGCCGTTAAGGGTCTGAAGCTGAACGGACAGCCACCTGATGAGAATTGTGAAATCTGTTTGCTCTCAAAGTTTACCCGTTTCCCCTTCCATAGTGTGACTGGCAGGAGCAAGAAGCCTTTAGAGTTGGTCGACATGGACTTGGTGGGGCCGCTGCCAGTTCAGGGGCACAAGGGGGAGCGATACTTTCTGACCATAGTGGATGATTGGAACAGGCTTATGTGGGCATATCCGCTGAAGCAGGACCACGCTGCCTCTACGATACGGGAAGATTGGCTGCCATTCGTGGAGAAGCAAGCGGAGTGTGTGGTGAAGCGGATTAGGACAGATCGGGGTGGTGAGTTCCTTGGAGCTGAGATGACGGCCTGGCTCAAGAAGCAGGGCATCCAGAGGGAGCTGTCCACGGCTTACACCCCACAGTCCAACGGTGTAGCAGAACGGGCGAACCGGACAATTCTGGAGACAGCTAGGGCGCTGCCATTGAATCTGGGCCGGGCAACTTGATGTGGCCCCATGCTGTTCGGCACGCTACCGTTGCTAGGAACAGGGTACTCACAAAGGTTGGGGATGACTCGTGGGTGCCGTTGGAGAGGTGGCTTGGGAGGAAGCCGCCAGTGGACATGCTGAGGTTGTTCGGTTGCATGGCAGTCGCCCACGTCCCCAAGACCTACCGCAGTAAGTTGGGGGCAAGTGCAATCTGGTGTGTGCATTTGGGGCTGGCTGCTGAGAGCAATGGATGGCTGCTGTGGGAACCATCCAAGGGTGTGTTGTTTGACAGCAGGGATGTGAAGTTTGTTGAGGGCATGATGTATGGGAGCTGGGAGAAACAACCGGAGGCCAGGGTGTCCCAGCAGATGGAGCAGATCATTATGCAGCTGGACCTGACTCCTAGTGTGTAGGAGGAGGGAGAGGAGGCAGCTGCAGAGGGTGGTGATGGAAGGAAGGTACAGGAGGCACCTGCTGGTGGAGAAAATGATGTGGAGACTAGCACTAGTGGAGCAGCTGGATCCGAGAGGGAGAGCAGCAGCAGGGGAAAACTAAGAAGCCGAAGGGTGTCGTTATGGAGGGATGGGAGACACCCGTCTCCAGGCCAGGACGTACCCGTATGGCTACTAAGAAGCTGACTGCAGGAGCAGCAGCTTGGGACAGAGGAGGCATTGCTGATTCTACCGCATGGCTATGACCCGGATGAGGAGGATGAACCTGCCTACTGTTTTCTTGCCCCTGCACCAGAGGAACCAGCTAGCATGGAGGAGGCATTAGCTGGACCGGATAGGGAGAAGTGGCTGGTTTCTAGGGATGCTGAGTACCAGAGCCTGCTAGAGAATGGGACATGGGATCTGGTGGTGCTTCCCGATGGGAAGAAAGCTGTACAGTGCAAGTGGGTGCTAAGGATCAAGACCGATGACAAGGGACAGGTCACCATCTACAAGAGTAGGCTGGTGGCTAAGGGGTTTATGCAGAAGGAGAAGCAGGACTTCAATGAGATTTTTGCTCCCACTGCCAAACCCCCTACCCTCCGTGTCTTGTTGGCAGATGCAACCGTTAGTGGGAAATTCATCATTCAGATGGATATATCAACGGCATTCCTCAATGGGATTTTAGAGGAGGATGTGTACATGACGCAGCCGCCAGGGTATGAGGATGGTACAGGCAGGGTGTGCAAGCTGAAAATGTCCATCTACGGTTTGAAGCAGGCGCCACGCTGCTGGTACCAGAAGTTGGCAGCTGTTTTAGAGGACATGGGATTCAGGACCAGCCGCTGTGATGAGAGCCTCTTTCTCAAAGGGGAGGGGGAGAAGCTGGTGCTGTTTCTGGTCTACGTGGACGATATTCTTCTCTTTAGCAGCAGCATGAAGGAGATCCAGAATGTGCAGCAGCAGCTGATGGAGAACTTCAAGTGCAAGAACCTTGGGGAGGTAAAGTACTACATCGGGATGCACGTGGAGAGGGATCCAGATCACAGGTGATTGAAGCTGCACCAGAAGTTCATCAAGGAGCTGGGGGAGAAGTATGGGATTGAGAATGAGCGCAAGGTTGCAACTCCCCTGCCAGCAGAATTCAAGCTTGTGAAGGCTGCAGAGGATGAAGGGGTTGAAGTCGAGGAGCAGCAGAAATTTCAGTCCTTGGTGGGCAGCCTCTTGTATGCAGCAGTTCACACGAGGCCCGACATCTCTTTCTCGGTTGGGCAGCTGGCAAGGGTGGTGCAGAATCTATCAGAGGAGCAGGTGGATGTAGCTAAGCGTGTGGTGAAGTATCTGAGCTCTCACCCAAGCATTGGAGTTCAATACTCCGCATCTGCACAGGTGAAGCAGAAAGGGGTTGAGGTGCTGAAAGAGAAGGGGAAGCGGCTTGGAGAAGGCAAGCTATTTCTCACTTGCTTTACTGATGCTACGTGGGCTTCTGAGAAGGAGGATTCCTCATCTGTGGGAGGATACATCTGTGTAGTTGGAGGAGGACCTGTTAGTTGGAGGTCAAAGAAGCAGACGGAGACGTCACTCTCTTCCGTGGAGTAAGAGTACATGGCAATGTTTCACGGGGTGAAGGAGGTGATTTGGCTGAGGAGGTTGTTAGAGGAGATTGGCCAGGAGCAGAAGGTTGCTACGCCGCTGTTTTGTGATAGCAAGGGAGCTCTTGGGATGGCCAGGAACGCTGTGCTTCATGGGCTGAACAAGCACATGCGTATCAAGTGGCACTGGCTGCGTAAGGAGGTGAAGAGGGGGATGGTGAATCCGATCTACATCAAGACTCACCAGCAGCTAGCAGACTTCCTCACCAAGAGGCTTGCGGATGAGCCTCATTGGCGTTGTGTGCGCATGAGTGGAATGAGCATGAACTAGCATGGAAAGATGGGGATGCAGCCGGCAGGCTGAGGGGGAGTGTGTTGGGTGCAAATTAACATTGCACAGCATCCTGCAGTCTGTTTGTATGAGTATGCGTGTGCGAATGCTTTTGGGTGTGGATGGAATGTTCGTGTGTTTGTTTTATTTTGCATTTTTCGCTTGATGCATTTGCAGGTACGCGCTATGAACAGTACAAGCAGAAAGGACGAGCTCCCAAAGGAACCCAAGATGGAAGCTTTGCGGTTCAACTTACTTGATTGCGCAGATTCAGTTCTATCCAACTCGAAATTGTACTGTTTTGTTTGGTTGACTATAGTGTAGCAGGGCAGGCACTATAGAGGTACAATTTAGGTGAAGGTTGGATGTTGTTTGTCTGTATCTGCATGCTACAGGGCCAGGGGAAACCAGCGGAACCAGCATTTGGCTGGTTGGGCAAAGACAAAACAGGTTCTGTTTTTAGGACCTGAACCTGGTTGTTGTTTTCCCAGGTTGGAAAAACAGAACCAGAGGTTGTTTACCAACCTACCACCTGCTGTTTTGTCCAGCCAGGTTGGTTCTGTTGCTTGGAATTATTTGGGATCATCCCTGATTGTTCCCAGGTTGATTCCCAAGGTCCTTGCTAGCTAGAGCTATTTATTCCTTCTCTTTTGTACCTGAATATAGTCAATTTGATTCAAGCGAATTCCTCCCTTCCTGGAATTTCGTTTCTATACGGTACGACGGCGGAATGCTAACCGAGTCAACGCTAGTACGCTAGCACTCCAACGCTAGGCAAACGCTGTCCGAGCCATAACTCCGTAGTGGCAGAACTTTTCGCGAGGCAACTTGGCTTATTTTAAAGCTCTTGGAGCGAGCTTCGATATAGGAAACTCTCAGCTTAATCCGGTCGACGGTCTGCATGATACGCTGCGCGACGTTCAAGGTACTCTTGTTATTTTGGCTAAGTCATTCTTGACTCCTCTCTCTACAAACTCGGACCCGAGGATAGGGGCTGGTCTTGTACCAGGCACCCAAGGACCCTTGGAGGTGTCCCCGAGGAGAGGTTTTAAGTTTGATTAAGTCTTAATAGCTTGAGTTCATTAGGCCCTTACACCAACATCCAGCACCACCGAAGCCACGTCCTCTGCCACGTCGGCTCCCTTGCATCCCATAGCCGCTGCTGCCGTCGTCTCCACCCCTTAGTTGGCGGCGACGGAAGTCCTCCTCCAGAATCTTTGTCCACACCCACTCGAATGTCCACGAGCTCTGGTTCTGCGGCAGGCTCAATCCGCTCGTGAATAGAAGCCACGATTCGGGCAGCAGCAAGAGCATCTTCAAGCACTTGGTCTGCTCCGGGTAGGTGATTCCCACGGTCGCCAACTTCGCGTAGAGGTCACGCATCTTGTCCAGGACAGGTTTGTTGAGTGATGCTACCATTCGCATTCACGTCTGTCTGCCTCCCATCATATGTTCGTGCGTTGCATGCGTGTTGTGAGTGTGTGCAAGAATTTGTGTTTTGTGCGGTTTGGTTTTTCTGAGTGTGTGTGTGAATGTTATTTGGCTTGAGCAGATATCTGAAGTGACTCCTCTGCTCAAGAGCTTTCCGAGGAACCAAGTATCGCTTCAATCGGAGCACGAACTAGAAAGTTACGAACATTGGAGTTCGTATGCTTTTGATATTTGGTTGTGGTGACTATGGGAAGTTGTGGGGTTGACTCAATATGGGGTACAGACTTTTGGGGGTTGGGAAATTCGTCTTTTCTACTGTAGTTGCTGCCAAATGGTTGGGAGAAACCAAACCAGGTTGGCAAGTGTGGCCAAGTTGGGTTGAGGTGGATTGTGGAGGTTGGGATAGTGACAAAGGTCAAAGTTGGGTTGCCTATGGGGAAGGGAATTGTATGGCATGGGGTTTCCTTGGTTGGGGACTCTCTTGGGACCTTCCCTCTCGTCCTCCTCATCCCCTCCTACCTGGTTCTATTGCTACTCTAACTTTCTTGTGTGAACTTGTGAGATCATTGTGATTGAGTTACGTTTTCTATGGCAGCATACCCCCTAGTGCGCCGAAGTTCATAACTCGAGTTATACTCCATATTCTGATACTATTCAAATTGGGAAAGATAGCCACGGTCAAGGGCTACAACATACTCGAGTTTGAAAGAATTCTAACAGTGGACATTTCGTTGACGACGTTTCTTGTGACGACGACTTTTCTGTCCAGAATTGTAGTTGACGATTTTGAGATATTTCAGCCCCTAATCTTCATAGACTCCGTCCTTAATCTCTAACAAGTGGTATCAGAGCTGATTAAGGACCTTGTGGGGAGTCTACTGAAGTGTGAAGACCCTCCTAGACCCACCATGGCCTGTGGGCGTGCCTAAGTGGAGTTCTGGAGGTTGGATGTGACTTCCGCTAAGGGGAAACTCTGCCGAAATTTCGTTGGCGCTGACACTTGTGAAGATTGTGTGGATCTACATTGTGACCAGCAAAAGGGGGAGCTGAAACCTCTGATTGGGAGCAGAGGAGATGAATCAAGGGAGTGGAGATGCAGCTGAGAAGAGGAGTGAGCCGCCACCATCCAAGATTGAAGCTTTGGATGGCTCCAACTATGAGGAATGGAGCGGGCGGATGCGGAGCGCCTTCAAGCGCTACAAGCTGCTGAAAATTGCAATGGGAGAGGAGAAGATGCCGGGGGAAGGAGATGCCTGCGATCGGTGGATTGAGAAGAGCGCGGTGCTGTACGACCTCATCCTCCAATCGGTCAACAACGACATGTTCCAGCACATCAAGGATTTGGTGGAGTTGGATGATTCCGGACCGAAGGCATGGAAGCTGCTACGCGACGTGATTCAGCCCAACACGCTGCCGATGGTGATTGTGTTGGAGAAGGAGTTGGCTGCCCTCTCCATGAAACCGGGAGATGATGTGAAACCGGTCCTTGACAAGATCAAGGACACCTATGCGAGGATGGCAGCGGCGGGCAGCGAAGTGTCGCAGATGCAACAGTGCACCAAGATCATCTCGGTGCTCGACAACTCGTGGGACAACCTCATCCCCACCCTCAACGTTCAGCAGGACAAATGGACGCCTGAGTGGCTACGGCAGCAGATTCTGCAGGAGGACTTCCGCAGTCGCCACACGGGAGGTGGTGCTGCCAACAAAACTGCTGAGGGGTATGGAGCTGCAGGAGGCAGCAGAGGAAGAGGGGGAGGGAGAGGCCGAGGCCGTGGGAGAGGCTTTGGCAGAGGGAGAGGCCGAGGTGACTACAATGAGGGGCATGGGAGCTCTGGTGGCAGGGGGAGCACCCGAATGGAGGGTGCGTGCTGGTACTGCAAGAAGGCTGGACACCCGTGGTTCAAGTGTTTCAGCCGGCCTGAGGGATGGGCCCCTCCAGGCATGAAGCCGCCAAGTGGTGAACGTGCACGCGGTGGCGCTGTGCAAGGTTCAGGTGCACAAGGTGATGGTGCACAAGGTAAAGCCGACCCTGGGATGTTCCTCATGGTTGAGGATGTGCAAGGGAGTGGGGGTGATGTGGGTTCAGTTGGGAAGGTTGTGATGCACCCCCTCACTCACTGGGTGATCGATTCAGGTTGCACGAGTCATATGACCCCACGGGCAGATTTGCTTGATGAGGTAAAACCTCCTGGGAAGATCAAGTTTGTGGCTGCCGCTTCAGGTGCTTTGCTCCCTGTGATTGGTGTTGGGAATGCCAAGGTGATGGGAGCCAATGGAGAGCTTGTGGGGCTTGGGAATGTGCTGTTGGTTGAAGGTTTGTCCGCTAACCTTCTTTCTGTGCGCCGGCTGCAGAAGAGCAAGGCTGAAGTTACCTTCAGCCCAACCAGCTGCCGTGCAAAGCTTGGGAAGTTGCTGCTGTGGAACTTGGAGGAGAAGAGCAGCTGCATCAAGGACTTGTGGCAGCTGCCCATCATCCCTTGGAAGGGGAAACCACCAGCAACGGCAAAGGCAGCGGCAGCGGCTAAAGCAACTGCGGGAGGAGAGGAGACTTCACCAACTGCTGGGGCCCTGGATGCAGTCAAGAAGGTGCAGCAGCCACAACAGCCACATGGTGAGGTGCTTGCTGGTGTGGATGCGACAGCTGCATGGGCAAAGGCTTCATCTGGGAGTGGTGAGGCTGATTGGGAGACGTGGCATGAGAGGCTGTGCCATGTGAACATTCCTATGCTGCAGAAGTTGGTAAAGGATGGGTGCTTGAAGGGGCTGGAGGTGAAGGGGGGAGCAAAGGAGATTGGGAGCTGCCCTACCTGCCTTGAGACCAAATTCACGAAGTTTCCCTTCAGCAGCAGCACAGGACCAGCCAAGGCACCACTTGAACTAGTGCACATGGATGTGGTGGGCCCCACGAGGGCCCTTTCTCTCTCGGGCAGCCGCTACTTCTTGACGATTGTGGACGACCACACGCGTGCGGTGTGGGTGTACCCTCTCAAGACTAAGGGGGAGGTGGCAGCGGCTGTTCTTAAGGAGTGGATGCCGAGAGCACAAAGGGAAAGCGGACACAAGGTGAAGGTGATCCGCACTGACAACGGAGGAGAGTTCATCGGCGCTGATTTTGAGAAGGAGCTGAAGCGGAAGGGGATCCAGCATCAGCTCACAGTGCCTTACAACCCTCAGCAGAATGGCGTGGCTGAGCGGTTCAACCGGACCCTGCAGGAAGGTGCTCGCACTCTCCTTGGGCGTGCAGGGCTGCCGGATCCGTTTTGGGTGACAGCACTGCGGCAGGTCGTTTTTGTGAAGAACAGGGTGCTGGCGACTGTGGGGGACAAGCAGTGGGTCCCCTACATCAAGTGGTATGGGATTGCACCAGCTGTGAACATGCTGAGAGCCTTTGGGTGCATGGTGGTGTTTCATGTGCCTAAGGAGAAGAGGGGAAAACTGGAAGCTTCTGGGAGATGGGGTGTGCACTTGGGGCTTGCTAAGGATCACAAGGGCTGGCTGATTTGGGACTTGACCAGCCAGCAGCTGACTGTGTCAAGGGATGTGAAGTTCCTTGAGTCCTTGTACTACAAGGAGTGGAAGCAGCAGCAGCAGCAGAAGCTTCCAACGACACCGCTAATTGTCGAGGCCGATGAGGTGCAGCGGCCTTCAAGGCAAGTGGAGGTTTCTGTCTCTGAGAATGAGATCTCTGGGGTGACAGAGGATGGGGGAGAACCTGAGGTGGAGGAGCAGCAGCAGCAGCAACAGCAGCAGCAGCCGCAGCAGCAGGAGGAGCAAGGTGCTCCACAAGGTGCCGGACGTACGGCTGACCGTCCTAGGAGGGATGTGCGCCCTCCTAACAGGCTGACCTATGCAAGCCGTGGCAAGCCAAAGGTGGTAAGGGCTGGGAGTGTGGCTGAGCAGTGTGATGAGGATGAGATAGCACACTGCTACTGGGCAGCCGTCCCTGAGCCCAAGACGCTAGCTGAGGCATTGAGCGGGCCCGATGCTGAAAAGTGGAAGCAGAGTGTGAAGGAGGAGTATGATTCTCTGCTAGAGAATGAGACGTGGGAGCTGTGTGAGCTGCCACCTGGGAAGAAGGCCATTTCTTCCAAGCTGATTTTCAGGCACAAGTACGGACCTGATGGGGCGCTGACCCGCTACAAGTCAAGGCTTGTGGCTAAGGGGTTTCAGCAGACAAAGGGAAAGGACTTCAACGAGCTCTATGCTCCTGTGGGGAAAGGCACAACACTTCGGGTGTCATTGGCAATGGCAGCATACCGTGGATGGCGGGTGAAGCAGATGGACATCACCACCGCCTTCCTCAATGGGATCATTCTGGAGGAGCTGTACATGTTACAGCCTGAGGGTTTGGATGATGGGAGCGGCAGGGTGTGCAGGCTGAAGAAGGCCATCTATGGCCTGAAGCAGGCTCCTCGTGCATGGTACCACAAGTTAGAGGAGACTCTGCTGGCTGGGGGTTTCAAGAAGAGTGAGTGTGATCACAGCTTGTTCCTGCTACAGGAGAAGGAGCAGTTTCTCATGCTCCTGGTGTATGTGGATGACATCCTGCTCTTCTCTGAGTCGTCTGCAATGATTGAGCATGTGGAGGAGATGCTGGAGATGCAGTTTAAGTGCTCCAAGATGGGAGATGTGAAGTACTATTTGGGCATGCATGTGGAGAGGGACCTTGACAAGGGAGTGTTGAGGTTGCACCAGAGAAAGTATTGTGAGGGGCTGGCTGAGAAGTATGGGCTGCAAGATGGAGGAAAGCCAGCCACCCCACTGCCTTCGGGGTTCACTGTGGAGCCCTGTGCTGAAGAGGAGGTGGTGGGTGAGAGTGACAGGAAGCTGTTTCATTCCATGGTGGGGGCACTCAATTATGCGGCTAACCACACGCGGCCTGACATTGCCTTTGCTACATCCAGGCTTGCAAGTGTGGTTTCACGCCCCAGTCATGAGCAGCTGGAAGCGGCCAAGAGGTTGGTCCGCTATGTGAGCACTACGGCATTCGTGGGCTTGGAGTACAGTGCTGTGCGACAGAGGCTGCAGAGGGGTGCAGCTGATTCGGGCAAGGGGGAGATGCTCCTGACCTGCTACACCGACGCTAGCTTCAACTCTGTGAAGGCGGATGGCACCAGCATTGGAGGCTATGTGTGCCTGTTTGGAGGTGGTGCAGTGAGCTGGCGCAGCAAGAAGCAGAACGAGGTGGGGCAGTCCTCGTGTGAGACAGAGTACATGGCTCTGCATCATGGGGCAAAGGAGGTGGTGTGGCTGAGGCGTTTGTTGGAGGAGATCGGAGTGTGCCAAAAGGAGCCAACTGTGATTTTCTGTGACAACGAGTCGGCTGTGAAGCTTGCTAAGAATGCTTGCCTTCATGGGCTGACGAAGCACATCAGGCCTAAGTGGCATTGGGTGAGGAGGCTCCTGGACAAGGAGGTGCGGCTGGAGATTGTGAAGACCCATCAGCAGGCGGCTGACATTCTCACCAAGCGCCTGGCTGAATCTGAGCATTGGAAGGGCATGAAGCTTGATGGGATGAGTGTGCATTGAGGATGCATGCTTGAGCTATGGCATGTGGGATGATGGTTGGCAGCCAGAGGGGGAGTTTGTTGAGTGATGCTACCATTCGCATTCACGTCTGTCTGCCTCCCATCATATGTTCGTGCGTTGCATGCGTGTTGTGAGTGTGTGCAAGAATTTGTGTTTTGTGCGGTTTGGTTTTTCTGAGTGTGTGTGTGAATGTTATTTGGCTTGAGCAGATATCTGAAGTGACTCCTCTGCTCAAGAGCTTTCCGAGGAACCAAGTATCGCTTCAATCGGAGCACGAACTAGAAAGTTACGAACGTTGGAGTTCGTATGCTTTTGATATTTGGTTGTGGTGACTATGGGAAGTTGTGGGGTTGACTCAATATGGGGTACAGACTTTTGGGGGTTGGGAAATTCGTCTTTTCTACTGTAGTTGCTGCCAAATGGTTGGGAGAAACCAAACCAGGTTGGCAAGTGTGGCCAAGTTGGGTTGAGGTGGATTGTGGAGGTTGGGATAGTGACAAAGGTCAAAGTTGGGTTGCCTATGGGGAAGGGAATTGTATGGCATGGGGTTTCCTTGGTTGGGGACTCTCTTGGGACCTTCCCTCTCGTCCTCCTCATCCCCTCCTACCTGGTTCTATTGCTACTCTAACTTTCTTGTGTGAACTTGTGAGATCATTGTGATTGAGTTACGTTTTCTATGGCAGCATACCCCCTAGTGCGCCGAAGTTCATAACTCGAGTTATACTCCATATTCTGATACTATTCAAATTGGGAAAGATAGCCACGGTCAAGGGCTACAACATACTCGAGTTTGAAAGAATTCTAACAGTGGACCTTTCGTCGACGACGTTTCTTGTGACGACGACTTTTCTGTCCAGAATTGTAGTTGACGATTTTGAGATATTTCAGCCCCTAATCTTCATAGACTCCGTCCTTAATCTCTAACAAGTGGTATCAGAGCTGATTAAGGACCTTGTGGGGAGTCTACTGAAGTGTGAAGACCCTCCTAGACCCACCATGGCCTGTGGGCGTGCCTAAGTGGAGTTCTGGAGGTTGGATGTGACTTCCGCTAAGGGGAAACTCTGCCGAAATTTCGTTGGCGCTGACACTTGTGAAGATTGTGTGGATCTACATTGTGACCAGCAAAAGGGGGAGCTGAAACCTCTGATTGGGAGCAGAGGAGATGAATCAAGGGAGTGGAGATGCAGCTGAGAAGAGGAGTGAGCCGCCACCATCCAAGATTGAAGCTTTGGATGGCTCCAACTATGAGGAATAGGCTCCTCCCCAATCATTAGTTTCAGCAAACCGATCTGACGGAAATACAATTGCATTTTCCAGGCCCAATCATCATAGCCCTCACCATTGAACTTCTCGACGGTGAAGTTCTTCAGCACCTCCTTGACCAGCGAGCCCTGGTTTGTTCGCGCTCCCCTTGGCGCTGATACACCCGAATCTTGGCTGCCGCTACGATCTTGGGCTGAAGATTCACCAGCTCCTGTCGATGTGTTGCCCGCCATAGCTACCTATAACGAGGATCACTATAACGCAGCTCTGATACCAGCTTGTTGGTGTAAGGGCCTGATAAACTCAAGCTATTAGGACTTAATCAAACTTAAAACCTCTCCTCGGGGTCACCTCCAAGGGTCCTTGGGTGCCTGGTACAAGACCAGCCCCTATCCTCGGGTCCGAGTTTGTAGAGAGAGGAGTCAAGAATGACTTAGCCAAAACTACAAGAGTACCTTGAACGCGCGCAGCGTATCGTGCAGACCGTCGATCCGACTAAGCTGAGAATTTTCTATAACGAAGCTTGCTCAAATAGCTTTAGAATGGCTCGTACAGTGTTTGCTTAGCACTGGGGCGCTAGCATACTAGCGTTGACTCGGGTAGCATTCCGCCGTCGCACCGCATAGAAACGAAATTCCAGCAAAGAAGGAATTCGCTTGAATCAATTGAACTATATCAAGGTACAAACAGAGAAGGAATAAATAGTTCTAGCTAGCAAGGACCTTGGGAATCAACCTGGGAACAACCAAGAATGATCCCAAATAATTCCAAGCAACAGAACCAACCTGGCTGGACAAAACAGCAGGTGGTAGGTTGGTAAACAACCTCTGGTTTTGTTTTTCCAACCTGGGAAAACAACAACCAGGTTCAGGTCCTAAAAAACGGAACCTGTTTTGTCTTTGCCCAACCAGCCAAATGCTGGTTCCGCTGGTTTCCCCTGGCCCTGTAGCATGCAGATACAGACAAACAACATCCAACCTTCACCTAAATTGTACCCCTATAGTGCCTGCCTTGCTACACTATAGTCAACCAAACAAAACAGTACAGTTTCGAGCTGGATAGAACTGAATCTGCGCAATCAAGTAAGCCGAACCGCAAAGCTTCCATCTTGGGTTCCTTTGCGAGCTCGTCCTTTCTGCTTGCACTGTTCATAGCGCGTACAATGTTGTGCCGAAGCGCACAATGCGCGAGTACCTGCAAATGCTTCAAGCGAAAATTGCGAAAGCAAACAAACACACGAACATTCCATTCACACGCGCACGCATACTCTTACAAACAGACGGCAGGATGTCGTGCAATGTGAATTTGCACCCAACAAATTCTCAGCTTAATCTGATTGACGGTTTGCACGATACGCGACGTACAAGGTACTCTTGTTATTTAGACTAAGTCATTCTTGACTCTACAAACTCGGACCCGAGGATAAGGGCTGGTCTTTTACCAGGCACCTAAGGACCCTTGGAGGTGACTCCAAGGTGAGGTTTTAAGTTTGATAAAGTGATAATAGCTTGAGATTATTGAGCTCTTACACCAACACTAGGACTATGTACGTTACTTATCCGTATGGTTGGTACTAAGAATAAGTGCATTCCTTACATGATTGGTTGGTGCTAGGACCGAGTGCGTTATTTATCCGTGCGATTGGTACTAAGAGTAGGTGCGTTACTTACCTGAATGGTTGATACTGAGAATACGTGCGTTATTTACCCTTATGGTTGGTACGAGGAATAAGTGCGTTATTTATCTATGTGGTTGGTAGTATAATAAGTGCGGTACTTACCCATGGTTGGTACTTGGAGTTATTGCGTCAGTTATCCGTCTGGTTGGTATTAAGAGCAAGTGTGTCACTTACCCGCGTGGTTGGTACAAAGAGTAAGCGTTGATCACCGTGTGGTTGTACTGAGAGTTAGTGCGTTACTTACCCATGTGCTTGGTACTAAGAGTAAGTGCGGTACATATCTTTGTGGTTGGTGCTAATAGTAGGTGCGTTACATACCTGTGTGTTTGGTAATAAGAGTAGGTGCCATATTTATACATGTCTTTGGTACTAACTTACGGAAAATGCACGGTTATAAGATTGATCTCAGCGTTCCTTATGTTCTCTTAGCGCTTACATGTTGACGGGGCAAAACGACAAGAGTTTCATTAGCAAGAGATTTATACAATGGTTAACAATTGCAAAGCAACACTTACTACATCAAAGGTAGCATGCAAGCAGGTCGACTGCTAGCGCAGCACGGTCGATCGCGTTCCAGCACAGCAGGGTAGACCACGTTCCAGCAGGGGAAATCGGCGGCCTGCCAACCCTACAAGTCGAAGGCGTACCAACGCTGCATCAATGCGGCTGCACAGCATTCCACGTGCATGACAGCAGCGCACCCACTTTGCAGGTTCTCGCGGATAGTTGGCGTGCTGTGCCCCGTCGCGTGCACCAACTGGGCTATTGGCCCAATGGACCGGTTAGACCCACTGGCCTGTTGTCCACGTGCTGTTGACTGCGTCTGATCAGCCATGTCCACCTCGGGATACCACCATCGAGGTCGGCTTCGCCAGAACCACCTGGGTGACTGTCGCGTACCTCCACAGAACCCCGTCGCCCGGGAAACTTGGTCGACCGGGAAACCACGCCGACCAAGTGCTGCTTCTCGTGCCCATGGACCATCCAGGTCGACGATCACCTTCTGCCAACTTCTCGAAGTTGTCCACTCCCCCAGGTCGACCACTTCTGGTCGACCAGGACTACTGGTTGCTGACTACGCCCAGCCGGCTTTCCCAAGTCGGTGCCCGTCGACGCCACGACGCCACTGGCATGTTGGACCTATGGACCAGGTGGACCAACTGTTGTATTGGTCCAATGGACCAGTTGGACCAACTGGCCTGTTGGTCCCATGGACCCGTTGGACCAACTTGCCTCTTAATCCAATGAACTAGTTGGACTGGTGGATCGGTTGGAACAATTGGCTTGTTGAACCAGTGGACCGGTTGGACCAATTAGCTTGTTCGACCCATGGACCGGTTGGACCAACTAGCCTGTTGGTCCAATGGACCGGTTGGGCCAAGTGGCTCGTTGAAGCAATGGACCGTTTGGACCAACAGGCCTGTTGGACCAATGGACCCGTTGGACCAACTGGCCTGTTGGTCCAATGGACCGGTTGGACCAAGTGGCCTGTTGCTGAAGTGAACCGGTTGGACCAACTGGCCAATTGGTCCAATGGACCGGTTGGAGCAACTAGCCTGTTGAACCAGTGGACCGGTTGGACCAAGTGGCTTGTTGGTCCAGTGGACCGCTTGGACCGACCGGCCTGTTGGACCAGTGGATTGGTTGGACCAAATGAATTGTTGGACCAATGGACCGGTTGGACAAACTGGCCTGTTGGACCAATGGACCGGTTGGACCAACTGGCCTGTTGGTCTAATGGATCAGTTGGACCAACTCACATGTTGCTGTAGTGAACCAGTTGGACCAACTGGCCTGTCAGTCCAGTGGACTGGTTGGACCAACTTGCCTGTTGGACCAGTGGACCGGTTGGACCAAGTGGCCTGTCGGTCTTGTGGAAGGTTGGACCAACTGGCCTGTTGTCTAATGGACCGGTTGGACCAACTGATCTGTTAGTCCAATGAACTCGTTGGACTGGTGGACCGGTGGACCTGTGTGTTGGACCAACTGGCCTGTTGAATTAGTGGACCTGTTGGACCAACTGACTTGTCGATCTAGTGGACCGGTTGGACCAACTGGCCTATTGGTCCAATGCACCGGTTGGACCAACTGGCCTGTTAGTGTCACAGCATATGCACATAATGCATATGCCATAACAGTAGGGTGAGGGTATTGGCAGGGCTCTAGGTTGCTAGCACAGGAAGAATAGCTGGATAATAATAAGATAGAATAGAAACAGCTGAAGGTGTAGAATGTAGCGAGGTGACTGTTTAGAATGGGGTGTAGAAGGGGGGAAACGAGATAAGAGCGGTTGGGATAAAAAGGGGGAAAAGACACCAAAGGGCGAAATGTGAAACCAGTCCATCCCAAACCCCGAGCCGCACATTTGGAAATGTGCAGCCTGGGGTTGGGTAAGGGCACTCACATCCAACATGTGAAGGAGAAGACTAAGGGGTAGGAAGAAGGTTCTCCGACATTAGTCCAATGAACTGGTTAGACTGGTGGACCTGTGGACTGGTTGGACCAACTGGCCTATTGAACCAGTGAACTAGTTGGACCAACTAGCCTATTGGTCAAATGGACTGGTGGGACCAACTAGCATGTTGGTCTAATGGACCGGTTGGACCAACTGGCCTATTGGTCCAATGGACTTGTTGGACCAACTGGCCTGTTGGACTAGTGGACCGGTTGGACCAAGTGGCCTGTCGGTCTAGCGGACCGGTTGGACCAACTGGCATGTCGGTCTATTGGACCGGTTGGACCAACTGGCCTGTTTCTGTAGTGAACCGGTTGGACCAACTGGACTGTCCGTCCAGTGGAACGGTTGGATCAACTGTCCTATTGGTCTAATGGACCGGTTGGACCATCTGGCCTGTGAGTCCTATGAACTGGTTGGACTGCTGGACCGGTGGACCTGTGGACTAGTTGGACCAACTGGCCTATTGAATCAGTGGACCGGTTGGACCAACTGGCCCGTCGGTGTAGTGGACCGCTTGGACCGACTGGCCTGTGGACCAGTGGAATGGTTGGACCAACTGAATTGTTGGACCAATGGACCGGTTGGACAAACTGGCCTATTGGACCAATGGACCGGTTGGACCAACTTGCCCGTTGGTCTAATGGACCGGTTGGACCAACTCACCTGTTGCTGTAGTGAACCAGTTGGACCAACTGGCCTGTCGTTCGAGTGGACTGGTTGGACCAACTGACCTGTTAGTCCAATGAACTGGTTGGACTGGTGGACCGGTGGACCTGTGGACTGGTTGGACCATCTGGCCTATTGGTCCAATGGACCGGTTGGACCAACTGGCCTGTTGGACCAGTGGACTGGTTGGACCAACTGGCTTGTCGGTCTAGTGGACCGGTTGGAGCAACTGGCCTGTTGGTCTAATGGACCGGTTGGACCAGCTGGCCTGTTAGTCCAATGAACTGGTTGGACTGGTGGACCGGTGGAGTTGTGGACTGGTTGGACCAACTGGCCTGTTGAATCAGTGGACCGGTTGGACCTACTGGCTTGTCGGTCTAGTGTACCGGTTGGACCAACTGGCCTATTGGTCCAATGCAACGGTTGGACCAATTAGCCTGTTAGTCCAATGAACTGGTTGGACTGGTGGACCGGTGGACCTGTGGACTGGTTGGACCAACTGGCCTATTGAAACAGTGGACCGGTTGGACCAACTAGCCTATTGGTCAAATAGACCTGTTGGACCAACTGGCCTGTTGGACTTGTGGACCGGTTTGACCAACTATCCTGTCGCTTTAGTGGACCGGTTGGACAAACTGGCCTGTCGGTCCAGTGGACCGGTTGGACCAACTGGCCTGTTGGTCTAATGGACCGGATGGACCATCTGGCCTGTGAGTCCTATGAACTGGTTGGACTGCTGGACCGGTGGACCTGTGGACTAGTTAGACCAACTAGCCTGTTGGTCTAATGGACCGGTTGGACCAACTGGCTAGTTTGTGCAAGTGAACCGGTTGGACGAACTGTTCTGTTGGTCCAGTGGACCATTTGGACCAACTGTCTTGTTGGACCAGTGGACCAGTTGGACCAATTGGCCTGTTGGCCCAATAGACCTGGACCAATAGGCCTGTTGGTTCATTTGACCGGTTGGACCAACAGCCCGTTGCTGCAGTGAACCTGTTGGACCAACTGGCATGTCGGTCAAATGGACCTGTTGGACCAACTGGCTTGTTGGTCCACTGGACCGGTTGGCCAACTGACCTGTTGGCCCAATGGACCGGTTTACCAACTGGCCTGTTGGTCCAATGGAACGGTTGGACCAACTGGCCTGTTGGACCAGTGGACCGGTTGGACCAACTGGCCTGTTGGTCCAATGGACCGGTTGGACCAATTGGCATGTTGGACCTATGGACCGGGTGGACCAACTGTTGTATTGGTCCAATGGACCAGTTGGACCAACTGGCCTGTTGGTCCCATGGACCCGTTGGACCAACTTGCCTCTTAATCCAATGAACTAGTTGGACTGGTGGATCAGTTGGAACAACTGGCTTGTTGAACCAGTGGACCGATTGGACCAATTGGCTTGTTCGACCCATGTACCGGTTGGACCAACTAGCTTGTTGGTCTAATGGACCAGTTGGACCAACTCACCTGTTGCTGTAGTGAACCAGTTGGACCAACTGGCCTGTCAGTCCAGTGGACTGGTTGGACCAACTTGCCTGTTGGACCAGTGGACCGATTGGACGAAATGGCCTGTCGGTCTTGTGGAAGGTTGGACCAACTGGCCTGTTGTCTAATGGACCGGTTGGACCAACTGATCTGTTAGTCCAATGAACTCGTTGGACTGGTGGACCGGTGGACCTGTGTACTGGTTGGACCAACTGGCCTGTTGAATTAGTGGACCTGTTGGACCAACTGGCTTGTCGATCTAGTGGACCGGTTGGACCAACTGGCCTATTGGTCCAATGCACCAGTTGGACCAACTGGCCTGTTAGTCCAATGAACTGGTTGGACTGGTGGACCGGTGGACCTGTGGACTGGTTGGACCAACTGGCCTATTGAAACTGTGGACCGGTTGGACCAACTAGCCTGTTGGTCCAATGGACCGGTGGGACCAACTAGCATGTTGGTCCAATGGACCGGTAGGTCCAACTGGCCTATTGGTCCAATGGACCGGTTGGACCAACTGGCCTGTTGGACCAGTGGACCGGTTGGACCAACTGGCTTGTCAGTCTAGTGGACCGGTTGGACCAACTGACCTGTTGCTCTAATGGACCGGTTGGACCAACTGGCCTGTTGCTCTAATGGACGGGTTGGACCAAGTGGCCTGTTAGTCCAATAAACTGGTTGGACTGGTGGACCGGTGGACCTGTGGACAGGTTGGACCAACTGGCCTGTTGAATCAGTGGACCAGTTGGACCTACTGGCTTGTCGGTCAAGTGGACCGGTTGGACCAACTCGCCTATTGGTCCAATGCACTGGTTGGACCAACTAGCCTGTTAGTCCAATGAACTGGTTGGACTGGTGGACCGGTGGACCTTGGGACTGGTTGGACCAACTGGCCTGTTGAACCAGTGGACCAGTTGGACCAACTAGCCTGTCGGTCCAATGGACCGGTTGGACCAACTGGCCTATTGGTCCAATGGACCGGTTGGACCAACTAACCTGTTAGTCCAATGAAGTGGTTGGATTAGTGGACCCATGGACCTGTGGACTAGTTGGACCAACTGGCCTGTTCAACCAATGGACCGGTTGGTCCAACTAGCCTGTTGGTCCAATGGACCGACTGGACCAAGAAGCCTGTTTGTACAACGGAACGGTTGGGCCACTGGCCTGTTGAACCAATGGACCGGTTGGACCAACAGGCATGTTGGACCAACTGGCCTGTGGGACCAAGGGACCTATTGGACCAACTGGCCTGTTGGACCAGTGGACCGGTTTGACCAACTGGCCTGTTGCTGAAGTGAACCGGTTGGACCAACTGGCCCGTTGGTCCAATGAATTGGTTTGACCAACTGGCCTGTTGAACCAGTGGACCGGTTGGACAAAGTGGATTGTTGGTCCAACGGACCGGTTGGACCAACAAGCCTATTGGTCCAATGGACCAGTTGGACCAACTGGCCTGTTGGCCCAATGGACAGGTTTTACAGCTGGTCTGTTGGCCCAATGGACCGGTTGGACCAACTGGCCTGTTAAACCAGTGGACCGGTTGGACTAACTGGCCTGTTGGTCCTATGGACCGGTTGGACCAACTGGCCTGTTGCTATAGTGAACCGGGTGGACCAACTGGCCTATTGGTCCAATGGACCGACTGGCCTGTTGGACCAATGGACCGGTTGGACCAACTGGCCTGTTGGTCCAGTTAACGGGTTGGACCAACTGGCCTGTTGGACCAATGGACCGGTTGGACAAACTGGTCTGCTGGCCCAATGAACCAGTTTGACCAACTGGCATGTTGGTCCAATGGACCGGTTGGACCAAATGACCTATTGGACCAATGGACCGGAAGGACCAACTCGCCTGTTGGTCCAATGGACCGGTTGGATCAACTGGCTTGTTGCTGTAGTGATCCCGTTGGACGAACTGGTCTGTCAGTCCAGTCGACCGGTTGGACCAACTGGCCTGTTGGACCAGTGGACCGGTTGGACCAGTTGGCCTGTTGGTCCAATGGACCTGTTGGACCAATGGACCTGTTGACCTACTGGCCTGTTAGTCCAATGGCCGGTTAGACCAACTGGCCGGTTGGTGCAATAGACCGGTTGGACCAAATGGCCTGCTGGACCAATGGACCAGTTGGACCAACTGGCCTGTTGGTCTAATGGACCGGTTGGACCAACTGACCTGTTGCTGGAGTGAATTGGTTGGACCAACTGGCCTGTCGGTCTAGTGGACCGGTTGGACCAACTGGCCTTTTGGACCAGTGGACCAGTTGGACCAACTGGCCTGTCGGTCTAGTGGACCGGTTGGACCAACTGGCCTGTTATTCCAATGAACTGGTTGGACTGGTGGACTGGTGGACCTGTGGAATGGTTGGACCGGCCTGTTGGACCAGTGGACCGGCTGGACCAACTAGCCTGTTGGTCCAATGGACCGGTGGGACCAACTAGCACGTTGGACCAGTGGACCAGTTGGACCAAATGGCCTGTTGGACCAATGGACTGGTTGGACCAACTAGCCTGTTGGTCTAATGGACCGGTTGGACCATGGACCAATGGACTGGTTGGACCAAATGGCCTACTGGACCAATGGACCGGTTGAACCAACTAGATTGTTGGACCAGTGGACCGGTTGGACCAACTGTCCTGTTGATATAATGTACCGGTTGGACCAACTGGCTTCTTGGACTTATGGACCGGTTGGACTAACTGGCTTGTTGGTTCAATGGACCGGTTGGACTAACTGGCTTGTTGGTCCAATGGACCGGTTGGACTGACTCGCCCGTTGGACCAATGGACCGGTTGGAGCATCTAGCCTGTTGGTCTAATGGACCGGTTGGACCAACTGGCCTGTTACTGCAGTGAACCGGTTGGATCAACTAGCTTGTTGGTCAAATGGACCGGTTGGATCAACTGGCCAGTTGGTCCAATGGACCAGATGGATCAACAGGCCGGTTGGTCCAATGGACCGGTTGGACCAACTGGCCTGTTGAGCCAATGGACCGTTTAAACCAGCTGGCCTGTTGGACCAACTAGCCGGTTGGACCTTTGGACTTGTTGGACCAACTGGCCTGTCGGTCCAGTGGACCGATTGGACCAACAGGCCTCTTGGACTAAATGGACCGATTGGACCAACTGGCTTGTTTGATCAATGGACCGGTTGGACCAATTGTCATGATCTACCAATAGACATGTTGGACCAACTGGCGAGTTGGTCCACTGGACCGGTTGGACCAACTAGCCTGTTGGTCCAATGGACCGGTTGGACCAACTCGCCTGTTGGACCAGTGGACCGGTTGGACAAACAGGCCTGTTGGCCCTATGGACCGGATGGACCAACTGGCCTATCGGTCCAATGGACTGGTTGGACCAACTCGCCTGTTGCTGTAGTGAACCGGTTGGACCAAATGTCCTATTAGACCAATAGACATGTTGGACCAACTGGCCTGTTGGTCCAGTGGACTGCTTGGAGCGACTGGCCCATTGATACAATGGACCGGTTGGACCAACTGGCCTATTGGACCAGTGGACCGATTGGACCAACTGGCTTGTTGGATCAATGGACCGGTTGGACCAAATGTCCTTTTGGACCAATAGGCATGTTGGACCAACTAGCTTGTTGGTCCAATGGACTGGTTGGACCAACTCGCCTGTTGGACCAGTGGACCGGTTGGACACACTGGCCTGTTGGCCCTATGGACCAGTTGGACCAACTGTCCTATTGGTCAAATGGACTGGTTGGACCAACATGCCTGTTCCTGCAGTGAACCGGTTGGACCAACTGGCATGTTGGTCCAATAGACTGGTTGGACCAACTAGCCTGTTGGTCCAATGAACCGGTTGGACCAACTGGCCTGTTGTTCCAATAGACCCGTTGGACCAACTAGCTTGTTGGACCAATGGACCGGTTGAACCAACTGGCCTGTTGAACCAATGGACCGGTTGGACCAACTAGCCGCTTTGACCAGTGGACTGGTTGGACCAATTGGCCTGTTGGCCCAATGGACCGGTTGGACCAACTGGCCTATTGGTCCAATGGACCGGTTGGACCAACTGGCCTGTTGGTCCAGTGGACCGGTTGGACCAATTGGCCTGTTGCTGCAATGAACCGGATGGACCAACTGGCCTATTGGTCCATTGGACTGGTTGGGCCAACTGTCCCGTTGGTCCAGTGGACCGGTTGGACCAACTGGCCAGTTGAACCAGAGGACCGATTTGACCAACTGGCCTGTTGTTCCAGTGGACCGGTTGGACCAACTAGCCTGTTTGTCTAATGGACCGGTTGGAACAATTGGCCTGTTGGCCAAATGGACCGGTTGGAACAACTGACCTGTTGGTCAATGGACCGGTTGGACCAACTCACCTGTTGGACCAGTGGACCGGTTGTACCATTTGGCATGTTGGCCAAATGGACTGGTTGGACCAACTAGCCTATTGGTCCAATGGACTGGTTGGACCAAATGGCGTATTGCTGCAGTGAACCGGTTGGACCAACTGGCCTGTTGGTCCATATGACTGGTTGGACCAACTAGCCTGTTGGACCAGTGGACCGGTTGGACCAACTGGCTTGTTGAACCAGTGGACCGGTTGGACCAACTGGCCTGTTGGCCCAATGGACTGGTTGGACCAACTGGCCTATTAGTCAAATGGACCGGTTGGACCAACTGGCTTGTTGCTGCACTGAACTGGTTAGAACAACTGACTTGTCGGTCCGATGGACCGGTTGGACCAACTGGCCTATTGAACAAGTGGACCAATTGAACCAAATGGCCTGTTGGTCCAATGGACCGGTTGGACCAACTAGCCTCTTAGACCTGTGGACCGGTTGGACCAACTAGCCAATTGGTCCAATGGACTGGTTGGACCAACTAGCATGTTGGACTAGTGGACCGGTTTGACCAACTGGCTTGTTGAACTAGTGGATCAATTGGACCAACTGGCCTGTTGATGCAGTGAACCGATTGGACCATGTAGGTTGTTGGTCCAATTGATCGGTTGGACCAACTGTACTGGTTAACTAGTGGACCGATTGGACCAACTGGCCTATTGGTCCAATGGACCGGTTGGACCAACGGGCCCGTTGGTCCAATGGACCGGTTGGACGAACTGGCATGTTGGTCCAACGGACCGGTTGGACCAACTGCCCTGTTGTTCTAGTGGACCGGTTGGACCAACGAGCCTGTTGGTCCAATGGACCGGTTGGACCAACTAGCCTGTTGGCCCAATGAACCGGTTGGACCAACAGGCCTGTTAGTCTAATGAACCGGTTGGACCAACTGGCCTGTTGGTCCATTGGACCGGTTGGACCAACTGGCATGTTGGACCAGTGGACCGGTTGGACCAACTAGCCTGTTGGACCAGTGGACCGATTGGACAAACTGGCCTGTTGGCCCTATGGGCCGGTTGGACCAACTGACCTATTGGTCTAATGGACTGGTTGGACCAACTGGCTTGTTGCTGCAGTGAACCGGTTGGACCAACTGTCCTTTTGGTCCAATGGACCAGTGGACCGGTTGTACCAACTGGCCTGTTGAACCAGTGGACCGGTTGTACCAACTTGCTTGTTGGCCCAATGGACCGGTTGAACCAACTGGCCTGTTGAACCAATGGACCGGGTGGACCAACTAGCCGCTTTGACCAGTGGACCAGTTGGACCAATTGGCCTGTTGGCCCATAGGACCAGTTGGACAAACTGGCCTATTGATCCTATGGACTGGTTGGACCAACCGGCCTGTTGATCCATTGGACCGTTGGACCAATTGGCCTGTTGATGCAGTGAACAGGTTGAACCAACTAGCCTGTTGGTCCAGTGGACCGGTTGGACCTGTTGGCCTGTTGGTCCACTCGACTGGTTGGACCAACTGGCCTGTTGGACCAATGGACCGGTTGGACCAACTGGCCTGTTGGACCAGTGGACCGGTAGGACCAGCTGGCCTGTCGGTCCAGTGGACCGGTTGGAGCAAACTACCTTGTTGCTGTAGTGATCCGGTTGGACCAATTGGCCTGTCGGTCCAGTGGACCGGTTGGACCAACTGGCTTGTTGGACCAACGGACCGGTTGGACAAAATGTCCTGTTGGACCAATGGACCGGTTGGACCAACTGGCCTGTTGGTCCAATAGATTGGTTGGACCAACTGGCCTGTTGGTCTAGTGGACTGGTTGGACCAACTGGCTTGTTGGTCCAATGGACCGGTTGGACCAACTGGCCTGTTGAACAAGTGGACCGGTTGGACCAACTGGCTTGTTGGTCCAGTGGACCGGTTGGACCAACTGGCCTGTTTCTGCAGTGAACCGGTGGGACCAACTAGCCTGTTGGTCAAGTGGACCGGTTGGACCAACTGGCCTGTTGGACCAATGGACCCGTTGGACCAACTGGCTTGTTGGACCAACGGACCGGTTGGACCAACTAGCCTGTTGGTCTAATGGACTGTTTGGACCAACTGGCTTGTTGGACCAGCGGACCGGTTGGACCAAATTTCCTGTTGTACCACTGGACCGGTTGGACCAAGTGGCCTGTTGGTCCAATAGACCAGTTGGACCAATTGGCCTGTTGGTCTAATGGACTGGTTTGGCCAACTGGCTTGTTCATCCAATGGACCGGTTGGACCAACTGGCCTGTTGAACAAGTGGACCGGATGGAACAACTGGCTTGTTGGTCCGGTAGACCTGTTGGACCAAGTGGCTTGTTACTGCACTGATCCGGTGGGACCAACAATTCTGTTGGTCCAATGGACCGGTTGGACCAACTGGCTTGTTGGTCCAGTAAACCGGTGGGACCAACTAGCCTGTTGGTCCAGTGGACCGATTGGACCAACTGGCCTGCTGGACCAATGGACCGGTTGGACCAACTGGCTTGTTGGACCAATGGACTGGTTGGACCAACGGGCCTGTTAGTCCAATGGACCGGTTGGACCAACTGGCTTATTGGACCAACGGACCGGTTGTACCAAATGTCCTGTTGAACCAATGGACCGGTTGGACCAACTGGCCTGTTGGTCCAATGAACCGGTTGGACCAACTGGCGTGTTGGTCTAATGGACTGGTTGTTCCAACTGGCTTGTTAGTCCAATGGACCGGTTGGACCAACTGGCTTGTTGAACAAATGGACCGGTTGGACCAAGTGGCTTGTTGGTCCAGTGGACCGGTTGGACCAACTAGCTAGTTACTTCAGTGAACCGTTGGGACCAACTAGCCTGTTGGACCAATGGACCAGTTGGACCAACTGGCTTGTTGGACCAATGGATTGGTTGGACCAACTGGCTTGTCTAATGGTCCGGTTGGACCAACTGGCCTATTGGACCAGTGGACCGGTAAGACCAACAGGCCTTTTGGACCAATGGACCGGTTTGACCAACTGGTATGTTGGTCCAATGGACCGGTTGGACCAACTGGCCTGTCAGTCCAGTGGACCAGCTGGACCAACTGGCCTCTTGGACAAGTGGACTGGGTGGACCAATTGGCCTGTCGGTCCAGTGGACTGGTTGGACCAACTAGTCCGTTGAGACAATGGACCGGTTGGACCAACTAGCCTATTAGTGCAGTGGACCGGTTGGACCAACTGGCCTGTTGGACAAGTGGACCGGTTGAACCAACTGGCCTGTTGGACCAGTGGACCGATTGGACCAAATGTCCCATTGATACCACGGACCGGTTGGACCAACTAGCCTGTTGGACCAGTGGACCGGTAGGACCAACTTGCCTATCGGTCCAGTAGACCGGTTGGACCAACTGGCCTGTTGGACCAACTGTCCCGTTGATACGATGGACCAGTTGGACCAACTGGCCTGTTGGACTAGTGGACCGGTTGGACCAACTGGCTTGTTGCTGTATTGATACGGGCTTGTTGGACCAACGGACCGGTTGGACCAAATGTCCTGTTGGACCAATGGACCGGTTGGACCAACTGGCCTGTTGGTCCAATGGACTAGTTGGACCAACTAGCCTGTTGGTTTAATGGACTGGTTGGGCCAACTGGCTTGTTGGTCTAATGGTCCGGTTGGAGCAACTGGCCTGTTGAACGAGTGGACTAGTTGGACCAACTGGCTTGTTGGTCCAGAGGACCGGTTGGACCAACTGGCCAGTTACTGTAGTGAACCGGTGGGACCAACTAGCCTGTTGGTCAAGGGAACCGGTTGGACCAACTGGCTTGTTGGACCAATGGACCGGTTGGACCAACTAACCTGTTGGTCTAATGGACCGGTTGGATCAACTGGCTTGTTGGACCAACGGACCGGTTAGACCAAATGTCTTGTTGGACCAATGGACCAGTTGGACCAATTGGCCTGTTGATCCAATGAACCGGTTGGACCAACTGGCCTGTTGGTCTAATGGACTGGTTGGGCCAACTGGCTTGTTGGTCCAATGGACCAGTTGGACCAACTGGCATGCTGCTGTAGAGAATGGGTTGGACCAACTAGCCTGTTGGTCCAATGGACCGGTTGGACCAAATGGCATGTTGGACCAATGGACCGCTTGGACCAACTGGCCTATGAACCGGTTGGACCAACTGGCCTGTTGGTCCAATGGACCGGTTGGACCAAATGGCCTATTGAACCAATGGACCAGTTGGTCCAACTTGCTTGTCGATCCAGTTGACCGGTTGGACCAACTGGCCTGTTGGACCAGTGGACCGGTTGGACCAACTGGCCTGTTGGTCTAATGGACCGGGTTGACCAACTGGCTTGTTGGCCCTATGGACTGGCTGGACCAACTGGCCTGTTGGTCCAATGGACCGGTTGGACCAACTGGCCTGTTGCTGTAGTGAACTGGGTGGACCAACTGGCCTGTTGGTCCAATGGACCGGTTAGACCAACTACTCTGTTGGTCTAATGGACCGGTTGGACAAACTGATTTCCCAAGTTGAATCGTATTAAGAGGTGAAGTAAATCTCGAGTTATTGATTTCGGCGCACTAGGGGGTATGCTGCCAAAGGGACTTAGCTCAATCACAAAGTTCTCACAATATTAACATACAAGGATGATGGAGTAGCTAGAAACCAGGTAGGAGGGTAGAGGAGGACAAGAAGGAAGGTCCCCAAGGAGTCCCCAACAAAGGAAACCCCATAAGCACATCAAATCCCCTCCCTATAGCAACCCCACTTATACTTTTGTCACTTTCCCAACCTCTACAATCCACCTCACCCAAGTTGGCCACACTTGCCAACCCAATTTGGTTTCTCCCAACCACTTGGCAGCAACTACAGTAGAAAAGACGAATTTCCCAACCCCCAAGAGTCTATACCCCTTATGGAGTCCACCCCACAACTTCCCATAGTCACCACAACCAAATATCAAAAGCATACGAATTTCTAACGTTCGTAACCTTCTTGTTCGTGCTCCGATTGAAGCGATACTTGGTTCGTCGGAAAGCTCTTAAGCAGAGGAGTCACTTTTAATATCTGCTCAAACCAAATAACATTCACACACACACTCAGAAAAACCAAACCACATGCTAGTTGGTCACGCTCACGCTCACACCACGCATGCAACGCACGAACATGTGACGGGAGGTAGACAGGCGTAAATGCAAGTGATAGCATCACATAACACGATTGGACCAACGGGCTTGTTGCTGTAGTGATCCGGTAGGACGAACTAGCCTGTCGGTCCAGTGGACCGGTTGGACCAACTGGCCTATTGGACCAGTGGACCCGTTGGACCAACTCGCTTGTTGGTCCAATGGACCGGTTGGACCAACTGGCATATTAATCTAATAGACCGGTTGGACCAACTGGCATGTTGGTCCAATGGACCGGTTGGACCAAATGGCCTGTTGGACCAATGGACCGGTTGGACCAACTGGCCTGTTGGTCCAATGGACCGGTTGGACCAACTGGCCTGTTGGTCCAATGGACCGGTTGGACAAACTGGCCTGTTGGACCAGTGGACCAGTTGGACCAACTAGCCTGTTGGTCCAGTCGACCAGTTGGACAGACTGGATTATTACTCTAATAGACCAGTTGGACCAACTAGCTTGTTGGACCAGTGGACCGGTTGGACCAACTGGCCGGTTGGACCAGTGGACCGGTTGGACCAACTAGCTTGTTGGTCCAATAGACCGGTTGGACTAAATGGCCTATTGGACCAATGGACCGGTTGGACCAACGGGCCTGTTGGTCCAATGGACCGGTTGGACCAACTGGCCTGTCGGTCCAGTAGACCGGTTGGACCAACTGGCCTGTTGGACCAGTGGACCGGTAGGACCAACTGGCCTGTCGGTCCAGTGGACCGGTTGGACCAACTAGCCTCTTGAACAAGTGGACCGGATGGACCAATTGGCCTGTCGGTCCAGTGGACCGGTCAGACCAACTACCCTGTTGGTCTAATGGACCGGTTGGACAAACTGGTTTCCCAAGTTGAATCGTATTAAGAGGTGAAGTAAATCTCGAGTTATTGATTTCGGCGCACTAGGGGGTATGCTGCCAAAGGAACTTAGCTCAAACACAAAGTTCTCACAATATTAACACAGAAGGATGATGGAGTAGCTAGAAACCAGGTAGGAGGGTAGAGGAGGACAAGAGGGAAGGTCCCCAAGGAGTCCCCAACCAAGGAAACCCCATAAGCACATCAAATCCCCTCCCTATAGCAACCCCACTTTTACTTTACAATGGACCGGTTGGACCAACTGGCCTGTTGGACCAATGGATTGGTTGGACCAATGGATAGGTTGGACCAACTGGACTGTTGGACCAATGGATTGGTTGGACCAACTGGCTTGTTGGTCTAATGGGCCAGATGGACCAACTGGCCTGCTGGTCCAATGGACCGGTTAAACCAACTGCCCCGTTGGTCGAATGGACCGGTTGGACCAACTGGGCTGTTGGACCAATGGACCGGTTGGACCAACTGCCCCGTTGGTCCAATGGACCGGTTGGACCAACTGGCCTGTTGGTGCAAAAGACCGGTTGGACCAACTGACCGGTTGGTCCAAATGGACCGGTTGGACCAATTGGCATGTTGGATCAGTGGACCGGTTGGACCAACTGGCCCGTTGGTCTAATGGGCCGGTTGGACCAATTGGCTTGTTGGTCTAATGGACCGGTTGGACCAATTGGCCTGTTAGACCAGTGGACCGGTTGGACCAATTGGCCCGTTGGTCAAATGGACCGGTTGGACCAATTGGCTTGTTGGACCAATGGACCGGTTGGACCAACTGGCCTGTTGGACCAATGGATCGGTTGGACCAACTGGCTTGTTGGTCTAATAGACTGGTTGGACCAATTGGCCTGTTGGACCAGCGGACCGGTTGGACCAACTGACTTGTTGGTCCCATGGACCGGTTGGACCAACTGGCCTGTTGCTGCAGTGAACCGATTGGACCAACTGGCCTGTTGAACCAGTAGACCGGTTTGACCAACAGGCCTGTTGGTCCAATGGACCCGTTGGACCAACTGGCCTATTCATCCAATGCACTGGTTGGACCACTAGCCTGCTGCTCCAATGAACCGGTTGAACCATCTGGCCTGTTGGTCCAATGGACCGGTTGGACCAACTAGCCTGTTGGTCTAATGGACGGACCAACTGGCTAGTTGCTGCAAGTGAACCGGTTGGACGAACTGTTCTGTTGGTCCAGTGGACCATTAGGACCAACTGTTCTGTTGGACCAGTGGACCAGTTGGACCAATTGGCCTGTTGGCCCAATAGACCTGGACCAATAGGCCTGTTGGTTCAATGGACCGGTTGGACCAACAGCCCGTTGCTGCAGTGAACCTGTTGGACCAACTGGCCCTTTGGTCCAATGGACCGGTTGGACCAACTGGCATGTCGTCAAGTGGACCGGTTGGACCAACTGGCTTGTTGGTCTAGTGGACCAATTGGACCAACTAGCCTATAGGTCCAAGGGACCGGTTGGACCAATTGACCTGTTGGCCCAATGGACAGGTTGGACCAACTGGCCTGTTGGTCCAATGGACCGGTTGGACCAACTGGCATGAAGGACCTATGGACCGGGTGGACCAACTGTTGTATTGTTCCAATGGACCAGTTGGACCATTTGGCCTGTTGGTCCCATGGACCCGTTGGACCAACTTGCCTCTTAATCCAATGAACTGGTTGGACTGGTGGATCAGTTGGAACAACTGGCTTGTTGAACCAGTGGACCGGTTGGACCAATTGGCTTGTTCTACCAATGGACCGGTTGGACCAACTAGCCTATTGGTCCAATGGACCGGTTGGGCCAAGTGGCTCGTTAAACCAATGGACCGGTTGGACCAACAGGCCTGTTGCTGAAGTGAACCGGTTGGACCAACTGGCCAATTGGTCCAATGGACCGGTTGGACCATCTAGCCTGTTGAACCAGTGGACTGGTTGGACCAAGTGGCTTGTTGGTCCAGTGGACCGCTAGGACCGACCGGCCTGTTGGACCAGTGGATTGGTTGGACCAAATGAATTGTTGGACCAATGGACCGGTCGGACAAACTGGCCTGTTGGACCAATGGACCGGTTGGACCAACCGGCCTGTTGGTCTAATGGACCAGTTGGACCAACTCACCTGTTGCTGTAGTGAACCAGTTAAACCAACTGGCCTGTCAGTCCAGTGGACTGGTTGGACCAACTTGCCTGTTGGACCAGTGGACCGGTTGGAGCAAGTGGCCTGTCGGTCTTGTGGAAGGTTGGACCAACTGGCCTGTTGTCTAATGGACCGGTTGGACAACTGATCTGTTTGTCCAATGAACTCGTTGGACTGGTGGACCGGTAGACCTGTGTACTGGTTGGACCAACTGGCCTGTTGAATTAGTGGACCTGTTGGACCAACTGGCTTGTCGATCTAGTGGACCGGTTGGGCCAACTGGCCTATTGGTCCAATGCACTGGTTGGACCAACTGGCCTGTTAGTCCAATGAACTGGTTGGACTGGTGGACGTGTGGACTGGTTGGACCAACTGGCCTATTGAACCAGTGAACTGGTTGGACCAACTCGCCTATTGGTCCAATGGACTGGTGGGACCAACTAGCATGTTGGTCCAATGGACCGGTTGGACCAACTGGCCAATTGGTCCAATGGAATAGTTGGACCAACTGGTCTGTTGGACTAGTGGAACGGTTGGACCAAGTGGCCTGTCGGTCTAGTGGACCGGTTGGACCAACTGGCATGTCGGTCTAGTGGACCGGTTGGACCAACTGGCCTGTTTCTGTAGTGAATCAGTTGGACCAACTGGACTGTCGGTCCAGTGGACCGGTTGGACCAACTAACCTATTGGTCTAATGGACCGGTTGGACCATCTGGCCTGTGAGTCCTATGAACTGGTTGGACTGCTGGACCGGTGGACCTGTGGACTAGTTGGACCAACTGGCCTATTGATTCAGTGGACCGGTTGGACCAACTGGCCCGTCGGTCTAGTGGACCGCTTGGACCGACTGGCCTGTGGACCAGTGCAATGGTTGGACCAACTGAATTGTTGGACCATTGGACCGGTTGGACAAACTGGCCTGTTGGATCAATGGACTGGTTGGACCAATGGACTGGTTGGACCAACTTGCCTGTTGGTCTAATGGACCGGTTGGACCAACTCACCTGTTGCTGTAGTGAACCTGTTGGACCAACTGACCTGTTAGTCCAATGAACTGGTTGGACTGGTGGACCGGTGGACCTGTGGACTGTTTGGACCAACTGGCCTATTGGTCCAATGGACCGGTTGGACCAACTGGCTTGTTGGACCAGTGGACCGGTTGGACCAACTGGCTTGTCGGTCTAGTGGACCGGTTGGAGCAACTGGCCTGTTGGTCTAATGGACCGGTTGGACCAACTGGCCTGTTAGTCCAGTGAACTGGTTGGACTGGTGGACCGGTGGAGTTGAGGACTGGTTGGACCAACTGGCCTGTTGAATCAGTGGACCGGTTGGACCTACTGGCTTGTCGGTCTAGTGTACCGGTTGGACCAACTGGCCTATTGGTCCAATGCAACGGTTGGACCAACTAGCCTGTTAGTCCAATGAACTGGTTGGACTGGTGGACCGGTGGACCTGTTGACTGGTTGGACCAACTGGTCTATTGAAACAGTGGACCGGTTGGACCAACTAGCCTGTTGGTCCAATGGACCGGTGGAACAACCTAGCATGTTGGTCCAATGGACTGGTTGGACTGACTTGCCTATTGGTCCAATAGACCTGTTGGACCAACTGGCCTGTTGGACTAGTGGACCGGTTGGACCAACTATCCTGTCGCTCCAGTGGACCGGTTGGACCAACTGGCCTGTCGGTCCAGTGGACCGGTTGGACCAACTGGCCTGTTGCTGAAGTGAACCGGTTGGACCAACTGGCCTGTCGGTCTTGTGGACCGGTTGGACCAACTGGCCTGTTGGTCTAATGGACCGGTTGGACCATCTGGCCTGTGAGTCCTATGAACTGGTTGGACTGCTGGACCGGTGGACCTGTGGACTAGTTAGACCAACTGGCCTGTTGTTCTAGTGAACCGATTGGACCAACTGGCCCGTCGGTCTAGTGGACCGGTTGGACCAACTAACCTATTGGTCCAATGCACCGGTTGAACCAACTGGCCTGTTACTCCAATGAACTGGTTGGACTGGTGGACCGGTGGACATGTGGACTGGTTGGACCAATTGGCCTATTGAACCAGTGGACCGCTTGGACCAACTAGCCTATTGGTCCAATGGACCGGTGGGACCAACTAGCATGTTGGTCCAATGGACCGGTAGGACCAACTGGCCCATTGGTCCAATGGACCGGTTGGACCAACTGGCCTGTTGGACCAGTGGACCGGTTGGACTAACTGGCTTGTCGGTCTAGTGTACCGGTTGGACCAACTGGCATGTTGCTCTAATGGACCGGTTGGACCAACTGGCCTGTTAGTCCAATAAACAGGTTGGACTGGTGGACCGGTGGACCTGTGGACTGGTTGGACCAACTGGCCTGTTGAACCAGTGGACCAGTTGGACCAACTAGCCTGTTGGTCCAATGGATCGGTAGGACCAACTAGCATGTTGGTCCAATGGACCGGTTGGACCAACTGGCCTATTGGTCCAATGGACCGGTTGGACCAACTAGCCTGTTACTCCAATGAAGTGGTTGGATTAGTGGACCCGTGGACCTGTGGACTAGTTGGACCAAATGGCCTGTTGAACCAGTGGACCGGTTGAACCAACTGCTTGTTGCTGTAGTGAACCCGTTGGACCAACTGGCCTGTTGGACGAGTGGACCGGTTGGACCAACTGGCTTGTTGACCCAATGGACCCGTTGGACCAACTGGCTTTTCGGCCTAGTGGACCGGTTGGACCAACTGGCCTGTTGGACCAATGGACCGGTTGGACCAACAGGCCTGTTGGTCCAATGGACCGGTTGGACCAACTGGCCTGTTTGAACAAGGGTCCGGGTGGACCAACTGTCCTATTGGTCCAATGGACCGGTTGGACCAACTGGCCTATTGGAACAAGGGTCCGGGTGGACCAACTGTCCTATTGGTCCAATGGACCGGTTGGACCAACTGGCATGTTGGTCGAATGGACCAGTTGTACCAAATGGCCTGTTGGACCAATGGACCTGTTGACCAACTGGCCTGTTAGTCCAATGGACCGGTTGGACCAACTGGCCTGTTGGTCTGATGGACCGGTTGGACCAACTACCTGTTGATGTAGTGAACCCGTTGGACCAACTGGCCTGTCGGTCCAGTGGACCGGTTGGACCACTTGGCCTGTTGGACGAGTGGACAAACTAGCTTGTTGGCCCAATGGACCGGGTGGACCAACTGTCCTATTGGTCCAATGGACCGGTTGGACCAACTCGCCTGTTGGTCGGATGGACCAGTGGAACAAATGGCCTGTTTGACCAATGGACCTGTTGCCAACTGGCCTGTTAGTCCAATGGACCGGTTGGACCAACTGGCCTGTTGGTCTAATGGACCTGTTGGACCGGTTGCTGTAGTGAATTGGTTGGACCAACTGGCCTGTCGGTCTAGTGGACCGGTTGGACCAAATGGCCAGTTGGACCAATGGACCAGTTGGACCAACTGGCCTGTTGGTCTAATGGACCGGTTGGACCAACTGGCCTGTTGGTCTAATGGACCTGTTGGACCGGTTGCTGTAGTGAACTGGTTGGACCAACTGGCCTATCGGTCTAGTGGACCAGCTGGACCAACTGGCCTGTCAGTCTAGTGGACCGGTTGGACCAACTGGCCTATTAGTCCAATCAACAGGTTGGACTGGTGGACCGGTGGACTGGTTGGACCAACTGGCCTGTTGAACCGGTGGACCGGTTGGACCAACTAGCCTGTTGGTCCAATGGACCGGTGGGACCAACTAACATGTTGGACCTGTGGACCGGTTGGACCAATTGGCCTGTTGGACCAATGGACTGGTTGGACCAACTAGCCTGTTGGTCCAATGGACCGATTGGACCAACAAGCCTGTTAGTACAATGGAACGGTTGGGCCAACTGGCCTGTTGAATCAATGGACCAGTTGGACCAACAGGCCTGTTGGACCAACTGGCCTGTCGAACCAATGGACCTGTTGGACCAACTGTCCTGTTGGACCAGTGGACCGGTTGGACCAACTGGCCTGTTGCTGAAGTGAACCGGTTGGACCAACTGGCCCGTTGGTCCAATGGATCGGTTTGACCAACTGGCCTGTTGAACCAGTGGACAGGTTGGACCAAGTGGCTTGTTGGTCCAATGGACCGGTTGGACTAACTAGCCTACTAGTCCAATGGACCAGTTGGACCAACTGGCCTGTTGGCCCAATGGACAGGTTTAACAATTGGCCTGTTGGCCTAATGGACCGGTTGGACCAACTGGCCTGTTAAACCAGTGGACCGGTTGGACTAACTGGCCTGTTGGTCCAATGGACCGGTTGGACCAACTGGCTTGTAGCTATAGTAAACCGGGTGGACCAACTGGCCTGTTGGTCCAAAGAACCGGTTGGACCGACTGGCCGGTTGGACCAATGGACCGATTGGACCAACTGGCCTGTTGTTGTTGTGAACGGGTTGGACCAACAGGCCTGTTGGACCAATGGACCGGTTGGACAAACTGTTCTGTTGGTCCAATGGACCGGTTGGACCAAATGGCCTATTGCAGTAATGGAGGGATGGACCAACTCGCTTGTTGGTCCAATGGACCGGTTGGACCAACTGGCTTGTTGCTGTAGTGATCCGGTTGGACGAACTGGTCTGTCGGTCCAGTGAACCGGTTGGACCAACTCGCATGTTGGACCAAAGGACCGGCTGGACCAGTTGGCCTGTTGGTCCAATGGACCTGTTCGACCAATGGACCTGTTGACCAACGGGCCTGTTAGTCGAATGGACCAGTTGGACCAACTGGCCTGTTGGTTTAATGGACCAGTTGGACCAACTGACTTGTTGCGGTAGTGAATTGGTTGGACCAACTGGCCTGTCGGTCTAGTGGACCGGTTGGACCAACTAGCCCGTTGGACCAGAGGACCGGTTGGACCAACTGGCTTGTTGGTCTAGTGAACCGGTTGGACCAACTGGCCTGTTGGTCTAATGGAGCGGTTGGACCAACTAGCCTGTTATTCCAATGAACTGGTTGGACTGGTGGACCTGTGGACTGGTTGGACCAATTGGCCTGTTGGACCAATGGACTGGTTGGTCCAACTAGCATGTTGGTCCAATGGACCGACTGGACCAAGAAGCCTGTTAGTACAATGGAACGGTTGGGCCAACAGGCCTGTTGAACCAATGGGCCGGTTGGACCAACAGGCCTGTTGGAACAACTGGCCTGTGGGACCAATGGACCTGTTGGACCAACTGGCCTGTTGGACCAATGGACCGGTTGGACCAACTGGCCTATCCCTGAAGTGAACCGGTTGGACCAACTGGCCCGTTGGTCCAATAAATTGGTTTGACCAACTGGCCTGTTGAATTAGTGGACCGGTTGGACCAAGTGGCTTGTTGGTCCAACGGACCGGTTGGACCAACTAGCCTATTGGTCCAATGGACCAGTTGGACCAACTGGCCTGTTGGCCCAATGGACAGGTTAAACAGCTGGTCTGTTGGCCCAATGGACCGGTTGGACCAACTGGTCTGTTAAACCAGTGGACCGACTGGACTAACTGGCCTGTTGGTCCTATGGACCGGTTGGACCAACTGGCCTGTTGCTATAGTGAACCGGGTGGACCAACTGGCCTGTTGGTCCAATGGACCGGTTGGACCGACTGGCTTGTTGGACCAATGGACCGGTTGGACCAACTGGCCGGTTGGTACAATAGACTGGTTGGACCAAATGGCCTGCTGGACCAATGGACAAGTTGGACCAACTGGCCTGTTGGTCTAATGGACCGGTTGGACCAACTGACCTGTTGCTGTAGAGAATTGGTTGGACCAACTAGCCTGTCGGTCTAGTGGACCGGTTGGACCAACTGGCCTTTTGGACCAGTGGACCGGTTGGACCAACTGGCCTGTCGGTCTAGTGGACCGGTTGGACCAACTGGCCTGTTGGTCTGATGGACCGGTTGGACCAACTGGCCTGTTTTCCAATGAACTGGCTGGACTGGTGGACTGGTGGACCTGTGGAATAGTTGGACCGGCCTGTTGGACCAGTAGGCCGGCTGGACCAACTAGCCTGTTGGTCCAATGGACATGTGGGACCGACTAGCATGTTGGACCAGTGGACCGGTTGGACCAATTGGCCTGTTGGACCAATGGACTGGTTGGACCAACTAGCCTGTTGGTCCAATGGACCGGTTGGACCATGGACCAATGGACTGGTTGGACCAACTTGTTTGTTGGTCCAATGGATCGGTTGGACCAAATGGCCTATTGGACCAATGGACCGGTTGAACCAACTAGATTGTTGGACCAGTGGACTTGTTGGACCAACTGGCTTGTTGGACCAATGGACCGGTTGGACCCCATGCCCTGTTGGACCAATGGATTGGTTGGACAAACTAGCCTGATGGTCCAGTGGACCGGTTGGACAAACTGGCCTGATGGTCCAATGGACCGGTTGGACCAACTGGCCTGTTGATCAAGTGGACCGGATGGACCAACTGGCCTCTCGGGCCAGTGGACCGGTTGGACCAACTGGCCTGTCTGACCAGTGGACCGGTTGGACCAACTGTCCTGTTGATATAATGGACCGGTTGGACCAACTGGCCTGTTGGACTTGCGGACCAGTTGGACCAACTGGCCTGTCGATCCAGTGGACCGGTTGGACCAACAAGCTTAGTAATCTATTGGACCGGTTGGACCAACTGGCCTGTTTTTCCAATGGACCGGTTGGACTGACTCGCCCGTTGGACCAATGGCGGTCCATCTGGCCTGTTGCTGCAGTGAACCGGTTGGATCAACTAGCCTGTTGGTCAAATGGACCGGTTGGACCAACTGGCCTGTTGGTCCAATGGACCAGATGGACCAACAGGCCGGTTGGTCCAATGGACCGGTTGGACCAATTGGCCTGTTGGTCCAATGGACTGGTTGGACCAACTGGCCTGTTGTTGCAGTGAACCGGGTGGACCAACTGGCCTGTTGGTCCAATGGACCGGTTGGAACAATTGGTCAGTTGAACAAGTGGATCAAGTGGACCAACTGGCCTGTTGGTCTAGTGGACCGGTTGGACCAACTGGCCTGTTGTTCCAATGGACCGGTTGGACTAACTAGCCTGTTGGACCAATGGACCGGTTGAACCAACTGGCCTGTTGAACCAATGGACCGGTTGGACCAACTAGCCGCTTTGACCAGTGGACCGGTTGGACCAATTGGCCTGTTGGCCCAATGGACCGGTTGGACCAACTGGCCTATTGGTCCAATGGACCGGTTGGACCAACTGGCCTGTTGGTCCAGTGGACCGGTTGGACCAATTGGCCTGTTGCTACAATGAACCGGTTGGACCAACTGGCCTATTGGTCCATTGGACCGGTTGGGCCAACTGGCCCGTTGGTCTAGTGGACTGGTTGGACCAACTGGCCAGTTAAACCAGAGGACCGGTTTGACCAACTGGGCTGTTGTTCCAGTGGACCGGTTGGACCAACTAGCCTGTTTGTCCAATGGACCAGTTGGACCAATTGGCCTGATGGCCCAATGGACCGGTTGGACCAACTGGCCTATTGGTCAAATGGACCGGTTGGACCAACTGGCCTGTTGCTGCAGTGAACTGGTTAGAACAACTGACCTGTCGGTCCGATGGACCGGTTGGACCAACTGGCCTGTTGAACAAGTGGACCAATTGGACCAACTGGCATGTTGTTCCAATAGACCGGTTGGACCAACTAGCCTGTTGGTCCAATAGACCGGTTGAACCAGGTGGCCTGTTGGTCAAATGGACCGGTTGGACCAACTAGCCTCTTAGATCAGTGGACCGGTTGGGCCAACTAGCCAATTGGTCCAATGGACTGGTTGGACCTTTTAGCCTGTTGGACTAGTGGACCGGTTGGACCAACTGGCTTGTTGAACTAGTGGATCAATTGGACCAACGGGACTGTTGCTGCAGTGAACCGACAGGACCATGTAGGTTGTTGGTCCAATGGACCGGTTGGACCAACTGTACTGTTTAACCAGCGGACCGATTGGACCAACTGGCCTATTGGTCCAATGGACCGGTTGGACCAACTGGCCTGTTGTTCTAGTGGACCGGTTGGACCAACTAGCTTGTTGGTCCAGTGGACCGGTTGGACCAACTGGCCTGTTACTGCACAAAACCAGTGGGACCAACTAGCCTGTTGATCCAATGGACCGGTTGGACCAACTGGCCTGTTGGTTTAACAGACAGGTTGGACCAACTGGCTTGTTGGTCCAATGGACCGGTTGGACCAACTGGCTTGTTGAACAAGTGGACCGGTTGGACCAACTGGCTTGTTGGTCCAATGGACCGGCTGGACCAACTGGCCTGTTGGACTAGTGAACCAGTGGGACCGACTAGCCTGTTGGACCAATGGACCGGTTGGACCAACTGGCTTGTTGGACCAATGGACCGGTTGAACCAACTGGCTTGTTGGAGCAATGGACCGGTCGGACCAACTGGCCTGTTGGTCTAATGGACTCGTTGGACCAACTGGATTGTTGGTCCAATGTAACGGTTGGACCAACTGGTCTGCTGAACAAGTGGACCGGTTGGACCAACTGGCTTGTTGGACCAATGGACCGGTTGAACCAACTGGCTTGTTGGAGCAATGGACCGGTCGGACCAACTGGCCTGTTGGTCTAATGGACTCGTTGGACCAACTGGATTGTTGGTCCAATGTAACGGTTGGACCAACTGGTCTGCTGAACAAGTGGACCGGTTGGACCAACTGGCTTGTTGGTCTAGTGGACCGGTGGGACCAACTATCCTGTTGGTCCAATGGATCGGATGGACCAACAGGCCTGTTGGACCAATGAATCGGTTGGACCAACAGGCTTGTTGGACCAATGGACCGATTGGAACGACTGGCTTCTTGGTCTAATGGACCGGTTGGACCAACTGGCCTATTGGACCAATGGACCGGTTGGACCAACTGAACTGTTGGTCCACTGAACGGGGTGGACCAATTGGCATGTCTGTCTAGTGGACCGGTTGGACCAACTAGGCTATTAGTCCAGTGGACCAATTGGACCAACTGGCCTTTCGGTCCAGTGGACCGGTTGGACCAACTGGCCTATTGGACCAGTGGACCGGTTGGACCAACTGGCCTGTCGGTCCAGTGGACCGGTTGGACCATCTAGCCTGTTGAACCAAAGGACCGGGTGGACCAACTGGCTTGTCGGTCCAGTGGACCGGTTGGACCAACTGGCTTGTCGGACCAATGGACCGGTTGGACCAACTGTCCCGTTGATACAATGGACCGGTTGGACCAACTAGCCTGTTGGACCAGTGGACCGGTAGGACCAACTCGCCTGAAGGTCCAATGGACCCGTTGGACCAACCGGCCTGTTGTACCAGTGGACAAGTTGGACCAACTGTCCCGTTGATACAATGGACCGGTTGGACCAACTGGCCGTTGGACCAGTGGACCGGTAGGACCAACTGGCATGTCGGTCATGTGGACCAGTTGGACCAACTGGCCTGTCGGACCAATGGACCGGTTTGACCAACTGGCTTGTTGCTTTAGTGATCCGGTTGGACCAACTGGCCTGTTGGTCCAATTGACTGGTTGAACCAACTGGCCTGTTGCTGTAGTGAATGGGTTGGACCAACTTGCTTTTGGGTCCAGTGGACCGGTTGGACCAACTGGCCTGTTGGACCATTGGACTTGTTGGACCAACGGACTGGTTGGACCAAATGTTTTGTTGGACCAATGGACTGGTTGGACCAACTGGCTTTTTGGTCCAATGGACCAGTTGGACCAACTAGCCTGTTGAAGATGCGGACCGGTTGGACCAACTGTCTTGTTGGTCTAGTGGATCGGCTGGCCCAGCGGGCCTGTTACTACAGTGAACCGGTGGGACCAACTAGCCTGTTGGTTTAGTGGACCGGTTGGACCAACTGGCCTGTTGGACCAATGGACCGGTTTGACCAACTGGCCTGTTGGACCAATGGACCGGTTTGACCAACTGGCTCGTTGGACCTATGGACCGGTTGGATCAAGTGGCCTATTGGACCATTGGACCGAATAGACCAACTAGCCTGTTGGTCCAGTTGACCAGTTGGACCAACTGTCCCGTTGATACAATGGATCGGTTGGACCATCTGACCTATTGGACCACTGGACCGGTAGGACCAACTAGCCTATCGGTCCAGTTGACCAGTTGGACTAACTGGCCTGTTGGACCAGTGGACCGGTTGGACCAACTGTCCCGTTGATACAGTGGACCGGTAGGACCAACTAGCTTGTCGGTCCAGTTGACCAGTTGGACCAACTGGCTTGTTGTTGTAGTGATTCGGTTGGACCAATTGGCCTGTCGGTCCAGTGGACCGGTTGGACCAACTGGCCTGTTGGACCAGTGGACCGGTTGGACCAACTGGCTTATTGGACCAACGGACAAGTTGGACCAAATGTCCTGTTGGACCAATGGACCGATTGGACCAACTGGCCTGTTGGTCTAATGGACTGTTTGGACCAACTGGCTTGTTGGATCAATGGACCGGTTGGACCAACGGGCCAGTTGAACAAGTGGAATAGTTGGACCAACTGGCCTGTTGGACTAGTGGACCGGTAGGACCAACTGGCTTGTCAGTCCAGTGGACTGGTTGGACCAACTGGCTTGTTGCTGTAGTGATCCGGTTGGACCAATTGGCCTGTTAGTCCAGTGGACCGATTGGACCAACTGGCCTGTTGGACCAGTGGACCGGTTGGACCAACTGGCTTGTTGGACCAACGGACCGGTTGGACCAACGGGCCTGTTGGACCAGTTGTCATGATCTACCAATAGACATGTTGGACCAACTGGCCTGTTGAGCCAATGGACCGTTTTAACCTGCTGGCCTGTTGGACCAACTAGCCGGTTGGACCTTTGGACTAGTTGGACCAACTGGCCTGTCGGTCCAGTGGATCGATTGGACCAACAGGCCTCTTGGACTAGTGGACCAATTCGACCAACTGGATTGTTTGATCAATGGACCGGTTGGACCAGTTGTCATGATCTACCAATAGACATGTTGGACTAACTAGCTTGTTGGTCCAATGGACCGGTTGGACCAACTCGCCTGTTCGACCAGTGGACCGGTTGGACAAACATGCCTGTTGGCCCTATGGACCGGATGGACCAACTTGCCTGTTGCTGCAGTGAACCGGTTGGACCAAATGTCCTATTGGACCAATAGACATGTTGGACCAACTGGCCTGTTGGTCCAGTGGACTGGTTTGAGCGACTGGCCCGTTGATACAATGGACCAGTTGGACCAACTGGCCTGTTGGACCAACTGGCGTGTTGGATCAATGGACCGGTTGGACCAAATGTCCTTTTAAACCAATAGACATGTTGGACCAACTGGCGTGTTTGTCCAGTGGACCGGTTGGACCAACTAGCCTGTTGGTCCAATGGACTGGTTGGACCAACTCGCCTGTTGGACCAGTGGACCGGTTGGACACACTGGCCTGTTGGCCCTATGGACCGGTTGGACCAATTGGCCTATTGGTCAAATGGACTGGTTGGACCAACATGCCTGTTGCTGCAGTGAACCGGTTGGACCAACTGGCATGTTGGTCCAATGGACTGGTTGGACCAGCTGGCCTGTTGGGCCAGTGGACTGGTTGGACCAACTTGCTTGTTGAACCAGTGGACCGGTTGGACCAACTGGCCTATTGGTCCAATGGACTGGTTGGACCAACTGGCCTGTTGTTGCAATGAACCGGGTGGACCAACTGGCCTGTTGGTCCAATGGACCGGTTGGAACAATTGGTCAGTTGAACAAGTGGATCAAGTGGACCAACTGGCCTGTTGGTCCAGTGGACCGGTTGGACCAACTGGCCTGTTGTTCCAATGGACCGGTTGGACCAACTAGCCTGTTGGACCAATGGACCGGTTGAACCAACTGGCCTGTTGAACTAATGGACCGGTTGGACCAACTAGCCGCTTTGACCAGTGGACCGGTTGGACCAATTGGCCTGTTGGCCCAATGGACCGGTTGGACCAACTGGCCTATTGGTCCAATGGACCGGTTGGACCAACTGGCCTGTTGGTCCAGTGGACCGATTGGACCAATTGGCCTGTTGCTACAATGAACCGGTTGGACCAACTGGCCTATTGGTCCATTGGACCGGTTGGGCCAACTAGCCTGTTGGTCCAGTGGACCGGTTGGACCAACTGGCCAGTTAAACCAGAGGACCGGTATGACCAACTGGCCTGTTGTTCAAGTGGACCGGTTGGACCAACTAGCCTGTTTGTCCAATGGACTAGTTGGACCAATTGGCCTGATGGCCCAATGGACCGGTTGGAACATCTAACCTGTTGGACCAGTGGACCGGTTGTACCAATTGGCATGTTGGCCGAATGGACCGGTTGGACCAACTAGCCTATTTGTCCAAATGGCGTATTGCTGCAGTGAATCGGTTGGACCAACTGGCCTGTTGGTCCACATGGCTGGTTGGACCAACTAGCCTGTTGGACTAGTGGAGCGGTTGGACCAACTGGCTTGTTGAACCAATGGACCGGTTGGACCAACTGGCCTGTTGGCCCAATGGACCGGTTGGACCAACTGGCCTATTGGTCCAATGGACCGGTTGGACCAACTGGCCTGTTGGTCCAGTGGACCGATTGGACCAATTGGCCTGTTGCTACAATGAACCGGTTGGACCAACTGGCCTATTGGTCCATTGGACCGGTTGGGCCAACTAGCCCGTTGGTCCAGTGGACCGGTTGGACCAACTGGCCAGTTAAACCAGAGGACCGGTATGACCAACTGGCCTGTTGTTCAAGTGGACCGGTTGGACCAACTAGCCTGTTTGTCCAATGGACCAGTTGGACCAATTGGCCTGATGGCCCAATGGACCGGTTGGAACATCTAACCTGTTGGACCAGTGGACCGGTTGTACCAATTGGCATGTTGGCCGAATGGACCGGTTGGACCAACTAGCCTATTTGTCCAAATGGCGTATTGCTGCAGTGAATCGGTTGGACCAACTGGCCTGTTGGTCCACATGGCTGGTTGGACCAACTAGCCTGTTGGACTAGTGGAGCGGTTGGACCAACTGGCTTGTTGAACCAATGGACCGGTTGGACCAACTGGCCTGTTGGCCCAATGGACCGGTTGGACCAACTGGCCTATTGGTCAAATGGACCGGTTGGACCAACTGGCCTATTGCTGCAGTGAACTGGTTAGAACAACTGGCCTGTTGAACAAGTGGACCAATTGGACCAACTGGCATGTTGTTCCAATAGACCGGTTGGACCAACTAGCCTGTTGGTCCAATAGACCGGTTGAACCAGGTGGCCTGTTGGTCAAATGGACCGGATGGACCAACTAGCCTCTTAGATCAGTGGACCGGTTGGGCCAACTAGCCAATTGGTCCAATGGACTGGTTGGACCAACTAGCCTGTTGGACTAGTGGACCGGTTGGACCAACTGGCTTGTTGAATTAGTGGTTCAATTGGACCAACGGGCCTGTTGCTGCAGTGAACCGGTTGGACCATGTAGGTTGTTGGTCCAATGGACCGGTTGGACCAACTGTACTGTTTAACCAGTGGACCGATTGGACCAACTGGCCTATTGGTCCAATGGACCGGTTGGACCAACGGGCCCGTTGGTCCAATGGACCGATTGGACGAACTTGCATGTTGGTCCAACGGACCGGTTGGACCTACTGGCCTGTTGTTCTAGTGGACCGGTTGGACCAACTAGCTTGTTGGTCCAGTGGACCAATTGGACCAACTGGCCTGTTACTGCACTAAACCAGTGGGACCAACTAGCCTGTTGGTCCAGTGGACCGGTTGGACCAACTGGCCTGTTGGACCAATGGACCGGTTGGACCAACTGGCTTGTTGGACCAATGGACCGGTTGGACCAACTGGACTGTTGGTCCACTGGACCGGTTGGACCAACTGGCATGTCGGTCAAGTGGACCAGTTGGACCAACTGGCCTCTTGGACAAGTGGACCGGGTGGACCAATTGGCATGTCGCTCTAGTGGACCGGTTGGACCAACTAGCCTGTTGATGCAATGGACCGGTTGGACCAACTAGCCTATTAGTCCACTCGACCGGTTGGACCAACTGGCCGGTCGGTCCAGTGGACCGGTTGGACCAACTGGCCTGTCGGTTTAGTAAACCGGTTGGACCATCTAGCCTGTTGAACCAGTGGACCGGGTGGACAAACTGGCCTGTCGGTCCATTGGACCGGTTGAACCAACTGGCCTGTTGGACCAGTGGACCGGTTGGACCAACTGTCCTGTTGATACAACGGACCGGTTGGACCAACTGGCCTGTTGGACTAGTGGACCGGTAGGACCAACTGGCCTGTCGGACCAGTGGACCGGATGGACCAACTGGCCTGTCGGACCAATGGACCGGTTGGACCAACTGTCCCGTTGATAGAATGGACCGATTGGACCAACTGGCCTGTTGGACTAGTGGACCGGTAGGACCAACTAGCCTGTCGGTCCAGTGGACCGGTAGGACCAACTGGCCTGTCGGTCCAGTGGACTGGTTGGACCAACTGGCCTGTCGGACCAATGGACCGGTTGGACCAACTGGCCTGTTGGACCAGTGGAGCGGTTGGACCAACTAGGCTGTCGGACCAATGGACCGGTTTGACCAACTGTCCCGTTGATACAATGGACCGGTTGGACCAACTGGCCTATTGGACCAGTGGACCGATAGGACCAACTGGCCTGAAGGTCCACTGGACCGGTTGGACCAACTAACCTGTTGAAACAGTGGACCGGTTGGACCAACTATCACGTTGATACAATGGTTCGGATGGACCAACTGACATGTTGGACTAGTGGACCGGTAGGACCAACTGGCCTGTTGGTCCAGTGGACCGGTTGGACCAATTGGCTTGTTGCTGTAGTGATCCGGTTGGACCAATTGGCCTGTCAGTCCAGTGGACCGGCTGGACCAACTGGCCTGTTGGACCGGTGGACCGGTTGGACCAACTGGCTTGTTGGACCAACGGACCGGTTGGAACAAATGTCCTGTTGGACCAATGGACCGGTCGGACCGACTGGCCTGTTGGTCCAATGGACCGGTTGGACCAACTGGCCTGTTGGTTTAACAGACAGGTTGGACCAACTGGCTTATTGGTCCAATTGTCACCGCATATGCACGTGATGCATATGCAATAACAGTAGAAGGATGGAACAGGGTGGGCTTGACATGACAATGATAGGATAATGAGTTAGTTATATGTATGTGAAACAACAAGTAGGAATGGGTGTAGGGGGGAATATAGTACTGTTGGGAAAGAGTGTAGAAGGGGGGAAATGGGATCGTGGCGGTTGGATTTGGGAGGGAAAAGGCCTCGACAGGCGGAACCTGCCAAAGCTGGTAACACCCCACCCGAGCCGCACATGTGGAACGTGCAGCCTGGGGTGGGGTCATAGGCTGCTCCCTCCCATCCCCTCCTTGCTTTCTAGTGTGTAATTCTCTCGAACTAGTGAATCTGGTTGTCTCACGCTCTAGCACACGACAGCACGACACTAAGAGGGAACCTACGGGGTGGGGGACGAGACCCTTTCATTACACACTAGAAAGGCGCGTACGGAGGCTAGGCTCGAACGAGATGGATAAGCACGAACTGCGTTGGGGTAGGGCGTATAGCCGACGGGAGGAAGAGCGAGAGCGTCGCGAACCGTCCCGAGAACGTGGGCGATCCTGGGAGCGGTCGCCGCGCCGCCCCGCTTTCCGCGCGGATCGGGTTCCGGCTGTGAGTGACGGACGAGCGACGGATGACTGGTTGGACCAACTGGCCTGTTGGACCAGTGGACCGGTTGCACCAACTGTCCCGTTGATACAATGGACCGGTTGGACCAACTGGCCTGTGGGTCCAGTGGACCGGTTGGACCAACTGTCCCGTTGATACAATGGACCGGTTCGACCAACAGGCCTGTTGGTCCAATGGACCGGTTGGACCAACTGGCCTATCGATCCAATGGACCGGTAGGACCAACTGGCCTGTCGCTCCAGTGGACCGGTTGGACCAACATACATGTCGGTCCAGTGGACCGGTTGGACCAACTAGCCTGTTGAACCAATAGACCGGGTGGACCAACTGGCCTGTCGGTCTAGTGGACCGGGTGGACCAACTGTCCCATTGATACAATGGACCGGTTGGACCAACTGGCCTGTTTTTTTTTTTTTTTTTTTTTTTTTTTTTTTTTTTTTTTTTTTTTGGTGGATATAAGTACACTACCAGCATACATACATCCGCAGTCGTAACTGATGCTAGGAGGGCATGAGGAGGTTACAAGTATCCAAGCAACCAGAGCCCCCCTTATCCTTTTATGGAGGTTGGAAAGCAACACCGCCGTCTTCCCAGATCGCCTTAAAACCCGCTCTCCACGTCATCGAGGCCTCTGTCTCGTAGAGCCTGCGCATAGCTCCTGCTTCGTCAGCATTCAAGTGGCTCCAGTCACCCGTCATTTTCGAAGCACTCCTGCCAGCCATTTTCTTCCGCGCTCTGCTGTAGATCATCACGTGCCTCGTGAAACCAACTGCCATGTGTCTCAATGCTCTCTTTGGTTGGAACCGGCTACCTCGGAAAACCGCATTGCACCTCTCCAGCCAGACTTGATGCGCTGTTATGGATATGATTGCAGCCTCTGGGAAGCCAGTCGACGTGCCACTCCTTTGGAAGAGCATGTCCCCGAGAGATCGCATGTCCCTGCCCGGGTTCATACACTGAACCGCTTTCCTCATCACCTCCACCACAGGTTGGATCACCGGGCAGCTGAAAAGGCAGTGATCTTGCGACTCAACTCCGCCACAGTGCGTGCATTTCGCCCTCACATTCAAGAAGGGGAGCCGCTCCCCTACTTGGAGGTTGTTAATGTGCACCCTCAGTATCACCTCTCGCGCCTTGCATGGGGTTGCCAGTGAGTCACGGACCGTGATAGCCTTCCCCCAGCCGATCTTCCTCCCCAACTCCTCCTCCCACTTCAGCTGCTGTTTCGGTTGCGCCAGCGAGGGTTTCATCGCCTTCCTCAACTTCTTTAGATCCGCCCGCTCGCCTTTCTCACAGATTGCAGAATAGAGCATTCGCGTTCTTGGAGCGCCGAGTAAACCGCGGGCCCTTCCATCTATGACTGCCATAGGTGAAGCGCGCCGAAATTCCACCGATACCACGCTAGCATATTCCACTTCGCCTATGTTCTCTTCGACCGTAAAGTTCGCCGTTGCTCACATATTGCAGCTGATAATAAAAGAACTCCCCCGGGCGGTAAGACGCAGAGCGGACCAAACTCGTTTCCCTGAAGAATTCCTCCGCCGACAGCTGGTTGAGCACCATATCCTTCCATCTCTGCGGTGTCGCCTCCCACGCCTTCAGGGCCCATTTCCTCTGCTCCACGCCTCCCAGTTCCCTCTCCAGAACCTCATCGCTCTTACGAGCTCTGCTGCCGTCTCCTCCTTTCACCACCAAGTCCCCCAGTCGGATGCCCTTCAGACAGAGCGAGCCCGCCTGGTTACCGAAGGGTGATCTGCCTCTGAAGAAAATACCGCGGTTGAAAAGTAACTGCTCCTCCTCTGCGTCCCATCTGTGAGCCGGATCGCCTATGTCCACAAGTTTTGAGTCCCACAGTGCCTTAATAGTGGCCTTCCATCTCGTGCCCCCTCCCAGCCAGGACTTCAGGACCGAAGGGTGCGCGTAAACCGTGGCCAGCCCAAGGGGGAAAGCCGCCGCCCTCTCCCATAACCAGTTTCGAAGTGGCTCCTGTTCCACCAGGGCCTTTCCCAGTCCTTGGATCACCATGCTGTCAATCCGGTGTTTCAGATCAATCACCCCCAAGCCCCCCTCCTTCCGTCCTCTGCACGACAGTTCATAGCTCCATAGCGTGAAGTGTCTATTAAGGAGCGCTTTCCCACCGGAGATGAAATTATGACAGAGCCTCTTCACTTTGGTCCAGACCTCGTACGGTGGGGCGTAGATCTGCGCCTGGAAGAGCAAAATCGGCATCGCGTAGCTGTTTATGATGGTCACCCGTGCCGAGGTTTTGAGATGCTTAGTCTCCCAGCAACTCAGCACCGCGCTAACCTTCTCGAAAGCCTTGTCCCATGCAGGTCCCGGCGAGCCTCCAGAGGTGATCCAGATTCCGAGCAGCCTTTCAGATGTGTTCTTCGCCGCCCACTTGAAAGACGACGCTATCGGCTGCAGCCTCCTTCGATTTTTCCCGAGCGGCATCAATGTTGTCTTATCCCGGTTCACCTTCAGTCCTGAGATTGCCGCAAACTCCCCCAGCAGTTTCTCAGCAACCGCCACCTGCTCTTTGCCCTTCAAGACCAGCGTCGTGTTGTCTGCGTATCCAATATAGTCTAAGCTCCCTTTCACCCCTCTCTTCCTGACCCCCAGTTTCCTCCGTTGAATTTCTTGGCAGAGAGGCTCAACCGCGCAGAGGAAGAGATACGGGGCGAGCGGGCAGCCCTGGCGCACCCCTTTGGCCATCTCTACTTGCTCCCCAATCCAACCGTTCAACAGTACCCTGGTTGCCGCTCCATCGTGGAGACCCTTTACCCATCTTGTGAACTTCTCCGGGAAACCCATGTTGCCCAATGTCGCGAAGAGGTATTCACGTGATACCGAATCGTAAGCTTTCTGAAAATCAACCAGCAGCAACAGCCAATCCTCATCCTCCTGCTCCGCAGCATCAATCGCATCTGCTACCAGAGAGACAGCGTCAGCGAGACTCCTCCCCGGAAGAAAGCCGAACTGGTTGGCTGAGATCACACGCGGTAAGACCACCTTGATTCTGTTCGCCAACACCTTCGCCAGCAACTTGTAGAAGAAGCTCAGTAGAGTAATCGGTCGGTAATTTCCCAAGTCGTCCCTGTCTCCTTTTTTGTGCAGGAGGATCGTGACCGCCGTTGTGAAAGACTCCGAAAGCACCCCTGCTGACTCGAAGCTCTTGACCTCTCTCATCACTGCCGGGCCCCGCAGCTCCCAGTTTCTTTCGAAGAATTCTTTTGGCAGGCCGTCCTGCCCGGGGCCTTCCCCGCCGGTAAGCCTTTTAGCGCCACTTTTACTTCCTGCTCTGACCATTCGCTGTCCAGCTGCATGCGATCGCTCTCCTGCAGCGTCTTTCCCTCCTCGATCGGCCATGGCTCCGCAGGGGAGGGCGCCGGCGACAGCGCGTAGGCTTCTCGGAAATGCTCCGAGGCAGCTTGCAGCACCTCGCTTGCTCCTTTTCTCAACAGCCCTTTGAAGGTAAGTTCCGCTATTTCAGTTTTCGCCTTTCTGGACTTGACCAAGCCTGACAGAAATCCTGACGGAGACTCCCCCGCCAGCTCTTGCAGCATCCCCGTCAGAACTTGCAGCCTCTCCTTGTTGCTGTCCTGGTAAAGCTTGAGAGCCGTTTCATTCTTTATCAGCTCCTCGTACAAAGCCTGCGACGAAGGGTCCGACATCACCTTCCATCGAAGCTCTTCCACCTTCAGCTCCAAGTGCACCATGGTCGCCTTAACTCTCTTTCTCTCCTCTGCTACATGAGCTCTCATGCTTGCACGCAGATTTGTCACCAGTCTCTCCAGGCCGTTGTCCGGACACTTCGCCTGTGAGTCCAGTACCGCCGATATAATGTTCCTGACTCCTTCACCCCCAGCCTGAGGTGCCTGAAGCCTCCACAACCCTGGGCCATGGTCGTCTGCCGATGCAGCCTTGAGCGACACCGACACTGCGAACCAGTGATCTGTTAAACCGTATGGAACCATTTTATGCTTCGCCTCCGTTACGCAGTTGAGAAGAGAGTGTGAAACTAAAGCCCTGTCTATCCGTGTACTCGTTTTTGCAGATCTCGAGAAGAACGTGAACTCTTTCCTGGTCGGGTGGAGGCTCCGAAAAGCATCTTGCAGATCCCACCTCGAGCAAATCTGCAGGAGTCTTTAGTTCTCCGCCGGCGTTCCCAGTTTTGAGGACTTGTCCAGCTCCGGGTCCACAACGATGTTCAGATCACCAAGAAGTATGGTATATGGAGAGGCACCTAGGCTCTGCACGAAGGGTGTTAGTACATCACAAAAGAAGACCCCCCTGGCAGGTGCTTGCGCAGGTAGGTATACAGCCACCACTCTGCAGGTCAGATCTCTCCATGCAATCATCAAGCTTATGAGACGGCCGGATTCGTGCCTAACCACGTCTGTGAACCGCATGCCTGGCAGGAAGCCCAAGACCGCCACCCCCCCAGCTCTCTGTGACGGGCCAACCACCGCTTGAGCTTCCGACCTGACTTGTGTCCAGAAGTTATGATCCTGTGAGACTCGTGTGTCAGTGAGTACAACAATATGTGCTGCCTTCCTGATCCATTTTCCGCATCTCTCCTGTTTCCCGCTGCTACCGAGCCCGTTGATGTTGAGCTCGAGAAAAGTTAAGCTGTTGCGTTTATCCATTAACCACTTTCCTTGAGCCCCACAGCATCCATGGGCGATTGAACTTTATTGCGACGATGCATCCAGCTACAGCGAAGGCAAACATGGCACCTACTACACAGCTTGCACCAAAAATCCACAGTGTCGTCTCATCCGCTAAGCCGCTGATCACTTCTTTGCCGGCGTGGCCATGAACTCCTTTTTGAAAGCAGCCATCTTCTGAGAATGTTTGCTGACACGCGTTGCAGCACCTTCCTTTTTCAGCCCTCCCTTGTGCCTGGCAGAAGCGACATGAGCCGCCGCCTGCTCGAACCGGTTCCCTTGAGCCTTCTCGCATACAGTCTGTACGCATACCCACTCCTCCCGCACACCTCCTGTAGAGGTGAGTATGACTGCGGGGTCTTTCAAGATGCGCGTCAGAGACGCTGTGGCTTTCAGGGAAGCTGCTGCGGGAGGAGGTGAAGAGACAGTCGTCAGTATGATTCGAGAGGCATGATAGGAGCGGGGTGGACAACGAAGGTAACGAATTAGACAGCTGAGGGTGGGGGATCTTTCTGCTTATACCGTTCATGTCATGAACCTTTTTGACCGACAGGTTCCAGTTGGTGAAGTTCTCCTGCCTCGAGGTAACATAATGATCGTGGTAGCGGGACAGGTGCTGGCCGCTGCAGAGCTCGCAGGTAAGCGATGGGTAGTGCAGCATGTAGCGCCTGCCAGTCGACGGGTCCTCCACAAAGTAACTCCAGCGGTACTCATCGTCAGCGTGGGGGACAAACAGACCACGGATACGGTCGGTGTCCAGCCCAGTGACCGGATCGACGGTACGATGAAAGCCGAAACCGCTGGCGAAAGCACTCCGACCGCGCTTAACCAGCTTCGACACCACCAGCAGGTGACGAATCAGCTCAGCAGTAATGTCCGCAGGAACTCCTTTGAAAATAACCTCCTTCGCCGTTGGGTTCAGCAGGCGCTCACGAAGGAAACGCGCATCTTCAGGGTGCTGCCAGGTAAAGTCGACAATGTCGCCATTCGCGCACTCGTGTCTGATGACTTGACTCCAAACGAAATTTGCATCGCGGACGTGGTTGAAGGTAACTTGAAGACGACCATAGCGTGTGCCAGAGAAATAGGTCGCTGTAAGTTCCTGGTAAGTTGTTGTCTGCAACGCATCTGGCGACAGCTGATCCTTCCATTCTTCCAGCAAGGCAGCCACAGTTACAGCAGTCCGCTTGACTTCAGGCTTCCTGTTAAACGGCACCAGCAAGGTCAGTGAGAATCTTTTCAAAGCGATAATGCTGCCGAGCGAAGCTGGTTCCAGGTGCTCGTCGGAGTCGTCACTCAGGTAACCATCTTCGTCATCGTCTGGAGCCTGATCTGACGAGGCACCATCGTCCTCCTGCGCGTCCGCATCAGCATCAGCCTCTCCTTCAGCGGCCTCTTCTTCACCTTCCTTGTTAGCAGGATCAGCGACACCATCAGCAGCATCTCCGTCTTGTTCGCCATTGAGGTCAGTCTTGTTCTGTAGGTCCAATAAGTCCTTGAAAGGGCCAAGCACCACTGGCGACGAGGAGGTGGAAGGCGCACGCCCTTTGTCAGCAGCATCCTTCTCAGGTACCGTAGGGGTGGGTGACATATCGGCTACTTTGTCAGTGACTGTTGTCTTCTTGCTAGTCTTGTTGCTGCGAGCTCTCCCCATGGTGCGATGATGAGAAAAGCTTGACAGCCCGTTGAAGGCTGAGAGACAAGCCAGACTGAGCACAACTGACGATGAATCCGTTTGTATATAATTCTTATGTTTGAAGCTGAAACACTGCAGGTCCAGGCCAGGGATGGGAGCCATAACCTTAGGGAAAGCCAAACAGCCGAGTTGGTTAAGAGCCTCGAGATGTGCTGAAACATAGGAAATGTCATCCTTGAAAAATGCGCGAGATGTTGACATTGCCGAGCGCCAAGCTCGATGATAAACTCTGGGAAGCTTGAGATCTTGATAATAGCCAAGTGCAATAGGTAGCCTTGAAGTTGCATGAAACACTGACGACAGCCTGGAACTCGCATAAGTGGTGTTTAGGTTCCCGTAATGAACACTAAAAAGACACCATTGTGTAGAGCTTAAAGCCGCGCGTCGTACGAATGTCTCAATGTCAAGATCAGGCTGGAAATTGATGCACATTGACTGAGTTAAAGCTCTCCGCCATGGCCATGGCTGCCTTGTCATTGTCATTGTCATTGTCGTCAACTGGCCAACTGGCCTGTTGGACCAGGGGACCGGTAGGACCAACTGGCCTGTCGGTCCAGTGGACCGGTTGGACCAACTGTCCCGTTGATACAATGGACCGATTGGACTAACAGGCCTGTTGGTCCAATGGACCGGTTGGACCAACTGGCCTATCGGTCCAATCGACAGGTAGGACCAACTTGCTTGGCGGTCCAGTGGACCGGTAGGACCAACTGGCCTGTTGGACCAGTGGACCGGTTGGACCAACTAACATGTCGGTCCAGTGGACCGGTTGGACCAACTAGCCTGTTGAACCAATGGACAGGGTGGACCAACTGGCCTGTCGGTCCAGTGGACCGGTTGGACCAACTGTCCCGTTGATACAATGGACCGGTTGGACCAACTGGCTTGTTGGACCAGTGGACCGGTAAAAACCAACTGGCCCGTCAATCCAGTGGACCGGTTGGACCAACTGGCCTGTTGGACCAGTGGACCGGTTGGACCAACTAACCTGTCGGTCCAGTGGACCGGTTGGACCAACTAGCCTGTTGAACCAGTGGACCGGGTGGACCAACTGGCCTGTCGGTCCAGTGGACCGGTTGGACCAACTGTCCCGTTGATACAATGGACAGGTTGGACCAACTGGCCTGTTGGACCAGTGGACCGGTAGGACCAACTAGCTGTTGGTCTAGTGGACCGGTTGGACCGACTGGCCTATCGGTCCAATGGACCGATAGGACCAACTGGCCTGTCGCTCCAGTGGACCGGTTGGACCAACTGGCCTGTTGGACCACTGGACCAGTTGGACCAACTAACATGTCGGTCCAGTGGACCTGTTGGACCAACTAGCCTGTTGAACCAATGGACCGGGTGGACCAACTGGCCTGTCGGTCCAGTGGACCGGTTGGACCAACTGTCCCGTTGATACAATGGACTGGTTGGACCAACTGGCCTGTTGGACCAGTGGACCGGTAGGACCAACTGGCCTGTGGGTCCAGTGGACCGGTTGGACCAACTGTCCCGTTGATACAATGGACCGGTTGGACCAACTGGCCTATCGGTCCAATGGACAGGTAGGACCAACTTGCTTGTCGGTCCAGTGGACCAGTTGGACCAACTGTGTCGGAGAACCTTCTTCTTCATCGTGCACCTGCTCTTCTTCTTGCCCCTGCTCCTCATCCTGCACTTGCACTTCTTCTTGTCCTGGTCCTGCTCTTCATCCTGCACTTGCTCTTCTTTCTGTCCTGGTCCTGCTCTTCATCCTGCACTTGCTCTTCTTCCTGTCCTGGTCCTGCTCCTGCCGGGTCTCCCCTTTCTTCCTGTTCCCTTGTGCCCAGCCTCACTCACCCACTTATGAAAGAGTCTCGTCCCCCACCCCGTAGGTTCCCTCTTAGTGTCGTGCTGTCGTGTGCTAGAGCGTGAGACAACCAGATTCACTAGTTTGAGAGAATTACACACTAGAAAGCAAGGAGGGGATGGGAGGGAGCAGCCTATGACCCCACCCCAGGCTGCACGTTCCACATGTGCGGTTCGGGTGGGGTGTTACCAGTTTTGGCAGGTTTCGCCTGTCGAGGCCTTTTCCCTCCCAAATCCAACCGCCACGATCCCATTTCCCCCCTTCTACACCCTTTCCCAACAGTACTATATTCCCCCCTACACCCATTCCTACTTGTTGTTTCACATACATATAACTAACTCATTATCCTATCATTGTCATGTCAAGCCCACCCTGTTCCATCCTTCAACTGTTATTGCATATGCAGCTCCTCGTCCCAGTCCCGCTTCCTCTTCTCCCCGTATGCCCGCAGCCCCCGCTTCAGTGTCTGCACCAGTCGCTCAGTCAGCCCATCGCTCTGTGGGTGGTACCGCGATGTACGCCTGTGCGTGATCCCTGTCTCCTCCAGCAGCTTCTTAAACTCCCCCTGGAACTCTGTCCCTTGGTCTGTGAGGACCTCCGCACATGCCCCAAACCTGCACACCACCTGTTCTTTGAACGCTGCTGCTACATGTCTTGAGCTTTTACTCGGGATCGCTCTCACCTCCAGCCACTTGCTCACATGCTCAACCATGAGCACTATGTACTGCTTCCCTCCCCGGCTCAGCGGCAGCTCCCCCGCGAGATCTAAGGACCATCGGAAGCCTAGTCCTCTGATGGGCAGCGACTGCAGCTCCGCCTTGGCTTGGGAGAGGTTGGCTCGGCTCCTCTGGCATGCCTCACAGCCCTCCACCCACTCCTTCACTTGCCTCCGCATCCCCTCCCACCACCAGCCGGTCTTCAACAGCTGCACCGTCCTCTCGTGCCCAAAGTGCCCCAGCTTGTTGTGGACCTCCTTAATCACCGCTTCTCTCTCCCTCGGGGCCGGCACCAGCTTCCATCCGTCCTCTGTCTGTACCTGCAGCTGCTGCTGGTACCACCTGTAGTGCTGGCCCCTTGCCCTCACTCGTGCGGGCAGTGCTTCGTCCTCTCCCGTCTCTCCCTTCACCCACCGCATGGCCGGTCCGTCCTCCCAGATATCTTCTGGCCCCTTCCCCTCCTTGGCCCCGTTCTGCTCCACCAACCTGGCCAGCATCGTCAAGGTCGCAGTGGGCTCGAGCGGTGGGGGGTTCCGAGAGAGGCCATCTATGTGCTGCAGGGTCTTTCCTGGCCTGTGCCTGATCTTGAAGTCATACTCCTGCAGTTTCATCGCCCATCTTGCATTCCTGCCCGTTAGCCCCGGGGTTGACATCAGCCATGTCAGGGGCTGGTGGTCTGTCACTAAGGTGAATTCCCTCCCCTGCAGGTACACCCTGAAATGTCCCACTGCCCATACGGCTGCCAACCCTTCTCCTATGTAGGAGTTGTACTGTGCCTCGGCCGAGTTGCAGCTTCTGCTCGTGTATGCCACTACCTTCTCCTCTCCTTCCACCTCCTGGCAGAGGATCCCCCCCATTCCTTGGCTGCTCCAGTCGGTGTAGAGTGTGAACGGCTGGTCAGCGGCGGGCAGCTTGAGTACTGTGGCGGTCTTCACTGCTGCCATCAGGTCCTGCAGTGCCCCTTTCTGCGCCTCTCCCCACTCCCACGCCTTGTCCTCTCGCAGCAGCCCATTCAACACCGCTGCTCTCTTGCTGAAGTTGGGCACAAAGCGCCTGTAGTAGCTCAAGAAGCCTAGCACCGCTCTCAGCCCTGACTTGTCCCTTGGCTCCCGCAGCCTGTCTAGGACTTCCACCTTGGCCTGTTGGATCCCTATCTGTCCCCCTTTCACCTCGTACCCCAAATACTGCACTGTCTGTTCCCCCCACTTGCACTTCTTCGGGTGGCAAGTGAGTCCCGCCGCTTCAATCGCCGCTAGGGTCCGCTCCACATCCTCTAGGTGCTGCTGCTCTGTGGTGCTGAAAATCACCACATCATCAATGTAGCAGGCCGCGCACTCCACTCCCCTCAGCACACTGTCCATGACCCTCTGGAACACTGCTGATGCGTTCCGCAATCCAAACGGCATGTACAACCACTCGTACAGCCCGTCTGGCCCATGAAAGGCTGTCTTTCTGACGTCCTCCTCCCGGATCTTGATCTGGTTGAACCCCTGCCGCAGGTCCAGCGTCGTGAAGAACACCCCCTCCGCCAATTTGTCAAAGATCTCCTCCGCCATCGGCATCGGATACCTGTCTGCTACGGTGATTTTGTTGAGTGCCCTGTAGTCTCCACACATCCTCCTGCTCAGCACCTCCCCTGTCAGATCCCTCCTGGCTGCCACCACTGTCGGCGTAGCATACTCGGACTCCGATCTCCTGATCAGCCCCGCTTCCAGCAGCTCCTTGATCTTTTCCTTGCAAATCTCCTCATCTCCCGGCGGCATCTTCCTCCTGCGCTGGAATACTGGCTCAGTGCTGCTCAGCTTCAGCTCCATCTCCTTCACCTTGCACCTCCCCAGTTCCTGCATGGTGAAAGCAAAACACTTCCTGTGCCTGGCGAGCAGCTCCTGCATCGCCTCCCCCCCCTCTTTGCTCATTGCCTCTCCCACCACCCAGCTCTCCTCCTCCTTTTCCCTGCAGCTCCATGCACCCCGTGGCTCCGCCTCAACCCCCCCTTTTTCTTCCGCCTGCCCCCAGCTCACGACCGTCTCCCGCCACATTCGCTGGATCAGCCACCTCATCACGTGGCCATCCATGGCATTCCCCAGGGCCCAGGCGCAGCTGTTGTGTCTTCTCCATACCCCATAGCTAGCTCCCGCTCCAGTGCCGTGGGCTCCTCCCATCTTCCCCTCTTGTGGTCATACACCATCCCTGGCCCAGGCTTCCCCGCCTCCCACTTGTACCCTGCTGCCCCCACATATGCCACCAGCGTGGGCAGAGCCCGCCTTTCCTGCCCCACCTGGTTGCACTGCTCGTGCCTGCTGTAGCTCTTGCGACACACCGGTGCTGGTGTCCGCCCTGGTGCCAATATATCTTGCACCCTCCTCTCTGCCGCTCGCCTCACCCCCTTTATCTCTGCTTGCAGCTGCGCGGCAGGTACCACATTCTGCCAGTACATCCTGAGCCTATGCGCATAGGATCCCATCTTGGCCGCATCACAGCTCACCCCTTCCCCCAGCTGCCCCTTGATTCTGTCCCTCACCAACCGGATTGGCTCCCTGCTATCTCCCTCCAGGTCCAGGTTCTCCAGCAAGTACACCACCCTGCCCTGCCTCTCCTGCAGCCACCCCATAATTCGGAACAGGTCCTCCAGCAACCCTGTCCTGTCATCATCTCCTCCCCTGCCCTTGCCTGCCCAAGACACCCCTTGGCATTCCCACCCTGCCACCAGCAGATCCACCTGCCCCCAGCTCGCCACCGCTGCCTCACTTATCTCTGTCACGTCATGGACCGTCCCCCCCATCGCCCTGCTGATCACTTCCTCACTCAGCAGCTCCGGAAACTCCCCTTGCAACTTCCTGGCATGGTGCTCCGCCATCCTCCTCACCCCGGGGTCCTTCTCCACATATGTCCACCTCTTCACTGCTATCCCATTCCTCACCACTGCGGACAGCCCTGCCCCTATCCCCCCAAACAGCTCCACCAGGTGGATGGGCTGCTGCCAGTCACTCTGCTCCTGTGGCTTGTCCATCCCCCTCATCTTGGGCGCCCTTCCCATCCCTGACAGCCCCCCCGGCTCCCCCTACCGCCGTTCCCCCACGGCCTGATATGCTCTCTTCGGCTCCACCTTCACAAATCGCACTGGCAGCTCTCCAAGCGGCCCTCCCCTTTTCCAGTACCTGGTCCTGAACTCGACCTTCTCCGTCCACGTGCATATGGTCATCCCCACCGCATACACCAGCTCGGTTCCCACTAACACGTCAAAGTCCTCCGACTCGGAAATCCCGCACTTCATGCGGATCTTAGTCTCGTGTTCCCCCCCCGGCATCAGCGTTACTTCTATGGGCGTCCGCGTACACGGCATCCACTTCGGCTCCCCTCCCTCCGCTGTCATCACTAGCATCCCCTTCGCCACGTGCCTCTCTGGCACCAGCAATCCCAGCCTCTCAGCCATCCCCTTGCCCAGCATCACGCTCTGTGCCCCCGTGTCTATGATGGCCGTCCTCACCTTCTCTCCCTCCACCTCCATGGCTCCCTTCTCGACCAGCAGCACCGAGGTCTGGCACGCCAGCCTCTCTTGAGGATGGCGCGCGGGGGCCGGCTCTAGGGCTGGTTCGGCTGGCTTCCCTCCCTTCACCTGTTCCTTCCTCCCCTGCTCCCGCCTGCCATCTCTGCCTCCGCTTCTCAACCCCATCTCTTCCCTCCCCCTCCACGCCATGAGAGCGCACTGCACATCCTGCTCCACCTCCTCTCCTCCCCCGTCCCCCGCGTACATCCCTGCCTCCGCCTCCCCCTTCAGCCCGGTCGCCCTTAGCTGTGCCTGCAACCTGCTAATCTGCCGCTGCAGCTCCTCTGGAGGCCTCCTACCACCCCCTTCCCTCTGGTAGCAATCCCTCGCCTCATGTCCTTGCCTCTTGCAGATCTCGCACCTGGGTGCCTCTGGGCACTCCCGCTTCCTGTGCCCCGGCTTCCCACACCCGTCACAATTCTTGCAATCCCTGCGCAGATGTCCTGGCTGTCCGCACCTGTGGCATGTCCTGGTGTCTGTCCCTGTCTCCCCCCGTCCCTCTGTCCTCCCTCCTCCTCCTGGTATCATTGCCGCCGCCCATGTGGGCCGCCTGCTCCTCTCCGCTGGCCTGGGGAGATACGCCTCAAACTTCCGCTGTGCCAGCTCCACTCTCTCTGCCAGAGCGAACACCTCCTCTAGACTTGCGTCTGCCCCCAGCTCGTACACTCTCATCCTCAGCCCCCCTCCCAAGGCCTCGTCCAGGCCCCCTAGGAACTTGCTGATGAGAAGACTTCCGTCCGTGCACCTCACGTCCTCCGCCACATTGAGCAGCCTGTTGTATTAGGTCAGCAGTGACTCAGTCCTACCCCTGCTGAATTCCTGGAACTCCCGTATGCGCTCCGCCGTGTGCCCTGGGAACTGCCGCTGCAACCGCTCAAAAAAGGCCTCGGTGGGATCCTCGCCGTACCTCCCCGCCCTCCACAGCAGCTCCTCCATCCTCATGCGGTAGAGCGTCTCGGCCTCTCCCTCCAGGGTGTTCGGCAGGCTCAAGAAGAAGTCCACTGGGTCCATGTGATGCCGGTCGCAGCGGTACCGCACATTCCCCACCTGCATGAGGTAGTTCTTGAGGGTCGGCCCTGCTCGTTGGTCGCATGAGAATCTGGCGGGCACCTCCACCCGCGGGGTGCCGGTGCCACCCCCCCGCCCCTCTCCCCATGATTCCCTGGCCCCGTCTGTCCGCCTTCCCTCTGGTCCCCTCTCCCGTGCCCTTTGCATGCCCTCTCTGGCCTCCCGTGCCCGCTCTGCTCCCTGCGCCAAGGTTCCGCTCCCTGTCCTGCCCTCTTGACGGCTCCCTCCGGACTCGTTCCGCCTCTCCCACGATCCTCCCCGCCCTTCTGTCCGTCCCCACTGCGGCGTCGGCGGCACGCGCGCCTCCCGCTCCTCCCACCTGCCCGTCTCGTGCCGCGGCCGCCTCTCTGGTGATGGTGACCACGTGTCCAGGTGCTCCTGCCAAGTGCGCGGCTGGCGCCGTTCTGGTGACCGCTGCTCCCCGTCGTGCCTCTCCCTCCGCGCGTGACGTCCAGCGGGCGAGCGGGACCAACTCCTGTCTCTCCGCTCCCTCTGCCCCGTCCCTCCTGCCGAGCGCCTGATGCTGCTGCGCCCCCCTTGCTGCTGACCGTGCTGCTTCGGCGACGCAGGTTCCGCTACCTGCCTCCTGTCACCCCGCGGCTGCCATCGTCCCGCCGAATGCGCGGCGCCGCCGCTCCACTCCCCATGTTCCTGGCGCTCGCCGTGCGGGCGGAACTCGCCCACGCGCCACTCCTCGCGGCGCCGCTCCCTCTCCGGCGAGCGTGACCTCTCCGCCTTCCCCTTGCGGCGCGGGCTCGGTGCCTGCCCCGCTCGATCGTCTCTTCCCGGCGTCCCCCGCTCCCGCAGTCTGGAGTCCGCCGCGTGCCGGCCCCCCCCGTGGGGACCCCCTCGCTCGCGCGCTCCCGACAGCAGGGCCTCCGACCTTGCAGCTGCCGCCTCACTCGTCTCTGCCTGTCCCTCCGCCGGCGTGGTTTCCGCTTCGCTGGTTCCCCCTGGCTGCGCCTCATTCGCCCCTTCCACATCCGCCTCCTTGTATGGCCCCTCTGGTTCCTGTGGTACATTGCGCCCCGAGTCTATTCCGTGCGCGTCGATCCCGCCCTCTCGCTCTCGTCCACGGGATCGTTCCGCGAAACCTAGCCAACGCCCTCGCTCATCGCGGCGCCGTACGCGCTCTTCCGGCGAGTGGAACGTCCCGGTGCCGCGGTGACTCCCGCCCGTTCCGCGTACGTTCTCTCGCGGCCACGCCTCTCGATCAGCACGATTGACGCGTCCTCCACCGCTCGCGCGTGCATCCGTCGCTCGTCCGTCACTCACAGCCGGAACCCGATCCGCGCGGAAAGCGGGGCGGCGCGGCGACCGCTCCCAGGATCGCCCACGTTCTCGGGACGGTTCGCGACGCTCTCGCTCTTCCTCCCGTCGGCTATACGCCCTACCCCAACGCAGTTCGTGCTTATCCATCTCGTTCGAGCCTAGCCTCCGTACGCGCCTTTCTAGTGTGTAATGAAAGGGTGAGTGAGTGAGGCTGGGCACAAGGGAACAGGAAGAAAGGGGAGACCAGGCAGGAGCAGGACCAGGACAGGAAGAAGAGCAAGTGCAGGATGAAGAGCAGGACCAGGACAGGAAGAAGAGCAAGTGCAGGATGAAGAGCAGGACCAGGACAGGAAGAAGAGCAAGTGCAGGATGAGGAGCAGGGGCAAGAAGAAGAGCAGGTGCAGGATGAAGAAGAAGGTTCTCCGACACAGTTGGTCCTACCGATCCACTGGTCTAACGTGCCAGATGGTCCAACCGGTCCATTGTATCAACAGGACAGTTGTTCCAACCAGTCCACTTGTCCAACAGGCCAGTTGGTCCAAACATTCCACTGGAACAACAAGACACTTGGTCCAACCGGTCCATTGTATTAACGGGACAGTTGGTCCAACCGATCCATTGGTCCGACAGGCGAGTTGGTCCAACCGGTCCATTTGATCAAAGGGACAGATGGTCCAACTAGTCCACTAATCCAACCGGCCAGTTGGTCCAACCGGTCCACTGGACCAACAGGCCAGTTGGTCCTACCGGTCTACTGGTCCAACAGGCCAGTTGGTCCAACCTGTCCATTGTTTCAACGGGACAGTTGGGCCAACCGGTCCATTGGTCCGACAGGCCAGTTAGTCCAACCGGTCCACTGGACCGACAGGCCAGTTGGTCCTACCGGTCCGCTGGTCCAACATGCTAGTTGGTCCAACCGGTCCATTGTTTCAATGGGACAGTTGGTCCAACCGGTCCATTGGTCCGACAGGCCAGTTAGTCCAACCGGTCCACTGGACCGACAGGCCAGTTGGTCCTACCGGTCCACTGGTCCAACAGGCCAGTTGGTCCAGCCGGTCCATTGTATCAACGGGACAGTTGGTCCAACCGGTCCACTGGTCGAACAAGCCAGTTGGTCCAACTGGGCCACTGGACGAACACGCCAGTTGGTCCTACCGGTCCACTGGTCCAACAGGCCAGTTCGTCCAACCGGTCCATTGGTCTAACAGGCCAGTTGGTCCAACCGGTCCACTGGACCGAGAGGCCAGTTGGTCCTACCGGTCCACTGGTCCAACATGCCAGTTGGTCCAACCAGACCAATGTTCCAACGGGACAGTTGGTCCAACCGGTCCATTGGACCGACAGGCCAGTTGGTCCAACCGGTCCATTGTATCAACGGGACAGTTGGTCAAACTGGTCCATTCGTCCGACAGGCCAGTTGGTCCAACCGGTCCACAGGACCGACAAGGCAGTTGGACCTACCGGACCACTGGTCCAACAGGCCAGATGGTCCAACCGGTCCATTGTATCAACGAGACAGTTGGTCCAGTCGATCCATTGGTCCGAGAGGCCAGTTGGTCCAACCGGTCCACTGGACCGATAGGCCAATTGGTCCTACCAGTCCATTGGACCGATAGGCCAGTTGGTCCAACCGGTCCATTCTATCAACGAGACAGTTGGTCCAACCGATCCATTGGTCCAACATGCCAGTTGGTCCAACCGGTCCACTAGACCGATAGGCCAGTTGGTCCTACCGGTCCACTGGTCCAACATTCCAGTTAGTCCAACCGGTCCATCCTATCATAGGGACAGATGGTCCAACTGGTCCACTAATCCAACAGGCCAGTTGGTCCAACCGGACCACTAGACCAACAGGCCAGTTAGTCCTACCGGTCCACTGGTCCAACAGGCCAGTTGGTCCAACCGGTCCATTTTTTCGAAGGGACAGATGGTCCAACTGGTCCACTAATCCAACAGGCCAGTTGGTCCAACCGGTCCACTGGACCAACAGGCCAGTTGGTCCTACCGGTCCACTGGTCCAACAGGCCAGTTGGTCCCACCAGTCCATTGTTTCAACGGGACAGTTGGTCCAACCGGTCCATTGGTCCGACAGGCCAGTTGGTCCCACCGGTCCACTGGACCAACAGGCCAGTTGGTCCTACCGGTCCACTGGTCCAACAGGCCAGTTGGTCCCACCAGTCCATTGTTTCAACGGGACAGTTGATCCAACCGGTCCACTAGACCGACAGGTTAGTTGGTCCAACCGGTCCACTTGTCCAACACGACAGTCGGTCCAACTGGTCCACTGGACTGACAGGCCACTTGGTCCTACCGGTCCACTGGTCCAACAGGCCAGTTGGTCCAACCGGTCCATTTTGTCAAAGGGACAGATGGTCCAACAGGTCCACTAATCCAACAGGCCATTTGGACCAACCGGTCCACTGGTCCAACAGGCCAGTTGGTCCAACCGGTCCATTGTATCAACGAGACAGTTGGTCCAACCGATCCATTGGTCCGACATGCCAGTTGGTCCAATCGGTCCACTAGACCGATAGGCCAGTTGGTCCTACCGGTCCACTGGTCCAACAGGTCAGTTGGTCCAACCGGTCCATTTTATCGAAGGGACAGATGGTCCAACTGGTCCACTAATCCAACAGGCCAGTTGGTCCAACCGTTCCACTGGACCAACAGGCCAATTGGTCCTACCGGTCCACAGGACCGACAAGGCAGTTGGACCTACCGGACCACTGGTCCAACAGGCCAGATGGTCCAACCGGTCCATTGTATCAACGAGACAGTTGGTCCAGTCGATCCATTGGTCCGAGAGGCCAGTTGGTCCAACCGGTCCACTGGACCGATAGGCCAGTTGGTCCTACCAGTCCATTGGACCGATAGGCCAGTTGGTCCAACCGGTCCATTCTATCAACGAGACAGTTGGTCCAACCGATCCATTGGTCCAACATGCCAGTTGGTCCAACCGGTCCACTAGACCGATAGGCCAGTTGGTCCTACCGGTCCACTGGTCCAACATTCCAGTTAGTCCAACCGGTCCATCCTATCATAGGGACAGATGGTCCAACTGGTCCACTAATCCAACAGGCCAGTTGGTCCAACCGGACCACTAGACCAACAGGCCAGTTAGTCCTACCGGTCCACTGGTCCAACAGGCCAGTTGGTCCAACCGGTCCATTTTTTCGAAGGGACAGATGGTCCAACTGGTCCACTAATCCAACAGGCCAGTTGGTCCAATCGGTCCACTGGACCAACAGGCCAGTTGGTCCTACCGGTCCACTGGTCCAACAGGCCAGTTGGTCCCACCAGTCCATTGTTTCAACGGGACAGTTGGTCCAACCGGTCCATTGGTCCGACAGGCCAGTTGGTCCCACCGGTCCACTGGACCAACAGGCCAGTTGGTCCTACCGGTCCACTGGTCCAACAGGCCAGTTGGTCCCACCAGTCCATTGTTTCAACGGGACAGTTGGTCCAACCGGTCCACTAGACCGACAGGTTAGTTGGTCCAACCGGTCCACTTGTCCAACACGACAGTCGGTCCAACTGGTCCACTGGACTGACAGGCCACTTGGTCCTACCGGTCCACTGGTCCAATAGGCCAGTTGGTCCAACCGGTCCACTGGACCAACAGGCCAGTTGGTCCTTCCGGTCCACTGGTCCAACAGGCCAGTTGGTCCCACCAGTCCATTGTTTCAACGGGACAGTTGGTCCAACCGGTCCACTAGACCGACAGGTTAGTTGGTCCAACCGGTCCACTTCTCCAACACGACAGTCGGTCCAACTGGTCCACTGGACTGACAGGCCACTTGGTCCTACCGGTCCACTGGTCCAACAGGCCAGTTGGTCCAACCGGTCCATTTTGTCAAAGGGACAGATGGTCCAACAGGTCCACTAATCCAACAGGCCATTTGGACCAACCGGTCCACTGGTCCAACAGGCCAGTTGGTCCAACCGGTCCATTGTATCAACGAGACAGTTGGTCCAACCGATCCATTGGTCCGACATGCCAGTTGGTCCAATCGGTCCACTAGACCGATAGGCCAGTTGGTCCTACCGGTCCACTGGTCCAACAGGTCAGTTGGTCCAACCGGTCCATTTTATCGAAGGGACAGATGGTCCAACTGGTCCACTAATCCAACAGGCCAGTTGGTCCAACCGTTCCACTGGACCAACAGGCCAATTGGTCCTACCGGTCCACAGGACCGACAAGGCAGTTGGACCTACTGGACCACTGGTCCAACAGGCCAGATGGTCCAACCGGTCCATTGTATCAACGAGACAGTTGGTCCAGTCGATCCATTGGTCCGAGAGGCCAGTTGGTCCAACCGGTCCACTGGACCGATAGGCCAGTTGGTCCTACCAGTCCATTGGACCGATAGGCCAGTTGGTCCAACCGGTCCATTCTATCAACGAGACAGTTGGTCCAACCGATCCATTGGTCCAACATGCCAGTTGGTCCAACCGGTCCACTAGACCGATAGGCCAGTTGGTCCTACCGGTCCACTGGTCCAACATTCCAGTTAGTCCAACCGGTCCATCCTATCATAGGGACAGATGGTCCAACTGGTCCACTAATCCAACAGGCCAGTTGGTCCAACCGGACCACTAGACCAACAGGCCAGTTAGTCCTACCGGTCCACTGGTCCAACAGGCCAGTTGGTCCAACCGGTCCATTTTTTCGAAGGGACAGATGGTCCAACTGGTCCACTAATCCAACAGGCCAGTTGGTCCAACCGGTCCACTGGACCAACAGGCCAGTTGGTCCTACCGGTCCACTGGTCCAACAGGCCAGTTGGTCCCACCAGTCCATTGTTTCAACGGGACAGTTGGTCCAACCGGTCCATTGGTCCGACAGGCCAGTTGGTCCCACCGGTCCACTGGACCAACAGGCCAGTTGGTCCTACCGGTCCACTGGTCCAACAGGCCAGTTGGTCCCACCAGTCCATTGTTTCAACGGGACAGTTGGTCCAACCGGTCCACTAGACCGACAGGTTAGTTGGTCCAACCGGTCCACTTGTCCAACACGACAGTCGGTCCAACTGGTCCACTGGACTGACAGGCCACTTGGTCCTACCGGTCCACTGGTCCAATAGGCCAGTTGGTCCAACCGGTCCACTGGACCAACAGGCCAGTTGGTCCTTCCGGTCCACTGGTCCAACAGGCCAGTTGGTCCCACCAGTCCATTGTTTCAACGGGACAGTTGGTCCAACCGGTCCACTAGACCGACAGGTTAGTTGGTCCAACCGGTCCACTTCTCCAACACGACAGTCGGTCCAACTGGTCCACTGGACTGACAGGCCACTTGGTCCTACCGGTCCACTGGTCCAACAGGCCAGTTGGTCCAACCGGTCCATTTTGTCAAAGGGACAGATGGTCCAACAGGTCCACTAATCCAACAGGCCATTTGGACCAACCGGTCCACTGGTCCAACAGGCCAGTTGGTCCAACCGGTCCATTGTATCAACGAGACAGTTGGTCCAACCGATCCATTGGTCCGACATGCCAGTTGGTCCAATCGGTCCACTAGACCGATAGGCCAGTTGGTCCTACCGGTCCACTGGTCCAACAGGTCAGTTGGTCCAACCGGTCCATTTTATCGAAGGGACAGATGGTCCAACTGGTCCACTAATCCAACAGGCCAGTTGGTCCAACCGTTCCACTGGACCAACAGGCCAATTGGTCCTACCGGTCCACTGGTCCAACAGGCCAGTTGGTCCAACCAATCCATTGTTTCAACGGGACAGTTGGTCCAACCGGTCCATTGGTCCGATAAGCCAGTTAGTCCAACCGGTCCACTGGACCGACAGGCCAGTTGGTCCTACCGGTCCGCTGGTCCAACATGCTAGTTGGTCCAACCGGTCCATTGTTTCAACGGGGCAGTTGGTCCAACCGGTCCATTGGACCGACAGGCCAGTTGGTCCTACCGGTCCATTGGACCGATAGGTCTGTTGGTCCAACCGGTCCATTGTATCAACGGGACAGTTGGTCAAACCGGTCCATTGGTCCGACAAGCCAGTTGGTCCAATAGGTCCACTGGACCGACAAGGCAGTTGGACCTACCGGTCCACTAGTCCAACAGGCCAGATGGTCCAACCGGTCCATTGTATCAACGGGACAGTTGGTCCAACCGGTCCACTAGTCCATTAGGCCAGTTGGTCCAACCGGTCCACTGGAACGTCAGGCCACTTGGTCCTACCGATCCACTGGTCCAACAGGCTAGTTGGTCCAACCGGTCCATTGTATCAACGAGAAAGTTGGTCCAACCGATCCATTGGTCTGACAGGCCAGTTGGTCCAACCGGTCCACTGGACCGATAGGCCAGTTGGTCCTACCGGTCCATTGGACCGATAGGCCAGTTGGTCCAACCGGTCCACTGGACCAACAGGCCAGTTGGTCCTACCGGTCCACTGGTCCAATAGGCCAGTTGGTCCAACCTGTCCATTGTATCAACAGGACAGTTGGTCCAACTGGTCCACTGGACCGACAGGCCGGTTGGTCCACCCGGTCCACTGGTTCAACTGGCTAGTTGGTCCAACCGGTCCTCACGTACCCCTCTGCCGTCTCCCACCGCACCTGCCCCTTCAGGGGGTGTGACTTGCTCTAGCTATGTGCTGCAGGCAGTTAAGGGGGTGTGTCGCGATATATATTTATATATGTTTATAACTGCCTGTAGCTTTAGCTTTAGTGTAGTTATGTTTCTTTGTTGTGGTGGTGCACCTCTTTGTTTCTTTGCTATATGTTCTTGCAAACCTATAGTGAAGAAACACATTCTCGATTCTCTCTTGGCACAACTCCCTCGACACCCGCTTGGCCTAGGCTACTAAGCCTAGGCCCTTAGTTAAACCCGTTCCTAGCTAAGTTCGTCTCGTGACATGGTAACAGAGTGGTCCGTCCTAGGACCTATTTCGTTTATGGGCCCACCACATTTCGCGACTGCTACAGTTAGTGGCGCGAAATCCGCACCTTGCGTATCTTTTTTTTTTCCCTGCTGCTCGCGCTGCCCCCCGTCGCCTGCCTCGTCGCGGCTCTCAGCGCGACGGGCGCGGCGGACGCTATGGCGAACGCCAGCGGACCCGCCGCCAGCGACCCGCCAGCGAAGTCGCCAGCGAAGTCGCCAGCGGCCCGCGATCGCGTTTGCGCCATCGACTGCAGCCAGCGCCACCTTGCACCTCGCCCGTCGCACCGGCGGTCGCTGTGGGGGGGAGAGGGAAGAAGGGATGGGAGTGGCGGCGGAACTCTGTGGGGGCGAGAGGGAAGAGGGGATAGGAGTGACGGGGGAACGCCAGCGACGATCGCCAGAGCACTGGCGATCGCCCCAGCCGCTCATTCGCCCGCTCTGCCCGTCGCATTCCCCCCGCCCCCTGCCCGTCACCCCCCCCCCCCCCGTCGCGACTGTTTGCGTGTGCAGCGGCGGTCGCCATGGGGAGGAGAGGGAGGAGGGGAAGGGAGTGGCGGTGGGACGCTGTGGAAAGGAGAGAGAGGAGGGGAAGGGAGTGGTGGCGGAACAGCACCAGCGCCAGCCGCCAGCACCAGGAACCAGCACCAGCGCCAGCCGCCAGCACCAGGAACCAGCCCCAGCGCCAGCCGCCAGCACCAGGAACCAGCCCCAGCGCCAGCCGCCAGCACCAGGAACCAGCCCCAGCGCCAGCCGCCAGCACCAGGAACCAGCCCCAGCGCCAGCCGCCAGCACCAGGAACCAGCCCCAGCGCCAGTCGCCAGCACCAGGAACCAGCCCCAGCGCCGGCCGCCAGCACCAGGAACCAGCCCCAGTGCCAGCCGCCAGCACCAGGAACCAGCACCAGCGCCAGCCGCCAGCACCAGGAACCAGCCCCAGCGCCAGCCGCCAGCATCAGGAACCAGCCCCAGTGCCAGCTGCCAGCACCAGGAACCAGCACCAGCGCCAGCCGCCAGCACCAGCACCAGCAACCCCACCTGTGACCAGCAGCCCCACCTGTGACCAGCAGCCCCACCTGTGACCAGCAGCCCCACCTATGACCAGCAGCCCCACCTGTGACCAGCAGCCCCACCTGTGACCAGCAGCCCCACCTGTGACCAGCAGCCCCACCTGTGACCAGCAGCCCTACCTGTGACCAGCAGCCCCACCTGTGACCAGCAGCCCCACCTGTGACCAGCAGCCCCACCTGTGACCAGCAGCCCCACCTGTGACCAGCAGCCCCACCTGTGACCAGCAGCCCCACCTGTGCCCAGCAGCCCACCTGTGAAAGACTGTACAGGGACCATCGTGGGTTGGGAGAGGTATGGAGGAAGACAGGGGTGGAGGGAGTGCGGTTCCAGGGGGCGACTGAAATGGGGGGTGAGGTTGAGGGCGGGTGGTTGGTTGGGGGTGGGGATGTGGGGGTTAGTAAGAGGGGACGCTGCGGCCACCCCCCCACCTCTTCTCCTCATCCCCCACTCAACCCCCCCTTTCGTAAAAGGGGGTTAGTAAGAGGGGACGCTGCGGCCACCCCCCACCTCCTCTCCTCATCCCCCACTCACCTCCTCCTGTGTTCTTATCTATTCTCCTCTCCTCTCTTCCTCTTGCCTCCTCCTCCTCACGTACCCCTCTGCCGTCTCCCACCGCACCTGCCCCTTCAGGGGGTGTGACTTGCTCTAGCTATGTGCTGCAGGCAGTTAAGGGGGTGTGTCGCGATATATATTTATATATGTTTATAACTGCCTGTAGCTTTAGCTTTAGTGTAGTTATGTTTCTTTGTTGTGGTGGTGCACCTCTTTGTTTCTTTGCTATATGTTCTTGCAAACCTATAGTGAAGAAACACATTCTCGATTCTCTCTTGGCACAACTCCCTCGACACCCGCTTGGCCTAGGCTACTAAGCCTAGGCCCTTAGTTAAACCCGTTCCTAGCTAAGTTCGTCTCGTGACATGTATCAACAGGACAGTTGGTCCAACTGGTCCACTGGACCGACAGGTCGGTTGGTCCACCCGGTCCACTGGTTCAACAGGCTAGTTGGTCCAACCGGTCCACTGGACCGACAGGTTAGTTGGTCCAACCGGTCCACTGGTCCAACACGACTGTCGGTCCAACCGGTCCACTGGACCGACAGGCCAGTTGGTCCTACCGTTCCATTGGACCGATAGGCCAGTTGGTCTGTATCAACAGGACAGTTGGTCCAACCGGTCCACTGGTCCAACAGGCCAGTTGGTCTAACCGGTCCACTGGACCGACAGGCCAGTTGGTCCTACCGGTCAACTGGTCCAACAGGCCAGTTGGTCCAACTGGTCCGGTGTATCAAAGAGACAGTTGGTCCAACCGGTCCACTGGTCCAACAGGCCAGTTGGTCCTACCGATCCATTGGACCGATAGGCCAGTTAGTCCAACCGGTCCACTGGACCGACAGGCCAGTTGGTCCTACAGGTCCGCTGGTCCAACATGCTAGTTGGTCCAACTGGTCCATTGTTTCAACGGGATAGTTGGTCCAACCGGTCCATTGGACTGACAGGCCAGTTGGTCCTACCGGTCCATTGGACCGACATGTCTGTTGGTCCAACCGGTCCATTGTATCAACGGGACAGTTGGTCAAACCGGTCCATTGGTCCGACAGGCCAGTTGGTCCAATAGGTCCACTGGACCGACAAGGCAGTTGGACCTACCGGTCCACTGGTCCAACAGGCCAGATGGTCCAACCGGTCCATTGTATCAACGGGACAGTTGGTCCAACCGGTCCACTGGTCCATTAGGCGAGTTGGTCCAACCGGTCCACTGGAACGACTGTCACCGCATATGTACCTAATGCATATGCAATAACAGTAGGATGATGGTGTAGGAAGGGCTCTCGGTTGCAACCATGAATAGGATAGATAGTTCTAATAGTATGAGATAGGAATGAGCTGTAGGTCTAAATGGTAGCGAAGCAGCTGTTAGAGAGGGGTGTAGAAAGGGGGGGGGAAACGGGATAGGAGCGGTTGGATTAGGAGGGAAAAGACACCGAAGGGCGAAAGGTGAAACCAAGGAATCCTAACCCGAGCCGCACATTTGGAAATGTGCAGCCAGGGGAAGGGTAAGGTCTCTCACTCCCAACCCCTCGTTGCTTTTCTACTGTTATTCTCTCATATTAGTGAAAGCTGTTACCTTAGATCTAGCATCCGGTGGCACGCCACTAGGGGAGGACCTACGGGGTGAGGGAGGAGACTCTTTCATAACAATAGAAAAGCCAGACTGCCACGAACTGCGCTGGCAGCGGACGTACTCGCGTCGGGAAATACCACCGTCTCGGAGGATGCGCTCGCAGGAGCGAGGAAGATCGCCGGAGTGGTCGCCAAGGAGGGCGGCGGACCGCGCGGATCTTCACGTTGAAGGGCGTCGATGTGGAGGCGAGGACGATCTGCACGCGGGATCGGAGCATAGGCCTCAACCGTCCAGCAGCGGCCCTTGGAATCTGGCATGCGGCCAGCAAGGAGAGGGTGGAAGGCGTCGCGACGACGCGGACGTGGTGGACTCGTCGGATTCGGCAAGCGAGGCCGACGGCGAGGAAGAAGCAAATGAGATCTTGGCGGCGCGGAAAACTCGCTCGCCGGTAGGGATGCGCGGAGGCGGCGCGAAGCGTAGCGGGAACACGAGCAGGGGAAGCGCGAGGCGCCGCGGGAGCTCGGATGCTGACGGATCGGCGGACGAAATGCGTGAGAGCAGCGTAAGGCGCATCGGAAGCGCGGGTGCAAGTCGTGCAGCGGAGGAAAGGGGTGGGGGCAGCGCGAGGCGCCGTGGGAGCGCAGATGCAGAAGGTTCGATGGTCGAAATGCGCGGAAATGGCCCGAAGCGCCGCGGGAGCATGGATGCAGACAGTTCGGCGGGCAAAATGCCCGAGGACGGAGCGAAGCGGCGCGGAAGCGCGGATGCAGATTGCTCGCCAGGCAGGTGGCGCAGAAGTAATGCGCGGCGTGGCAAAGGCAAGGAGGCTGAGCACGCGCCAGAAGCCAGCCGCGAGGAAGAGAGGAGGCGAGGCGCGCAGGCGGTAGCGGATGGCTCGCCTGAACCGAGGCGCAGACACGAGCGCAGGAGGCGCATGGCATTTGGCGGTTGGCGATCACCAGAGCAGCGGGGAGAGGAAAGGGGGCAGCGGAAGGAGGAGGGGGAAGCGGGTGTTAGGGGCAGTGAGTGTTTGTCGCAGGACATCTCGGGGGCGGATGCGAGAGCGCGCCGTAAAGGAATAAAAGAGGACCCGTGCGCAAGAGCAGGGTTGGTGCAGGAACCTGACGGAGAGGCAAGGGGGAGACAAGAGAGAGAGAGAGAGACAGGAGAAGGGGTGAGCCAGGGCGCCGCCAGCGAGACGTGTCCCCAAGGGAGGACTCGGGAAGTGCCAAGAGAGGGGTAAGAGAAGATCATGGGCGCCGAGGGAGGCGGTGTCAAGAAGATTCCCCTGAGAGGAAGGAAGGGAGGGAGAAGACGAGAAGAAGTGATGAGGAGCTGTGTGAAGCGAAGGAACATGAGTATAGTGAAGGGGAGGAATATGGGTACTATAACCTGGAGTGGCGCCGACGCGGGAAGCAGGAGCGGCGTGAGAAGACGAATCACTCATCAGAGCAGCAGCGGGGGCGGGCGGAGGTGCAACAGGAAGTGCGCGGGGACGAGTTCACACCTGATCTACGTCGGCAGCGCGGAGGAGGGCGAAACCGAGAGTCGCGCTCGCCTTGTCCTCGTCGGCAGCGCGGAGAGAGGCGTGGCGAGCGGTCGCGCTCGTCAGATCTGCATCGGCCACGCGGAGGAAGACGGGACGAGTGGGCAAGGGAGAAGCTCTCGCTGGACCAGCAGAGAGGGCAAGCCGACGGGTGTTCAGGAGAGTGCAGGGAGGAGTTCTCCCCAGATCAGCGAAGGGAGGAGGGACGAGCGCACCAGGGCAGCGCGGGAACACGGCGACTGAAAAGCCCCCTGCAAAGAGAGGGAGTGGATCGCCGCGGAAGACGAGATGCAAGCAGCCGATGGAACCTGCATAAGGAAACGGGTCGAATGGAAGCAAAGGAGGAAGCAGGAACTCGGCGTATATCGCGGAGCGAGCGAGGGAGGCAAGGGAAGGGATGGAGAGAGCACGAGATAAAGAAGAGCAGGGAAGACTTAAATGTGAGCCGGCAGGCGTGGGCAATGGGCGGCGAATGAAGGTGTACGAACTGGGGGCAGACGCGACACTGGATGAGGTGTTCCAGTTAGCGGAGAAGATGGAGCTTTCGCAGGCGAAGTATGAAGCGTACCGGTCGCGAACGACAAAGAGGAGCCATGAACCGACATGGGCAGCAGCGATGACATCTGAAGATAGGGGAAGATCAGAGGGGCGAGGGGGTGGTGGGGCAGGCAACAGGACCTGCTACAGATGCGGACAGCTGGGACACTGGAGGAAAGAGTGCCCAGATGCATCGTGGTGTGAAAGCTACAGCAAGAAGAGACGTGAGGCGAAGGACGGCTACCAGCGGGAGGGGACAGCAAAGGGGAACCGGGAAGAGCTGGAACAGGAGCTCATCAGGCTGCAAGCACAGCTGTCGGCACTCAGACCAAGGCGGGAAGCAGAGGCAGGAACGAGCGCTAGGGATAAGGATGACGGGGAAGTAGAGCAGTATGTGCAGCGCGCATTCATGGCCTGGTGGGGAAGGGAAGAGATGGGACGACGGAGTGGAGGGAAGGACGGCCGGCAGGAGCACCGACAAATGGGAGGACAGACGGGGGCAGCAGGCAGAGGAGCAGACAACGAAGGACCTCGTGGCACGCCACCCGCAGGACGGGCTGGTAAGCCAGACCTCAGGACTGGGAGTGAGCAATGGGACGAGCAGGTGGGGGCAGGAGCGTGTGTACCAGCAGCAGTGGGAGCGGAGGAGCAGGACGAGCAGGTGGGGGCAGGAGCGTGTGTACCAGCAGCAGCGGGAGCGGAGGAGCAGGACGAGCAGGTGGGGGCAGGAGCGTGTGTACCAGCAGCAGCGGGAGCGGAGGAGCAGGACGAGCAGGTGGGGGCAGGAGCGTGTGTACCAGCAGCAGCGGGACCGGAGGAGCAGGACGAGCAGGTGGGGGCAGGAGCGTGTGTACCAGCAGCAGCGGGAGCGGAGGAGCAGGACGAGCAGGTGGGGGCAGGAGCGGGTGTACTAGCAGCGGCGGCAGCGGAGGAGCAGGACGAGCAGGTGGGGGCAGGAGCGAGTGTACTAGCAGCGGCGGCAGCGGAGGAGCAGGACGAGCAGGTGGGGGCAGGAGCGTGTGTACTAGCAGCGGCGGAAGCCGAGGAGCAGGACGAGCAGGTGGGGGCAGGAGCGTGTGTACTAGCAGCGGCGGAAGCCGAAGGGAAGAACGAGAAGGTGGGGGAATGGTCGGGTGTACCAGTGGCAGCGGAAGTGGAAGGGAAGGAAGGGAAGGTGGGGGCACAGGCGGGCATGACAGCAACAGCGGAAGCGGAAAGCAAGGCAGAGAGGCTGAGGGCACCGGCGTGTGCAGCAGCAGCAGCAGAAGAGGAAGGGAAAGAAGAGAAGTTGGGGGCACAGGCGTGTGCAGCAGCAGCAGCAGAAGAGGAAGGGAAAGAAGAGAAGTTGGGGGCACCGGCGTGTGCAGCAGCAGCAGCAGAAGAGGAAGGGAAAGAAGAGAAGTTGGGGGCACAGGCGTGTGCAGCAGCAGCAGCAGAAGATGAAGGGAAAGAAGAGAAGTTGGGGGCACAGGCGTGTGCAGCAGCAGCAGCAGAAGAGGAAGGGAAAGAAGAGAAGTTGGGGGCACAAGCGTGTGCAGCAGCAGCAGTAGAAGAGGAAGGGAAAGAAGAGAAGTTGGGGGCACAGGCATGTGCAGCGGCAGCAGCAGAAGAGGAAGGGAAAGAAGAGAAAGTAGCAGCAGCAGCAGAGGCGGGAGTGGAGGATGAGAAGGAGGGAGTATGGGCAGGTTGGACGGCGAAGGAAGGAGCTAAGTGGACGGTGGGGGGGGCAATGAGCGGGCAGGGGAGGGAAGTCACACTCGTGACGCAGACAGTGGGAATAGGAGGGATTGAGAATTGCGTGGCACGGGTAGAAGCCAGGGCAAAGTACCTAAAGGAAGTACTGCCGGCAGCTCGGGAGAACTTGCATACAGTGCAGCTGAGAGATGCACACAGGGAAGTGCAGCGGCTGCAGCCGGGCGGCAGCAGCGGCTGCAGCAGAACATGGGCAGGAGAAGGAGTGGGACAGGAGTCTACCTCTGGGGGGGATAGGAGCAGGGCTGGCAGCAGTGACAAGGCATGGGATCGCAGTAAAGCAGTGGATCTACCTGGAAAGGGAGCCCGTCGTGAAGAAGATGTCAGAGCACCATGCCGGGTGGCGGCTGTAGGAGAAGTCCCTAGAATTGTCGAGCAGGGAAGGGGTGCAAGAGGCGATGTGGAGACGGGATCCTGTTGGGAAGGACGTGACAAAGGCGGAAGCGGCAAGCTGGGGGCAGGCGGATTTATGGTAGCAGGGTGGGAGTGCCAGGGTGTTTCTCGAGCAGAGAGGGGGCTGGGAGAAAGGGGCCTTCGCACGGAGCAGTTAGAGAACCGGTTTCAGATCATGAAATGCTGCAGGAGAGGCAGGGCAGCATAGTGTAGTAGAATTTCTGGACAAAAAGGGGGGACAGCGCAGAGCCCACACGACCGGTGAGGGAGAGGATCATGCAGCAGATGGGACAAGGGGAGAGAGATGACACGGCAAGGGTGGGGGCATGCGCTCGTCTGCTCGGGACGTACTGGCAGAACTTGGTGCCCGCTCAAGGTCTGCAGGAGGACATAGACGGTGTGAGAAGGGCGTGGGAAATGAAGGTGCAGGACATTTTAGAGCCAGCAAGAACACCAGCGCCAGCGACTAGGAGGTGCTACAGCAAGCTTTACCCACGTCATCGGGTGGGACAGGAAACGCAGGCACCGTCGGCACGGGTCACGGATGAAGGGGCAGACGGAAAGAGCAAAGAAGGGAAGGCGGGACCTGGTATGGAGTATGATCCCAAGGAGGGCAGAAGGGCTTGGAGCGAGAGTTAGCCATGAGGAATGGAGAGAACATCACGGCAGCCCCAGGCGTGACTAAACTGGAAGGAAGGAGGGCGTTAGGGGAATGCAATAGATGAGCAGATGATGAGATCGTAGGCAGTACAGGGCCGGGTGCAGGTCGGAGGGAAAGTAGAGGCAGCAGCGGTCCCACAAGGAGCCTGGTCCAGCATGGAAGAGGAGAGTCCAGAGTGGAGGGTGGGAGAGACAAGGAGCGAAGAAGGGAAGAAGGTGATGTCGGCAATGCTAGCGAAACACAGGAGGCGCTTTGCCTACAGGAGAGGGGTAAGGGCACGGTAAAGCAGAGGGAGCTGAAGCGCAGCAGCAAACTGGTGTTCCACGGAAGGAGGAGATGGCCGCCGGAGGACAAGGAGATATGCAAAGGGAGAATTAGAGAGCTGTTGACAATGAAGGTGGCGCAGAATGAGGCCCAGGAGATTGGGGAACCAGCGAACATCTTGAGGGATGAGCAGGCCATGAAGTGGCAGAAGGGGGGGGGGAACTGAAGAAGAAGAGGCAGTGACAGAGAGAGGGCGAGTGAGGGGGGGGGACACCACTACAAGTGGTATGAAAAGGAGCTGCAGAGACAGAAAGATGATAGATGGAGGGTGATGCCCGCTCCAGGCGAGAGGAAGGCAGTAACCAAGGAAGTGCACACCAAGCAGGGGCACCTTGAACACGAGAGGATGGGGCAGCTGTTGAAGAAGGAATGGTGGAGGGAGGGAATGCGCAGGCAAGTGGAAGCGTGGGCGGAGAGTCGCGAGGCAGGGTGGAGGAGCGTGAAGGAGGCGCGTGAAGCTGGGGTGCTGGTGCTGGAGGATGAGAAAGAAGAACCGGTGAAGGCGCATCAGAGCAACACAGTAGTCAAAGGAACCGGGCCTCAGCAGCATGGTCCTGTTACCCGAGCTCAGGCAGCCCGAGCACGGGCACAGGAGGGGGCAGGTAGTGGCTGAGGCTAATCAACATCGTCAGGAGAAGGACGTTGAGGGAGTGACAAGAAGAAGAGCAGGTTACAGGGATGAGAGCATGGGCTGGGAGAAGGAAGGTTCTCCGACAGCTGTCACCGCATATGTACCTAATGCATATGCAATAACAGTAGGATGATGGTGTAGGCAGGGCTCTCGGTTGCAACCATGAACAGGATAGATAGTTCTAATAGTATGAGATAGGAATGAGCTGTAGGTCTAAATGGTAGCGAAGCAGCTGTTAGAGAGGGGTGTAGAAAGGGGGGGGAAACGGGATAGGAGCGGTTGGATTAGGAGGGAAAAGACACCGAAGGGCGAAAGGTGAAACCAAGGAATCCCAACCCGAGCCGCACATTTGGAAATGTGCAGCCAGGGGAAGGGTAAGGTCTCTCACTCCCAACCCCTCGTTGCTTTTCTACTGTTATTCTATCATATTAGTGAAAGCTGTTACCTTAGATCTAGCATCCGGTGGCACGCCACTAGGGGAGGACCTACGGGGTGAGGGAGGAGACTCTTTCACGGTAGTGGCTGAGGCTAATCAACATCGTCAGGAGAAGGACGTTGAGGGAGTGACAAGAAGAAGAGCAGGTTACAGGGATGAGAGCATGGGCTGGGAGAAGGAAGGTTCTCCGACACGACAGGCCACTTGGTCCTACCGATCCACTGGTCCAACAGGCCAGTTGGTCCAACCGGCCCATTGTATCAACGGGACAGTTGGTCAAACCGGTCCATTGGTCCGACAAGCCAGTTGGTCCAACCGGTCCACTGGATCGACAAGCCAGTTGGTCCTACCGATCCGCTGGTCTAACATGCCAGATGGTCCAACAGGTCCATTGCATCAACATGACAGTTGGTCCAACCGGTCCACTGGTCCAACAGGCCAGTTGGTCTAACCGGTCCACTGGACCGACAGGCCAGTTGGTCCTACCGGTCAACTGGTCCAACAGGCCAGTTGGTCCAACTGGTCCGTTGTATCAACGAGACAGTTGGTCCAACCGGTCCACTGGACCAACAGGCCAGTTGGTCCTACCGGTCCACTGGTCCAATAGGCCAGTTGGTCCAACCTGTCCATTGTATCAACAGGACAGTTGGTCCAACTGGTCCACTGGACCGACAGGCCAGTTGGTCCACCCGGTCCACTGGTTCAACAGGCTAGTTGGTCCAACCGGTCCACTGGACCGACAGGTTAGTTGGTCCAACCGGTCCGCTGGTCCAACACGACTGTCGGTCCAACCGGTCCACTGGACCGACAGGCCAGTTGGTCCTACCAGTCCATTGGACCGATAGGCCAGTTGGTCCAACCGGTCCATTGTATCAACAAGACAGTTGGTCCAACCGGTCCACTGGTCTAACAGGCCAGTTGGTCTAACCGGTCCACTGGACCGACAAGCCAGTTGGTCCTACCGGTCAACTGGTCCAACATGCCAGTTGGTCCAACTGGTCCGGTGTATCAAAGAGACAGTTGGTCCAACCGGTCCACTGGTCCAACAGGCCAGTTGGTCCTACCGATCCATTAGACCGATAGGCCAGTTAGTCCAACCGGTCCACTGGACCGACGGGCCAGTTGGTCCTACCGGTCCGCTGGTCCAACATGCTAGTTGGTCCAACTGGTCCATTGTTTCAACGGGATAGTTGGTCCAACCGGTCCATTGGACTGACAGGCCAGTTGGTCCTACCGGTCCATTGGACCGACAGGTCTGTTGGTCCAACCGGTCCATTGTATCAACGGGATAGTTGGTCAAACCGGTCCATTGGTCCGACAGGCCAGTTGGTCCAATAGGTCCACTGGACCGACAAGGCAGTTGGACCTACCGGTCCACTGGTCCAACAGGCCAGATTGTCCAACCGGTCCATTGTATCAACGGGACAGTTGGTCCAACCGGTCCACTGGTCCATTAGGCGAGTTGGTCCAACCGGTCCACTGGAACGACAGGCCACTTGGTCCTACCGATCCACTGGTCCAACAGGCCAGTTGGTCCAACCGGCCCATTGTATCAACGGGACAGTTGGTCAAACCGGTCCATTGGTCTGACAAGCCAGTTGGTCCAACCGGTCCACTGGACCGACAAGCCAGTTGGTCCTACCGATCCACTGGTCTAACATGCCAGATGGTCCAACAGGTCCATTGTATCAACATGACAGTTGGTCCAACCCGCAATGTACCACGGGAACGGACGCCGGAGCGAGACGCGGTGGACGTGGAGGACGCGGAGGACGCAGAGGACGCGGACGACGCGGAGGAGGAACCAGAGGGGCCATACAAGGAGGCGGATGTGGAAGGGGCGGATGAGGCGCAGCCAGGGGGAACCGGCGAAGCGGAAACCACGCCGGCGGAGGGACAGGCAGAGACGAGTGAGGCGGCAGCTGCAAGGTCGGAGGCCCTGCTGTCGGGAGCGCGCGAGCGAGAGGGTCCCCACGGGGGGGGCCGGCACGCGGCGGACTCCAGACTGCGGGAGCGGGGGACACCGGGAAGAGACGATCGAGCGGGGCAGGCGCCGAGCCCGCGCCGCAAAGGGAAGGCGGAGAGGTCACGCTCGCCGGAGAGGGAGCGGCGCCGCGAGGAGTGGCGCGTGGGCGAGCTCCGCCCGCACGGCGAGCGCCAGGAACATGGGGAGTGGAGCGGTGGCGCCGCGCATTCGGCGGGACGATGGCAGCCGCGGGGTGAGAGGAGGCAGGTAGCGGAACCTGCGTCGCCGAAGCAGCACGGTCAGCAGCAAGGGGGGCGCAGCAGCATCAGGCGCTCGCCAGGAGGGACGGGGCAGAGGGAGCGGAGAGACAGGAGTTGGTCCCGCTCGCCCGCTGGACGTCACGCGCGGAGGGAGAGGCACGACGGGGAGCAACGGTCACCAGAACGGCGCCAGTCGCGCACTTGGCAGGAGCACCTGGACACGTGGTCACCATCACCAGAGAGGCGGCCGCGGCACGAGACGGGCAGGTGGGAGGAGCGGGAGGCGCGCGTGCCGCCGACGCCGCAGTGGGGACGGACAGAAGGGCGGGGAGGATCGTGGGAGAGGCGGAACGAGTCCGGAGGGAGCCGTCAAGAGGGCAGGACAGGGAGCGGAACCTTGGCGCAGGGAGCAGAGCGGGCACGGGAGGCCAGAGAGGGCATGCTGAGGGCACGGGAGAGGGGACCAGAGGGAAGGCGGACAGACGGGGCCAGGGAATCATGGGGAGAGGGGCGGGGGGGTGGCACCGGCACCCCGCGGGTGGAGGTGCCCGCCAGATTCTCAGGCGACCAACGAGCAGGGCCGACCCTCAAGAACTACCTCATGCAGGTGGGGAATGTGTGGTACCGCTGCGACCGGCATCACATGGACCCAGTGGACTTCTTCTTGAGCCTGCCGAACACCCTGGAGGGAGAGGCCGAGACGCTCTACCGCATGAGGATGGAGGAGCTGCTGTGGAGGGCGGGGAGGTACGGCGAGGATCCCACCGAGGCCTTTTTTGAGCGGTTGCAGCGGCAGTTCCCAGGGCACACGGCGGAGCGCATACGGGAGTTCCAGGAATTCAGCAGGGGTAGGACTGAGTCACTGCTGACCTACTACAACAGGCTGCTCAATGTGGCGGAGGACGTGAGGTGCACGGACGGAAGTCTTCTCATCAGCAAGTTCCTAAGGGGCCTGGACGAGGCCCTGGGAGGGGGGCTGAGGATGAGAGTGTACGAGCTGGGGGCAGACGCAAGCCTAGAGGAGGTGTTCGCTCTGGCAGAGAGAGTGGAGCTGGCACAGCGGAAGTTTGAGGCGTATCTCCCCAGGCCAGCGGAGAGGAGCAGGCGGCCCACATGGGCGGCGGCAATGATACCAGGAGGAGGAGGGAGGACAGAGGGACGGGGGGAGACAGGGACAGACACCAGGACATGCCACAGGTGCGGACAGCCAGGACATCTGCGCAGGGATTGCAAGAATTGTGACGGGTGTGGGAAGCCGGGGCACAGGAAGCGGGAGTGCCCAGAGGCACCCAGGTGCGAGATCTGCAAGAGGCAAGGACATGAGGCGAGGGATTGCTACCAGAGGGAAGGGGGTGGTAGGAGGCCTCCAGAGGAGCTGCAGCGGCAGATTAGCAGGTTGCAGGCACAGCTAAGGGCGACCGGGCTGAAGGGGGAGGCGGAGGCAGGGATGTACGCGGGGGACGGGGGAGGAGAGGAGGTGGAGCAGGATGTGCAGTGCGCTCTCATGGCGTGGAGGGGGAGGGAAGAGATGGGGTTGAGAAGCGGAGGCAGAGATGGCAGGCGGGAGCAGGGGAGGAAGGAACAGGTGAAGGGAGGGAAGCCAGCCGAACCAGCCCTAGAGCCGGCCCCCGCGCGCCATCCTCAAGAGAGGCTGGCGTGCCAGACCTCGGTGCTGCTGGTCGAGAAGGGAGCCATGGAGGTGGAGGGAGAGAAGGTGAGGACGGCCATCATAGACACGGGGGCACAGAGCGTGATGCTGGGCAAGGGGATGGCTGAGAGGCTGGGATTGCTGGCGCCAGAGAGGCACGTGGCGAAGGGGATGCTAGTGATGACAGCGGAGGGAGGGGAGCCGAAGTGGATGCCGTGTACGCGGACGCCCATAGAAGTAACGCTGATGCCGGGGGGGGAACACGAGACTAAGATCCGCATGAAGTGCGGGATTTCCGAGTCGGAGGACTTTGACGTGTTAGTGGGAACCGAGCTGGTGTATGCGGTGGGGATGACCATATGCACGTGGACGGAGAAGGTCGAGTTCAGGACCAGGTACTGGAAAAGGGGAGGGCCGCTTGGAGAGCTGCCAGTGCGATTTGTGAAGGTGGAGCCGAAGAGAGCATATCAGGCCGTGGGGGAACGGCGGTAGGGGGAGCTGGGGGGGCTGTCAGGGATGGGAAGGGCGCCCAAGATGAGGGGGATGGACAAGGCACAGGAGCAGAGTGACTGGCAGCAGCCCATCCACCTGGTGGAGCTGTTTGGGGGGATAGGGGCAGGGCTGTCCGCAGTGGTGAGGAATGGGATAGCAGTGAAGAGGTGGACATATGTGGAGAAGGACCCCGGGGTGAGGAGGATGGCGGAGCACCATGCCAGGAAGTTGCAAGGGGAGTTTCCGGAGCTGCTGAGTGAGGAAGTGATCAGCAGGGCGATGGGGGGGACGGTCCATGACGTGACAGAGATAAGTGAGGCAGCGGTGGCGAGCTGGGGGCAGGTGGATCTGCTGGTGGCAGGGTGGGAATGCCAAGGGGTGTCTTGGGCAGGCAAGGGCAGGGGAGGAGATGATGACAGGACAGGGTTGCTGGAGGACCTGTTCCGAATTATGGGGTGGCTGCAGGAGAGGCAGGGCAGGGTGGTGTACTTGCTGGAGAACCTGGACCTGGAGGGAGATAGCAGGGAGCCAATCCGGTTGGTGAGGGACAGAATCAAGGGGCAGCTGGGGGAAGGGGTGAGCTGTGATGCGGCCAAGATGGGATCCTATGCGCATAGGCTCAGGATGTACTGGCAGAATGTGGTACCTGCCGCGCAGCTGCAAGCAGAGATAAAGGGGGTGAGGCGAGCGGCAGAGAGGAGGGTGCAAGATATATTGGCACCAGGGCGGACACCAGCACCGGTGTGTCGCAAGAGCTACAGCAGGCACGAGCAGTGCAACCAGGTGGGGCAGGAAAGGCGGGCTCTGCCCACGCTGGTGGCATATGTGGGGGCAGCAGGGTACAAGTGGGAGGCGGGGAAGCCTGGGCCAGGGATGGTGTATGACCACAAGAGGGGAAGATGGGAGGAGCCCACGGCACTGGAGCGGGAGCTAGCTATGGGGTATGGAGAAGACACAACAGCTGCGCCTGGGCCCTGGGGAATGCCATGGATGGCCACGTGATGAGGTGGCTGATCCAGCGAATGTGGCGGGAGACGGTCGTGAGCTGGGGGCAGGCGGAAGAAAAAGGGGGGGTTGAGGCGGAGCCACGGGGTGCATGGAGCTGCAGGGAAAAGGAGGAGGAGAGCTGGGTGGTGGGAGAGGCAATGAGCAAAGAGGGGGGGGAGGCGATGCAGGAGCTGCTCGCCAGGCACAGGAAGTGTTTTGCTTTCACCATGCAGGAACTGGGGAGGTGCAAGGTGAAGGAGATGGAGCTGAAGCTGAGCAGCACTGAGCCAGTATTCCAGCGCAGGAGGAAGATGCCGCCGGGAGATGAGGAGATTTGCAAGGAAAAGATCAAGGAGCTGCTGGAAGCGGGGCTGATCAGGAGATCGGAGTCCGAGTATGCTACGCCGACAGTGGTGGCAGCCAGGAGGGATCTGACAGGGGAGGTGCTGAGCAGGAGGATGTGTGGAGACTACAGGGCACTCAACAAAATCACCGTAGCAGACAGGTATCCGATGCCGATGGCGGAGGAGATCTTTGACAAATTGGCGGAGGGGGTGTTCTTCACGACGCTGGACCTGCGGCAGGGGTTCAACCAGATCAAGATCCGGGAGGAGGACGTCAGAAAGACAGCCTTTCATGGGCCAGACGGGCTGTACGAGTGGTTGTACATGCCGTTTGGATTGCGGAACGCATCAGCAGTGTTCCAGAGGGTCATGGACAGTGTGCTGAGGGGAGTGGAGTGCGCGGCCTGCTACATTGATGATGTGGTGATTTTCAGCACCACAGAGCAGCAGCACCTAGAGGATGTGGAGCGGACCCTAGCGGCGATTGAAGCGGCGGGACTCACTTGCCACCCGAAGAAGTGCAAGTGGGGGGAACAGACAGTGCAGTATTTGGGGTACGAGGTGAAAGGGGGACAGATAGGGATCCAACAGGCCAAGGTGGAAGTCCTAGACAGGCTGCGGGAGCCAAGGGACAAGTCAGGGCTGAGAGCGGTGCTAGGCTTCTTGAGCTACTACAGGCGCTTTGTGCCCAACTTCAGCAAGAGAGCAGCGGTGTTGAATGGGCTGCTGCGAGAGGACAAGGCGTGGGAGTGGGGAGAGGCGCAGAAAGGGGCACTGCAGGACCTGATGGCAGCAGTGAAGACCGCCACAGTACTCAAGCTGCCCGCCGCTGACCAGCCGTTCACACTCTACACCGACTGGAGCAGCCAAGGAATGGGGGGGATCCTCTGCCAGGAGGTGGAAGGAGAGGAGAAGGTAGTGGCATACGCGAGCAGAAGCTGCAACTCGGCCGAGGCACAGTACAGCTCCTACATAGGAGAAGGGTTGGCAGCCGTATGGGCAGTGGGACATTTCAGGGTGTACCTGCAGGGGAGGGAATTCACCTTAGTGACAGACCACCAGCCCCTGACGTGGCTGATGTCAACCCCGGGGCTAACGGGCAGGAATGCAAGATGGGCGATGAAACTGCAGGAGTATGACTTCAAGATCAGGCACAGGCCAGGAAAGACCCTGCAGCACATAGATGGCCTCTCTCGGAACCCCCCACCGCTCGAGCCCACTGCGACCTTGACGATGCTGGCCAGGTTGGTGGAGCAGAACGGGGCCAAGGAGGGGAAGGGGCCAGCAGATATCTGGGAGGACGGACCGGCCATGCGGTGGGTGAAGGGAGAGACGGGAGAGGACGAAGCACTGCCCGCACGAGTGAGGGCAAGGGGCCAGCACTACAGGTGGTACCAGCAGCAGCTGCAGGTACAGACAGAGGACGGATGGAAGCTGGTGCCGGCCCCGAGGGAGAGAGAAGCGGTGATTAAGGAGGTCCACAACAAGCTGGGGCACTTTGGGCACGAGAGGACGGTGCAGCTGTTGAAGACCGGCTGGTGGTGGGAGGGGATGCGGAGGCAAGTGAAGGAGTGGGTGGAGGGCTGTGAGGCATGCCAGAGGAGCCGAGCCAACCTCTCCCAAGCCAAGGCGGAGCTGCAGTCGCTGCCCATCAGAGGACTAGGCTTCCGATGGTCCTTAGATCTCGCGGGGGAGCTGCCGCTGAGCCGGGGAGGGAAGCAGTACATAGTGCTCATGGTTGAGCATGTGAGCAAGTGGCTGGAGGTGAGAGCGATCCCGAGTAAAAGCTCAAGACATGTAGCAGCAGCGTTCAAAGAACAGGTGGTGTGCAGGTTTGGGGCATGTGCGGAGGTCCTCACAGACCAAGGGACAGAGTTCCAGGGGGAGTTTAAGAAGCTGCTGGAGGAGACAGGGATCACGCACAGGCGTACATCGCGGTACCACCCACAGAGCGATGGGCTGACTGAGCGACTGGTGCAGACACTGAAGCGGGGGCTGCGGGCATACGGGGAGAAGAGGAAGCGGGACTGGGACGAGGAGCTGCATATGCAATAACAGTTGAAGGATGGAACAGGGTGGGCTTGACATGACAATGATAGGATAATGAGTTAGTTATATGTATGTGAAACAACAAGTAGGAATGGGTGTAGGGGGGAATATAGTACTGTTGGGAAAGGGTGTAGAAGGGGGGAAATGGGATCGTGGCGGTTGGATTTGGGAGGGAAAAGGCCTCGACAGGCGAAACCTGCCAAAACTGGTAACACCCCACCCGAGCCGCACATGTGGAACGTGCAGCCTGGGGTGGGGTCATAGGCTGCTCCCTCCCATCCCCTCCTTGCTTTCTAGTGTGTAATTCTCTCGAACTAGTGAATCTGGTTGTCTCACGCTCTAGCACACGACAGCACGACACTAAGAGGGAACCTACGGGGTGGGGGACGAGACCCTTTCATTACACACTAGAAAGGCGCGTACGGAGGCTAGGCTCGAACGAGATGGATAAGCACGAACTGCGTTGGGTTAGGGCGTATAGCCGACGGGAGGAAGAGCGAGAGCGTCGCGGACCGGTTGGACCAACTGGCTTGTTGAACAAATGGACCGGTTGGACCAACTGGCTTGTTGGTCCAATGGACCGGCTGGACCAACTGGCCTGTTGGACTAGTGAACCAGTGGGACCGACTAGCCTGTTGGACCAATGGACCGGTTGGACCAACTGGCTTGTTGGACCAATGGACCGGTTGAACCAACTGGCTTGTTGGAGCAATGGACCAGTTGGACCAACTGGCCTGTTGGTCCAATGGGCCGGTTGGACCAACTGGCATGTTGGTCTAATGGACTCGTTGGACCAACTGGATTGTTGGTCCAATGTAACGGTTGGACCAACTGGTCTGCTGAACAAGTGGACCGGTTGGACCAACTGGCTTGTTGGTCTAATGGACCGGTTGGACCAACTGGCCTGTTACTGCACTGAACTGGTGGGACCAACTATCCTGTTGGTCCAATGGACCGGATGGACCAACAGGCCTGTTGGACCAATGAATCGGTTGGACCAACAGGCTTGTTGGACCAATGGACCGATTGGAACGACTGGCTTGTTGGTCTAATGGACCGGTTGGACCAACTGGCCTATTGGACCAATGGACCGGTTGGACCAACTGGACTGTTGGTCCACTAAACCGGGTGGACCAATTGGCATGTCGGTCCAGTGGACCGGTTGGACCAACTAGCCCGTAGATACAATGGACCGGTTGGACCAACTAGCCTATTAGTCCAGTGGACCAATTGGACCAACTGGCCTGTCGGTCCAGTGGACCGGTTGGACCAACTGGCCTATTGGACCAGTGGACCCGTTGGACCAACTGGCCTGTCGGTCCAGTGGACCGGTTGGACCAACTGTCCTGTTGATACAATGGACAGGTTGGCCCAAATGGCATGTTGGACCAGTGGACCGGTAGGACCAATTGGCCTGTTGGTCCAGTGGACCGGTTGGACCAACTGGCCTGTTGGATTAGTGGACCAGTTGGACCATCTGTCCCTTCGATAAAATGGACCGGTTGGACCAACTGGCCTGTTGGACCAGTGGACCGGTAGGACCAACTGGCCTATCGGTCTAGTGGACCGGTTGGACCAACTGGCATGTTGGACCAATGGATCGGTTGGACCAACTGTCTCGTTGATACAATGGACCGGTTGGACCAACTGGCCTGTTGGACCAGTGGACCGGTTGGTCCAAATGGCCTGTTGGATTAGTAGACCTGTTGGACCATCTGTCCATTTGACAAAATGGACCGGTTGGACCAACTGGCCTGTTGGACCAGTGGACCGGTAGGACTAAGTGGCCTGTCAGTCCAGTGGACCGGTTGGACCAACTAACCTGTCGGTCTAGTGGACCGGTTGGACCAACTGTCCTGTTGATACAATGGACAGGTTGGCCCAACTGGCCTGTTGGACCAGTGGACCGGGTGGACCAACTGGCCTGTCGGTCCAGTGGACCGGTTGGACCAACTTTCCTGTTGATACAATGGACAGGTTGGACCAACTGGCCTGTTGGACCAGTGGACCGGTAGGACCAACTGGCCTGTTGGTCCAGTGGACCGGTTGGACCAACTGGCCTATCGGTCCAATGGACCGGAAGGACCAACTGGCCTATCGGTCCAGTGGACCGGTTGGACCAACTGGCCTGTCGGACCAATGAATCGGTTGGACCAACTTTCTCGTTGATACAATGGACCGGTTGGACCAACTGGCCTGTTGGACCAGTGGATCGGTAGGACCAAGTGGCATGTCGTTCCAGTGGACCGGTTGGACCAACTGGCCTAATGGACTAGTGGACCGGTTGGACCAACTGTCCCGTTGATACAATGGACCGGCTGGACCATCTGGCCTGTTGGACTAGTGGACCGGTAGGACCAACTGCCTTGTCGGTCCAGTGGACCTATTGGACCAACAGGCCTGTCGGACCAATGGACCGGTTGGACCAACTGTCCCATTGAAACAATGGACCGGTTGGACCAACTAGCATGTTGGACCAGCGGACCGGTAGGACCAACTAGCCTGTCGGTCCAGTGGACCGGTTGGACTAACTGGCCTGTCGGACTAATGGACCGGTTGGCCCAACTATCCCGTTGAAACAATGTACAAGTTGGACCAACTGGCCTGTTGGACCAGTAGACCGGTAGGACCAACTGGCCTGTTGGTCCAGTGGACCGGTTGGACCAACTGGCCAGTTGGATTAGTGGACTAGTTGGACCATCTGTCCCTTTGATCAAATGGACCGGTTGGACCAACTGGCCTGTCGGACCAATGGACCGGTTTGACCAACTGTCCCGTTGATACAATGGACCGGTTGGACCAACAGACCTGTCCGTCCAATGGATCGGTAGAACCAACTGGCCTGTCAGTCCAATGGACCGGTTGGACCAACTATCCCGTTGAAACTGTTGAGTGATGCTACCATTCGCATTCACGTCTGTCTGCCTCCCATCATATGTTCGTGCGTTGCATGCGTGTTGTGAGTGTGCACAAGAATTTGTGTTTTGTGCGGTTTGGTTTTTCTGAGTGTGTGTGTGAATGTTATTTGGCTTGAGCAGATATCTGAAGTGACTCCTCTGCTCAAGAGCTTTCCGAGGAACCAAGTATCGCTTCAATCGGAGCACGAACAAGAAAGTTACGAACGTTGGAGTTCGTATGCTTTTGATATTTGGTTGTGGTGACTATGGGAAGTTGTGGGGTTGACTCAATATGGGGTACAGACTTTTGGGGGTTGGGAAATTCGTCTTTTCTACTGTAGTTGCTGCCAAATGGTTGGGAGAAACCAAACCAGGTTGGCAAGTGTGGCCAAGTTGGGTTGAGGTGGATTGTGGAGGTTGGGATAGTGACAAAGGTCAAAGTTGGGTTGCCTATGGGGAAGGGAATTGTATGGCATGGGGTTTCCTTGGTTGGGGACTCTCTTGGGACCTTCCCTCTCGTCCTCCTAATCCCTTCCACCTGGTTTAGTGCTACTCCAATTCTCTTGTGTGAACTTGTGTGAACTTTGTGATTGAGTTAAGATTCTATGGCAGCATACCCCCTAGTGCGCTGAAATCGATAACTCAAGACACACTTCACCTTTCCGTACGATTCAACTTGGGAATTGTAGCCACGGAGTAGAGCTACAACATATCTGAGTTTGGTGAAGTTTTAACCGTGAAATTTCCGTCGACGGCGTTTCTTGTGAACTCGACTTTTCTGTTCAGAAACTAGGCCCAACGATGTTGAGATATTTTGGCTCCTAATCTTCATAGACTCCGTCCTTAGTCTCTAACAAGTGGTATCAGAGCTGATTAAGGACTTTGTGGAGAGTCTACTGAAGTGTGAAGACCCTCCTAGACCCACCATGGCCTGTGGGCGTGCCTAAGTGGAGTTCTGGAGGTTGGATGTGACTTCCGCTAAGGGGAAACTCTGCCGAAATTTCGTTGGCGCCGACACTTGTAAAGATTGTGTGGATCTACATTGTGACCAGCAAAAGGGGGAGCTGAAACCTCTGATTGGGAGCAGAGGAGATGAATCAAGGGAGTGGAGATGTAGCTGAGAAGAGGAGTGAACCGCCACCATCCAAGATCGAAGCTTTGGATGGCTCCAACTATGAGGAATGGAGCGGGCGGATGCGGAGCGCCTTCAAGCGCTACAAGCTACTGAAAATTGCAATGGGAGAGGAGAAGATGCCGGGGGAAGGAGATGCCCGCGATCGGTGGATTGAGAAGAGCGCGGTGCTGTACGACCTCATCCTCCAATCGGTCAACAACGACATGTTCCAGCACATCAAGGATTTGGTGGAGTTGGATGATTCCGGACCGAAGGCATGGAAGCTGCTACGCGACGTGATTCAGCCCAACACGCTGCCGATGGTGATTGTGTTGGAGAAGGAGTTGGCTGCCCTCTCCATGAAACCGGGAGATGATGTGAAACCGTTCCTTGACAAGATCAAGGACACCTATGCGAGGATGGCAGCGGCGGGCAGAGAAGTGTCGCAGATGCAACAGTGCACCAAGATCATCTCGGTGCTCGACAACTCGTGGGACAACCTCATCCCCACCCTCAACGTTCAGCAGGACAAATGGACGCCTGAGTGGCTACGGCAGCAGATTCTGCAAGAGGACTTCCGCAGGCGCCACACGGGAGGTGGTGCTGCCAACAAAACTGCTGAGGGGTATGGAGCTGCAGGAGGCAGCAGAGGAAGAGGGGGAGGGAGAGGCCGAGGCCGTGGGAGAGGCTTTGGCAGAGGGAGAGGCCGAGGTGACTACAATGAGGGGCATGGGAGCTCTGGTGGCAGGGGGAGCACCCGAATGGAGGGTGCGTGCTGGTACTGCAAGAAGGCTGGACACCCGTGGTTCAAGTGTTTCAGCCGGCCTGAGGGATGGGCCCCTCCAGGCATGAAGCCGCCAAGTGGTGAACGTGCACGCGGTGGCGCTGTGCAAGGATCAGGTGCACAAGGTGATGGTGCACAAGGTAAAGCCGACCCTGGGATGTTCCTCATGGTTGAGGATGTGCAAGGGAGTGGGGGTGATGTGGGTTCAGTTGAGAAGGTTGTGATGCACCCCCTCACTCACTGGGTGATCGATTCAGGTTGCACGAGTCATATGACCCCACGGGCAGATTTGCTTGATGAGGTAAAACCTCCTGGGAAGATCAAGTTTGTGGCTGCCGCTTCAGGTGCTTTGCTCCCTGTGATTGGTGTTGGGAATGCTAAGGTGATGGGAGCCAATGGAGAGCTTGTGGGGCTTGGGAATGTGCTGTTGGTTGAAGGTTTGTCCGCTAACCTTCTTTCTGTGCGCCGGCTGCAGAAGAGCAAGGCTGAAGTTACCTTCGGCCCAACCAGCTGCCGTGCAAAGCTTGGGAAGTTGCTGCTATGGAACTTGGAGGAGAAGAGCAGCTGCATTAAGGACCTGTGGCAGCTGCCCATCATCCCTTGGAAGGGGAAACCACCAGCAACGGCAAAGGCAGCGGCAGCGGCTAAAGCAACTGCGGGAGGAGAGGAGACTGCACCAACTGCTGGGGCCCTGGATGCAGTCAAGAAGGTGCAGCAGCCACAGCAGCCACATGGTGAGGTGCTTGCTGGTGTGGATGCGACAGCTGCATGGGCAAAGGCTTCATCTGGGAGTGGTGAGGCTGATTGGGAGACGTGGCATGAGAGGCTGTGCCATGTGAACATTCCTATGCTGCAGAAGTTGGTAAAGGATGGGTGCTTGAAGGGGCTGGAGGTGAAGGGGGGAGCAAAGGAGATTGGGAGCTGCCCTACCTGCCTTGAGACCAAATTCACGAAGTTTCCCTTCAGCAGCAGCACAGGACCAGCCAAGGCACCACTTGCACTAGTGCACATGGATGTGGTGGGCCCCACGAGGGCCCTTTCTCTCTCGGGCAGCCGCTACTTCTTGACGATTGTGGACGACGACACGCGTGCGGTGTGGGTGTACCCTCTCAAGACTAAGGGGGAGGTGGCTGCGGCTGTTCTTAAGGAGTGGATGCCGAGAGCACAAAGGGAAAGCGGACACAAGGTGAAGGTGATCCGCACTGACAACGGAGGAGAGTTCATCGGCACTGATTTTGAGAAGGAGCTGAAGCGGAAGGGGATCCAGCATCAGCTCACAGTGCCTTACAACCCTCAGCAGAATGGCGTGGCTGAGCGGGTCAACCGGACCCTGCAGGAAGGTGCTCGCACTCTCCTTGGGCGTGCAGGGCTGCCGGATCCGTTTTGGGTGACAGCACTGCGGCAGGTCGTTGTTGTGAAGAACCGGGTGCTGGCGACTGTGGGGGACAAGCAATGGGTCCCCTACACCAAGTGGTATGGGAGTGCGCCTGCAGTCAACATGCTGAGAACTTATGGCTGCATGGTGGTGTTTCATGTACCGAAGGAGAAGAGGGGAAAGTTGGAAGCTTCTGGGAGATGGGGTGTGCACTTGGGGCTTGCCAAGGACCACAAGGGCTGGTTGATATGGGACTTGACGAGCCAGCAACTGACTGTGTCAAGGGATGTTAAGTTCCTTGAGTCCTTGTTCTACAAGGAGTGGAAGCAGCAGCAGCAGAAGCTTCCTACAACACCACTGATCATTGAGGCCGATGAGGTGCAGCGGCCTTCGAGGCAGGTGGAGGTTTCTGTCTCCAAGGAGGAGATCTCTAGGGTGACTGATGATGGGGGAGAACCTGAGGTGGAGCAGCAGCAGCAGCAGCAGCAGCAGCAGGAGGAGCAAGGTGCTCCACAAGGTGCCGGACGTACGGCTGACCGTCCTAGGAGGGATGTGCGCCCTCCTAACAGGCTGACCTATGCAAGCCGTGGCAAGCCAAAGGTGGTAAGGGCTGGGAGTGTGGCTGAGCAGTGTGATGAGGATGAGATAGCACACTGCTACTGGGCAGCCGTCCCTGAGCCCAAGACGCTAGCTGAGGCATTGAGCGGGCCCGATGCTGAAAAGTGGAAGCAGAGTGTGAAGGAGGAGTATGATTCTCTGCTAGAGAATGAGACGTGGGAGCTGTGTGAGCTGCCACCTGGGAAGAAGGCCATTTCTTCCAAGCTGATTTTCAGGCACAAGTACGGACCTGATGGGGCGCTGACCCGCTACAAGTCAAGGCTTGTGGCTAAGGGGTTTCAGCAGACAAAGGGAAAGGACTTCAACGAGCTCTATGCTCCTGTGGGGAAAGGCACAACACTTCGGGTGTCATTGGCAATGGCAGCAAACCGTGGATGGCGGGTGAAGCAGATGGACATCACCACCGCCTTCCTCAATGGGATCATTCTGGAGGAGCTGTACATGTTACAGCCTGAGGGTTTGGATGATGGGAGCGGCAGGGTGTGCAGGCTGAAGAAGGCCATCTATGGCCTGAAGCAGGCTCCTCGTGCATGGTACCACAAGTTAGAGGAGACTCTGCTGGCTGGGGGTTTCAAGAAGAGTAAGTGTGATCACAGCTTGTTCCTGCTGCAGGAGAAGGAGCAGTTTCTCATGCTCCTGGTGTATGTGGACGACATCCTGCTCTTCTCTGAGTCGTCTGCAATGATTGAGCATGTGGAGGAGATGCTGGAGATGCAGTTTAAGTGCTCCAAGATGGGAGATGTGAAGTACTATTTAGGGATGCATGTGGAGAGGGACCTTGACAAGGGAGTGTTGAGGTTGCACCAGAGAAAGTATTGTGAGGGGCTGGCTGAGAAGTATGGGCTGCAAGATGGAGGAAAGCCAGCCACCCCACTGCCTTCGGGGTTCACTGTGGAGCCCTGTGCTGATGAGGAGGTGGTGGGTGAGAGTGACAGGAAACTTTTTCATTCCATGGTTGGGGCACTCAACTATGCGGCTAACCACACACGGCCTGACATTGCCTTCGCAACATCCAGGCTTGCCAGTGTGGTTTCACGCCCCAGTCATGAGCAGCTGGAAGCGGCCAAGAGGTTGGTCCGCTATGTGAGTGCAACGGCATCACTGGGTTTGGAGTACAGTGCTGTGAGGCAGAGGCTGCAGAGGGGTGCAGCTGATTTGAGCAAGGGGGAGATGCTCCTGACCTGCTACACTGACGCTAGCTTCAACTCGGTGAAAGCGGATGGCACCAGCATTGGAGGCTATGTGTGCCTGTTCGGAGGTGGTGCAGTGAGCTGGCGCAGTAAGAAGCAGAATGAAGTGGGGCAGTCCTCGTGTGAGACAGAGTACATGGCCCTGCATCATGGGGCAAAGGAGGTGGTGTGGCTGAGGCGTTTGTTGGAGGAGATTGGAGTTGGTCAGAGGGAGCCGACTGTGATTTTCTGTGACAATGAGTCGGCGGTGAAGCTAGCGAAGAATGCTTGTCTTCATGGGCTGACCAAACACATCAGGCCTAAGTGGCACTGGGTGAGAAGGCTCCTGGACAAGGAGGTGCGGCTGGAGATTGTGAAGACCCATCAGCAGGCGGCTGACATTCTCACCAAGCGCCTGGCTGAATCTGAGCATTGGAAGGGCATGAAGCTTGCTGGGATGAGTGTGCATTGAGGATGCATGCTTGAGCTATGGCATGTGGGATGATGGTTGGCAGCCAGAGGGGGAGTTTGTTGAGTGATGCTACCATTCGCATTCACGTCTGTCTGCCTCCCATCATATGTTCGTGCGTTGCATGCGTGTTGTGAGTGTGCACAAGAATTTGTGTTTTGTGCGGTTTGGTTTTTCTGAGTGTGTGTGTGAATGTTATTTGGCTTGAGCAGATATCTGAAGTGACTCCTCTGCTCAAGAGCTTTCCGAGGAACCAAGTATCGCTTCAATCGGAGCACGAACAAGAAAGTTACGAACGTTGGAGTTCGTATGCTTTTGATATTTGGTTGTGGTGACTATGGGAAGTTGTGGGGTTGACTCAATATGGGGTACAGACTTTTGGGGGTTGGGAAATTCGTCTTTTCTACTGTAGTTGCTGCCAAATGGTTGGGAGAAACCAAACCAGGTTGGCAAGTGTGGCCAAGTTGGGTTGAGGTGGATTGTGGAGGTTGGGATAGTGACAAAGGTCAAAGTTGGGTTGCCTATGGGGAAGGGAATTGTATGGCATGGGGTTTCCTTGGTTGGGGACTCTCTTGGGACCTTCCCTCTCGTCCTCCTAATCCCTTCCACCTGGTTTAGTGCTACTCCAATTCTCTTGTGTGAACTTGTGTGAACTTTGTGATTGAGTTAAGATTCTATGGCAGCATACCCCCTAGTGCGCTGAAATCGATAACTCAAGACACACTTTACCTTTCCGTACGATTCAACTTGGGAATTGTAGCCACGGAGTAGAGCTACAACATATCTGAGTTTGGTGAAGTTTACACCGTGAAATTTCCGTCGACGGCGTTTCTTGTGAACTCGACTTTTCTGTTCAGAAACTAGGCCCAACGATGTTGAGATATTTTGGCTCCTAATCTTCATAGACTCCGTCCTTAGTCTCTAACAGAAAATATGGACCAGTTGGACCAACTAGCATGTTGGACCAGCGGACCGGTAGGACCAACTGGCCTGTCGGTCCAGTGGACCGGTTGGACTAACTGGCCTATTGGTCCAATGGATCGGTAGGACCAACTGGCCTGTTGGACCAGTGGACCGGTTGGACCAACTGTCTCGTTGATACAACGGACCAGTTGGACCAACTGGCCTGTTGGACCAGTTGACCGGTAGGATCAACAGGCCTGTTGGTCCAATGGATCGGTTGGACCAACTGGTCTATCGGTCCAATGGATCGGTAGGACCAACTGGCCTGTTGGACAAGTGGACCGGTTGGACCAACTGTCTCGTTGATACAATGGACCAGTTGGACCAACTGGCCTGTTGAACCAGTGGACCGGTAGGACCAACTGGCCTATTGGTCTAGTGGACCGGTTGGACCAACTGGCATCGGTCCAATGGACAGGTAGGACCAACTTGCTTGTCGGTCCAGTGGACCAGTTGGACCAACTGGCCTGTTGGACCAGTGGACCGGTTGGACCAACTAACATGTCGGTCCAGTGGACCGGTTGGACCAACTAGCCTGTTGAACCAATGGACCGGGTGGACCAACTGGCCTGTCGGTCCAGTGGACCGGTTGGACCAACTGTCCCGTTGATACAATGGAATGGTTGGACCAACAGGCCTGTTGGTCCAATAGACCGGTTGGACCAACTGGCCTATCGGTCCAATGGACAGGTAGGACCAACTTGCTTGTCGGTCCAGTGGACCGGTTGGACCAACTGGCCTGTTGGACCAGTGGACCGGTTGGACCAACTAACATGTCGATCCAGTGGACCGGTTGGACCAACTAGCCTGTTGATAAAATGGACCGGTTGGACCAATTGGCCTGTTGGACCAGTGGACCGGTAGGACCAACTGGCCTGTCGGTCCAGTGGACCGGTTGGACCAACTGGCCTGTTGGACCAGTGGACCGGTTGGACCAACTAACCTGTCGGTCCAGTGGACCGGTTGGACCAACTAGCCTGTTGAACGAGTGGACCGGGTGGACCAACTGGCCTGTCGGTCCAGTGGACCGGTTGGACCAACTGTCCCGTTGATACACTGGACCAGTTGGACCAACTGACCTGTTGGACCAGTGGACCGGTAGGACCAACTGGCCTGTCGGTCCAGTGGACCGGTTGGACCAACTGTCCAGTTGATACAATGGACCAGTTGGACCAACAAGCCTGTTGGTCCAATGGACCGGTTGGACCAATTGGCCTATCGGTCCAATGGACCGGTAGGACCAACGGGCCTGTCGGACCTGTGGACCGATTGGACCAACTGTCTCGTTGATACAATGGACCGGTTGGACAAACTGGCCTGTTGGACCACTGGACCGGTAGGACCAAGTGGCCTGTCATTCCAGTGGACCGGTTGGACCAACTGGCCTGTTGGAAAAGTGGACCGGTTGGACCAACTGTCCCGTTGATACAATGGACCGGTTGGACCATCTGGCCTATTGGACTAGTGGACCGGTAGATCCAACTGGCTTGTTGGTCCAGTGGACCGGTTGGACCAACTGGCCTGTCGGACAAATGGACCAGTTTGACCAACTGTCTCGTTGATACAATGGACCGGTTGGACCAACAGGCCTGTTGGTCCAATGGATCGGCTGGACTAACTGGTCTATCGGTCCAATGGATCGGTAGGACCAACTGGCCTGTTGGAACAATGGATCGGTTGGACCAACTGTCCCGTTGATACAATGGACCGGTTGGACCAACTGGCCTGTTGGACCAGAGGACCGGTAGGACCAAGTGGCGTGTCGTTCCAATGGACCGGGTGGACCAACTGGCCTGTCGGTCCAGTGGACCGGTAGGACCAACTGGCCCGTTGGTCCAGTGGACTGGTTGGACCAACTGGCCTATCGGTCCAATGGACCGGTAGGACCAACTGGCCTGTCGGTCGAGTGGACCGGTTGGACCAACTGGCTTGTTGGACCAGTGGACCGGTAGGACCAACTGGCCTGTCGGTCCAGTGGACCGGTTGGACCAACTGTCCTGTTGATACAATGGACCAGTTGGACCAACAGGCCTGTTGGTCCAATGGACCAGTTGGAACAACTAACCTGTCGGTCCAGTGGACCAGTTGGACCAACTAAACCAGTGGACCGAGTGGACCAACTGGCCTGTCGGTCCAGTGGACCGGTTGGACCAACTCTCCCTTGATACAATGGACCGTTAGGACCAACTGGCCTGTTGGTCCAGTAGACCGGTTGGACCAACTGGCCTGTTGGACCAGTGGACCGGTTGGACCAACTGTCCCGTTGATACAATGGACCGGCTGGACCAACTGGCCTGTTGGACCAGTGGACCGTAGGACCAACTGGCCTGTCGGACCAGAGGACCGGTAGGACCAAGTGGCGTGTCGTTCCAGTGGACCGGGTGGACCAACTGGCCTGTCGGTCCAGTGGACCGGTAGGACCAACTGGCCTGTTGGTCCAGTGGACTGGTTGGACCAACTGGCCTATCGGTCCAATGGACCGGTAGGACCAACTGGCCTGTCGGTCGAGTGGACCGGTTGGACCAACTGGCTTGTTGGACCAGTGGACCGGTAGGACCAACTGGCCTGTCGGTCCAGTGGACCGGTTGGACCAACTGTCCCGTTGATACAATGGACCAGTTGGACCAACAGGCCTGTTGGTCCAATGGACCAGTTGGAACAACTAACCTGTCGGTCCAGTGGACCAGTTGGGCCAACTAAACCAGTGGACTGAGTGGACCAACTGGCCTGTCGGTCCAGTGGACCGGTTGGACCAACTCTCCCTTGATACAATGGACCGGTTGGACCAACTGGCCTGTTGGACCAGTGGACCGGTAGGACCAACTGGCCTGTTGGTCCAGTGGACCGGTTGGACCAACTGTCCCGTTGATACAATGGACCGGCTGGACCAACTGGCCTGTTGGACCAGTGGACCGTAGGACCAACTGGCCTGTTGGACCAGAGGACCGGTAGGACCAAGTGGCGTGTCGTTCCAGTGGACCGGGTGGACCAACTGTCCTGTCGGTCCAGTGGACCGGTAGGACCAACTGGCCTGTTGGTCCAGTGGACTGGTTGGACCAACTGGCCTATCGGTCCTGTGGACTGGTAGGACCAACTGGCCTGTCGGTCGAGTGGACCGGTTGGACCAACTGGCTTGTTGGATCAGTGGACCGGTAGGACCAACTGGCCTGTCGGTCCAGTGGACCGGTTGGACCAACTGTCCCGTTGATACAATGGACCAGTTGGACCAACAGGCCTGTTGGTCCAATGGACCAGTTGGAACAACTAACCTCTCGGTCCAGTGGACCAGTTGGACCAACTAAACCAGTGGACCGAGTGGACCAACTGGCCTGTCGGTCCAGTGGACCGGTTGGACCAACTCTCCCTTGATACAATGGACCGGTTGGACCAACTGGCCTGTTCGACCAGTGGACCGGTAGGACCAACTGGCCTGTTGGTCCAGTGGACCGGTTGACCAACTGGCCTATCGGTCCAATGGACCGGTAGGACCAATTGGCCTGTCGGTCGAGTGGACCGGTTGGACCAACTGGCCTGTTGGACCAGTGGACCGGTTGGACCAACTAACCTGTCGGTCCAGTGGACCGGTTGGACCAACTAGCCGGTTGAACCAGTGGACCGGGTGGACAAACTGGCCTGTCGGTCCAGTGGACCGGTTGGACCAACTGTCCCGTTGATAAAATGGACCAGTTGGACCAGTGGACCGGTTGGACCAACTGGCCTCTTGGACCAGTGGACTGGTTGGACCAACTGTCCCATTGATACAAAGGACCGGCTGGACCAACTGGCTTGTTGGACCAGTGGACCGGTAATACCAACTGTCCTGTCGGTCCAGTGGACCGGTTGGACCAACTGTCCCGTTGATACAATGGACCGGTTGGACCAACTAGCCTGTTGGTCTAGTGGAACGGTTGGACCAACTGGCCTGTTGATAAAAAGGACCGGTTGGACCAACTGGCCTGTTGGACCAGTGGACCGGTTGGACCAACTATCCCGTTGATACAATGGACTGGTTGGACCAACTGGCCTGTTGGACCTGTGGACTGGTAGGACCAACTGGCCCGTTGGTCCAGTGGACCGATTGGACCAACTGGCTTGTTGGACCAGTGGACCGATAGGACAAACTCTGCCATTGATACAATGGACCGGATGGAACAACTGGCCTGTTGGACTAGTGGACCGGTAGGACCAGCTGGCCTGTTGGACCAGTGGACCGGTTGGACCATCTGTACCTTTCATAGAATGGACCGGTTAGACCAACTCGCCTGTTGGACCAGTGGACCGGTAGGACCAACTGACCTGTCAGTCAACTGGACCAATTGGACCAATGGTTCGGTTGGACCACCTGTCCCGTTGATACAATGGACAGGTTGGACCAACTAGCCTGTTGGACCAGTTGACCGGTAGGACCAACTGGCCTGTCGTTCCAGTGGACCAGTTGGACCAACTGGCCTGTTGGACCAGTGGACAGGTTGGACCATCTGTCCCATTGATAAAATGGACCGGTTGGACCAACTGGCGTGTTGGACCAGTGGTCTGGTAGGACCAACTCGCCTATCGGTCCATTGGACCGGTTGGATCAACTGGTCAGTCGGACCAATGGATCGGTTGGACCAACTGTCCCGTTGATACAATGGACCGGTTGGACCAACTGGCCTGTTAGACCATTGGACCGGTAGGACCAAGTGGCATGTCGTTCCAGTGGACCGGTTGGACCAACTGGCCTGTCGATCCAGTGGACTGGTTGAACCAACTGGCCTGTCGGACCAATGGACCGGTTGGACCAACTGTCCCGTTGATACAATGGACTGGTTGGACCAACTGGCCTGTTGGACCAGTGGACCGGCTGGACCAACCGGCCTGTTGGACCAGTGGACCGGTAGGACCAACTAGCTTGTCGTTCCAGTGGACCTGTTGGACCGACTAGAATGTTGGACCAGTGGACCGGTTGGACCAACTGTCCCTTTGATACAATGGACCGGTTCGACCAACTGGTCTGTTGGATCAGTGGACCGGTAGGACCAACTAGCCTGTCGGTCCAGTGGACCGGTTGGACCGATTGGCCTGTTGGACCAGTGGACCGGTAGGACCAACTGGCCTGTTGGTCCAGTGGACCGGTTGGACTAACTGGCCTGTTGGACGAGTGGACGGGTTGGACCATCTGTCCCTTTGATAAAATGGACCGGTTGGACCAACAGGCCTGTTGGACCAGTGGTCCGGTAGGACCAACTGGCCTGTCGATCCAGTGGACCGGTTGGACCAACTGACCTGTCGGACCAATGGTTCGGTTGGACCAAATGTCCCGTTGATACAATGGACCCGTTGGACCAACGGGCCTGTTGGACCAGTGGACCGGTAGGACCAACTGGCCTGTCGGTCCAGTGGACCGGTTGGACCAACTGGCCTGTTGGACCAGTCAATCGGTTGGACCAACTGTCCCGTTGATACAGTGGACCGGTTGGACCAACTGGCATGTTGGACCAGTGGAGCGGTAGGACCAACTGGCCTGTTGGACCAGTGGACCGGTTGGACCAACTGTCCCGTTGATACAATGGATCGGTTGTACCAATTGGCCCGTTGGACCAGTGGACCAGTAGGACCAAGTGGCCCGTCGGTCCAGTGGACCGGTTGGATCAACTGGCTTGTTGGACCAGTGGACCGGTTGGACCAACTGTCCCGTTGATACAATGGACCGGTTGGACCAACCGGCCTTTTGGACCAGTGGACTAGTAGGACCAGCTGGCATGTTGGTCGAGTGGACCGGTTGGACCAACTGGCCTGTTGGACAAGAGGAACGGTTGGACCATCTGTACCTTTCATAAAATGGACTGGTTGGACCAACTGGCCTGTTGGACCAGTGGACTGGTAGGACCAACTGGCCTGTCGGTCCAGAGGACCGGTTGGACCAACTGGCCTATCACACCAATGGTTCGGTTGGACCAACTGTCCCGTTGATACAATGGACCCGTTGGACCAACTGGCCTGTTGGACCAGTGGACCGGTAGGACCAACTGGCCTGTCGGTCCAGTGGACCGGTTGGACCAAGTGGCCTGTTGGACCAGGCAATCGGTTGGACCAACTGTCCCGTTGATATAATGGACCGGTTGGACCAAGTAGCATGTTGGACCAGTGGACCGGTAGGACCAATTGACCTGTTGGACTAGTGGACCGGTTGGACCAACTGTCCCGTTGATACAATGGATCGGTTGGACCAAGTGGCCCGTCGGTCCAGTGGACTGGTTGGACCAACTGGCTTGTTGGACCAGTGGACTGGTTGGACCAACTGTCCCGTTGATACAATGGACCGGTTGGACCAACTCGCCTGCTGGACCAGTGGACCGGTAGGACCAACTGGCTTGTCGGACCAGTGGACCAGTTGGACCAACAGGCCTGTTGATAAAATGGACCGGTTGGACCAACTGGCCTGTTGGACCAGTGGACCGGTTAGACCAACTAGCCTGTCGGTCCAGTGGACGGTTGGACCAACTGGCCTGTTGGACCAGTGGACCGGTTGGACCAACTGTCCCATTGATACAATGGACCAGTTGGACCAACTGGCCTGTTGGACGAGTGGACCGGTTCGACCAACTGGACAGTTGAACCAGTGGACCGGGTGGACCAACTGGCCTGTTGGTCCAGTGGACCGACTGGACCAACTGGCCTGTTGGACCAGTGGTCTGGTTAATCCAACTGTCCCGTTGATATAATGGACCAGTAGGACCAACTGGCCTGTTGGACCAGTGGACCGGTAGGACCAACCGGCCTATTGGTCCAGTGAACCAATTGGACCAACTGGCCTGTTGGTCGAATGGACCGGTTGGACCAACTGGCCTGTTGGACCAATGGTCCAGGTGGACCAACTAGTCAGTTGTACCAATGGAATGGATGCACCAACTGGCCTGTTGGACTAGTGGACCAGTTGGACCAACTGGCCGGTTGGCCCAATGGACCGGTTGCACAAACTGGCCTGTTGGTCCAATGGACCGGATGGATCAACTAGCCTGTTGGACCAGTGGGCCGGTTGGACCAACTGGCCTGTTGGTCCAATGGACCGGTTGGACCAATTGGCCTGTCGGTCCAGTGGCCCGGTTGGTCCATCTAGCCTTTTGTTCCAATGGATCGGTGGGACCAACTAGCCTGTTGGTCCAATGGACCGGTTGCACCAACTGGCCTGTTGGTCCAATGGACCGGTTGGACCAACTATCCTCTTGGACCAGTGGACCGGTTGGACCAACTGGCCTGTTGGTCCAATGGACCGGTTGAACCAACTGGCCTGTTGCTGCAGTGAACCAAGTGGATCAACCTGCCCGTTGGTCCAATGGACAGGTTGGACCAATTGGCCTGTTGGACCAATTGGCATGTTGAACCTGTGGACTGGTTGGACTAACTGGTCTGTTGGTCCAGTGGACCGGTTAGACCAACTAGCCTGTTGGTTCAATGGACCGGTTGGACCAACTGGCCTGTTGGTCCAGTGGACCGGTTGGACCTGTTGGCCTGTTGGTCCAATGGACCGGTTGGACCAACTGGCCTGTTGAAGCAATGGATTGGTGAGTCGGTGAGGTCGCACTTGAGTGAGCTACAAAGGCTGGGACTAGACTAGTAGTAGTTGCAGCTCCCACACTAAGAACCTTTTAGGCGCCTGCACTGGAGACTACACAAGCACCAAGACTGGAGACACGTCTCAACCTCAGCTGCAGCTCCCACGTACCGGTGTGTGTACTGGCTGGGTCCGCCAGGGCCCCGCGGTCGAGGCTGCCGTTGGCGCTGCTGCTGTACCTGCAGCTGCTGCTACTGCGGTGGCCACTGCTGTTGCTGCGGTTACAGGTGCTGCAGCCACGGCTTCTGCTGCGACCATTGCTGTTGCGGCCACTGTTGCTGCTGCGGCCACTGATGCTGCTGCCACTACTGCCGCTGCGGCCACTAGTGCTGCTGCCACCGCTGATGCTGTGGCAACTGTCGCCACATCGAAATGGTTCGCTGGTACGGGGGTAGGGGCCTACCTAAGCTAGTGCTGGCGCGACTAAAAGTGGCCTAAGCCGCTGCGGGGTCTGCTGGGGGCAGCCTATGCTGCTAGTGGTTCTGCTGGGAGCAGCCTAAGCTGCTGCTGGTGTGCTGGGGGCAGCCTATGCTGCTGCTGGTTCTGCTGGGGGCAGCCTAAGCTGCAACTGGTGCTGTTCTGTGCGGATCTGTGCGGTTCTGCGTGGTTCAGTGCGGTTCTGCGCGGTTCTGTGTGGTTCTGTGCGGTTCCGCGCGTGGAGAGTACCGGATGGGGCGGCTGATTCCGGGTGAGGTGACTGGAACGGGTGGGGTAGCAGGTACGGTTCTGTGCGATTCTGTCTATTTCCGTGCGGTTTTGCGTGTTGGAGAGTACCGGGTGGGGCGGCTGATTCCGGGTGGGGCTACACGGTCGACGTGGGGCGGCGTGCGGGCTGCACGAGCTGCTGCAAGTGCGTTCGAGCGTGCGGCTGCGTGTGCTGCTGTGCGGGCCGTCGCGCACGGCTGCTCGTGTGGCTGCGTGCGGGTGCGCGTGCGGCCATGCGTGCGGCTATGGCTGCGTGCAGCTACGGTAGGGCTGCGGGAATAGGTGGGCGGCGGTTCACGGTGGAAAAATGGGCGACTAAGGTGTGGGGCGGTCGTACGGTTTGGCCGCGGGGCCATCTAAACGCAGGCCACGGGGCCGTCGAGCAAGGGCCTCGGGGCCCGCTTCTGAAGGCCGCGAGGCCTGCTAACGCGTGGGCCGCGGGGCCTGAGTTCTACGGTCGCGTTAGAAAAAACATACCAAGGGGGGGGGGGGGGGGGGGGGGTGGGGTGGGGGGGGGGGGGGGGGGGGGGGGGGGTTGGTCGAACGAGCGACGGCTGGAAAATCGCGACGGGCTACAGGCGACGGGCGACGGGTGACGCAGAACGAGGCGCGCGTTATGACACGGCGCGCGTTAGTACGAGGCGCGCGGGTGGTGGGCCCATGACTATCGAGTGAAAATTGCGAAGGAAAAAAAAATCGCGTAGCGTGAAATCGCCTAGGGGGGACCTAGCTCTATACCATGTTAGCATATGTGAATGAATGACTAGCAAATGAACAAACAAGCAAGATGTAGGTCAGTCCTAACCCTAAACCTAGCATATATCTATAGTTTGACAGGTGGGTCAACCTGAGATGCACCTGAGGGAGCAGGACCCTGTGGGGGGAGGGGTCTACTTGGGGGGGGGACTTGCGACCAGGCAGAGGGGCGGCATGGATAATGGGGAGGACACGTGCGGGTGGAGACTGTAGACGTAGACCAACTTGTCAAATGTGACGTCCTGTGGGGACAGGACGTGGCGTGAGGCAGGGTTGTAAAACTGCCAGGGCGGGGCGTCGGTGGGGAAGCCAAGGAAGATGCAGCGGAGAGTGCGAGGAGAGAGCTTGCTCATGGAGGTATCGCGGAGAAGGGAGAGCGCGCTCCAGACCTGAAACGCCGACACATCGCCAACCTCCCCCGTCCAACACCGTGTAGGCAAGGTCTTTGGCACAGAGACACGGGGCCAGAGGTTGAGCTGATGCGCGGCGTATCGGACCGCAAAGGGCCACATAAAATGGGGAGCAGCCGCATGGGTCATGGAGGTGCGACCTACCTCCATGATCAAGTCAATGCGATGCTCAGCAATCCCATTCTGCTGTGGGGAGGCCGGAAGCGTGAGTGACCGGGCGATGCCCTTCGCACGACAAATACCCTCAAGGAGGCGGGAGGAAAACTCACCGCCTCTGTCAGAGTGCAGTCGCAGGACCAGGAGGTCCTGCTGAAACAGCGCGCTAAGCTGGCGACGAACAGCGATGATCTAGTATATTAAAACACCAGGGACATCCGCCTTGCTCCGCAAGGGGAAGACCGTGGTGTAGTGCGTGTAGTCGTCAACAACCAGCAGAAAGTAGCTCTCCTGGTCCTGTCCACGGACGTGGGCTGGGCCCCAATCGTCCATGTGGGGAGTCTGCAGAGGAGCAGTGGTCGACGGAAACGAGGAAGAGTGAGGAGCGGCGCTCTGCCACCCGTTGACGCAGGGAAGGCACGGCGGTGCAAGCGAGCGCGGGAGCACGGGCAGAGACCTGGGGAGGCCAGAGACAAGGAGACGAGAGTGCATGCCACGTAGGAGCGGCAGGGAGAGGTGCCAGAGGAGAGTCTGCTGCGTGAGTAGCCGACACAAACAAGACGCAGCTAACTGACCCAACGCCGCTACATGACCCGACGCATCTACCTGACCCGACGCAGCTAGCTATGCAGAATCAGTGGTCGATGTGTACAGGCCAGACTTAGTGAAAGTGGAGAGGTGCTCGCCAGTGTGTGAGTTCGTACAGATCGCCACAAGCTCACCCCCAGGAGTAGTCATAGTGACAAACTGGTCCTGGAGGACAGCGTTACTCACCAAGTTCTTAGAGAATGAGGGGAGGTGGAAACCTGTGAGGGAGCCTGAGGGGGCTGCCAGACATGGGAGAATGTTGGAGGCACGTGCTACAACTGGGCCCCCAGAGGGGTCACCCAGAGAAACCGGGACAGGTGCAGTGAGCGGTGTGACTGTGGTACAGTCGCGGAAGAAGCAGCGAGTCGCGCCTGAGTCAAGCGTGAAGGTGTGCAAAGCCTCCAAAGAAACTGCACTTGTGCTACCAGGCTCAGAGGCACCTAGACTAGTAGCCTCTGCACTACCAGGGACGCGTCGATGAAAAACCCACTCGCGAAGCCGCTTCCGCGAGAGGGTCTCCAACACCATAACCTCCACCACCAGGACGGCCTCGCTGAATCACCCACCCACAAAGCTGCTGTGACGAGAGAGTCTCATGGCGATGAGACTGCTACTGCTGTCTAGTACCTCCAGCACCATAACCTCCACCACCAGGACGGTCTCGCCGAATAACCCACTCACGAAGCTGCTGCGGCGATAGAGTCTCCGGCTGACGCTGCTGCTGCTGTCCACCGCAAGATGCTGCTACGACCGTGATAGTGGCCATGAAAGGCAGTGGCAGTCAGTAACAGCGGTGCAAGGGCATCATAAGGGACTGCTAGCAGGAGCTGTAGCAATAATGGTAGTCGCTGTAATGGCAGGGCAGCGTGCGGGCTGCAGGGCAGAGCAGCGCGCGGGCTGCAGGGTTGCGTGAGCAGGGCACCGCACCGGCTGCAGGGCGTGCAGGCAGCCAGGCAGGGCAGCGCGCAGGCTGTAGGGCAAGGCGGCACGCGGGATGCAGGGCAGGGCGGTGCGCGAGGTGACGGGCAGGGCAGCGCGCGTGTGCTACAGGGCAGGGCGGCGCGCGGGCTGCAGGGCTGCATGGGCAGGGCAGCGCGCGGGCTGCAGGGCGTGCGGGCAGCAGGGCAGGGCAGCGCGCGGGCTGCAGGTCAGGGTGGCGCGCGGGCTGCAGGGCATGGTGGCGCGTGGGCTGCAGGGCAGGGCGGCGTGCGGGCTGCAGGGCTGCGCGGGCAGGGCAACGCACGGGCTGCAGGGCGTACGGGCAGCTAGGCAGGGCAGCGCTTTGGCTGCAGGGCAGGGTGGCGCGCAGGCTGTGTTAGAATAAGGGAATGAATGATCGAGAAACAAGCAGTACAAGGACTGATATAGTAAACCCTAACTGAACCTAGGGCAAAGTGTAACACATCGAGACTAACACACATAAACTATAACAAATATCGTTTGACACACCCCCATAGTCTAGGTGACAGTAGTCCTGTGGAAAGCAACACACAACCCATGCGCAAGGGTCACAGGACCAGTCAGCAAGAGCGAGCAACGGTCACAAGACCAGTTCACAAGAACAAAGCAACTCTCGGGGTGGATCTCAAGATCACCACACAGTCCGAGAACAAGCAAGGGGCCACAAGGCCAGTCCACATGCAAGTATATAGCAGATATAAGAGATGCAATAGTACAAGACATGCAAGACAAGCATCTCTACAGAAGCAAGGGGCCACAAGGCCTGTCCACAAGCACAGAGATAGAATTTATAGTGAGATGCAAGAGTACAAGACAAAGCATCTCTACGCAAGCAAGTGAGGGCCTGTAGACACAAGGCCTAGCTGGGTGCAGAAACGCTGGTGGTCACAAGGCGGCAACGCCTTGGTGAAGATATTTCCAGTGTTGGCCTCAGAGACCACACGTCGCACGAGTGCCTGGCCACGCTGCTGCAACTCTCGCAGAAGGAAGTAACGAAGTTGGATGTGCTTCGCCTTCCCAACCAGTCAGGGCTCCTCGCACAACAGGATAGCAGACCTGTTGTCGGCGAACAAGACTGGGGGAGAGCGAGGCCGCTCAACAAGGTCGGTGAGGAGGAAAGACAGCCAGCGAAGCTCCTGGGCGGCCATGGCCGCAGCGTACACCTCTGCCTCACAGCTGGAACTGGAGACTGACGACGCCCGAGTCGACCTCCACGAAACAGCTCCGGTCCCAAGGCTGAAGCAGTAACCCTGTGTAGACCGCAGCGACTCATCGTCGTCAGCCCACGACGAGTCTAAGAAACATGTATGTGTAACTGAATGCTTCCCTCCAAGAACAAGTCCCATGCCTGATGTACTCGCCACATACTTCGCCACCCTCTTAGCAGCGTACCAGTGGGAAGGTTGGTGTCTCCCAGGCACAACAAAGCGCACCAGGATGCTAAGAGGGTAAGCTAGGTCTAGGCCAGTGCAGGTCATAAGGTACATGAGACAACCCACCACCTCAGGATATGGACCGCTGGAATCAAATGGCTCGTCCGAAGGTGGAGCCGTGAGCCCATGATCCACAGCAAGAGGGGTGAGCTGTACCTTCGAGAACGGGAAGCAGAACCGCGTGAGGACTGAGTCAGCGTAATGGTGCGAGCTGCCCTGTCCCTGGTGATCTGCAGGCCAAGGTAGCGCTGCAGCTCAACTAGGTCAGTGCAAGTGTGTCTCCTCTGTAGTTCCTCCTTCACGGAGGCCAGTGCGTGACGGTCGGGAGTGGCAAAGACCAGGTCGACAACGTAGACAAGAACAAAGAACGGGGTCCATCCACGGCGGACGAATAGCGAAAAGTCAGCAGACGATGGAAAGAAGCAAGCGCGGCAAGTGTCTTGCGAAGTGTGTCGTGCCACTCACGGGGAGCCTGGCGCAGGCCGTAGACCGGTCGACGCAGCTGCCACTGGGTCCCAGGAGGGAAAGAGCCAGTGAAGCCAGGCGGGCGACGCAGCCAGATCTGCTCGTGCAGGCTCCCCTGATGGAACGCTGTTGAGAAGTCCAAGGAGTGTAACTCGTAGTCGCGCTAAGCTGCAATGTGCAGTAACACCCGAAGAGTGATCATCTTCGGGGTGGGAGCGAAGGTCTGGAAAAAGGCTAACCCCCTCGCGCTGACTGAGGCCTCTCGCCACATAGCGCGCCTTGAACACCGGTGGTGATCCAGGCGGCCGCTTCACCTTGTAGAGCCACATGCCACTGACGACGTTCGTCCCAGGTGGTGGGACGGCATCAACGTAGGTGCCTGTGGACCTATATGATGCCATCTTTGCCTCCTCAGCTGCTATCCAGTACGAGGCCCAAGGTCCCGAGACTGCCTCGGCGTGATTGCGAGGGATTGGGATGTCAAGAGCGTCTGGATCCCCCTCAGGGGCAAGCAGCATGGCATAGAGATGAGGAACAGCGGCCGCAAGGAAACCAAGCTCGAACTGCCTGTCCTCCAGGACCTCTAGGGGAAAAACAGGGACACCCCCAATGGAAGGAGAACAGAAGGGGACGGTAGGGGACCACGAACCAAGCGTGCAGGTGCTAGGTCGGGCAGGTCGCCCAGTCGCAGTCGCTGCCGCTCCGCCTCCTCTGCCATCTGCTGCGACGGTACCTGCCTTATCTGCTGATCCTGTGGCTCCTCCTCTGCCCTCTCCTGGTGCAGCTGCAGCTGCACTCGCTGCTGCAACTGGGACTCCTGCGCTACCCTCTCCTGTTGCGGTCGTGACTCCTCTACTCTCTCCTGCTGTGTCTGTAACTGCACCAACTACTGCGGGCGGTACTCCTGCTCTACACTCTCCTGGAGCGGCCGTGACTCCCCCTCTACTCTCTCCTGCTGCGACTGCAACTGCACCCGATGCTGCACTCGTGAATCCTCTTCTACTCTCTCCAGTTGCGGCTGCAACTGCACCTGTTGCTGCAATCGTGACCTGTCCTCTGCTCTCTCCTGCTGCTGTTGTGACTCCTCTACTCTCTCCTGCTGTTGCGACTGAGGCTGCTCCTACTGCTGCTGCTGCTGCTGCTGTGCCCTCTCAAACCGCTCACGCTCCTCCCTCTCTATTCGGAGGAGACGCTGCTCACGGGTCAGGAAATGTACATTGCGCGGTGTAGGCGCCACAGTGCCGGTGCCTCCAACTCCAGCACCCCCAGAACCAGCACCTCCACTACCAACACCCTTGGGGCCTCCAGTACCTCCCGCAAGAGCACCCCCAGGCTCCGCAGCAACCGGGCGCAGAGAAGAACGAGGAGGGAACTGCGGGACGGACGAGAAGCCAAGGGGTGATGCGGGGCGAGGCCGCCGACTCGAGGCTGCCGTGTTCCTTACGGGGGTGACCTCCACGCCCACACCCCCTGCACTACCAGAGCCGACACCACCAGCTCCTGCAGCCCCAGTACCCTCACCCTCCGTAACTGCACCTCCCGCACCCCCAGACATGGCAGGGACCGGACGCTGCGGGGGGGGCGACTGCGGAGTGACGTGCGACACACCTGATGGAGCAGGACACGAGGGGGGGGCGAGGCGACTGGGGTGGCTCAGTGGTGAGGAACGGTGGAGGGGAGAAGGTCTCAGAACCTCGGTGAGGGCGACTCCTGTAGTAACTGACTGACTCATCGAAAGTGACGTCCTGGGAACTGAAGAACTGACAGGTAACCGGGTCGTAGAACTGCCAGCCGAAGGTGTCGAGTGGGAAGCCAAGAAAGACGCAGGCACGGGTGCGTGGAGACAACTTGTTCGCGCCAGGGGCGCGAACGTGGGCCAGGGAACCCCAGACGTGGTAGTCAGCTGCTACACCCGGAGAACCTGTCCAAAGGGAGACCAGCGTCACCCGTGGCCGTGCGTCACTAGGCCACAGGTTCAGCTAGTGCGCGGCATAGTGTACTGCCTGAGGCCACAGGAACTGGGGGGCACCGGCATGGCACATGGAGGTCCGGGCAACCCCCATGACCAGGCCGATGCGTCGCTCGGCTACCCCGTTCTACTGCGACGAGTCTGGTAGCGTGTAAGACTGGACAATCCCCCGACCCTTACAAAATGTCTCCAGGCGAGTGGAAGAAAACTCACCACCACTGTCCGAGTGCAGGCGGAGCCCACAATGGGCCTGGGCGTCACCCCTCGCTAGTAGCCACGGCTCGAGGACGGTAGGCACCTCGGCCTTCCAACGCAAAGGTAAAATTGTGGTGTAGCGGGAGTAGTCGTCCACCACAATCAGGAAGTAGCGCTCCTGACGTGGGCCACGGACCGGGGAGGGGCCCCAGATGTCCAGGTGCAGTGTTTGGAAGGGAGTCGTGGTGGGGGGGAACGACGAGGAGTGAGGGGCAGAGCGTTGCCGGCCATCGACGCAGGGAGTGCACGGCGGCGCAGGCGAGCGAGGAAGCGAGGCAAGCGACTTTGGGAGACCTGAGACCAGACGGTGACGTACCATCCTACTGAGACGTGGGAATGACGGGTGACCTAGGCGGTGGTGCCAAAGGACCGACGGGTGGGTGAGTGACCGACTGTCGCACGACACAGCAGCTACCTAACCTGACATGACCTGACCTGACCAAGTGTGGTGAGAACCAGTGTGTAGTGAGTACAGACCAGAGCCCGGCTCCATGTGGAATATGGCCAGGGGCAGTCCAGTGGCACCGACTGTGCAGGAGGCAACAGGCTCGTCGAGAGGGAAAGTGGTGACAAATCTGAGGTTGTGGAGGTGACTGAAACCCACCAAGTTCCTAGAGAACGAGAGGGTGTAGTAACCTGTAAGAGACCCGGAGGGAGCCGCTGGACACGGGAGAATGGTGGTGCTGTGGGCAACTACAAATCCCACGGAAAGGTCAGCCAAGGCACAGTGACTAGAGTGTGCAGTGGTGTGAGGTCGGTGCAGTCGCGAAAGAAACAGCTGGACGCTCCAAAGTCTAGGGTGAAGGAAAACTGTGCAGTCGGTGAGGTCGCACCCGAGTCAGCTACAAAGGCTGGGACTAGACTAGTAGTAGCTGCAACTCCCACACTAAAACATCTGAGGCGCCTGTACTAGAAACTACACAAGCACCGAGACTGGAGACACAAGTCTCAACCTTAGCTGCAGCTCCCACGTAACAGTGTGTATACTGGCTGGGTCCGACTGGGCCCCACGGTGGAGGCTGCCGCTGGCGCTGTTGCTGTACCCGCAGCTGCTGCTGCTGTGGTGGCCACTGCTGCTACTGTGGCCATAGGTGCTGCGGCCACGGCTGCTGCCGCGGCCACGGCTGCTGTTGCGGCCACTGCTGTCGCGGCCACTGCTGCTGCTGCGGCCACCAGTGCTGCTCCGAATCCTGCTGCTGCAGCCACCGGTGCTGCTGCTACCGCTGATGCTGCGGCCACTGTCGCCACATCGAAATGGCACGCTGGTACGGGGGTAGGTGCCAGTCGAGGCGGCACTGCTAATACGGTTCTGTGCGGTTCTGAGGCTGTTCAGTACGGTTCTGCGCGGGTTTTGTGCGGTTCTGTACGGTTCTGCGCATGGAGAGTACCGGGTGGGGCGGCTGATTCTGGGTGAGGGGACTGGAACGGGTGGGGTAGCAGGTACAGTTCTGTGCGGTTCTGTCCGTTTCCGTGCGGTTCTGCGCGTTGGAGAGTACCGGGTAGGGCGGCTGATTCCGGGTGGGGCTAAACGGGCAACGTGGGGCGGCGCGCGGGCTGCACGAGCTGTTGCGCGTGCGTTCGAGCATGCGGCTGTGCGTGCTGCTGTGCAGGCCATCGCGCGCGGCTGCTCATGTGGCTGCGTGCGGGTGCGCGTGCGGCCGTGCGTGCGGCTACGGCTGCGTGCGGCTACGGTAGGGCTGCGGGAACAGGTGGGGGGCGGTTCACGGTGGGAAAACGGACGGCAACGGGCAGCAACGGGCGGCTAAGGGGTGGGGCGGTCGTACGGTTTGGCCGCATGGCCAGCTCAACGCAGGCCACGGGGCCGTCAAGCAAGGGCCTCGAGGCCCGCTACTGAAGGCCGCGGGGCCTGCTAACGTGTGGTCCGCGGGGCCTAAGTTCTACTGACGCGCGCTAGAAAAAACGGACGGGGGTGGGGGGGGAGGGGTGGGGGGGGGGGGGGGGGGGGGGGGGGGGGGGGGGTGTCGAACGGGCGACGGCTGGAAAATCGCGACGGGCGACGGTCGGCGTGCGACTGGCGACGGGTGACGCACTACGAGGCGCGCGTTATTACAGGGTGCGCATTAGTACGAGGCGTGCGGGTGGTGGGCCCATGATTATCGAGTGAAAAAATCGCTAGGGAAAAAATTGCCTAAGGTGAAATCGCCTAGGTGAAAAATCGCCTAGGGGGAACCTCGCTCTATACCCTGTTAGAATATGAAAATGAGTGATCGAGAATCAAGCAGTACAAGGATGGATATAAGAAACCATAACTGAACCTAGGGCAAAGTGTAACACAACTAGACTAACACACATAAACTATAACAAATATAGTTTGACAGGCTGGAGGGCAGGGCAGCGCACGGGCTGCAGGGCAGGGCGGCGTGCGTGCTGTAGGGCAGGACGGCACGCGGGCTGTAGGGCAGGGCGGTGCGTTGGCTGCAGGGCAGGGCGGCGCGCGGGCTGCAGGGCAGGGCGGCGCGCGGGCTGCAGGGCAGGGCGGCGCGCGGGCTGTTGGGCAGGGCGGCGCGCGGGCTGCAGGGCAGGGCGGCGCGCGGGCTGCAGGGCAGGACGGCGCGCGGGCTGCAGGGCAGGACGGCGCGCGGGCTGCAGGGCAGGACGGCGCGGGCTGCAATGCAGGGCAGTGCGCGGGCTGCAGGGCAGGGCAGTGCGCAGGGTGCAGGGCAGAGTGACGCGCGGGCTGCGGGGCAGGGCAGCATACGGGCTGGTCGCGGGCACCTGCGCGCGCGGGTAGCGCCTAGGGCAGTGCGCAAGCCAGGGCAGGGCAGCGTGCAGGACTCTATGAGGGCATGGCAGTTACGATCGGGCAGGGCAGGGTAGGAAAAAACGGGCAGTTCGTACAGTTGGTGGGCTCTAACGAAGCGGTCCTACGGAGGGACCTGCTCTGAATACCATGTTAGGAGTAGCAGGCAAGAACGACTGACCAGGATGCAAGTATGAGTACCCCTTAGAGTATGTCCTACTACAGCCTAGAGACATACAAATGCAATTTAACACTCTCTTGTTCTAGCATGGTTCATGCCCAAGTTGACTCCTAAGATTCCTTGGTTTTAGGAGGAGGTTCTAAGACTACTATAGAAGCAGTGGCGGCAGCAGGGCAGCTCTGGCGGCGGCCAGGCAGGGTAGGGCAGCGCTGAGCAGCGCGTGCAAGCAGGGTAGAAGTGGCAGCGGCCAGTAGCAGCAATGGCAGTGGCCGGCAGCAGTGGCGGCAGCAGGGCAGCGCTGGCGGCAGCCAGTCAGGGTAGGGCAGCGCTAAGCATCGCGTGCAAGCAGGGCAGCAGTGGCAGCGGCCAGTAGTAGCAGTGGCAGTGGCCGGCAGCAGTGGCAGCAGCAGGGCAGCGCTGGCGGCGGCCAGGCAGGGTAGGGCAGCGCTGAGCAGCGCGTACAAGCAGGGCAGCAGTGGCAGCGGCCAGTAGCAGCAGCGGCAGTGGTCAGGGCACGCACAAGGCATTGCGCGGGCAGCTCGCGGGTCGCCGGCGGAGCGCAGGGCAGGCGCTCGCGGGCGGCGCAGGGCTGACACGTGGGGCAGGGCTGTACGGGCTGCGCGCGGGCCTGTACAGGCTGCGTGCGGGCCTAGAGCGGGTTGTACGGGCTGCGCGCAGGCGGCGCGCTGGCTGTACGGGCTGCTTGAGAGAGGCGCGGGGCAGGGCAAGGCAGGGCAGCGCGAAAGCGCTCGGCAGGGCAGGGCAGCAGGGCGATAGCATGCTGGGCAGGGCAGAAACGTCGGGCAGGGCAGGGCAAAAACGAACGCCGGGCAGGAAAGGAACTAATTTGGTGGGCCCTTGATAAAAAGAAAACGGTCCTAGAACGAGACCTACTATGATACCATCTTAGAACTAGGAATGACTAAATTAGGTCAAAAGGGGGGTACAAGACAAGTGTCGAGAGAAATGTTGTACCCCTAAGGGGCAAGTCACTACAGGCTAAACTAACATATGCAATATAACTTTGACATCAGATTCGTTTTAGGGTACCCTGAGCACCTAGGGTCCCTTGGAGAAGTAGCACTGATCTTCAGTGTCGCCTGTATAGAAACACTGTTTTTTCAGGGTACCTTACTTATGTATTAGATAATGTACCCCTGCCTAAGTTGGCCATGTCAGAATGTCGATATTTGTCTAGCCTGCAGTGGGGTACTCTATAGCGAGTACAAACCAATTAGGGTTTCCTATATGTATCTCAACTCCTGCTAGTGAAAACCTCTCTTTCCTGTTTCTCGTTTTTGCCTGCTGTTTCGACATGCTATCAGAGCAGGTCGACCCTCCTGGGTCGATCCTGTGGATGGGCCCGCCACCTAATTCTTCCGCTGCTGTCCTGCCTAACGCGCGCCCCGGGCGCGCGACGTGTTCTGCTTGCCGCGCGCTCGGGTGCACGGCGTATTTTTCATCCCGCCGCGCGCTCGGGGCGCGCGGCGATTTTCTGCCCGCCGTACGCCCCGAGGCGCGCGGCGGTTTTCTGCCCCGTCAATCCGCGCGTCGCCCCCCGTCGCCCGTCGCAGCGCCCCCGGGGACCCGCGCGTCGCCCCCCGTCGCCCGTAGCGGCCCGCACGACCTGCGCCAGGCCCGCGCGCGGCCCGTACAGCCCGCGCGCGGCCCGTACGGCCTGCGCCAGGCCCGCGCGCGGCCCGTACGGCCTGAGCCAGGCCCGCGCGCGGCTCGTACGGGCTGCGCCAGGCCCGCGCGCGGCCCGTACGGGCTGCGCCAGGCCCGTGAGCGGCCCGTACCGTCTGCCCCAGTGCCGCACGCCGTCCCTCGAGCTTCTGACCGCACTCCTGTGTTAGGGTTTGGGGGTGGAGAGTATGGGGGTGCCGTGTGTGTGAGCCGTCCCCTGCTCCTCCTCCTCCTCCGTCTCCCACTGCTGCAGCTGCCGCTGAGGGAGGTGGATGTGTTGGAGCCGTCGGAGTGGTACGAGAGGGGTGGCGTGTGAGCGGTGCTAGTGGTTCAGCAGGGGGTGTGTGAAAGGGGTGTGGGACAGTTGGGGGAGGTTGACCGGAGGTAGCCGACCCGCAGCGCCTGAAGTCCAGAGAGCCACGACCCCCTGTGGCCGTGTAGTCTGGGGCTCTGCGCCCGGTAGCCACAGTGTGAGCATTCCTGGTAGTCCAGAGAGCCACGACCCCCTATGGCCGTGTAGTCCGGGGCTCTGCGCCCGGTAGCCACAGTGTGAGCACTCCTGTGAGCACAGTGAGCCAGCCGCGCCTGTCGCCGTGTAGCCCGGGTTTAGCCTGGTAGCGTGAGTGCTGTGCACTCCTGTTGCCCATGTGTCTGCAGCTTCAGCCGTCGCCTCTCATCTTCTCGCCCTCCACAGTTTCTCCTCCTCCTCACTTGCCCTCTGTGATAGCCTCTAGCTTTGCTTATCCTTGTGAACTATTGCACTGCCTGCTTGTTGTGTTGATTGTACCCCACTTTGACTATGGGGGTGTGTCAGAATGTCGATGTTTGTCTAGCCTGCAGTGGGGTACTCTATAGCGAGTACAACCCAATTAGGGTTTCCTATATGTATCTCAACTGCTGCTAGTGAAAACCTCTCTTTCCTGTTTCTCGTTCTTGTTTTCGACAGGCCAAGCGGACCGCACCAGCACGCCCTTGCGCGGTGAATCGGACACCACGAACCACTAGGTTTGTGCGCAGCGAGGCCAAAAATAACAAGTGTTGGCAGAAGTCAGAGACAACTTTGCAACACCTGGGACAGCCAATCAGATAGCGTCGTTGTGCAAACAACAGCTGTCCAAACAACGCCCAAAATCAGCTAGTTCAACTAAATCTGGTCGAGCTGCAGGGTGACGGTCGTCGTGAATGATGACGGCGCGCCAAACATGTCGAAAACGAGAATCACTGAGTTTTCGTTTCGAGGTCGACCCCGATAAAACACTGATTCGTCAGTGACCTAAAACACAGAACACTGAAAAATCAGGGTTTGAACCAGGCCTAATTTTATCAGTGTAAATCACCCTGATACACTGATTATCAGGGTGGTTTTTGTTAGTCACACTGATGCCTTAGGGCTTTTTTTTTTTGGAGCTTGGATTTTCCTTATGTGCCAGGGTTTACGTTTAAGGCACACTGATGCCCAGGGTACCGTTCTTCTTAGCGAGTTTTACCCTGAAGCGAGTACCAGAACCCCACCCCCCCTCCCCCCCCCCCCCCCCTTTTCCTGTAACCCGGGATTCCCGTTGGCCAACTATCGAAACCAGAATCTGCGCCTCGACAATACACGTGTTGGCACGAAGTGGGTCGTCATTGGACAGAAATCAATTGCACCTGCTGTGCCCTTGGAAAGGAAGGGGAAAGAGAAGGTGCCCGAGCCACAGGACGATAGTGACTAGGAGGAACACCCTTGTGCCTTGTCCGATGATGACTAAGATGTTTATTGTGTGCTTTTAGTGTAACAACAATCGAGCATGGTTTTTTAAAAACATACACTGATGCCTCCAGGTAACATTTTCAAACCTACCCTTTATTCTGATGCAAAAGTTTTCTTCGAAGGGGTCACACTGATACCGTAATCAGGAATTTGCATAGGTGCAGCACTGAGAGCGTATTCCTATCCTCGTATCAAGAAAACCTCATATCAAGATTGTAATTTTTGCCTGGTAAAACTAGCGAGAGGTTTTGGGTTTAGGGGAATTTTCAGTGGGAGGTTGATATGAGGTTCTCTTGATATGAGGATAGGAATACGCTCTGAGGGTTGCTCAAAAAAAAAAAATAGCCCTCGTTTGAACCCAGTGAACCCAGTCGCAACTTGAACCTGAAGATGGGTCTATGATCGAAACCATTTTCGTGCAACCGATGTGCAGGTCTACGAGTGCGACTCCTTGTACAAGCGGCACATTTTGTTTTGGCGGGAGCCAATCCGTAACCTTTATCCGTTTGAAAGGGATGTTTGAAACAAAGTTCTGTTCTCGCTCGCTTCTACCCTTTTGGGGTACGTGTGCTTTACATGTGCTACATGTGCTTATTACAGGTCACATATATTTTTGGGGTTGTGCTTATAATTGAGGACCGGATATAACTTCAAAGAGAATAAAACCACGAAGAGTGTATCACGATTCACGAGGTTTCGTAACCATCAAAAGCAACGTAGGAAGCGCCTTTGCCAGCTGCCTCCAAGAGATCCATGCGTCCTCCGGCCATTCTCTCTGCCTCTATGCCCCTCTCTCCTGTGCACAACAGTGCAAAGAGTCCGGAGAGAGTGGAGAACTATTGTGAAGGGATTGTTTGCTTGAACGGAAAAGAATTGAAAAAATAACGTTGGAAAAGTGCAAGGCAGGGGCTTTCCATTGATATGAAATATAGAGTGTGAAGGGAAAAAAAAGTGGCTAGTGAAACAGAAGGGGGGCAACATGAAGAGCCATGGGAGAGGTATCAAGAGAGAAAGGAAGGAGGTTGGCCATACCTGTGCGGACTCGAATGACCTCAGCCACTGGGGACACTGAGAGGGGGAGATGCACAGGAGATGAATGGGTAAGGAACTTTATCTAAGGTCACACTAACATGCCTACGTTCTGCTAAGCAATGTGAATCAACGTATGTATATTACCAAATTAAAGAAAGAAAAAAAAAGGAACAAAACAGACACAAACACACAAGCCCGTAAAAATTAGTACACAACAGGGCAAGTGTTTGCTAATGCTATCACAGTGAGTGCACGTGAACGTAAACGACTGGTCCAATCAGGGTGAAACTTGAAGGTCCTATGTGATGGGGAGAAATGTGATGGTGCACAAAAGAAGTGGAGAGAAACGGTGCAGAGTAATGGCATGAGCAAGGGTAGCTTGGTGGTGCTGGTAGGGCACACAGCAAGGGAAGTCCGAAGATGCAGCGGGCCTGCAGAGGTTCGCTCACCAAAGATCTTGCCGTCGCCGATCTCCCCCGTGCGCGCCTCGTCAATGATGATGGCGATCACCGCCTCCACCTGCTCGCCCCCACGGCGCATGGGCGGCACGGAAGCAGGAAACGAGAGGGAGGATTGTGAGGGACAGCCGCACTAATCATCCCGGTCGCACAGCACACCAACCTGGTCGCACACCACACCAACCTGGTCGCACACACCACCCGCCTGGTCGCACACCACACCAACCTGGTCGCACACACCACCCGCCTGGTCGCACACCACACCAACCTGGTCGCACACACCACCCGCCTGGTCGCACACCACACCCACCTGGTCGTACACACCACCCGCCTGGTCGCACACCACACCCACCTGGTCGTACACGACGACCACCTCCAGCTTCGACTTGAGCACCAACGCGTCGTCTGCAAACTCAGAGCCTGCCACATGGTGGGGCACGCACGGGGAGGGCGGGGAGAAAGGGGAGGGTGGTGGGATGAGTGGAGGCGTAGGGAAGGAAGAGGGGGGCGTTGAGTGAGTGAAGTGAGAGTGAGAGTGGAGGGGGGCGAGAGAATATGGAAAAGCGCCCCTGTGGAAAGCATGCGGAGCCAGGCCAGGCCAGGCCGCCCCGACGCGGATGATGGCGGACAGAGGAGGTGCTCCAGCGGGCATCAGGGGTCTTGCCATTTTAAGGGTGTGCTCTCCCCTCCTTATTCACCCTCTCCCCGACCCTCTCGCCCTTTCGTCCCCTCGCTCCCCAACGTCCCAACCCCCATCCCTCTCGACCCTTGGAACCCTGACGACCTGCCAGCCGGACCTGCTGGTCCACTCCACGCAAAGCCATCTGTTACCTCTCCCCTGCCGTCCCCCATCGCATCCACATGGGCACCTCTCCCTCCCGTGGCGGAGCCATCTGACCTGCGTGCCTCTCTCTGCTCGTGCCCTGCGTGCCGAAGCCCCTCACATCCGAGACCGTCAGACCCCTGATGCCCGCTGTGAACAGCGCCTGCACACAAGAACAAGCAACGGGGAGGTGCGCAGGTGATGGCTTGGAGTGGATTTGAATTGAGTGATGCCCACGGCCCTCACGAGTGGTGCAGTCGCTGCGCAATGCCTGTGGGAGGAGGGCCGCGAGGGAGGAACACATACGAGAAAAAAACCGCAGATGAAAAAAGGCTAGATTTATCGCGGGGCTTATTGCAGCCGCGAGTACAACGAGGGTGAGTTCGACGGTTGAAGTGAGGAACGCGATCGTCAGCGGCGTGTGATTGGGCGCTAGTTGTGAGTCGACTCAGTTGAGAACGTTGCTGGTGGGTGGAAGAGACGACAAGGAGCAGCAATGCGCGGTGAGCTGTTAGGCACATGGTTCACCATCGCGTGAGCTGTTAGGCACATGGTTCACCATCGCGTGAGCTGTTAGGCACATGGTTCACCATCGCGTGAGCTGTTAGGCACATGGTTCACCATCGCGTGAGCTGTTAGGCACATGGCTCACCATCGCGTGAGCTGTTAGGCACATGGTTCACCATCGCGTGAGCTGTTAGGCACATGGTTCACCATCGCGTGAGCTGTTAGGCACATGGCTCACCATCGCGTGAGCTGTTAGGCACATGGCTCACCATCGCGTGAGCTGTTAGGCACATGGTTCACCATCGCGTGAGCTGTTAGGCACATGGTTCACCATCGCGTGAGCTGTTAGGCACATGGCTCACCATCGCGTGAGCTGTTAGGCACATGGTTCACCATCGCGTGAGCTGTTAGGCACATGGCTCACCATCGCGTGAGCTGTTAGGCACATGGTTCACCATCGCGTGAGCTGTTAGGCACATGGCTCACCATCGCGTGAGCTGTTAGGCACATGGTTCACCATCGCGTGAGCTGTTAGGCACATGGCTCACCATCGCGTGCTGTATGCAACACGCCCGCGCTCTAGCAGCACACGCAACGGCACACCAGGCAAGGGTGTGCCTCGTAGCCGCGCCTTGCGACCTGACTGCATGCATACGGCACTGCGTGCGTACCTCGCAGACGTGCGTACCTCGCAGACGTGCGTACCTCGCAGACGTGCGTACCTCGCAGACGTGCGTACCTCGCAGACGTGCGTACCTCGCAGACGTGCGTACCTCGCAGACGTGCGTACCTCGCAGACGTGCGTACCTCGCAGACGTGCGAGAGGCGCCAGGGGCGGATGACGGCCTCCACCTTGTAGAACTGCGCCGCCGGCTTGAACTCTGCGCGCCACGCCGTGGGAAGGGGCATGGGTGAGGGGGGAGAGGGGCGGGGGCAGGGACAGGGGGGCAGCCACTCGGTGGGGAGGGGGGTGAGGACAGGGACAGGCACTTGCGAGGGAACGACGCACATGCAACCCACGTGCAACCCACGTGCGACTCAAGTCGTGGGGGGTGAGGCCTGACCGCCGTTAAGCGGGAGACGGGTCAAAGTCGTGGAGCGCGAGGAGTGAGGGGAGAGGAGGGAGGGAAGCGGCAATGTGACACGCTAGAGAGCAACATGACTGCCGCGATCGCACTGGCCACAAGAATGCCGTGCCGCTCGGCCGCACCCGCCAGGCGACCGAGCCTGGTGGCAGTGGAAGCGCAAGATGGCGCGGCGCGCGAGTGGCCACGCTCTTCCAAACGCCGCTTGCTCGCCGGCGTGCCGAGCTGCTGCACGCTTGCGCGCGTTCGAACGGCACCACTTGATTGCCCTGCAACCCACGTGCGACTCGCACACTTAGACGCCTAAATGTCTCTACTGACGGTTGCCACTGCCGCGCTAACCGCATTGTGTACAGCGTTACTTGCGCTTACCGCGGGGTGCGCCCACAACATGCTGCAGATTTGCGGAATCGACCAAGCCGCAGGTTTCTCCGTCGCATCACAGCAATGCGCCGTCCGCTGACGCCATACCTTGCGAGATGTCCGCCGCGCCGTTGGGCGCACCGTTGCCACTCGCCCGCACACCCCGAGCCCCTCGCATCGGCGCAGCGCTCCGGGCGACATTAGCGGAAGCGACGGCGAGCCTCCGAGACTCAGGCACGAATGAGGAGCGCGATCCCCACCCCAGCACTGCTCCCTGTGGCGCGCGGACCGACAGGCTCACGCCGCTGCTTGCCCGGCCGGTAATGATATCCGTCGCCGCTACCGATGCCGCTGCTGCTGACGTGGTGGTGACGGCTGACGTCATTGTGAGGGCGCCTGGCATTGGCTGACGCAGAAATGGTAGTAGGAGGGGGGTCGTGGGTGTGCGACCTCGGGAGGGACGGGCGCCGCGAATGAAGGGTGTGTTGGAAGGAGTCTGTTGTGAGTGCTGTTTGGCGATTTTGTGCAGCGAAGTGAGATACACAACGATATGTGATCCGTACCTGCGCGGCTGCTGCGTAGCGTTTTGGTTCTTGTGTTGAAGCTTGAAAAAACTGAGGTGGCAGGGCAGGCGGAATGATTTGGAAGCGGGAGGCGAGACGGACATCATTGGTTCATTACAGACCAATCGAGTCATGGCATGTCACTGGCATCGTGGTGGATGCTGGCGTGGCAGTGGCTAAGTGGCCCAACAGGTACAGGGGACGCACACAAATTTGGAAAAGCAAAACCCATCTAAGAACAAATTCGTTTTTGTTCGTGAATTCCATAGAAGACATGGTTACAAAGTTCAGTCTTCACTTATCCAAATGAGAGGGTACATAGGTACGAGTACGAGGGACCCTAGCTAGGCAAGCCTCGAAGCTCGAGTTCGGGCCAATTGGGGTTGTCCGCTAATGGCGTGGAACATCTTGAATTTTCTCCAAACGAACCGTATTGTCCGAACGGTCAGATGCGGCCTATTTAATAAACGACACGTTCAAGTAGGTTGTTTGTAGTGCGTTTCAATGCGGTACCACTCGTTTGAAAAAAATCCCAGATGTTCCACACCCCAAGTCCGAAGGCCGCTCGAGCCAACTTTGGGAGTGGATGTCATCGGATCGAGCCTCGCCTTCCAAGTTGGAGTATAGACTAAATGTATTGCCATGCTATTTTATCGAGTCGACCGTGAAACGATACTTCTACTGATGTATCACGCGAATACTCACAAGTGTAAGGAAAAAAAAAAAAAAATTCCTTATCGGGGTTGACTGCTATGCGTACAACCCAAACACTTTCGGACTTCGCCATCTACGATTCCGATGCTGCCTCGCGTCGCCTTAAGTTTTCTCTTCGCCAAACCTGCAACCAACCTTGTAATCTCGAGGTTTCCTCCTAGCTAGGGTAGCGACTATATTATCACTGTCTTTTCATTGTATTATCAGTTCAATAAGTCACTGCTTTGATATTCGTTTTCCGCGCAACTCTGTTTTACAACCCATGACACTTGAAGTCAGAGCTACTTTCCTAGTTCACCCCGCCTTTCAAGGGTAGTTTAGTAGCACAGGTTGGCTGGTACAACGGACTGCAAGATGCTTGGCTGTAAGCTTTGTTAACTTGAACGTGCCCGACTCCGATAGTTCTTGCCTTTTCACTCGCCAGAAGGTCACAGAAACCCCTCTGTCTACTAGACGAAGCGCGCGACTCATGTTCGAGGAAACGCAAAAAAAAAACGATGCAGCAAATGGCAGATATGCAGAAGAACATGCAGGCGTTAACGACAGAGGTCGAGCAACTACGTGAAGAAAACGTCGGACTACCCATGGCGACAGGTGAAACACGTCAGGAGTTGCCTATCAAAGAAGGCGATACCACTAGGCCCCAAAATTCAAGGGTGTTTCACCCTTTGTACCCTTGCTATGGGCTGCTTTTCCATGATTTCCCTGATTTTGTACGTGTATTGCCAAACGACCCTGACCGTAAAAGTGTAGTTTTTGATTTTCACTTTGAGAATCAGGCCTTTCCGAGTTTCCACTGACTTGTCAGGACTTGTCAGGGTACTTTTTGAAATACACTAAAACTGACTTTCTTCGTGTCCTTTCTGTACAACAGGCCCCATGTGGCCACTCGGCCGAGAAGGTTACAAAACCGGCCCCAGTAGTTACTGTCGCGCTGTCAGCTCGACAAAACACACCACACAACAAAACCTCCGACTTGCTGCCAAGAAGCAGGCGGCCAATACGAGATAACGCTGGCAGCAACCCAAGTGACACACGGTTTAACCCTACAGCAGTCCCTGACACAACTGCAAGTGCAGAGGAGGCGGGACCCGAAAATGTGTGATGTGATGATGCCTGGTTAGTCATGGTTTATGTAGTTTAGCATGTAGGGAATGTATGTGCCTGTGGTAATTGGTTTTTGCATTTGCAATCAGGCTATTTTCAAAAATACCCTTACACGCAAAGGGTACTGGCCAAAACACACTGATTTTCCTTACCCTGACTGTCAGTCTAAGGAGCCTGGGGGACCTTGATATGGCACGGACCCCCAAAACCAGTTTTGGGCCCTGGATACCACCAGCCATGAAGTGAGTGGCATCGTAACAAGTGGCGAGCTCATATGCGGCAACGAGGAGAGCGATAGGCAGGCAGCGTCGGCGACAACAGCAATTGCAATTACTACAATCAAGATTAAACCTGTGAGCCCGCCCTCGTCCAACCCTACAGACAAGACGACTACGATCAAGGGGTGGCTGTTCGGCGTGGAGACCTTCTTTATTGCAGCACGAGTTGACGACGATGGCACAAGCGTTAAATACGCGGTTTCGCTTCTCTGAGAACCCGCCCTGGAGTGGTGGCGACATACCTTGGACACGAGGACATCGACAAGTGTGACACATGCTGCAGACGGGACCTCAAGTTCGGCTAATCAAGTGGCAACGTAAATATTCAGTGTGACCAAGATTCGCACGTGGAAGGAGTGGGGCGTAGCCTTGCGGGGTCGTTACGAGCATGTATCCGCCTCGGTTCAAGCTCGCATGAAGTTGCGTGCCTGGTCATAGCAGGCTTTTGTTTAGGACTACACGGCATCGTTTATGGCTCTCGCCGACCAAGTGGACGACATGGCAGAATTGGAGCTGTTGGATAAATACATCAATGGCCTCAAATACGAGATACAGTATGAGGTCCGTCGGACCCGCCCGACTATGTTGTTGGAAGCTGTACGGTTGAGTCTGCAGATGTGTTGATGCAGTGGGCGAGGGCAGATTCCCGGAAGGAAAACTGTTTTCGCGAACAAACCCAGCGGGCCAGGATCAACCGAGTCCATGCACCCGACCGCCCTTTTCCAGGGTTGTGTTATAAGTGTAGGAACCAGGTCACGTGTCTAGAGAGTGCCCCGAGAAAACGCTTGGGAAGAGTCAATAATTAATGGGTCCCTTACTGACTGGCCCAAACACCAACACTCCCACCGAGTCGTGGTTTCAATTCATGCAGTCGATCGCACTAGGCTGATTAACAGGGATAATCATGTGGATCACCCTGTGTTGGTCGTTGACATGATGCTCATAAATTTTAGAAATTATTTGTCGATGGCACGACTAGCCATACCCTCTTCAATCTGGCGACAGCAAAAAAATGAAAGTTGGAGCTGAACCGGTGCTTGCCCGAAATTGATGCTCGCCTCATGGATAGGACACCACTGCTGATTTTGGAAGAAACAGGGACGGTGGGGTTTGAGTGCTGAGCGTGGCGACAATTTCGACTTCAGCATAAAAGTTTCTCGCGACAACACTGGATGGCTGCAACGTACTGCTGGGGCGTGATGCTACGGTGGCATAACCCGACGATCGATTTGACGACAGGCTCGTAGAGCAGTCGCAAGCATGGAGGGAAAATTATGCTGCCCGCGTGGACTTCGGAGCACAAACAAGCCACATGCGTCAAAGCTATCACTATTACCTGCCACTACAACAAAGGAGCGCAGCTGTACGCCGTTCGATTGCGTGAGCTGGTAGCCAACACCGACGGAACTGACATCGAGAAGTTCTTCGCAACTGTCCCTGACGAGCTGGCGCAGTTGATCCGTCAGTACCCAGTGATATTTCCCGACGAACTGCCACGTGACTTACCTCCCGAACACCCCGAGGACCATAAAACACAGCTAGAACCTGGGGCGCAACCGACTGTTCGAACACAGAGGCGTCTGACTCAGCCCGAACTCGAGGAATTGCAAAGCCAGCTGGATGGCCTAATGCAAAAAGGGTTCATCTGACTCATCCCCCTTCGCAGCTGACTCATCCCCCTTCGAATCTCCAATCCTGTTCACGCAGAAAATGGGCGGCGGCCTTCACACCGACTACCGTGTGCTCACCAGTTACGATCAAGTCTCGCTATCCCATCCCACGCATCGACGACCTCCTCAACCAACATCGCGGCGCTCGCTACTTCTCGAAAATCGACTTACGTGGCGGTTACCACCAGATAAGGGTCTTCTCCGACGATTGTCACAAGACCGCTCTCCGAACCCGCTACGGAAGCTACGAGTTCACGGTGATGCCCTTCGGCCTCACAAACGCGCCTTTCACATTTCAACTGACCATGAACATGATCTTTCCAATCTCCTCGAGAAGTGTGTTATCGTCTAATTGGACGACATTTTGAATTTTAGCAGGACACGCGACCAACACCTCCGCGACCTCGACACAGTGTTTAAACAACCGGCTCATCGCCAAGGGTTCTAAGTGCGAGTTTTTGAAGCAGGAATTGGATTTTTTGGGGCACGTAATCTCCCGCGACGACATTAAAAACGACCCGGCGAAGACCAAGACCATCCAGGAGTGGAAGACCCCGACTAATGTCACGAAACTTACGAGTTTTCTGGGGTTTGTGAATTACGTCCGGCGGTTTATCCCAAATATGGAGGCGATAATTGACCCGCTGACCGACCTGCTGCACAAGGACATGAATTTTGTATGGGGGGAGGAGGCTGAGGCGGATTTTCAGGGGTTCAAGTAATTTCTGGTGTTCCCTCAGGTTCTACGCATCGCCGGCCCATCCAAGCCGTTCGAAGTCATCACTGACGCTTCAGATTTTGCCATCGTCGCTGTACTCCTCCAACGGTTTACAACCGATCGCATACGAGGCATGCAAGCTGCAGGCACCCGAGCGCAACTACCCGATACACGACAAGGAGTTGCTCGCCATCATCCACGCTTTCAAGCTTTAACGCTGCAATCTGAGAGGCGCTGACGTCACTGTTCGCACAGACCATAAATCACTATAGTATCTTCGTGCACAACCCAACGTCAACTCGCCACAAATCAGGTGGCTTGACTACATGGAGTCACATTTCACCTTCTGCATCAGGTACAAGAAAGGGGCGAATGACATCGCCCGCGCCCTAACCCGCCCAACAGTTCAATCAGTTGGAGTCCTGATTACCCATTCGAACCCGCTACTTACGGGACTTTTCACATACGGCAACACTCCTGACCCGTTCGTCACGACCAAGTGTCACCAGCAGGTAATGATGAAGTAGGGGAGTTATTACCTAAAAGCCGGAACCGACCGGATTTGGGTTCCCGCTTATCGGCTACTGCATGAACTCCTCAACCAGGAGGTCCACAATTACAACCTCTCCAGACATTTTGGGGTTGATGAAACCCGGAAAATGTTGCACCGTGAGTACAATTGGCCTGACTCATCCTCTAACGTGTAGTGTTGTGTGTCCTCATGCAGAGTGTGCCAGGTAATGAAGTCGACACGGCAATAGCCAGCTGGACTGCTGCAGCCTCTGGAGCCACTCGAGCGACCATGGCAACAGGTGACGATGGATTTCGTCACGGGGCTGCCAGCTGGCCCGTCCAGCAACTACGCGGTGCTCGTCGTCGCCGACCACCTCACGAAAAATGGCATTTCGCAGCATGTCGCGTGACCATCACGGCCGAAGAAACTGCTCGCCTCTTCATCTCAACCGTTGTGCGACTACACGGCATCCCGTCTGCGATCGTCAGCGACAGGGTCCCGAAGTTCACCTCGAAGTTTTGGGAAGAGACGTGGGCGCCAGGGCCTTAGATATCAGCCTTTTTGCGCAGATTCAGCGTTAGATCAGCCTTTTTTTTTTCTACACTAGGCTGAACTCATATTTTTTTGTTAAGTACGTTGGCTGTTTTTTCTGTGTGTGTTTTTTTTGTTTTTTAAGGATTTAGCTGATTTTCCAGCCTGAATGTACGAGTGTAGGCTGAGCCCTCAGCCTTGTAAAGGGGGTGCACACTGAAACCGGCATTACAGGGATCTGAGCCAGCCTGGCAAAGTGTAGGAGCAACACTGTCAATCACGGGCGGGAAACCGAATTTTCGCGTGGGCGGCACCGCGCAGTCGTGTTGGTACAGCAAAGCTGATCAGCTGCTATTCCGACCAATCGGGGCTTTGCAGCAGGCAGCGTTGGAAAGAGTCCTTGCCAACGCATAGCTCGCAGCGCATTGCTCCTTGCACGACACCACAACCATCCACCCCACCCCAAAAACCCTACATACACGACCAGGTGACGTGCATGCAAGGACCACCAGGGAGATGAGAGGTCCTAATACGAGGACCACTTCGCTTTCTCATCGCCACCGTTCAGGCCAGTCCCTCTGTCGCCTTCCTCTCTCGCTTCAGTTCAATGCCCTCTCCATAAACTACTGCCTAAACCCTTGTTTCAGGCTCCTGTCACAAAGTAGGAAACGAGAATGACTGGAAACAGGACAATACAAGGTTTGTATAGGCAAAACCTAACAATACTGTACCCCATAAGAAGTGCCCCACTACAGCCTACAATATAGTTCTGACACACCCCCATAGGCAAAGTGGGGGACAAGCAAGAGAACAAGGCAAGGTCAAGCTCAGGGTGGATCACGACGTCACCACGAATTCTGAGCACAGGTAAAAGGCCACAAGGCCAGTTCACATGCAGAGTTATAAATCAAGGTGAACAAGCAAGACAGTGATCTCAACCTAGCAAGGGTAAGCATGCAGGTGCAGGTATATATAGATCACAGTACAGGCAAATTCAAAAGGTGAGCAAGTGAGGCCAGGTAGGCACAAGACCTAACATAGTACAAAAACGCTGATGATCACAAGGGTGAAGTGCCTTGGTAAAGATATCAGCAGTGTTGGCCCGAGTGGCCACGTAAGCAAGACGAAGCTGACCACGCTGCTGCAACTCTCGAGCAAGGAAGTAGCGCAGAGCAATGTGCTTCGTTCTGTACTCCAGTCTGTGCTCCTGACACAAGGCCAGCATGGCCTTGTTGTCGACGTACAGAACTGGAGGAGAACGAGGCGCCTCTCCCAAGTCGGTCAGCAGGTAGGTGAGCCAGCGTAACTCCTGTGCAGCCATGGCCCCACCGTAGATCTCAGCCTCACAACTGGAGCTGAGAACAGAAGACGAGCGGTTAGACCGCCACGAAACAGAGCCGGAACCAAGGCTGAAGGTGTAACCCTGTGACGACCGCTGCGTAGCCAAGTCGTCAACCCAAGAAGCGTCTGCGTGACCAGTGAGGACAGCTCGAGCCCGTCCTCCAAGCACGAGCCCCATGCCCGACGTACTGCACAGGTAGCGCAACACCCTCTTAGCTGCATCCATGTGCTCTGGTTGGTGTCTCCCAGGAGCAACATAGCGTGCCAAGATGCTAAGAGGGTATGCCAGGTCAGGTCGAGTGCAGGTCATCAGGTACATGAGGCAGCCAACAAGCTCTGGGTACGGGCCACTCGGCTCTACGGACTCATCCGAAGGCAGAGCTGAGAGTGAGTGGCGAGTAGACAGAGGAGTGGCCTGAGGCGAGGAGTACGTGAAGTTGAAGCGCTCAAGGACCTGCTGCACCATGTGTGACTGAGTCAAGGTAATGGTGCGCCGTGCTCTGTCCCGGGTGATCTGCAAGCCAAGATAGCTGCGCAGCTCACCCAGGTCTGTGCACGTGTGTCTCTTCTGCAGCTCCGACTTCACGTGGGCCAGTCCAGCAGTGTCAGCAGTAGCAAAGACCAAGTCGTCGACGTACACGAGGATGTAGAACGGTGGCAGAGTATTGTCGGTGCGGAGAAACAGCGATGGGTCAGCAGTGGAAGGAGCAAACCCAAGAGCCGCAAGCGTAGTCCTCAGTGTGTCGTGCCACTCATGGGGCGCCTGGCGGAGACCGTAGACTGGCCGCCGGAGGCTCCACTGGGTACCAGGAGGAAACGACCCAGTGAAGCCAGGTGGGCGGCGCAGCCAGATCTCCTCGTGCAGGCTGCCATGTAGGACGGCTGTGCTGAAGTCAAGAGAGTGAAGCTCGTAGTCACGCTGAGCAGCGACGTGCAGCAGTACCCAAAGAGTGGTCATCTTCGGGGTGGGAGAGGAGGTCTGAAAGTAGTCAACTCCCTGCCGCTGACTGAAGCCTCGAGCCACGTAACGCGCCTTGAAGACAAGCGGAGAACCTGGCGGCCGCTTCACCCTGAAAATCCACATGCCATCGACAATGTTCGCCCCAGGTGGGGGAACCTCGTCGACGTAGGTGCCTGTGGACTTCCAGGAAGCCATCTCTATGTCCATGGCTGTCTGCCACTGAGAGGAGTAGGGACCCTCTATCGCCTCTGCGTAAGAGCGCAGGGTCAGGATGTCTGGTGCATCCGGGTCTCCCTCAGGGGCAAGCAGCATGGACACGAGATGAGGTAAAGCAGCAGCAAAACACTGGAACTCCTCCTGCCTGTCCTCAAGGACGTCCGTGCTAAGGGCACACTCACCCCCGACGGACGGAGGACAGACAGACTCAGACTCAATAACAAGACGAGCGGCGTAGTCTATACGACAGTGAGCAGCAAAATCGACAAGCTCAGCAACTAAGGCAGACGCAGCAGTGGACTCAAAGGAAGGGTCAGTGACAACAGTGACCAGGAGACGCGTGACAGTAGGACTAGCAGCAGGAAGGGAGTAAGACTCCGGGTCAGCAAGGGCAGGAAGAGAGGACGCAGGAGGAGACGACAGAGGGACACGCTGCGGAGCAGTGGAAGGACACAGAGCCATCTGGTGCGTGCCAGGGACAGGAGGAGGACGCTGACGCGAACCACGACGACTAGTGCGAGCAGCACAAACAGGCGACGCAGGACGAGACTCAGGCTCACGACGCTCCGTAAGACCTCCGGTCGGACCAGTGTAAGGAGAAGGAGCAGGCAGTGGGGAGGCGGGCTGTAACTGTTATAACCACTGTAGGCTTCCATGTGCCTAAAACGAAGGATAGAGTGCACAGTCGGATTTCTGCATAGCGGCTTTAAACGTTCATAGCGATCTGCTCACAACTCGAAATGACTTCATTCAACTTGGATCTGGAGCGCCTTTACGTTGCCTACAATAGGCAATTTAGATCGCACGATTTCATCAAGAATTGACGACACAGCGTCGGTTTGAACGAACGGCACTATGGCAGCAACATAGTCTTAGAACACAACTTAGGAAGAGTTAGCAAGAGTTACAAGTTGGGAATGACTCCCAGCTCCTACAAACCCCAAGAGCCGAGGTACAGTGATGTGGAACAGTGCCACACTGTCCCCAACTACGAAGGGTCTCGAAACTACCCTTCACTAGGGTCTACACCAACTGAAATGTTACACTACACATTGCAATGTAACTATCTTCAATATCTTGAGGTGTACCCTTTTGGCGAGCTTCGAAATCACTTGAAGCTTGCAACCAAGGCTTGGGTTCTTCATCACAAACTCATCCTCGAGTTCTTGATGGGTCTGCTGAACACACCTGCGACACGCCGAACGTTCGACAAGCGACAAAATAGAAACCGTGCACGACAAAATAGAAACCGCGCGGGACACACAAAATAACCGCGTTACACGCGACTAGCGATAATTCGCTATAGACTTGACACACACACACTCGACATCATGACCCATCATACACACAATATTATGAGCATGAGATATATGTTTATTTCATGCACTCATACCACTCCATGCACACACGCATGCACGCACACGCACACGGACAACAAGCCGAGTGCAAACCGTAGGGTTGCACTAACAAACTCCCCGTCGGATTGTTGGCCTTAGGATCTTGCTCTCTCAGTTCAGAGCCATCCCAGCCAGCTTGCAACACTTCCAATGCTGCTGCTCCACCAGCCTCTTAGTCATCATGTCAGCCGGCTGCCCCGTCGTCTTCACATAACGCAACTCAACTTCACCCGCGGCCACCATGCTCCTCGTCCAGTGCCACTTCACCCTCATGTGCTTGGTGAGGCCGTGCAGGACAGGATTCTTGGCTAGTGCAATGGCTCCCTCACTGTCACAATAGAGAGGGGTAGGTCCTTGCTGCTCCTCCCCCAATTCAGCCAACAAACGCCGCTGCCACACAATCTCCCGTACGGCACGGAAGAGTGCCATGTACTCGGACTCCACCGAGCTCAATGCTTGATCAACCTGCTTCTTGCTCTCCCAAGCAGTTGGGCCTCCACCTACACAGCAGATGAAGCCTCCCACACTAGTCATGTCCTCTGGTTCCGATGCATAAGAAGCATCCGAGTAGGCGGTGAGGAACAAACGCCCGAGTTCAACTCCATCCGCGCCCTTTTGGCGCCTTTGCGCCGCCGCCGAGTATTGCAGCCCAACGGTCGGTGTTTGGCCAAGGTACTTGGCCACCCTCATTCCAGCTGCTACCTGCTCCTCATTAGGGCATTGCACAACCCTAGCCAGCTGCCCGGTAGCAAAGGCCACGTCCGGCCGAGTGTTCACCGCCGCATACATGAGGCTGCCCACCAACGAGTGAAAACGGCGCCTCTCCTCTTCACCCACGCTCTCCTCCTCTGGTCCCTTCACACACTTGAACCCAGAGGGAAAGGGTGTAGCCACATGGCCTTCACTCTGCCCAAAGTTGGCAGTCAACGCCTCCAGGTACTTCCGTTGGTGCACCCGCATGCACCGCTTCTCCACGTTACGTTCGATGTGGAGCCCGAGGTAGAAGTTGACGTCCCCAAGGGACTTGCACTTGAACTTGTCTTGAAGTTTCAGCATCACCTCCTTCACAAGGTCAGAGGAAGGGGAGAAGATCAGGATGTCGTCCACGTACACCACCATGAAGCTCCTCTGCTCCCCCTCGCCAAGCATGAACAAGGAGTGATCGGCCGTTGAGGGAGTGAAGCCGATCTCCTCCAACACTTCGCGCAGCTTCATGTACCATTGCCTAGGGGCCTGCTTCAGCCAATAGAGGGCCTTCTTCAGCTTCCACACTCTGCCACTACCGTCGTCAAACCCCTCTGGCTGTGCCATGAAAATCTCCTCCTCAAGGATTCCGTTGAGGAACGCCGTTACGATGTCTAGCTGCTTCACCACCCAACCTTTGATGGCGGCTCCCGCGAATAGGGTTCGCAGCGTCGTCGGCTTCACCACTGGAGCAAACAGCTCCTTGAAGTCCACCTTCTCCATCTGCTGGTACCCCTTGGCCACCAGCCTAGACTTGTAACGCTCGATCTTGCCGTCGGCGTCGGACTTGATCTTGAAGAGCCACTTGGACGTAATCGCCTTACGCCCCTCCGGTAGCTCCACCAACTCAAACGTGTCGTTTTCCTCGATGCTCTTCAGTTCACTCTCCATGGCCTTCTTCCACTCCTCAGGATCACCACTCTCCAGGGCCTCCTTGAGAGTTGCTGGTTCTCCCGGCATCTCCACCGGAGAAAAGAACGCGAACGCACACTCCTCGTAGTCACTCTCCTCGTCGTCTCCGACCATCATTGCCGCTCCGGCCAGGGCTGTCTTGCCCTGCTTTCCCGGCGCATCATAGGTCAGCCTATTAGGGGGTTGAACTCTCCTCTTCCCCCTTCCTTCCTCCTCAGCTGCAGGGACTTGAAGGCCTTGGCGTTGCTGCGGTGTGGCTCGAATCCGTGGAGCGCTCGTAGTGCGGGAAGGAAGTGTCGGTGCGCGCTCGCTCACTTGCTGCACCTCCTCCTCTTCTTCCTCTGCATCCTTGGCCTCCTCTCCCCCATTCACAAGGGAGGATTGCCTTGTGGTGGTGCTGCCGCTGCTCAGCTCCAAAGGCAGCTCCACGTGCTCCAAGCCAGAACTCTTCACCTCTCCAAACCGCACGCCTATCTTCGCCTCATTCTCCGCCTTCCAATCCTTGTACATGAAGTTCTCCATGAACTTGCAGTCCCTGCTCACCATGAACTTCTTGGTGAATGGGTCCCAAAGGAGCCATCCCTTGCTGTTTTGAGCCATGCCCAAGTGCACGGCCCACACCGCCTTGGCACCAAGCTTGTTGTGCCGAAGATGCTTAGGCACGAGCGCCATGCACATGCACCCGAACACCCGAAGCATATCCACCTTTGGCTTCCTTCCAAGCCACTCCACATAGGGCACCCATTTGTCTGCTCCCACATGAGTCAAAACTCTGTTCTTGGCCACACACGCGCTCCGCACCGCATCAGGCCAGAAATAGTCGGGTAGCCCGGCTTCAATGAGCAACCCGCGTGCCGCCTCCGTGATTGTGCGGTTCGCTCGCTCGGCGATGCCGTTCATTGCAGGGGAGTATGGCATGGTGAGGGAGTGCCGAATACCATTCTTCTTCAGCCACAACCCAAACTCCTTACTCAGGAACTCTCCCCCTCGATCGGTGCGGATCGACTTCACAAGCCGGTCTTGTTGCCGCTCCACCATCGGGAACCAATTCGTCTTCAATGTTTCAGCCACGTCGCTCTTCTTGGCCAGCACATACACCCAAGTCATGCGAGTGTAGACGTCCACAATGGTGAGGAAATATTCAGCTCCAGCAGCTCCAAGCTTCAGGGGGCCCACCACGTCCATCACCACTTCATCAAGTGGTGCCTTAGCCGTTGCCTCCGAACTAGAGAATGGGAAACGGGTGAACTTGGCTTGCATGCACGTCGGGCAGCCAAGCACCTCATCGGGCTCCCCCTTCACTCGTATGCCAGCAACCATCTGGTTCTTCACTAGCTGCTGCAAGATGGGCAGGGCCACATGCCCCATGCGCCGATGCAAGGTGAGCCAATCACACTCCCCCGTAGCCGAAGTCGGATTGGAGAATGCCGCGCTCGCAATAGCGCCCCACATACTCTCTCCGTAGTCCTCCTCCGCTGCTGTCTCGGGGTTCTCCTCACCCTTGTGCTGCTCCTTGGCTGCTGCACCTCTCTCCTTGAGTTCACACAACTTGCTGGTCCCTCCACGATTGCACTTATTGGACTCCTTCTCCTTAGCGCGACCGTCCGCGCTATCGCCGCTACCAACCGCTTCACCCTTGGTGCTGACGCTTGCTGCCACTTGCCTCTCCTTAGGCATGGGGACCACAGGGATCTGCCACATCTCGTTGTAGACGTCCCTATCCTCGTGAAGGTCCCATAGAATCCGCTCGCCAAGCCTCGCGGTGTAGGTCTTGGCCCCCTTCGAGTTCGTGTCCATGCCGGCCTTTGCCAATCGCCGCACGGAAATCAGGTTCGCAGCAAGGCTGGGCACCCAAAGCACGTTTTTGAGGCCCACCATCTTCCCATCAGCACCCTTGAACATGGCCTTGCCCATGCCTTTCACCTCTGCTCGCTGCCCCAAAGCCGATGTGACATGCTTCACCGGTGACGGCTCGAGTTCGGTGAGCAAGTCGGGGCGAGGTGTCATGCTATAGGTAGCGCCGCTGTCAATCACCCAATAGTCCAGGGGGTGTAGGGTTACCTTCCCCACAGCTGCTGGCTCCTCAAGGTCTTCATCCTTCTCAGTACCAGCTGGTACTTGCGTCGACACGAAGTAGAATAGACCCGGGTACCGATCGTCGCTCGGGTCCTTGTCGTTGTCTCCGCTCTTCATGTTTGCAGCTCCGCCACCGTGACCGCCACGGCCTCCACGACCTCTTCCTCCCCCTCCTCCTGCTCCTCTACCCTCTTGGCCTTGAGCAGGGGTCCATCCTTCAGGGAGTTTGAAGCAATCGCGCCACATGTGCCCGGTCTTGTGGCAATAGTGACATTCACCGTCAAACCGGCCGCGACCGCGACCGTAGCTCTTGTCGTCGCTGCCGTAACCGCCACTCCCGCGGCCTCCGCCGAAGTTGCTGCCACCAAACCTTCCTCCCCCTCGTCCTCTGCCTCTTCCTCGACCATATCCACGGCCGATGCTCGCTGCCCCAGCGCCATCCGCACTCGCCAACTCACGGCGGCGGAAATCCTCTTGAAGGATAGCTCGCTTCACGTCTTCGAGCGAGAGGCGGGGCAAGTCGAGATTCAGGTTGATGATGAGCGAGGACCATGACTCAGGGAGTAGGGCCAGCAACTTGGTCTTTTTCTGGAGCTCACTATAGTTCAAATCAGCTCTCTCAAGCCGCGTCAACAAGTCGAAGAATTTCTGCACCCCGTCTTCCACGGGTTCATCTTCCTCAATTCGTAGCGTCGCCATTTGCCGTTCCAACACCACAGCTACCGCCGCTGTTGCAGGAGCGTGTACACCCTTGAGAGCAGCCCATGACTTTGGTCCCTTCTCTGGTTCACGCTGGAAAGGCTTGATGTGACGGATTTGACTGCTCCCCAACGCTTGCCCAAGTAGGAGGTAGCCTTGTGCGCTCTTCCGCACCCACGGGCTCTTCTCCGGGTCGTTCTCGGGACGCTTCTCCGTTCCTTCCATCACCTCCAGCAGGTCATAATGGTCCAACACGTTCTCCATTCTGAAGGACCATTCAGCAAAGTTGTCGCCGTTGAACTTGTCAAGCCCGAACACTCTTGGTTCATCCCTAGAAGGTCCAAGAGTAGGTTGCACGGGCGGCACGGCTGAATCACGGGCTTGGCCTTGTGCTTGGGCATCTCCATTGCCACCAGCACCTCTGCCAACCCTCTCTTCAGGTCCAGCAATTGTCGTAGCTGCTCCAAGGGGCTCTGATACCACTTGTTATAAACACTGTAGGCTTCAATGTGCCTAAAACGAAGGATAGAGTGCACAGTCGGATTTCTGCACAGCGGCTTTAAACGTTCATAGCGATCTGCTCACAACTCCAAATGACTTCATTCAACTTGGATCTGGAGCGCCTTGATGTTGCCTACAATAGGCAATTTAGATCGCACGATTTCATCACGAATTGACGACACAGCGTCAGTTTGAACGAACGGCACTATGGCAGCAACATAGTCTTAGAACACAACTTAGGAAGAGTTAGCAAGAGTTACAAGTTGGGAATGACTCCCAGCTCCTACAAACCCCAAGAGCCGAGGTACAGTGATGTGGAACAGTGCCACACTGTCCCCAACCACGAAGGGTCTCGAAACTACCCTTCACTAGGGTCTACACCAACTGAAATGTTACACTACACATTGCAATGTAACTATCTTCAATATCTTGAGGTGTACCCTTTTGGCGAGCTTCGAAATCACTTGAAGCATGCAACCAAGGCTTGGGTTCTTCATCACAAACTCATCCTCGAGTTCTTGATGGGTCTGCTGAACACACCTGCGACACGCCGAACGTTCGACAAGCGACAAAATAGAAACCGCGCACGACAAAATAGAAACCGCGCGGGACACACAAAATAACCGCGTTACACGCGACTAGCGATAATTCGCTATAGACTTGACACACACACACTCGACATCATGACCCATCATACACACAATATTATGAGCATGAGATATATGTTTATTTCATGCACTCATACCACTCCATGCACACACGCATGCACGCACACGCACACGGACAACAAGCCGAGTGCAAACCGTAGGGTTGCACCAACAGTAACTGTGACTGCGACTGGACAGGCGGTGGACACTCTAAGGAAGGATTAGGACCAGTAGAAGGCGGGAGACCAAGAACCTGCTGAAGGAGCGGAACGAAGTACGGCCGCGGTTGGGCAGTGCCTCCAAAACCAGCAGAGACAGCACCAGCACCCCCAGCGTCAGCTCCAACTCCAGCAGCACCACCAGCTCCAGCAGCACCTCCAGCAGCTCCAGTAGCGCCAACGCCAGCACCCCCAGGAGCACCGGCTCCAGCAGCACCTCCAGCTCCAGCACCTCCAGCAGCTCCAGCTCCAGCAGGACCACCAGAAGCCCCAGCAGCTCCAGTAGTGCCAGCTCCAGTACCTCCAGCAGCACCTGCTCCAGCAGCACCACCAGCTCCAGCACCTCCAGCAGCTCCAGCTCCAGCAGCACCACCAGGCCCAGCAGCTCCAGTACCTCCAGTACGAGCACCTCCGGGACCAGTGGCTCCAGAACCCCCAGTAGCTCCAGCAGCAGAAGGACCTCCAGCGCCCATAGTACCACCAGCTCCAGCAGCACGGCTCCAGCGCCGAGCAAACCACTCGCGCAGCTGCTGTGGAGAGAGTGGCTCCCGCCGGGACGAAGCACCCGAAGGACCTCCAGGCTCAGCACCTCCAGACTCCACACGCGCAGGCTCAGCACCCTCAGGCTCCGCACCCCCAGACTCAGCAACCCTAGGCTCAGCACCCCCAGGCTCAGCACCCCCAGACTCAGCACCCCCAGGCTCCACACGCTCAGGCTCAACACCCCCAGACCCGGCACCCGCAGGCTCAGCACCCCTAGCAGCACCAGAGTCAACAGCTACCTCAACAGGCTCGACTGCGTCTACCTGGGACACACCTGAGGGGGCAGGACCCTGAGGGGGGAGGGGGTCTATCGGGGGAGGAAGAGCGGCGGGGGGGGGAGGGGGGCAGTGCGGTAGGGGAAGAGACGGTAGTAAGGAACCGACTCGTCAAACGTGACATCCTGAGAGGACAGAACACGGCACGAGGTGGGGTGGTAAAACTGCCAACCAGGCGCGTCAGGGGGGAAGCCAAGGAAGACGCAGGGAACAGCACGGGAGGACAGCTTGTCCGCAGACAAGTCGCGGGCGAAAGCTCGAGATCCCCAGACACGGAACGCAGATGCATCGCCAACCTTCCCCGTCCACCGCAGAGTAGGTGTGGTCTCCGGCATGGAGACGCGGGGCTGGAGGTTGAGCTGATGCGCAGCGTACTGAACCGCGAACGGCCATAGAAAATGGGGAGCAGCCGCATGGATCATGGACGTACGAGAGATGTCCATGACCATGCCAATGCAGCGCTCAGCAATCCCATTTTTCTGCGGAGAGGCCGGAAGCGTGAACGTCAGGCGGATGCCCTCCGCACAACAGAAGGCTCGCAGAAGGTCAGAGAAAAACTCTCCACCTCTGTCGGAGTGCAGACGTAGAACAGGAAGGTCCGAGCCGAAACTCTCGCTGAGCTGACGACGGGCAGCGCGGATCCAGTCGATCAGCACCTCAGTGACCTCACCCTTGCGGCGCAAGGGGAAGACTGTGGTGTAACGCGAGTAGTCGTCAACGACCAGCAGAAAGTAGCGCACGTGACCCTGTCCATGGACACGGGCTGGGCCCCACACGTCCATGTGAGTTGTCTGCAAGGGAGCCTCCGTTGGAGGGAACTCGGAGGAGTGAGGAGCGGCGCGCTGCCGCCCCTCGACGCAAGGAACGCAGGTAGGGGCAGGCCCCGGGGGAAGGGGAGGGAGAGACCGGGGAAGACCAGTGACAAGGACACGGGAGGCCATGCCTCGGAGACGAGGCAGGGAGGGGTGACCAAGGCGGTGGTGCCAGAGGAGAGTCTGGTGAGACAGGAGGCGACATGAGGAGGGGGCAGACTCAGGACCAGACCGGGACGCTGCAGCAAACACTTGACCCGACGTGGCCACCTGACCAGACTCAGCACGCGGAGGAGACATGGTAGTTAGGGCGTACAGGCTCGACCCAGGCTGACGGGTGAACGTGGCCAGGTGCCGGCCCGTCCGAGTACACGAACAGTGGGTCACCCGCTGACCTTCAGGAGTGAACTGGTCAACCCACGCGTCCTGAAGGTCAGCTCCACTCACCAAGTTCGTGGAGAACGAGGGGAGGTGAAGGCCAGATAGAGAGCCAGACGGGACCGCCGGACACGGCAGAACCGTGGAGGAGTGTGCAAGGACCGGACCCCTAGAGGGGTCTGCCAGGGAGACTGCCACTGGCCGACCGAGCGGCGAGAGTGTGGTGCAGTCGCGAAAGAAGGAGCGGGAAGCACCCGAGTCAAGCGTGAAGGTGTGCAAGGCCTCAGGAGGCGCAGTACCAGAGAGAGCAGACTCACCAGCACCTGGAGCAGCAGACTCACTAGCGCCTAGAGCAGCAGCCTCACCGGTACCTGGAGCAGTAGACACACCAGCACCTAGAGCAGCAGCCTCACCAGCACCTAGAGCAGCAGACTCTATACCTGGGTCAGCGGCACACACAGGTAACAAGCACCCTCAGCACTAGTAGGCAATGCATACATGGCAGTGAGGATAGCATCATAGTCAAGAGCAAAGATATCGACCCTCTGCCTAAGCAGCTCCAGCCAGGTGGGGAGCTCAGCCTCGTCGCCAAACTCGGTACGCCAGGCGTCGCTCAGGCGGGCGAAGCAGCGGGACTGCGTGTGACCAACCGTCCCGCAAGCCTGACCAGCCCGATCACCTGTGTGAATGACGTACGGGCATCGAACGGTACTCCGAGACCCTCTACTCTGAGCGTACCACTCACGAAGCTGCTGGGGCGTAAGTGTCTCACGCGGACGCCGCTGCAGCTGCATCTGGCCACCGCTAGACGCTCCCGACTGACCAGCTCCAGGGCGACAGCCACGACGGCCACCGCCACAACCCCAACTAGCGTACCACTCAAGAAGCTGCTGGGGCGTAAGCGTCTCGCGCGGACGCCGCTGCAGCTGCATCTGGCCACCGCCAGACGCTCCCGACTGACCAGCTCCAGGGCGACAGCCACGACGGCCACCGCCCCAACCCCAACTAGCGTACCACTCACGAAGCTGCTGGGGCGTGAGAAACTCGCGCGGACATCGCTGGAGCTGCATCTGGTCACCGCCAGTAGCAGCAGTAGCAGTCGTAGCAGCAGTAGCAGCAGTAACAGCAGTAGCAGCAGTAGCAGAAGTAGCAGCGCGGGCAAGGCAGTGCGGCTCTGTAGAGCAGGGCTGCACAGCCCGACAGCACGATGCGGCTCGGCTGGGCGGCTCGGCGCGGCTGAGCAGCGCGGCTCAGCAGGCAGGCAGGCAGGCTGGCGCGGCAGTGCGCTAGTAAGGCAGGCGTGCGGGGAGCGCGGGTAGGGCAGGTGCTCACCAGGGGCAGGAAGGGCACGCGCTCACCGGGCGAGTAGGGTCGGCGCTCGGCGGGCAGCGACAGGGTAGGCGCACGACGGCGGCGACGGCGGGGCCGCGACAGCGGCTGCAGGGCAGGGCCGCAACCGCGGCAGGGCAGGGCCGCGACAGCTGCTGCGGGGCGGGGCCGCGACAGCGGCAGGGCAGGGCCGCGTCGGCGGCAGGGCAGGGCCGCGACAGCGGCCTGGTGGGGCCGCGACAGCTGCAGGGCGGGGCCGCGACAGCGGCAGGGCGGAGTCGCGACGGCGGCAAGGGGGTTGCGCGGCAGCTGCTGTAGGGCGGGGCCGCGACTGCGGCAGGGGGCCCGCGGCAGCTGCTGCAGGGCGGGGCCGCGACTGCGGCAGGGGGCTCCGCGGCAGCTGCTGCAGGGCGGGGCCGCGACTGCGGCAGGGGGATCCACGGTAGTTGCTGTAGGGCAGGGCCGCGACTGCGGCAGGGGGCTCCGCGACGAGCAGGGACGGCGCCCAGGGGGCGCCGCGACGAGCAGGGATGGCGTCGAGGGGGCGCCGCGTCACGCAGAGGCGACGTCCAGGGGGCGCCGCGACGAGCAGGAGTGACGCGCAGCTCGGCAGGGCGGCGCGCGGGCTGCAGGGGCAGCGCCCAGAGATCACAGGGGCGACGCGCGGCTCGGCAGGGCGGCGCGCGGGTTGCAGAGGCAGCGCTCACGGGCTGCAGGGGCAGGCACGGTTGCAGGGGCAGCACGGTCGCAGGGGCAGCACGCGGGCTGCAAGGGCAGTGCGACTGCAGGGGCAGCGTAGGAAAAACAAATTTCTGTTAGGGCAGGGTGGAACGTTTGGTGGGCCCTAGGAACGATTCTGCTCTGATACCATGTCACAAAGTAGGAAGCGAGAATGACTAGAAACAGGACAGTACAAGGTTTGTATAGGCAAAACCTAACAATACTGTAACCCATAAGAAGTGCCCCACTACAGCCTACAATATAGTTCTGACAGCTCCTTCTCCCGACCTCACACAACACTGCTTGGCAGACTCAATGGCAGTCACAAACGATGACGCTGATGGGCCTGACGACGGAGAGGATGCCGATCGTCGCCCGGCGACATGATGACCGGGCTAGATTTTCTTAGGTCGTCTTTAGAGAAGCAATCTGCAACGCCATCACACCGTCGCAACCAGGCTCGAGTCACGCTCCTGATTCTAGGCACTCTGAACCTCTGTCCGATGCCGCCACTGAACCTGTGACAGCTACGCCACCGACAGTGGTACACGAGGCATTCGTCGAAACACCATACTGTCTCGCGATACTATCGAAGTTGCGGTACCGCCAGTGTACCTTTGGGCGGGCCACTCCACCGCCTCCCTCGACTGTTGAAGCTCCAGCCAGCGAGGAGTTTCCCATGCAGGACAGCTCCAAGCCCAATCCTGAGAAGTTTGAGTTGAAATATGAAGAAGCTCACGATCGTTACAAATCTAAGTGGTGTACAGATTACGTGTGGCTGATTTTGACTAGAACTTCTGCTGGTGCCCCTGCTTTTAGTGCAGCATATGCTTGGAGTTTGCTGGATTGGCAGGCAAATGTGGACAGTGTGATGAAGGTGCTACCGACGTGCAGACGCAAGCCTTCAAGAAGCATGAAGGGACTGTGAAGCATCGGGTTGCCTTGCAGAGGCAGAACGACCTACTTCAGAAATGTGCGGGACAATAGCGCATTGATCTATACCCCAAGCGCAGGACAAGGAGCTGGTGCAGGTTTTGTCACTCGTGGACTCGTTGTACTTCATGAGCAAGTGCAACGAGCCCATGGACTCGTAAATTCGGCTGGTGCGGTACCTGGCGAAAGAGAAGTTGCCCGGTTTTCCGGAGCAGGGGTACGGCACTTACTACATTACGTAAGTATATTGAGTTGCAGTCTTTACATTTGCCGTACGTTTGTCGCTTACTCCCGTGTCTTTATTTTTCCAACATGTACGGCTTTGGTGAACTCAATCAATTGCGACATGGCTTCAAAAAACGGAGCTGGAGTACCTTCACGAGCCCCTTCATTGGGATCACGATCGATGAGAGCACCGACAGGCGACGCGGCAAACACATAATCGTGTTTGCCACCTTTCTGCGCGACGGTGCTGCCGTCACCGAGTTTATTGCTTTGCTCACTGTTGAGAAGGCTGACGCTGCGTCCTTGTCGAGCCTGTTGCTCTCCCACCTCAGGGCAGTGGGCGTTGATCTCCGCTGTATCTCGGGCATGAGCACAGACGGCGCAATCGTGATGGTGGGGCCCCAAAGTGGAGTGGTTGCACGTCTACAGATGCTCATCCCCAACCTCGTCTCGTTCCAGTGCATCGCACACCGGTACATTGGTTATGAATCAATATAACTATGCTAAATATTTCACGTATACATTTAACTCCTTGTGTTGCCCCATGTGCGGAGAAGCATTGGCTGCGAAAGCTGCAGCAGAGGCCATCCCAACTTTCAACATGGTTGACGACGTGATCCGAGCGGTTGCTGAATATCTGGGGCGTTCTGGGCCGTGGCATCAACGTTTCATGGAGGTGCTGTCAGAGTGGAAGGACCTGACTATGTACGAGCTCAACGTCGTATGGATTCCAGTTTCTGATCAGGTTTCTTGCGGACGTTCTGGAGCTGCTCAACTTCCTCTCAAGGTTTTCCAGCAGCGTGAGGTAGGTGATGGTTTATCCTTTACACTTATTTAATGTACATATTAACTACCTCGCCCTAGGCATGCGCTGATCGTACGCACAACCTCTCTCTTGGAGAGCCGGTACATCGACTGTGGCGACGATTTCGGTGGCGGTCCCAACAAGCGGGTCTACCAGTTCATCGCCAAGCATGGACCAAAGGGGTCGCCGTGGATGGTGGTGGAAGGGGACTCGTCTGACGGCAGCTCGAATCGCTTCACCTTCACCCTCCACGAGCACACGAACAAGAAATACCACGGACTGGGGCATCATGATCCATGCCTCACGCTCTGCACCGACATGGCCGAGCTCCTAGTCAAAGACCTCCAGTCAAAGCTCGGTGACCTCGATTCACTGTCCGGCGTCAGGCTGTTCATACCGGACCTGTGGCAACCGAACTGGGAGCGGCACGCATGGCATGCCCAGTGGCAGGAGTGGCTGCTGTCGCTAGTCACTCTGTTTCATGCTGATGACTCGTCCGGGATCTTACCAGGTTAGTAACCCTTGTGATTGGTAGCTCGTCCGACCATTGCAATCCCATCTTGCACTAATCCCCTCCCTTGTTATCTTACATCGTAGGAATTGACAAGAAACGTGCTATAAAGGAGCTGAGGACTCTGTGCCCGGTCCTGGCCAGAGCTCCTAAGAGTGAGCGGAAGTTCCACGCGGAGCTCCTAAGAGTGAGCGGAAGTTCCACGCGGGATTGACTGCCATCCTCAAGACTCCCGACTGGCAGCAGTCGTACCCCAACCTCGTAGGACTCTGCATGGCGATTGCAGTCTTGCCTCTCAGCACTGTTGAGTGTGAGAGAACCTCTCTCGACAAAACCTCATTAAGATGTGGCAAAGAGGCAGTATTGAGGACTGTAGGCTCAGTGACCTTCTGTGCATGTCATTGCTGGACAATGAGCTAGATGTGCCGGGAGTTGTAGAGATTTGGCGCAGCTACAAGAAGCATCGGCCTATCATCGCACGTGCTGCAAGGCACAGGGAGCCTTCAAAGGCTGGGAAGGAGGCTGTAGAGGTAGATGATGTAGTTGAGCGTGCTCCTGTAGAGTCTCCTAACTCAGAATCTGACTCAGATGTTTGAGATGTTTTCTGATGATGTTCTAATAAAATGCATGAACCGCTTAAGTTTTACTGGTAACGCTGAAAGTTCAGCCTAGAAACTTTGTGTAGTCTGAATTTTCAGCCTAAAAATTTGGGCCTACGCTGACACACAGAGTTTCAGCTGTCAAACTATATTTGTTATTGTTTATGTGTGTTAATTTAGGAGTGTTACACTTTGCCCTAGGTTCAGTTAGGGTTTCCTATATCCATCCTTGTACTGCTTGTTTCTCCATCATTCATTCGATATTTACATTCGTGACATGGTATAGAGGTAGATCGATCCGTTGGGCCCACCTCCCCGTAACACGAAGCGCCCCGTAGCTCGAAGCACCCCGTAGCCCGAGCGCCCCGTAGCTCGAAGCGCTCGTGTAGCTCGCGCCCCCGTCCCCTCCCTGTCACGGCCCCGTTTGTCAACGGGAGTTGGGTTTGGCCCCGTCCTCGCTTGGGCGGAGCCGACTTCGTGATCGGGTGTGAGGGGAGCAGCCGACCGGCAGTAGTGGGCTAACTGGTAGACGGGGTTGGTCGACCTGCACCGGGGCCACTGCACGGGCGCCGACTTCAGGGTGACGCCGACTTGGGGCAGCCGGCTCAGGTGGTCGGCTGACAGAACCGCCGGTCGGCCTGGTGGTAGGTCGACGAATGTTGTCGACCTGGTGGTCGACCTGACTTGGTGGTCGACGGAGGAGGGGCCGACGTCGACCACGACAAGGGAGACTCAGGACGCCGAGCAGCTAGGCATCGAGTAGCAGGGCATCAACTTGGTGACGCCGACTTCGGGTAGCCGACTTGGGTGGTCGGCTGACAACTGTGCTGGTCGACGTGGAGCTAGTCGACCAGGAGTGACGTCGACCTGGAGACGGTCGACCATAGGTGTGGTCGACCTGGGAGGTCGACTTGAGGTGGCCGTCGACTTGGGAGGTCGACGGGCACATACAGGAGCAGCTGGTCGACGTGGTTGCCCGGTCGACCAGGTTACCTGGGTGACGAGGTTCTGCGGAAGAGTGCGACGGTCGCCCAGGTGGTAATGGCGAGACCGACCTCGGTGGTGGTATCCCGAGGTCGACGTGGCTGATTAGATGCAGTCGTCAGCACGAGGATGATGTGATGTGTGCGCTGTGCAGGTGACGAGGCACAGCACGCCAATAATCTACGAGCACCTGCAAAGCTGGTGCGGTGCTGTACTGTGGGAGCAAGGCTGGCACGCCGTCGACCTTCGCCGTTGGCAAGCCGCGACTCTGCACTGCTTGTGAGAGTACTGTCAAACTATGTGTTGCTTTTTGTGTAGGCTGTAGTGGGGTAGCCCATATGGGGTACAACCCAAATTAGGGTTAGCTACTTGTACCCATCCTGCTTCTAGTTGACTCATTCCTCGTTCTATCTTTCACATGGTTTCAGAGCAGGTTCCCTAGTGGGAACGTTTTTTTTAAGGGGCCCACCACGATCGTTTCTTTTTTCCTGTCCTGCTCGAAGCGCGCCTCGCGCCTGCCTCCCCTGCGCCGTCGCGCGCCCTGCCCTACTGCCGCCCGTAGCGGCCCTGCCCTACCGGCCCGTCGCGGCCCTGCCCTAACGGCCTGTCGCAGCCCTGACCTAGCCGCCCTTCGCGGCCCTGCCCTGCCGCCACCCGTTGCGGCCCTGCCCTGCAGCCGACTTGTCGCGGCCCTACCCTGCTGCCGCCCCGTCGCGGCCCTGCTCTACCTAACCGCCCGTTGCGGCCCTGCCCTGCACCCGCTCCTGGTAAGCGAGTCGCCCCTGCCCTGCCCGTCGCGTCACCCTAGGGCACGCGCGCCGCCCCTGCCCTGCCCGTCGCGTCGCCCTAGGGCCGCGCGTCGCCCCTGCCCTGCCCGTCGCGTCACCCTAGGGCCACCGCGCCGCCCTGCCCTGCCCGTCGCGTCGCCCTAGGGCACGCGCGCCGCCCCGTGCAAGCCGCCCGCGCGCAGGCCCTTGCAGCCCGCGCGCCGCCTGTCTGCAGCCCTCGAGCCTCCCCTGCAGCCCGCAAACCGCCCCTGCAGCCAGCGCGCCTGCCTCTAGCAGCCAGCGCCCTGCCCCTGCAGCCCGCGAGCCGCCCCTGCAGCCCACGAGCCGCCTCCGCAGCGCCCAGCGCGCCCTGCCAAACCCTAAAATAAATCAATAATTAAAAAAAAAAAAAAAAAGACGAGCCCTAGGTGCTGCTGCCCTAAGAGCTACTACAGCTACTACTGCTACTACTACTGCTACTGCTGTTACTGTTGGATGCACGTCATTCTGAGTGCATGTCATCCTAACGTCCTGCCGAGTGCTCGTGCTATGTGTGCTTACATTGGTTGCATGAGCATATGTCATTGTGCATGGCTGTTGGATAATATCATCTCTGTGTTTTTCTCCAAGTTTAAATGCTTGATCATGCAGGAGAAATCCAGAGCTTTCCAACGATACCAAGATCGCCTTATTCCGACCAAGTTCGCCCAAGTTACAAGATTTCCAAGACTTGGATTTCTTATTACCTTTTGGGGTTATATCTAATTTGGGTGATTACTTGGGACATGACTATAAAGGGATCTTTGGTTGGGTGGTTTGGGAAGGCAACTTTGACTTTTGGATTGGGGTGGCTAGAAGTTTCTAGCATGGGTTGCAAATGTTGCAACACCTAGGCAAAATCCAACTAGATTGGATTTTGCATGTGACACCTTAAGGACCTCATGATGAGGGTTGCATCCTTGCTGCTAGGAAGGTCCTACCATCCTTCCCTAGCTCTTGGAGAACCCCTTCCCTCTCATGGTTCTCTTGGAGTCCCCAACTCCAACTTCCTATGCCTTAATGCTTGCACTTCCTCCACCATTTTAGTCATGTGGCTGCTAGACGTTTTTACTTGATTCTCACTCTCTACACCATCTTAACAACTGATTCAACTTGGAGATGGTAGCGAAGCCTAAGACGCATGTTGGCGACAAGCACTGGGTGCCGTACGAGCGTTGGCTTGGGAAGAAGCCATCCATTGACATGGTGCGGGTGTGGGGCTGCATGGGGCTTGTGATGGTGCCTAAGGAGCAGAGGCACAAGCTGGAAGTTGCTGCTGTGTGGGCTGTCCATCTTGGGATGGCTCCTGACTCGAAGGGGTGGCTAATGTGGGACCCCAAGAGCAAGAAGACGCTGGTCAGCCGTGACGTCAAATTTGTGGAGGACGTCATGTACAAGGACTAGCAGCAGCAGCAGCAGGTGCAGATTGGCTTGCGTCTGCAGGAGATTGAGCGGTCTGTAGTGGAGGAGGTTCAGCTGCACCTTGAGGATCTCCCTGGGTCAGAGCTGACCAGTGACCATAGTGGCGGTGGTGAGTAGCAAGTTTCTGGTCGTGCTGCGGAGGAGGGGTTGGAGGATGAGTCGGCACGTGTGGACTCACCATCTCAGCCCGAGCCTGCTGCAACCGCCAAAATCACCAAGAGGAGTGTGCAGAGAGGAGCTTCACCACATGGGTAGCAGATTGCAACCCGCGAGAAGAGAGTGGCAGCAGCACCCTCAAGGCTGAAGTATAGCCGTTTGGGAGGACCCAAGCAAGGTGCCATGGCGGTTCAGGCGGATGAGGGAGAGGATGAGGAGATGGCGTTCTGTTTCTTCACACCCTTGCCTGGAGAACCAGCCATAGTGGAGGAGGCACTGAGTGGACCCCAGAAGGAGGAGTGGAAGGCTGCCATGGATGCGGAGTTCAACAGTCTCATTGAGAATGGGACTTGGGAGCTTGTTGAGTTACCCGAGGGGCGACGGCCGATCAGCAGCAAGTGGGTCTTCAAGGTGAAGAGTGGAGCTGATGGTGCGTTGGAGCGGTTCAAGAGCCGTTTGGTCGCCAAGGGGTTTCAACAGAAAGAGAAGGTCGACTTTGGGGAGATCTTCGCTCCCGTTGCTAAGCCAGTGACACTAAGGACTTTGATGGCTGGCGCAGCTGTGAAAGGATGGCACGTGAAGCAGATGGATATCACCACTGCGTTCCTCAATGGAGTGCAGCTGGAGGATATATACATGGCGCAGCCCGACGGCTATGAGGATGGGACCAGCCGGGTGTGCAAGCTTAAGAAGGCCATCTATGGCCTTAAGCAAGCGCCCAGGTGTTGGTACGAGAAGCTGGAGGAGGTGCTGCTGGGTGGAGGCTTCAAGATGTCCCAAGCGGATCACAGCTTGTTTCTGCTTGGAGAGGGGGAGCAGCTGCTTTTGCTGCTGGTGTATGTCGATGACATATTGCTGTTCTCACCTTCCATGGAGCAGATTGAGAGGACACAGAAGCTGCTGATGGACAACTTCAAGTGCAAGATGCTGGGGGATGTCCACTACTACTTGGGGCTGCAGATTGAGAGGGATGTTGAGAGGAGGTGGCTGAAGGTGCATCAGTCACACTACATCTCTGGTGTCATGGAGCACTATGGTGTGACTGGGGGTCGCACCGTGATGACACCGTTCCCTGCAGGCTTCAAACTAAAGAAGGCAGCTGAGGAAAATGATGTACTCGAGGATGAGCAGCAGAATGAGTACCAGTCACTCATTGGGAGTGTGATGTATGCAGCTGTGCATACGCGACCTGATGCTTCATTCGGAGTAGGGCAGCTGGCCAGAGTTGTGCAGCGGCCCACTGAGGAGCAGTTAGAGGTGGCAAAGCACTTGGTGCGCTACCTCGGATCAACGGCATCTGCTGGTGTTCAGTTTTCAGCTGGCGGCCAGCTGAAACAGATTGGAGCAGATGGGATCGCGCATGGAACCTTGAAGCTGTCGTGCTTCACCGATGCTACATGGGCCTCAGAGGAGGAGGATCAGTCATCAGTCGGCGGCTTTGTTTGCATGGTCGGAGGTGGACCAGTGAGCTGGAGGTCCAAGAAGCAGAGTGAGATTGCTCAGTCTTCCGGAGAGGCAGAGTACATGGCGATGTACCATGCCATCAAGGAGATTGTGCTCCTGAGGAAGCTGCTGGAGGACATGAGAGCTGAACAGCAGGGACCTACACCACTTTTCTCCGACAGCGAGGCTGCTATTGGCATGGCCAATAACCCTATCCTGAATGGGCTGAACAAGCACACGAAGATTAAGTGGCACAGGGTGAGGCAGATGGTGAAGGAGGGGATTGTTGAGCTTCACCATGTGAAGGCTAGCAAGAAGGCGGCAGATTTTCTCACCAAGAGACTTCCCGAGAGCGCACATTGGAAGTGTGCTAAGATGTGTGGCATGGCATTGCACTAGTGTGGGCAGCAGTGTCATGAGTGCATGTGTGATTGTGTGTATGAGAGTTTGCATGTGTGTGAGTGTGTGTGCATGCAGTCCGTTAGTCTGAGGGGGAATTTGTTGGATGCACGTCATTCTGAGTGCATGTCATCCTAACGTCCCGCCGAGTGCTCGTGCTATGTGTGCTTGCATTGGTTGCATGAGCATATGCCATTGTGCATGGCTGTTGGATATTATAATCTCTGTGTTTTTCTCCAAGTTTAAATGCTTGATCATGCAGGAGAAATCCAGAGCTTTCCAACGATACCAAGATCGCCTTATTCCGACCAAGATCGCCCAAGTTACAAGATTTCCAAGACTTGGATTTCTTATTACCTTTTGGGGTTATATCTAATTTGGGTGATTACTTGGGACATGACTATAAAGGGATCTTTGGTTGGGTGATTTGGGAAGGCAACTTTGACTTTTGGATTGGGGTGGCTAGAAGTTTCTAGCATGGGTTGCAAATGTTGCAACACCTAGGCAAAATCCAACTAGATTGGATTTTGCATGTGACACCTCAAGGACCTCATGATGAGGGTTGCATCCTTGCTGCTATGAAGGTTTCTACCATCCTTCCATAGCTCTTAGAGAACCCCTTCCCTCTCATGGTTCTCTTGGAGTCCCCAACTCCAACTTCCTATGCCTTAATGCTTGTACTTCCTCCACCATTCTAGTCATGCGGCTGCTGGACCTTTTTACTTGGTTCTCACTCTCTAGACCATCTTAACAACCGATTCAACTTGGAGATGGTAGATAAGCCTAAGGCGCAACATCCTACTGAACGGATTTGCGTTTAGTTGAGAAATGAGTTCGTCGTAAGCTCTCAAAGTGACGGATCCTGAACAACAGCTACTACTGCTACTGCTGCTACTGGCGGTGGCCAGATGCAGCTCCAGCGACGTCCGCGTGAGTCCCTCACGCCCCAGCAGCTTCGTGAGTGGTACGCTAGTTGGGGTTGTGGCGGCGGCCGTCGTGGCAGTCGCCCTGGAGCTGGTCAGTCGGGAGCTTCTGGTAGCGGCCAGATGCAGCTCCAGCGGCGTTCGCGCGAGACCCTTACGCCACAGCAGCTTCATGAGTGGTACGCCCAGAGTAGAGGGTATCGGAGTACCGTTCGCTGCCCGTACGTCATTCGCACAGGTGATCGGGCTGGTCAGACTTGCGGGACGGTTGGTCACACACAGTCCCGCTGCTTCGCCAGTCTGAGCGACGCCTGGCGTACCGAGTTTGGCGACGAGGCTGAGCTCCACACCTGGCTGGAGCTGCTTATGCAGCGGGTAGATATCTTTGCTCTTGACTATGATGCTATCCTCACTGCCATGTATGCATTGCCTACTAGTGCTCAGGGTGCCTGTTACCTGTGTGTACCGCCTGACCCAGGTATAGAGTGTGCTGCTCTAGGTGCTGGTGAGGCTGCTGCTCTAGGTGCTCGTGCGTCTCCTGCTCTAGGTGCTGGTGAGGCTGTTGCTCTAGGTGCTGGTGAGTCTACTGCTCCGGGTGCTGGTGAGTCTGCTCTCTCTGGTACAGCGCCTGCTGAGGCCTTTGCACACCTTCACTCTTGACTTAGGTGCTTCCCGTTCCTTCTTTCGTGACTGCACCACACTCACGCCGCTCAGTCGGCCGGTTGCAGTCTCCCTGGCAGACCCCTCTGGGGGCCCAGTCCTTGCGCACTCCTCCACGGTCTTGCCGTGTCCGGCGGTCCCATCTGGCTCACTGTCAGGTCTTCACCTCCACTCGTTCTCTACGAACTTGGTGAGTGGAGCTGACCTCTAGGACTAGTGGGTTGACCAGTTCACACCTGGAGGTCAGCGTGTGATCCACTGTACGTGCTCCCGGACCGGCCGGCACCTGGCCACGTTTACCCGTGCGCCTGGCTCGAGTCTGTACACACTTACTACTGTGTCCCCTCAGGTAGCTGCGTCTGCGTCTGCGTCAGGTCCGCTAGCGGCCCCCTGCACATGTCGCGCTCTGTCGCACTGGACCGTCCTTTGGCACCACCGTCTTGGTCACCCCTCAGTGCAGCGCCTACGTGGCATGCACCGACGCGTCCTGGTCTCTGGTCTTCCCACGGTTCTCCCTCCTCTCCCACCCTCCCGTGCCCCTCCCCGCCTTCCCTGTGTCGAGGGGCGGCAGTGCGCTGCTCCTCAATCCTCCTCGTTCCCCTCGACGACTGCTCCCCTGCAGACCCTGCACATGGACGTGTGGGGCCCAGCCCGCGTCCGTGGACAGGACCGTGACCGGTACTTCCTGCTGGTTGTTGACGACTACTCGCGTTACACCACGGTCTTCCCCTTGCGCACCAAGGGTGAGGTCCCTGATGTTTTGATCCCTTGGATCCGCGCTGCCCGTCTCCAGCTCCGCGAGCGGTTCGGGACGGAGTGTCCCGTCCTGCGTCTGCACTATGACAGAGGTGGGGAGTTTTCCTCCGACCTTCTGCAGAGCTTTTGTCGCGGGGAGGGCATTCGCCAGACGTTCACGCTTCCGGCCTCTCCGCAGAAAAATGGGGTTGCTGAGCGCCGCATTGGCTTGGTCATGGAGGTCGCTCGGACCTCCATGGTCCATGCGGCTGCCCCCCACTTTCTGTGGCCGTTTGCGGTCCGCTACGCTGCGCATCAGCTCAACCTCTGGCCCCGTGTCTCCTTGTCGGAGACCTCGCCCACACTGTGGTGGACGGGGAAGGTTGGTGATGCGTCGGTGTTCCGGGTCTGGGGTTCTCGTGCCTTTGTCCGCGATACCACCGCGGACAAGCTCTTTGCCCGTACTATTCCCTGCGTCTTCCTTGGCTTTGTCCCAGACGCGCCTGGCTGGCAGTTTTACCACCCCACCTCGCGCCGTGTCCTGCCCTCTCAGGACGTCACGTTTGACGAGTCGGTTCCCTTTTACTGTCTCCCCCCCCCCCCGCCGCTCTTCCTTGCACCAGGTCCTCCTCCGGTAGACCCCCTCCCCCCTCAGGGTCCTGCTCCCTCAGGTGTGTCCCAGGTAGACCCTGTCGAGCCTGTCGAGATAGCTGTCGACTCTGGTGCTGCTAGAGGTGGTGCGCCTGGGGGTGCTGAGTCGGGGGGTGCTGAGCCTGCGGGTGTGGAGCCTGGAGGTGATGAGTCTGAGAGTGCGGAGCCTGGGGGTGCTGAGCCTGCGGGTGCGGAGCCTGGAGGTGCTGGGCCTGGGGGTGCTGAGCCCGAGTGTGCTGAGCCTGGAGGCCCTTCGGGTGTCTTGTCGCGGCCGGAGTCTCTCTCTCCACTGCAGCTGCGCGAGTGATTTGCTCGGCGCTGGAGCCTCCGGCGTGGTGCTGCTGGAGCTGGAGCTACTGGAGGTGCTGGAGCCACTAGTCCCGGAGGTGCTCGTACTGGGGGTACTGGAGCTGCTGGGGCTGGAGGTACTACTGGAGCTGCTGGAGCGGGAGCTGCTGGAGGTACTGCTGGAGCTGGAGCTGGTCCTGCTGGTAGTGCTGCTGGTGCTGGAGCTGGTGGTGCTGCAGGAGTTGGAGCTGGAGGCGCTGGAGCTGGTCCTGCTGGTGGTGCTGCAGGAGTTGGAGCTAGAGGCGCTCGAGCTGTTCCTGCTGGTGGTGCTACTGGTGCTGGAGCTAGTGGTCCTGCAGGAGTTGAAGCTGGAGACCTTGGAGCTGGGGGTGCTGGAGCTGTCTCTGATGGTTCTGGTGGTGCTTCACGGCCGCGGCCGTACTTCGGTCCACTCCTTCAGCACGTTCTTGGTCTCCCACCTTCTACTGGTCCTACTCCTCCCTTACTGTGTCCACCGCCTGACCAGTCGCAGTCGCAGTTACAGCCAGCCTCCCCACTGCCTGGTCCTTCTCCTTACACTGGGCCGACCGGAGGCCTTGCTGAGCGTCGTGAGCCTGCGTCTCGTCCTGCGTCGCCTGTTCGCGCTGCTCGCACAAGTCGTCGTGTTCCGCGTCCGCGTCCTCATCCTGTCCCCGGCACGCACCAGATGGCACTTCGTTCTTCCTCTGTTCCACTGCGTGTCCCTCTACCGTCTCCTCCTGCGTCCTCCCTTGCTGACGGTCCGGACCCGGAGTCTGACTCCCTTCGTGCTGCTAGTCCTACTGTCATGCGTCTCCTGGCCACTGTTGTCACTGACCCTTCCTTTGAGTCCACTGCTGCGTCTGCCTTAGTTGCTGAGCTGGTCGAATTTGCTGCTCGCTGTCGTCTAGACTACGCCGCTAGCCTTGTTGCTGAGTCTGAGTCTGTCTGTCCTCCGTTCGTCGGGGGTGAGTGTGCTCTTGGCACGGACGTCCTTGAGGATAGGCAGGAGGACTTTGAGTGCTTTGCAGCTGCTGTACCTCATCTCGTGTCCATGCTGATTGCACATGAGGGAGACCCGGGTGCACCAGACATCCCGACCCCGCGCTCTTACGCAGAGGCGATAGAGGGTCCGTACTCCTCTCAGTGGCAGTCAGCCATGGACGCAGAGATGGCATCCTGGAAGTCCACAGGCACTTACGTCGACGAGGTTCCCCCTCCTGGGGCGAACATTGTCAGTGGCATGTGGATTTTCAGGGTGAAGCGGCCGCCAGGTTCTCCGCCTGTCTTCAAGGCGCGTTACGTTGCTCGAGGCTTCAGTCAGCGACAGGGAGTTGACTTCTTCCAGACCTTCTCCCCGACCCCGAAGATGACCAATCTTCGGATTATGCTGCACGTCGCTGCTCAGCGTGACTACGAGCTACACTCTCTTGACTTCAGCACTGCTTTCCTACAGGGCAGCCTGCACGAGGAGATCTGGCTGCGCCGCCCACCTGGCTTCACTGGGTCGTTTCCTCCTGGTACCCAGTGGAGCCTCCGGCGGCCAGTCTACGGTCTCCGCCAGGCGCCGCGTGAGTGGCACGACACACTGAGGACGACTCTTGCGGCACTTGGCTTTGCTCCCTCTACTGCTGACCCGTCTCTGTTTCTAGGCACCGACACTTCTCTGCCGCCGTTCTACATCCTCGTGTACGTCGACGACTTGGTTTTTGCCACTGCTGACACTGAGGCACTGACTCTAGTGAAGTCTGAGCTGCAGAAGAGACACACGTGCACAGACCTGGGTGAACTGCGCAGCTATCTTGGCTTGCAGATCACCCGGGACAAAGCACGGCCCACCATTACCTTGACTCAGTCACACATGGTGTAGCAGGTCCTTCAGCGCTTCGACTTCCAGTACTCCTCGCCACAGGCCACTCCTCTGCCTACTGGTCACTCGCTCTCAGCTCTTCCTTCGGATGAGTCCATAGAGCCAAGTGGCCCGTATCCAGAGCTTGTGGGCTGCCTCATGTACCTGATGACCTGCACTCGACCTGACCTTGCTTACCCTCTTAGCATCCTGGCACGCTACGTTGCGCCCGAGAGACGCTTCTTGGGTTGACGACTTGGCTACGCAGCGGTCGTCACAGGGTTACACCTTCAGCCTTGGTTCCGGCTCTGTTTCGTGGCGGTCTAACCGCTCATCTTCTGTTCTCAGCTCCAGTTGTGAGGCTGAGATCTACGCTGGGGCCATGGCTGCACAGGAGTTACGCTGGCTCACATACCTGCTGACCGACTTGGGAGAGCCGCCTCGTTCTCCTCCAGTTCTGTACGTCGACAACAAGGCCATGATTGCCTTTTCTCAGGAGCACAAAGTGGAGCACAGAACGAAGCACATAGCTCTGCGCTACTTCCTTGCTCGAAAGTTGCAGCAGCGTGGTCAGCTTCGTCTTGCTTACGTGGCCTCTCAGGCCAACACTGCTGATATCTTCACCAAGGCACTTCCGCTTTGTGATCATCAGCGTTTCTGTACTGTTCTAGGGCTTGTGCCTACTTGGCCTCACTTGCTCACTTCTTGACTTTGCTTGTACTGTGATCTATGTACTTGTACCTGCATGCTTACGCTTGCTAGGTTGTGATCGCTGTACTGCTTGTTCTCCTTTATATATAACTCTGCATGTGAACTGGCCTAGTGACTTCGTGATCCACCCTGAGCTTGCTTTGCCTTTCTTGACTGTTCTTGTAACCTCGTGTTCCCCCCCACTTTGCCTATGGGGATGTGTCAAACTATGTGTTGCTTGTTGTGCAGGCTGTAGTGGGGTGCCCATATGGGGTACAACCCAAATTAGGGTTAGCTACTTGTACCCATCCTGCTTCTAGTTGACTCATTCCTCGTTATATCTTTCACAAGTACGACGGCTTATGCTGGCTTTGCTAGCTTGCCTAGACTTTATTATGCTATATCTAGCTTGGGTTTTATTTATCATGCACAGATATGCTTGATTTCCTAGGTTAGGTGCATTCCTATATTTTGTTATAGTTATAGCACTGAACCAGGTTATGTGTACCGAACTTAAGCCTTTTCGGTTGCCACCGAATTGCTCTCTACTAAGTTCGGGAAGGTTCTATTCGGGACGCTTCGCGACCCTCAGAACATTCGCGTAACACCTGGGTTATCTGCCTTGTGTCGAGACTATATATAGCCTCGTGTTGTACCCTGGTGGATCATTCAATTGCAATTCTTTTTTCTAAGCTCGATCCTAGATCCTCACACTGCTGGAGCGCGGTCGACCGAGTCGTGCTGGCACGCGGTCGACCATGCAGTGCTCGCAGTCGTCCTACTTGCATCCTAGCTCTGATGTAGTCTAGTCTTGCCATCTTGTGTGTACTATTATTGTTCTCAACTTTTGCTAGTGAAACTCTTGCAGTTTTGCCCTGTGAACGCACAAGTGCTAGAGAACGACTAAGAAACAAATGCAGAGATCACACGAGCATTTGTGCCTAGCCCGCAGTCTAGCTCCCGTTGCTAAAGTTATCTCCGCACGGTCCCCTCTCCGTCGCCTCCCCGTCCCCTTTTCGTCGCCTCCCCGTCGCCTCCCCATTGCCTCCCCGTCCCCTTTCCGTCGCCACCCCGTCGCCTTCCCGTAGTCTCCGCGTCGTCTCCTGTCGCCTCCCTGTCCCCCTTTCCGCCGCCTCCGCGTCGCCTCTCGTCGCCTCTCCGTCCCCCCCTTCCCGTCGCCTCCACGTCGCCTCCCGTCGCCTCCCCGTCCCCCCTTTCTGTCGCCTCAGCGTCACCTCTCGTCGCTTCCCCGTACCCCCCTTCCCGTCGCCTCCGCGTCGCCCCCCCCGTCGCCTCCCCATCCCCCTTCCCGTCGCCTCCGCGTCTCCTCCCCGTCTCCCTTTCATTCGCCTCCCGTCGCCTCCGCGTCCCAACCCCCTTCCCCGTCGACTCCCAGCCACCTCCCGCCGCCCTCCACCCCATTCGGACTGCTATCCGCCCGTAGCCCCCCGCTAGAGCACCAGTAGCAGCATAGAGTGCCACCAGCAGCACCAGCAGCAGCTTAGGCTGCCCCCAATTGAACCAGCAACAACCTAGACTGCCGCCAGGAGCACCAGCGGCAACATAGGCTGCCTCCAGTTGAACCAGCGGCAGCATAGGCTGCCCCCAGTTGAACGAGCAGCAGCAGACTGCCACCAGGAGCACCAGCAGCAGCTTAGGCTGCCCCCAGTTGAACCAGCAGCAGACTAGACTGCCGCCAGGAGCACCAGCAGCAGCATAGGCTGCCCCCAGCAGAACCAGCAGCAGCGTAGGCTGCCCCCAGCAGAACCAGCAGCAGCATTGGCTGCCCCCAGCGCACCAGCAGCAGCTTAGGCTACCACCAGCGCCCCCTCCCCGTTTCTAGCTTCTCAGAAGTGTGGCGCCCCCAGCAGTGGCTCAGCTAGCAGTGGGCGAGACGTCGGCCTCTGCGGATACCGGGCCTTGACAGGCCCTGGTGCTGGCACTACTTGCTGGACTCCTGACCACTCTGCGTCCAGCTGCTACCGTAGACTCGACGACCTTCACCGTGAGCATTTTGGTCACGCTATTACACCGCACTAGCCCTCGCGTCTTCGCCAGCGCACTGCTGCACCAGTTGAGTCTCACCTACCTGGCCTAGGACCTTTCCCGGCTGCATGAATAGAGATTTTTGTTTCCAGTCTTAGAGCGTGTGTTGTTTCCAGTCCAGGCGCCTCTGAAGATCTTTGTGTAGGAGCTGCAGCTACCACTAGTCTAGCACCAGCCTTCGTCGCTGGCGCGGGTGCGACCTTACAGACTGCACAGCTTTCCTTCACCACCACTCTCCCGTGTCCAGCGGCTCCCTCTGGGTTTCTCACAGGTTAGTACACCCCCTCGTTCTCCAGGAACCTGGTGGGTGTCAGTCACCTCCACGACCTAGGTGTGATCACTACTTTCCCACTGGACGAGCTTGTTGCCTCCTGCACAGTCAGTGCCACTGGGGTGCCTCTGGCCACTTTCTACAGAGAGCCAGTCTCTGGTCTGTACTCACTACACACTGGGTCCCACCACACTGAGTCAGGTCAGGTCAGGTCAAGTCAGGTAGCTGCTGTCTCGTGCGACTGTGGGTCACTCACCCAACCGTCGGTCCTCTGGCACCATGGTCGAGGTCACCAGTCGTTCCCAAGACTCCGTAGGATGGTACGTCACCGTCTGGTCTCAGGTCTCCCAGCGTCGCTTGCCCCGCTTCCTCGCTCACCTGCGCCGCCATGCACTCCGTGTACTCCTTCCTCACTCCTCCTCGTACCCCCCCAACATGGCTCTTTTCCAGACCCTACACTTCAACGTCTGGGGCCCTTCCCCGGTCCTTGGCCCATGTCAGGAGCACTACTTCCTGATTGTGGTGGACGACTACTCCCGCTACACCACGGTTTTCCCCCTACGACGGAAGGCCGACGTGCCTACCGTCCTTGAGCCGTGGCTACTAGCGAGGGGTGGCTCCCAGGGCCTGTGTGGGCCGTGGTATTAAGTTTTGTTCCACTCGCCTGGAGAGGTTCTGTGAGGGTCGGGGGATCATCCAGTCTTACACGCTACTAGCCTCGCCGCAGTAGAACGGGGTAGCCGAGCGACGCATCGGCCTGGTCATGGAGGTTGCCCGGACCTCCATGTGCCATGCCGGTGCCCCCCAGTTCTTGTGGCCTCAGGCAGTCCGCTACGCCACGCACCCGCTGAACCTGTGGCCTAGTGACGCACGGCCACGGGTGACGCCGATCTCCCTTTAAGCAGGTTCTCCCGGTGTAGCAGCTGACTTCTGTGTCTGGGGTTCTCTGGCTCACGTTCGCGCCCATGGCGCGAACAAGTTGTCTCCGCGCACTCATGTCTACGTCTTCCTTGGCTTCCCTTTGGACGCCTCCGGCTGGGTGTTCTACGACCCGGTCACCTACGAGTTTTTTGCTTCTTAGGACGTCACGTTCGACGAGTCAGTCAGTAACTTTAGGAGTCGTCCCCACTGAGGTACTGAGGTCTTTTCCCCCCCACTGTTCCTCATCCTTGAGCCCCCCCCAGTCGCCCCGGTAGCCCCCCCCCCCCTTCGCGTCCTGCCCCGTCAGGTGTGTCGTACGTCACTCCGGAGTCGCCCCCCCCACAGCGTCCAGTCCCTGTCGTGTCTGGGGGTGCGGGAGGTGTAGTTGCGGAGGGTGAGGGTGCTGGGGCTGCAGGAGCTGGTGGTGTTGGCTCTGGGGGTGTTGGGGTTGTGGGCGTAGAGGTCACTCCCGTGGAGGACACGGCAGCCTCGAGTCAGCGGCCTCGCCCCGCGTCACCCCTTGGCTTCCCGTCCGTCCCGCAGTTCCCTCCTAGTTCTTCTCTGCGACCGGTTGCTGTGGAGCCTGGGCGTGTTCCTGTGGGAGGTACTGGAGGCCCCCTGGGGTGTCGGTGGTGAAGGTGCTGGTTCTGGGGGTGCTGGAGCTGGAGGCACTGGCACTGTGGCGCCCACATCGCGCGTTGTACGTTTCCTGACCCATGAGCAGCGTCTCCTACGGTTGGTAAGGGAGGAGCTTGAGCGGTTTGAGAGGGCATAGTAGCAGCAGCAACAGCAGGAGCAGTCTAAGTTGCAGCAGCAGGAGAGAGTAGAGGAGGAGTCACAGCAGCAGCAGGAGAGCGAGCAGAGGAGGGGCCACGATTGCAGCAGCAGGAGCAGTTGCAGCCGCAACAGGAGAGAGTAGAGGAGGAGTCACGACCGCAACAAGAGAGGGTAGAGTAGGGGTGCAGCCCGCAGCAGCAGATGCAATTACAGACACAGCAGGAGAGAGTAGAGGAGTCACGACCGCAGCAGGAGAGGGTAGCGCCGGAATCCTGGTCGCAGCAGCGGGTGCAGCTATAGCCGCAGCAGTAGAGGGCGGAGGAGAAGCCACTGGAGCAGCAACAGAGGCAGGTACTGTCGCAGCAGACGCCAGTTTAGGCGGAGCGGCAGCGACTTCGACTGCGCGACCTGCCCGACCCAGCACCTGCACGCTTGGTTCGAGGTCCCCTACCGTCCCTTCCTGTTCCCCCCATTCAGTCCCTTTCCTCGTCCCAGTGGACTTGTCGTTCTCCCCTCAATCATGCCGTGTCTCCAGAGCCCCGTTGGTCTTGTTACAGTGCTGTCGGCCCGTTTCACCTCGTACTCCGCTCTAGTGTTCCACCTCCTCCGGTCTTTCCACAAACTCTTGAGTCGTCCCTCACTGTGCTTCACAACCCGTTGTCCGACTACCTCTGTGCCTCCCGTCCTATCGTCTCCTGTGTTCTATCCGCGTTGGTCACTCACCCGACTACCACTGTCGCTGGCTTTGCCTCGTCCCACCGTCTTAACTACGCCTCCCACCTGGTGAGTGGCACTGCTCGTTCTCCGTCCACTTGGGGTGTCCCTGTTTTTCCCCTGGAGGTCCTGGAGGACAGGCAGTTTGAGCTTACTTTCCTTTCGGCCGCTGTCCCTCATCTCTGCGCCATGCTGCTAGCCCCTGAGGGGGATCTAGACGCCCTTGACATCCCGCTCCCGCACACTCACACCGAGGCGGTCTTGGGACCCTGGGCTTCGTACTGGATAGTAGCTGAGGAGGCAGAGATGGCATCTTATAGGCCCACAGGCACCTACGTCGACGCAGTCCCACCACCTGGGATGAACGTCGTCAGTGGCATGTGGCTCTATAAGGTGAAATGGCCGCCTGGATCAAGGCGCGCTATGAGGCGAGAGGCTTCAGTCAGCGCAAGGGGGTAGATTTCTTTCAGACCTTTACTCCCACCCCAAAGATGACCACTTTTCGGGTGTTGCTGCACATCGCAGCTCAGCGCGACTACCAGTTAAACTCTTTGGACTTTTCCACAGCGTTCCTACAGGGGAGCCTGCACGAGCAGATCTGGCTGCGTCGCCTGCCTGGCTTCACTGGCTCTTTCGCTCCTGGGACCCAGTGGCAGCTGCGTCGACCGGTCTACGGCCTGCGCTAGGCTCCCCGCAAGTGGCACAACACGCTACGTTCGACTCTTGCAGCTCTTGACTTCTTCTCGTCATTTGCCGACGTCGTTGTTCGTCCGCCGCGGCTCGACCCTCTTCTTTGTTTTGGTTTACGTTGACGACCTGTTTTTCGCCACTCCGGACCAATGCGCACTGGCCTCCGTGAAGGAGGAATTGTGGAGGAGACACACTTGCACTGACCTTGGTGAGTTGTAGCACTGCCTTGGCCTGCAGATCACTAGGGACAGGGCAGCTTGCACCATTACGCTGACGCAATCGCATATGGTTGAGCAGATCCTCACGCGGTTCCGCTTCCCGTTCTCCAAGGTACAGCTCACTCCTCTTGCTGTGGATCATGGGCTCACGGCTCCACCTTCGGACGAGCCATTTGAGTCCAATGGTCCATATCCTGAGCTGGTGGGTTGCCTCATGTACATGATGACCTGTACTTGCCCAGACCTAGCTTGCCCTCTTAGCGTCTTTGCGCCCTTTGTTACGGCTGGGAGACACCGGCCTTCCCATCATTACGCGGATAAGAGGGTGGCGAAGTATGTGGTGAGTATATCAGGCATAGGACTTGTCCTTGGAGGGAAGCAGCCAGTTACAGTTACAGGTTTCTCGGACTCGTCGTGGGCTGTCGACGCTGAGTCGCTGCGGTCTACACAGGGTTACTACTTCAGCCTTGAGACCGGAGCTGTTTCGTGGAGGTCAACTCGGGCGTCGTCCATGAGGCAGAGGTGTATGCTGCGGCCATGGCTGCCTAGGAGCTTCGCTGGCTGTCTTTCCTCCTAACCGACCTTGGTGAGTGGCCTCGCTCTCCCCCAGTCTTGTTCGCCGACAACATGTCTGCTATCCTGTTGTGCGAGGAGCCCTGACTGGTTGGGAAGGCGAAGCACATCCTGCTTCGTCACTTCCTTCTGCGAGAGTTGCAGCAGCGTGGCCAGACACTCATGCAACGTGTGGTCTTTGAGGCCAACACTGCAGGTATCTTCACCAAGGCGTTCCCGCTTTGTGACCACCAGCGTTTCTGCACCCAGCTAGGCCTTGTGTCTATAGGCCCTCACTTGCTTGCGTATAGATGCTTTGTCTTGTTCTCTTGCATCTCACTATATATTCTATATCTGTGCTTGTGGATAGGCCTTGTGGCCCCTTGCTTCTGTAGAGATGCTTGTCATCCATGTCTTGTACTCTTGCATCTCTTATATCTGCTATATACTTGCATGTTGTGGCCCCTTGCTTGTTCTCGGACTGTGTGGTGATCTTGACATCCACCCCGAGAGTTGCTTTGTTCTTGTGAACTGGCCTTGTGACCATTGCTCGCTCTTGCTGACTGGTCCTGTGACCCTTGCTCATAAGTTGTGTGTTGTTTTTCACAGGACTACTGTCACCTAGACTATGGGGGCGTGTCGAACTATGTTTGTTATAGTTTATGTGTGTTAGTCTAGGTGTGTTACACGTTGCCCTAGGTTCAGTAAGGGTTTCCTATATCCCTCCTTGTACTGCTTGTTTCTGTTATTATATGAAAATGAATGACTAGCAAATAATCAAACAAGCAAGATATAAGTCAGCCCTAACCTTAAACCTAGGACAAAGTAAATGCACCTAGACTAGAACAACACAAACTATATCATTATAGTTTGACACACCCCACAATCTGAGAGCAAGGGTAATAGGACCAGTCAGCAAGAGCAAGGAAAGGTCACAAGACCGGTCTGCAGCAACAAGAATCAAGCAAGGGATGCAACTTAGGGTGGATCACAACGTCACCACACAATTTGAGGGCAAACAAAGGGCCACAAGGCCAGTCCACATGCATCGATATAAATATATATAGGAAGAGCTACAAGGGTACAAGACAAAGCATCTCTACGCAAGCAAGTGAGGGTATGTAGACACAAGGCCTAGCTGGGTGCAGAAGCGCTGGTGGGCACAAGGCGGCAATGCCTTGGTGAAGATATCTGCAGCATTGGCCTTAGAGACCACACGTACCACGCGAGCATGGCCACGCTGCTGAAACTCGCGGAGAAGGAAGTAACGAAGCTGGATGTGCTTCGCCTTCCCAACCAGTCGGGGCTCCTCGCACAACAGGACAGCAGACCTGTTATCGGCGAACAAGACTGGGGGTGAGCGAGGGCGCTCACCAAGGTCGGTGAGGAGGACAGACAGCCAGCGAAGCTCCTGGGCGGCCATGGCTGCAGCGTGACACCTCTGCCTCACAGCAGGAACTAGAGACGGACGACGCTTGAGTCGACCTCCACGAAACAGCTCCGATCCCAAGACTGAAGCAGTAACCCTGTGTAGATTGTAGCGACTCTGCGTTGTCGGCCCACGACGAGTCCGAGAAACCAAGTGTAACTGGCTGCTTCCCTCCAAGGACAAGTCCAATGCCTGATGTACTTGCCACATAATTCGCAACCCTCTTAGCAGCGTACCAGTGGGAAGGTCGGTGACTCCCAGGCGCAACAAAACGCATAAGGACGCTAAGAGGGTAAGCTAGGTCTGGGCACGTACCGGTCATCAGGTACATGAGACAACCCACTAGCTCAGGATACGGACCGCTGGACTCAAATGGTTCGTCCGAAGGTGGAGTCGTGAGCCCATGATCCACAGCAAGAGGGGTGGGTTGTACCTTGGAGAACGGGAAGCGAAACCGCGTGAGGATCTGCTCGACCATATGCAACTGCGTCAGCGTAATGGTGCGAGCTGCCCTGTCCCTGGTGCAGGCCAAGGTAGTGCTGCAGCTCTCCAAGGTCAGTGCAAGTGTGTCTCCTCTGCAGTTCCTCCTTCACGGAGGTCAGTGCGCGTCGGTCCGGAGTGGCGAAGACCAGGTCGTCAACGTAGACCAGGACAAAGAACGGGGTCGAGCCACGGCGGAAGAACAGCGACGGGTCGGCAGAGGACGGAAAGAAGTCAAGCGTTGCAAGAGTCGTACGTAGCGTGTCGTGCCACTCGCAGGGAGCCTGGCGCAGGCCGTAGACCGGTCGACGCAGCTGCCACTGGGTCTCAGGAGGGAAAGAGCCAGTGAAGCCAGGCTGACGACGCAGCCAGATCTGCTCGTGCAGGCTCTTTCGAAGGAACGCTGTGGAGAAGTCCAAGGAGTGCAACTCGTAGTCGCGCTGTGCTGCAATATGCAGCAACACCCGAAGAGTGGTCATCTTCGGGGTGGGAGCGAAGGTCTGAAAGAAGTCTACCCCCTCTCGCTGACAGAAGCCTCTCGCCACGTAGCGCGCCTTGAACACGGGTGGTGCTCTAGGCGGCCGCTTCACCTTGTAGAGCCACATGCCACTGACAACGTTCGCCGCAGGTGGTGGGACGGTGTCATCGTAGGTGCGTGTGGACCTATTGTTATAGTCTAAGGTCCACTTAGGGGTCGCGGATGCCCATGAAACCGCCTAAGCAGAATCTGATGATTTCGTACCACCTCTGTTCAAAACGCCGTCACGATCAGCTCCAATAACATACGAGACTGAAACTTGGACAGACGTTATCTTCAGGTGTCTGCTTTCTAACGGTATATTGCTTGTTTTGATCAGAGGTGTATGCGCTACGCGGTGAACAAAAATGTTAGCTCGGTTGAAAGCGTGTAGTTTCATTGATGCAAGGAAGAGGTGAGTACAACATTGCCTAGGGGACTCTTAAGGGGTTGGGACCATCCTGGGAACTCAGAGAAGGTTGAGTCCTAGGGGAGAAAGGCTAGAGAAGGATGGGAAACGTCCTAGCTAGGCCAGGAAAGCCAACCACACTTGGATGTTCAGAGCTGTACTCAAGGCTAGCCAACCATGAGTCAGCTTGTCTTCCCACTTGCACCCTCTTGCAAGCTGCTTCCAGGAAGACCACACTTCTCAAAAGGAGGGTGGTCGAGTCCCACTTTACCACCTGTACTTCTTGTCTCATTCTCTGTCCCTGCACCATTGGTATGACAACAATGAAAGGGTGGCAAGGGAAATGCTGCCAACAGTGCACCATGACTACGGAACAGTAACTTTCGACAGCTGTCACGTGCTGCTCTAATGCTGGGTTGCCTGAAACTCGGTGACCACCTGAACAACACGGCAAAGGACTGCCACACCGTTTTTCAGACCAATCAAAGCTCGTTCGATGAGTCAGCAGCCGAAATGGCGAACTCGGGTGTTACAAAAAAAGAGTAACAACACTTCCGGGATGCCATAAGTCTTGAAATTAAAAGTGTTGCCATGCCTTGTAAACTGCTTAAAAAATTCTGGAACTTTGAGGGATTGAAGAACACATGTTGAAGCACTTCCCCACAAAATTCCAGAAGCTGAGCAGGCTTGTAGGCTGAATGGGAGTGCGATGACCGTGCCACTATAGTGTGTTGGCACAACAAACTCCCCCTCATCGTGCTCTCATTCATCCCTTAGCTACTCCCTGAAGCTGCCTCCCTTAGTTGAAGGACATGCCACATAAGGTGGCACAGCTCCAGTGCTGAGGCTCTGCAAGCTGCTTGGTCAAGAAATCTGCAGGTTTCTTGGTAGTGTTGATGTAGTGCAGGGTAACCGTGCCCTTCTTCACCTCCTTCCTCACCCAATGCCACTTGATATGCATGTGTCTGTTCAGCCCATGAAGCACAGCATTACGAGCCATTGCAATTGCTCCTTGGCTATCGCAAAACACAGGTGTAGGACCCTCTTGCTCCTGCCCCAACTCCTCAAGCAACCTCCTCATCCAAACTACCTCCTTCACCCCATGAAACAACGCCGTGTACTCGCTCTCCGTTGATGAGTAAGCTATCTCTCCTTGCTTCTTAGACTTCCATCTCACTGGACTCCCTCCAACACAGCATATATAGCCACGATGGGATGTAGCATCACTGATGTCACTTGCCCAGGTAGCATCGGTGAAGCATGAGAGGTACAAGTGCGCACGCCTTGCAGGTGCTCTAGTCTTCGTGCTCACCTCCTCCACTCCCTTTTGCTTCGGCTGCCCATGCACTGAATATTGCAGCCCCACCCTTGAGGTTGCCATGCAGTACCTCACCAACCTCTCTGCTGCATCCAGGTGCTCTTGAAGGGGCCTAGACACCACACGAGCGAGCTGTGAAACTGAAAACGCAATGTCAGGGCGAGTATTGACCGAAGCGTACATCAAGCTCCCCACCATTGACTGGAACTGTCGCTGCAACTCGGGCTCCAACACCTCACCCTCCTTTTCATCAAGGTGCAGCTGAATCCCTGAGGGTAGAGGAGTCTTCACACTCCTCCCTTCCTCCAGCCCGTACCGCTCCCCCATGGCTGCAAGGTACTTGTGTTGGTGAAGCCGCAACCATCCCTTCACCTCGTCCCGCTCCATGTGAAGACCAAGGTAATACCCCACTGGTCCAAGGGCCTTGTATTGAAAGGTCTCCTTCAGCTTCCCTTGCACCTCCTTGATCCTCTCCAGGGATGGAGAGAAGAGGAGGATGTCATCGACGTAGACAAGGAGAAACACCTTCTCCTCCCCCCCCTCGGTCATGAAGAGACTCTCATCGCACCCGCTAACTTTGAAGCCAAGAGCCTCCAACGCCTCCACCAGCCTTGCATACCAGCACCTTGGAGCTTGTTTGAGGCCATAGATGGCCTTTTTAAGCCTGCAAACACGTCCGCTCCCATCGGCGTACCCCTCTGGCTGCTTCATGTAGATCCCCTCATCTACCACGCGATAGAGGGATGCCGTCTTCACATCCATTCGCTCCACCTTCCAACCACAAACGGCAGCGGCTGCTAGCAACACCCGGAGCGTAGGAGCCTTGGCAACAGGAGCAAACACCTCTTGAAAGTCAATCCCCTCTCTCTGCTGAAAGCCCTTGATCACAAGCCTTGTCTTGCGCCTCTCCGCATCGGTCTTTACTCGTAACACCCACGGGCAATCCAACGCCTTTCTTCCATATGGCAGATTGGTGAGGGTTCAGGTTTCATTCTCCATATGACTCTTGAACTCATCCTCCCTTGAAGCCAACCAAGCCTATCGATCATCTCCAGTGAGAGCTTCCTCCATTGACGCCGGCTCATGAGGTAAGTTGACGCCAAAGCAACAAATCTGCTCCATCTCCACCTCGGCTCCCTTCTCCTCCTCATCTTCCTCCGCCTGGACCAGCAATGCCTTGGGACCCCCAAGCCTTTCATACTTGAGGAAATCCCTTGGGTGGGCAGCTCTCTTGGGCCTCTCCTTTGCTGCTCCTTCCTTGGCTCCACCACGGACATCATCACGCTTCCCTTGGGTTGTGCGCCTTGGTGGAAGCTTAGGGGATGGTGTAGGCTGCTGCACCTCCTCTTCGGTATCACCTCTCTCAGCTACAGGGGCCTCCCCTTGCTGCAGTACTCCTTCCACATCTGCTGCCTCCCCTTCAGCACCTCCCAAGTCATGTGACACCACTGTCAACTCTGAAGATGAGGACAACTCGATGGGAATGAGAAGTGGGTCGTTCGTTCCCACCTCTATTCCAAGCAGAATGGTGACCTTGTTCCTCCCCCGCTCCGACCACTCCTTGAACATGAGCCCCTCCATGAACTTGGCATCTCTGGTGGTGAAGATGGTGTTGGATTTTGGGCCCCACATGAGCCAGCCCTTGCTTCCCCGTGTAAGACCCAAATGAACAGCCCACACCGCCGTCGCTTGAAGCTTGTCACGCTTCTCCTTAGGAACATGCACGAGCCCCATGCACCCGAAGACACGAAGCATATCCACCAGGGGCTTCTTGCCACTCCACTTCTCCATAGGGACCCAATGCTGACCTCCCACATGAGTCAACACCCGGTTCTTGATGACGGTCGCATGACGAATAGCGAGGGGCCAGAACCGCAAGGGTAGACCCGAGTCCACCAATATCGTTTTTCCGCCCTCTATGATGGTCCAGTTCGCTCTCTCTGCCACGCCGTTGGACTGAGGGGTGTAGAGTGTGATGAGCTGCTGCTTGATGCCGTGCCGCTTCAACCAGCTCCGGAACTCCGCTCCCAAAAACTCCCCACCACGGTCGCTACGAATCGCCTTCACCCGCTTGCCGCTCTCTCGCTCCACCATGGGTAGCCACTCTTCAATGATGACCCTTGCAGCATCACTCTTCTTTGCAAGTGAAAAAGACCAGGTGAGCCTTGTGTAATCATCCACCATATTCATGGAATACAGGGCCCCACCATCTCCCTTCACCTTCATGGCCCCCACAAGATCCACATGCACGAGCTCCACCGGGTCACTTGACTGCCCTACCGCCGAATGGAAGGGAAACCGTGAGAACTTGCTGGTCAAGCAAGTCTCACAAGAGCCCACCTCCTTGGGCTCCCGCTTTATTCTCAGCCCCTTGACTCTTTCCTCCTTAAACAGCTGCTGTAACTGAGGTAGCGCCACGTGGCCAAAGCGACGGTGTGCGGTGAGCCGATCCGTCTCACCTGTGCTAGGAGTTACACTTGGTAGCGCACCCCCGCCATGTACAAGCAGCCCACCATCACTGCCATCACCACCTCCTCGACTGGTTACGTGGCTTGCATGCCCTCCTCTTACAGCTTCAGCAGCCAAGCGCGCAGCCGCCTCCTTCCATGGCAGCACCGGTATCTCCCATATGGACCGGTGCATGTCCTTGCCGCCTTAGAGGTCCCACAACACGCGCCCATCCAGAATTGCATGAACACCTTTGTGCCCAACATCTCCATCTTCATCCCTGCCTCACTCAATGCCTTGGTAGAGAGAAGGTTGGCACATAGTCCAGGGACAAGAAGAACACGCTTCAACCCCACAAGCCTCCCATCCGCACTCATAAACATGGCTGTCCCCTCACCACGCACGGGTACGACTTGGCCGGTGGCTGAAACGAGGGTGGCTGCCTTTGATGGCCTGACTTCATCCAGCAGATCTTCTCGGTTGGTCATGGTCATGAAGGCTCCTGTGTCGATGACCCAATGGGAGGAGCGGTGAAGAGCAACCTTGCTGGCCGGTACAACCATGTCCTCGGAGCATGCCTCTCCTACATGGTAGAACATGCCGCCATGTCCGCCAGCACCTCTATCGCCCTCCTCACTGCCCATGCCTTCTCCCATCGCTCCATGAACACCATTAGAACCTTCAATTGATGGCTGAACAGGCCTCCAACCGTCAGGTAGCTTGCGACACTTAAACCACGGGTGACCTTCCACATGGCAATACCAACACTTGCCGCCACACCGCTTGCCTCCCTTGTTGCCACGCTTCCCTCCTGAATACTGCTCCCCTCCAGAGCCTTCCTTGGCCTTGCCTTTCTTGATGCCATGCCCCTTGAAGCCTTTCATGCCGTAGGCAGGGCCTCCACCTTCACCGGCCGCGGCAGTCAGCTCCTTCCTCCGAAACTCCTCTTGAAGGACTTGAGCACGGATCCACTCAAGGGACCATGAGTCCTTCATGCCATTGATGTTGACCACCAAGGGGCCCCATGACTCCGGCAGCAGGGAGAGAGCCTTGTAGCACTTGATCTTAACAGGGTAGTCCACACCATCAGCAGGGAGCTTCACATAGAGGTCCCGGTGTTGATCGAACGCTCCTTGCACGGCATCACCCTCGCTGATCTTCACCGCATGGAGTTGTCGCTCGAGCACCACCACCATCGCTTCGCTGCTGGGGGAATAGACATCCTTCAGTATTTTTCATGCCTTGGGACCGCACTGGATATCCTTGATGAGATGCTTGACATGGTGCAGCTGGTTGGATGAGAGGCATTGAGAGAGAAGGAAGAATTTATCCTTGAATCGGCGATCCCATTTCTTGGTCGCTCCTTCGGTCGCAGGCCTCTTCAATTCTCCACCATCACTTCAAGCAGCCCATAATGGTTAAAAAGAAGCTCCATCCTGAAGCTCCAGGATGCCCAATCTTCCCCAGAGAACTTCTCCAGGTTGAATTCCTTCACATCATCCTTGGCTGGTGTTGAAACGGACGCTATTGGTGCAGATCCGCCTGCAACGCCTCTTCCTGCTTCTCCAGCTCCTCTCACGCCACCACTGCCACTAGGACCAGCTGGAGCAGAACCGTCAGCCTCCATATTGACCCAGGAACAGAGAAAAACAGCTCTCATACCACTTGTTATAGTCTAGAGTCCACATAGGGGTCGCGAATGCCCATGAAACCGCCTAAGCAGAATCTAATGACTTCGAACCGCCTGTGTTCAAAACGCCGTCACGATCACCTCCGATAACATACGAGGCTGAAACTTGGATAGCAGTTAGCATCATGAGTCTGCTTTCCAACGGTATATTTTTTGCTTTAATCAGAGGTGTATGCGCTACGCAGTGAACAAAAACATGAGCTCGGTCGAGAACGTGTAGTTTCATTAATGGAAGGAAGAGGTGAGTACAACATTGCCTAGGGGACTCTTAAGGGGTTGGGACCATCCTGGGAACTCAGAGAAGGTTGATTTATAGGGGAGAAAGGCTAGAGAAGGATGGGAAACGTCCTAGCTAGGTCAGGAAAGCCAACCACACTTGGATGTTCAGAGCTATACTCAAGGCTACCAATAGTGAGTCAAGGCAACCATGAGTCAGCTTGTCTTCCCACTTGCACCCTCTTGCAAGCTGCTTCCAGGAAGACCACACTTCTCAAAAGGAGGGTGGTAGAGTCCCACTTGACCACCTGTACTTCTTGTCTCATTCTCTGTCCCTGCACCATTGGCATGACAACAATGAAAGGTGGCAAGGGAAATGCTGCCAACAGTGCACCATGACTATGGAATAGTAACCTTCGACAGCTGTCACGTGCTGCTCCAATGCTGGGTTGTCCTGAAACTCTGTGACCACCTAGACTACACGGCAAAGGACTGCCACACCGTTTTTTAGACCAATCCAAGCTCGTTAGATGAGTCAGCAGCCGCAATGGCGAACTCGGGTGTTACAAAAAAAGAGTAACGCACACTTGAAATCAAAAGTTGCCATGCCTTGTAAACTGCTTCAAAAATCTGACACTTTGAGAAATTGAAGAACACATGTTGTAGCACTTCCCCACAAAATTCCAGAAGCTGAGCAGGCTTGTAGGCTGAATGGGAGTGGGATGACCGTGCCACTATAATGTGTTGGCACAACACCTATAAGATGCCATCTCTGCCTCCTCAGCTGCTATCCAGTACGAAGCCCAGGGTCCCGAGACTGCCTCAGCGTGAGTGCGAGGGATCGGGATGTCAAGGGCGTCTGGATCCCCCTTAGGGGCAAGCAGCATGGCGCAGAGATGGGGAACAGCGGCCGCAAGGAAACGAATCTCGAACTGCTTGTCCTCCAGGACCTCCAAGGGAAAAACAGGAGCACCCCCAGAGGACGGAGAACAAGCAGTGCCACTCACCAGGTGAGCGGCGTAGTCAAGGCGGTGGGAAGAGGCAAAGGCACTGATGGTAGTGACAAGGGCCGAGACAGACAGCGGAGGGGCAGTCGGGTGAGTGACCAACGCGGACAGATCACGGGAGACAACACGGCGAAAGGCATGAAGGTAGTCAGACAACGGGTCCTGAAACATAGTGAGGGACAACTCGGGAGGCCGTGGAAGGACAGGAGGAGGTGGAACACAAGAGCGAAGTACAAGGTGAAACGGGCCATCGGCACGGTAACAGGACCGGCGAGGCTCTGGGGACACAGCATGACTGAGGGGAGAACGACGAGTCCACTGAGGCGAGGAAAGGGACTCGACAGGGGAATCAGGAGGGGACGGTAGGGGACCACGAAAAAAGCGTGCAGGTACTGAGTCGGGCAGGTCTTTGAGTCGCTGCTGCTCCGCCTCCTCTGGCAACTGCTGCTGCGACACCTGCCCCTGCTGCTGCTCCTGTGGCTCCTCCTCTGCTCTCTCCCGCTGTGGCTGCAACAACACCTGCTGCGGCGGCCGGGACTCCTGCTCTACCCTCTCCTGCTGCGGCCGCAACTACACCTGCTGCTGCAGGCGGGACTCCTGCTCTACTCTCTCTTGCTGTGGCTGCAACTGCACCTACTGCTGCGGGCGGGACTCCTGCTTCACTCTCTCCTGCTGTGGCTGCAACTGCACCTACTGCTTCGGGCGGGACTCCTGCTCTACTCTCTCCTGCTGTGGCTGCAACTGCACCCGCTGTGGCAGTTATGACTCCTGCTCTACCCTCTCCTGCTGCGGCTGCAACTGCACTTGCTGCTGCGGGCGGGACTCCTACTCCACTCTCTCCTGACGCTCCGACTGAGACTGGAGCTGGTGGTGCTGCTGCTGCTATCGTGAATCCTCCTGTACCCTCTCCTGGTGCGGCGGTGACTCCTCTACTCCCTCCTGACGGCTCCGACTGAGGGTACTGCTGCTGCTGCTGCTGGTGCTGCTGCTGTCGTGCCCTCTCAAATCGCTCCCGCTCCTCCCTCTCCAACATGTCTAAACGCTGTACATGGGTCAGGAAACGTACAGTGCGCGGCGTAGGCGTCGCAGTGCTCGTGTCTCCGGCTCCAGCACCCCCAGAACCAGAACCTCCACCAACAACACCCCCAAGGACTCCAGTGCCTCCGGCAGGAACAACCCCAGGCTCCGCAGCGACCGGCTGCGGAGGCGAACGAGGAGGGAACTGCGGAACAGACGAAAAGCCAGGGGGTGAGGCGGGGCGAGGCCGCTGAGTCGAGACAGCCGTGTCCTCCTCAGGAGTGGCCTCCTCCCTGACACCCCCTGCACCCCCAAAGCCGGCACCACGGGCTCCAGCAGCCCCAGTACCCTCACCCTCCACAATTGCCCCTCCTGCACCCCCAGACACGACATGGACTGGACGCTCCGGAGGGGACGACTGCGGAGTGACGTGCGACACACCTGACAAGGCAGGACGCGAAGGGGGTGGGGCTACCGGAGCGACTGTGGGGGGGCTCAAGGGTGAGGAACAGCGGGGAGGAAAATACCTCAGAACCTCGGTGGGGGCGACTCCTGTAGTAATTGACCGACTCGTCGAAAGTGACGTCCTGGGAACTGAAGAACTGACAGGTAACCGGGTCGTAGAACTGCCAGCCGGAGGTGTCGAGCGAGAAGCCAAGAAAGATGCAGGCACGGGTACGTGCAGACAACTTGTTCGCGCCAGGGGCGCGAATGTGGGCCAGGGAACCCTAGACGCGGTAGTCAGCTGCTACACCCCAAAGGACCGACGGGTGTGTGAGTGACCGACAGTCGCACGACACAGCAGCTACCTGACCTGACATGACCTGACCTGACCCAGTGTGGTGGGAACCAGTGTGTAGTGAGTACAGACCAGAGCCCGGCTCCCTGTGGAAAGTGGCCAGAGGCAGTCCAGTGGCACCGACTGTGCAGGAGGCAACAGGCTCGTCCAAAGGGAAAGTGGTGACAACTCTGAGGTCGTGGAGGTGACTGACACCCACCAAGTTCCTAGAGAACGAGGGGGTGTAGTAGCCTGTGAGAAACCCTGCGGGAGCCGCCGGACACGGGAGAACAGTGGTGCTGTGGGCAACTACAGATCCCACAGAGGGGTCATCCAAGGCGACAGTGATTGGAGTGTGCAGTGGCGTGACATCGATGCAGTCGCGAAAGAAACAGCTGGACGCTCTAGAGTCTAGGGTGAAGGAAATCTGTGTAGTCGGTGAGGTCGCACCCGAGCCAGCAACAAAGGCTGGTACTAGACTAGTAGTAGCTGCAGCTCCCACACTAAGAACCACTGAGGCGCTTGGACTGGAAACTACGCAAGCACCAAGACTGGACACACAAGTCTCTACCCCAGCTGCAGCTCCCACGTACCTGTGTGTGTACTGGCCGGGTCCGACAGGGCCGCGTGGTGGGGGCAGCCGCTGGCTCTGCTGCTGCGGCCACAGGTGCTGCAGCCACGGCTGCTGCCGCGGCCACGGCTGCTGCTGCGGCCACTGCTTTCGCGTCCACTGCTGCTGCTACGGCCATTGCTGTCGCGGCCACTGCTGCTGTTGCGGCCACTGGTGGTGCTGCCACTGCTGCTGCGGCCACTGCCGCTGCTGCCGCTGTCGCCACATCAACATGGCACGCTAGTACGGGTGGTAGGACGGCCTAAGCAAGTGCTGGTGCTACTGCTTGCAGCCTAAGCTGCTGCTGGTGCGCTGGGGGCAGCCTATACTGCTGATGGTGCAACTTATGGCAGTCTAGTGCGGTGGTGAGCGGTTGGGTGGGGTTGAGAGCGGTTGGGAACGGTGTTGGACGGTCAGGTGGGGCTAGGAATGCTCTGGTGCGGTGGAATGTGACTGAGCGCGGTTTTGGTGCTTGTGGTAGGGGTTCGGTGCGGTCGGATGCAGTTGGGAGCGTTGAAGAACGGTCTAGGGCGGTTCGGGAAAACGGGTGGGCTGTCAACGGGCTTAACGAGCGCACGGGCAGTTGCTGTTGATGCTAGCAGTTCCAGGTGCTAGCTAGAGCGGTGAAGGGCGGTTGAGATAGGTTGAGTGAAGTTGAGAGCGGTATCTCACGGTCGGGAGTGATTTAATGTGGTGAAGGACGGTTTCTCACGGGTGGGAGTTGTCTAGTGCGGTTGATAGGCGGTTTAGGGTAAGTTTGGATGGGCGGGACGGGCGGCAGCGGGCGGCAACGGGCGGCTAAGGGGTGGGGTGGTTGTACGTTTTGGCCGCGGGGCCCAGCTAAGCGCAGGCCATGGGGCCGTCGACCAAGGGCCTTGGGGCCCGCTACTGAAGGCCGCGGGGCCTGCTGACGCATGGGCCGCGGGGCCTGCGTTCTACGGTCGCGCGCGAGAAAAGACGGACGGGGGGGGGGGGGGGGGGGGGTTGGGGGGGGGGGGGTCGAACGGGCGACTGCGGTCGAACGTTTGGCCGCGAGGCCAGCTAAGCGCAGGCCACGGGGCCGTCGAAAAAAGGCCTCGAGGCCCGCTACTGAAGGCCGCACGGCCTGCTAACTCGTGGGCCACGGGGCCTGCATTCTACAGTCGCGCGCGCGAGAGAAAAAAAAAAAAAACGGACGGGAGGGGGGGGGAAGGGGGGGGAGTCGAACGGGCGACGGCGGGAAAAACGCGACAGGCTATGGGCGACGGGCTCCGGTCGACGTGCGACGGACGACGGGTGACGCGCTATGAGGCGCGCGCTATGACGAGGCGCGCGCTAGTACGAGGAGCGCGGGTGGTGGGCCCACAGACCATCGAGTGAAATTTCGCCTAGGAAAAAAATGCCTAGGGGAACCTAGCACTATACCATGTTAGAATATGAGAATGAATGACTAGCAAATGAACAAACAAGCAAGATATAAGTCAGCCCTAACCCTAAACTTAGGACAAAGTAAATGCATCTAGACTAGAACAACACATCCTATATCATTATAGTTTGACAGTTTCTCCATCATTTATTCGATAGTTACCTTCGTGACATCAGCAGGGGTGCACACTGACCCATCAGCGTGCCTCAAAACGAATTTATGGGACCGGTGGGTGCAGTACGGCACGAAGCTACAGTTCCCGTCGGCCTATCACCCGCAAACTGACGGACAGAACGAGCGGACCAATCAAATGATGGAGCAACTCATTCGCACGAACTGTCCTGACCTTGCTCGCTGGGAAACTTCGCTCGAGATGCTGAAATTTGCACACAACAATGGACCCTTCCAGCACGACCAATCACTCGCCGGTTATTTTTTATCACGGGATGGACCCGGTGGTGCCAACCACGACTACACTCGACAACCCGGTCCCAAGGTTTCAACACTTTGTGACGGAACTCCAGAAGATCTGCGAAAAAAGCAACCGAGAGCCATTCGCAAGGCCAACACCACTGCCCGTAAATACTCCGATCTCCTTCGACGGGAAATGATCATGACGGCGGGGCAATTAGTGCTCCTCGACACCAAGAACCTTCGCCTGTCCGGCTCATCAAAGCTCCGGCCAAGATTTTGCGGCCCCGTCTGCATTGTTAAGATGCACCTGTCACCGCTGCCCGACGACGCTTTCCATGTCAGCTTATTGCGCAAATTCGTCCCGGCCATGACGGACATTGCTCGCTAGAACGCTGCCCCGACGCCTCTCCCGGAGCCAACGCTCGATCCTTCGAAGATTCCGGCAAATCGCGTTTGGCTCGACGCTTCTGACCGCCATGCGGACTTATTAGTCTGATGGACCGACCGTACCAGTGAAGACAAGACCTGCTACGGTGGGGGAGGGGAGGGGGGGGGGTGTAGTGTGAGAAATATTTTTTTTTTCCTTATCGGGGTTGACTGCTACGCGTACAACCCCAACACTTTTGGACTCCGCACGTTCGACCGACATCCACAATTCCGAGGCTGCCTCGCGTCGCCTTTGATTTTCCCTTCGCTTAACTTGCACCCAACCTCGTATTCCCGAGGTCTCCTCCTAGCTAGGGTAGTGAGTATATTCTCACGTATTTTCATTGTATTGTCAATTCAATTAGTCACAGTTTAGATATTCGTTTTCTGCGCAACTCTGTTTTACAACTCAGAACAACGAAACTATTTGAGCTCCTACCTGTAATACTAGCGAAGGGACACATGCTATAGTAACATTCACATATGATAATACTGTATGATCGAACAACTGAATTGCATTTTTTTTTTTTTTTTTTTATCCAACACCCCCTTCAAGGTAGTTTGATGTTCTTGGTGTTGTTGGTGACGTGGCCGAGTCCAGTCAGTAACATATAGTATTGGAACTTTGGTCAAGGTAGACGCTTGGTCAAGAACTCCGCAGCCATTTCGCTCGTAGGGCAGTAAGCAAGATCTGATTTTCCTTACTCGATTTCGTCCTTGCGAAAAAAATAGCACGCGCGTACAGCAGTACGCGCACGCATCGCAGGCGTTGCGCGCGCACTACCTGGCCCGTGCTTCCCGCCCCGTTTTGCGCTGTCCCGCCTCATCTCGTCACGAGTAGCAGCAGCCATGCAGCAGCAGCCGCGCACATAGTCGCTCGTGCAGCAGCAGCCGCGTGCACAGCCGCACGCGCGACAGCAGCCACACGCATAGTTGCACGCGTAGCAGCGTCAGTAGTTGCCGCGAGCGCCACAACAGTTCCCCCCCCCTCCCCCCCCCCTCCCCCTCCTGTTCTACGGCCCCACGACCCCCCTTGTTCTAAGGCCCCTCGATCTAAGGCCCCATGGCCCTCCGTATTAAGGCCATGCCGTCCCTCGTTCAAGTGTTAGAGACTAAGGACGGAGTCTATGAAGATTAGGTGCCTAAATTTCTCAAAATCGTTGGCTTAGAATTCTGGACAGAAAAGTCGCGCTCACAAGAAACGCCGTCGACGAAAAGTTCACGGTCAAAACTTCACCAAAATCAGATATGTTGTAGCCCTAGTCCGTGGCTACAATTCCCAATTTGAATCGTATCAAGAGGTGAAGTAAATCTCAACTTATCAATTTCGGCGCACAAGGGGGAATGCTGCCATAAGAACTTAACTCAATCACAAGAGTCTCACAATTTCACAATTGACCACACAAGAGAGTTAGAGTAGCACTAAACCAGGTAGGAGGGAAGAGGAGGACGAAAGGGAAGGTCCCAAGGAGCCCCCGAACCAAAGGAAACCCCATGCCACACAATTCCCTTCTCCTTAGGCAACCCAACTTTGACCTTTGTCACTATCCCAACCTCCACAATCCACCTCAACCCAACTTGGCCACACTTGCCAACCTGGTTTGGTTTCTCCCAACCATTTGGCAGCATCTACAGTGATGGGTACGAATTTCCCAATCCCCAAAAGTCTGTACCCCATATAAAGTAATTCCCACAACTTCCCATAGTCACCACAACCAAATATCAAAAGCGTACGAACTTCTAATGTTCGTAACTTTCTTGTTCGTGCTCCGATTGAAGCGATTCTTGGTTCGTCGGAAAGCTCTTGAGCAGAGGAGTCACTTCAGATATCTGCTCAAACCAAATAAAATTCACACACACTCAGAAAAACCAAACCACATCAAACACAAATTCTTGCACACGCTCACACCACGCATACAACGCACGAACATGTGATGGGAGGCAGACAGACGTGAATGCAAGTGATAGCATCACATAACACTAAGGCCTCGCGACCTCCCACTAGAAGGCCCCGCGGCCTAGCACACGACCCTTCTCAACCGCACTAGGCCATACTACCGCCCCGTGCTCTCAGTGACACTTCTCGCAGGGGCTGAAGGCCGCCTCCAGTCCCATTTTCTGGCGTCGTTCTGGGTTTCGCCCCTCATCGCCCCTGGCCGTTCCTAACCGTACGTACACTCGCTATGGCGACCCCTTGAGTTCTTCGTTTTGATGCGGAGGGTAGGCCGCTAGACTTTCCCACCTGGCTCCTTTGCACCGAGTGGTACCTCTAGAGCCATCGCCAGGATAATGATACACTCTGGGCGCACGCCTCTGATAACATGCGCCCAGAGTGTATCATTATCCTGGCAGTAGGGGTATTGGCACTTGAGGTGCAAGTTCTGTGGGTGCTGGGGCTGAGGGTGCTGGCACTGGAGGTACTATCTCTGGGGGTTCAGGAGACTGGAGCTGGAGACACTGCTACTGCGGCGCCTAGCCCACCTCACCACCGCTACCCGACGCGTTTCCAAGAGCTTTGCCAGCTAGAGCGTGAGGAGCAGGAGAGGTTGGCGCATGAGAGGTTGGAGCTGAATCACCTGTAGCAGGAGCAGCATCGGCAGCAAGAGGAGCAGCAGACGCCGCAACCGTCAGTTTCGAATAAGTTGTTCTAGGTTGTGAATGGCCTTCGAGCCCTTGGCCTTCCTTCCTCCTCCCCAGACCACTCAACGCCTCCTACTGCACACCATCTTCATCCTCTGGACTCGTCCCAGGCTGTTATCCCTCCTCAGTCACTGTTGTATCCTCATGTTGTCCCGCACGACTGGACAGTTCGCTGTCTCGCTCGTGCACGTCCCTCGTCCCCTTTTTACGACCTCCATACTGTCTTACTTCGTTCGACTCCTCGGCGTTCTCCTCCTTGGTAAGTTCTCCCATCACCTTCTAAGTCGTCCCTTACAGCCTCTTCTCACCCTATCACTGACTACTACCACACGACTCGCTTTGTTTTCTCCCGTGTTCTCGCGTCTCTTGTCACAGACCCTGCTACCTCTCCGTCGTCTGTTTCGGCTCTTGTTTCCTTCATCTCTGACTTTGCCGCCACCCGATGCCTTGACCACGCCACCCGCGTGGTGGCTGCGGAGATAACCGACAACGGGAGCTAGTCCATGTGCTAGGCACGGGTTTGAGGGTGATCTCTACGTTCCTTAGTCATTTGCTTGTGTCTTCTCTGCTTGCACATTCACGAGAAGATTTTGCAAGAGCTCCACTAGCAACAGTTGACAAAAATGGTACACAATGTAAAGCAACTAAGGACTACATCAGATGCTAGCAAGCATGCAGACGACTGCGAGCGCAATGTCAAACTATTATATTACTGTGTAGGCTGTAGTGGGGTAGCCCATATGGGGTACAACCCAAATTAGGGTTAGTACTTGTATCACATTCTTTCCAATGCAATCATCCCTGTTCGTTGGTTTTTGACATGGTTTCAGAGCAGTAGGTCCTTAGGGCCGTTATTTTTAGGGCCTACCATTCGCTAGTGACCGACTGCGGTTACCGCGCTACCCCACGCCCTGCCCTGCGTCGCGCCGCCCGCGCACGCCCTGCCTTGCCGTGCACTGCCCTGCGTCGCGCTGCCCCGCCCGCGCACGCCCTGCCCTGTGTTGCGCCGCCCCGTGTACGCCCTGCCCTTTGCATCCCGCGCGCCGCCCTTTGCAGCCCAGCGCGCCGCCCTGCTGTCCACGCGGCGCCCCTGCCTGCCCGCGCGCCGCCCGCGCACGCCCTGCCCTGCGACGCGCAGTCCGCGCCCGCCCTGCCCTGCGTCGCGCCGCCCGCGCACGCCCTGTCCTGCCCTGCCCGCGCGCCATTCGCCGCCACGCTGCCCTGCCCTGCCCGCGCGCCGCTCGCCGCCGCGTCGCCCTGCCCTGCCCGTGCGCCGCTCGCTGCCGCGCCGCCCTACCCTGCCCGCGCACTGCTTGCCGCCGCGCCACCCTGCCCTGCCCGTGCGCCGCTTGCCGCCACGCCGCCCTGCCCTACCCGCGTGCTGCCCTGCTGGCCGCGGCCCTGCCCTGCCCTGCCCGCACGCCGCCTTGCTGGCAGCCGCCCTGCCCTAGCCGTGCGCTGCCCCGCCCTGCCCTGCGTGCGCCCCTAGAGCTTGCGTGCTGCCCTACTGCTCGCGCGCCACCATGCTCTGCCTGCGATGGCTACTCTCAGCGTACTCTTGTTCGATCCTGAGGGCCGTCTAATACAGTTCGATGCGTGGCTCGATGACCTCCAGCTGTACCTACTGAGCGATTCTAGAGACGGTGTTTCCTTGTTTAACCTTACGTCTGGCGCCTCTCTCGCCCCTCCCGACACAGCTGACAGTGCGACTCGCTTACCGTGGCTTACCCGTGACGCTGCTACTTGCCTAGGCGTTCGCAGCCACTTGCCGTTAGCCGAACGCGCTCACTTTGGCCAGCACAAGACTGCTAGAGCCCTGTACGACGCTGTAGTCGCTCGTTACTCCTCCCCTGCCACTGCTGCTCTAGGCCACCTTTTACTGCCCTACCTTTTCCCCGAGCAGTCCACCTTTGCCACAGTCGCCGACCTCATCACCCACCTTCGCACTAGTGACACTCGCTACCGCACCGCGCTTCTCGCCCAGTTCCTGGACAAGACCCCCCCCCCCCCATGTACATCACTCTCTACTTCATCGTCACCCGCCTCCCCGACTCCCTTAGCGCTGTCAGGGATCTCCTTCTCGCCCTTGACCCCACAGACCTCACTGTCGACCTGCTCGAGAAGCACCTCCTTGCAGCTGAGACAAGCATAGTCGCTGTAGGTGCTTCTTGGGCACTCCTCGCACTCCCTTCTTTGAGGGGTGTTCCCCCTCCCCCCTTGTCCCCTCTATCGCCTCTGCTGCTGCTGTTGAATTCCTTCGTGCTAAGGAGGTCAGGGGCTGCGTTTGCTCCTAGTGGGAGGCGCCGCAGCGAAAGGGGCAAGGGAGGCCAGGGTAGTGGGGGTGGCAGCGGTGGAGGCGGTCGTGGGGGCGGTGGAGGCGGTGGAGGTGGCGGTGGTGGCGGAGGGAGTGGTGGTGGGAGTGGATGCGGCGGTGGTGGTGGCAGTGGGAGTGGTGGCGGCGGTGGTGGCGGTGGGCGGGGTGGAGCTGTTCAGAGGGGAGGTTCTGGCGGTGGCCAGAGGCAGCAGCAGCAGCGTTCTAGCGAGACCCCTTCGCCCCAGAAGCTTCGTGAGTGGTTTGCTCAGCGTGGGGCGTCTGGGGGTAGTGTTCGCTGCCCGTATGTCATTTGCACAGGTGGCCACGCTGTCCAGACATGCGGGAAGTTTCACACACAGCACCGCTGCTTCTCCCGTTTCCCCCAACGACTGCTCCCCTGCAGACTCTCCACATGGACGTGTGGGGCCCAGCCCGCGTCCGTGGCCAGGGCCGCGAGCGATACTTTCTGCTGGTTGTTGACGACTACCCGCGTTACACCACGGTCTTCCCCTTGCGCAGCAAGGCGGAGGTCCCTGATGTTTTGACCCCTTGGATCCGCGCTGTCCGTCTCGAGCTCCACGAGCGGTTCGACACGGACCTTCCGGTCCTACGTCTGCACTCTGACAGAGGTGGTAAGTTTGCCTCCGACCTCTTGCAGGACTTTTGTCGTGAGGAGGGCATCACCCAGTCGTTCACGCTTCCGACCTCTCCGCAACAGAATGGGGTTGCTGAGCGCCGCATCGGCTTAGTCATGAAGGTCGCTCGTACCTCCATGATCCATGCGGCCGCTCCCCATTTACTGTGGCCGTTTGCGGTCCGGTACGCTGCGCATCAGCTCAACCTCTGGCCCCGTGTCTCCTTGCCGGAGACCTCGCCGACACTGCGTTGGACGGGAGAGGTTGGCGATGCGTCGGGGTTCCGGGTCTGGAGATCTCGTGCCTTTGTCCGCGATACCACCGCGGACAAGCTCTCCTCCCACGCCATTCCCTGTGTCTTCCTTGGCTTCCCCCTTGATGCAAATGGCTGGCACTTTTACCACCCCACCTCGCGCCGTGTCCTGCCTTCTCAGGAGGTCACGTTTGACGAGTCGGTTCCCTTTTACCGTCTCTTTCCCTACTGCACTTCCCCTCTCCCTCCTCTGCCGCTCTTCCTCGCACCAGGTCCCCCTCCGGTAGACCCCCTCCCCCCTCAGGGTCCTGCTCCCTCAGGTGTGTCTCAAGTAGACCCACTCCCCTTGGTTGAGCTTGTCGAGGTAGCTGTCGACTCTGGTGCTGCTGGGGGGAGTGCTGCTAGAGGTGCTGCGTCTGGGGGTGTTGAGCCTGAGCGTGCGGAGCCTGGGGGTGCTGAGCCTGGGGTTGCTGAGTCTGAGGGTGCGGAGCCTGGGGGTGCTGAGCCTGAGCGTGCGGAGCCTGGGGGTGGTAAGCCTGGGGTTGCTGAGTCTGGGGGTGCTGAGCCTGGTGGCACTGTGTCTGCTGGAGGTCCTACGGCTGCCTCGTCAGGAAGGGAGCCGCTCTCTCCACTGCAGCTGCGCGAGTGGTTTGCTCAGCGCCCCCGCCTTCGAAGTGGTGCTGCTGGAGCTGGGGGGCCTGCCGCTGGAGACTCTGCCGATGGAGGCACTGGAGCTGGAGGCGCTGGAGCTGGAGCTACCGGAGCTGGTGGTACTGCTGCTACTAGAGGTGCTCGTACTGGAGGTGTAGAATTCCACTATTATACCAGCTTGATAGAGCTCAGAAGCACGATTCCAACGCACCAAAGATTGCAGGAAATGGTCCACTATAGCCAGAGATACACACAAACATTGCAGTGATAATGACTTGGTTGATTTCTGGTTTGTGCTCTCTGGTTTTATACTAGGACGCAATACAAAATAAAAGCACACAAGAAAGTGTCGACCCGGGTCGCACGTTGAATTTCGTCGACGCGAAATTCCGAGCCTTGAATTTCGCCGAGCGAATTCCATTGACTGGAATTCTGTAGACGAGAATTTCCGCGACAAGAATTCCATCAACCACCGACTGTAACTCCCGTGCGAATTCCGTTGACTTCGACACTTCGCTGCCGAGTTTCAAACCGAACGCGACCCGAGATCGATTTCGCCAAACTGTCCCCAATCTGTCCCCAAACTGTCCCCAATCTGTCCTGACAAGACACTTTCGGGACACTTGAATCGAAAGGTCTCCAGTTCGAGACTCGTGTGCACCATAACCAGCGCCTTAGCAGAAACTGTCCTGAATCTGTCCTGAGACACTTTCAGGACAGGTTTGAAGGTCACGAGTTCAAATCCCAGAGCAGACATTTTGTTGCTCATGGCAGCATTTCCTTCTAACAGGAGGTACTGGAGCTGCCGGAGCTGGTGGTGCTGCTACTGCTGGAGGTACTGGCGACGGGGGTGCTAGAGCTGTCGATGCTGGTGCTGGAGGCACTGTGCGGCCGCGATCGTACTTCGTTCCACTGCTTCTCCAGGTTCTTGGCCTACCGTCTTCTACTGACCTTACTCCACCTCTACTGTGTCCACTGCCTGACCAGCCGCAGCCACAGTTACAGCCAGCCTCCCCACTACCTGCTCCTTCTCCTTACACTGAGCAGTCACACTCTCTTACAGAGCATCGTGAGCCTGCGTCTCATCCTGCGTCGTCTGTTCGTGCTGTTCGCACCGGTCGTCGTGTCCCTCGTCCGCGTCCTCCCCCTGTCCCAGGCACGCACGGTATGGCACTTCGTCCTTCCTCTGTTCCACCGCGAGTTCCCTTGCTGTCTCCTCCGGCGTCCTCTCTTCCTGACATTCCGGACCCTGAGTCTGACTTGGTTCATGCTGCCAGCCCTAGTGTCACCCGTCTTTTAGCCACTGTTGTCACTGACCCTTCGTTTGAGTCCATCCGTTTCGTCTGCCCTAGTTGCTGAGCTTGTTGACTTTGTTGCTGAGTCTGAGTCTGTCTGTCCTCCATCCGTCGGGGGTAAGTGTGCTCTTGGCACGGACGTCCTTGAGGACAGGCAGGAGGACTTTGAGTGTCTTGCAGCTGCTGTACCTCATTTCGTGTCCATGCTGCTTGCACCTGAGGGAGACCCGGATGCACCAGACATCCCGACCCCGCGCTCTTACCCAGAGGCGATACAGGGTCCCTATTCCTCTCAGTGGCAGACAGCCATGGACGCACAGATGGCATCCTGGAAGTCCACAGACACTTACGTCGACTCAGTTTCCCCACTTAGGGCGAACATAGTCGATGGCATGTGGATTTTCAGGGTGAAGCGGCCGCCGGGTTCTCCGCCTGTCTTCAAGGCGCGTTACGTTGCACGAAGCTTCAGTCAGCGACAGGGAGTTGACTTCTCTTAGACCTTCTCCCCTACCCCGAAGATGACCACTCTTCAAGTGCTGCTGCACGTCGCCGCTCAGCGTGACTACGAGCTTCACTCTCTTGACCAGCACAGCTTTCTTACATGGCAGCCTGCACGAGGAGATCTGGCTGCGCCGCCCACCTGGCTTCACTGGGTCGTTTCCTGCAGGTACCCAGTGGAGCCTCCGGAGGCCAGTCTACAGTCTCCGCCAGGCGCCTCGCGAGTGGCACGACACACTGAGGACGACGCTTGCGGCTCTTGGGTTTGTTCCTTCATCTGCTGACCCGTCGCTGTTTCTACGCACCGACACTTCGTTGCCGCCGTTTTACATCTTCGTGTACGTCGGCCGCTTGGTCTTTGCTGTTATGTGATGCTATCATTCGCATTCACGTCTGTCTGCCTCCCATCATATGTTCGTGCGTTGCATGCATGGTGTGTGCGTGTGCAAGAATTTGTGTTTTCTGTGGTTAGGATTTTCTGAGTGGGTGTGAATGTTATTTTGCTAGAGCAGATATCTGAAGTGACTCCTCTGCTCAAGAGCTTTCCGACGAACCAACAATCGCCGCGATCGGAGCAAGAACGAGAAAGTTGTGATCGTTCAAAGTTTTGTTTGTGATGCGGCGACTACGGGAATTTTCTGGTTGACCCAGTATGGGGTACAGACTTTTGGGGGTTGATAAATTCGTCCCCATCACTGTAGATGCTGCCAAGTGGTTGGGAGAAACCAAATTGGGTTAGCCAGTGTGGCCAACTTGGGTGAGGTGGATTGTGGAGGTTGGGAAAGTGACAAATGTCAAAGTTGGGGTACCCATAGAGAGGGGAATTGTGTGGCATGGGGTTTCCTTGATTGGGGACTCTCTTGGGACCTTCCATCTCGTCCTCCTCATCCCCTCCTACCTGGTTTCTAGCTACTCCAACTTTCTTGTGTGGAACTTGTGAAACTCTTGTGATTCAGTTAAGTTTCTATGGCAGTGTTGGTGCAACCCTACGGTTTGCACTCGGCTTGTTGTCCGTGTGCGTGAATGTGTGTGTGTATGGAATGGTATGAGGGCATGGGATAATGTATATTTCATGCTTATAATTGTGTGTGAATGTTGAGTCATGATGTCGAGTGTGTGTGTCGAGTCAATAGCGAGTTATCGCTAGACGCGTGGTACGCGGTCGTTTGTGTCTCGCGCGCGGTTTCTATTTTGTCGTGCGCGGTTTCTATTTTGTCCTGTGTCGAACGTTCGGCGTGTCGCAGTGTGTGCAGCAGACCCATCAAGAACTCAAGGATGAGTTTGTGATGAAGAGCCCGAGCCTTGGTGTCAAGCCTCAAGTGATTTCGAAGCTCGCCAAAAAGGTACACCTCAAGATATTGAAGATAGTTACATTACTTTGTGTAGTGTAACATTTCACTTGGTGTAGGCCCTAGTGAAGGGTAGTTTCGAGACCCTTCGTGGTTGGGGACAGTGTGGCACTGTTCCACATCACTGTACCTCGGCTCTTGGGGTTTGTAGGAGCTGGGAGTCATTCCCAACTCGTAACTCTTTCTATCTTGTGTTCTAAGACTATAGTGGCTGCCATAGTACCGTTCGTTCAAACCGACGCTGTGTCGTCAATTCTTTATCAAATCGTGCAATCTAAATTGATAATTGTAGACGACGTAAAGACGCTCCAGATCCAATTTGAATCAAGTCATTTGCAGCTGTGAGCAGAACGCTATCAACGTTTGAAGCCGCTGTGCAGAAATCCGTCTGTGCTCTCTATCTTTCGTTTTAGGCACATTCAAGCCTATTGTGACTATAACAAGTGGTATCAGAGCCCCTTGGAGCAGTTTCGACAATGTCTGGACCTGAGGAAAGGGGTGGCAGAGGTGCTGGTGGCAGTGGAGAAGCTCAAGCTCAAGGCCAACCCCGTGATTCAGCCATGGCGCCCATGCAACCAAGTCTTGGCCCACCTAGGGATGAGCCTAGGGTGTTTGGGCTTGACAAGTTCAACGGTGACAACTTTGCTGAATGGTCCTTCAAGATGGAGAACATCTTTGACCACTATGACCTGCTGGAGGTGATGGAAGGAACGGAGAAGCGTCCCGAGAACGACCCGGAGAAGAGCCCGTGGGTGCGGAAGAGCGCACAAGGCTATCTCTTACTTGGGCAAGCGTTGGGGAGCAGTCAGATCCGTCACATCAAGCCATTCCAGCGTGAACCAGAGAAAGGACCAAAGGCATGGGCTGCTCTCAAGGGTGTACATGCTCCTGCAACAGCGGCGGTAGCGGTGGTGTTGGAACGGCAAATGGCGGCACTACGAATTGAAGAAGACGAAGCGGTTGAAGAAGGGGTGCAGAAATTCTTCGACTTGTTGACGCGGCTTGAGGGAGCTGATTTGAACTACAGTGAGCTCCAAAAGAAGACCAAGTTGCTGGCCTTACTCCCAGAGTCATGGTCCTCGCTCATCATCAACCTTAATCGCGACTTGCCCCGCCTCTCGCTTGAAGACGTGAAGCGAGCTATCCTTCAAGAGGATTTCCGCCGCCGTGAGTTGGCGAGTGCGGATGGCGCTGGGGCAGCGAGCATCGGCCGTGGATATGGTCGAGGAAGAGGCAGAGGACGAGGGGGAGGAAGGTTTGGTGGCAGCAACTTCGGCGGAGGCCGCAGGAGTGGCGGTTACGGCAGCGACGACAAGAGCTACGGACGCGGTCGCGGCCGATTCGACGGCGAGTGTCACTATTGCCACAAGAGCGGACACATGTGGCGCGACTGCTACAAACTCCCTGATGGTTGGACCCCTGCTCAAGGCCAAGAGGGTAGAGGAGCAGGAGGAGGGAGAGGACGAGGCCGTGGAGGCCGTGGCGGTCGCGGTGGCGGAGCTGCAAACATGAAGAGCGGAGACAACGACAAGGACCCGAGCGACGATCGATACCCGGGTCTATTCTACTTCGTGTCGACGCAAGTACCGGCTGGTCCAGAGAAGGATGAAGGCTTTGAGGAGCCAGCAGCTGTGGGGAAGGTGACCCTACACCCCCTGGACTATTGGGTGATTGATAGTGGCGCTACCTATAGCATGACACCTCGCCCGGACTTGCTCACCGAACTCGAGCCGTCACCGGTGAAGCATGTCACATCGGCTTTGGGGCAGCGAGCAGAGGTGAAAGGCATGGGCAAGGCCATGTTCAAGGGTGCTGATGGGAAGATGGTGGGCCTCAAGAACGTGCTTTGGGTGCCCAGCCTTGCTGCAAACCTGATTTCCGTGCGGCGGTTGGCAAAGGCCGGCATGGACACGAACTCGAAGGGAGCCAAGACCTACACCGCAAGGCTTGGCGATCGAATTCTTTGGGACCTTCATGAGGACAGGGATGTCTACAACGAGATGTGGCAGATCCCAGTGGTCCCTATGCCTAAGGAGAGGCAAGTGGCAGCAAGCATCAGCACCAAGGATGGAGCGGTCGGTAGCGACGATGGCGCGAACAGTCGCGCTAAGGAGAATGAGCTCAAGAAGAGCAAACCTGGAGGGACCAGCAAGTTCAGTGAACCTAAGGAGAGTGGTGCAGCAACCAAGGAGCAGCAAAAGGGTGAGGAGAACCCAGAGGCAGCAGCGGAGGAGGACTACGGAGAGAGTATGTGGGGCGCTATTGCGAGCGCGGCATTCTCCAATCCAACTTCGGCTACGGGGGAGTGTGATTGGCTCACCTTGCATCGGCGCATGGGGCATGTGGCCCTGCCCATCTTGCAGCAGCTAGTGAAGAATGAGATGGTTGCTGGCATACGTGTGAAGGGGGAGCCCGATGAGGTGCTTGGCTGCCCGACGTGCATTCAAGCCAAGTTCACCCGGCTTCCGTTCCCTAGTTCGGAGGCAACGGCAAAGGCACCGCTTGATGAGGTGGTGATGGACATGGTGGGGCCCCTGAAGCTTGGAGCTGCTGGAGCTGAGTATTTTCTCACCATTGTCGACGTCTACACCCGCATGACTTGGGTGTACGTGCTGGCCAAGAAGAGCGACGTGGCTGAAACGTTGAAGACGGATTGGTTCCCGATGGTGGAGCGGCAACAAGACCGTCTAGTCAAGTCAATCCGCACCGATCGAGGGGGAGAGTTCCTGAGTAAGGAGTTTGGGTTGTGGCTGAAGAAGAATGGTATTCGGCACTCCCTCACCATGCCATACTCCCCTGCAATGAACGGCATCGCCGAGCGAGCGAACCGCACAATCACGGAGGCAGCACGCGGGTTGCTCATTGAAGCCGGGCTACCCGACTATTTCTGGCCTGATGCGGTGCGGAGCGCGTGTGTGGCCAAGAACAGAGCCTTGACTCATGTGGGAGCAGACAAATGGGTGCCCTATGTGGAGTGGCTAGGAAGGAAGCCAAAGGTGGATATGCTTCGGGTGTTCGGGTGCATGTGCATGGCGCTCGTGCCTAAGCATCTTCGGCACAACAAGCTTGGTGCCAAGGCGGTGTGGGCCGTGCACTTGGGCATGGCTCAAAACAGAAAGGGATGGCTTCTTTGGGACCCATTCACCAAGATGTTCTTGGTGAGCAGGGACTGCAAGTTCATGGAGAACTTCATGTACAAGGATTGGAAGGCGGAGAATGAGGCGAAGATAGGCGTGCGGTTTGGGGAGGTGAAGAGTTCCGGTTTGGAGCATGTGGAGCTGCCTTTGGAACTGAGCAGCGGCAGCACAACCACAAGGCAATCCTCCCTTGTGAATGGGGGAGAGGAGGCCAATGATGCAGAGGAAGAAGAGGAGGAGGTGCAGCAAGTGAGCGAGCGTGCACCGTCACTCCCTTCCCGTACTACGAGTGCTCCACGGATTCGAGCCACACCGCAGCAACGCCAAGGCCTTCAAGTCCCTGCAGCTGAGGAGGAAGGAAGGGGGAAGAGGAGAGTTCAACCCCCTAATAGGCTGACCTATGATGCGCCGGGAAAGCAGGGCAAGACAGCCCTGGCCGGAGCGGCAATGATGGTCGGAGACGACGAGGAGAGTGACTACGAGGAGTGTGCCTTCGCGTTCTTCTCTCCGGTGGAGATGCCGGGAGAACCAGCAACTCTCAAGGAGGCTTTGGAGAGTAGTGATGCTGAGGAGTGGAAGAAGGCCATGGAGAGTGAGCTGAAGAGCATCGAGGAGAATGACACGTTTGAATTGGTGGAGCTACCGGAGGGGCGTACGGCGATAACGTCCAAGTGGCTCTTCAAAATCAAGTCGGATGCCGACGGCAAGATCGAGCGCTACAAGTCTAGGCTTGTAGCCAAGGGGTACCAGCAGAAGGAGAAGGTGGACTTCAAGGAGCTGTTTGCCCCTGTGGTGAAGCCGACGACGCTGCGAACCCTATTCGCGGGAGCCGCCATCAAAGGATGGGTAGTAAAGCAAATGGACATCGTAACGGCATTCCTTAACGGCATCCTTGAGGAGGAGATTTTTATGGCGCAGCCAGAGGGGTTTGATGATGGTAGTGGCAGAGTGTGGAAGCTGAAGAAGGCCCTCTATGGGCTGAAGCAGGCCCCTAGGCAATGGTACATGAAGCTGCGCGAAGTGTTGGAGGGGATCGGCTTCACTCCCTCAACGGCCGATCACTCCTTGTTCATGCTTGGCGAAGGGGAGCAGAGGAGTTTCATGGTGGTTTATGTGGATGACATCCTCATTTTCTCACCCTCTTCTGACCTTGTGAAGGAGGTGATGCTGAAGCTTCAAGACAAGTTCAAGTGCAAGGCCCTTGGTGACGTGAGCTTCTACCTTGGGCTCCACATCGAACGAGATGTGGAGAAGCGGTGCATGCGGGTGCATCAACGAAAGTACCTGGAGGCATTGGCTGCCAACTTTGGGCAGAGTGAAGGCCATGTGGCTACACCCTTTCCCTCTGGGTTCAAGTGTGTGAAGGGACCAGAGGAGGAGAGCGTTGGTGAAGAGGAGAGGCGCCGATTTCACTCGTTGCTGGGCAGCCTCATGTATGCGGCGGTAAACACCCGACCGGACGTCGCGTTTGCTACCGGGCAGCTGGCTAGGGTTGTGCAATGCCCTAATGAGGAGCAGGTAGCAGCTGGAATGAGGGTGGCCAAGTATCTTGGCCAAACACCGACCGTTGGGCTGCAATACTCGGCGGCGGCACAAAGGCGCCAAAAGGGCGCGGATGGTGTTGAACCCGGGCGTTTGTTCCTCACCGCCTACTCGGATGCTTCATATGCATCAGAACCAGAGGACATGACAAGTGTGGGAGGCTTCATATGCTGTGTTGGTGGAGGCCCAACTGCTTGGGAGAGCAAGAAGCAGGTTGACCAAGCTTTGAGCTCGGTGGAGTCCGAGTACATGGCACTCTTCCGTGCCGTACGGGAGATTGTGTGGCAGCGGCGTTTGTTGGCTGAATTGGGGGAGGAGCAGCAAGGACCTACCCCACTGTACTGTGACAGCCAGGGTGCCATTGCTCTTGCTAAGAACCCTGTGTTGCATGGACTCACGAAGCACATGAGGGTGAAGTGGCATTGGACGAGGAGCATGGTAACCGCGGGTGAAGTTGAGTTGCGCTACGTGAAGACCACGGGGCAGCCGGCTGACATGATGACCAAGAGGCTGGTGGAGCAGCAGCATTGGAAGTGTTGCAAGCTGGCTGGGATGGCTCTGAACTGAGAGAGCAACATATCCTAAGGCCAACAATCCGAGGGGGAGTTTGTTGGTGCAACCCTACGGTTTGCACTCGGCTTGTTGTCCGTGTGCGTGAATGTGTGTGTGTATGGAATGGTATGAGGGCATGGGATAATGTATATTTCATGCTTATAATTGTGTGTGAATGTTGAGTCATGATGTCGAGTGTGTGTGTCGAGTCAATAGCGAGTTATCGCTAGACGCGTGTTACGCGGTCGTTTGTGTCTCGCGCGCGGTTTCTATTTTGTCGTGCGCGGTTTCTATTTTGTCCTGTGTCGAACGTTCGGCGTGTCGCAGGTGTGTGCAGCAGACCCATCAAGAACTCAAGGATGAGTTTGTGATGAAGAGCCCGAGCCTTGGTGTCAAGCCTCAAGTGATTTCGAAGCTCGCCAAAAAGGGTACACCTCAAGATATTGAAGATAGTTACATTACTTTGTGTAGTGTAACATTTCACTTGGTGTAGGCCCTAGTGAAGGGTAGTTTCGAGACCCTTCGTGGTTGGGGACAGTGTGGCACTGTTCCACATCACTGTACCTCGGCTCTTGGGGTTTGTAGGAGCTGGGAGTCATTCCCAACTCGTAACTCTTTCTATCTTGTGTTCTAAGACTATAGTGGCTGCCATAGTACCGTTCGTTCAAACTGACGCTGTGTCGTCAATTCTTTATCAAATCGTGCAATCTAAATTGATAATTGTAGACGACGTGAAGACGCTCCAGATCCAATTTGAATCAAGTCATTTGCACCTGTGAGAAGAACGCTATCAACGTTTGAAGCCGCTGTGCAGAAATCCGTCTGTGCTCTCTATCTTTCGTTTTAGGCACATTCAAGCCTATTGTGACTATAACAGGCAGCATACCCCCTAGTGCGCCAAAATTCATAACTCAAGAAATGCTTCACCTTATCGTACGATTCAAACTGGAAATTGTAGCCACGGGCTAGGGCTACCACATATCTGAGTTTGGTGAAGTTTTAACAGTGCAACTTTCGTCGACGGCGTTTCTTGTGAACTCGAAGTTTTCTGTCCAAATTTCTAAGCCAACGATTTTGAGAAATTTAGGCACCTAATCTTCGTAGACTCCGTCCTTAGTCTCTAACAAGTGGTATCAGAGCTAATTAAGGACTTTTTGGAGAGTCTACTGAAGTTTGAAGACCCTCCTAGACCCACGATGGCCTGTGGGCGTGCCTAAATGGAGTTCTGGAAATTGCATGTGACTTCCGCTAAGGGGAAACTCTGCCGAAATTTCGTTGGCGCCGACACTTGTGGAAATTGAGTGGGACTTCGGTGTGGACAGCAAAGGGGGAGCTGGAATCTGTGATTGGGAGCAGAGGAAATGAGTCAAGGGAGTGGAGATGCAGCTGAGAAAAGGAATGAGCCGCCACCATCCAAGATCGAGGCATTGGATGGCTCCAGCTATGAGGAATGGAGCGGGCGGATGAGGAGCGCCTTCAAGCGCTACAAGTTGCTGAAAATTGCAATGGGAGAAGAGAAGATGTCGGAGGAAGGCGACGCCCGCGATCGGTGGATTGAGAAGAGCGCGGTGCTGTACGACCTTATCCTTCAATCGGTCAACAACGACATGTTCTAGCACATCAAGGATTTGGTGGAGCTCGATGATTCGGGACCGAAGGCATGGAAGCTACTGCGCAACGTGATTCAGCCCAACACGCTGCCGATGGTGATTGTGTTGGAGAAGGAGCTGGCTGCCCTCTCCATGCGACCGGGTGATGATGTGAAGCCGTTCCTTGACAAGATCAAGGACACCTATGCGAGGATGGCAGCGGCGGGCAGCAAGGTGTCACAGATGCAGCAGTGCACCAAGATCATCTTGGTGCTTGACAACACATGGGACAACCTCATCCCCACCCTCAACACTCAACAGGACCAGTGGACACCTGAGTGGCTACGGCAGCAGATTCTGCAGGAGGATTTCCGCAGGCGCCACACAGGAGGCGGTGCTGCCAACAAAACTGCTGAGGGGTATGGAGCTGCAGGAGGCAGCAGAGGAAGAGGGGGTGGGAGAGGCCGAGGCCGTGGGAGAGGCTTTGGCAGAGGGAGAGGCCGAGGTGACTATAACGAGGGGCATGGAAGCTCTGGTGGCAGGGGGAGCACCCGAATGGAGGGTGCGTGCTGGTACTGCAAGAAGGCTGGCCACCCATGGTTCAAGTGTTTCAGCCGGCCTGAGGGATGGGCGCCTCCAGGCATGAAGCCGCCAAGTGGTGAACGTGCACGAGGTGGCGCTGTGCAAGGTTCACGTGCACAAGGTGATGGTGCACAAGGTAATGCCGACCCCGGGATGTTCCTCATGGTTGAGGATGTGAAAGGGAGTGAGGGTGATGTGGGTTCGGTTGGGAAGGTAGTGATGCACCCCCTCACTTACTGGGTGATCGATTCAGGTTGCACAAGTTACATGACCCCACGGGCAGATTTGCTTGACGAGGTAAAACCCCCTGGGAAGATCAAGTTTGTGGCTGCCGCTTCAGGTTCTTTGCTCCCTGTGATTGGTGTTGGGAATGCCAAGGTAATGGGAGCCAATGGGGGGCTTGTGGGGCTAGGGAATGTGTTGCTGGTAGAAGGTTTGTCCGCTAACCTCCTCTCTGTGCGCCGGCTGCAGAAAAGCATGGCCAAAGTGACCTTCGGCCCAACCAGGTGCCGTGCAAAGCTTGGGAAGTTGCAGCTGTGGGATTTGGAGGAGAAGAGCAGCAGCATCAAGGACCTATGGCAGCTGCCCATCATTCCTTGGAATGGGAAACCACCAGCAACGGCAGCGGCAGCGGCAACGGCTAAAGCAACTGCTGGAGGAGAGGAGACTGCACCAACTGATGGGGCCCTGGATGCAGTCAAGAAGGTGCAGCAGCCACAGCAGCCACATGGTGAGGTGCTTGCTGGTGTGGATGGGAGCGCTGCATGGGCAAAGGCTTCATCTGGGAGTGGTGAGGCCGATTGGGAGACGTGGCACGAGAGGTTGTGTCACATTAACATTCCGATGCTGCAGAAGTTGGTGAACGATGGGAGCTTGAAGGGGTTGGAGGTGAAGGGGGCAGCGAAGGAGATTGGGAGCTGCCCTACATGCCTTGAGACTAAATTCACCAAGTTCCCCTTCAGCAGCAGCACAAGACCAGCCAAGGCTCCACTTGCGCTTGTGCACATGGATGTGGTGGGCCTTACAAGGGTCCTTTCTCTCTCGGGCAGCCGCTACTTCTTGACGATTGTGGACAACCACACGCGTGCGGTGTGGGTGTACCCTCTTAAGACCAAGGGGGAAGTGGCAGCGGCTGTTCTTAAGGAGTGGATGCCGAGAGCTCAAAGGGAGAGCGGACACAAAGTGAAGGTGATCCGCACTGACAATGGGGGAGAATTCATTGGCCCTGATTTTGAGGCGGTGCTGAAGAAGAAGGGGATCCAGCATCAACTCACAGTGCCCTACAACCCTCAGCAGAACGACGTGGCTGAGCGGTTCAACCGGACCCTGCAGGAAGGTGCTCGCACTCTCCTTGGACGCACAGAGCTGCCGGATCCGTTTTGGGTGACTGCACTACGGCAGGTCGCCCTTGTGAAGAACAGGGTACTGGCGACTGTGGGGGACAAGCAGTGGGTCCCCTACACCAAGTGTTAGAATCTGTCACTGAACGAGAATGAAGAAACTAGGAATGATGGGGATACAAGTAGGAAACCCTAGCAAAGTTGTACCCCCTAAGGCTAAACCCACTATAGCCTACACAATATAAACACATAATGTTTGACACACCTCCATAGGCTAAGTGGGAGACAACCAGATGGTCACAAGACCAGTCAAAGCAAAGCAAAGCAAGCTCAGGGTGGATCTCAAGGAAACCACACAAATTCTGAGCACAAGCAAGTGGTCACAAGACCAGTTCACATGCAGGTTAATAATATAACAAGAGGTACAGTGATCACAACCTAGCAAGTGTAAGCATGCAGGTATATATATAGAGATCGCAGTACAAACAGAGTCAAGAAGTAAGCAAGTGAGGCACAGTAGGCACAAGGCCTAGAACAGTACAGAAGCGCTGATGGTCACAAGGCTGAAGCGCCTTGGTGAACACATCAGCAGCGTTGGCCCGAGTGGCCATGTAACACAGACGAAGCTTCGTTCTGTGCTCCAGTCTGTGCTCCTCACACAAGGCAATGGCTGCCTTGTTGTCGACGTACAGCACTGGAGGAGAACGAGGCCGCTCTCCCAAATCTGTCAGCAGGTAGGTGAGCCAGCGTAACTCCTGTGCAGCCATTGCTGTGGCGTAGATCTCAGCCTCACAACTGGAGCTGAGAACAGAAGACGAGCGTGTAGAACGCCAAGAAACTGAACCAGAGCCAAGGCTGAAGGTGTAACCCTGAGACGACCGCTGAGTAGCCTGGTCGTCAGCCCAAGAAGCGTCTGAGTGCCCAGTGAGTACAACTCGGTCCCGTCCTCCAAGCACTAGTCCCATGCCTGACGTACTGCACAAGTAGCGCAACACCCTCTTAGCAGCATCCATGTGCTCCTTCCGGTGACGGCCAGGAGCGACATAGCGTGCAAGGATGCTAAGAGGGTATGCAAGGTCAGGTCGAGTGCAGGTCATCAGGTACATGAGGCAGCCCACAAGCTCTGGATACGGGCCACTCGGCTCTACGGACTCATCCGAAGGCAGAGCTGAGAGCGAGTGACCGGTAGGCAGAGGAGTGGCCTGAGGCGAGGAGTACGTGAAGCGGAAGCGCTGAAGGACCTGCTGCACCATGTGTGACTGAGTCAAGGTGATGGTGCGCTGTGCTCTGTCCCGGGTGATCCGCAAGCCAAGATAGCTTGTCAGTTCACCCAGGTCTGTGCACGTGTGCCTCTTCTGCAGCTCCGACTTCACGTGGGCGAGTGCCGTAGTGTCAGCTGTGGCAAAGACCAAGTCGTCGACGTACACGAGGATGTAGAACGGCGGCAGCGAGGTGTCGGTGCGTAGAAACAGCGCCGGGTCAGCAGTAGAAGGAGCGAACCCAAGAGCCGCAAGTGTAGTTCTCAGTGCGTCGTGCCACTCACGTGGCGCCTGGCGGAGACCGTAGACTGGCCGCCGGAGGCTCCACTGGGTACCAGGAGGGAACGACCCAGTGAAGCCAGGTGGGCGGCGCAGCCAGATCTCCTCGTGCAGGCTGCCCTGTAGGAAAGCAGTGCTGAAGTCAAGAGAGTGGAGCTCGTAGTCACGCTGAGCGGCGACGTGCAGTAGAACCCGAAGAGTGGTCATCTTCGGGGTCGGGGAGAAGGTCTGGAAGAAGTCAACTCCCTCTCGCTGACTGAAGCCTCGTGCAACATAACGAGGCAACACGGGCAGAACGGGGCAACACGGGCTGAACGGGGCAACACGGGCAGAACGGGGCAGGACACGGGCTGAACGGGGCAAGACATGGGCTGAACGGGGCAACACGGGCAGAACGGGGCAACACGGGCAGAGCGGGGCAGGCCACGGGCTGAACGGGGCAACACGGGCAGAACGGGGCAACACGGGGACAACGGGGCAGCACAGGCAGAACGGGGCAGGACAAGGGCTGAACGGGGCAACACGGCACGGAAACGGGCACGACACAGGCAGAACGGGGCAGCACGGGGGCAGCATGGGAACACGGGGGCAGCACGGGAACACGGGGACAGCACGGGAGCGGCACGGGAGCACGGGGGCAGCACGGGAAGCACGGGACGCACGGGTGAAACGGGTGGGGCACAACCGGGTACGGACAGCACGGGTGAAACGGGTGGGGCACAACCGAGTACGGACAGCACGGGCACGTGGAACACGAGCGGACAGCACGGGCATGGGCACGGGGCAAGCACGGGGAAGTACGGGCAATACGGGAGGTACTGGGTGGACAGCAAGGCACGGGCGGCAGGGGATGGGAGGAGGAGGCGGATGATGCTGCAGTTGAACTCTCACCACCCACACCCCCTGAACCTCCCCCCAACAGCCCACCACCTCCGCCTCCACACCCGCTGCCTCCCCACTGGCCGCCACCCCCACCACCTCGAGCTAGCACGGTAGCAGTCGCAAGCGCGGCTGGAGCTGGCGGGAGCGTGGGTGGGGGCGACGGGGGGGGGGGGGGGGGTTGGGGGGAGGAGGAGGGGACGGGCGGGCGGCGGCGCGAGCGGTAGGCTGCAGGAACGGGCAGCGCGCGGGCGACGGGTTGCAGCAGCAGGTGAGGCGCGATCGCCGGTGCGCTGGCGGTCGTCGCTGGCGTTCCGCCGCCACTCCCTTCCCCTTTGCCCTCTTCCCCCCCACAGTGATCCGCCGCCACTCCCTTCCCCTTTGCCCTCTTCCCCCCCACAGTGATCCGCCGCCACTCCCTTCCCCGTTTCCCTCTCCCCCACACAGCGACCGCCGCTGCACACGAGAACAGCCACGACGGGGGGGGGGGGGGGGAACGGGCATGGGGCGCGGGTAATGTGACGGGCTAAGGAGCGGCAGCGGGCTACAGGCCGGGCGGGATCTGACGGTGTGCAGGGGACGGGCTGCAGCAGCAAAGGGCGCGCGAGCGCTGGTGCGAACGCCGGTGCGCTGGCGGTCGTCGCTGATGTGCCGCCGCCACTCCCTTCCCCTCCTCCCTCTCCTCCCCACAGCATTCCGCCGCCACTCCCTTCCCCTCCTCCCTCTCCTCCCCACGGCGACCGCCGCTGCACACGCAAACTGTCGCCACGGGGGGGGTGACGGGCAGGGGGCAGGGGGAATGCGACTGGCAGAGCGACGGCGGGCGAAGGAGCGGCTGGGGCGACAAAAAACGGGGAGACAGACGGAGTCGTAGGTGCGTGGTGATTTCGCTGGCGGGCCGCTGGCGATTTCGCTTGCAATTTTGCTGGCGTTTTCGCTGGCGCGTTTTCTGGCGGACTCGCGGGTCCGCTGGCTCGTTTTCTGGCGGACCCGTGGGTCCGCTGGCTCACTTGTTGGCGAGGCCGTCTGGGGGTCCGCTGGCTGATTCGCTCGTGGGTCGCTGGCGCGCTCGATGGCGGATCCGTTGGCGATCTTGCCAGTGGGCTCGCTAAAGCGCTGGCAGGCGCGACGAGGCAGCTGCACGCGGGTCATGGCTAAGGCTATTGGTGGGCCCATTGGAAATTAAAAACTGCAGGCACTAGGAACTTTTAGGCTCTATACCATGTTACGATAGTGTCTTAACTGGTAACCGGGTTTAAGGAGGGCCTAGGCTTAGTAGCATAGGCCAAGCGGGTGTCGAGTAGTTTGTGCCAAGGAGAATTGAAAATGGTTGGAGGCTCACTATAGCACACGAGTACATATAGCAACCTAACAAAGGTGAAAGAGGTGCACCACCACACAAGGGAATTACACAACAGCTACACTACAGGCAGATAATACTAAATAGGTATAAATCTATTGTGACACACAGCTCCCGTCGAGCTACCACCTGGTCGACGGACCCCTTCGTCGACCAGAACTGTCAGCTTGTTGCCGAGCTCCCCTCGTCGACCACTGCTCACTTGTCAGGTCGACGGACTGCTCCGTTGACCTCCCGGTCGACCTGCAGGTCAACGGACAGCTCCGTCGACCTCCCGGTCGAACTTCCCCTCCTGGTCGATGGCCCACCCGTCTCCGAGACCAGTCAGTTGCAGCTGTCGAGCTCCTTGGTCGACAGCAACACCACAGCGGTCCCCTCAAGCTCGACGAAGCCTGTCAAGGAGCTCTCCCACTATGAACGCTTGGCTGCTACTGCCGTACATCCGACCAAGTCGTCGGTGTTGCCCAAGCGAGGGCGGGGCCAACACTCCACTCCCGTTAACACACACAACACATAGTATGCCGGTCACCGCACCAGCCATGCAAGAGGGCATGGCACCTACTGCTGCACGTCGTCGTCACTGTCGCCGACGTCGGCCAGTCGCACCTGGCCGATTGCGACGGAGCTCCAGTTGAAGGCCGGATAGTGCAACGCTGCTCGGTGGTCGGGATTTACTTGAGCGAAAACTTCCCGCGCTTCACCATGTGCTGCAGCTAGGCATAGCATCGCTCTATGTGCTTGAGGTTGCCCTGCAGCCTTAGACCCACAGCGATAGTGATGGCTGACTTGTTGTTCACCCGAGGGACAGTCGGCGTCCCGGCGTCCAAAAGCCGGAACTCTACAAAGAGGAATCGAAGTCAGCATCCTTCCTTTCCGGCTTCGGTGGCCGCCACGTACTCCGATTTGGTCGACGACTGCATCGCACACTTGATGCGCTGGCTCGACCAGGAGACTACGTCCCCTCCTTAGACGAACACATAGCCGCCCGTGCTCATCTGGTTTTGCTAGTCGCCGGCATCGTCGACGTCCACATAGCCAAGCAGCTTATGCGACTCAGGTCCACCGCCAAACTCCAGGGCGGTGTCTCGAGTGTTGGCGAGGTAGGCGAGGCGGCGGTCGACCTCGCACCAGTGCTGGTCGCTCCTTACCGTCAGGCTGCTCCCCAGCTTGCTGCAGGCGAAGGCAAAGTCCGGCCTCGACGTCGTCACCGCAAACTACAGCGAGCCGACCTTCTGTCGGTACTCCTCCTCCTGTCATTCCTGTGCCTCCTTGTCATTGAACGTCTGCTCAGCATAGGCGTTGATGGACACCGGCATCTTCGTGGTGCGACCGGTCTGCTCCTCGTCGATGAAACGCCCGCACAGCTTGGCGGCGTAGCCCTTCTGGTGCAGCCAATTGATGTGCATATAGGTATGGACCGATGAGTATGGGCATGGGCATGGGTATGGACATGGGCACGGACATGGGTATGGGAATGGGCATAATCATGTACGGCCTAGGGATGGGCATGAGCATCCACATAATGGGCATGGGCATGCCCATTCCGTGCTGGCCGACAGCTTCCTCGCTGGCCTGTCGCGCACGATCTCCAGCCCGAGGTATCTTTACACCGGCAAGATCTCGCGCAGCTCAAAGGTGTCCTCCAATAGCTCCTTCAGCATCGGGGTGCTGCTGCTGGCGGCGAGTAAGTCGTCAATGTGAACCAGCTCCCAGCAGGCCACTTTATCGGTGCTGACCTTGAAGTACAACGCCTCATCAACCTGGCTCTTCTTCCAGCCGGCGCCCATCAGCACGGCGTGAAGAGCCCTGTACCACAGCAGCGGCGACTGCTTTAGCCCGTACAGGCTCTTTAGCAGCTTGCAAACCCAGCCAGTCCCATCATTGTAGTACTCCTACTGGTACATGTACAGCACCCTGTCGAGTTTACTCTGCAGGAGGCCTTCTTCACATCGAGCTGCATCAGGTTGAGGTCGAGGACGGCGACAATGCTGACGAAGATCCTCAGCATTACGTAGCTACTCACCAGCGCGTACCTCTTGTCGTAGTTGGTGCCAAACGCCAGTGTGAAGCCCTTCGCGACCAGCCTCGCCTTCTCCCAGGTGACCGTGTCGTCGACGTGGTACTTGGTCATCAGCACCCACCAGTTCTTCACGATGTTCACCCCGCGTGGGCGTTCGACCAGCTCCCAGGTGCCCATGCCGATGAGACTGCGGATCTCTTCGTCCATGGCGGCCTTCACCGCCTTGCCCTTCCAGCTCGCCAATGCCTCCTTCACCGTCATCGTCGCGATGTCCCAGCGGTGCTCGGGGTCGGCGTGCATGTCGGGGTTGAGCTCCGGCAGGTCGACGTCATTCTCAGCGTCGTCGTACAGTGGCTCATCCTCGTCGTCGTCATGCAGCGTTGTGAAGGCGGGTGGTGGCAGGCACACATGGTAGGTCAGGAACTCAGGCGACCTCCGAAGTCGCCCTGAACGCCGTGGTCCGGGCTCCTTGGCAATGATCTCCACCACATCGCTGTAAGTGGACTGATCGGCGCCCGACTGCTCCCCTGCATCATCACCGGCTTCGCTGCCCTCGACGTCCTGCTGCACCAAAGTCGGCGTCCCTGCCGACTCCTCCACTGTCCTGGGCTCCTCTATCGACTGCCTGGTCGACAACGGCTCCTTAGTCGGCGTCCCTGGTGGTTGTTCCCCTGTCAGCGGCTTCTCTGCCGCAACCTTCTCCACCCACTGCTCCACTTTCTCGACGTCACGTCAACCATCGTCGATGCTCTTGGCCGGCGCCACAGGCGACGTCCCACTTCTCCCCTCATCGCCGAAGGTCGACGCCGGCGTCAGCTTCTGCAGGTCGGCTACGAGTGGCGGGGCACGAGGGGCAGGATAAGAGAGAGGGGAGGACGCCCTTAGCGTCCTCAGCAGCTGGCTCGCCGATCTCGGCGAGCAGAGGAAGGGTCGTCGTCGAGATGTCCGTAGGCGGGTTGGCCGGCTTCCTCCCCGACACCGGCTCGTGCTCCGACTTCCACACCTCTAGCGACATCATCTCGTAGAGCACCACGTCCGACGTGGTGACCACCCAGTTGTCGGTGAGGTCGAGGAGCTCCCAACTTTTGCTCTCCTCCGACACACCGAGGTGAAGGCCCCACCTGGCCTTCGGCTTCAGCTTGCCACCGCGCTGCTGCTCTGGTACCAGGAACTTCGCCATGTAGCCCCACACCCTGGCCAGTGTGAGGTCAGGCTTCTTGCCGGTCAGCCACTAGTGCGGCGTCGTCCCCGGCGGCAGCGTCGACCTCTCAAGGCAGTTGCGCACCTAGACGGCTTGGCGCAGGGCAAGGTGCCACCAGTGGTGCTGCACGCCTATGTGCAGCAGCATCGTCCGCACCGACTCCACCACCGTCCGCATCTTCTGCTCCGCCATGCCGTTCTGCTACGGTGTGTACGGGCAGGTCAGGTCGTGGAGGATTCCCTTGTCTTCCACGAAGTTGGTGAACTCCTTCCCGAAGAACTCTCCCCCTCGGTCAGAGCGCATCATCAACACCGACTTCTTCGTCTGTCGCTCAGCCACCACCAGTCACTTCTCGAACTCCCGCAGCACGTCGGACTTCTTGGCAACCGGACTCACCCACACGTAGCGGGCCTTGCGGTCCTTCAGCAGCATGAAGTACAGGCTCCTGTTCTTGGCAGCCACGCGGAACGGCCCGCAATGTGCACGACGGCCAGAGCGTCGTCGCCGTCCGAGCCCTTCTCAGGGAAGGTGTGCCGCGCCAGCTTCCCACCGACGCAAGAGACACACAGAGAGTCGGGTGTAGGCCAATGGCTTGATGTCCTGGCCGGTGGCGACCTTATGCTTCGCCGAGCTCGTGATGATGTCGACGCCGACATGCGCAAGCCTCGCGTGCCACCTGGCGGCGTCGACTTCATCGCCGTAGCGGTGGTCCATAGAGCCACAGTCTCCGTCGTGGTAGGCGTCATCGTCGCCGTGTACGGACGAAGGTCGGTGCAGAGGACCTGGCCAGTGTATGTTGCCCGACCTAGGACGTCCCCCGACGCCGAGACGAGTAGCATCCCGTCACCGTCGTTCTGTAGCTTCATGCCGGTCTCCTGCAGTTGGCCTGCGTATAGAAGGTTCGCGTGTACGCCTGGGACGTAGAGCACGTCGGGGATGAGCACCTGCTTCCCGGTTGCTCCTTGCAGGGCGAGAATGCCTCGGCCTTGGACGTCCTGCAATGCCCCATTGAAGCCGCGCACATGCTTGACATCTCTGCTCGATTTCAGGACGACGAACACCTCCTTTGTACCCATCAGGTGGTGCGAGCAACCGCTGTCGAGCAGGACCACCGCCGGGTTCGCCTGCACCGCTGCTGCCACCGCTTGGAAGTCCTCACCGGCCTCCGGCGCCAGTGAGACGATCGACTCCATGACACTGACCAGCGAGCACGACGCTTCCCCGTCGCTTCGCCCCTTGCCGTTGGAGGAGGAGTCGGCGTTCTTCGCCGAGGTCGACTTGGTCGACTGCTTCTCCTTCCGCGGCTTGCTCTCCCGGCAAGGGCGACGCCCGGCCAACCTCCCTCGGCCTCCCTTTGCGTCGTCGGAGTCGTCGCGGTCGGGGCACTCGAAGGAGAGGTGGCTGGGGTCGCTGCACAGCCAGCACTCCCGACGCCGACTTCTTCCTCCACGACCGCCATCCTTGGACGACCTTGCTTGTTGGCGTCCTTGGCCAGCCTCCCACCTCCATTACCACCGCCACCAGGGTTGCCGCATTGCCCCAGTCGGCTTCCTTGCTTCGCCGGGGTGACGTAGTTTGCCTGCGGCAGGAGCTCCGTGGACCTCTCGCCCTCCTGCATCGCCTCGTCCCTCAGGATATACGAGGTCAGCGAGTCCTCGTTGAGCGACTCCCTCGTGCCCGGCACCACTGTCAGCCGCTTCATCAGGTTGTAGCTGCTCGAGAGCCCGTTGATGACGTGTGTGGTGTATGACGCCGTCGAGTACTCGATGCCGGCCATCTTCAAGCAGGCAAAGAGGCGCCGAGCTCGGTTGCAATAGTCGGTCGCCGGCACAACTTCGCCGGTCCAATAGTCGGTCGCCGGCACAATAGTCAGTCGGCTTCCTTGCTTCGCCGGGGTGACGTAGTTTGCCTTTGGCAGGAGCTCCGTGGACCTCTCGGCCTCCTGCATCGCCTCGTCCCTCAGGATGTACGAGGTCAGGGAGTCCTCGTTGAGCGACTCCCTCGTGCCCGGCACCACTGTCAGCCGCTTCATCAGGTTGTAGCTGCTCGAGAGCCCGTTGATGACGTGTGTGGTGTATGACGCCGTCGAGTACTCGATGCCGGCCATCTTCAAGCAGGCAAGGAGGCGCCGAGCTCGGTTGCAATAGTCGGTCGCCGGTTGCAAGGCGATCTGCACCACCGATGAACAGCACCGCGAGATGACGGTGAAGGTCAGCAGGTGCACGGCGCGGAACTCCGCACGTAGCTGGGGGTTGCTCTCCGGCGACGTCACCATGGAATCGTCAGCGAAGCACATCAGTCCTTCCTCGTGAAGAGGTCGTGCCAACCGACCAGCGGCGTCGTGGCGGGAACTTGAAGTACCCGTAGGTCGGTGTGATGCCCTCTACAGTCACGTTGGTCGCCGAAGCCGGCGTCACGCTACTACGACGTCCACCAACGTCGCCTTGCGAGGAGCCAGCAGCCGCCGCCGACTGCAGCCCTCGCGCCTGATCGCCGCCGACTTCACCGTTGGCCCTTTGGAACACCCCTCTCTGCCTTGACGTCCCTCCCGCGCTGCTGCCGACTTGGTCACCAGCGTGGACGCCCACGTCGACGCCGCCTTTGTTGTTTGCAGGTCGAGGAGATGCAGGTCAAGAAGGGTGCTCCATCACCCATACTGCGCGGATGCCCTGCTCGACGACCTCCAAGGGGAGTGTCTCCCTGTACTCGCCATCCTTCAAGACTATCCTCTACCGCACCGGCCGCTAGTATGGTAGGCGTCATGGTTGCACGTGCTGCCGGCCTACGAACGAAATAGGTAAGTGCAAAATTCGGCAAAATCGAAGGTATCGTTGCGGCGCCGTCCACGCTCACTGCACCATGCGGAGATAACTGAAACAACGGGAGCTATTCCACGGGCTAGGCACGGGTGTGAGGGTGATCTCTGTGTTCCTTAGTCGTTTGCTTGTGTGTTCTCTGCTTGCACATTCACGGGAAGATTTTGCAAGAGCTCCACTAGCAAAAGTTGACAACAATGGGACACAATGCAAAGCAACCAAGGACTACATCAGATGCTAGCAAGCATGCAGATCGACTGCCAGCGGAACACGGTCGACCGCGTTCCAGCACTGCATGGTCGACCGCGCTCCAAGAACGCAAGGTTGCGATCTGCCAACCCTGCAAGTCGACGGCGTGACAACGCTGCAGCAAGGCAGATGCACAGCATTGCACCTGCAGGTGAGCAGCGCACCTGCTTCGCAGGTGCTCGTAGCTGGTTGGCGTGCTGTGCATAATGCTAGATGGCTATAATCAAGAAGCGAGGACCAACTTCGGAGGAATAAGGCCAAGGAGACGAATCAGTAAAGAGTGAGCCGCATGAGGAAGAGTTTTTGTGAAGATGTCGGCAAGGTTGGCCGCGGAGTCAACCTTGTCGAGGCGCAGGTGCCCAGCCTGAAAAAGATCGCGAATGAAGAAATGACAGAGTTCAATGTGCTTGGAGCGCCCGTGAAACACAGCATCCTTCGTGAGGTGAATGGTGCTGGCGTTGTCACACCAAATGGTGGGACAGCGCTGGGGGGGCACCAAGCTCCTCAAGAAGGAAGGAGAGCCAGCGAGCCTCTTGTGCAGCCATGGTGGCGGCATACAACTCCGCTTCGCAGGACGAGAGGGCGATAGCCGAGGAGCGCGTGGAACGCCAGCTGATGAGGCCGCTGCCAAGAGAGAAGCCATAGCCCTGGGAGGAGCGACGATCTGGTCGGGAGTCAGCCCAGGAGGAGTCACTATAGCCGCTGAGGAGAGGTGGGGAAGGGCCGGCAAGGGTAAGGACATAGTCCTTGGTGCCACGAAGGTACCGGAGGACGCGCTTGGCAGCCTGCCAGTGCTCGTCCGTATGCTTGCCAGCGCCAACAAACCGAGCGAGGACGCTGATAGGGTAGGCAAGGTCAGGGCGAGTGGAGACCATGGCGTACATGAGGGAGCCGATGAGCTCGGGATAAGGATGGGAGGAGGCGGAGGGGGAGGTGGGTGGAGAGAGGTGGTGCCCAACAGAAAGAGGTGTATGTTGGGCGCCGCCGCGGGCCATGTCAAACCGCTCCAAGACCTGCTGCAAGTAATGACCCTGGGAGAGTGAGATGGTGCGGGCGGAGCGGTCGAGGGTGATGGTCATGCCCAGATAATGCTGCAGCTCTCCCAAGTCTTTGCACTTGAGACGGCTGCCCAACTCAGCCTTAACATGCTCCAACTCTCCAAGGTCGGCAGTGAGCAGAATCATATCATCGACATACACAAGGATGTAAAATGGGGAGGGGGAGGTGCGGAGGAAGAGGCTGGCGTCAGAGCGGGAGGTGCGGAACCCAAGTTCAGCAAGGGTGGCGGCAAGTTTAGCATGCCACTCCCTCGGGGCCTGTCGGAGCCCATACACAGGTCGGCGCAGCTGCCAGACAGAGTCTGCTGGGAAGGGGAGGTGAAAGCCGGCTGGACGCTCCATGTAGATAAGCTCGCGGAGGACGCCTTGTAGGAAGGCGTTAGAAACGTCCATCGAGTGGATCTCCATATTTAGGCGAGCGGCGAGGTCGAGCACGGCGCGAACAGTAGCAGTCTTGCCAGTAGGGGAGAAGGTATCGAAGAAGTCAAAACCATACCGCTGTGTGAACCCCTTGGCGCAGTAACGAGCCTTATAGACGGGCGGCTCCCTTGGCAGCTGCTTGACGCGAAACACCCACTTTCCTTTCACCACGTTCGTAGGGGCGGGAGGGCGAGGCACATCGACAAAAGAGGAGTTGCTGATAAAGGCCTCCAGTTCCTTGATGATGGCGGCGAGCCATAGCGGAGCGTCAGGGCACGCCATTGCCTCCTCGTACGTGGTAGGAACGAAAATGGAGGGAGCAGAGGAGAAGGCGAAGACAGGTGTGCCGGAGAGGTCGAACGTGATGGGTAGAAGCGAAGGGGTCATAAAGGTGGAGGTCAAGGAACTCCTCATGGGAGTCCTCAGAGAGGGAGGTGTGGAAGGCGCGGATGACTGCTGGTGCCGCTGCTGGTGCTGCTGGTGGAGTCGCTGCCGGTGCCGCTGCGGGTACTGCTGCTGGTGCCGTTGCTGGTGCCGCTGCTCGTGCCGCTGCTGGTACTGCTGTTGGTGCTGCTGCTGGTGCCGCTGCTGGTGCCGCTGCTGGTCCTGCTGCTGCTGCCGATGCCGCTCCCGCTGCTGCTGCCGCTGCTGGTCCTGCTGCTGCTGCGGCTGCTGGTGCTGCTGCTGCTGCCGCTGCTGGTCCCGCCGCTGCTGCCGCTGCTGGTCCCGCTGCTGCTGCCGCTGCTGGAGCCGCTGCTGGGGCCGCTGCTTGTGCCGCTGCTGGAGCTGTTGCTGGTGCTGCTGCTGGAGAAGAGGTGGCTGAGGGGGCTGTTGCATGAGGGGCTTGATGCAAGACAGCCTGGAAGAAGTGACGAAGGAGGGGGGAGAGAGGGGGGAGGGTAGAGGTAGAGAGGGTAACGGGAGGCGGTGCACCAAGGATGCTGTCACGTGACCTGGTGTGGGGATACTGGGTGAGTATAGTGCGGGAAGGGGGAGGACGGGTCGGTGGCGAGGGAGAGGAAGGGGGGGGAGGGGGGGCACTAGGAGAGGAGTGAGCGGGGGAGACAGGAGAAGACAAAGGTTCCGGGTCAAAGATGTCACCAGATGAGGGAGGGGTACCGTGGGACTGGGACGGCGGTGGGGGGGGTGGTGGGAGGATGGGGGGAGGAGGGAGTAGTGGGGGAGGGGTGGTGTCAGACCAGACAAGGGGACGGGTGAGAGGGGGGAGTGGGTCAGTAGATGTAGGAGAGGAGTAGTAGGGAGTGGACTCGTCAAAGACCACATCCCTGCTGCGGATTAGACGACCGGATGGGGGGTGGAGGAAAAGGTAGTCGGGGGAGGAGGGATTATGACCAAGGAAGATGCAAGGAAGGGTACGAGGGGCAAGCTTTCCCATGGAACGGGAGCGGTCAGAGGGGTGAATGAGGACATGGTGCCTTAGAGCCCCAGACACGAAGTGATGAGGCATCAGGCTTGTCCTTCGTCCACAGCTCAGTGGGGGTGATGGAGGGGAGAAGGGGGTGAGGGTAAAGGTTAGTAAGGAGGGCGGCATGAAGGAGGGCGTAGCCCCAAAGAGAAGGGGGGCAGGAGGCATGGACAAGCAGACACCGGGCTGTTTTGGTGATCTCTCGAACACGACTCTCAGCCACGATGTTCTGCTGTGGGGAGTGAGGGAGGGTGTAAGTCTGAACGATGCCACGAGACAGACAATAGGAGGAGACTTGGTTGTTGAGGAACTCACCACCTCCATCAGAGTGAAGGCGGCAAACATGGCGCCCAAAATGGGTGTTTTCCCGCTCGAGCCAGGCGATGATCGCAGCCGGGGCATCCGCCTTCGTCTGAAGGAGAGAGACGGACGAGTACCAACTGTGATCATCAACAAGCACGAGAAGGTAGCAATGGCCCTGGCGAGTGGGAGAGGGATTAGGGCCCCATAGGTCCATGTGAACAAGATCAAGTGGCTGCGCAGCAGCGGAGGGGGAGCTCCGGTGCGGCTGCTGCTTGAGCTTGCTCTGAACGCAGACGGTGCAGGGGGGTGCAGGGGATTTGGGGAGGGGAGGGAGAGAGGAGGGGAGATCGTGGAGGAGACCGGAGGAGACAGAGGAGCGCAGAGTAGCGAAGTTGGGGTGGCCTAGCCTGTGATGGAGGAGGATGGTGGGGTGGGAGAGCGAGCGACAGGAACAGTCAGAGTCAGGAGGGCGGGGGGGGAGGGGTGGGTTAGTGGGAGGGAGGGGAGGGGGGGGGGGGAAGGAGAGGGGGGGAGGCAACTTGGAAGGTGAGGGGGCGGGGAACCTGAAGGGTGTACAGACAGGAGCGGGGACAATAGGGAATACGGGCGAGAAAACGACCTGTGGAGGTTTGGTATAGGTCACAATGGTTAGCACCACCTGGGATGAGAGTGGTGATCATGGCTTGTTGGAGGGACCTTTGGGAGAGGAGGTTAGTACGAAGGGAGGGAATGTGGAGACCGGTGACAGTACCTGAGGGAAAGAGAGGACAGGGAAGGGTGGAGGTGTTGTGACAAGGGATGGAAAAACTGCTATCTGCGCCGAGGAGGGAGGTTGGTGTGGGGAGAGGGCGCAGTGTACCAGCGTCACGAAGGACAGTGTCAGTGGCTCCACTGTCCAGAACGAAGTCAATGGTGGAGGAAGGTGAGGCAGAGTACTGGAACGAAGTTTCATTAGCAGAAGAAGGGTACATGGGAGATGCAACAGATTCAGGTTGACCTAATAAACCAACAAAACCAGAGGAAGGGAAAGCGGTCACACTGCCACCTGCAGACGGCGCCGGGGATGCACCCGAGAGATGGGCTGCAGAGGCAGCACTCCCAGCAGTCCAGGTTGGAAAGGGCTGCTGCTGGGAAACCGGAGGAGGAGGGAGTAGGGGCAGCTGCGGCTGGAGGTCGAGCTGCTGCTGGAGATGCTGGAGCTGCTGCTGGAGCTGAGAGAGGAGAAGCTGCTGCCCATACTGCTGTGACTCCTGCTACTGATTCCCAAGCTGCTGCTGCTGTTGCTGCTGCTGGTGCTGCTGCTGGGGAGGGGCGAGGGCCAGGTGGGCGTGGGTGGATGAGGAAGGTTCATAGAGGGGAGAGGAACGGACCTCAAGGGGAGTGGGGCGAGGGTTGAGGGCAGACCGCGAGGAGGGGTGCCGATGTTGCCACGGGCAAACCACTCATCACTGAGTGCCTTGAAGCACGTCTCAGTGGCATGGGTGGTTTGGCCGCAGCGCTGTCCCTGAGTGGGACCGTAGCGAGGCAGGTACTGACAGGGAGGAAAGGCAGCTGCCGTACCACGACCCGCACCACTGCTACCAGCACCACTGCGACCTGCTGATCCCCCTCGTCCACCCCCACGCCCACCACCACGCCCACCCCCACGCCCACCGCCACGGCCACCCCGGCTGCTGCGCGACTGGGCTGCTGCGGCTGTGGAGGAAGATTGGCGAAGGATCTCATCTTCGGTGGTGATAATCCACTGAGCAACTTCAGCAGGGGTGTGGTGCTTGGAAATAAGCTGCATGTAGGCAAGCTTGTGAGCGTCGAAGGCAGGTGTGAGGCCCTCAAGAAGGTGGCAGCAAATGACAAGTGCTGCAAGGCGTCGAGCGAGATCTAGGACGCGGCGAGTGAAGGCAGCTGCACCAGAGGTTGAATCCATAGAGAGAGTTCCGAATTCTTTGATAAGAGCGTAGAGGGTGGCAACGTCTTGACGGTCGAAAAGGTCGACGAGTAGTCGCCACAGGTGGGAGGAGGAGGTGGGTGAGAGCTCGCATTTGAGGGAGGAGGGAATGGTGGCGAGAAGAATGGCAAGCGCGCGTCGGTCAACAACTCGCCAGGCGGTGATTTTGGTGGTGTAGTCTGCAAGTTGTGCAGCGTAGTTGAAGAGGTCCTCCTGGTACTTGTCGTGGAGGGCAGCGGCAGCATCATATGTGCGCTTGTCCTCTTCGTAACGCAGTTGCTGGCGTAGGTGCTCTTGGAGAGCGGTGCGGTATGTGCGAATGGCGGTTTCCGAGCTCTGTGGGTCGTGTATATTCGGCGCGAAGGTGGGAGGGTCACCCGGGGGGATAGGCTCGACCCCAGGATTGGCGGGGGCAGGCCCAGTAGAAGCGGTGGGGGCGACGGGCTGAAGACCGGTGTCTTCCTGGAACACAATCGATCGAAGGTTGTAGCCGCTGATCACGACAGAGGAGAGAAGCACCTCGACCGAGTGAGCGTAAGAGTGCCAATTAGCAGCAGAGTTGTCGGCAAGTAGCTCAAGTGCGTCAACTATAGCGAGATCGACAAGAGGAATCGGATGACGATGCCATAGGGACGAGGTCGAGGAGAGGGAGGAGGAGGAGGTGGGTAATGTGCTGGTCCCGCTGCTGCTGCCGCTGCTGATCCCGCTGCTGCTGCCGCTGCTAGTCCCGCTGCTGCTGCCGCTGCTGGTCCCGCTGCTGCTGCCGCTGCTGCTGTCGCTGCTGGTCCCGCTGCTGTTGCCGCTGCTGGTGCTGATGTTGGGTAGAATAGGAGGAGGACGAACAGGGGGGGGGGGGGAGAGGGGGAGGAGAGGGGGAGGGAGGGGGGCGAGGGGGGGGCGGGATGGGTGGAGGGCGGGAGGACGCCGACGACGGACAGGCTTGCGGCGAACGCATTGGGCGGGGAGGTGCGATGCGGAGGCGCTGGACGAGGAGGCCTGCTGCGGACACGCGCGACGGGCAGAGTCGCCGCGGATGCACGCGAATACGATCCGCGGGAGGGCGGATCCGGCCCGCGGGAGGGCGGATCCGGCCCGCGCTTAAGGAAACACAGCGAGGGAGGCCATTATTGTCCGGGTAGGCGGAGAGGTACATGTTAGGACGGTCCTAAGGATCTTGGTAGGGCGTGAGCCATAAGCTCTGAATACCATGTGATACCAAATGCTAGCAAGCATGCAGTGTCAGAACATTATAGCTCATGCATATTGTGTAGGCTATAGTGGGGTAGCCCATAAGGGGTACAACCCAATTAGGGTTAGTAATAATACACCAATTCATTCATAGTTCATTCATTCCTTGTTTCTTCTCATGGTATCGAGCAGGTTCCCTAGTGGGAACGCTTCCTAGGGCCCACCACAATAAGTTGACTTTGATGCTATTCTTGCTGCCATGTATACTGTGACTATTAGTGATGAGGGTGACTGTTACCGGTGTTTTCCGCCCGACCCGGGCATTGAGACTGCTGCTCTAGGTACTGGTGAGGCTGCTGCTCTAGGTGCTAGCGAGGCTGCTGCTCTAGGTGCGTCTGCTCCCTCAGGTGCTGGTGAGTCTGCTCTCTCAGGTTCTGCGTCGGCTTCGGCCTCCCACACCTTCACCCTTGACTCGGGGGCTTCTCGCTCCTTCTTTCGAGACCGCACCACACTCACGCCGCTTGACCGGCCAGTTGCAGTCTCTCTGGCAGACCCCTCTGGGGGTCCTGTCCTTGCTCACTTCTCCACTGTCCTCCCGTGTCCGGCGGCCCCCTCTGGCACCCTGTCTGGTCTTTACCTTCCCTCGTTCTCTACGAACTTGGTGAGTGGTGCGGACCTACAGGATGCGGGGGTTCACCAGTTCACTCCTGCGAGTCAGCGGGTGACCCACTGCACGGACGCTCGGACAGGCCGACACCTGGCCACGTTTACCCGTCGGCCGGGGTCGAGCCTGTACACCCTGACCACTGCGTCTCCTCCAGTCACTGCGTCTTGTCAGGTAGCTGCGTCGGGTCAGGTGTTTGCTGCAGCGTCCAGGTCTGGTCCTGAGTCTGCCCCCTGTTCGTGTCGCCTCCTGTCTCACGAGACTCTCCTCTGGCACCACCGCCTTGGTCACCCCTCCCTGCTTCGTCTCCGAGGCATGGCCTCCCGTGTCCTTGTCTCTGGTCTTCCCCGGTCCCTCCCTCCCCTTCCTCCGGGGCCTGGCCCTACCTGCGTCCCCTGTGTCGAGGGGCGGCAGCGGGCTGCCCCTCACTCCTCCCAGTTTCCTCCGACAGAGGCCCCGCTGCAGACGCTTCACATGGACGTGTGGGGCCCGGCCCGCGTCCGTGGACAGGGTCACGAGCGCTACTTCCTGCTGGTGGTTGACGACTACTCGCGTTACACCACAGTCTTCCCCTTGCGCAGCAAGGGTGATGTCACTGAGGTGTTGATCGACTGGATCCGCGCAGCTCGTCTCCAGCTCAGGCGGAGCTTCGGCTCGGACTTTCCTGTTCTGCGTCTGCACTCTGACAGAGGCGGAGAGTTCTCCTCTGGCCTTCTGCGAGCCTACTGTCGTGCACGAGGCATCCGCCAGACCTTCACGCTTCCGGACTCTCCACAGCAAAATGGGATTGCTGAGCGCCGCATTGGCATGGTCATGGACGTCGCCCGTACGTCCATGATGCATGCGGCTGCCCCCCATTTTCTGTGGCCGTTTGCGGTTCGGTACGCAGCGCATCAGATCAACCTTCAGCCCAGGGTCTCCATGCCGGAGACCTCCCCAGCATTACTGTGGACGGGGAAGGTTGGCGATGCGTCTGCGTTCCGTGTCTGGGGATCTCGGGCGTTTGTCCGCGACTTGTCTGCGGACAAGCTGTCCCCTCGTGCTGCTCCTTGCGTCTTCCTGGGTTTCCCCCCTGACGCCCCCGGGTGGCAGTTCTACCACCCCACCTCTCGTCGTGTTCTGTCCTCCCAGGACGTCACGTTTGACGAGTCGGTCCCCTACTACCGCCTCTTCCCCTACCGCACTCCGTCCCTCCCCCCGCCACCGCTCTTCCTTGTACCAGGTCCCCCCCCGGTAGACCCCCTCCCCCCTCAGGGTCCTGCCCCTTCAGGTGTGTCCCAGGTAGACGCTGTTGAGCCTGTCGAGGTCGCTGGTGACTCTGGTGCTGCTGAGGGTGCTGAGCCTGGGAGTGCTGACTCTGGGGGTGCTGAGCGTGTGGGTGCTACGCCTGGGGGTGCTGAGCCTGAGGGTACTACGACTGGGAGTGCTGAGCCTGGGGGTGCTGAGTCTGGGGGTGCTACGCCTGGGGGTGCTGAGCCTGAGGGTGCTACGCCTGGAGGTGCTGAGCCTGGGGGTGCGGAGCCTGAGCGAGCTGGGCCTGCTGGTGCTGTGCCTGGCGGTTCTCCGGGTGCTTCTTCTCGCCGGGAGCCACTCTCTCCACAGGAGCTGCGTGAGTGGTTTGCCCGGCGCTGGAGGCGAGCTGCTGGAGCTGGAGGAGCTGCGGGTACTGGAGTTTCTGTTGCTGCTGAGGGAGCTGGTGCAACGGGTCCCGAAGGTGCTCGTACTGGGCGTACTGGAGCTGCTGGACCTGCGGGTACTTCTGGAGCTGGAGCTGCTGCGGGTGTTTGCGCGGAGGCTACTGCTGTCGGTCCTGGAGATGGTGCTGCTGGGGGTACTGGAGCTGGAGCTGCTACTGGTGCTGGTGCTGCCACAGGGGGTGCTGGTGATGTCCATGCTGTGTCTGGAGTCGCCGCGCGGCCTCGGCCGTACTTCGTTCCGCTCCTTCAGCAGGTTCTTGGTCTCCCGTCTTCTACTGGTCCTCCTCCTCCCTTAGAGTGTCCACAGCCTGTCCCGTCGCAGTTACAGTTACAGCCGGCCTCCCCACTGCCTGCTCCATCTCCCTACACTGGTCCTACTGGAGGTCTTGCTGAGCGTCGTGAGCCTGCGTCTCGCCCTGCGTCGCTTGTCCGTGCTGCTCGCACTAGTGGTCGCGGTTCGCGTCAGCGTCCTCCTCCTGTCCCTTGCACGCACCGGATGTCTCTGCGTCCGTCCACTGCTCCTCTGCGTGCCCCTTTGCCTTCTCCTCCTGAGTCTTCTCTTCCTGCTCTTGCCGACCCGGAGTCGGACTCTCTTCGTGCTGCCAGTCCTACTGTCACGCGTCTCCTTGCTACTGTTGTCACTGACCCTTCCTTTGAGTCCACTGCTGCGTCTGCCCTAGTTGCTGAGCTCGTCGACTTTGCTGCTCGCTGTCGCCTAGACTACGTCGCCAGTCTTGTTGCTGAGTCTGAGTCTGTCTGTCCTCCGTCCGTCGGGGGTGAGTGTGCCCTTGGCACGGACGTCCTTGAGGACAGGCAGGAGGAGTTCCAGTGCTTGGCCGCTGCTTCACCTCATCTCGTGTCCGTACTGCTTACTCCTGAGGGAGACCCGGATGCACTTGACATCCCGACTCCGCGCTCTTACGCGGAGGCGATAGAGGGTCCCTACTCCTCTCAGTGGCAGGCAGCTATGGACGCAGAGATGGCTTCCTGGAAGTCCACAGGCACCTACGTTGACGCTGTTCCCCCTCCTGGGGCGAACATCGTCAGTGGCATGTGGATTTTCAGGGTGAAGCGACCGCCGGGTTCTCCGCCTGTCTTCAAGGCGCGTTACGTGGCTCGTGGCTTCAGTCAGCGGCAGGGAGTTGACTACTTTCAGACCTTCTCTCCCACCCCGAAGATGACCACTCTTCGGGTACTGCTGCACGTAGCTGCTCACCGTGACTACGAGTTACACTCTCTTGACTTCAGCACTGCTTTCTTGCAGGGCAGCCTGCACGAGGAGATCTGGCTGCGTCGCCCACCTGGTTTCACTGGGTCTTTTCCTCCTGGCACCCAGTGGAGCCTACGGCGGCCAGTCTACGGTCTCCGCCAGGCACCGCGTGAGTGGCACGACACACTGAGGACTACACTTGTGGCTCTTGGGTTTGCTCCCTCTACTGCTGACCCGTCGCTGTTTCTGCGCACCGACACTTCTTTGCCGCCGTTCTACATCCTCGTGTACGTCGACGACTTGGTCTTTGCCACAGCTGACACTGCTGGACTCGCCCACGTGAAGTCCGAGCTGCAGAAGAGACACACGTGCACTGACCTGGGTGAACTGCGCAGCTACCTTGGCTTGCAGATCACTCGGGACAGAGCACGCCGCACCATTACCCTGACTCAGTCACACATGGTGCAGCAGGTCCTTCAGCGCTTCGGCTTCACGTACTCCTCGCCTCAGGCCACTCCTCTGCCTACTCGCCACTCGCTCTCAGCTCTGCCTTCGGATGAGTCCGTAGAGTCGAGTGGCCCGTACCCAGAGCTTGTTGGCTGCCTCATGTACCTGATGACCTGCACTCGACCTGACCTTGCATACCCTCTTAGCATTCTCGCACGCTATGTTGCTCCTGGGAGACACAGACCGGAGCACATGGCTGCAGCAAAGAGGGTGTTGCGCTACTTGTGCAGTACGTCGGGCATGGGGCTTGTGCTTGGAGGGCAGAGTCCAGTGGTCCTTACTGGGCACGCAGACGCTTCTTGGGCTGACGACCAGGCTACGCAGCGGTCGTCACAGGGTTACACCTTCAGCCTTGGTTCCGGCTCTGTTTCGTGGCGGGCTACTCGCTCGTCTTCTGTTCTCGGCTCCAGTTGTGAGGCTGAGATCTACGCAGGAGCCATGGCTGCACAGGAGCTTCGCTGGCTCACCTACCTGCTGACTGACCTCGGAGAGCCGCCTCGTTCTCCTCCAGTGCTGTACGTAGACAACAAGGCCATGCTGGCCTTGTGTCGGGAGCAGCGACTGGAGCACAGAACGAAGCACATTGCTCTCCGCTACTTTCTTGCTCGTGAGCTGCAGCAGCGTGGTCAGCTGCGTCTTGCGTACATGGCCTCTGAGGCCAACACTGCTGATATCTTCACCAAGGCACTTGCGCCTTGTGACCATCAGCTCTTCTGTACTCAGCTGGGCCTTGTGCCTACCTTGCCTCACTTGCTCACCTCTTGACCTTGCTTGTACTGTTACATATATATATACCTGCTCTTGCTTGTCTAGTCTTTTTATATATATGTACTCCTGCATGTGAACTGGCCTTGTGGCCTTGAACTTGTGCTCGGAATGTGTGGTGACTTTGTGATCCACCCTGAGCTTGCTTTGCTTTGCTTTGCTTGACTGGTCTTGTGACCCCTTGTTCTCCCCCACTTTGCCTATGGGGGTGTGTCAGAACATTATAGCTCATGCATATTGTGTAGGCTATAGTGGGGTAGCCCATAAGGGGTACAACCCAATTAGGGTTAGTACTTGTACCCAATTCATTCATAGTTCATTCATTCCTTGTTTCTTCTCATGCAGATCGACTGCTAGCGCAACATGGTCGACCGCGTTCCAGCACTGCATGGTCGACCGTGCTCCAAGAACGCAAGGTTGCGATCTGCCAACCTTGCAAGTCGACGGCGTGACAACGCTGCAGCAAGGCAGATGCACAACATTGCACCCGCAGGTGAGCAGCGCACCTGCTTCGCAGGTGCTCGCAGCTGGTTGGCGTACTGTGCCTCGTCATGTTCACGGCGTAGACGCCAAGCTGACCATGTGCCCGCCATCGCACCTAATCCCCCACGTCGACCTCGGGATACCACTCCAAGGTCGGCTTCGCAAGAGCCTCCTGGGCGACTCTCGCACACCCCGCAGTGCCCGTCGCCCAGGTAACTAAGTCGACCGGGCAACCCGGTTGACGCCACCAGGTTGGCGTCCTCCCAGGTCGGCACCCTGACGCCCAAGCCGGCGTCCAGGCGCCCAAGACGCCGCCCAGACGCCCAGGTCCGGCGTCTAGGCGCCCAGGACGCCGTCCAGACGCCCAAGTCGGCGTCCAGGCTTCTAGGACGGCGTCGCCCCTCTGCAGTAGGTTGGCTGCACTTCCCGCACTCCCGACAACAAAGTCGGCTCCGCCCAAGCAAGGACGGGGCCAATTCACAACTCCCGTTGACAGTGGCAGCTGGTCCTCTGTCCGCCCGGGGTGAGTTCCCCCTTGGCTGTGACGTCGTAGAGGACAGGCAGTTTGAGCTGGAGTTCTTGGCAGCCGCTTCTCCCTATCTCTGTGTGGCATGCTGCTAGCCAGTGTGGAAGACCCCGACGCCCTTAACATACCGACTCCTCCCACGTACCGTGCGGCAGTGTCAGGGGAGTGGGCCTCTAGCTCCGGCCCAGGGTCCTGGTTGACCCACGTAAGCTTTAGTTAACACGGTTGCTCTAGTTGAGGTGAAGTCCGAACTCTAGAAGAGACACACGTGCACTGACCTTGGTGAACTGCGTCGCTACCTTGGCTTGTAGATTACCAAGGACAGAGCCGCTCGCACCATCACTCTGACTCAGTCACACATGGTGCAACAGGTCCCTTCAGCGGTTCAGGTTTCAGTTCTCTGACGCACAGCCCGCTCCTCTTGCCGTTAACCACAGGCTCACTGAGACTGTTCCTGACGAGCCCTTTGCGACTAGTGGTCATTTCGCAGAGCTTGTAGGCTGCCTCATACCTGATGACCTGTACTCGTCCGGACCTCGCTTTTCCTCTCAGCATCCTAGTTCGCTTCGTTGCAACTGAGAAGCACCCTCCTATTCACTAGACGGCAGCTGTAAGGGTAGCGAAGCACCTGGTGATTGCGTTAGGCATGTGGCTTGTGCTTGGAGGTACACAGCCAGTTGTGTAGGCCGGTCACTGCGACTCTTCCTACTCTGACGACGTCGAGATCCAGAGGTCTCCTCAGGGCTATTACTTCAGCTTGGGCTCTGGTGCTGTGTCGTGGAGATGTACTAGGTCGTCGTTTAAGGCCGAGATCTACGCTGCTGCCATGGTTTCGCAGGAGCTTTGCTGGTTGACCTTCTTGCTCACCGACCTTGGTGTTCGGCCGAGCTCTGAACCGACCTTGGTCGCTGACAACAAGGCCATGATCCTCCTGTGACGAGGCCCTACCGCCTGGTGACCACCATAGGTTTTGTCTACAGCTAGAGCCTTGTTGAGGCAGGCTTTCGGTTACTGTAGATTTGCCTCTTGTTTCTTGCTCTGTTTGTCCTTAAATATATATATATACACACATATATATATGTGAACTCTTAAACTGCCCTTGTGGTCCCTTGATTCTGCTCAGACTGTGTGATGACTTCGTGATCCACCCCGGGATTTGTGTTGTTGCTTCTCTTGACTGGTCTTGTGACCATCTGTGTTTATTGCTCTCTCTTGCTATCCCTCACCTAGCCTATGGGGTTGTGTCAACCCACAGGTATATACACATATATATAAAATATATATTTCTATGCTAGTCTATAGTGAAGCAAACAATAGAGAGGATAACACATTTAAAGTTTCTACTTGTATCTCACCCTTGCTTTAGTCTATCATTCCGCTATAACTTTGAGACGAAAGTGCAATCAGCTCATTCTTGCACGAGTACCACAAGATTGTGTCAATAGGCTCAAGGCGGAACATCTATCGCGTACATGAATGCAGGTTTGTATTATTACCCGTGTCATCTGCATCTATATAGCCAAGTAGTGAAAGTGCAGACAGCGGCGACTTGCGATAAGCTAGCACAATCATAGACGTAGATATGAAGTAGGAGACTACGCCTTCCAGCTCTCTTAGATTCTCCCCTTCAGGTCGCCTAAGATTTTGAATGAGCTGGCTAGATGAGTAAGCCAAATCCGGGCGACATGTGACGGCGGAAAAAAAGAGACTGCCAAGCCAATGCTGATAGCGCGTCATACTGTTGGAGGATAGAACCTCATTGTTAACGGATTTAGTAGAACGGAAAAGTGTGGGAGCCGTAGTTAGCGGTACGGGAAACCGCTTATGAAGCTATTTGGTGTAGTTTTTGGCAGAAAGATCAATAGCCCTAGACGTTTCCGTGAAGTAGAGACCGAGGTACTGAGTGACGTCGGTAGAAATGGTCAGCGTGAGATCTTTCTGAAGCTCCCCTTCAAAGTAAGATAAGATCGTCGCGGTGGTACCGATGTAAAGTAAACTGTCGACGTAGACGATGAGAAATACAAAGGTGACGTTACGGCCGAGGCGGTACATACCGTGATCATGCGAAAGTTGACAAAAACTGATACAAATAAGACGCGCGTGAAGATGCTACTGCCAAAGAAAGGGCGCTTGCCTAATCCCGTCAAGAGATTTGTTGAGTGTACAGACCATAGAGGGATCCTGCATAAGTTTGAGACGAAGCTTGAGACCCAATGCAGCTACAAAGGCGAGTAGGAGGCGGAGCGGAAGTTTTGCCGTAGTTGACGACGTGAGTTTGATCGAACCCGCGAACAACCCAACAGGCCTTAAAGCGCTCGGCTGTGCCGTCTGCATTAGTTTTAGTTCGGAAGACCAACTTGCCAGAGAGAACGTTTTGGCCAGCGGTAGTTGACGTTGGGATTAAATCCCAAGAATTACGATCGTGCAGTGCCTTCAACTCCCTGTCCATGGCTTAACGCCATTTCTTTGTGTAAGGTCCTTTAAATGTCCGTTTGATAGTTTTCGGCTCAGTAAGGACAATGTTATCTTGTACAACGACTGCAAGACCCAGTATGTGTAAGCCCGTCTGTTGATAGCAGATTTGGGTCTCTGTATCGGTAGTATCAGCTTCGTCACCCGCCTCGGGATCGAAGTTAAAACTTGGACCAAGTTGCTCACTTTTGTTTAAAGCGACGGGGAGCAGTGTAGTTGCCCCGTTATCAGCAAGACCATTGTAGACCTTGGCATTGACATTGTTGTGTCTATCTGATTCATTAATCTTGATCAGAACTGAGCATTAAGGGGCGGCACCGACAGCTGTTGACGCAACACAAGCAGCTTCCCCCACCGCGTCAGCTTCTGTGGCACAGGTGCGTGCACTAGTGAATCCAACTGTAAGATTCTCACTATTGGTGCGCTGTACCTCTCAAGTGTTGTAAGTGAGGGGCTCGTAGAATAGTACGTCACGTATCGTGACTTCGACACGATCTTAGACGTCCCAAAATTCCCATGAGGCAAACTGTTTTTCGATGCCCATATGTATCCCCCATTTCCATACACCCGAAGACTCATAACATTTTTGTGCTGCCAAGTTTTTCCGTCCATTGTAAGGCAAGGAATTGTTTGGTAGGGAGTGGGACGACAAAAGCTTGTGCAACAGTATAGCGTGGTCCATGGTAGCCAGCGATGCGCTGTCGGGTGTGATTCCATACGAAGTTTGCGCATGATGACCTGCAGCGTCCTGTTCATATGTTCTACCATACCTTACTACTGATGTTGGTAAGGTAGCGAGTGGAGCTTCTTGATTCCTCTTTCGGCTAGGTATTCACGAAAGCATTGTGAGAGATACTCCAGAGCTCCGTTAGCTCCAGGTCGCTTTTTCGTTCTGCTGTAGGAAGCCATGCGACGAAGGCTTCATAGGCGAGGTTGTCAGAAACTAGCAGTGAGAAACAGGAATGAAGAAAGGAGGCGTTTCACTAGCAGCAGTTGGGATACATATAGCAAACCCTAACAGGGTTGTACTCGCTATAGAGCACCCCACTACAGGCTAGATAATAACATTTTGACACACCCCCATAGCCAAAGTGGGGTGTAATCAGTACAATGAGCAGGCATAGTAGGAGTGCACAATAATAAGCAAAGCTAGAGGTAATCACAGTGGGCAAGTGAGGAGGAGGGACTGTGCGAGGATAGAAGATGGGAGACGACGGCTGAAGTTGCAGACACACGGGCAACAGGAGCTGCTGGCACAGTGGCTACCGAGACAGCGCCCCGGACTACTGGAGTAACTGGCTCACGGGCTACGAGGAGCTACAGGAGCAACGGACCCACGGGCGACAGGCGCAGCAGACTCTCTGGGCTACCAGGACAGTGCGCCCCGGACTACAGGTGCTGCGGACGACAAGACAGCAGCCTCCACTCAACCTCCCCCGACCGTCCCACACCCCTCTCACACACCCCCTGCTGAAACCCTAGCTCCACTCCCACGGCACCCCCCTAGCACCACTCCTTCGGCTCCCCACACACACACCCCCCTGAGCGGCAGCTGCAGCAGCGGGAGACGGAGGAGGAGGAGGAGTAGGCGACGGCGCACACAACGGGCACCCCCACAACCGCCACCCCCACACTCCTCAACCCAAAACCCTAAAACGGGTTGCAAGGGGCAGGAGCGCGGGGGACGGCGGGGGGGACGGCGCGCGGCCCCCAGGGCGCCACCACGGGGCAGCAGGGGGCCGCGCGCGGCTCCCCAGGGCGGCGCGACGGGGCAGCGGGGGGTCGCGCGGGACTCCCCAGGGCGCCGCGACGGACGGGCGGGGGCAGCGCGCGGCTCCCCAGGGTGCCGCGACGGACGGGCGGGGGCAGCGCGCGGCTCGCCAGGGGGCGCCAGGAAGAAGAAAGGGCCGCGCGCCCCCCGGGCGCGCGCCACACAGGAAAACCGCCGCGCGCATCAGACGCGCGGCAGGAAGAAAGGGTAGCGCGCTCGGGGCGCGCGACAGCAGTAGAGCAGCGGAAGCTTTAGGTGGTGGGCCCACCCACAGGATCGACCCAAGGGGATCGACCTGCTCTGATAGCATGTCAGAAACTAGCAGTGAGAAACAGGAATGAAGAAAGGAGGCGTTTCACTAGCAGCAGTTGGGATACATATAGCAAACCCTAACAGGGTTGTACTCGCTATAGAGCACCCCACTACAGGCTAGATAATAACATTCTGACTGAGGTTGCTTGATAAGATGAGCGCGTGCCAGACATAATGCGTGGTCCTTCTTGCTTGCCCTTCTTGATCGATGAAGGTAATGACGTAATTCAAATTTACTCGCCCTTCTTGCCATGGTATAACCAGAATCTCTGTACTCTTTGTAAGGCCTAACACTATGTTGCCCTGTTGGTTGCAAAGAAGAATCGTGCTGCTCTTCTGGTGTACCGTTTACAAGGAACTGAGCTTCTTTTGTGAAGTACTCCCAGATATGTGTTGCTTCCATCATGAGCTCAAAATCGAAGCTCTAGGCGAATAATTCTTATACGACGAGTAGTTTGCTTCTGCAGGGTCGCACGTGTGGTCACACTTGCGGCTGGCTAAAGCAACTACTCACTCCTCTCCTTCCACCGTCTGGCTGGGTTTTTTTTCATCCCCACGCTGTTCTTATTGTATACATAGCATGTGGTAATTCCTTGCGTGGAATTCGAAGCACTGCTCCGACCTTTACTTTCTCTAGCAGGTCTTTGATTGGTTGTTGTGTTTAGCCTTGTTTTCCTCTTTGATCCTCGCAAATTAGGCAATCTAGTGGTGCCGCTCTCTTGCTAAAGTTCTCCACAAGGTTTCGGTAGTTAAAGAATCCTAGTAGAGCCTTCAAGGAGCTCCGGTCCTTTGCTCAGCCACACAGTCCAGCACCTCCACTTTTGCCTATTGTATCGATCCTCCCTTCCGTCATCTCAAAGCCCAGATACGCCATCGAGTTGTGCCTTAACTTGCACTTCAGGCAACTTCCCGCATTTTCCTCTCATCTACCCGACCCACGTGATCTTCCTGAATTGTGCTCAACACGATTACATCGTCGATGTAGCATAATGCCTCCTTCACTCAGTGCATTAATGGGTCGCCTTTTGAAATAATGCTAAGACATTCTAAATTCGAGCGACATTCGATTTTATTCTAGTCCAACCAGTTCACGAAATCTACACATTTTCGTTAATAGATTAGAAATGCACATGCTTTTCTTGAGATTTATAAAATTTCGTGAGTGAACTTTGTCAAACTTCAAATGCTGGTTTGTAAAAACATAAACAAAATGTATGTGTAGGTGCATTTTTAAGAAACAATCCAAATTTACCCTGCACTTACAATCAAGAATTGAATATAGGCGCAGTGCTCCGGAGATAAGCCTATGCATCTAATATTGGCCTGCACCTATATCCGGTAGGAGGTGGTAGCAGAAACGTTGCTGCCAGCATTGCATAGCCTAACTTGCATTCATATTATACTGTTAATCCTTTAACATCCTTTTGAATAATTCTTATAAGTTCAGAATCAATTAAATAACTTTGATTTATTATTCTTATAATTTGATCAATCTGACTTTTTGTTAATTGATTTACTTTAGTTGTCTCACCCAGACCCAATTTATTGCATATTTGTAATGCTTTGTTTGGACCAATTCCAAAGATTTGAGTTAGAGCTATTCTGACTTTTAAAGTAGGGTTAACCTAGGGCGCATGTTACTATCTTACTGCGCTCGTTTTAGCGAACCAATAACTCCGGAAGCGAAGCATGGTATGTTTCATGAAAACTTGCGTATGATAATGCACGCGCGCGTTGAACCCCGACTAATCGCCAAGGGACTTGTGGCAGATGTCACGGATGGGTGGTCGGGTCATGAGGTAAGGCAGCAAGGCGCAGTGTGTCACATGTGACAAGCACGAAACGTGGGCAAGGCAGGAAACGTGGGCAAGGCAGGAAACGTGGGCAAGGCAGAAAAGGTGGGCAAGGCAGAAAAGGTGGGCAAGGCAGGAAAGGTGGGCAACGCAGGAAAGGTGGGCAAGGCAGGAAAGGTGGGCAAGGCAGGAAAGGTGGGCAAGGCAGGAAAGGTGGGCAAGGTGTCGGAGAACCTTCTTCCTACCCCTTAGTCTTCTCCTTCACCTGCTCTTCTCCTGCTGTCTCCCTTGTTTCTCCGTTCTCCGTGTGGTCTAGCCTCAGTCACCCACACAATGAAAGAGCTTAGTCCCTCACCCCGTAGGTTCCCTCTTAGTGACGTGCCTCAGTGTGCTAGAGCGAAGATAGCAGATTTCACTAGTTCGAGAGAATTACAATCGCAAAAGCATCGAGGGGTTGGATGTGAGTGCCCTTACCCAACCCCAGGCTGCACATTTCCAAATGTGCGGCTCGGGGTTTGGGATGGACTGGTTTCACATTTCGCCCTTTGGTGTTTTTTCCCCCTTTTTATCCCAACCGCTCTTATCCCGTTTCCCCCCTTCTACACCCCATTCTAAACAGTCACCTCGCTACATTCTACACCTTCAGCTATTTCTATTCTATCTTATTATTATCCAGCTATTCTTCCTGTGCTAGCAACCTAGAGCCCTGCCAATACCCTCACCCTACTGTTATGGCATATGCATTATGTGCATATGCTGTGACAGCTGTCGGAGAACCTTCTTCCTACCCCTTAGTCTTCTCCTTCACGTGCTCTTCTCCTGCTGTCTCCCTTGTTTCTCCGTTCTCCGTGTGGTCTAGCCTCACTCACCCACTGCCCCCTCCTGTGCTCGTGCTCGGGCTGCTTGAGCTCGTGTCACAGGACCAACCTGCTGAGGCTGACCCCCTTTCACCATGGCTGTGTTACTCTGGTGCTCCTTCAGAACTGCCCCTTTCTCATTTTCCAACACCAGTACCCCCGAGGGACGGACCTCCTTCACTCTCCACCGCTCAGAGCCCACCCCGACATCCAGGGTGTCTTGCTTTGCCCGTTTCAGGTACACCTCCTGCCCCTGACTCACTCCTTTCTTTGCTCTTCCCCCCGCCCCTTGCTGCTGTCGCTGCTCGTAGCGCCGAGCATCTCTCAGTTGTGCGGTGTGGAGGTTCTCCAAGGCAGCCGGCATCATGACCCGCAGGTACCTTGCCCTGGCCTCTGACAACGCCACCCAGTTCTCTATGGTGCCTGCCGTCACTGTGTCTGTGAGGACCCGGGTTGCTCCCACCGGCAGCAGCGGTTCACATCCATATAAGAGACTGTATGGAGAGTGGTCTCTTAGGGCCGCCTGTTTCCCAAACCTGTACCCTGCTGCAATCCAGTGCAGCTCCTCATCCCAATCGCGCTTCCTCTTCTCCCCATATGCTCGCAGTCCCCGCTTCAGGGTTTGCACCAGGCGCTCGGTCAGCCCATCACTCTGTGGGTGGTACCACGAAGTGCGCCTGTGGGTGATCCCTGTCTCCTCCAGCAGCTTCTTGAACTCCCCTTGGAACTCGGTACCCTGGTCTGTGAGGACCTCGGCACATGCCCCGAACCTGCATATCACCTGCTCCTTGAACGAACCTGCATATCACCTGCTCCTTGAACGCTGCTGCCACGTGCCTAGAGCTCTTGCTCGGAATAGCCCTCACTTCCAGCCACTTGCTCACGTGCTCCACCATAAGCACAATATACTGCTTTCCCCCCCGGCTTAGCGGCAGCTCCCCCGCCAGATCCAAGGACCATCAGAACCCTAGGCCTCGGATGGGAAGAGACTGCAACTCAGCCTTGGCTTGTGTGAGGTTTGCCCTGCTCCTCTGGCATGCCTCACAGCCTTCCACCCACCCCTTTACTTGCTTCCGCATCCCTTCCCACCACCATCCTGTTTTCAACAGCTGCACTGTTCTCTCGTGCCCAAAGTGTCCCAGCTTTGTGTGTACCTCCTTGATCACTGCCTCCCTCTCGCTTGGCGCTGGTACCAGCTTCCATCCGTCCTCTGTCTGCACCTGCAACTGCTGCTGATACCACCTGTAGTGCTGTCCCCTTGCCCTCACCCGCGCTGTCAGCTCCTCGTCCTCTCCTGTCTCTCCTTTCACCCACCGCATGGCTGGTCCATCCTCCCAAATATCTGCTGGCCCCTTCTGTCCCTTAGCCCCATTCATCTCCACCAGCCTGGCCAGCAATGTCAAGGTCACGGTGGGCTCCTGCAGTGGGGGGTTCCGGGAGAGACCGTCCACATGCTGCAATGTCTTTCCCGGCCTGTGCTTGATTTTGAAGTCATACTCCTGCAGCTTCATGGCCCACCGTGCATTCCTGCCCGTCAACCCCGGTGTTGTCATCAGCCACGTCAGGGGCTGGTGATCCGTCACCAAGGTGAACTCTCTCCCCTGCAGGTACACCTTGAAGTGCCCCACAGCCCATACAGCTGCCAATCCTTCCCCTATGTAGGAGCTGTACTGTGCCTCTGCCGAGTTACAGCTCCTACTCGCATATGCCACTACCTTCTCCTCTCCCTTCACCTCCTGGCAGAGTATCCCTCCCATCCCATGGCTGCTCCAGTCGGTGTAGAGTGTGAACGGGTGATCAGCGGCAGGCAACTTAAGCACCGTTGCTGTCTTTACTGCGGTCATTAAGTCCTGCAGTGCCCCCTTCTGTGCTTCTCCCCATTCCCACGCCTTGTCTTCCCGCAGTAGCCCATTTAGGACCGCCGCTCTCTTGCTGAAATTCGGCACAAACCGCCTATAGCAGCTCAAGAATCCCAGCACCGCTCTCAGTCCTGACCTGTCCTTAGGCTCCCTCAGCCTATCCAGGACCTCTACCTTGGCCTGTTGTATCCCTATCTGCCCGCCTTTCACCTCGTAACCCAGGTATTGCACTGTCTGTTCCCCCCATCTGCATTTCTTCGGGTGGCAGGTGAGTCCCGCCGCCTCTATTGCTGCCAGTGTCCTTTCCACATCCTGCAGGTGCTGCTGCTCGGTTGTGCTGAAGATCACCACATCATCGATATAGCAGGCCGCGCATTCCACTCCCCGCAGCACGCTGTCCATGACCCTCTGGAACACAGCTGAGGCGTTCCTCAGCCCAAACGGCATGTACAGCCACTCATAGAGCCCGTCCGGCCCATGAAAGGCCGTCTTCTTGATGTCCTCCTCTCTTATCTTGATCTGGTTGAACCCTTGCCGCAGGTCCAGCGTCGTGAAGAACACTCCCTCTGCTAGCTTGTCAAATATCTCTTCCGCCATGGGCATTGGGTACCTGTCCGCTATGGTGATCTTGTTGAGTGCCCTGTAGTCCCCACACATCCTCCTACTCAACACCTCCCCTGTTAGGTCCCGCCTGGCAGCTACCACCGTGGGCGTAGCATATTCTGATTCTGACCTCCTAATCAGTCCCGCTTCTAGCAGCTCCTTAATCTTTTCTTTGCAGATTTCCTCATCTCCGTGTGGCATCTTTCTCCGGCGGTGAAACACTGGTTCCGTGCTGCTCAACTTCAGCTCCATCTCTTTCACCTTGCATCTCCCTAGTTCTTGCATGGTGAAGGCGAAGCACTTCCTGTGCCTGGCCAACAGCTCCTGCATGGCCTCTTTCCCCTCCTTGCTCATCGCCTCTCCCACCACCCATTTTTCCTCCTCCTTCTCCTGGCAGCTCCATGCTCCCCGAGGCACTGCCTCTACCCCTCCCTCCCCTTCCTCGTGCCCCCAGCTTACGACCGTCTCTCGCCACATCCGCTGGATCAGCCACCTCAGCGCGTGGCCATCCATTGCATTTCCCAAAGCCCTCCTTCTGTCCGCCTCGCTCACCCCTGGGGCTGCTGTTGCATCTTCCCTATACCCCATAGCCAGCTCCCGCTCTAGTGCCGTAGGTTCCTCCCATTTCCGTCTCCTGTGATCATACACCATGCCCGGCCCCGGCTGCCCTGCTTCCCACTTGTACCCTGCCGCTCCCGCGTACGCCACCAGGGTAGACAGGGCTCGTCTCTCCTGCCCTATTTGGTTGCAAGGATAGTGCCTGTGGTAGCTCTTGCGCCACACCGGTGCTGGGGTCCGCCCTGGTGCCAGGATGTCCTGCACCTTCCTTTCCGTTGCTCGCTGCACCCCATTCATCTCTTCCTGCAGTTTCATGGCCGGGACCACATTCTGCCAATACATCCTGAGCCGGTGTGCATAGGACCCGGTCCTGGCCGCATCACAGCTCACCCCTTTCCCCAGCTGCCCCTTGATTCTCTCTCTCACCAATCGGATCGGATCCCTGCTGTCTCCTTCCAGATCCAGGTTTTCTAGCAAGTATGCCACCCTGCCCTGCCTCTCCTGCAGCCACTCCATGATGCGGAACAGGTCTTCCATCAACCTTGTCCTAGGATCCTCTCCTCCCCTCCCCTTGCCTGCCCAAGACACTCCTTGGCATTCCCACCCTGCCACCAGCAGATCCACCTGCCCCCAGCTCGCCACCTCTGCCTCTCCTATCTCCTGCACGTCATGGATGCTCCCACCCATGGCTTCTTGAATCACCTTCCCACTCAGGAGTTCTGGGAACTCCGCTTGTAGCTGCCACGCATGGTGCTCCGCCATCCTCCTCACTTGCGGCTCCTTCTCCACGTAAGTCCACTTCCTCACTGCTATTCCACTCCTTACCACTGCTGACAAACCTGCACCTATCCCCCCGAACAGCTCCACCAGGTGGATGGGCTGCTGCCAATCACTCTGCTGCCTTGGCTCGTTCATCCACTCCATTCTGGGTCCTGCTGCTGACCCTGCTGTTCTTCCCTTCTCCTCTGCTTGCTGCTCCCCAGGCAACTGTTCACCCACGGCCTGGTATGCTCTCTTGGGCTCCACCTTCACAAATCGCACCGGCAGCTCGCCCAACGGCCCCTCCTTCTTCCAGTACCGTGTTCGAAACTCGACCTTCTCGGTCCAAGTGCATATGGTCATTCCCACCGCGAACACTAGCTCAGTTCCCACCAACACATCGAAGTCCTCTGACGCTGAAATCCCACACTTCATGCGGATCTTGGTCTCATGCTCCCCCCCCGGCAGCAGCGTCACCTCTATGGGCGTACGGGTGCATGGCATCCACTTCGGTTCCCCTCCCTCCGCCGTCATTACCAGCATCCCCTTTGCCACATGCCTCTCTGGCGCTAGCAACCCCAGCGTCTCAGCCATCCCCCTTCCTAGCATCACACTCTGTGCTCCTGTGTCTATGATTGCAGTCTTCACCTTCTCTCCCTCCACTTCCATTGCTCCCTTTTCTAGCAACAGCACCGAGGTCTGGCATGCTAGTCTTTCTTGGGGATGGCGTGCTGGGGCTCGTTCCAGGGCCGGCTCGGCTGGCTTCTCTCCCTTCGCTTGTTCCTTCCTTCCCTGCTCCCGCCTGCCGTCCTTCCCTCTGCTCCTCAGCCCCATCTCTTCTCTTCCTCTCCATGCCATGAGCGCACACTGCACATCTTGCTCCACCTCCTCCTCCTCTTCATCTCTGGCATACATCCCTGCCTCGGCCTCCCCTCTTAGCCCTGTTGCCCTCAGCTGTGCCTGTAGCCTGCTGATCTGCCGCTGCAGCTCCTCTGGGTGCCTCTTAGGCCCTGCCTCCCTCTGGTAGCAGTCCTTTGCCTCGTGTCCTCGTTTCTTGCAAATCTCACACCTGGCTGCATCTGGGCATTCCCGTTTCCTATGCCCTGGCTTCCCGCAACCGTCACAGTTCTTGCAGTCCCTGCGTAGATGTCCTGGCTGCCCACACCTGTGACAGGTCCTGGTGTCAGGTCCTGTCTCCCCTCGCCCCTCTATTCTTCCTCCCCCCTCTGGTATGATTGCCGCTGCCCACGTCGGCCTCCTGCTCCTCTCTGTTGGCCTGGGCAGATAAGCCTCGTACTTCCTCTGTGCTAGCTCCACCCTTTCTGCCAGATCAAACACCTCTTCTAGGCTTGCCTCCGCGCCCAGCTCATACACTCTCATCCTCAACCCCCCCCCAAGAGCCTCGTCTAGGCCTCCTCGGAACTTGCTGATGAGAAGGCTGTTGTCCGTGCATCTCACGTCTTCCGCCACGTTAATCAATCTGTTGTAGTAGGTCAGCAGTGACTCCGTCCGGCCCCTCCTAAATTCCTGGAATTCCCTTATGCGCTCCGCCGTGTGCCCTGGGAATTGCCGCTACAGTCTCTCCAGAAATGCCTCGGTGGGGTCTTCTCCGTACCTACCTGCCCTCCAGAGTAGTTCCTCCATTCTCATGCGGTACAGGGTCTCGGCCTCTCCCTCCAATGTGTTCGGTAGGCTCAAGAAGAAGTCCACCGGGTCCATATCGTGCCTGTCGCAGCGGTACCGCACATTCCCCACCTGCATCAGGTAATTCTTGAGGGTAGGCCCCGCGCGCTGATCTCCCGAAAACCTGGCGGGCACCTCCACTCGCGGGGTGCCGGCCGCACCCCCTCGCCCCTCTCCCCATGCCTCACTGGCTCCCCTTTGCCAGCGTCTCTCCGCTCCTCTCTCCCTTGCCCTTTGCATGCCTTCTCTGGCCTCCCGTGCCCATTCTGCGCCGTACACCAGGCTCACGCCCTCTGCTCTGCTCTCTTGGCGGCTCCCTTCCGCCCCTCGGCGCCTTTCCCTCGGCCCTGCCCACTCTTCCGCCCGTCCCCATTGCTGCGTGGGCGGGTCGTGCGTCCTCTGCCCTTCCCACCTCCTGACATCGCGCTGCTGCCGCCTCTCTGGTGACGGTGACCAGGTGCCTTCCCTCCTGCTGCGCTGCTGGTGGCGCTCTGGCGAGTGCCTTTCTTTTCCGTACTTCTCCCTCCGCGGGCGGCGCCACTCGGGCGAGCGGGACCCGCTACCCTCCCTCTCTTCTCTCCGCCTCGGCCGACCCGGTGAGCGCCCCATGCCACTGCGTTCCCCGTGCTGCTGACCGCGGCGCTCCTGTGACCCCCGCTCCTCCCCGTGCCTTCCTTCCTGGCGCCCGCGCGGCTCAGGTGAGCGCGACTCATCCTTCCCTCTGCCACCGCGCGCGCGCTGCTGTTCTGGCAAACGCACGCCGCCACCGCTCCAGCCGTCCTGCTCCTGTCGCCTACCATACGGGCGGAAGTCGCCTACGCGCCATTCTCCATGGTGCGGATCCTTCTCCGGCGTGCGCGACCGCTCTGCCTTCCCCTTGCCATCATGATGCAGCCTCTGCGCCAGTGCAGCTCGAACGCCGTCGTCTGGCGTCACTCGCTTCTGGCGCGGTGAGCCCTCCGCGCGCTGCTTTTCCCCACGGCTGACGTCTCGGTCGCGCGCTTCCCACGGCGCGGCCCTTGATTCTTCGGCTGCCGCCTGGCTCACGCCAGCGCTCTCGTCTGCCTGCGCGGGTTCAGCCTCACCCGTTCCCGCCGCCTGGTCGTCGCCGTCATTTCCTTCATCGGCCTCCTCGACCTGCAGCCCCGGGTGCTCCTCATCTTCTTCCGCGCCTGGCTCCGCTGCCACGTCCTGTGCCGCGTTCTCTTGCAGGATCCCCACTTGGTCGTCGCCACCCATGTCTCCTCCCCGTCCTCGGGGACGTTCCCCGAAACCTCGCCAACGGCCTCTCTCATCCCGGCGCCGCTCTCGCTCTTCCGGAGAGCGGAACACTCCTGCGTCGCGGCGGGTTCCACGGTCCTCACCAGGTCCGCGTGCTCTCTCTCGCAGCCACGTGTCTCTATCCATGCCGCCGCCGTGCCCGCCGGCGCCTGCTCCCACACCCGTCGATGCTTCTTCTCGACGGTCCCGTGCGAGAGGGATTCGATCCGCGCGAAAGGCCGGGCGGCAAGGCGATCGCTCCAATGACCGCCCTCGTTCACGTGATCGCTCGCGTCGCGGCCGTTCCTCCTCCCGGCGGCTGAACATCCTACCCCAACGCAATTCGTACTTATCCATATCTACTCTGCTCGTTACTGCTCAAGGCCCTTTTGCGATTGTAATGAAAGAGCTTAGTCCCTCACCCCGTAGGTTCCCTCTTAGTGACGTGCCTCAGTGTGCTAGAGCGAAGATAGCAGATTTCACTAGTTCGAGAGAATTACAATCGCAAAAGCATCGAGGGGTTGGATGTGAGTGCCCTTACCCAACCCCAGGCTGCACATTTCCAAATGTGCGGCTCGGGGTTTGGGATGGACTGGTTTCACATTTCGCCCTTTGGTGTCTTTTCCCCCTTTTTATCCCAACCGCTCTTATCCTGTTTCCCCCCTTCTACACCCCATTCTAAACAGTCACCTCGCTACATTCTACACCTTCAGCTATTTCTATTCTATCTTATTATTATCCAGCTATTCTTCCTGTGCTAGCAACCTAGAGCCCTGCCAATACCCTCACCCTACTGTTATGGCATATGCATTATGTGCATATGCTGTGACAGCTGTCGGAGAACCTTCTTCCTACCCCTTAGTCTTCTCCTTCACGTGCTCTTCTCCTGCTGTCTCCCTTGTTTCTCCGTTCTCCGTGTGGTCTAGCCTCACTCACCCACTGCCCCCTCCTGTGCTCGTGCTCGGGCTGCTTGAGCTCGTGTCACAGGACCAACCTGCTGAGGCTGACCCCCTTTCACCATGGCTGTGTTACTCTGGTGCTCCTTCAGAACTGCCCCTTTCTCATTTTCCAACACCAGTACCCCCGAGGGACGGACCTCCTTCACTCTCCACCGCTCAAAGCCCACCCCGACATCCAGGGTGTCTTGCTTTGCCCGTTTCAGGTACACCTCCTGCCCCTGACTCACTCCTTTCTTTGCTCTTCCCCCCGCCCCTTGCTGCTGTCGCTGCTCGTAGCGCCGAGCATCTCTCAGTTGTGCGGTGTGGAGGTTCTCCAAGGCAGCCGGCATCATGACCCGCAGGTACCTTGCCCTGGCCTCTGACAACGCCACCCAGTTCTCTATGGTGCCTGCCGTCACTGTGTCTGTGAGGACCCGGGTTGCTCCCACCGGCAGCAGCGGTTCACATCCATATAAGAGACTGTATGGAGAGTGGTCTCTTAGGGCCGCCTGTTTCCCAAACCTGTACCCTGCTGCAATCCAGTGCAGCTCCTCATCCCAATCGCGCTTCCTCTTCTCCCCATATGCTCGCAGTCCCCGCTTCAGGGTTTGCACCAGGCGCTCGGTCAGCCCATCACTCTGTGGGTGGTACCATGAAGTGCGCCTGTGGGTGATCCCATCGCCATCCCCATCGTCATCGCCATTGCCATCGCCATCCCCATCGCCATCGCCATCGCCATCCCCATCGCCATCGCCATCGCCAAGGCTTCGCCGAGACGCGGTCACATTAGGTCGACTCACCATGGTCATGATTTCGAGGCACAGCTGGCGTCATATTGCTCGCTTCGACTTGCTGGCCACATCCCCGTCGTTGGTGCTTTTACGAAGCCACAGGAAATCTCCCTGTTTCGTTCGTCCCTCTCCCGCTCCCGCATCGCCTTCTCCTGCCGCCGCCTGCGCTCCTCCATTCGCTCTTGAGCATGCTGCTGCTCCCTCTCCGCCGCCAATTCCGCGAGCGCCACGGCCCTGCCCCGCGCCGCTCATTGATGCGGACAGGGAAAGTGACACGCTGGTATAGATCTGCATGGACGGGCGTGAGCTTTTGCAGATGCGAAGCGTCGCATAACACAAAGAATCACTTTAACGATTGCTAGTGGTGCAGCGGTGGATCACGCCAGCAATCGATCTGCTGTGAGTGCTGCCTATGGTGAGGCTCGGCGAATCTGAGTGTGTGAGCGGGGATGGGCAAGTGCTGAATGCAATTGATCTCGCTACAAAGGGATGTGCAATGATGAGACTCGCGGTAATGAGGCCACACAGTCATCGTTTTCTTGGCAGTGGAGTACTGATTGAATACGCGATCGCCGTCGAATTCGCCTGATAAGTGCATGGAGGCGTGGCGTCTTCATGCATGACTAACGACTGCTTACTGCGCCTGTCATCTCAGCGCGCTAAGCTCTGGAAGTGTGGAATGGAGACAGTGGGGAGGCATAGGTACGAGGATGGGAGAAAACAAAAAGTCGGGAGCGTCATACGACTCAAAGGCATTGAAAGGATGGAAAATGACGATTGAGGGTAGAGCTGGTGTGCGAGCAGAAATGAATGCTATGACGAGACCAGCCTTACCTGTTTCTAGAGTTTTGGCGAGGATTAAAACAATCGTGCTGAGAGAGAAGCGCATGCATTTGGCTCTGAGCTCCAACAAGCGCCGGATACGTCGAGAGAATGCGATGGTTTTGAAAAAACATAGAAGCGAGAGCGAGCGATAAAAAGAGGGGTAAATGAAGATACCGCGAGGAGGGAAAGGGGGACCTATATATTGCTGACTGATACTAACTGAAAGGATGAACATTATATGCGCCTTGGATAACTATAACGGCAAGCGACTCGTAGTTTCTGCGGAAACTAACATGGTGGGATGAGGATGTGAGGATATGTGTGTGCCCGACATCGCAATAGCAGCACTAGAGCCAATTCAAAGACTGTAGATCAGCTTGGATGGTGTTCCTAGTTGATGTTGGGTAACCAAACTCGCCCCATTCAACGATGGATATACGAATCTGGCGAAGGGGAATCTAGAGGGTGCAAATGTTGGTCAAGTGAACGAATGATAATGCGAGCTCTTCTAGAATGTGTAACATTAACCTAACGAGCTCAGGCATCGAATCTGGAGTTGCCCCAGATTCGTAGCTTGATCAAGCCCGTGCTTCGGCGAAATGAGAACGACACAGGCGCTTGCTTGTTTGGCACTTCGCTTCTCGGAACTAAGCTCTTCGCGAGTAGCGACCGTAACACGAACGCCTCGTTACGAGTACACACGTCTCATACACTCTGCCTCACAAACTCATTCCCCCTTCTCCACTTACCTTCCCTCGTGAGTGCTCTACAAGGTTGCGACAGAACACTCCAGTTCGTCTTTTCAACTCTCCGTGTCAGCTCCGTCTTACACCGCAGCCCGTGCCCAGCACGACTGGCCACGCACGCTGGCGAGTGGCGACTCTCGAAAAATGCAAACACGGTGAGCTAAGCACGTCCAACAGGAGCGTCGTCTCAAACACGTCTGGCCGTTAGCAGCCCGAAACATGCCGCACCGCGCGCAATGCAGGTCTTGTGAATGCAGACGTTTTTTGTATTTAAATATGCGCCGCTGGATCCACTGTCATCACAACACCTTGAAGCACTCAGGGCCTTCTCTACCAAACGACGCTCTAAACCCTAATCGACTCGCACCTCTCGACGGCGTTCGCAACTAGTTGTAGTACCATGGTGGCCTCATTCGCACTCCCGCCTGCTCTTCGCCTCGTCCGCTCCTCCGCCTCTGACGGCGCCAGCACCGCCGCCATCACCCCGTTTGGCAGCGCGCCGATCAAGTACCACGGCGGGCCGGTGGTGGTGGGCGCACCGACGGTGAACGTGTACCACATCTACTACGGCAGCTGGGGGGCGGCATCGGAAAAAACAGGGTCGACATAACTTACGAGAAACCAGCACCAAAGCTGCTCTGACGTACCCTTTCTGTCACATGCTTCAAAGAGGGTGGAAGTGTTGCTTTGCCGTAGGTTTTAGTTTGACACATTTCGGATGAAATATCTGCGACAGATCGCGGCCGCACATCTCGACATCAGCCAAAGCAACTTCTCCGTAGCTATTGAGCTTGACTACCACGTGTCTCGCGCGCACTAGCTAAATGTGAAAATCAAACTCAAAACTGATTGGCGTATTCTAAACGTAGCATCCGGGCCGCACATCTCAAATGTTTGAAAGCTGCCTTACCGTAACTATGAATGTGTTCCCTCGGTTCGATTCTTACGTGGCCTGCGCGTATTCGTTGTGCTATCATGTTGCAAACCAATCATGCTGTCGTAAATTGTCGATAAAAACAGTATTGATTTGGCCAGTAAACCAGTACAAAATATAGCACCCCAATTGTAACCGAGTCCTGTAACCAGCCTCAACAGGGTAACCTGGTTTCGTTACACGGTCCATATTGTGCCATTTGCGTTTGTGTATATAACTGTTTGAACAAAACGGTAGCAATAATAACAGGGTAACCTGTTACAATTTCGTAATGAATTGTCGCCATATTCTCGCGTTTCATACGATAAAAACATAGCGTTTGGCTATTGTTCCCATTTGAGCAATACAGTGATTATTTTTATGTTTCGGTTAAAAACCGTAGCAGCTTTAATCATAATCGACAGACAACACAAGCAAGTAGCAAGATTACATAACCTAACTCTAAACAATCACCATTCATCTATCCTATTAACACATTATAGCCACCTGGTTTCAACCAGCCGGATCCATCAGTTACTGAACAACAGAACATAAAACAGGCGCCGGGAGTAACTGAAAACAGCTACTAATAGGTGAGACCCTTTAGCCAGAATCTTGACAGCCGCTGACTAACTGGGTATGAACAACCCAACGCTTAATAAATCGACGGTTTTGCATCGACTGGTTGTTCTCCACATATACGCGACCTGCAAACAACATCCAAGAGGCGAAGGCAGAAAAACAAATGACCCTCAAATGACTAGCGTGAATTGGATTCTTACAAGAAAAACGTTGGAGGGAGCGGCTGAACGCTTTCCGCACCACGACGCCTAGCAGCTGGGGTTTTTCCCTAGCAGGGCCTTCACACACGTTTGCAAGCGACCTGTACAAAAGAAAAAACATTGGAAGCGGGAAACTTAGAAATTAGGGCAGTGTTAAAATGGGGAGCATTAACAAGCACTAGTTATTGAAAAGGCATGCCAAGAGAAGTCGAAAATGCTTAGAAGGAAGAGTGCCAGTACCTGGAGTTGACGGGGCTAGAGCAGGGGCGCGCTGACAGAGGAGCGCACGAAAACATAAGCAGGGCTGCGCTGACTGACTGACAAGGAAGCAGACAAACCCGCCGAGCAGTAAGATGTGTGGGAGGAAATGTGAAGGGAGGAAGGAGTCGTGCAGACTTGACTCCAGAGAAATGAGCGAGGGAGAGTGAAGTTGAGCTGGTGTTTCGAGAAATGGGGGAAGAAGGGTGAGGTCGAGCTGGCGTTTCGAGAAATGGGTGGAGCAGGGTGAAGTGAAGCTGGCGTTTCGGGCATGAGAAACAAACAAACTGGCGAAAAAAAAAAAAAAAAAAAAAAAAAAAAGAACTAAATAGAAACTATTCCTAACGTAACAGTCTCGAAAGTAGGCTATCACACTCCAATACTGAACGGGCAGGAGGTATGAAACGTTTCGGAACAATCTCCACCACACATGCCATCATCGCATCCCATGACAAGCAGGTTCTCGAAGGTGGCGAAGATATCCTGGAGTGTCAAGTAATGTGCTGGCACACAAGGTGCAAGCGAGTTTCATTGGCTGGGAAAGTGATGCTGGAATCATACTGGGGATGTGATTGGCTGTATAAATTGGATGCTGCAAAGTTGAGCTCAAATTGCACGGGTGCGCTGCGTTGCTGCCCGTGCAATTTTGCCAGCTCGACAAATCAGGCAGCGTAATAGCGATGCACTGGGTAAAAACAACAAAATACACAATCTTCGAGTTAGAGTCTGTCCGGAAACAAAGCCTTACACATCCGATACCCAGAATTCAGAATTAAAACAAATAAAACACAAATGGCTACAAATAGACGTTAAATCGTACTACAATATCGAAAAAAAAACTAGGGATGGGTTTCATGACCAATTTTCTCCTATTTCCAAAGCAGAGTTCAATACTTGTGGAACCTTAACAAGGTGAGATTTGATAACCACACTACCTTTAGTCTCGCATATGTTTCGCAATCCGTAAATACATGCCTCGAAATTTTGGATTGGTCTCAGATCATAACGTTAAGAGGCTTTTACTAAAACTTTAGGGAGTTTGGATAATAGAGCCTGGATTTTCCAACGAACATACGAAACATGTTCAAGAGAGTTCATGAGGGTTCATGAGGGTTTAAGACGGTTCAAAAGGGTCCAACAGGGTTCATGAGGGTTCATGAGGGTTCGTCAGGGTCCCTGAGGGTCGATAAGGATCCACTCCCTCACATCTCTGTGATCATTCCCTGGGAGTCGCACGTGACGCTGCTTGCATTGCTGGAGTCCCCACAAACCACCCAGCCATCATACGTTGTGGCCCACGCCTTCTAACAGTCCAGCAGGACTTGTGCTGGCGGCAGGAGGGGGGGGGGGGGGGGAAGAGGGGAGTGGAAGAGAAGAGATAAGGGCAGCCATTGGAGGAGAGGAAGGGAACGAGCCCAAGCCAGTTCCTGTGGCTAGGGAATAGGATGTAGTAGGGCAATGTGTGAAGAAATAGTGGTAACAAATGCGGAGATAACTTCTACAACGGGAGCTAGACTACGGGCTAGGCACGGGTGCTCGTGTGATCTCTGCGTTCGTTGGTCCTTAGTCGTTTTCCTAGTGCACACACAACTTGCTAGTTCATAAGGAGAATTGGCAAGAGTTTCACTAGAGAAAATTGACAACAATGGTACAATGAAGTTGGCATGGCAAGACTACATCAGAGCAAGCATTCAGGTCGGTCAACTGCCAGCGCAGCATGGTCGACCGCGTTCCAGCACGACTTGGTCGACCGCGCTCCAGCAGTGCAAAGTCGACGGCGTGCCAACGTCGAAGGTTGACGCGCTTCGCAGGTGCTCGCAGATGATTGGCGGGCTGAGCCTCGTCACCTGCACAACGCACACACCAAGTCATCCTCGTGCTGACGACTCCACCTGATCCGCCATGTCGACCTCGGGATACCACCCCCGAGGTCGGGCTCGCCAACTTCGCCTGGGCGACCGTCGCACTCCTCCGCAGAACCTCGTCACCCAGGTAACTTGGTCGACCGGGCAACCACGTCGACCAGCAGCTCCCGTACATGCCCGTCGACCTCCCAAGTCGACGGCCACCTCCAAGTCGACCTCACCAGGTCGACCACAGCCCTAGGTCGACCAGTTCCAGGTCGACATCACTTCTGGTCGACCAGCTCCGCGTCGACCAACACTCCTGGTCGACCAGCTCTTCGTCGACCAGCGCAGTTTTCGGCCGACCACCCAAGTCGGCTACCCGAAGTCGGCGTCACGAGGTTGACGCCCAGCTACTCGACGCCCAACTGCTCGGCGTCCTGAGTCGAGGTCGATGTCGGCCCCTCCTTCGTCGACCACTAGTTCAGGTCGACCACCAGCAGGTCGACCAGCAGGTCTGGTCAGCCGACCACCCAAGTCGGCTGCCCCCAAGTTGACGTCACCAAGTTGACGTCCTCCGTAGGTCGACCTCCCGGGTTGACCTCCCCGAAGTCGGTGCCACCTTGAAGTCGGCGCCCGTGCAGTGGCCCCCGTGCAGGTCGACCTCCTCGTCAACCAGCTCGCCCACTGTTGCAGGTCGGCTGCTCCCCTCACACCCGACCACGAAGTCGGCTCCGCCCAAGCGAGGACGGGGCCAACACACAACTCCCGTTGACACTCCCCTGCCGCGTTCACGCTTGGCCCCCCAGCCCACACGGCAGTCCTCCCCAGAGAATAGCTCGTCGACGTGCACCCAACACACAGCACGTCGTCCACCGCACCAGCCATGCAAGAGGGCATGGCACCTACTACTGCACTTTGTCAACTTCGTCGCCCACGTCGGCCAAGCGCACCTGGCCGATGGCGACGGAGCACCGGTTGAAGGCCGGATAGTGCAGCGCCTTCATCAAGAAGTCGGCCGGCTGCTCAGCGGTCGGGATGTACCTCAGCGAGAACTTCCCGCGCTTCACCATGTGCTAGAGCCAGGCCTGTCGCCGCTCCATGTGCTTGAGGTTGCCCGTCAACCCCATGCCCTCGGCGACTGTGATGGCCGACTTGTTGTCCACCCGGAGGACGGTCGGCTTCCCAGCATCCAGCTGCTGGAACTCTGCGAGGAGGAAGCGAAGTCGACGTCCCTCCTTCCCGGCTTCCGTGGCCGCCACATACTCAGACTCGGTCGACGACAACGTTGTGCACTTGATGCGCTGGCTCGACCAGGAAACCGCGGCCCCTCCGTATACGAACACGTAGCCGCCCCTGCTCGTCCTGTTCTGCTTGTCACCGGCGTCGTCGGCGTCCACGTAGCCGACCAGCTCCAGCGACTCAGGTCCACCGCCGAACTCCAGGGCGGTGTCACGCGTGTTGGCGAGGTAGGCGAGGCAGCGGTCGACCTCGCGCCAGTGCTGGTCGCTCCTCACCGTGAGGCCACTCCCCAGCTTGCTGCAGGCGAAGGCGACATCTGGCCTCGTCGTCGTCGCCGCGAACTGCAGCGAGCCGACCTTCTGCCGGTACTCCTCCTCCTGTCGCTCCTGCGCCTCCTCGTCGTCGAAGGTGAGCTCGCCGTAGGCGTCGACTGAGACCGGCGTCTTCGGGGTGCGCCCGGTCTGCTCCTCGTCAATGAAGCGCCTACGCAGCTTGTCGGCGTAACCCTGCTGGTGCAGCCACAGCTTCCCCGCCGACCTGTCGCGGACGATCTCCAGCCCGAGGTAGTTCTGCACCGGCGAGATCTCACGCAGCTCGAAGGCGGAATCCATCAGCTCCTTCAGCTCCTTCAGCATCTCGGTGCTGCTGCTGGCGGCCAGCAGGTCGTCGATGTAGACCAGCACCCAGCAGGCCACTCCGTTGTCGCCGACCTTGAAGTACAGAGCCTCGTCGACCTGGCTCTTCTTCCACCCGGCGCCGACCAGCAAGTCGTTGAGCGCCAAGTACCACAGCAGCGGCGACTGCTTCAGCCCGTACAGGCTCTTCAGCAGCTTGCAGACCCGGCCGGTTCCGTCGTTGAAGTAGTCCGGCTGGGACATGTAGAGCACCCGGTCGAGCTTGCTCTGCAGGAAGGCGTTCTTCATGTCGAGCTGCATCAGGTTGAGGTTGAGGACGGCGACGATGCTGAGGAAGATCCTCAGGGTGACGTAGCTGCCCACCGGCTCGAACGTCTCGTCGTAGTCGGCGCCGTACATCTGCGTGAAGCCCTTCACGACCAGCCTCGCCTTCCCGCGCTCGACGGTGTCGTCGACATGGTACTTCGTCGTCAGCACCCACCGGTTCTTCATGATGTTGACCCGCGGCGGGCGTTCGACCAGCTCACAAGTGCCCATGTTGATGAGGCTGCGGATCTCCTCCTCCATGGCGGCCTTCACCGCCGGGCCCTTCCAGCTCGCCAACGCCTCCTTCACCGTCATCGTCGAGATGTCCCAACGGTGCTCGGGGTCGGCCAGCATGTCTGGGTCGATCTCCGGAAACTCCTCATCCTCCTCGGCGTCGTCGTACAGCAGGTCGTCGTCATCATCCACGTCGTAAACCGTGGTGAAAACAGCGGGGACGAAGAAGTCCGGCGGCCTCCGAACTCTGTCCGACTTCCGGGGTTCCGGCCGAATCTCCACCACGTCACTCTTGGTGGACTCCCCGGCGTCCCCTCCTTCGTCACCGTTTTCACTGCCCTCGTCGTACTGCTGCGCGGTCGACTTCCTGGTCGACCTCTCCCCTGTGGTCGGCTCCCCTGCCGACTGCCCGGTCGCCGACCGCTCCGTAGTCGGCTTCACCGCTGCCTGCTCCCCTGTCGGCTTCTACTCCTCGACCTGCTCCTCCCCTGTCGACGTCGGCTTCAATCCCACGTCGACCTGCCGCTCATCACGTCGGCCACCGGCGATGCTCTTGGTCGGCGCCGAAGGCGACGTCCCACTACTCCCCTCATCGCCGGAGGCCGACATAGGAGTCAGCCCGTGCAGGTCGGCCACGAGGGGAGGGGCAGGGGTCGTAGGGGGAGGGGTAGGGTGTCGGACGTCCTCGACGTCCTCAGCAGCAAGCTCACCGACCTCGGCGAGTAGCGGCAGCGTCGCCGACGAGGTGTCGGTGGGCGGGGTGGACGACGAGCGGCCGGACACCGGCCCGTGCTCCGACTTCCACTCGGCCAGTGACATCTCCTCGTAGAACACCACGTCCGACGTGGTGACCACCCGGTTGGCGTCGACGTCGAGGAGCTCCCAGCCCTTGCTCGCCGCCGACACGCCAAGGTGAAGGCCCCACCTGGCCTTCGGCTTCAGCTTCCCACCACGCTGCTGCTCGGGGACAAGGAACTGCGCCATGCAGCCCCACACCCGCGCCAGCGACAAGTCGGGCCTCTGCCCGGTCAGCAGCTGGTACGGTGTCGTCCCAGACGGTAGCGTCGTCCGCTCAAGGCAGTTGCGAACCCAGACGGCCTGCCGCAGAGCGAGGTGCCACCAGTGGTGCTGCACGCCCATGTGCAGCAGCATCGTCCGCACCGACTCCACCACCGTCCTCATCTCCCGCTCCGCCATGCTGTTCTGCTGCGGGGTGTACGGGCAGGTCAGGTCGTGGACGATCCCCTGTCCGTCCACGAAGTCGGTGAACTCCTTCCCGAGGAACTCCCCTCCTCGGTCCGAGCGCAACTGCAGCACCGACTTCTTCGTCTGCCGCTCCACCAAGACCAGCCACTGCTGGAACTCCAGCAGCACATCCGACTTCTTGGCGACCGGCCTCACCCACACGAAGCGGGTCTTGCGGTCCTTCAGCAGCAGGAAGTACAAGCTGCCGTCCTTGGCAGCCACGCGGAACTGCCCGCACAGGTCAATGTGCACGACAGCCAGCACGTCGTCGTCGTCGGAGCCTTGGTCGGGGAAGGTGTGTCGCGCCAGCTTCCCGCCGACGCACGAGACACATGGTGAGTCGGCGCCCGTCGCCGACTTGAGGTCCAGCCCAATGGCGACCTCGTTCTTCGCCGAGCTCCGTATGGTGTCCATGCCGACGTGCGCAAGCCTCGCATGCATCAGGTCCGGCGTCGACTTCGTCTTCGAGACAATCGCCCGCAGAGCCACAACCTCTAGCGTGGGCGACGTCGGCCTCGTGGAGCAGGGGCGCAGGTCGGTGCAGAGGACACGCCCGGAGTACGTCGCCTGACCGAGCACCTCCCCAGCCGCCGAGACGAGCAGCATGCCGTCTCCGTCCTCCTGCAGCTTCACGTCGTGCTCCTTCAGCTGGCCGACCGACAGCAGGTTGGCCCGCACACCCGGGACGTACAGCACGTCGGGGATGAGCACCTGCTTCCCGGCCTCTCCTTTCAGGGCGACGGTGCCGCGGCCCTGGACGTCCTGCAGCGCCCCATTGAAGCCGCGCACGTGCTTGATGGAGCCGCTCGGCTGCATGTCAACGAAGACTTCCTTCGTCCCCATCAGGTGGTGGGAGCAACCGCTGTCGAGCAGGACCACCGCCGGGTTCGCCCGCACAGCTGCTGCCACCGCCTGGAAGTCCGCCCCGGCCTCCGGCGCCAGCGAGACGGTCGGCTTCACCACGCCGACCAGCGAGCACGACGCCGTCTTGTCGTCCCGCGCCTTGCCGCCAGCAGAGGAGTCGGCGTCCTTCGCCGAAGTCGACGTCTTGGTCGACTGCTTCTCCTTGCGCGGCTTGTTGCCTCCTCGACGAGGACGACGACTGCTGGACCGTCCGCGGACTCCCTTAGCATCGTCGTCTTCGGAGTCACTCTGGTCGGGGCACTCGAAGGAGAGGTGGTCGGGGCTGTGACAGATCCAGCACTCCCGACGTCGACTTCCTCCTCCTCGACCGCTGTCCTTGGTCGACTTCTTGTCGACCTCCTTGGTCGACTTCCAGCCACCGCTTCCGCTGCCACCAGACTGTCCGTGCTGACCCGGTCGACCTCCTTGCTTCGCCGGGGCGACGAAGTTGGCCTGCGCCAAGAGCTCCTGTGACCGCTCGGCCTCCTGCATCGCCTCGTCCTGCAGGATGTACGAGGTCAAGTTGTCCTCGTTGAGCGTCGTCCTCGTGCTCGGCGCCATTGACAGCCGCTTCAGGAGGTTGTAGTTGCTCGAGAGTCCCTGCATGACGTGGGTGGCGTACGACGCCGTCGAGTACTGCGCGCCGGCCATCCTGATGGTGGCGAGAATCCGCCTGGCCCGGTTGCAGTAGTCGGTCGCCATCTCCTCGTCGCCCATACGCAGGTGTGTCAGCTGTCCCTCCAGCTGGGAGATGAACAGGTCGTCGGTGACTTGGTAGGTCGACTCAATGAAGTGCCACGCCTGGTGGCCGGCGTCGAGGTACTCCCGACACCACTTCAAGGCGATCTGCACGCCCGGCGAGCAGCACCGCGAGATGACCATGAAGGTCAACAGCTGCACGGCGCGAAACTCCGCACACAGGTCGGGGTCGTCCGGCGTCACCACGTCTCCTCGGGCGAAGTTGATCAGCCCGGCCATCTCCAGCTAGGGCTCGATGGCTTCCTTCCAGGTGAGGATGTCCTGTCGACCGACGAGCGGCGGGGTGACCAAGATCCTGTCCGGCGCAAATTTGAAGTAGCCGTAGCTCGGTGCAATCCCGCCCGCCGTCACCTGGGTCGCCGACATCGGCGACAATCCGCTTCGTCGTCCTCCGACGTTGCCCTGCGAGGAGCCTGCAGCTGCCGACGACTGCACCCCTCGCGCCTGAACGCCGCCGACTTCATCGGCGTGAAGCACACCTCTCTTCCTCGACGTGCCTCCCGCACTGCTGCCGACTTGACCACCACCGGCGTTGACGCCCACGTCGACGCCGCCTTCGCTGTTCACCGGACGAGGAGAGGCAGGTCGAGAAGGGTGCTCCGTCGCCCACATGGAGCGGAGTCCAGCCTCGACGACCGCCCAGGGCAAGTCGCCATACTCGTTGGCCTCGTGCTTTCTCCTCGCGTTCTCCAGCCGTGCCTCCAGGGTGTCCACCACCCCTGCGTCACCTACGGCTCCTACCATAGTGACTACCGCACAGCTGCCGGCCTCCAACTACGAATTAGGTAAGTGGTGTCTACGTCGACCTGACTGAAAGGTAAGTCGTGTGCCGTCCACGCTCACCGCACCATGCGGAGATTACTTCTACAACGGGAGCTAGACTACGGGCTAGGCACGGGTGCTCGTGTGATCTCTGCGTTCGTTGGTCCTTAGTCGTTTTTCTAGTGCACACACAGCTTGCTAGTTCACAAGGAGAATTGGCAAGAGTTTCACTAGAGAAAGTTGACAACAATGGTACAATGAAGTTGGCATGGCAAGACTACATCAGAGCAAGCATTCAGGTCGGTCGACTGCCAGCGCAGCATGGTCGACCGCGTTCCAGCACGACTTGGTCGACCGCGCTCCAGCAGTGCAAAGTCAACGGCGTGCCAATGTCGCAGGTTGACCGCGTGCCAGCGCTGCTCACGCAGAACAGCAGTGCACCCGCTTCGCAGGTGCTCGCAGATGACTGGCGGGCTGAGCCTCGTCACCTGCACAACGCACACACCAAGTCATCCTCGTGCTGACGACTCCACCTGATCCGCCATGTCGACCTCGGGATACCACCCCCGAGGTCGGGCTCGCCAACTTCGCCTGGGCGACCGTCGCACTCCTCCGCAGAACCTCGTCACCCAGGTAACTTGGTCGACCGGGCAACCACGTCGACCAGCAGCTCCCGTACATGCCCGTCGACCTCCCAAGTCGACGGCCACCTCCAAGTCGACCTCACCAGGTCGACCACGGCCCTAGGTCGACCAGCTCCAGGTCGACATCACTTCTGGTCGACCAGCTCCGCGTCGACCAACACTCCTGGTCGACCAGCTCTTCGTCGACCAGCGCAGTTGTCGGCCGACCACCCAAGTCGGCTACCCGAAGTCGGCGTCACGAGGTTGACGCCCAGCTACTCGACGCCCAACTGCTCGGCGTCCTGAGTCGAGTTCGATGTCGGCCCCTCCTTCGTCAACCACCAGGTCAGGTCGACCACCAGCAGGTCGACCTGCAGGTCTGGTCAGCCGACCACCCAAGTCGGCTGCCCCCAAGTTGACGTCACCAAGTTGACGTCCTCCGTAGGTCGACCTCCCGGGTCGACCTCCCTGAAGTCGGCGCCACCCTGAAGTCGGCGCCCGTGCAGTGGCCCCCGTGCAGGTCGACCTCCTCGTCAACCAGCTCGCCCACTGCTGCAGGTCGGCTTCTCCCCTCACACCCGACCACGAAGTCGGCTCCGCCCAAGCGAGGACGGGGCCAACACACAACTGCCGTTGACAACAAACGCATCCTGACGTTGGCGAGCTAACATGTTGCGCATAGGCCTATCCTCGCACAGATTCATCGTGGGACGCACAAACAAGCGTCACGTGCTGCGTAGTTGTGCGAACGAGCCCAAAGCAGTTCCTGTGGGTAGGGAATAGGATGTAGTAGGGCACTTTGTTAAGAAATAGTGGTAAAAAAGTCATTCAGACGTTGGCGCAGTGACATGTTGCGCACAGGCCTATCCTTGCACAGGTTCAGACCAACAAACGCACAAACAAGCGTCACGTGCTGCGTAGTTGGACGAACGAGATCAAATCAGTTCTTATAGCAAGGTAATAGGATGAGCTACCTGAATGTATAAAGAAATAGTGATAAAAACAACATCTAAACGTTGAAACGGTGACATGTTGCGCACAGGTCTATCCTTGCACAGATTCAAGCCAGCAAAAGCACAAACATGCGCCACGAGCTGCACAGTTGTGCTAACGAGATGAAGTCAGTTCCTATGGCTAGGTAATAGGGTGTAGTAGAGAACTGTGTGAAGAAATGGTGGTAAAAAGGGCATTCAGACGTTGGCGCAGTGACATGTTGCGCACAGGCCTATCCTTGCACAGTTTCAGGCCAGCAAATGCACAAACATGCACCACGAGCTGCATAGTTGTGCTAACGAGATGAAATCAGTTCCTATGGCTAGGTAATAGGGTGTAGTAGAGAAATGTACGAAGAAATGGTGGTAAAACAGGCATTCAGACGTTGGCGCAGTGACATGTTGCGCACAGCCTATCCTTGTACAGATTCAGGCCAGCAAATGCACAAACATGCACCACGAGCTGCGTAGTTGTGCTAACGAGATGATATCAGTTCCTATGGCTAGGTAATAGGATGTAGTAGAGAACTGTGTGAAGATATAGTGGTAAAAAAGGCATTCAGACGTTGGCGCAGTGACATGTTGCGCGCAGGCCTAGCCTCGCACAGTTTCAGGCCAACAAACGCACAAACATGCGTCACGTTCTGCGTAGTTGTGCTAACGAGATGAAATCAGTTCTTACGGCTAGGGAATAGGATGTAGTAACGAACTTTGTGAAGAAGTAGTGGTAAAAAAACATTTACACGTTGGCGCAGTGACATGTTGCGCACACGCCTATCCTTGCACGGATCCAGACCAGCAAACACACAAACAAACGTCACGTGCTGCGTAGTAGGGCGAACGAGGTCAAACGAGTTCCTGTGGCAACCGAATAGGATGTACTAACTGAATGTGTGAAGAAATAGTGCTAAAAATAACGTTCAAACGTTGAAACGGTGACATGTTGCGCACACACCTATCCTTGCACAGATCCAGACTTGCTAACACACAAACAAACGTCACGTGCTGCGAAGTTGGGCAAACGAGGTCAAACCAGTTCCTATGGCAAGCGAATAGGATGCACTGACTAAATGTGTAAAGAAATAGTGCTAAAAACAACATCCAAATGTTCAAACGGTGACATGTTGCACACGGGCCTATCCTTGCACAGATTCAGACCAGCAAATGCACAAACAAGTGTCATGTGCTGCGTAGTTGGGCGAACGAGGTCAAACTAGTTCCTATGGCAAGCGAATAGGATGTGCTAACGGAATATGTGAAGAAATAGTGCAAAAAACAACATCCAAACGCTGAAACGGTGACATGTTGCGCACATGCCTATCATTGCACAGATTCGGGCCAACAAGCGCACAAACAAGCGCCACGTGCTGCGTAGTTGTGCGAACGAGCCCAAACCAGTTCCTGTGGCTAGGGAATAGGATGTAGTACGGCAGTGTGTGAAAAAATAGTGGTAGAAAAGGCATCCATACGTTGGCGATCTGACATGTTGCGCACAGGCCTAACCTCGCACAGATTGATCGTGGAACGCACAAACATGCGCCTCGTGCTGCGTAGTTGTGCGAACGAGCCCAAACCAGTTCCTACGGCTAGGGAATAGGATGTAGCAGGGCACTGTGCGAAGAAATAGTGGTAAACAAAACACCCAGGCGTCAAAACAGTGACATGTTGCGCACAGGCCTATCCTTGTACAACTTTCCGTGCTCAAATGTTTGGAATAGCATATCTTCCTATCAGATGCTACAAATGACACCAAATATTTCTCAACACGCTCAGAATATAGTAAATGCTTGAATGATAAAGTGTCATAAACAACATAAATACGAGTTTCATGGCTTATGAAATATATCCAATGCTCTCAGTAGAGTCACTAGGGTATATATTTTAACAGTCAGTGGTACGCGACATTGGATCGCCAACTTTTGCTGCTAGGGAATAGAATGTTCCCTAGCCACAGGAACTGGTTTGGGGTGCAACACTAATTATCAATGCAATGAAATTTCCTAAATTACGTCATTCACAATCACGTCATTCACGCGACCCACATTGAGGCTCCGCAACCGGTTTGTATGTTGGTTGAAAATTAACTGATTAGGCGTGTGTGTAATCAAAGGGATCAATAGCCTGAGTAGGTAACAAAATTATTTAGTAGGTATAATTGGTTACAAACTATGCAGTTACTTTAATTTATACCAAACACTTCTAACCCAAAACTTCCTAGCGGGATTAGGTCTCGAAAGAATCCTTGCTCCGGAACCTGTGATCGGACGAAATGGGCGATTTTAAAACAGGAAAGCAAACAAAGCTGAGTCATTTCGCTAACAGCAGCTATCCCGTAGGTATGAATCGAGATCCAATAAATTTCGTCCACGCAAGCTGCACGCCAACTCACGCTTTCGTGACCCCCCCTATTCCCGAAGCGCCCACGCTGAAAGCAACTCAAGGGTAGGTTTGGCGCAACTTCGAGTAGAGCTGCGATGAAGTACCTGAAACAAAACCTACCCCTCCAAACCCCCTGTTTTTCCGATGGGGGTCGGCCAAGGAGGTGATCGACGCGTTCGTGCAGTCACTGAGCAGCGACTCGGGCAGCCAGGGCAGCAGCACGGACGCGAGTGTGAAGGCGTGGTGGGCCATCACGGCGGCGTACTACCTGTCTGGCTCCAGCGGGAAGCAGAACGTGAGCTCCAAGGTGAGAAATGGCTGGCTCGACCTGTGATGCATTGATCTGGAAGGGATGACTCAAGGCCTCACGGGGAGCAAGTCACTCGCTCCCCGTGTCCTCGGCTGTTCATCTGCGTCTTCATTCATTCCGCCTTGCGCGACCTCATCCATTCATTCCCTTGTGCACGCCCTCGTGGTGTCATTTGCAGGTTCGTCTCGCGGGAACTGTGAACGACAACTATTCACGCGGCAAGAAGCTGTCGGACGCAGACGTGCTCACCAGTATGTACCGCTCCCCACCTCTCTCTCTGCTCGGCCCCTCTCTGTGTGTGTGCTGCTTATTCCAGTGCACCTCGCATGCGTTGATTCCGTCTTCCTTGATTAAACCTGCTCACACCCTCGAGTGCATGCACGCGCACTGTCTCACCCCTCCTCTCCATGCTCTCCTCCCTGTGCGTCCACTTCACCGCCCTGTGCAGTTGTGAAGAGCAAGGTGGGGGTGGGCAAGCCGTTGGCGCTGGACCCGCACGGCATCTCCGTGGTGCTGCCCAGCGCTGACGTCACGCTGCCAGGCTTCTGCTCGCAGTTCTGCGGCTGGCACACACAGGCCTCCCTCAACTCCACGCCTCTGCGCTTCGCCTTTGTGGGCCACCATGGGCAGTGCCCCAGCGATTGCGGGGTAAAGAGCACGTCAACCAACGGCAAGCCTGCCATCGACGCCACCATCACCACGCTCGCGCATGAGCTCACCGAAGCTGCCACCGACCCCGACCCGTATTCCGGGTGGTCTGACGACGAGGAAGAGGAGAACGCGGACAAGTGCCCGTGGGACTTTGGCAGCACCAAGACTGGATCACTGCAGAATGGGCAGAGGTACGAGTACAACGTGGTGGGGCTGAATGGCATGAGGTTCCTCGTGCAGCTCAACTGGGACCGCGTCAAGAGCAAGTGCGTCCTGCAAAACGCCCTGCCCGCTGACAGTGGCAGCGGCGGGGGCACGCCATCCCCTCCCCCCCCACCTCCCTCGGCTGGAGGCAGTGTGAAGATGAAGTGCGACTGCAACTGTGCGAGTGCCAGCAACTCCATGAGCTGCCAGTGCTCCTGCACCAAGATAAGAGCATGCTCCTCTATCTAGAGCACAACTCTTATTGCCCTTGGTATATGTACACCCTAAACGCCTTGAGTATTATAAGCACAACCGCCCTTGAGTATTTATAAATACAACAAATGCAACAAATACAACAAATGAAAACATTCTCCCTGACCAATTGTCTACAAAATTTGACACATATTAATTTCACTAATACAAGGAATATTTATACATCTAAGTTATCCAATCCTCATCCTCAGCCATGGCGATGTCATCCAGGTCGGCCTCTTTATCCGTCCCTGGTTCCTCCATGTTATTGCTTTTGCATCCATATGTTGCAAGATCATCTATCACATCCACTTCCACAAGCGGTGAGTTCTGCTTGTGCTGCAGGCAGAGGTCGTCCCGGGACCCATCCAGGGCGTTGCGAATGCCACATGTGAAAAACGCCAATTGTATCGGGGTCTGCATCATGGCCTTCCATGATGATGCCTGCATATCATAAACAAGAGGCATTAGTACAGGGGGGTAAAGGAATCCCAAAATAACAATCACTTGAAAGGGATGTCAAACTATATATATGTGTTAGTTCTGTGTAGGCTATAATGGGGTAGCCCATATGGGGTACAACCCAAATTAGGGTTTGCTACTTGTATCCATCCTGCTGCTAGTTCAACTCATTCGTTCTTTCTAACATGGTTTCAGAGCAGGTCCTAGCCTAGGACCGATCTCTTAGGGCCCACCGAGTAGCGCTACCCCACCCGTCGCGCCACTGTGAGAGCGTTGCCCTGCCCTGCCCTGCCCTGCCCTGCTCTGCCCTGCCCTGCCCTGCCCTGCCCTGCCCTGCCCTGCCCTGCCCTGCCCTGCCCTGCCCTGCCCTGCCCTGCCCTGCCCTGCCCTGCCCTGCCCTGCCCTGCCCTGCCCTGCCCTGCCCTGCCCTGCCCTGCCCTGCCCTGCCCTGCGCCGCCCGCTGCAGCGCGCATTGCTTTTGCCAGCGCGCCGCCTGCTGCAGCGCGCCCTGCTGAGTCGCGCGCCACCTGCTGCAGCGCGCCCTGCCCTGCCTGCGCGTCGCGTCGCGTCGCCGCGCCTGCCCTGCCCGCGCGCCGCGCCGCGTGCCTCTGCCCTGCGCGTCGCCCGCCGTCGCGTGCCGTGCCCTGCCCGCGCGTCGCGCCGCCTCGCGCCCTACCTGCGCGTCGCGTGCCGTCGCGCGCCCTGCCCTGCCCGCGCGTCGCGCCACCGCGCGCCCTGCCTGCGCGTCGCCCGCCATCGCGCGCCCTGCCCTGCCCGCGCGTCGCGTCGCCGCGCCTGCCCTGCCCGCGAGTCGCGCCGCCGCGCGCCTCTGCCCTGCCCGCGAGCCGTGCTGCCGCGCGCCTCTGCACTGCCCGCGCGCCGCGCACCGCGCCCTGCCTAGCGCCCTGCCCTGCCCGCGCGCCGAGCCGCTGCACGCCTAGCCCTGCCTGGGTGCTGCTGTGCTGCTAGCGCGCCCGTCCGATCTGCCCGTTATGGCTACGCTCAGTGTCCTTACGTTCGATCCGGAGGGCCGCCTGATAGAGTTCGATGCGTGGCTCGACGACCTACAGTTGTTCTTACTGAGCAATTCCAAGGACGGAGTCTTACTGTTTGACCTCACGTCTGGCGCCTCTCCCGCCCCTGCCGCCTCAGCTGACAGTACGACTCGCTCACAGTGGCTTACTCGTGACGCTGCTGCTCACTTAGCCGTTTGCAACCACCTGCCGTTAGCCGAACGCGCTCACTTCGGACAGCACAAGACAGCGAAAGCATTGTACGATGCTGTAGTCGCTCGTTACTCCTCCCCGACCACTGCTGCTCTAGGCCCCCTTCTCCTGCCCTACCTGTTCCCAGAGCTGTCCGCCTTTGCCCCAGTAGCCGACCTAGTCACTCACCTCTGCACTAGTGACACTCGCTACCGTGCTGCGCTCCCCGCCGAGTTTCTCACCAAGAACCCCCCCCCATGTACATCACGCTCTACTTCATAGTCACCCGCCTCCCAGACTCTCTTACTGCAGTCAGGGACCTCCTCCTAGCACTTGACCCCACCGACCTCATTGTCGACCTGCTCGAGAAGCACCTCCTAGCAGCTGAGACTAGCATAGTTGCTGTAGGCGCTTCTCGTGACACTCCTCGCACCCCCTTCTTTGAGGGGTGTTCACCCTCCCCCCTTCTCCCCTCAGTCGCCTCTGCTGCAGCTGTTGACTACCTTCGTGCTGAGGAGGTAGGAGCTGCGTCTGCCGCTAATGGGAGGCGCCGCAACGGCAAGGGCAGGGGAGGCAGGAGCGGTGGGGGTGGTAGAGGTGGAGGCGGTGGTGGGGGCGGTGGAGGCGGTGGAGGGGGCGGCGGTGGAGGAGGTAGTGGTGGAGGGGGCGGAGGGGCAGGTGGCGGCGGTGGTGGCGGCAGTGGGAGTGGTGGAGGCAGCGGTGGTGGCGGCAGTGGTGGCGGCAGTGGGGGTGGAGGCGGAGGTAGTGGTGGCGGCAGGGGTGGTACCAGCCAGAGGGGAGGCCTTGGAGGTGGCCAGAGGCAGCAGCAGCGTCAGCCCCTTTTCGTCTCAGGAGCTCCGTGAGTGGTTTGCTCAGCGTGGGGCGGCTGGGGGTAGTGGTCCCTGCCCGTATGTCATTCGCACAGGTGATCGCACTGGTCAGACATGCGGGAGGTCTCACACTCAGCATCGCTGCTTCTACCGCCTTACCGACGCCTTTCGCGCAGAGTTTCCCGATGCACCTGAGCTCCCCAACTGGGCGGAGCTGCTAAGGCAGAATGTGGATATCTTTGCTCTTGACTTTGATGCTATCCTATCTGCCATGTATGCATTGACTGTTAGTGCTGAGGGTGACTGTTACCTGTGTATGCCGCCAGACCCAGGTATAGAGGCTGCTGCTCTAGGTGCTAGTGAGTCTGCTGCCCTAGGTGCTGGTGAGTCTGCTCTCTCTGGTACAGCGTCTGCTGCGGCCCTGCACACCTTCACGCTTGACTCAGGTGCTTCCCGTTGTTTCTTTCGTGACAGTACCACAGTCACACCGCTCTCTGCACCTGTTGCTGTCTCCTTGGCTGACCCCTCTGGGGGCCCATTCCTTGCACGTTCCTCCACTGTTCTGCCCTGTCCGGCGGTTCCGTCTGGGTCATTGTCAGGTCTCCACCTCCCCTCGTTCTCTACGAACTTGGTGAGCACTGCTGTCCTCCAAGGGGCGGGAGTTGACACCTTCACCCCTAGACGACAGCGTGTGGCGATCTGTACGTGCTCCCGGACCGGTCGCCACCTGGCCACGTTCACCCGTCGGCATGGGTCGAGTCTGTACACACTGACTACTGTGCCTCCTCAGGTAGCTGCGTCTGCGTCTGCGTCAGGTCACCTTGCTGCACCCTCCTCGTGTCGCGCCCTGTCGCACCAGACGCTCCCTTGGCACCACCGTCTTGGTCACCCCTCTGTGGCACGCCTCCGTGGCATGCACTCCCGTCTCCTTGTCTCTGGTCTTCTCAGGTCTCTGCCTCCCCTCCCACCCTCGCCTGCCCCTCCCTGCCTTCCCTGTGTCGAGGGGCGGCAGCGCGCCGCTCCTCACTCCTCCTCGTTCCCCCCGACTGAGGCTCCCCTGCAGACTCTCCACCTGGACGTGTGGGGCCCAGCCCGCGTCCGTGGATAGGGCCACGAGCGGAACTTTCTGCTGGTTGTCGATGAAAACTCGCGTTACACCACGGTCTTCCCCTTGCGCCGCAAAGGGGAGGTCCCTGATGTTCTGATCCCTTGGATCCGCGCTGTTCGTCTCCAGCTCCGCGAGCGGTTCGAGACGGACCTTCCAGTCCTGCGTCTGCACTCTGACAGAGGTGGTGAGTTTTCCTCCGACCTCTTGTGGGCCTTTTGTCGTGCGGAGGGCATTCGCTAGACGTTCACGCTTCCGGCCTCTCCGCAGCAGAATGGGGTTGCTGAGCGCCGCATTGGCTTAGTCATGGAGGTCGCTCGTACCTCCATGATCCATGCGGCTGCCCCACATTTTCTGTGGCCGTTTGCAGTCCAGTACGCTGCGCATCAGCTCAACCTCTGGCCCCGTGTCTCCTTGCCGGAGACCTCGCCCACACTGCGTTGGACGGGGGAGGTTGGCGATGCGTCGGTGTTCCGGGTCTGGGGATGTCGAGCCTTTGTCCGCGATACGTCCGCGGACAAGCTCTCCTCCCGCGCCGTTCCCTATGTCTTCCTTGGCTTTGTCCCTGACACGTCTGGCTGGCTGTTTTACCACCCCACCTCGCGCCGTGTCCTGCCCTCTCAGGACGTCACATTTGACGAGTCGGTTCCCTTTTACCGTCTCTTCCCCTACCGCACTGCCCCTCTCCCCCCCCTCGCCGCTCTTTCTCGCACCAGGTCCTCCTCCGGTAGACCCCCTTCCCCCTCAGGGTCCTGCTCTCTCAGGTGTGTCCCGAGTAGACCCTGTCGAGCCTGTCGAGGTCGCTGTCGACTCTGGTGCTGCTAGGGGTGTTGCGTCTGGGGGTGCTGAGCCTGCGGGTGCGGGGCTTGGGGGTGCTGGGCGTGAGTGTGCGGAGCCTAGGGGTGCTGAGCTTGAGCGTGCGGAGCCTGGGGGTGCTGAGCCTGGGGTTGCTGAGTCTGAGGGTGCGGAGCCTGGGGGTGCTGAGCCTGCGGGTGCGGAGCCTGGGGGTGCTGAGCCTGAGCGTGCGGAGCCTAGAGGTGCTGAGCTTGGGGGTGCTGAGCCCGAGTGTGCTGAGCCTGGAGGCCCTTCGGGTGTCTTGTCACGGCCGGAGTCTCTCTCTCCACTGCAGCTACGCGAGTGGTTTGCTCGGCGCTGGAGCCTCCGGAGTGGTGCTACTGGAGCTGGAGCTGCTTGAGGTACTGGAGCCGCTAGTCCCGGAGGTGCTCGTACTGGAGGTACTGGAGCTGTTGGGGCTGGAGGTACTGCTGGAGCTACTGGAGGTACTTGTGCTGCTGGAGCTGGGGCTGCTGGAGGTACTGGAGCTACTGGAGCTGGAGGTGCTGCTGGAGCTGGAGCTGCTGGAGGTGCTGGAGCTACTGGAGCTGGAGTTGCTGCTGGAGCTGGAGCTGCAGGAGGTGCTGCTGGAGCTGGAGTTGCAGGAGGTGCTGGAGCTGGAGCTGCTGGAGGTACTGGTGCTGTCGGTGCTGGTGCTGGAGGTGATGTGCGACTGCGACCGTACTTAGTTCCACTGCTTCAGCAGGTTCTTGGTCTCCTGCCTTCTACTGACCTTACTCCACCGCCTAACCAGTCCCTGCCACAGTTACAGCCAGCATCCCCGCTGCCTGCTCCTTCTCTTTACACTGAGCAGCCCAGAGGTCTTACTGAGCATCGTGAGCCTGCGTCTCGTCCTGCGTCGCCTGTTCGCACTGGTCGCACTAGTCGTCGTGTTCCGCGTCCGCGTCCTCCTCCTGTCCCCGGCACGCACCAGATGGCACTTCGTCCTTCCTCTGTTCCACTGCATCTCCCTCTGCCGTCTTCTCCTGCGTCCTCCCTTGCTGACGGTCCGGACCCGGAGTCTGACTCCCTTCGTGCTACTAGTCCTACTATCACGCGTCTCCTGGCCACTGTTGTCACTGACCCTTCCTTTGAGTCCACTGCTGCGTCTGCCTTAGTTGCTAAGCATGTCGACTTTGATGCTCGCTGTCGTCTAGACTACGCCGCTAGCCTTGTTGCTGAGTCCGAGTCTGTCTGTCCTCCGTCCGTCAGGGGTGAGTGTGCTCTTGGCACACGTGAAGTCGGAGCTGCAAAAGAGACACACGTGCATAGACCTGGGTGAGCTGCGTAGCTATCTTGGCTTGCAGATCACCCGGGACAGAGCACGGCGCAACATTACCTTGAATCAGTCACACATGGTGCAGCAGGTCCTTCAGCGCTTCGACTTCCAGTACTCCTTGCCACAGGCCACTCCTCTGCCTACGGGTCACTCGCTCTCAGCTCTGCCTTCAGATGAGTCCGTAGAGCCGAGTGGCCCGTATCCAGAGCTTGTGGGCTGCCTCATGTACCTGATGACCTGCATTCGACCTGACCTTGCTTACCCTCTTAGCATCCTGGCACGCTACGTTGCGCCCGGGAGACACCGACCAGAGCACTGGAAGGCCGCTACGAGGGTGATGCGCTACTTGTGCAGTACGTTGGGCACGGGGCTCGTGCTTGGACGACGGGGTCCAGTTGTCCTCACTGGTCACGCAGACGCTTCTTGGGTTGACGACTTGGCTACGCAGCGGTCGTCACAGGGTTACACCTTCAGCCTTGGCTCCGGTTCTGTTTCGTGGCGGTCTACCCGCTCGTCCTCTGTTCTCAGCTCTAGTTGCGAGGCTGAGATCTACGCAGGGGCCATGGCTGCACAGGAGTTACGCTGGCTCACCTACCTGCTGACCGACTTGGGAGAGCCGCTGTTAGAAACTAGCAGCAGGAATGAATGAACTATGAAAGGGTTGGGTACAAGTAAGAAACCCTAAAAGGGGCTGTACCCCATATTGGCTACCCCACTACAGCCTAAACATATATAGCATATATATATACTTTGACACACCCCATAGGCAAAGTGGGGGAGAGCAAGGGGTCACAAGACCAGTCAAGAGAAGCAAAGCAAACTCAGGGTGGATCACAACGTCACCACACACACTGAGCACAAGCAAAGGGCCACAAGGCCAGTTCACATGCAGAGGTATATATGCAACAACAGCGGTACAGTGATCTCTACCTAGCAGAACAAGCATGCAGGTATATATATATAGATCACAGTACAAGCAAAGTCTACAGCAAGTGAGGAAAAGTGGGCACAAGGCCTAACAAAGTGCAGAAGCGCTGATGATCACCACACGGAAGTGCCTTGGTGAATATATTAGCAATGTTGGCCCGAGTGGCCACGTGAGCAAGACGAAGCTGACCACGCTGCTGCAACTCTCGAGCCAGGAAGTAACGCAGAGCGATGTGCTTCGTTCTGTGCTCCAGTCTGTGCTCCTGACACAAAGCAATGGCGGCCTTGTTGTCGACGTACAGTACTGGAGGAGAACGAGGCCGCTCTCCCAGGTCAGTCAGCAGGTAGGTAAGCCAGCGTAACTCCTGTGCAGCCATGGCTGTGGCGTAGGTCTCAGCCTCACAACTGGAGCTGAGAATTGAAGACGAGCGTGTAGAATGCCAAGAAACTGAACCAGAGCCAAGGCTGAAGGTGTAACCCTGTGACGACCGCTGCGTAGCCTGGTCGTCAACCCAAGAAGCGTCTGAGTGCCCACTGAGGACAACGTCGCTCCGTCCTCCAAGCACGAGCCCCATGCCCGATGTACTGCACAAGTAGCGTAGTACCCTCTTAGCAGCATCCATGTGCACCTTTCGGTGCCGACCAGGAGCCACGTAGCGAGCCAGAAGGCCAAGAGGGTACGCAAGTTGAGGACGAGTGCTGGTCATCAAGTACATGAGGCAGCCCACTAGCTCTGGGCAAGGACCACTCGGCTCTACGGACTCGTCCGAAGGTGGAGCTGAGAGCGAGTGACCTGTCGCCAGAGGAGTGGCCTGTGCCGAGGACCAGGTGAAGTTGAAGCGCTGAAGGACCTGCTGCACCATGTGTGACTGAGTCAGTGTGATGGTGCGGCGTGCTCTGTCCCGGGTGATCTGCAAGCCAAGGTAGCTGCGCAGCTCACCCAGGTCTGTGCATGTGTGTCTCTTCTGCAGCTCCGACTTCACCAGAGCGAGAGCCTCAGTGTCAGCAGTGGCAAAGACCAAGTCGTCGACGTACACGAGGATGTAGAACGGCGGCAGCGAAGTGTCGGTGCGCAGAAACAGCGACGGGTCAGCAGTCGACGGAGCAAACCCAAGAGCAGCAAGTGTCGTCCTCAGTGTGTCGTGCCACTCACGCGGCGCCTGGCGGAGACCGTAGACTGGCCGCCGGAGGCTCCACTGGGTACCAGGAGGGAACGACCCAGTGAAGCCAGGTAGGCGGCGCAGCCAGATCTCCTCGTGCAGGCTGCCCTGTAAGAAGGCTGTGCTGAAGTCAAGAGAGTGAAGCTCGTAGTCACGCTGAGCGGCAACGTGCAGCAGCACCCGAAGAGTGGTCATCTTCGGGGTGGGGGAGAAGGTCTGGAAGAAGTCGACTCCCTCCCGCTGACTGAAGCCTCGAGCAACGTAACGAGCCTTGAAGACAGGCGGAGAACCTGGCGGCCGCTTCACCCTGAAAATCCACATGCCACTGACGATGTTCGCCCCAGGAGGGGGAACCTCGTCGACGTAGGTGCCTGTGGACTTCCAGGATGCCATTTCTGCGTCCATCGCTGTCTGCCACTGAGAGGAGTACTCACCTGTGATCGCCTCAGCGTAAGAGCGCGGGGTCGGGATGTCTGGAGCATCCGGGTCTCCCTCAGGGGCAAGCAACAGCGGCTGCAAGACACTCAAGGTCCTCCTGCCTGTCCTCAAGGACGTCCGTGCCAAGAGCACACTCACCCCCGACGGACGGAGGATAGACAGACCCAGAGTCAACAAGCTCAGCGACTAAGGCAGACGCAGCAGCAGACTCAAACGACGGGTTAGTGACAACTGTGGCGAGCAGACGCGTGATAGTAGGGTGAGCAGCATGGGTGCGGTCAGACTCAGGCTCAGGAACGGTAGGCAGAGAAGACGCAGGAGGGGACAGCAGGGGAACACGCTGCGGAGGAGAGGAAGGACGACAGACTACGAGGTGGGTGCCGGTGACAGCCGGCTGACGCGAACGAGGAACACGATGACCGGAACGACCAGGATGGACAGGCGAGACAGGACGCGACGCAGGCTCACGACGCTCAGTAAAACCCCCTGTCTGCTCAGTGTAAGGAGAAGGAGCAGGCACCGGTGAGCCAGGTTGTAACGGAAGACCAGTAGACGAAGGGAGACTAAGAACCTGGCGAAGCACAGAGGCAGACGGTGGCTGAGACGACGGAGACGGTGGAGCAAAGAACAGGCGGGGCTGTGCAGTGCCACCAGCACCAGCAGCTCCAGCACCCCCAGCAGCTCCAGCACCTCCAGCAGCTCCAGAACCCTCAGCGCCAGCTCCTCCAGAACCAGCTCCACCAGCAGCAGCACCCCCAGAACCGGCACCTCCAGTCTCAGGGTCTCCAGTCTCAGTGTCTCCAGCAGCAGCACCCCCAAACTCAGCACCTCTAGCCCCAGCAGCCTCCAGTACCTCCAGTACGAGCACCACTCCCAGCTCCAGTGACGTCAGCAGAAGTACCTCCAGCGGCAGAGCCCCGAGCTCCAGAAGCACGACCCTGACGGCGACCGTACCAGTCGTGCAGCTGCTGTGAGGTGAGAGGCACACGCGGACGAAGGCGGCTACTCCAAGGAGACCGCACAACAGCAGACTCATAACCCTCAGCGTCAGCACCCGCAGTAGCTCCAGAATTTCCAGCGCCAGCACCCGCAGCAGCTCCAGAACCTCCAGCTCCAGCACCACCAGCAGCTCCCGAACCTCCAGCTCCAACACCCTCAGCGGCTCCAGAACCTCCAGCAGAAACAACTCCAGTAGCAGAGGCACCAGCACCAGCGCCTCCCGCAGCAGGGCCCCTAGCTCCAGCAGCGTGACCCTGATGGCCAGCATACCACTCACGCAGCTGCTGTGGGGAGAGAGGGAGTCGACGACGAGAGTGCAGTGGCGAGGCACCAGCGGAGCGACTACGCAGACGGCCGCTCCAGGGAGACTGCTCACCAGACGCCTCAGCGCCTCCAGGTGCAGCACCCCCAGACTCAGTACTCCCAGGCACAGCACCCCCAGACTCATCACACCCAGGCTCAGCACCTCCAGTCTCCGCACCCCCAGGCTCCGCACCTCCAGGCTCCGCACCCCCAGGCTCAGCAACCCCAGGCTCCGCACCCCCAGGCTCATCACCCCCAGAAGCAGCACCCCGAGCAGGACCACCCTCAGCAGGACCTGAGTCACCAGTGACCTCAACCGGCGTAGTCAAGGGGGGAGGGTCTACCTGAGACAGACCTGAAGGAGCAGGACCGGGAGCGGGGAGGGGGTCTACCTGGGGAGCACCTGGAGCGAGGAAGAGCGGCGGGGGGGGGAGAGGGGCAGTGCGGTAGGGGAAGAGTCGGTAAAAGGGAACCGACTCGTCGAACGTGACGTCCTGAGAGGCGAAGACACGGCGCGAGGTGGGGTGGTAAAACTGCCAACCAGGCGCGTCAGGGACAAAGCCAAGGAAGACAACAGGGAACAGCGCGGGCGGAGAGCTTGTCCGCGGTGGTATCGCGGACAAAGGCACGAGCACCCCAGACCCGGAAACGCGACGCATCGCCAACCTTCCCCGTCCACAGCAGTGTGGGCGAGGTCTCCGGCAAGGAGACACGGGGCCAGAGGTTGAGCTGATGCGCGGCGTACCGGACCGCAAACGTCCACAGAAAATGGGGGGCAGCCGCATGGATCATGGAGGTACGAGCGACCTCCATGACTAAGCCAATGCGGCGCTCAGCAACCCCATTCTGCTGCGGAGAGGCCGGAAGCGTGAACGTCTGGCGGATGCCGTGCTCCGCACAGAAGGCTGCCAAGAGGTCTGAGGAGAACTCACCACCTCTGTCAGAGTGCAGACGCAGGACAAGAAAGTCCGACTGGAACCGCTCGCGGAGCTGGAGACGAACAGCGCGGGTCCAGGGGATCAAAACATCAGGGACATCCCCCTTGCGCTGCAAGGGGAAAACCGTGGTGTAACGCGTGTAGTCGTCTATGACCAGCAGGAAGTACCGCTCGTGGCCCTGTCCACGGACGCGGGCTGGGTCCCACACGTCCAGGTGGAGAGTCTGCAGGGGAGCCTCTGTGGGAGGGAACGAGGAGGAGTGAAGAGCGGCGCGCTGCCGCCCCTTGACACAGGGAAGACAGGGAGGAGCAGGCGAGGGTGGGAGGGGAGGGAGAACCCTGGGAAGACCAGGGAGAAGGACACGGCAGTGCATGCTACGAAGGCGCTGCACCGAGGGGTGACCAAGACGGTGGTGCCAAAGGAGGGTCTGGTGCGACAAAGCGCGACACGAGCAGGGGGCCGCTAGCTGACCTGACGCAGACGCAGACGCAACGACCTGAGGGGACACAGTAGTCAGTGCGTACAAACTCGAGCCAGGCGCACAGGTAAACGTGGCCAGGTGCCGGCCCGTCCGGGAGCATGTACAGTGGGTCACGCGCTGACCTCCGAGAGTGAACTGGTCAACCCACTGGTCCTGGAGGTCAGCACCACTCACCAAGTTCGTAGAGAACGAGGGGAGGTGAAGACCTGACAGGGAGCCAGACGGGACCGCCGGACACGGCAGGACCGTGGAGGAGTGCGCAAGGACTGGACCCCCAGAGGGGTCTGCCAGGGAGACTGGATCCGGCCGGCTGAGCGGCGTGAGGGTGGTGCTGTCGCGAAAGAAGGAGCGGGAAGCACCTGAGTCAAGTGTGAAGGTGTACAAGGCCTCAGCAGGCACAGTACCAGAGAGAGCAGACTCACCAGCACCTGGAGCAGCAGCCTCACCAGCACCCTGAGCAGGAGACGCAGTAGCACCTAGAGCAGCAGCCTCACCAGCACCTAGAGCAGGAGACGCACGAGCACCTAGAGCAGCAGCCTCACCTGCACCGAGAGCAGCAGGCTCTATACCTGGGTCAGGCGGTACGCACAGGTAACAGGCACGGTCAGCACTAGTAGGCAATGCATACATGGCAGTGAGAATAGCATCATAGTCAAGAGCAAATATATCTACCCTCTGCCCAAGCAGCTCCACCCAGTCGGGGAGCTCAGCCTCGTCGCCAAACTCGGTACGCCAGGCGTCGCTCAGACGGGCGAAGCAGCGGGACTGTGTGTGACTAAGCGTCCCGCAAGCTTGACCCGTCCGATCACCTGTGCGAATGACGTACGGGCAGCGAACGGTACTCAAAGACCCTCTACTCTGAGCGTACCACTCACGAAGTTGCTGGGGCGTAAGTGTCTCGCGCGGACGCCGCTGCAGCTGCAGCTGGCCACTGCCAGACGCTCCCGACTGACCAGCTTCAGGGCGACAGCCACGACGGCTACCGCCACAACCCCAACTAGCGTACCACTCACGAAGCTGCTGGGGCGTGAGAGACTCGCGCGGACGTCGCTGGAGCTGCATCTGGCCACCGCAAGTAGCAGCAGTAGTAGTAGTAGCAGCAGCAGCAGCAGTCTAGCAGTAGTAACAGAAGGAACAGCAGTAGCAGCAGTAGCAGCGCGGGCCAGGCAGGCGCGGCAGGCAAGCAGGCGTGGCGGGCAGGCAGGCAGGCAGGCAGGTGGCGCTACAGTGCGCGAACAAGGCAGGTGCTCACCAGTGGCGGTCAGGGCCGGCGCTCGGCGGGCGGCAGCCGGGTAGGCGCACGACGGCGGCGACGGCGGGGCCACGACAGCTGCTGCAGGGCGGGGCCGTGACAGCTGCAGGAGGCTCCGCGGCAGCTGCTGCAAGGCGGGGCCGTGACGGCGGCAGAAGGCTCCGCGGCAGCTGCTGCAGGGCGGGGCCGCGACTGTGGCAAGGCGCTCCGCGGCAGCTGCTGCAGGAGCGACAGCGGCAGTCAGGCAAGGGCGGCGTCCAGAGGAGGGGCGTCGCGACAGGCCGGGGCGACGTCCAGGGGGGGGGGGGGGGGGGGGGGGGGGGGGGGGGGGGGGGGGGGGGGGGGGGGCGCCGCGACGAACAGGGGCAGCCGCGGCGCGAGGGCCTGAAGCGCGCAACGCGAGCTGCGGGCGCGGCGCGCGAAGCCGCCGCGGGCTGCGCGAGGACGGCAGCCGCAGCGCGCGGGGCTGCAGCGCGGCGTGTGGGCAGCTGACGCGACGCGCGGGGCTGCAGCGCGACGCGCGAGGCTGCAGCGCGACGTGCGGGGCTGCAGTGCGACGCGCGGGGCTGCAGCACGCAGCGCAGGCTGCGGACGCGGTGCGCGAAGCAGCAGCGAGCCGCGCGCGAGCTGCTGCAGGGTGGGGCCAGGTGGGGCCGCGTCAGTGGCAGGTCGTGGCCGCGAGGAGGGGCGGTGCTCTGGCCTGACGGGCCTGCAGGGGCGGCTCGCGGGCCTGACGGGCCTGCAGGGGCGGCTCGCAGGCCTGACGGGCCTGTAGGGGCGGCGCGTTGGCCTAGGGCAGCAGTAGGCAGCACGAGGGCTGCAGGACGGCGCGCGCAGCGCAGCACGTCACAAGGCAAGGCAGGCAATACGTGGGGTAGCGTGGTAACCGCAACGGTAGGTGGGCCCGGAAAAAAAAGACGGTCCTACGGACCTAGTGCTCTGAAACCATGTTAGAAACTAGCAGCAGGAATGAATGAACTATGAATGGGTTGGGTAAAAGTAAGAAACCGTAAAAGGGGCTGTACCCCATATTGGCTACCCCACTACAGCCTAAACATATATAGCATATATATATACTTTGACAGCCGCCTCGTTCTCCTCCAGTTCTGTACGTCGACAACAAGGCCATGATTGCCTTGTGTCAGGAGCACAGATTGGAGCACAGAACGAAGCACATAGCTCTGCTCTACTTCCTTGCTCGAGATTTGCAGCTGCGTGGTCAGCTTCGTCTTGTTTGCGTGGCCTCTCAGGCCAACACTGCTGATTTCTTCACCAAGGCACTTCCGCCTTGTGATCATCAGCGTTTCTGTACTGTTTTAGGCCTTGTGCCTACCTGGCCTCACTTGCTCACTTCGTGACGTTGCTTGTACTATGATCTATATATATACCTACATGCTTGCTCTTGCTAGGTAGTGATCAATGTACTGTTGTTGCTGCATATATACCTCTGCATGTGAATTGGCCTTGTGGTCCTTTGCCTGTGCTCGGAATGTGTGGTGACGTTGTGATCCACCCTGAGCTTGCTTTGCTTTTCTTGACTGGTCTTGTGACCCCTTTTTCTCCCCCACTTTGCCTATGGGGGTGTGTCAAACTATATATATGTGTTAGTTCTGTGTAGGCTATAGTGGGGTAGCCCATATGGGGTACAACCCAAATTGAGGTTTGCTACTTGTACCCATCCTGCTGCCAGTTCAACTCATTCGTTCTTTCTAACAAGGGAAGTATCACATTTAGCAGTCAACACGTTGACCCTCTCATGCTCGAACCACTATTGGTGCCCTGTCTGACTTGAACGAATGCTTGACACGGAATCTAAAGGATTGTGCCTCCGTGGCACCCCCAGCAGAAATCACGATGGTTACAGTTTTGAGCTTACCTAACTTCGCCTTCAAATCTGCAATCCTGCTGTAGGAGCCAAGGACTCGCATGACCTTCCTGCTATGAACTCCAAATTTGGGGAGCATATATGGTTACGATGGTGCCCTTTAGCCACTAGATACCGCACGGCTACCTCAATATCTGCACAATAGAAAATTAAAGCACAATATTATTCAATAGAAAAGAAGAAAGGCCGTAACACAGATTCACAGACCCTGACGAGAAATCCCCGTTGGGGACGAGGTCACGCTTAAAGAACAGCATGCTTTCAGCTTCTCTCCATCAACGATGTAGGCAAGCATAACGGCGACACACTTATTCTGATATCCGCCTTTTCAGATAAAAGCGGAGCATGCTTCCACCTCCTCGAGTATGTGCCTAGCCAACATCTCCAGCCATAGCGGTGTTTGGTCCACGCTGATGATCTAGCATGGATAGATTTTGTACTAGCAACGAGTGTTGCGCAGGAACTTCCAGAAGTTATGTACCTTCTCTTCACAACCTAGCAAGAGTAAACATGCAGGTATATTTATACCACAGTACAAGGCAAACTCAATAGGTAAGCAAGTGAGGCAGAGTAGGCAATAGGCCTAGAGCAATGCAGAAACACTGATGGTCACTAGACCCAAGGGCCTTGGTGAAGACATCAACTGTGTTGGCCTGAGAGTTCACGTAACAAAGATGCAACTGTCCAGTCTGCTGCAACTCCCGCATGAGAAAGTAGCGAAGGGCATTGTGCTTCGTTCTCAGCTCCAGTCTCTGCTCTTGACACAAGGCAATCATGGCCTTGTTGTCAACGTACAGAACCGGAGGAGATCGAGGCCGCTCACCCAATTCACTGAGCAAGTGGGCCAGCCATCGTAACTCCTACGCAGCCATAGCCCCAGCGTAGATCTCGGCCTCACAGCTGGAGCCAAGCACAGAAGACGAGCGGGTGGACCTCCATGAGACAGAACCAGAGCCGAGACAGAAAGTGTAGCCCTGTGATGACCGCTGATTCTCCTGGTCGTCGGCCCTTGAAGCGTCTGAGGGTCCAGTGAGTACAACTGGGCCCTGTCCTCTAAGCAAAAGCCCCATGCCTGGTAAACTGGCTTAGTAGCACAATACCCTCATAGCAGCCCGCCAATGCATAGGGGGTGTCTCCCGGGCGCAACATAGCATGCCAATAGGCTGAAAGGGTACGCGAAGTCATGCCAAGTACACATCTTCAAGCACATGAGGCAACCCACAAGCTTTGGTTACGGACCACTCGGCTCTACGGACTGGTCCGAAGGTGGAGCTGATAGCGAGTGTCCCATAGGCAGAGAGTTGCCTGTGGCGAGGAGAACTGAAAGCCGAAGAGCTGAAGGACCTGCTGCACTTTGTGTGACAGAGTCAGGATAATGGTGCGCGTTACTCTGCCCCGGGTGATCTGTAGGCCAAGATAGCTTCGCAGCTCACCAAGGTCAGTGCAGGTGTGTCTCTTCTGCAGCTCGGCCTTCACACAGGCCAGTGCGTCAGTGTCAGTAGTCGCAAAGACCAAGTCGTCGACGTACACGAGGATGTAGAACAGCGCCAGAGAGAGGTCTGTGCGCAGAAATAGCGACGGGTCAGCAGTCAAAAGAGCAAAACTAAAAGCCGCAAGTGTAGTCCTCGGTGTGTCGTGCCACTCACGGGGCACCTGACAGATACCGTAGACTGGCCATCGGAGGCTCCACCGGGTACCCTCAGGAAACGACCCAATGAAGCCAGGTGGGTAGCGCAGCCGGATCTCCTAGTGAAGGCTGCCCTGCAAGAAAGCTATCGAGAAGTCGAAGGAGTGCAGCTCGTAGTCACGCTGTGCTGCAATATGCAGTAACACCCGAAGAGCCATCATCTTCGGGGTGGGGGAGAAGGTTTTGATTAAGGCATCCCTGTGACGCTGACTGTAGCCTCGCACAATGTAACGCGCCTTGAAGGCATGCTGAGAACCCGGCGGCCGCTTCACCCTGAAAATCCACATGGCATCGACTATGTTCGCCCCAAGAGGGGGAACTGCGTCGACGTAGGTGCCCGTGGACTTCCAGCATGCCATCTCTGCGTCCATGGTTGTCTGCCACTGAGAGGAGTAGTGACCCGTGATTGCCTCTGCATAAGAGTGCAGAGTTGGGATGTCCAGTGCATCCGGGTCTACCTCAGGGGCAGCAAGATGAGGTACAGCATCCGCGAGGCACTCCAGCTCAAACTGCCTGTCCCCAAGGACGTCATAGCCAAGGGAAATCTCACCCTTGATAGACGGAGGACAGTCAGACACGGTAACAAGACTCGCGAACTAGTCAAGGCGGCAGGCAGCAACAAAGTCAACGAGCTCAGGGACTAAGGCAGACGCAGCAACAGACTCATACGTAGGGTCAGTGACAAGTTTGGCCAGACAACGAGCAAGGTCAGACTCAGGGTCAGTGTGAGAGTACGACGGCTTATGCTAGCTTTGCTAGCCTGCCTAGACTTTCTTATGCTATATCTAGCTTGGGATTTATTTATCATGCATAGATGTGTTTGATTTCCTAGGTTAGGTGCATTCCTATATGTTATTATAGTTATAGCACCGAACCAGGTTACGTGTACCGAACTCAAGCCTATTCGGCTTCCACCGAATTGCTTTCTACTGAGTTCGGGAAGGTTTTGTTCGGGACGCTTCGCGACTCTCAGAACATTCGCGTAACACCTGGGTAACTGGCCTTGTGTCGAGACTATATATAAGCCTCGTCTTGTACCCAGGTGAATCATTCAATTACAATTCTCTTTTCTGAGCTCGATCCTAGATCCTCACACTTGGTAATCAGAGCTTGTTTACACGCGAAGTTTTCGACCGCTAAAACCTAGCTTTTAAAACCGCGGGGGCGACGACGGAAAGCGCCGATTTCGGGTACGTAAACCAGTTCCACGCTATTTTCTAACGTCCCCCTCGAACCGGTTTTCGAACACTCCTCAGGTCCAGTGGCGACAAAGTTGGAATTTCGACCGTCGGATCGATTCGAATCTCAACGGCCCAGAGAATTTCGCCCAAAAAAGTTGGAATTTGGAGCGTCGGATCGAATTTCTTCTCAACGGCCGAGATTGGACGTGAATTTCGACAAAGGGAGAATTACGCGACCTACAGAATCAGCGCTCGTCATTTCTACAGTCGATTCGACTCACAGTAAGACGACCAGCGCCTGGAATTCAATTATTTTCGTCGCAAATCTTCCTGTAAATCGTCAAATGGAGGAAAATGGTGATAATCCGTACGAAAAATTACGGAGTTACACACCGGCCTGGACCAGACGCGAGCGGCACTCCAGCGAATAGAGGAGCTTCTCGCGAACCAGTCGGCAGTCGCCATAGCAGCAGCGAACGCACCAGCGAATGCAGCAGCGACGGCAGCAGCAGCAGCGGCGACACCGACACTTCACCCAGCAGCAGCGGCAGCGGCTACATTGAATCTTGAGGCGGCACGTCCGAGGCTACCGGAGACGTTCAATCCGAATGCAAGAGACACCGACGTCCGTCGATTCATTGCGACACTCGAAATTTACTTCGAGGCCATTGGCTGTACTACCCCGACACACGATGCAATGCGGATTCGGCTCGCAGCGACACTGTTACGAGGCCCGGCGCTCGAGTGGATTTACAATAGCAACGAAGTCCGAGGCGAGGGGTCATGGACGCAGTTTCGGGAAGCTTTTATTCAACGTTTCGAACCAATCAACTCCAGCTACATGGCGCGGCAGCAGATTCATCGGCATAAACAGTTCGGCAGTGTAACACAGTACACGCAGCAGATGGAGAGCCTCTTCAACCGAATTACCGACCTGACCGAAGGGGAAAAAATCCAAGCGTATACTGAGGGGCTAAAAATGGAAGTCCGCCGACAGGTGATTGCCGCGAACTACAACAACTACCGCGACATGGTGTGTGCAGCAGAGAGATTCGATGCGCTAATGCGATGTGAACCCGAGACACGACGCCACGTGCCGAACCGATCATTTGGCACGAAGCGATCGGCACCACCCACGACTGCCGACCCGATGGATATTGACAAGATCGACGCGAAGCAGCGGCCGACAAAATATGAGAAGTGCGAATTTTGCGGCGCAGCAGGACATCGACTCTTGGCGTGTTGGAAAATGAAGAAGGCACGAGCGGAGCTGCAAGGCAACAACAGTGCGACATCCACGATGGCGAAAAAAGGAGGACACGATGGCGTGAATTTAAAACGTCACGACCGGCCGGCAACAGGGGAAATCGCCGAGACAAATGGAGGCTCCGCGAAACAAGACTCTGCACCGACCGGGAAACTCCAGCCGAACACCCCCGAGAGTAAGAATATTCCCTCTCGAGGTTTTCAAGCCTTTAAAAAGTTCAGGGGAGATTTCAAGGCCAAGAAAAAGCCTTCAGACATTATTCAGGTACCTGAGAAGTTGGGCAAACCACTCCGGAGCGTTGAAAAGGGTCGTGCGTTCCAAGGAGTTACTATTCTCTCCCCGCAGCACAGTGTTAAGGCTCCCAATTGCCCACAGGTGAAGCCTACACAGCTGCAAAGGCTTAAGGGAAGGTTCCAGGCCAAGACGAAGCTGAATTGGCCACTGATAAATCCTTCTAACCCAACTCAGTTGAAAACTGATATGGAGTCAGCAGCTTCGAGCGCAGGACCGAGGGATGATCTATTCGACGTACCCTACGATCCTATAAACGAGACCATCTACGGTTACTCGGAGCAGCAGCAACCACTACTACTCGAGGTGATCTGCAACGGGCGACGCCTCCAGGCACTGGTGGACAGCGGTGCATCTCACTCGGTGTGCGACCGCGGGACATTGGAGAAAATTGGAGAACCTTCGGAGGAGACCAAGTTCACGGCAACGATGGTGGACGGTACGAAACTTCCCATCCACGGCGAAGCATCACTGCAGCTGCACATAGGGGCGCTGAGGTGGAAGCCGACATTGCCGATCACAAACATCAAGGGTTTAGACTTCATCTTGGGGTGAGATTTCTTGAAGCGGTTCAACCCCGAGATCGACTGGGTCAACAGGAAGGCGCGCATCTACAACAACGGGAAACGAGTGGAGCTGCGAAGCTGGATGGATACAGGGAGCATTCCTGAAACGACACTGGCACGGTTCGAACGGACAGTGAACGAGAGTAACACGGGTTACTTAGCACTGGTTATGGCAGCAGCAGAGGAGGAGAAGCTGAGTACGGAGCTACCTGCAGCAGTGAAGGAGGTCTTGGAGCAGTACAAGGATATAATGCCCGACGACCTACCTCCAGCACGCACCCACGAGCACGAAATCGTGGAGGAACCAGGTGCGAAACCCGTCTCACGTGCACCATACCGACTGAGTCCGACCGAACTGACAGACATGAAGAAACAGATCGAGTATCTACTGGACAGACAACTGATCCGCCCATCCACCTCTCCCTACGGTGCACCAGTCCTCTTCACTCCAAAACCAGACGATAGTTTACGGATGTGCATCGACTACCGCGCACTGAACAAACAGACAGTTAAAAACAAATACCCCATACCGCGCATAGACGACCTACTGGACCAACTGCGTGGTGCAACCGTCTTTTCGAAGCTGGACCTACGGTCGGGTTACTGGCAGATCAAGATGGTGGACAACTCGATCCACAAGACGGCGTTCTGTACCAGATACGGCTCCTACGAATACTTGGTGATGCCGTTCGGACTCTGCAACGCACCAGCAACGTTCCAGGCGGAGATGAATCACATCTTACGGCCCCTGTTGGACGAATGCGTGGTGGTGTACCTGGACGACATTCTCATCTACTCCAAGAACATGAAGGAGCACGTGGAGCATCTACGGAAGGTGTTCGAGATCCTGCGGAAAAACAAGTTCTACGTGAAGCTATCGAAGAGCGACTTCGCCCTGAAGAAGGTGCAGTTTCTCGGGCACATGGTGAGTGCCGAGGGCGTACACGTGGACCCGCGGAAGATCGAAGCCGTCAAGAAATGGAAAGTACCGGAGAACGTGAAGGAGTTGCAGCAGTTCCTAGGCTTCGCCAACTACTACAACAGGTTCGTGCCGCAGTATGCTAAGATAGCAGCGCCACTAACCGACCTACTGAAAAAGGATACGCCCTACAAATGGGATACTCCTCATCAGCAAGCCATGGAGCAGCTACAGACAGCACTGACTACAGCGCCAGTACTCATCTTACCAGATCCAGACAAGGACTACGTGGCGGAAGCAGACGCTAGTGACCAGGCAGTCGGAGCAGTACTGATGCAGGATCACGGACGCGGTTTGCAGCCCATCGCCTACCTCAGTAAGAAGCTACACGGAGTAGAACTGAACTACCCCATCCATGACAAGGAAGCCTTAGCGATAGTCATAGCCTTCAAGGCGTGGAGGTGTTACCTAGAGGGAGCCAATACTACAGTATATACTGACCACTGCAGTCTGAAATACCTGAAGTCGCAGCCAACTCTCTCACGACGACAGGTGCGGTGGATGGACTTCTTGGAAACTCATTTCCACTACGACATCGTCTACAAGCCCGGGCTACACAACAAAGCAGACGCGTTGAGCCGCCCCGGTCATGTAGCAGGCATCCAGCTCGACGGGATGAACCCTCTGCTCAAGGGTCTATTTCAACATGGGTACTCCGTGGACGCAGAGATCGCTACAGCACAGACCAAGAAGCTGTTACAGTGGGAGAAAGACTTAGCTGTAAGGAAGGGTTCAGGAAAGATTTGGGTACCGAATTACGCCCCGCTACGGCAGATCATATTGGAGGAGTTTCACGACGTACCATACGCGGGACATTTCGGGAGCAACAAGACGTCAGCAGGGATAGCGAAGTATTACTACTGGCCCGGGATGGCAGCAGACGTGCAGCAGTTCGTCACCTCGTGCGACACGTGCCAGCGGATGAAGAGCAGCAAGCAGAAAAAAGCAGGGTTACTTCAGCCTCTACCCGTACCGGAGCAGCCTTGGCAAGTCATTAGCCTTGACTTCATCACGGGACTTCCTTCGACCTCACGAGGGCATGGTGCCATACTCGTGGTGATCGACAAGTTCTCTAAAATGGGTCACTTCATACCGACCAACGCCACAGCTACAGCTGAAGCAACTGCTCGCCTCTTCTTCGACCGCATCATCACCATCCACGGCATCCCCGCTACACTCATCTCAGACAGAGACCCCAAATTCACCAGTAAGTTCTGGAAGGAGCTCATGGGACTGTTGGGAACAAAACTTGCAATGTCTTCAGCATACCACCCCCAGACTGACGGACAGACAGAGCGACTCAATCAGGTGGTTGAACAGTTACTGCGCACAGCTTGCAAGGACGACGTCAGCCACTGGGACACACAGTTACCGACCCTAGAGTTCGCTTACAACAATGCGTCACATGCGGCCGCAGGGAAAACTCCTTTCTTTTTTTGTTACGAACGGGAACCACTTACACCACAGCAGCCAACCACACCGGCACACGTCCAAGCCGCACATGACTTCGTCACCCCTCAGGAACGTCAGGAAAAGAGGACACTGGAGGACATGCTAGGATAGGACGATGTGCAACAGAGGGAGGACGAAGTGCCATAGTGTGCTAGGAATAATGGAGGGCGAACACGGCGAGCACGACGAGCAGCAGGTGAGGTAGGACGAGACGCATGCTCTTGATCAGTCAGGGAGTCTGTCAGCTCAGTGTAACGAGAAGGAACAGGTAGTGGGGAGCCAGGCTATAACTGTGTTTGAGAAAGGTCAGTCGGTGGGACCAGTAGGGGAGGAGCAGTACCAGCGGTACGCTGCTCTGCAAAGGCATATGGAAGACGAAGAATTTGGTGAAATTGTGAAAGTAGTATCTTAGCTTAGGAAGCGGGTTTAGGGCCTAGGCTTAGTTGCCTAAGCCAAGCGGGTGTCAAGAGAAACGTGCCAAGGGAGGAGCGAGAATGTTTACCAAAGAAGTGGTTTCAATAATGACAAGAGTTACAAGATATAGTCGAGAATGATGCAGAGGAGTTGATACACCACCAACAAGAGGTACAAACACTACAGTAACTACAGCAAGCAGGATAAATATTTGATATAACTTTACCAGAAGTGCCGAGCCAGGTGGTGGCAGCGACGACCGCGGCTGCTCCCGGAACAACGGTCGCCTCTGCTGTGGCTGCGCAGCACCCTAGCTCTAGTACCTCCGGCAGCAGTACCTCCAGCACTAGAACCTCCAGTACCGCCAGCTCCAGCACCTCCAGCTCTAGTATCTCTAGCACCAGAACCTCCAGCACCTCTATTGGCAGTACCTCCAGCACCAGAACCTCCATCACTACCAGCTTCAGCGCCTCGAGCTCCAGTACCTCCAGCACCAAAACCTCCACCACCTCCAGCATGATACCTCCAGAACCAGAACCTCCAGTACCGCCAGCTCCAACACCTCCATCTCCAGTACCTCAGCACCGAAAATTCCAGCAGCAGAACCTCCAGCTTCAGCACCCCCAGAACCTCCAACACCAAACTCAGGAATTGGCAGCAACGACTACTGCTGCTCCCAGTACAAGGGGCGCCGCGGCAAAGGTTGCAACGCACCCGCAGAACCTCCTGCAATAGCACCCTCGGGTCCACCACCACTAGGACGCTCAGCACCCCAGAACCAGCACCTCCAGAGTCAGCAACCCCTGAACCAGCACTCCCAAAATTAGCAACCCCAAAGCCCGCACTCCAGTGTCACCACCCCCAGCAGCAACGGAGTCCACAGCGACAGGCTGTAGAGGCGGCAAAGACGGCCGAGGAAAAAAACCAGGAGGGGTCTTCAGGCGCGGTGAGCGTCGAGAGCCCACAGTGTTGTCAGCAGCTAGGTCACCCTCCTCAGCAGGGCCAGAGGGTTCTGAGGAGACCTCCAAAGGCTCAATCAAGCGGGGTGGTGTGACGCGAGGGGGGGAGGGGGTCTATCGGGGGTTAACTTGGAACCAGGAAGAGGGGTGACGGGGGGACCAGAGAACTGCAGTGGGGGAAGATATGGTGTAACAATGAGGCGTGTCTGGGTGGTAAAACTGACAGTCAGGCTCGTCGATGGGAAAGCCAAGGAAGACGCACCGAATAATGCGAGGAGAGAGGTTGCTCGCGGTAGTATCGCGGACAAGGGCAAGCGAATACCACACCCGAAACGTCAACGCATCGCCAACCTCCCTCATCCAACGCAGTGTAGGTGAGGTCTCTGGCTCAGAGACATGGGGTCAGAGGTTGAGCTCATGCTCTGCGTATCGGACTGCAAACGGGCACAGAAAATGGGGAGCAGCCGCATGGATCATGGAGATACGAGCAATCTCTTTGATAAAATCAATGCGGCGGCCAAATATCCTTTTCTGCTTTGCAGAGGCCGGAAGCATGAACGACTGGGTGATGCCCTCCTCACGACAAAAGTCCTCAAGGAGTCCGGACGAAAACTTACCTGCACGATCAGAGTGCAGACGGAGCACCAGGTTGTCCTGACGGAACCGTGCGCTCAGCTGGCAGCGAACAGCGTGGATCCAAGGGATCAAAACAACACAGACGTCTCCCTTGTGCTGCAAGAGAAACACTGTGGTGTAGCGCGTGTAGTCATCGACGATCAGCAGTAAGTATCACTTCTGGAGTAGCCTAGAGACGGGGAGGTGTGGGGAGGGGGGAGAGGGGGGGGGGGGCACACATCCATGTGCAGCATCTGCAGAGGAGCAGTGGTCGGAGAAAATGAGGAGGGGTGAGGAGCTCCCTGACGCAGGGAGTGTTCGACAGTGCAAGCAACGGCGGGAGCGGGGGCAGTGACCTCGAGAGGCCAGAAACAAGGAGACGCGAGTGCATGCGACGCAGACGCTGCAGGGAGTGGTGACCAAGACAGTGGTGCCAGAGGAGAGACGGGTGTGTGAGTAACCGACACGAGCAATCGCAGCTACCTGACCGGACGCGACCACCTGTCAGACTCAGTGTGCAGTGTGTACAGGCCAGACCAAGGCCTCCAAGTGAACGTGGTGAGGTGGTCGCCAGTCACAGTGTCCGTACGAGTCGCCGCGAGCTTGCCCCGGTTGTGGTGGTAGTGACCAACAGATTCTGGAGGACAGATGTACGCACCAAGTTCGTAGCGGACGAGGGGAGGTGGAGACCTATGGGGGAGTCAGAGGGCGCTCTCGGACACGGGAGAACAGTGGAGTCGCGTGCAACGTCTGGGCCAGAGGAGGGTTTGGCCAGAGTGACAGGTACAGGTGTTGTGAGCGGTGTGACTGTGGTGCAGTCGCGGAAGAAGCAGCGAGACTCGCCTCAGTCCAGCGTGAAGGTATGCAGAGCCTCCGCAAGAACTACACCTGTGCTAGCAGACTCACAAGCACCTACACTAGTAGCTCTATACCACCAGACGCAGCTCCCTGACTCGCCGTACCTGGGCGTCCACCCTTGTCAGCTCCACCTCGACTACCACCCGAGCCCCTCCTCCACCCCCGGCACCCTCACGAGATCCACCACCCCCGCCACTCCTACCGCGACCGCCACCTCCAGCACCCTCACCTCTACCACCCTCTCCACCATTTCCACTACCCCCACCCCTCGTACGTCCACCCCTGCTATGGCGCCTCCCGCTAGTAGCAGACACAGTGTTGACCTCCTCAACACCAAGGAAGTCCGCGGTAGCAGCAAAGGCAACAGAGGGCGCGAGAAGGGAGGGAGAGCACCCCTCAAAGAAGGAGAGGCTAGGAGAGCCACGAGAGGTAGCTACAGCGCAGGCACTGGTCTCAGCCTCGAAGAGACAGGTCTCAAATGAGGCAAAGGTGAGCTAAGTGAGGGAGTGGAAGTGGTCTCAAACGGCGCGAAGAGAGTAAGGGAGGCTAGTCGTGGGGCGGGTTCTCAAGGGAGCGCAGGTGAGATGTGAGGTCGGCTACAGTGGTGAAGTCAGACAGATGAGTGCAGATAGCAAACTGGGAGGTGGCGTCGCGAGCGATCCACCGTGTGTAGGCAACGCGGTCAGCCCAGTAACGCTGCCACACCTCCTCCCCAGCGTCAGCAGCAGGCTCAGCTGGAGTCGCACACAAACATAGCAGTGGTAATGACTTTGTTAATTTTTGGTTTGTGCTCTCTGGTTTTATACCAGGACGACGCAATACAAAATAAAAGCACACAAGTGTCGACCCGGGTCGCGCGCTGAATTTTGTCGACGCAAAATTTCGAGCCTTGAATTCCGCCGAGCGAATTCCATTGACTGGAATTCCATAGACGAGAATTTCCGCGACCAGAATTCGTCCACCACCGACTGTAACTCCCGTATGGATTCCGTTGACCTCGACACTTCGCAGCCGAGTTTCAAACCGAACGCGCCCCGAGACCGATTTCGCCAAACTGTTCCTAATCTGGCCCCAAACCGTCCCCAATCTGTCCTGACAAGACACTTTCGGGACACTTGAATCGAAAGGTCTCCAGTTCAAAACTCGCGTGCACCATAACCAGTGCCTTAGCAGAAACTGTCCTGAATCTGTCCTGAGACACTTTCAGGACAGATTTGAATGTCACGAGTTCGAATCCCAACGCCGACATTTTATTGCTTGTGGCAGCATTTCCTTCTAACACGCCCCCTTGCTGTCAGGAGCACGCTGGACCAGCCCGGTTGCTGCACAGCATCGGTTGAAGGCTGCCTTGTCGAGCCCCTTCGTGAAGAAGTCGGAGGGCTGCACCATCGTAGGGATGTGCTGCAAATCCAGCTTCTTCATGCGCACCATGTCCTGCAGCCACATATGGCAACGTTCCACATGCTTCATGCACCCCTGCAGCCCGCCCGACTGGTTGAGCTGCACCGCTGGCATGTTGTCGACGTACATGGTGGTGGGAATACCCTTCTTTAGCAGCTGAAACTCACACAGCAGGAACCTTAGTTTGCGCCCCTCCTTTCCCGCTTCCACCGCAGCCACAAGCTTGCTCTTGGTGGAGGAAAGTTTGGTCGCACCTTGCAGCTTTTTGGCCTGCCAGGAAACGGCAGCTCCGCCAAGCTTGAAGAGGAAGCTTCCCATGGACGACCTGTTCTCCTTGTCGCCCGCATCATCCGCATCCACATAGCCCACGAGGGTCAAGCTCTCTGGTCATCCTTTGAACAGCAACCCCATGTCTGGTGAGGCAGCCCAGAAGGAGAATGTGCGGAAGAGCTCATGCCTATGTGCATCCGTCCATAGGTGTGCACCCACTGCAAGGCGATCGGTCATGGTGCTATCGGCAAACAGCTCAGCATCCTCCATGACAAAGCTGGAAGAGGAGAGAGGAGTGATCAGCTGCTTCTTCGGTGGCGCCCCCTTGAAGAACAACTGCTGCACCTTCGCCACGTATGCATTCTGGTGCAGGAGGAGTGTCTTGTTGGGGTGGTCGCGCACAATCTGCACACCAATATAGCCTTCCGTGGATGATAGGTATTCCACCACGAGGAGACCTTTGTCTACCACCTTGCCTTCAGGACCAGTCAAGGTTGATGATGATGCTCTTCAATTCCCTTCCTCCTCATCAGCCTCATCCAAGTACTCCACATCATAGTTGATGTCCGTGCCATAAACACCTCCAGCAAGGAATGCCATGTCGTACATGTTGTTGCCATCATCCGCATCCGAGGCCGTCATGGTTGATGCGAGAAGCCGAACACGTGGCATACCCTTGTTGGACCTGCTAGAATGACATGGGGGTGGGGGACTGGGATGAAGGGGCGGAACCATGGGTATGGGGTCCTTCACATGGGTTGCCGTCGATTTCAGGCCCGTTGCCTCTCCTTCCTTGTCTTCATCAGCTGCACGACGTTCATCCTCAGAGGGACCAACCTCTGGTCCTATGGGTGCCAGGTCAGCAGCTAAGGATGGACAGAGAGGTGGCAGAGCCATGGTTGCGTTGATGCCCGCAGGGTCAACCGAACGATCAAACGGTTGTTCGCCCCCTTGCACGGACAGCACCGGGACCATGATGACGGTACGTGAAGGCGGCTGATTCTGCTCAGGGCCATGGACCATCCCAAGAACCTCCCCCTCTCACTCGTTAGGCAGCGGAAGTGTTCGACGAGTGAGTTTGGCTTCTTGGGAGGAGGCGTCTACGTGTCCTCCCCTCCTTTCTCTAGGTCCATGCCTAGCACGCCACCGTTTGTGGCTGTTCACTGCACCGCACCAGCATGGTCATTCTCAAGGTGAGTGTGCCGCAGGTTGAGCATCGCCTCGGTCCCCACCGAATATGTTGTTAGGCTGGCCACTTCGTCATTCTCTTCCGGCTCGCTTGACACCACCTTAGAAAATGCCTTAGGCATACCGTTGCATGCCACCTCAGCCGCCGTGCCATTGCATGCTGCCGCAGCCACCGTATTGTTGCATGCTGCTGCAGTCGCCGTGCCGTTGCGTACCGCCGCAGCCGCCGTGCCGTTGCATGCCACCGCAGTGGCCGTGCTGTTGCATGACGCCGCAGTCGCCGTGCCGTTACATGCCGTTGCAATCACCGTGCCCTTGCATGCCCCTGTAGCCGCCGCCCTGCCATTGTATGTAGCTGCAGCCGTCGTTCCCTTGCATGTTGATTGCGGTTGCAGCCACTTGTCCTCCCGATGCGATGATGCGACTGACACCTTCTTCGGTTTGCATATTTGCTCCTTTTTGCGTTAGCTGCTTAGGGGAGACCAAGTTGGCCTTCGTTCATGGCACAAAGAGGACATCATGCAGAACGCAAGCCGTTAGTGCCCTCCAGCAAAACCTCACCAACACCGGCGACTTCTTGCATAGAAGCATAAAACCCTTTGACAGATTTTGTTGCAGATGGGTCGCGGATCACCGTGAACCACCTTGCGGCCGGTCATGTGTTGGGAGCATCCTGAGTCAAGAAACCACAAGTCCTTGTCGTTGGCCAGCAACTTTGCAGCCGAACACGTGATGGTAAGCACCACGCCCTTCCCATCTCCTTTGGCTACGTTTGTGGCTGCCGCGGACGTTGTATCCTTCTTCTTGTTGGGGGCACTTGGCAGCCATGTGCCCCTCCTCATTGCAGTTGTAGCAGCGCCTCTTGAAGGGGGCTTGCCTCTTTTCCCGCTTGCCATCCTTCTTCTTGTCCATCTGCTCCCTTCCTCCTTTCCCTTCCTCCCGTTGACCCCCGTTGTAGCCACGATCGTGTTGACAGTGCCAGAGAAAGCCGATGCATCATTGGTGATCTACTTGTAGCTCTATTCAATGGACAAAGTCTGCTCCTCCATCAACACCTCGCTGCACACGCGTTCCACCGTCATGTCAGGGCTGGAAATGTGGAGCTTGCGGCTAAGAAATCCGTACTCCGGTGGCAGACCCTTTAGCATGTGAGCGGCAAACGTGGCCATATGGACCTCCTGTCCAATGGTCAGCAGCTCTGCTCGAATGGTGCAGGCCCTATTGCAGTAGGATTTCGCCGTCTCATCATCTCCCTTCCTGAGTTGGGCTAACTGGGTCTGGTGTAGGGAAGCGTGGAGGGCATCACGAGCTTGATAAGTAGACAATATATATGCCCATGCTAGCTGCACGACTTTCTTTTGCTGAGAGAAGCCAGAGATAGGCATTCGGATGGGTGGAGAAACACAGCAGTTCGGCACCATGAATGCAAGCATTTGGCCATTTGCGTATTCCCTTCGTTGCAAGGGGTTGTTCGGGGCCGGGCTTGGTGCTGTCCTGTTGTAAAACTGCCACAAATCAGCACATTGGAGCTGAGGTCGGTCGGCGCTAACCCACGCGGTAAGGTCGTGCCATCCCTCCAGCAGCGGCGTCACGGAGATGTGCTCAACTCCAAATTCGAATTGGCCATAGCGCGTGCCGATCATTCACGTGTCAATGGTCGGTGCAACAACTCCTCCATCAATGCCCACGGCACCAGGAGCCTCGTGCTGAGCTCCTCCCTTACCAGCTCCATCTTGCTGGCCGCCCGCAGGTGGTTGCTCCGCTGCACGCTCCCGAACCAAGCGTAGTAGACGACCGTCCACAATAAGGTCGATCTCCTCATCGCGCAAGTTAGGGTGGTGCTCACGAACGGATGCTTCCAACTCCTGATGAGCATTGAGACCCTCAACGCTCGTTAACCACTCCATCCGCGGTCAAAACGAGCGTCGGCCACACCAACGTAGGAACAAAGTGACGGGAGGACGGAATCAAGCCGCTAGTTCGATCGACGTAGATAACGCAGCTCTGATACCATGTAAAATTCCACTGATATAGCAGCTTGATAGAGCTCAAAAGCACAATTCCAACGCACCGAAGATTGCAGGAAACGGTTCACTATAGCCAGAGATACACACAAACATAGCAGTGATAATACAAAATATAAGCACACAAAAAAGTGTCGACCCAGGTCGCGAGCTGAATTTCGTCGACGCGAAATTCTGAGCCTTGAATTTCGCCGAGTGAATTTGATTGACTGGAATTCCATAGACGAGAATTTCCATGACCAGATTTCTGTTGACCACCAACTATAACTCCCGTGTGAATCCCGTTGACTTCGACACCTCGCTGCCGAGTTTCAAACCGAACGCGACACGAGACCGATTTCGCCAAACTGTCCCCAAACGGTCCCCAAACGGTCCCCAGTCTGTTCTGACAAGACACTCTTGGGACACTTGAATCGAAAGGTCTCCAGTTCGAAACTCGCGTGCACCATAATCAGTGCCTTAGCAGAAACTGTCCTGAATCTGTCATGAGACACTTTCAGGACAGACTTGAATGTCACGAGTTGAAATCCCAGCGCCGACATTTTGTTGCCCATGGCAGCATTTCCTTCTAACACTCGTGGGGGCCAGAAGGGACCCCGACATGTGCTCGAACAGGGAGGCCGATTTGTGGGTGTTGGCGGCCTCCTGCTCATGTATCTGTAACGAAGATCGGTCATGTCTGTATAGTCACTGCAGAATTGGTGCATCATTCAAAAAGGTGCTGGTTTGGGAGGCACAGGAGGAGCTAGAGGAGCAATAGAAGCAAGATGTTACGGTGGGGCAGGAGTGGCTAGTGGTGCTAGACGCGCAGGTGCTGTTGGGCTCTGCCATGCCTAGAAATCAAAAGAAACGAGTGCGGAGGGTTGATGTCTAAACAAGAAATGGGTGCCCAGAAAGCCCCTCATGGCCTAGCTAGGCCAAACGAGAACGAAAAAAATGAAGAGAGACGAGAATGAAGATGGTTCAAAGCCCTCGTTCGAGACCCATCCAACTTTGCATCCGGTGTTCCCTACAGCGAACGGTGCCCTGAGGCCAAGATCACCTGCAGAGGAACTGAGGTGGGCTTTTAGCCTCATTGGCGGGGAGAAGCAGCTGCCATGAACTCCAGCCCAAACTGCGTGTCCTCTAGGACGTCACGGCCAAGGGCAGACTCGCCGCCTGCGGACAAAGGACGGGTAGGGAGAGCAGCCACCACGCGGGTGGCGTAGTCAAGGTGTTGCGTGGCAGCAAAGTCAGTGACAGCGGGAGCTGAGACAGACGACAGATAGGCAGTGGTGTCCATTACAAGAGAGGCGAGAACGTGTAAGTCAACAGGTCGGGTAGTACGGTAGTAGTCAGTGATAGGGTGAGAGGAGGCTGTAAGTGACAACGCAGGAGGTGACGCAAGAACAGACTGAGGCAAAGAACGAGGAGGACTAGCACGAAGCAAGACCAAATGGAGGTCATTTAGTGGAGAAGAGACACGAGCACCCGGGGGACAATGGGTGGTCCAAGTGTGCAGGACAACACGAGGAGGCAGCTGTGAACGAGAAAGAAATGAGTCAGGAATGAGTCCGGAGGAGGAAACATAGGACCGTAAGCAGGCCGAGAACGTGAGCGGTCAGGAGGAGAGTAACTCAGACCAAGGGTGCGAAGACCACTCACAAGTGGGGACAACCGTTGTAACAGTGGCTGTTGTGACGTCTGCGGCTGCTGCTGCTGCTGTTGCTCCAGCCGCTCCTATGCCAAACGCCCCTGCTCCTCTTACTCCAGCTGCCGAAGACGCTGAAGGCGCGTCAGGAAACAGATGGCAGGCTAAGCAGGCGCCACAGAGCCAGTATCTTCAACTCCAACATCCCCAGAAGAAGCACCTCGGAGCTACTACCTCCAGCTCCAACACCCCTAGAGCCCTCCAGTGCCAGCACCTCCAGCTTTAACACGCTCAGACTCAGAACCTCCAGTACATGTGCCTCCAGCACCAGCACCTCCAGTACCAGCACCCTCAAAGTCAGTACCTCCATCACCAACACCCTAACAACAAGCACCTCCAGCACCGGCACCTCCAGTAGCAGCGCCCCCAGAGTCTTCTGCGACCTTCCGCTGCGATGACTGTGAAGACGACTGTGGTGAGGGAGACGAGACCGGACGCGCTGCCGAGGGAAGTGGGGTAGCTTGAGACTTCTGTTGCACAAGTGGCTGGTTTTGCGCATGCTCAAGCTGGCTAAGGGCGACGGGACAGCTGGCTGGTGGATGCGCTACAGCGGGCTAATGACTATACTAGTCTAGGAACATTCCTAGGGAGTTAGTCTACGTCTAGGAAAGAACCTAGCTCGATACCATCTCAGAGTAGGAATCGAGTGAATTGTGTGTCTAGAATGTCGAGCATGGGATACAAGTGTGAAAACTTAAACTGTTGTACCTTCTAAAGGGCAACTCAACTCACTGTATCCTAGCATAACCAACAAATATATAGATATATTTTAGCATCGAGCTGTGTGTATCAGGCCCTCATATTCATTTTAGGCTACTCCAGTGATGCATCTGGACTCTTTAGTAAAAAGGCATATCTTGCCGTGATTCATGTTGGGCTCAGAATGCCCTCAGGATCGTTTCAATAACTAAGGCTCAGAGTAATGATGTATTAGCGGAAGCATCTTAATGAGACTAGTTGAACCACCTTGCACTGGTATGTGAGAACAAGATGAGTTGATTAGAACAAAGAGATACAGGGCTTTTATATGATTACAGGGCTTTTACTAACTGCAAAGCTGTTGAATCAGGTTGACCTTCGCTCCAACCTTCGCTCCAGCTTTGACCGTCATGCTGTTGTCGCTTTTGTTAACCGCTTCGCTGTGGCTTGCTTGACTCGGTGTTGCTCCGCTGTGAGTCTGTTTCGTTTTTTGTTATAGTGCTCGACACATCAAAAGTGTGAACTGTATGTTTCCAACAATTTATCAGTGCTACATGGGGTAAGGTACCCTGATCTGTGAGCGTTATTTTTTATGGCATACTGAAACATCAGTGCTAAAAAAATAAGACTTTTGCCATTGCACCAGAAAGTGGCGTTGGTTGGACACGCAAGAGGTCGCTGCTCGATTCCCGCTGGCTCCTTGCCCCGTGTAGGTATACTCTAGGCCCCGAATTTTTCATACACGTACAAGTCATTTCAGTGTGATTTTCAACACAATCGTGAATCATCATTAGCTGTTATACACCTCTATACTGAAACGTCAGTGTGCTTCAAATAGACAATACTGAGTTTTCAGTCCAGCTAATTCATTTATCCTGTTTCTTCAGGCCTCACACCCAAACCCTATCACGTGTACGCTCGCATGAGCCAGGTTTATGCTCGATAAACCTGGCCAGGTTAACAAGGCGTGGAAGGCATACCTAAATCAACTCTTGATTGGCCATTTTATGTTGTTCAGGATCCGTCACTTTGAGAGCTTACGACGAACTCATTTCTCAACTAAACGCAAATCCGCTCGGTAGGATTACGCGCCTTAGGCTTAGCTACCATCTCCAATTTGAATCATTCGTTAAGATGGTCTATAGAGTGAGAACCAAGTAAAAACGTCCAGCAACTGCATGACTAGTATGGTGGAGGAAGTACAAAACATTAAGGCATAAGATGGTTGGAGTTGGGGACTCCAAGAGAACTATGAGAGGGAAGGGGTTCTCCAAGAGCTAGGGAAGGATGGTAGGAACCTTCCTAGCAGCAAGGATGCAACCCTCATCATGAGTTCCTTGAGGTGTCACATGCAAAATCCAATCTAGTTGGATTTTGCCTAGGTGTTGCAACATTTGCAACCCATGCTAGAAACTTCTAGCCACCCCAATCCAAAAGTCAAAGTTGTCTTCCCTAACCACCCAACCAAAGATCCCTTTATATTCATGTCCCAATAATCGCCCACTGTAGTTTACATCTCAAAATGAGATAGAATGCCCAAAGCTTGGAAATCTTGTAACTTGGGCGATCTCGGTCGGAATAAGGCGATCTTGGTATCGTTGGAAAGCTCTGGATTTCTCCTGCATGATCAAGCATTTAAACTTGGAGAAAAACACAGAGATGATAATATCCAAGAGCCATGCACAATGACATATGCTCATGCAAACAATGCACGCATGAATAGTACGAGTGTCAACGGGAGTTGTTGTTGGCTCCGTCCTCGCTTGGGCGGAGCCGACTTCGTGGTTGGGTGTACGGGAGGTACAGCCGACTTGTAGCAGTGGGCGACGCCGACTTGGGCGAGCTGGTCGACGGGGTTGGTCGACTTGCACGGGGACACTGCAATGCCGCCGACTTGGGAAGCCGGCGGCCGACTTCAACTGGTGGTCGGCGATGTGGCACGTCGACCTGGAAGTCGGCGCCAACTTGCAAGGTCGCCGACTTGCAAGGTCGCCGACTTGCAAGGTCGCCGACTTGCGAGGTCGCCGACTTCAAGAGGTCGGCCCGGAAGTCGACGCCGACGTAGAAGGGGCATCGACTTGGTGACGCCGACTTCGGGTAGCCGACTTGGTTGGTCGGCTGACGACTGTGCTGGTCGACGTGGAGCTGGTCGACCAGGAGTGATGTCGACCTGGAGCTGGTCAACCAGGGGTGTGTCGACCTGGTGAGGTCGACTGGAGGTGGCCGTCAACTTGGGAGGTCGACGGGCACATATAGGAGCACCTGGTCGACGTGGTTGCCCGGTCGACCAGGTTACCTGGGTGACAAGGTTTTGCGGAAGAGTGCGACAGTCGCCCAGGAGATGTTGGCGAGACTGACCTCGGTGGTGGTATCGCAAGGTCGACGTGGCGGATCAGGTGGAGTCGTCAGCACGAGGGTGACTTGGTGTGTGCGTTGTGCAGGTGACGAGGCTCAGCACGCCAATCATCTGCGACCACCTGCGAAGCTGGTGCGCTGCTGTTCTGCGAGAGCAATGCTGGCACGCCGTCGACCTGCAGCGTTGGCACGCCGTCGACTTTGCACTGATGGAACGCGGTCGACCAAGTCGTGCTGGAACGCGGTCGACCATGCTGCGCTGGCAGTCGACCGACCTGAATGCTAGCTCTGATGTAGTCTTGTCTTGCCAACCTGATTGTACCATTGTTGTCAACTTTCTCTAGTGAAACTCTTGCCAACTTGCCCCGTGAACCAGCAAGCAGTGTGTGCATTAGGAAAACGACTAAGGACCAACGAACGCAGAGATCATACTAGCACCCGTGCCTAGCCCGTAGTCTAGCTCCCGTTGTAGTAGTTATCTCTGCATGGTGCGGTGAGCGTGGACGGCACACGACTTCCCTTTCAGTCAGGTCGACGTAGAGGTCACTTACCTAAGTTGCTCGTAGGCCGGCAGCCGTGCAGTCACTAGCGTGCGCGTAGGTGACGCCAAGGTGATGGACACCCTGGAGGGACGGCTGGAGGATGCGAGGAGACGCCATGACGCCCAGGAGTACGGGACGATACCCTGGGCGGTCGTCGAGGCTGGACTCCGCTCTGTGTGGGCGACGGATGATCCCCCTTCTCGACCAGCTTCTCCTCGACCGGTGACCAACGAAGGCGGCGTCGACATGGGCGTCAACGCCGGAGGTGGCCAAGTCGGCAGCAGTGCGGGAGGCGCGTCGAGGCAGAGAGGTGTGATTCACGCCGATGAGGTCGGCGGTGTTCAGGCGCGAGGGAGGGAGTCGTCGGCGACTGCAGGCTCCTCGCAGGGCGACGTCGGAGGTCGACGAAGCGGATTGTCACCGATGTCGGCGACCCAGGTGACAGCGGGCGGGATAGCACCAAGCTACGGCTACTTCAAGTTTGCGCCGGACAGGATCTTGGTCACCCCGCTGCTCGTTGGTCGACAAGACATACTCACCTGGAAGGAAGCCATCGAGCCCCAGCTGGAGATGGCTGGGCTTATCAACTTTGCTCGAGGTACTGTGGCGACGCCGGACGACCCCGACTTACGTGCGGAGTTCCGAGCAGTGCAGCTGTTGACCTTCATGGTCATCTCGCGATGCTGCTCGCCGGGCGTGCAGATCGCCCTGAAGTGGTGTCGGGAGTACCTCGACGCCGGCCACCAGGCGTGGCACTTCATTGAGTCGACCTACCAAGTCACCGACGACCTGTATATCGCCCAGCTGGAGGGACAGCTGACACACCTGCGTATGGGCGACGAGGAGACGGCGACCGACTACTGCAACCGAGCCCGGCGAATTCTCGCCACCATCAGGATGGCCGGCGCGCAGTACTCGACGGCGTCGTACGTCACCCACGTCATGCAGGAACTCTCGAGCAGCTACAACCTCCTGAAGCGGCTGTTGATGGAGCCGAGCATGAGGACGACGCTCAACGAGGACAAATTGACCTCGTACATCCTGCAGGACGAGGCGATGCAGGAGGCAGGGCGGTCACCGGAGCTCTTGGCGCAGGCCAACTTCGTCGCCCCGGCGAAGTAAGGAGGTCGACCAGGGCAGCGCGGACAGTCTGGCGGCGGAGGTAGCAGTGGCTGGAAGCCGGCCAAGGAGGTCGACAAGAAGACGTCGACCAGGGACAGCGGTCGAGGAGGAGGAAGTCGACGTCGGGAGTGCTGGATCTGCCACAGCCCCGACCACCTCTCCTTCGAGTGCCCCGACCGCAGTGACTCCGAAGACGACGACGCCAAGGGAGGCCGCGGGAGGTCTAGCAGTCGTCGTCCTCGTCGAGGAGGAAACCAGCAGCGCAAGGAGAAGCAGTCGACCAAGACGTCGACTTCGGCGAAGGACGCCGACTCCTCTGCAGGCGGCAAGGGGCGGGACGACAAGACGGCGTCGTGCTCGCTGGTCGGCGTCGTGGAGCCGACCGTCTCGCTGGCGCCGGAGGCCGGGGAGGACTTCCAGGCGGTGGCGGCAATTGTGCAGGCGAACCCGGCGGTGGTCCAGCTCGACAGCGGTTGCTCCCACCACCCGATGGGGACGAAGGAAGTCTTCGTCGACCTGCAGCCTAGCGGCTCCATCAAGCACGTGCGCGGCTTCAATGGGGCGCTGCAGGACGTCCAGGGCCGTGGCACCGTCGCCTTGCAAGGAGAGGCCGGGAAGCAGGTGCTCATCCCCGACGTGCTGTACGTCCCGGGTGTGCGGGCCAGCCTGCTTTCGTCCGGCCAGCTGAAGGAGCACGGCGTGAAGCTGCAGGAGGATGGAGACGGGATGCTGCTCGTCTCGGCGGCGGGAGAGGTGCTCGGTCGGGCGACGTACTCCGGGCGTGTCCTCTGCACCGACCTGCGTCCCTGCTCCACGAGGTCGACATCGTCCATGCCGTAGGTTGTGGCCCTGCAGGCGATCGTCTCTAAGACGAAGTCGACGCCGGACAGGATGCATGTGAGGCTTGCGCACGTCGGCATGGACACCATCAGGAGCTCGGTGAAGAACGAGGTCGCTATTGGGCTGGACCTCAAGTCGGCGACGGGCGCCGACTCACCGTGTGTCTCGTGCGTCGGCGGGAAGCTGGCGCGGCACACCTTCCCCGACCAAGGCTCCGATGCCGACGACTTGCTGGCCGTCGTGCACATCGACCTGTGCTGGCCAAGGACGGCAGCTTGTACTTCCTGCTACTGAAAGACCGCAAGACCCGCTTCGTGTGGGTGAGGCCGATCGCCAAGAAGCCGGATGTGCTGCTGGAGTTCCAAAAATGGCTGGTGTTGGTGGAGAGGCAGACGAAGAAGTCGGTGCTGATGTTGCGCTCGGACCGAGGAGGGGAGTTCCTCGGGAAGAAGTTCACCGACTTCGTGGACGGACAGGGGATCGTCCACGACCTGACCTGCCCGTACACTCCGCAGCAGAACGGCATGGCGGAGAGGGAGATGCAGACGGTGGTGGAGTCGGTGCGGACGATGCTGCTGCACATGGGCGTGCAGCACCACTGGTGGCACCTCGCTCTGCGGCAAGCCGTCTGGGTCCGCAACTGCCTTGAGAGGTCGACGCTGCCGACGGGGACGACGCCGTACCAGCTGCTGACCGGGCAGAAGCCCGACTTGTCGATGGCGCGGGTGTGGGGCTGCATGGCGCAGTTCCTTGTCCCCGAACAACAGCGTGGTGGGAAGCTGAAGCCGAAAACCAGGTGGGGTCTTCACCTTGGCGTGTCGACGGCGAGCAAGGCTGGGAGCTCCTCGACGTCGACGCCAACCGGGTGGTCACCACGTCGGACGTGGTCTTCTACGAGGAGATGTCGCTGGCCGAGTGGAAGTCGGAGCACGGGTTGGTGTCGGGCCGAACGCCGTCCGTCCCGCCAACCGACACCTCGTCGGCGACGCTGCATCTGCTCGCCGAGGTCGGTGAGCTTGCTGCTGCGGACGTCGAGAACGTCCGCCCTCCTTCCCCTCCCTCTCCGACCCCTGCCCCTCCGCTCCTGGCCGACCTGCGCGTGCTGACCTCGGTGTCGGCCTCCGGCGATGAGGGGAGTAGTGGGCCGACGCCTTCAGCGCCGACCAAGGGCATCGCCGGTGGCCGACGTGACGAGAGGCAAGTCGACGTTGGGGAAGAGCAGGTCGAGGAGGAGCAGCCGCCTTGGGTGAAGCCGGTGAAGAAGGCAACAGCAGTGCAGCAGCCGACAGGAGAGCAGGCACCTGTGACGCCGACCACGGAGCAGTGAACAACCAGGCAGTCGGCAGAGGAGCCGACTACAGGGGAGAGGTCGGCCAGGAAGTCGATTGAGGTGCAGCAGGACGACGAGGGCAGTGAAGACGGTGACGAAGGAGGGGACGCCGAGGTGTCTACCAAGAGTGACGTGGTGGAGGCTCGACCGGAACCCCGGAAGTCAGGCCGAGTTCGGAGGCCACCGGACTTCTTCGTCCCCGCTGCCTTCACCACGGTGTACGATGTGGACGACGACGACCTACTGTACGACAACGCCGAGGAGGATGAGGAGTTTCCGGAGCTCGACCCCGACATGCATGCCGACCCAGAGCACCGTTGGGACATCTCGACGATGACGGTGAAGGAGGCGTTGGCGAGCTGGAAGGGCCCGGCGGTGAAGGCCGCTATGGAGGAAGAGATCCGCAACCTTATCAACATGGGCACATGGGAGCTGGTCGAACGCCCGCTGGGGGTGAACGTCATGAAGAACCGGTGGGTGTTGACGACGAAGTACCATGTCGACGACACCGTCGAGCGCGAGAAGGCGAGGCTGGTCGTGAAGGGCTTCACGCTGCTGTACGGCGCCGACTACGACGAGACCTTTGCGCCGGTGGGCAGCTACGTCACCCTGAGGATCTTCCTCAGCATCGTCGCCGTCCTCAACCTCAACCTGATGCAGCTCGACATGAAGAACGCCTTCCTGCAGAGCAAGCTCGACCGGGTGCTCTACATGTCCCAGCCGGACTACTTCAACGACGGAACCGGCCGGGTCTGCAAGCTGCTGAAGAGCCTGTACGGGCTGAAGCAGTTGCCGCTGCTATGGTACTTCGCGCTCAACGATGTGCTGGTCGGCGCCGGGTGAAGAAGAGCCAGGTCGACGAGGCTCTGTACTTCAAGTTCGGCGACAACGGAGTGGCCTGCTGGGTGCTGGTCTACGTCGACGACCTGCTCGCCGCTAGCAGCAGCACCGAGATGCTGAAGGAGCTGAAGGAGCTGCTGGAGTCCGCCTTCGAGCTGCATGAGATCTCGCCGGTGCAGAAGTACCTCGGGCTGGAGATCGTCCGCGACAGGTCGGCGGGAAAGCTGTGGCTGCACCAGCAGGGCTACGCCGACAAGGTGCGTAGGCGCTTCATCGACGAGGAGCAGACAGGGCGCACCCCGAAGACACCGGTCTCGGTCGACGCCTACGCCGAGCTCACCTTCGACGACGAGGAGGCACAGGAGCGACAGGAGGAGGAGTTCCGGCAAAAGGTCAGCTCGTTGCAGTTCGCGGCGACGACGACAAGGCCGGATATCGCCTTCGCCTGCAGCAAGCTGGGGAGCGGCCTCACAGTGAGGAGCGACCAGCACTGGCGCGAGGTCGACCGCTATCTCGCCTACCTCGCCAACACGCGTGACACCGCCCTGGAGTTCGGCGGTGGACCTGAGTCGCTGGAGCTGGTCGGCTACGTGGACGCCGACGACGCCGGTGACAAGCAGAACAGGACGAGCACTGGCGGCTATGTGTTCGTCTACGGAGGGGCCGCAGTCTCCTGGTCGAGCCAGCGCATCAAGTGCGCGACGTTGTCGTCGACCGAGTCGGAGTACGTGGCGGCCACGAAGCCGGCAAGGAGGGACGCCGACTTCGCTTCCTCCTCGCAGAATTCCAGCAGCTGGATGCTGGGAAGCCGACTGTCCTTCGGGTGGACAACAAGTCGGCCATCACAGTCGCCGAGGGCATGGGGTTGACGGGAAACCTCAAGCACATGGAGCGGCGACAGGCCTGGCTGCAGCACATGGTGAGGCACTGTACACTGCTGTCGTTGCCCGCTACTCCTCACCTGCCTCTGCCGCGCTAGGCCGTCTCTCACTCCCCTACCTGTTCCCCGACCTGTCCTCTTTCCACACAGTCGCTGACCTCATCACGCACCTCCGTACTAGTGAGGCCCGCTTCCGTGCCGCTATGCCCGATGAGTTTCTTGCCACGAACCCCCCCCCGCTCTGGCTCACTCTCTACCACCTAGTTACCCGCCTCCCTGACACTCTGCGTGCAGTCAGGGATCACTTCCTAGCTCGCTGCCCCACTGAGCTCACCATTGCCCTCCTCGAGAAGGAACTACTTGCAGCTGAGGCTAGCATAGTCGCTGTAGGTGCCTCTCGTGGCGACCCCCGCACCCCTTTCTTTGAGGGGTGTTCCCCTTCCCCCCTTCTTCCCTCTGTAGCCTCTGCTTCTGCTGTCGACCTCCTTGGTGCTGAGAAGGTCGGGACTGCGTCTGCTTCGAGCTGGCGCCGCAGCGGCAAGGGCAAAGGGGGCAAGGGAGGCGGAGGTGACGGCGGGGGAGGCGGTGGTGGGGGCGGTGGCGGCGGTGGGGGTGGTGGTGGGGCTGGAGGGACTAGTGGCAGCGGTGGGGGTGGTGGCGGCAGCGGCGGGGGAGGTGGCAGGGGCGGGGGCGGTGGTGGGGGCGGCGGTGGACGCGGCGGCGGCAGGGGAGGGGGTGGTCGAGGAGGTGGCGGCGGCGGTGGTGGTCGTGGAGGCGCTGGCAGTGGCCAGAGCCAGCAGCACACTCCGTCGCCCCAGGAGCCCCGTGAGTGGTACTCTCAGCACGGGGGGGGGGGGGTGGCCTTAGCTGCACGTACGTCATCCGCACTGGTGACCGCACTGGTCAGACGTGTGGGAGGGCGCACACCGCGCAGCGCTGCTTCTCCCGCCTCGACGACGCTTGGCGTACTCAGTTCCCTGATGCCACTGAGATGCCCCGCTGGGCTGACCTGATGAAGAAAAACTTTGATATCTATGCTCTAGACTTTGATGCTATTCTCACTGCCATGTATGTGTTGTCTACTAGTGGAGAGGGTGCTCAGTACGTGCGTGTTCCGCCCGACCCGGGCATTCGGACCAGTGAGGCTGCCGCTCTAGGTGCTAGCGTGTCTGCTGCCCCAGGTGCTGGTGAGGCTGCTGCTCTAGGTGCTAGTGAGTCTGCGCCCCCTGGTACTGAGTCGACTGAGGCACTGCACACCTTCACACTGGACTCAGGTGCTTCTCGCTGTTTCTTTCGTGACCGCACTGCCCTTGAGCAGCTTGCTCGGCCAGTTGCTGTCTCCCTCGCTGACCCCTCTGGGGGTCCGGTCATTGCGACCTCCTCCACTGTCCTTCCTTGTCCTGCTGTCCCGTCGGGCACACTGTCAGGCCTCCACCTCCCCTCGTTCTCTACGAACTTGGTGGCGGGTTGTGCGCTCCAGGACGGGGGTGTTCACCAGTTCACCCCTGCCTACGAGCGCGTGACACACTGCACGTGTGCTCGGACGGGCCGTCACCTGGCTACCTTCACTCGGCAGCCGGGGTCATACCTGTACACACTGACCACTGAGTCCCCTCAGGTAGCTGCGTCTGCGTCTGCGTCAGGTCAGCTGTCGCCCCCCTGCTCGTGTCGCTCTCTGGCGCACGAGACCGTCCTTTGGCACCACCGACTTGGTCACCCGTCTGTGCAGCGCCTTCGTGCCATGCACAAACGGTACCTTGTCTCTGGTCTTCCCAGGGTTCTCCCTCCCCTCCCACCCTCACCTGCTCCTCCCTGTCTTCCCTGTGTCGAGGGGCGGCAGCGCGCCGCTCCTCACTCCTCCTCGTTTCCCCCGACGACTGCTCCCTTGCAGACGCTCCACATGGACGTGTTGGGCCCAGCCCGCGTCCGTGGTCAGGGTCAGGAGAGGTACTTCCTGATAGTTGTTGACGACTACTCGCGCTACACCACGGTCTTCCCCTTGCGCACCAAGGGTGAGGTCCCTGATGTTTTGATCCCTTGGATCCGCGCTTCTCGTCTCCAGCTCAGCGAGCGTTTCCACTCGGACTTTCCTGTCCTGCGCTTGCACTCTGACAGAGGTGGTGAGTTCTCCTCCGACCTCTTGGCAGCCTACTGTGCGGAGCACGGCATTGAGCGGTCGTTCACGCTTCCGGCCTCTCCACAGCAGAATGGGGTTGCTGAGCGCCGCATTGGCTTGGTCATGGAGGTCGCTCGTACCTCCTTGATCCATGCGGCTGCCCCCCACTTTCTGTGGACGTTTGCGGTCCGATACGCTGCGCATCAGCTCAACCTCTGGCCCCGTGTCTCCTTGCCGGAGACTTCCCCGACACTGCGTTGGACGGGAGAGGTTGGCGATGCGTCGCGTTTTCGGGTCTGGGGATCTCGAGCTTTTGTTCGCGATACGTCCGCGGAGAAGCTCTCCTCCCGCGCTGTTCCTTGTGTCTTCCTTGGCTTTGCCCCGGACGCGTCTGGTTGGCAGTTTTACCACGCCACCTCGCGCCGTGTCCTGCCCTCTCAGGACGTCACTTTTGACGAGTCCGTGCCCTACTACCGCCTCTTCCCCTACCGCACTGCCCCGCTCCCCCCCCCGCCTCTCTTCCTCGCGCCAGGTGCTGCTGTGGTAGACCCCCTCCCCCCTCAGGGTGCCGCTCCCTCAGGTGTGTCCCGGGTAGACCCGGTTGAGCCTGTCGAGGTAGTTGTCGACTCTCGTCCTGCTAGGGGTGCTGAGCCTGAGCGTGCGGAGCCTGGGGGTGCGGAGCCTGGGGGTGCGGAGCCTGGGGTTGCGGAGTCTGGGGGTGCTGAGCCTGGGGGTGCGGAGCCTGCGGGTGCTGAGTCTGGGGGTGCTGAGTCTGGGGGTGCTGAGTCTGGGGGTGCTGAGTCTGGAGGTGCTGAGCCTGGGAGTGCTACACCTGGAGGAGCTCTCTCCTCACAGCAGCTGCGTGAGTGGTACTTACAGTATTGCAGCCTCAGGAGAGGTGCCTCTGGAGCTAGGAGTGCTGCTGGAGCTGGTGCTAGTGCTTCCCCTCCTAGGCGGGAATTGCCCTCTCCCCAGCGGCTCCGAGAGTGGTACGTGCGGCGCTGCAGTCTCCGGAGTGGCGCTCCTAGTGTCGCGGACCCTGGTGCTGGAGGTGCTGCTGCTGCTGGCGGTGCTGGTGGTGCTGCTGGAGGTACTGCTGGTGCTGGTGGTACTGCTGGTGCTGCTGGAGCTGCTGGAGGTACTTCTGGTGCTGGGGCTGCTGGAGCTGCTGCTGGTGCTGCGGACCCGGGCGTTGGAGCTGCTGCTGGTGCTGCGGACCCTGGAGTTGGAGCTGCTGCTGGTGCTGCGGACCTGGGCGTTGGAGCTGCTGCTGGTGCTGCGGACCCTAGAGTTGGAGCTGCTGCTGGTGCTGCCGACCCTGGAGTTGGAGCTGCTGCTGGAGCTGAGGACCCTGGAGTTGGAGCTGCTGCTGGTGCTGCGGACCCGGGAGCTGGTGCTGCTGGTGTAGCTGGAGACCCTGGAGCTGAGGGTACTGGTGGTGCCTCTGCTGGTTCTGGAGGCGCTGCGCGGCCGCGACCGTACTTCGTTCCGCTCCTTCAGCAGGTTCTTGGTCAGCCGCCTCCCCGTAGTCCTGCTCCCTCCTTAGAGTGTTCTCCGCCTGTCCAGTCGCAGTCACAGTTACCGCCTGCCTCGCCACTCCCTGGTCCTTCTCCTTACACTGGTCCGACTGGAGGTCTTACAGAGCGTCGTGAGCCTGAGTCTCGTCCTGCGTCGCCCGAGTCTCGTCGTGCGTCGCCTGTTCGTGCTGCTCACACTGGTCGTCGTGTTCCGCGTCAGCGTCCTCCTGCTGTCCCAGGCACTCACCAGATGGCGCTTCGTCCTTCCACTGCTCCTCAGCGTGTCCCTCTGCCGTCTCCTCCTGCGTCTTCTCTTCCTGCTCTTGCTGACCCGGAGTCTGACTCCCTTCGTGCTGCCAGTCCTACTGTCACGCGTCTCCTCGCCACAGTTGTCACTGACCCTTCCTTTGAGTCCTCTGCTGCGTCTGCTCTAGTCGCTGAGTTAGTTGACTTTGCTACCGCTTGTCGTCTAGACTACGCCGCTAGCCTTGTCGCTGAGTCTGAGTCTGAGTCTGTCTGTCCTCCGTCCGTCCGGGGTGAGTGTGCTCTTGGCACGGACGTCCTTGAGGACAGGCAGGAGGAGTTTGAGTGCTTTGCCGCTGCTTTACCTCATCTCGTGTCCATGCTGGTTGCCCCTGAGGGAGACCCGGATGCTCCAGACATCCCGACCCCGCGCTCTTACGCTGAGGCGATCGCGGGTGAGTACTCCTCTCAGTGGCAGACAGCCATGGACGCAGAGATGGCTTCTTGGAAATCCACAGGCACCTACGTCGACGAGGTTCCCCCACCTGGGGCGAACATCGTCAGTGGCATGTGGATTTTCAGGGTGAAGCGGCCGCCGGGTTCTCCGCCTGTCTTCAAGGCGCGTTACGTTGCACGAGGCTTCAGTTAGCGAGAGGGAGTTGACTTCTTCCAAACCTTCTCCCCGACCCCGAAGATGACCACTCTTCGGGTTCTGCTGCACGTCGCCGCTCAGCGTGACTACGAGCTCCACTCTCTTGACTTCAGCACAGCTTTCTTGCAGGGCAGCCTGCACGAGGAGATCTGGCTGCGCCGCCCACCTGGCTTCACTGGGTCGTTCCCTCCTGGTACCCTGTGGAGTCTCCGGCGGCCAGTCTATGGTCTCCGCCAGACGCCGCGTGAGTGGCACGACACTCTGAGGACTACACTTGCGGCTCTTGGGTTCGCTCCTTCTACTGCTGACCCGTCGTTGTTTCTACGCACCGACACTTCACTGCCGCCGTTCTACATCCTCGTGTACGTCGACGACTTGGTCTTTGCCACTGCTGACACTACGGCACTCGCCCACGTGAAGTCGGAGCTGCAGAAGAGACACACGTGCACAGACTTGGGTGAACTGACAAGCTATCTTGGCTTGCGGATCACCCGGGACAGAGCACGGCGCACCATCACCTTGACTCAGTCACACATGGTGCAGCAGGTCCTTCAGCGCTTCCGCTTCACGTACTCCTCGCCTCAGGCCACTCCTCTGCCTACCGGTCACTCGCTCTCAGCTCTGCCTTCGGATGAGTCCGTAGAGCCGAGTGGCCCGTATCCAGAGCTTGTGGGCTGCCTCATGTACCTGATGACCTGCACTCGACCTGACCTTGCATACCCTCTTAGCATCCTTGCACGCTATGTCGCTCCTGGTCGTCACCGGAAGGAGCACATGGATGCCGCTAAGAGGGTGTTGCGTTACTTGTGCAGTACGTCGGGCATGGGGCTAGTGCTTGGAGGACGAGACCGAGTTGTACTCACTGGGCACTCAGACGCTTCTTGGGCTGACGACCAGGCTACTCAGCGGTCGTCTCAGGGTTACACCTTCAGCCTTGGCTCTGGTTCTGTTTCTTGGCGTTCTACACGCTCGTCTTCTGTTCTCAGCTCCAGTTGTGAGGCTGAGATCTACGCCACAGCCATGGCTGCACAGGAGTTACGCTGGCTCACCTACCTGCTGACCGACTTGGGAGAGCGGCCTCGTTCTCCTCCAGTGCTGTACGTCGACAACAAGGCTACCATTGCCTTGTGTGAGGAGCACAGACTGGAGCACAGAACGAAGCATATCGCTCTGCGGTACTTCCTTGCTCGAGAGCTGCAGCAGCGTGGTCAGCTTCGTCTGCGTTACGTGGCCACTCGGGCCAACACTGCTGATGTGTTCACCAAGGCGCTTCAGCCTTGTGACCATCAGCGTTTCTGTACTGTTCTAGGCCTTGTGCCTACTCTCCCTCACTTGCTCACTTCTTGACTCTGCTTGTACTGTGATCTCTATATATATACCTGCATGCTTACACTTGCTAGGTTGTGATCACTGTACCTCTTGTTATATTATCAAACTGCATGTGAACTGGTCTTGTGACCGCTTGCTTGTGCTCGGAATTTGTGTGGTATCCTTGAGATCCACCCTGAGCTTGTTTTGCCTTGCTTTGTTTTGACTGGTCTTGTGACCCCTTGCTCTCCCCCACTTCGCCTATGGGGGTGTGTCAAACATTATATTTGTTATATTTGTGTAGGCTATAGTGGGTTAGCCTATAGGGGGTTCACAACTCTAGGGTTTCATATTTGTACTCTCACTTCTTTCTAGTTCAACACTTCTTCTTTCTGACATGGTGGTATCCCGAGGTCGACGTGGCGGATCAGGTGGAGTCGTCAGCACGAGGGTGAATTGGTGTGTGCGTTGTGCAGGTGACGAGGCTCAGCAAGCCAATCATCTGCGAGCACCTTCGAAGCTGGTGCGCTACTGTTCTGCGAGTGCAACGCTGGCACGCCGTCGACCTGCAGCGTTGGCACGCCGTCGACTTTGCACTACTGGAACGCGGTCCTACAAGTCGTGCTGGAACGCGGTCGACCATGCTGCGCTGGCAGTCGACCGACCTAAATGCTAACTTTGATGTATTCTTGTCTTGCCAACCTGATTGTACCATTGTTGTCAACTTTCTCTAGTGAAACTCTTGCCAACTTGCCTCGTGAACCAGCAAGCAGTGTGTGCATTAGGAAAACGACTAAGGACCAACGAACGCAGAGATCACACTAGCACCCGTGCCTAGCCCGTAGTCTAGCTCCCGTTGTAGTAGTTATCTCCGCAACGAGCACTCGGTAGGACGTTAGGATGACATGCATTCAGAATGACGTGCATCCAACATTTCACGCATAATTCATGCACGATTTCAGTAATTCTTAAGTGGATAAAATCCTCTTGGCAAAATGCGTCAAGTTGGTCTCGTGCTCTTATGAAAACATTAGACGATAAGAGCACCACCTAAAAAGGCCTGTTTCATTATAAGTGTAAGGATTTACAAATCCTTACTGAGGCACTCGTTAGCGAGGCCATCCCGAGGGTCACGTGACGAACCTGTTCGGCCTATTTCGTCGGCCGAACCACTCCCGAGTCGGCCTCCGCTCCAATCGCAACCATCACCGAGCCATCTTCGCCCTACCTCTTCGCCTAGCTTCCCCTGTTTAGGCCTCGTCACATATTCAGCAATTCTGTAGTTCAACATTCTCGTTATTCGTTTTACTGCGCACTCTGCAAGTTCATTCATAACACCTGGTATCAGAGCTACTTTCCTAGCCTACCCCGCTTTTTAGAGTGTAATACCCCTCGGGGAGGGGGGACGAGGAAGGATGCCTTTGGGTCCAGGAGTTGCGTGCTAGCCGGCCAGGAGAACTAGTTGGTTGCTCTCGCGGCTATGTTTTTATGGGTACTCCTTTGGCACCGCCAGATCCTTGCCTCGAACGGTCGCGATCGACCGTGGCCTCCCTCCCCCCGGGCAACGGACAGCTGTAGCTATCGCGCCATACTTCATATCGAATCCACCCACATCACTGCCAAACAAACAGCACCAAGGCCAGTTCGATAGTTCTATATGATTTTCACATGCAATACAAGACACAAGAGTCAAAGCTACACTAAATGAGGAGCTATGTGAACAAGACCAATGCGAATAAAACATGTGGTGGTCACTATGCGAAAGAGCCTTGTTGAAGATGTCTGCAATGTTGGCCTCTGAGGCCACAAAGACCAAGCGTGCCTGGCCATGTCGCTGCAGCACTCGGAGCAGGAAGTACCACTGCTCAATGTACTTCACTATGCTTATGGTTTAGGATCTCGATGGAGGAGGATTGTGGCCTTGTTGTCAGCGAACAAGGTCGCAGCAGAGCCAGGCCCCTCACTTAAGTGAGTGAGCAAGAAAGGTAACTAGCGGAGCTCCTGAGCAGCCATACCACCAGCGTAGATCTCGGCCTCAGCACTCGAGGAAGCCACAAACGACGATCGCGTCGACCTCTAGGACACTGCCCCATAGCCTAGACTAAAGGAGTAGCCTTGAGTCGACCTGCGACTCTCCTCGTCGTCCGCCCACAACATGTTAGTGTGCCCGATAAGTCGCACTGGCTGGCTCCCTCCCAGCACAAGCCGCATGCCGGATGTGCTCATCAGGTACTTCGCTACTTTCTTAGCAGCCGTCCAGTGAACGAAATGGTGTCTCCTAGTCGCAACAAAGTGAGCAAGGATGCTGAGAGGATATGCGAGGTCTGTCCAGTCCAATTCATCAGATACATGAGGCAACCCACAAGCTCTGCGTATAAAATAGGCTTATTCGGCTTATTGGGAACAAGAGTAGTAAGCCTATGGTCAACAGCAAGAGGAGTGGGCTGAGTGGAGGAGAACAAAAAGCTGAACCGCCGGAGGACCTACTGCTCCATGTGTGACTGAGTCTAAATAGTGGTGCATGCTATTGTGTCCCTAGTAATCTGCAATCCAAGACAGCTACGCTACTCACCAAGATCAGTGCAAGTGTGTCCCTTCTGCAGTTCAGCCTTCACTGAAGCCAGAGCAACCCTGTCTCCAGTAACAAAGAGCCGGTCTGTAAACGAGGATGAGGGAAGGGGTCGAGGGAAGCAAGAGTGGTCCGCAGAATTTTGTGCCACTCATGAGGTGCATGGCGCAGACCGTAGACTGGTCGTCTCAGACTCCACTGGGTCCCAGGCGGAGAAAGAGCCATTTAAGCTAGGAGACGGCGCAACCAAATCTGCTTGCGCAGACTTTCCTGGATAAATGCAGTAGAAAAGTCCAGCGAGTGCAGGTCGTAGCCAAGCAGTGCTGTGATGTGCAGCAGAACCAGAAGAGTAGTCAACTTCGAGGTGGAAGGGAAAGTCTGGAAGAAGTCTACTTTCTCACGCTGGCTAAAGCCTCTCGCCACGTAGCGTGCCTTGAAGACATGCGAGGATCAAGGTAGCCGCTTTACTATGAATATCCACATGTCATCGACTATGTTCGGCCCACGAGGGACTGCGTCGACGTAATTGCATGCGGATCTCCATGATGTCATCTCTGAGTCCATGGCTGCTATCCACTCGGAGGCCCACTGGCCCAAAAATGCCTCAGAGTAGGTGCAAGGAGTCTGGATGTTAGGATGTCAACAGCGTCGAGTTCTCCCTTTGGGGCTAGCAGCATGGCATAGAGGTGAGGAGTAGCGGCTGCAAGGAGCCCCACACCAGCACTAGCACTTCCCATAATAACACCCCCAGAACTAGCACCTCTAGCACCAGCACCTCCAGCGGCAGCACCCCCAAAACTAGCACCTCCAGTGCCAGGTCTCCCAGCTTTAGTCCCTCCAGTGCCAGCACCTCCATCACAAGTCCTCCGGCGTCGGGACCCTCAGAGTCCACTACAGCCTGATGTGGTAGCACCAAAGGTTGCTACGATGACTGAGAGGACGACTTAGGGGAATGTGGTGAAGGAGACGACATAGGAGGGTCTACCTAGGGAGGATCGGTAGCGTGAGACACACCAGATGGGATAGGACGCTGGTTGGGTGGGACTACCAAAGGAGTAGGACCAGGAAGAGGAGCAGGAGTGAGGAAGAGCCGAGGGAGGGGGAACCGGGGTTTCTCGGTGGGGATGCCGTGCCTAAAGGGATACTGACTTTTCAAAAATGACGTCATGTGAGTCGAAGAACTGGTGGAAGGGTGGTAATAGAGACAGTCAGGGGCGTCAAGACACAAAACGCAGACGTGGCACTAGGGGACCTGGTCCCGAGGTTGACCGGTGAATCCTGTGGGCGCAAAACACGAGGCCATAGGCTTTACTGATGTGCAGCGTAGCGAACCAGAAAGGGCCATTGAAAATGGGGCACACAGGTATGGACCATGGAGGTACGGCTGATCTCCATGACCAAGCCTATGTGGTGCTCAGGAACCCCATTTTGCTGTGTTGAGTCCAGGAGCGTGTAGGATTGGACGTGATAGAAATCAGCACGTTGGCCGAAGCAAAACTCATCCCCATGGTCGGAGTGTAAACGAAGCATAGGCATGCCACGCTAGACACGTTTGGCCACCATCCACGGGATCATAGCATTAGGCACATCGGCCTTCCGCTGCTGGGGAATCACTGTGGTACAGCGGGATAAGTCGTCCACAACCACCAGGAAGTAGCTCTCATGGCGCGGCTTGGAACCGAGGCACAGTGGCTGGCACAAGGGAGGAAGAATGAGGGGCGACGTGCTGCGAACGCTTGACGCAACGAGTGAACGGCAAAGCAAGCAAAGGAGGGAGCAAAGAAAGCAGAAACGAGAGACGTGAGACAAGACCATGCCTAGCAATATGACGAAGACGCGGGAGTGCAGGATGACCCAGACGGTGGTGCCACAAGAGGGACGGGCGGGTGAGTGACCAATAGGAATACGACGCAGCAACCTGACTAGACGCATGCACTTGGGGGGGGGGGGGGGGGGGGGGGGAGGGGGGCAATATGCAGTATGAAAGACGTGATAAAGGCTCCCGAGAAAACGTGGCTATACGTGCCCAAATGGCAGCGTCCGTATTGTTCGCAAACCTCTCGTATGCAGGAAAAGTGAATGTGACTCTACAGTTCTGAAAGCATCCAATACCCACCAAGTTTCTTGGAGAACGAGGGGATGTGAAGACCAGTGAGAGACCCTAGGGAACAACCGGACACAGGAGCGTGGTAGTACTGCTAGCAATGGCTGGTCCAGAAGTGGGATCAGCCAAAGCAACTGCGACAGGTGTTGGAAGTGGCGTAATGGTAGTGTGGTCACAGAAGAAGCACTGGGACGCGCCAGATTCGAGTGTGAAGGAAAGTGGGAAGCAATAGTACCACATTAGGCTAGCAACAACACAAGCACATACATAAGAAACTAGCTAAGATATTAATTTGGGTACACGCGGGCAAACAGACCTAGTAGCATTATAGTCAACAATACATATGGCAGAATAGACATCATCTATAGACATCTCAAACACGCGGTAACCATGACTCACCAGAGCGGGCCATTGCGAGGGGCCCACCCGAGGCCCGTAACGCTTGCAAAAGAGATCGTTGAGGCGACTGAAACAGCAAAACGCCAAGTGGTCGTGACGCAAATAGTGCCAGCACCAGGGCCGATCGGAGCCACCACCTTCAGAGCCACCTCCTTCTAACGCACCAGTACGTCCACCACCTCCACCTCCCACCCTTCGCTCCCTTCTTACCTACCTTGCCCCATTTCTGCCAAGCATTGGCAGAAACAGCTGCAGTCTCCTCACAAAGAGAACACTCAGTAACAGAAAGAGGATCAATGAAGGTGGGAATCTGGGGCGGAGACCACCCCTCAAAGAGACGCGGGACTACTACAGCAGTAGGGGAGGCAATGGAACGGAGGTTATTCTTTATCTTATTGAGAGTTGTCTCAATGAGTTTGATGGTAAGCTCAATGGGGTGCCTAGCGAGATGAGTGTCTCGTGCACGAGAGGTGGTCAGGGAAATGTGTGATGATTAAATAGAGGGTGGCAAACATTGGTGTGGGGTGGCTAACAAGATGGGTAGTGGATGTTCTAGTCACAGTAGGCTCCAATGTGCCTAAAACGAAAGATAGAGTGCACAGTCGGATTTCTGCACAGCGGCTTTAAACGTTCATAGCGTTCTGGTCACAGCTTTAAATGACCTGATTCAACTTGGATCTGGAGCGTCTCAACGTCGCCTACAATAGGCAATTTAGATCGCACGATTTCACCAAGTATTGTTGACACAGTGTCGGTTTGAGCGAACAGCACTATGGCAGCCACTATAGTCTTAGAACACAATATAGGAAGAGTTTGGAAGAGTTACGAGTTAGGAATGACTCCCAGCTCCTACAAACCCCAAGAGCCGAGGTACAGTGATGTGGAACAGTGCCACACTGTCCCCAACCACGAAGGGTCTCGAAACTACCCTTCACTAGGGCCTACACCAAGTGAAATGTTACACTACACAAAGTAATGTAACTATCTTCAATATCTTGAGGTGTACCCTTTTCACGGGCTTCGCGATCACTTGAATCTTGACACCAAGGCTCTGGTTCTTCACCACAAACTCATCATTGAGTTCTTGATGGGTCTGCTGCACACACCTGCAACACGCCGAACGTTCGACACACGACAAAATAGAAAACCGCGCGGGACACACAAAATGACCGCGTAACACGCGACTAGCGATGACTCGCTATTGACTCGACACACACACACTCGACATCATGACCCATCATACACACACTATTATAGGCATGAAATATATCTTATCTCATGCCCTCATACCACTCCATGCACACACGCATGCACGCACACGGACAACAAGCCGAGTGCAAACCGTAGGGTTGCACCAACAGTGGAACAGGCAGCATGTAGCTAGCGTCGAGCGAGCGCAAGTAAGTGACTAGGTCAGTAGTAATGTGAACCGCAGGAAGGTCTTGGAAGATGAATGGCATGAGCAGGCGTCCTAGAGTGGCAGAGGAAGGAGTGGAATAGCGAGAAACAATAGCGTCAAAGCACTCCTTCGCAGACGTGACCTGGCTGAAGTGGACGCAGTCGGGTGGCGGGAGGAGGCAACTGAGAGCGAGGCAAGCCGCGGCGTCACGAGACTCCCACACTAAGTACACCTGGGCTCCGATAATTTCAAAAAGTGGGCACCGAGCAGCGTCCTTGTCGTTTTGCCTTGGGGTTGAAATTGGGGGGAACAAAAAAGTTCCCTCCAATTTCAACACTCTCACGAAAGATGTAGGGGTTTCTGACTCTTCTGAACTCTTCGAGAGCGGTTGTACTCGGTTAAGGGTATCGGAGGGTTGTTGGGTGGACCGAACCGCTCTCAACCAGGAGCCATAGGCGACGACAAGGGTCTTGAAATTGGAGGGAATGAAATTATCGGAGCCCAGGTGTACTCCGTGCACCGCGCAGGAAACTTCTCCTGATCCACATCAGTGGGCTTAGCAGGCAGCAGGGTGGGACGCGGAGGGGTCACCAGGTCACCCTAAACACCATCCTGGTTCTAGCTCTGGAGGTGAAGCTTGGCATGAAGAACGCCAAGTGCTGAAGTTTATCGTTCGCCCTTCTGCATCGAAACACAGAACTCGGTTGGACGCCATGACGAGAGCAAACTGGAGCGAGCTAGGAACGGTGAGCTAGGAACAACTGGCTAGGAACGGCGGACCAAAAAAATCATACTAGGAAAGACGGACTAGGAACAGTTGGCTAGGAATGGCTGGCTAGGAACAGCTGGCTGGAAATGGCTGGCTAGGAACGTGGCTAGGAACGGCAGGCTAGGAACCTTAGAAACGGTGCCTGGAGGAGGTACTGCTGTTGCCAGCCGCTTGAGGAGGTGCTGCTAGCGAGGGACTGGTGTGTGATGGCGAGCACTAGCAGGGTGGTGGTATGCCCTGCTGGCGCGTTGGCGGTGTGCACTGCTGGTGGCGCGTGCTGCTGGCTGTGGGCGTTGCTAGTGGTGTGTACGTGCGCAGGCGTGCGTGCACGTTGGCGCTGGTGCTGGCGCGTGCGCGCGCTGGCGTGGGCGTGCGTGTGCACTGGCGGTGGCGTGCTTGTGTGCCTGCGCTGGCATGCGCATTGCTGGCGACGTGCACTGTTGGCGGCTTGTGCGCGAGCTGATAATGCGCTGGCTGGCTGGTTAGGGCGCGCTTGCGGGCTGGCTGGCACTGGCTGGTTGGCTTGTGATCGACCTAGGAGTGAGGTAGGCAGGTGGTCTAGATGCTAGGATCTAACCTACGATGATACCATGTCAGAAGTAGAAACAATGGAATGAATGAACTAAGTAGAAAGTTGGTACACGTTGCTAACCCCTAACCTAGGCTAACCAATGTAACATAGCAAATGTAACACATACAACTTTGAGAGAAGCGGCATAGATCGTATTGCTATTCTCCTACTTAGTGATTTCCTTAGCATCGCTTAGCTGTGGCGGACGATTCGGGCTGTAATTTTGATGCACACGATTAACTCGCAGCTCAACCACCTAAATTTCTACACCTTTGACGCGATTGGTTCAGTGACATGGTAATGTTGGTGATAAATACAACATAAAGCACAGCCAGTACGCTATGCCACCGACGCCTTTGGATTCGCATTGCTGCCTAATCGGCAATGTTTCCTGCTCGTAGACGCAAAATTAGGTCGTGACGGCGTAGTGACCCGGTTGCACTCATGTAGTGCATCACCACTCATTGGCAGCGGTGAAGCATCATTCACGGAACACCCGTCGACGCTCTCATCAGCTCATAAATGCAAACAATTCCGCGCGGCATCTCTGTCGGTGAGATGTATATCGCGGGCGAAATGCACTTTTTGAGCGAGAATATAAAACTCAGCATTACTACTAATAAATTGTGATCTCCTTATTTATGATGTCTAATCTGTTCGACATTGTTTTCGTTCTTCCCATGCATTATTCAGCGGTCCGTTTATCTTCGGCTACACATCTTGTACTACTTTGGAGCCAGAAATCCTCTTGCCCCACCTTCGACAAGCGCCCAGGGAAGCATTCGTTCATACTCCACAGGAATATGTAGTCCTAACGAGAACAGTACTCCAAGGCCAGATACCTGACCCAGCTCGAATGGAGTTTGAATGCAGCTGAAACGACAAATGCTTATCGATCCCAACAGCCATGTTATGACACCACAATCCGACCAGTCATTTGGGCCAAATCCCAAGGCCCATCTCCAGCATCTTAGGCTTCTTTTGTTCAGTTTCCCCCCTCCAGGAGTCGAGGACAAGCTAGAACTACCACCACGAGTACCATGTAGAATGAGAATTGACAACACATACTGGTAAAATTATGTATTCTAAAATGCAATGTTGGCCTGACATCCGACGATGATGGAATGCTAAGCATGGTGATTTTGTTTCACATACCAAGACTAGCTACCGCAGCAAACTGAAGATTGTCGGGGTTTTGGGTCAAGGATGTCATGTCAGAACTAAGGGGCAAGAATGATTGACTAGGAGAATGAGATGAGTACAAGTACTAGGTCTAACCCTAAAGTGTTGTACTCAGTAGAGGCTACCCCACTGCAGCATACAAACATATTTGACACACCCCCATAGACAAAGTGAGGGATAGCAAGAACAACCAACGGTCACAAGACCAGTCAAGCAAGAGAACAAGACAAAGCAAAGCTCAGGGTGGATCTCAATATCACCACGCAGTATGAGCACAAGCAAGTGGCCACAAGGCCAGTTCACATGCAAAGTTATAAAAGCACAAGCAGTACAGTGATCACAACCTATCAAGAGCAAGCATGCAGGTATATATATAAAGATCACAGTACAAGGCAAAGTCAAGCAACCAGCAGGTGAGGCAGAGTAGGCACAAGGCCTAGAGCAGTGCTGAAGTGCTGATGATCACCAGACCCAAGGGCTTTGGTCAAAACATCAGCAGTGTTGGCCCGAGAGGCCACGTAAGCAAGGCGAAGCTGACCACGTTGCTGCAACTTTCGAGCAAAGTAACAAAGAGCAATGTGCTTCGTTCTGTGCTCCAGTCTCTGCTCCCGACACAACGCAATCATGGCCTTGTTGTCAACGTAAAAATTGGAGGAGAACAAGGCCGCTCACCCAAGTCAGTCAGCAAGTAGGTCAGCCAGCGTAACTCCTGCGCAGCCATAGACCCAGCGTAGATTTCGGCCTCACAGCTAGAACCAAGCACAGAAGATGAACGAGTGGACCTCCACGAGACAGAACCAGAGCCGAGACTGAAATACTAACCCTGTGACGACCGCGGAGTCGCGTGGTCGTCAGCCCAAGAAACGTCATAATAACCTATGAGTACCACTAAGCCCCGTCCTCCAAGCACAAGCCCCATGCCTGACGTACTGCACAAGTAACGCATTACCCTCTGTGCAGCTGTCCAGTGCTTCTTCCGGTGTCTCCCAGGTGCAACAAAGCGAGCAAGGATGCTGAGACGGTAAGCGAGGTTAGGTCGAGTGCACGTCATCAGGCACATGAGGCAGCCCACAAGCTCTGGATACGGACCACTCGACTCTACGGACTCGTCCGAAGGTGGAGCTGAGAGCGAGTGGCCTGTAGGAAAAGGAGTAGGCTGTGGCGAGGAGAACCGAAACCCGAAGCGCTTAAGGAACTGCTGCACCACGTGTGACTGATTCAGAATGATGGTGCGCCTTGCTCTGTCCCGGGTGATCTGCAAGCCAAGATAGCTATGCAACTCACCCGGGTCAGTGCAAGTGTGTCTCTTCTGCAGCTCCGCCTTCACAAGGGTCAGCGCCTCAGTGTCGGCAGTAGCAAAGACCAAGTCGTCGACGTACACGAGGACGTAGAATGGCTGCACAGAAGAGTTGTGCGCAGAAACAGTGACGGATCAGCAGTCGAAGGAGCAAACTTAAGAGCCGTAAGTGTCGTCCTCAGTGTGTCATGCCACTCGCGGGGCGCCTGGCGGAGACCGTAGACCGGCCGCCGGAGGCTCCACTCGGTACCCTCAGGAAAAGACCCGGTGAAGCCAGGTGGGCGGCGTAGCCAGATAACCTCGTGAAGGCTGCCCTGCAAGAAAGCTGTGAAGAAGTCGAGGGAGTGCAGCTCGTAGTCACGCTGTGCTGCAACGTGCAGTAACAGCCGAAGAGTAGTCATCTTCGAAGTGGGGGAGAAGGTCTGGAAGAAGTCGACCCCATGTCACTGACTGAAGCCTCGAGCAATGTAACGCGCCTTGAAGGCAAGCGGAGGACCTGGCGGGGGAACCTCGTCGACGTAGGTGCCAGTGGAGTTCCATGAAACCATCTCTACGTCCATGGCTGTCTGCCACTGAGAGGAGTACTCACCCGTAATCGCCTCTGCGTAAGAGCGCGGGGTAGGGATGCCTAGTGCATCCGGGTCTCCCTAAGGGCAAAGCAGCATGGACGCAAGATGAGGTACAACAGCCACGATGCACTCCAGCTCAAACTGCCTGTCCTCAAGGACGTCACTGCCAAGGGCAAGCTCACCCCCTACGTACGGAGGACATTCAGACTCAGACTTAGTACTAAGACTCGCGAAGTAGTCGAGACGACAGGTAGCAGCAAAGTCAACGAGCTCAGTGGCCAAAGGCAGTCGCAGCAGCAGACTCAAAGGACAGTGACAAGCGTAGCCAAGGTGCGCGTGACAGTAGGACTAGCAGCACGTGCAAGGTCGGACTCGGGGTCAAGAATGTCAGGAAGAGAGGACGCCTGAGGAGATGGCAGAGCAACACGCTGTGGAACAGAGGAAGGAGGAATTGCCATAGTGCGCGTGCCGGGGACTGGTGGAGGACGAGGATGACGAGCACGACTAACAGTGCGAACAGGGGAGGCATGACGAGACTCACGCTCACGACGCTCTGCCAGGGAGCCTGTCTGCGCAGGGTAAGGAGACTGAGCAGATAGTGGGGAGAGCATGCTGATGTGGCAGGCGCTGGCAGTCCTGCCACTATCCAGTGTGGAGTGCAAGTCGTGGATCCGTGGGTCTCTCTGCAACGCGCGGCTCGCGGAGCTGATGCAGATCTCGCTGCTACAGTACGAGATGGACTGGCCTGGGGTGCTCGATACCTGGAAGAGCCTCAAGAAGATTCGCCCCGCGCAGAGCGTTCTGTTCCCATCTGACGATCGCAAGCGTAAGGAGAAGGAACCGGAGAAGGAAGAGGAGGAACCCAGGGAGCCGGCTGGCGAGGAGGGGTCATTCGCGGAGTCAGACGATGATCGTGACGACAACCAGGAGATGGATCAGGAGATTGAGCAATCGCCGCCCCGAGATTACTCAGAGGAAGAAGATAACCCGTTCCTCTCGGATGACGAGGAGGGGGAGGAGATGTTTCGCATAGATCAGCCGACAGAGTAGGATAGGATTCTTAGTGCTGTGCTGTCCTGTGTATTCCAAGTCCCGGCCGGGCATTGTTGACAGTGTAGTGTATGTGTAATAGAAAAAATTGGTAGAAACAGAACTCTGATCATAGCTCGCTAACCCTGTGACCACAGGGATAGGGTTACCTGGAGACTGAGCCATCAGAGTGGCCAAAATCTGGCCGAAGTACCCTCAGAGTAAAAGAAAAAAAAATCTAGAGCCATCAGTGTACCCAAATTTGAAACGTCAGCCCTGTTTGGAACCCTGATTTGTCAGGGTGGGCCTAAACCAATTTTGGGCCCTGCTCGTGGGAGTGCATTGGAACACCGAGTACGACTCTTTCGAACCAATACAATGTTAAGCGATATCTCTGCCGTTCCTCATGCACTGCCCTCTAGACCCCTCAGGTTGGCTTGACCTTCCTTTTTAAATGATACCTTGTTGAACGTTATGTTCCTTTACCCGCAGACACTCGAAATTGACATCGAGGCATGATCGCTGAAGCGACTCCAAATGATGGGTCATACTCATACGCACTTGAGGTCCGTATTACAAAACCAAAGTCTATTGTTGTGAGGGGTCTTGATGTCTCCAATCCTATATGAGGGCCTACTTCGTGAGCCTGGAAAATGGCTCTGGTACAGAAGATTTGCCCTAAAAACCAGGGTAATTAAACAATTTCACCTAGCTACTTTGGGCACTGCTCACAAGATGGGCCTCTCGCTCTCCTCCTCGTCGCTTCCTTCTGAGCCCTCCACGATCCTCGGCGTGGCATCGGTGACTTTGAAGGCGTGGAGGAAGTCCCTCTCAAGCTCGTGCAGTGCGCCGCAGAGCACCAGCGAGTGCAGAGGCGGGCCCAAGTCAACGTCTAAGAGCTGCTGCATGCTGCCAAACACAATGCACTGCGAGTCGGCACCCAGCCGTGCCACTCCCACACACAGCGAGTCTGGTGTGCAGACTGCCAGGGATGCGGTGAGAATGGGGGGGTGAGGGGAAGAAGGGTGTGAGGAATGAAGAGGAGACGAGAGGTGGTTGTGGCGACTGCTGAGAGTGTGAGGGAGGTGTGGGGTGGGGGGAGTAGTGGCAGCTGCTTTTGGTTTCAAACTTGGCGGGCTGCAGCAGCGAACCAGAGGTGAGGAGTGCAGCAGCCTGTGAGCACGCCTCACCTTGCTGCTGGCGCTTCTCCTCCACGAGCAGCAGCTGCCGGATGGCCGTGTTCACACTCATGTACCGCGCTGGCTCGTACTCTATCCTGCCCCTGCCACCACCACCACCACGAGCGGCACATTTCACAAGAGAGAGTACTTGGAGGAGGAAGAGGGGGGAGAAAGCATGGCTTTGGTTTTGCATCTGGTGAGGTGAGCCTCGGGTGTGAGAGGAAAGCGGAGAGCAGGGGAAAAGAGGGAAGTACGTCTGGTCCTCGTGGGGAAGCATGCAGCGACAGAGACACGGCCCGGTGTATGCAACGACACGCGCCCATGGAATGATCGACAAGGATCTGTCAGTTTCTATGAGCCCCAGCTTCCAACTGGTTTTATCTGTTCCCAGAATCATTTGTCACCTGCCCCAGCCTCACCTGCCCCAGCCTCACCTGGCCATGGCCTCCAGCGATGGCTCCTTCACCTTGATGTCTGGCGGAGGGGATAAATGGGGTGCGGATAAATTACGAGAAGAAACGATGAGGAGAAATGACAACAAGGAATGACGAGGGGGAATGGAGAGAATAGGCAAGAAGAAGAGAGACAATACGAGAGACAGACAAAGCATGAGCACCTCCGGGTGGCGGAGTCACAAGTGTGCAAGCACAGGCATGCTTTCAGGCCCATGGCACCCATTCGAATCACCAGATGCCATACGACAAGGTGCAAGCAACGAAATGCTGTGCACCCATTCGGGCCTTCAGCATGCGGTGCATCCCTCACGCGGCGCAGAGAGGCTGGCATGAGGGATGGAGGCAGGAGGGGCAGAGCAAGCGCGTGGTGGGATACCGAGCAGGCAGAGTGTGTGGAGGTCCCTGGCGGCATTCCCGTGGATGCGGTCGTAGAAGCTGTCAGGCTGCCACGTGTCCGTGAAGAACGGAATCGACACCGTCTCGCCGAACCTAAGAGGACACCATCACAGCGCAGAATGTGGTAGCAGCACCGCATGGCGGTGGTGGGATGCACGGAGGTGAGAGGTGAGAAGGGTGGCGGGATGCAGCATCGGATGGACACCGCCTCGCCGAAGCTGAGAACAGGGTGGCACAGAGGGCGACACAGAAGGTGACACAGAACATGACACAGGAATGGCACAAGGAAGTGAGTGGGGAGACATGCAATGAGCACTGAAGCTTGTTGTGCACTCACTCGCTGCCACACTCACTGCCACACTCACTGCCACACTCACTGCCACACCCTCTGCTATGCTTGCCAGTATATGCCACGCTCACCTGTAGAGCTGCAGGCCGGTGGCGCCGATGGCGTTGAGCACGGAGGCGTTGTGCACCACACTCACCGCCACGCCCTGCTGCCTCGCCCTCAGCATCAGATCCGTGTGCGTCGTGGCACTGGGGGCGGGACACAGTCGGGGCACAGGCGGGAGAGAAGGAGGGAGGGGGAGTGCACGATGAGAAGAAGTAAAGACGAGGAGAGTGCGGTGAGTGAGTGAACCTGATGCACCGAATCAAGGCTCCAGCGGACCACTTCCCCAGTGGCAAGGCCTTGCATCCACCCCTCAGCTCCTTGCGCTTGTGCAAGGAGGTGCCCGCTCGGGCAGCTCCTTGCCCTTGATGCACTATCCTCGCTTGCCGCAGCGGGCCTCATGGGTGGTGCCGAGAGAGCAGAGAGGGACCTCACATGCCATTAACAATCGTGTACTCACAGGCACCTAACATCCTACACATCACTACATGCACCCACTCATGCCGTCACGCACACCACTCCATGCGCCCACACATGGCAGCACCCGTGCGTGGCACGCACCCGAAGGGGTCGCCGACAACGAGGAAGGCGACGTCCTCTTTGGCGGCGAGGTGCAGCAGGTCGCCCGCACGGCTCTCCACCATCTCCCTGTCCGCCACCCGCACCTCCCTCCCGTACAGCCCCTCCTGCCCGCCAGACCAGGAGGGCGCGGGGGAAGGAGGGGCAACAGGAGGAAGTGGGGAGGAGGGTGTGAAGAGAGGAAGGAGGGGTGAGAGGAGGAAGCAAGAGCGTTGAGAGCGGTGCACCCGCGGCGTGAGGGATGGCCGTATGGCACGTCGAGCCTCGCGGCAGTGGGAGGGGGGGATGAAAGTCAGGATCAAAAGAGAGCAGCGGAGTGAGAGCAATGGCATGGGTGGAGCGGGGGCTATGGGAGGGAGCATGTAGCAGGAAGGGGCCGTGCAAGCCGGCCCTCATTTGCTTCACCGCACACATCATGACAGCATGACAGCATCACCGCATCGCAGCATCACAGCATCACAGCATCACAGCATCACAGCATCACAGCATCACAGCATGACAGCATGACAGCATGACAGCATGACAGCATGACAGCATGACAGCATGACAGCATGACAGCATCGCAGCATGACAGCATCACAGCATCACAGCATGACAGCATGACAGCATGACAGCATCACAGCATCGCAGCATCACAGCATCACAGCATCGCAGCATCACAGCATCACAGCATCACAGCATGACAGCATCACAGCATGACAGCATGACAGCATGACAGCATCACAGCATGACAGCATGACAGCATGACAGCATGACAGCATGACAGCATCACAGCATCACAGCATCGCAGCATCACAGCATCACAGCATGACAGCATCACAGCATGACAGCATGACAGCATGACAGCATGACAGCATCGCAGCATGACAGCATCACAGCATCACAGCATGACAGCATGACAGCATCACAGCATCACAGCATCGCAGCATCACAGCATCACAGCATCGCAGCATCACAGCATCACAGCATCACAGCATGACAGCATCACAGCATGACAGCATGACAGCATGACAGCATGACAGCATCGCAGCATGACAGCATGACAGCATGACAGCATGACAGCATCGCAGCATGACAGCATCACAGCATCACAGCATCACAGCATCACAGCATGACAGCATGACAGCATGACAGCATCGCAGCATGACAGCATCACAGCATCACAGCATGACAGCATGACAACATGACAGCATGACAGCATCGCAGCATCACAGCATCACAGCATCACAGCATCGCAGCATCACAGCATCACAGCATGACAGCATGACAGCATCACAGCATGACAGCATCACAGCATCACAGCATGACACCATGACAGCATGACAACATGACAGCATGACAGCATCGCAGCATGACAGCATCACAGCATCACAGCATGACAGCATGACAGCATCACAGCATCACAGCATCGCAGCATCACAGCATCGCAGCATCACAGCATCACAGCATGACAGCATCACAGCATGACAGCATCACAGCATCGCAGCATCGCAGCATCGCAGCATCGCAGCATCGCAGCATCGCAGCATCGCAGCATCGCAGCATCGCAGCATCGCAGCATCGCAGCATCGCAGCGTCACAGCATCACAGCATCACAGCATCACAGCATCACAGCATCACAGCATGACAGCATGACAGCATGACAGCATGACAGCATCGCAGCATGACAGCATCACAGCATCACAGCATGACAGCATCACAGCATCACAGCATCACAGCATCGCAGCATCACAGCATCACAGCATTGCAGCATCACAGCATCACAGCATCACAGCATGACAGCATCACAGCATCACAGCATGACAGCATCACAGCATGACAGCATGACAGCATGACAGCATGACAGCATCGCAGCATGACAGCATGACAGCATCGCAGCATGACAGCATCACAGCATCACAGCATGACAGCATGACAGCATGACAGCATGACAGCATGACAGCATCGCAGCATGACAGCATCACAGCATCACAGCATGACAGCATGACAGCATGACAGCATGACAGCATCGCAGCATCACAGCATCGCAGCATCGCAGCATCACAGCATCACAGCATCGCAGCATCACAGCATCACAGCATGACAGCATGACAGCATCACAGCATGACAGCATGACAGCATCACAGCATCACAGCATGACAGCATGACAGCATGACAGCATGACAGCATCGCAGCATGACAGCATCACAGCATCACAGCATGACAGCATGACAGCATCACAGCATCACAGCATCGCAGCATCACAGCATCGCAGCATCACAGCATCACAGCATGACAGCATGACAACATGACAGCATCGCAGCATCGCAGCATCGCAGCATCGCAGCATCGCAGCATCGCAGCGTCACAGCATCACAGCATCACAGCATGACAGCATGACAGCATGACAGCATGACAGCACGACAGCATCACAGCATGACAGCATGACAGCATGACAGCATGACAGCATCACAGCATCACAGCATCACAGCATCGCAGCATCACAGCATCACAGCATGACAGCATCACAGCATGACAGCATGACAGCATGACAGCATGACAGCATCGCAGCATGACAGCATCACAGCATCACAGCATGACAGCATGACAGCATAACAGCATCACAGCATCGCAGCATCACAGCATCACAGCATCGCAGCATCACAGCATCACAGCATCACAGCATGACAGCATGACAGCATGACAGCATGACAGCATGACAGCATCACAGCATCACAGCATCGCAGCATCACAGCATCACAGCATGACAGCATCACAGCATGACAGCATGACAGCATGACAGCATCGCAGCATGACAGCATCACAGCATCACAGCATGACAGCATGACAGCATCACAGCATCACAGCATCGCAGCATCACAGCATCACAGCATCGCAGCATCACAGCATCACAGCATCACAGCATGACAGCATCACAGCATCACAGCATGACAGCATGACAGCATGACAGCATGACAGCATGACAGCATGACAGCATCGCAGCATGACAGCATGACAGCATGACAGCATGACAGCATCGCAGCATGACAGCATCACAGCATCACAGCATGACAGCATCACAGCATGACAGCATGACAGCATGACAGCATGACAGCATCGCAGCATGACAGCATGACAGCATGACAGCATGACAGCATCGCAGCATGACAGCGTCACAGCATCACAGCATCACAGCATCACAGCATGACAGCATGACAGCATGACAGCATGACAGCATGACAGCATCGCAGCATGACAGCATCACAGCATCACAGCATGACAGCATCACAGCATCACAGCATCACAGCATCGCAGCATCACAGCATCACAGCATTGCAGCATCACAGCATCACAGCATCACAGCATGACAGCATCACAGCATCACAGCATGACAGCATCACAGCATGACAGCATGACAGCATGACAGCATGACAGCATCGCAGCATGACAGCATGACAGCATGACAGCATCGCAGCATGACAGCATCACAGCATCACAGCATCACAGCATCACAGCATGACAGCATGACAGCATGACAGCATCGCAGCATGACAGCATCACAGCATCACAGCATGACAGCATGACAGCATGACAGCATGACAGCATCGCAGCATCACAGCATCGCAGCATCGCAGCATCACAGCATCACAGCATCGCAGCATCACAGCATCACAGCATGACAGCATGACAGCATCACAGCATGACAGCATGACAGCATCACAGCATCACAGCATGACAGCATGACAGCATGACAGCATGACAGCATCGCAGCATGACAGCATCACAGCATCACAGCATGACAGCATGACAGCATCACAGCATCACAGCATCGCAGCATCACAGCATCGCAGCATCACAGCATCACAGCATGACAGCATGACAGCATGACAGCATCGCAGCATCGCAGCATCGCAGCATCGCAGCATCGCAGCATCGCAGCATCGCAGCGTCACAGCATCACAGCATCACAGCATGACAGCATCACAGCATGACAGCATGACAGCATGACAGCATCACAGCATGACAGCATGACAGCATGACAGCATGACAGCATGACAGCATCACAGCATCACAGCATCGCAGCATCACAGCATCACAGCATGACAGCATCACAGCATGACAGCATGACAGCATGACAGCATGACAGCATCGCAGCATGACAGCATCACAGCATCACAGCATGACAGCATGACAGCATCGCAGCATCACAGCATCGCAGCATCACAGCATCACAGCATCGCAGCATCACAGCATCACAGCATCACAGCATGACAGCATCACAGCATCACAGCATGACAGCATCACAGCATGACAGCATGACAGCATGACAGCATGACAGCATCGCAGCATGACAGCATGACAGCATGACAGCATGACAGCATCGCAGCATGACAGCATCACAGCATCACAGCATCACAGCATGACAGCATGACAGCATGACAGCATGACAGCATCGCAGCATGACAGCATCACAGCATCACAGCATCACAGCATGACAGCATGACAGCATGACAGCATCGCAGCATCACAGCATCGCAGCATCACAGCATCACAGCATCACAGCATCACAGCATCACAGCATCACAGCATCACAGCATGACAGCATGACAGCATGACAGCATGACAGCATGACAGCATTACAGCATCACAGCATGACAGCATGACAGCATGACAGCATGACAGCATGACAGCATCGCAGCATGACAGCATCACAGCATCACAGCATGACAGCATGACAGCATCACAGCATGACAGCATGACAGCATGACAGCATGACAGCATGACAGCATCGCAGCATGACAGCATCACAGCATCACAGCATGACAGCATGACAGCATGACAGCATCACAGCATCGCAGCATCACAGCATCACAGCATCGCAGCATCACAGCATCACAGCATGACAGCATCACAGCATGACAGCATGACAGCATCACAGCATCACAGCATGACAGCATGACAGCATGACAGCATGACAGCATGACAGCATCGCAGCATGACAGCATCACAGCATGACAGCATGACAGCATGACAGCATGACAGCATGACAGCATCGCAGCATCACAGCATCGCAGCATCGCAGCATCACAGCATCACAGCATCGCAGCATCACAGCATCACAGCATGACAGCATGACAGCATCACAGCATGACAGCATGAAAGCATGACAGCATGACAGCATGACAGCATGACAGCATCGCAGCATGACAGCATCACAGCATCACAGCATGACAGCATGACAGCATGACAGCATCACAGCATCGCAGCATCACAGCATCGCAGCATCGCAGCATCACAGCATCACAGCATCGCAGCATCACAGCATCACAGCATGACAGCATCACAGCATCACAGCATGACAGCATGACAGCATGACAGCATGACAGCATGACAGCATGACAGCATGACAGCATGACAGCATCGCAGCATGACAGCATCACAGCATCACAGCATGACAGCATGACAGCATCACAGCATCACAGCATCGCAGCATCACAGCATCACAGCATCGCAGCATCACAGCATCACAGCATCACAGCATGACAGCATCACAGCATCACAGCATGACAGCATCACAGCATGACAGCATGACAGCATGACAGCATGACAGCATCGCAGCATGACAGCATGACAGCATGACAGCATGACAGCATCGCAGCATGACAGCATCACAGCATCACAGCATGACAGCATCACAGCATGACAGCATGACAGCATGACAGCATGACAGCATCGCAGCATGACAGCATGACAGCATGACAGCATGACAGCATCGCAGCATGACAGCGTCACAGCATCACAGCATCACAGCATCACAGCATCACAGCATGACAGCATGACAGCATGACAGCATGACAGCATGACAGCATCGCAGCATGACAGCATCACAGCATCACAGCATGACAGCATCACAGCATCACAGCATCACAGCATCGCAGCATCACAGCATCACAGCATTGCAGCATCACAGCATCACAGCATCACAGCATGACAGCATCACAGCATCACAGCATGACAGCATCACAGCATGACAGCATGACAGCATGACAGCATGACAGCATCGCAGCATGACAGCATGACAGCATGACAGCATCGCAGCATGACAGCATCACAGCATCACAGCATCACAGCATCACAGCATGACAGCATGACAGCATGACAGCATCGCAGCATGACAGCATCACAGCATCACAGCATGACAGCATGACAGCATGACAGCATGACAGCATCGCAGCATCACAGCATCGCAGCATCGCAGCATCACAGCATCACAGCATCGCAGCATCACAGCATCACAGCATGACAGCATGACAGCATCACAGCATGACAGCATGACAGCATCACAGCATCACAGCATGACAGCATGACAGCATGACAGCATGACAGCATCGCAGCATGACAGCATCACAGCATCACAGCATGACAGCATGACAGCATCACAGCATCACAGCATCGCAGCATCACAGCATCGCAGCATCACAGCATCACAGCATGACAGCATGACAGCATGACAGCATCGCAGCATCGCAGCATCGCAGCATCGCAGCATCGCAGCATCGCAGCATCGCAGCGTCACAGCATCACAGCATCACAGCATGACAGCATCACAGCATGACAGCATGACCGCATGACAGCATCACAGCATGACAGCATGACAGCATGACAGCATGACAGCATGACAGCATCACAGCATCACAGCATCGCAGCATCACAGCATCACAGCATGACAGCATCACAGCATGACAGCATGACAGCATGACAGCATGACAGCATCGCAGCATGACAGCATCACAGCATCACAGCATGACAGCATGACAGCATCACAGCATCACAGCATCGCAGCATCACAGCATCACAGCATCGCAGCATCACAGCATCACAGCATCACAGCATGACAGCATCACAGCATCACAGCATGACAGCATCACAGCATGACAGCATGACAGCATGACAGCATGACAGCATCGCAGCATGACAGCATCACAGCATCACAGCATGACAGCATGACAGCATCACAGCATCACAGCATCGCAGCATCACAGCATCACAGCATCGCAGCATCACAGCATCACAGCATCACAGCATCACAGCATCACAGCATGACAGCATGACAGCATCACAGCATCACAGCATGACAGCATGACAGCATGACAGCATGACAGCATGACAGCATCACAGCATCACAGCATCACAGCATCACAGCATGACAGCATGACAGCATGACAGCATCACAGCATCGCAGCATCACAGCATCGCAGCATCGCAGCATCACAGCATCACAGCATCGCAGCATCACAGCATCACAGCATGACAGCATCACAGCATCACAGCATGACAGCATGACAGCATCACAGCATGACAGCATGACAGCATGACAGCATCGCAGCATGACAGCATCACAGCATCACAGCATGACAGCATGACAGCATCACAGCATCACAGCATAGCAGCATCACAGCATCGCAGCATCACAGCATCACAGCATCACAGCATGACAGCATGACAGCATCGCAGCATCGCAGCATCGCAGCATCGCAGCATCGCAGCATCGCAGCAAGCTCCTCCACAGCGTTCATTCAAGGTGATGGACAGTCAATGCGGCAGTGGAGCAATCAAGCAATTACTCTCCCTTCCCAGCAGCCCCAGCAGCAGTGCGCACCAGTTTGCTCCTGTCAACGAGCAGCATGGAGGTGTAGGCTTCGAGGAAGACGTGTTGGCAGCGCCGCACGGCCGCCAGGCCCCTGACGGTGATGTCACTCTCGTCCCACAGCCCCACGCCCACCACGTACAGCATGCTGCCCCCCGCCCCACCGCCGAGTGGTAGTGCTGCTGCTGCTGATCCTCTGATGCGAGGCTCGCTTGAGCAGCAGTGGTGGGAAGTTGAGCGCACACGTTGTGGCGGGGCGGCACGGCAGGGCGCAGTGGAGCCGTGCAGCAGGGCAACTTGCGGCACGCACGCGGGGGCAGCACGGCAGAGAGAAGCTTGGCGCTGTGGATGGGATGGGATGGGATGGGATGGGATGGGATGATTCGAGAAGCAAGCAAGTTGGTGTGGGTGGAAGGAGGCGGCGGTGAGCGGGGCGCTAATGGAGGGGGTAGGCGCGCCGTGGAGGCGGTGAGTGCTGCATGGTTACAGGCGGACGCTGTGGCAGAGGGGCAGCACGCCACGCACATCAGCCGCCTTCCCCCTCTCTCTCCTTTCTCTTAGGGCGTATTCCTAGCTTCATGTCATCCCGTGTTTGTGTCATCCGAAATTGTGGGAGCCAATCGGAAAACCCGCGTTTCGAGCTTTGGATTTTTCGATTGGATCCCACAATTTCGGATGACACAAAGCACGGATGACACGAACTCAGGAATACGCCCTTACCCCCACTGCCCTGTCCCTATCGACTTCCTCTCTCATTGTGCTCCCACCCCCCTCCCCCCTTTCCTTGACTCGGCACAATCCCCCCTCCCATGCATCCGTGGCGGCCTCCCCACCCCCGTTTCCACCAGGGCGCGAGGCGGCATGGCATGGCTCATGGTGGGGCGCCAGGGGCGACGAGGTGCGACGGAGGGAGGCGACACATGGTGAGTGCGCGTGTGGGGTGAGGTGCACGGGGTGGACGGCGCGGGGGCAGACAAAACGGGGAGGTGGGCAGCGGAAAAGGCACCGAAGCGGGGGGTGGGGGGCGAGAGGGGCGTAGCGGGGTCTGGACGGCGACGTGACAGGAAGCCGAGGCGAGGCGACGCGAGGCTGACAGGGGTGCGTGGTGGGGTCGCACGCACCTTGCGAGTCGCGGCACTGGCAGCGCGCCGACGGCAGCCGGTGTTTACTTTGTTGCGGATGAGCCCGATGCGGGTTAGTACTAGAGTATCTGGTGGAAGGCGTTGATCGCCACGTGGCGTATCGCCGCCTCTCCCGACTGCACGTCGGCCCTGCCCGCCGCACGCACCCGATCTGCGGTCGTGATGGTGCTGCTGTAACCACGCTCTCGGGACGCGTTTCTAAAGCTCAACTCGACTTTCGATAGTTCGAAACTATCGTGTGAAAAGGGTTGGAGCAATGCTCCTCCTCCGAATATTAGCGAGAGCGCTTGCGAATAAAATCACCTCCTCGTACACCTCAGGCGGGGTCCTCATTTCATCGCGCTCAACCTACATTGTAACCACCAACCAAACCCCCCCCATTTTCGCAGCTTGCATCCCAGCCGAGTGCAAGGCAGGGCATTGCATTAACGCGGATCTCAACCCGCACCCGCGCTCCTCCAATCTGTTCTCGCCTTTCTCCGTTTCTCTCCTCGGCCGTTCATCGTCCCACCAGACGCTACTAACAGGCGTTGCATAAACCCGTCGGGCTGCCGCCATGGCGGGGCGTCGCGAGTCCGTGCGGCTCGTCGTGCGACTCGATCCCTTCGCCACAACGCACATCAACTACGCGCACCTCCTTCGACAAGCTTCTCCCGCACAGCCTTCCGCGCCTCTTCCGCCGCTTCCTTCGGGGCCGCTCCAGTCGGCGGAAGGCGCGGGAAGCGGTGAAGTTCGCGGCGAGGCGGAGGCGGATGGCGCAGCGGCGACGGGCAGCAGCGAGAAGGAGCGAGCGGGAGGCGATGCGCAGCCGGGAAGTGCGGGGTTGCTGGTGCGTCTTACTGCTCGACCATGTCGACCGCTGCTGCGCGATACGTCTGGTTACTGTTCTCGTTTCGCGACAAGCACTTCGCGAAGCCGCCGGGCGCCCATCGATTCCTCCCATGATGTGTGCCTTGTCTAAATCGCTGCGTTTTTAATAAAACCAGTTTCCCTTATTCCCCCCTTTCCCCGCCTCGGCAAGCAGGCGGCGCGCGGCAGGGAGTCCAAGGCGGCGGCGCTGCTGGTTGATCCGCTGCCGGAAGCGAGGAACCGATTCAGCGCCGTCATCGACAAGATCTCGCGCCTCTACGCCGTACGTCAAATTGTTGCTTCGTGGCTTGTCTTGTTCTCGCCATGTGGCGAAGAGTGCGCCGTTAAGGGTGTTGTTCCGCGCATGGTGCGTCTGCAAACCTAGACGAACCCTGATTGCTCATCGTTGTTTGCTCGCACATGCGCGACTCATGTCATGTGGCGCTCTCCTCTCCGCTGCTGCGTGCGCGCAGGGCTCTGACAGCGACGACGATGACGGCGGCATGGATGATGGGCGCTCCGCCGCGGAGGGGGCGGACGGGGGAAGGGCGGGGCAGCGCGGCGACGAGGGACCAGCACGGGGCGGCGAGGGGGAGGGGGGAGCGGGCGAGGAGGGGTGGGAGGGGTGGGAGGAGGGTGGTGAGTGGGAGGAGGAGTACGACACGGCCGACCCCTTCATTGACGACTCTGACCTCGTACGCTGCCCATGCCCATGCCCATGCCCATGCCCATGCCCATGCCCATGCCCATGCCCATGCCCATGCCCATGCCCATGCCCATGCCCATGCCCACGCCCATGCCCATGCCCATGCCCATGCCCATGCCCATGCCCCCCCACCCCCATGCATGCGCACGCCCCCCCACCTCCTTGCTGTGCTGCCCGTGTGGTGTCGCAGTGGGAGAGTGCTGCCGTCAGCTATGCTGTGCCTTGCTTTCGTCGTTCCATGCTTTGCTTCATCTATTTTCCAGTGACTATGCTTCATCTATTTTCCAGTGACTATGCTTCATCTATTTTCCAGTGACTATGCTTCATCTATTTTCCAGTGACTATGCTTCATCTATTTTCCAGTGACTATGCTTCATCTATTTTCCAGTGACTATGCTTCATCTATTTTCCAGTGACTATGCTTCATCTATTTTCCAGTGACTATGCTTCATCTATTTTCCAGTGACTATGCTTCATCTATTTTCCAGTGACTATGCTTCATCTATTTTCCAGTGACTATGCTTCATCTATTTTCCAGTGACTATGCTTCATCTATTTTCCAGTGACTATGCTTTATCGATTTTCCAGTGACTATGCTTCATCTATTTTCCAGTGACTATGCTTCATCTATTTTCCAGTGACTATGCTTCATCTATTTTCCAGTGACTATGCTTCATCTATTTTCCAGTGACTATGCTTCATCTATTTTCCAGTGACTATGCTTCGCTTCTCATCGCGCAACTCACATTGCCACATTGGTTGCTGCTGCATGGGTGGAATGGCATGCATGGTGGAATGGCATGCATGGGTGGAATGGCATGCATGGGTGGAATGGCATGCATGGGACATCATCTCACCATTGGGCACGGCATGATGGCATGGCATGGCATGGGCGGCAGAAGGAGTATTTCTCGTCCAACTGCAAGGCAAAGCGACCTGGCTTCTTTGTCAACCGATCCGACCCCCAACACTCACCGCCCAGGTGCTTCCCCTCCCTTCCCTTCCCTTCCCTTCCCTTCCCTTCCCTTTCCATCCTTCTCACACCTCCCCCCGATTTCCCTCACTTTCCCTACGGAGCTTGTGCTTTTCGCCATGCTTGCTGCACTGCCATGCCATGCTCCCTCCACTCACAACTCACACGTCTCCCTCTCATCACTCTGCCGCCTTCTATGTGCTCATCTTCAATTCGTCTTCACCCTTCTTTACCCATCACTCCCACTTCCCACCGCCCGCTGCCGCTACTCGTCCGTCCTCGCACCTGCCACCAGTCCTGCCTCGCCTGGCGGGTCGCCATCAGCGGCAGCGCGGGCAGCAGGGGGGGCGTCACTGAGGGGCACGCTGCGGGGCGTGAAGCAGGCGGCCAGGGCGGCAGGGGGGGCGGTGGCAGGCAGGGGCGGGCGCGGCAGGGGCGGGCACAGGGCGCAGCACGTGGCAGCGCTGGGCGTGCGGCGCAGGGGGGCGCTGAAAGGGGGGTTTGGCGGGCAGGGGGGGCGCGGGTCAGGCGTGGGGCACATGGTGATTGGCATGCGCGGCAGGGGCAGGAGCAGAGGGAGGGGGCGCGGGAGAGGGCAAGGGAGGGGAATGGCGCATGGTGCTGCTGCTACTGCTAACGCTGCTGGTGCTGGCGGTGGCGGTGGTGGAGCACATGAGGCGAGCACTGGCCTGGCAGCCGCTGAACCGCATGCCCTCTCACAGCAGCCGCCGCAACAGCAGCAGCAGCAGTAGCAGCTGGGCGGTGTGCTGCTGGTGCTGCTGGTTGTGGCAAGGAGTAGAGGCAGGAGGGGGGCAGGTGTGCTGAGAGGACGCAAGAGGGGGAGTGATAGAGGCGAAGATGTGAGACATGCAGCAAAGGATGGTGTTGCTGTGGCTAACCATGTGAGTGGGTGACCGTGTGAGTGGCTGACCATGTGAGTGGCTGACCATGTGAGTGGGTGAGCATGTGAGTGGGTGACCATGTGAGTGGCTGACCATGTGAGTGGGTGAGCATGTGAGTGGGTGCTGCTGCGTGATGGCATGACATGGGTTATCACAAGTGTTTCAGGACGGACCTCACATTCGTGATGCGCGCTCAACCAACTCCAATGCCTTCTTCTCATTGCACCTCATGCCATGCATGCAACAGCACCCCACCCACTGCCTCTCATGTTTGGGGCCCTTGATTCGAGTGGGCATGCAGCTGTGAAGTGCCATGGCAGGGGTGGTGGCATTGGCGTGGGCCACTGCTGCAGAGCGTGTGTACTGTGTGCATGGGGTGATTGCCATGTCAATGATGGTGGGTGTGGCGGGGATGAGAAAGTGATGAGGATGGACTTGCATCTCATGGCCCAACAAGCCTTCCTGCCCACCAACCCATGCACACCACCCCATTGTGAGCGTACATAGCTACACAGCTCTCACCACACACGCCACTCCATCTTTGTTTTCCGCTTCACAGGCTTGGCACATGAAAGACGAGGCTGTTCTCTATGCAACATGGCAGCGAGGGTTTGTATTGTGGAGTGAAGTGCCAAGGTGGCTGTGAGTGAGCCGCAGTGTGCGATCCATGGTGGGGCGGGGGGCTCCTTGGCCTCTGCAATGGGGCCAGTGGACCGGTGGTACACTGCCCTCTGTACCGATGGGATGGGAGCGATGGGACCAGGAGGATCATGGAAAGACTAGAGTAGGGACATTGGAATGATTATGAAATAATTTGGTTTTTTGAAATGCTGAGGTACGGTAAACGAAGTCTTCACCACCATTGAAATGATTGCACTTGACACTATCCGGGGAATGACAGCCCAAACGCTTTCATTTGAGTTGATACAGTACATTGACTTGACACTATCCTGACAAACAAAGCAAGTGGAACTCGTGCTGCTCCCCAGACGAGAGAATCAAGGACAGCGCGAGTTCCACTCCGTGGTGTGGAACTGGTACGGTTATCACAATCAAGTACGGCCAGTGCATGGTGGTGCTATACGTTCTAGAGAGATCGAGACTAGAAGGGGCTATATTTTGTGCAGAGCATGTTCGAGGCTGACAAAGGAGAGAACGAGGAAGACAGAGAGGTGCAGCGCAAGCACATATGCCACCACGAGCGAGCGCACAAAGGAGTTGCGCTGCAGCGCACTGCCAACGCGCAGACTCATGGCGTCCAGCGCTCGTGCCGCGTCCACCACGTGCTCCCACACGCGCACGCGCAGCGCCCTCCGCTTGCTCTTGCCACTCGGATCGTCCTCCGTGCTGCCTCGCTCCCTGCAGGTGGGCAGGGAGGGTGAGGAAGGCAATGAAGGTGAGGCGCGCAGCAGAACAGCACATGTGGTGCTGAATGAACCCACGCATGCGGTCAGTGGGATTGCATGCGGGATTGCATGCGTGGGGGCAGCAGGAAGGATAAAGGATGAGAAATGGTTGGCAGCGAAAGAGCGGAGGCAGGTGGCAATGCATGTGAGGTGCACAGCACAGTGGTGGTTGGAAGCGCAAGGCACTCACACTGAAGCGCAAGGCACTCACACTGAAGCGCAAGGCACTCACACTGAAGCGCCAGCACAGGCCCCCCAGAACCAGCTCAGCGCTGCCACCATACGGTGCTCAACCCCTCTGCCCCCACCCCACCCTCTGCTGCCCTCACCCCGCCACCGCCCTCTCTCCCTGCTCCCAACCTCGTCCCGCGACCCCCCCACCCTCCCTAAACGGCCCCCAGTGCCGCCGCCCTGCTCCCCCACAGCCAGCAGCAGGTGCGCGCGCTCCCCCCGCGTGTGGTCCAGCTGCTGCTGCAGCCACGCCACCTCGCTGCTCAGCGCCTCCGCCTGTGCCTGCCGGGTGGGGAGGGAGGGAAGGAATTGAAGAGGGTGGTGAAGGGGGGAAGAGGGAGGAAAGGGGGAAGGAAGGTGAGAGGGGGTGAGGGGGAACTACAACAGAGGGGTGAGAGCCTTGTAGTCGGATTGAACGGAGACAGAGCTTGGAAGTGAGGTGACAGTCTGGTTATGCCTCAACATGCCCCGTGGGAAAGAGGAGCCCACTCGGGAACATGTCACCCAGAAATGCTCGCTACATGTTGCTTCACCATCACGCCTCCACTCCTCTCCGCCCGATTCAAGTCCTCTCCCACCCACCCTGCACTCACCTGCTTGCCCTGCACTCACCTGCTTGCCCTGCACTCACCTGCTTGCCCTGCACTCACCTGCTTGCTCTGCACTCACCTGCTTGCCCTGCACTCACCTGCTTGCTCTGCACTCACCTGCTTGCCCTGCACTCACCTGCTTGCCCTGCACTCACCTGCTTGCCCTGCACTCACCTGCTTGCCCTGCACTCACCTGCTTGCCCTGCACTCACCTGCTTGCCCTGCACTCACCTGCTTGCTCTGCACTCACCTGCTTGCCCTGCACTCACCTGCTTGCCCTGCACTCACCTGCTTGCCCTGCACTCACCTGCTTGCCCTGCACTCACCTGCTTGCCCTGCACTCACCTGCTTGCCTCTGCACTCACCTGCTTGCCCTGCACTCACCTGCTTGCCCTGCACTCACCTGCTTGCCCTGCACTCACCTGCTTGCCCTGCACTCACCTGCTTGCCCTGCACTCACCTGCTTGCCCTGCACTCACCTGCTTGCCCTGCACTCACCTGCTTGCCCTGCACTCACCTGCTTGCCCTGCACTCACCTGCTTGCCCTGCACTCACCTGCTTGCCCTGCACTCACCTGCTTGCCCTGCACTCACCTGCTTGCCCTGCACTCACCTGCTTGCCCTGCACTCACCTGCTTGCCCTGCACTCACCTGCTTGCCCTGCACTCACCTGCTTGCCCTGCACTCACCTGCTTGCCCTGCACTCACCTGCTTGCCCTGCACTCACCTGCTTGCCCTGCACTCACCTGCTTGCCCTGCACTCACCTGCTTGCCCTGCACTCACCTGCTTGCCCTGCACTCACCTGCTTGCCCTGCACTCACCTGCTTGCCCTGCACTCACCTGCTTGCCCTGCACTCACCTGCTTGCCCTGCACATTCTCTGACAGCGCCCTCAGGCGGCGCTCCAGTTGCTTCTCGCGCTCCCCTGCCACGCATGCCGCCATGCCCAGTGGCGGGCCCAGAGGAATGGCAATGGCAGGATGAGAGGCCGGCCAGACAATGGCAGAGAAATGAAGGCAATGGAGGGACAGGAGGAATGGCCATCCGCACTTAATGTACAGTAGGCGGGCGGCAATTGTGCAGGCCCAAGGGACCTCTGTGCCCACCTGCGGTCGGCTGCTTGGCCAGTGCTGCCTGTTGGGCGAGCAGTTGGTGCTTCAGAGATGCCACCTCGCCATCCAACGTGGCCTGCTGACGTGGCACACAATGTCAGCAAGGGTGGCAATGGCATGGGCGGAGTGAGGAGGTAGTGGCGGGTGGTGAGGGGCTGAGAGGCACGGATGGTGAGGCGAAGCACGGGCAGCATGAGAGGGCTCTGAGAAACAAGCGAGGAAAGAATCCGGGGCATGTGCATAGACGTGAGGGGGGGCAGAGTAACAAACACGAAGGCAGGTGAAGGAGGAAGGGAGAAGATGCAGGGACGGGCACAGAGGGGCATGTGCACTCACCAGCTCGTGCTGCTCATCTGCATGTGCACTCACCAGCTCGTGCTGCTCATCTGCATGTGCACTCACCAGCTCGTGCTGCTCATCTGCATGTGCACTCACCAGCTCGTGCTGCTCATCTGCATGTGCACTCACCAGCTCGTGCTGCTCATCTGCATGTGCACTCACCAGCTCGTGCTGCTCATCTGCATGTGCACTCACCAGCTCGTGCTGCTCATCTGCACGTGCACTCACCAGCTCGTGCTGCTCATCTGCATGTGCACTCACCAGCTCGTGCTGCTCATCTGCATGTGCACTCACCAGCTCGTGCTGCTCATCTGCATGTGCACTCACCAGCTCGTGCTGCTCATCTGCATGTGCACTCACCAGCTCGTGCTGCTCATCTGCATGTGCACTCACCAGCTCGTGCTGCTCATCTGCATGTGCACTCACCAGCTCGTGCTGCTCATCTGCATGTGCACTCACCAGCTCGTGCTGCTCATCTGCATGTGCACTCACCAGCTCGTGCTGCTCATCTGCATGTGCACTCACCAGCTCGTGCTGCTCATCTGCATGTGCACTCACCAGCTCGTGCTGCTCATCTGCATGTGCACTCACCAGCTCGTGCTGCTCATCTGCATGTGCACTCACCAGCTCGTGCTGCTCATCTGCATGTGCACTCACCAGCTCGTGCTGCTCATCTGCACAAGCCCCTCTCCCATCCTGCTCACTTCCCCCCTGCCTCGCGTCATCCCCCTCTGCTGCACCTCCCTGCATACGCCTTGATCCATCCTGCCCTCCCCCCTCGCTCCCACCATGTCCCTGCTGCTGCTGCTGCTGCTGCTGCTGCGCCTCACCACCTGCGTCAGCACCACCCGAGTTATCATGCAGCGGCGCAGCACTGGTGGCGGAGGCTGGGCCGGGCACTGCAGCGGCGGCAGCGGTGCTGCTGTCGCGAGCGGGCGAGGCGGCGTGCAGGGCAGCCAGGCGTGCAGTGAGCAGGCTGTGCCGCGCCTCAAGGTCCTGCATGGGATGGGATGGGGATATGGGGGGCGGATGGGGATGGGGATGCGGCTGGTGTTAGATTACGTGCAGATAGCTACCTTTGTGTTGTGTGCTTGTACGAATTGCTGGGCAGCCGATCCTACGCAATCGAGTCCCCAAGCACAAACGATTGTGGTTGGTCAATCCAACCCAACCCAGCCAGCAGTAGAGGGCGGGTCAACCCAACACCATTGGTCGTCCCAACACCATTGGTCGTCCCAACACCATTGGTCGCCCCAACACCATTGGTCGTCCCAACACCATTGGTCGTCCCAACACCATTGGTCGCCCCAACACCATTGGTCGCCCCAACACCATTGGTCGTCCCAACACCATTGGTCGTCCCAACACCATTGGTCGCCCCAACACCATTGGTCGCCCCAACACCATTGGTCGTCCCAACACCATTGGTCGTCCCAACACCATTGGTCGCCCCAACACCATTGGTCGCCCCAACACCATTGGTCGCCCCAACACCATTGGTCGCCCCAACACCATTGGTCGCCCCAACACCATTGGTCGCCCCAACACCATTTGTCGTCCCAACACCATAGGTCGCCCCAACACCATAGGTCGCCCCAACACCATTGGTCGTCCCAACACCATTGGTCGCCCCAACACCATTGGTCGTCCCAACACCATTGGTCGCCCCAACACCATTGGTCGCCCCAACACCATTGGTCGCCCCAACACCATAGGTCGCCCCAACACCATTGGTCGTCCCAACACCATTGGTCGCCCCAACACCATTGGTCGCCCCAACACCATTGGTCGTCCCAACACCATTGGTCGTCCCCAACACCATTGGTCGCCCCAACACCATTGGTCGCCCCAACACCATTGGTCGCCCCAACACCATTGGTCGCCCCAACACCATTGGTCGCCCCAACACCATTGGTCGCCCCAACACCATTGGTCGCCCCAACACCATTGGTCGCCCCAACACCATTGGTCGCCCCAACACCATTGATCGCCCCAACACCATTGGTTGTCCCAACACCATTGGTCGCCCCAACACCATTGGTCGTCCCAACACCATTGGTCGCCCCAACACCATTGGTCGCCCCAACACCATTGGTCGCCCCAACACCATTGGTCGCCCCAACACCATTGGTCGCCCCAACACCATTGGTCGCCCCAACACCATTGGTCGCCCCAACACCATTGGTCGTCCCAACACCATTGGTCGCCCCAACACCATTGGTCGCCCCAACACCATTGGTCGCCCCAACACCATTGGTTGTCCCAACACCATTGGTCGCCCCAACACCATTGGTCGCCCCAACACCATTGGTCGCCCCAACACCATTGGTCGCCCCAACACCATTGGTCGCCCCAACACCATTGGTCGTCCCAACACCATTGGTCGCCCCAACACCATTGGTCGCCCCAACACCATTGGTCGCCCCAACACCATTGGTCGCCCCAACACCATTGGTCGCCCCAACACCATTGGTCGCCCCAACACCATTGGTCGCCCCAACACCATTGGTCGCCCCAACACCATTGGTCGCCCCAACACCATTGGTCGCCCCAACACCATTGGTTGTCCCAACACCATTGGTCGCCCCAACACCATTGGTCGTCCCAACACCATTGGTCGCCCCAACACCATTGGTCGCCCCAACACCATTGGTCGCCCCAACACCATTGGTCGCCCCAACACCATTGGTCGCCCCAACACCATTGGTCGCCCCAACACCATTGGTCGCCCCAACACCATTGGTCGTCCCAACACCATTGGTCGCCCCAACACCATTGGTCGCCCCAACACCATTGGTCGCCCCAACACCATTGGTTGTCCCAACACCATTGGTCGCCCCAACACCATTGGTCGCCCCAACACCATTGGTCGCCCCAACACCATTGGTCGCCCCAACACCATTGGTCGCCCCAACACCATTGGTCGTCCCAACACCATTGGTCGCCCCAACACCATTGGTCGCCCCAACACCATTGGTCGCCCCAACACCATTGGTCGCCCCAACACCATTGGTCGCCCCAACACCATTGGTCGCCCCAACACCATTGGTCGCCCCAACACCATTGGTCGCCCCAACACCATTGGTCGCCCCAACACCATTGGTCGCCCCAACACCATTGGTTGTCCCAACACCATTGGTCGCCCCAACACCATTGGTCGTCCCAACACCATTGGTCGCCCCAACACCATTGGTCGTCCCAACACCATTGGTCGTCCCAACACCATTGGTCGTCCCAACACCATTGGTCGCCCCAACACCATTGGTCGCCCCAACACCATTGGTCGTCCCAACACCATTGGTCGTCCCAACACCATTGGTCGCCCCAACACCATTGGTCGCCCCAACACCATTGGTCGTCCCAACACCATTGGTCGTCCCAACACCATTGGTCGCCCCAACACCATTGGTCGCCCCAACACCATTGGTCGCCCCAACACCATTGGTCGCCCCAACACCATTGGTCGCCCCAACACCATTGGTCGCCCCAACACCATTTGTCGTCCCAACACCATAGGTCGCCCCAACACCATAGGTCGCCCCAACACCATTGGTCGTCCCAACACCATTGGTCGCCCCAACACCATTGGTCGTCCCAACACCATTGGACGCCCCAACACCATTGGTCGCCCCAACACCATTGGTCGCCCCAACACCATAGGTCGCCCCAACACCATTGGTCGTCCCAACACCATTGGTCGTCCCAACACCATTGGTCGCCCCAACACCATTGGTCGTCCCAACACCATTGGTCGCCCCAACACCATTGGTCGCCCCAACACCATTGGTCGCCCCAACACCATTGGTCGCCCCAACACCATTGGTCGCCCCAACACCATTGGTCGCCCCAACACCATTGGTCGCCCCAACACCATTGGTCGCCCCAACACCATTGGTCGCCCCAACACCATTGATCGCCCCAACACCATTGGTTGTCCCAACACCATTGGTCGCCCCAACACCATTGGTCGTCCCAACACCATTGGTCGCCCCAACACCATTGGTCGCCCCAACACCATTGGTCGCCCCAACACCATTGGTCGCCCCAACACCATTGGTCGCCCCAACACCATTGGTCGCCCCAACACCATTGGTCGCCCCAACACCATTGGTCGTCCCAACACCATTGGTCGCCCCAACACCATTGGTCGCCCAACACCATTGGTCGCCCCAACACCATTGGTTGCCCCAACACCATTGGTCGCCCCAACACCATTGGTCGCCCCAACACCATTGGTCGCCCCAACACCATTGGTCGCCCCAACACCATTGGTCGCCCCAACACCATTGGTCGTCCCAACACCATTGGTCGCCCCAACACCATTGGTCGCCCCAACACCATTGGTCGCCCCAACACCATTGGTCGCCCCAACACCATTGGTCGCCCCAACACCATTGGTCGCCCCAACACCATTGGTCGCCCCAACACCATTGGTCGCCCCAACACCATTGGTCGCCCCAACACCATTGGTCGTCCCAACACCATTGGTCGCCCCAACACCATTGGTCGCCCCAACACCATTGGTCGCCCCAACACCATTGGTCGCCCCAACACCATTGGTCGCCCCAACACCATTGGTCGCCCCAACACCATTGGTCGCCCCAACACCATTGGTCGCCCCAACACCATTGGTCGCCCCAACACCATTGGTCGCCCCAACACCATTGGTCGTCCCAACACCATTGGTCGCCCCAACACCATTGGTCGCCCCAACACCATTGGTCGCCCCAACACCAACACCATTGGTCGCCCCAACACCATTGGTCGCCCCAACACCATTGGTCGCCCCAACACCATTGGTCGCCCCAACACCATTGGTCGCCCCAACACCATTGGTCGCCCCAACACCATTGGTCGCCCCAACACCATTGGTCGCCCCAACACCATTGGTTGTCCCAACACCATTGGTCGCCCCAACACCATTGGTCGTCCCAACACCATTGGTCGCCCCAACACCATTGGTCGCCCCAACACCATTGGTCGTCCCAACACCATTGGTCGCCCCAACACCATTGGTCGCCCCAACACCATTGGTCGCCCCAACACCATTGGTCGCCCCAACACCATTGGTCGCCCCAACACCATTGGTCGCCCCAACACCATTGGTCGCCCCAACACCATTGGTCGCCCCAACACCATTGGTCGTCCCAACATCATTGGTCGCCCCAACACCATTGGTCGCCCCAACACCATTGGTCGCCCCAACACCATTGGTCGTCCCAACACCATTGGTCGCCCCAACACCATTGGTCGCCCCAACACCATTGGTCGCCCCAACACCATTGGTCGTCCCAACACCATTGGTCGTCCCAACACCATTGGTCGCCCCAACACCATTGGTCGTCCCAACACGTTGGCAGATACGAGTATCACGTATAATACGCTAGCGTATTATACGCTGGGTATATACGCGGTACGCTAGGGGTGGCGTACTGGTGATACGTAAAAATACGCCGGGCGGGCAGGTAAAACTTTTTTCCCGGGCAGGGCTAAAAAAACCTGTTTCAGGGGGGCGGGTTATGTTTCCCAAAAACACATGTTTTTTAATTTCATAATTATCCAGAGATACATCTTTGGGGCTACTTCTCCCCACCCCATACATCCCCACCCCACCCTCTAGCTAGCCTCCACACAGCCGAGTTCCTTGCGGGGCTTTTCCAACACCACCCCTGCCCCATACTCATCCGCCAGAACTGCATCCTCTCCTTCCCCCCCCAGGGCGATATGCGACTGCGCGGTAACAAATCGCCAAGTCGCAAAACCTTCGCGAAATTTTTCAATTTCGATTTTTTTTTTTTCGGCGGGCTGCCCGGGCGTATTTCCAAGAAATACGAGCGTATTAGCGTACCACGTATATACGCAAGCGTATATACGTGGTACGCAACCCTGCCCAGGGCGTATCTGCCAACGTAATAGGTCGCCCCAACACCATAGGTCGCCCCAACACCATTGGTCGTCCCAACACCATTGGTCGCCCCAACACCATTGGTCGCCCCAACACCATTGGTCGCCCCAACACCATTGGTCGCCCCAACACCATTGGTCGCCCCAACACCATTGGTCGTCCCAACACCATTGGTCGCCCCAACACCATTGGTCGCCCCAACACCATTGGTCGCCCCAACACCATTGGTCGCCCCAACACCATTGGTCGTCCCACATTTGTGATCCAGCCACCTCTGGTGGCCCTACCTGATGATTTTCTTTCCTCTCTACCCCACCTGAACTCGCTGATCATATCAGCATTCGTTCGGGTGAAGATGGGGATGGGACTAAGTGTGAAGGATCGCAAGATACCGCCTCCCCATGGAAGAGGGAAGACTCGTGGAGAGAAGCACATGTGAATCAGGTGGCGTGGCTGTGATCACACCGTACACGAGCGCGGGTCCTACAGCCCGTCAATCCATGGTTCTTTGGAGAAGCAGCCCGTTGCTGCCATGCCACGCCCGGCCAGGCCACGCCCGGCCAGGGCTGTGGCACGTGCCGATGATAACAACTCCCCTCCCACGTGCGGTAACCTAGATCACAGATTCAGCTCGCAAACACAAAAATGAAAGTTAAGAGAAGATGCTGAGTGGACACCCCGCGTAGGTAGCTCGTTCACTCTGGATCATATGTCAAGAAATCTCGGGTAAGATACAGCTGCTTGCGTTGACAAAGGAGAAGATGCTGGGGAGATACCTGGCTGGGGAGATACCTCGCTGGGGAGATACCTCGCTGGGGAGATACCTCGCTGAGCGCAAGAAAATACCGCATCATCGTGACCACCCCGTTGGAGCTTGTTTCAATCACATATTCTTCTTCGCTCATGCAATGCCCATGCGCCCTGTGCTTATCAATGCTACCAGGCAATCTGTGCCTCTCAATGCTACCAGGCAATCTGTGCCTCTCAATGCTACCAGGCAATCTGTGCCTCTCAATGCTACCAGGCAATCTGTGCCTCTCAATGCTTGCAGCCACCGCAACCACAAACCCACACTTGCTTGCCTCCCCTCCCCCCCCTTCCTTGCTCTGCACCTTCATATCCTTCGTCCCCCTCTCATCTCACTCATGGTTCCACCAAAGCTTTCCATGTCCTGCCCGCAACAGCCTCCCGCCTCACTTGAATGCAGTGAGTGACCCGCGTGTGCTCCGCCACGCGCTCCTCCATCTGCCTCTTAATCCGCGCCACTGCCCTCGCCTGCCCTGCCTGCTCCTCCCTCAGCGTCCCCTCCCGCTCCTCCGCCTGCCACAAGCGAGGGAATGAGCGAACCATGGAAAGCAAAGGATCAGCACGGATGGGCAAGCGGCGGGGAACATGAGTTGATGGCACAAAGGCCCAATGGTTGAGTTTATATTGTTATCACTCATGTGTATGTACAAGTGGTGATAGTACCATAGACCCACGAGAAATGACATGGATGGTCTTGCCGTGCACAGGAGACATGAGCAAATGACCCGACCCGACCCGACCCGACCCGACCCGACCTGGCTGGGCTACACGGGCTCCCGGGGTCGGGTCGGGCCAGGCTCGGGCCAGGTTCCTGAAAGGTCTGACCCGACCCGGGCCTACACACTCGGGTCAGCTTGGACCCGGTAACGGGTCGGGTCGGGTCGGGCCAGTCTCACCCGCCCTTTAGAGGGAGCAGGGGTGTAAAACGTGAAGTTGTAAAAAAACGCCATTCCTGCATCGCGACTTTCCGTGAACAGCAGGATACGATAGTAAACTAGCTATAAATGTCTGTCAATGAGGTTTGAACGGGCCCTAACTAAGTAGTTTCTAAGCTTAGGTGACTTGCTTGCTGCCGTTAGGCAAGATTGAGAGCGTGGGTAGGTTCTGATGTCGAGGGGATAAAAAAACCCCTCGATCACAAATTGAACTAGGGTTTCGTGCCCTCTGTATCGACCCGAATTCGGGTCGGGTCAAGCTATACCCGAAACCCGACCCGACCCGGCCCGAGTTCCATGCTCGGGTCGGGTTTTTGCTCGGGTCGGGTCGAGTTGGCTCGCACGGGGCAGGCAAATGAAACCACTGCCCCGACCCGGGCTAAACCTCGGGTCGAGTCGGGCCAGCCCGACCTGAGCGGGGCAAATGCTCATCTCTACAGGAGCAAGCACAGATGAGTAACTAGGAGTCGACAAATGGGACGCACATGCACATGAATACTGGGACTGGTAGCCCTGTTGTGTTGACCGTAAGCACTCCTCGTGCCTCGTCCCGCTTCTGCCTTTCTGCGTCTCTTCCCCGCCGGCATCGTCGTGGAAGCAGCACACGCTCACGGGGAAGAGACGCAGAGAGGCGGAAGCGGAACGAGGCACGAGGAGTGCTTACGAATAACACAGCAGGCCCAATAGTCCCAGTATTAAGCGACGCTGGTACTGCACAAACCACACACACACAAATGGGACGCATAGGGATGTGCGTGGATTCACTCACACACACATGGAATAAACCACTCAGTCACTTAGTCCAGCCAAGCAGCACCCGTTCCTCCTTGAGTCCCATCCTTCACATAATATTCTCTATCCAAACCCATCCCTCTCTCCATCACACCCATCCCATCCCTTCACGCCCATCCCATGCATCACCTCGTGGCGTGTAGCAGCATGTTTTGACCTCTCCTGCTCCAGCGCTGATGTGGCAGCTGCCAGCTCAGCATGCAGGCTGCCGATCTCCTGGGCCGCCCTGTCAGCCATGTGCTGTGCCGCCTGCTGCAGCCGCTCTATCTCGCCCACCACTACTGACACCTGGGGTGGGTGAAGGAGGGGAACGGGGAGAGGCAGGAGAATGATGCAAGGGACAACAAGCTTTTCGCTTCCAGCAATATTTGCAACTACTCGCTGTACCCGTGCCTCCATCTGCCGGCACCCACCCGCGCCTCCATCTGGCTGCACTCGCGGCTGGCGTGGTCAAACTCGGAGCGCATGGCAGGGCTGGTCCACGCGTGTGCCTCCATGCGCCGGCGCCACGCCCGCATGGCGTCCATCTCCACCGACGGGCTGCGCGCCACCGCCAGCACCCGAGGCACCTGCGCCCCCAACAGCCCCCGCCTGCTGCTGCTGCTGCCTGCCATGTTGTTGCTGCTGCCGCCCGCCATGCTGGCGAGACTTGTGGACAGCGGTGCAGCCGCGCTGTCACTCTCTGCATCACCGGGCTCCTCTGCAGCTGTGCTGCTGCTCTTCGCACTCATAGCGGCTTTGCCAACGCTGCCGCTCGCGCCGCTTGGGAGCGTGGCCACACCGGCAGATCCGCTGCTGCCACTCGTGCTGCTTCCCCCAACTTCACCTCGCCCTGCTGCCACTGCTGCACCAGCCCCCTCATCCCTATCATCTGCAGGTTCTCCCGTTTCTCCATTTGGACCTTCCTTGCGTTGTGATTCTTCTCCTGTACCCTTCCGCTGCACCCCCCCACGATCCTCTCTCGCCTCCTCACCAGCTCCCTCCCCTCCTTCGTCCCCCCCTCCTTGCATCTCCCACTCGCCGCCCCACGCCTCGAACTCGTGTGCATGCCACTCGCCCGTGCCGCTCAATGCGCTTCCCTCGCCACCCCACTGGCCGCCCGCAGCAGCAGCGCCACCCTCCCTTGCACGCCTCAAGCCACCACCGCTGCTGCCACTGCCTGCCGCATGCCCCCCGCCTGCACGCGCACTACCCTCCTCTGCGTCCCGCTGTTCCCCACCTCCACGCCCCACACCACCCAGGCTGCTGCTGCTCGCAAGCCCCCGCCCACTAGCGCTCCCACCACGCTCCCCCACACTGCCATGCGTGCCCCAACCGCCCCCCTCCCCCTCCCCCTCCACCACCCCGCCCAGCACCTCTCTGCTCTCCGCCCGCCCCTCCCCGCGCTCACCCCCCGACTCCAGCCCTCCTCCGCCCGCCACTGCACGTCGCCCCTCCGGGCCTTCCCAGGCGCGGCGCCCCCCCAGCGTTAGGAGGTGGTCGCTGGCGTACCCGGCGCTGCTGCCGTCGCCGTCGCTCGCGTCCACCCACGCCGAGTCCGACACCTGCCCGTCCGTCGCCGCGCCCCACTCGCGCCGGTGCTTCCTGCGGGGAGGGGGGAGGGGGGAGGGGAGAGGGGGGAGGGAAGGGGGGGGGGGGGGGGGGGGGGGGGGGGGGGGCGGGGGGCCGGGGAGGCACGGCGGCAGGAGACACGGTGTTCTTTCAGCGGCGCTCCGCATGGGCGGCAGCGCAGAGGCACGACGCGAGGCTCGGCTGAGAGGCATGGCGACTGGGGGATGCTAGTCCTTGGCATGAGGCGCGGTTACGGCGACAGTTGGAACGAACGACGCGATGCTGCACGCACCTCCGATGAGGATTTGTGGCGTCGCTCAAGCTCGCCGCTGATTGGTCGACAGCCTCGAGCACATTCGACGCCCACGACAGGAAGTTAGCAACCGGCTTGCGCGGCATGGCGACGGGAGAACGGCCCAGATCTTGACTCGCTTAAGGGCTAAGAGAATTCGAGTCGACGGGGATTCAACAGCTCTGAGAGTTCTCGCTAAGAGTTCCTCGAAAACCTATTGGACTCTTCTCGCTCGTACCAGCGCAATGCCGTTTTGAGTTTCGATATTATCACTTGCAACATGTCCTAGGGCGCGAAACCATTCTGATATTCGTGTGAGGGGAGGCACGAGCAAACGCTGCTACCTTTCCTCGTATTACCGCAGGAGCTACCTTAGGACGTGGGCCCAATCGACTTTGATCGGCGCGATCAGAGGCGATCAAAAACTTCGAGGAAGGCGGGAAGCAGATTTCCGGCAATCGGGGGCAATCAGCTGATCGCGATCAGCTGATCGCGCCAACTCAATCAACCGCCTCAAACAGCCCGATCAGACCCGATCAGACACAATCAGCCCCAATTACTTGATTGCATGTGATCGGCGACCTGGGCGATGTACGCGAAATGTAACACGCCTCGCCATGAGGTCTCAAAAATCCTTGCAAATACACCCAGATCGGCGATAACTGTATGCCATAGCCATCGTGCGGACCTTGTGCGGTGCGGGCGATGTTGGCGACATTACCACGATACTGAGATTCGTGCGTCTCGCCAAAGTTGGGATGCAACTACCAGGTTATGCAAGAGTGCGAAACATTCTAGGAAAATCATCTCTGATCGGGCGGCGCGAGGAAAACGATCACAAGCAATCCGATCCGACCCAACCCGATCCGATCAGAGCCGATCAAAGTCGATTGGGCCCACGTCCTTACGAATCACGCAACACGTCATTCCAACCTGGTATCAGAGCTACTTTCGTAGTTCACTTCGCTTTTCCGAGGGTAGTTTGGTGGCACGGGTGTGGCTGGTTTAGTGACTACAAGACGGTTGGCTGCACGGATTGTTAATTCAATCCTGCCCGACTCCGATAGTTTGTGTTTTCACTTGCCTGAAGGCCACGGAGACCCAATTCGCCATCAGACGTAGCGCTAGGCACATGGATCAGGAGGCAGTTAACAAGCTGATGGCGCAAGTGGCAGAGATGCAGGAGGGCATGAAGTCATTAATGGCGGAAGTGACAACACTGCGTGAAGAAAACGACGAGCTACGGCAGACGCGAGGTGAAGCGCGTCAGGTGTCGCCCGATGAAGAAGGCGAGGGCAACAGTCAAGCGGTGAGCAATCCCTTGGACGCGCTCACACGTGACTTCGAAGAGGAAGACCGGCAGCGAGCGGCAGCAGCACCAGTTGCAGTAACGACGATCAAGATAAAACCCTTCAACCCGCCCCCGTTTAATCCTACGGACAAGACGGTTACAGTAAAGGGGTGGCTGTTCGGTGTCGAAGTCTTCTTCACTGCAGCAGGAGTTAATGACGACGCCACGCGTATTAATTACGCGGTTTCGCTTCTTCGAGGCGCAGCGCTTGAATGGTGGCGCCGAACCTTGGAAACGAGGACGCCGATAGGTGTGACGCATGCGGCGGACGGGACCTAAACAGTGACTAATCAAGTGGCAGAATCAATCTTCGTAGTGACCACGATACGCACGTGGAAGGAGTGGGGCGCAACCTCACGAGATCGCTTCGAGCACGTATCCGCCTCGGAGCAAGCACGCATGAAGCTGCGTGCATGGTCGCATATGGCAACTGTCCAAGACTACACAGCGTCATTTATGGGCCTCGCCGACCAAGTTGATGACATGATAAATACATCAGCGGCCTCAAGTACGAAATTCAATACAAGGTTCGCAGGGGCCGCCCGACATCATTCCTAGAAGCAGTACGGCTGGCGGAGTCAACAGATGCGCTGATGCAGTATGCGAGAGCAGCTTCCAGGGATGGAAACCGCTTTCGTGGCCAGACCCATCGGGCCACGATCAACGCCGTCCATACACCCGACCGCCCTCCTAGGGGACCGTGTTACCGGTGTAGGAAGACGGATCACTACATGAAAGACTGCCACGAGAAAACGTCGCTGACGGGGAACGACAGGAAGGAGCAGGGAAATGGGAAGAGTCAGTAATTAGCGGGCCCTTTACTGACTATGCTCCGTCGCCCGAACCCCACCATCCCTACCGGGTCGTGGTTCCGATTCATGCAATTGATCGTACTCGGCCGAATAACGGGGATAACCATGTGGATCACCCTGTGCTGGTCGCTGGCAAGGTGTTAAAAAATAACTTGAAAATGTTCGTCGATGGAGGGGCCAGCCATAGCCTCTTCAACTTGGCAACAACAAAAAAATGCAAGCTGCAACTTGACAGGTGTCTGCCCGAAATCGATGCTCGGCTCGTGGATGGGACTCGTCTAGCGATAACGAAAGAAACACGGACGGTCAGGATCGAATGCGGCGGCGATTTCGGCTTCAGCATGAAGTTCCTCGCGACGACACTGGACGGTTGCGACGTGCTGCTGGGACGTGAAAGGCTGCGACGGCACAACCCCGTCATCGACTGGACAACGGGATCGTGCAGCATCAACAAGCACGAGGGGCTCATCACATTACCTGCATGGACACCTGACTACATCCAAGCCCCGTGCGTCAAAGCTATCACTATAGATCGCCACTTCAACAGGGGCGCGCAGCTGTTCGCTGTTTGCTTACGCGAGTTGGCAGTTGACACTGACGGAAAGGACATTGAGAAGCTGTGTGCAGCTGTACCGCCAGCTTTAGCGGAGCTGATTCGAAGGTACCCCGACATCTTCCCCGACGATCTGCCACCTGGACTGCCACCCGAGAGACCTGAGGACCACAAAATCCAGCTGGAACCCGGCGCCCAGCCGACTGTTCGGACACAGTGGCGGTTGACCCAGCCGGAACTCGAGGAACTGCGAAATCAAATTGACGCACTGTTGGAGAAGGGCTTCATTCGGGCCAGCACATCTCCCTTCGCATCACCGATCCTGTTCACTCCGAAAAAAGACGGCGGGCTTCGCATGTGTATCGACTATCGCGCGCTGAACCGGGTCACCATCAAGTCTCGCTACCCAATTCCACGCATCGACGACCCCCTCAACCAACTTCACGGCGCTCGCTATTTCTCGAAGATTGACTTACGTGGCGGTTACCACCAGATTCGAGTCTTCGCCGACGATTGTCACAAGACTGCGTTTCGCACACGCTACGGGAGTTACGAATTCACGGTGATGCCTTTCGGCCTCACGAACGCACTTTCGACATTTCAGTTGACCATGAACAGGGTTTTTCGGGATCTTCTAGACAGATGCGTCATCGTCTACTTGGACGATATCCTCATCTTTAGCAAGACACGGGAGCAGCATCTCCGCGACCTTGACGCAGTGTTTACACGGTTGCAGGAGAACCGACTCATCACCAAGGGCTCTAAGTGCGAGTTTTTTAAGCAGGAGTTGGAGTTTTTGGGCCACGTCATCTTACGCGACGGCATTAATATCGACCCGGCGAAAATCAAGACCATACAGAAGTGGAAATCCCCGACTAATGACACGGAATTACAGAGTTTTCAGGGGTTCGTGAATTACGTCCGGCAGTTTATCCCGAATATGGCGGGGATCACCGGCCCGCTGACCGACCTGCTGCACAAGGACAGGAATTTTGTGTGGGGGGAGGAGGCAGAGGCGGCTTTCCAGGAGCTGAAGAAATTTCTCGTTTCCCCTTCTGTGCTGCGCATCGCCGACCCATCGAAGCCGTTCGAAGTCGTCACCGACGCCTCTGATTTCGCCATCGGAGCTATGCTACTCCAAGATTTTGGGAACGGATTGTAGCCGATAGCCTACGAATCATGCAAACTACAGGCAGCCGAGCGCAACTACCCGATTCACGACAAGGAGATGCTCTCCATTATTCACGCGTTCAAACTGTGGCGCTGCTACTTGGTGGGCGCCGACGGCACTGTTCGCACTGACCACAAATCCCTACAGTATCTGCGAGCCCAGCCCAACCTCAACCCGCGACAAATTCGGTGGCTGGACTACATGGAGAGCCACTTCACCTACCACATCACGTACAAGAAGGGGGCAAATAACATCGCCGACGCCCTGACCCGACCGATCGTACAATCCGCTGCAGTACTCATCACCCACTCGAACCCGCTACTTACAGGAATATTCACCCATGGCTACACTACGGACCCGTTCTTGACGACAGGAAATCATCAGCAGGCCACGACGCAGAAAGGGGATTATTACCTAAAAGCCGGAACCGACCGGATTTGGGTTCCCGCTTACAGGCTGTTGCGTGAACTCCTTATCCAGGAAGTCCACGATTTGAATTTCTCCAGACACTTCGGGGTTGATAAAACCCAGAAATTACTGCACCGTCAACATTACTGGCCTGACTGCTCTAACAATGTGCAGCGATATGTGTCCTCATGCAGGGTGTGCCAAGCCATGAAATCGACACGTCAACGACCAGCTGGGCTGCTGCAACCCCTCGAGCCACCCGCACGACCGTGGCAGCAAGTGACAATGGATTTTGTCACGGGGATGCCAGCTGGGCCGTCCGGCAACGACGCTGTTCTCGTCGTCGTCGATCGCCTCACGAAAATGGCGCACTTCGCACCGTGTCGTACAACAATCATAGCCGAGGAAACTGCGCGCCTCTTCATCTCAACGGTCGTGCGACTGCACGGAATCCCCTCGGCGATCATCATCGACCGAGATCCGAAGTTCACGTCGAAGTTCTGGAAGGAAACGTGGGCGCAGTACGGCACGAAACTACAGTTCTCTTTAGCATACCACCCGCAGACAGACGGCCAGACCGAGCGCACCAATCAGACGATGGAGCAGCTGATCAGGACAAACTGCCCCGACCCTGCCCGCTGGGAAGACTCGCTCGCCATGTTGGAGTTCGCATTCAACAACGCCCCGTCCAGCACGACTAATCATGTTACGGTGCGATCTTAACTAGGAACCGGGTTAGGTAAGGGCCTAGGCTTAGAAGCCTAGGCCAAGCGAGTATCGAGAGAGATGTGCCAAGGAGAATCGAGGAAATTGACCAAAGAAGTTAGCTTCACTAAAAGCAAAGCATACAACATATAGTCGAGAAACTAGGAAACAAGAGGTGCACAACCAACTACAAGGAAACATAACTACACTAAAGCTAAAACTACAGGCAGTTATGAACATATATAAAATATATATCGCGACAAATCACTCCCCATTTTTCCTTAATTACGGGATGGACCCGACGGTTCCTACAGTGACTACTCTCGAAAACCCGATCCCGAGGTCACAAACATTTGTGACGGAACTTCAGGAAATTCGCAAAAAGGCCGCGGACGCAATTCGCAAGGCGAAGATCACTTCCTGAAAATACACCAAACTTCTACGCCGGGAACTTGCCTTGACAACTGAGCAACTGGTGCTCCTTGACACGAAGAACCTACACCTGCCCGGCCCGTCGAAACTACGGCCACGATTTTGTGGACCCTTCAAAATTATCAAGATTGTGACACTGTCACCGCGAAGCTGTTGCTACCCGACGACTGGCGCATTCATGACGCCTTCCACGTCAACCTGCTTCGAAAGTTCATGCCAGCCACGACCGACTTCGCGCGGCAACAAGCTGCTCCAACTGCACGACCTGTCCCAGAGCTGACTCTTGACCCCTCGAAGATTCTGGCACATCTGGTTCACCTTGACGCAGCTGGTCGCCACGTGGATTTTCTCATCCGCTGTACTGATCGCACCAGTGAAGACGACACGTGGGTGCACCCCGCATCGCAGGACGCCTCGTCACTCGTTCGTGATTACTTGGCGTGCAGGCGTGTTTCGAATGGCGTGTCCCCTAGCTAGCTTTTCCCCTATTTAGGCCCCGTCATTCTCATTGTATCGTCATTCTGTAATTCAGTATTCAACATTCTCGTTATTCATTTTTGTGCGCACTCTGCAAGTTCATTCATAACACCGAGCCTACTTCCTTTTAACTAAGGCTGCTCCGACTCCGATAGTTTTTGCCCCTCCGCCGTGGCTGAGTTCGCGCAGGCAGCAACGACGATACCCCATCCGGCAAGGGCGGACGCTGGGTGAACGGCGCAGGCGATATTGTCGGGCGGTACCTTGGACGCCATTTAATCGTGGGTTGTCCGCAGCTGTCCCCAAAAACGAATTCCCTGGTCAGGAGAAACCGCTCTCGATACTGCCGGCCAGCTTGCAACAACACCAGGCACGCAGTTGTCAGATTTATATGACCTAGCTGCTGTAGGCTATAGTGGGGTAGCACATATGGGGTACAGCTTTCTAGGGTTTGCACTTGTACCCAACTTTCCCTTAGTCCACTCATTCCTCGTTCATTCTTCTCATGGTATCGAGCAGGTTCCCCTATGGGAACTGTTCCTAGGGCCCACCAAATTTTTTTTCCTGCCCGGAGCGCGCTCAGCCTCTGCCCGAGTCGCGCTCCCCTCTTACGACCCCGTCGCGCCGCCTCAGCGGCCCCGTCGCGTCGCGCCTCCCTCACGGCCCCGTCGCGTCGCCCTTGCGACCCCGTCGCGCCGCCCTCGCGGTCTCGTCGCGTCGCGCCGCCCTCGCGGCCCTTTCGCGCCGCCCTCGCGGCCCTTTCGCGCCGCCCTCGCGGCCTCCTCGAGCCGCCCTCGCGACCCCTCCACGCCGCCCTCGCGGCCCCGTCGCCTACCCTTGCGGCCCCGGCGCCACCCTTCCCGGCCCCGGCGCCGCCCTTCCCGGCCCCGGCGTCGCCCTTCCCGGCCCCGGCGCCGCCTCTGCTGGCCCCGTCGCCCCACCCTTGCGACCCCGCGGCCCCACCCTGGCCCCGGTCGCCACCCTTCGTGGCCCCGCCGCCGCCCTCAGCGGCCTTGTCGCCGCCCCACCCGGCCCCGCCGCCGTCCCCACGCGGCCCCGCCGTCACCACCGAGCCGCCGGCGCCGCTGAGCCGCCGATCTACCGAGCCGCCGCTGCTGCCGAGCCGCCCGAGCCGCCGAGCCACCTGAGCCGCCCGAGCCGCCGAGTCGCCGAGCCGCCGAGCTCCAGTTGCTGCCGAGCCGCCGTGCCGCCGAGCCGCCCGAGCCGCCCGAGCCGCCGAGCTGCAGTTGCTGCCGAGCCGCCGAGCCGCCGAGCCGCCCTAGCCGCCCTGTCCGGTAAGAGCGGCACCTTTACCACTGCGCTGCCCTTACCCTACTGCTCCAGCTGCTAGTCTACTGCTGTCATGGCTACCCCCAGTGTCCTTGCTCTTGACGCTGAGGGTCGGGCCATTGACTTTGACGTCTGGGTAGATGACCTGCAGCTTTTCCTACAGTGCGACAGGGCAGACGGTCTCTCTCTCTCTTTGACCTCACTTCTGGTGCCTCTTCTGCCCCTGCTGCTGATGCTGACGCCACTGTTCGCTCACAGTGGGCCACACGCGACGCTGCTGCCCGTCTTGCTGTGCGCCGCCACTTGCCTACCGCTGAGCGTGCACACTTTAGTCAGTGCAAGAGTGCTAAGACCTTGTACGACGCTGTAGTTGCACGCTACTCTTCCCCTGCCACTGCTGCACTTAGCCGCCTCATCCTGCCGTACCTCTTCCCTGACCTCGCCGCTTTTCCCACAGTCGCTGACCTCATTACGCACCTGCGCACTAGTGACACTCGCTACCGCGCTGCCCTTCCTCCTGAGTTCTGCGCCAAGAACCCCCCCCCTATGTACATCACCCTCTACTACGTAGTCACCCGGCTCCCTGACACCCTTCGCCCGGTCAGGGACCACTTTCTCTCTGTTTGCCCCACCACCCTCACCGTTGACCTCCTCGAGGAGCGCCTCCTAGCAGCAGAGAAGAGCATAGTCGCTGTAGGAGCCTCTCGTGGTGACCCTCGTGCTCCTGTCTTTGAGGGGTGCTCCCCCTCTCCTCTCTTGCCCTCTGTTGCCTCTGCTGCTGCGGCCGACCTCGTTGGTCTTGAGTCGGTCGGTGCGGCGTCTGCCCCTAGCGGGAGACGCCGCACTGGCAAGGGCAAGGGGGGCAGGGGCGCTGGAGGAGCTAGCGGGGGCGGTGGAGGCGGCGGTGGAGGCGGCGGAGGGGGTGGGGGTGGCGGAGGGGGTGGTGGCGGGGGTGGGGGCGTCGGTGGCGGCAGTGGAGGCGGAGGCGGCGGCGGCGGTGGCGGTGGGAGCGGAGGTGGCGGAGGTGGCGGTGGTGGAGGAGGTGGCGGCGGAGGAGGTGGAGCTGGTCGGGGTGGCGCTGCGCAGAGGGTCGGCTCCGGTGGTGGTCAGCGCCAGCAACAGCAGCAGCAGCAGCGCACTCGTGAGATCCCCCCCCCTCAGCAGCTTCGTGAATGGTACGCTGCACGCCAGCGGGGTGGGGGTACTGGTCCGTGCACCTACGTCCTACGCACCGGCGACCGCGCGGGTGAGCCGTGCGGGGGTGCGCACTCCACCCAGCGCTGCTTTGGCTGCCTGACGGACGCTTGGCGTCACCAGTTCCCTGAGGCCACTGAGATCCCCCGCTGGGGTGAGCTGTCTAGGGCGGGTGTAGCTGTCTTTGACCTTGACTTTGATGCTATTCTTGCTGCCATGTATACTGTGACTATTAGTGATGAGGGTGACTGTTACCGGTGTTTTCCGCCCGACCCGGGCATTGAGACTGCTGCTCTAGGTACTGGTGAGGCTGCTGCTCTAGGTGCTAGCGAGGCTGCTGCTCTAGGTGCGTCTGCTCCCTCAGGTGCTGGTGAGTCTGCTCTCTCAGGTTCTGCGTCGGCTTCGGCCTCCCACACCTTCACCCTTGACTCGGGGGCTTCTCGCTCCTTCTTTCGAGACCGCACCACACTCACGCCGCTTGGTCGGCCAGTTGCAGTCTCTCTGGCAGACCCCTCTAGGGGTCCTGTCCTTGCTCACTTCTCCACTGTCCTCCCGTGTCCGGCGGCCCCCTCTGGCACCCTGTCTGGTCTTTACCTCCCCTCGTTCTCTACGAACTTGGTGAGTGGTGCTGACCTACAGGATGCGGGGGTTCACCAGTTCACTCCTGCGAGCCAGCGTGTGACCCACTGCACGGACGCTCGGACGGGCCGACACTTGGCCACGTTTACACGTCGGCCGGGGTCGAGCCTGTACACACTGACCACTGAGTCTCCTCCAGTCACTGCGTCGGGTCAGGTGTTTTCTGCAGCGTCCAGGTCTGGTCCTGAGTCTGCCCCCTGCTCGTGTCGCCTCCTGTCTCACGAGACTCTCCTCTGGCACCACCGCCTTGGTCACCCCTCCCTGCCTCGTCTCCGAGGCATGGCCTCCCGTGTCCTTGTCTCTGGTCTTCCCCGGTCCCTCCCTCCCCTTCCTCCGGGGCCTGCCCCTACCTGCGTCCCCTGTGTCGAGGGGCGGCAGCGTGCTGCCCCTCACTCCTCCCAGTTTCCTCCGACAGAGGCCCCGCTGCACACGCTTCACATGGACGTGTGGGGCCCGGCCCGCGTCCGTGGACAGGGTCACGAGCGCTACTTCCTGCTGGTGGTTGACGACTACTCGCGTTACACCACAGTCTTCCCCTTGCGCAGCAAGGGTGATGTCACTGAGGTGTTGATCGACTGGATCCGCGCAGCTCGTCTCCAGCTCAGAGAGAGTTTCGGCTCGGACTTTCCTGTTCTACGTCTGCACTCTGACAGAGGCGGAGAGTTCTCCTCTGGCCTTCTGCGAGCCTACTGTCGTACACGAGGCATCCGCCAGACCTTCACGCTTCCGGACTCTCCACAGCAAAATGGGATTGCTGAGCGCCGCATTGGCATGGTCATGGACGTCGCCCGTACGTCCATGATGCATGCGGCTGCCCCCCATTTTCTGTGGCCGTTTGCGGTTCGGTACGCGGCGCATCAGATCAACCTTCAGCCCAGGGTCTCCATGCCGGAGACCTCCCCAGCTTTGCTGTGGACGGGGAAGGTTGGCGATGCGTCTGCGTTCCGTGTCTGGGGATCTCGGGCGTTTGTCCGCGACTTGTCTGCGGACAAGCTGTCCCCTCGTGCTGCTCCCTGCGTCTTCCTTGGCTTCCCCCCTGACGCGCCAGGGTGGCAGTTCTACCACCCCACCTCTCGCCGTGTTCTGTCCTCCCAGGACGTCACGTTTGACGAGTCGGTCCCCTACTACCGTCTCTTCCCCTACCGCACTCCGTCCCTCCCCCCGCCTCCGCTCTTCCTTGTGCCAGGTCCCCCCCCGGTAGACCCCCTTCCCCCTCAGGGTCCTGCCCCTTCAGGTGTGTCCCAGGTAGACGCAGTCGAGCCTGTGGAGGTCGCTGGTGACTCTGGTGCTGCTGGGGGTGCTGAGCCTGGGGGTGCTGACTCTGGGGGTGCTGAGCGTGTGGGTGCTACGCCTGGGGGTGCTGAGCCTGGGGGTGCTGAGCCTGAGGGTACTACGACTGGGGGTGCTGAGCCTGGGGGTGCTGAGTCTGGGGGTGCTGAGCCTGGGGGTGCTACGACTGGGGGTGCTGAGCCTGGGGGTGCTACGCCTGGAGGTGCTGAGCTTGGGGGTGCGGAGCCTGAGGGAGCTGGGCCTGCTCGTGTGGCATCTGGCGGTGCTGGGCCTGGAGGTTCTCTGGGTGCTCCGTCTCGACGGGAGCCACTCTCTCCACAGGAGGTGCGTGAGTGGTTTGCCCGGCGCTGGAGGCGTGCTGCTGGAGCTGGAGGTTCTTCGGCTGCTGAGGGTGCTGGTGCCACGGGTCCCGGAGGTGCTCGTACTGGGAGTACTGGAGCTGCTGGGCCTGCGGGTACTACTGGAGCTGGAGCTGCTGAGGGTGTTGGCGCTGAGGGTACTGCTGGCGGTACTGGAGGCGGTCCTGCTGGGGGTGCTACTGGTGCTGCTGGGGGTCCTGGAGCTACTGGAGCTGCTGGGGGTACTGGAGCTGGAGGTGCTGCTGGCGCTGGTGCTACCACTGGGGGTACTGGTGATGTCCCTGCTGTGTCTGGAGTCGCTGCGCGGCCTCGGCCGTACTTCGTTCCGCTTCTTGAGCAGGTTCTTGGTCTCCCACCTTCTACTGGTCCTCCTCCTCCCTTAGAGTGTCCACAGCCTGTCCCGTCACAGTTATAGTTACAGCCGGCCTCCCCACTGCCTGCTCCTTCTCCCTACACTGGTCCTACTGGAGGTCTTGCTGAGCGCCGTGAGCCTGCGTCTCGTCCTGCGTCGCCTGTCCGTGCTGCTCGCGCTAGTGGTCGTGGTTCGCGTCAGCGTCCTCCCTCTGTGCCCGGCACGCACCGGATGTCTCTCCGTCCGTCCACTGCTCCTCTGCGTGCCCCTTTGCCTTCTCCTCCTGAGTCCTCTCTTCCTGCTCTTGCTGACCCGGAGTCGGACTCCCTTCGTGCTGCCAGTCCGACTGTCACGCGTCTCCTTGCTACTGTTGTCACTGACCCTTCCTTTGAGTCCACTCCTGCGTCTGCCCTAGTTGCTGAGCTCGTCGACTTTGCTGCTCGCTGTCGTCTAGACTACGCTGCTAGTCTTGTTGCTGCGTCTGAGTCTGTCTGTCCTCCGTCCGTCGGGGGTGAGTGTGCCCTTGGCACGGACGTCCTTGAGGACAGACAGGAGGAGTTCCAGTGTTTGGCTGCTGCTTCACCTCATCTCGTGTCCGTACTGCTTACCCCTGAGGGAGACCCGGATGCACTTGACATCCCGACTCCGCGTTCTTACGTGGAGGCGATAGAGGGTCCCTACTCCTCTCAGTGGCAGGCAGCTATGGACGCAGAGATGGCTTCCTGGAAGTCCACAGGCACCTACGTTGACGACGTTCCCCCGCCTGGGGCGAACATCGTCAGTGGCATGTGGATTTTCAGGGTGAAGCGGCCGCCGGGTTCTCCGCCTGTCTTCAAGGCGCGTTACGTGGCTCGTGGCTTCAGTCAGCGGCAGGGAGTTGACTACTTTCAGACTTTCTCTCCCACCCCGAAGATGACCACTCTTCGGGTACTGCTGCACATAGCTGCTCACCGTGACTACGAGCTACACTCTCTTGACTTCAGCACTGCTTTCTTGCAGGGCAGCCTGCACGAGGAGATCTGGCTGCGCCGCCCACTTGGCTTCACTGGGACTTTTCCTCCTGGCACCCAGTGGAGCCTCCGGCGGCCAGTCTACGGTCTCCGCCAGGCACCGCGTGAGTGGCACGACACACTGAGGACTACGCTTGCGGCTCTTGGGTTTGCTCCCTCTACTGCCGACCCGTCGCTGTTTCTGCGCACCGACACTTCTTTGCCGCCGTTCTACATCCTCGTGTACGTCGACGACTTGGTCTTTGCCACAGCTGACACTGCTGGACTCGCCCACGTGAAGTCCGAGCTGCAGAAGAGACACACGTGCACAGACCTGGGTGAACTGCACAGCTACCTTGGCTTGCAGATCACCCGGGACAGAGCACGCCGCACCATTACCCTGACTCAGTCACACATGATGCAGCAGGTCCTTCAGCGCTTCGGCTTCACGTACTCCTCGCCTCAGGCCACTCCTCTGCCTACTCGCCACTCGCTCTCAGCTCTGCCTTCGGATGAGTCCGTAGAGTCGAGTGGCCCGTACCCAGAGCTTGTTGGCTGCCTCATGTACCTGATGACCTGCACTCGACCTGACCTTGCATACCCTCTTAGCATTCTCGCACGCTATGTTGCTCCTGGGAGACACAGACCGGAGCACATGGCTGCAGCGAAGAGGGTGTTGCGCTACTTGTGCAGTACGTCGGGCATGGGGCTTGTGCTTGGAGGGCAGAGTCCAGTGGTCCTCACTGGGCACGTAGACGCTTCTTGGGCTGACGACCAGGCTACGCAGCGGTCGTCACAGGGTTACACCTTCAGCCTTGGTTCCGGCTCTGTCTCGTGGCGGGCTACCCGCTCGTCTTCTGTTCTCGGCTCCAGTTGTGAGGCTGAGATCTACGCAGGGGCCATGGCTGCACAGGAGCTTCGCTGGCTCACCTACCTGCTGACTGACCTCGGAGAGCCGCCTCGTTCTCCTCCAGTGCTGTACGTCGACAACAAGGCCATGCTGGCCTTGTGTCGGGAGCAGAGACTGGAGCACAGAACGAAGCACATTGCTCTTCGCTACTTCCTTGCTCGTGAGCTACAGCAGCGTGGTCAGCTACGCCTTGCGTACGTGGCCTCTCAGGCCAACACTGCTGATATCTTCACCAAGGCACTTGCGCCTTGTGATCATCAGCGCTTCTGTACTCAGCTGGGTCTTGTGCCTACCTTGCCTCACTTGCTCACCCCTTGACCTTGTTTGTACTGTTACATATATATATACTCCTGCTCTTGCTTGTTTAGCCTTATATATATATGTAATCCTGCATGTGAACTGGCCTTGTGGCCTTGAACTTGTGCTCGGAATGTGTGGTGACGTTGTGATCCACCCTGAGCTTGCTTTGCTTTGCTTGACTGGTCTTTTGACCCCTTGTCCTCCCCCACTTTGCCTATGGGGGTGTGTCAGATTTATATGACCTAGTTGCTGTAGGCTATAGTGGGGTAGCACATATGGGGTACAGCTTTCTAGGGTTTGCACTTGTACCCAACTTTCCCTTAGTCCACTCATTCCTCGTTCATTCTTCTCAGCAGTGTCGCACGAGTTGTTTCCGAGGTGTACCTGCCTCGATTTCCCTCGCCACCTGCGTCCCACTTCTGCTAAGTGCGATATGGCCACTCCGCTTTTCGTTGCAGCCCGTAAGTGTCGGCGAGTCTGAAGTCTCGTCTGTCCACGAGCACTCCTGCCGAAATCTTCGATGACGCGCGCGCCATGCAGTAAAAGCCGCTGCACTTCAGGTCGGGCGGGACGGCAGTTGACCCCGCGTACATCGGACAGTCTTCGTGTCGTCTCTCCTCGCCACCGATATTTTCGGACGCAAAACTACATTTGCGCCTGGCGAGTCCTTCAAGCCGTACTTTTCTCCATAGTTGCTCCAAAATTATCGCCCACAGTGACGCACGTCCCTTGTCGCCAGCTGCCGAGCCACACTCCGTGAGTCACGTGCGCAAGATGACGACGAGCCACCGTTGTCACTTGCCGCATGGGACGACTCCGAAGTTGTCGCGCGACTGTTGACTCAAGTCCAACGTCGTCAACTGCCACTAATCGTGACGACTTCCGAAAACTTCGTGCAGGTGCCGACGCAGGTCCGCTGACACCAGCTGCTTCACAAAGTTCCGAAATCGTCGTTAAAACCGCAGCGGAATAGGAGTTCATGATATGGGGGCTAATTGCCCAAAATGACCCCGAAGCGTTTACACAATAATATTCGATAGAAGAGCACGTGATAAAGTAGAACCTCGAGTTGCGTTTCGATACTATAGGCTGAAGTTTGGGTTCAATCGAATCGCGATGATCAAGCGACGTGTGGCGAATGAGGTTTACTAACCACTGTACGTCAACGTAGCTTTGTGGGGCACGAACAAATCGGAACTAAAGACGAACGGTCTGGGCGCTAGAAACAAATGAGGTATTTCATTATCTCTTAGAATATGCGTGCTATGATTGTCGTTCATATTCACAGTCCAACTTTGTGCAAAATCCTTTCTCTAGAGTCAACCTTTCTGGTGGTTCTCTAGGGCGAGGGGACTAAAAAAAACAAGTCGCCTCACAGAAAACAAGTCCTTCCGCCTTCACCAAATCGGCGATTCTATCGAAATCTTGGTGTACTCTGACAATTTGCCCGTGAATATCGGGAAAAGATCATAGAGGGGCCGAACAGTGCCAGAGCAGTGAGCAACCAGGGGTCGAGAGGTCCGGAACTAACCAAACCACTGAGCAAAAGCGTTATTTGCAGAGAGCCATTGCTCTTCGCACGTATTGTTGTTAACGTCTCGCATTTTCGCTCACGCGTCATTTTTAATGGAAATCGTGATGATTCATGACCTTCCACCCAATAGCGTCGTTTGGCGAGCCAGAAACTCTTAGGGCAGCCAACAAAAAACTAAAACCCTTAGAGAACCAGGATGCATTTTCGGGATGGATCAACCCTAAAAACAAAGAACCTTAGTGTCAGAGTTATATGACATAGCTACTGTAGGCGTGGGGTAGCACATATGGGGTACAGTTGCCTAGGGTTTGCCTTTTGTACCCAACTTTCACTTAGTCATTTCATTCCTGTTTTTCTTGATTCACATGGTATAGAGCGGGTTCCTACATGGGACCGTTCCTTCCTAAGGGCCCACCATAAGAATTTTTTTTTTTTTAGCTGCCCGCGCACATTGCGCCCTGCCCTAATTTTTTTTTTAGCGGCCCCTACGCTGCCCCTACGCGGCCCCTACGCCGCCTCCCACGCGCCCCCTATGCGGCCCCTGGCGGCGCCCTGACGAGGCCCCTGCCGGCGCCCTATCGCGGCCCCTGACGCGCCCCCTGGTGGCGCCCTGACGCGGCCCTGACGCGGCCTGACGCGGCCCCTGGCGGCGCCCTGACGCGGCCCTGCCGTGGCCTCTGACGCGGCCCTGACGCGGCCTGCCGCGGCCCCTGCCGCGGCCCTGAAGCGGCCCCTGACGCGGCCCTGACACGGCTCTGCCGCGGCCCTGACGCGGCCCTGACGCGGCCCTGCCGCGGCCCCTGGCGGCGCCCTGACGCGGCCCCTGACGCGGCGCCCTGACGCGGCCCCTGCCGCGGCCCTGACGCGGCCCTGCCGCGGCCCCTGACGCGGCCCTGACGCGGCCTGCTGCGGCCCCTGCCGCGGCCCTGAAGCGGCCCCTGACGCGGCCCTGACGCGGCTCTGCCGCGGCCCTGACGCGGCCCTGACGCGGCCCCTGCCGCGGCCCCTGGCGGCGCCCTGACGCGGCCCCTGACGCGGCGCCCTGACGCGGCCCTGACGCGGCCCCTGACGCGGCCCCTGCCGCGGCCCCTGACGCGGCCCCTGACGCGGCCCCTGTCGCGGCCCCTGACGCGGCCCCGCCACCTACCTTTCCGGCCACGCCGCCTCCTCTCCGCGGCCCCGCCGCCTCCTCCCAGCGGCCCCGGACGCCGCCCTCTCAGCGGCCCTGCCGAGCCGCCCAGCAGCCTAGCCGCCCAGCAGCTGAGCCACCGAGCCGCCCAGCAGCCGAGCCGCCGAGCCGCCCAGCAGCCGAGCCGCCCAGCAGCAGAGCCGCCGAGCCGCCCAGCAGCCGAGCCGCTGAGCCGCCGAGCCGCCCAGCAGCCGAGCCGCCCAGCAGCCGAGTCGCCGAGCCGCCCTGCAGCCGAGCCGCCCGAGCCGCCCTGTCCGGTAAGAGCAGCGCCTCTCTCACAGCACTGCCCTCACCCCACTGTTTGCGCTGCTAGTCTACTGCTGTCATGGCTACCCCTAGTGTCCTCGCTTTTGACGCTGAGGGTCGGGCCATTGACTTTGACGTCTGGATAGATGACCTGCAGCTTTTCTTACAGTGCGATAGGGCAGACGGCCTCTCCCTCTTTGACCTCACTTCTGGTGCCTCTCCTGCCCCCGCCACTGATGCTGACGCAACTGTTCGCTCCCAGTGGGCCACGCGCGATGCTGCTGCACGTCTTGCTGTGCGTCGCCACCTGCCTACCTCTGAGCGTGCGCACTTTAGCCAGTACAAGAGTGCTCAGACCTTGTACGACGCTGTAGTTGCACGCTACTCCTCCCCTGCCACTGCTGCACTGAGTCGCCTCATGCTACCGTACCTCTTCCCTGACCTTGCTGCCTTTCCCACAGTCGCTGACCTCATTACGCACCTACGCACTAGTGACACTCGCTACCGCGCTGCGCTTCCTGCTGAGTTCTGCGCCAAGAACCCCCCCCCCATGTACATCACCCTCTACTACATAGTCACCCGGCTCCCTGACTCCCTTCGCGTAGTCAGGGACCACTTCCTCTCAGTTTGCCCCACCACTCTCACCGTTGACCTCCTCGAGAAGTCCCTCCTAGCAGCAGAGAAGAGCATAGTAGCTGTAGGAGCCTCTCGTGGTGACCCTCGCACCCCCATCTTTGAGGGGTGTTCCCCCTCCCCCCTTTTGCCCTCTGTTGCCTCTGCTGCTGCGGCCGACCTCGTTGGGCTTGAGTCGGTCGGTGCGGCGTCTACCCCTAGCGGGAGACGCCGCCCTGGCAAGGGCAAGGGGGGCAGGGGCGCTGGAGGAGCTAGCGGGGGCGGTGGAGGCGGCAGTGGAGGCGGTGGAGGAGGTGGGGGTGGCGGTGGGGGTGGTGGCGGGGGTGGAGGTGTCGGTGGCGGCAGTGGAGGCGGAGGCGGCAGCGGCAGTGGCGGAGGGAGCGGAGGTGGCGGCGGTGGAGGAGGAGGCGGCGGAGGAGGTGGAGCTGGTCGGGGTGGCGCTGCGCAGAGGGTCGGCTCCGGTGGTGGTCAGCGCCAGCAGTAGCAGCAGCACCAGCAGCGCACTCGTGACATCCCCTCCCCTCAGCAGCTCCGTGAGTGGTACACTGCACGCCAGAGGGGTGGGGGTACTGGTCCGTGCACCTACGTCCTCCGCACCGGCGACCGCGCGGGTGAGCAGTGCGGGGGTGCGCACTCCACCCAGCGCTGTTTTGGCCGCCTGACGGACGCTTGGCGTCACCAGTTCCCTGAGGCCACTGAGATCCCCCGCTGGGGTGAGCTGTCTAGGGCGGGTGTGGCTGTCTTTGACCTTGACTTTGATGCTATTCTTGCTGCCATGTATACTGTGACTATTAGTGATGAGGGTGACTGTTACCGGTGTTTTCCGCCCGACCCGGGCATTGAGACTGCTGCTCTAGGTACTGGTGAGGCTGCTGCTCTAGGTGCTAGCGAGGCTGCTGCTCTAGGTGCGTCTGCTCCCTCAGGTGCTGGTGAGTCTGCTCTCTCAGGTTCTGCGTCGGCTTCGGCCTCCCACACCTTCACCCTTGACTCGGGGGCTTCTCGCTCCTTCTTTCGAGACCGCACCACACTCACGCCGCTTAGCCGGCCAGTTGCAGTCTCTCTGGCAGACCCCTCTGGGGGTCCTGTCCTTGCTCACTTCTCCACTGTCCTCCCGTGTCCGGCGGCCCCCTCTGGCACCCTGTCTGGTCTTTACCTTCCCTCGTTCTCTACGAACTTGGTGAGTGGTGCTGACCTACAGGATGCGGGGGTTCACCAGTTCACTCCTGCGAGTCGGCGGGTGACCCACTGCACGGACGCTCGGACAGGCCGACACCTGGCCACGTTTACCCGTCGGCCGGGGTCGAGCCTGTACACCCTGACCACTGCGTCTCCTCCAGTCACTGCGTCTGGTCAGGTAGCTGCGTCGGGTCAGGTGTTTGCTGCAGCGTCCAGGTCTGGTCCTGAGTCTGCCCCCTGTTCGTGTCGCCTCCTGTCTCACGAGACTCTCCTCTGGCACCACCGCCTTGGTCACCCCTCCCTGCTTCGTCTCCGAGGCATGGCCTCCCGTGTCCTTGTCTCTGGTCTTCCCCGGTCCCTCCCTCCCCTTCCTCCGGGGCCTGGCCCTACCTGCGTCCCCTGTGTCGAGGGGCGGCAGCGGGCTGCCCCTCACTCCTCCCAGTTTCCTCCGACAGAGGCCCCGCTGCAGACGCTTCACATGGACGTGTGGGGCCCGGCCCGCGTCCGTGGACAGGGTCACGAGCGCTACTTCCTGCTGGTGGTTGACGACTACTCGCGTTACACCACAGTCTTCCCCTTGCGCAGCAAGGGTGATGTCACTGAGGTGTTGATCGACTGGATCCGCGCAGCTCGTCTCCAGCTCAGGCAGAGCTTCGGCTCGGACTTTCCTGTTCAGCGTCTGCACTCTGACAGAGGTGGAGAGTTCTCCTCTGGCCTTCTGCGAGCCTACTGTCGTGCACGAGGCATCCGCCAGACCTTCACGCTTCCGGACTCTCCACAGCAAAATGGGATTGCTGAGCGCCGCATTGGCATGGTCATGGACGTCGCCCGTACGTCCATGATGCATGCGGCTGCCCCCCATTTTCTGTGGCCGTTTGCGGTTCGGTACGCGGCGCATCAGATCAACCTTCACCCCAGGGTCTCCATGCCGGAGACCTCCCCAGCTTTGCTGTGGACGGGGAAGGTTGGCGATGCGTCTGCGTTCCGTGTCTGGGGATCTCGGGCGTTTGTCCGCGACTTGTCTGCGGACAAGCTGTCCCCTCGCGCTGCTCCTTGCGTCTTCCTTGGCTTCCCCCCTGACGCGCCAGGGTGGCAGTTCTACCACCCCACCTCTCGCCGTGTCCTGTCCTCTCAGGACGTCACGTTTGACGAGTCGGTCCCCTACTACCGCCTCTTCCCCTACCACACTCCGTCCCTCCCCCCGCCACCGCTCTTCCTTGTCCCAGGTCCCCCCCCGGTAGACCCCCTCCCCCCTCAGGGTCCTGCCCCTTCAGGTGTGTCCCAGGTAGACGCAGTCGAGCCTGTCGAGGTTACTGGTGACTCTGGTGCTGCTGAGGGTGCTGAGCCTGGGGGTGCTGACTCTGGGGGTGCTGAGCGTGTGGGTGCTACTACTGGGGGTGCTGAGCCTGAGGGTGCTGAGCCTGGGGGTGCTACTACTGGAGGTGCTGAGCCTGGGGGTGCTGAGCCTGGGAGTGCTACGCCTGGGGGTGCTACGCCTGGAGGTGCTGAGCCTGGGGGTGCGGAGCCTGAGGGAGCTGGGCCTGCTCGTGTGGCGTCTGGCGGTGCTGAGCCTGGAGGTTCTCCGGGTGCTTCGTCTCGACGGGAGCCACTCTCTCCACAGGAGCTGCGCGAGTGGTTTGCCCGGCGCTGGAGGCGTGCTGCTGGAGCTGGAGGTTCTTCGGCTGCTGAGGGTGCTGGTGCCGCGGGTCCCGGAGGTGCTCGTACTGGGAGTACTGGAGCTACTGGGCCTGCGGGTACGACTGGAGCTGGAGCTGCTGAGGGTGTTGGCGCTGAGGCTACTGCTGTCGGTCCTGGAGGCGGTCCTGCTGGGGGTGCTACTGGTGCTGCTGGAGGTACTGGAGCTGGAGGTGCTGCTGGCGCTGGTGCTGCCGCTGGGGGTACTGGTGCTGTCCCTGCTGTGTCTGGAGTCGCCGCGCGGCCTCGGCCGTACTTCGTTCCGCTCCTTCAGCAGGTTCTTGGTCTCCCGCCTTCTACTGGTCCTCCTCCTCCCTTAGCGTGTCCACAGCCTGTCCCGTCACAGTTACAGTTACAGCCGGCCTCCCCACTGCCCGCTCCTTCTCCCTACACTGGTCCTACTGGAGGTCTTGCTGAGCGTCGTGAGCCTGCGTCTCGCCCTGCGTCGCCTGTCCGTGCTGCTCGCACTAGTGCTCGTGGTTCGCGTCAGCGTCCTCCTCCTGTCCCTGGCACGCACCGGATGTCTCTGCGTCCGTCCACTGCTCCTCTGCGTGCCCCTTTGCCTTCTCCTCCTGAGTCCTCTCTTCCTGCTCTTCCTGACCCGGAGTCGGACTCTCTTCGTGCTGCCAGTCCTACTGTCACGCGTCTCCTTGCTACTGTTGTCACTGACCCTTCCTTTGAGTCCACTGCTGCGTCTGCCCTAGTTACTGAGCTCGTCGACTTTGCTGCTCGCTGTCGTCTAGACTACGCTGCTAGTCTTGTTGCTGAGTCTGAGTCTGTCTGTCCTCCGTCCGTCGGGGGTGAGTGTGCCCTTGGCACGGACGTCCTTGAGGACAGGCAGGAGGAGTTCCAGTGTTTGGCTGCTGCTTCACCTCATCTCGTGTCCGTACTGCTTACCCCTGAGGGAGACCCGGATGCACTTGACATCCCGACTCCGCGCTCTTACGCGGAGGCGATAGAGGGTCCCTACTTCTCTCAGTGGCAGGCAGCTATGGACGCAGAGATGGCTTCCTGGAAGTCCACAGGCACCTACGTTGACGAGGTTCCCCCGCCTGGGGCGAACATCGTCAGTGGCATGTGGATTTTCAGGGTGAAGCGGCCGCCGGGTTCTCCGCCTGTCTTCAAGGCGCGTTACGTGGCTCGTGGCTTCAGTCAGCGGCAGGGAGTTGACTACTTTCAGACCTTCTCTCCCACCCCGAAGATGACCACTCTTCGGGTACTGCTGCACATAGCTGCTCACCGCGACTACGAGCTGCACTCTCTTGACTTCAGCACTGCTTTCTTGCAGGGCAGCCTGCACGAGGAGATCTGGCTGCGTCGCCCACCTGGCTTCGCTGGGTCTTTTCCTCCTGGCACCCAGTGGAGCCTCCGGCGGCCAGTCTACGGTCTCCGCCAGGCACCGCGTGAGTGGCACGACACACTGAGGACTACACTTGCGGCTCTTGGGTTTGCTCCCTCTACTGCCGACCCGTCGCTGTTTCTGCGCACCGACACTTCTTTGCAGCCGTTCTACATCCTCGTGTACGTCGACGACTTGGTCTTTGCCACAGCTGACACTGCTGGACTCGCCCACGTGAAGTCCGAGCTGCAGAAGAGACACACGTGCACAGACCTGGGTGAACTGCACAGCTACCTTGGCTTGCAGATCACCCGGGACAGAGCACGCCGCACCATTACCCTGACTCAGTCACACATGATGCAGCAGGTCCTTCAGCGCTTCGGCTTCACGTACTCCTCGCCTCAGGCCACTCCTCTGCCTACTCGCCACTCGCTCTCAGCTCTGCCTTCGGATGAGTCCGTAGAGTCGAGTGGCCCGTACCCAGAGCTTGTTGGCTGCCTCATGTACCTGATGACCTGCACTCGACCTGACCTTGCATACCCTCTTAGCATTCTCGCACGCTATGTTGCTCCTGGGAGACACAGACCGGAGCACATGGCTGCAGCGAAGAGGGTGTTGCGCTACTTGTGCAGTACGTCGGGCATGGGGCTTGTGCTTGGAGGGCAGAGTCCAGTGGTCCTCACTGGACACGCAGACGCTTCTTGGGCTGACGACCAGGCTACGCAGCGGTCGTCACAGGGTTACACCTTCAGCCTTGGTTCCGGCTCTGTTTCGTGGCGGGCTACTCGCTCGTCTTCTGTTCTCGGCTCCAGTTGTGAGGCTGAGATCTACGCCGGGGCCATGGCTGCACAGGAGCTTCGCTGGCTCACCTACCTGCTGACTGACCTCGGAGAGCCGCCTCGTTCTCCTCCAGTGCTCTACGTAGACAACAAGGCCATGCTGGCCTTGTGTCGAGAGCAGAGACTGGAGCACAGAACGAAGCACATTGCTCTTCGCTACTTCCTTGCTCGTGAGCTACAGCAGCGTGGTCAGCTGCGACTTGCGTACGTGGCCTCTGAGGCCAACACTGCTGATATCTTCACCAAGGCACTTGCGCCTTGTGATCATCAGCGCTTCTGTACTCAGCTGGGTCTTGTACCTACCTTGCCTCACTTGCTCACCTCTTGACCTTGTTTGTACTGTTGCATATATATATACTCCTGCTCTTGCTTGTCTAGCCTTATATATATATGTAATCCTGCATGTGAACTGGCCTTGTGGCCTTGAACTTGTGCTCGGAATGTGTGGTGACTTTGTGATCCACCCTGAGCTTGCTTTGCTTTGCTTGACTGGTCTTGTGACCCCTTGTTCTCCCCCACTTTGCCTATGGGGGTGTGTCAGAGTTATATTACATAGCTACTGTAGGCTATAGTGGGGTAGCACATATGGGGTACAGTTGCCTAGGGTTTGCCTTTTGTACCCAACTTTCACTTAGTCATTTCATTCCTGTTTTTCTTGATTCACACTTAGCGTTTAGGGTTGATGCCTTCCGGGTCGCACCCATATCCGAACGGTTTTTTTTTGTTCAGCGCGTTTCCGACCAGGAAGGTTATACGTATCACCCATAATATATAATATGTCGCTTTGGACTCACAATTCAACACGGCAAATGTAATTTCCAGAAGAATGCGACGCGCACGTTGTAGTAGATGCCGGCTGTTAACTTATCATACGCAAATCGGTGCGTTAAGCAATTACTCGTTTTTCATGGTTCGGCTTGTTCGCCTGACCGCTTGGGCAGCTCAGGGTACATATCCTACGGTCGAGATTTTCCGGCCCTACTTCGGTCATCTCTCTGGTACACCTCTCCCTCGGCAATTTCAACACCCGCGATGCGGGTGTTACTGTTTGTCGTTTAGCCCTCGTGTTGAAATTGCCGGGAACAAAGAAGTTCCGACAGCCAGTGCGGTTTCATTCGGTTTCGTAATGCTCAAAACCGTGATACTCGCACTCACCTCGGTTCTGAGCTTTATAGAGAGGTTGTGAGGCCGAACCGCACTCGGCCCAGGAACACAGGTCGACGAAGGTGTTGAAATTGCCGGGAATTGAAATTAGCGCGGGACAGGTGTACTCTTCGGCCCCAATTTGATAATTTCCCCGTGAATATCCCACCCAAAATGGCAGCCACAAGTGTCGCGACTGCGTGAGGCTCCACCTTGGCACCGCCGAAACCAATCTGCGTGTGTGGTTCCACGATGCATTCGACAAGGTCTCCTTTCCACGTCAGCCGCGCCACACCTCGGCTCGACATCCACGCGACCCTTTATCCGCTTCCAAAGCTCTCGCTCTCCGTGGCTCGGTTTGGACGAAACTTGAGGGGGCTCGAAATTACTCGTTGTAAGCAGCAACCAGCGAACTCTCACTCACCCGTTTCTTCTCCACCCGTCACCTTTCGCCTCAACCTCTCCTCGCCTCTGCCTCCGCTCACGCAGACACATCGCCTCGCCTCACGGCGCATACCCTGTACCAAAACGTCTGCACGCATACCCAGTCCACGTCAGCATGTCGCTCGCAGCTAGACAGAGCACCGCAGCGGCTTCGCTATCCGCGAGCCTCTGCCACTCGCAGGACGACTGCGTCGAGCGCGCTTCCGTGAATCCTGCCGCATCCGCCCCGGCATGGCAGAGGCACAACGGGCTGCGAATGGTATCGACTGGTGGAGGCGAACGGAGGGTTGCTTCCGCGCAATCGAATCAACGGACGCGATCGCATAAGGTTCGGGACATGCCTCTTCACGAATGTATTTCTCAAATTCGTCCACGTGGATGGAGCACATTGGATAGCGCAATGTGCTTCGATTAGCGTACGAATCTGGGCAGTGAGCGAGCGGGTGCGACGGCAGCGTCTGAGAGGCGAGGATGGGTATGCCGGCGTTGTCGGCCGCCGTGGAACGGGCTTCACAGAAAATGCACTCAGCAAAAGCTTGGCGGGAAAAGAGGCCTTCATGCCGACACTAACGCGCGCGAGAAAGAAAATGCCAAGCAGGAACTCGTTCGACAAGGGCCGCCAGCCCGCCAGTCCCCTCCCGCATTTCTTTCCGCCCACCCCCCCGCCCCTGCCCCTGCAGCGCGCGCAGGCGCGAGCGGCAGTGTCGACGGCGTTGGAGCAGGCGGCCTCTGCGGGGACCCCGCTGCGGCCGCTGCGAGTGATGATCTCGGGCGCGCCTGCGTCGGGCAAGGGCACGCAGTGCGAACTCATCGTGGCGAAGGTGGGCTCCGCGCTCAGGGGTGCGTGGTAGTGGTGGGCGGATGGAGGGGTGGAGGAGTGGGAGAGCGGGCAGGGAAGAGGGGAAAATGGGGGAAAGAGGAAAGAAGGCAGTGGCAAGGAGTGAAGGAGCATTCTGTGGAGGAGAAGGGTGCGAGGGGAATGAGGAGGGCATGCGTTGAACACACTGTTATTTCACAGGAACGAGTGCGTTATTTCTCGCTGCCGTCCACCTTCTTCCCTTCCTTCCATCCACCCGCCCTTTCACCCCCCCGTGCACCTCTGTATGACTCCACACGCCCTCGTTCCTCCCTCGCCCCGTTCTCCCGTGTGCGTCCTCCTGCACCCTCCCCCCCTGCCCCCCTGCCCCTTTTCCTCATGCCTGCCCCCTTTCCCCCCTGCCCCCTGCCCCCGTGCCCTGTCTTGGACCCCCTGTCACCCCTCCCCGCCTCCCCGTGCATGCTGGTGCGCGCGAGCAGTACGGGCTGACACACATCAGTGCGGGCGATCTGCTGCGCGCGGAGGTGGCGGCGGGCACGGAGGGCGGGCGGCAGGCCAAGACGCACATGGACGCGGGAAGACTCGTGCCCGATGACGTGGTCGTCACGGTGGGTGCTGGATGCTGGGTTGCTGCTGGCTGGCTGGCTGGGTGCGTGAGTGGTATGCGTGGGGGCCGTGTTGGTGGCGGGTGCACACCCACAGCACTGCTGCTGCTCGCCTCTCCCAGCTCCTTTCTCTTGCCCCTCCTCGCCTCCCCTCTGACTGCACCCGTTATTATCTGTCTCTTGCCCATTCCTCCCCCGTGTCTGCCATGCCATCCTCCACCACAGTCGCACAATAGAGTAGCCAGCGTGGTTTGGGGTGCCAGAAGAGCGCTTTGACCCGGCGCAAGCCAGGGAAGTAGAAAGAAGAGAATAATATAAGCGCCTTGAGAAGCCTCTGCATAGGGCTGCTGTTGTCTAGGCGCGGTTTGACACTGTGTGCCAGTGTGTTGGTGTGTGCTTGTGTGCCCACCTGTGTGTGCATGTATGGGAGCAGATAGTGAAGAACCGGCTGGCACAGGAGGACGCGCAGAGCAGGGGGTGGCTGCTGGACGGCTATCCGCGCAGCCTGTCGCAGGCGCAGGCGCTGCTGGCCCTCGACATCTCCCCCGACGTCTTCATCCTCCTTGATGTCAGCCCCCTCCCTGCCCTCGCCACTCCTTCCTGTTCTGTCCCGCCCCACAATCTGAGCGCCCTGCCCCTTCTGCTTTTACTTGTGCCCGTGCTAGGCGTGTTGGGAGTGTGCCGTGAGCAGTGCTGTACTAATGAAGGGCCCGTTCTGACAGCCTGCCAACTCGCACTCCATCTCACTCACATACCCACCTGTCAGCCGAACCCACATCCATCATGCGACCCGCCGCCCACATGCCCCCTCACCATTCAGGTGGCGCCAGCTGAACTGGTCTCTGGCGCATTCATGCTGTTGCGTCCACCGTCAATGCTGCACCTGCGCATCTCATCTCATCCCCCCATGCTCCCCGCTCGTTTTGGCCCTGCCCGGACGCCCCAGTGCCCCACTGGAGAGGGTGGAGCGGGCGCCCTCTCCAGCTACACCGCTTCATTGCCAACCCACAACCCCATTTCTTCCCCCCTCCTCTCCCCCACTCTCTCTCCTGCCCCTTCCTCTGCTTTGTAACCTTCCGCCACCCCCTCCTCCCTGCATGTGTGCATGTGTGCAGGTGCCCCAGGAGATCCTGGTGGAGCGCGTGGTGGGGCGGCGCCTGGACCCCGCCACCAACCGCATCTATCACCTCTCCTTCTCACCGCCCGAATCCGAGGAGATCGCCGCCCGCCTCACCCAGCGCAGCGACGACACCGAGGAGAAGGTGGGAGAGGAAAAGGGGGAGGGGGGGGGTTGGGGTGAAGGTTGAAACGTGGATTTGTGGAGCGGGATGAATTTTTGGAGGGTGAGGGTGTGTGCATTGGTAAGAGGCGTGAAAGAGTTATTCGTTCAGCTCCCATGGCCTGCAGTCTCATCCACTATCCAGTATCATCCCACTCCACGGGCTGCCGTTCTAAGGCCTGCAGTCCCGTCCATCCACCCTATGCCTTAAAACCCCCCTTTCACCTCCACACTCTCACTTACATCCTTCCGCACCGCTCTGCACTACTCACCTGCACCAGTCTGCACCGCGCTCTCACCTGCACGAGCTTGCCAGCATACACATCTGCGTCGCACCGTTCCCTGCACCGCTCCCCACTACCCACTCCCAGCTCCATCACCTGGCTTCCCACTCCCTTGCATGTTTGCCTTGTTATGAGTTTGCCCCTGGCCGCCTGACCGTGCCTTGCTGCTTGTCTCTTGACCTGCTGTGTGTGCTGTGCCACCACGGGGGCAGGTGAAGGCGCGGCTGGAGACGCACAACGCCAACGTGGCCAGCGTGCTCGATGTCTACGCCGGCAAGCTCGTGCAGGTGGGATGCGGTGTAGAGCGGTGTGAAAAACAAGTGACAGTGACACGAGAGGGGGACTGTAGGGCATGGAATGAATTAGAGTGCATGGCTTGGGATCGATGAGGGTGCACGGCATGGGGTGGCAGCATGGGGAGTGTGATGACATCAGGTAGAGGATTTATGCATGGTGTGGTACTGGGATGGCAATACCTAAGGGATGCATCACATCTATGCACACAATCTCACTCTCCAAAATTTACCCCCCCTAAAGTTTATCCCCCTCCGCAACTCTTTTTTCACGTTTCATCACCCATGCATCAACCTCCCTCGCTCTTATCCCTCCATCCTCTGCACCCCGCGCCACCGTCGAAACCCCCTGCCGTGCGGTGGGGGGAGCAGGTGAACGGGCATCGGGGCAAGGAGGAGGTGTTTGGCGACATTGACTCCATCCTCACCCGCCTGCAACAAGGCCAGCTCTCCTTTGACTAGAATTACCATGCCTTAGAAAAGCCTGCTAGTGTAGATGTGTTATTCTTATTTGCGCAAAATCCCCTTTCTACCGTATGAACCTACTGCTTTTCAGAAGCTCCAGCAACAACTCCTAATCCACTAAATACTGGATACACGCGAGATGGTACTGCCTGACGTGGTGGCGCTAGTGCCACGCTGTTGACCTGCACTGCCAATAGCTGAAAACCATCAGAGCTGTGGTGCAGTTGTTGGAACAAGATATGGTGCAGGACCCCACATTCTTGGGAATGGGTGGGGCCGTCCTTAGCCATCGTTAGCTCGCATCATGCATGCTGGATTGGTGGTGGCAGCTCTGCCCTGCGTTGCACCTGCCCTCAGCGACTGCATGCACGAGCAAGCACACTTGGAAGCAGTAGGAGCAGAGGGAGCAGGCAGGGCGGGTCACATGGCCTGGGAGGCGAGCCACTGCTGCTTGCTCATGGGGCGCAGGAAGCCAGTGGCCTTCTCCTTGCCAATGCTCGTGAACGCCCCCCCGTAGTCGTGCCCGGGGTACACCCTGCACCACATGCAGGAGGGGGGGACACAGGACAAGGAAGCGTGCAGAGGGGCAGCAGGTGGACATGCGGAAGCAACGCTGGGAGGGCGTGCAGCTTGCAGGGCAAGAAAGACTCGGACTGGAAAGGGAAGATGTTTAAGGCTTGGAGACTCGCAGGGTTGCACTCACCTGGTGTCAGGTGGCAATGCAGAGAGCTTCTGCAGGCTGTCGTACATGGCCTCCCGGTTGCAGTCTGGTAGGTCCAGCCTCCCACAGCTGTGACAGGCGGCAGAGTGGACGCGCGCGGCATGCAGAGTGGGGTGAGGCGCAAGGGGAGTGAGGCGCAAGGGGAGTGAGGCACGTGGTGGCTTGATGAAACAGCAATGCGAAACGAAGAGGAGAGAAGGTGGCAGTGACAGAAATGTGCTGCGTATGCATTGTGGAAGATGGGGTTTGGGAGAAGAAGCACAGAAACAACATCAAATTCAATGAGAGGAAGCAGAGACGCACAGATGTGGAGGGCAGTGGGTGTGAGGAAAGCCCCCAAGGTCCATGGCAGCGCCTTGGCCTCACTCTGGCGCTGCCTCAGCCACCACACCACACGGCATGCATGGCGCACTCACCCGTCGTGCTGTGGAGTGGAGAGGAGTGGAATAAAGCTCGTGCGCTATGGGGTTAGTGATTACAGTGGCCTCGCTGCTGACTCGTGCTGTCACACGCTAATAGCAGACACACAGGGCTTCAGACTCACCTTCCAATAAAGAGGGTGTCTCCTGATATTAGAACACCATCATCATGGCCCGGCGCTCTGCAGGCAGCAAGTAAGCAGATGGGCAGCAAGAGGAAAAGCAGGCAGCAACAGCGGGAGGATGGTCTTAGCAGGCGACAACGCATGGACTGTGTTTGGCGCATGGAGCATGCATGGTGACACGGCAGCAAGGAAGGGGAGGAGGGGGAAGAGGGGGAGGAGGGGGGAAGAGGGGAAGGAGGGGGGAAGAGGGGGAGGGGGGATGGGGTGAATGACTTAGGGGACATGTGGGTGGCAGCACTGAACATGCTGGGTGGTGTGGGTGATGCCTGGGTCCTCGAGACACCATGAGTGAGTCCCTTGACCCCAGCATGCTGCCTTGCACGGGTCATGCGCATGCGACATGGCGACAGCATAAGGCTGTCACATGGGCTTGTGCATGTCCGCCCGATAGCCCATGCAAGCATGCACGAGGGGAAGATTGTGGTAAAACATGGGCGTAAATATCACCATGCAGATGGGTGCGATGTGCATCTGCATGTGCAACATGTGTGAATAGAGTGCATGCATGTACGTTCGCTCATTTCCATACGTCCTACACATTCATGCGAGCATGCATGCCAGCATCTCGCACCGTTCAATGTGGATGCACTGGCTGCCGGGCGTGTGACCGGGTGTGTGGATGAAGCGCAGCGACACCGCCCCCACCTCTATCGTCGCCCCATCCTGCCCTCACCATCGCCACCACCAATTGCCGACCATGAGCACCAATGGAACAAGGCATGAGCCAGAGGAAATACAACAAACAAGGAGGTACAAAAGGATTGAAAAGAAACTACGGCTGCACATACCCCTGAGAAAAGAGCTTAGCAACGGCTAGAATGGTGTTTCTCATATTTCCAAAGGCTATGCATCCTTAAGTTATGAAAAAGTTTGGTTTGAGGATGCTAGGCTCGTGAAAATGTGAGGGAGGGATGAGCACAACGTTAAACACACTTGCAACAGAAGAGCTTTGAGGAAGATGCATGGTGCATGCGACAATCGGCTCAAATGCATGTTGGCATCACGCCATGCATACCATTCCAACCTGTCATCCCATCTCATGCCCATACCGCCACCATACCACCACCATCATACCTCCACCAAACCTCTGCCCATACCTCCGCCATATCTCCGCCATACCTCCACCATACCTTGTACCTGAACCGTACCTCCACCATACCTGAACCGTACCTCCACCATACCTGAACCGTACCTCCACCATACCTGAACCGTACCTCCACCATACCTGAACCGTACCTCCACCATACCTGAACCGTACCTCCACCATACCTGAACCGTACCTCCACCATACCTGAACCGTACCTCCACCATACCTGAACCGTACCTCCACCATACCTGAACCGTACCTCCACCATACCTGGACCTCCACAATGGAGTCGCTGGGAACACCATTCTTGGATCGCAGCAGCGCCGCATCGTGCTTGTTGGCATACACCTGTGTGGGGAGTCAGCGGGACAGGGGTAGGGGTTCAGACCGACGGGGGGTGAGGTGAAGAGGCGGGCAGAGATGCGAGACAGATGACATCCATGACAATCATTTAACCTCTCTGTGACTATCCGGTCACCTGGTGAGGTGGCACGCCTTCTGGGGCACGGCGAGACATGCACCCCCACTCGCACACATGTCTCCTGGCAGGGAACTTTGAGCCTCCACTGCGTCAGTGCCAAGCCCCTCAGTGCAACCAGCAGCACACCTTGAGGCCGTGCGTTATGGCGAGCTCTCTGATCCCCGGCACCTTGATGCCCAGCGCGTCAAAGGGCGGCGGCGGCATGCCGCCCGTGTGGTCAAAGTGGTAGTGCGTCACCACCGCACCCACCTGAATGAGGGGGAGGGTGGAGGGTGTTGGGGGCCAGTGGAAGGCGCAAGCGATGAGAACAAGAGTGAGATGCTGTGTCTTGTCATGGAGGCCACGGGGGCGAGAGCGGAGGGAGATGAGGCAGTTTGCAATCAAAAGGGCGATAGGACACCAAAACACAGTGGCTCCCGGATAGGGAGATGGGAAGGGGAAGGGGGATGCCTCGCAGTCATGAAGCAAAGGAGAAAACAAGGCGGCCGGGAGGAGAAAGGCCAATGGCACCACGCAGCGGCTTGCCACGCAAAGTCATGCCACGCCATGCTATGCCATGGCATGCAACGCCATGCCATGTGGTATGTGGTGGCAAATCCAGGGTTAGAGCACTGACCAGCTTCACTCTCTCCGCCTCTGCGTACCGCAGAATGCCCTGCCACGCCACGCCATAAGGGGCGAGGCGAGCACGGGCCCCACAGAGGAGGACGGGCAGATGGAGGACGTGCCGCAATGCAACGGCACACACAGAGACAGTGGGGTGGGTAAGGGGATGGGGAATGAGCCGTGCGCGGGTGGGGAGGAAGGGGGTTGTGACGAATTCACGTGCAGGAATATTGGGCAGCATGGTATAGCGTGCACATGGGATAGTGGACGAGAAAGGGTTTGGAGACCGTGAGAAGTAAGCATGGGAAGTAAATGCATGGCCATATGAACACACCACGAGCCTCTGCACAGCACTGATCAGAGCCGCCAACAGCAGAGCAGCAATGCAGCTCACCTCGACATCCCATGCGCCATCCACCACGACAGCCTCTCGGGAGTGTGCATCGCCGACGAGGTAGATGAAGTTGCGCATCTGCTGTGCACTGCGGTATATCTGCGAGCATAGAGGGGGGGGGGAGATGGGCGGATGGCGGATGGAGACAAGGGATGACACGGGACGTTGATGGAAGACAGGGGACAGGTGAGCCGGCATGTATGGGCATGAGTGCATGCCCTTCCGGAAGACGGAAGGGAGGCGGAGCATGCATGTGCGATGGTGTGTTTGTGGACACATGAGGGGCGGTAAGGAGGGCGCACCTGGGCAGGGAGGGAGGGCGCACCTGGGCAGGGAGGGAGGGCGCACCTGGGCAGGGAGGGAGGGCGCACCTGGGCAGGGAGGGAGGGCGCACCTGGGCAGGGAGGGAGGGCGCACCTGGGCAGGGAGGGAGGGCGCACCTGGGCAGGGAGGGAGGGCGCACCTGGGCAGGGAGGGAGGGCGCACCTGGGCAGGGAGGGAGGGCGCACCTGGGCAGGGAGGGAGGGCGCACCTGGGCAGGGAGGGAGGGCGCACCTGGGCAGGGAGGGAGGGCGCACCTGGGCAGGGAGGGAGGGCGCACCTGGGCAGGGAGGGAGGGCGCACCTGGGCAGGGAGGGAGGGCGCACCTGGGCAGGGAGGGAGGGCGCACCTGGGCAGGGAGGGAGGGCGCACCTGGGCAGGGAGGGAGGGCGCACCTGGGCAGGGAGGGAGGGCGCACCTGGGCAGGGAGGGAGGGCGCACCTGGGCAGGGAGGGAGGGCGCACCTGGGCAGGGAGGGAGGGCGCACCTGGGCAGGGAGGGAGGGCGCACCTGGGCAGGGAGGGAGGGCGCACCTGGGCAGGGAGGGAGGGCGCACCTGGGACTCAATGACGTTGCGGCCTCTGCCCACACAGAACTCGCGCCCTGCGAACATCTGCCATGCAGGGGGGCGCGCACGAACAAGCAATAACGATGTTCATGTCACCGCACCCAGCTGCGAACCGCACTGCACTGCGCGCGCTGGATGGAGCAAGGGCGTGAATTGTAGAAGTTATGTGTGTACACAGAGAGGGCGCACACATGCCCCACATGTGTGAGCAGGGGTGAGGGCGCACGGCACATGGCACATGCATGGCATGTGAGCGAGGGAAGGTGGGCGTGCACGGCACATGCATGCCATGAGTGAGGGACAGGGCGTGCGTCACCTGGCGCAGCAGGAAGCCCTGCTGAGCCTCCAGCGCCAACAGCAGACACTGCTTCACCGTTGCATCGTCTGGCGCCTGCTCACATGGTGGGTGGGGGACAAGGAGGGCGATGGCACGATGGACGGCCAAGCTTGTGCAAGCAACAGCTGCCGTGTGCACTGCTTCCCAATGCAGCGGCTGGTGAAGCAGCTGGGAGACAATAGGAGAAAAAGGTGACGGCGGAAAATGGGGGGTGGGAAGGGAACGGGTGCAGCAACGTGATGAGTGAAGAGCAGCAGCGAGCACAGCATGCAGCCCAGTTGCCCACCGAAAAACGGGTGGCTCTGATCTTCTACTTGCTTGCTTTCGGAGCGTACACCCTAAAGCTCCGGACAGCATTTCAGGTGGGAGAGAAAGTTGGCACAGTGCATAGTGCATTGCGCATGACACACGGCGCATGACACAAGGGGGGAGATGGCGCATGGCAGCAGCTCACCCGCTCCAGGGCCTGCCGGTACGCCTCCTCCGCCTCGTCGTACCGCTGCAACGCAAACAGTGCCTCACCCTTCCGGAACCAGCCCTGGGGAAGGTGGGGTTGATGGGGCGAGGAGAGGGGGTTGATGGGGCGAGCAGAAGGTTGATGGGGCGAGAAGAGGGGGTTGATGGGGCGAGGAGGGGATTTATGGGACGAGGAGGCACAAGAGCGAGCACTTACAGATGGTTGCATGCACGGATGGGCGGCTGCATGCATGCATGGGTGGATGTGCATGCCATTCCCCCCACTCCTATGCCTTGTCCCCCTCACTTCCTGCTCGGTCTCAACAGCACCCTTCGCCTCCACCATCCTTTCAAACCACTTGAACTTACCCCTTCCCGCCCTGCACCAGCTTCTCTCCTCCAACCGCCGTGCCCCTGCTTAGTCCGCCTGCACCTCACTGCATGTCGCTCCTCACCCACAAGCCCAGCCCTTCCCCTCCCCCGACACCTTCCCCTCCCCCTCACCGCACCGCACCTTGTTCCACTCTTCCCGCAGCTCCGTGCACTGCTGCGCCGCCTCCAGCGCCTGCGGGGCATGCGCGCAGGTGAGTGCGCATGGAGGGGGGAGGAGGGGAATGCATGGGTGAAGGGAAGGCGGGGATGGGGTGAAGGCGGGGGTTGAGAGGAAGGCGGGGATGGGGTGAAGGCGGGGGGTGAGGGAAATGTCGACGGGAAGGAGGGAGAATGGGGGAGAGGGCGGGGGTGGGCGGGAGGGAATTTTGGCATGTTATTCTACCCGTATATCAGTGCGCTGCTGTCCCACTTCAGGGCAGACGAACAGGAGGTTGGGGAACGGATGGCGGTAGAAGGAGGGGTGCACACGAGACGGGGAGCCTTTGAGGAAAACGGGGGTTCGAAGGGGGCGAGAGGCACGTATAGAAGGGAGAAAGCTCAAGCGCACCGGGCTCTGATCCCACCTACCATATTTCCCCCCCACCCAGCCACCCCGCCCGTCCTTTCCCCTTCCCCCTCTTCCTCCCCCCACCCCCCCATTCTCCCCCTTCCCCTCCCATTCGACCTCCTCGCGGTGCCCTAGTTTGAGCAGCGAGCACGACAGGTTGCTGTGCAGCGACGCCGTCTCGCGCGGCGCCTCGCCGCTCTCCGCCGCGGCCTCGAGCGCGCGCCGGTAGGCGAGCGCGGCGGCGGAGAACTGCCCCTTCTTGAACGCCTCGTTGCCCTTCTGCTTCAGCGCCTCCATGCCGCCCGCACGCGCCCGCACGCGGTATCACGTGGCCGCACGCGGTAACACGTGGCCACACGCGGTGAAACGTGGACGGACGCGATGCTACTGAATTACTGCCGCGAATAGAAGGAAGATGACGTCGAGTGTATTTGGCTTTGAATCATTCCTACAATACTTGGGAAGCACCGATCTGGACACCTCCCCTTTGTACAACATAGAACACTATGGTTTTTGTTTGTGTAAGTAAAAACCCCTTTTCCTTATTGAGGTTTATTCTTTCGCGTACAACCCCGACTTTTGGAAGTGCACGTTCGATCGGTTTGCTTGCTGCCGAAGCAACCCCGCGTCGCCTTCGGTTTTCCTTTGCCCAACCTGCACGGGCTGATTTTATCAAGGTAATTACCCCGATTTCAGGGTGATTTCAGACTTGTCACTTTCTGGTCCCTGAGAATTCAGGTTTTTCGCAATTTGGTCCCTGATCCATTCAGAGTATTGCTTTATCGGACCCTGAAAATTTGTGTACACTCTCATTGTAGTGTTTTCACGGACCCTGTCAATACAGAGTACGCTGTAGACCCTCAATGCGATGTTATCGGAACGAAGTTTCTCGGAAATTTCCTCCTGATAACCCCGCCCTCGGGGCAGTACCCCCCACGTGCGTCAGTGATAACTCGATAACTCGTTCGAAATTGCGACATTAATGGCAGAACAAGAATCATTGCAGTGTGCGTCAATTCCTGCACAAACACAAGCACCACCCGCACCACTAGCAGCAACAAAGCCGTCTCGATACGAGAGCGTGGGACAACGCTCGACTGCTGCCAGCGATGACACCGCACGCGAAGAAGTTCACAGCGTACACAGCACGACACACCCCGAAAGGTCGACTGTGGCAGAATCACCGTATGGGGACCGCCGTCGTGTCATCATCGCGATTCAAACCGACGACCCAGCAATTGCGTCACCCATGCCACTTGTTGGAGAGTGAAGGGATTTATACTTAAGCATTCCCGTAGGTGCAGCAGTATCGCACCTGACTTTGTCGAAGTAGCAACGACCGTAGTATCGGATCAGCCCGTATCGAGGGCAGGAAGGTTAACAGTCGCAAGAGTCAACTGTCGCGACTGTTGACCATCTGGACCGACGCTTGACTTACCATCGAGGAATGGCAACAGGTGTAACCGTACAGGTTACATGCAGCGACTCGGTAACAAGAAGGTAGTACAACAGTCAGGAGTCACTGTAGAAATGCCTGTAAAACAGTTATAATAAGGGAATGTACCCCTTAGAGTACATGGCTAGACTAGGACTATTTATATTCCTTGTACTCTATGTTTTAATCAACTTGGTCATCTACATTCACTATGATCTGAGTTCCTACAAGACTTCCGCTACCAACTCTACCAAAGGCACCTCCTATCCTATCCAAGGTCCTCACTCTAACACCACTCAAGCCCCAGCGCCCTCATACTTTGGTCTGAGTCAACGGGGTGGTCCGACGGTTTAGTCGTGGATCCTGTGCAAGCAAGTGGGCTATATGTATGAGGCCGGAGCGCATCAATCGCTATGTTGGTGGATTAAAGCCCGAAATTTTCCAAGATATATTGCTCCGCGGCGTCACCAACTTTAAAGCTGCGGTCTACATATCTCAAGAGGAAGGCAAAGGTTTATCACTTGGAAACAGGGTAACACTGTCCCCACAAGTACCCCTTTGCGAAGAAGCGAAAGTCGAGGCGGAAGGAGGGAGGGGGCTGGGGGTGAACAAACCAACAGCTGAAACAAGTTCGCCAGATTAGAACTTGACCTGCATGGTGGTTTGTAGACCAAAACTCTTCCCACGATGGTTGCCACAGCTCACTCGATATTCCCCTATTGGTTTCGGTACCTAAACCTCGATCGTAATAGCGATTTAGGCCGCGTCGGCCGCGAATTACCAGCGCAGTCAAACACACCGTCGCGTTCTGCCCTGTACTCGTTGCCAGATATCGGAGCGCCGCCTTGCCTAACAGGAGCTGTTAGAAAAATTCGTCGCCTCACCTCCTCGCCTAAGATCTGTTCGCCTCGTCACCGTAGATCAGCTGGTCTCGTCGCCGGATATCTCCTCACCGTATCGCCGCGTTTTCCTCTTCTCTGAGCCGCGAGATTTACCGGCGTCGTCTCGCTTTCCAAGTAGCGCTCTCACCAAGCCCATGTTCCTGCATTTCAGTGTTACGGTCCACTCCTCATAGTGCTTTAGCTCCAGCTTTCTACCACTGTGGAACAACTGACAGGCTAAATTGTAGTATTCTCCGGGCGCGAGATAGGATTTAGTATAAGAGAATACGTAGCACAAACTGAAGTCTGCAGCGAGGAGGTGCGAGCCGCGGACGGGAGTGAGTCGCGATATCGCGCGAGTGGCGGTGGGGTGTCTGCCGCGTTTACGTGCGAGGCGCGCGCTGGGAGCTGCCGCGATTACGTGAAGCGAGCGGCTGGTTATGAGCAGCGACGCGGTCTGGCAACGCGGACGGGAATGAGCACCGATGACGCGGAGGTGCGAGGGGGATGGGAGCGACAATTTGCGACGGGGTAAGCCGCGATATGCGAGGGTTGGCGGCTGCGAGCAGGCGCGGGGGGATAGCATTCGAGCAGTCGCGGGGGGGAATAGCATTCGAGCAGGCGCGGGGTGTTAGCATGCGAGCAGGCGCGGGGGGGATAGCATGCGATCATGTGCGGGGGAATAGCACGCGAGCAGAGGCAGGAGAAAGGCATGCGAGCAGGCGCGGGGGAATATCAAGCGAGCAGGCGCGGCGGGATAGCATGCGAGCAGGCGCGGGAGGATAAGATGCGAGCAGCCGCGGGGGGATAATATGCGAGTAGAGGCGGGAGAAAGAGATGCAAGCAGGCGCGGGGGAATAACGAGCAGGCGCGGGGGGATAGCATCCCCCCTCTTTCTCTTCAATGTTACCCCCTTGCCCTTCGCGGCCCCATGCGCTTCCTCATTGCTTCCGTTTTACGATCCGTCATCCTGTCCGCCTTATTCTCCATCATTTTTGCGCCTTGCCACCCGCCTTCCCTGACCACGTGCCTTGTCCTCACGCTCGCATTGCCCTTGTGGGCAAGCCCCAGGTTTCCCCTTCCCTATCCCTATCCCTATGCCCCTCAGCAACTCTCGTTCTCTCCTCATGTGCCTGTTGTTGTCTCGCTGTTGGCTTACCCTTCGTTTCCCCCCTGCTTCCCCTTTGTTTCCCCCCTCTCGCTCTTCCCTCCCTGCTCTCTCTTTCCTCTCTTCCCTCCCTGCTCGCTCTTCTCTCCCTGCTCCTCTTCCCTCCTTGTTCTCTCTTCCCTCCCTGTTCTCTCTTCCCCCCCTATTCTCTCTTCCGTGGTGCAGATCGCCAGGCATGAAGCAACCAAGCAGACAAGCTAGATAGGTTTAGGATAGTTTGATGTGGGCACTTGCCGTATCATAACATCGCATAGCAAGTCATTTGCTGCGCTGTGTGCTGCTAGAGGGATTTGCAGCCTAGAGTGGTATGGAGTAGATTGCACGTTTGGCAGTTATGCTCATCAGAGCATACATTTCTACTCCGCTTGGTTGTTTGTGTTGGGCGCAGGGTCATCCGCATCTCCGCGGATTACTTCCCCCAGGCAAACCAGCTCACGAAACTGATTGTCATCGCAGTCGGGTGTTTGAATGTCTCGCACAAGTGTTTGGGGAAGAAGCTCACTTCGCTCTCGAATCATCTTGCGCCAGAGGGTGTGCACTGAATTTACCCTCAGAAAATCGCTTTTAGAATGTAGACCGCAACTTTAACAACATCCTCGTAATGGTGGAGAGGCTGGACCTATGCCACCTGAGGACGGGGTCCTACAACAATTGGGGAGACAGGTGTCGTGGGATGACCTAGCACACCACGGTATGCACCGTCGCCGCGAATGCCGCTCTCATGCCGTTTAAGGGACGCTGCTTCGCGTGCAATTGGCCTGGGCACCACAAGAGCGAACGTCCAGAGGAGAAGCAGGGTAAGGGAGCCGATCAGCGCAACGGGTTTTTGCAGTAGGAAAACACGGGGATTCAGTAGCACATGGGCCCTCTAGTAACAAGACTTGCTGCTCTCCCAAATCATCCGACCCTCACCGAGGTCGATCACACTCTGTTGAACAAGGAGGGTACAGTTGTAGACAGCCCTGTCAAAACATATTGTTCTGCTTATTTCACTCTAGGTTGTGTAGGGTTCTTTCCTTAGAGGGTACAACAATCTCTCTCGATAGTCCTTGTACCCCCCCCTTACCTAATCGAATTCACTCATCTAGCTAGTAACTCTAACATGGTATTAAGAGCACAATGCTCCTTAGGACCGAAATTTTAAAAGGGCCCACCACTACTATTTCGACCTGCTGCCCGAGTCGCGCCCCTAGGAGAAACGCGAAATGCGAAAACGTGCCCTAGGCGAGACGGTTCCCTTTTCTGCCTAGACGCGATTTTCTGTTCCTAGTCACGTGCGACCCCCCTGACCGAGCCCTAGCTGCCCCGTGCGCCTCTCGCGCGGCCCGTCAGCCCCTACGCCCGGTCCCCCCCTCGTTCCTGCTGCTGCGCGCGCCACTCACGCTGCCCGCCAGCCCCTAGCACGCACCTGATGCGCGCTCCTCGTAGTGCCGCCCCGCACGCACCTGTTGCGCGCCCCTGGTTGGCACGCCCACAGCCCACGCGCGCCTACTGCTACTACGCGCTGCCCAGCCCGAGCTGTCACTGCTGCTGCTACTGACGCTACTGCTGCTACAGCTAGTGCTACTCACTGCTGCTGCTACTGAAGCTAGTGCTGCTACAGCTAGTGCTACTCACTACTGCTGCTACTGAAGCTAGTGCTACTCACTACTGCTGCTACTGAAGCTAGTGCTGCTACAGCTAGTGCTACTCACTGCTGCTGCTACTGAAGCTACTGCTGCTACAGCTAGCGCTACTCACTGCTGCTGCTACTGACGCTACTCCTGTTACAGCTAGCGCTACTCACTGCTGCTGCTACTGAAGCTAGTGCTGCTACAGATAGTGCTACTGCTGCTGCTGCTACTACGGCACTTGCTACAGCTGCTACTGACTGAAGCTACGGCTGCTACAGCTAGTGCTACTGCTGCAGCTCCTACTCCAGCACTTGCTACAGCTACTATTGACTGAAGCTACTCCAGCTACAGCTAGTGCTACTGCTGCAGCTCCTACTACTGCACTTGGTACAGCTGGTACTGACTGAAGCTACTTCTGCTACAGCTAGTGCTACTGCTGCAGCTCCTACTCCAGCACTTACTGCAACTGCTCCTGACTGAAGCTACTGCTGCAGCTCCTAATACTTCACTTGGTACAGCTAGTACTACTGCTGCAGCTCCTACTACTTCACTTGCTACAGCTAGTGCTACTGCTGCAGCTCCTACTACTGCACTTGCTACAGCTAGTGCTACTGCTGCTGCTGCTGCTGCTCGGTCTGCTGCTGCTGCCCGAGCCGCCCTGCTACTGCTGCTACTGGAGGGAGTACTGCTGGGAGTGGTGGAGGTGCGGCCTCCCACCCCCACCGAACCGCCCTGCTGCTGTTACTACTGCTGCTGCTGCTACTTGTGCTACTGGGAGTGGAGGAGGTGCTGCTGGGAGTGTAGGAGGTGCTGCTGGCGCTGTAGGAGCTGGAGGTGCTGGACCTACTCCTGACAGTCACTGTCTGTCATGGCCACTTCCGCGGCAGTCGCTGAGGCCAGGGGTGGACAGCAGCGGGCACTGCTTCTCCCGGACGACCCCACCCCTCAGCAGCTTCGTGAGTGGGTTATTCAGCGAGGTCGTCCTGGTGGTGGAGGTTATCGTTATGTTAAGACCGCTGCTCTTGGTGTTAGTGAGTCTGCTGCCACTCCAGGTGTTAGTCAGTCTGCTGCCACTCCAGGTGTTAGTGAGTCTGCTGCCACTCCAGGTGCTAGTGAGTCTGCTGCAGCTCTAGGTGCCCGTGAGTCTACCGACGCTCTAGTTGCTAGTGCGTCTACTACCACAGGTCCTGCCTCAGCTGAGGTCTTGCACACGTTCACGCTTGACTCCGGCGCGTCACGTTGCTTCTTCCGTGATTGCACCACAGTCACACCACTCACAGCACCTGTCCCAGTCTCACTGGCTGACCCCTCTGGGGGCCCAGTGGTTGCGAGAGCCTCCACGGTCCTCCCTTGTCCAGCAGTCCCCTCCGGCTCTTTGTCAGGTCTCCACCTCCCCACGTTCTCGACGAACTTGGTGAGCAACGCTGCCATTCAGGATGTCTGGGTTGATACCTTTATTCCTGGAGGGCAGCGTGTGGCGATCTGTACGTGCTCCCGGACTGGCCGTCACCTGGCTACGTTCACTCGACAGCCTGGGTCTAGTCTGTACACACTGACCACTGCGTCTGCACAGGTGGCTGAGTCAGGTCTGGTAGCTACGTCGAGTCGAGCGTCTGCGTCAGGGCAGTTAGCTGCGTCTTGCTCGTGCCGAGTACTCACGCACGAGACTCAGCGCTGGCACCACCGTCTTGGTCACCCCTCCCTGCAGCGTCTGCGCCGCATGCACTCCCGGCTCCTGGTCACTGGCCTCCCTGAGACCCTGCCCCCCCTCCCGCGCTCACTTGCGCCGCCGTGCCTTCCTTGCGTCGAGGGGCGGCAGCGCGCCGCTCCTCACTCCTCCAAGTTTCCTCCGACCACTGCTCCTCTGCAGACTCTCCACATGGACGTGTGGGGCCCGGCCCCCGTCGGTGGAACGGACCAGGAGCGCTACTTCCTGCTGGTGGTTGACGACTACACACGCTACACCACAGTCTTCCCCTTGCGGCGCAAGGCGGATGTCAGTGGTGTCTTGATCCGCTGGATCCGTGCTACTCGTCTCCAGCTGCACGAGCGCTTTCAGCAGGACTTCCCAGTCCTGCGTCTGCACTCTGACAGGGGTGGTGAGTTCTCCTCTGGCGTCCTTGAGACGTTCTGCCAGGATGAGGGCATCCGCCAGTCGTTCACGCTTCCGGCCTCTCCGCAGCAAAATGGGATCGCTGAGCGTCGCATTGGCCTGATCATGGAGGTTGCTCGTACCTCCATGATCCATGCGGCTGCTCCCCATTTCCTGTGGCCGTTTGCGGTCCGATACGCCGCGCATCAGCTCAACCTCTGGCCCCGTGTCTCTGCTCCAGAGACCTCGCCCACACTCCGTTGGACGGGACAGCCTGGTGATGCGTCGTCGTTTCGGGTCTGGGGCGCGCTCTCCCTTGTTCGCGATACCAAAGCGAGCAAGCTCTCCCCTCGCACTCTCCGCTGTGTCTTCCTGGGCTTCCCCACCGACGCTCCACCCTGGCAGTTCTACCACCCTGCCTCGCGTCGTGTTCTGTCCTCTCAGGATGTCACCTTTGACGAGTCGGTCTGTTACTACCGACTTCACCCGCACGCGTCCCACCCGGTCCCTCTCGCACCTCTCTTCCTGGTACCAGTCCCCCCCCCGGTAGACCCCCTTCCCCCACAGGGTCCTGCTCCCTCAGGTGTGTCCCAGGTAGACCCACTTCCTTTGGATGAGCCAGTTGAGATCTCTTCTGACTCCTCTGACTCACCTGAGGGGGGTGACGCCGTCGCCGACGACACGGCGACCACTCGCCGCACTCCTCGCTTGGAGACCCCCCCGGGTTTCCCGCCACGGCCGTCTTCGCCGCCTCTGCAGCCTGCTGCTGTGGACACTGGAGCAGAGACTGAGGGTACTGAGCCTGGGGGTGCTGGGACTGAGGGTACTGAGCCTGGGGGTGCTGGGACTGAGGGTACTGAGCCTGGGGGTGCTGGGACTGAGGGTACTGGGCCTGAGGGTGCTGCGACTGAGGGTACTGAGCCTGCGAGTGCTGAGACCGAGGGTGCTGCCTCTGGGGGTGCTTCGAGTTCGAGTGCTGACTCTGGGGGTGCTGCGAGTCCTTCTGGTGTTGGTGTCGTCGGAGCTCCTACCGGAGGACCTGGAGCTACTGGTGCTGGAGGTACTGGAGGTACTGCTGGTGCTGGAGGTCCTGGAGGTGCTGCTGGTGCTGGAGGTCTTGGAGGTACTGGAGGTGCTGCTGGTGCTGGAGGTCGGGGAGCTGCAGGTGCTGCTGGTCCTGGTGGAGCTGCTGGTGCTGGAGGTACTGGAGGTGCTGCTGGTGCTGGAGGTCGTGGAGCTGCTGGTGCTGGAGGTACTGGAGGTACTGCTGGTGCTGGAGGTCGTGGAGCTGCTAGAGCTGCTGGTGCTGGAGGCGCCGAAGCTGCTGGGGCTGGAGGTGCTGGAGGTGCTGGAGGTCCTGGTGGAGCTACTGGTGCTCTTCGCCACCTTCTCAGTCTTCAGCCAGGTGCTACTGGCTTCCCTGTGGCAGGTACTACTCCTCCGTTGCTGTGTCCACCGGCGGACCAGTCACAGCCGCCGCTGCTACCACACTCCCCACTGCCTGCTCCTGCTCCTTACACTGCGGTGTCAGAGTCCCTGACTGAGCGTCGAGATCCTGAGACTCGTGCTTCCACCCCTGAGCGTCGAGAGCCTGAGTCTAGCTTTGGCCTTGAGCCTGAGCCTAGAGCTGCTGTCCGTGCTCGTGTTCCTCGTGTTCGTCGTCAGCGTGCTCCGGCTGTCCCCGGCACTCACGATATGACACTCCGTCCTTCCTCTGTTCCTCAGCGTGTTGTCCTACCGTTACCTCCTGCGTCTTCTTTGCGTGACGTTGCTGACCCTCCGTCTGACCTTACTCGTGCGTCCAGTCCGACTGTTACTCGCCTTCTTGCTACGGTTGTGACGGACCCTACGTTCTCGTCTCCTGCTGCGTCTGCCCTAGTAGCTGAGCTCGTTGACTTTGCTGCTGTGTACCGCCTAGACTACCTTGCGAGTCTTGTCTCTGACCCTGTCCCTGCCTGTCCTCCGTCCGTCGGGGGTGAGACTGCTCTTGGCTGCACTGCCCTTGGCTGTGACGTTCTTGAGGACAGACAGGAGGAGTTGGAGTGCCTTGCTGCCGCTTCACCCCATCACGCGACCATGCTGCTTGCCCCTGAAGGAGACCCGGATGCACTTGACATCCCCACCCCGCACTCCTACAGGGAGGCGATTTCGGGTGAGTACTCCTCTCAGTGGCAGACAGCCATGGACGCAGAGATGGCTTCCTGGAAGTCCACAGGCACCTACGTCGACGAGGTTCCCCCATCTGGGGCGAACATCGTCAGTGGCATGTGGATTTTCAGGGTGAAGCGGCCGCCGGGTTCTCCGCCTGCCTTCAAGGCACGTTACGTTGCCCGAGGCTTCAGTCAGCGTGAGGGGGTCGACTTCTTTCAGACCTTCTCCCCCACCCCGAAGATGACCACTCTTCGGGTGTTGCTACACGTTGCAGCTCAGCGTGACTACGAGCTGCACTCCCTCGACTTCTCGACAGCTTTCTTGCAGGGTAGCCTTCACGAGGCCATCTGGTTGCGCCGTCCACAGGGTTTCACTGGGTCGTTTCCTGCGGGTACCCAGTGGAGCCTACGGCGACCAGTGTACGGCCTGCGTCAGGCGCCCCGTGAGTGGCACGACACACTGAGGACGACACTTGCGGCTCTTGGGTTTGCTCCTTCGACTGCTGACCCGTCGTTGTTTCTACGCACCGACACTACTCTGCCGCCGTTCTACATCCTCGTGTACGTCGACGACTTGGTTTTTGCTACTGCTGACACTGAGGCACTGACCCTAGTGAAGGCGGAGCTGCAGGAGAGACACACCCGCACTGACCTGGGTGAGCTGCGGAGCTATCTTGGCTTGCAGATCACCCGGGAGAGAGCACGGCGCACCATCACCCTGACTCAGTCACACATGGTGCACCAGGTCCTTCAGCGCTTCCGCTTCACGTACTCCTCGCCACAGCCCACTCCTCTGGCTACCGGCCACTCGCTCTCAGCTCCACCTTCGGACGAGTCCGTAGAGCCGAGTGGTCCGTACCCAGAGCTTGTGGGCTGCCTCATGTACCTGATGACGTGCACACGACCTGACCTCGCGTATCCTCTCAGCCTTCTGGCTCGCTACGTGGCACCCGGCAGGCACCGAAAGGTGCACTTTGATGCTGCGAAGAGGGTACTGCGTTACTTGTGCAGCACATCGGGCATGGGGCTCGTGCTTGGAGGACGGGGTCCTGTGGTCCTCACAGGACACTCTGACGCTTCTTGGGCTGACGACCAGGCGACTCAGCGTTCGTCACAGGGCTACACCTTCAGTCTTGGCGCTGGTTCTGTCTCGTGGAGGTCCACTCGTTCTTCTTCTGTGCTTGGTTCCAGCTGTGAGGCCGAGATCTACGCTGGGGCCATGGCTGCACAGGAGCTCCGTTGGCTGACCTACCTGCTGACCGACTTGGGGGAGCGGCCTCGTTCTCCTCCAGTTCTGTACGTCGACAACAAGGCAATGCTTGCCTTGTGTCGCGAACAGAGACTGGAGCACAGAACGAAGCACATTGCTCTGCGCTACTTCCTTGCGCGTGAGCTGCAGCAGCGTGGTCAGCTGCGCCTTGCTTTCGTGGCCTCTCGGGCCAACACTGCTGATGTCTTCACCAAGGCCCTTGCGGCTGGTGATCATCAGCGTTTCTGCACTGCTCTTGGGCTTGTGCCCACTCTGCCTCACCTGCTGGTTGCTTGACTTGCTCTTGTTGTACACTGCTATATATCTTTATACCTGCATGTTTCCTCTTGCTAGGTTGTGATCTGTGTACTGCCTTGCTCTTATAAATCTGCATGTGAACTGGCCTTGTGGCTGCCTGCTTGTGCTCAGATTGTGTGGTGTCCTTGAGATCCACCCTGGGCTTTGCCTTGCTTGTTCTCTTGCTTGACTGGTCTTGTGACCACTGTTAGGCTTGGCTATCCCCTACTTCACCTATGGGGGTGTGTCAAAACATATTGTTCTGCTTATTTCACTCTAGGTTGTGTAGGGTTCTTTCCTTAGAGGGTACAACAATCTCTCTCGATAGTCCTTGTACCCCCCCCTTACCTAATCGAATTCACTCATCTAGCTAGTAACTCTAACAAGCCCCATATTGCTCAGACATAAATTACACACCAACTTAGTTAAGATATATGTTGTTGGAGGAGCTAGCCACAGCCTAATTAACATTGCATCTGCTAGAAAAATGCAACTACCCTTGAACGGGTGGTTATCTGAGATAGAGGCACGACTGGTCATCGGCACCCCACTGGCGATACGGGAACGAGTGGACCAAGTTCGAGTTCTTTGCATGAATGACTTCACCTTTACCCTAGACGACACTCAATGGGACTGACATTTTACTCGGATATGGTTGGTTGTGACGACATAACCCACGGATAGGCTGGACGACATGTGACTGCAGCTGTAACATCCCAACCAATCAACCAACCAAACGAAACACCCTCACCCAAAGCCAACCAATCAAAACACTCTCACCCAACCAATCAAACCACTAAAAACACTCTCACCCAAAGTGAGCCGATAGAGTTTACGCCGCTGATTGGAATTACAACTATTCACAAACATCCAGCCTGAGGCCAACCCAATCCTTGCGTTGAAATTGCAACCAATACAACAACACATGTTTGTGATAAGTATGTAATGTTTATGCAATATAATTGGTCTGCACTACTTCTCCAACCTCTGAAATTGGTTGGCTAAATGAGGGGCATCAAAACCAGCAAGAGAAACAAGAGGTCAGAAGACCAGTCAAGGGGAGCAACAGCACAAAGCTTAGGATCGATCACAAAGTCACCACACAGTCTTAGCACTAACAAGAGACCACAAGGCCAGTTCAGAGCTCTCCAAATATATGGAAATGCAAATACAAATAGAGTAAGCAACATGAGGACAGACTAAAACAAACGAGGGCCTACGTGAACAAGGCCTAGCTGCAGACAAATCCTGTGGTGATCACCAAGCGGAAGGGCCTTGGTGAAGATGTCTGCAGTGTTGGCCTCTGAGGCCACAAAGTCCAAGCGTACCTGACGTTGATGTACTTCACTCTGCTCAACAGTCGAGGATCTTGACACAGGAGGCTCATGTCCTTGTTGTCAGTGAAGAGGGCCGGTGCAGAGCTCGGCCGCTCACCAAGGTCGGTGAGCAAGAAAGTCAACTAGCGAAGCTCTTGCGCAGCCATGGCACCGGCGTAGATCTTGACCTCAGTGCTAGACTGCGCCACAGACGACGACCGAGTAGACCTCCATGACACAACACCAAAGCCCAAGCTGAAGCAGTACCCTGAGTAGACCGCTGGGTCTAGACGTCGTCGGCGTAGCAAGAGTCGCAGTGATCGGTCAGTATAACTGGCTTGTCCCTCCAAGCACAAGCCCCATGCCTGATGTAGTCGCGAGGTACTACGCCACCCTCACAGCAGCTGTCGAGTGAACAGGACGGTATCTCCTAGTGGCAACAAAGCGAGAGAAGACACTGAGGGGAAAGGCGAGGTTCGGATGAGTACAAGTTATCACGTACATGAGGCAGCCCACAAGCTCTGCGGAGGAACCACTAGTCTCAAATGGCTCGTCAGGAAAAGGGCCAGTGAGTCTGTGGTCAACGGCAAGAGGAGTGGGTTGTGTGGTGGAGAACTGAGGCCCGAACCGCTGAAGGCCCTGCTGCACCATGTGTGACTGTGAGAGTATGATGGTGCGAGCGGCTCTGTCCCTGGCAATCTGCAAGCCAGGGTAGCGGCGCAACTCACCAAGGTCAGTGCACGTGTGTCTCTTCTGCAATTCAAACTTCACCTCAGCCAGAGCAGCCCTGTCTGCTGTAGTGAAGACCAAGTCGTCGATGTAGACGAGGACGAAGAAAAGAGTGCCGAGATACAAATGTAGGATACAATAATTAAACTTAGGGTGTGTTCAGTTTCTGCTAGAAACTATGAAATGAACCTAAACTGAAACGGAAGTGTAACGCGCTCTAAACATGGCGAAATAACAAAAGAACACCATGATAAATGCCAGAGTGAGCTCTAGCATACTTTAACACACCCCCACGCTAGGTGAAGCTCTGGAACAAAACACCTAGTGAACCGGAACACCCCCAGAAGTTGCGAGACGAGTGAGCCCAAGCGCGCGCACGTAGAAACGGTGTGGCACACGAAGGAGAGCCTTGGTGAAAATGTCAGCAAGGTTGGCAGTAGCAGCCACCTTGCGAAGGCAGAGGAAGCAAGACTGAACCAGCTCGCGCACGAACAAGTAGCGGACCTCGATGTGTTTGCTGCGAGCGTGATAGACAGGAGTATCAGTGAGGTGAATCATGCTCGCACTGTCACAGGAGAGCATCACAGAGGGCTGAGAGTGACCCAGCTCAACAAGGAGAAATGAGAGCCATCGAGCCTCTTGAGCCGCCAATGTGACTGCGTACAACTCAGCCTCGCAGGTGGAAAGGCAGACAGACGATGAACGAGTGGAGCGCCAGCTGATGAGGCTACTGCCAAGAGTAAAACCATAACCCTGAGAGGAGCGGCGATCAGGGCAAGAATCAGCGTAGGAGGAATCACTGTAACCGGAAAGAACGGGGGGAGAAGAGCCACCAAGAGTGAGTGCAAGATCAGAGGTAGCGCGGAGATAGCGGAGAACGCGCTTTGCAGCCGCCTAGTGCATGCCAGTGTGGCGATCAAGGCCAACAAAACGAGAGAGGACACTGAGGGGGTAAGCAAGATCGGGGCGAGTGCACATTATCGCATACATGAGTGACCCAACGGGCTCAGGATAGGGTCGCAGTTTTGAGGAGGGAGCGGGAACGGCAAGGGCAGTAAGCTGATGGTTAGTGGGGAGAGGAATGGAAACTGGCTTGGCGTGCAACATTTCAAAGCTCAAGAATGAAGTGGATGCAGAAAGATTGAGAGAGAGAGAGAGAGAGAGAGAGAGAGAGAGAGAGAGAGAGAGAGAGAGAGAGAGAGAGAGAGAGAGAGAGATGGTGCGCGCAGCACGATCACGACGGATCTCCATGCCGAGGTAATGACGAAGCTTGCCAAGATCCTTCCTCAGGAGACGCGCCTGGAGGGCCTGCTTGACAGCAGCGAGGTTCGCAGAATCTTTAGTGAGGAGCACCAAGTCATCGACGTAGGCAAGAATGTAAAGCCTGTGGGGGGAAGTGCGAATGAAGAGACTGAGGTCGGAAGAGGTGGTGGAGAAGCCAAGAGGCGAGCTTAGCATGCCACTCGCTTAAGACCTGCTTAAGACCATACACTGGGCGCTTTAGCTCCCAGACAGTGCCTGGAGGGAACGGGCGAGGAAAGCCAGCGGGGTGCTCAAGGAAAATGCGTTCATGAGGCTCGCCCTGGAAAAAGGCATTGGAGACATCCATGGAGTGAATCTCCCAATCCCAGCGGGCGCCTAGATCAAGAAGGAGCGAAGAGTGGGGAGACATGCAGTGGGGGAGTAAGTGGCAAAGTAGGCAATGCCTTCACGTTGGGTGAAGCCTTTGGCGCAGTAACGGGCTTTGAAGACAGGGAGCTCCCCAGTCAGTTGTTTGACACGAAAGACCAAATTGCCCTTGACAATGGTGGCGCCAGGGGGGGGGCAGAGTCAACGTAAGATTGAAATCTGGTGAAAGCCTCACACTCGGCAATGATGGCAGCCGTTCACTCAGTTGCATGAAAGCAAGACACTGCCTCGGAATAGGTCTGAGGGGTGGGAATAGCGGCGGTTTCAACGGAGAGAAGAGTGGGAGAATTGGAGAAGTCGCCAATGGTGACAGAGAGGAGGGGTGAAACGGGATGAACAAAGAACAGCTCTTCAAATCGATCCTTGAGAAGATCGACGTTTTGAGAGGGAGAGAGACGAGTAAAGAGAGCAGAGTGTTGAAGATTGGACATTGCACGGGTCATGGAGCGGGTGAGACGCGAAGAAGGTGGAGGAATAGGAGCAGAAGGAGGGGTAGCAGAAGGAGGGAGAGGAGAAGGATTTTGTAAAGGAGAGGGCATGGGAGCAGAAGAGGAAGAGGCAGGAGGAGAGGTGCCGGAGATGACAGCAGAGGCGGGGGTGGAGGGGGCATGGAGGGGAGGCGGAGCAGGGGCAGGAGGAAGGGGAGAAGTAGAGGGAAGGGCAGAGGGCAGCGGATCAAATTCAGACCAATGGAGAGAGGGAGGAGGAGGGGTGCGAGGGGGGGTGAGGAATGGAGGACGAGTCTTATCAAAGATAATATCCTGGCTGCGAATGAGCTGCTGAGAGGGGGAGCATAGAGAAGTTAGACAGGACAGTCAGAGTTGATGCCAATGAACGTACAGAGCTGCGTCTTGGGAGCGAACTTCCCACCCTGACGTGCTCGATCGGCGGGGTTGATGAGGACATGAGAGACACAGCCCCACACCCGAAGAGGGCGGGCGAAGGGCTGGCGGCCAGTCCAGAGCTGGAAGGGTGTAATGGAAGGGCGAAGGGGATGAAGGCGAAGGTTGGAAAGAAGAGTTGTGTGAACAAGAGCGTAGCTCCAAATAGAGTGTGGAGCAGAGGCACGAGTAAGGAGACAGCGTTTGATCTCCATGAGAGTGCGAATACAATGCTCGACAACACCATTCTGCTCGGGAGAATACGGAAGGGTGGATGTTTGGCGAATGCCAGGAGAGGAGCAGTAAGAAGAGAGACAGTGGTTAAAGAATTCGCCACCACCATCAGAGTGGAGGTGTGCGACAGGACGGCCAAAGCGAAGGCGCTCCTGCTCATCTCAGCGAATGCTGAGGGAGGGGGCGTCAGATTTGGCACGGAGGGGATAGACAGTGGCAAAGCGAGAGTGGTCATCGATAAAAAGGAGAAAATAACGATGACCCCTGACGAGAGGCAATGGGAGAGGGACCCTAGAGGTCCATATGCACAAGATCAAGGGGTTTGGGGGAGGTAGAAGGGGAAGAAGGATGAGGAGATTGGGAGAGCTTGGCTTGAACACAGGGGGTGCATGGAGGAGCGGGAGAGGGGGGAAGGGGCGGGAGAGAGGAAGGGAGATTATGAAGCAGTTTCGAATTGACCATGCTGCGAAGGAGAGGGAAGTTCGGGTGGCCAAGGCGATGATGGAGAAGAAGTGTAGGTTGGGTGAGAGAGCGACAGTCGCAAGAGGAGACGGGAGGGGCAGAAGAAGAGGAAGTGTGATGGACAGATGAGGGGAGGGGAACATGAAGGGTGTAGAGGCGAGTAGTAGGAGAAAGGGTGAAACGAGCGAGGTGCCGGTTGTGGTAAAGAAGATCACACTAGAGTGCACTGTCAACGGGAGTGTTGTGTGGCCCCTTCCTCGCTTGGGCGGAGCCGACCTCGGTGTCGGATGTGCGGGGGATGCAGCCGACCTACAGCAGTGGGCACGGGGGCCACTGCAAGGGCGTCGAGTTGGAGGGCGCCTGGCTGGAGGGCGCCGAGCAGAAGGATGCCGCCCGGGACGCCTGGACGGCGTCCTGGGAAGCTGGACGCCGACCTAGGCGTCCGCACGGCGTCCTGGGAGTTCGGACGGCGTCCTCGGAGGCTGGACGCCGACCTGGACGCCTGGACGGCGTCCTGGAAGGCTGGACGCCGTCCTGGGCGTTTGCACGGCGTCCTGAGCGCCTGGACGCCGACCTGGGCGTCTGCACGGAGCGCCGGTCGACCGAGATACCCGGGCGACGTGTGCGAAGGTCGCCGGGGTGACATCTGCGAGTCCGATCTTGGAAGTGGTATTCCGAGGTCGACGTGGCTGGTGGGCGCAGTCGCTAACGTGGAGTCTGCCAGGCGTCTGCGCTGTGCACGTGACAAGGACGAGTGCACCAACCAGCTGCAAGCACCTGCGAAGCAGGTGCACCGTTGTTCTGCGGATGCAACGCTGTACAGCCGACTTGCTGCAGCGTTGGCACACCTTGGACTTGCAACGTTGGCAAACCGCTACTCTGCAACGCTGGAGCGGTGCGAGCGCTGCTGCGCTGGAGCGCGGTCGACCATGCTGCGCTGGAGGTCGACCAGCAGCCTAGCTAGCTCTGATGTAGTCTGTGATGCCAATGTTGTTGCTATCATTGTTGTCAACCTTTCTTAGTGAAACTCTTGCCAAATTGCCCCGTGAACTAGCAAGCAGTGTGTGCACTAGGAAAACGACTAAGGAACGCAGAGATCACACCAGCACCCGTGCCTAGCCCGTAGTCTAGCTCCCGTTGAACGAGTTATCTCCGCATGGTGCGGTGAGCATGGACGGCACCGCGACGTAGTTCAGTCTAGCCGACTTTGCACTTACCGAAGTTGTTCATAGGCCGGCAGCCGTGCAGTCACTAGCGTGCGCGTAGGTGACGCTGAGGTGATGGACACCCTGGAGGCACAGCTGGAGGATGCGAGGAGACGCCATGAGGCCCGGGAGTACGGGGCGATACCCTAGGCAGTCGTCGAGGCCGGACTCCACTCCGTGTGGGCGGCGGAGCACCCCCCTTATCGACCAGCCTCTCCTCGACCGGTGAACAACGACGGCGGCGTCAACGTGGGCGTCAACGCCGGTGGCGGCCAAGTCGGCAGCAGTACGGGAGGCACGTCGAGGCAGCGAGGTGTGATACACGCCGGTGAAGCCGGCGGCGTTCCGGCGCGAGGGATGCAGTCGTCGGCGTCTGCAGACTCCTTGCAGGGCGACTTCGGAGGGTGTCGAAGCGGATTGTCGCCGATGTCGGCGACCTAGGTGACGGCGGGCGGGATAGCACCGAGCTACGGCTTCTTTAAATTTACGCCGGACAGGATCTTGGTCACCCCTCCGCTGGTCGGTCGACCCGATATTCTCACCTGGAAGGAAGCCATCGAGCCCCAGCTGGAGATGGCCGGGCTGATCAGCTTTGCTCGAGGCACCGTGGCGACGCCGGAGGACCCCGACCTGCGTGCGGAGTTTCGCGCCGTGCAGCTGTTGACCTTCACGGTCATCTCGCGGTGCTGCTCGCCGGGTGTGCAGATCGCCTTGAAGTGGTGCCGAGAGTACTTCGACGCCGGCCACCGGGCGTGGCACTTCATCGAGTCGACGTACCAGGTCACCGACGACTTGTTCATTGCCCAGCTTGAGGGGCAGCTGACGCACCTGTGTATGGGCGACTAGGAGACTGCTACCGACTACTGCAACCGAGCCCGACGAATTCTCGCCACCATAAGGATGGCCGGCGCGCAGTACTCGACGGCGTCGTATGTTACGCACGTCATGCAGGGACTCTCGAGCAGCTACAACCTCCTGAAGCGGCTGTCAATGGCGCCGAGCACGAGGGCGACGCTCAACGAGGACAACTTGACCTCGTACATCCTGCAGGACGAGGCGATGCACGAGGCTGAGCGGTCCTAGGAGCTCCTGGCGCAGGTGAACTACGTCGCCCCGGCGAAGCAAGGAGGTCTACCGGGGCAGCGTGGGCTGTCTGGCGACGGCGGTAGCAGCGGGTAGAAGCCAGCAAAGGACGCCGACAAGAAGAAGTCGGCCACGGGTGGCGGTCGAGGAGGAGGATGTCGGCGTCGGGAGTGCTGGCTGTGCGGCGACCCCAACCATCTCTCCTTTGAGTGCCCCGACCGCAGTGACTCGGACGACGACGACGCCAAGGGAGGCCGAGAGAGGTCGACTGGGCGACGCACTCGCCGAGAGAGCAAGCCGCGCAAGGAGAAGCAGTCGACGACGTCGACCTCGGCGAAGGACGCCAACACCCCTGCAGGTGATAAGGGGCGAGACGACAAGGCGGCGTAGTGCTCGCTGGTCGGCGTAGTGGAGCCGACCGTCTCGCTGGCACTGGAGGCCGGCGAGGACTTCCAGGCGGTGGCGGCAGCTGTGCAGGCAAACCCGGCGGTGGTCCTGCTCGACAGCGGCTGCTCGCACCAACTGATGGGGACAAAGGAGGTCTTCGTAAACCTGCAGCCGAGCGGCGACGTCAAGCACGTGCGCGACTTCAATGGGTCGCTGCAGGACGTCCAAGGCCGCGGCACTGTCGCTCTGCAAGGGTAGGCCGGGAAGCAGGTGCTCATCCCCGACGTGCTCTACGTCCCGGGCGTGCGGGCGAACCTACTTTCGGTCGGGCAGCTGAAGGAGAACGGCGTGAAGCTGTAGAAGGACGGCGATGGGATGTTGCTCGTCTCGGCGGCGGGAGAGGTGCTCGGTCGGGCGACGTACACCGGGCGTGTCCTCTGCACCGACCTGCGACCCTGCTCGGCGAAGCAGACGACGCCCACCACGGAGGTGGTGGCCCTGCGGGTGATCGTTTCAGCGACGAAGTCGACGTCGGACAGGCTGCATGAGAGGCTTGCACACGTCGGCATGGACACCATACGGAGCTCGGCGAAGCACGAGGTTGCCACTGGGCTAGACCTCAAGTCGGCGTCGGGCGCCTACTCACTGTGTGTCTCGTGCGTCGGCGGGAAGCTGACACGACACACCTTCCCCGACCAAGGCTCCGACGCCGACGACGTGCTGGCCGTCGTGCACATAGACCTGTGCGGGCCATTCCGCGTGGCTGCCCAAGACGGCAGCCTGTACTTCTTGCTGCTGAAGGACCGCAAGACCCGCTATGTGTGGGTGCGGCCGGTCGCCAAGAAGTCGGATGCATTGCAGGAGTTCGTGCAGTGGCTGGCGGTGGCTGAGCGGCAGATGAAGAAGTCAGTGTTGATTCTGCGCTTTGACCGGAGAGGGGAGTTCCTCGGGAAGCAGTTCACCGACTTCGTGATTGGCAAGAGGATCGCCCACGACCTGACCTGCCCGTACACCCCGCAGCAAAACGGCGTGGCGGAGCTGGAAATGCGAACGGTGGTGGAGTCGGTGCGAACGATGTTGCTGCACATGGGCGTGCAGCACCACAGGTGGCCCCTCGCTCTGCGGCAGGCCGTCTGGGTCCACAACTGCCTGGATAGGTCGACACTGCCGCCGGGGACAACGCCGTACCAGCTGCTCACCGGGAAGAAGCCCGACTTGTCGCTGGCGCGTGTATGGGGCTGCATGGCACAGTTCTTGATCCCCGAGCAGCACCGTGGTGGGAAGCTGAAGCGGAAGGCCAGGTGGGGCCTCCATCTCGGCGTGTCGGAGGAGAGCAAGGGCTGGGAACTCCTCGACATCACCGATAACCGGGTGGTCACCACGTTGGACGTGGTGTTTTACGAGACGATGTCGCTGGAGGTGTGGCAGTCGGAGCACGGCCCGGCGTCAGAGCGGACGCCAGTCACGACCCCAACGGACACCTCGGCGGCAACGCTGCCTCTGCTCGCCGAGGTCGGTGAGCTTGCTGATGGGGACGCCGAGGTCGTCCGTCCTTCTTCCCCTCCCCCTACACCCCCTGCCCCTCCCCTCGTGGCCGACCTGCGTGGGCTGACTCCGGTGTCGGCCTCCGGCGATGAGGGGAGAAGTGTTGCGTCGCCTGTGGCGCCGGCCAAGAGCATCGCCAGTGGCCGACGTGACGTCCAACAAGTCGACGCGAGAGTAAAGTTGACGCCGACAGGGGAGGAGCAGGCCGAGGAGGTATAGCCGACTTTGGTGGAGCCGGCGAAGAAGGCACCAGTGGGGCAGCATCCGACAGGGGAGCAGGCAGCAGCGACGCCGACCACGGAGCAGTCGGCAACTGGGCAGTCGGTAGGGAAGCCGACCGGGACGACGAGGGCAGCGAAGCCGGTGACGATGGAGGGGACGTCGTGGAGGTCCAGCCTGGACCACGGCGTACAGGCCGACTTCGGAGGCCACCCGACTTCTACGTGCCGGCTGCCTTCACCACGGCGTACGACGAGGTCGACGACGACCTGCTGTACGACGACGCCGAGGAGGATGAGGAACTACCGGAGCTCGACCCCGACATGCACGCCGACCCCGAGCACCGCTGGGACATCTCCACGATGACGGTGAAGGAGGCGTTGGCAAGCTGGAAGGGCAAGGCGGTGCAAACCGCCATGGAGGAGGAGATCCGCAGCCTCATCAACATGGGCACGTGGGAGCTGGTCGAACGCCCGCCAGGGGTGAACATCATGAAGATCCGGTGGGTGCTGACGACGAAGTACCGCATCGACGACACCGTCGAGCGTGAGAAGGCGAGGCTGGTCGTGAAGGGCTTCACACAGGTATATGGCGCCGACTACGACGAGACGTACGCGCCGATGAGCAGCTACGTCACGCTGAGGATCTTCCTCAGCATCGTCGCCGTCCTCAACCTCAACCTGATGCAGCTCGACATGAAGAACGCCTTCCTACAAAGCAAGCTCGACCGGGTGCTTTACATGTACCAGCTGGACCACTTCAACGACGGGACCGGCCAGGTGTGCAAGCTGCTGAAGAGCCTGTACGGGCTGAAGCAGTTGCCGCTGCTGTGGTACAATGCGCTCAATGACGAGCTGGTCGCCACCGGGTGGAAGAAGAGCCAGGTCGACGAGGATCTGTACTTCAAGATCGGCGACGACGGAGTGGCCTGCTGGGTGCTGGTCTACGTTGACGACCTGCTCGCCGCCAGAAGTAGCACCACGATGCTGAAGGAGCTGAAGGAGCTGCTGGAAGCCGCCTTCAAGCTGCGGAAGATCTCGCCAGTGCAGAAGTACCTCGGCTGGAGATCGTGTGCGACAGGTCGGCGAGGAAGCTGTGGCTGCACCAGCAGGGCTATGCCGACAAGCTGCGCAGGCGGTTCATCGACGAGGAGCAGACCGAGCGCACCCCAAAGACGCCAATCTCGGTCGACACCTACGCCCAGCTCACCTACGACGACGAGGAGGCGCAGGAGCGCCAGGAGGAGGAGTACCGGCAGAAGGTCGGCTCGCTGCAGTTCGCGGCGACGACGACAAGGCCAGACATCGCCTTCGCCTGCAGCAAGCTGGGGAGCGGCCTCACGGTGAGGAGCGACCAGCACTGGCGCGAGGTCGACTGCTGCCTCGACTACCTCGCCAACACGCGTGACACCGCCCTGGAGTTCGGCGGTGGACCTGAGACGCTGGAGTTGGTCGGCTACGTGGACGTCGACGACGCCGGCAACAAGCAGAACCGGACGAGCACGCACGGCTACGTGTTCGTCTACGGAGGGGCCGCAGTCTCCTGGTCGAGCCAGCGCATCAAGTGCGCGACGCTGTCGTCGACTGAGTCGGAGTACGTGGCGGCCACGGAAGCCGGCAAGGAGGGACGTCGCCTTCGCTTCCTCCTCGCAGAGTTCCGGCAGCTGGATGCCGGGAAGCCGACTATCCTTCGGATGGAGAACAAGTCGGCCATCACGGTCGCCGAGGGCATGGGGTTGACGGGCAACCTCAAGCACATGGAGCGGCGACAGGCCTAGCTGCAGCACATGGTGAAGCGCGGGAAGTTTTCGCTGAAGTACATCCCGACCGTTGAGCAGCCGGCCGACTTCCTAACAAAGGCACTGCACTATCCGGCCTTCAACCGGTGCTCCGTTGCAGTCGGCCAAGTGTGCCTGGCCGACGTGGGCGACGGCGATGACGACGTGCAGCAGTAGGTGCCATGCCCTCTTGCATGGTTGGTGCGGTGACCGGCGTGCTGTGTGTTGTGTGCACGCCGAGGGGCTATTCTCCGAGTGGTGCTGTCGTTTGGGCTAGGGGCCCAAGCGAGAACGCGGCAGGGGAGTGTCAACGGGAGTGTTGTGTGGCCGCGTCCTCGCTTGAGCGGAGCCGACCTTGGTGTCAGATGTGCGGGGGATGCAGCCGACCTACAGCAGTGGGCACGTGGGCCACTGCAAGGGCGCCGAGTTGGAGGGCGCGTGGCTGGAGGGCGCCGAGCAGAAGGATGCCGTCCGGGATGCCTGGTTGACGTCCTGGACGCCTGGACGGCGTCCTGGGAAGCTGGACGCCGACCGAGGCGTCCGCACGGCGTCCCGGGAGTTCGGACAGCGTCCTCGGAGGCTGGACGCCGACCTGGACGCCTGGACGGCGTCCTGGAAGGCTGGACGCCGTCATGGGCGTCTGCACGGCGTCCTGAGCGCCTGGACGCCGACCTGGGCGTCTGCACGGCGTCCTGAGCGCCGGTCGACCGGGATACCCAGGCGACGTGTGTGAAGGTCGCCGGGGTGACATCTGCGAGTCCGATCTCGGAAGTGGTATTCCGAGGTCGACGTGGTTGGTGGGCGCAGTCGCTGGCGTGGAGTCTGCCAGGCGTCTGCGCTGTGCTCGTGACATGGAAGAGTGCACCAACCAGCTGCACGCACCTGCGAAGCAGGTGCACCGTTGTTCTGCGGATGCAACGCTGTGCAGCCGACTTGCTGCAGCGTTGGCACACCTTGGACTTGCAACGTTGGCAAACCGCTACTCTGCAACGCTGGAGCGGTGCGAGCGCTGCTGCGCTGGAGCGCGGTCGACCATGCTGCGCTGGAGGTCGACCAGCAGCCTAGCTAGCTCTGATGTAGTCTGTGATGCCAATGTTGTTGCTATCATTGTTGTCAACCTTTCTTAGTGAAACTCTTGCCAAATTGCCCCGTGAACTAGCAAGCAGTGTGTGCACTAGGAAAACGACTAAGGAACGCAGAGATCACACGAGCACCCGTGCCTAGCCCATAGTCTAGCTCCCGTTGAACGAGTTATCTCCGCATGCACCTGCGGGGAAGAGCGCTCGCACACCCAGTTGTTGGAGGGCAGGGAGGGATAAGAGGTTATGACGGCAAGAGAGAACATAAAGGCCAGTAACAGCGCCAGAAGGAGAGGCAGGACAGGGAAGAGAGGAAGTGCGAGTGCAGATCATGGTCATGGTCTCCCCAGCCCCATCAATAGAGAGGGGACGAGGAAAATTGCGAAGGACACCGGCATCACGAAAGACAGTCAGTAGCAGCACTGTCAAGGACAAAATCCAAGGTGCGAGGAAGTGAGAGAGCGGCTGCCGTAGGGCTGGGAGAGTGAGAGACAGTGCTTTGAAGGGGTGGAGAAAGTGGAACAACAAAGCGAGGGTCCATAAGAGGAGAAGCACCAAGGATGCTATCCTGAGATGGCATGGTCACACTGAAGACAGGGGCCAGGGAACCAATACCAGAGGTTACAGCGGCAGAAGAGCGGCGACGCTGATGGGACAGCGGAGTCCAAGCAGAGGGGTGGAGAAGAGGGGAGGTCCAGCGGCAAGGAGGAGAGGTGCAAGGGGAGGAAGGGGCAGCGAAGGGAGTGGAGAGTAGGGAAGGCAAGGGTAGGAGAAGAGGTACGGCAGGAGAAGGGTGAAGGCAGAAGCGCAGAGGAAGAGAGGTAAGAGTGAGAATAGGCCCTATCTGGGGGAGGGGGTAGCAATGGAGCAGATGTGGGGAGATAAAGGAGGAGGGGGAATAGGGGCGAGGTAGTCAGCTGCTGAGCCGTTGAGGGGAGAAATAAGAGGAGGAAGAATAGGGGCGAGGTAGTCAGCTGCTGAGCCGTCGAGGGGAGAAATAAGAGGAGGAGGAATAGGGACGAGGTAGTCAGCTGCTGAGCCGGTGAGGGGAGAATTAAGAGGAGGAATAGGGACGAGGTAGTCAACTGCTAAGCCGGTGAGGGGAGAAATAAGAGGAGGAGGAATAGGGGCGAGGTAGTCAGTTGCTGAGCCATTGAGGGGAGAAATAAGAGGAGGAGGGATAACGTCAGAGTAGTCTGCTGTTGCGCCGCTGAGGGGAGAAATAAGAGGAGGAGGGATAACGACGGAGTAGTCAGCTGCTGTGCCGCTGAGGGGAGAAAATAAAGGCGGAGGAAAAGAGCGGGGAAGGAGCACGGCTACGAAGCAAGGCCGTCAACCAGCTGCAAACGTAGAGGGGAGGAGAGAGGAGGAGGAGAGAATGAGATGGGGAGGGGAATGAAGGGAGCGAAGAGAGGAGGAGGGTGAAGGGGCGGATGGTGAGGAGGGGTAGGTCTTGATGAGCAAGACTATAAATCAAAGCCGGTAACCGGCTGCAGAAGTAGGGGAGAGGAGAGAGGCGGAGGAGAGAGTGAGATGGAGAGGGGAATGAAGGGAGAGCGAAGAGGAGGAGGAGGGTGAAGGGGAGGATGTCAAACATTATATGTTTATATTGTGTAGGCTATAGTGGGTTTAGCCTTAGGGGGTACAACTTTGTTAGGGTTTCCTACTTGTATCCCCATCATTCCTAGTTTCATCATTCTCGTTCAGTTCTACATTCTAACATGGTATCCGACGCCTAGGTCAGGACCTAGGACCGACGTTGGTTTGGGCCCACCGTTCCACCGCGCCGTCGAGCGCCCCTTCTAGCGCCGTCGAGCGCCCCTACTAGCGCCGTCGAGCGCCCCTTCTTGCGCCGTCGAGCGCCCCTCCTAGCGCCGTCGAGCGCCCCTTCGTGCGCCGTCGAGTGCCCCCTCTAGCGCTGCCTTAGCCCGTCGCGTCGCCCTTGTGGGCTGCCCTAGCCCGTCGCGTCGCCCCTGGGGGCTGCCTTAGCCCGTCGCGTCGCCCTTGCGGGCTGCTCTAGCCCGTCGCGTCGCCCCTGCGGGCTGCCGTAGCCCGTCGCGTCGCCCCTGCGGGCTGCCTTAGCCCGTCGCGTCGCCCCTGCGGGCCGCCTTAGCCCGTCGCGTCGCCCCTGCGGGCCGCCTTAGCCCGTCGCGTCGCCCCTGCGGGCCGCCTTAGCCCGTCGCGTCGCCCCTGCGGGCCGCCTTAGCCCGTCGCGTCGCCCCTGCGGGCCGCCCTAGCCCGTCGCGTCGCCCCTGGGGGCCGCCCTAGCCCGTCGCGTCGCCCCTGCGGGCCGCCTTAGCCCGTCGCGTCGCCCCTGCGGGCCGCCCTAGCCCGTCGCGTCGCCCCTGCGGGCCGCCTTAGCCCGTCGCGTCGCCCCTGCGGGCAGCCTTAGCCCGTCGCGTCGCCCCTGCGGGCCGCCCTAGCCTGTCGCGTCGCCCCAGCCGAGCCGCCACTGCAGCAGCCGCCCCTGGCCCCTGGAGCAGCCGCACCTACAGCCGCCCCTGGACCCTGGAGCAGCCGCCTCTGCAGCAGCCGCCCCTGGCCACCTGGAGCAGCCGCTACAGCAGGAACCGCCCCTGGACCCTGGAGCAGCCGCCCCTGCAGCAGCCGCCCCTGGCCCCTGGAGCAGCCGCCGCTGCAGCAGCCGCCCCTGGCCCCTGGAGCAGCCGCCCCTGGCCCCTGGAGCAGCTGCCGTCGCGGCCCGGCCCCGCCCTGCAGCAGCTGCTGCGGAGCTCCCTGCCGCGGCCCGGCCCCGCCCTGCAGTTGTAGCGGCCCCGCTGTCGCCACCGTCTTACGCGTGCCGCGCCGACCACTGGTGAGCATTGCCCTGCCCGCACTGCTACCGCTGCTACTGCTGCTACTGCCTTTACTGCTCCCACTACTACTGCTCCTACCGTTACTGCTGTTACTGCCTCTACTGCTGCTACTGCTGCTCCTGGCGTGGCCAGATGCAGCTCCAGGGCCGTGCGCGTGAGTCCCTCACGCCCCAGCAGCTTCGTGAGTGGTAGGCTAGTTGGGGCTGTCGGGGTGGCCGTAGTGGCAGTCGCTCTGGATTGGGTCGTTCGGGAGCTTCTGGTAGTGGACAGGTGCAGCTGTCGTGTCCTCTTTCGCCCCAGCAGCTCCGTGAGTGGTACGCTCAGAGTAGAGGGTCACTGAGTACTGCTCGCTGCCCGTACGTCATTCGCACAGGTGTCCGGACTGGTCAGCCTTGCGGGACCCGTGGCCACACAGAGTCCCACTGCTTCGCCCGTCTGGGTGACGCTTGGCGTACAGAGTTTGGCGACGCCGCTGAGCTCCCCTCCTGGGTGGAGCTGCTTAGGCAGAGGGTAGATATCTTTGCTCTTGACTCTGATGCTATCCTCACTGCCATGTATGCATTGTCTACTAGTACTGAGAGTGCCTGTCCCCTTTGTGTACCGCCTGACCCCGGTATCCAGTCTGCTGCTCTAGGTACTGGTGTGGCTGCCGCTCTAGGTGCTAGTGCGTCTGCTGCCCTAGGTCCTCGTGAGGCTGCTGCTCTAGGTGCTGGTGAGTCTGCTGCCCCAGGTACTCGTGCGTTTGCACCTGCTGGTACTGCGTCTACTGCGGCACTGCACACCTTCACACTGGACTCCGGTGCTTCCCGCTGTTTCTTTCGTGACCGCACGGCCCTTGAGCAGCTTGCTCGGCCGGTTGCAGTCTCCCTCGCTGACCCCTCTGGGGGTCCGGTCCTTGCGACCTCCTCCACTGTCCTCCCTTGTCCTGCGGTCCCGTCGGGCACACTGTCAGGTCTCTACCTCCCCTCGTTCTCTACGAACTTGGTGGCGGGTAGTGCGCTCCAGGACGGGGGTGTCCACCAGTTCACCCCTGCCTACGAGCGCGTGACACACTACACGTGTGCTCGGACGGGCCGTCACCTGGCTACCTTCACTCGGCAGCCGGGGTCGGACCTGTACACACTGACCACTGAGTCCCCTCAGGTAGCTGCGTCTGCGTCTGCGTCCGGTCAGCTGTCGGCCCCCTGCTCGTGTCGCTCTCTAGCGCACGAGACCGTCCTCTGGCACCACCGCCTTGGTCACCCGTCCGTGCAGCGCCTTCGTGCCATGCACAAACGATACCTTGTCTCTGGTCTTCCCAGGGTTCTCCCTCCCCTCCCACCCTCGCCTGCTCCTCTCTGTCTTCCCTGTGTCGAGGGGCGGCAGCGCGCCGCTCCTCACTCCTCCTCGTTTCCCCCGACGACTGCTCCCTTGTAGACGCTCCACATGGACGTGTGGGGCCCAGCTCGCGTCTGTGGTCAGGGTCAGGAGAGGTACTTCCTGATAGTTGTTGACGACTACTCGCGCTACACCACGGTCTTCCCCTTGCGCACCAAGGGTGAGGTCCCTGATGTTTTGATCCCTTGGATCCGCGCTTCTCGTCTCCAGCTCAGCGAGCGTTTCCACTCGGACTTTCCTGTCCTGCGCTTGCACTCTGACAGAGGTGGTGAGTTCTCCTCCGACCTCTTGGCAGCCTACTGTGCGGAGCACGGCATCCGCCAGTCGTTCACGCTTCCGGCCTCTCCACAACAGAATGGGGTTGCTGAGCGCCGCATTGGCTTGGTCATGGAGGTCGCTCGTACCTCCTTGATCCATGCGGCTGCCCCCCACTTTCTGTGGCCGTTTGCGGTCCGATACGCTGCGCATCAGCTCAACCTCTGGCCCCGTGTCTCCTTGCCGGAGACTTCCCCGACACTGCGTTGGACGGGAGAGGTTGGCGATGCGTCGCGTTTTCGGGTCTGGGGATCTCGAGCTTTTGTCCGCGATACGTCCGCGGACAAGCTCTCCTCCCGCGCTGTTCCTTGTGTTTTCCTTGGCTTTGTCCCGGACGCGTCTGGTTGGCAGTTTTACCACGCCACCTCGCGCCGTGTCCTGCCCTCTCAGGACGTCACTTTTGACGAGTCTGTGCCCTACTACCGCCTCTTCCCCTACCGCACTGCCCCGCTCCCCCCCCCGCCTCTCTTCCTCGCGCCAGGTGCTGCTGTGGTAGACCCCCTCCCCCCTCAGGGTGCCGCTCCCTCAGGTGTGTCCCAGGTAGACCCGGTTGAGCCTGTCGAGGTAGCTGTCGACTCTCGTCCTGCTAGGGGTGCTGAGCCTGAGCGTGCGGAGCCTGGGGGTGCGGAGCCTGGGGGTGCGGAGCCTGGGGTTGCGGAGTCTGAGGGTGCGGAGCCTGGGGGTGCGGAGCCTGGGGTTGCGGAGTCTGGGGGTGCTGCGCCTGGGGGTGCGGAGCCTGCGGGTGCTGAGTCTGGGGGTGCTGAGCCTGGGAGTGCTACGTCTGAGGGTACTGCGCCTGAGGGTGCTGAGACTGAGCGTGCTACACCTGGAGGAGCTCTCTCCTCGCAGCAGCTACGTGAGTGGTACTTAGAGTACTGCAGCCTCAGGAGGAGTGCTTCTAGAGCTAGGAGTGCTACTGGCGCTGGTGCTAGTGCTTCCCCTCCTAGGCGGGAGCTGCCCTCTCCCCAGCGGCTCCGAGAGTGGTACGCTCGGCGCTGCAGTCTCCGGAGTGGCGCTCCTAGTGTCACGGACCCTAGTGCTGGAGGTGCTGCTGCTGCTGGCGGTGCTGCTGGCGCTGCTGGAGGTGCTGCTGGTGCTGGTACTGCTGGAGCTGCTGGAGGTGCTGCTGCTGCTGGCGGTGCTGCTGGTGCTGCTGGAGGTGCTGCTGGTGCTGGTGCTGCTGGAGGTACTGCTGGTGCTGGCGGTGCTGCTGGCGCTGCTGGAGGTGCTGCTGGTGCTGGTCCTGCTGGAGCTGCTGGAGGTGCTGCTGCTGCTGGCGGTGCTGCTGGCGCTGCTGGAGGTGCTGGTTCCCCGCCTCGGCGGGAGCTACCCTCTCCCCAGCGACTCCGAGAGTGGTACGCTTGGCGCTGCAGTCTCCGGAGTGGCGCTGCTGGTGCTGGGGACCCTGGAGTTGGAGCTACTGCTGGTGCTGAGGACCCTGGAGCTGGAGCTGCTGCTGGTGCTGCGGACCCGGGCGTTGGAGCTGCTGCTGGTGCTGCGGACCCTGGAGTTGGAGCTGCTGCCGGTGCTACGGACCCTGGAGTTGGAGCTACTGCTGGTGCTGCGGACCCTGGAGTTGGAGCTGCTGCTGGTGCTGCGGACCCTGGAGTTGGAGCTGCTGCTGGTGCTGAGGACCCTGGAGTTGGAGCTGCCGCTGGTGCTGGGGACCCTGGAGTTGGAGCTGGTGCTGGTGCTGGCGCTGCTGGAGCTACTCGTGGTCCTGCGGGCGCTGTAGCTGGAGACACTGGAGCTGAGGCTACTGGTGGTCTCTCTGCTGGTTCTGGCGGCGCTACGCGGCCGCAGCCGTACTTCGTTCCGCTCCTTCAGCAGGTTCTTGGTCAGTTGCCTCCTCCTTGTCCTGCTCCCTCCTTAGAGTGTCTTCCGCCAGTCCAGTTGCAGTCACAGTTACCTCCTGCCTTACCACTCCCTGGTACTTCTCCTTACACTGGTCCGACTGGAGGTCTTACAGAGCGTCGTGAGCCTGAGTCTTGTCCTGCGTCGCCCGAGTCTCGTCGTGCGTCGCCTGTTCGTGCTGCTCACTCTGGTCGTCGTGTCCCTCGTCAGCGTCCTCCTGCAGTCCCAGGCACTCACCAGATGGCGCTTCGTCCTTCCTCTGCTCCTCAGCGCGTCCCCCTGCCGTCTCCTCCTGCGTCCTCTCTTCCTGCTCTTGCTGACCCGGAGTCTGACTCCCTTCGTGCTGCCAGTCCTACTGTCACGCGTCTCCTCGCCACTGTTGTCACTGACCCTTCCTTTGAGTCCTCTGCTGCGTCTGCTCTAGTCTCTGAGTTAGTTGACTTTGCTGCCACTTGTCGTCTAGACTATGCCGCTAGCCTTGTCGCTGAGTCTGAGTCTGAGTCTGTCTGTCCTCCGTCCGTCGGGGGTGAGTGTGCTCTTGGCACGGACGTCCTTGAGGACAGGCAGGAGGAGTTTGAGTGCTTTGCCGCTGCTTTACCTCATCTCGTATCCATGCTGGTTGCCCCTGAGGGAGACCCGGATGCTCCAGACATCCCGACCCCGCGCTCTTACGCTGAGGCGATCGCGGGTGAGTACTCCTCTCAGTGGCAGACAGCCATGGACGCAGAGATGGCTTCTTGGAAATCCACAGGCACCTACGTCGACGAGGTTCCCCCACCTGGGGCGAACATCGTCAGTGGCATGTGGATTTTCAGGGTGAAGCGGCCGCCGGGTTCTCCGCCTGTCTTCAAGGCGCGTTACGTTGCACGAGGCTTCAGTCAGCGAGAGGGAGTTGACTTCTTCCAAACCTTCTCCCCGACCCCGAAGATGACCACTCTTCGGGTTCTGCTGCACGTCGCCGCTCAGCGTGACTACGAGCTCCACTCTCTTGACTTCAGCACAGCTTTCTTGCAGGGCAGCCTGCACGAGGAGATCTGGCTGCGCCGCCCACCTGGCTTCACTGGGTCGTTCCCTCCTGGTACCCAGTGGAGTCTCCGGCGGCCAGTCTACGGTCTCCGCCAGGCGCCGCGTGAGTGGCACGACACACTGAGGACTACACTTGCGGCTCTTGGGTTCGCTCCTTCTACTGCTGACCCGTCGCTGTTTCTACGCACCGACACTTCACTGCCGCCGTTCTACATCCTCGTGTACGTCGACGACTTGGTCTTTGCCACCGCTGACACTGCGGCACTCGCCCACGTGAAGTGGGAGCTGCAGAACAGACACACGTGCACAGACTTGGGTGAACTGACAAGCTATCTTGGCTTGCGGATCACCCGGGACAGAGCACGGCGCACCATCACCTTGACTCAGTCACACATGGTGCAGCAGGTCCTTCAGCGCTTCCGTTTCACGTACTCCTCGCCTCAGGCCACTCCTCTGCCTACCGGTCACTCGCTCTCAGCTCTGCCTTCGGATGAGTCCGTAGAGCCGAGTGGCCCGTATCCAGAGCTTGTGGGCTGCCTCATGTACCTGATGACCTGCACTCGACCTGACCTTGCATACCCTCTTAGCATCCTTGCACGCTATGTCGCTCCTGGCCGTCACCGGAAGGAGCACATGGATGCCGCTAAGAGGGTGTTGTGCTACTTGTGCAGTACGTCGGGCATGGGGCTAGTGCTTGGAGGACGAGACCGAGTTGTACTCACTGGGCACTCAGACGCTTCTTGGGCTGACGACCAGGCTACTCAGCGGTCGTCTCAGGGTTACACCTTCAGCATTGGCTCTGGTTCAGTTTCTTGGCGTTCTACACGCTCGTCTTCTGTTCTCAGCTCCAGTTGTGAGGCTGAGATCTACGCCACAGCCATGGCTGCACAGGAGTTACGCTGGCTCACCTACCTGCTGACCGACTTGGGAGAGCGGCCTCGTTCTCCTCCAGTGCTGTATGTCGACAACAAGGCTGCCATTGCCTTGTGTGAGGAGCACAGACTGGAGCACAGAACGAAGCATATCGCTCTGCGGTACTTCCTTGCTCGAGAGCTGCAGCAGCGCGGTCAGCTTTGTCTGCGTTACGTGGCCACTCGGGCCAACACTGCTGATGTGTTCACCAAGGCGCTTCAGCCTTGTGACCATCAGCGCTTCTGTACTGTTCTAGGCCTTGTGCCTACTGGTCCTCACTTGCTTACTTCTTGACTCTGCTTGTACTGTGATCTCTATATATATACCTGCATGCCTGCTCTTGCTAGGTTGTGATCACTGTATCTCTTGTTTTATTATCAACCTGCATGTGAACTGGTCTTGTGACCACTTGCTTGTGCTCAGAATTTGTGTGGTTTCCCTGAGATCCACCCTGAGCTTGCTTTGCTTTGCTGTGACTGGTCTTGTGACCATCTGGTTGTCTCCCACTTAGCCTATGGGGGTGTGTCACACATTATATGTTTATATTGTGTAGGCTATAGTGGGTTTAGCCTTAGGGGGTACAACTTTGCTAGGGTTTCCTACTTGTATCCCCATCATTCCTAGTTTCATCATTCTCGTTCAGTTCTACATTCTAACAGCGGATTGTGTGAAAGGGAATGTGTTGATGAGCAAAGCTATGGAACAAGGGTGGCGACCGGCTGCAGTAGTTGAGGAGAGGAGAGAGTCGGAGGGAAGAGTGACAATGGGAGGGGAAGGAAGGGAGAGAGGAGAGGAGGAGGAGGGTAAAGGGGCGGATTGTGCAGAGGGGTAGGTCGATGGCATGTGGTAGAGCGTGAGGAGGCGTACGGGGACGACGAATGGGGCGCGCCACGGGGGAAAAGGGTGCGCGCGGCTAGGACACCCCGGTCGCGCGCGACCACAGTAGGGCCGCGCGCGTACGTCAGAAAAGAGCGCGCGCGCGCGGGTGCGAAGTGGGTGGCGCGACGCTAAGGGAGGGATGCAGGCATACGATAGGCGGGTCGCGCGACGATCGAGGGGTGACGCGCTGCAGCCTAGGGCAGATCCGAGACGTTTAGATGAGAAGAAATCTAAAAAAAAAAAAAAAAAAAAAAAAAAAAAAAACAACAACGAAAAATCGACTATCTAGGAAGTGACGCGAGATAGCCTTAAGGGGTCGAAATGTATTAGGAGATGTAAATTAGAAGGAAACGCCTAGGATTAGGCTCTGAATACCATGTGAAGTTTAAAATCCGCGTCTCAAAATTTCTACCGTATTACACTTGGTTGGGAGGTGGCACCTGGTGCACGAGCAGCGAAATTCTGCACGAGAGGAGGGGTGATTTGGGCGAAACCTAAACACTGTACCCTCAACACCAAACCTACCGGCCTAACCTGTTGACACACCCAAACCATTGCAAACAGGTTCGTCAGGTTTGACACTCCCTGCGACAAACCCAGACGACGGAAACGGAACACACAATTTCGAGAGTTGTCATTCCCCTCCAGCACATCGTCATCCACACCAGCCCCTTCAAGGGGTAGAGTAACAAACCGTCATTACGGCTCATTCGATCGTGAAAAGCTCCACTCACATCTAGCCACAGAATCTCCAATGCCGGGTCATGCGGATAATGGGCACATCGCAAGTGGAATGGCGGATTCCTCCGATTTTGTTGCGGATCGAGGCGCCGTGGAAACTGCGCGTGAGTAAAATAGGCGCGCGCGAATCGCACACGGTACCACACCCGCCTCCCCCACTACTTCCCGCGCATTGGCCTCCACGGTATCGCACCCCCTTCCCCACGGTCGCCATCATCGTTCTCCCCCGGTCTCACTCTCCTATTCCCCACCGTCGCCATCCGCGCTTCCCCACAGTCGCAACTCCCATTTCCAGTTTGTAATCACTCCCCTTCCCCGTCGCGTTCTCTCCCCTTCCCCCTCGCTAGCGTGCCCGTTTCCCCCCATGCGCGCCCTCCCCCTCCCCCTCGCGAGCGCTCCCCTTCCCCATCGCCCGCGGTCCCCTACCCCGTCTCTATTTCTCCCTTTTCCCCACGCTATCACTCCCCTTCCCTGTCGCGTTCACTCCCCCCCTCCTCCCTATCACTCCCACGTCGCAAGCACTCCCTTTCCAATCGCTATCACTGCCCTTCCCCATCAATAGCTCCCCCTTTCCCCGCTGCTAGCACTCCTCTCCCCCGTCCCTATCACTCCCTCCCCGTCACTATCACTCCCCTTCCCCCTCGCGACCATTACCCTTCCCCGTGACTGTCACTCCCCGAGTCTCCCTTTCCCCCTCGCTTGCGTGCACGTTCCCCCCCCATGCGCGCCGTCCCCTTCCCCCGTCACTATCACTCCCCTTCCTCATCACTTTCTCTCCCCTTCCCCCTCGCTAGCGTGCCCGTCCACCCCCACGCACGCCCTCCCCTTCCCCTTCGCAAGCACTCCCCTTCCCCGTCGCTATTTCTCCCTTTCCCCCTCGATAGCTCTCCCTTTCCCCACCGCTAGCACTCCCCGGGCCCGTCGCCATCACTCCCTTCCCGTCACTATCACTCCCCTTCCCCCTAACGACCACTCCCCTTCCCCGTCACTGTCACTCCCCTTCGCTGCCGCGTTCTCTCCCCTTCCCCCTCACTGGCGTGCACGTCCCCCCCCCCATGCGCACCCTCCCCTTCCCCCGTCACTATCACTCCCCTTCCTCGTCGCGTTCTCTCCCCTTCCCCCTCGCTCGCGTGCACATTCCCCCCCCCACGCACGCCCTCCCCTTCCCCTTCGCAAGCACTCCCCTTCCCCGTCGCTATCTCTCCCTTCCCCCTCGATAGCTCTCATTTTCCGCAATTCTAGCACTCCCCTCCTCCGTCGCTATCACTCCCTCCCCGTCACTATCACTCCCCTTCCCCGATGCTATCTCCCCCTTTCCCTCGTCACTATCACTCCCCTTCCTCGTCGCTTTCTCTCCCCTTCCCCCTTTCTAGCGTGCACGTCCATCCTCACGCACGCCCTCCCCTTCCCCTTCGCAAGCACTCCCCTTCCTCGTTGCTATCTCTCCCTTTCCCCCTCGATAGCTCTCCCTTTCCCCACCGCTAGCACTCCCCTCCCCCGTCGCTATCACTCCCTCCCCGTCACTATCACTCCCCTCCCCCCTCGCGACCACTCCCCTTCCCCGTCACTATCACTCCCCTTCCTCGTCGCGTTCTCTCCCCAGCCCACTCGCTAGCTCTCACCCTCCCCGTCGCTAGCACCCCGTCGCCGGCACTTCCCTTCCCCATCTCTAGCACTCCCCCTTCCCACGACATCAACCCCACTGCCCCAAACATGATCACTCCCCTATCACCCCCCCTGTCTCAATCGCACTGGACCATATTAGCACTCTCCCTTCCCCCATTGTATGAACCCCACAGCCCCGTATCAGCACTCAACAACCCCCTCTGTATCAATCCCACATCCACACATTTGACCCTTCCCCTGATGTATCAACCCTATAGCCACATATAAGCACTCACATTTCCCACCAATTCAATCCCACAGCATGGCCCTTTCCCCGCTGTATCCCTCCACCACTCCCATCCGCAGGTGTGCGTTGCCCCTCAGTCCCACACGATGGCATCATTGCACGTCCCACAATCTAACGCACACCCCGGCGACGTCTCTCTCCAAGGTGGGTTGCACCCTCACACACCCTTTATCATTGTGTTTTGCGTGTATCTAACCTCGGTGCCTTGTTGTGTCCCATCATGCAGTGAGTGTCTTCTGTGTAAACGTCGGCGTGGGCTTCTAGGTAGAGTGAATGAGCTGTTTGAAGTGGATGAGGCTGGTGTGGTGGTTGACGAAGGAGGTGCAACCAGCGCCACCATGAGCAGGTGTCGTGTGAGCACGAGCCAACCTTCTCCACCTAGTAGCCGACTTTCACAATGCATCCATCGCATGCTGTATTGGCACAACATGATGGAGTTGCCAGGAAAAAAGGGGAGAGGGAAAGGAGAAGGGGGAAGAGAGAGAAAGGAGGAGAAAGGAAGTGGGGGTCGAGAGGGAACTCATGAGGGCGATGGGGCACATGAATGGGGAAACTGAGAGCCCGGAGAGGGGAAACAGAGAGCAAGGAGGTGGGAAAGAGAAGGCAAGGAGGGGGGAAACAGAGGGCAATGAGGGGGGAGACCGAGGGCAAGGAGAGGAGGGAAACTGGGGGGAAGCACTTGTGAAAAAGAGAGGAAGCATACGGGGGGAAAGCGGGGAAGCAGAGGGATGGGAGATGAGTGGGAGCAGGTGGGGATATGAGAGGGAATAGGAAGGAAATGAGAGGGCGCAGGGGTTAAAATGGGAGGGAGAAGATGGGGAAATGAGAGGGAGAAAGGGGGGAAATGAGAGGGAGAAGGGGGGGAAATGAGAGGGAGCAGGGGGTGAAATGATATGGCGCTGGGCATAGGGAGGACTATGGCATCGGGCATAGGGACAATGTGGAACTGGGGGAACAGAGAATATGGGTTTGGGGAAAGGTAGGATATCACACTTGGGGAAGAGAGGATATTCAAATGGGAGAGGGGAGGATACGGCAGTGGGGGAGGGGAGGATATGGCAGTGGGGGAAGGGAGGGTATGGCAGTGGGGGTAGGGAGGATATGGTAGTGGGGGAAGGGAGGATATGTCATTGGTGGAATATCGCCGGGAAAGGTAAGAGAAGGAAGGGAACAAAAAGGGAAACTGAAGGTTCAATAAGGAAACAAGCGAGAAATATCTGACAGGGGAGGTTAGTGAGGGAAGCCAATGGAAGGGTTTAGGGTGACGAGGGAGGGCAGGGAAGGAACTGATGGCATATATGGTGTCAGTTACGCAAGCGGATAGGGTGGAATGGTTGGAAAACAGAAGCGTTGCGACCAGAAAATTGGAGACAAGGTAAAAATATCTCCTCCCTTCCCCCATTGACCCCCTTCTCCCAAGGTTGGAGGGAAGGTAGGACAGAGGGGGATGGACGGTGTTGGCAGAGAGGGCCGGAAGATGGTGTGCAGAGAGGAGGGGATATAATGATGATAGGGAAGGGTAGGGTAGGGATGAGAAAGGGAAGGAAGATGATGGAAGAGTTGTGGTGCTAACGTACCACGAGGAGTTGTGAAGCTCCTGAAACTCCATGACAACATTAAAACCCGAGGTCATGAGAGTAGTCCCAGTAACTGTAGAGAGAAAAACCATATGAATCAATGAATAGGTTGATTTCATAGTACACGGCGAGAAAGCCGGCGGGGACTTTGCGATGACGTTTAAACGGGGGGCGACCGTCATATGGAAAACGCTCATCCACGTCCGCGCCATGATAATTCGTCTGGGAAGGTGACAGGTACATCACAGGACATACATTTTAGTGGAACTGAATGTTAACCATGAATTCAAACTACAGCTTAGTGTACCTCACACTCTCCATAAAAACCACCAACCTAGAGATAAGGGACGCCGAACCCATCTTGTGCGTACTCTGTCCACTGTGCGACGTCTCGTACATGCCCACGAATCTGGACATGCGGTGAAGACAAATGAGCCGGATGGGGGGGTTTCTGGTGAAAATGGGGATACGAAAGGTGGGCGAAACAACCCTCGCGTAGGTGTGGACGGTTCGCGAACCGTTGATGTGCCAATGTGTAGCCCATCACCTATAAACACTGATCCCAACTTCGCACCTCCGACATCGCAGTTCTGCACCTCCGCAAATGCACCACTAGCCCCTCTCTCCGTCAACAACACCGCTTCTTCAACCCGCAACCCCACATCAGCGCTTCCGCCCGCACTGTGAACCCTCACCTCATCCTCTATTGGTCCCTCCTACCTCGCTCCCTCTACTTCCACCGCCAACCACTCATCCTCATCCTCCTCCACCTCCTCCTCTTCCTCGTGTACATTCGTTTCTTCTACCACTAACTCCTGGCCACAATTGGAATCAATCCCACCCCCTCCGTTCTCTTATGTCCAACCATCGGTCTATGACCGCATCTACCCACCTCCAATCCATTGCCCCCAACACCCTGTCTTTATTCCCCTGTCTCACCCGTGTTGTTTTGCAAACATGTATACGCCACTCTTTCACAACCCTTTCTACCGTGTGGTTCCAATGAAGCGCCGTCAATGCCACCCGAGCCTCCTACTGCCAAGAAAGGCAACGCACTTCGGCGCGTACTTTGTGATCAATGAGTGGAACAATTCATTGACCCAATTGCTAGCCCCTGTTACATACGTCGTCATTAAACCAGGCCCACAGTTCTTGGATAGCCACTATTTAAAGGCAACATACATCTCTGAACTCGTCTCATACAATGCACTTTCCTCACCCCATCTTCCGGTGACGCAACGTGGTGTTTCGCACAACACGTGTGTAAACATGCCCAATGATCCGCACACAAAGCCATCTCATTTGCAACCTCCTGTGCCTCCATCGGATGACCCGCTTCTGCTTTAGTTGCACAACGCAACATCATGTGGTGGAAGTGAATGCCAAGACGCTGAACCACCGACACTTCGTCCACGCTGCTCTCTGTGTCCCCTTCAATGCAGCCCCATCTCCCCGTGCACGTTTTTTACCCATTCTTTCATGCCCTCTTTTCTCAGGTCCCTCCGTCCCGTTCCCCAATGTCCCATCCTCCTGTATGTCCCCACCCTTTGTAGGCTCTCCCGTTTGCAGCTCTGGCGCCAAAACTCCACCCGAGCAGTCTTCCCCTGTTTGAGGGAGACAGTTTGTCAAAAGGGATGTTACGCCCAATCATCTTGCAATCAGCATAGATATTGAAAGTTATAGGGTATCAACTTATCCGGGAACCATCCGTCCATCTCCTCGATGTCAATCGGCGGGTACTCGCTGCTCAGTAGAGATTCGGTCGCCTCTCGGATGTATTTGTTGCAAATGCCCTCCCGTACGGCATGTGTGGGATGCGGATCGAAGTAAAAAATAGTATCATCATCACCTTACTTGATCCCCAACACCTTAGCAACCTCATCCGCTTGTCCTCCGAACCCGCTCTCCGCTTCAGTTTGCACCTCCACACTCCCTCCTCTCCCACCCCTCTCCTCAATCTCCGCTTCGACCGCCCCGTCCTGCTCCGCGACCCGTCGCCGCTTGGCCGGCGGTTGTACCCCTTTTGTCCTCACTCTAAGTACCTTCCGCATCTCCTCAAACACCCACTTCGCCGGAGCCTTGGCCTTTGCATCAAACTTGACAGTGCTTAACCTTTTGCAAACAGCTTTAATCATTGTTTTTTTCGCTGAACCCGCCGTCATCTGACCAAGATCCCCTTCGCTCATGGTCAGCCATTCCCACAACTCTTCCCGTTGCACCAACCACAATTCGGAGCAGGTTTTGGCCTGAGACATCTTCATGGTACTGCGTGCTTCCACAAAGTGCTTTACAAACAGGTTGTAAGAGCGCGACATTTGTGCCAGATGTCCATCTGATGGTTAATACCTGTATTAAGACAAGACTCTTCAAGGAGTCTGCAGAGCAGTCGTCATAGCATTAGAGATCTTAATCATACAGCACACTATATATTGCAAGTTACAATAATAATTTATATACTACTAAACGAAAATGACTATATAAAAATATACCGTATTGGATATCTCTATGGGGAGTACTGCGGGGGAGGGAGGGTTGGGTTGTAGATTCAGATCTACAAATGAATTAGACTAGGTGGCAGGTCCGTGGACCTGCCACGAGATAAGGAAGGAGTGACTCCTTGCTTCATCATCATTATCAAGTCTTGTCATAATCTTTAAATTTTTGAAAATTTATTTCCAAATTTCCATAGCTTCCAACACTCTCTTGAACGATCCTCCATCGTCCGATATAATGCCCGTAACATTGAACCCCATCCCTTCAGCATCTCTAAGCCACGTCTGAAAGCCACCTCTTCCAACTTGGTGGATGATTCCCCGGTCCTTTTTTTGAAATCGTCACACTCAACAATATCTTACGCGATCGTGGTTTCATGAACGTGACACTGCACCACTGCGCCTCTCTAGCCTGTGACCAACGTCCATCTACGCATATGTACTTGTCTCCCGCCTTTTGACGCAAATGCATGTCTCGTCTGACGTTTGCCATGCACTCCTCACCGGGCACTATGATAGACACCCACAACCCGAATGGGCGTCTCATGTAACGATACAAAGTCTCCTTCCCGATTGATTTAAATCCTAGCGTTCTGCTAACCTCTGACATATGCTGAAAGCCAAGTCCCGCCATAACGAATGCGCCCAAGAACCGGGGTAGTATGAAAGAAGTTTTGGGACCCTGCTTGTGAGGACTTCTTGTAACTTTATCACGTCTGGTAGACCAAAACTCTCCAGGACCACACTACCATCTGCGTTGCGCTTCCACGTCTGGAACTCGTACTCGTAGCCATTTGAAGAAATAGGCAACCGTTCGAGCAAGTGCCCCACCGATGCCATTCTTTCCTCTTGGCTCAACATGAAGAGGAAGAGTGTAGGGGGAGGGCAGGGGTTGGGCTGGTGTCTTCCAAAACGAAAGGGAGGGCATGTTATGGTTGCTAGCCTGGGCGGACACTCACATGAATTTGTGGCTGCATCGAAGAGTTTGTTAACAACATCGGATAATGAAGGTACCAAAACGTGCAACAGATCGTTGAACGTCGCCTCCCTCCCCAACAGCGCAGATAGGCCACAACGCATGATGGCAACGGGCAGGGTCATGTGTTTGTTGACTGACAACATTATTTGTGGGTGCTTATCCATAATGTTCTTCATGTATTTCTTCAAATCGTCGCTCCCACCGTTGCCGTTGCTAGCCATGGGAGGCGCACCTCGGACGTGCCTGTTGGTGCAACCTACGGTTTGCACTCGGCTTGTTGTCCGTGTGCATGCATGCGTATGTGCATGGAATGGTATCAGGGCATGGGATAATATATATTTCATGCTTATAATAGTGTGTGTATGATGGGTCATGATGTCGAGTGTGTGTGTCAAGTCAATAGCGAGTTATCGCTAGCCGCGTGTTAATGCAGTCATTTTGTGTGTCCCGCGCGGTTTCTATTTTGTCGTGGTTCCTACTTGGGCAAGCGTTGGGGAGCAGCCAGATCCGTCACATCAAGCCATTCCAGCGTGATCTAGAGAAGGGACCAAAGGCATGGGCTGCTCTCAAGGGTGTACACGCTCCTGCAACAGCGGCGGTAGCTGTGGTGTTGGAATGGCAAATGGCGACGCTACGAATTGAGGAAGATGAACCCGTGGAAGACGGGGTGCAGAAATTCTTCGACTTGTTGACGCGGCTTGAGGGAGCTGATTTGAACTACAGTGAGCTCCAGAAGAAGACCAAGTTGCTGGCCCTACTCCCCGAGTCGTGGTCCTCGCTCATCATCAACTTGAACCGTGACCTGCCCCGTCTCTCGCTTGAAGACGTGAAGCGCGCAATCCTACAAGAGGACTTCCGCCGCCGTGAGTTGGCGAGTGCGGATGGCGCTGGGGCAGCAAGCGTCGGCCATGGATATGGCCGAGGAAGAGGCAGAGGACGAGGGGGAGGAAGATCTGGTGGCGGCAACTTCAGTGGAGGCCGCGGGAATGGCGGTTACGGCAGCGACGACAAGAGCTACGGTCGCGGTCGCGGCCGGTTTGACGGTGAATGCCACTATTGCCACAAGAGCGGACACATGTGGCGCGACTGCTACAAACTCCCAGAAGGTTGGACCCCTGCTCAAGGCCAAGAGGGTAGAGGAGCAGGAGGAGGGAGAGGAAGAGGCCGTGGAGGCCGTGGCGGTCGCGGTGGTGGAGCTGCAAACATGAAAAGCGGAGACAACGACAAGGACTCGAGCGACGATCGGTACCCGGGTCTATTCTACTTCGTGTCGACGCAAGTACCGGCTGGTCCAGAGAATGATGAAGGCTTTGAGGAGCCAGCAGCTGTGGGGAAGGTGACCCTACACCCCCTGGACTATTGGGTGATCGATAGTGGCGCTACCTACAGCATGACACCTCGCCCCGACTTGCTCACCGAACTCGAGCCGTCACCGGTGAAGCATGTCACATCGGCTTTGGGGCAGCGAGCAGAGGTGAAAGGCATGGGCAAGGCCATGTTCAAGGGTGCTGATGGGAAGATGGTGGGCCTCAAGAACGTGCTTTGGGTGCCCAGCCTTGCAGCCAACCTGATTTCCGTGCGGCGATTGGCAAAGGCCGGCATGGACACGAACTCGAAGGGGGCCAAGACCTACACCGCGAGGCTTGGCGAGCGAATTCTATGGGACCTTCACGAGGATAGGGACGTCTAAAATGAGATGTGGCAGATCCCTGTGGTCCCCATGCCTAAGGAGAGGCAAGTGGCAGCAAGCGTCAGCACCAAGGGTGAAGCGGTTGGTAGCGGCGATGGCGCGAACGGTCGCGCTAAGGAGAACGAGCTCAAGGAGAGCAAACCTGAAGGGACCAGCAAGCTCGGTGAACCTAAGGAGAGAGGTGCAGCAGCCAAGGAGCAGCACAAGGGTGAGGAGAACCCCGAGGCGGCAGCGGAGGAGGAGTACGGAGAGAGCATGTGGGGCGCTATTGCGAGCGCGGCATTCTCCAACCCGACTTCGGCTACGGGGGAGTGTGATTGGCTCACCTTGCATTGGCCCTGCCTATCTTGCAGCAGCTAGTGAAGAACCAGATGGTTGCTGGCATACATGTGAAGGGGGAGCCCGATGAGGTGCTTGGCTGCCCGACGTGCATGCAAGCCAAGTTCACCCGTTTCCCGTTCTCTAGTTCGGAGGCGACGGCTAAGGCACCGCTTGATGAGGTGGTGATGGACGTGGTGGGCCCCCTAAAGCTTGGAGCTGCTGGAGCTGAGTATTTCCTTACCATTGTGGACGTCTACACCCGCATGACATGGGTGTATGTGCTGGCCAAGAAGAGCGACGTGGCTGAAACGTTGAAGACGGATTGGTTCCCGATGGTGGAGCGGCAACAAGACCGTCTAGTGAAGTCGATCCGCACCGATCGAGGGGGAGAGTTTCTGAGCAAGGAGTTTGGGTTGTGGCTGAAGAAGAATGGTATTCGGCACTCCCTCACCATGCCATACTCCCCTGCAATGAACGGCATCGCCGAGCGAGCGAACCGGACAATCACGGAGGCGGCACGCGGGTTGCTCATTGAAGCCGGGCTACCCGACTACTTCTGGCCTGATGCGGTGCGGAGCGCGTGTGTGGCCAAGAACAGAGTTTTGACTCATGTGGGAGCAGACAAATGGGTGCCCTATGTGGAGTGGCTTGGAAGGAAGCCAAAGGTGGATATGCTTCGGGTGTTCGGGTGCATGTGCATGGCGCTCGTGCCTAAGCATCTTCGGCACAACAAGCTTGGTGCCAAGGCGGTGTGGGCCGTGCACTTGGGCATGGCTCAAAACAGCAAGGGATGGCTTCTTTGGGACCCATTCACAAAGAAGTTCATGGTGAGCAGGGACTGCAAGTTCATCGAGAACTTCATGTACAAGGATTGGAAGGCGGAGAATGAGGCGAAGATAGGCGTGCGGTTTGGGGAGGTGAAGAGTTCCGGTTTGGAGCATGTGGAGCTGAGCAGCGGCAGCACTACCACAAGGCAATCTTCCCTTGTGAATGGGGGAGAGGAGGCCAATGATGCAGAGGAAGAAGAGGAGGAGGTGCAGCAAGTGAGCGAGCGTGCACCGTCACTCCCTTCCCGCACTAGGAGTGCTCCTCGGATTCGAGCCACACCGCAGCAACGCCAAGGCCTTCAAGTCCCTGCAGCTGAGGAGGAAAGAAGGGGGAAGAGGAGAGTTCAACCCCCTAACAGGCTGACCTATGATGCACCGGGAAAGCAGGGCAAGACAGCCCTGGCCGGAGCAGCAATGATGGTCGGAGACGACGAGGAGAGTGACTACGAGGATTGTGCGTTCGCGTTCTTCTCTCCGGTGGAGATGCCGGGAGAACCAGCAACTCTCAAGGAGGCCCTGGAGAGTGGTGATTCTGAGGAGTGGAAGAAGGCCATGGAGAGTGAGCTGAAGAGCATCGAGGAGAACGACACGTTTGAGTTGGTGGAGCTACCGGAGGGGCGTAAGGCGATTACGTCCAAGTGGCTCTTCAAGATCAAGTCCGATGCCGACGGCAAGATCGAGCGTTACAAGTCTAGGCTGGTGGCCAAGGGGTACCAGCAAAAGGAGAAGGTGGACTTCAAGGAGCTGTTTGCTCCAGTGGTGAAGCCGACGATGCTGCAAACCCTATTCGCGGGAGCCGCGATCAAAGGTTGGGTGGTGAAGCAGCTTGACATCGTAACGGCGTTCCTCAACGGAATCCTTGAGGAGGAGATCTTTATGGCGCAGCCAGAGGGATTTGACGATGGTAGCGGCAGAGTGTGGAAGCTGAAGAAGGCCCTCTATGGGCTGAAGCAGGCTCCTAGGCAGTGGTACATGAAGCTGCGCGAAGTGTTGGAGGAGATCGGCTTCACTCCCTCAACGGCCGATCACTCCTTGTTCATGCTTGGCGAGGGGGAGCAGAGGAGCTTCATGGTGGTGTACGTGGACGACATCCTGATCTTCTCCCCCTCCTCTGACCTTGTGAAGGAGGTGATGCTGAAACTTCATGACAAGTTCAAGTGCAAGTCCCTTGGGGACGTCAACTTCTACCTCGGGCTCCACATCGAACGTGACGTGGAGAAGCGGTGCATGCGGGTGCACCAACGGAAGTACTTGGAGGCGTTGGCTGCCAACTTTGGGCAGAGTGAAGGTCATGTGGCTACACCCTTTCCCTCTGGGTTTAAGTGTGTGAAGGGTCCCGAGGAGGAGAGCGTGGGTGAAGAGGAGAGGCGCCGATTTCACTCATTGGTGGGCAGCCTCATGTATGCGGCGGTCAACACACGACCGGATGTCGCGTTTGCTACCGGGCAGCTGGCAAGGGTTGTTCAATGCCCTAATGAGGAGCAGGTAGCAGCTGGAATGAGGGTGGCCAAGTATCTTGGCCAAACACCGACCGTTGGGCTGCAATACTCGGCGGCGGCGCTAAGGCGCCAAAAGGGCGCGGATGGAGTTGAACCCGGGCGCTTGTTCCTCACCGCCTACTCGGATGCTTCTTATGCATCGGAACCAGAGGACATGACTAGTGTGGGAGGCTTCATCTGCTGTGTAGGTGGAGGCCCAACTGCTTGGGAGAGCAAGAAGCAGGTTGATCAAGCATTGAGCTCGGTGGAGTCCGAGTACATGGCTCTATTCCGTGCCGTACGGGAGATTGTGTGGCAGCGGCGTTTGTTGGCTGAATTGGGGGAGGAGCAGCAAGGACCTACTCCTCTCTATTGTGACAGCCAGGGAGCCATTGCTCTAGCCAAGAACCCCGTGTTGCATGGCTTGACAAAGCACATGAGGGTGAAGTGGCACTGGACGAGGAGCATGGTGGCCGCGGGTGAAGTTGAATTGCGTTATGTGAAGACGACGGGGCAGCCAGCTGACATGATGACCAAGAGGCTGGTGGAGCAGCAGCATTGGAAGTGTTGCAAGCTGGCTGGGATGGCTCTGAACTGAGAGCAACAGATCCTAAGGCCAACAATCCGAGGGGAAGTTTGTTGGTGCAACCTACGGTTTGCACTCGGCTTGTTGTCCGTGTGCGTGCATGCGTGTGTGCATGGAATGGTATCAGGGCATGGGATAATATATATTTCATGCTTATAATAGTGTGTGTATGATGGGTCATGATGTCGAGTGTGTGTGTCAAGTCAATAGCGATTTATCGCTAGCCGCGTGTTAATGCGGTCATTTTGTGTGTCCCGCGCGGTTTCTATTTTGTCGTGCGCGGTTTCTATTTTGTCGCTTGTCGAACGTTCGGCGTGTCGCAGGTGTGTGCAGCAGACCCATCAAGAACTCAAGGATGAGTTTTGTGATGAAGAACCGGAGACTTGGTTGCAAGCTTCAAGTGATTTCGAAGCTCGCCAAAAGGGTACACCTCAAGATATTGAAGATAGTTACATTACTTTGTGTAGTGTAAGATTTCAGTTGGTGTAGGCCCTTTTGAAGGGTAGTTTCGAGACCCTTCTTGGTTGGGGACAGTGTGGCACTGTTCCACATCACTGTACCTCGGCTTTTGGGGTTTGTAGGAGCTGGGAGTCATACCCAACTCGTAACTCTTGCTAACTCTTCCTATTGTGTGTTCTAAGACTATAGTGGCTGCCATAGTGCCGTTCGTTCAAACCGACGCTGTGTCGTCAATTCGTAATGAAATCGTGCGATCTAAATTGCCTATTGTAGGCGGCGTTAAGGCGCTCCAGATCCAAGTTGAATGAAGTCATTTGGAGTTGTGAGCAGATCGCTATGAACGTTTGAATCCGCTGTGCAGAAATCCGACTGTGCACTCTATCTTTCGTTTTAGGCACATTGGAGCCCACTGTGACTATAACAGTGCCTGAGGGGGAAGCGTGGGGGGAGAGGGGGTGGGGTGATAGGGAGAGAAGGAAGGTAGCGGGTAGGCACTCATGCAGAGGCCAGCCACCCGCCTGCTGTGTGCGCCACCAGCGACACCTGGGACGCGCCTGAGGGGGAAGTGCGGGGGGAGAGGGGGTGGGGTGATATGGAGAGAAAGGGGGTAGCGGGTAGGCAGTCAGGCAGAGGCCTGCCACCCGCCTGCTGAGTGCGCCACCAGCGACACTTGGGAGGCGCCTAAGAGGGAAGTGCGGGGGGTGAGGGGGTGGGGTGATAGGGAGAGAGGGGGGTAGCGGGTAGGCAGTCAGGAGAGGCCAGCCACCCGCCTGCTGAGTGCGCCACCAGCGACACCTGGGAGGCACCTGAGGGGGAAGTGCGGGGGGAGAGGGGGTGGAATGATAGGGAGAGAAGAGGGGTAGCGGGTAGGCAGCCAGGCAGCGGCCAACCACCCCTCTGAGGTGCATGCGCTGCCTTGTGAGAGTGTGTGTAGTGTTTGTGAGTGCACACGGCAGTTCCCACGGCACCCATCCTGGATTCCTATCCAGTTTTCCCTGCACCCATTCTCTTGCCACCCTCTTCTCTACCCATCCCCTCTCACCTTCCGCTTCTTCCCCCTACGCCCCCGGTCTCCTCTCACATGGGCAGGTGCGGGCAGTGCTGCAGGCAGCGAGGCAGAGATACGACGAGCAGCCCATATGGGTGGTCTTCCAGCCACACACCTTCAGGTGCAACCGGGCTCCTCTCACTCGTATCACACACCTCCACATGCCGCCCTATACCTCTCCTGCTACGTGCTTGCTGCCTTCCCTCTGCGCTTCCGCCCGCCCGCCCGCCCGTCCGCCCGCCCGTCCGCCTGCCTGCCTGTCGTGCTGCAGACCTTTGGCTGTCACCGCCTGCTTGCTTTCTTTTCAAGTTTCAACTCTCTCTCTAATGGTCCGTACATTGATATGGCAGAAAGGTACACACATACAGGTTCATAGGCATGCAAGTTCCATTCTATACCCTCTAGAGTTCCACCAGTGGTTCTAAAACAGCAAAGCAATCCCCTAGGCGTAGTTCATGGCCAATACCCCCCACCGGGGGGTTCTCAGCTGCTGCCGCCTCACCCAATTTCATGAGTAGGCCCACCGACTGTGCTCTCTGAAGAGCAACTGACCACCTCTGCCTGAACTGATGCAGAAATTTAGCGGCATGATAGGAGTTAGAATCGGCGTTGAAGTGGCGCCGAGCCGACGTGTCTGCCAGGAGTTTGAGGAAGACGGGGACCTCTGCACACGGGCAACCATAGGTCTCCACCGCCAGTGGAAAGAAGCCGACTGTCTCAGGTCTGTTCGCATAGTGTTGAATCTTTTTGTCTGCCTACTCTCTGGCCGCCCATCCCCTGCCTTTCTGCGCCTCTGGGTCCCGAGTGCTGATGGGGTCTGTCACAGTGACATCACACACCCAAACCGCTCCGCTGCTTCTGTCGGTCATGGTGAAATCGGCCGTCAGCTCCTCGATGGGACAATGGGCGGCCGACTCACTGTGGACTATGAAACCCGCGTCCTGCGCCATACTTATGCAAGCATCCCGGAGCTCGTTATGGGTGTTGATGCGATGCTTGCTGGTGCCGCAACGAAGGAGGTGGTTTGGGAGGCGGGGGTCCGTGATTGCTGTGTGGTCCGAGCAGTCGCAGTTTTTGGGGGTGGAGAAGGGCAACCCAAGCCTGAATCTGACGGCATTGGCAAAGTGTGCCGGTTCAATGCGCCTCGTCGCCTTTTTAGGGATTGCCGTCAGCCAGTCCCCCGTGCCATAGCCCGTTAGAGAAAACATCCGCTGCGTATGGCCCGCAAGCGGATTCAGCTCCATGTCCCTCGTCGCCTGTCAACCGCACCCTCCAGGTCCCTGCCTCGTACCCTCACCCTCCTTTCGTCACCCTCCTTTCTATCTTTCCCCTCTAAGCCGCTCTGGCAGGGGCCTCCCGCTCCTCATACTCGTCTGTTGTCATCTGCCACAGGTCCCCAAGCCGTGGTGCCCATGGGTCTGCTGCCACATACTCTCTCTCTCTCTCTAATGGTCCGTGTATTGATATAGCAGCAAAGTACAGTCATGCAGGTCACGGAGGTATTGGTAATCTAACAAGCAAGGCCCACGTATCACAACATCTCTCTACAACTCCACCAGGGGCTCAATGACTGCAAAGCAGTCCCCAAGGTGCAACTCGTCCCCTATCCCCCCCACAGGTGGGTTCTCTGCTGCTGCAGCCTCCCCTAGTTTGAGCAGGAGACCCACTGATTGGGCCCGTTGAAGGGCCACCGACCAACGTTGCCTGAACTGGTGTAGGAACTTTGCAGCATAGAATGATTTGGTGTCGGCGTTGAAGTGGCGCTGAGGTGCAGTATCCGCCAAGAGTTTCAGGAAAACTGGCACCTCCGTGCAAGGGCAGCCGTACGTGTCTACCGCGAGAGGGAAAAAATTCACAGTCTCCGGCCAAGCAGCGTAGTGCTTGATTTTCTTGTCCGCCTGCTCCCGCGCCGCCCAGCCCCTGCCCTTCTGCGCCTCGGGGTCTCTGGTGCTAATGGGATCCGTAATGGTGACATCACACACATAGACAGCACCACTGCGTCTGTCGGTCATTGTAAAGTCTGCTGTTTGTTCCTCGATAGGGCAGTACGCTGTTGACTCGCTATGGACGACGAATCCCGCGTCCTGGGCCATACTAATACATGCGTCTCGCAGCTCGTTATGGGTGTTGATGCGGTGCTTGCCCGTGCCGCAGCGGAGAAGGTGGTTAGGGAGGCGGGGGTCCGTGATGGCCGTGTGGTCTGCGCAGTCGCAGTTTTTCGGTGTGGAGAAAGGGAGGGCCAGCCGGAAGCGTACGGCATTGGAAAAGTGAGTGGGCCCTATCCTCCTGTTTGCCGCAACGGGGATAGCCGTTAGCCAATCCCCGGTCCCGTAACCAGTCAGGGAGTACATCCTTTGCGTGTGGCCGTACTAAGGGTTCGGGGTCATCTGCCGTGTCTTCTCAACCTGCACGGCAAATCTGCTCCCATGTACCTTCAGCGCCAAGGCATGCTGGAGTCTGATGTCGGAACGCTCCAGCCGCTCTTTCTCCAGAATCTCCCGTGCGTCAACGGGTAACGCCGCTTCGCACTCGGAAAGCCACGCGTGGAGAGGTGTGGTGACGTCTGCAGGCAGCAGCATGTGGTCCCGGGCCTGCGTCAGCGCGCCATCAGAGACATCCTCTAGTGATGCCAGGAAAAGCGCGGCCTGAGTGAAACTTGCAGCGTATCCATACACTCCTTCGATTAAAGGGTCCGTAATGCCTATCCCCCCCAGCGATGATGGCAGTGACGCCTGCGCCCAGACGCGTGCTTGTTCAGTGCGGCAGGTGGGAACGCGGATGCTGCATGCAGTCAGTAGCGCCGTTAGCAAATCCATCCCCCTTGGACTCCAAGTGTCGTGAGGCAGTAGGTGGAGCGGCGTCGTCCTGGTAAGGTATGCCACCCGCCTTGAGATACAGCAGGTGAGCAGCAGTGATGCTACCTGGGGGTCGGCTTTCTCAAGAAGAGGTAAGGGTTTTGCCATTTCCTGCAGCTGACCCGACAGGAACTGCGATGCCCCGCGGTCCGGGCCCACGAAGCTTCCAAGCAAACGCACGCCGTTCTCGGAAAAAGGCACTCCCTGTGGAAGCTGGTCCTTCGCTGCTGCTTCTCTGCTCCAGGCTGCACATTTTTGCGGGTTGTGCGTCAGCCCCAGTTGCGCCAGACCCTCGGTGAAATGATTGAATGCAGCTACAGTGTCCGTCACATTTCCAAGAAATGTGACATCGTCTGCGTAGGCCAGGCAGAGCATGTGGGGGAATGCCTTGGCGGTGTCACGAAGCGTTGGGTGTATTCCCGCCGCAAACAGTAAAGGGCCAAGTGGGTCACCTTGGCGCACGCCCCGTTCGCTGGTCAGTGGTTCGCATTCGAAATTGGTGTCGAGATGCAACCTGGACGGGTTACCGTAAGTCAGTTTCACCAGCGGCACTAGTGGCGAAAGACCGGGCTCATGTAACGCCGTTGCGATGGCTTGCCGAGATATACTGTTGAATGCGTTTGAGATGTCGGTCTGCAGTACTAGGCTGCTGGGCTCTTTGTCCAGGTACGCCCGTGCCACGTGGATGACTGCCTCGGCCCCCCCTGGCACAGCCACCCCGTACTGTAGGGGCAGGAAGTAGTCACGGGCAGCGTCGCCCATAGCTGTGAGGGCTGCCTTGGCTGTCAGCCGGGTGATGCATTCGCCAATGGCAATTGGTCGAGCACCCCCCCCAGGTTTGGCCAGGGCTATGAGACGTGAGGCTGTCAATAGGTCCACCACCGGGCCTGGAAGGTTGCCCCCCAAAATGGTGTTTATCAATGCGTGCAGATGGGTGCTGACCCGTCCATTCGTGATTGCCGCGTCGCGCATGTGTTCAAAAGTTGTCCCCGAAGGCCCGGCACCGACCCCGTTCTCGCATCTCCCCAGAAGTTTTGCGAAATCCGCGTGGTTGATTGACAGCTTTGACTCTTGTGTGGGTGGCCACGTTGTCGTCCCTGGTTCAGCTGGTGGGTGTTTCCGACGAAGCTCGGCCAGGATTTCTGGGGTCGGTGTGCAGACTGGCGTTGACTCCAACGCCAGTACAGCTCGGCGCAGGCTGCCCCGCTTTGCCAGGCTCTCGGCTCGGCTAATGACCCCAGTAGCATCTGGCTGATGACGCGGCGGCGCTGGTGCGTTGACTGCGTCAATCGCGTCTTTGTACAGTTGAACCTGTCAGGAATACTAGCATTAGGGCCTAGGCTAAGTAGCCTAGGCCACACGAAGACTAGGAGGTTGTGCCCTAGGACTAGGTTTTAGGGTATACGAAGGAGAAGTAGGAGAAGGAATGATTGCACTAGCAAGCAGGTTGGTACAAATAGGAAACCCTAAAGGGCTGTACTCACTATTGAGTACCCCACTGCAGGCTAGACAAATAACATATTCTGACACACCCCCATAGCCAAAGTGGGGTGTAATCAGCACAATGAGCAGGCATAGCAATAGTTCACAATTATAAGCAAAGCTATAGGCATGCACAACGGGCACGTGAGGAGGAGGAGGCTGGACTCTGAGAGGAGAGGAGATGGGAGGCAACGGCTGAAGCTGCAGACGCACGGGCAACAGAAGCGGCTGGCACAGTGGCTACTGGGACAGCGCCCCGGACTACTGGAGTAACTGGCTCTGCGGCTAACTCTGAGCAGCAGAAGCAACGGACCCACGGGCGACAGGCGCAGCAGGCTCTCTGGGCTACCAGGACAGCGCCCCGGACTACAGGTGCTGCGGACGACAAGACGGCAGCCTCCGCTCCACCTCCCCCAACTGTCCCACCCCCCCTTTCACACACCCCTTGCTGTACCCCTAGCTCCACTCCCCCGTCACCCCCCTAGCGCCACTCCCCTCGGCTCCCACACCTCCACCCCCCTCAGCGGCAGCTGCAGCAGTGGGAGACGAAGAAGGAGGAGGAGGAGGAAGGGACGACGCACACGGAGCACCCCCACACCCGCCACCCCCACACCCTCCTGTCCAGGGGACGGGGGGGGGGGGGGGGGGCAGGGGCGGCTGAACAGAACAGAGCGCACGAGGGCGCGGGCAGAGCAGAGCGCACGAGGGCGCGGGCATAGCAGAGCGCACGAGGGCGCGGGCAGCAGCAGAGCGCACGAGGGCGCGGGCAGCAGCAGGGCGCACGAGGGCGCGGGTGAGACAGAGCGCACGAGGGTGCGGGCAGAGCAGAGCGCACGAGGGCGCGGGTGAGACAGAGCGCTGCTCTAGGGGCCAGGTGCGGCTGCTGCAGTGGTGGCTGCTCCAGGGGCCAGGGGCGGCTGCTGCAGGGGCGGCTGCTCCAGGGGCCAGGGGCGGCTGCTGCAGGGGCGGCTGCTCCAGGAGCCAGGGGCGGCTGCTGCAGGGGCGGCTGCTCCAGGGGCCAGGGGCGGCTGCTCCAGGGGCCAGGGGCGGCTGCTGCAGGGGCGGCTGCTCCATGGGCCAGGGCGGCTGCTGCAGGGGCCAGGGGCGGCTGCTGCAGGGGTGGCTGCTCCAGGGGCCAGGGGCGGCTGCTGCAGGGACGGCTGCTCCAGGGGCCAGGGGCGGCTGCTGCCGGGGCGGCTGCTCCAGGGGCCAGGGGCGGCTGCTGCAGGGGCGGCTGCTCCAGGGGCCAGGGGCGGCTGCTGCAGGGACGGCTGCTCCAGGGGCCAGGGGCGACGGGCAGGGGGGGGGCGCGCGGGTCCCTGGGGGCGCCACGACGGGCGACGGGGGGGGGGGGACGCGCGGGTCCCTGGGGGCGCCACGACGGGCGACGGGGGGGCGACGCGCGGGTCCCCGGGGGAGTCGCGACGAACGACGGGGGGGACGCGCGGGTCCCCGGGGGCGTCGCGACGAACGACGGGGGGGGACGCGCGGGTCCCTGGGGGCGCCACGACGGGCGACGGGGGGCGACGGGCGGGTCCCCGGGGGTGTCGCGACGAACGACGGGGGGGACGCGCGGGTCCCTGGGGGCGTCGCGACGAACGACGGGGGGGGACGCGCGGGTCCCTGGCCGCGCCACGACGGGCGACGGGGGGGGGGGGGGCGACGCGCGGGTCCCCTGGGGCGCCGCGACGGGGCAGGAAACCGCCACACGCCCCGAGCGCGCGGCGGGCAGAAAAAGCCGCCACGCGCTCGCAGCGCGTGGCGGGAAGAAAATGCAGCGCCGCGCACCACGGGACGCGCGGCGGACAGTACGGCAGCGGAAGCAGTTGGTGGGCCCGTTAAGCTAGGCGGCAGAAACATGCTCGCTCTAGATACCATGTCAGGAATACTAGCAGTAGGGCCTAGGCTAAGTAGCCAAGGCCACACGAAGACTAGGAGGTTGTGCCCTAGGACTAGGTTTAGTATACGAAGGAGAAGTAGGAGAAGGAATTATTGCACTAGCAAGCAGGTTGGTACAAATAGGAAACCCTAAAGGACTGTACTCACTATTGAGTACCCCACTGCAGGCTAGACAAATAACATATTCTGACAGAACCCACTCGCCACATTGGAAGGCTCGGAGTCGGGCCTTGATCTGGGGCCAGTTCGGTCGTTGTGGCGATTTTTGGCGAAGCGTCAGACGCGGGAGAAAGAGGAGGAGGCGCCAACCAGCCTCGAACTCCGGGTTTCGTGACAGGTGAAGTAACAGGGTCAGTAACGCCAGCGAAAACAACTGACAGAAATTTGGCGGTAACCGTCGTGCCAGAAGAGGCTGTCGACTGTCGCAAAGGGTAGGGATATCCCAGTTCGCGATGTCAGCGAGCCGGTCTGCCTGTATCGCCAGCTCTTCTGGCGTGAAGTATCGGGGAGGTTGGGGATTTTCTCGCGCCGCAGCCGTGTCTGTCGCGGTCCGATTTCGCCCAGTGCGGCTCGTCCTTGCATGTGGTGGTGTGGTTGGAAACTCGCCCGTACGATCAGCATCGGACGGTCCGCGTGCAGGATCCCCTCGCACTGCATGGGGTTGCCTTGTCCCTGCTCCCATCCTCCCAGCGGTCTCCCTTAGTCCTTCCTCTCCTTCCGTCCCTTCATCCTCGCTTGCTGGCATGGGCTCCTCCCTATAAGAGGGGTCAATATTTTCGTCATCGTCATTATCCAGTCTGGTTAAAGCCCTTCATGCCTCCGCCTGATAGCCATTCTCCGGCCCTCCTCCCTGTCCACTAGTCGCTTCTCGCCCTCCGCCTCGCGCTCCCCGGCCTCGCGATGGTGATTGTTGGAGTGACCGATTACTCGCCAATGCGCGTTGGCGCTGCGTCGGTTGCGTTCGGAAGACCGTCGTATGCCTCCGGAACGGGGACCATGGTGACGGGGTCCCCGCCGCCGTCTGCTCCGAAGCCCGTGACAACAGACGCTGAAAAGACTCTTCCCCCCGTATCCGCGGATCCCCTTGGCGTGAGTGAGGCTGGCCCGTCTGCCCCTGTTGTTGCTCCACCTGCTCCGCCTGCTCCCCCCGCTGCTCCCGGTCCTCCTGCTCCCGACGTTGCGCCAGCGGCGTCCGCCCCTGTTGGGGAGGTTGCTGATTCTCCTGCTCCTGCCCCTGGCGCCCCCGTTGCACAGACCGCTTCTGTCCCCGCCGTGCCTGCGCCGGCGTCTGCTTCGTCCCCGAAGGCGGCGTTCGCCACCACTGGCGGCCCGGCTCCGTTGGTTGCGCTTCCGGTCGTGGACCCGCCTGCCCCCGCTGCGCTGCCGGCGACACAAGTGCTGCAGCCGTCTCGTCCCCAGTCGCCCGACCGCCGACCATCCCGCCCCCATTCTCCTGCGCCCCAGCAGGAGCGCGAGTCGACGCGGCGCCGGCGCAACTCTCCCCGGCGCTACCAGCAGCAGGCCCAGTGGCCTGCCCCCCATGGTGGCCATGGGGGCTGGAGGGGTCCCCGCGGGCGCGGTGGTGGTGGGGCATTCCGCCCGCCTGTGACGATGGCGGATCTTCAAAGGGAGGTGTCGAGGGCCGTGCACGAGGAGAGGGCGGCGCAGAGCCAGAGTAGTTCGCTGCGGGCGGCGCTGGCGCATGTGGCTCCTCAGCAGGCCGTACCTCCCGTGGACCTTCCACCCGCGGCTGTATTTCCTCCCCCCGTCCTTGCCCCATCGCCTCGTGCCCCCGCTGCTTCGCTTGCAGCTTCTGGATCTCGTCTCCGCCTGCCCCCCGTTCCGCCGGTGGCTGGTGTTGAGTTCGTTGCTGCTGGCGGGGGAGCGGCGGGGGCGCAGCACACTCCCTACCCTGCTGATGATGAGCCGCTTCCATTCCTGGCGGTGGCACTTCAGGCCCCGCAGACCCGAGTACCTGAAACGACACTCGGACAGTTGCACCGTCTTGCGGAGAGCCTTCACGCTCTGCTGCTGATTCAGGTGCTGGCTCACGCGTCTCTCCCTGTGATCCCTGCTGACTCGTTTCGTGACAGGCCGCGCGAGACTTGCCTGGACGCGGCAGACCAGCTCGCGCAGCTGCTGGTGCCCGCGTTGGCTGCGCCCGCAGAGGGTGGCGCTGCGGCTGTGGGACAACTTGACGAAGCTGTCCGGGGCTTGAGGCGACACTTGCACGCAGGATCTGGAGCCGCGGCGATCGGCGCAAGTACGCTGGTGGTCCGTGAGCTGTGGCGGACGTTGACGGGCATTCTCCATGCCCTCGGAGCTCACCGGATGTAGATCCGGGCTCCGCCTGCCCCGTTGTTGCCATGGTTGCCTAGGATATTGTTGATGATGCCATTGCGTGTATGCCACTCCCTTTAGTCACTCGTATGTGTGTTTCCTTGCCGACCCTTCGCGCGCGGCCGAAGGCCGCGGCCGGCGCGAGCCGCTTGGTTAGGAGAATCAGAAACCGAACAATGAGGAACTAGCTGGCTGCCAGAGCCTTTATACTAAGGAACTAAGGCTGAGAGGCTGAGGGAAGAGGCCTAGATGCCTCTCTCTCTCTCTCTCTCTCTCTCTCTCTCTCTCTCTCTCTCTCTCTCTCTCTCTCTCTCTTAGGCTTGTCTTGAGCATGGCACACTAGTTGCTCTTGCTCTCGCTCTCGCTCTCACTCTTTGCTTCATGTGCAGCTCTCTCTCGTGGAAATAGGAATGAAGTCTTGGTTTTCATGGCTTCTTCAATCCTACATAAATCATCTTCTCTCCTTCCCACCATTGTTTCTGTCTCTTCACCTTCCTTTCCGCTTTCACCCCCTTCTTGTTCGCTCTTCCAACCTCCTTCCTTCCCCTGTCAACCTTCCTTTCCCTCCCCTGTGATCCTCCTCCACTTCCTCTCTCCCTCCCTCGCCCCTGTGCATCACTCACAGTCGGCTGGCACAGTTTATGGATGACTTTGCGCAGTCTTTCAGCGCAGCAGACCGTGACATTGTCACTCAGGTGGGCGCTACCTGCCATGCCTCACATGCCCATCACTCACACCCACCCACCCGCATCCACACACACAAGCACACACATGTTGCATGGGCTGCATGGGAGGAGAGCACTGAGTCTCACTTGCCACCCCGTGGCCGTTTCCAGCACCTCTCAGTACTGCGTGTGTGCTCGTGCATGCGCACAGGTGGGTTCGAGCAGGAGCTGGGTGTGTGCTCAGCTCACATGCACGCGTGTCCAGGAGTCTTTGTGCGTGAATGCTGCACCAGTTGTCCGCGTGAGGTGTCATGCTATAGGTAGCGCCGCTATCGATCACCCAATAGTCCAGGGAGTGTAGGGTCACCTTCCCCACTGCAGCTGGCTCCTCAAAGCCTTCATCCTTCTCTGGTCCAGCCGATGCTTGCGTCGACACGAAGAAGAATTGACCCGGAAAGCGATCGTCCCTCGACTCACTCTCGTTGTCACCATTCTTCATATTTGCAGCACCACCTCTGCGACCGCCACGGCCTCCACGGCCTCTTCCTCTCCCTCCTCCTGCTCATCTTGTTAAGAACTAAGGCAAGAATGCTTATATTATGTCAAGGTTGGGGTACAAGACTAGAGTGTCGAGAAAGTTTCTGTACCCCCTAAGGCTATCCCCAATATAGCCTAGATAATGATATGCATATGTTTTGACACACCCCCATAGGCGAAATGGGGGATAGCCAGAGCAAGCAACGGTCACAAGACCGGTCAAGAGAAGAAACAAAACACAGCTCAGGGTGGATCACAACGTCACCACACACACTGAGCACAAGCAAACGGCCACAAGGCCAGTCCACATGCAGAGGTATATAAGCAACAAGAACAGCACAGTGATCTCTAGCTAGCAAGAGCAAGCATGCAGGTATATATATATATAGATCACAGTACAAGCAGAGACTACAGCAAGTGTGGAAACGTAGGCACAAGGCCCAACAAAGTACAAAAGCGCTGATGGTCACCAGACGGAAGTGCCTTGGTGAATATATCAGCAGTGTTGGCCCGAGTGGCCACGTGAGCAAGGCGAAGCTGACCCCGCTGCTGCAACTCTCGAGCCAGGAAGTAATGCAGAGCGATGTGCTTCGTTCTGTGCTCCAGTCTGTGCTCCTGACACAAGGCAATGGCGGCCTTGTTGTCTACGTACAGAACTGGAGGAGAACGAGGCCGCTCTCCCAGGTCGGTCAGCAGGTAGGTGAGCCAGCGTAACTCCTGTGCAGCCATGGCTGTGGCGTAGATCTCAGCCTCACAACTGGAGCTGAGAACTGAAGACGAGCGTGTAGACCGCCAAGAAACAGAGCCGGAGCCAAGGCTGAACGTGTAACCCTGTGACGACCGCTGTGTAGCCTGATCGTCAACCCAAGAAGCGTCTGAGTGCCCAGTGAGGACAACTGGACTCCGCCCTCCAAGCACGAGCCCCATGCCCGATGTACTGCACAAGTAGCACAGTACCCTCTTAGCAGCATCCATGTGCACCTTTCGGTGCCGACCAGGAGCCACGTAGCGAGCCAGAAGGCCAAGAGGGTACGCAAGGTCAGGACGAGTGCAGGTCATCAGGTACATGAGGCAGCCCACTAGCTCTGGGTAAGGACCACTCGGCTCTACGGACTCGTCCGAAGGTGAAGCTGAGAGCAAGTGACCTGTAGCCAGAGGAGTGTGCTGTGCTGAGGACCAGGTGAAGCCAAAGCGCTGAAGGACCTGCTGCACCATGTGTGACTGAGTCAGTGTGATGGTGCGGCGTGCTCTGTCCCGGGTGATCTGCAAGCCAAGGTAGATGCGCAGCTCACCCAGGTCTGTGCACGTGTGTCTCTTCTGCAGCTCCGACTTCACCAGGGCGAGAGCCTCAGTGTCAGCAGTGGCAAAGACCAAGTCGTCGACGTACACGAGGATGTAGAACGGCGACAGCGAAGTGTCGGTGCGCAGAAACAGCGACGGGTCAGCAGTCGAAGGAGCAAACCCAAGAGCCGCAAGTGTCGTCCTCAGTGTGTCGTGCCACTCACGTGGCGCCTGGCGGAGACCGTAGACCGGCCGCCGGAGGCTCCACTGGGTACCAGGAGGGAACGGCCCAGTGAAGCCGGGTGGGCGGCGCAGCCAGATCTCCTCGTGCAGGCTGCCCTGTAAGAAAGCTGTGCTGAAGTCAAGAGAGTGAAGCTTGTAGTCACGCTGAGCGGCAACGTGCAGCAGCACCCGAAGAGTGGTCATCTTCGGGGTGGGGGAGAAAGTCTGGAAGAAGTCAACTCCCTCTCGCTGACTGAAACCTCAAGCAACGTAACGAGCCTTGAAGACAGGCGGAGAACCTGGCGGCCGCTTCACCCTGAAGATCCACATGCCACTGACGATGTTCGCCCCAGGAGGGGGAACCTCGTCGACGTACGTGCCTGTGGACTTCCAGGATGCCATCTCTGCGTCCATGGCTGTCTGCCACTGAGAGGAGAACTCACCCGCGATCGCCTCAGCGTAAGAGCGCGGGGTCGGGATGTCTGGTGCATCCGGGTCTCCCTCAGGGGCAAGCAGCATGGCCACGAGATGAGGCGCAGCGGCCGCAAGACACTCAAGGTCCTCGTGCCTGTCCTCAAGGACGTCCGTGCTAAGAGCACACTCACCCCCGACGGACGGAGGACAGACAGACTCAGACTCAGCAACAAGACTAGCAGCGTAGTCTAGACGACAGGCAGCAGCAAAGTCGACAAGCTCAGCGACTAAGGCAGACGCAGCAGCGGACTCAAACGACGGGTCAGTGACAACAGTGGCTAGCAGACGCGTGACAGTAGGGTGCTCAGTACAAAACTGGTCAGACTCAGGGTCCGCAACGACAGGCAGAGAAGACGCAGGAGGAGACGGCAGAGGAACACTCTGCGGAGGAGAGGAAGGACGACGGGCTACAAGGGAAGGGCCGGGGACAGCCGGCTGACGCTGACGAGGAACACGCCGACTGAAACGACCAGAACGGACAGGTGAGACAGGACGCGACGCAGGCTCACGACGCTCAGTAAGGCCCCCTGTCTGCTCAGCGTAAGGAGAAGGAGCAGGCAGTGGTGAGCCAGGCTGTAACGGAAGACCAGGAGACGACGGGAGGCTAAGAACCTGGCGAAGTACGCAGTCAGGCGGTGGCAGAGACGACGGAGACGGCGGAGCAAAGAACAGGCGCGGCTGTGCAGTGCCACCAGCACCAGCAGCTCCAGCACCCCCAGCAGCTCCAGCACCCACAGCAGCTCCCGCACCTCCAGCAGCTCCAGCACCCTCAGCAGCTCCAGCACCTCCAGCAGGTCCAGTACCCTCAGCAGCTCCAGTACCTCCAGCAGCTCCAGCGCCCTCAGCAGCTCCAGCACCTCCAGCAGCTCCAGTACCCTCAGCAGCTCCAGTACCTCCAGCAGCTCCAGCACCCTCAGCAGCTCCAGCCCCTCCTGGTGCAGCACCCCCAGAACCGGCACCTCCAGTCCCAGGGTCTCCAACCGCAGTGCCACCAGCAGCAGTACCCTCAGACACACCACCGCCAGCCCCAGCAGCTCCAGTACCCCCAGTACGAGCACCTCCGGGACCAGCGACACCAGCACCTCCAGTAGGTAAAGGACCAGCACCACTCCCAGCTCCAGTGACGCCAGCAGAAGAACCCCCAGCAGTAGAGCCCTGAGGTGCAGAAGCGCGACGCTGACAGCGACCGTACCAGTCGTGCAGCTGCTGGGAGGTGAGAGGCACACGCGGACGAAGGCGGCTACTCCAAGGAGACCGCGGAACAGCAGTCTCAGAACCCTCAGGCGACTCACCCCCAGACTCAGCACCCCCAGGCTCCGCACACGGAGGCGCAGCACCCCCAGACGCAGCACCCCCAGGCGCAGCACCCCCAGACGCAGCACCCCCAGGCTCAGGACCTCCAGGCTCCTCACGCGAAGGCTCAGCACCTCCAGGCTCCGCACCCTCAGGCTCCTCACGCTCAGCACCCCCACGCTGCGCACCCCTGAGCTCCGCACCCCCAGGGAAAGCACCACTCCCAGCAGAACCGGAGTCACCAGTGACCTCAACAGGCGCAGGGACGGGAGGGTCTACCTGAGAAACACCTGAAGGAGCAGGGCCTGGCGCAGGGAGGGGGTCTACCTGGGGAGGACCTGGGGCGAGAAAGAGCGGCGGGAGGGGGCGAGGAGCAGTGCGGTAGGGGAAGAGGCGGTAAAAGGGGACCGGCTCGTCAAAGGTGACGTCCTGAGATGCAAAGACACGGCGCGAGGCGGGGTCGTAAAACTGCCAGCCAGGCGCGTCAGGGACAAAGCCAAGGAAGACGCAAGGAATGGCGCGAGGGGAGAGTTTGTCCGCAGTGGTATCGCGGACAAAGGCACGAGCACCCCAGACCCGGAAACGCGACGCGTCGCCAACCTTCCCCGTCCACAGCAGTGTGGGCGAGGTCTCAGGCAAGGAGACACGGGGCCAGAGGTTGAGCTGATGCACGGCGTACCGGACCGCAAACGGCCGCAGAAAATGGGGGGCAGCCGCATGGATCATGGAGGTACGAGCGACCTCCATGACCAAGCCAATGTGGCGCTCAGCAACCCCATTCTGCTGCGGAGAGGCTGGAAGCGTGAACGTCTGGCGGATGCCGTGCTCCGCACAGAAGGCTGCCAAGAGGTCTGAGGAGAACTCACCACCTCTGTCAGAGTGCAGACGCAGGACAGGAAAGTCCGACTGGAACCGCTCGCGGAGCTGGAGACGAGCAGCGCGGATCCAGGGGATCAAAACATCAGGGACATCCCCCTTGCGCTGCAAGGGGAAGACCGTGGTGTAACGCGTGTAGTCGTCGACAACCAGCAGGAAGTACCGCTCGTGGCCCTGTCCACGGACGCGGGTTGGGCCCCACACGTCCAGGTGGAGAGTCTGAAGGGGAGCCTCTGTGGGAGGGAACGAGGAGGAGTGAGGAGCGGCGCGCTGCCGCCCTCCGACGCAAGGAATGCAGGGCGGCGCAGGCGAGGGAGGGAGGGCAGGCAGAGACCTAGGAAGACCAGAGACCAGGAAGCGAGAGTGCATGCTACGTAGGCGAGGCAGGGAGGGGTGACCAAGGCGGTGGTGCCACAGGAGAGTGTCGTGCGACAGCCGGCGACACTCACACTGGGTAGCTACCTGAGCAGACACGTGTAACTGGGGAGACAAAGGGGCGGAGCGCGACGCAGTGGTGAGGGTGTACAGACTGGACCCTGGCGCACGAGTGAACGTGGCCAGGTGGCGGCCGGTCTGGGAGCACATGCAAATCGCCACACGCTGTCGGCCAGGGGTGAAGGTGTCAACCCCCGCATCCTGGAGGACAGCGTTGCTCACCAAGTTCGTAGAGAACGAGGGGAGGTGGAGACCAGACAGCTCACCAGTCGGGACCGCCGGACACGGAAGCATGGTGGAAGACCGTGCAAGCACTGGGCCCCCAGAGGGGTCAGCCAGTGAGACAGGAACAGGTGCAGGGAGGGGAGTGACTGTGGTACTGTCGCGAAAGAAACAGCGGGAAGCACCAGAGTCAAGTGTAAAAGTGTGCAAGGCCTGTGCAGGCGCAGTACCAAGGGGAGCAGAGCCTGGGGGTGTTGAGTCGGAGGGTGCGGAGTCTGGGGGTGCTGAGCCTCGGGGTGCTGCTTCGTCTGGAGGTCCTGCTGGTGCTTCACCGCGACTGTCCTCGCAGCAGCTGCGTGAGTGGCTTGTTCAGCGCCCACACCGTCGGAGTGGACCTCCTGGGGCTGGCGAGCCTGGAGACACTGGAGCTGGAGGTGCTGCTGTTACTACTGGAGCTGGAGACCCTACGGAGCCTGGAGCAGCTGGCGCCACAGGCGCTGGAGCTGGTGTAGCTGGAGTTGGAGGCCCTGGCGCAGGAGGCGCTGGAGCTGCAGGAGCTGGAGCTCTTGACCCTGGAGCTGCTCAGTGTGAAACCCTGTGCACTGGCGACCAGTGCGGGGACCTATGCGAATGATATAGGGGCAGCGACCAGGACCCCCAGAAGTCCCACGCCCGGCATACCAGTCAAGAAGCTGCTGGGAAGTGGGGGTCTGGCGCTGACGCTGCTGCTGCTGCTGCTGCGGCTGCGACTGCTGCTGGCCCTGACCACCACTGCCACCACCGCTCCCTCCTCCCCCACCGCCGCTGCTACCACCTCCACCTCTCCCAGTGCCTCCGCCACCCCCACCACCACCTCCACCACCTCCACCCCCACGACCACCCCCACCACCTCCACCTCCCCCGCCGCTTGCACCACCGCCACCTCCACCGCCACCCCCACCTCCCCTGCCACCCTTGCCGACCCTACCGCTGCGACGCTTCCCACTAGGAGCGGAAGCAGCCCCGACCTCCTCAGCACCAAGGTAGTCGTGAGCAGCAGCTGCGGAGGCATAGGAGGGGGTGAGAGGGGAGGGGGAGCACCCCTCAAAGAGGGGAGAGCGAGGAGTGTCACGAGGCACCTACAGCGAGGATGTTCTTCTCTACTGCGAGGAGGTGCTTCTCGAAGTCGTCGACAGTGAGAGTGGGGGGGCCTAGCGTGAGGAAGTGGTCCTTGACTGAGCTAAGAGTGTCAGGGAGGCGGGTGACGAGGAAATAGAGAGTGAAGTACATCGGGGGGGGGGTTTGCGGCACAGAACTTGGCTGAAAGGGTGGCACGAAAGCGAGTGTCAGTAGCGCGCAGGTGGGAAATGAGGTCCTCAGCAGTGGTAAACGAGGAAAGGTCGGGGAACAGGTAGGGTAGCATGAGTCGACCTATGGCTGCAGTGGCCGGGGAGGAGTAGCGCGCAACTACAGCGTCGTACAGCGTCTTAGCAGTTTTGTGCTGGCTGAAATGCGCGCGCTCAGTAATCGGCAGATGGTTCCTAATAGCTAGGCGTGCAGCAGCATCGCGAGTCTGGCACTGCGAGCGTTCGAGAGCAGGTCGGCAGCAGGAGCAACGGCAGTGCCAGACACGTAATCGAACAGTGAAACGCCCTCTTTGGCATCGGTAAGAAGGAACAGTTGGAGATCATCTAACCACACAGCGAACTCTATGGGGCGACCGTCAGGCTCGAACGCGAGAACGTTGGGCGTCGTCATAATGGCAGCAGGCAGAGGCAGGAGGCAGCGGGCAGCAGACAAGAGGTAGCAGGCACCAGGCCACAAGCAAAGACAGAGGCAGCAGGCAGCAGGCAGGAGACAGCAGGCAGCAGGCAGTAGACAGTAGGCAGCAGGCAGGAGCGGCCGCACGCGAGCTCCTAAAGCGGCGCGCTAAGGAGCATCGGGCCGCGCAGGCGGCCGACGCGACGCGCGGCGCAGCGGCGGGCCGCGCTGGCGACAGACGCGGCGCGCGGGGCGATGGCGGGCTGCACGCGACGGCGGGCTGCGTACGGCGACGGGCTGCGCGGGCTCTACGCGGGCTGCGCGGGCACTACGCGGGCTGCGCGGGCTACGCGGGCCGGCGCGCGGCGCTACATCAGTGGCGCGCGCTAAAAACAGTGACGCGCGCGCTAGAAGTCAAGGCGCGCGCGAAAAAAAAAAAAGTGACGCGCGTTGCAGCCGAGGCGCGCGCGGGCAGTAGGCAAGGCAGGCAGTTAGGTGGGCCCGATTCTTAGGTCCTAGAGACCTCCTGCTCTAGTTGCCATGTTAAGAACTAAGGCAAGAATGCTTAGATTAGGTCAAGGTTGGGGTACAAGACTAGAGTGTCGAGAAAGTTTCTGTACCCCATAAGGCTATCCCCAATATAGCCTAGATAATGATATGCATATGTTTTGACACATATACTTTCTTGGCCTTGAGCAGGGGTCCATCCATCAATGAGCTTGTAGCAATCGCGCCACATGTGTCCGCTCTTATGGCAAAAGTGGCACTCGCCATCGAATCGGCCGCGACCCCGTCCGTAGCTCTTATCGACGCTGCCGTAACCGCCACTCCCGCGGCCTCCATTGAAGTTGTTGCTGCCAAATCTGCCTCCCCCTCGTCCTCTGCCCCTTCCACAGCCGTAACCACGGCCGACGCTTGCTGCCCCGGCGCCATCCGGACCCGCCAACTCACGGTGGCGGAAGTCTTCTAGAAGAATCGCCCGCTTCACGTCTTCGAGCGAGAGCCGAGGTAAGTCGCGATTTAGGTTGATGATGAGCGAGGGCCATGACTCAAGGAGTAAGGCCAGCAACTTGGTCTTCTGGAGCTCACTGTAGTTTAGAGCAGCTCCCTCAAGCCGCGTCAACAATTCGAAGAACTTCTGCGCCCCTTCTTCCACGGGTTCATGTTCTTCAATTCGTAGTGTCGCCATTTGCCGTTCCAACACCACTGCTACCGCCGCTGTTGCAGGAGCGTGTACACCCTTGAGAGCAGCCCATGCCTTTGGTCCCTTCTCTGTTTCACGTTGGAATGGCTTGATGTGACGGATTTGGCTACTCCCCAGCGCTTGCCCAAGTAGGAGATAGCCTTGTGTGCTCTTCCACACCCATGGGCTCTTCTCCGGGACGTTCTCGGAGCGCTTCTCCGTTCCTTCCATCACCTCCAGCAGGTCATAGTGGTCAAATACGTTCTCCATCCTGAAGGACCATTCAGCAAAGTTGTCGCCATTGAACTTGTCAAGCCCGAACACTCTTGGTTCATCCCTAGAAGGTCCAAGAGTAGGTTGCACGGGCGCCATGGCTGAATCACGGGGTTGACATTGTGCTTGGGGTCCTCCACTTTCTTCAGGTCCAACCATCGTCGTAGCTGCTCCAAGGAGCTCTGATACCATGTCAAAATCCCAGCCACTAGTCACTGGGATAAAAGGGCTTGTTTGTGTAGTAGGTGAGTGCGCCCATAACCCCCCAGGCCAACGTGCCTGTAACCCTTCCCTAGGATCAATCGGGGATCTCCAGTGGACCTCTGACACCCCCCCGCACTGGGATGACCTAGGCGCACACACTGGGATTCGAACCCGAGACCTTCACTCTGCTACCACTTGTTATAGTCACAATAGGCTTGAATGTGCCTAAAACGAAAGCTAGAGTGCACAGACAGATTTTTGCACAGCGGATTTGAACGTTCATAGCGTTCTGCTCACAGAATCAAATGACATGCTACAAATTGGATCTAGAGCGTCTTGACGTCGTCTCAGAAATCATTCCCCATGGAATGTCTGCACATGTGCTTTGTGCACAAGAAGTATTTGTGGGGCTTGTCCACCAAATTGTGAGGCATTCCAAGAGTCATCCCCTCCCTCATCCCCCATGGCATATGTCGTGACCTGCAGGTGTACTCGGCTCACGAGGAGAACTGGTGGGGCGTGTCTAGTGCTGCCTTGGCAGGCAACATCACCGGCCCGCCTGCTGTCTACGTGCCCTGCCTTGTGAGCCGCCCTGCTCATCAATCTCCCCTCTTCACTGCTTCCACCTCATCCCATATCTCACTAACCTCCCCCTCTCTCCTTCCATTGCATCTCATGTCTCACACTCTCCCTTTACTCTACTCAGTCTGGTGTCTCTCTGGAATTCCCAGCAACCTTCCTTCCCACCGACCAGCTCAAGCACATGCCGCATCCTCTCCCTCTCCTCCTCTTCTCGCGTTGGTATGCAGCATGAGTGGAGAGATGGAACATTGTGTGAAATGGCGTCTCTATTTTCCGAGAGCTGGTGTAATACGTTTGGTCTCCTAGTAGTTGGAAAATCGCAGAGGGTGGTTGTGTCGCACGATGGAAACATGGCCCATTCGTTATGCTTGTGTCATGTGCATTTCCACACCTTGGGGTGCACGTTCGATTGCTGGCCCTGGCATGTACTACAAGAACTTCCTCTCGACCTTCACATTCCCAACCAGGCCCCAATCCTGTGTCAACTATCAGGGGTCGTTTGGCGACCTAAACATGGTTACCCATTTTCAACCGTATTACGCTTGGTTGGGAAGCCAGAAATATGAGACGCGGGCTTTAAGCTTGAGGAAGACATGGTTGCCTAGGGAGAAGATAACGAGAAAAAATGTACTAGGAAAGAGTGTCAATATACATGCAGGAAACCCTAATTGAACTTAGGGTGTGTTCAGTTTGTGTTAGAAACTAAGAAATGAACCTAAACTGAACCGAAAGTGTAACGCGCTCTAAACATGGCGAAATAACAAAAGAACACCATGATAAATGCCACAGCGAGCTCTAGCCTACTCCAACACAAGAGTGGTGCGCAGCGTGTCGTGCCACTCGCGGGGCGCCTTGCGAAGACCGTAGACTGGTCGCCTCAGGCTCCATTGGGTCCCAGGCGGGGAAGTGCGAGTGAAGCCAGGAGGACGACGCAACCAGGTCTCCTCGTGCAGGCTGCACTGGAGAAAGGCAGTGCAGCTCGTAGTCTTGCTGTGCTGCAACGTGAAGTAGAACTCGATGAGTAGTCATCTTCGGGGTCGGGGCAAAGGTCTAGAAGAAGTCAACTCCCTCACGCTGACTGATACCTCTAGCCACGTAGCGCGCCTTGAAGATAGGCAGCGATTCAGGCGGCCGCGTCACCTTGAAGATCCACTTGCCGTCAACTACGTTCACCCCAGATGGGGGAACTGCGTCGACGTAAGTGCGAGTGGATCTCCAAGAAGCCATCTATGAGTCCATGGTCGCTATCCACTAAGAAGCCCTCTACCCTGACACTGCCTGACGGCGTGCGAGGAGTCGGTATGTCAAGGGCGTCGGGGTCTCCCTCAGGAGCTAGCAGCATGGCACAGATATTTGGGTGGCAGTCAAGGCGACGGGTGGCGGACAGTGGCAGTAAGAGCCGAGACAGACAACGGATAGACACGGGGGTCAGTGACTTGAGAGGCAAGAACACAAGTTACAATAGGACGGATGGCACTGTAGTAGTCAGTGATAGGGGTAGAGGTGGAGGTTGTAAAGGACGACTCACGAGGTGACGGGAGAATGGACTGAGGCAGAGAACGACGAGGACTCGAATGAAGTAAGACAATGCGGAGGTTGTCAAAAGGAGAGGAGGGACATGCACGAGCGGGACAGCGAAATGTCAAGTCGTGCGGGACAACAAGAGGAGACGATTGTCACCGGGGAGAGAAAACAGCCAAAGACGAGTCTGGGAAGGAAAACGTAGGACCGTAAGCAGGTGGAGAAAGTGAGCGGTCTGAAGATAGGTGTGTTAAACAATACACATTCTAGGTGTTGGGGAAAGAAATCTGACTTATACAATTCAGACGTTCGATAGTACATCTAGAGTAGTATAGTAGATAACTATATGTGTGTATTACTGTAGCAGGTGTATTTTCGCGTGAGTAACAGGTAGTAGTGCGAACAGTCTCGTAACTGTTCGCGTGACACAGGATTCTACCGCTTCATAGTATCGACTCGATATCTTAGCCCGTTTCATGAAAGGGTACATTCTCGAATAGGTACTTCCTTAGACTGCAAAAATATATTTTCTTTATTATCAATTCTTGTTCTCACAGTTGACCAGTACAAGAATTCAAGACTTCCGCTTCAATACAACACTGAGACTAAACTCCAAAAGATCCTAAGGCTATTTTTTAGCCCAACATGGTATGAGAGCCTAAGAGTTTTCAGATCTCCTAGTTTTTACAGTTTCCAGTCACTGAAAGTTTTATTCTTACTTGGGTTATCTTACAATCAAGACGGACAGCAACAATGGTGATTGCTAGGTGGAGGTGGTGGTTTGCACCAGCCCACTGCACCACCTGTTATAGTCACAATAGGCTTGAATGTGCCTAAAACGAAAGATAGAGTGCACAGTTGGATTTCTGCACAGCGGCTTTAAACGTTTGTAGCGTTCTGGTCACAGCTCCAAATGACCTGCTTTAACTTGGATCTGGAGCGTCTTAACGTCGCCTACAATTGGCAATTTAGACCGCCGGATTTCACCAAGTGTTGACGACACTGCGTCGGTTTGAACGAACGGTACTATGGCAGCCACTATAGTCTTAGAACACAAGATAGGAAGAGTTACGAGTTGGGAATGACTCCCAGCTCCTGCAAACCCCAAGAGCCGAGGTACAGTGATGTGGAACAGTGCCACACTGTCCCCAACCACGAAGGGTCTCGAAACTACCCTTCACAAGGGCCTACACCAAGTGAAATGTTACACTACACAATGTAATGTAACTATTCTCATTATCTTGAAGTGTACCCTTTTCGCGGGCTGCGCGATCTCTTGAATCTTGACACCAAGCCTCTGGTTTTTCATCATAAACTCATCATTGAGTTCTTGATGGGTCTGCTGCACACACCTGCGACACGCCGAACGTTCGACACAGGACAAAATAGAAACCGCGCGGGATACACAAACGACGAAATAGAAACGCAACTAGCGATGACTCGCTATTGACTCTGCGGAGATTAACTCTACAACGGTGGGAGCTAAACTGCAGGGTAGGCACAAGTTGGTAGAGTGATCGTAGCTCTGTCTGTGTTCTCTAGGACTTGTGTTTTCACAGGGCAAAATAGCTAGAGTTTCACTAAGGAAAGTTGAGAATACAGAGTTCAGAATGTGAACCCTAAACCCTCAAAATATTGACTACATCACATACAAGGTTTGCTAGTGCTCAGGCAGGTCGACTGCCAGCGTGACAGAGTTGTCGACCTGCCAACGTAGCAAGTCTGCGGCCCACCAACGCATCTTATGTGCGACTTGCCAATGCTGCAGATGGCGGCCTGCCAACGCTGCACCCGCACGACTTGCCAACGCAGCATCCGCGCGGCTTGCCAACATTGCATCCGCAGGTGATTGTAAGCGCATGTGCAAGCACCTACTTCGCAGGTGGTTGTAGACAGTTATGCACGACGTGCACTGTCACACACATTGCGCAGGTTGTCAGCCACATGCTGACGGTTGCACATGATGAGCCACGTCGACCACGTGCTGCCACGTCGGTCGACTTCGCCACAGTAGCCTCGACGACGTTCGCACACCTTCGCGCACTCGTCGAGCAGGTAACTTGGTCAACCAGACGAACTCCTTGACATCTCTGCAGGATGATGACCTTCGTCATCACCAGTTGACGACCTTCGTCGTCGCGGGTTGACGACCTTCGTCGTCGCTGCTCGACGACCTTCGTCGAGCACCTTCGTTGAGCACCTCGGTTGACATTTCAAAATGTCAGCCCCTGATTGGTCGAAATTAGGGCACATTCGAATCTCTGGCCAAAATTCGTCTGTGCAGTCTCAAGGTTGCGCAGGGTCAGACGCGACCCTGCGCAGACGAACACCCGCGAACTTCTGCACCAGTTGCGCCACTCTGGTCGACGAAGTGCTTCGTCGACCATCCTCGTTGAACTCCTTCGTCGACGAAGTCACACTGGTTCCGCGCAGGTCGACGACCACCTTCGTCGGCCTCTGCGGAAGGTCGGTTGCACCTCCCGCGCACCCAACCACAAAGTAAATTTGCCCATGCGAGGGCGGGGCCAATTTCCTTCAACACTCCCCTGCCGCGCTCACGCTTGGGCACCCCACGCACAAGGTCCACCCAGAACCCAAGGGATAGTATACACTGGGAAAATCCTTCGTCAGCGTGCACACAACACACAGCACGCCGGTCACCGCACCAGCCGTGCAGAAGGGCACGGCACCTACTGCTGCACATCGTCGTCACCGTCGCCAACGTCAGCCAGACGAACTTGGCCGATCGCGACGGAACACCGGTTTAAGGCTGGAAATCGCAGCCCCTTCGTCAGGAAGTCAGCCGGCTGCTCAGTGGTGGGGATGTACTTCAGCGCAACCTTCCCACGCTTTACCATCTGCTTCAGCCAGACGTAGCGTCGCTCCATGTGCTTGAGGTTGCCCTTCAACCCCAAGCCTTCCGCGACAGTGATGGCCGACTGGTTGTCCACACGAAGGACAGTCGGCGTCCCAGGGTCCAAAAGTTTGAACTCTGCAAGGAGGAAGCGAAGTCGACGAGCCTCCTTGCCAGCTTCCGTGGCCGCAACGTACTCCGACTCGGTCGAGGAGAGTGTTGCACACTTGATGCGCTGGCTCGACCAGGAAACTGCGGCCCCTCCGAAGACGAACACATATCCACCCGTGCTCGTCCGGTTCTGCTTGTCACCTGCGTCGTCAGCGTCCACGTAGCTGACCAGGCATAGCGACTCTTGTCCACCGCCGAACTCCAGGGCGGTGTCACGGGTGTCGGCGAGGTAGTGCAGACAGCGATCGACCTCCCGCCAATGGTTGTCGCTCCGCACTGTCAGGCCGCTTCCCAGCTTGCTGCACGCGAACGCGATGTCCGGCCTCGTCGTCGTCGCCGCGAACTGCAGCGAGCCAACCTTCTGCCTGTACTCTTCCTCCTCGCGCGCTTGAGCATCCTCGTCATCGAATGTCAGCTCCGCATAGGCGTCAACGGAGACCGGCGTCTTCATGATGCGCCCGGTCTGCTCTTCGTTGATGAAACGCCTGCTGAGCTTGTCGACGTACGCCTGCTGGTGCAGCCATAGCTTCCTTGCTGACCTATCGCGAACGATTTCCAGCCCAAGGTACCTCTCGACCGGGCTGATCTCGCGCTGCTCAAAGGCAGCCTCCAGCAGCTCCTTCAGCATCGCAAGGCTGCTGATGGCGGCGAGTAGGTCGTCGACGTAGACAAGCACCCAGCACATCACTCCTCCGTCGCCGGCCTTGAAGTAGAGAGTCTCGTCGACCTGGCTCTTCTTCCAGCCAGCGCCCAGCAGCACTCCGTCGAGGGCCCTGTACCACAGCAGTGGTGACTGTTTCAGTCCGTAGAGGCTTTTCAACAGCTTGCACACCCGGCCAGTTCCATCGTCATAGTAGTCTGGCTGGTACATGTACAGCATCCTGTCCAGCTTACTCTGCAGGAATGCATTCTTCATCTCAAGCTGCATCAGGTGCAAGTCGCGGACAGCGACGATGTTGAGGAAGATCCTCAGTGTGACGTAGCTGCTGACCGGTGCGTACATCTCTTCGTAGTCGGCGCCGTACACCTGCGTGAAGCCCTTCACGACTAAACGTGCCTTCTCACGAGCGACCGTATCATCGTCGTCAGCACCCACCGATTCCTCATTATGTTCACCCCGCGCGGACGTTCGACCAGCTCCCATGTGCCGTTGGCGATGAGGCTGCGAATCTCCTCGTCCATGGCGGCCTTCACCGCCTTGCCTTTCCAGCTCGCCAGGGCCTCCTTCACTGTCATCGTCGCGATGTCCCAGCGATGCTCTGGGTCAGCGTGCACGTCAGGGTCGAGCTCGGGCAGGTCGACGTCGTCCTGTGCATCGTCGAGCAACGTGCTGTAGGAGGTGGGGGGCAAGCAAGCATGGTAGCTCAGCTTCTCGCGAGGCTTGCCAAAGTTGACACGAGTGGAACGTCGCAGCGGAGGCTCGTCAGCTTTGATTTCCACCACATCGCTGTCAGTGGACTGCTCCCCTGCAGACAGCTCCCCTTCATCGTCATCAGGTTCACCAATGACCTCCACAACGTCACTCGACGAACCATCGTCGAACTGCTCCTCTGTCGGCGGTTCCTCTGCAAACGCTTCCTTCGTCAACGGTGCTCGTACTGGAGGTACTGGAGCTGCTGGGGCTGGTGGTGCTGCAGGAGTTGGAGCTGGGGGCGCTGGAGCTGTTGCTGCTGGAGGTGCTGCTGGAGCTGGAGCTGCTGGAGGTACTGGAGCCGGTGGTGCTGCAGGAGTTGGAGCTGGAGACCCTGGTGCTGGGGGTACTGGTGCTGTCTCTGCTGGTTCTGGAGGCGCTGCGCGGCTGCGACCGTACTTCGTTCCACTCCTTCAGCAGGTTCTTGGTCTCCCGCCCTCTACTGGTCCTACTCCTCCCTTACTGTGTCCGCCGCCTGACCAGTCGCAATCGCAGTTACAGCCAGCCTCACCACTGCCTGGTCCTTCTCCTTACTCTGGGCCGACCGGAGGTCTTGCTGAGCGTCGTGAGCCTGCGTCTCGCCCTGCGTCGCCTGTTCGCGCTGCTCGCACTAGTCGTCGTGTTCCGCGTCCGCGTCCTCCCTCCTGTCCCCGTCACGCACCAGATGGCACTTCGTCCTTCCTCTGTTCCACTGCGTGTCCCTCTGCAGTCTCCTCCTGCGTCCTCCCTTGCTGACAGTCCGGACCCCCGAGTCTGACTCACTTCGTGCTGCCAGCCCTACTGTCACGCGTCTGCTAGCTACTGTTGTCACTGACCATTCCTTTGAGTCCACTGCTGCGTCTGCTCTAGTTGCTGAGCTTGTCGACTTTGCTACTCGCTGTCGTCTCGACTACGCCACTAGTCTTGTTGCTGAGTCAGAGTCTGTCTGTCCTCCGTCCGTCGGGGGTGAGTGTGCTCTTGGCACAGACGTCCTTGAGGACAGGCAGGAGGACTTTGAGTGCTTTGCAGCTGCTGTACCTCATCTCGTGTCCATGCTGATTGCACCTGAGGGAGACCCGGATGCACGAGACATCCCGACCCCGCGCTCTTACGCAGAGGCGATTACGGGTCCCTACTCCTCTCAGTGGCAGTCAGCCATGGACGTAGAGATGGCATCCTGGAAGTCCACAGGCACTTACGTCGACGAGGTTCCCCCTCCTGGGGCGAACATCGCCAGTGGCATGTGGATTTTCAGGGTGAAGCGGCCGCCGGGTTCTCCGCCTATCTTCAAGGCGCGTTACGTTGCACAAGGCTTCAGTCAGCGACTGGGAGTTGACTTCTTCCAGACCTTCTCCCCGACCCCGAAGATGACCACTCTTCGGGTTCTGCTGCACGTCGCCGCTCAGCGTGACTACGAGCTTCACTCTCTTGACTTCAGCACTGCTTTCCTACAGGGCAGCCTGCACGAGGAGATCTGGCTGCGCCGCCCACCTGGCTTCACTGGGTCGTTTCCCTCTGGTACCCAGTGGAGCCTCGGGCGGCCAGTCTACGGTCTCCGCCAGGCGCCTCGCGAGTGGCACGACACACTGAGGACGGCCCTTGCGGCTCTTAGCTTTGCTCCTTCTACTGCTGACCCGTCGCTGTTTCTATGCACCGACACTTCGCTGCCGCCGTTCTACATCCTCGCGTACGTCGACGACTTGGTTTTTGCAACTGCTGACACTGAGGCACTGACTCTAGTGAAGTCGGAGCTGCAGAAGAGACACACGTGCACAGACCTCGGTGAGCTGCGCAGCTATCTTGGCTTGCAGATCACCCGGGACAGAGCACGGCGCACCATTACCTTGACACAGTCACACATGGTGCAGCAGGTCCTTCAGCGCTTCGACTTCCAGTACTCCTCGCCACAGTCCACTCCTCTGCCTACCGGTCACTCGCTCTCAGCTCTGCCTTCGGATGAGTCCGTAGAGCCGAGTGGCCCGTATCCAGAGCTTGTGGGCTGCCTCATGTACCTGATGACCGGCACTCGACCTGACCTTGCTTACCCTCTTAGCATCCTGGCACGCTACGTTGCGCCCAGGAGACACTGACCAGAGCACTGGAAGGCCGCTACGAGGGTGATGCGCTACTTGTGCAGTACATCGGGCATGGGGCTCGTGCTTGGAGGACGGGGTCCAGTTGTCCTCACTGGTCACGCAGACGCTTCTTGGGTTGACGACTTGGCTACGCAGCGGTCGTCACAGGGTTACACCTTCAGCCTTGGCTCCGGTTCTTTTTCGTGGCGGTCTACCCGCTCGTCTTCTGTTCTCAGCTCCAGCTGTGAGGCTGAGATCTACGCAGGGGCCATGGCTGCACAGGAGTTACGCTGGCTCACCTACCTGCTGACCGACCTGGGAGAGTCGCCTCGTTCTCCTCCAGTTTTGTACATCGACAACAAGGCCATGATTGCCTTGTGTCAGGAGCACAGACTGGAGCACAGAACGAAGCACATCGCTCTGCGTTACTTCCTTGCTCGAGAGTTGCAGCAGCGTGGTCAACTTCGTCTTGTTTACGTGGCCTCTCAGGCCAACACTGCTGATATCTTCACCAAGGCACTTCAGCCTTGTGATCATCAGCGGTTCTGTACTGTTCTAGGCCTTGTGCCTACTTGGCCTCACTTGCTCACTTCTTTACTTTGCTTGTACTGTGATCTATATATTTATACCTGCATGCTTACACTTGCTAGGTTGTGATCACTGTCCTGCTTGTTCTCCTTTATATATATATATAACTCTGCATGTGAACTGGCCTTGTGGCCATTTGCTTGTGCTCAGAATGCGTGGTGACTTTGTGATCCACCTTGAGCTTGACCTTGTTTCGTTCTCTTGCTTGTCCCCCACTTTGCCTATGGGGGTGTGTCAGAACTATGCTCTAGGCTGTAGTGGGGCACTCCTTATGAGGTAAAGCCCAATTAGGTTTTGCTATACAAACCCTGTACTGCTGTCATTCTAGTCATTCTTCATTCCTAATTCTGACACGCTCGCCCCTGCAGCCTGCGCTCGCCCCTGCAGCCTGCGCTCGCCCCTGCAGCCCACGCACGCCCTGCTGCCCGCGTCGCCCTCCTGCCCGCGCAGCCCTGCAGCTCGCGCAGCCCTGCAGCCCTGCCACCCTGCCCTGCATCTTGCTTTGCCCTGCCGTGCAGCCCGCGCGCTGCCCTGCCCTGCAGCCCTATTGCCCTACAGCCCACGTGCTAACCCGTGCCCTGCTACCCGCACCTCTGACCTCTACAGCCACTCCTAGAGTCAATAATGCTATTGCGGCCACAGCACCTGCCACTACAGAGACTACCACTACTGCTACAGCTGTAGCTACAGCCGTCGCTACTGACTACCCCTGCCTGTCATGGCCACTATCACAGCGTCTGAGGGTGGACAGCAACAGCCAGGGTGTCAGCCAGGGACTCTATCGCCGCAACAGCTACATGAGTGGGTTAGTCGGCGAGCTCGTGCTGGTGGTGGAGGTTTTGGTTTTACCCATACTAGGCAGCAGCGGCAGCAGCGTCAGCACAAGACCCACCCGCCGCAGCAGCTTTGCAAGGTGGTTTTTTAGCGATGCGTCCCTGGTTGTGCAGAGGCTGCTGCTCTGGGTGCTAGTGAGTCTGCTGCCGCTCTAGATGCTAGTGCGTCTGCTGTCACAGGTGCTAGTGAGTCTGCTGCCTCAGATGAGGCCTTGTACACCTTCACACTTGACTCTGGTGCGTCTCGTTGCATTTTTCGTAACTGCATCCACTGTCCTCCCGTGTCCGGCAGTCCCTTCCAGGTCTCACTTCCAGGTCTCCACCTCCCCTCGTTCTCGACGAACTTGGTGAGCAACGCGGCCTTCCAGGACGTATGGGTTGATACCTTTATCCCTGGTGGCCAGCGTGTGGCGATCTGTACGTGTTCCCGGACTGGTCGTCACCTTGCTACGTTCACTCGGCAGCCTGGGTCCAGTCTGTACACCCTAACCACTGCGTCTGCATAGGTGGCTACGTCAGGTCCGGTGACTGCGTCGGCTCAGGTGTCTACGTCTGGTCAGCTCGCCGCTCTCCTCGCTTGGAGACCCCCCCGGGTTTTCCGCCTCGGCCGTCTTCGCCTCCTCCGCAGTCTGCTGCTGTGGACTCTGAAGCTGAGACTGCTGGTGCTGAGACTAGGAGTGCTGAGCCTGGGGGTGCTGAGACTGGGGGTGCTGAGCCTGGGGGTGCTGAGCCTAAGGGTGCTGAGACTGAGGGTGCTGACTCTGGGGGTGCTGCGAGTCCTTGTGGTGGAGCCGTGGGTGCTCCTGCTGGCGGTCCTGGAGTTGGACAGCTGCAGCTGCCTAGTCGACTCGGGACGCTCTCGCCGTAGCAGATTCGTGGGTGGATCGTTCAGCGAGGCCGTCCTGGTGGTGGAGGTTACTGTGATAGCGCTTCTAGAGCTGCTGGTGCTGGAGGTACTGGAGCTACTAGTATTGGAGGTGCTAGAGGTGCTGGAGCTGCTAGTCCTGGAAGTACTGGAGATGCTGCTGGTACTGGAGGTATTGGAGGTGCTGCTGGTGCTGGAGGTGCTGGAGCTGCTCGTCCTGGAGGTACAGGAGGTGCTGCTGGTGCTGGAGGTGCTGAAGCTGCTAATACTGAAGGTACTGGAGGTGCTGCTGGTGGTGGAGGTGCTGGAGCTGCTAGTCCTGGAGGTACTGGAGGCGCTGCTGGTGCTAGAGGTGCTGGAGCTTCTAGTCCTGGAGGTACTGGAGGTGCTGCTGGTGCTGGAGGTGCTGGAGCTGCTAGTACTGGGGGTACTGGAGGTGCTGGAGCTGCTAGTCCTAGAGATACTGGAGGTGCTGCTGGTGCTGGAGCTGCTAATCCTGGAGGTACTGGAGGTGCTGCTGGTGCTGGAGGTGCTGGAGCTACTAGTACTGGAGGTACTGGAGGTGCTGCTGGTGCTGGAGGTGCTGGAGCTGCTAGAACTGGGGGTACTGGAGGTGCTGCTGGTGCTGGAGGTGCTGGAGCTACTAGTCCCGGAGGTACTGGAGGTGCTGCTAGTGCTGGAGGTCTTGGAGCTGCTAGTACTGGAGGTGCTGCTGGTGCTGGAGGTTCTAGAGCTGCTGTTACTGGAGGTACTGGATGTGCTGATGGTGCTGGAGGTGCTGGAGCTGCTAATCCTGGAGGTACTAGAGGTGTTGCTGGTGCTGGAGGTGCTGGAGCTGCTGGTACTGGAGGTACTGGAGGTGCTGCTGGTGCTGGAGGTGCTGGAGCTTCTAGTTCTGGAGGTACTGGAGGTGCTGCTGGTGCTGGAGGTGCTTGAGCTGCTAGTACTGGAGGTGCTGGGTGTTATAGTCACAATAGGCTTGAATGTGCCTAAAACGAAAGATAGAGAGCACAGACGGATTTCTGCACAGCGGCTTCAAACGTTGATAGCGTTCTGCTCACAGCTGCAAATGACTTGATTCAAATTGGATCTGGAGCGTCTTCACGTCTTCTACAATTAGCAATTTAGATTGCACGATTTGATAAAGAATTGACGACACAGCGTCGGTTTGAACGAACGGTACTATGGCAGCCACTATAGTCTTAGAACACAAGATAGGAAGAGTTACGAGTTGGGAATGACTCCCAGCTCCTACAAACCCCAAGAGCCGAGGTACAGTGATGTGGAACAGTGCCACACTGTCCCCAACCACGAAGGGTCTCGAAACTACCCTTCACTAGGGCCTACACCAAGTGAAATATTACACTACACAAAGTAATGTAACTATCTTCAATATCTTGAGGTGTACCCTTTTGGCGAGCTTCGAAATCACTTGAGGCTTGACACCAAGGCTCGGGCTCTTCATCACAAACTCATCCTTGAGTTCTTGATGGGTCTGCTGCACACACCTGCGACATGCCGAACGTTCGACACAGGACAAAATAGAAACCGCGCACGACAAAATAGAAACCGCGCGCGAGACACAAACGACCGCGTAACACGCGTCTAGCGATAACTCGCTATTGACTCGACACACACACTCGACATCATGACTCAACATTCACACACAATTATAAGCATGAAATATATATTATCCCATGCCCTCATACCATTCCATACACACACACATTCACGCACACGGACAACAAGCCGAGTGCAAACCGTAGGGTTGCACCAACAAACTCCCCCTCGGATTGTTGGCCTTAGGATATGTTTCTCTCTCAGTTCAGAGCCATCCCAGCCAGCTTGCAACACTTCCAATGCTGCTGCTCCACCAGCCTCTTGGTCATCATGTCAGCCGGCTGCCCCGTGGTCTTCACGTAGCGCAACTCAACTTCACCCGCGGTTACCATGCTCCTCGTCCAATGCCACTTCACCCTCATGTGCTTCGTGAGTCCATGCAACACAGGGTTCTTAGCAAGAGCAATGGCACCCTGGCTGTCACAGTACAGTGGGGTAGGTCCTTGCTGCTCCTCCCCCAATTCAGCCAACAAACGCCGCTGCCACACAATCTCCCGTACGGCACGGAAGAGTGCCATGTACTCGGACTCCACCGAGCTCAAAGCTTGGTCAACCTGCTTCTTGCTCTCCCAAGCAGTTGGGCCTCCACCAACACAGCATATGAAGCCTCCCACACTTGTCATGTCCTCTGGTTCTGATGCATATGAAGCATCCGAGTAGGCGGTGAGGAACAAACGCCCGGGTTCAACACCATCCGCGCCCTTTTGGCGCCTTTGTGCCGCCGCCGAGTATTGCAGCCCAACGGTCGGTGTTTGGCCAAGATACTTGGCCACCCTCATTCCAGCTGCTACCTGCTCCTCATTAGGGCATTGCACAACCCTAGCCAGCTGCCCGGTAGCAAACGCGACGTCCGGTCGGGTGTTTACCGCCGCATACATGAGGCTGCCCACCAACGAGTGAAATCGGCGCCTCTCCTCTTCACCAACGCTCCCTCCTCTGGTCCCTTCACACACTTGAACCCAGAGGGAAAGGGTGTAGCCACATGGCCTTCACTCTGCCCAAAGTTGGCAGCCAATGCCTCCAGGTACTTTCGTTGATGCACCCGCATGCACCGCTTCTCCACATCTCGTTCGATGTGGAGCCCAAGGTAGAAGCTCACGTCACCAAGGGCCTTGCACTTGAACTTGTCTTGAAGCTTCAGCATCACCTCCTTCACAAGGTCAGAAGAGGGTGAGAAAATGAGGATGTCATCCACATAAACCACCATGAAACTCCTCTGCTCCCCCTCGCCAAGCATGAACAAGGAGTGATCGGCCGTTGAGGGAGTGAAGCCGATCCCCTCCAACACTTCGCGCAGCTTCATGTACCATTGCCTAGGGGCCTGCTTCAGCCCATAGAGGGCCTTCTTCAGCTTCCACACTCTGCCACTACCATCATCAAACCCCTCTGGCTGCGCCATAAAAATCTCCTCCTCAAGGATGCCGTTAAGGAATGCCGTTACGATGTCCATTTGCTTTACTACCCATCCTTTGATGGCGGCTCCCGCGAATAGGGTTCGCAGCGTCGTCGGCTTCACCACAGGGGCAAACAGCTCCTTGAAGTCCACCTTCTCCTTCTGCTGGTACCCCTTGGCTACAAGCCTAGACTTGTAGCGCTCGATCTTGCCGTCGGCATCCGACTTGATTTTGAAGAGCCACTTGGACGTTATCGCCGTACGCCCCTCCGGTAGCTCCACCAATTCAAACGTGTCATTCTCCTCGATGCTCTTCAGCTCACTCTCCATGGCCTTCTTCCACTCCTCAGCATCACTACTCTCCAAAGCCTCCTTGAGAGTTGCTGGTTCTCCCGGCATCTCCACCGGAGAGAAGAACGCGAAGGCACACTCCTCGTAGTCACTCTCCTCGTCGTCTCCGACCATCATTGCCGCTCCGGCCAGGGCTGTCTTGCCCTGCTTTCCCGGCGCATCATAGGTCAGCCTATTAGGGGGTTGAACTCTCCTCTTCCCCCTTCCTTCCTCCTCAGCTGCAGGGACTTGAAGGCCTTGGCGTTGCTGCGGTGTGGCTCGAATCCGTGGAGCACTCGTAGTACGGGAAGGGAGTGACGGTGCACGCTCGCTCACTTGCTGCACCTCCTCCTCTTCTTCCTCTGCATCATTGGCCTCCTCTCCCCCATTCACAAGGGAGGATTGCCTTGTGGTTGTGCTGCCGCTGCTCAGCTCCAAAGGCAGCTCCACATGCTCCAAACCGGAACTCTTCACCTCCGCAAACCGCACGCCTATCTTCGCCTCATTCTCCGCCTTCCAATCCTTGTACATGAAGTTCTCCATGAACTTGCAGTCCCTGCTCACCAAGAACTTCTTGGTGAATGGGTCCCAAAGAAGCCATCCCTTGCTGTTTTGAGCCATGCCCAAGTGCACGGCCCACACCGCCTTGGCACCAAGCTTGTTGTGCCGAAGATGCTTAGGCACGAGCGCCATGCACATGCACCCGAACACCCGAAGCATATCCACCTTTGGCTTCCTTCCTAGCCACTCCACATAGGGCACCCATTTGTCTGCTCCCACATGAGTCAAGGCTCTGTTCTTGGCCACACACGCGCTCCGCACCGCATCAGGCCAGAAATAGTCGGGTAGCCCGGCTTCAATGAGCAACCCGCGTGCCGCCTCCGTGATTGTGCGGTTCGCTCGCTCGGCGATGCCGTTCATTGCAGGGGAGTATGGCATGGTGAGGGAGTGCCGAATACCATTCTTCTTCAGCCACAACCCAAACTCCTTGCTCAGGAACTCTCCCCCTCGATCGGTGCGGATTGACTTGACTAGACGGTCTTGTTGCCGCTCCACCATCGGGAACCAATCCGTCTTCAACGTTTCAGCCACGTCGCTCTTCTTGGCCAGCACGTACACCCAAGTCATGCGGTTGTAGACGTCGACAATGGTGAGAAAATACTCAGCTCCAGCAGCTCCAAGCTTCAGGGGGCCCACCACGTCCATCACCACCTCATCAAGCGGTGCCTTTGCCGTTGCCTCCGAACTAGGGAACGGAAACCGGGTGAACTTGGCTTGAATGCACGTCGGGCAGCCAAGCACCTCATCGGGCTCCCCCTTCACACGTATGCCAGCAACCATCTCATTCTTCACTAGCTGCTGCAAGATGGGCAGGGCCACATGCCCCATGCGCCGATGCAAGGTGAGCCAATCACACTCCCCCGTAGCCGAAGTTGGATTGGAGAATGCCGCGCTCGCAATAGCGCCCCACATACTCTCTCCGTAGTCCTCCTCCGCTGCTGCCTCTGGGTTCTCCTCACCCTTTTGCTGCTCCTTGGTTGCTGCACCACTCTCCTTAGGTTCACTGAACTTGCTGGTCCCTCCAGGTTTGCTCTTCTTGAGCTCATTCTCCTTAACGCGACCGTTCGCGCCATCGTCGCTACCGACCGCTCCATCCTTGGTGCTGATGCTTGCTGCCACTTGCCTCTCCTTAGGCATAGGGACCACTGGGATCTGCCACATCTCGTTGTAGACATCCTTGTCCTCATGAAGGTCCCAAAGAATTCGATCGCCAAGCCTTGCGGTGTAGGTCTTGGCTCCCTTCGAGTTCGTGTCCATGCCGGCCTTTGCCAACCGCCGCACGGAAATCAGGTTTGCAGCAAGGCTGGGCACCCAAAGCACGTTCTTGAGGCCCACCATCTTCCCATCAGCACCCTTGAACATGGCCTTGCCCATGCCTTTCACCTCTGCTCGCTGCCCCAAAGCCGATGTGACATGCTTCACCGGTGACGGCTCGAGTTCGGTGAGCAAGTCCGGGCGAGGTGTCATGCTATAGGTAGCGCCATTATCAATCACCCAATAGTCCAGGGGGTGTAGGGTCACCTTCCCCACAGCTGCTGGCTCCTCAAAGCCTTCATCCTTCTCTGGACCAGCCGGTACTTGCGTCGACACGAAGTAGAATAGACCCGGGTATCGATCGTCGCTCGGGTCCTTGTCGTTGTCTCCGCTCTTCATGTTTGCAGCTCCGCCACCGCGACCGCCACGGCCTCCACGGCCTCGTCCTCTCCCTCCTCCTGCTCCTCTACCCTCTTGGCCTTGAGCAGGGGTCCAACCATCAGGGAGTTTGTAGCAGTCGCGCCACATGTGTCCGCTCTTGTGGCAATAGTGACACTCGCCGTCGAATCGGCCGCGACCGCGTCCGTAGCACTTGTCGTCGCTGCCGTAACCGCCACTCCTGCGGCCTCCGCCGAAGTTGCTGCCACCAAACCTTCCTCCCCCTTGTCCTCTGCCTCTTCCTCGACCATATCCACGGCCGATGCTCGCTGCCCCAGCGCCATCCGCACTCGCCAACTCACGGCGGCGGAAATCCTCTTGAAGGATAGCTCGCTTCACGTCTTCAAGCGAGAGGCGGGGCAAGTCGCGATTAAGGTTGATGATGAGCGAGGACCATGACTCTGGGAGTAAGGCCAGCAACTTGGTCTTCTTTTGGAGCTCACTGTAGTTCAAATCAGCTCCCTCAAGCCGCGTCAACAAGTCGAAGAATTTCTGCACCCCTTCTTCAACCGCTTCGTCTTCTTCAATTCGTAGTGCCGCCATTTGCCGTTCCAACACCACCGCTACCGCCGCTGTTGCAGGAGCATGTACACCCTTGAGAGCAGCCCATGCCTTTGGTCCTTTCTCTGGTTCACGCTGGAATGGCTTGATGTGACGGATCTGACTGCTCCCCAACGCTTGCCCAAGTAAGAGATAGCCTTGTGCGCTCTTCCGCACCCACGGGCTCTTCTCCGGGTCGTTCTCGGGGCGCTTCTCCGTTCCTTCCATCACCTCCAGCAGGTCATAGTGGTCAAAGATGTTCTCCATCTTGAAGGACCATTCAGCAAAGTTGTCACCGTTGAACTTGTCAAGCCCAAACACCCTAGGCTCATCCCTAGGTGGGCCAAGACTTGGTTGCATGGGCGCCATGGCTGAATCACGGGGTTGGCCTTGAGCTCGAGCTTCTCTACTGCCACCAGCACCTCTGCCACCCCTTTCCTCAGGTCCTGACATTGTCGAAACTGCTCCAAGGGGCTCTGATACCACTTGTTATAGTCACAATAGGCTTGAATGTGCCTAAAACGAAAGATAGAGAGCACAGACGGATTTCTGCACAGCGGCTTCAAACGTTGATAGCGTTCTGCTCACAGCTGCAAATGACTTGATTCAAATTGGATCTGGAGCGTCTTCACGTCTTCTACAATTAGCAATTTAGATTGCACGATTTGATAAATAATTGACGACACAGCGTCGGTTTGAACGAACGGTACTATGGCAGCCACTATAGTCTTAGAACACAAGATAGGAAGAGTTACGAGTTGGGAATGACTCCCAGCTCCTACAAACCCCAAGAGCCAAGGTACAGTGATGTGGAACAGTGCCACACTGTCCCCAACCACGAAGGGTCTCGAAACTACCCTTCACTAGGGCCTACACCAAGTGAAATGTTACACTACACAAAGTAATGTAACTATCTTCAATATCTTGAGGTGTACCCTTTTGGCGAGCTTCGAAATCACTTGAGGCTTGACACCAAGGCTCGGGCTCTTCATCACAAACTCATCCTTGAGTTCTTGATGGGTCTGCTGCACACACCTGCGACATGCCGAACGTTCGACACAGGACAAAATAGAAACCGCGCACGACAAAATAGAAACCGCGCGCGAGACACAAACGACCGCGTAACACGCGTCTAGCGATAACTCGCTATTGACTCGACACACACACTCGACATCATGACTCAACATTCACACACAATTATAAGCATGAAATATATATTATCCCATGCCCTCATACCATTCCATACACACACACATTCACGCACACGGACAACAAGCCGAGTGCAAACCGTAGGGTTGCACCAACACTGGGAGTGCTGGAGGTAATACTGGAGCTACTGGTGCTCTTCGCCACCTTCTCACTCAGTCTTCCGCCAGCTGCTACTGAGTTCCCTGTCGCTGGTAACACTCCTCCGTTACTGTTCCCACCAACAGACCAGTCTCAGCCACAGCTACTGCCTCACTCCCCACTGCCTGCTCCTGCTCCTTACACTGCGGTGATAGAGTCCCTGACTGAGCGTCGAGAGCCTGAGACTCGTGCTTCCACTCCTGAGCGTCGAGAGCCTGTGACTAGAGCTTCTGTCCCCGCTCGTGTTCCTCGTGTTCGTCGTCCTCGTGCTCCGGCTGTTCTAGGCACTCACGATATGACACTCCGTCCTTCCTCTGTTCCACAGCGTGTTGTCTTGTCGTCACCTCCTGCGTCTTCTCTTCCTGACGTTGCTGAACCTCCGTCTGACCTTGCTCGTGCTTCCAGTCTGACTGTCACTCGCTTTCTTGCTACAATTGTGACGGACCCTACGTTCTCGTCTCCTGCTGCGTCTGCCTTAGTCTCTGAGCTAGTCGACTTTGCTGATGCGTACCGGCTAGACTACCTTGCGAGTCTTGTTTCAGGCCTGTCTTTGACCCTGCCTGTCCTCCGTCCGTTGGGGGTGAGGTTGCCCTTGGCTGTGACGTTCTTGAGGACACGCAGGAGGAGCTGGAGTGCCTTGCGGCCGCTGTACCTCATCTTGCTGCAATGCTGTTTGCCCCTGAGGGAGACCCGGATGCGCTTGACATCCCCACCCCGCGCTCTTACAGAGAGGCGATCTCGGGTAAGTAATCCTCTCAGTGGCAGACAGCCATGGACGCAGAGATGGCTTCCTGGAAGTCCACAGGCACCTACGTCGACAAGGTTCCCCCTCCGGGGGCGAACATCGTCAGTGGCATGTGGATTTTCAGGGTGAAGCGGCCGCCGAGTTCTCCGCCTGCCTTCAAGGCACGTTACTTTGCTCGAGGCTTCAGTCAGCATGAGGGGGTTGACTTCTTTCAGACCCTCTCCCCCACCCCGAAGATGACCACTCCTCGGGTGTTGCTTCACGTTGCAGCTCAGCGTGACTACGAGCTGCACTCCCTCGACTTCTCGACATCTTTCTTGCAGGGTAGCCTTCACGAGGCCTTGTGGCTGCGCCGTCCACCTGGCTTCACTGGTTCATTTCCTGAGGGTACCCAGTGCAGCCTACGGCGGCCAGTGTACGGCCTGCGTCAGGCGCCCCGTGAGTGGCACGACACACTGAGGACGACACTTGCGGCTCTTGGGTTTGCTCCATCGACTGCTGACCCGTCGCTGTTTCTACGCACCGACACTACTCTGCCGCCGTTCTACATCCTCGTGTACGTCGACGACTTGGTTTTTGCTACTGCTGACACTGAGGCACTGGCCCTAGTGAAGTCGGAGCTGTAGGAGAGACACACCTGCACTGACCTGGGTGAGCTGCGGAGCTATCTTGGCTTGCAGATCACCCGGGACAGAGCACGGCGCACCATCACCCTGACTCAGTCACACATGGTGCACCAGGTCCTTCAGCGCTTCCGCTTCACGTACTCCTCGCCACAGCCCACTCCTCTGGCTACCGGCCACTCGCTCTCAGCTCCACCTTCGGACGAGTCCGTAGAGCCGAGTGGTCCGTACCCAGAGCTTGTGGGTTGCCTCATGTACCTGATGACGTGCACACGACCTGACCTCGCGTAACCCTCTCAGCCTGTTGGCTCGCTACATGGCTCCCGGTAGACACCGAAAGGTGCACTGGGATGCTGCGAAGAGGGTACTGCGTTACTTGTGCAGTACATTGGGCATGGGGCTTGTGCTTGGAGGACGGGGCTTAGTTGTACTCACAGGTCACTCAAACGCTTCCTGGGCCGACGACCAGGCGACTCAGCGGTCGTCACAGGGTTACACTTTTAGTCTTGGCTCTGGTTCTGTCTCGTGGAGGTCTACTCGTTCGTTTTCTGTGCTTGGTTCCAGCTGTGAGGCCGAGATCTACGCTGGGGCTATGGCTGCACAGGAGCTACGCTGGCTGACCTACCTGCTGACCGACTTGGGGGAGCGGCCTCGTTCTCCTCCAGTTCTGTACGTCGACAACAAGGCCATGCTTGCCTTGTCTCGCGAGCAGAGACTGGAGCACAGAACGAAGCACATTGCTCTTCGCTATTTTCTTGCTCGAGAGCTGCAGCAGCGTAGTCAGCTCCGCCTTTCCTACGTGGCCTCTCGGGCCAACACTGCTTTTGTCTTCACCAAGGCCCTTGGGTCTGGTGATCGTCATCGCTTTTGCACTGCTCTTGGGCTTCTGCCCACTCTGCCTCACCTGCTTGTCTCTTGATCTTACCTTGCACTTGTTGTACACTGATATAAATACTTATACCTGCTTCTTTACACTTGCTAGGTTGTGATCAGTGTATTGCCTTGCTATTATAACTCTGCATGTGAACTGGCCTTGTGGCCGCTTGCTTGTGCTCGGAGTGTTTGGTGTCCTTGAGATCCACCCTGAGCTTTGTTCTGTTTGCTTCTCTTGATTGTCCCCCACTTAGCCTATAGGGGTGTGTCAAATTGCAATCTTACTTGCTAGGCTATAGTGGGGTACTCCTTACGAGGTACAACCCCAATTAGGGTTAGCTATACATCCCTGTACTGCTTTGATTCTAGTCATTCCTACACAGATTATTCTGACAACATAGGCTAGGTGTGCTCTCTGTACTATGTTGGTTAGGGTTTGGTAAATCATTCTAGTCATTCAATTCAGTTTACTTCTTAATAGGTTACGGTATTCCTCTTTTTGTCCCCATCTCTTCTCTCCCTTCCCTCAACACCCCGTGCGTCCCATCCCATCCCTTCCACCGTAGCCCCCTCATCCACTCCCTTCCTTTCCCTTCCCCTCACTTGGTCTTTCCTTTCTAAACCTCTGTCACTACACTACTCTTTCTACTTGCGTACCCAAGGTTCAGGTAACTGAATAAGAATCTTTTCGCAGGTGTCTGCTAACTTCAAAGCCTGCGATAATCTTGCATTTTTTTGGCTATATGGGTACAGCCATTCATACTAGTAAGACCTAAGCACTCTCTTAGCCTCCCGAATCCCAGACAAATACCCTCCATGGACACTGGCTCTATAAGGTCCATTTGTATGCTCCCCCGCAAACAGAAAGTTCTGCTCTGGTTCTGCCAGCGTGTCGAAATCCGTGGTAACATCGCCATTTCCTTTCATTCCCAGCCTTCCGTAACTGTACGCACCTCGTGCATATGGGTCCAAATTCCACCGCTGTAACCAAACCGCATGCGCCTTTGCATTCCTGTATTTTGGGGACATTACTTTTATCTTGTTAACCGCATCCCTTATGCACTCCGCCTCGCTCATTTTCGCCATCCGGGTTGCATACGAACCAACCGCAACACCCTCCAAAGCCGTCATTCCCCACGCACGCTTCAAATTCACCCAGTCAACCCACCGCCCGCGATTTCCTGGAAGCTGTGCATCCTCGATAAAATACTCGTCCGCCCAGGTGGGCCAAAACGTGGTGTTGTAGAAGAAGAACACCTTGATGACATCTCCAAACCCAACGCGCCTTATGGCGCCTTGCTTTCTCGCAGAGAGCGCGGGAGAGAAGGTCACAACCCCGGCCTTGAGGACACCGAGAGGGAGCGTGATGATGGCAGCGTCGCCTGTGTACGAGCGGGTGGCGCCTGAGGTGGTATCCTTGCCGGTGATCTGCACTGCTCCCGAGCTTAGGCGGGTGATGGCAGTGACTTCAAAGTTGAGCACCAGCTGTGCTCCGGCGTCAGTGGCCTCCTGAAGAGGGAGGTGGGGGAAAGGGAGGAAAACTGGGATGGGAATGAGGGATGAGCTCAAATGGAGGGAGAAACAGAGGTTGAGATGGACATGACAGGGATTATGGGATAGAGGGGGAGTAAGGTACTGGGGGGTAGGGTAAGAGGTGGGGACGAAGGGGAGTGAGGAAGAGGGAGGTTGGAGAAGAGGTGGAATGAGCACAGAGGGAGCAAGCAAGAGAGAGAGTAGGGAAGTGGGAGTATGAAGAAGAGGGGAAGTGGGAGAGGGGGAGCGAGGGATGAGCTCACACAGACACACTCCCACGTAGCTTGATGCACATTTCGGGGATGCTGCCATAGCCACTGGAGCTACCAGATCAGGACGGTCAAACCCATGCACACGCCCACACACTTCCAAACACACTCACACACACTTCCAAACACACTCACACACACTTCCAAACACACTCTCACACACTTCCAAACACACTCTCACACACTCTCAAACACACTCCCTCAAACTTTCAAACACACTCCCAAACACTTCCAAACACACTCCCACACTTCCAAACACACTCCCACACTTCCAAACACACTCCCACACTTCCAAACACACTCCCACACACTTATAAGCACACTCCCACACACTTCTAAGCACACTCCCAAACACTTCCACACGCACTTACACACACCCTCACACACACTTCCAGACACACTCCCACACACTTCCACACGCACTTACACACACTTCAACGCACCCTCACACACACTTCCAGACACTTCCAAACACACTCCCACACACTTCCAAACACACTCCCACACACTTTCAAACACACTCCCACACACTTCCAAACACACTCGCTTCAAATGCGCACTCCCACACACACACTCTCACACACGACCCAGCAACCGGCCACACACCTCCATGAGCTTCTTGGGGATGTTATCGTAGCCGTTGGTGACCACCAGATCCGGCGGCTGAAAGGCGTCGTCCTCATAGTACCAGGCGGACAGAGTGGAGAGGTCGCCCGCGTACTCAAACTCCAAGTCCACTGCCACGCGCGACTGCCGCCAGCTCGGGAAAGCAAGGGGGATGAGTTCAGGATGGGGCTGCTAGATAATGGAGAATGGTTTTGGTGGTACTGGCAAAGAGGCGTGTCGTTTCTCTGCCCGCGTAGTACCAGGCAAAGTCGCTTGAGAGGGAACAGGCCAGTCCAAGGACTCAGGCACGACGTTCAGCGCCACCCGGGACACCAACAATCCTGAAAGAATGGGCGGGAGGCTTAGTACTTAGAATGACCTTTGACTGAATGCTGTTCATAGTACTTAAGCATGGGCTTTACGAGGGGTTTACATGAGAAAAGAAACATCCTGGTAGCAAACACGAATGCCAAAAAGCTATAACTCAGAGTTGTTCCAAAATCAACTTACCTGGAATATACCTGGATGTACGGGTATCGAGTCAATAGACATACCTGGGAAGTGCTCAATCGAAAGTCATACCTGGATGTACGGGTTCAGAAAGTTTCCCGCGGCTCGAAACGCCTTCTCCATCGAGATGTCGTTGTCCTGTTTATTCGCGATCTGCTTAGCGCGCTTCAACGCCCAGTCGTACTTGGCCGACGCGACTTTTAGCTGAAAGTCAGTGTAGGCCTTGCCGCCCGCGCGGTACTGGATCTCCTCGCCGTTCTGCTCGCCGATATTGAGCTTGAATCGGCGCGCAAGGGCCGTGATGGGGTTGCCTGTTGATGATTGGATCCACTGCGCGCCCATCTCGCCGCGAATCACGCCGCCGCTGCCGACGCCCACTGCAGGCGCGGGCTCCGTGCGGCTCCACATGCGCCCGCCCACGGGAGAGGGGGGTCAGTGGGTTTGCGGGGGAAGAGGAGGGAAGGGGAGAGCGCGCGCGGGGTTCAAGCACACTGCTCACGGTCGGACCGCATTAATAGCACCGAGTAACCCGCATGGATGAGTGCTCCCGACTTCACAAGTGCGCGTGCGCCCTGGCAGCGGAAATATGACAAGCATCACGAGCGACGCGCCTTTGAGGCGCTGCTCGCCGTAGCTGCGGCCCTCGCGGCGACTGTATGCGCGACTTGTCAGCGCATTTCGCGACGTACGTTGTTTAGCAGACGAGGCCCCAAGCGGACGAAGCGTGGGACTTCGAATTGCTTCGGTGCCCGCGACGCTTGTGGGAGCGTTCCTCTGCGAGGTCCACGACGCACCTTGAAACATTCCTCTTTCGGGTGGTCTGTTACGGAAACAGCGCCTTGAATGGCGGAAATCTTAGAAATCAATTATCTGGAATTCCGGAAATGAAGTGATTTGGGCAATTTTTGGCGGCTGGCGTGCGACGCACCTTGAAGCACTCGCCATTGGTGACGGCGATGTGTCGCGCCGCGGCGACACCCGAGATCCCCGCGCCAACGACCAGCACGTTCCGCACCTTGTCGCACGCGGCCTCCGAAAATCTAAACTGCAATTGCAGTGTGAAAATCACCGCGGGGATCAATAGCAAGAGCAGCAGCCTATGCCGACCCGGTGACGCATTTTGCAGACGAAGCATTCCCATGTCGACCACTGTCGCGAAAGCTCGACACTAAAATACCAAAGGTATGTTACTAGGTACCCTGGCACGACGCAATGGAGAAGTCAGCGATCGAAGAATTGCTCAGATATCGCTTATGACAGACTTGGGAGAGGGAATATTGTGGATAAACGATGTGGGAGATAGAATACGGTGCATATATATATGGCGCGATGGAGGGAGGGATGACTAGAGGACAGAGGAGCAAGCTATGAAATCGTCGAAGCAACAAACGTCTGATGACAGCACCAATAATTGTGCTGTGTTGAAGACCCATAGGGCGAAGAATTTGGCGTCGTGTTTTTGCGAGAAAGCGTGGGGAAGATTCTGGCGATAGATTTGGCGAAACGAAGACGCGAAATGTAAGGGCTGGGCGAGAATTGATGTGCGTTACTGTGCTATCTTATCTACATCATTTTACTTCGGGCTGCCTGAACCTCAATGCCTGGGCGAGATTTGACGAGCTTGCGAAGCGATGCAAGCCTTGTATCCACCACCGCTCTGCAATTTCGCAGCGTTTTCGTACAAGGAACACCACTATCTGCCAAACACACGTCATCTTCAATCAATTCCACGTTGGAACAAGGACGCATTTGTAGTCTGACAGTAGTACCCCCTAGCGGAGCCTTCTCGCTCGAGCGCACGTCTCAGCGCAGCCATCTCGCTCTATCGTCGACTCGCTCGCCACTCTCGCGTTGTCGCGTTCCCCTTTCCCGCGCGTCGCACGGCGGATGACCTCCGACCCGCTGCCTCCGGCTCCTCCTATAATGTCGTTCGAAGGCAGCACCCCTGCTATTAGTAGAACAGCGGCTGTTAGTAACGCGTTTTTTAGTAACGCTATTACCGCGTTTCTCGCTGCTGTCGCCGCGTTACTGTGCTATCTTATCTACGTCATTTTTATCAAGCCGCTGCGCTTCCGTCGGCATTTCACGAAGCAAGGCATTCCGTTTCTTCCATTCAGGTGCATTCTTTTTTCTCCTAAATAAGCGGCTGACACCACAAAGCAAGGCATCTGATTTCTTTCAGGCATTACCAGCCGTAGCGCTTCACCTGAACCCCTTCGAACGCGTTTCGTCGACAGTGCGCGAAGCAAGGAATTTGCTTCCATCCAACCTGAGAGGTCGACCGTCTTTCCTTCCATTCTCTGAGCTTCCATCTTCCTCGCTCCACCCTCCACATGTTTTCGCAGGCACTTCGAAATGAGTGGCGCATTCGCATCATTCACGCATTTCTAGATGCTCGCGCTTCACAAGGCTCTCAAGTCTCTCACGCCGCTCTCACGCGAGAGGCTCCCAAGCCTCTATAAAATGCAGCATTTCGTGCACCAATGTTTGTTTTGCGTCCCACCTTTTCCTCCCCCTTCCTCCCCTCCTTCGCTTTCCGTTCCTCCTCCCGTCCCTTCCCCTCGCAGGCCTCTGGTCGGTCAGCTTCCAGATTTCGCCAACCGCGCACCTAATCCCATACCTGCGTCCAAGCCTGCCCCTCTAGGTCCGGCAAGCCTCGGACCGCTGCTGTGGAAGTGGAGGTGCGAGCTGGGGACGGTCTTCGGCCTCTCCTTCGGTGCCTTCCAGCCCATCTTCATTGCCGAGCCCGACCTCTTGCACCAGGCATGGCCCTTTAATGGAGAAGTCAGGAACCTCTGAGGTATGAGCAAGGGGCGAACACGAACGTGTTCGTGTTCGCCCCTACACGAACACAGCCGTTTGCCGAACCGAACACTGTTCGTGTTCACCAAAAACAGGTCATTGATGTTTGCCTTATTCGTCCATGCCATTCCGAAAATGTTCTATGTGCTAGGCGTTTAGAGCAGCTAGAGGCGGTAAAGCAAGAAGAGTTGGTATTGCTGGGGACGGCCACTTCTGAATGCCGAGCCGGCCGGGTCCCTTACAGCAGGCATGTGACGTGGGTAAGTGATGTGGAGGAGGGAGGGAGAACAAATGCCGAAAACGCGATATTCACGTAAGTGCCGCCGGCTTCCTGGCCACCTCCTCTTCCCTACCCTCCCAACCCCGTTCCACTTCCTCCCCTTGCCCACTTCCCCCTTCCCCCCTCCAATCCTCTCGTCTCCATGGCTGCATGTGGATCATGGTGGCACAAGGATGAGAACGCCAGCCGGATGGTCAGCGTCTGTCTGTCCCTCTCCCCTTTCTTCCCCCGTCTAACACCCCTCTGCACGCACCCCTCTGTGTGTCAGATCATGGTGTCAAAGAACGCGTCGTTCCAGAAGGATCAGAACTCGCGGCGCACGGTGGACTTCCTGGCGAACGGGCTGGTGTTCTCCGAGGGCGCCTTCTGGGCGCGGCAGCGCAAGATGATCACCCCCGCCTTCAGCCCCGCCTCCATCAAGGTGACTCGCGTTCAGCCCCGCCTCCATCAAGGTGACTCGCGCGCAGTCGCACACACAACAGGTGCCAAGCAAGACGATCAGCAACGCATACATAAAGGTGACTGCGACGATGGGGGATGGTCGAACATACGACGGGGCAACAGCAGGTTGCCATGCAAGATAGTCAGCCCTTCTTACATCTAAGTGACTGTAACATCCCCGCAAGGTGCACAGCACAGTGCACACCATCGTTCATACCAGCAACAGCAGCAGCAACACTAACAGCTCCCTTCCTCTCCTCCCCCGCTTCCCCCCCTCTTATCCCATCCTTGTTCTCTCCTCTATCCCATCCTTGTTCTCTCCTCTATTCCATCCCCTTCCTCTCCTGTTATCCCACCATCCCACCCCACCACAGCACGCAGTGACGGTAATGAACGACCAAGCACGCAGGGCAGTGCAGCAGTGGGTGCACGCGGTCACCCACGGCAGCGACAGCAACGGGAGCAGGAGCGACAGTGGCAGCGGCGTGTGTGAGATTGACATGTATACCGCTTTCACGTCCCTCACTCTCGACATCATCGGCCTTGCTGCTTTTGGCAACACCGTCAGCAGCAGTGGGGCGGGCATGGGTGGCGGTGAAGGTGATGCCAAGGAGACGGAGGGGAAAAGGAGTGTGAATGGAGGAGAGGAGGAGGGGAGGAGTGTGAGGGAGGTGTATGAGGCGGTGGCTCTCCTGAGCACGGGAAGCACCAAGAGGATGTTTTCAGGCCGCCTCTTCATCCCCTTCTACACGTGAGTTGCACAAACGTGACTTCCCAGTGCAGTCACCTCCCAGTGCAGTCACCTCCCAGTGCAGTCACCTCCCAGTGCAGTCACCTCCCAGTGCAGTCACCTCCCAGTGCAGTCACCTCCCAGTGCACTTACGTGAGCCTCCCAGTGCACTTACGTGAGCCTCCACTAATTTTGAGCCTCCAGTGGGACCTCAAAGCAGGGTACTTCTTTCCGCCCTTCTATTTCTCTCATCCTCTCCGCCCCTCAACTGCTATTGGGGGCTGCTGTCTGTGCCATTGCCTTCTGCTCCCATCCCCGTGTGCCCATGCCCCCATGCCCATGTGCCCATCCCCGTGTGCCCATGCCCATGTGCCCATGCCCATGTGCCCGTGTCCAGATAACCTCAGCTGGCTTTCTACAGAGGCAATAAACCAATGTAGCAGGCAGTCTTTCTTGCTCTCTTTCTGCCCGTGCCTCCTCATGCCCGTGCCTCCTCCCCCCATGTGCCCATGCCCGTGCCTCCTCCCCCCATGTGCCCATGCCCGTGCCTCCTCCCCCCATGTGCCCATGCCCGTGCCTCCTCCCCCCATGTGCCCATGCCCGTGCCTCCTCCCCCCATGTGCCCATGCCCGTGCCTCCTCCCCCCATGCGCCCATGCCCGTGTCTCCTCCCCCCATGCGCCCATGCCCGTGCCTCCTCCCCCCATGTGCCCATGCCCGTGCCTCCTCCCCCCATGCGCCCATGCCCGTGCCTCCTCCCCCCATGCGCGCAGCTGGCTGCCCACGCGGGAGAACAAGGAGCTGCAGCGGGCAGCGGAGAAGGTCAGGCGCCTGTCTCTCGACCTCATTGCCACGCGCAGACACCAGCTGAAGGTGCGTGCTTGGGCTGGGGTGTGGGCTCATTCATGGGGCGGAAGTGGGGGGAACAGGAGAGGAGGGAGGGTCGCAGCGCAGGTAGCAGCATGGAGTGTGCTATGGCTGTCTCTGGAGGTGGGTGGTTGGTTGTTTGAAGGGGAAAGCGGAGGTTGGAGGATTAGGCGGGGAGCCGAGTGGTGCAGCAGGCAGGTGAGAGGGTGCTGGCATGCGCTGGAAAGGGGAGGTTGGGGAATCAAGTCGACTCATGCATGCACTATTTCGTTCCCTGGCTTTCCCAGCTCAAGGCCCCAACCACTTCTCCCCCTTTCTCCCCTTTCCTTCCCCCTTCTCCCGTTTCTCTGCCTTCCCCCCTGTCATCTCTCCTTCCTCTCCCAGGGCGAGCGGGGTGACGGCCTGTTGGCCGTGGTGCTGGCATCTGCTCGGCAACTCTTAATCTCCCATTCCCCCCACGCGCCACGCCCCATGCCCCGCGCCCCATGCCCCGCTCCCCATGCCCCATGCCCCATGCCCCACACCCCACGCCCCATGCCCTACGCCCCATGCCCCATGCCCTACGCCCCATGCCCCATGCCCCATGCCCCATGCCCCACGCCCCATGCCCCGCGCCCCATGCCCCGCTCCCCATGCCCCATGCCCCATGCCCCACACCCCACGCCCCATGCCCTACGCCCCATGCCCCATGCCCTACGCCCCATGCCCCATGCCCCATGCCCCATGCCCCATGCCCCACACCCCACGCCCCATGCCCTACGCCCCATGCCCCATGCCCCATGCCCCACACCCCACGCCCCATGCCCTACGCCCCATGCCCCATGCCCTACGCCCCATGCCCTACGCCCCATGCCCCATGCCCCATGCCCCATGCCCTATGCCCCATGGCCCATGCCCCATGCCCCATGCCCCATGGCCCATGGCCCAACATCCATGTGTCCATGCAAACTCAGGCGAGCCAGGGAAGGGCCTGCTGGCAGTGCTGATGGCGTGTGATGGGCAGTATTCCCCGTATCATCGATACCCCCTATCTCCCCTGCCTTCTTCCCCCACAACCGTGCTTCCCCTCACCTTCCTCCATCCAACCAAAGCTCCTCTTCCTTCCCTTGCTCCCTCTCCCCATGCTCCCCTTGCTCCAACCAGAGCGAGCCGGGGAAGGACCTGCTGGCAGTGATGCTGGCAGCGAGGGATGACGTCAGCAACGAGCAGATGACCGACCAGCAGCTGGTGGACGAGTGTGTCACGTTCCTCGTGGCCGGTATGCTGTGGTGCTGTGCGGTGCTGTGCGGTGGTGGGTGGTGGTGGGTGGTGGTGGGTGGTGATGAGTGATGGTGGGTGGTAGTATGCGGTGGTGATGAATGGTGACTTGTGGTGATGAGTGGTGGTGGAGCATGGGAGGGAATGTAGTGGTGGTGTGTGGTTGCCGGCCTGCAGCAGGTAGGCGAATGTGTGCCGCTGTTGCTGCAATCCGTCTCGTAGTGCTTGCTGCTGTTGCTCGTGTTGTTGGTGGTGCTGTCGGTGCTGCTGGTGCTGCTGGTGCTGCCAGTGCTGGCAATAAGTGCTCGTGGAATGCATGTGGAGATGGTGCTGTGGTAACGTAGGGAGACATGGGATAGTGTTTGCTGATGGGTGGTGATCGGTTCTGATGGGTGGTGCTGTGTGTGTGGCGATGTGGGGTGATCTGCTGTGAGTGAGCGTGGTGACGCAAGGTGATGGGTGATATGCGGTGATGGCTTTGCAGCGACTAGCACGCCAGTTGGTGGTGGTGGTGCTGCTGCTGGTGGTGGTGGTGGTGGTGCTGCTGCTGCTGCTGCCGCCGCAGGTGGTGCTGGTGACAAGTGCATGTAGAGATAATGCTATGGTGATACACGGTGATGTGCGGTGATGTGCGGTAGTGTTTGCTGATTGGTGGTGATCAATGCTGGTGGTTCATGGTGCTGTGTGTGTGGCGATGTGGGGTGATATGCTGTGAGTGAACGTGGTGCCGCAAGGTGATGAGTGGTGTGCGGTGATGGTTTTACAGCGACTGGTACACCAGTTGGTGTGAGTGAGACACAGAGGGGCATGCCTCCATTCTCCCATACTCCCATGCTGTTCCCACCCCTCCCACTGGCAGGCCACGAGACAACAGCCAAGCTGCTGACGTGGGGCGTGTACCTGCTGGCGCGCTTCCCTGAGTGGCAGCAACGGCTGCGGGAGGAGGTGTGGCAGGTGATGGGGGAGCATGGGGATGCAGAGAAAGGGGTGATGGAAGGTGGAGAGGAAGGGGAGAAGGAGGAGGGGGCACGGGGCAAGAAGGGAGGGGGCGGAGTGGAGGTGGCATGGGAGCAAGTGGCGCAGCTGAGGCAGATGCACATGGTGCTGCTGGAGACACTCAGGCTCTTCCCACCCACGCCTACCATCACCAGGGAGGCCAGCAAGGTAAGGCCAGCAAGGTGAGGCCAGCAAGGTGAGGCCAGCAAGGTAAGGCACACCCACGAAACGTACAGGCACACTCGTTGCAGCCCTTTGTGTCCTGTGTGTTCCTTCCCCCTTCATACATGCCCAGCCCTGCTGTGACTTGTGTGCGTCATGCCTGCCAGCATGACCATCATCATGCACCTCGCCATGCCCTACACCCACCCTTCCCATCCCTTTCCCCATGCCTCCCCATGCCTTTCCATGCCTTCCTTTCCCCATGCCTTCCCATGCCTTCCTTTCCGCCATGCCTTCCCATGCCTTCCTTTCCGCCATGCCTTCCCATGCCTTCCTTTCCGCCATGCCTTCCCATCCATCGTTTTCCCTATGCCTTCCTTTCTGCCATGCCTTCCCGTCCTTTTTCCCATGCCTTCCATTCCGCCAAGCCTTCCCATCCTTTTCCCCACGCCTTCCCATCCTTTCCCCCATGCCTTCCCATCCTTTTCCCCATGCCTTCCTTTACCCCATGCCTTCCCCCATGCATCTCCCCATGCCTTCGCCATTGCCGCATTTCCGCATTTCCCGTGCCCACCAGGACGTCTCCCTGGGCCCGTACAGCATCCCAGCGGGCACGCACATCATGATGTCGCTCGCCATGCCGCACAGCGACCCGCGCTACTGGGGGGAGGACACGCTCCACTTCAACCCCGCCCGCTTCAAGGGTACGCCTCCAGCCGCGCCTCATGCTGTTGCGCTGCAGTCACACCATCCATCTGCTGCTAGGGGGGTGGTCGGGAGGGAGGGAGGGAGAAGAGAGGGGGAAGGGGCTCACTCATCACAGTTAGGATTCACGGCGCAGCTGGCGCATCACACGGTCCTCTCTCCACACGGGTACTCGGTTCTCCGGCCTGGGTCTTTCCTTGATTCAGCTCACCCCACTGCCGTTCATTCCCTCATTGCCCTTAATCCTCCCTTGCCCTTCATCCCCCCCCTGCCCATCCTCCCCTCACCATGAGTCCCCACAGACGGCATACAGGGAGCATGTTCGCACCCACAGGCCTTTGTGCCATTCTCAGCGGGTCCCCGGGACTGCATTGGCTCCAACTTTGCTCTCACAGAGGCCAAGGTTGTGCTTGCGCATTTGCTCAGGCGCCTCCAATGGGAGCTCTCGCCCACATATGTACACCTGCCCAGTGTGGGAATCACGCTTACCCCTAAATATGGGATGCCTCTACGTATGAGGTTGGTGGAGTAGCTTGTTACTAATTTTGAACTTATCTATCACTTGTTATGTCTCATCTTTAAGCTTGTACTTGCAAATGTGTTACAGTGCTTCCTATTATGCACATGTTACCCTAAACTAAAACCCCAAACGTAAAAAAAATATGTGATGACAGCCATGCTTGAGGCTCAGAGAAAAGTGGAAATGGAAATGTATCTGTGACGGACCCAGCGTCTATGATGTAAAACATATTCTTGGCTTCGATCGAATGCGGTTACCATTCCAGTATGAAAATAGCAGAGAAATATGAGAACGTGTAGGATTGGAGAAATAAAATATGAATGCAATTGGGATCAATCAAATGAATGAAAATATAAAGTACGAACCCCTATGTAAACCAGAATAGAACAAACTAAAATGATTGATATCGTACACCCCAGACACTGTTTGTTGAATATCAGTGGATTCCGAACCTGGGTCTTGGTTTGGGAGAACCGTATCTGGGCTGAGGGCGTGTTGCTTCATGTGCAAGTGGGGTCCAAGCGCTGGACCTCGAAGCGGGTAACTCTGCAAATGTGAAAATACTAAGCACGAAGCAAAGTTGTGTAACTCGGGGTCAAGCGAATGAAATTGCCCAAACAATCCGCAGGATCGTCCAGTGAAGAAATGTACTCTGTCGCGCTGCTCAGGGGGATGCGCAACCAGAGACTCTCCCAAAATTTCAGATCTTGGACCTCGGTTCACCACGTACAAGTCACCAAGACCTCCTATGAATCTGCAAAACCACCCCACGACAGACTGAACCTCGTTTTGCACGACGCCCTAAAACTCCAGCTTCTGTGCTTCGAAGGCTCACCCATCTGGATAGGCAGCCTGCACGGGAGCGTCATCTGGGAAGCAGGAAAAGCGGCTCTCATGAGATTCTGGAGGGAACGAATGCTGAGGAGAAATCCAGGGGAAAACTGCTCAATACTCTCCAGATCTCTCGATCAACCAAGAGCCTTGTGAGCGTCTGGATCACGAGCAGCGTGCGGAACTGCTGCGATGTAAATATAGCAGCTGCTGAAAGCACAGGGTAGCCAAGTGAGCATCTTCCTGCTTGCGGTGTACACATTCTGCCGCAACGGTCTCAGCGTTCTCTTGCGATCGGTGATTGGGCAAATCCTCAACGGCAGCAACGGTCGCATCTAGCTGAGGTCGTCTTAGGTCAGAAAGAGCTCAACCATCCTTCCCGATCGAGCTATTCTTTACTCCTGGAAGCCGTGGTCTCAGCCATTCCACTCTGGCAAGGTTTTGTTAGCTTTACTAGAGCTACCAGTTGGTGCACGTGACGGCTGATAGCATGGACTCGAGTGGAACCCACATCCACGATCTCCTAGACGACGTCCTCATTCGGATCTTATGGCCTTCCACACCGTCAATCCCGTCAAGCCCGTACATATCCGAGAGCGAGGATCCCTGGAACCCTGTGGTGCCCACGCCCACGTACCTTGGAACAAGCGAAGAGCCATCATGGAACAAGCGAAGTGATTCTCCCATGCCGACGCCTCCTGCCTCCGCAGACGCCGCTCACAACCTCTTCATCGCCTCTATCTGCCGTCGCTGGCGGCGACTGGCTCAGAGGCACGTCTCGACGCTGCTCGTGAAGGATAACCGCGTCGTGTCTCACCGCGATGTGCTCAACGCGGTCGCCTGCTTTCCCCGGCTGACCCATCTGCATCTCTCGGATTTCAGCGTTGAGACGTCGGATGACGCGTTTCTAGCTGATCTCGCCCTTTCGTGCCCTGGGTTGAGAGCGCTGCACGTGGGGTGGGAGTACGAGGGACAGCATGGAAGGAATGGCCGCGTGATAACAGAATCGGGATTGGACTTTTTCTTCCGTCACTGCTCTCAACTGGAGAAGCTGTCGCTGTGCTGTCTCAAGGAAGATCTGAACCCACCAGCTTCGTTCTTCCAGCTTCAGCATCTGCGCACCCTCGTCTTGTCCACCGCCTTCATCTTAAAGTCTCCAGATCTCAGCTCTCTTTCGTCTCTCACAGCAGTCTCCATGGAAACCCCCGACATTCATTACAACCAGCTCTCCACCCTCCTTCAACTCACCAACCTCACGCGCCTCTCCTTGCCTGACGAGATCAACGTGATTTCAGCAGATCCGCCCGCCTTCTCGCTCGCACAGCTTCCTCTCCACTCGCTCAAGTTCGGACCGTGTGATGCGCACTTCAGCGTTTTTTTCCGTCCTGGATCGCCGTACAGGTTCCTGAAACGCCTGCAGCTTAGCTATTGCTTCAACCAGGAGCGGCTTCCAGACAATATCGGACAGGTGCTGCCGCGCCTCCAAGGGCTCAGCATCAACGAGTGCGGAGCCTTGAGCGATCTGACTGGCGAGATCACGTCGCTCACCTGCCTGGAGAGCCTGACTGTATGCCACTGCAGAGTGTACGATCTGCCGGAAGACTTTGGCCATCTTCCCGCCTTGAAAACCTTGGTGCTGAGCCGGCTGCTGCTCCGCACTCTCCCGGCCTCCTTCACCAGACTCGCATCTCTGGAGACGTTTTTTCTGGATTGGTGCGAAGACATGGAGGAGCTTCCTGCAGGGTTTGGTCGCCTCACAGCCCTCCGGTCTCTGAGCCTTGCAGGGTCGTCCATCTTGCAGCTTCCAGAAGACTTGGGCGGCCTGACCAACCTCCACACCTTCCATTTTGAGAAGAACAGCCTGGGGCAGCTGCTGTCGCCATTAGCGCAGCTGGCTTCGCTGACCAGGCTGGAGCTAAAAGGGTGCAAAAGTGAGCTTCCAGAGGGCATGGGGGAGATGACAAACCTGCAGGAGCTCTACATTCATCACTGCTATTCTCGTGAGCTTCCAGAGGGTATGGGGGAGATGACAAACCTGCAGGAGCTTTACATTCATTCCTGCTCTTATCTTAAGAAGCTTACGGAAGCTGTGACGTCGCTTGGCAGCCTTCGAGTGCTGAGGATCACAGAGTGTGAAAATCTCGTATCGGTTCCCAGGAGGTTGGATGGGCTAACCAGCCTGACGCAGTTGGAGGTGAGGGGGTGTTGGCGGCTGAACGAAGTCCCTCAGGCTCTGCCACTCAGTCTGCAGGCTCTCCGGTTCTCAGACAATCAGGAGATGGGGTCCATGCCAGATGTTTCAAGGCTTACAGGGCTCAGGGAGCTGTGCTTGCACACGGTGGACGCAGCCTGTATTGAGGCCATCGCCGAGCATCTCTCGAATGTGCAGCATCTGGAGCTGGAGCTCACAGCGGGTGCGGAGGAGTCTCTGTCCGCGCTGACCAGGCTTCCTCGCCTCCGCATCTTGACACTCGAAGGGGCGCGCAGTGTGAACACGCTGGTGGAGTGTGAGGGCTCGGGTTTGCAAGAGCTACGGCAGCTGAACATCTCCAGCATGAGGGGTGTTGGACTCACAGAGCTGCCTGCTGCCATCACCACTCTCCACCACCTCACATCCATTAAGATCAACGCGGAACACTTGTCGTCTCTTCCGCACTTCTTTGGGGCATTTTCAAGGCTGCTCAAGCTGGACCTATCCCACTGGTCATCCCTCGTGCATCTCCCTGCGTCTCTCACGCAGCTCTCCCGCCTGCATGAGCTGAACGTCAGCTTCACCAGCATCCGCCTTCTTCCGCCTGGCTTTGCTCAGCTCAGCAGGCTGAGGAGGCTTAATCTCTGGTACTGCAAGCAGCTAAAGGCTCTGCCTGACGACTTATCCGAGCTTAGAATGCTCGAGCACGTTTCTACTACAGGGTGTGACATGCTCCAGCAGTGACGTTTCTTTTGCCACTCATAAGCTTAGATGTCTAGTTGATGAAACTGCTTGCAACCATAGCAATACTCAGGTTCCATTACTCAAGTGAACTAATTTTCTGGCATTGGTTATGCTGACCCAGAAACGCTCTCAAGGTACACGTATATCAAATATATCATTCCCCCAGCGTCCCCTCCCTGACTCAAGGCTACATCGCAGCAGCACCACAGTGATGGGTTTTGCAAGAGAAGGTGCCCAATCCGACGTCTGCACAAGAATGGCGAATGAGGCACAAAGGATAAGCTAGCCACAACCACAGAAATGCCAATCGTCCTCCCACCTGAGGTGGGGGTATAAAAAAAAAAACGCTGACGGAGAATGTAGGTTGCTTGTAGGACGTAGTAGCATATGCTTTAAATGCACCCGGCTGATTCAAAATTGGGGGTACTCCATTTCTGCCCAGTGTTCCCCTCTCCCTTTTGCCTTCCTATCATTCTGAACCTCGAGTACTATTATCTTCCTGAAATTTGTCACCTCTGACTTCCCTTTCCCAGCAGCACTGCCAGCATTCACCTCACCCTGTTCGAAGCCTTGGTTGGCCACTCTCAGCCGTGTCAAGTCAAGGCAGGTCACCCCTCTGCATGCTCAAGGGCCCCAACCCACTCCGCAATTACCACACATTTCTCTCATACCCACCGCTCCTGTCATACCCCAACTCGTACCATGGTACCCCACCTCCCCCCCACACTCCTCTAATATCCACTCACACCGTTCATACCCCTCACTTCTCATCCACCCATTCCTAATATACCACCCAATTCTTTCACTCCTCCCATATCCAGCACTCCAATCATACCCACCACACCTGTCATACCCCCAACACCTGTCATACCCCCAACACCTGTCATTCCCCCAACACCTGTCATTCCCCCAACACCTGTCATTCCCCCAACACCTGTCATTCCCCCAACACCTGTCATACCCCCAACACCTGTCATACCCCCAACACCTGTCATACCCCCAACACCTGTCATACCCCCAACACCTGTCATTCCCCCAACACCTGTCATACCCCCAACACCTGTCATTCCCCCAACACCTGTCATACCCCCAACACCTGTCATTCCCCCCACACCTGTCATTCCCCCAACACCTGTCATTCCCCCAACACCTGTCATTCCCCCAACACCTGTCATTCCCCCAACACCTGTCATTCCCCCAACACCTGTCATTCCCCCAACACCTGTCATACCCCCAACACCTGTCATTCCCCCAACACCTGTCATACCCCCAACACCTGTCATTCCCCCCACACCTGTCATTCCCCCAACACCTGTCATTCCCCCAACACCTGTCATTCCCCCAACACCTGTCATTCCCCCAACACCTGTCATTCCCCCAACTCCTCTCAATCCCCCCACTCCTCTCATTCGCCCCACTCCTCTCATTCCCCCCACTCCTCTCATCCCCTCCACTCCCCTCATTCCCCCCACTCCTCTCATCCCCCCACTCCTCTCATTCCCCCCACTCCTCTCATTCCCCCCACTCCTCTTATCCCCCCCACTCCTCTCATTCCCCCCGCTCCTCTTATCCCCCCCACTCCTCTACTTCCCCCCACTCCTCTCACCCCCCCCACTCCTCTCATTTCCCCCACTCCTCTCATCCCCCCCACTCGTCTCATTCCCCCCACTCCTCTCATCTCCCCCACTCCTCTTATTCCCCCCTACTCCTCTCATTCCCCCCACTCCTCTCATTCCCCCCACTCCACTAGTTCCCCGCACTCATCCCAAAATTCCCATTCCACCCATAACCCCCACTCCTCCCATTCATGCTCTCCTGCCCCCGACTTTTTCACATTCCCGCCATTCCTCTCATTATCTCACACTCCTCTCATACCCCTCACTCGACATAACCCCCAATCCTTTCATACTTCTCAAACATCCCACAACCCCCGCTATTCCTCCTCTTATACTCCCCTCTCCTCTCATACCTCACTCCTCTAGTACCCTCACTGCTCATACCCCCCACCCAACGCTCTCATACTTTCCACTCCTCCCATATCCCGCTGTCCAGTCATGCAACCCATTCCTGATAAACCCTCCGCTCTTCTGATGCCCCACACTCCTCTCATACAACCAGATTCTCTCATGCTTCCCACTCCTTTCATACCCGCCTCTCTTCTTGTACTCGTCACTCATCTCATACCCCATATTCCTTCCCTATCATACCCCCCACTCCTCTCATACTTCCCATTCCTCCCATACCCCCTACTCCTATATTATCCCCCTCCTCTCATTCCCCCATTCCTCTCATACCCCCCACTTCTCTCGTAACATCCTCCCCACTCATAACCCTTACTCCTCGCATCACCCCCACTCATCTCAAGTTTTCCATTCATTTCATACCCCCAACTCTCTCATACCATCCACTCGTCCCATAATTTCACACTTCTCATACCCCCCAATCCTCGCATACCTCCTCTTCCTCTCAAACTTCCTACTCCAAAACCTATCTCAAAACCCTAGGTCCTCTCACAACTCATTTCTCTCTCAGCCTCCAAGTCCTCTCATACCCCCAAGTATGCTCATACCCGACACTCCTCTCACCACCCCCACTCATCTCATTCCCCCCACTTCCCTCAACCCCAACTCCACTCATTCCGCCACTCCTCTTGTACCCCCAACTCCTCTCATACCCCCCATTCCTCTAATACTCACCACTCTCCTCATACCCCCAAATCCTCTCATCATACCTCCCACAGGCTCTCCCTTCCTTCCTCTCAAAACCCCCACTCCCCCACTTTTCTCATAACTCCACACCTCTCATATCCCCCACTGGTCGCATACTCTCCAGTCGTTTCATAACCCATTCCTCTCTTACCCCCTTCTCCTGTCATATCCCCCACACATCACACACACCATATCAACTCCCCTTATAATCCCCACACTCCTCACACAACCCCCATTCCTCTCAAACCTCCAACTTCTCTCATACCCCCTCCCTCATCCCTCATTCCCCTCATATCCCCCATTCCTCTCATAACCCTGCTCCTTTCATATTTCCACATCTTTCATGCCCTCACTCTTTTGATAAGCCCCACTCCTCTCTCCCCTCATACCCACCATTCCTCTCATACCTCCCACTCCGTTCGATCCCCTAACTCCTCTCATTCCCACACTACTCTTATAACCCCCACTCCAATCATAACCCCCAATCAAATCATAGCCCCCTCTCCGCTCATATCCCCCATGTTTAAACGCCCACACTCCTCTCATTCCCCCCACTCCCCTCATACCCCCCACTCCTCTTATACAACCGCTACTCCTCTTATACCCCTCACTCCTCTCACACTCTCTATTCGTCTCATGACATGCACTCCTCTTAAACCCCCAATCCTCTCTTTCCCTCCACACCTCTCACACCCCCCATTCCCCTCGAACCCCCACTGTTCGTAGAATCCATTCGTCTCATTCAAACCTCTCCTCTCACACCCTGATGCCTTCTTGTAATCCCCACCCCTTTCACCCGCCCCCAGCCACTCCAGTCACACCCCAACTCCTCCCATAACTCCCAGCAGGGCTTCACTTTGGTTTTGGGGGTGGCTGATTGATCACCTGAATCAACCCTTCTATGTTGACATCTGAGGCCCTCCCACTCTTGCACTCCCCAATCCTCTCATACCCTTCACTCCTCTCATACCCCTCAATCCTCTCATACCCCCCACCCCTCTCATACCCTCGAACCGTCTCATGCTTCCCTTTTTTTCAGATAATTGAGTTATGGAAGGTGCACCTTGAGCGGTGCACCGTTGGATAGGCATTTTAAGCTGTGAGTTTTTATGCATTCCTTTTAAGAGAGGGGCTTCTGAAAAAATGAGGTGTGATACGAAAGAAGCATTTGAGATATAAGTTTTCAGAAATGATATCTTGGAAAAGGCACTTTCGAAAACACACTCTCCATTTTTTTTTTATGTTTTATGTGATATGCATAACTAGCTGCGTTAACTGAATTTTTTGTAAAAAAAAAAAAATCATTAAAAAAACAAATTCTGGAAGTAGGATATAGGGCCCTTTGGTAAGGGTACCGTATTCTCCCGGACGGAACACCCTCTGAAACTGTACACTCCCGGGTAGCTTGTGCGGGGTGGGTGCTATAGGCGACCTCGTTTGTATAATAACCCCATTTTGGGGTGATTTTCTATAACCCCCCCCCCCCCCCCCCCCCCCCCCTTTCATATAGATTTCTGATTATAATAGCTGATAACGAGTAGGTGCAAGCAGGGTCCTAGATATCAGACTTTTTACTCTGATTCAGAGTTCATTCAGGCTTTTTTTTTTAACCTAGTCTGAACTCCTATATATATATACATATATTTTTTTTTTTTACTTGTCTGAGTTTCCAGAGTTTTTTTTTGTTACAATGTTTATATTGTGTAGGCTGTAGTGAGGTAGCCCATAAGGGGTACAACCCAATTAGGGTTAGTGGTTGTACCGAAATCTATTCTCAATGCGGACATTCTCGCTTAGTCTTCTGACATGGTTTTAGAGCAGGTCCTGTTCCAGGACCGTTTTTTATAGGGCCCACCGTACAGTTCCCTGCCCGTAGCACATTACCCTGCCCGTAGTGCCCTACCCTGTCCGTCGCGATGCCCCACCAGTCGCGCTCCTCTGCCCGCGCGCCGCCCTGCTGGCTGCCGCGCTGCCTTGCCCTGCCCTGCGTTGCGCTGCGCGCTCTGCCCTGCCCTACGTTGCGCTGCCTAGCGCGCGCTCTGCCCTGCCCTGCGTTGCGCCGCCCCGCGCACGCCCTGCCCCGCGTTGCGCTGCCCGCGAACGCCCTGCCCTGCGTCACGCCGCCCTGCCCCTGCTGCCCGTCGCGTCGCGCGCCCCTGCTGCCCGTCGCGTCGTGCACCCCTGCTGCCCGTCGCGCCGCGCGCCCCTGCTGCCCGTGGCGTCGAGCCGCCCATGCGCTGAAAGTATACAGCGATTTCATCATGCTCACCTGCGACGGCATCAATGGCGAGAAGTATACTCTCACCTTCATCGACGCCTACTCACGTCATGTATGGGTCGCCAACGTCGACGCACGCTCCAAGGCTCCAAAAGTATTCCGTATCTTCCTCGCGCACGCGCAGCGCCAATCAGGAAGAAAACTGAAGATCTGGTAGAGTGATGGGGCAAAGGAATTTCACAGCAACGAGCTGGAGAGCGTCCTCACCGAGAAGGGGATCAAGCATGAGATTTCTCTCCCCTACGCTCACCAGCAGCAAGGCGTCGCTGAAAGGGTCAACCGCACTCTCATGACAAAAGTCTGCGCCATCATGAACCAGTCCGGCCTGCCAAAGAAGTTTTGGCCCTACGCCATGAACCACGCGGTGCGCCTGCACAACCTCCTCTCCACTACCGCCAACAGGGAAAACCTGTCCCCTCACATGAAGTGGACCGGCTCAAGGGGAGACCAATCCATGTTGAGGGTTTGGGGGTGCATGGTGCAATATCGGCCCACTTCGGCTACAATCGGCAAGTTCGTTCATCGTGCGCGCTGGGGAGTTCATCTGGGGTTCAGTCACGAGCACAAAGGGTGGCTCATTCTTGACATTGACAGTAACGAGATTGTTCCTGCGCGTGACATTCTCTTCTACGAGCGGCTCACCCTAAAGCAGTGGATCGAGGACGAACGCCGCAACCAGGCACGAGGCTACGCCAACAGCGGCCGCAGCTTTGCGACACCAGAAGACGAAGCAGCAGCAGCAGCACTGGACCGCGACGACACCGACGAGCATCCCAGCATCCCGCCTCGCCCGCGCGACGACGACGACGATGACAGCGACGATGACCCTGCGCCAGGACCATCACGGCGCCAAGCAGAACCAAGCACCGAGGCACCCGGCTATGAGAGTGGAGACGACGACGTGGTGGAAGTCACCACCACCAATGTGTCAGGCCTTCAACTTCTCGGCCTGCACACATTCGTCTCTACTCTTGCACGGGCTGTGGAGCCAAAGAATCCTCGCCAGGCCCTAACCGGTCCTCACGCCAAGGAGTGGCGTGCTGCGATGGATGCGGAGCTAAAGGCGCTGGAATCTCGTGACACCTGGGTCCTAGTCGATCGTGCAGCAGTGAAGGGGAGGAGGGTACTAAACGGAAAATGGGTTTTTCGCCTCAAAACCAACGCTGACGGCACTATCGAGCGCTTCAAGGCACGCTGGGTCATACGCGGTTACGATCAGCGCCATGGCATCGACTTTGATCAGACCTTCGCTCCCGTCAGTCGTCACACCTCCGTCCGGATTCTACTCGCCATTGCCCCGCTAAGCACCTGCCACTGCGACAGATCGACGTGAAGAACGCGTTTCTATACGCGTTGGTGGACGCCACCATCTTTGTGGAGTAGCCGCACACCTATGGAGAAGGAGATCCCAGGGTCTGTCAACTGAAGAAGTCCCTCTACGGGATCAAGCATGCGCCTCGCCTCTGCCAGCAGCATCTGCACAAAATCCTCCTCGAAATCGGCTTCAAACAGCTTCCACACGACCCGGGAATGTATCGCCTTCACTTCAGTTGCGACTACATCCTCCTGACAGTCTACGTCGACGACCTGCTGTACACGGGCACCTGCAACAAACTCCTCGATCAGTTTCAGAAGAACCTGGTGCAGCGCGTGGATATCACCATCAACCTCGAAGTGAAGCCGTTTTTGGGGTTAAACATTACTTACGCGCCAGAAGCAATTCATATGTCAGCCTCCAAGTACGCAGAGCAGCTAGCGGAACGCTTCAACATTTCCCCCGCATCACTCTCGACTCCTTACCGCAACCCCAGCACCAACTACAAACCGGACAACAAACCACTGTCACCCGCAGGACTCCAACTGTACCAGCAGCAACTGGGTTGCCTGCTGTTCGCCTCTGTCACCTGCCGACCCGACCTTTCGTACATCGCTAGCCAACTGACGTTGTACTCTCGCAAGCCAGTAGCTGAGAACCAGCTGGTTCTGGAACGCGCCCTGCAGTATTTCATTTCCACACCTGACATTGGGCTCTCCTACTCCACGCTGACGACGACCTCCTTCAACCTCAACGGCTACGTGGACGCAGACCATGCAGCTGATCCCGCAAATCGACGGTCCCGAACTGGCTTCGTTTTTCGCCTGGAACCAACTGGGCCAATCTCCTGGAACTCACAGAAGCAGGAGCTGGTTGCCCTGTCATCGGCCGAAGCAGAATACATCACCGCGACAGCAGCAATTCGCGAAGGCATGTACCTGCATGAGCTGCTACAGGAGGCGAAAATTCCAACCTCGCCTACCTTTCGCCATCACTGCGACAACCAGAGTGCCATCAGGATCGCTAACAAGCCAGGTTTCGTAAACCGCACGAACCACATCGCACTTCGGTACTTTTTCGTCAAGGACGAAATTGACCAAGGAAAAGTTGACCTCGCCTACTGCCCCACTACTGAGATGGCGGCGGACTTCCTCACCAAGCGCCTGCCACGTCAGCAGTACAAACACTGCTCTGACCTCACCGGAGTTGTGAGAGTACGACGGCTTATGCTGGCTTTGCTAGCTTGCCTGAATTTTATTATGCTATATCTAGCTTGGGTTTATTTTATCATGCATAGATATGCTTGATTTCCTAGGTTAGGTGCATTCCTATACTTTATTATAGTTATAGCACCGAACCAGGTTACGTGTACCGAACTCAAGCCTATTCCGTTACTGAACAAACAGGAATGTTGGAACTAACAGTGAAATGAGTACAAGTACCTAACCCTAGAATTGTGTACCCCCTATAGACTAACCCACTGTAGCCTAAACAAGCACAACATATATAATGTTTGACACACCCCCATAGGCGAAGTGGGGGAGAACTAGGGGTCACAAGACCAGTCAAGTAAAGCAAGGCAAAGCAAGCTCAGGGTGGATCACAAAGTCACCACACATTCCGAGCACAAGTTCAAGGCCACAAGGCCAGTTCACATGCAGGAGTACATATATATATAAGGCTAGACAAGCAAGAGCAGGTACATATATATGTAACAGTACAACCAAGGTCAAGAGGTGAGCAAGTGAGGCAAGACAGGCACAAGACCCAGCTGGGTACAGAAGCGCTGATGATCACAAGGCGCAAGTGCCTTGGTGAAGACATCAGCAGTGTTGGCCTCAGAGGCCACGTACGTAAGCCGCAACTGACCACGCTGCTGTAGCTCACGAGCAAGGAAGTAGCGGAGAGCAATGTGCTTTGTTCTGTGCTCCAGTCTCTGCTCTCGACACAAGGCCAGCATGGCCTTGTTGTCTACGTACAGGACTGGAGGAGAACGAGGCGGCTCTCCAAGGTCGGTCAGCAGGTAGGTAAGCCAGCGAAGCTCCTGAGCAGCCATGGCCCCTGCGTAGATCTCAGCCTCACAACTGGAGCCGAGAACAGAAGACGAGCGAGTAGCCCGCCACGAAACAGACCCGGAACCAAGGCTGAAGGTGTAACCCTGTGACGACCGCTGCGTAGCCTGGTCGTCAGCCCAAGAAGCGTCTGCGTGACCAGTGAGGACCACTGGACTCCGCCCTCCAAGCACTAGCCCCATGCCCGACGTACTGCACAAGTAGCGCAACACCCTCTTCGCTGCAGCCATGTGCTCTGGTCGGTGTCTCCCAGGAGCAACATAGCGTGCGAGAATGCTAAGAGGGTATGCAAGGTCAGGTCGCGTGCAGGTCATCAGGTACATGAGGCAGCCAACAAGCTCTGGGTACGGGCCACTCGACTCTACGGACTCATCCGAAGGCAGAGCTGAGAGCGAGTGGCGAGTAGACAGAGGAGTGGCCTGAGGCGAGGAGTACGTGAAGCCGAAGCGCTGAAGGACCTGCTGCACCATGTGTGACTGAGTCAGGGTGATGGTGCGGCGTGCTCTGTCCCGGGTGATCTGCAAGCCAAGGTAGCTGCGCAGTTCACCCAGGTCTGTGCACGAGTGTCTCTTCAGCAGCTCGGACTTCACGTAGGCGAGTCCAGCAGTGTCAGCTGTGGCAAAGACCAAGTCGTCGACGTACACGAGGATGTAGAACAGCGGCAGAGAAGTGTCGGTGCGTAGAAACAGCGACGGGTCGGCAGTAGAGGGAGCAAACCCAAGAGCCGCAAGCGTAGTCCTCAGTGTGTCGTGCCACTCACGCGGTGCCTGGCGGAGACCGTAGACTGGCCGCCGGAGGCTCCACTGGGTGCCAGGAGGAAAAGTCCCAGTGAAGCCAAGTGGGCGGCGCAGCCAGATCTCCTCGTGCAGGCTGCCCTGCAGGAAAGCAGTGCTGAAGTCAAGAGAGTGTAGCTCGTAGTCACGGTGAGCAGCTACGTGCAGCAGTACCCGAAGAGTGGTCATCTTCGGGGTGGGAGAGAAGGTCTGAAAGTAGTCAACTCCCTGCCGCTGACTGAAGCCACGAGCCACGTAACGCGCCTTGAAGACAGGCGGAGAACCCGGCGGCCGCTTCACCCTGAAAATCCACATGCCACTGACGATGTTCGCCCCAGGAGGGGGGACAGCGTCAACGTAGGTGCCTGTGGACTTCCAGGAAGCCATCTCTGCATCCATAGCTGCCTGCCACTGAGAAGAGTAGGGACCCTCTATCGCCTCCGCGTAAGAGCGCGGAGTCGGGATGTCAAGTGCATCCGGGTCTCCCTCAGGGGTAAGCAGTACGGACACGAGATGAGGTGAAGCAGCAGCCAAGCACTGGAACTCCTCCTGCCTATCCTCAAGGACGTCCGTGCCAAGGGCACACTCACCCCCGACGGACGGAGGACAGACAGACTCAGACTCAGCAACAAGACTAGCAGCGTAGTCTAGACGACAGCGAGCAGCAAAGTCGACGAGCTCAGTAACTAGGGCAGACGCAGCAGTGGACTCAAAGGAAGGGTCAGTGACAACAGTAGCAAGGAGACGCGTGACAGTAGGACTGGCAGCACGAAGAGAGTCCGACTCCGGGTCAGAAAGAGCAGGAAGAGAGGACTCAGGAGGAGAAGGCAAAGGGGCACGCAGATGAGCAGTGGACGGACGCAGAGACATCCGGTGCGTGCCAGGGACAGGAGGAGGACGCTGACGCGAACTGTGACCACTAGTGCGAGCAGCACGGACAGGCGACGCAGGGCGAGACGCAGGCTCACGACGCTCAGCAAGACCTCCAGTAGGACCAGTGTAGGGAGAAGGAGCAGGCAGTGGGGAGGCGGGCTGTAACTGTAACTGTGACTGGACAGGCTGTGGACATTCGAAGGGAGGAGGAGGACCGGGAGAAGGCGGGAGACCAAGAACCTGCTGAAGGAGCGGAACAAAGTACGGCCGGTGTCGGGCAGCGACTCCAGAACCAGCAGAGACACCAGCACCAGGGTCCTCAGCAACAGCAGCAGCTCCAACTCCCGGGTCCTCAGCACCAGCAGCAGCTCCAACGCCCGACTCCACAGCACCAGCAGCAGCACCAGCGCCAGGGTCCTCAGAACCAGCAGTAGCTCCAACACCCGGGTCCGCAGTACCAGCAGCAGCTCCAACGCCCGGGTCCTCAGCACCAGCAGCAGCTCCAACGCCCGGGTCCTCAGCACCAGCAGCAGCTCCAACGGCAGCAGCGGGGTCCGCGACACCAGGCGCGCCACTCCGAAGAGTGCAGCGGCGCACGTACCACTCACGGATCCGCTCACGGGAGGGGAGCTCCCGGCTAGGAGGAGAAGCACTAGCACCAGTCCGAGTAGTACGCCTGGCCCCAGAGGTACCTCTCCTGAGGCTGCAGTACTGGAAGTACCACTCACGCAGCTGCTCCGAGGAGAGGGCTCCTCCAGGTGTAGGACTCTCAGGCTCAGGACCTCCAGACTCAGAACCCCCAGACTCCGGACTCTGCGGCTCAGCACCCCCAGGCTCAGCACCCCCAGGCTCAGTACCCCCAAGCTCCGCACCCCCAGGCTCAGCACCCCCAGGCTCAGTACCCCCAGGCTCCGCACCCCCAGGCTCAGCACCCCCAGGCTCCGCACCCCCAGGCTCAGCACCCGCAGCAGGACGAGAGTCGACAGCTACCTCAACAGGCTCAACCGGGTCTACCTGAGACACACATGAGGGAGCGGCACCCTGAGGGGGGAGGGGGTCTACGACAGCAGCACCTGGCGCGAGGAAGAGAGGCGGGGGGGGGAGCGGGGCAGTGCGGTAGGGGAAGAGGCGGTAGTAGGGGACGGACTCGTCAAAAGTGACGTCCTGAGAGGGCAAGACTCGGCGCGAGGTGGCGTGGTAAAACTGCCAACCAGGCGCGTCCGGGACAAAGCCGAGGAAGACGCAGGGAACAGCACGGGAGGAGAGCTTGTCCGCAGACGTATCGCGGACAAAAGCTCGAGATCCCCAGACCCGGAAACGCGACGCATCGCCAACCTCCCCCGTCCACAGCAGTGTGGGCGAGGTCTCCGGCAAGGAGACACGGGGCCAGAGGTTGAGCTGATGCGCAGCGTACCGGACCGCAAACGGCCACAGAAAGTGGGGGGCAGCCGCATGGATCAAGGAGGTACGGGCGACCTCCATGACCAGGCCAATGCGGCGCTCTGCAACCCCATTCTGCTGTGGAGAGGCCGGAAGCGTGAACGACTGCTCAATGCCGTGCTCAGCACAGTAGGCTGCCAAGAGGTCGGAGGAGAACTCACCACCTCTGTCAGAGTGCAAGCGCAGGACAGGAAAGTCCGAGTGAAAACGCTCGCTGAGCTGGAGACGGGCTCTGCGGATCCAAGGGATCAAGACATCAGGGACCTCACCCTTGGTGCGCAAGGGGAAGACCGTGGTGTAGCGCGAGTAGTCGTCAACAACTATCCGGAAGTACCTCTCCTGACCCTGACCACGGACGCGGGCTGGGCCCCACACGTCCATGTGGAGCGTCTGCAAGGGAGCAGTCGTCGGGGGAAACGAGGAGGAGTGAGGAGCGGCGCGCTGCCGCCCCTCGACACAGGGAAGGCAGGGAGGAGCGGGCGAGGGCGGGAGGGGAGGGAGGACCCTGGGAAGACCAGAGACAAGGTACCGGGAGTGCATGGCACGAAGGCGCTGCACAGACGGGTGACCAAGTCGGTGGTGCCAGAGGACAGTCTCGTGTGCCAGAGAGCGACACGAGCAGGGGGCAGAGAGCTGACCTGACGCGGACGCAGACGCAGACGCAGCGACCTGAGGGGACTCAGTGGTCAGTGTGTACAGGTCCGACCCCGGCTGCCGTGTGAAGGTAGCCAAGTGGCGGCCCGTACGAGCACACGTGCAGTGTGTCACGCGCTCGTAGGCAGGGGTGAACTGGTGAACACCCCCGTCCTGGAGTGCACAACCTGCCACCAAGTTCGTAGAGAACGAGGGGAGGTGGAGACCTGACAGTGTGCCCGACGGGACCGCAGGACAGGGAAGGACAGTGGAGGAGGTCGCAATGACCGGACCCCCAGAGGGGTCAGCGAGGGAGACAGCAACTGGCCGAGTAAGCGGCTCAAGGGCAGTGCGGTCACGAAAGAAGCAGCGAGAAGCACCTGAGTCCAGCGTGAAGGTGTGCAGTGCTGCAGTTGACTCAGTACCAGGGGGGGCAGACGTACAAGCACCTAGAGCAGCTGCCTCACCAGCACCTGGGGTAGCAGACACGTGAGTACCTGGAGCGGCAGACGCACTAGTCCGAATGCCCGGGTCGGGCGGCACACACAGGTACTCAGCACCCTCTCCACTAGTAGACATCACATACATAGCAGTTAGAATAGCATCAAAGTCTAGAGCATAGATATCAATCCCCTTCTTCAGGAGATCAACCCAGCGGGGCAGCTCAGTGGCCTGAGGGAACTGAACACGCCAAGCGTCGTTGAGACGAGCGAAGCAGCGCTGTGTGGCGTGCGGTCCCCCACACGGCTGACCAGTGCGGTCACCAGTGCGAATGACGTACGTGCAGCTAAAGCCACCCCCCCCCCCGTGCTGAGAGTACCACTCACGGACCTCCTGGGGCGACGGAGTGTGCTGCTGGCCCTGGCCACCGCCAGCGCCTCCACGACCACCACCGCCGCTGCCACCTCCTCGACCACCCCAACCCCTGCCGCCGCCGCGTCCACTGCCACCCCCACCACCGCCTCCGCCCCTGCCACCTCCCCCGCCGCTGTCGCCACCACCCCCACCGCTGCCACTAGCCCCTCCAGTCGCGCCACCACCCCCACCACCGCCACCGCCCCCACCACCGCCTCCCCCGCTGTCACCGCCACCGCCCTTGCCCCCTTTGCCCTTGCCGCTGCGGCGCCCGCTCAAAGCAGACGCAGTCACGACCTTCTCAGCACCAAGGAGGTCGACAGCAGCAGCAGAGGCGACAGAGGGAAGAAGGGGGGAAGGAGAACACCCCTCAAAGAACGGGGTACGGGGGTCGCCACGAGAGGCACCTACAGCGACTATGCTAGCCTCAGCTGCAAGGAGTTCCTTCTCGAGGAGGGCAATGGTGAGCTCAGTAGGGCAGCGAGCTAGGAAGTGGTCCGTGACTGAGCGCAGAGTGTCAGGGAGGCGGGTGACTAGGTGGTAGAGAGTGAGCCAGAGCGGGGGTGGGTTCTTGGCAAGGAACTCATCAGGCATGGCGGCGCGGAAGCGAGCTTCACTAGTGCGGAGGTGCGTAATGAGGTCAGCGACTGTGTGGAAAGAGGCTAAGTCGGGGAACAGGTAGGGAAGAGAGAGACGGCCTAGTGCGGCAGAGGCCGGTGAGGAGTAGCGGGCAACGACAGCAGTGTACAGTGCCTGTGCAGTCTTGTGCTGCCCAAAGTGCTCGCGCTCATCTATCGGCAGGGAGTTGCGAATAGCGAAGCGAGCGTGGGCGTCACGAGTCTGCCACTGTGAGCGGGTGGTGCTGTCAGCAGTAGCAGCAGGAGCAGTAGCATGGCCTAGGGCGTGATCGTACAGTGAGATGTCCTCCTTGGCAGTGAGCTGTAGGAAGAGGTGTAGGTCATCTAGCCAGGTTTCGAACCTCATTGGGCGGCCCTCAGTATCGAAAGCTAGCACAGGAGGGCTAGCCATAGCAGTAGTAGGAGTAACAGTAGAGTAGCAGAAATAGCAGTAGGTGCACCCCAGAAACAGTAGGCAGTGCGACTTAGGTAGGGCGGCTCCGTCCAGTACGGGCGGCGCGGCTCGGTTCAGGTAGGGCGGCGCGGCTCGGTTCGGGCGGCGCGGCTCGGGTCGGGCTGGGCGGCTCGGTTCGGGCTGGGCGGCTCGGTTCGGGCTGGGCGGCTCGGTTCGTGCGGCTCGTTCTGGCGGGGCCGTTCAGGGCCTCTAGGGGCGAGCGCAGGGCCGTTCGAGGCCTCTAGGGGCGAGCGCGGGGCCGTAAGGGGCCGCTAAAGGCGAGCGCGGGGCCGTTCGGGGCTTGTAGGGGCGAGCGCGAGGCCGTAAGGGGCCGCTAAGGGCGAGCGCGGGGCCGACGGGGGGCCTCTAGGGAGGTGAGCGCGAGGCCGACGGGGCCGTTAGGGGCGATCGCGGGGCCGACGGGGTCGCTAAGGGGCTAGCGCGTGGGCCGACGGGGCCTTAAGGGGCGGCGCGTAGGTCGCTAAGGGGCGGGTCGCGGGGCCTTAGTGGGCCGTGAAGTACGAGGCGCCCTAGGGCGTAGTAGGTAGGTAGGTAGGTAGGTAGTGGTGGGCCCTAAAAAACGGTCCTAGCGAAGGACCTGCTCTATACCATGTTGAGATGAACAAACAGGAATGTTGGAACTAACAGTGAAATGAGTACAAGTACCTAACCCTAGAATTGTGTACCCCCTATAGACTAACCCACTGTAGCCTAAACAAGCACAACATATATAATGTTTGACAAAAATTCCAACCTCGCCTACCTTTCGCCATCACTGCGACAACCAGAGTGCCATCAGGATCGCTAACAAGCCAGGTTTCGTAAACCGCACGAACCACATCGCACTTCGGTACTTTTTCGTCAAGGACGAAATTGACCAAGGAAAAGTTGACCTCGCCTACTGCCCCACTACTGAGATGGCGGCGGACTTCCTCACCAAGCGCCTGCCACGTCAGCAGTACAAACACTGCTCTGACCTCACCGGAGTTGTGAGAGTACGACGGCTTATGCTGGCTTTGCTAGCTTGCCTGAATTTTATTATGCTATATCTAGCTTGGGTTTATTTTATCATGCATAGATATGCTTGATTTCCTAGGTTAGGTGCATTCCTATACTTTATTATAGTTATAGCACCGAACCAGGTTACGTGTACCGAACTCAAGCCTATTCGGTTTCCACCGAATTGCTTTCTACTGAGTTCGGGAAGGTTCTGTTCGGGACGCTTCGCGACCCTCAGAACATTCGCGTAACACCTGGGTAACTGGCCTTGTGTCGAGCCTATATATAGCCTCGTCTTGTACCCAGGTGAATCATTCAATTACAATTCTCTTTTCTGAGCTCGATCCTAGATCCACACACTTGGTATCAGAGCCTGTTTACACGCGAAGTTTTCGACCGCTTTTAACTAGCTTTTAAAACCGCGGGGGCGACGACGAAAAGCGCCGATTATGGGTACGTAAACCAGTTCCGCGCTATTTTTTAACGTCCCCCTCGAACCGGTTTTCGAACACTCCTCAGGTCCAGTGGCAAAAAGGTTGGAATTTCGACCGTCGGATCGATTCGAATCTCAACGGCCCTGAGAATTTCGCCCAAAAAAGTTGGAATTTGGAGCGTCGGATCGAATTTCTTCTCAACGGCCGAGATCGGACGCGAATTTCGCTTAAGGGAGAATTACGCAACCTACAGAATCAGCGCTCGTCATTTCTACAGTCGAATTGACTCGTAGTGAGTAGACCAGCGCATAAAATTCATTTATTTTCGTCGCAAATCTTCCTGTAAATCGCCAAATGGAGGAAAATGGTGATAATTCCGTACGAAAAATTACGGAGTTACACACCGGCTTGGACCAGACGCGAGCGGCACTCCAGCGAATAGAGGAGCTCCTCGCGAACCAGTCGGCAGCCGCCATAGCAGCAGCGAACGCAGCAGCGAATGCAGCAGCGACGTCAGCAGCAGCAGCGGCGACACCGACACTTAACCCAGCAGCAGCGGCAGCGGCTACAGTGAATCTTGAGGCGGCACGTCCGAGGCTACCGGAGACGTCAATCCGAATGCGAGAGACACTGACGTTCGTCAATTCATTGCGACCCTCGAAATTTACTTCGAGGCCGTTGGCTGTACGACCCCGACACACGATGCAATGCGGATTCGGCTCGCAGCGACACTGTTACGAGGCCCAGCGCTCGAGTGGATTTACAATAGCAACGAGGTCCGAGGCGAGGGGTCATGGACGCAGTTTCGGGAAGCTTTAATTCAACGTTTCAAACCAATCAACTCCAGCTACATGGCGCGGCAGCAGATTCATCGGCATAAACAGTTCGGCAGTGTAACACAGTACACGCAGCAGATGGAGAGCCTCTTCAACCGAATTACCGACCTGACCGAAGGGGAAAAAATCCAAGCGTATACTGAGGGGCTAAAGATGGAAGTCCGCCAACAAGTGATTGCCGCGAACTACAACAACTACCGCGACATGGTGTGTGCAGCAGAGAGATTCGATGCGCTGATGCGATGTGAACCCGAGACACGACGCCACGTGCCGAACCGATCATTTGGCACGAAGCGATCGGCACCACCCACGACCGCCGACCCAATGGATATCGACAAGATCGACGCAAAGCAGCGGCCGACAAAATATGAGAAGTGCGAATTTTGCGGCGCAGCAGGACATCATATAATATGATGGCGCGAATTTAAAACGCCACGACCGGCTGGCAACAGGGGAAATCGCCGAGACAAATGGAGGCTCCGCGAAACAAGACTCTGCACCGACCGGGAAACTCCAGCCGAACACCCCCGAGAGTAAGAATATTTTCTCTCGAGGTTTTCAAGCCTTTAAAAAATTCAGGGGAGATTTCAAGGCCAAGAAAAAGCCTTCAGACATTATTCAGGTACCTGAGAAGTTGGGCAAACCACTCCGGAGCGTTGAAAAGGGTCGTGCGTTCCAAGGAGTTCATATTCTCTCCCCGCAGCATAGTGTTAAGGCTCCCCATGTTGAAATGTATTTGTATACTTTCATATAAATGCCTACAGTAGCCTAGTGTAGTTATCTTAGTTTCCTGCTAGGTGGTGTACCATTTGCCTTTCTTCATTCTTGCCTATTTGTACTGCTCGCTCCATAGTGAACACCCCTTTTTGGCTTGCACTTTTCCCTCGCCACTTTCCTTCTCGTCACCCTCGCCTAGGTCAAACCCTTGACCCTAATCTTCATTCTCGACATGGTATCAGAGCATGTAATATCCTGGCCTACTGTTTTTAATTTCTCCATGGGCCCACCGCGTATTCCTTGTTTCATGGCGGCCGTCGCGCCTTTAGTTGCGACTGACGTGACGGGCGCGACGGCAAGTTTTTTGCTGTCATGGCGACGAGCTGGGCGGCTTGTACTGCCCCGTTGCTCCTTCGCCCTGTCACCCGCCCAGCGCTACCCGCCCCGTCCCGACCTGCCCCACCCCGTTCTGTCACCACCACAGCAGCAGCCGCGCGCAGATGCGTACGGGCGCGCATTGCTGCGCGCAGCTGTGTACGACCGTGCGCATTTGCGCACGGCCGTGTGCGCCAACACCAGCGCCCGTCGCCAGCACCTGCGTGAGCAGCAGCTAACACCGCCCCCCCCTTCCCTTCCGCAGCTTTTGTCGTGGGGGGAGGGAGATGTGGGGGTGGCGGGTGTGAGTTGCCTGCAGCCCGTCCTACCCCTCCCTTCAGCGGGATTCGCCGTGAAGGGGGGGGAGAGGTTGCGAGGGGAGGGTGAAGGGAAACGGGGGGAGTGTGAGAGGGTGGCGAGAGAGATTCTGCAAAGCCAGCAGCCACCCCTCCTCTCTCTCTCACTGCCGCTTGTGCTGCTATGGGGGGGAGGGTAAGAGAGGGTGGTGGGAAAACAGTCAAGCATCTGCAGCTGCCACCCGCTGCTACCGTGGCACCTCCTGCTGCCGCCCCTGCCGCCACTTGTCTTTGTCTCTGCTTTCTGCTGCTGGGGCCTGCAGGTGCTGCCGTCGAGCCGCTACTGTCCTGCTGCATGTTGCAGCCACAGAGCCTGCTCCTCAGGCGACCTGCCGCCCCTACACCTGTTTCTGCTTTGGCTGAGGGCGTGCTACAGCTGGATTTGCCACTCCTGCACCGGCTACTACTGCTCTTGCTTGTTTCTGTTTCTTCCACTGCACCTGTTGTACCCCTGCAGACTTTGTGCTACACACGGGTTTCCACTGTAGGCATTTAGGGGGTGTGTTGAAATGTATTTGTATACTTTCATATAAATGCCTACAGTAGCCTAGTGTAGTTATCTTAGTTTCCTGCTAGGTGGTGTACCATTTGCCTTTCTTCATTCTTGCCTATTTGTACTGCTCGCTCCATAGTGAACACCCCTTTTTGGCTTGCACTTTTCCCTCGCCACTTTCCTTCTCGTCACCCTCGCCTAGGTCAAACCCTTGACCCTAATCTTCATTCTCGACACCCCATTGCCCACAGGAGAAGCCTACACAGCTGCAAAGGCTTAAGGGAAGGTTCCAGGCCAAGACGAAGCTGAATCGGCCTCGGATAAATCCTTCCAATCCTACTCAGTTGGAAACTGATATGGAGTCAGCAGCTTCGAGCGCAGGACCGAGGGATGATCTATTCGACGTACCCTACGATCCTATAAGCGAGACCATCTACGGTTACTCGGAGCAGCAACAACCACTACTACTCGAGGTGATCTGCAACGGGCGACGCCTCCAGGCACTGGTGGACAGCGGTGCGTCTCACTCGGTGTGCGACCACGGGACATTGGAAAAAATTGGAGAATCTTCGGAGGAGACCAAGTTCACGGCAACGATGGTGGACGGTACGAAACTTCCCATCCACGGCGAAGCATCACTACAGCTGCACATAGGGGCGCTAAGGTGGAAGCCGACGTTACCGATCACGAACATCAACGGATCAGATTTCATCTTGGGGCGAGATTTCTTGAAGCGGTTCAACCCCGAGATCGACTGGGTCAACAGGAAGGCGTGCATCTACAACAACGGGAAGCGGATAGCACTGCGAAGCTGGACGGATACAGGGAATGTTTCTGAAACGACACTGGCACGGTTCGAACGGACGGTGAACGAGAGTAACACGGGCTACCTAGCACTGGTTATGGCAGCACCAGAGGAGGAGAAGCCGAGTTCGGAGCTACCTGCAGCAGTGAAGGAGGTCTTGGAGCAGTACAAGGATATAATGCCTGACGACCTACCTGCAGGCGTACCCCCAGCACGCACCCACGAGCACGAGATCGTGGAGGAACCATGTGCGAAACCCGTCTCACGAGCACCATACCGACTGAGTCCGACCGAACTGACAGACATGAAGAAACAGATAGAGTATCTACTGGACAGACAACTGATCCGCCCATCCACCTCTCCCTACGGTGCACCAGTTCTCTTCACTCCAAAACCAGACGGCAGTTTACGGATGTGCATCGACTACCGCGCACTGAACAAACAGACAGTAAAAAACAGATATCCCATACCGCGCATAGACGACCTACTGGATCAACTGCGCGGAGCAACAGTCTTTTCGAAGCTGGACCTACGGTCGGGTTACTGGTAGATCAAGATGGCAGACAACTCAGTCCACAAGACGGCGTTCCGTACCAGATACGGCTCCTACGAATACTTGGTGATGCCGTTCGGACTCTGCAACGCACCAGCGACGGTCCAGGCAGAAATGAACCATATTCTACGGCCCCTGCTGGACGAGTGCGTAGTGGTGTACCTGGACGATATCCTCATCTACTCCAAGAACATGAAGGAGCACGTGGAGCATCTGCGGAAAGGTGTTCGAGATCCTGCGGAAGAATAAGTTCTACGTGAAACTGTCGAAGAGCGACTTCGCACTGAAGAAGGTGCAGTTTCTCGGGCACATGGTGAGTGCCGAGGGCGTACACGTGGACCCGCGGAAGATCGAAGCCGTCAAGAAGTGGAAAGTTCCGGAGAACGTGAAGGAGTTGCAGCAGTTCCTAGGCTTCGCCAACTACTACAACAGGTTCGTGCCGCAGTATGCTAAGATAGCAGCGCCACTGACCGACCTACTGAAAAAGGATACGCCCTACAAATGGAATACTCCTCATCAGCAAGCCATGGAGCAGCTACAGACAGCACTGACTACAGCGCCAGTACTCATCTTACCAGATCCAGACAAGGACTACGTGGTGGAAGCAGACGCTAGTGACCAAGCAGTCGGAGCAGTACTGATGCAGGATCACGGACGCGGTTTGCAGCCCATCGCCTACCTCAGTAAGAAGCTACACGGAGCAGAACTGAACTACCCCATCCATGACAAGGAAGCCTTAGCGATAGTCATAGCCTTCAAGGCGTGGAGGTGTTACCTAGAGGGAGCCAAGACTACAGTCTATACTGACCACTGCAGTCTCAAATACCTGAAGTCGCAGCCGACGCTCTCTCGACGACAGGTGCGGTGGGTGGACTTCCTGGAAACTCACTTCCACTACGACATCGTGTACAAGCCCGGGCTACACAACAAAGTAGACGCGTTGAGCCGCCCCGGTCATGTAGCAGGCATCCAGCTCGACGGGATGAACCCTCTGCTCAAGGGTCTATTCCAACATGGGTACTCCGTGGACGCAGAGATCACTACAGCACAGACCAAGAAGCTGTTACAGTGGGAGAAAGACTTAGCTGTAAGGAAGGGTTCAGGAAAGATTTGGGTACCGAATTACGCCCCGCTACGGCAGATCCTCTTGGGGGAGTTTCACGACGTACCTTACGCGGGACATTTCGGGAGCAACAAGACGTTAGCAGGGATAGCGAAGTATTACTACTGGCCCGGGATGGCAGCAGACGTGCAGCAGTTCATCACCTCGTGCGACACGTGCTAGCGGATGAAGAGCAGCAAGCAGAAAAAAGCAGGGTTACTTCAGCCTCTACCCGTACCGGAGCAGCCATGGCAAGTCGTTAGCCTTGACTTCATCACGGGACTTCCTTCGACCTCACGAGGGCATGATGCCATACTCGTGGTGATCGACAAGTTCTCTAAAATGGGTCACTTCATACCGACCAACGCCACAGCTACAGCTGAAGCGACTGCTCGCCTCTTCTTCGACCGCATCATCACCATCCACGGCATCCCCGCTACACTCATCTCAGACAGAGACCCCAAATTCACCAGTAAGTTCTGGAAGGAGCTCATGGGACTGTTGGGGACAAAACTTGCAATGTCTTCAGCATACCACCCCCAGACTGACGGACAGACAGAGCGACTCAATCAGGTGGTTGAACAGTTACTGCGCACAGCTTGCAAAGACGACATCAGCCACTGGGACACACAGTTACCGACCTTAGAGTTCGCTTATAACAACGCCTCACATGCGGCCACAGGGAAAACTCCTTTCTTCCTGTGTTACGGACGGGAACCACTCACACCACAGCAGCCAACTACACCGGCACACGTCCAAGCCGCACATGACTTCGTCACCACCATGCAGCAGCTATGGGAGAAGACTCAGCGACGTCTCACCACGATGCAAATCTCCCAGAAGCAGTATGCCGATCGTCAGCGACGAGATCACTCAGTAGCAGTCGGAGATCAGGTGCTTCTTGACACGCGCAACTTGAACATGTCTCACCTCCCATCCAAACTCCGGCCTCGCTTCTGTGGTCCTTTTCTCGTTGAGGCACAGGTGACACCAGTTACATTCCGCTTGCGCTTACCAGATACATGGAAGCCCTACAAGGACCCCAACCAACAGTTCCAGGGACGGCAGCTACCGCCACCACCACCTGTTCTCATACAGGATGAACCCGAGTACGAAGTGGAGCGTGTTCTCACTCATCGGCGCCGCGGCGGCAAGACCCTCGGGTTCCTGATCCGCTGGAAGGGATACGACCCCACTGAGGACAGTTGGGTTGCAGAAGCTGATATGGGCAACGCACGCCGTGCTCTCAAGGACTATCTTGTCAAGCAGGGTGTATCTCACGCCACCCAGCTTTGATGGGGGGACGTGTGAGAGTACGACGGCTTATGCTGGCTTTGCTAGCTTGCCTGAACTTTATTATGCTATATCTAGCTTGGGTTTGTTTTATCATGCATAGATATGCTTGATTTCCTAGGTTAGGTGCATTCCTATACTTTATTATAGTTATAGCACCGAACCAGGTTACGTGTACCGAACTCAAGCCTATTCGGTTTCCACCGAATTGCTTTCTACTGAGTTCGGGAAGGTTCTGTTCGGGACGCTTCGCGACCCTCAGAACATTCGCGTAACACCTGGGTAACTGGCCTTGTGTCGAGCCTATATATAGCCTCGTCTTGTACCCAGGTGAATCATTCAATTACAATTCTCTTTTCTGAGCTCGATCCTAGATCCTCACAGGAGTGGTCAAGCGAGTCAGCTCCTCTTGCGCCCAGGAATGAAGGGGAGTGTTACGATATGAAGTTTTATGAGAAGACATTCCTGTATGCTGCAGGAGTCGACTCTACCGAGTACGAAGTCGAGGAGTCAGAAGAGTCGAAGCGACGCGGTAACTGCCTGACCAAGACCGATGCAGGCAGAAACATTTGAAGTGAAAAGAGCGGGAACATGTTCAAACGGGTTCCCGCGCCGCACGGTTTGAAATTGCTGTAATAAGGGAATGTACCCCTTAGAGTACATGACTAGTCTAGGTCTTTTCGTATTCCCCTGTATTCTTACATAAATTCGATGTATGCATGCTATTATCAACTCAGTCATTTACATTCACTCTGACCTGAGATTCAAACTTCCGCTGCAACACTACTCTGCGATCAACCCTGAGCGATCCTTCGCTAAGTCCCACTTGGGATTGCAACAGATTCAGACTACACGTTTTTTTTTTCCAACCACGAAAAAAAATTGGATGAACAATTGAAGCTCTCTTGTGAGTGGTATAATAAAAATTCCACCAACATATGCGATAAGACAAGATCCTCCAAACGAGTCGTTTGCATAATGGCAGTAACGCGGCCACGTATAGCGCCAAATGGTCCTTGTCATTTTCCTTCCACCATCCAGGGTTCGGGTTTCTACGGAGGTTTATGTGCCACCAGCAGGAGCAGGAGGATGCTGTGAGCATGATTGGCATCCCTCGTACTTTGTCAGGCGCAAGGCAAGCGCTCCTCCCCTCCCCCCTGTACCCCAACATCACGTCCAACCGAAAAGGGTGCCACTGGGTCTGTCGGTTCACTGATTATTCCAATCGGGTCAGATCCTTCCACCTTTTCCGTGCATTTGCTTTTTTTAGCTTGCCGTTGAGAATCTCGGTCGGGCGTTTATCGTACCGCACTGCGAGGGAGCCATGGGCAATCAGAAGGCGGTGCGGTTGAAGCACAAGGGCGTGGACTTCAAGGTACGATCGGCCGTTAGAGTTACCCGGTATGATCGTTACGGTCAATCCTTAGGTCGGTCGTAAGGGCCGCCTGTTCGATTAATCCGTCCTTAGGGATCGCGTGTAGGACCGTTAGCGTCTCGTCGTACCCTGCATTTCGTTGCGGAAAGCTCGTCGTCACTCGCGGGTGTGGCGCCTCGCGTCCTTCGCTCTACGTGCGCGATATCCGCGTATCTCCGTCCAGCAGTTGTCGCGCTCACGCGCACTGCGCACTACCGTCTCGCCGCACCGTGCGCTCGCCACGTTACATGCCACTTCGCCACATTGATTGCCGCCACACAGCGTCTCTCCACCTGCCTGCACCGGCCTAGACCGCCTCGTCCGCTGCCGCTACAGTTGTCGATCCGTTTATAGCCTCGTCTCACCCCGCCTTGATCCGACCGCCCGTGCATTCGCTCTGCGCTGCCCGCGCATTGCCTTTTGGTTGCTCCGCGGCTGCATCAACACGCGCACGGCCGTGTGTTGCCGCTTGCTTCTCGTACTCCCACCTTCTTACTCCCTCTTTCCCGGCCCCTCTTCCTCTCCCCCTCCGCCCCTCTTCCTCGATCCCTCCGCGCGCCACTCAATGCGCGCGCGCATGGCAGAAAGTGCGCAGCAAGGTGGGGCGCAAGCTACCGCCGCCGTCCAACGAGACCAAGACCACCGTCAAGGCCAAGAGTGAGTGAGCCGAGAGTCAACACAGTGACACCCCCTCTCCCTCGCTCCCACTCCCCCCCTCCTCCGTGACTGCTCGTTCTCCCCTTCTCATTCCTCTCGGCGCGCCCTTCCCGCTTCCCGCTTCTTGTTGATCCAGCGATCCTGTTTCCCCTTCTCTCCCGTTCCAAATCACCATTCGCACATCAAAATCCCGCCCATCGGCGTTTGAGGTGCCTCCCTCCATCCTCCACCCCCCCTCAACCCCCCACGTCCCGACCCCCACCCCCCTCCTTTCAGCCATCGTGCTACCGGGCCAGAAGCTGCTAGACGATCGGTTGCAGGCGGCGGTGACTCTTGAGTCCACTCAAAAGCCACCCCCCCACAACCCCCGCCCACCGTTACCCCTTCCCCCCCACTCCCCTTTCCCCCCACCCCCCTTCCCCCCCTCCCCCGTCCCCCCCTTCCCCAGCGATCGTGCTGCCGGGGCAGAAGCTGCTGGACGACCGGTCGCAGGCGGCGGTGTCGCAGAGGGGCCACACGCTGCCGGAGCTGCTCGCCCAGTCCGGCCACTACAGCGACAAGGTTCGGCAAGGTAGGCTCGGCAGGAGGAGGCCGGGCAGGCAGGGCGTGGATGGTTGGGCATGGCGTGGGCAGGGAATGGGGGGCATGGAGGGAGGGAGCACGGGGGGTATGGCAGGAGCGTTCACTTCCCTGTGCGTGCTGCCACCGCCATGCTGCACCATCGATCATCTCCACACAGTCTTCGCCCCTGCCACTCCACTCACACCTCTCCTCCCCTCTCTCTCCTCTCCCATCCTCTCCTCTCCTCTCTTCTCCTCTCCCTCGCTCTGCCGGCCAATCAGAGTCGCTCGTTCGCCTGCGCGAACTGCTGGCAGCCAATCCCGATGAGCTGAGGCGCCATGCTGGCACCATCCTCGCCAAGCTGGCGCCACGCATTGCTGACGTGGACAAGAAGACAAGAGACTCCCTCCTGCTATTGATGCGCAACGTGCTTTTCCCGACCATGCAGCCCGAGGTGCGTGCGGTGCAGTGTGGTAAGAGGGCGAGGTGCGAAGGCAGGGTGGACGAGGGCAGGGTAGATTTCTGCAGGAGGGGTTTGGGAGGAGGAGGGTGGGGAATGGAAGAGAGGAGGGGTTGTGTCGTGGCGCCCTGGCTTTCACGGCATGAAGACAGTCACCTTGCCTTGTCTGTACCATTGGAGAGGGGGGGGTTGAAGGGGGGGACGAGTGGGGTGGGAGAGGTGGGCGAAGGGATGTGTGTGTGGGATGCGATGCGATGAGCTGGGTGGGGGTCCGGCAAGGAGGAGGGCAGGGCGTGTTGAAGGAAAGGAGAGGGGCAGCAAGGTACCTACCTACCTACTTACTTACCGCATGGCTGCCCGCATCTCGCCACATCGCAACCCCCACTGCAGCTCATCCCCACCACCACGTGTGTGTGTCCTAATACACCCCTCTTCCCTCTCTCTCCCCATTCCCAACTCCCATCCCCCCTTCTCCCCCCCCTTCCCACACACCAGGAGCGCATGGCGCCATTCTTCACGCTGCTGATGGGCCACGTGGGCTGTGCCATGACACACGTGGCGCCGGACATCCGCCATGCCGCGCTGCCATTCCTCTCAGCGCTGCTCGCCCACTACCCCTCGCTCTTCCGCTCCTCCTCCACCGCCCAGGTACTCTCAGCCCTCCACCGCCCAGGTACTCTCAGCCCTCCGCTCCCCACCCCTCCCCTCCTCTCCCTCCCCACCCTCCCCTCCTCTCCTTTTTATCTCCACCTCATGCATGCGCGGTTGACTTGACTTCAAGCCTTGTAACCACTTGACACCGTTCCTCCCTCTTCACATACTCACCGGCCCATCGTTATTTCTTCCTCTCCTCCTTACAAGTCTTCTCCTCGCACCACCATCCGTGTCATCCCCTTGCCTCCCCTCACCTTCCGCCCCATCGTCAGGTGGTGGCACATTTCAGTGACATGCTCGCCCTCGCCTCGCCCTCTGCGCGCTCCTTCCCCGCCCTTGCCACCACGCTCGCCGCCCTCACCTCCTTCCTCTCCACCGCCTTCCCCCACACCTCCTCTTCATCCTCCCCTGCCTCCTCCTCCCCCACCGTCCCATCCCCCTCCCCTCTCACCGCCTCGCCCTCCCTCATCCCCCCTGGCTCCGCCCTGCCTCTGCCCACCTCCCCCTTCACGCACCCACTCCCCACTCTCTCCGCCCCCTTTCCCCCAGCCACCACCGCGTCCGCGCCCTCCCCCCCCTCCGCCTGCGTGCCCCCAGTGGAGTACAGCTGGCGCCTGGGTGTGCGCCTGCAGCGCGCCCCTCTCCTCTCCGCCCTCTCCAATGGTGGTAACGAGTCTGGTTACCAGGTGCTCTGGTCACGGGAATCCGACGGGCCAATTACAGCCCTCCACTCGTACCGCTCCGCCCTCCCCCCTCCTTCCTCCTCCACAGCCACCCACCTCCCCTCTCTCTCACCCTCGCTCCACAGTACAGGACAGGCTCTGTCCGCTTCGAAAGAGACAAAAGCAGCAATCGGGCCGGGAGGGCAGCAAGCAGCAGCAGCAACAGGCACGGCAGCAGCAGAGGGGGGTATGGAGGGACTAAGCCGCCCAGCAGGCATAGCAGCGGCGCTCATCCCGCCTGTGCTTGCTGCTGTCACAGAATGCCTTCCCCTCGTCTCCGCGCCCTCCCCCCACCTGCCCGCCCTCGCCTGCCTGCACTCCGCCCTCTCCGCCCTCCACTCCCTCCTCTCCCTCCACCCCCCCTCCCCCGCCACCCTCCTCTCCTCCTCAACCCCTCTTCCGTCCTCCTCCTCCTTCCCTTCTTCCCCCTCGCCCGGATTCGCGCCTACCCACTCCGCCGGGTGCCAGTCATTTTCCTCCATCTTTCCGCACATGCCTGAAGCTGCTGCAGGCGCAGCACTGCCAGCTCAGCAGCACCAATCCCAGCCGCACCAACATCAGAATCACCAGCAGCAGCAGCAGCAGCAGCAGCAGGGCGGGTACGGGGACGCGCTGTCACGGGTGCTGCACAAGCTGGGCACGGCCTTCCCTCTGCACGCCCCTGCTGGCCTCGCCGCTGCTCGTGCCAAGGGCACCAAAGGCAGCAACGGTACCGCCGGTGGGGCAGCAGCGGCAGGTGGAGGGCAGCAGAGGGAGGTGGGCGAACAGCTGGCGCTGCTCAACGTGCTGCTCGCTGAATGCCTCTCTCTCTTCCTCCCTGCCTCCGCCGCCGCCGCTGCTGCTGCTGCTGCTGCTGATGGGTCCGGTGCAGCTGGTGCTGGTGGGAGGGGTATGGGGAAGAGGCGGAGGGGTGTGCAAGGGGAGGGGGGAAAGGGGACGCTGGGGGCTGGCGGAGGGGATGTGCGGGGGGAAAGGGGGACAGGGAGGGGAGCGGTGAGGGGAGACGCGCGAAGGAGGTTGCTGGAAGGGAGCAGATTCGTGATTCGGATGAGCGGGGGGAGTAAGGAGTGGGGAGGAAAGGGAGGAGGGGGAGGAGGGAACGAGGGAAGCAAAAGGAAGAATGGTGTACGAGAGAGCGAGCGAGGGAGGGGAGATACGGGCGATGTCGAGGAAGCAGAGGAGGGAGGGGACGAGGAGGGGGAAGAGGCGGAGGAGGAGGAGGAGGAGGAGGAGGCGAGGGAGGAGGCGTGGGTGGGGCAGCTGTATGAGTTCATAGAAGGGGCGATGGAGGGCAAGGTGAGAGGCACTGCATGGTGGGGCGGGGTGAGAGGTGGGGCGGGCCCGATGAGGTATGGGGGCGTGTATGTGCGGGGGCTGGGGCATGGCATGGGGCCAGCTGGGGGGGCAGCATGGCGGTGTGTTTGTGTTACGGCAGGTTGACGTGGCAAGGCTGAAAATGATCCGCTGCCTTCTCCCTTCTCCCCTCTCCCCACCTCCCTCCGTCCCCTCCCCCGTGCCGACTCATTCCCTAAAATCCGTTCCTTCCCCTCTCTCCGTAACTTCCCCCTTTCCCTTCCCTTTCAGCTCCTCCCTGCTCCGACCGCTGCGCCAATCCTATCGCGCCACGTCAGCGAGTCCCTCATTCGCCGCCTCCTCCCTCTCTTGCCGACCCTCCTCCATTACGCCCCCTCGGCCGCCCGCCACGCCTCGCTGCTGGGCGGCTTCTCTCGTCTCTTCTCCGTATCGCCCGCCCGCAGTGCCACCCGGGCTGCCTGCCTGGATGTGATGTTTGGGCTGCTGCAGCAACAGGCGGTTGGGGCGGATGGGAAGGCAGGGGGCGAGGGTGGTGAAAAGGGTGAGGGGGAGGGAGGGGGAGAGAAGGCAAAGAGAAAAGGAGGGAGGCGAGGAGGGGCGAGGGGGGAGGAAGGATTGCCCGAGAAGGTGGTTGCTGATTGGCTGACAGCTCTTCCCAGACTGCTCTGGGACATCGGGGCCTCCCATCCTGCCACATCATTGGTAGGTGCCACGTCACTGATAGGTGCCACGTCACTGGTAGGTGCCACGTCACTGGTAGGTGCCACGTCACTGGCAGGGTTATTACCGCAGAACCAACTGGCAATGTAAAAGCGTCTGTGTTGACTGCTTTCTGGTGGCACGTTGTCGCCCTCACTGCCTGTCTTTGCACCTTTCACTCGACACCATACCAAACCCCATACCACCCCTCCCTCTCCCTCCACTCCCCCCCTCCCTTCTCCATCCCCCCTCCATCAGACGGTGCTGCGCCTCTTCTTCCGCATTGCCTCCATCTCGCCACAATCACCGCCCTCCCCCTCCTCCTCCGCCCCGCCCTCCTCCTCGTCCCTATCGGAGCACATCAGCAGTGTGCAGCCGCTGCTCGTGCCCTTCTTTGCCGCCTCCATTGCTGCTCGCCCTGCCGCTCCAGCCACACCAGCCCCATCACCCGCAGCAGCAGCGCCAGCAGTCGAAACAGCGGCGGCGGAGGAGGCAGCAGCGGGGCATCGGCTGGTGGTGGGGCCGTTCCTGCTGCTGCCAGCGCCCCTGCAGGCGCTCTCGCTGGACCTGCTGCTCTGCTTCCCCCACCTCTCCCTCCCCCTCCTGCAGTCCCTCGCTGTCTGCTGCATCGCCTCCCACTCGTTACACTCACACTTGTCGGAGTCACAAACCCAGCAAGAGCAGCAGCAGCACAAGGGGCAAGGCACGGAGCAGGACGCGTCTGAAGCAGCAGCACTGCTGCCACGTGGCATGCGGTGGTTGGCGGGGAGGGCAGTGGAGGTGGTGGGAGCAGCGCACAGGAGGGGAGCAGTGGGCTTGCCAGAGTACCTGGGCTTCCTCGTCTCACTGCTGCTCTCCCGCACTCGCGCCCACTCCCACCCCGACATCACCACCGCGTTCCAAGGGCGAGTGAGGCGACACGAGGAGGCGGAGAGGCAGCACCACCAGCGCCACAGCCACACCCACGCGGGTCAGGCGGACCCCAAGGGTGAATTGAAGAGCTCTCCACCGTCGGATCTTCCTCGGAGCAAGTCAGCGGGGTCGAGACGGTTCCTGGAAGATTCTTCGGGGTTGTGTCGCGAGATATGGGAGCGGGAGCCGGCAGTGGGGGCGGTGTGTGCGGCGTTGGTGCATGTGCCCGTGGGGGGTGGGGTGGGGGGCGCGGTGGGGGGCAGTGTGGGGAATGGAGGGGGCGTGGGGGGCCAGGCAGGGGCGTTGATGGACGGAGCAGCAGTGTTGGACCTCGTCTCACAGCCACTCGCTGCCGCCCTCGTGAGTGCTTGCTTGCTACCCGCCCGGGTGAGTGCCATGCCACTCATCTGATCACTGCACACCCGTCCCGTGCCTCACCCTGAACATGCCTTGCGTTCCCCTTGCCCTTCCAGCGCCCTTCGAGCCCCCCCACCCCCTACCCGCCCATCCCGTCGCCCCTGAAACATGCATCCCTCTGTGCCCGCATTAACAGTCTCGTTTCTTCCCCCTTCTCGTCTGCCCTGGCTCTCTCACTCCCACCGAAATCTCTTTCCAAATAGGCCCGTCCCGTCCACCTACCCCCCTCTCTCACATTTCCCCCCTCTTCCTCCTTCCCCTCCTTTTCTCCTCCCCTCCTTTCCCACCTTCCCCTCGTCCCCTTCCTACCCCTCTTTCCCTTCACCCGCATTCCACCCTCCCACACCCTTGTGCCCCCCACAGGCCGACCCCAGCACATCCCTGCCATCCCTGGCATCTTCCCTGCTGTCACTGCCTGCTCCCAACGGTCTCTCTCCCTCGTGTCCCTCCCTCACCCCCTTCTCTCCCCCCACAGAGCGACCCCAGCACCTCCCCGCCGTGCCTCTACGGCATCTTCCGCGCCGTCGCCGCCTGCTCCCGCCGCGCCCACCTGCACCCCTTCCCCGCCCCCCTGGGAGTCATGCCGGGTGTGGCGGAGGTTGGAAGTGGTGCAGGTGGAGGGGGTTTAGAGGGGGACCAAGGGAAGGGTGCAGCGCCAGTAGAGGCTGCAGACCCGTCAGTCTCAGCTACAGCAGCGGCTGCAACAGCTGGTGGTATCGAGGAGTGTGAAGGCAGTGCGCAGCCTTCAGCACAGCCGTCACCATTGTCATTGGCATGTGCACCGACACAAGCACCTGGGTCCATGTCACGCCAGGCGACCACCTGTGTGCCGCCGTGCCTGTCAGCGCTGCTGCCAGCCAGCCTTGCTCGCTTCTGCTGCCACCTGCTTCAGGTACTTCCGCCGAGTTTAACTCGTCACCTGTCGCGTAGGATTCTTCCCTCCCGTATCCCATATGTTTCTTCTACTCTCGCATATTATTCCTCTTGTACAGCGTATGATGCTTTTGGTGATCTCACACACGTGATTCTTCTCGGATCTCGTAAAATGCTGCACCCCACCATCAGGAGCATATTTCCTTCCTCCTCCTCTCGCCCGCAACGCCCGCGCCTGTTCCCTTTGCCTCTTCCCACTCACACTCGACCACGAGGGCGTCTCTGCTGCGCGGTTGTCCCTGCCTGGTGCCCGCCCTGCGCCTGCTCGCCCTGACCCACTTTCCCCTAACCTCGTTTCCTCACCCGCACCCCCTTACAGGAGCACCTTTCCTCCCTCTCCACCTCAACCCCCTCACCTGCGCCCACGAGGACGTCTCTGCTGCGCGCGTGCCCGTGGCTGGTGCCCGCACTGCGTCTGCTCGCCCTGCACCCTTTCCTGCTCGCGCCCTTCCTCCACCTCCTCCTCCTCCGGACAGAGAAGCAAGAGCGGGGCGCATGGGCAGTGGCCGGAAAGGCAGGGAGCGCAGGGGCAGGGAGCACAGGAGCTGAGGGCGAAGGGGCAAGCGTGCAGGCAAGAGCGGGCGTGGTGTGTGTGGCGGTGCTGTGGGGCCCGTTGGAGCAACCGCTGCTACTGCTGGGGGTGGCAGACAGGCAACAACTCATAGCTGGCCTCGCAGGCTTGACGGTGAGTGCAGGGGAGGAGAGATAGAAAGGAGGCGAAGGGGGCAATGGGGCACGGGTGGTGTGAGAGAAGGGCAGGACATTTGGGAGGGGAAGAGACAGTTGAGGAGGAAAAAGGGGGGTTGTACGAATGGGATGGTGGAGCATGCATGGTTGAACAGGACGGTTCATTCCTCAACCCTTCTGCACATGCATACCTCCCATCTCCTGTCCTTCCCCTCCCACTCATGCTCTCCCCTTCCCCTCTTCTCCTCCCACCCCACCACCCACACCACAGCAAGCGGTGCAGGCAGCAGCAGGGGGCGGCTCTTCTGTGGGGTGGTGTGAGGCTCTGCTCTCTCAGGCACGCTCCCGCCTCGCTCTGCTCTATGGCTGCTGCTGATGCCCCTCATGCTTTGTCTGATGCTCACCACCACCACCACCACCACCACCGCTGCTGAATAGTGCTCTCGGGATTCGTTCAAGTTCACGCATCTGTTGTGAGCGTTTGGTGTAATCATTCCGGTGTAGTGTGATCATTGCTCCAAACTTTGACAGTGCAGGGCGTAATATTGCTTTATTTTTTTGCAACAATAGGTGTACTGGTAGATAGTCGTGTCGCGCACCGCATGGAAATCGTTCCATACAAGCCAGCCGTCTCTTTCTGCGAGTGAAGCTATTGATGCTGCAAATGAAAGGTAAGGCAGCACCACTTGGGCATATCGGTACCGGCAGACACTCCTTCCTGGAATCCAGGAAGTATATTTTAACCCCCCCACCATGTGGACAGATGGAGAGGAGGATGCAAGTCCAATATGAAAGGCTCAGGAATTTGTGGAGTGCAGATGGTATGGGACGCTGCATGCTGCATGCTGCATGCTGCACGTGTTGGTTGGTGCATGGTGGCTATGTGGACCGGTCGGAGGAGAGAGGTGCATCAGTCAGTACAAGGAATAAGGATGTCTGGCGATGTGGTGGCGTCAGCAGTTGTGCGGCTGCTGGGCCTCACAGTGTTCTTTGTGTGTTGCGTGTCTTTCTGGTACAGATGCGTTGTGCACACAGGGCATTTGTTGAAGCAGCATAGAGGTACGGTAGAACAAGTGAAATTTAATATTCACGGTATAACAATAAACGGTACAATTTATTACCACCAACCAGACACCAGGGGACCAGGAGCAGGCAACACAGAGAGGCAGAGACAAGCTAAGGCAACAGCACTATGGGTTGCACCTCTGCTCCTCCCCTCCCTCCTGCACGCCCCCCTGCCACGTCCCCATCACACCCATGCCTCTCTCAGGCAACTCCGCCGGCTGACTGCCTCTCATGTTCCTACCCAAATCTTCACAACCTTACATCTTACATCTTCACGTGCTCACAATCTCTCCACCCCGCAACCCCGTAAGTCCCTCCACAGATCCTCCCTCTACCGCCCTCCACCGCGCAGCACCGCTTTACAGGTAGGGGGGCTCGGGGTTCCAGTTCCAGGGCATGCCATTGGGGTGGGGCCGCCGCCCACCCAGTACGGCTTGCTGTAGATGTTGGGGATGGCGCACTTGCCATTAAACCCGTTGCTCAGGTGGTACGGCTTGCGCGCGCACTGCATCAGAATCGTCACCCAGTCCGCGTACCCCACGCTCTCCAGCCACACGTTGCCGAACGCGCGCCGCCCGTATGCGGAGGGGTTGACGCCCGGGCACGTGGCCCACAGCGACTTGTAGCCGAGCTCGGTGGTGTTGATTGCCTGGCAGTTGCAGCCGTACCGGAACCACATGCCGTAGTTGCTGCTCGCGTTGCACGTGTACTTGGTCGTCATCTGCGTCCACCCCAGCGCGTCGGAGGGGGAGGTGAAGGAGAGCAGGAGCGCCGCGGTGAGGGAGAGCGCCAAGAGCGGGAGCAGCGGGAGCGCGCGGCGCGCCGAGGCGGCGCGGATGGTTGCCATGGTAGCGGCGGCGGTCGTGGCGGAGGTGGCGGGTGGAGAGTCAAGCGGGAGAGAGGCTGGTAGGCGGTGAGGTGGTGAAGAAGAGTGCGAAGGCGTGGACTTGACTCCGAGAGTCAGATTTGGAAGGAGGCGGGTGAGGAGAGAAGGCGGAGCTGAAGACCGATGATGGTATTGGGATGGCAGTAGCGGGTTTTATAGCTCCAACAAGACGGGTATGGCAGACTGCTGGGCGTGAGACTGAGACGAACCGCGACCCCGAGGCGCTCCGAAACACTTTCTCTACCCTACCCTGCCTTGCACTGCCTTCCTTTTTCCTGCCCCGCCCTGCCTTGCCCTGCCCGTCGCCTCTTGCCCGCCCCGCCATGCGTCCCGCTGCTCCAAGCGACGCTGGGTGGTTGTTGCGAGTCAGGTCGACCGGACGACACGAGTCGTCGTGATGACGGGCAGGCAAAGAGCCATCATCGTGTGCCGCGTCGACGCGCACCGTTGCATGCTACTAGCGGAGTCCGCGGCGGTGGTGGGAAACTCAACTACTTCAACTACCCAGTAGTACTATCGGAGCGGAGGAAGCATCGGGCATCGACAGGTGACGCAGCTGCTGCTGCAGCTGCAAGGCTGCCTGCCGTGCGTGGTCGGGCTAGTCGAATAGGCGCGTGTGGCTCGATGGAACCAGGGGGACTGTCTTGTTCCCCGCTAGACTGGTGGGTGTCGAGTCGAATCCAACTGTCGATTTCGAGTCGCGGATGAATTCGCCGAGGTGGTTGTTGGAAGGGAATTACTAGGAGACGGAACGACACATTCGTTTTCTGGCTGTCATGCTTGCGTTGCGACAAGGGAAGGAATGGAACGCGAAATCTGGCGGTGGGATGAATGGAACGACTTGCTGAGACTCGCCGCGGATTGCGTCGCGGGGCGATGAAACGTGCGATGGAGGATGAACGGGTGTATCGACGACGGTCGATTCCGTACCCCGATGCACGATGCGGTAAACCGTCCGATCTGATGCCAAAGGAACAACCTAGAGGATTTTTCCGAAAGACATCGCGGATGGAGATTTGAGAGAAGACAGATCTGGTTTTTGCTTGCTTGTCGCCTTTGTGTCGTTTCGTCTCCATGCTTGCTTTGTACGGTTGACTCGCGACCAAATTCTTCGTTACAGAGTTCTTGTTATATTTGAAGACGAAACGGCGGAACCAGTCATGTAAAAAACAAAAACTGGTTTGGTACAAGAGTTGTCATTTTTAGCACAGGTACGAGTGATGGGGAGAGCTCCTCTCTTGCTCCATCACTCGGCGGCAAACAAACCAGTAACCGTTGCTTTAGTAACCGTCGGGTTACCAGTAACGCCTCCTCGATCTCGTCAATCAGGCAATTTGCTACACCTTCCACGCGAAGCTCGCTCGAGTAGGGTGACCAGTTACTTCAGAAACCCTCATTTATGCTCGCGACAGCCTGAAAGATCGCGTGTAGCAGTCGCTCAGGCAGGCCCCGCAACAAACGGAATGGCCGGTATAGTTGACGGGACAGAGTTGACGGACGTCAGAACTAACCAGGAACGTCTGGCGGATCAGGGCCCTAAGGCGGACTCTACCAACCACGAATCGGCCATTGCCGTCGGATCCACTGGGGATGCCGATTTAGCTGATCCTGCAGATAGTTCACATCAGGTCGTCTCTGCGAAGGGTTCGATGCTTCCCAAACCCGCAGGGGACAGGGTTTTAGAGGATGGCGCGCGGGGGAGCAGCGCGCGGAAGAAGCGGAAAGGGGGAATTGATGGGAAGAGCGGGTCGAACGGGGAGGGCGAGGGGAAGGGTGAGAGTGCAAGCGGGAGGGGGGGAGGGAAGGGGGCGAGCGGAGAGAGTTGCGGGTTATGGTTGGCGAAGAAGGGGCGGGCGTGCTCCAGCCGCAGGAAGCCCGGCCACATGTACTTCCCTCCCCTGTCCCCCCCGCTCCTCTAGGGTCACTTTTCAGGGTTTTGCTTTCTAGGTTTAACTTTCCAGGGTTTTGGTTGGCAAAGAAGGGGCGGGCGTGCTCCAGCCGCAGGAAGCCCGGGCACAAGTACTTCCCCGCCCCCCTGGACCCCGTTCGTCTAGGGGTCCGCTCTCTCGGACTTCTCTTTCTAGGGCTTTGCCTCCCAGAACTTCGCTTTATAGTGTTCCGCTTTCCATGTTTTTCGCTTCCTAGGGTTGGGCTTTCTAGGGTTTAGCTTTCTAGGGTTTTTGGCCTTGCATTTCCTCCCGGTGCCATCCCCATCAAGCCATCCCCTCGCCCATCCCCCCTAGGTCATTCCCCCTCGCCCATCCCCCTTAAGCCATGCCCGCTCGCCCATCGTCCTGCTTTCCCCACACTCATTCTCCCTCGCTTTTCATCTCATCTCGTCCCGTCTGCCCTCCCTGTGCGGTGCACCTGCCCCCTCGCCCCCCGTGTTACAGGTTCTGTGGTAACCACATCCCAGAGGTTGCAGCACTGCGAGTGCCCTGCCCGGTCGACCCCTCCCAGTACGCTCCTCTCCTCTCCCCCTCCATTCTGCGCCCCTCATTTGTCTCCTCTCCTCACTCTCCTCCTCCTCTCCCCACCCCCTCCCCCCCTCACTCTCCTCCTCCCCTCAATCTACCGCTCTTTTCCCTCCTTGTCTTCCCTGCCACATCCCACCTGCGCCTCGCAATCACTGCTGCCCCCCTGCATCTCTCTTCACGCAACCCCTGCATCCTTGCTCCCTCTCCCCTCTCTCATCTCTCTCATCTTCCCTCCCCACTCCGCTCCGCCATCCCCCATCCCCTTGCCCTCCCCTCACTGCACGCTGCGTGGCAGCACCATACTCGCATCCGAGGTCCAATTGCACGTCGCCAAGTGTCCTGCAGCCGTGCAGAGGGGGTTGACAGAGGGAGCAGCGTACTTCAAGGGCGGCCTCAATGCGAGAGGGCCGCCACTAGGTGCCACCAGCAGCTCCACGGCCCAGGCAGGGGGTCATGCTGCTGCTGACTCCACTGCTGCTCATGCCCATATCGCTGCTGCTGCTGCTGCTGCTGCTGCTGCTGCTGCTGCTGCTGCTGCTGCCCCTGCGGCTCCCACTACTGCTGCTGCGGCGCCTGTGCCTGACGGACAGGCCACGGCTGCATCCGCCTCTGCCGGCAAGCGAATGGCCTCATCATCATCAGCAGCAGCAGCGAGGAGGCAGATGGTGGCGGCGCTGGGGCAAGGCGAGTGGCAGCGCCTGCTGCGCCTGCTGGGGGAGGCACACGCCGTGGCCTTTGGGGGCCACGACGGTCTGCCTCTCCCTCCCCTGACCGCCTTGGGAGAAGCCGAGGCAGCAGGCACGGTTGCAAGTAGGCAGGCAGCAGCAGCGGGAGCAGTACCAGCACCACCACCAGCAGCTGAAACAGGAGCGGCAGCAGCAGGAGGAGGAGGAGGAAGAGCAGCAGCAGCATTGCCACCAGCAGCAGGAGCAACGCCGCTGTTCACTTTGCAGCAGTCAGTGCTGTGGCCGCCTGCATGTGACGCGTGGGAACAGACTGCTAGAGACATGGGCGGGTGAGGCATGGGCGGGTGAGGCATCTCCCCTCTGGTTATCCCAACTCTGATGAAGCATGTCATGTACTTCTCCTTCCCCCCTGCTGTCCTCCCCTGCTCCCCTACCCTCTGCTCTCCTCTGCGCCCCTCTGCCCCCCTCCCCGTCCTCGCCGCACCTCACACCACCTCGCCAGGAGTGTGCCATTCAAGCCACGGCATGTGAGGCAGCATGCGTGCATCCGCGCCCGAGTGGTACTGCTGCACCCCCTCCTTGGCGCTCTGCTGTGTGCTCGTGCGTGTCGTGTCGGGTCATTTCATCTCCCCACTCCCCCCCTCTCCCCGCCTCTCCTCCCCTCGCCCCACCTGGCCAGGAGTGTGCCATTTGAGCCGCGCCATGTGAAGCAGCAGGCGTCCATCCTCGCCAACCTGGCCCGCGTGGGTCTGCTGCGCCCCCTGCCGCGCCCGCGCACGGTTGAGCGCCCAGCAACACAGACAGGCGCGCAGGCAGAGGGGGGTGCAGTGGTGCAGGGAGGGGCGCAAAGAGGCAGCAGCCCAGCAGGGCGCGTGAGAGGGGCAGCAGAGCAGGCAGGGGGGGAAGAGGCGGGGCAGCAGCGTGGGGGCGAAGCGGCGGTGGAGAAGCGGTCCCTCGCCGGGGGGGCTGCAGCCGTGCAGCACGCAGGGGAGGAGGAGGGGCGGCACGGTGGGCACAAGGGGCTGGAGGTCACAGTGCACGAGGGCGAGAGCAGGGGCGATGGCGGGGGCGATGGCGACAGCGAGGGGTCGGGCAGGGTGTATGTGGAGCTGGGCGCGGGCAGGGGGTACCTGACTCACATGCTGTGCTCGTGCTTCCTCGCCCGCCATGTGGTGCTCGTTGAACGCCGCGCCTACAAGTTCAAGGTGGGGATGGGAGGAGGGGTGGGGCAGCGGAGGGGTGGGAGAGGAGTGGGTGGGAGAGAGGAGGGGTGGGGGAGAGGAGTGGGGCAGAGGAGGGGTGGGAGAGGAGTGGGTGGGAGAGAGGAGGGTGGGGAGAGGAGGGGTGGGAGAGGAGGGGAGAGGGGGATTGGGAGGGCAGACGGGGGGACAGAGAAAGGGAGGTGGGAGGGAGGTGGGAGGGAGGTGGGAGAAGAAGGGCTGTACGTGGTTGGTAAGTCATGTAAGTGGGTGTAGGTTGGGTTGAATGGGTGTGCAAGGAGGGGCGAATGTGCCATGCTGCCATGGTCAGCACATGGTGACACTTTTGAGAATTCTCAGAAGGGAAAGTGGGAATGGAGGAGCGACTCACCGGCCCTTTTTTCCTTCTCCTCAGAAACAGGCATGCTGAGTGGGGTTGGCACGCGTGTGACATCCTCACTCCTCGTTGCCTCCCCCCTTTCATCGTCTCTCTAGCCCACGTTTTAATCTCTAACCTTCACCTCACCCTCGAAGGGTCCTTTATTGATAGAAGCATTGGGATACAAACAATAGGGCAGACTGGTGGGTGCAGCAATGCACGGATGGCACGACCTACTATACTAGTCTACCCCACCCTCCCCTATTTCTCCCTCATTTCCTACTTCTTCTCTCAATCCCACCTTACCTCCCACTTCCTCTCCCACTCCCCGCAACCCCCAGGCTCCTCTGCCCCTTCCCTTCTCCCCCTGTTCATCTCCCTTCCTCCCGTTTTCTCACTAATGTTATCTCTTCCACCTCCCCATCTCTTCTTGTTTTCGTATCCCAACCCCCCAACTGCCCCCCGGTCAACTCTCGTTGGCCCCGACACATTCTCCCATTGCAGGCCGATCGCGCTTTGAGGAAACTTCCAGGAGTTAGCCTGATGCGCGTCCGAGTTGACAGTAAGACTCTCAGATCGTGCCTTGCAGCATGGGCATGGGCATGGGCATGGGCATGGCATGGGCATGGGCATGGGCATGGGCATGGGCAGAAGCACCCTGATTGCCACATTAGCACGCTGGTCATCACCAAGCAAGCACCTCTCCAACGCTCACTTCCTCTCCAATACCAACCTTCTCTCCGCTCGCCCGCCTCTCCCCAACTACCCCTCTCCCATCCACCCCTCTTCCATCCATCCCTCCATGTATCCGCCGCCCCATGCAGTCGCGGATCTGCAGCTGGCAGCGCTGCCGAGCCTAGAGGGGCGCCTCCTGGTGGCAATCAGCAAGCACCTCTGCGGCCCCGCCACAGGTGAGACGTGACGTGGGGTGTGCAGGAGATAGCTGCTCCCCGCCACAGGTGCGCTGCTCCCCGCCACAGGTGCGCTGCTCCCCGCCACAGGTGCGCTGCTCCCCGCCACAGGTGCGCTGCTCCCCATTACTGGCCAAGCACCTCTGCTCCCCAGGGCATGTGCGGTGCTTCTGAAGGCTCTCGCGTGTGACATGTGGGGTGGTGGCATGTGGGGTGGTGGCATGTGGGGTGGTGGCATGTGGGGTGGTGGTATGTGGGGTGGTGGCATGTGGGGTGGTGGCATGTGGGGTGGTGGCATGTGGGGTGGTGGCATGTGGGGTGGTGGCATGTGGGGTGGTGGCATGTGGGGTGGTGGCATGTGGGGTGGTGGCATGTGGGGTGGTGGCATGTGGGGTGGTGGCATGTGGGGTGGTGGCATGTGGGGTGGTGGCATGTGGGGTGGTGGCATGTGGGGTGGTGGCATGTGGGGTGGTGGCATGTGGGGTGGTGGCATGTGGGGTGGTGGCATGTGACCTACAGTTTGGGGGTCCACAGGTGAGACGTGAGGTGGAGTGTGGGGGAGGTTCTTTGTGGGGGTGGGGGATTGGAGGAGGGTATGGCTGGGGAAAGGAATGCCCCAGTATTTCATTTCAACTGCTTCGTCCTCCCTCTCCTCCCGTCGCTGCTCTGTCACATGTGGCCATGCAGACTTGGCCCTTAGGTGCTGCCTGAACGCCTCACAGACAAGCCAACCCAGTCAACCGGGTCAACCAGGTCAGCAGGGTCAACCCAGTGAAGAGAGTCAACTCAGTCAAGGTCAACAGGAACCCAGTCAGAAGGGTCAACAGGGTCAACCCAGTCAAGAGAGGCATCAGGGAACGCGCCTGGCAGGGCTAGCCATTGCTACGTGCTGCCATCACCTGTGCGACTGGGATTCTTATGTCAGTAAGTGACTGTATTAAGGGTGACTGTATGAAGTCATAACACGCCCATGCATGCATGGCAGCATGCATGCATGGCAACATGCGTGCATGGCAGCATGCGTGCATGGCAGCATGTGTGCATGGCAGCATGTGTGCATGGCGACCTTTCGAACAGAATGTGAACCATGGGACATGCAGTAGGAGGTGTGTCTTCATTTCCTTCCTGCTTCTCGCCTTCCCTCCTTCCCTTGTTGCTTCACCCTCTCCCTCTCTCCTCCCCTTGTTCCCTCTTCCCCCCCTTCTCGCCTCTCCCCTCCCCCAGACCCGGCCTTCTTCACGCGACTGGGCTTCACCCCATCAGACTTTGCAGCGGTGGCATGGATGAGCAGCTGGGCGCTGCTGGAGGAAGGTAAGGGCGCAGGAGGGGGCGGTGACGGTGTGGATGGGAAGAGCATGGGAGGTGGTGAGGAGGAGGGCCAAGATGCAGGTGAGGTGGCCGGTGGTGCAGCAGCAGCAGCAGCAGCAGCAGCAGCAGCAGCAGCAGCAGCAGCAGCATCAGGAGTTGTCCGTTCAGAAGCAGCGGTAGCAGCCAAGCGGAATGGAATAGAAGTGGGGAAGGAAGGTATGGAGGAAGATCAGCCACAGGAGGCAGCAGCAGCAGCATCAGCAAAGGCAGCAAGCAGGCCAACCCCGTGGTTCGCGCATCTGTCAGTGGAGCACAAGGTGCAGGTGGGGAGGGCGTGCAAGATGCTGATAGATGCGGGGCGCCTGGAGTGGCTGCAAGGCAGGGGGCTGGGGATGGAGTATGTGGAGTACACCACTGCTGATGTGTCGCCTGAAAACAGGATGCTGCTTGCTGTTGGGAACCAAGAAAAACAGAAGGATGCATTTGGGAGCAGGCTCGAGTAGTTGCTATTGAAGTCGTAGTACCCGTATGCAGTTACCGTACTACCAGTAATGGTTTGTCGGAAATAATTTAATCCTGTTTTCATGTGATTTTTTTGCAGCAGTGCCCTTATCTGCAGTGAATTTTGTCAAAACATATGCACGTTATTATCTAGGCTATATTGGGGCTAGCCTTAGGGGGTACACAAATCATCTCGACACTCTAGTTTTGTACCCCAACCTTGACCTAATGACATCATTCCTGCCTAGCTTCTAAGATGGTATCAGAGCAGAAGGTCTTTAGGACCTAAGTTTAGGGCCCACCGGTTACCGCGTTACCTCACCTGCCTGCCTGCCTGCCTTACCTGCTGCCCGCGCGCGCCTCGGCTGCACGCGCGCGAATCTTTTTTTTAGCGCGCGCTGCTGCTGCAGCCACCTCCGCAGCCCGCTGCAGCGCCGCGCGCCGCGCCTGCAGCCTGCGCCGAGCCCGCGTCGCCCGCGCGCGGCTTGCAGCTGCCCCGCGCACCGCTCGCGCAGCCCGCGACGAGCCCGCGCAGCCCGCCGCCGCGTGCAGCCCGCAACCGCGCGCAGCCCGTCGCCTCGCGCAACCCGCAGCCGCGCGTGCCCTGCCCCGCGCGCCGCGTCTGCCGCCTGAGCAGCCCGCTGCTGCTCCGCTAGCTGCCTTAGGAGCGCGCGCGGCCTGCTGCTGCCTCGCGCGCCGCCTTAGGAGCTCGCGTGCGGCCCACTGCTGCCCCGCACGCCGCTGTAGGAGCCCGCGTGCGGCCCGCTGCTGCAGCCTACGCGCGGCCTGCTACTGCCCCGCGCGCTGCCTGAGCTGCCTTTGCCTGCTGCCTACTGCCTGTTGCCTGCTGCCTTTGCCTTTGCCTGCTGCCTGCTGCCTACTGCCTTTGCCTACTGGCTTTACCTGCGCTGCGATTATGGCGACGCTTAATGTTCTCGCGTTTGAGTCTGACGGTCGCCCGATAGAGTTCGCTGTCTGGCTTGACGATCTCCAACTTTTTCTTCTGACCGATGCCAAAGACGGCGTTTCACTGTTCGATTACGTGTCTGGCACTGCCGTTGCTCCTGCTGCCGATCACTGAGCGCGCGCATTTCAGCCAGCACAAAACTGCTAAGGCACTGTACGACGCTGTAGTTGCGCGCTACTCCTCCCCGGCCACTGCAGCCCTAGGACGGCTCATGCTACCCTACCTGTTCCCGACCTGTCCTTGTTTACCACTGCTGAGGACCTCATTTCTCACCTTCGCACTAGTGACACTCGCTTTCGTGCCGCCCTTCCAAGCCGAGTTCTGCGCCGCAAACCCCCCCCCCCCCCCGATGTACTTCACTCTCTATTTCCTCGTCACCCGCCTCCCTGACACTCTTAGCTCCGTCAGGGACCACTTCCTAGCCCTAGACCCTACCACTGTCACTGTCGCCGACTTCGAGAAGCACCTCCTTGCAGCAGAGAAGAACATCCTCGCTGTAGGTGCTCCTCGTGGTACTCCTCGCTCTCCCCTCTTTGAGGGGTGCTCCCCCTCCCCTCTTACCCCGTCCTACGCCTCCGCAGCTGCTGCTGTCGATCTCCTTGGTGCTGAGAAGGTCGCAGCTGCTTCCGCTCCTAGTGGGAAGCGCAGCGGCTCCAGGGGAGGCAAGGGTGGCAGGGGTGGCGGACGTGGCGGTGGAGGGGGCGGTGGTGGAGGCGGCGGGGGAGGTGAAGGTGGTGGGGGTGGTCGTGGGGGTGGAGGTGGTGGTGGGGTCGGTGGTGGTGCCGGGAGCGGTGGCGGTGGCGGCGGCGGTGGTGGCGGAGGGGGGAGTGGTGGTGGCAGTGGTGGTGGGGGCTTGGGTGACACCAGTGGTGGCCAGGGGCAGCAGCAGCAGCAGCAGCAGCAGCAGCAGCAGCAGCAGCAGCAGCAGCAGCAGCAGCCGCAGCAGCGTCAGCGCCAGACCCCCACTTCCCAGCAGCTTCATGACTGGTATGCCGGGCGTGGGGCGTCTGGGGGTCCTGGTCGCTGCCCCTATATCATTCGCGCAGGTCCCCGCGCTGGTCGCCAGTGCACCGGCTTTCACACTGAGTACCGCTGCTTCGCTCGGCTTAGCGACGCCTGGCGCGTCAAGTTTCCTGATGCTACTGAGTTCCCCAACTGGGCAGACCTGCTTAGACGTGATGTACCTATCTTTGATCTTGACTATGATGCTATCCTTGCTGCCATGTATGCATTGACTGTTAGTGCTGAGGGTGACTGCTACTTGTGTGTGCCGCCTGACCCCGGTATAGCCCTAGGTATAGCGCCTGCAGCTCTAGGTGCTTGTGAGTCTGCTCCCCCTGGTACTGCGTCCGCACAGGCCTTGCACACCTTTACACTTGACTCTGGTGCTTCCCGCTGTTTCTTTCACGACAGCACCATAGTCACTCCCCTCCCTGCACCTGTCCCTGTCTCACTGGCTGACCCCTCTAGGGGCCCAGTGCTTGCACGGCCTTCCACTGTGCTTCCGTGTCCGGCGGTCCCGTCTGGTGAGCTGTCTGGTCTCCACCTCCCCTCGTTCTCTACGAACTTGGTGAGCAACGCCGTTCTTCAGGATCACTGGGTTGACACCTTTACTCCTGGAGGACAGCGTGTGGCAATCTGCACGTGCTCCCGGACCGGCCGTCACCTGGCCACGTTCACACGTGCGCCTGGGTCCAGTCTGTACACCCTCACCACTGCGTCGCGCTCCACCCCTTTGTCTCCCCAGCTGTACGCATCTGCTCAGGTAGCTACCCAGTGTGAGTGTCGCCGGCTGTCGCACGACACTCTCCTGTGGCACCACCGCCTTGGTCACCCCTCGCCTTCGTAGCATGCACTCCCGCTTCCTGGTCTCTGGCCTACCCAGGTCTCTGCCTGCCCTCCCTCCCTCGCCTGAGCCGCCCTGCATTCCGTGCGTCGAGGGGCGGCAGCGCGCCGCTCCTCACTCCTCCTCGTTCCCTCCCACAGAGGCTCCATTGCAGACTCTCCACCTGGACGTGTGGGGCCCAGCCCGCGTCCGTGGACAGGGCCACGAGCGGTACTTTCTGCTGCTCGTCGACGACTACAAGCGTTACACCACGGTCTTCCCCTTGCAGCGCAAGGGGGAGGTCCCTGATGTTTTGATCCCCTGGATCCGCGCTGTTCGTCGCCAGCTCCGCGAGCGGTTCCAGTCAGACTTTCCTGTCCTGCGTCTGCACTCTGACAGAGGTGGTGAGTTCTCCTCAGACCTCTTCGCAGCCTTCTGTGCGGAGCACGGCATCCGCCAGACGTTCACGCTTCCGGCCTCTCCGCAGCAGAATGGGGTTGCTGAACGCCGCATTGGCTTAGTCATGGAGGTCGCTCGTACCTCCATGATCCATGCGGCTGCCCCCCATTTTCTGTGGCCGTTTGCGGTCCCGTACGCCGCGCATCAGCTCAACCTCTGGCCCCGTGTCTCCTTGTCGGAGACCTCGCCCACACTGCTGTGGACGGGGAAGGTTGGCGATGCGTCGCGTTTCCGAGTATGGGGTGCTCGTGCCTTTGTCCGCGATACCATCGCGGACAAGCTCTCCCCTCGCGCCATTCCCTGCGTCTTCCTTGGCTTTGTCCCTGACGCGCCTGGCAGGCAGTTTTACGACCCCGCCTCGCGCCGTGTCTTTCCGTCTCAGGACGTCACCTTTGACGAGTCAGTTCCCTTTTCCCATCTCTTTCCCTACCGCACTGCCCCTCGCCCCCCCCTCGCCGCTCTTTCTCGCCCCGGGTCCTCCCCTGGTAGACCCCCTCCCCGCGCCAGGTCCTGCTCCTTCAGGTGTCTCTCAGGTAGACCCTCCCGTACCTTCGCCTATTGAGGTCACTGGTGACTCAGGTCCTGCTGGGGGTGGTGCTGTCCCTGGGGGTACGGAGTTTGGGGGTGCGGAGCTTGGGGGTGCGGAGCGTTGGGGTGCTGAGCCTGGGGGTGTGGAGCCTGAGCGTGAGGACCCAGGAGGTGCTGAGACTGGGGGTGCAGAGTCTGGGGACACTGAGCCTGCGTGTGAGGAGCCTGAGGGTGCGGAGCCTGGAGGTGCTGAGCCTGCGCGTGACGAGCTTGGAGGTCCTGAGCCTGGGGGTGCTGCGTCTGGGGGTGCTGAGCCTGCGTGTGAGGAGCTTGTGGGTGCTGAGTCTGGGGGTGCGACGCCTGAGGGTTCTGATACTGCTGTTACGCGGTCTCCTTGGAGTAGTCGTCTTCGTCCGCGTGTGCCTCTCACCTCACAGCAGCTGAACGACTGGTACGGTCGCCGTCAGGGTCGCGCTTCTGGAGCTCGGGGCTCTGCTGCTGGAGGTACTTCTGCTGACGTCACTGGAGCTCGGAGTGGTGCTGGTCCTTTGTCTACTGGAGGTGCTGGAGTCGCTGGTCCCGGGTGCTCGTCCTGGAGGTACTGGAGCTGCTGGGGCTGGAGGTGCTGTGTCTGAGGGTGCTACTGCTGGAGACCCTGGGTCTGGGGGTGCTGCTGCTAGAGGCACTGATGCTGGAGACCCTGGGACTGGAGGTGCCGGTTCTGGGGGTGCTACAGCTGGTGGAGCTGGTCCTGGAGGAGCTGGCGCTGAGGGTTTTGGAGCTGCTGGAGGTGCTGGAGCTGCTGAGGGTACTGGAGCTGCTGGAGGTGCTGGAGCTGCTGGTGCTGGTGGCACTGCACAGCCGCGCCTGTTCTTCGCTCCGCCGTCTCCGTCGTCTCAGCCACCGCCTGACTCTGCGCTTCGCCAGGTTCTCAGTCTCCCTTCGTCTACTGGTCTTCCGTTACAGCCTCGCTCACCGCTGCCTGCTCCTTCTCCGTACACTGAGCAGGCAGGGGGCCTTGCTGAGCATCGTGAGCCTGCGTCGCGTCCTGTCTCGCCTATCCGTTCTGGTCGTTCCGGTCGTCGTGTTCCTCGTCAGCGTCAGCCGGCTGTCCCCGGCACCCACCTTGTAGTCTGTCGTCCTTCCTCTCCTCCGCCGCGTGTTCCTTTGCCATCTCCCCCTGCGTCCTCTCTGCCTGACGTTGCGGACCCTGAGTCTGACCAGTTTCGTACTGAGCACCCTACTGTCACGCGTCTGTTAGCCACTGTTGTCACTGACCCGTCGTTTGAGTCCACTGCTGCGTCTGCCCTAGTCGCTGAGCTTGTCGACTTTGCTGCTGCTTGTCGTCTAGACTACGCTGCTAGTCTTGTTGCTGAGTCTGAGTCTGTCTATCCTCCGTCCGTCGGGGGTGAGTGTGCTCTTAGCACGGACGTCCTTGAGGACAGGCACGAGGACCTTGAGTGTCTTGCGGCCGCTGCGCCTCATCTCGTGGCCATGCTGCTTGCCCCTGAGGGAGACCCGGATGCACCAGACATCCCGACCCCGCGCTCTTACGCTGAGGCGATCGCGTGTGAGTACTCTTCTCAGTGGCAGACAGCCATGGACGCAGAGATGGCATCCTGGAAGTCCATAGGCACGTACGTCGATGAGGTTCCCCCTCCCGGGGCGAACATCGTCGATGGCATGTGGATTTTCAGGGTGAAGCGGCCGCCAGGTTCTCCGCCTGTCTTCAAGGCTCGTTACGTTGCTCGAGGCTTCAGTCAGCGAGAGGGAGTTGACTTCTTCCAGACCTTCTCCCCCACCCCAAAGATGACCACTCTTCGGGTGCTGCTGCACGTTGGCACTCAGCGTGACTACGAGCTTCACTCGCTTGACTTCAGAACAGCTTTCTTACAGGGCAGCCTGCACGAGGAGATCTGGCTGCGCGCCCGCCTGGCTTCACTGGGTCGTTCCCTCGTGGTACCCAGTGGAGCCTCCGGCGGCCGGTCTACGGTCTGTGCCAGGCGCCACGTGAGTGGCACGACACACTGAGGACTACACTTGCGGCTCTTGGGTTTACTCCGTCGACTGCTGACCCGTCGCTGTTTCTGCGCACCGACACTTCACTGCCGCCGTTCTACATCCTCGTGTACGTCGACGACTTGGTCTTTGCCACTGCTGACACTGAGGCTCTCGCCCTGGTGAAGTCGGAGCTGCAGAAGAGACACACGTGCACAAACCTGGGTGCAGTTACCTTGGCTTGCAAATCACCCGGGACAGAGCACGCCGCACCATCACCCTGACTCAGTCACACATGGTGCAGGAGGTCCTTCAGCGCTTCGAATTCACCTGGTCCTCGACACAGGCCACTCCTCTGGCTACAGGTCACTCGCTCTCAGCTCCACCTTCGGACGAGTCCGTAGAGCCGAGTGGTCCTTACCCAGAGCTAGTTGGCTGCCTCATGTACCTGATGACCTGCACTCGTCCTAACCTCGCGTACCCTCTTGGCCTTCTGGCTCGCTACGTGGCTCCTGGTCGGCACCGAAAGGTGCACATGGATGCTGCTAAGAGGGTACTGTGCTACTTGTGCAGTACATCGGGCATGGGGCTCGTGCTTGGAGGACGGGCCGACGTTGTCCTCACTGGTCACTCGGACGCTTCTTGGGTGGACGACCAGGCTACGAAGCGGTCGTCACAGGGTTACACCTTCAGCCTTGGCTCTGGCTCTGTTTCTTGGCGTTCTACACGCTCGTCTTCAGTTCTCAGCTCCAGTTGTGAGGCTGAGATCTACGCCACAGCCATGGCTGCACAGGAGTTACGCTGGCTCACCTACCTGCTGACCGACCTGGGAGAGCGGCCTCGTTCTCCTCCAGTGCTGTACGTTGACAACAAGGCCGCCATTGCCTTGTGTCAGGAGCACAGACTGAAGCACAGAACGAAGCACATCGCTCTGCGCTACTTCCTGGCTCGAGAGTAGTAGCAGCGGGGTCAGCTTCGTCTTGCTCACGTGGCCACTCGGGCCAACACTGCTGATATATTCACCAATGCACTTCCGTCTGGTCATCATCAGCGTTTCTGCACTTTGTTAGGCCTTGTGCCCACGTTTCCTCACTTGCTGTAGTCTGTGCTTGTACTGTGATCTATATACGTATCTGCATGCTTGCTCTGCTATGTAGCGATCACTGTGCTGTTGTTGTTACATATATACCTCTGCATGTGAACTGGCCTTGTGGCCCTTTGCTTGTGCTCAGTGTGTGTGGTGACTTTGTGATCCACCCTGAGCTGTGTTTTGTTTCTTCTTTTGACTGGTCTTGTGACCATTGCTTGCTCTGGCTATCCCCCATTTCGCCTATGGGGGTGTGTCAAAACATATGCATGTTATTATCTAGGCTATATTGGGGCTAGCCTTAGGGGGTACACAAATCATCTCGACACTCTAGTTTTGTGCCCCAACCTTGACCTAATGACATCATTCCTGCCTAGCTTCTAAGAAATTTCTCCCATGCAGAGCTCCCTGATGCCTACCGGTATATGGGTTATCCCAGCACCACACAGTTCACAAAGCCATCCATTCATCCCTGTCCATGTAGTGTGAGGTAAAGAACCAATTGAGTCTGAGCTACTCTGCGGTAGGGATTCCTGATTTACAGCTATAACAACTGGTGTGGTAGTTGATTGCCAAGGTTGCAGGTTAGGAGGACGTTGCCAACAACGGGAAAACTGTGGCAATTACATAAAATTCTGCATTGAGAAAGCTTGCTTTCTGTTCTTGGAAGGCAACGACGTAACATGCTTCATTACAATTTGGTGTACGCCAAGGAAACATATTTAAGGCTGGTACGGTACGTTAGGACTCAGGTTCATGGTCCACAAAACCCAAACTATGGAATGCCAGTGTTACCTTAGCTAGACTTACAAACATTTCGAAATACTTGATCAGACAATGATTTCTAAATTGAGCGTGCATGTACCAGATCTATGCTTGTTATTCAATATTCCGTTTACAGCTATCATTGATTTTTTTGGTTCATGCCAAGTAACTACAAATAAACTGTTACCAACAACCTTCTAGATTTTCGACAACGCAACGATCGGAAGCCCAGAATTCGTGCTTTTCGCGAGTGATGCGTCCAATCTGATGTCGCGATTTGACAATAACACCTCACTCGATCTCTTGGGGATAAGCGAAGTGCCACGTGGACTGCGCGAAATCCTCCCCAGCTCTCCCCACCTTCTCCTGCTCGGAGGCAGCCTGACAGCGTGGATTGTCATCCAAAGGATTTACGTTACCAAGGAATCTCGAGGAGTAAGCCAATTTGCCGACGCTCCCACACAACAGGCACACTTCCCTGTTTGCCGAATTCCACCAGCAACCAAACTATCCGCCATGGCTGCCACCACCTCCGTCGCTGCCATGAACTTGGCTGCTCCCGTGGAGCTCGGCAACCCGGCCCAGAAGGCTTCCCGCGTGTTCAACAACACCGTGTCCTTCGCCCGCGCTGAGAAGGCTTCGCTCGCCGTCAGTGCCTCGGCTGAGGAGAAGCAGAGCAGGCGCTCGGCTCTTGCCCTCATTGCCACCACCGTTGCCGTCTCCCTTTCCGGCAGCGCTCAGGCCGTTACCGGCGTGAAGATCGAGGGCCCCCCTCCTCTGGCTGGTGGCCTTCGTAAGTGAACACGCCGCTCAGCAGTATTCACCCGATTGTTTTACCTTGATTGCATACGGGTTGCGCCGATGTAGCGCTCTTCAGCTTTACTGCTTCGCCTGAACGTCATCGTGTGTACTCCTTCCGTGTTTTACCTGCAGCCGGCACTGAGAACTCCGACCAGGCCCGTGACTTCGAGGCCCCCCTGAGCGAGCGGTTCTTCATCCAGATCAAGACCCCCGAGGAGGCTCTCGCCCGCGCTAAGGAGGTCGTCGGCGTCCTCCCCGAGGTTGAGGGCTACATCTCCAAGAAGGCCTGGCCCTATGTCCGCAACGAGCTGCGCTCCGAGCTCGGCTACTTGAGATACGATCTTGCCACCGTCATCGCCTCCAAGGCTAAGGCCGAGAAGAAGGCTCTTAACGCCGAGCTCAAGGAGCTGGTCACCACCCTGGAGTCGGTAAGTCGACGGTGCATTGAGTCTCTGCTTGGCTTGTTTTTTTTTTTTTTCCACACCATTCCCAACATCGACGTGCATACCATTTCTAAACTGTTAATGTGCACTTCCTCCCTTGCAGTTGGACTATGCCGCCCGCGTGAAGGACCAGGAGGCCGCTAAGAAGTTCTTTGATGCCACCAAGTCCAAGGTGTCTGCCCTCCTTGCTAAGCTGTAAATGTCCATCATATAAGTTTTGCTAAGATTTTTGTAACCTTTCAAAATAGCCCTACGTCTACCTCAGCTTGCTTTCCATTTCCATTGGTGGAAGTCAAAAACCGAGAGAAAAGAAAGGGGCCTCATGGTAATGGCTTGATAGCCTTACTTCATTCCTTGGTAATTGTTAGCTAAAAACGACGTGGGTTCTTCTCGGCAGCACACTTTCAAGATGGGACAGGGTTCACTATTTTATATTTCGGTTTTAAACCGATTTTCAGTTTAAATTGAACCTTCAGACATGATTTTTATATTGTCTCAAAACTACCGTTATACCCGCCGCCATAGTTTGTATGTGAATCCAGACATCCCGAATATTTTCATCTGACAGCGTCACTATACAAAAACTGCACTAAGGGCGACGTCAGGGCTGACTAGAGCATTCCATCTTACCCGTCAATCGTCACGAACTCGCGGTCTGTGTTTTCAGAGGCAAGCTGTGCTAGCGCTAGGAGCATCTCTTCGCAAGCATCGCGTAGTATGCCCATACGGAAAATTGTTGACCTCTGCTGATTCACCCAAGATGTTTCCAAAGAGTTTCAACACACAAATAACAACTAAAGATACTAAAGATGGTATCTTCGATAGAAGTAAAGCTTAGCGCCTGCAACGTTCACAAAACCCAAGTAGCTATGTATAGCGGTCGTAACAATAAATACCCCGATTGAGAACTCTTCTGTTTCCAGCCACCCTCACACCAGCGACAGCGAGCTCCCACCACCAGGCGGTTGGTGGATGCCGATGCAGCTGCGGATGTTGAGCTTTCCGTCCGCGAAAATATCCTCTCCCTGCAGCTCGCGACGCTTTGCCGCGCTAAGCTGCTGCTTCCCCGCGTCCGTCGGCTCCATCGTCCCGCGACCCATCAAATCGATTATCTTCCGATCGGACGGTCGACGTTTCGGCGGGCTTGGGGGGGTGTCTCCGCCAAAGATAATGGAGCTCGCACCACCGGGAAGCTGCGGACACAAAATCAAACAGATAATTAATGCGCTGCGCATGGCGAACGTACGACCCTGGAGAAGAACTTGGACAGGACTCCGTGTTGAAGCAGCTAAAAGCAGAAGAATAGAAGCTCGGGAATGAGTCTTGAAGCTTAGAAACGAAGCTTACCTGGTGCACGGTGATGGACGGGCGAACCTCCTCCACAACTTCCTCTCCGTACAACGACAGCGAGCCGTACAGGTCCTTGAGCTTCGCCTGGCACAGCGGGCGGCGATTCTCCTCGCTGTCCGGCTCGCAGCTGAGCGTGCCCATGAGGTCCGTCAGCTTCTGCGGGCACAGCGCCTTTGTCGGCAGGTAGTCCTCGTCGCCGAACAGAATCTGGCTCTTGCCGCCTGCAGGCTGAACGGGAGCAGGAGACGTCGGGGGTGACGTGATGGAGAAAAAAGGGAAGGGGAAACAAGCATTAAGAAATGAAGAGCCGGACCGAGAGCACTGTCTCAAACCGGAGAATACAATTTGCACGTAGAGCGGGCATGAAGGGGATCTCTTTGTTGAACTCTTGGCATAATCATCTTCATAACAAGTTGCTGGATTGCAATAATGTACAACACGGTATGCCGCGTGCGGACCTGGTGGAGGCGCACGCTGGGACGGTCGGTCTGATCGGACGGCGTGAAGATGTTGTCGGAAGCGGGTGCAACCTCGGGAGTCCTGCAAGGCGAAACAGCGGACAAGAACACAGGAACATTATATGGCGCATAATCCCACGACACAGTTAGGCGATTGGGGACGGAGAGAACAGCAAGAAGATGGATACGGATGGAATGAAGCTGAACGGGGTTGAGCGGGTGAACGAACGACAAAAGGGATAGTATCGTACTCTGATTGCTTGGTGTCAGCCTCCACGTGGGCGAGGACCACTTGGCTCTCAAAGTTTTTCTGCACGCAGGAACACAAGGAAACCGAGGAAGAAAACAAAAAGACCTTAGTGAGAGAGAGATTTCCCACAGCCAAGAAATGCCAGACGAGATTTGAAATCGGATGGTATCGTCTGCTACGATAGTCACGATCCGGACACTCAGTGCTCTCTTCACGAACCAAGCTTGGACAGACGGCGCAGCGTGACAGCCTATTCGACGAGAAAGCTACCTGGCTAAGGCGCTTGATGCACTTCTTTCCGCTACCAAGCACATCGGGAACGCCAGTGTCAGCGCCCTCGCTCCAGTTGAGCACATCGGCGGTGGAGTCGCCACCAGGGGGCTTCACCACTCTGTTAACTACCGTCATGTTGAACTTCGAAAGGAATCTCTAGCAAGAATTCAAGGCGTGCGTAGAAGAAATCGGTTGTCTTACTACTACGAACTTGGAAAGCGAGCACTATGAATTGCTTGAAGATGATAGATTGTGCTGGTGAGAAATGGTGGTGAGGTGTTTTGTGGGCTTGGTGAGGATGAGGGGAGGAGAAGTTACAGTAATGGGATGCAGAGGATGGGGGTGATGTGCAGCTGAACACGCGAGTCCCCCACCGAGACCCAAAAGGCATCACTGACTGCCCAGGGCGATTCTCGGCTGTCATCGCATGCCGTCGATATTGCGCGTGGCCGTTTGTTGCGTGCGATTTCTCACGTCGATTCCGCCAACCACTCCAAGCTGGGATGACATGCGCGCCATGCCTGCTCTCTGGTCCACGGAATTGGAAGATTTTGCGAGCCGCGTTTACGCGCCGCTTCTCAGGTAAGCATGATGTCATTCAGTTTTCCCGCGTTTGCATCCAGGCAGTGCCGCAGAGCAAGGGTTGTTTGAAAACGTTCTCATGTCCTGCGAGGTGGCACTCACCTCTCCAATTCAGCGGACATGTCGCACGAAGCACCCTTCAATACAAAAAAATTGCATAATAGGGTGGTTGTTACGAGTGCAATTGAGCGAGCGAGCGCGGGTTACCAACCAAACCGTGAGGTTGGGTCGCGTCGTGAACAGTGGCGGGAACAGTGTCGATGCGAGTGTCGCGAATGGTAACGGATTACTGTTGGGTGCTGTTGGCGGGAACAGTGGTGTACGCGCTGAGCAGGGACGCGAAGTAAGGAAAAGGAATTTTCCTTACACTACCCCCCCCTAGGGAGGACCTCCTTACGAGAGCGCGTGTACATCCCGGAAGTTTTGGCTGCGTAGATACTCGGTGAGGGCAGGGTGATTCTCAATTCTATCCAGGGGGGCCCAGTTGTCCTCCGTGGGCGTGCGGTCTTTCCAGCGGATCAGAAATTCGATCCTGCGAGCTCCTCGTGGGTCACGGACTCAGTGGCTCAGAATTTTCTCGGGCGTGATGATTGGCTCGGTCGGCGGTCGTGTCATGCTGGATGGGCGGTTGCGAGGCAGTTGGCTGGTGGATGGGACGTAAGGGCGAAGAAGGCTGACGTGGAATGAGGGGTTGACGTACCAGTCAGCAGGGAGGAGGAGGTGGGCGGTGACGGGCGTAATCATGTGGCTTATGCAAAATGGCCCGCATTATCGGGGGCGGAGTTTTGGGGTGATGGGCAGGCGGAGGTTCTGAGTGTCGAGTAAAACTAGGTCGTCAGGCTGGTAAGTGACAGGTCGGCGGTGGCGATCGGCGTTGCGTTTAGCGATGACGTTGGCCTTTTTAATTGCGTCGGCTGCTCTGGTCCGTGCTGCTTGCAAAATTTCGGCGAACTGCTGTGCACAAGGTACCGGGTTGTCGGGATTCGGGGTCATGGGTACTGTCGGGTCTTGTCCGTAGTTCAGGTAAAACGATGACTGTTGGGTCGTGGCGGATGGCGAGTTGTTGTATGCGAATTCAATGAGTGGTAATTGTTGTTCCCAGGTGGTTGGGTCGTCGCACGTGGCTCGGATGAGTTGCTCCATGGTCTGATTTGTCCGTTCTGTCTGTCCGTCGGTTTCGGGGTGGTACGAAGAACTGAACTGTAGTCGCGTGCCGAACTGCTGCCACAGGTTCCGCCAGAAGTTGCTGGTGAATTTCGTGTCGCGGTCGCTGATGATCGCTGATGGTATCCCGTGCAGTCGAACGACGGTGGAGATCAAGAGTCGAGCTGTTTCTTCGGCTGTGATCGATTTTTTGCAGGCTGCGAAATGTGCCATTTTCGTCAGTCGATCGACGACGACCAGGATCGCGTTGTTCCCACTCGCCCCGGCCGGTAACCCCGTGACGAAGTCCATCGTAACCTGCTGCCAAGCACGCTCTGGGGGTGGTATCGGCTGCAACTGTCCTGCCGGCCGCTTTCGTGATGATTTCATGAGCTGGCAAGTGGGACACGATGACACGTGTCGCTGTATGTCGGTCAACATCTCGGGCCAGTAATAATACCGCTGCAGCTGCTGCCATGTTTTCTCTACCCCGAAATGCCCCGAGGTAACTCCGTCGTGTGCCTCCTGTAACAGTAATTCCCGTAGCAGTGTATACCCGGGCACCCAGATGCGGTCGGTCCCGGCTTTTACGTAATAGAATCCCCTTGCTGCTGCGAACTGCTGCGAATTTCCTCCTGTGAAGAATGGATCCGTTTGGTACCCGTGGGTAAATAGGCCTGTCAGTAGTGGGCTGGTCTGGGCGAGTAGTATTGCATGGATCTGGGCAGTGGGGCGAGTCAGTGCGTCGGCGATGTTCGAGGCTCCCTTTTTGTAAGTGACCGTGTAGTGAAAATTGGACCCGAGAAAATCGAGCCAGCGAATCTGTCGTGGGTTGAGGTGGGGCTGTGCGCGGAGGTACTGTAGTGATTTATGGTCTGTCCGTACTGTCACGTCTGCGCTGGTCAAGTAACAGCGCCAGCATGTACGATTGCGAGCATTTCGTGGTCGTGTATCGGGTAGTTTTTCTCGGGCGGATGCAGTTTTCGTGACTCGTATGCGATGGGATGTAGGCCGTTGCCGAAATCCTGTAGCAGTACGGCTCCGATGGCGATGTCGCTGTCGTCTGTAACGACTTCGAATGGGCGGTGTGGGTCGGCGATGCGCAGTACGGGTGGTGAGCAGAGAATATTTTTCAGGGCAGAGAAGGCAGCATGCTCTTTCTCCCCCCACGTAAAAGCGAGTCCCTTCCGTAACAAGTCCATCAGCGGCGCTGTTAACCGTGCCATGTCGGGGACGAACCGACGCACGTAATTGACGAACCCCAAAAAACTCTGTAGTTCCGTGATATTCGTCGATGGGTGCCAGGCTTTCACTGTGTCCAACTTCTTCGGGTCAATTTCGACCCCAGCCTCCGAAATAACGTGCCTCAAAAACTCTAGCCTGTCCTGAAAAAACTCGCACTTGGAACCCTTGGTCAGTAGTTGATGCTCGTCTAAAATCTTAAACACTGCTTCCAGATCTGCTAAGTGCTGCTGCTTGTCGCGACTGTAGACGAGGATGTCGTCGAGGTAAACTATTACGCATTTATCTAAAAGTGGCCTAAACGCCTCGTTCATGGTCATCTGAAATGTCGCTGGTGCGTTGGTCAGCCCGAAGGGCATCACGGTGTACTCGAACGACCCGTACCTAGTCCGAAAAGCTGTCTTGGCGCAGTCCGATGGTTCGACTCGAATCTGATGGTAACCCCCCCGGAGATCTATTTTCGAAAAAACCCGTGCTGTTCGCAGTTGATCTATCAGCTCGTCGGAGCGCGGAATAGGGTATCGCGACTTGACTGTTACCCTGTTCAGGGCTCTGTAATCGATGCACATGCGGAACCCCCCGTCTTTTTTCGGCGTGAACAGGATTGGTGCGGCGAACGGGGAGGAACTCGGTCGGATGAATTTCTTCTCTAACAGGTAATCTAACTACTTCCTTAGCTCGTCGAGCTCGGGCTGTGTCAGTATGAACTGGCGTTGTACAGTTGGCTGTGCCCCCGGTTCTAACTCTATCTTGTGGTCGTGCGCCCGCTGAGGTGGCAGTCCCTCCGGTAAATTGTCGGGGAAAATCCCGGGGTACCGTTTCAACAGCTCCTGTAGTTCGGGCGGTACGGCTGCTAGCAGTTTCTGGAAATCGCTCGGCTGCTCTGCGTCGTCCCCTACTACAGCGATGTCCACTGCATACACGTCAGCTCCAGCGGCGACAGCCCGTTTCATGGTGACGGCGTTGACGTGTACCGTTGAAGACTCGGGCGACTGCCAGCGAGGTAGTTCGACCCAGTTACCACTACTTCGCACAGTGCAGCTATCCGTCGTCCAGTCAATTCGCGGGTTATACCGTCGCAGCCAATCACGTCCCAGTAAAATATCGTGCCCATCCAGTGTCGTCGCGAGCATTTCCTGTGTAAACCCGAAATTCCCCCCCGCAGCGGACTTTGACTCTCTCCACCTTTTCCCGTATGGCCAGTGGCGTGCCGTCAACTAAGCGGGCATCTATCTCAGGTAAGCAACGGCTAAGTGCCAGTTCTAGTTTCCGTGCGGTTGCGGTATTAACTAAACTGTGACTTGCTCCTCCGTCGATAAAAATCTTCACTGCTGCTCCCTGTATTTTCCCGTGGATCAGTACTGGGCAACCCGTCGCTGTACCCTCCTTATTCGTCTGAGCCCGATCGATGGCGTGAATCTGTACTGTGACTCGGTGAGGGTCGGTGCGGTTGGGCGAGCAGGCAGTCTCGTCAGTAGTTGGCCCAACTTCTACTGACTGCTGGCGTTTCCCTGCCTCTGAGACTCCCTCCCCTGCTCTGCTCCGCGGTGCCTCAGCTCCTCTGGGCATTCGCTCTTGCGATGGCCCGGCCTGTTGCAAGCAAAGCAGCGCCCCTTAAACGGCGCGGCAGCTGCATTCGTCGCAACGGCATGTACGGTGGCGTGCTCGATCGGTCCCCGAGGGCGATGTCCGTAATAGGACCCCGGTCTCGGACGGCGCAAAATGTCGATTTTCTCGGCGAGCGCGAGAATCTCGTTGAAGTTCGAGAGCCCGCGTAGCATGATCTCGTGGGAGATGTCTGGCTTCAGCCCTCCGACGTAACGGTCCACCCGCTCCGCCTCGTGCATGTAGCCGACTTGCTCGCATAATGCGAGAAAACCGCTCGTGTAGTCTTGAACCGACCCGAGCTGCCGCCAAGTACGCAGTCTCTGACGCGCCGAAATAGAAGCCGCGATCGGCTCGAAGCGCGCCCGAAGCCCTGCGCACCACGCATCCCACGTGCTGTACTGGGCGGTTTCGCAGAATGAACTCCAGGTGACGGCTGGACCTGTGGGCCCTTCCTCTTGCGACGGTGGCTCGTAGGCGCATGGCGACGTCACGATGACTCGCCACCAGTCCATGGCGGGGCCCCTCAGCAGCGAGACGGCATATCGGATCTTCGCTGCGTCCGACTCGACGTAATTCGCGTCGAAGAAGACGTTCATAGTGAAGACCCACGATTGAACCGTCGGACCTCCACGTTGGCTCGGGTCGAAGCAGGGCGGCCGTTGCGGCTTGAGTGGAATTGGTGCCATAATGGCCTGTTCGCCACTTGTCGCCGCGAACTCCACGTGCCGACGGGCTTCACGAGGCTCCCGCGGGCTTGGTGTGACCCTGTTTCTCCCCATGCCAGGCATCGGTTGGGCAGCGCCATCACTGGCTGCACCTGAGCGCTGTCCCACGCTGTCGTGTTGTGTTGGTGTGCCAGACGAAATGACGATCGGCTCGTCCGATTGTGCAGATGCATTTGTCGGTGCGTGTGGTGGCGCTGGAGTATTCACTGTGGATTGCTGACGCGCGGAGTCACGTTCCGCTGTGAGCGTCGCAATTTCGAGCGCCGATTCTTCAACCTGGCGCACCAGACGGTCAAGTTGCTCCTGCGTCAATGTCGCGAGCGTGAATTCGGCCATGGCGGGGGTGTCGGGCAAGCTCAGCGAGAGCCTCTGTCGTGGCCGTGCGTGCTTACGAGAGAGCACTACGAACGACGGTGTTGTGTCGCTGAGAGACGTCTACCCCCCCCAAAAAATTGAGATAGTGAGGAAGTGAAGGTGTGGGTGCGGTCCGAGAAAGGATCGTAGGCTCTGAATACCAAGTGTTACGAGTGCAATTGAGTGAGCGAGCGAGAATTGCACTATCGAAGCAAAAAGTACAATGAGCGAAGGCATGAGCGAAGAATATATAGCGAAACTATAGTGGTAACGGTAATGTGTGGAAAATGGGGTGCGCGACGGGCCTGGCGCCGAGGTTGGGAATGGTCGAGGCGGAGGTCCGGAGTGCGGGTTACCAACCAAACCGTGAGGTTGGGTCGCGTCGTGAACAGTGGCGGGAACAGTGTCGATGCGAGTGTCGCGAATGGTAACGGATTACTGTTGGGTGCTGTTGGCGGGAACAGTGGTGTACGCGCTGAGCAGGGACGCGAAGTAAGGAAAAGGAATTTTCCTTACAGTGGTACTGGAGTGTGGCAAAAGGAAATTTGGGTGGTACTTGAGTGTGGCAAAAAATGCATAATAGGGTTGTAAGGAAATTTTCTAGAATTCCTTATCGGGGTTGACTGCTTTACGTTTGGCCGACATCAACGATGCCGAGGCTCCTCGCGTCACCTTCGGCATTTCCCTTCGCCAAACCTGCACCGCACCTCGCTCACCCGAGGTTCCCTCCTAGCTAGGCTAGCCACTACATTAGCGTGTGCCTTCGTTGTATTCTCAGTCTGTTGAATCACAACCTCCTTGTTCGTTAATCTGCGCACTCTCATTTACAACTCATAACACCTGGTATCAGAGCTACTTTCCTAGTTCACCCTGCTTTTCGAGGGTAGTTTGGTGGCACGGGTGTGGCTGGTATAGTGGACTATACGACGGTTGGCTGCAAGGTTTTTTAATTCAATTCTGCCCGACTCCAATAGTTTGTGTTTTCCATTCGCCTGAAGGCCACGGAGACCCGCTTGCCCACCAGACGTAGTGCTAGACACATGGATCAGGAGGCGGTTAACAGACTCATAGCGCAAGTGGCAGAGATGTAGGAGGGCATGAAGTCATTAATGGCGGAGGTGACATTACGTGGAGAAAACGCCAAGCTACGCCAGGCGCGAGGTGAAGCGCGCCAGGAGTCGCTCGATGACGAAGGCGAGGGCAACAATCAAGCGGTGAGCAACCCTTTGGACGCGCTCACACGTGACTTCGAAGAGGAAGACCGGCAGCGAGCGGCAGCAGCGCCAGTTGCAGTAACGACGATCAATATTAAACCCGTCAACCCACCCCCGTTTAATCCTACGAACAAGACGACTACAGTGAATGGGTGGCTGTTCGGTGTAGAAGTCTTCTTCACTGCAGCAGGTGTGAACGACGATGCCACGCGTATTAATTACGCGGTTTCGCTACTTCGAGGCGCAGCGCTTGAGTGGTGGCACCGGACCTTGGAAACGGGGACCCCGACAGGTGTGACACATGCGGCAGACGGGACCACAACAATGACTAATCAAGTGGCAGAGTCGATCTTCGGAGTGACCAAGATACGCACGTGGAAGGAGTTAGGCGCAGCCTTACGAGATCGCTTCGAGCACGTATCCGCCTCGGAGCAAGCTCGTATGAAGCTGCGTGCCTGGTCGCAGATGACATCTGTCCAAGACTACACAGCGTCATTTATGGGCCTCGCCGACCAAGTGGATGACATGTTAGAAGCAGAGCGGTTGGACAAATACATCAGCGGCCTCAAGTACGAGATCCAATACGAGGTTCGTAGGAGCCGCCCGACATCATTCCTAGAAGCAGTACGGCTGGCGGAGTCTATAGATGCGCTGATGCAGTATGCGAGAGCAGCTTCTCGGGAGAAAATCCGCTTTCGTGGCCAGACCCATCGGGCCACGATCAACGCCATCCATACACCCGACCGCCCTCCTAAGGGACCGTGTTATAAGTGTGGGAAGACGGGTCACTACATGCGCGACTGCCAGGAGAAAACGTCGCTGACGGGGAACGACAGGAAGGAGCAGGGAAATGGGAAGAGTCAGTCTGTGCTCCGTCGCCCGAACCCCACCATCCCTACCGGGTCGTGGTTCCGATTCATGCAATTGATCGTACTCGGCCGAATAACGGGGATAATCATGTGGATCACCCTGTGCTGGTCGCTGGCAAGGTGTTAAAAAATAAGTTGAAAATGTTCGTCGACGGGGGGGCCAGCCATAGCCTCTTCAACTTGGCGACAACAAAAAAATGCAAGCTGCAACTTGACAGGTGTCTGCCCGAGATTGACGCTCGCCTCGTGGATGGGATGCGTCTGGCGATATCGGAAGAAACACAGACGGTCAGGATCGAATGCGGCGACGACTTCGGCTTCAGCATGAAGTTTCTCGCGACAACGCTGGATGGCTGCGACGTGCTGCTGGGACGTGATTGGTTGCAATGGCACAACCCCGTCATCGACTGGACAACGGGATCGTGCAGCATCAACAAGCACGAGGGGCTAATTGAGTTGCCTGCATGGACACCTGACTACATCCAAGCCCCGCGCGTCAAAGCTATCACTATAGCTCGCCACTTCAAGAAGGGCGCGCAGCTGTTCGCTGTTTGCTTACGCGAGTTGGCAGTTGACACCGACAAAAGGACATCGAGAAGCTGTGTGCAGCTGTACTACCGGATTTAGCAGAGCTGATTCGACGTTACCACGTCATTTTCCCCGATGATCTGCCACCTGGCCTACCACCCGAGAGACCTGAGGACCACAAAATCCAGCTGGAACCTGGCGCGCAGCCGACTGTTTGGACACAATGGTGGTTGACCCAACCGGAACTCGAGGAGCTGCGAAGTCAAATTGACGCACTCTTGGAGAAAGTATTCATCCAGGCCAGCACATCTCCCTTCGCAACACCGATCCCGTTCACTCCGAAAAAAGACGGCGGGCTCCGCACGTGCATCGACTATCTCGCGCTCAACCGGGTGACAATCAAGTCTCGCTACCCAATCCCACGCACCGACGACCTCCTCGACCAACTTCGCGGCACTCGCTAATTCTCGAAGATTGACTTATGCGGCGGTTACCACCAGATCCGAGTATTCGCCGACGATTGTCACAAGACTGCGTTTCACACCCGCTACGGGAGTTACGAATTCACGGTGATGCCTTTCGGCCTCACGAACGAGCCTTCGACCTTTCAGCTGACCATGAACGGATTTTTCGGGATCTTCTAGACCGATGTGTCATCGTCTACTTGGACGATATCCTCATTTTTAGCAAGACACGGGAGCAACATCTCCGCGACCTGGACGCAATGTTTGAACGGTTGCAGGAGAACCGCCTAATCACCGGGCTCTAAGTGCGAGTTTTTTAAGCAAGAGTTAAAGTTTATGGGCCACGTCATCTCCCGCGACGGCATCAAAATCGACACGGCGAAAATCAAGACCATACAGGATTGGAAGTCCCCGACGAACATCACGGAATCACAGAGTTTTCTGGGAATTGTGAAGTACGTCAGGCGGTTTATCTCGAATATGGCGGGGATAACCGGCCCGCTGACCGACCTGCTGCAAAAGGACATGAATTTTGTGTGGGGGGGGAGGCAGAGGCGACTTTTTTGGAGTTGAAGAATTTTATTGTTTCCCCTCCTGTTCTCCGCATCGCCGACCCATCGAAGCTGTTCGAAGTTGTCACGGACGCCTCCGATTTCGCCATCGGAGCTGTGTTGCTCCAAGATTTTGGGAACGGGTTGGAGCCGATAGCCTACAAATCACGCAAGCTGCAGGCAGCCGAGCGCAACTACCCGATTCACGACAAGGAGATGCTCGCCATTATTCACGCGTTCAAATTGTGGCGCTGCTACTTGGTGGGCGCCGACGTCACTGTTCGCGCGGACCACAAATCCCTACAGTACATGCGAGCTCAGCCCAACCTCAACCCGCGGCAAATTCGGTGGCTGGACTACATAGAGAGCCACTTCACCTACCGCATCACGTACAAGAAGGGGGCGAATAACATCGCCAACGCCTTGACCTGACCGACAGTACAATCCGCTGCAGTACTCATCACCCGTTCGAACCCGTTACTTACCGGACTATTCACCCACGGCTACACTACGGACCCGTTCTTCATGACTGGAAATCATCAGCAGGCCACGACGCAGAAAGGGGATTATTACCTAAAGGTTGGAACTGACCGGTTTTGGGTTCCCGCTTACCGGCTGCTTCGTGAACTCCTTATCCAAGAGGTCCACGATTCCAACTTCTCCGGACATTTCGGGGTTCACAAAGCCCAGAAATTGTTGCACCGTCAATATTATTGGCCTGACTCCTCTAACGACGTGCAGCGATATGTGTCCTCATGCAGGGTGTGCCAAGCCATGAAATCGACACGTCAATGGCCAGCTGGGCTGCTGCAACCCCTCGAACCACCCGAACGACCGTGGCAGCAAGTGACAATGGATCTCGTCACGAGGATGCCAGCTCGGCCGTCCGGCAACGACGCCGTACTCGTCGTCGTCGATCGCTTCACAAAAATGGCGCACTTCGCACCGTGTCGTACAACAATCACAGCCGAGGAAACTGCGCGCCTCTTCATCTCAACAGCCGTGCGACTGCACGGAATTCCTTCGGCGATCATCAGCGACCGAGATCCGAAGTTCACGTCGAAGTTTTGGAAGGAAACATGGGCGCAGTACGGCACGAAGCTACAGTTCTCATCAGCATACCACACGCATACGGACGGCTAGACCGAGCTGACCAATCAGACCATGGAGCAGCTGATCAAGACAAACTGCCCCGACCCTGCCCGCTGGGAAGACTTGCTTGCCATTCAAAAACGCTCCGTCTAGCACGACTTATCACTCCCTGTTCTTCTTGAATTACGAGATGGACCCGACGGTGCCTACCACGACTACACTCGACAATCCGGTCCCGCGGTCACAAACAATTGTGACGGAACTACAGGAAGTTCGCGAGAAAGCTGCGGACGCAATTCGCAAGGCGAATACCACTTCCCGAAAGTACACCGACCTTCTACGACGGGAACTCGTCCTGGCAGCTGGGCAACTAGTGCTACTTGACACGAAGAACCTGCACCTGCCCGGCCCATTGAAACTACGGCCACGATTTTGTGGGTCTTTCAAGATCAACAAGATGGTGACACCTGTCACCGCGAAGCTGCTACTACCCGACGACTGGCGTATACACGACGCCTTCCACGTCAGCCTCCTTCGCAAGTTCGTGCCAGACTGACATAGCGCGACAACAGGCTGCACCAACAGCACGGCCTGTGCCAGAACCGACACTCGACCCATCCAAGATCTTGGCGCATCGTGTACGGCTGGACGCAGCTGGTCGCCACGTGGATTTCCTCATCCGTTGGACTGATTGCACCAGTGAAGACGACACGTGGGTGTCATCCGCTTCGCTTGAGGCTTCTCCGCTTATCGGTGATCATCTCGCCCGCAAGTGAGCTGCGGATATCGACCACATTTCTTAAGGGGGGGGGGGGGGGGGGGGGGGGGGGGGGGGGGGGGGGGTAGTGTAAGGAATTTTCTCGAATTCCTTATCGGGATTGACTGCTTCGTGTACAGCCCCGAATTTCGGACTCAGCACGTTTGGCCGACATCAACGATCCCAAGGCTCCCCGCGTCGCCTTCGGCATTTCCCTTCGCCAAACCTGCACCCAACCTCGCTCACCCGAGGTTCCTCCTAGCTAGGCTAGCCACTACATTAGCATGTGTCTTCATTGTATTCTCAGTCTGTTCAATCACAACCTCGTTATTCGTTAATTTGCGCACTCTCCTTTAAATCTCATAACAAAGGTTAAGGTTATATTTAAGGTCATAACCATGTACAGCAAACCATAGAGAAGCTGGAAATATGGTTTACACAAACCAATTGCCCAAAGGCGTACGTAAGAAACACGTTATTTCCTTATCAACTAATAACCTCCAGCAAGGCTGAGGAGCGTTTTATGCTAAAAAATGAGACGGGCCTAGGGGGGACGAGAGGGGTCTCCGAGGAGTGGCGGAATGCGAACAGTGAGGTGTATGAGAGATGCGGGGGCATGTGAAGAGTAGGGAGTATGAGAGGAGAGGGGAAATGACAGGAGAGGGGGGTATGAGAGAATTGGGGGTTATGAGAGACTTGGGGTTTATGAGAGACTTGGTGGGTATGATTGGAGTGTGGGTTTGAGTAAGAATGGGGGGCATGCAAAGTGTGAGAGGAAAGGGGTTAAGTGAGAAGTTGTGGGTATGCGAGGAGTAAGGGATGTGAGAGGGGTGAGGGAGAATGAGAGGAGTGGGGTGCATGAGAGGAGTCGGAGGTATGAAAGGAGTGGAGGGTACGAGAAGAGAGGGGGATATGAGAGTAGTGGAGGAATGAAAGGAGGGGGGTGTCTCCGAGGAGTGGGTGAGAGGTGTGTGGGGAATGAAAGGAGTGGGGGGTATGAGAAAAGTGGGGTGTATGAAAGAAGCGGGAGTGGTTGTTATGCAAGAATTGGGGTATGAGGGAGTGGTGGGTATGAGAGGAGTGGGCTGTATAAGGGTAGAGTGGGTATGAGGGGAGTGGGGGGTGGGATAGAAGTAGGGGGAATGAGAGGAGTGGGCTGTATGAGGGTAGAGTGGGTATGAGGGGAGTGGGGGGTGGGATAGAAGTAGGGGGAATGAGAGGAGTGGGCTGTATGAGGGTAGAGTGGGTATGAGGGGAGTGGGGGGTGAGAGAGGAGTAGGGGGAATTAGTGGAATGGATGTATGAGGGTAGCGTGGGTATGAGGGGAGTGGGGGGTTAGAAAGGAGTAGGGGGAATGAGTGGAGTGGGCTGCATAAGAGGAGTGGGGGTTATGAGAAGAGTGGGGGGCGAGAATAGTGGGGGGCGAGAAGAGTGGGGGCGAGAAGAGTGGGGGGGGAGAAGAGTGGGGGACGAGAAGAGTGGGGGGGGAGAAGAGTGGGGGACGAGAAGAGTGGGGGTAAATGGAGGAGCAACGGAATGAGAGAAGTCGGGGGTATAAGAGGTGTGCGGGGAATGACAGGAGTGGCGTGTATGAGAGGGGTGCGGAGAGTCACTACACAACGGGAGTGGACTACGGCAGAAGGCACGGAGTTGTGCGAGTGATCGTAGCGTTGTTCTAACGTTCTTACTGCTTGCTTGTGTTCACAGAGATGTTTGACATAGTTTCCACTAAGGAAGTTCAAAGGAACAACTTGTAATGAAAAGTTGGTAGTACAATTGAGGCATGCAGAACAAAAGGAACTAGAATGGCATGGAACTCCTAGCAAGGGCGAAATCTGCCAGCGCAGCAGAAGAGCGGCTTGCCAACGTTGCAGCAGAGTGTTCTGCCAACGTTGCACTGCGCGCGGTCTGCCAGCACTGCAGTCGCAGGTGACTATCTGCAGTCGCAGGTTGTCTATCTGCGCAGATGTGCGCACCTACCAAGTAGGTGCAGGCTGGCGGTTTCACCGTCAGGCACATTGCGCAGGTGCCAGGTAGAAAACGTGTCGTCGGTTTCGCCAGGTGCGCACCGTCGACCACGTGATGCCGTTCCGCAGGTAGAACTTCGCCAAAATCTCCTGGGCGAAAGTTCGCACACCTCCGCAGAGTTTCGCAGAACTCTGCAACTTCGGTCGAAGGAATCGCCATCGCTCGGTCGAACAAAGTTCGCCGAGCAGAGCTCTTCGACCAGAACTCTTCGACCAGAGTTCCTCGACCCGAACTCATCGACCAGAGTTCTTCGACGGAAGTTCGTCGCGCAGAGATCGTCGACCAGAGCTCGTCGCGCAGAGCTCGTCGACCAGATTCCGTCGAGCAGAGTTTGCTCGACTGCAACTTCCATCAAAATGCAGAAGACTACTTCTTCTACCAATCCGTCGAGAACTTCCCGTCGACGGCGAGATCGGCTGCGCCCAAGCGAGGGCGGGGCCTTTCTCTTCGACAAGGGGGAATCAGAGAATTGGGGTGTAGGCGTGGATTTGGGGGTATGATAGGAATGGTTGGGGTATGATCAATGGAGGGTATGAATTGAGTGGGGGTATGAGAGGAGTGGGGGATACGAGCGGAGAGGTTAAAATTAGCGAATTGGGGGGTATGATACAAGAGGAGTTGTATCACCTGCCTGCCTGCAGCGCCTGCTGCCCGCGCGCGCCTCGGCTGCACGCGCGCGGCCCTTTTTTTTCCCGCGCGCGCCGCTTAAGCAGCCCGCGCGCAGCCCGTTTAGGCCCGTTTTCGGCCCCGTGCGCCACGTCAGCCGCCCGCGCAGCCTGCCGCCGGCCCGCGCGTCGCGTAAGCCGCCCGCGCGCAGCCCGCTTAGGCCCTGCCCGCGCAGCCCGCCGCTGCACGCAGCCCGTAGCCGCGCGCAGCCTGTCGCCACGCGCAACCAGCAGCCGCACGCAGCCCGCAGCCGCGCGCAGCCAGCAGTCGCGCGCAGTCCGCAGCCGTGCGTGCCCTGCCCGTGTGACGCCCGTGAGCAGTGCGCCTGCCTGTCTTAGCCTGCCTAGAGCGCCTGCCTTGAGCGCCTGCCTAGAGTGCCTGCCTTGAGCGCCTGCCTTGAGCGCCTGCCTTGAGCGCCTGCCTTGAGCGCCTGCCTTGAGCGCCTGCCTGCCTTGAGCGCCTGCCTGCCTTGAGCGCCTGCCTGCCAAAAGCGCCTGTCTGCCTTGAGCGCCTGCCTGCCTTGAGCGCCTGCCTACCTTGAGCGCCTGCCTTCAAGAGCGCCTGCCTGCCTTGAGTGCCTGCCTGCCTTGAGCACCTGCCTGCCTTGAGCGCCTGCCTGCCAACCGCGCGTTTGCTTGCCCTGCGCACCATCTCCGCTGCCTTGCCTGTACTGCTACTATGGCGACGCTTAATGGGGGTATGATACAAGAGGAGTTGTGGATATGAGAGGAGTGAGGGGTATGAGATGAGTGAGTGGGTACGAGAGAATCTAGAGGGTATGAAAAAAGATTGGGGGTACGAACGAAGTGGGGGGCGTTGAGCATGTACAGAGGAGACCAGCCTTGACATGGCCTGAATGTGGCAAACCAAAGCCAGGAACTGGGTGAGGTGAATGCTGGCAGTGCTGCACAATGGGGAGGACAGCTGGGGTGATGGATCCAGGGAGAGAATATCGGTTGGAGTTTCGAAGAGGGAGAGAGAGAATGGGTGCAGAAATTGGGAATGACAGGAAGGCAGAAGGGAGAGGGGAACAGAATCAGAGATGGAGTACCACAGATGCATACCCTTGTTAACACATTCAATGGCATGACACAACCAGATGTTCCATTATCTGCAGTTGCACTTCATTGAATCACAGCACAGCAAAATACAATGCATGTAGTCCACTGAGCCAGGGATGGTACATTCTCTGCCCAACTTCCCCCCCCTTCCCCCCTTCCTCCTCTTTCTCCTCACCCCCTCTGCACCCAAACACTTCGCCACCCTTCCCATCCCCCCTTCCCCCTCCTCTTCCTCCCCTTTCTCCTCACCCTCTCTGCACCCGAACCCCTCATCCCCCTCCCCCTCTCCCTTCCTTTCCTTTCTCCTCTCCCACTCTGCACCCAAACCCTTCCCCCCCTTCTCGCTCCCCACCCATTCCCCCTCTCCCTTCCTCCCCTTCCTCCTCACCCTCTCTGCACCCAAACCATTTTTCCTCCCCCCCTCTCCCCCTCTGTCGGAAACTCTGTCGGAAGCACCTAGCACTAGGGTTTCACCAAGGCTATGTACAATCAAGAATTCTCATCCCTAGCCTAGGGCCTCAGCCACACACATCACATTGGGCGAGACTCGGGGCACCGAGTCGTATTTACAAACCGCAGGCGGTTTGGATCTGCATGGGCTCCTGCACGAGCCTCCTGCCAGCTGCACGCTCGGCTTGCATGGTACACTGCAGCTCCTGCCACCTGGTGGTTGTGCTGTACTTGTACGCGTCAACAGCTCTCGCCCTGCCACAGAAAAGAAACACACTTACACACGAAAGAAACATTCAGCCCCACCCCTATCCCAACATACACATTCAGCACATTTATACGCTTTATGGTACACTTATGTACATTGCAGCTCCTTGTCACTGCTCCATCCTCTCGTGTTTCTTCACTTCATCCCACTGCTGCACCCCAGCCTCTGCTTCTTCCCCCCTCCCGCGCTGCTCACAACCTCCTGTGCTGCTCACAACCTCCTGTGCTGCTCACAACCTCCTGTGCTGCTCACAACCTCCTGTGCTGCTCACAACCTCCTGTGCTGCTCACAACCTCCTGTGCTGCTCACAACCTCCTGTGCTGCTCACAACCTCCTGTGCTGCTCACAACCTCCTGTGCTGCTCACAACCTCCTGTGCTGCTCACAACCTCCTGTGCTGCTCACAACCTCCTGTGCTGCTCACAACCTCCTGTGCTGCTCACAACCTCCTGTGCTGCTCACAACCTCCTGTGCTGCTCACAACCTCCTGTGCTGCTCACAACCTCCTGTGCTGCTCACAACCTCCTGTGCTGCTCACAACCTCCTGTGCTGCTCACAACCTCCTGTGCTGCTCACAACCTCCTGTGCTGCTCACAACCTCCTGTGCTGCTCACAACCTCCTGTGCTGCTCACAACCTCCTGTGCTGCTCACAACCTCCTGTGCTGCTCACAACCTCCTGTGCTGCTCACAACCTCCTGTGCTGCTCACAACCCAACCTCCTGTGCTGCTCACAACCTCCTGTGCTGCTCACAACCTCCTGTGCTGCTCACAACCTCCTGTGCTGCTCACAACCTCCTGTGCTGCTCACAACCTCCTGTGCTGCTCACAACCTCCTGTGCTGCTCACAACCTCCTGTGCTGCTCACAACCTCCTGTGCTGCTCACAACCTCCTGTGCTGCTCACAACCTCCTGTGCTGCTCACAACCTCCTGTGCTGCTCACAACCTCCTGTGCTGCTCACAACCTCCTGTGCTGCTCACAACCTCCTGTGCTGCTCACAACCTCCTGTGCTGCTCACAACCTCCTGTGCTGCTCACAACCTCCTGTGCTGCTCACAACCTCCTGTGCTGCTCACAACCTCCTGTGCTGCTCACAACCTCCTGTGCTGCTCACAACCTCCTGTGCTGCTCACAACCTCCTGTGCTGCTCACAACCTCCTGTGCTGCTCACAACCTCCTGTGCTGCTCACAACCTCCTGTGCTGCTCACAACCTCCTGTGCTGCTCACAACCTCCTGTGCTGCTCACAACCTCCTGTGCTGCTCACAACCTCCTGTGCTGCTCACAACCTCCTGTGCTGCTCACAACCTCCTGTGCTGCTCACAACCTCCTGTGCTGCTCACAACCTCCTGTGCTGCTCACAACCTCCTGTGCTGCTCACAACCTCCTGTGCTGCTCACAACCTCCTGTGCTGCTCACAACCTCCTGTGCTGCTCACAACCTCCTGTGCTGCTCACAACCTCCTGTGCTGCTCACAACCTCCTGTGCTGCTCACAACCTCCTGTGCTGCTCACAACCTCCTGTGCTGCTCACAACCTCCTGTGCTGCTCACAACCTCCTGTGCTGCCTCACAACCTCCTGTGCTGCTCACAACCTCCTGTGCTGCTCACAACCTCCTGTGCTGCTCACAACCTCCTGTGCTGCTCACAACCTCCTGTGCTGCTCACAACCTCCTGTGCTGCTCACAACCTCCTGTGCTGCTCACAACCTCCTGTGCTGCTCACAACCTCCTGTGCTGCTCACAACCTCCTGTGCTGCTCACAACCTCCTGTGCTGCTCACAACCTCCTGTGCTGCTCACAACCTCCTGTGCTGCTCACAACCTCCTGTGCTGCTCACAACCTCCTGTGCTGCTCACAACCTCCTGTGCTGCTCACAACCTCCTGTGCTGCTCACAACCTCCTGTGCTGCTCACAACCTCCTGTGCTGCTCACAACCTCCTGTGCTGCTCACAACCTCCTGTGCTGCTCACAACCTCCTGTGCTGCTCACAACCTCCTGTGCTGCTCACAACCTCCTGTGCTGCTCACAACCTCCTGTGCTGCTCACAACCTCCTGTGCTGCTCACAACCTCCTGTGCTGCTCACAACCTCCTGTGCTGCTCACAACCTCCTGTGCTGCTCACAACCTCCTGTGCTGCTCACAACCTCCTGTGCTGCTCACAACCTCCTGTGCTGCTCACAACCTCCTGTGCTGCTCACAACCTCCTGTGCTGCTCACAACCTCCTGTGCTGCTCACAACCTCCTGTGCTGCTCACAACCTCCTGTGCTGCTCACAACCTCCTGTGCTGCTCACAACCTCCTGTGCTGCTCACAACCTCCTGTGCTGCTCACAACCTCCTGTGCTGCTCACAACCTCCTGTGCTGCTCACAACCTCCTGTGCTGCTCACAACCTCCTGTGCTGCTCACAACCTCCTGTGCTGCTCACAACCTCCTGTGCTGCTCACAACCTCCTGTGCTGCTCACAACCTCCTGTGCTGCTCACAACCTCCTGTGCTGCTCACAACCTCCTGTGCTGCTCACAACCTCCTGTGCTGCTCACAACCTCCTGTGCTGCTCACAACCTCCTGTGCTGCTCACAACCTCCTGTGCTGCTCACAACCTCCTGTGCTGCTCACAACCTCCTGTGCTGCTCACAACCTCCTGTGCTGCTCACAACCTCCTGTGCTGCTCACAACCTCCTGTGCTGCTCACAACCTCCTGTGCTGCTCACAACCTCCTGTGCTGCTCACAACCTCCTGTGCTGCTCACAACCTCCTGTGCTGCTCACAACCTCCTGTGCTGCTCACAACCTCCTGTGCTGCTCACAACCTCCTGTGCTGCTCACAACCTCCTGTGCTGCTCACAACCTCCTGTGCTGCTCACAACCTCCTGTGCTGCTCACAACCTCCTGTGCTGCTCACAACCTCCTGTGCTGCTCACAACCTCCTGTGCTGCTCACAACCTCCTGTGCTGCTCACAACCTCCTGTGCTGCTCACAACCTCCTGTGCTGCTCACAACCTCCTGTGCTGCTCACAATCCTTCTACGCTGTCCCGGAAATTATGTAGCCCTTCCTGGCTTCATATTGCCGCGACACCTCCCCCCCCCCCTTCCCCCCCCCCCCAATCTCCCTTCAGCCCCCTCCCCCCATTTCCTAATGCCCCCTTGCACAATGGTTGACCTTTCATGTGTGAGGATGAAACCACGTACCGGTACCAGAACTCCTAAAGATTCTCAATTCCTTCACATTCTTGCTATAATTTCAAGCACTTGCATACCTCCAATGCAGAATTTTGTTTGTTTCAACGTCATGTACCCCATTTCCTCCGTTGTGGGAACGTGTGTGTGGATGCATGATGTGAAGTGCATAGTGATGGTATGGTGCTGCAGCATTGTAGCCTTCAGAACAACCCTGGAAGAATGATACCGTACCAAGTTTCTGGCCCAGTGTACCTACCAATGCAGGAACGGAAGTGCATTCAAGTCAAATCAAGAAGCCCTTACAAGTAATGGTACCTAAGTATGCTTCCACGCAGTTTACATTAACTAAGAATCAAAGCTTGTGAGTGGGAAAAATGACTTCAACGCTGGAGCATGTCACACCCACTAGTGGTGAAGTAGTCGAGCATTCTAAGCTCAGATAGGTCGTCAGGCAGAGCCTCAAGGTGCTTGCACTCATGGAGATCGAGCTTCCTCAGCCTGCTCAGCTGTGCAAAGCCAGGAGGAAGCAGCCGGATGCCAGAGTGGTTGACATTCAGGTGATGCAGGCAGGATAGCTGTGTGAGGGAAGCAGGGAGATGCACGGGAGATGAGCAGAAGGATAGGTCTAGCTCACGCAGCCTTGAGAATGCCCCAAAGGCATGCGGAAGAGAAGACAAGTTTTCCGAGAGGATTCTAATGGATGTCAGGCGGTGGAGAGTGGTGATGGCCGCAGGCAGCTCTGAGAGTCCTTCACGAAAGGTGATAACGTTCAGCTCCCGCAGCTCCTGGAAACCCGAGCCCTCAGATTCCACCAACATGTTCACACTGCGGGCATCCCTGAGTGTCAAGGTGCGGAGGTGAGGAAGCCGGGTTAACGCGGACAGAGAGCCCTCTGCCCCTTCTACCACCTCCAGGTCCAAGTGCCTCACAGCGGAGAGATGCTCACTGATGGCCTCAATACAGGCTGCTCCCACAGTGCCTAAGCAGAGTTCCCTGAGCCCTGTAAGTCTTGAAACATCCGGCAGAGGCACCATCGGCTGATTGTTTGTGTACCATAGAGCGTGGAGATTGAGTGGCAGAGCCTGAGGGGGTTGGTTCAGCTGCCAACACTCTTTCAGCTCCAACTGAGTAAGCCTGGTAAGCTCATCCAGCCTTCTGGGAACCGACACGAGATTTTCACAGCTTCCAATTCTGAGCACTCGAAGGCTGAGAAGCGACGTCACAGATTCCGGAAGCTGCTGGAGAAAAGAGCACCTTTGAATGTAGAGCTCCTGCAGGTTTGTCATCTCCCCCATGCCCTCTGGAAGCTCAATATCACACCCTTCCAACTCCAGCCTGGTCAGCGAAGACAGCTGCGTGAATGAGGATGGAAGCTGCCGTTGGATGTTATTCCGGAGATTGGTCAGGCCCCCCAAGTCTTCTGGAAGCTCCAGAGACGGTGCCCCTTCAAGGCTCAGAGACCGGAGGGCTGTGAGGGAACCAAACCCTGCGGGTAGCTCGTACACCTGTTCACACCAAACCAGGAAAAACGTCTCCAGGGATGTGAGTCTGGTGAAGGAGGCAGGGAGAGTGTGAAGCGGCTGCTGGTGCAGCACCAACGCCTTCAAGGCTGGAAGATCACCAAAGTCTTCCAGCAGAGTGGACACGTTGCAGTAGGATACGGTCAGGCTCTCCAGGCAGGTGAGCGACGTGAACTCGTCGGTCAGATCGCTGAAGGTTTCGCAGCTTTTGATGCTGAGCTCTTGGAGACGCGGTAGCAACTGGCCAATATTGCTTGGAAGCCGTTCCTGGTTGAAGCAATGGTTTAGCTGCAGGCGTTTGAGGAGTCTGTACGGCGATACAGGAGGGAAAAAAACCCTGAAGTGTGCATCAAACAATCCGAACTTGAGAGACTCAAGAGAAGGAAGCTGTGCGAGCGAGAAGGCGGGCGGATCTGCTGGAATCAGGCGAATCGCGTCAGGCAAGGAGAGGCGCGTGAGGTTGGTGAGTTGAAGGAGGGTGGAGAGCTGGTCGTAGTGAAGGGTGGGGGTTTCGATGGAGACTGCTGTGAGAGACGAAAGAGAGCTGAGATCTGGAGAGTTTAAGATGAAAGCAGTGGACAAGACTAGGATGCGCAGATGTTGAAGTTCGAAGAACGAAGCTGGTGGGTTCAGATCTTCCTCGAGACAGCACAGCGACAGCTGCTCCAGTTGAGAGCAGTGACGAAAGAAGTGATCCAAGCCCGATTCCGTTATGACGCGGCCATTCCTAACGTGCCGTCCCTCGTCCGGTTCCACTTCCCCCATCAGCTTCCCCACGTGCACCGCCCTCAACCCAGGGCACGAATCGGCGAGGTCAGCTAGAAACGCGTCGTCCAGCGTCTCAACGCTGAAATCCGAGAGATGCAGATGGGTTAGCCGGGGAAAGCAGGCGACCGCGTTGAGCACATCGTGGTGCGACACGACGCGGTTATCCTTCACGAGCAGCGTCGAGACGTGCCTCTGAGCCAGGCGTCGCCAGCGACGGCAGATCGACGCAAGAAAAAGGTTGTGAGCGGCGTCCGCGGAGGCAGGAGGAGTCGACATGGGAGAGTCTGCTCGCTTGCGCCATGGCTCTTCCGGAGTAGAGTGCGCGACCAGGTACGTAGGCCTGGGCGCTATAGGGTTCCACAGGTGATGATCGCTCTCGGATATGTACGGGCTTGACGGTGTGGAAGGCCACAAGATCCTAATTAGGATGCCGTCGAGGAGATCGTGGATGTGAGTTCGCCTAGAGTCCATGCTAGCGGCCGTCACGTGCACCAACGACAGCTCACGTGAAGCTTAAAACCTTGCCAGAGTGGAATGGCTGGGACCACGGCTTCCAGGAGTGTAAAATAGCTCGATAGGAAATGTTGGTTGAGCTCTTTCTGACTAGTAGTACGGCCTCATACAGATACGACCGTTGCTGCCGTTGAGGATTCGCCCAATCACCTATCGCAAGAGAACGCTGAGGTCGCTGTGGGAGAATGTGTGCACCGCAGCTAGGAAGATGCTCACTTGGCTACCCTGTGCTTTCAGCAGCTGCTACACGGAATTCACATCGCAGCTCGCAGTTCAGTTCCGCATGCTTGCTGCTCGCGATCCAGACGCTCATAATCTCATCCTCATAATCTTCCGCAGGCTCTAGGTTGATAGATCGATCGAGCAGTTTTCCCCTGGATTTCTCCTCAGCATTCGTTCCCTCGAAAATCTCATCGATCGAGCAGTTTTCCCCTGGATTTCTCCTCAGCATTCGTTCCCTCGAAAATCTCATGATGAGAGCCGCTCTTCCTACTTCCCGAGGATGACACTTAGGGCGTATCTTTGGTTCCGGTCATGAGAACTGTTCATTCTACTGTTTGGGTCATGCGGAAATTGCGCATGACCCGAAGTGGGCTGCAGAGCCGCGCGCGGCCCCAGCTTTGGGTCAATGTGCAGGTGTTGGGCGACTGACGTGCACGACCCACCCCCAACCAATCACCTGGTTGCACGATTCACGTTAGACTGCCATCTTCCACGCGGTCGTCAGTAGAGTGCAACAAATTTGTGATGTACCGTAACCTACACCTCTGCACCCAACCACTCGGCAAATTGATCCCAGTGACCCAAGAATGTGTCTAACATTTCCCGCGTCGCGCTCCCAACATTTGGAGATTCACGCCGACATTTTTGACGATTGTGTTTTTCGCTGGGTGTCGCATGGTTTTGCGTGGGTGTAGCAAATGATCTTTCGCACTGTTCAGGCATCCCTCCATTGGATGCGACTGTTTTTTGGGGCGTATTTGTGGCGCGAAAAGCCTCGCGCCAATTAGGGGGTCGCATGAGTTCCGAGAACCCAAAGAGGTGTTTTGTGTTGTTCCGGGCATCCGCAATTCGCGCATGCCCGGAACAGTGCTCATGACCCGAACCTGGATACGCCCTTAGGGCGTGTCACCTCGCTGTTCGAACGATACTCTCATTCGAACAAACGACTGTTAGGGCGCGTAACCATTTTGTCCTGACGGTCCGTTTTTCGGACGGTCCGTTCTAAACGCTGTGTGATTGGTCGGAATTGCCCTCACGAATAAATTACAATGTTACGATTATCTGCGAAGCCAATGAAGACCAATCACACAGCGTTAAAAACGGACCGTCCGAAAAACGGACCGTCAGGACAAAATGGTTACGCGCCCGTATACCTTTTTTTCGCCATGCCTTTGAGGTTTGTGCGGGCTGCCTATCCCCAATCATTCTTCCCCCAACCCAAGCCTGCCATCCAGATGGGTGAGCCTTCGTGAGACACAGAAGCTGAAGTTCTTAGGGCGTAGTGCAAAACGAGGTCCAGTCTGTCGTGGGGTCGTTTTGCAGGTCCATTTGCGAATTGGATGAATGGCGCGACGGTTATAGCGGAACTTTTGGCGAGACCACGGCTATTGTCGTGCGAATTTCGTAAGGAGCTAGCAAAGCAGGTCGAATCTATAGTTGAACCACTCGCTCGAACTTCGTGCGTCGATCATATTTCGCATCCCTCGCGACACGATAGCGCCTTCGTCGCAGCTAGCTCTGCGCGCATCACCGCGACATTCCTTCGCGGCGAGTCGCCCACGCGGCGCGCGGCAACGTGCTCGTCGGGTCCACGCGTCGCCATGCCTTCCGCCGCACCGCCTCGCGACGCGCCCCCCGCCGTCGCGACGTCCGCGGCGAGCGTGACGCCGCACCGAGTGGCGCTCGCGCTGCTTCTGCGCCTCCTCGCGGGCCCGTCGCACTCCGCCGAGCCCGGGCTGGCTGACGAACTCCGCGCGCGTGCCGCCCCGCCCTCCCCGCCGCCCTGCCGCGTGCGGCAGCGGCTGGCGCTCTTCCTGCTGCGCGAGACCAGGGTGAGGCGCTCGGGGGGGAAGAGGTGCGCTGATGGAGGTGGGGGGAGGTGCGTTGCTTGGGGGAAAAGGTGCGCGGTTGGATTGCGCCGCTGGGGAAGAAATTCTCGCTGCTGGGGAGAAGAGGCGCTTTTTGCGGGCGGTAGCAAGTTGCTGTTCTGTGGGCGGCGGTAGCTGCTGCAGGGGAATGCTCGGTGCTGTGGCAGCGCAGAGGCAGCGCGGTGGAGGGGAGAGGGGGGAGAGTGAAGACAGAGGGTGGGGCGGAGCAAAAGGAGGGCAGGGGTTCAACGGTGCTGGGAACGGTGCAGTGTGGCGGCAGATGCTGATGGGCGAGAGGACACAAGTCAGGCAGGAGAGGGCAGCATGCATGCATGCATGCATCCATGTCATGCATGCACACTGTCATCATCCGCTCCAAATGTCAGGCAGGAGGCAGCAAGCTGACCGGTGGCAGTGGCAGGTTGGGGGAGTGGAGGTGTGGTAACGGATTCAGCCTATCCTCATATTCCGCCCCTCCAATCTGTTCCTGTCTGCTCCTCCTGTCCTGCACAACGCCCCCCTTCCCCTGCCCATCCTGTCCTTACCTTTGTCCTCTCATTGCCTCTACACCACCCCTTTCCAGCTTCCCCCGCCGCACCCACCCCCCTCGCCTGCATCATTGCCGCCAGTAGCACTGTTGCTCCTCGCCCCTCCTCGCCCCTCCTCGCCCCGTTCTCCCTGCCGGCTCCATTCGTCTCCTCGTATCTTAACTCTCTGAAATCCACTCCATCCCTCATCACCCCTCACTCACACCAACAACGCCCCCATCACCCCCCAACACCCCCCATCACCCCCCAACAACACCATACCCCACACAGGCAGTGAACTCCTGGCACGAGCCATCTCTGAGCGCGCTGCTGCTGCGACTGGCAGCGGAGGTGAAGGAGGGAAGGGGTGGGGGAGAGGCGGAGGCAGGCAAGGGGGGCCACGGAAAAAGGGGAGAGCGGGGCAGGAATGCAGAGGCGGAGGGAGCGGAGGAAGGGGAGGAGGGGTGGGGTGATGTGGGGGGGGTGCTGGTGCAGCAGCTGCAGGCGCTGCAGTCACCAGATGACCTCTTCTCCCTCTTTGCCTCCCTGCACTGTGAGTGGGGCACTGTGAGTGGTGCACTGTGAGTGGTGCACTGTGAGTGGGGCACTGTGAGTGGTGCACTGTGAGTGGGGCACTGTGAGTGGCGCACTGTGAGTGGTGCACTGTGAGTGGGGCACTGTATGTGGGGCACTGTGAGTGGTGCGTTTGAATGTCCACTTTACATGCATGGATAGCTGCACGCATGGACATGTGCACTCATGGACATGTGCACTCATGGACATGTGCACTCATGGACATGTGCACTCATGGACATGTGCACTCATGGACATGTGCACTCATGAACATGTGCACTCATGGACATGTGCACTCATGAACATGTGCACTCATGGACATGTGCACTCATGGACATGTGCACTCATGGACATGTGCACTCATGAACATGTGCACTCATGGACATGTGCACTCATGAACATATGCATGAGGTCTGTTCTATGTGCTCTAGTCCTCCACATGGACATTGGTTGCACGCAATGTTTATGAATACTGCAATTATCCCTCCACTACTCAGCAAGCAAGCAAGCAGGCAGACACGAGGAGTGTTTCCTTGTCACCTCTTCCCCTCCTTCCCAGTCCTCTTAATCTTCTCCCCGTTCCTTGCATCGCACTCCACCACTCATTTCCTCTCATGCCTGCCTGCCGTTCCCGCGCAACCTCCCCCCTTTAACGACCGTGTTGCAGCGTGTGTGGTGCGGCGCGCAGCACGTCCCCTCCGCGCCACCGGGCAGCATTTTGAGGCGCCTTAAAACCCATGCTTGCCCTGTCCCCCGCCCCACCTCTCCCCCTCACGACCGTGTTGCAGCGTGTGTGGCGCGCAGCACGTCCCCTCCGCGCCACCGGGCGGCAGCAGCAGCGTCGCCCGCCTGCCAGCCTGTCACCCGCGGCAGTGCTCTCGGCCTCTTTCTTCGCTCGCTGCTGCTCTCCTTCCACCACCTGCCCTTCCAGGTGCTCACATGCATACAGGTGCACCCATGCACCCATGCACACATGCACGCACCCATGCAGACATGCGCACATGCGCTCATGCACACATGCAGACATGCGCACATGCACACATGCAGACATGCACACATGCGCACATGCGCACATGCACACATGCAGACATGCGCACATGCACACATGCAGACATGCACACATGCACACATGCGCACATGCACACATCCACTCATGCGCACATGCACACATGCAGACATGCACACATGCACACATGCGCACATGCACACATGCAGACATGCGCACATGCAGACATGCAGACATGCGCACATGCACACATGCAGACATGCACACATGCACACATGCGCACATGCACACATGCACACATGCACACATGCACACATGCACACATGCACACATACACACATGCGCACATGCTCACATGCACACATGCACACATGCGCACATGCACACATGCACACATGCACATATGCACACATGCACACATGCACATCTCAACGACATTGCATTCTACAGATGCAGATGATCTAACCATTTCTCTTTCTTTGCACATGGCATGCCACATGCCACATTCCATATGCCACATGGCGCATGGTGCATGGCACATGGCACATGCCAATGGGACATGGCGCATGGCATACATATAACATGCGTGGCACACGTGGCATGGCATACATGGCACATGGCAGGCGGTGTGCGATGTGCTGGGCGACATTCACGAGTACCTCAACCAGGCAGGCTGCTCTGCCAGCACTGGCAGCACGGAGGGCATAGATGAGCAGGCGGGAAGGCGGGAGAGCACAGGGGAGGCATCTCATGGGGAGTGGGGGTCAGGGGAGGAGAGGGGGGATGACGGGGGGGAGGAAATGGACGTAGACGTGGGCGTGGGGGTGGGCGTGGGAGTGGATGGGGGTGCAGGAGTGGGCATAGAGGGAAGGGAACCACTGGCCTTCGATACAGTCACGCACCGCAGAAGAACAACCCATGAGGGCACGAGTGAGAGCAGCAGGGAAGAAGCAGGGGGGACAGCGTGGGATGGTGGAGGGGGTGGGGGAGGAGCAAGGGCAGGGGCGGGGGAGAGGGTGGGGGAGGACAGGACAGCATGGGAGGAGGAGTTTGAGCGGGAGGTGCTGGGACGAGGGGGGAGAGGGGGGGGGCAGGGGGATGATGCTCTGATGCCTTCTGGGGGGGATGATGGGGGCTTGTGGGGGGGAGGAGCTGGGAGAAGGAGCAGTGGAGGGATAATGGGGGAGGAGGGGCGGGAGAGTGGACGGGAAAGAGGGGGGCGGAAGCAGATGGGAGGCGGCGGCATGCAGAAGCAGTTTCTGCGGGAGGCAGGGCGGCTGGCGGAGTACCTTGATGGGCGGATAGAGGCAGCTAGCAGGTGGGGAGACTTTCGCCTCGCTAGATGCCGGAGCTTACTTCTTCTTCCGTCTCCCACTCACTTCTCTGCCCGCTGTTGTATCCCTCTTCTCACTTGCACCAATCCCTCTCTCCTCACTCTGTTGTGCGCAACAGGCGGGGGGCAGCAGCAGCAGGCCTGAGGACCGAGCAAGGCAGGGAAGGAGAGGAGAGTGGCGGTGCTGTGGATGGTGCTCATGCGGACGACCAGAGCGCACTGGCTCATGCACATGACCTGCCGCCTAAGGTGCACGGTGGCAGCACGCATGGCAGGTTGAATGCACGTGGCAGGCTGATTCGAATGCATGACTTGATGAATATAGCAGCTGTGGATCGAAACTCTGTTATCCGCTGCCCACCTTGTGTTCAACTCCAATCTCGATCCCGCCCGTCCCCGAATGCACCACTTCCTGCATGCCACCACGTGACATCGCTTGGCATGGCATCGTGTGACATGGCATGGCATGGTGTGACTTGGCATGGCATGGTGTGACTTGGCATGGCATGGTATGGCATGGCATGGCATGGCATCGTGTGACTTGGCATGGCATGGTATGGCATGGCATGGCATGGCATCGTGTGACTTGGCATGGCATGGTATGGCATGGCATGGCATGGCATCGTGTGACTTGGCATGGCATGGTATGGCATGGCATGGCATGGCATCGTGTGACTTGGCATGGCATGGTATGGCATGGCATGGCATGGCATCGTGTGACTTGGCATGGCATGGTATGGCATGGCATGGCATGGCATGGTGTGACTTGGCATGGCATGGTATGGCATGGCATGGCATGGCATCGTGTGACTTGGCATGGCATGGTATGGCATGGCATGGCATGGCATCGTGTGACTTGGCATGGCATGGTATGGCATGGCATGGCATGGCATCGTGTGACTTGGCATGGCATGGTATGGCATGGCATGGCATGGCATGGTGTGACTTGGCATGGCATGGTATGGCATGGCATGGCATGGCATCGTGTGACTTGGCATGGCATGGTATGGCATGGCATGGCATGGCATCGTGTGACTTGGCATGGCATGGTATGGCATGGCATGGCATGGCATCGTGTGACTTGGCATGGCATGGTATGGCATGGCATGGCATGGCATCGTGTGACTTGGCATGGCATGGTATGGCATGGCATGGCATGGCATGGTGTGACTTGGCATGGCATGGTATGGCATGGCATGGCATGGCATCGTGTGACTTGGCATGGCATGGTATGGCATGGCATGGCATGGCATCGTGTGACTTGGCATGGCATGGTATGGCATGGCATGGCATGGCATCGTGTGACTTGGCATGGCATGGTATGGCATGGCATGGCATGGCATGGTGTGACTTGGCATGGCATGGTATGGCATGGCATGGCATGGCATCGTGTGACTTGGCATGGCATGGTATGGCATGGCATGGCATGGCATCGTGTGACTTGGCATGGCATGGTATGGCATGGCATGGCATGGCATGGTGTGACTTGGCATGGCATGGTATGGCATGGCATGGCATGGCATCGTGTGACTTGGCATGGCATGGTATGGCATGGCATGGCATGGCATCGTGTGACTTGGCATGGCATGGTATGGCATGGCATGGCATGGCATCGTGTGACTTGGCATGGCATGGTATGGCATGGCATGGCATGGCATGGTGTGACTTGGCATGGCATGGTATGGCATGGCATGGCATGGCATCGTGTGACTTGGCATGGCATGGTATGGCATGGCATGGCATGGCATCGTGTGACTTGGCATGGCATGGTATGGCATGGCATGGCATGGCATCGTGTGACTTGGCATGGCATGGTATGGCATGGCATGGCATGGCATGGTGTGACTTGGCATGGCATGGTATGGCATGGCATGGCATGGCATCGTGTGACTTGGCATGGCATGGTATGGCATGGCATGGCATGGCATCGTGTGACTTGGCATGGCATGGTATGGCATGGCATGGCATGGCATCGTGTGACTTGGCATGGCATGGTATGGCATGGCATGGCATGGCATGGTGTGACTTGGCATGGCATGGTATGGCATGGCATGGCATGGCATCGTGTGACTTGGCATGGCATGGTATGGCATGGCATGGCATGGCATCGTGTGACTTGGCATGGCATGGTATGGCATGGCATGGCATGGCATCGTGTGACTTGGCATGGCATGGTATGGCATGGCATGGCATGGCATGGTGTGACTTGGCATGGCATGGTATGGCATGGCATGGCATGGCATCGTGTGACTTGGCATGGCATGGTATGGCATGGCATGGCATGGCATCGTGTGACTTGGCATGGCATGGTATGGCATGGCATGGCATGGCATGGTGTGACTTGGCATGGCATGGTATGGCATGGCATGGCATGGCATCGTGTGACTTGGCATGGCATGGTATGGCATGGCATGGCATGGCATCGTGTGACTTGGCATGGCATGGTATGGCATGGCATGGCATGGCATCGTGTGACTTGGCATGGCATGGTATGGCATGGCATGGCATGGCATGGTGTGACTTGGCATGGCATGGTATGGCATGGCATGGCATGGCATCGTGTGACTTGGCATGGCATGGTATGGCATGGCATGGCATGGCATCGTGTGACTTGGCATGGCATGGTATGGCATGGCATGGCATGGCATCGTGTGACTTGGCATGGCATGGTATGGCATGGCATGGCATGGCATCGTGTGACTTGGCATGGCATGGTATGGCATGGCATGGCATGGCATGGTGTGACTTGGCATGGCATGGTATGGCATGGCATGGCATGGCATGGTGTGACTTGGCATGGCATGGTATGGCATGGCATGGCATGGCATCGTGTGACTTGGCATGGCATGGTATGGCATGGCATGGCATGGCATCGTGTGACTTGGCATGGCATGGTATGGCATGGCATGGCATGGCATGGTGTGACTTGGCATGGCATGGTATGGCATGGCATGGCATGGCATCGTGTGACTTGGCATGGCATGGTATGGCATGGCATGGCATGGCATCGTGTGACTTGGCATGGCATGGTATGGCATGGCATGGCATGGCATCGTGTGACTTGGCATGGCATGGTATGGCATGGCATGGCATGGCATGGTGTGACTTGGCATGGCATGGTATGGCATGGCATGGCATGGCATCGTGTGACTTGGCATGGCATGGTATGGCATGGCATGGCATGGCATCGTGTGACTTGGCATGGCATGGTATGGCATGGCATGGCATGGCATCGTGTGACTTGGCATGGCATGGTATGGCATGGCATGGCATGGCATGGTGTGACTTGGCATGGCATGGTATGGCATGGCATGGCATGGCATCGTGTGACTTGGCATGGCATGGTATGGCATGGCATGGCATGGCATCGTGTGACTTGGCATGGCATGGTATGGCATGGCATGGCATGGCATCGTGTGACTTGGCATGGCATGGTATGGCATGGCATGGCATGGCATGGTGTGACTTGGCATGGCATGGTATGGCATGGCATGGCATGGCATCGTGTGACTTGGCATGGCATGGTATGGCATGGCATGGCATGGCATCGTGTGACTTGGCATGGCATGGTATGGCATGGCATGGCATGGCATGGTGTGACTTGGCATGGCATGGTATGGCATGGCATGGCATGGCATCGTGTGACTTGGCATGGCATGGTATGGCATGGCATGGCATGGCATCGTGTGACTTGGCATGGCATGGTATGGCATGGCATGGCATGGCATCGTGTGACTTGGCATGGCATGGTATGGCATGGCATGGCATGGCATGGTGTGACTTGGCATGGCATGGTATGGCATGGCATGGCATGGCATCGTGTGACTTGGCATGGCATGGTATGGCATGGCATGGCATGGCATCGTGTGACTTGGCATGGCATGGTATGGCATGGCATGGCATGGCATCGTGTGACTTGGCATGGCATGGTATGGCATGGCATGGCATGGCATCGTGTGACTTGGCATGGCATGGTATGGCATGGCATGGCATGGCATGGTGTGACTTGGCATGGCATGGTATGGCATGGCATGGCATGGCATCGTGTGACTTGGCATGGCATGGTATGGCATGGCATGGCATGGCATCGTGTGACTTGGCATGGCATGGTATGGCATGGCATGGCATGGCATCGTGTGACTTGGCATGGCATGGTATGGCATGGCATGGCATGGCATGGTGTGACTTGGCATGGCATGGTATGGCATGGCATGGCATGGCATCGTGTGACTTGGCATGGCATGGTATGGCATGGCATGGCATGGCATCGTGTGACTTGGCATGGCATGGTATGGCATGGCATGGCATGGCATCGTGTGACTTGGCATGGCATGGTATGGCATGGCATGGCATGGCATCGTGTGACTTGGCATGGCATGGTATGGCATGGCATGGCATGGCATCGTGTGACTTGGCATGGCATGGTATGGCATGGCATGGCATGGCATGGTGTGACTTGGCATGGCATGGTATGGCATGGCATGGCATGGCATCGTGTGACTTGGCATGGCATGGTATGGCATGGCATGGCATGGCATCGTGTGACTTGGCATGGCATGGTATGGCATGGCATGGCATGGCATCGTGTGACTTGGCATGGCATGGTATGGCATGGCATGGCATGGCATGGTGTGACTTGGCATGGCATGGTATGGCATGGCATGGCATGGCATCGTGTGACTTGGCATGGCATGGTATGGCATGGCATGGCATGGCATCGTGTGACTTGGCATGGCATGGTATGGCATGGCATGGCATGGCATCGTGTGACTTGGCATGGCATGGTATGGCATGGCATGGCATGGCATGGTGTGACTTGGCATGGCATGGTATGGCATGGCATGGCATGGCATCGTGTGACTTGGCATGGCATGGTATGGCATGGCATGGCATGGCATCGTGTGACTTGGCATGGCATGGTATGGCATGGCATGGCATGGCATCGTGTGACTTGGCATGGCATGGTATGGCATGGCATGGCATGGCATCGTGTGACTTGGCATGGCATGGTATGGCATGGCATGGCATGGCATCGTGTGACTTGGCATGGCATGGTATGGCATGGCATGGCATGGCATCGTGTGACTTGGCATGGCATGGTATGGCATGGCATGGCATGGCATGGTGTGACTTGGCATGGCATGGTATGGCATGGCATGGCATGGCATCGTGTGACTTGGCATGGCATGGTATGGCATGGCATGGCATGGCATCGTGTGACTTGGCATGGCATGGTATGGCATGGCATGGCATGGCATCGTGTGACTTGGCATGGCATGGTATGGCATGGCATGGCATGGCATCGTGTGACTTGGCATGGCATGGTATGGCATGGCATGGCATGGCATGGTGTGACTTGGCATGGCATGGTATGGCATGGCATGGCATGGCATCGTGTGACTTGGCATGGCATGGTATGGCATGGCATGGCATGGCATCGTGTGACTTGGCATGGCATGGTATGGCATGGCATGGCATGGCATCGTGTGACTTGGCATGGCATGGTATGGCATGGCATGGCATGGCATGGTGTGACTTGGCATGGCATGGTATGGCATGGCATGGCATGGCATCGTGTGACTTGGCATGGCATGGTATGGCATGGCATGGCATGGCATCGTGTGACTTGGCATGGCATGGTATGGCATGGCATGGCATGGCATCGTGTGACTTGGCATGGCATGGTATGGCATGGCATGGCATGGCATGGTGTGACTTGGCATGGCATGGTATGGCATGGCATGGCATGGCATCGTGTGACTTGGCATGGCATGGTATGGCATGGCATGGCATGGCATCGTGTGACTTGGCATGGCATGGTATGGCATGGCATGGCATGGCATCGTGTGACTTGGCATGGCATGGTATGGCATGGCATGGCATGGCATGGTGTGACTTGGCATGGCATGGTATGGCATGGCATGGCATGGCATCGTGTGACTTGGCATGGCATGGTATGGCATGGCATGGCATGGCATCGTGTGACTTGGCATGGCATGGTATGGCATGGCATGGCATGGCATCGTGTGACTTGGCATGGCATGGTATGGCATGGCATGGCATGGCATGGTGTGACTTGGCATGGCATGGTATGGCATGGCATGGCATGGCATCGTGTGACTTGGCATGGCATGGTATGGCATGGCATGGCATGGCATCGTGTGACTTGGCATGGCATGGTATGGCATGGCATGGCATGGCATCGTGTGACTTGGCATGGCATGGTATGGCATGGCATGGCATGGCATCGTGTGACTTGGCATGGCATGGTATGGCATGGCATGGCATGGCATCACATGGCATCGCATGGCATGGCATCGCATGGCATGGCATCACATGGCATCACATGGCATCACGGCGTGGCATGTGTGCATGGCATCAGGTGCATCTATGGCAGCATCATGAGTCACTCTCCTCGCGCCATCTCTCCGACTCCCTCTCCTCACTGCACCGCTACTTTGACTACAGGTGCCCAGGGGGGCAGGAGGGAACTGTGATGCATGTGGTGCAGTGCAGGCAAGTGGATGGATGGAATGCATGGGATGGGCTTAGGTGTATCATGTTCTGCACAGAAGAGGACGGTTGAGTACGACTGAGGGAATGAGACACTAACAAGGGCCAAATTCGTGCCGGCCAGAAAAGATGCCATAAAGGCCGGGCCGGAGCAGGTTCGTCATGGGCCTCGGATGGTGTTTGATACGACAGGTCAGCTTTTGATGGTTCAGACCAATTTTGGCTGAGATGTGGCCGGCTGATACGAGGTGACTTTTAAGTCGACTAAAAAGCCGCTGATGTGTGACACGTTCCCGTTGATATGATTCTCGCACTCCTGGGGCTGTGCACATCCGCAAGAGCAGGTAGGGGCAGGGTTGTGTGAGGGAATGCATGCGGGGGCAAGGTTGCAATGGGAACACTGTCAAGACGGGTAATCTTGATGTGCAGGCCCACTCCACCCCCTCTCCCCCGACTCCCTTCCTACCCCCTTCTCCATTCCCCCTACCCTCTCACGGTCGTCCCTCCCCCTTCCCCCTTCCCCCTTCACCTCTACCATTCAGTGCGGGCATGGCAGCGGTGGGCGGGCGGGCAGCGTCGGACTGGTGGGCGGGGCGGTTCCAGGCAGGGCTGCTGGTGGAGGGCGGCATGCATGCGCGATACGGGCACGTGCAGCACGCCATGGGGGTATGTGTGGGTCTGTGGTGCATGCAGCATGCAGCATTCCATGGTATGTGAGGGTTATGGAGCATGCGATGGGGGTATGTGTGACACATGCGGCACGGAATGGGGGTATGCCTTGCCTCAGCTGGCTTCTTCCTGCTCCATTCTCTATCGTCACTCTTATTCTCGCCTGCTTCCACCTCGTACCCTAATCGTCGCCTTATTTCCTCTCCCCCGCCCGTCCACATGGCCCCTGCACCCCACCATACCAGGCCCTGATCGAGACAGTGCACATGGCACAGCAGGTGAGGCGCTGGCATGGCACAGGCTGGTGTGGAATGAACAAACATGGTAGCTTTTCTTCTTTCGTTTACTAGTGATTTTGCAATTTTCCTGGTCAGTGTCAGAACTGGTGCAGTACGGTGTAGAGTGGTATCACATGGCAGAATCTCATGCCATGTGCCTTGGCTCCTACATCGCAACAGAGAGCATTCTTATTGGATTGTATGACAGTGGATGGTACCGTGAGCACAGTACTACTGCACCCCACCTTGTTTCCGTTGCAATCGCCAACTAAGCAATACGGTAAACCCAGGGTGCTGTGTTAACCTTCGGGAAAATCTTCAACCGACTTATCGGTTCGGTGACCGTGCACGCATAAGTAACATGTGCAGGTTACGGCACTTCCAAGCAGTTAAACTTCTCTCCACTTAAAATTCGCGAGAACTGCGACGATTTTTACGGCGCCTAAAAAATCGTGACAGTAGATGTGAGCAGAACCTGCTGTATAAGCACAGACTTGAAGCATCATTTTATTCCCTGCCCGTCCCCACAGGAGAGTGATGACGTGTGCTTGGTGCACGCCCTCACAGCCATCTGCCACCTCCTATCACAGACTGCCACGTCAGATGCTCCCCGCCAGCTGGCAGTACTGGGAGCCCCCAGCTCGCTGCAGCAGCCAACACTGCTGGAGGGGGGAGTGTGGCGCGGTGGGGGGAGGAGCGGAGGGAAGAAAAGGGGAGTTGGGGGCGAGGGGATTGTGGGGGGAGAAAAAGGGGCGCATGGGGGCGTGGGTGGGGAAGGGGGAGGAGGGGCGGCAGTGGCAGGCGGCGTGCAGCAGCAGGTGTGTGTGCTGCTGCAGCGCTGCCTGGTGCGTGCCGCCCAGCTGAGACTGCCGCGCCTCGTCTTTGCCATCCAGCTGCTGCTCACTCGTTACAGCGTCGAGGTAATGAGGAGAGCTGCTGGAGGGCTGCGGGAGGGCTCAGGGCCGAGGGGAGGGTTAAGGCTTGCCTTGCCAGCATCCGGAATCTAGTCTTGAATACACGTGATTGCCGCAGCATTGAAGCAGCAAGACTTCTGCGGGGTCTTTATGCCGATGCTGTAAACATTTTTCTCGAGTCGTGTAACACTTACGTTGATGTGATTTCATCTCTTCGTTCACGTGCCCTTTCCCTGCTCCTACTTCCTCTGATTTCCCCCCTTCCTTCCTCTCCACTCCGTCCCCCTGCCATCCGCACCGCCTTCCACTCCTTCGAGCAGCACGTAACGGACGGGAGAGCACTCCACGCCACCACGTCCCTCTCTCTTCCTCCCTCCGACGTCAACCCGTCCCCTCTCCTTGTCTGCCAAGTAAGCCACTCCCTCCTCTTCTCTCCTCGTCTGCCCTTGCTTGTCTCTGCTGCTCTTCTTGCAACTCTCCTGCGCGGTGCTGCCGATTGCCCCGGCCATGCTACTGACACATGCTTGTCTCAGCGTCCTGCAATAATCTGTTCCTGCAATGGCAGCCAACGATGCCCCTAAGCTGGAGCCATCAGGCAGTGGAGGTCAAGGCTCTTGTGGCCTTTAGTGATGCGCATGAGATGGCCTTTGCCAGTGCTCTTGTACACATAAGGAATGGGGATGGAAGGGAATGGGGGGTATCTCCAGTGTGGTTGGTTGAAACCTCCGATTGGTGAGATGGCTTTTGAGTCGACTCAAAATGTGTCATGTGCCATTGTAACGAGGTGACTTTTGAGTCGACTCAAGAGGGAATGAGGGGTAGTCTCCTGTGCGGTTGGTTGAAACCTCCGATTGGTGGGATGGGGGAGTCTTTGCGTGATCACTTTTGGTTGAGAGTTTCGCGTCGAACTACCAACCCAGCAGACTAGTTTTACGCTGAACTAGGATGTAAGTGCAAGTGTCAATGAGGGATTGTAGTCCATCTCTGGAACAACTACAAGTCTAAGGGTTGCTCATGGGGATGCGTGAGAGTGTTAGGGAAGGATTATAGTTGTAGGTCAGGTGATCCGATGTGATGTGATTCAATGCGGTGTGGTGTGGTGTGGTGTGGTGTGGTGTGGTTTGGTGTGATGTGATGTGATAATGCAGTGCAGCAAGCGATTTACCGCCCAGTGCTGATCTTGAGTCCCTTGCGTTGAGGCAGCTTTGCACTGCAGCAGGGATGCGAGAACCACTCTCTCACTCACATCCGCTTTCCCCCGCTTCCCCGTACTCCCACCCCATCCCGCTTCTCGTTTCTCTCCCACTGGCCAAACTCCCACTTCTGCTTCCCCTCTCCCTCCCCTTCCCCCCTCACTCAAGCTCCCCCCTCACCCCCCCTTACCCATTTCCCTTCGTCTCCCCCCTCCGCACAACATCTGCGGCTGGAAATGCATCTTTTCAACAACGCCTGCACCGCAGCCATCCTCCTGCCCTCCACCCTTTCCCCACTCGCTTTGAGGCGCCTCAAAACTTGTCTCCCATCACAGCCAAACTTCGCTGCTGCTCCCCCCTCTCCCCTCTCCCCACCGCCCCCAGCACCTGCGTCTGGGAGCACATCTATTCAACGACGCATGCACCACAGCCATCCTCCTTCCTTCGGCCCTCTCCCCGCTCGCCTTCCCCCCCTCCGCCCCTCTCTCCCTCCCCTCCCTTCACCTCGCCTCCGCCTCCTCCTCCTCCGCCGTGGCAGCAGCAGCAGCAGCAGCCGCTCTCAGCCTCTCTTCCAGCCTTGCCCTCTCAGCCCCTCTCTCCTCCGCCTCCACCGCCGCGGCTCTCTTCAGCTCCGGCCAGACCTTCGCCGGACCTCAGCCTGCAGGCTCGGCGGCGCCAGCAGCGGCGGCGGCGGCGGCAGCAGCGGGGAGGCTGGCCCCTCCCCCAGCTGCTGTGGTGCGGCTGGTGGGGGCGGGTCACGGCGTGAGGGCGGCAGCATGGGAGGTGTATGGGTGGTGAGTGGTGGGGGGTGGTGGCGGATGTACCAAGCAGATGAGTTGTGTGCAAGGGGCTAGTGGTGTTGGAGGGGTGTGAGTGAGTGAGTTTTGTTTGGCTTTTGACATGCATGGCGATGCAATGCACCCAATCTTTCTCATCAAGCCCATTGTGTCACCTACGTTTTTCTCTCGTTTCCTCCCTCCTCCTCTGCTTCCACGTCAGCCCCACCATGGCCACTGCCACCTCGGCGCTTCATCTGCTCTGCTACTCTGATGCTGCCACGTAAGCATGCATCTTCATGCACCCATGCACCGGTTTCCCACCAACTGCTTCGGGTCCTTCTCGTCGAATTGACTCAACTCCTTTCCCTCCGGCGATTGACTGGCACGCGCTGCACACCATTCAGGACTCCTCCTTTGACACACCCTCAAATCTCGCTGCACCCACCCCTCCTCATCATGTCGCTTTCTCTTGCTCCTGGCAGTGCGGACGACCTAGCAGCATCAGCAGTCAAGCTGCTGCGACACAGAGCTGCACACTCTGGCGCCGCAGGTGGGCTTCAGGTGGGCTTCAGGTGGGCTCAGGTGGGCTTCAGGTGGGCTCAGGTGGGCTTCAGGTGGGCTCAGGTGGGCTCAGGTGGGCTCAGGTGGGCTCAGGTGGGCTTCAGGTGGGCTCAGGTGGGCTCAGGTGGGCTCAGGTGGGCTCAGGTGGGCTTCAGGTGGGCTCAGGTGGGCTCAGGTGAGCTCAGGTGGGCTCAGGTGGGCTCAGGTGGGCTCAGGTGGGCTCAGGTGGGCTCAGGTGGGCTCAGGTGGGCCTCAGGTGGGCCCAGGTGGGCTCAGGTGGTCCTCAGGTGGGCCGCAGGTGTGGTGCCAGGCAGGGAAAGGGTGAGACGACTGAAGTAGTACTTCGTGTGTGTGTAGAGAGGTGACTGGCCTACTGTGCTGGGTACAAGTGTCACAAGCGCACCCCAGTGAGCCTCACTTATGATCTCCTAATCTCTTTACAAACCCCTACTCCTTCCCCTTCTTCTCGTCTCCCCACCAGCGGCCCTTCCTCTCCTGCGGCGCCTGCAGCAGCATCCGCTGCTCTCCTCCTCGCCCACCCTCCGCATTGCTGAGCTGGAGCTGACTCACGACCTCTGCCTTGCCACGTAAGCCACCCACAAGGCGAGGCGCACTGTGTGGCAGATGCTCAGGCGTGCATGTCACCACACCTCCCTCTCACCTGCTGCCCCTCACATCACACACAGCGCCCCCTGCATGCCAACAGCCATTGTTCTCCTGTCCACTCTTCTCCCTCCCACCACTGCAAATCCTGGCTGCTACCCAACCCACCACTTCCCTCCACCTCCCCCAACCCCATAGCTCATCCCATCCCTCTCTTACTCCGTCTCCTCTTCCCTGCCCCCACCAGCGGTCGCACATCTCAAGCACTGCACGTGTGCGAGCAGCTGGCAGCCATTTCCACACGCCACGGCCTCGCACACGGGGAAGAACATGGCACAGGGCAGGGCGGAGGGCAGGGCGGCACGGAGATGGATTTGGAGTTGGAGGCGGCGTGCCGCCACGTGCACACCCTCATTGCCGCCTCGCGCTTCCCCCAGGTGCCCAATTGCATCTGCGCCGCTCCCTCACTCGCCTTCTTACTGCCTATCTTCCGCCACTCTTTCCCACCAAGAGCTGCATTTTCCCCTCCATTGATCTTTGCTACCACACTTCGCACCAAAGCCTTCGCTTGTTCACCTCTCTCCCCCCTCTTCTCCTTCCCCTTCACCTTCTCGTCTCCCAGCCTTCCAATGTTTCCACCTCTACCCTCCCTCTTCCCAATTCGTCCAACCCACCCTCGTCACAATTCGCCACCTTTTTTCCCTTCCCTCCAGGCGGCATCAGCAGCCAAGGCACTGTTCACAGCGTGCTGTCGCCACAACCGCCAGCTGTACCACGCGCGCTGCCTGCTGCTCATGGCGGAGCTACACCTGGTGAGACACCTGAGGCACCTGGTGAGACACCTGAAGCACCTGGTGAGACACCTGAAGCACCTGGTGAGACACCTGAGGCACCTGGTGAGTCACCTGAAGCACCTGGTGAGGCACCTGAGGCACCTGATGAGATTCCTGAGGCACTTGGTGAGACACCTGAGGCACCTGGTGAGATTCCTGAGGCACCTGGCTGCTGATCAGGCACCTGAGGCACCAGGTGTGATAGAGCTGTACCTAATAAGGGGCAGGTGGCAAGCAGGTTGTTGTGGGGCAGATGCTGGGGTTGTCGGCAGTAAGGGTTCTTAACAGGCTGCCCCTGTGACCCTGCTGCATCCCAGCCTGCTGCATCCGAGCTGCCATTTCACTTCTCTTTCTCCTCAACCCCCCACTGCCCATGCCCATAACCCATGCCTACCAGAAAGCCGGGTCACCAGCAGCTGCCCTGCCACACGCCCTGGCATGCGCGTCCCTGGCAGCCCTCCTGCACGCGCTGCTGCTGCAAGCCGCCGCCACCCTCACTGCCGCTGAGGCCACCCTCGCCCTGGCGCCCTCTGCCTGCGGCCCTGCTGCTGCGGGGGGTGGCGCTGCTGCTGGGGGTGGCGAGAGCAGCAGCGGGCGGGAGTGCGCATTGCAAGCACTGTGGCTGCTGGATGGGGTGTGTCTGCCGTTGCTGCTAGGGCAGGCAGGTCTCACCATGCGCTGCCGCACCCTCATGCTCATTGCCCACTGCCACCTCGCCATGGTTCCCCCAGCTGGTGCGTTCACTGCTTGTTGTCATTCATTCTTCTCCTCACGTATATGTCACCATGCACCCATGTCGCCATGCACCCATGTCGCCATGCACCCATGTCGTCATGCACCCATGTCGTCATGCACCCATGTCGTCATGCACCCATGTCTTCATGCACCCATGTCGTCATGCACCCATGTCGTCATGCACCCATGTCGTCATGCACCCATGTCGCCATGCACCCATGTCGTCATGCACCCATGTCTTCATGCACCCATGTCGTCATGCACCCATGTCGTCATGCACCCATGTCGTCATGCACCCATGTCGCCATGCACCCATGTCGTCATGCACCCATGTCGTCATGCACCCATGTCGTCATGCACCCATGTCGCCATGCACCCATGTCGCCATGCACCCGTGTCGTCATGCACCCATGTCGTCATGCACCCATGTCGCGATGCACCCATGTCGTCATGCACCCATGTCACCATGCACCCATGTCGCCATGCACCCATGTCGCCATGCACCCATGTCGTCATGCACCCATGTCGCCATGCGCCCATGTCGCCATGCGCCCATGTCGCCATGCGCCCATGTCGCCACGCACCCATGTCGCCATGCACCCATGTCGCCATGCACCCGTGTCGTCATGCACCCATGTCGTCATGCACCCATGTCGCCATGCACCCATGTCGCCATGCACCCGTGTCGTCATGCACCCATGTCGTCATGCACCCATGTCGCCATGCACCCATGTCGTCATGCACCCATGTCGCCATGCACCCATGTCGTCATGCACCCATGTCGTCATATGCACCCATGTCGTCATGCACCCATGTCGTCATGCACCCATGTCGCTATGCACCCATGTCGTCATGCACCCATGTCGCCATGCACCCATGTCGTCATGCACCCATGTCGCCATGCACCCATGTCGTCATGCACCCATGTCGTCATGCACCCATGTCACCATGCACCCATGTCGCGATGCACCCATGTCGTCATGCACCCATGTCACCATGCACCCATGTCGCCATGCACCCATGTCGCCATGCACCCATGTCGTCATGCACCCATGTCGCCATGCGCCCATGTCGCCATGCGCCCATGTCGCCATGCGCCCATGTCGCCACGCACCCATGTCGCCACGCGCCCATGTCGCCATGCACCCATGTCGCCATGCACCCATGTCGTCATGCACCCATGTCGTCATGCACCCATGTCGTCATGCACCCATGTCGTCATGCACCCATGTCGCCATGCACCCGTGTCGTCATGCACCCATGTCGTCATGCACCCATGTCGCCATGCACCCGTGTCGCCATGCGGCCATGTCGTCATGCACCCATGTCGCCATGCACCCATGTCGCCATGCACCCATGTCGCCATGCATCCATGTCGTCACGCACCCATGTACAGCTTCATTGTCCTGTTCCCCATGTGCTAACCATACAACCTCTGTCACCCACCACCCCTGCACCCACCACCCTTGCCACCACCACTGCATGCAGCGGTGCCAGGCAGTGTGCCTGCAGTGCTGCCGCTGCTGGAGGAAGCAGCCAACGGCTTCCACACCATGCAGGTCAGTGCCACCCACCAGGTCACTCCCACCCCGTCACTCCCACCCAGTCACCCACACCCCGTCACTCCCACCCAGTCACCCACACCCCGTCACTCCCACCCAGTCACCCACACCCCGTCACTCCCACCCAGTCACCCACACCCCGTCACTCCCACCCAGTCACCCACACCCCGTCACTCACACCCCGTCACTCACACCCCGTCACTCAGTCACACCCCGTCACTCACACCAAGTCACTCACACCCCATCACTCACACCCCGTCACTCACACCCCGTCACTCACACCCCGTCACTCACACCCCGTCACTCAGTCACACCCAGTCACCCACACCCCGTCACTCACACCCCGTCACTCACACCCCGTCACTCACACCCCGTCACTCACTCACACCCCTTCACTCACACCCCGTCACTCACACCCCGTCACTCACACCCAGTCACTCACACCCCGTCACTCACACCCCGTCACTCACACCCCGTCACTCACTCACACCCCTTCACTCACACCCCGTCACTCACACCCCGTCACTCACACCCAGTCACTCACACCCCGCCACTCACACCCCGTCACCCACACCCCGTCACTCACACCCCCGTCACTCACACCCCGTCACTCACACCCCGTCACTCACTCACACCCCGTCACTCACACCCCGTCACTCACACCCCGTCACTCACACCCCGTCACTCACACCCGGTCACTCACACCCCGTCACTCACACCCCGTCCGTCTCGGGCAGGTCAGAGCAATGCTCCTCCCTCAGGAGCTCGCCCCGAGAGGGACACGTCACCTGCAGGCAGTGCTGTGCCAGGGATGCTTTCTTAGCCAACTCAAGAATTCCCTTCTCCCTTGCCTTATCTCCCCCCTTCCCCTCAGGAGCTTGCCCGGGAGAGGGACGCACGCCACCTGCAGGCAGTGCTGTGCCACGTGGCGGAGCAGCCAGCCCTCCGTGACACTGCCGCCCGCCGCTTCCTGGAAATTACCAGTGCTCTCAGCGCGAACGCTGCCTGCCAGAGCCCACTGGAGCTGCTGCTGTGATGCAGGTCGGTGTTGGAGGTGCCTGAAAAGTCGCCACTTTCCAGAATCCACCAGCGCTCTCAGCACCAACGCTGCCTGCCAGGGCTCGTTGCAGCTGCTCTTGTGATGCATCATGTGTGAGGCCAAAGTTGCTGCTTCCTGGGATGGGAACCACTGGTGCTGCCAGTGCTGCTGCGGCTGCCTGCCACGGCCCACTGAAGCCGCTGTGGTGATGTGCGATGTGTGAGGGCAGGTCGGACTCTTAGGCGCTTAGAAGTTGCCGCTTCCTGGGAACAACCGGTGCTGCCAGTGCTGCTGCTGCTGCTGCTGCTGCTGTTTGCCACGGCCCACTGAAGCCGCTGCGGTGATGCATGACGTGTGAGTGCAGGTCGGCGTTTAAGGCACCTGAAAAGGCGCTGCTTCCAGGGAACCACCAGCGCCTCCCAGTGCCGCTGCAGCCTGCCACGGCCCAATGAGCCGCCGCTGTGATGCGGAGGCATGTCGGTGTGGTGGCGGTGGATTGGGAAGACTGGTGTGAGGGGCGGGAGATTGCGATTCTCACACACGTTAGAAGACGCACGGTGGCGTCACTGCCCTTGGGTGGAGCAGCACACAGACGTGAAAGTTGGCTGTTAGAGAAAGGTGATTGTACATGAACAGGGTTGACATTCTGTAAATCTGATGCAGAAAGTTTTAAGATTTCTAATAGTCCTGGCCATGAAGAAGCATGCACATGTATATCTATGATTGGTTAGCTTGATTCATGGGTCTAGTTATATAAGAGGGCACAAGTACACCGTGTCTAAATTGAACCAGGACTGAAGTACGTAACAAGAGTTGAAAGGAGCTGACCGAGGAACTCCACAACGGAGCAAGTTTCTCCAAAACCCTTTCTCGCCTGCCACTCCCTTGTGCCAAAATGGCTAATAAATCTGTCCTCCGGTTTCCGCAAGACGCGGCGCCTCTGGCGGCGATCGGAGCGGCGGCTATTGCTAAGATCGAGATCGATGCCGCCGTCGACGCGAGCCTGTCTGGAAGCACCCCGCCCGTGCTGTACCTCCCCACGGGGTACGCTCCCTCGCTACCTTAGACCCTCTCTGGAGCAGATCCGGCCACCTGCCTCCGCATTCGACCAGAATACCCACTTCCCTTACAATTTCCGTCAGATTCCCCTATAAATTGCCGTCATAGCATAGTCTGTCGCAGTCTGAGCCGATTGTGACCATCCCCTCGCACTCCTCGCCTCGCTCTCCTTTTCCTCGCCCTCCGTGGCCGCCCTACCGCCTCCAACATCTGCACGCCTCCTCGTCTCCCTCATTCTTCACCCCATCGAAGCTTCACAGAACAATAGAAGCTTCTTTCGCCTTGTCTACCGGACCATTTGACATCCCTTTCGCCCTATTCCCTCATGATCCTTGCTTATCCCATCTCCGTAAAACCCGTGCATCGCGTTACATCTGCCCCCTGAAACCTCTTCTATCGACTCGGTACCGATAGGCGTGAAACCCTTCGATGTCTTCCATCGTCGCCGTCATTGTCATGCCTTTGTACCGAGCTGACTTCTGAGTCGACTGAAAAGTTACCCCTTGCTCCCTCCCATTCGTCCGTTTTCCTCTCGTTTTTCTCCTACGTTCCTCCCTCCCCGCGTCGCCTCACCTCGCAACCAATCAGCGAAGAGCTACGGGGGGCCGGCACCATCCTCCGCTATTTCGGCCGCGTCGCGCAGCGGGAGGGCTTCTACGGCGGCTCAGATCCAATCGCCGCGTGCCAGGTGGGTCAGCAGGGGCGAATTGCTGAATGCCAGCTGGCTCAGCTGCGATGCTCTCAGCGTACAGCCTTAGCCGCTGACTCGCTTGCGGGTTCCGTCGTTCGTCGCCCTTCTCTATTAGGGTGTTAATTTCCGCTGCATCTTGAAACGTTTCGCCTTTTCCATAACACCACAGCCCACGTCGTTAGGTCGACGACATGGTTGTCTGCGCACCTACCGTCGGCGTGGGCTCGCAGCCGCTTAACCAACTTACACGCATCTGCTCGTGCCTCAACGCCTACCTCCTGCTTCTTCCCACCACCTCACACCCCCATGCACGGCTCCGTTGCTTCCCACCACCTCACACCCCTCCGCACCGCACTGCACCCACCAGGTGGACGAGGTGGTCGATTATGCACCAACTCTGGGCATCGGCTCCGAGTTTGAGCGTGTGTGCGCGTACCTCAACAGCTACCTCGCCGCGCGCACCTTCTTTGTCTCCTATGACCTCTCCATCGCTGATGTCGCCATCTATGCTGGCCTCTTTGGTACGTGCAGCACAGCACACCGCACTTGGCATGGCAGCATGGCATGGTTTCCCTTGGAATATCCTTCCTTCTTTGTCTCCTATGATCTCTCCATCGCCGACGTCGCCACAGCACAGCGCAGCACAGCACAGCACAGCACAGCGCAGCGCAGCGCATCGTTCCTGCTGTTCGAAAATCATAACTCGTTTGTTGACCAATATATATGCGTGAATCAGCGTGTGTGCACTGAACTGAAGTGTTCTGTGTAGTACCAACAACGTACCTACCTCCCATTACTCCCGTGCACGCGGTGACACGGCAGCCACAGGGCAGCGGTGGGACAGCATACGCCGGTCGCCCACAGCCAAGTACCCGAACCTCATCCGCTGGTTCAACACCGTCTCCGCCGAAGCTCCCGACCTCGCCCCGAGCCTGCTGCCCTTCAGCAGGAAGGCCGCCCAAGCCTTAGCCTCGGCAGCCAAGAAGGGGCCAGGCGCGGGCGAGGAAGCAGGCAAGGGCGGCGGCAAGGGGAAGGAGGAGAAGGGAGATGGCGGTGGGGGGGCGGCAGGGGGGGCAGGCGGAAGCACAGGGGGAGGGGGAGGGGGGGGAGACAAGCCAGCGGAGCTGGAGCTTCCAGGGGCGGTGTATGGGCAGGTGGTAACCCGGTTTCCGCCTGAGCCCAGCGGGTTTATGCACATCGGGCACGCGAAGGCGGCTCTGATGAACCAGTTCTTTGCGGAGAAGTACGGCGGGAAGATGCTGGTGCGGTTTGACGACACCAACCCCAGCAAGGAGAAGGACGAATTCGTGGAGAGCATTCTGGCTGATATGGCGAGGTTGGGCCTCACGTGGGACACGATCACCCACACGTCTGATTACTTCGATGGGCTCATTGTGAGTTGGTGTGGGGGTGGGGGGAGAAGGGGGGCTGGGGGAGGGGAGGGGGATAGGGGGGGGAGGGCTGGCTGCCCATGCTGGTGTGATGGATGGGTTTGTTGTGAGTGAGGTGGTACGTCGGGTGACGGGTGGTACTACCGGTGCTGGTGCTGCAAGGCATGAGGCACGGGGCATTGTTGTGTTGTGTTGAGTGAAGGAAGGACGGGTTTATTTTGTGGAGTGGAGAGCATTCTGGCGGACATGACATGGCGCGTCTGGGGCTCACGTGGGACAAGATCACCCACACCTCGGACTACTTCGATGGGCTGATTGTGAGTTGGTAGGGGCACAGGGGTGGGAGTGAGCAGTGGGGATGATCGCTCACACGCCTGACTGCTCTGATTGGTTTATTGTTAGTGGATTGTACGAAGCTCACCTGCCTTCACTGTTTTCTCCCTTCCCGTGGGCTTGAGTGTCTGTTATCTCTCCCCCTGTTCCGCATCCCACCCCTACATTCCCTTACCTCCCTCCTCCTCCGTCTCCCCTCCTCCCTCCCCCGTTCACCTCGTCAGGCCATGTGTGAGAAGCTGATTCGCGAGGGCAAGGCGTATGTGGACAGCACGCCCAAGGAGCAGATGAGGGAGGAGCGCATGGTGTTGTGACGGCCTCTGAGTTGACTCAAAAGCACCCTCGCCCCGCACCTCTTCCCCCCTGCAGGCGATGTGTGAGAAGCTGATTCGCGAGGGGAAGGCATACGTGGACAGCACGCCCAAGGAGCAGATGCGGGAGGAGCGCATGGTGGGCACCGAGTCGGCGTGCCGGGGGCACAGCATAGAGCGCAACCTGGAGCTGTGGGCGGAGATGCTGAAAGGCAGCGATGTGGGCAAGGAGTGCTGCGTCCGCGCCAAGTGGGACATGCAGGTGCGTGTGGTTGAAGGGAGTTGAGGAGGTTAAAAGCATTGACAAGGGTAAAGGTGGTGGGACTGTGGGAGAGAGAGCACAGCACAGTGGGGAGCGCAACCTGCAGCTGTGTACGGAGATGCTCAAGGGCAGGCAGCGATGTGGACAAATAGTGCTGCGTGCGCTGCGCGCCAAATGGGACATGCGAGTAGGTGGCGGGCGAGCTGGTTCGTGGGATGGTGGACAAGTGGGCTGGGGCATGCAGTGGTGTGTCATTCAAGTGAGATGTGGAGGATAAGAGCGTTGAAAGGGTTAAAGGTGTGTAAGAGGGCGTGCACAGCACACCTTGCAGGCAGCTGCGGGCGGCGATGCTGCAATGCAGTTTGAGGCAAGGCATGCTGTGTGCTGTGCGCGCCACGTGGGACATGCAGGTAGGTGGCAGCGCGGACGAGAAGGCCTGGCAGTGTGAGTGTGTGGGATTGCGGGCAAGTGGGACATGCAGGTGCACGTGGCGATTGGGAAGCTTCCTCCTCATGCAGGTGCATGGGAGTGAGGGGCGAGTGGGGCATGAGGGATGTGCCTCCAGCTCCACTCACTCTCACTCTCGCTCTTTCCCCCCTCCCCTTCTCTCTCCTTCTCTCGCTCCCTGTCTCTCTCTCCCCTCCCTTTCCTCCTGTCTCCCCTTCTCCCATTCCAGGCAGTGAACAAGACCCTACGCGACCCGGTATACTTCAGAGTGGATGCGTCGGGGCTGCCCCATCTGCGCACGGGGACCAAGTACAAGGCGTACCCCATGTACGACTCTGCATGCCCATATGTGGACACACGGAGACTCTGGTCCCTTCCCAGTCAGCTCTAACTCCACTCACTCACTCTATTCCTCCTTTTCCCGTCTCTTCTCTGCTCTTTTTTCCCGCCTTTCCTCCTATACCCCCTCCACCCCTCCAGGCAGTGAACAAGACCCTGCGCGACCCTGTGTACTTCAGAGTGGATGCATCCGGCCTGCCCCATCTGCGCACGGGCACCAAGTACAAGGCGTACCCCACGTACGACTTTGCGTGCCCCTACGTGGACAGCATTGAGGGCGTCACCCACGCCCTCTTTTTCCTCTTCCCTTCTCCCCCCTGCTCTCGCTGCCCCTCCAGGCAGTGAACAAGACCCTACGTGATCCAGTGTACTTCAGAGTGGACGCATCTGGTCTCCCCCATCTGCGCACGGGCACCAAGTACAAGGCGTACCCCACGTACGACTTTGCATGCCCCTACGTGGACAGCATCGAGGGCGTCACCCACGCGCTGCGCTCCTCCGAGTACCACGACCGCAACGAGCAGTACTACCGCGTGCTGGAGGTGTGTGGAGCGGTGGGGAGGGATGGGGAGGGATGGGGAGGGATGGGGAGAGGAGTGTGGTGGTAGTGAGGTACGACCGCAACGAGCAGTATTACCGCTTGCTGGAGGTACGTGCAGGGGTGGGGAGGGGTGGAGAGCGGTGGAGAGAGGGGTGGCGAGGGGAGTGGAGTGGTAGTGAGATACGACCGCATTGAGCAGTACGACCGCGTGCTGGAGGTACGTGGAGGGGTGGGTGGGAGGAGGTAGGTAGTGAGGGGCGAGGAGTGTTGTTGGTCTTCGTTCTACTCCCGCCGGAAATATTCCCGGCATCTGAACTTTCTGTCCCCTGCAAACCTCTGTACGCCACTCTTCTGTCCTGACTGGCTGCAGGACATGGGGCTGCGAGCGAGCGACGAGTGGAGGTGTGGGACTTGTCGTCGTCTCGCGCCTCAACTTTGTGTACATACACGCTGCTGTCCTGTCCAAGCGCAAGCCTACTTCACCTCCACCATTGTCCCAGACCCTGGGCCACCCATCATCCCCTTGCCTTCACCTTGCACTAGGGATGAGCAAAGGGCGAACACGAACATGTTCGTGTTCGCCCCTTGTCGAACACCCTCTTTTGCCGAACCGAACACTGTTCGGTTCGGCGAACAGTTTAGGCAAAAACAGGTGTTCGCTGTTCGCCTGTGGAGGCGTGTTCGGGCGAACCTCGAACACGTTCGTGTTCGCCACGGGGCGTTCTGCAGCAGCGCCACGAACACGAACGTGTTCAGGCGAACCTCGAACACGTTCGGGCGAACGATTTAAGCTGAAAAACAAAACCTGTTCGGTTCGCCTCGAACATGTTCGAGGCGAACCGAACAGGTGTTCGCCACCTTGCTCATCCCTACCTTGCACTCACTGACTGACTGACTGCAGAACATGGCATCGTGGCAAGTAGACTGGGAGGCTGACGACTTCAAATCAAAGACGCCTCTAAGCCACTCCTCACCCCACCCGTCCTCTCCTCATGCCACCTTTGTGTCCTGATTGACTGCAGGACATGGGGTTGCGGCGAGTGGAGGTGTGGGACTTCTCGCGACTCAACTTCGTGTACACGCTGCTGTCCAAGCGCAAGCTCGCGTGGTTCGTGGACAACGGCCGTGTCACCGGGTGGGACGACCCGCGCTTCCCCACCGTGCAGGGCATGCTCAGACGCGGGCTCACCGTGCCTGCTCTCAAGCAATTCATTCTCTCACAGGTATCCATAAAGTGGGTTAGGGTGGGCTTCGAGTGGGCTTCAAGGGTAAGGTGGACGGGTGGGATGACCCTCGCTTCCCCACCGTGCAGGCATGCTCAGAAGCGGGCTCACTGTGCCTGTATTGATTCAGTTCATTCTCGCTCAGGTGAGGTTATGGTGGGGTGGGAGGGTGGGCTTTAAGGCAGGGTGCATGGGTGGGTTAGACCATGCTTCCCCACAGTGCAGGGCATGCTCAGGAGGGGGCTCACCGTGCCCACTCTCAAACAGTTGGATCTCTCACAGGTATCCACAGAGTGGGCTTTAAGCACTTCATTCTCTCGCATGTATTCATGAAGTGGGCTTAAAGTGGGCTTGAAGTGGGCTTGTGGGCTTAAGGTGGGCTTGAAGTGGGCTTTAAGGCAGGGGGCAAAGGTGGGCTGGCCCGCTTCACTATGTGTCGATTGAGACTTGAGGTGCCACGCAAGCCTTGTCACTTTGCAGCATAGCATGTACTGTAAGACCGACCGCAAGGACTTGCAGCTTGAGCACAAATAGATTCTGCGGGTGGTAAGGCAGATAAACTTCTGAGACCCAGTTCGTATGTGATCTTGCATTTCGAGTGGCGAGGCGACGAGTCGGGATTTCATGAATCATGGTTGCATGTGTGGTCACTGAGAACGACCATGCTTCATTATTATCGGTGGTCAGCATGATCGGTGATGGGGTGATAGTTCGTTCTTGTTCCCTCACTCCATGCTTCACTCGCTCTTTCCCTCATCTCCTCCCCCTCCCAGGGTGCATCTAAGAACCTGAACCTGACGGAGATGGACAAGTTGTGGACGATCAACAAGGAGTGGCACATCCGTCTCTTTCCCTCACTCCCTCCCTCGCCTCTTGTCCCCCCCTCAACCCCTTCCTCCCCATCCACCTTCCCCTGGCAGGGAGCGTGCAAGAACCTGAACCTGATGGAGATGGACAAGCTGTGGACGATGTGCGATGGCGTGATGGATCCTTGTCACTTTCTCACTTCGTTCCTCGCTGCCTCTCACCCTCCCAGGGTGCATCCAAGAATCTGAACCTAATGGAGATGGACAAGCTGTGGACGATCAACAAGAAGCTGATCGACCCCGTGTGCCCGCGCCACACCGCCATCCTCCTCGCCGCGCGCGTGCCGCTCACCCTCACCAACGGGCCCGACACCCCCTTTGTGCGCGTGCTGCCGCGGCACAAGAAGCACCCCCCTGCGGGCATGAAGGCGACTGTGTTCTCTCGGCGCGTGTGGCTGGAGAGGGCTGACGCGCGCGTGATCAAAGAGAACGAGGAGGTGACTCTCATGGACTGGGGCAATGCCATCGTGCAGCGCAAGACCATGCGGGCGGGAGGGGAGGGGGAAGGGGGAGCGAAGGAGGGGGGAGGGGAGGGCGAGGGGGAGGTGGAGGCGATGGAGGGGGTGCTGCATCTGGAGGGGTCGGTGAAGACGACAAAGCTGAAGCTGACGTGGCTGGCAGACAGCGATGAGCTCGTGCCTCTCACCCTCGTGGAGCTGGACTACCTCATCACCAAGAAGAAGGTGGGATGGTGGGATGGTGTGGTGGTACGGTGGTTACAGATAAGGTGCGGTGCGACATGAAGTGATGAGCTCGTGCCTCTCACCCTCGTGGAGCTGGACTACCTCATCACCAAGAAGAAGGTGCGACCTGCTGCATGGTGGTTACAAAGGAGGTGCGGTGGTACGGTGACGAATCCCCTCTCCTCTCTCTCTCTCTCTCTCTCTCTCTCTCTCTCTCTCTCTCTCTCTCTCTCTCTCTCTCTCTCCCACCACCTCTCTCGTGGGGCTGGACTACCTCACATCAGCAAGAAGGTGCACCGGTGCTGTGGTTACGAATGTGGTGCGGTAGTAATGAAGAAGGTGGGATGGTTACAAGAGGAAGGTGCGGTGGTTAGGAAGCATGTAAGGTGATATTTCCCTCTCCCTCTCCTCCCTCTCTCCCTCACTTCCATCCCTCTCCCCACTACCCCCCCTCCCTCCCTCTGTGCGTCTCCCAGTTGGACGAGGGAGATGACTTCCTGGCGGCACTCAACCCGCGCACGCGGTGGGAGGAGGCGGCGGTGGGAGATGCCAACATGCGCAACCTGCAGCGGGGGGACATCATACAGCTGGAGCGCAAGGGCTACTACATCTGTGACCAGCCGCTTGTGCGCCCACACAAGCCCATGGTTCTCATTGCCATTCCTGATGGCCGGCAGAGACCCCCGCCTGGTGCAGCTGCTGCTGCTGCTGCCAAGTAGGGAGGCATGATGCTGGAACGGGGGCGGCAACGGGGAGGATATTGTGTCGGATGCAGGGAACGCAAGAGTTACCTTATGTGTGACTAGCCCTTCAGTGCCACCCCACAAGCCCTTCGGTGCGATGCGACCCCACAAGCCCATGGTCCTCGTCGCCACAGAAGCAGCCCTTTCCGGGTGGCACCACGGCTGCTGCTGCTGCTGCTGCCAGTAGGGATGGTGGTGCTGCTGGGCGGATGCTGTGTTGAGTGCAGGGTGGAGCACAAGGGGTAAACCTACGGTATGCCATTCGTGTACAGCTATGTATAGACCTGCCTGGCCGAGAGAAAAGCCGATTCCAATGTACGGTAGCTGTTGTGCAAGTTGTGTTGTGCGCACTTGATGCGTGTAACTGTTTTACAGACAGCCTAGTCGCATCCCTGCCCCATCACTTGGGCAAACTCTTCGCCAATCCACACACGCCTGCATTCTTCCATTGGATCTATACAGCTCGTAACCCCCCTTTACCATTGTTATAACTAATAAGTATACCCAAATCTGTTAAAACCGAAATGCAAAATAGTGAACCCAACGCCAACTTGAAAGAGGGCTTGCCGTGCGAAACAATTTTGGAACCAAACCGACAAGTTTCCAGTGTTTCATTGAGAGCGTTTTTTGCAGATCGAACACATCTGATTGGTTCCCGCCAAAACCAAAAGAAGGAACACAGCACGTCAGGCGTCGCATATCAGTTTTGGAAGCTGCACAACACTAGCATTGCGATCGCTCATGCACGTCCTTGCGATTTTGGGCCCAGCTTGGGGTTCAAGTTGGGTCTGGGTGAACAACTACTAGTTCTTCCGATCATACATCTCAGCTTCTTAGTTGTGTGTAGCATGTCTAGCCATCGAACCGTCAACTTAGGCCGTTGTTGTTTCAATTTAGACGCGTAGTGAAGCTGGCATGGTTGTGTAGTACTTTGTGCCGTTTCGAATGCCCTCTCTCCGCCTTCCCATCTCATCTCGCTCGCCCTCCCGTTCCGATCGACCGTCCTGACGCCGTCCCATCGACCATCCTGACGCCGTCCCATCGACCGTCGCGTCGCGATCATGTCGTCCGTCCCGTCGACGTCCCGTCGCCCTCCTACCGTCATCTCCATTACCCCTCTCCTCCAATCACCCTCGCGATTTTCCCGTCGCAAATCTCTCTCTCGCCGCTCCCTTTCCTGAACCAATCGCCTTCTCCTCTCCCTTCTCGTCGCTCTCTCTCTCGCCGCTCCCTTTCCGTTGCAATCGCCTTCTCCCATCCCTTCCCGTCGCTCTATCTCTCTCCCCTCCCTTCCCGTCGCTCTATCTCTCTCCCCTCCCTTCCCGTCGCTCTTGCTCTCTCCCCTCCCTTCCCGTCGCTCTCTCTCTCGCCGCTCCCTTCCTGTCGCGCTCTCTCTCTCGCTGCTCCCTGCGCGTCGCTCTCTCTCTCGCCGCTCCCTTTCCTGAACAAATCGCCTTCTCCTCTCCCTTCCCGTCGCTCTCTCTCTCGCCGCTCCCTTTCCGTTGCAATCGCCTTCTCCCATCCCTTTCCGTCGCTCTATCTCTCTCCCCTCCCATCCCGTCGCTCTATCTCTCTCCCCTCCCATCCCGTCGCTCTTGCTCTCTCCCCTCCCTTCCCGTCGCTCTCTCTCTCGCCGCTCCCTTCCCGTCGCGCTCTCTCTCTCGCTGCTCCCTGCGCGTCGCTCTCTCTCTCTCTCGCCGCTCCCTTTCCTGAACAAATCGCCTTCTCCTCTCCCTTCCCGTCGCTCTCTCTCTCGCCGCTCCCTTTCCGTTGCAATCGCCTTCTCCCATCCCTTTCCGTCGCTCTATCTCTCTCCCCTCCCATCCCGTCGCTCTATCTCTCTCCCCTCCCATCCCATCGCTCTATCTCTCTCCCCTCCCTTCCCGTCGCTCTATCTCTCTCCCCTCCCTTCCCGTCGCTCTATCTCTCTCCCCTCCCTTTCCGTCGCTCTATCTCTCTCCCCTCCCATCCCGTCGCTCTATCTCTCTCCCCTCCCTTACCGTCGCTCTATCTCTCTCCCCTCCCTTGCCGTCGCTCTTGCTCTCTCCCCTCCCTTCTCGTAGCCTTAGATGCAGCCGTCGCAAATTCCTCTCCCACCCACCATCACCCACCCCATCGCCTTCCCGCTCGCCACGAAACGCCTTCTCGTCCCCCGCCCATTTTCTCCTCCCATCGCCTGCCTGGTCGCCTTCGCGCTCGCACTCAAACGCTCTCCCCGCGCCCTTCCTCTCTCCCTTCCCATCACCGACCTCGTCGCCCTCGTGCTCGTCCCGAAATGCCTTCCCATCGCCTTTCGTCTCTTCTCCCCAATCATTAATCTCTGAAACGCTCTCCATCGTCGGCCAATCCGCCCTTCGCTCTTGCTATGCAATGCCCTCTCCGCGCCCTTCCTCCCTCCCCTCACAATCTGTCTTCCCTCCCCGCATCCCGTCGTTCCTCTCTACCCTCCCATCCCGTCGTTCCTCCGCTCTACCCTCCCATCCCGTCTTTCTTCCTCTCTCCCCTCCCATCCCGTCGTTCCTCCTCTCTTCCTTCCTATCCCGTCGTTTTTCCCTTCTCCCCTCCCATCCCGTCGTTCCCCCTCTCTCCCCTCCTCTCCCGTCAGCCCCCTTGTCCCCAGTCCCTTCTCTTCGCCGTCGACCAATCAACCGTCCCGTCGCCCTTTCTCTTTTCGTACATCATTAATTTCTTTATTTATATCTTCTTCGCCTGATTTCACCTGTGTGTGCCATGGATTTTGCTTGATCATGCCAGTGTTCGCGCAGGATTTTGCGAGTTTTGCCTGTGCGCTGGATTTTGCCTGTGTGTGCGCTTTTTTTTGCATATGGGAATTCTTGTGAAGTTACGACGGCTGCTATGTTAAATGTGGGATTACAGCCTTGCGCCAAATTCGCATACGAATGTGGGTGAAAGTCGCCACCAATAAGATTTGTAAACAAGTTCCTCATGTTTCCCGTTCAGATCAAGACTCGTCTGGGATGAAAAAAAAGTAAAAACGCACAGGCCGTCAACTTTTCAAACGTTCGTAACGAACTTGTGTTTTCAAGTGGACCCAACTAGAAGGGGGGGGTCACTATTTTAGCTGCTGGCTTTAAGATGTAGTTGTGTACAATAATTTACTCATTGTTCGATTGCACGCCTCTACTTGTGCAACATATCGGCATCCAAGAACTAGGCTTTCACAACCATTGTGAAAACGCCAAGTGTACGGCTGCGATGTCGCAGAAGCGAACAAAAACGGGTATCACATGGACCCTGAACTGTACCCAGGAGGCGTGCGAGTGCGACACTCATGGGGCACGATTGAACCAAAAACTAAGGACGCGGCACCTGTTTTCAAATTTCCACGATCGATCCTCGCGGGGATCGATGTGTCGGGTCTACAGTATTTTGACGACGTCGCCAAAGGTCTGGTATCCTTTGTCGCATATTTTCGTTTATTAACAGTAGATATGTCAGCAAAAAGGTGTCACCTTTGGCTCGCAAGATCGATGTGCCTGCGCCCTCACATCGATCGTGAAATTGTGGAGATCGTGGCATTTTTGCCCCAGAAATCTGCGATCGTGTCACCTGAGGCTCGGTGTGTCCAGGCGATCGCAAAAGGCAGTTGGGCACACCGGTGTGCCCATCGATCGTGGCAAGATCGATGTGAGGCCCCGATCCTTCTTCGATCGTGCCAATTTGAAAACAGGTGCCGCGTCCTAATCGCAACCTCCAAGTGCGCGACTCTGTTTCGCGCTACTTTTTCTGCCGTAACCGTCGTAAACGAGTCGCTGAAATAGGCCAGATGCCCGTAGTTGAAAACAAATAAGCCAAGACAGGAAACTTGTTGCATGCGTAACCCTGTAGGTTGGCGATGCCGCAACGGAAGTTCTCTCAATAAACGGAGGCAGGTTTTCTATCAGAAGCGCCGTCGAACTCCTCTGGAAAGGCCATCCCGCGACGCGACCGAGGCAATGAAAGTGTGAGCCAGACATAGGCTAACAGAAGCATGGGCGCGCAGAGGCATGGGCGCGCAGAGGCATGGGCGCGCAGAGACATAGGCGCACAGAAGCATGGGCGCGCAGAGGCATAGGCGCACAGAAGCATGGGCGCGCAGAGGCATAGGCGCACAGAAGCATGGGCGCGCAGAGGCATAGGCGCACAGAAGCATGGGCGCGCAGAGGCATGGGCGCTCAGAAGTACGCTGGTCTTGTTTCCTCCTCCTATTCCCCCCTCTCATCCCACCTCTTATACCCCCCCAACCATTCCTCTCTCCCAATCCCCCTTCCCATTTCTCATCAGTTCCCCCCTCTCCGATTCCGCCCTCCAGTCCACACCACTTATTCCCTCTTCCATCTCCCCTCCCTTCCCCGCCCTTCCATTCCTCCTCCCATTCCCCGTTCACCCCTCCCGTTCCCCCTCCCATCCCCCCTTCCCACCCATTTTCCAGTCGCCCCCACATTGTTGATCCCTTTCCCCTCCCTCGTATTCCCCTCTCTCGTCCACCTTTCCGTTCCACTCTCCCATTCCCCCTAACCAACCCCCCCCCCCTCTTCAATTCCCCCTACATGTTCCCCTCCCATTCCCCCGTCATTCCCCCTTCCCACCGTCAACACTTCCAAGTACCCCCTCTCCCTCTTATTTCCCTCTCTCATTCCCCCCCCTCCCATGCACCACACAGCCTGCAGCCATGTGCGGGCCTATTAACAAACCACGAGGTGTTTGAGCTGCTCACAGACCGGGGGGCCATGGGGGCAGTGGACGTGTCACAGGGCGGCATGGGGCCGGCAGCCATAGAGTGCCAGGTCTACACCTACCTTTGCGCCGCCCCTGCCGCCACCCAGACGCGGGCGGCTGTGGCTGCGTGCGCGGATCGGGCAGCGACTTTTGGACTGACGCGGATGGAAACGCTGCAGCTGGTGAACCTGAGGCCTTCCCAACCTGTAGAAGCACACCTGGTATGTGGCGGTGATTCTCTACAGGCACACCTGATATTATCACAATCCGTGTGAATGACTCACACAGACAGCCATTCGTTACGAGTAGATTATATCTTTCCTTTGCCGCCTCTTGAGCATCTCGTCCCCTCTTGTCCAGTCTTCCTCTCTTATCATCTCCATCACTCCCACCATGGCAGATCATAGCAGACTGTGAGATGCGTCTGCCAGGCGAGAGGGTGGAGCAGCTGTTGCAAGCCGTGGACGAGACACTGCCAGCAGCACCAGAGCTGGAAGGAGGAGCGGAGGAGGAGGGTGCAGTTGAGGGGGGCTGAGGGCACTAGTGGAAAGGAGACGTTGCCAGCAGCTGTTGCAGCTGATGGTACGGTAAGTTGTGTCTGCCAGGCGAGAGGGTGGAGCAGCTGTTGCTAGCCGTGGGCGAGACACTGCCAGCAGCACCGGAGTTGGAAGGAGGAGCGGAGGAAGATGCTGTTGAGCGTGGGTTGAGGGCACGACGGCTTCTGAATGCTGGTGTCCTGATGAAGGGAGCGTACGGTAATGAAAGGTGGAGCCAATATGCGCACTCCAAGAAGCAGCAATTGAAGATCTGTTGCCTGCCAGAGAATAGGGTCATTCATTAGGTACTCGATGCTGCTCTGCTGCACTGGCGCATGCATGACACTTGTGGTAGGCAGTAGAAAAGGTCACTGTGTTACCGGTATCATAAGACAGCATTGCTACAAGCTGTTCACAAAGTACACTGCATGCATAACCATACCAGTATATGAACTATAAGTGTCTGCGACGTATACTACGGTATATATCACGTATAAACGGCAATCAATCACTACGTGGTACGTAGTATCTCCTATAGATGGTGTAGTTGCTCACTACATATCTACACCTGAAAATCCGGAACCACTACCTTAGCTGCCACAATATTAGCACACTTAGCACTAACAATAGCAAACCCTCTCACTGCCAGAGTCTTCATGGGTCCCTTCTCCCTCTCACCACCACCACCTCCACCTCCACCCCCCTTATTCCCTCCACTCCCACCACTCGCTCCAGTCCTACCACTACCACCATCTTTCCCTCCTGCACCCGCTCCCCCCGTGCCTCTCCGCTCCGCCTCCAGCCGCGCCTGCTGCATCTTCCGTCTCATCCTCAGCTTCGCAGCTTGCGCCGCCCGGGCGCTCTGCTTCGAGTTGGGTGAGTTCTCCACAGGAGCTGCAGACGTTGCTGTTGATGGTGCTAGTGCCCCGCTCTGCTGCTGCTGCTGAGGTTGCGAGTCAGCAGGGGCAGCGGCGGCGGCGGCAGCTGCAGCGGGAGTGCTGTTTGAGAATGTGCTGGCAGCTCCTGATTGGCTGGCCGTCATCTGCTGCTGCTGTTGCTGTTGTTTCTCGGCTGCAGCGGAGGCAGCGAGGCTGATACCAGAGGAGGCAGGAGCGTGGTGGGTGAGGGACGAGAGCGGCTCCTCCTTGCACACCCCACATGCACGCTCCGCGGCCGGGCAGTCCTCTCCCAGCGTTATCTCCTGGAAGCACCACAAGAGAAAACAACATCAGCAGGCGTTTTTAGATCAGCAAGGTTCTGGTTGCGAAACACGAGTGAGAGCAGCCCTTCATGGGGCAAGCACGTCGTGAGAAGAGGAGAAAGAAACCTATGAGGCAGCAGACGAGACAAGAATGGATGGTTGTGCGTACCTTGATCTGAGCGATGGTGGACTGCACTAGCTGTATCACCTCCAGCAGCATGGCTGCCGTGTCCCTCTGTGGCGTTGGGGAGTAGGGTAGTGGGGGAGAGACAAGGAAACGGGGAGAAAGGAAAGGGAGAGAAAGGGGGCATGAGCAGCTGAAACAGCATCAAGAGACCCGCGAGCACGGGCACTAATAAAAGCTGGAAAGAGGGTAGATAAGTTCATTGGAGCTAGGCACAAGGATAAATCACATATTTAGAATGGGCTCGAGGATAATCACACTCAGAGGGTAAATTACCTTATTGGAGACGGGCACGAGGTCCAGCAGGCGCTTGACGCGGTGGTTCATGTCGTGCCGCCTCTTCCTCGCTGCGGACGCCGCAGCGTTCTGCACAAACCCCCGCTTGCGGCTGTACCCTGATCCTCCCCCCATCATGTCATCGTCATCATCCTCCTCCATATCATCCATAAACCCGCCCATGTCGCCCGCTCCCCGTGCCGCTTGTGCAGCAGCAGCAGCAGCAGCAGCTGAGGCCGAACCTGTTGCTGATGAGCCACCGCCAGCGCCCAGGGAGGGGAGGGAGGAAGGGGTGGTGGACATTGAAGCGCTGCGCGGAACCATCTTGTATCCAAAGCCCAGCGGCCCGTTGCCTCCCGCGTACTGCAGCTGCATCACCGTGTCGCTGTGCCCTGCGGGGTTAGGGTCGTTCGTCAATGTTGCTTGCTTGACTACGCCTCCCTTTCCTCCTCCTGCTCCTGCTGCTGCCCCCCCACCCTCAGTCTCCTCTGCAGCATCCAGGCTCAGTTTCAATTCGTCCTCCTCGCACGTCAGGTCCACAGATGCACCTGCTCTAGAGGCACCTGCACCTCCCCCAGGTGAGCCTGCCCCGGTCGCTTCTTCCTTCACAGTCATGGGTGCGTTGCCAGTGCTGCTGGCATGCCTGCTGACGTCTTGGGGACGGGCTGCTGAAGGTGCAGCAGTCAGGGGTGGGAGGACCAGGGCGCGAGTAGCAGGAGCTGCAGGAGCAGCAGGAGGGGCAGGGGCGGTTGGAGCAGCTGTGATGGTTGAAGTGGTGGCGGATGGGGGAGTGCAAGGTGGTGCTGATGGGGAGCGGAGGAGGGCAGGGTGCGTTGAGAGGAGAGGGCGAGAGGGGGGAGGGGGCAGCGTTTGGGACTGCTGTGGCTGCTGCTGTGGCTGCTGCTGCTGCTTCTGGGGCTGCTGGTGGGGCTGCTGCACCTGCTGCGGCGGCTGCTGCGGGTGCTGCTGCTGCTGGCTGTGCATTGGTCGCTGCTGCTGCAGGGTGAGGGGCGCGAGGGAGGAGTGGTCGAGCGCCGGGGGAGGCAGGGAGCGAGAGGGGACCAGCAAGGGGGTACCTCTGGGGGTGTGGCTGCCGCTGTAGGGAGCGCCACTACTGTGTGGGGTGCTGCCGTTGCTGCTCTGATACGCGCTGCTGCTGCCGTTGCCGCCGCTGCCGAAGCGAGAAGCAGGGAGGGAGAGGGGCGCGTGAGAGAGGGGAGTGGGCGGAGCACGGGGAGCAGCGGCGGCGGCAATAACAGGGGTGCTGGCGTTGGAGAAAGCAGGCGACCCTGCTGCTGTTGCCGCCGCTGGTGCTGCTGCTGCTGCTGCTGCTGCTGCCAGTGATGGCGAGTTAGAAGAAGCTCTAGGAGCGTTCGGAGCAGCAGAAGCATCAGCAGCAGGAGCAGGAGCAGGGGCAGGGGCAGGAGAGGAGAAGGGTGGCCCTGCGGAGGGGGTCCCTGCAGGAGTCCTCGGAGGAGCAGACATGCCGTTATATCCGTTACTGTTACTGTTACCAATGCTGTTACCAATGCTGTTACCAATGCTGTTGGGGGTGCTCTTAGTGATACTGGTTTCCGTGTTATTGACTCCCATGTTGTTGGGATGCCAGCCTTGCGGTGTGGCTGTGTGGGAGAAGGATTGAGAGTGGGACAAGGGATGCTGGGCGTGGGATGGTCGGGGCTGGCTTGCCGGAGCGTAGGAGGCAGAGTGTGAGCGAGTGAGAGGAGGAAGGGACGAGGAAGCTGGGCCACCAGCAGCAGCACCACCAGCACCAGCAGCACCTGCACCAGCAGGAGCAGCAGCGGTACCAGCGCAGCAGGTGCAGGCTGCATGCATGTGATTGGCTGACGCAGCCCTGTTGCTCGTCCCGCCGCCCACGTTATTTGCGCCGTTGTTGCCGCTGAGAACCACCATGCCATTACTATTGTTATTATTATTAAAGTTATTGGCGCTCATGCTGTTATTCCCAGTTATTCCCGGGCATGAGCTTGGACCAATAGGCATGGCAGGACCGGCAGGAGCAGGAGGAGGAGGAGGCAGAGGAGGACGGGCAAAGGCAGGAGGAACAGCAGGTGTGGAGGGAGGAGGGGAAGGCGAGACGAGGGGGATTCGGACCACTGACGTGTCCACGCTGCTGCCAAAGCCGCTGCGTCCTGCTGCTTGTCCCGCCCTGCTGTTGCTGCTGCCCGCCTGTTGCCCTTGCTGCTGCTGTGGCAGCTGCTGCATCTGAAACGGCGGCTGTTGCTGCACCGGCGGCTGCTGTAGTTTCACCTGTGGCGGGGCTGCCTGTAGCGGCGGTTGTAGCACTGGCGGCACGAGGTGCCCACTGGCACCGCCACGCGCGCCACCATGCTGCATGCAGCTGCACGCCCCGTGACCATCACCACAGTGGTTGTGGCTGTGGGTGTGACTGTGGCTGTGTGAGCTTGCAACGCGACGGCTCGTACAAGCGCCACCGCTGCAACTGGCAGCAGTGGGACCAGTGGTGCTAGCTCCCAGCGGCACTGCTGCTGCTGCTGCTGCTGCTGAGCCTGTTATTGCCGTCCCTCCGCTGGAAGCTTTTCGCTGCATGAAAGGCAGGAAGGATCCCAGAAGCATCGGCTTTGCCGCACCTTCTCGCACCTGTTGCTGCTGCTGCTGCTGCTGCTGCTGCTGCTGCTGCTGCTGCTGCTGCTGGTGTTGGTGCTGCTGCTGCTGGAGCTGATATTGCTGCTGCTGCTGCTGCGGCTGCTGCTGCTGACGCTGATATTGTTGCTGCTGCTGTTGCTGCAGTTGGTCTTGCTGCTGGCGCTGATACTGTTGTTGCTGCTGCTGCTGGTATTGCTGGTGCTGCTGCTGCTGGTATTGCTGGTGCTGCTGCTGCTGGTATTGCTGGTGCTGCTGCTGCTGGTATTGCTGGTGCTGCTGCTGCTGGTACTGCTGCTGCTGATGATGTTGCTGGTGAGGCTGCTGTTGCTGCGGCCTCTGCTGTTGTGGCTGCTGCAACACCACCGTCTGGGAAAGAGGCTTGAACTCTGGCTGTTGGTATACCTGTTGCTGTTGCTGTTGCTGCTGCTGCTGCTGTTGCTGCTGCGGCTGATGGTATAGATGCTGCTGTTGCTGCTGCGGCTGCTGTTGCTGGTGCTGCTGCTGCTGTTGCCGGTGCTGCTGCTGCTGCTGCTGTTGCTGCTGCTGCTGCGGCGGTGGAGGTAGGTGCATTTGCTGCTGGTACTGCTGCTGGGCCGACACTCCCGCTTGTGGCGAACGCTGCTGCCTCGACGCCTCTGTCTGCTGCTGCTGCTGCTGCTGCAGCAGCTGTGTTTGCTGCGGCGGCAGCTGTGGCACTTGCACAGCAGAGCTACCGCCCCCCCTCCCTCCGCTCCTTATCGCCTCCGCGCTCTCTCCCTCTGCCCCACGCGGGTATCCATCTCCGTTCGCACTGCCTGCACTCACTCCACCTGCTCTCGCACCTGACTCTGGCCCTGAACCCGAACCTAGGGCGGAGCCTAGGCCCGAGCCTAGCCCCGAGCCTGAGCCCGAGTCAGCGGGGAGTCCGGCGGGGTGCATGGGGAGAGGGGAGCCATCGAGGCTGCCCAGCCCAGCGAAGATGTTGCTCTCTGCCGCGCTGCCACCGGCCTGTGACACAGGCGACTGCTGCTGCTGCTGCTGCTGCTGCTGCTGCGGTGGTTGCTGCGGCTGGAGTGGCTGCTGCGGCTGCTGGTATTGCGGCGATTGCCGCTGCTGCTGCTGTTGCTGCTGCAGGAGCGGCTGCTGCGGCGGCCTGGGAGGGGGAGGAGGGAGGTTTACTTGGCCCAGTGGCGGCGGGGCGCGCGGGGAGATGCTGTCGCCCGCTACGATGGCGACGGCGGCGGCGGCAGCGGCGGCGAGAGCGGGGGAGTCGGAGAAGGTGAGGTCGCGAACCAACGCCGTGCTGCTGCTGCTGTGGTTCATCTCACTGCCGTACTGCGCCTGCTGCTGCTGTTGCTGCATCTGCGATTGCGGCTGTTGCATCTGCTGCTGTTGACTGCTAGGGTTGTACTGCTGCGGCTGCGGCTGCGGCTGCTGCTGCTGCTGCTGCTGCTGCTGCTGCAGAAGCGGCTGCTGCGGCGCATCCAGCGGCCGCGTGTCGTTTTCCCGCGCGTTGAGACGGTCCATCAGGTTGCCCCGCACTGCCCGCCGAGCCTCGTTATAAGCCAGCCCGCGATAAGTACTAGGCGAGCAGGCAATCGGAGCGGGACCAGCATTTCCCGGAAACAGGTCGCTCTGAGGCGTTGGGGAGACACGAACATCCGATGTGGACGACGGGCCAATGGAAGACGGACACGTGGAGGCCTGGCCGGTCTCGCAGAGGATATCGGAAACGGGCGTGTCGTAATAGGAGGTGAGGGACCAAGGCTCCGGTGATTGGTTGGCGGGGTAAGACGGGCCGTTAGTGTAGGAGGGCGCATTGGTGTAAGATGACGGCGCGTTGTTGCTAGACGGCCCGTTGGTGTACGAAAGGGCGTTGTTGAACGACCCGCCGTCCGATCCGCCGCCGATCGCGCGGCTGCCGTGCGGCGCAGGGGTGGCGAAGCTCACCGAATCGACGGCCATGATTAGATCCTGCACGGTCATCCCGGGCATCGGCGAAGTGCGCGAGAGCAGCAGACCCGCCGAGTCCGTCCCGGACAGATTAACTCCAAACGGACTATTCCCGCCACTCATACCCCCCATCCCGCGATTCCCGCCGCCAGATCCGGCGGACATCGCCCCAGTGCCCATCCCCGGTCCGCTTTCTCCTTGGTAGCCGCGGCTTCCGCCGCTCCCGCCGCTGTTTCCCGCGAAAGGCGGCGCATCGTGCAGCATTGTGCTGTCGCCGCTGATTGGGTCGTTGAAAATGTCGTCTTCGCTCGGCAGCCACGCCGGCGACCAGCACATTCCGCCTGCGCCGTCCCCTCCCGCCCCCCCGCCCCCGCTCTTGCGCGGAGTTTCCGCCTCCGGGATCCGCGTGTGCGGGGACGGGCGGGAGAGGCGCGCCTCCATGTCGTCGGCGGCCGTCAGAAAAGATGACGGGCCGGGAGGAGATGACGGATCGAAGTCGTCGGCGAACTCCGTGTCGGAGAGGCGCTCCGACGAGGTGAAGCACGCGCTCGCGCCGCCCGGGTCGAGCCCGTGCATGGCGTCGAGCGCCGCCCAGAGGGGCGGCGCGGGGCTGATTTGCGGCGCGAAGAGGGAAATCGGTGCGGAGGGATCGTCGAGAGACATTTTGGTGGCGGGAGCGTTGTGACCGGGGGAGGCGAGGGGGAGGTGGATTAGGACTGAATCGTCCGACATTGTGCGGCTCTGCTGCGCTAAGGAACCTACGAGAGTATCGGGGCTAGATATTGCCGCTCTGCGCGTGGCTAAAGATCGCGACCATGACCTATTTAAGCGGTTTAAGGAGAAGCGTTGATCCTTAATATTATCCCTACTCTTTAGATGGCCGACTTTGCTTCATGGTCAACATTACTAGTTGCGCCGAAGCCATTTCAGAAAGCTCTCTGACTTTCTTTTGGCAGATCGATTGTGGTAAGGACAGCAAAGGGAAAGGGTGCTGCAGATCGAGATTAGGGGAGACAAAACGAGCACCACTCTGCAAAGTTGACTGCGCTAGAGAAAGCCAGGGTAGGATGGCAGGAGCAAGGGAGGAGGGACCCGAAATCATCACCTTAGCGATGGAAGGGGCGAAATGGGGTGGATGGTGGAATTGGGAGGCAAGGGTGCGAGAGAGGGATTGATTGCTGGTGCTGTGATTGCCCATGCTGCCACATCCCCCAGATTGCCCCACGCCGAAAGGAATGTGTCGAAGTTATGAAATCGGAGCGCATGTCCGCGGCCTCTGGGTGACGATGCCATGAGCGCGGCGCGCGGGAATGGGTGGCGAGTAAGGTTTGAAACACGAAAGTCGACAGCACAGTGACCTTTTGTCACAATGCGTTGCGTTCATAGCCGTCGGATAGGAAATGCTCTACATCGACAGTCCGATCGTCAAAGTTCGTGCCATTTCTATGGGTTTCTGAAGGCGGCATTGAAAACTTTAGCCTTGCCGGGCAGGTTTGAGCAAATCAGTCCAGTGTGCAAACCAAAAAGGGGCAGTTATTGCACATGGCACCACGATAATGCGAAACATGATTCGCAAGGCAACGCACACACCAAATTTTCCCAGGGCTTGCGACCATTCACGACAACGAGAAATCGCCGTATCATAGGTCTGACTACTGACAGCAATCGCACGTCCTGCAATGTCATGCCTTGATTCGCACGGATGTTACCACTTTGGTGTCTGACGTCAGATTCGTACGAAAACAGGTCGCAGAGTCGTGAATGTACTCATAAGACGGTTGATTCCGACTTCGCTTGTAGATAAAGGTGTATGATCTATGGTCAGGTCTTACGCACAAACATATGCGCGGCTGGGCCGTCGGTATGAGTGTAGTGGTGGGCAAGTGTAAGGAATTTTCTCGACATTCCTTACCGCGACCGTCAACATTGCATACAGCAGCAGCCGTTGTTCGCCCGTAACTGCTAACGGGGCTTCGCCAACTTCGCGCGCACTGTTTCACCAAACCATGAACTGCCTGTCAAGAATGAAAGTCTTGCATTCACAATGTTGGTTGGGGTACATAAGCCTATCCCTAAGAGTTGTACCCCCTATGACACACATCACCAAGACTACAACATTTGACACACCCCCATAGTCTAAGTAAGGGGGTGTCAAGCAAAACCAAAAGTGTACGGTCACAAGACCAGTCACAAAGAAACAAAGCTCAGGGTGGATCACAACGTCACCACACACTCTGAGCACAAACAAAAGAGGCCACAAGGCCAGTCCAATGTAAAAGTATATATATGCTATATATGTTTAGGCAGTAGTGGGGTAGCCAATATGGGGTACAGCCCCTTTTAGGGTTTCATACTTGTACCCAACCCTTTCATAGTTTATTCATTCCTGCTAGTTTCTAACATGGTTTCAGAGCACTAGGTCCGTAGGACCGTTTTTTTTTTTTTTTTTTTTTTTTTTCCGGGCCCACCTACCATTACGGTTACCACGCTACCCCATGTGTTGCATGCCTTGCCTTGTGACGTGTTGCGCTGCGCGAGCCGTCCTGCAGCCCTCACGCTGCCTACTGCTGCCCTAGACCAGCGCGCCGCCCCTACAGGCCCGTAAGGCCAGCGCGCCGCCCCTGCAGGCCCGCCAGGCCCGCGAGCCTTCCCTGCAGGCCCGTCAGGCCCGCGAGCCACCCCTGCAGGCCAGAGCGCCGCCCCTCCTCGCGGCCACGACCTGCCACTGACGCAGCCCTACCTGGCCCCACCCTGCAGCAGCTCGCGCGCGGCTCGCTGCTGCTCCGCGCGCCGCGTCCGCAGCCCGCGCTGCGTGCTGCAGCCCCGTGCGTCGCACTGCAGCCCCGCGCGTCGCGCTGCAGCCTCGCGCGTCGCGCTGCAGCCCCGCGCGTCGCGTCAGCTGCCCGCACGTCGCGCTGCAGCCCCGCGCGCCGCGGCTGCCGTCCTCGCGCAGCCCGCGGCGGCTTCGCGCGCCGCGCCCGCAGCTCGCGTTGCGCGCTGCAGGCCCGCGCGCCGCGGCTGCCCCTGTTCGTCGCGGCGCCCCCCCCTGGACGTCGCCCCGGCCTGTCGCGACGCCCCTCCTCTGGACGCTGCCCCTGCCTGACTGCCGCTGTCGCTCCTGCAGCAGCTGCCGCGGAGCGCCTTGCCACAGTCGCGGCCCCGCCCTGCAGCAGCTGCCGCGGAGCCTTCTGCCGCCGTCACGGCCCTGCCTTGCAGCAGCTGCCGCGGAGCCTCCTGCAACTGTCACGACCCCGCCCTGTAGCAGCTGTCGCGGCCCTGCTCTGCTGCAGCTGTCGTGGCCCCGTCGTCGCCGCCGTCGTGCACCTACCCGGCTGCCGCCCGCCGAGCGCCGGCCCTGACCGCCACTGGTGAGCACCTGCCTTGTTTGCGCACTGTAGCGCCACCTGCCTGCCTGCCTTCCACGCCTGCCTGCCTGCCCTGCCCGCGCTGCTACTGCTGCTACTGCTGTTCCTTCTGTTACTACTGCTAGACTGCTGCTGCTGCTGCTGCTGCTGCTGCTGCTGCTGCTGCTGCTGCTGCTACTACTGCTACTGCTGCTACTGGCGGTGGCCAGATGCAGCTCCAGCTACGTCCACGCGAGTCTCTCACGCCCCAGCAGCTTCGTGAGTGGTACGCTAGTTGGGGTTGTGGCGGTAGCCGTCGTGGCTATCGCCCAGGAGCTGGTCAGTCGGGAGCGTCTGGCAGTGGCCAGCTGCAGCTGCAGCGGCGTCCGCGCGAGAGTGGTACGCTCAGAGTAGAGGGTCTTTGAGTACCGTTCGCTGCCCGTACGTCATTCGCACAAGTGATCGGACGGGTCAGGCTTGCGGGACGCTTAGTCAGACACAGTCCTGCTGCTTCGCCCGTCTGAGCGACGCCTGGCGTACCGAGTTTGGCGACGAGGCTGAGCTCCCCGACTGGGTGGAGCTGCTTGGGCAGAGGGTAGATATATTTGCTCTTGACTATGATGCTATTCTCACTGCCATGTATGCATTGTCTACTAGTGCTGACCGTGCCTGTTACCTGTGCGTACCGCCTGACCCAGGTATAGAGCCTGCTGCTCTCGGTGCTGGTGAGGCTGCTGCTCTAGGTGCTCGTGCGTCTCCTGCTCTAGGTGCTGGTGAGGCTGCTGCTCTAGGTGCTAGTGCGTCTCCTGCTCTGGGTGCTGGTGAGGTTGCTGCTCCAGGTGCTGGTGAGTCTGCTCTCTCTGGTACTGCGCCTGCTGAGGCCTTGTACACCTTCACACTTGACGCAGGTGCTTCCCGCTCCTTCTTTCGCGACAGCACCACCCTCACGCCGCTCAGCCGGCCGGTTCCAGTCTCCCTGGCAGACCCCTCTGGGGGTCCAGTCCTTGCGCACTCCTCCACGGTCCTGCCGTGTCCGGCGGTCCCGTCTGGCTCCCTGTCAGGTCTTCACCTCCCCTCGTTCTCTACGAACTTGGTTAGTGGTGCTGACCTCCAGGACCAGTGGGTTGACCAGTTCACTCCTGGAGGTCAGCGCGTGACCCACTGTACGTGCTTCCGGACGGGCCGGTACCTGGCCACGTTTACCCGTGCGCCTGGCTCGAGTTTGTACACACTGACTACTGTGTCCCCTCAGGTCGCTGCGTCTGCGTCTGCGTCAGGTCAGCTAGCGCCCCCCTGCTCGTGTCGCGCTTTGTCGCACCAGACCCTCCTTTGGCACCACCGCCTTGGTCACCCCTCGGTGCAGCGCCTTCGTAGCATGCACCACCATGTCCTTGTCTCTGGTCTTCCCAGGGTTCTCCCTCCCCTCCCACCCTCGCCTGCTCCTCTCTGTCTTCCCTGTATCGAGGGGCGGCAGCACGCCGCTCCTCACTCCTCCTCGTTCCCTCCCACAGAGGCTCCCCTGCAGACTCTCCACCTGGACGTGTGGGGCCCAGCCCGCGTCCGTGGACAGGGCCACGAGCGGTACTTCCTGCTGGTCGTCGACGACTACACGCGTTACACCACGGTCTTCCCCTTGCAACGCAAGGGGGATGTCCCTGATGTTTTGATCCCCTGGATCCGCGCTGTTCGTCTCCAGCTCCGCGAGCGTTTCCAGTCGAACTTTCCTGTCCTGCGTCTGCATTCTGACAGAGGTGGTGAGTTCTCCTCCGACCTCTTGGCAGCCTTCTGTGCGGAGCACGGCATCCGGCCTCTCCGCAGCAGAATGGGGTTGCTGAGCGCCGCATTGGCTTAGTCATGGAGGTCGCTCGTACCTCCATGATCCATGCGGCTGCCCCCCATTTTCTGTGGCCGTTTGCGGTCCGGTACGCCGCGCATCAGCTCAACCTCTGGCCCCGTGTCTCCTTGCCGGAGACCTCGCCCACGCTGCTGTAGACGGGGAAGGTTGGCGATGCGTCGCGTTTCCGGGTCAGGCGTGCTCGTGCCTTTGTCCGCGATACTACCGCGGACAAGCTCTCCGCCCGCGCTGTTCCCTGTGTCTTCCTTGGCTTTGTCCCTGACGCGCCTGGTTGGCAGTTTTACCACCCCACCTCGCGCCGTGTCTTCCTCTCTCAGGACGTCACGTTCGACGAGTCGGTTCCCTTTTACCGTCTCTTCCCCTACCGCACTGCCCCTCTCCCCCCCCCCGCCGCTCTTCCTCGCTCCAGGTGCTCCCCAGGTAGACCCCCTCCCCGCTCCCGGTCCTGCTCCTTCAGGTGTGTCTCAGGTAGACCCTCCTCCCTTGACTGCGCCGGTTGAGGTCACTGGTGACTCAGGTCCTGCTGAGGGTGGTCCTGCTCGGGGTGCTGCTTCTGGGGGTGATGAGCCTGGGGGTGCGGAGCCTGGGGGTGCTGAGTCTGGGGGTGCGGAGCCTGGAGGTGCGGAGCCTGGGGGTGCGGAGACTGGAGGTGCTGAGCCTGGGTGTGAGGAGTCTGGGGGTGCTGTGCCTGGGAGTACTGGGTCTGGGGGTGTTGCACCTGGAGGCGCTGAGGCGTCTGGTGAGCAGTCTCCCTGGAGCGGCCGTCTGCGTAGTCGCTCCGCTGGTGCCTCGCTGCTGCGCTCTTGTCGTCGACTCCCTCTCTCCCCACAGCAGCTGCGTGAGTGGTACGCTAGCCGTCTGGGTCGCGCTGCTGGAGCTAGGGGCCCTGCTGCGGGAGGCGCTGGTGCTGGTGACTCTGCTACTGGAGTTGTTTCTGCTGGAGGTTCTGGAGCCGCTGAGGGTGCTGGAGCTGGAGGTTCGGGAGCTACTGGTGGTGCTGGAGCTGGAGGTTCTGGAGATGCTGCGGGTGCTGGCGCTGGAGGTTCTGGAGCTGCTGCGGGTGCTAACGCTGAGGGTTCTGAGTCTGCTGTTGCGCGGTCTCCTTGGAGTAGCCGCCTTCGTCCGCGTGTGCCTCTCACCTCACAGCAGCTGCACGACTGGTACGGTCGCCGTCAGGGTCGTGCTTCTAGAGCTCGGGGCTCTGCCGCTGGAGGTACTTCTACTGACGTCACTGGAGCTGGGAGTGGTGCTGGTCCCGGAGGTGCTCGTACTGGAGGTACTGGAGCTGCTGGGGCAAGAGGTGCTGAGCCTGAGGGTGCTACTGCTGGAGACCCTGGGTCTGGGGGTGCTGCTGCTGGAGACACTGAGACTGGAGACCCTGAGACTAGAGGTGCCGGTTCTGGGGGTGCTGCTGCTGGTGGAGCTGGTCCTGGAGGAGCTGGCGCTGAAGGTTCTGGAGCTGCTGGAGGTGCTGGAGGTGCTGGGGGTGCTGGAGCTGCTGGTGCTGGTGGCACTGCACATCCTCGCCTATTCTTTGCTCCACCATCTCCGTTGTCTCAGCCACCGTCTACCTCTGTGCTTCGCCAGGTTCTTAGTCTCCCTTCGTCTACTGGTCTTCCGTTACAGCCTGGCTCACTGCTGCCTGCTCCTTCTCCTTACACTGAGCAGACGGGGGCTCTTACTGAGCGTCGTGAGCCTGCGTCGCGTCCTGTCTCGCCTGTCCGTCCTGGTCATTCCGGTAGTCGTGTTCCTCGTTCGCGTCAGCCGGCTGTCACCGGCACCCACCTCGTAGTCCGTCGTCCTTCCTTTCCTCCGCAGCGTGTTCCCCTGCCGTCCCCTCCTGCGTCTTCTCTGCCTACCGTTCCTGAGCCTGAGTCTGACCGCACCCGTGCTGCTCACCCTACTGTCACGCGTCTGCTCACCACAGTTGTCACTGACCCGTCGTTTGAGTCTGCTGGTGCATCTGCCTTAGTCACTGAGCTTGTTGACTTTGCTGCTGCCTGTCGTCTAGACTACGCCGCTAGTCTGGTTGCTGAGTCTGAGACTGTCTGTCCTCCGTCCGTTGAGGGTGAGTGTGCTCTTTGCACGGATGTCGTTGAGGACAGGCAGGAGGACCTTGAGTGTCTTGCAGCCGCTGCGCCTCATCTCGTGTCCATGCTGCTTGCCCCTGAGGGAGATCCGGATGCTCCAGACATCCCGACCCCGCGCTCTTACGCTGAGGCGATCGCGGGTGAGTACTCCTCTCAGTGGCAGACAGCCATGGACGCAGAGATGGCATCCTGGAAGTCCACAGGCACCTACGTCGACGAGGTTCCCCCTCCTGGGGCGAACATCGTCAGTGGCATGTGGATTTTCAGGGTGAAGCGGCCGCCAGGTTCTCCGCCTGTCTTCAAGGCTCGTTACGTTGCTCGAGGCTTCAGTCACCGGGAGGGAGTCGACTTCTTCCAGACCTTCTCCCCCACCCCGAAGATGACCACTCTTCGGGTACTGCTGCACGTTGCCGCTCAGCGTGACTACGAGCTTCACTCTCTTGACTTCAGCACAGCCTTCTTACAGGGCAGCCTGCATGAGGATATCTGGCTGCGCCGCCCACCTGGCTTCACTGGGTCGTTCCCTCCTGGTACCCAGTGGAGCCTCTGGCGGCCAGTCTACGGTCTCCGCCAGGCGCCACGTGAGTGGCACGACACACTGAGGACGACACTTGCGGCTCTTGGGTTTGCTCCGTCGACTGCTGACCCGTCGCTGTTTCTGCGCACCGACACTTCGCTGCCGCCGTTCTACATCCTCGTGTACGTCAACGACTTGGTCTTTGCCACTGCTGACACTGAGGCTCTCGCTCTGGTGAAGTCGGAGCTACAGAAGAGACACATGTGCACAGACCTGGGTGAGCTGCGCAGCTACCCTTGCTTGCAGATCACCCGGGACAGAGCACGCCGCACCATCACACTGACTCAGTCACACATGGTGCAGCAGGTCCTTCAGCGCTTCAACTTCACTTGGTCCTCGGCTCAGGCCACTCCTCTGGCGACAGGTCATTCGCTCTCAGCTCCACCTTCGGACGAGTCCGTAGAGCCGAGTGGTCCTTACCCAGAGCTAGTGGGCTGCCTCATGTACCTGATGATCTGCACTCGTCCTGACCTTGCGTACTCTCTTGGCCTTCTGGCTCGCTACGTGGCTCCTGGCCGGCACCGAAAGGTGCACATGGATGCTGCTAAGAGGGTACTACGCTACTTGTGCAGTACATCGGGCATGGGGCTCGTGCTTGGAGGACGGAGCGACGTTGTCCTCACTGGGCACTCAGACGTTTCTTGGGTTGACGACCAGGCTACGCAGTGGTCGTCACAGGGTTACACCTTCAGCCTTGGCTCTGGTTCAGTTTCTTGGCGCTCTACACGCTCGTCTTCAGCTCTCAGCTCCAGTTGTGAGGCTGAGATCTACGCCACAGCCATGGCTGCACAGGAGTTACGCTGGCTTACCTACCTGCTGACCGACCTGGGAGAGCCGCCTCGTTCTCCTCCAGTGCTGTACGTCGACAACAAGGCCGCCATTGCCTTGTGTCAGGAGCACAGACTGGAGCACAGAACGAAGCACATCGCTTTGCGTTACTTCCTGGCTCGAGAGTTGCAGCAGCGTGGTCAGCTTCGTCTTGCTCATGTGGCCACTCGGGCCAACACTGCTGATATATTCACCAAGGCACTTCCGTCTGGTGATCATCAGCGTTTCTGCACTTTGTTAGGTCTTGTGCCCACTTTTCCTCACTTGCTGTAGAATTTGCTTGTACTGTGATCTATATATATATACCTGCATGCTTGTTCTGCTAGGTAGAGATCACTATACTGCTGTTGTTGCATATATACCTTTGCATGTGAACTGGCCTTGTGGCCCTTTGCTTGTGCTCAGTGTGTGTGGTGACGTTGTGATCCACCCTGAGCTTGATTTGCTTCTCTTGACTGGTCTTGTGACCCCTTGCTCTCCCCCACTTTGCCTATGGGGGTGTGTCAAAGTATATATATGCTATATATGTTTAGGCTGTAGTGGGTGTCAGAATCCCAACCACTAGACCATTGGGATAAAAGGGCTTTTTAAGTAGCGGGTCAGCGCGCCCATAACCCCCCAGGCCAACATGCCTGTAACCCTTCCCTAGGATCAATCGGGGATCACCAGTGGACCTCTGACACCCCCCCGCACTGGGATGCCCGAAGTGCACACACTGGGATTCGAACCCGAGACCTTCGCTCTGATACCATGTCAGAATCCCAACCACTAGACCATTGGGATAAAAGGGCTTTTTAAGTAGCGGGTCAGCGCGCCCATAACCCCCCAGGCCAACATGCCTGTAACCCTTCCCTAGGATCAATCGGGGATCACCAGTAGACCTCTGACAGTGGGGAAGCCAATATGGGGTACAGCCCCTTTTAGGGTTTCATACTTGTACCCAACCCTTTCATAGTTCATTCATTCCTGCTAGATTCTAACATTCAAGAGTTCACAAAGATATAAGCAAACTGTACAAGCAAAGCAAGCAGAGAACTCAAGTCTACACGCGACGAGAACCTATGTCAACAAGGCCTAACTGCACACAGCACCTCTGGTGGTCACGAGGCGGAAGCGCCTTGGTGAAGATGTCTGCAGTGTTGGCCTCGGACTCCACACACTCAAAACGAGCCTGTCCACGTCTCTGCAACTCTCGTAGAAGAAAGTACCTGATGTTAATGTGCTTCACTCTGCTCTCCAGTCGCGGCTTTCGACAAAGGAGAATCGACGCCTTGTTGTCAGTGAACAAGGTCGGTGCAGAGCTCAGCCGCTCACCAAGGTCGGCGAGCAAGAAGGTCAACCAACGCAGCTCCTGTGCCGCCATGGCACCAGCGTAGTTCTCAGCCTCAGCGGTAGAGGCCGAGATCGAGGAGGAACGCGTGGACCTCCACGAAACAGCTCCAGAACCCAGGCTGAAACAGTACCCCTGAGTAGACCTGTGATTCTCAGCGTCGTCAGCGTAAGAAGAGTTACAGTGACCAGTAAGTACGGCAGACTGCTGCCCTCCAAGAACCAGCCCCACGCCTGATGATCGTCGGTAGGTACTTCGCCACTCTCACAGCTGCTGTCCAGTGAACAGGACGGTGTCTCCCTGGCGCAACAAAGCGAGCAAGGATGCTGAGAGGTAAGGCGAGGTCCGGACGAGTACAATTCATCAGGTACATGAGGCAGCTCACCAGCTCTGCGTAGGGACCACTAGGCTCAAACGGCTCGTCAGGAAAGGGTCCAGTAAGTCTGTGGTCAACAGCAAGAGGTGTGCGCTGTACTGTGGAGTGCTGAAGCTCGAACCGCTGAAGGACCTGCTGCACCATGTGTGACTGTGAGTATGTAATGGTGCGAGCAGCTCTGTCCCTGGTGATCTGCAGGCCAAGGTAGTGGCGCAGCTCACCAAGGTCAGTGCTCGTGTGTCTCTTCTGTAGTTCGGACTTCCCGTCAGCCAACGCAACCCTGTCAGCAGTGGCGAAAACCAGATCATCGACGTAGACCAGAACAAAGAACAGTGTGGAGCCACGACGAACGAACAGCGACGGGTCGGCAGAAGACGGCTGGAAACCAAGGTCAGACAAGGTAGAACGAAGGGTGTCGTGCCACTCACGAGGAGCCTGACGGAGATCGTAGACCGGTCGCCTCAGCCTCCACTGGGTCCCAGGAGGGAAAGTGCTAGTGAAGGCAGAGGGACGACGCAGCCAGACCTCCTCGTGTAGGCTACCCGGAAGGAAAGCAGTGGAGAAGTCGAGAGAGTGTAACTCGTAGTCTCTCTGTGCTACTACGTTAAGTAACACCCAAAAAGTGGTCATTTTCGGGGTAGGCGCGAAGGTCTAAAAGAAGTCAACTCCCTCGCGCTGACTGAAACCTCTAGCCACGTAGCGTGCCTTGAAGACCGGAGGAGATCCCGGTGGCCGTTTCACCCTGTAGATCCACATGCCATCGACTACGTTCGCCCCAGGGGGGGGGAACCTCGTCGACGTAGGTGCCTGTGGATTTGTAGGAGGCCATCTCTGCGTCCATGGCAGCTCTCCACTGAGAGGCCCAAGGCCCTGACACTGCCTCAGCGTAGGTGCGAGGAGTCGGTATGTCACATGGCCGTCGGGGTCTCCCTCAGGGGCGAGCAGCATGGCATAGAGATGAGGGGAAGCAGCTGCCAGGAACTCTAGCTCAAACTGCCTGTCCTCTAGGGCGTCACAGCCAAGGGTAGACTCACCCCGGACGACCAGAGGACTGGTAGGAGGAGCAGCCACAAGACTGGTGGCGTAGTCAAGGCGGCGAGTAGAGGCAAACTTTTTGACTGCGGCAGTAAGAGCGGAGACAGAGGACAAAGAGGCACGAGGGTGGGTAACAAGAGAAGCGAGAACACGAGAGAGAACATTACACTACGTGCAGTAGTAGTCAGTGATAGGAGTAGAGAGGGAAGCAGTGAGGGCCGACTCAGGGGGGGACGGAAGCAGAGACAGAGACGAACGAGGCGGACTACGACGGAACAGAGCTGTGCGAAGGTCAGTGAGGGGAAGAGAGGACGAGGGACGAGCACGAGGAGAGCAACGAGAGGGCCAAGCGTGCGAAGGAGGAGGAGACAGCGGAGGCGGAGAACGAGTGACAACAGCTAGGGAGGAGTCAGGAGGAGGAAACGTGGGACCGTAGACAGGAGGAGAGGGGGAAGAGGAAGGAGAGCGAGAGGGGAGACCGAGGGTTTGAAGACCGGAGACAGGAGGAGGAGGCGGCTGCTGCTGCTGCTCCTTTGGCGGCTGCTGCTGCGGCGGCTCCAGCTGCGGCTGCTGCTGCTGCTGCTGCTGCTGCTGCTGCTGCTGCTGCTGCTGCTGCTGCTGCTGCTGCTGCTGCTGCTGCTGCTGCTGCTGCTGCTGCTGCTGCTGCTGCTACTACTGCTCCTCCAGCCGCTGCAACTCTAGCTCCTCTCTCTCCAACTCCAGCTGCTCCTCACGGGCACGGCAAACACGAGCCTGGAGCCGGATCTGGTAGGGGTGGGGGAGAGGAGTAGTTTCTGGGGCCAAGGCAGCCCCAGGACCGCCGTCCAAAGCACCCGGCGCACCACCCCCAGAGTCAGCACCACCAACAGCAACACAGCCAGGCTCACTAGGACTCGTAGGGGCGCACCCGCACCCCCAGACGTAGCACCCCCAGGGTCAGCTCGACCAACACCAGCTCCCAGAAGACGAGATTCGCCTGCAGCCACGGGCTCAGCTCCAACTCCAGCACCCCCAGAATCAGAACCCGGCATAGAGACGCTCTCAGCACGAACTCCAACTCCTCTAGAGCTAGCACCTGCAGGGTCCTCTCCACAAACACCGGCTCCCGCAGGGTCTGCAATAGGCTGCGAGGAGGACTGCGGGGAAGGAGGCCGCACCTGAGGGGCTACCAAGGGGGGAGGGGTAGCGTGGGACACACCTTACGGGGCTGGACCAGGGGGGGGAGGCTGTACCGGGGGAGCAGGAGGGGGAGCGGAAGTCAGGAAGAGAGGGGGAGGAGGAACCGGGAGACCTCGGCAGGGGTACCTGACGTAGTAGGGGACGGACTCGTCGAAACTGACGTCACGGGAGTCAAAGAACCGGTGAAGGGGATGGTGGTAAAAGGTGAAGTCAGAGGAGTCCTCTGGGAAACCAAGGAAGACACAGGGAACGGCGCGAGGCGAGATCTTGTTCGCGGAGGTGTCGCGAACAAGAGCCAAGCAACCCCAGACACGAAACCGCGACGCAACACCAGGGGACCCGGTCCAAAGACTAGTCGGTGAAACCTCTGGCCGAGAGACACGTGGCCAGAGGTTCAGCTGATGAGTGGCGTACATAACCGCGTAGGGCCACAGAAAATGGGGGGCACGGGCGTGAGTCAAGAAGGTGCGGGCGATCTCCATGACCAAGCCTATGCGGCACTCAGCAACCCCATTCTGCTGTGGGGACTCTGGAAGCGTTCAGGACTGACGAATGCCCTGTTCGTGACAGAATCTAGCGAGAACGCCGGAGCGAAACTCACCCCCGCGGTTGGAGTGAAGACAGCTGACACGACGACCACGAGTGACCTCTGTGGTAAGCAACCACCTGATCAGCGTAGAAGTCACCTCAGACTTCTTCGCTAGGGGGAACACTGTGGTGTAGCGGGAGTAGTCGTCAACGACCACCAGAAAGAAATGCCCACGCTCAGGGCCAAGGCAAGAGGCGGGGCCCCAGGCGTCCAAGTGGAGCGTCTCAAAAGGCTCGGTGGCCGGACGAAGGGAGGAGGAGTGAGGGGTGGCGCGCAGCCGACCCTCAACGCAGGGACCGCACGGTGGTGCAAGCGAAGGTGGCAGCGACGGCAAGACGCGCGGGAGGCCTAAGACAAGACGCTGACTAGACATAGTGCGCAGACGAGGAAGGGACGGGTGCCCCATCCGGTGGTGCCACAGAACTGTGGGGTGGGCAAGCGAGCGGCAGGAGCAAGACGCAGCAACTGGACCAGACACGGGAACCTGACCAGACACAGCTACCTAGGGGGACGCGGCAACCTGGTGAGATGCAGGGGCCAGACGGGGGGCAGGGACAGGGGTCGGGGGCAGTAGCCGCTGCACACGGGGACCAGTGTGAAGTGTGTAGGGACTAGAGCCCGGCTCAGCGGTAAAGGTGGCGAGAGGCGCGTATGTGTCCCCGTCAACACAAACCGCAGTCTCGCCAGAAGGCTCAATCCACACACCCACGTGCTGACTCACGAGCGGCCTTACGCCCACCAAGTTCCTCGAGAACGAGGGGACGTGGAAGCTGGTCAGAGAACCGGAGGGAACAGCCGGGCACGGAAGCGTAGTAGTGTAGCGAGCAGTGACTGGTCCCGAAGTGGGATCAGCCAGTGCTACTGAGACCGGCGTGGGAAGCGGGGTAAGTATCGTGCGGCCGCGGAAGAAACAGTGCGAAGCTCCGGAGTCCGGAGTGAAAGAAAGCGAAGCGTCCTCCGGAGCAGCTCCTGGACTAGTGTCTACACAAGTACCTACACTAGCAACAGGCAGCTCAACAAGTCTAGCACCTAAGCTAACAACACTCCAGTAAACAGAGTCAAAAACACTAGAGTCAACAACAGCATACATAGCATGAGGAGTTCCTAAGAGATCAACCAGCTGTGAAGCCGACATGCCCCACAAAGCGGGGCCGTACGTCTGAACAAGGGGAAGCCAGTCAGGGGCAGGGCCGCCAACGCCGTAGGCCAAACGTACCGTGTCAGTAAGCTGAGAAAAGCAGTTACCCGGTGTGTGGCTGCGGCCACAAGGCTGGCCTCGGCGAGCACCTGTCAAAACATGATAGGTGCAGGGAACCGCGCTGCAGCTGACGCTGTCCTGACCCCTGCACCGAAACCTGCTGCTGCCGTTGCTGCGAGGGGGGGGGCTGCAGCTGCTGCTGCTGGCGAGTCAGGTACCACGCCGCTGCTCCACCCCCTGCGTCTGGCAGATCTGTAGGTGGCTGACGAACCCGAGCGTCACCTTCACCAGCCGCTGCCGTGGAGTCACCGGCCGCTGCACGAGGAGCTCCTCTAGCCCCTGCACTCCCACCACCGCCGCTCACCACGTCACCCCCGCTTCCTCCGCCGCCTCCGCCCGCACCTTGACCACCCCTCCTGCCACTCCTACCTTGAGACCGCGAAGAAGTCGTAACAGTAGATGCGGTCACGTCAGTAGCCGCAGTGGCGAGGGAGGCAGTAAAGGTGGGCAGCTGAGGGACAGTGCACCCGTGAAACAGACGAGGGGGTACAGCACCAGAGGCGGAGGCTACGGAGCGGAGGTTGCTCTTGACGTCCTTGAGCGCAGACTCAAGGACCCCAATAGTGAGCTCACTAGGGTGCTTCAGAAGAAGCGCATCACGAACCGAGGCAAGGCGGTCAGGGAGGCTAGTGGAGATGAAATTAATAGTAATCGCCATGGGGGGAGGAAGTAGTGCAAGATGTGCGTCAGTGCAAGCAGCGCGATAGCTAGAATCGAGCGAGCGGAGGTGAGTAATCAAGTCAGCAGTGCGCTCAAACGAGGCGAGGTCAGGAAACAGGAACGGAAGGAACAGGCGACCAAGAGAGACAGTGGTGGGAGTGGCGTAGCGGGCCTTGATCGCAGTCAGGAACTCACTAGCCGTGCGAACCTGAGTAAAGTGGGTCTCCTCAGACTCAGGGAGGAGGCTGCTGAGGGCGTTGCAGGCCGCAGCGTCACGCGACTTCCACGCCGTCACGTCAGCATGCTCGCGTGCATAACTATCTCTGGCTGCGTCGTCGGGGGCAGTGCCTAAAGGCGTAGGGCCGTCGGGCGCATGAAGGACACCGGAAACGTGCGTCCACAGAGACTCGCCTGCCTGGACCTGACTCTCGAGGAGGCACTATGCACGCAGGAGCCAGACAGAAAACTCGAGTGGCCTACCGTCGGCGTCAAAGCACAGTACACTAGGAGTCGCCATAGCTGTAGCGAGTGGGTGGAACTGTCACTGCTGAAACCCTAACCTCTGAAGGAGCCTGAGAAGGGTATGACAGGTAGTGCAAGAAGCTAAGTGCACTATAGGACGTTAGGGTAGGGCGCGGTAAGCAGGATAGGCAGCACAAGGCGACGGGCGCGGCTCGGCTGGACGGGATGGGCAGGAAGGCGCGGTTTGGCAGGACAAGACGGCGCGGCGCGGCGGGACGGGCTGGGTGCAGCGCAACGGGACGGGCTGGCGCGGCGTGGCGAGACGGGCTGGGCGCACATGGCGCGACGGACGGGACGGACGGGGGGGAGCGCGACGGACGGGACGGACAGGGGGGAGCGCGACGGACGGGACGGACAGGGGGGAGCGCGACGGATGGGACGGACTAGGGGGAGCGCGACGCGACGGACAGGGGGGAGCGCGACGCGACGGACGGGACGGGCCAAGGGGGGGGGGGGTGCGACGCGACGGACGAACGCGACGGACGGACGCGACAGACGGGACGGAACGGATGGGACACGACAGACGGGACGGACGGGACGGGCGCGACGCGACCGGCAGGGTGCACGGAGCGCGACGGACGGACAGGGCGCAGCGGGGGGCGCGACGGTAGGAACAGGACGCGACGTGCAGGACGGGACGTGCGGGACGAGCGGAACGCGTGACGGGCGGCGCAGCAGGCGCTTGGGCACGTGAGAGACGAGCACAAGAGGCGCTAAGGGACATTACGGGCATGAATAGCACTAAGGTACGGGGCAGGCTCGGGCGTGACGAACGTGATCGAGAGGAACGGGATCCCACGGGATCCTAACCTAGCTGATACCATGTCAAGAATGAAAGTGTTGCATTCACAATGTTGGTTGGGATACATAAGCCTAACCCTAAGAGTTGTACCCCCTATGACACACATCTCTAAGACTACAACATTTGACACCGCTGGGCTGGCCGAGTCGGGGGCCTGCCGCGCGGCTTCAACCTCATGAAGAGGATGATAATGGTGCCCGGCACGCGTGAGTCCCTCGACGAGGACTCCATCACCAGCTACATCCTTCAAGACAAGGCGATGCAGGAGGCCGAACAGCCCATGGAGCTCCTTCCGCAAGCAAACTGCGCTGCACTGACGAAGCTGAATCAGCAGCAAGGGTAGCGCGGGAAGCCGGGCGGAGGTGGTAGCGGAGGTGGGCGGTCGACGAAGGACGTCGACAAGAAGAGGTCGATGCGGGACAAGGGCCGTGGAGGTGGTGGTCGACGGCGAGAATGCTGGATTTGCCACGACCCCGACCACCTTTCCTACGAGTGCCCCGACCGCGGTGACAGCGACGAGGACGACAGCAAGGGAGACCGCGGTCGATCGGCCAGTCGTCGCCCCCGTCGAGATGCAAAGCCGCGCAAGGAGAAGCAGACGTCGAAGAAGATGTCGTCGACGAAGGATGTTGATACCTCCAGCGGCAAGGGCCGAGGCGACGGGGAGGCGTCGTGCTCGATGGTTGGCGTGGTGGAGCCGACAGTCTCGCTGGCACCAGAGGCTGGCGAGGACTTCTAGGCGGTGGCGGCAGCCGTGCAGGCCAACCCGATGGCGGTGCTGCTCGACAGCAGGTGCTCCCACCACCTGATGGGGACGAAGGCGGTCTTCGTCGACATGGCGCCGAGCGACGGAGTGAAGAACGTGCGTGGATTCAACGGGACGCTGCAGCCTGTCGAGGGTCGCGGAACCGTCGCTCTACAAGGGGAGGCCGAGAAGCAGGTCCTCATCCCCGACGTGCTCTACGTTCCGAGCATACAGGCGAATCTGCTGTCAGCTGGTCAACTGAAGGAGAGCGGAGTGCTATTGCAGGGCGACGGCGACGAGATGCTGCTCGTCGCTGCGACCGGGGAGGTGCTCGGTCGAGCATGCTACACCGGACAAGTCCTCTGCACCGACCTTTGCCCCTGCTCGACGTGGTTGCCGTCGACTGAGGTGGTGGCTCTGCGGACGATCGTCTCGGCGACGAAGTCGACCCCTGGCCGGTTGTATGTGAGGCTCGCGCACGTCGGCGTCGACACAATCAAGAACTCGGCGAAGCATGAAGTTGCTGTTGGGCTCGACATCACGCCGTCGACCGGAGGAGACCCGCCGTGTGTCTCGTGCGTCGGAGGAAAGCTGGCGCGGCACACCTTCCCCGACAAGGGCTCGGACGCCGAGGAGGCAATGGCTGTCGTGCACATTGACTTGTGCGGGCCATTTCGGGTGGCTGCCAAGGATGGCAGCGTGTACCTCCTGCTGCTGAAGGATCGCCATACTCGATTCGTGTAGGCAATGCCGGTCGATAAGAAGAGCGACGTGCTGCGGGAGTTCCAGGAGTGGCTGGTGGTGGTGGAACGGCAGACGAAGATGTCGAAGCTGTCCACGACCTGGCGTGCCCCTACACTCCGCAGCAGAACGGCATGGCTGAGCGGGAGATGCGCACGGTCGTCGAGTCCGTGCGGACGATGCTGCTGCACATGGGCGTGCAGCATCACTGGTGGCACCTTGCTCTTCGTCAAGCTGTCTGGGTGCGCAACTGCTTGGAGCAGTCGACGATGCCTCCGAGGATGACGCCGTACCAGCTGCTGACCGGGAAGAAGGCCGACCTCACGCTGGCGCGGGTGTGGGGCTGCATGGTGCATTTCATGATTCCCGAGCAGCAGCGCGGTGGGGGCTTCACCTGGGTGTGTCGTCGGAGAGCAAGGGCTGGGAGGTGCTCCACCCAATCGAAAACAAGGTGGTCACGTCGGTCGATGTGATCTTCTACGAGACGCTGTCGCTGGAGGTGGGGAAGGCGAAGTATGGGTCTGCGTCGGGGCGGACGCAGGCACACCCGCCGTCGGATGCCTCGACGGCGACACTTCCACTCCTCGTCGAAGTCGACGACCCTGCTGATGAGGATGTTGTGGAGGTTCTTCCCCCTCCCCCTGTTCTTGCTCCTCCCTACCCCGACGCAGGTCTGCCTGTGTCGACACCTGTGTCGGCCAGCGGCGATGAGGGGAGCCTTGAGGCGTCGCCTATGGCGCCGGCCAGTGGCATCGCCGGCGGTCGACAAGGCGCCAAGCTCGTCGACCAGGATGGGAAGCCGTCAACGACAGGGGAGCAGCAGACAGGGGAGAAGGTCGAACAAGAAGCAGCAGCAGGGGTGCAGTTGAGAGGGGAGCAGCAGCCTGGGCGATCGACAGGGGAGCGGTCGAAGACAGCAGGTGGTGAGCAGCCAGTCGAAGGGTTGAAGTAGCTTGGTCGATGACGAGGACGTCGACGAGGAAGGGGAGCAATCGGCGGGTGAGGAGTCCACCGACAGCGACGTGGTAGAGGTGCCGATCACGAAGCCAGAGCTGCGACGCACAGGTCGAGCTCGACGACCGCCGGAACGGCTGAGCTTCCACGCTTGCCTATCGCCAGCTGCCTTCACCACGGTGTACAACGAGGTCGACGATGACCTGTTGTACGACGACGCCGAGGAGGATGAAGAACTGTCGGAGCTCGACCCCGACGTGCATGCCGACCCCGAACACCGCTGGGACATAGCCACGATGACGGAAAGGAGGCGTTGGCGAGCTGGAAGGGCTCGGCGGTGAAGGCCGCTATGGAAGAAGAGATCCGCAGCCTCATTGGCATGGGCACTTGGGAGCTGGTCGAAAGCCCACGCGGGGTCAACATCATGAAGAACCGGTGGGTGTTGACGACCAAGTACCGCATCGACGACACCGTCGAGCGCGAGAAGGCGAGGCTGGTCGAAGGGCTTCACGCAGGTGTACGGCGCTGACTACGACGAGACGTACTCGCCGGTGAGCAGCTACGTCACGCTGAGGATCTTCCTCAGCATCGTCGACGTCCTTGACCTCAACCTGATGCAGCTCGACATGAAGAACGCTTTTGTGAGGATCTAGGATCGAGCTCAGAAAAGAGAATGTGAATTGAATGAATCACCTGGGTACAACACGAGGCTATATATAGGCTCGACACAAGGCCCAGTAACCAGGTGTTACGCGAATGTTCTGAGGGTCGCGAAGCGTCCCGAACAGACCCTTCCCGAATTCAGTAGAAGGCAATTCGGTGGCAACCGAAAAGCCCAGAATCCGGTGCACGCAACCTAGCTCGGTGCTATAACTATAATAAAACATAGGAGAGCACCTAGCCTAGGAAATCAAGCAATTCATGCATGCATAAAGTAATCCTATGCTAGGAATAGCATAATAAAGTAAAGGCAAGCAAGCATAACTGGCAAAAGCCGACGTACTCTCACGCGTCCCCCCCTCAAAGCTGGGTGGCGTGAGATACACCCTCCTTGACAAGATAGTCCTTGAGAGCACGGCGTGCGTTGCCCATATCAACTTCTGCAACCCAACTATCCTCAAAGGAATCGTATCCCTTCCAGCGTAGCAGGAACTCGAGGGACTTGCCGCCGCGGCATCGATGAGTGAGAACGCGCTCCACTTCATACCCGGGTCATCCTGTATGAGAACAGGTGGTGGCGGCAGCTGCCGTCCCTGGAACTGTTGGTTGGGGTCCTTGTAGGGCTTCAGTAGCTGAACATGGAAAGCATTGTGAAGCTTCCATGTAGTAGGTAAGCGCAAAAGGAATGTTATTGGTGTCACCTATGCCTCAACGAGAAAAGGACCACAGAAGCGAGGCCGGAGTTTGGATGGGAGGTGAGACAGGTTCAAGTTGCACGTGTCGAGAAGCACCTGATCTCCGACTGCTACTTCGTGATCTCGTCGCTGACGATCAGCATACTGCTTCTGGGAGGTCTGCATCGTGGTGAGGAGTCGCTGAGTTTTCTCCCATAGCTGCTACATGGTGGTGACGAAGTCGTGTGCGGCTTGGACATGTGCCGGTGTGGTTGGCTGCTGTGGTGTGAGTGGTTCCCGTCTGTAACACAGGAAGAAAGGAGTTTTCCCTGTGGCCGCATGTGACGCGTTGTTGTAAGCGAACTCTAGGGTCGGTAACTGTGTGTCTCAGTGGCTGACGTCGTCTTTGCAAGCTGTGTGCGGTAACTGTTCAACCACTTGATTGAGTCGCTCTGTCTGTCCGTCAGTCTGTGGGTGGTATGCTGAAGACATCGCAAGTTTAGTCCCCAATAATCCCATGAGCTCCTTCCGGAGTTTACTCGTGAATTTGGGGTCTCTGTCTGAGATGAGTGTAGCGGGGATGCCGTGGATGGTGATGATGTGGTCGAAGAGGAGGCGAGCCGTTGCTTCAGCTGTAGCTGTGGCGTTGGTCGGGATGAAGTGACCCATTTTGGAGAACTTATCAATCACTACGAGGATGGAATCATGTCCCCGTGAGGTCGAAGGGAGTCCTATGATGAAGTCGAGGCTAACGACCTGCCATGGCTGCTTTGGTACGGGTAGAGGCTGAAGTAACCCTGCTTTTTTCTGCTTGCTACTCTTCATCCGCTGGCACGTGTCGCATGAGGTGACGAACTGCTGCACGTCTGTTGCCATCCTGGGCCAGTAGAAATACTTTGCTATTCCCGCTAACGTTTTGTTGCTCCCGAAGTGTCCCGCGCATGGTATGTCATGAAACTCCTCCAATAGGATCTGCCGTAACGGGGCGTAGTTCGGGACCCAAATCTTTCCTGAACCCTTCCTTACCGAAAAGTCTTTCTCCCACTGTAACAGCTTCTTAGTCTGTGCTGTATTGATCTCTGCGTCACGGAGTACCCATGTTGGAATAGACCCTTGAGCAGAGGGTTCATCCCGTCGAGCTGGATGCCTGCTACATGTCCAAGGCGGCTCAACGCGTCTGCTTTGTTGTGTAGCCCGGGCTTGTAGACGATGTCGTAGTGGAAGTGAGTCTCCAAGAAGTCCACCCACCGCACCTGTCGTCGTGAAAGTGGTGGCTGCGACTTCAGGTATTTGAGGCTGTAATGGTCAGTATAAAGTGTAGTCTTGGCTCCCTCTAGGTAACACCTCCACGCCTTGAAGGCTACGACTATAGCTAAGGCTTCCTTGTCGTGAATGGGGTAGTTCAGTTCTGCTCCGTATAGTTTTTTACTGAGGTAGGCGAAAGACTGTAACCCGTTCCCGTGATCCTCCATCAGTACGGCTCCGACTGCCTGGTCACTAGCGTTCGCTTCAACCACATAGTCTTTGTCCGAATTTGGTAGAATGAGTACTGGCGCTATGGTCAGTGCTGTCTGTAGCTGTTCCATGGCTTGCTGATGAGGAGTATCCCATTTGAAGGGCGTATCCTGTTTCAGTAGGTCGGTAAGTGGTGCTGCTATCTTAGCGTATTGTGGCACAAACCTGTTGTAGTAGCTTTCCTGCAGAGCAAGCTCGACAGGGTGCTCTACGTGTACCAGCCGGACTACTTCGACGATGGGACCGGCTGGTTGTGTAAGCTGCTGAAGAGCCTCTACGGGCTGAAGCAGTTGCCGCTTCTGTGGTACAGGGCTCTCGACAGTGTGCTGCTGGGCACTGGCTGGAAGAAGAGCCAGGTCAACGAGGCGCTCTACTTCAAAGCCGGCGACGACGGAGTGACCTGCTGGGTGCTGGTCTACGTCGGCGACTTGCTTGCCGCCAGCGGCTGCACCGCGATGCTGAAGGAGCTGAAGGAGCTGCTGGAGGCCGCCTTCGAGCTGCAAGAGATCTCGCCGGTGGTGAATTACCTTGGGCTGGAGATCGTGTGCGACAGGGCGGCAAGGAAGCTGTGGCTGCACCAGCAGGGCTACGCCAACAAGCTGCGTAGGCGCTTCATCGACGAGGAGCAGGGAGGGCGAGTCCCAAAGATGCCGGTCTTGGTCAACGCCTACGTTGAGCTGACGTTCGACGACAAGGAGGCGCAGGAGCGCAAGGAGAAGGAGTACCGGCAGAAGGTCGGCTCGCTGCAGTTCGCGGCGACGACGACGAGGTCAGACATCGGGTTCGCCTGCAGCAAGCTGGGGAGTGGCCTCACGGTGAGGGCGACCAGCATTGGCGTGAGGTCGACCGCTGCCTCGCCTACCTCGCTGATACCCACGACACCGCCCTGGAATTTGGCGGTGGACCAGAGTCGCTGGAGCTGATCGGCTACGTGGACGCCGACGACGTTGGCGACAAGCAGAAGCGGACTCGCACGGGTGGCTACGTGTTCGTCTTTGGAGGGGCCGCAGTCTCCTGGTCTAGCCAGCACATCAAGTGCGCGACGCACTCCTCAACCGAGTCGGAGTACATCGCGGCCACGGACGCCGGCAAGGAGGGGCGTCGACCTCGCTTCCTCCTTGCAGAATTCAAGCTGCTCGACGCTGGGAAGCCGACCGTCCTCCACGTGGACAACAAGTCGGCAATCACGGTCGCTGAGGGCTTGGGGCTGACGGGTAACCTCAAGCACATGGAGCGATGCTATGCTTGGATGCAACACATGGTGAGGCGTGGGAAGTTCGTGCTGAAGTACATCCCGACCACCGAGCAGCCGGCTGACTTCCTGACAAAGGCGCTGCATTTTCCTACTTTCAACCGGTGCTCTGTCGCCATCGGCCAAGTTCGCCTTGCCGACGTCGGCGACGGCGACGATGAGGTGCAGCAGTAGGTGCCGTGCCCTTCCGCACGGCTGGTGCGGTGACGGCGTGCTATGTATGGGGTGCACGGCGAGGACGAGTTTTCTCTGCGGAGTACTGCCGTGTGGGCTGGAGGCCCAAGCGTGAGCGCGGCAGGGGAGTGTAAACGGGAATGGAGTATTGGCCCCGCCCTCGCTTGGGCAACGCCGACGACTTGGTCGGATGTAGGGGAGTACCAGCCGACCGTTCATAGTGGGAGAGCTGCTTGAAAGGCTTCGTCGAGCTGCAGGGGACCGATGTGGTATTGGTGTCGACCTGGGAGCTCGACAGCTGCAACTGACTAGTCTGGGCGACGGGTGGGTCGTCGACCAGGAGGGGCATTTCGACTTGGAGGTCGACGGAGCAGTCTGTCGACCTGATGTTCGACCGGGTGGTCGACGGAGCAGTCCGTCGACCTGACAAGTGAGCAGCGGTCGACGATGCAAGCTCGGCGACAACCGCTGATAGTTCTGGTCGACGAAAGGGGTCCGTCGACCAGGGGGTAGCTCGATAGGAGCTGTGGTCGACCAGAGGCACCTGGTGGTCGACTAGAGGCACCTGGTGGTCGACCAGAGGCAGTGGTGGTCGACCAAAGCACTTGGTGGTCGACCAGGTCTACCGGGTAACCTGCTCGACGAGTTCTGCGGAGGCATGCGAACGTCGTAGAGGTCACGATGGCGAAAGCGACTTCGGGATGGCATCCCGAAGTCGATGTGGCTCGTCAGGTGCAGACAATAGCCGATGGATGCACAGCAATGCAAGTCGGGCCAATCGTCTGCGCGCACCTGCGAGCATGCGCACTGCTGTCTTCTACGGGGCAACACTGCACAGCCGCTCTGCTGCAGCGTTGGCACGTCGTCGACCTGTCGTGTTGGCAGGTCGCCTTTCTGCAGTGCTGGCGCGGCTCCTCTACGCAACGCTTCCAGGCGGTCGACCATGCTGTGCTGGCGATCGACCAGGCTAGCTGCAGGGCTGCTAGTTGCCTGATGTAGTCATTGTTGTGATTGCTTGTTCAACCATTCTGAAATTCCAACTTTGCTAGTGAAACTCTTGCCAACTGCTCCCATGAATGCGCAAGTGCTAAGGAACGCAAGCAAAGCTACGATCACTCTTAGTAGTTCGTGCCTACCCCCCTGTAGTCTAGCTCACTACCTTTGTTGAGTTAATCTCCGCAGACTGGACCCAGGATATGAGAAATGAAAGGACCTGTGAAGCAAGCAACGACTACGGTGAGCAGGAGACTTGGAACGCTGACATTTACTCTAATGATTCTGTGTGATGCATGAGGGTGAGCATTGGAGTAACGGAGGCTTGAGTTGCGACACAGGACTACAACTCCTCCATCCCTAGTTATGAGAGAGTTTGCTACTATTGACGTGACAGAAGTGAGGATAATTTATTTTGATTTGCATGTATTCAAGTATCTACTACGATCAAGATGTGGAGATAACTACTACAATGGGAGCTAGACTACGGGCTAGGCAAGGATGCTCGTGTGATCTCTGCGTTCGTTGGTCCTTAGTCGTTTTCCTAGTGCACACACAGCTTGCTAGTTCACTGGGAGAATTGGCAAGAGTTTCACTAGAGAAAGTTGACAACAATGGTACAAACAAGTTGGCATAGCAAGACTACATCAGAGCTAGCATTCAGGTCGGTCGACTGCCAGCACAGCATGGTCGACCGCATTCCAGCACGACTTGGTCGATCGCGCTCCAGCAGTGCAAAGTCGACGGCGTGCCAACGTCGCAGGTTGACGGCGTGCCAGCGCTGCTCACGCAGAACAGCAGCGCACCCGCTTCGCAGGTGCTCGCAGATGATTGGCGGGCTGAGCCTCGTCACCTGCACAACGCACACACCAAGTCATCCTCGTGCTAACGACTCCACCTGATCCGCCATGTCGACCTCGGGATACCACCACCGAGGTTGGGCTCGCCAACTTCGCCTGGGCGACCGTCGCACTCCTCCGCAGAACCTTGTCACCCAGGTAACCTGGTCGACAGGGCAACCACGTCGACCGGTTGCTCCCGTACGTGCCCGTCGACCTCCCAAGTCGACGACCACCTCCAAGTCGACCTCACCAGGTCGACCACACCCTCGGTCGACCACCGCAGTTGTCAGCCGACCTCCCAAGTCGGCTACCCGAAGTCAGCGTCACCAAGTTGACGCCCAGCTACTCGACGCCCAACTGCTCGGCGTCCTGAGTCGAGGTCGACGTCGGCCCCTCCTTCGTCGACCAGCAGGTCTGGTCGACCAACCACTAGGTCGACCAGCAAGTCCCGTCAGCCGACCACCCAAGTCGGCTGCCCCAAGTTGACGTCACCAAGTTGACGTCCTCCGTAGGTCGACTTCCCAGGTCGACCTCCCTGAAGTCGGCGCCACCCTGAAGTCGGCGCCAGTGCAGTGGTCCCCGTGCAGGTCGACCTCCTCGTCAACCAGCTCGCCCACTGCTACAGGTCGGCTGCTCCCCTCACACCCGACCATGAAGTCGGCTCCGCCCAAGCGAGGACGGGGCCAACACACAACTCCCGTTGACACTCCCCTGCCGCGTTCACACTTGGGCCCCCAACCCACACGGCACTACTCCTCGGAGAATAGCTCGTCGACGTGCACCCAACACACAGTACGTCGTCCACCGCACAAGCCATGCAAAAAGAGCATGGCACCTACCGCTGCACGTCGTCAACTTCGTCGCCCACGTCGGACAAGCACACCTGGCCGATGGCGACGGAGCACCGGTTGAAGGCCGGATAGTGCAGCGGCTTTGTCAGGAAGTCGGCCGGCTGATCAGCGGTTGGGATGTACTTCAGCGAAAACTTCCCGCGCTTCACCATGTGCTGCAGCCAGGCATGTCGCCGCTCCATGTGCTTGAGGTTGCCCGTCAACCCCATGCCCTCGGCGACTGTGATGGCCGACTTGTTGTCCACCCGAAGGACGGTCGGCTTCCCAGCATCCAGCTGCTGGAACTTTGCGAGTAGGAAGCGAAGTCGGCGTCCCTCCTTACCGACTTCGGTGGCCGCCACGTACTCCGACTCGGTCGACGACAACATCGCGCACTTGATGCGCTGACTCAACCAGGAGACCGCGGCCCCTCCGTAGACGAACACGTAGCCGCTCGTGCTCGTCCGGTTCTGCTTGTCACCGGCGTCGTCGGCGTCCACGTAGCCGACCAGCTCCAGCGACTCAGGTCCACCGCCGAACTCCAAGGCGGTGTCACGCGTGTTGGCGAGGTAGGCGAGGTAGCGGTCGACCTCGCGCTAGTGCTGGTCGCTCCTCACCGTGAGGCCGCTCCCCAGCTTGCTGCAGGCGAAGGTGATGTCCGGCCTCGTCGTTGTCGCCGCGTACTGCAGCGAGCCGACCTTCTGCCGGTACTCCTCCTCCTGTCGCTCATGCGCCTCCTCGTCGTCGAAGGTGAGCTCGGCGTAGGCGTCGACCGAGACTGGCATCTTCGGGGTGCGCCCGGAATGTTCCTCGTCGATGAAGCGCCGACGCAGCTTGTCGGCGTAGCCCTGCTGATGCAGCCACAGCTTCCCCGCCGACCTGTCGCGGGCGATCTCCAGCCCGAGGTACTTCTGCACCGGCGAGATCTCACGCGGTTTGAAGGCGGACTCCAGCAGCTCCTTCACCCAGCACCCAGTTGGCCACTCTGTCGTCGCCGACCTTGAAGTACAGAGCCTCGTCGACCTGGCTCTTCTTCCACCCGGCATCGACCAGCACATCGTTGAGCGCCAAGTACCACTGTGAATTAAGAAAACAGGAATGGGAATGACTAAGGGAAAGTTGGGTACAAATACAAACCCTAGAAAACTGTACCCCATATGTGCTACCCCACTATAGCCTACAGTAGCTCTGTCATATAAATCTGACACACCCCCATAGGCAAAGTGGGGGAGAACAAGGGGTCACAAGACCAGTCAAGCAAAGCAAAGCAAGCTCAGGGTGGATCACAAAGTCACCACACATTCCGAGCACAAGTTCAAGGCCACAAGGCCAGTTCACATGCAGGATTACATATGTATATAAGGCTAGACAAGCAAGAGCACGTGTATATATATATGCAACAGTACAAACAAGGTCAAGGGGTGAGCAAGTGAGGCAAGGTAGGCACAAGGCCCAGCTGAGTACAGAAACGCTGATGATCACAAGGCGCAAGTGCCTTGGTGAAGATATCAGCAGTGTTGGCCTGAGAGGCCACGTACGCAAGTCGCAGCTGACCACGCTGCTGTAGCTCACGAGCAAGGAAGTAGCGGAGAGCAATGTGCTTCGTTCTGTGCTCCAGTCGCTGCTCTCGACACAAGGCCAGCATGGCCTTGTTGTCTACGTACAGCACTGGAGGAGAACGAGGCGGCTCTCCGAGGTCAGTCAGCAGGTAGGTGAGCCAGCGAAGCTCCTGTGCAGCCATGGCCCCAGCGTAGATCTCAGCCTCACAACTGGAGCCGAGAACAGAAGACGAGCGGGTAGCCCGCCACGAAACAGAACCGGAACCAAGGCTGAAGGTGTAACCCTGTGACGACCGCTGCGTAGCCTGGTCGTCAGCCCAAGAAGCGTCTGCGTGCCCAGTGAGGACCACTGGACTCTGCCCTCCAAGCACAAGCCCCATGCCCGACGTACTGCACAAGTAGCGCAACACCCTCTTCGCTGCAGCCATGTGCTCCGGTCTGTGTCTCCCAGGAGCAACATAGCGTGCGAGAATTCTAAGAGGGTATGCAAGGTCAGGTCGTGTGCAGGTCATCAGGTACATGAGGCAGCCAACAAGCTCTGGGTACGGGCCACTCGACTCTACGGACTCATCCGAAGGCAGAGCTGAGAGCGAGTGGCGAGTAGGCAGAGGAGTGGCCTGAGGCGAGGAGTACGTGAAGCCGAAGCGCTGAAGGACCTGCTGCACCATGTGTGACTGAGTCAGGGTAATGGTGCGGCGTGCTCTGTCCCGGGTGATCTGCAAGCCAAGGTAGCTGCGCAGTTCACCCAGGTCTGTGCACGTGTGTCTCTTCTGCAGCTCGGACTTCACGTGGGCGAGTCCAGCAGTGTCAGCTGTGGCAAAGACCAAGTCGCCGACGTACACGAGGATGTAGAACGGCGGCAAAGAAGTGTCGGTGCGCAGAAACAGCGACGGGTCGGCAGTAGAGGGAGCAAACCCAAGAGCCGCAAGTGTAGTCCTCAGTGTGTCGTGCCACTCACGCGGTGCCTGGCGGAGACCGTAGACTGGCCGCCGGAGGCTCCACTGGGTGCCAGGAGGAAAAGACCCAGTGAAGCCAAGTGGGCGACGCAGCCAGATCTCCTCGTGCAGGCTACCCTGCAAGAAAGCAGTGCTGAAGTCAAGAGAGTGCAGCTCGTAGTCGCGGTGAGCAGCTACGTGCAGCAGTACCCGAAGAGTGGTCATCTTCGGGGTGGGAGAGAAGGTCTGAAAGTAGTCAACTCCCTGCCGCTGACTAAAGCCACGAGCCACGTAACGCGCCTTGAAGACAGGCGGAGAACCCGGCGGCCGCTTCACCCTGAAAATCCACATGCCACTGACGATGTTCGCCCCAGGCGGGGGAACCTCGTCGACGTAGGTGCCTGTGGACTTCCAGGAAGCTATCTGTGCGTCCATAGCTGCCTGCCACTGAGAGGAGTAGGGACCCTCTATCGCCTCCGCGTAAGAGCGCGGAGTCGGGATGTCAAGTGCATCCGGGTCTCCCTCAGGGGTAAGCAGTACGGACACGAGATGAGGTGAAGCAGCAGCCAAACACTGGAACTCCTCCTGCCTGTCCTCAAGGACGTCCGTGCCAAGGGCACACTCACCCCCGACGGACGGAGGACAGACAGACTCAGCAACAAGACTAGCAGCGTAGTCTAGACGACAGCGAGCAGCAAAGTCGACGAGCTCAGTAACTAGGGCAGACGCAGCAGTGGACTCAAAGGAAGGGTCAGTGACAACAGTAGCAAGGAGACGTGTGACAGTAGGACTGGCAGCACGAAGAGAGTCCGACTCCGGGTCAGGAAGAGCAGGAAGAGAGGACTCAGGAGGAGAAGGCAAAGGGGCACGCAGAGGAGCAGTGGACGGACGCAGAGACATCCGGTGCGTGCCAGGGACAGGAGGAGGACGCTGACGCAAACCACGACCACTAGTGCGAGCAGCACGGACAGGCGACGCAGGGCGGGACGCAGGCTCACGACGCTCAGCAAGACCTCCAGTAGGACCAGTGTAGGGAGAGGGAGCGGGCAGTGGGGAGGCCGGCTGTAACTGGAACTGTGACGGGACAGGCTGTGGACACTCTAAGGGAGGAGGAGGACCAGTAGAAGGCGGGAGACCAAGAACCTGCTGAAGGAGCGGAACGAAGTACGGCCGAGGCCGCGCGGCGACTCCAGACACAGCAGGGACAGCACCAGTACCCCCAGCGGCAGCACCAGCGCCAGCAGCACCTCCAGCTCCAGGACCTCCAGCCGCACCAGTAGTACCCCCAGCAGGACCGCCTCCAGGACCGACAGCAGTAGCCTCAGCGCCAACACCCTCAGCAGCTCCAGCTCCAGTCGTACCCGCAGGCCCAGCAGCTCCAGTACTCCCAGTACGAGCACCTCCGGGACCCACGGCACCAGCACCCTCAGCAGCCGAAGAACCTCCAGCTCCAGCAGCACGCCTCCAGCGCCGGGCAAACCACTCGCGCAGCTCCTGTGGAGAGAGTGGCTCCCGCCGAGACGAAGCACCCGGAGAACCTCCAGGCTCAGCACCGCCAGACGCCACCCGAGCAGGCCCAGCTCCCTCAGGCTCTGCACCCCCAGGCTCAGCACCCCCAGGCTCAGCACCCCCAGTCGTAGCACCCCCAGGCTCAGCACCCCCAGGCTCAGGACCCCCAGTAGTAGCACCCTCCGGCTCAGCACCCCCAGGCGTAGCACCCACACGCTCAGCACCCCCAGAGTCAGCACCCCCAGGCTCAGCACCCTCAGCAGCACCAGAGTCACCAGTAACCTCGACAGGCTCGACTGCGTCTACCTGGGACACACCTGAAGGGGCAGGACCCTGAGGGGGGAGGGGGTCTACCGGGGGGGGACCTGGTACAAGGAAGAGCGGTGGCGGGGGGAGGGACGGAGTGCGGTAGGGGAAGAGGCGGTAGTAGGGGACCGACTCGTCAAACGTGACGTCCTGGGAGGACAGAACACGGCGAGAGGTGGGGTGGTAGAACTGCCACCCTGGCGCGTCAGGGGGGAAGCCAAGGAAGACGCAAGGAGCAGCACGAGGGGACAGCTTGTCCGCAGACAAGTCGCGGACAAACGCCCGAGATCCCCAGACACGGAACGCAGACGCATCGCCAACCTTCCCCGTCCACAGCAAGGCTGGGGAGGTCTCCGGCATGGAGACCCTGGGGTGAAGGTTGATCTGATGCGCCGCGTACCGAACAGCAAACGGCCACAGAAAATGGGGGGCAGCCGCATGCATCATGGACGTACGGGCGACGTCCATGACCATGCCAATGCGGCGCTCAGCAATCCCATTTTGCTGTGGAGAGTCCGGAAGCGTGAAGGTCTGGCGGATGCCTCGTGCACGACAGTAGGCTCGCAGAAGGCCAGAGGAGAACTCTCCACCTCTGTCAGAGTGCAGACGCAGAACAGGAAAGTCAGAGCCGAAGCTCTGCCTGAGCTGGAGACGAGCTGCGCGGATCCAGTCGATCAACACCTCAGTGACATCACCCTTGCTGCGCAAGGGGAAGACTGTGGTGTAACGCGAGTAGTCGTCAACCACCAGCAGGAAGTAGCGCTCGTGACCCTGTCCACGGACGCGGGCCGGGCCCCACACGTCCATGTGAAGCGTCTGCAGCGGGGCCTCTGTCGGAGGAAACTGGGAGGAGTGAGGGGCAGCACGCTGCCGCCCTCGACACAGGGGACGCAGGTAGGGCCAGGCCCCGAAGGAAGGGGAGGGAGGGACCGGGGAAGACCAGAGACAAGGACACGGGAGGCCATGCCTCGGAGACGAAGCAGGGAGGGGTGACCAAGGCGGTGGTGCCAGAGGAGAGTCTCGTGAGACAGGAGGCGACACGAACAGGGGGCAGACTCATGACCAGACCTGGACGCTGCAGCAAACACCTGACCCGACGCAGCTACCTGACCAGACACAGTGACTGGAGGAGACGCAGTGGTCAGTGTGTACAGGCTCGACCCCGGCCGACGTGTAAACGTGGCCAGGTGTCGGCCTGTCCGAGCGTCCGTGCAGTGGGTCACCCGCTGACTCGCAGGAGTGAACTGGTGAACCCCCGCATCCTGTAGGTCAGCACCACTCACCAAGTTCGTAGAGAACGAGGGGAGGTAAAGACCAGACAGGGTGCCAGAGGGGGCCGCCGGACACGGGAGGACAGTGGAGAAGTGAGCAAGGACAGGACCCCCAGAGGGGTCTGCCAGTGAGACTGCAACTGGCCGGCCAAGCGGCGTGAGTGTGGTGCGGTCTCGAAAGAAGGAGCGAGAAGCCCCCGAGTCAAGGGTGAAGGTGTGGGAGGCCGAAGCCGACGCAGAACCTGAGAGAGCAGACTCACCAGCACCTGAGGGAGCAGACGCACCTAGAGCAGCAGCCTCGCTAGCACCTAGAGCAGCAGCCTCACCAGTACCTAGAGCAGCAGTCTCAATGCCCGGGTCGGGCGGAAAACACCGGTAACAGTCACCCTCATCACTAACAGTCACAGTATAGCATCAAAGTCAAGGTCAAAGACAGCTACACCCGCCCTAGACAGCTCACCCCAGCGGGGGATCTCAGTGGCCTCAGGGAACTGGTGACGCCAAGCGTCCGTCAGGCGGCCAAAGCAGCGCTGGGTGGAGTGCGCACCCCCGCACTGGTCACCCGCGCGGTCGCCTGTGCGGAGGACGTAGGTGCACGGACCAGTACCCCAACCCCTCTGGCGTGCAGTGTACCACTCACGGAGCTGCTGAGGGGAGGGGATGTCACGAGTGCGCTGCTGCTGCTGCTGCTGCTGCTGGCGCTGACCACCACCAGAGCCGACCCTCTGCGCAGCGCCACCCCGACCAGCTCCACCTCCTCCGCCGCCTCCTCCTCCACCGCCGCCACCTCCGCTCCCACCGCCACCGCCGCCTCCGCCTCCGCCTCCACTGCCGCCACCGACACCTCCACCCCCGCCACCACCCCCACCGCCACCCCCACCCCCTCCACCGCCTCCACCTCCGCCTCCACCGCCCCCGCTAGCTCCTCCAGTGCCCCTGCCCCCCTTGCCCTTGCCAGGGCGACGTCTCCCGCTAGGGGTAGACGCCGCACCGACCGACTCAAGCCCAACGAGGTCGGCCGCAGCAGCAGAGGCAACAGAGGGCAAAAGGGGGGAGGGGGAACACCCCTCAAAGATGGGGGTGCGAGGGTCACCACGAGAGGCTCCTACAGCGACTATGCTCTTCTCTGCTGCTAGGAGGGACTTCTCGAGGAGGTCAACGGTGAGAGTGGTGGGGCAAACTGAGAGGAAGTGGTCCCTGACTACGCGAAGGGAGTCAGGGAGCCGGGTGACTATGTAGTAGAGGGTGATGTACATGGGGGGGGGGGTTCTTGGCGCAGAACTCAGCAGGAAGCGCAGCGCGGTAGCGAGTGTCACTAGTGCGGAGGTGCGTAATGAGGTCAGCGACTGTGGGAAAGGCAGCAAGGTCAGGGAAGAGGTACGGTAGCATGAGGCGGCTCAGTGCAGCAGTGGCAGGGGAGGAGTAGCGCGCAACTACAGCGTCGTACAAGGTCTGAGCACTCTTGTACTGGCTAAAGTGCGCACGCTTAGAGGTAGGCAGGTGGCGACGCACAGCAAGACGTGCAGCAGCATCGCGCGTGGCCCACTGTGAGCGAACAGTGGCGTCAGCATCAGCAGCGGGGGCAGGAGAGGCACCAGAAGTGAGGTCAAAGAGGGAGAGGCCGTCTGCCCTGTCGCACTGTAAGAAAAGCTGCAGGTCATCTATCCAGACATCAAAGTCAATGGCCCGACCCTCAGCGTCAAAAGCGAGGACACTAGGGGTAGCCATGACAGTAGTAGACTAGCAGCGCAAACAGTAGGGTGAGGGCAGTGCTGTGAAAGGGGCGCTGCTCTTACCGGACAGGGCGGCTCGGGTGGCTCGGCTGCAGGGCGGCTCGGCGGCTCGGCTGCTGGGCGGCTCGGCGGCTCGGCGGCTCGGTTGCTGGGCGGCTCGGCGGCTCGGCTGCTGGGCGGCTCGGTGGCTCGGCTGCTGGGCGGCTCGGCTGCTGGGCGGTTCGGCGGCTGGGCGGCTCGGCTGCTGGGCGGCTCGGCGGCTCGGCGGCTCGGCCGTTCGGCTGCGACTGCTTCTGCAGAGACGGCGGCGGCTGCTGCCTCAGGGACGGCAGCGGCCGGCCGCTAGGGGCCGCGTCAGGTGCAGGAGAGGGCCGCGTCAGGGGCGGCGTAGGGGCCGCGGCAGGGGCGGCAAAGGGGCCGCATCAGGGGCCGCGTCAGGGGCCGCGGCAGGGGCCGCGGCAGGGGCCGCGTCAGGGGCCGCGTCAGGGGCCGCGGCAGGGGCCGCGGCAGGGGCCGCGTCAGGGGCCGCGTCAGGGGCCTCGTCAGGGGCCGCGGCAGGGGCCGCGTCAGGGGCCGCGTCAGGGGCCTCGTCAGGGGCCGCGGCAGGGGCCGCGTCAGGGGCGGCGTCAGGGGCGGCGTAGGGGCCGCGGTAGTGGCGGCGGAGGGGCCGCGTCAGGGGCCGCGTCAGGGGCCGCCTCAGGGGCAGCGTAGGGGCCGCGTAGGGGCCGCGTCAGGGGCCGCGGCAGGGGCCGCGTCAGGGGCTGCGTAGGGGCCGCGTCAGGGGCCGCGTTGGGGCCGCGTCAGGGGCCGCGTTGGGGCCGCGTCAGGGGCCGCGTAGGGGCCACGTCAGGGGCCGCGTTGGGGCCGCGTCAGAGGCCGCGTAGGGGTCGCGTCAGGGGCGACGTAGGGGCCGGGTAGGGGCCGCGTAGGGGCCGCGTAGGGGCCGCGTAGGGGTCGCGTAGGGGCCGCTAGGGGGGGGGGGCGCTAAAAAAAATTTAGGGTAGGGGCGCAATGCGCGTCGGGCAGCTAAAAAAAAAAATTTCATTATGGTGGGCCCTTAGGAAGGAACGGTCCCATGTAGGAACCCGCTCTATACCATGTGAATTAAGAAAACAGGAATGGGAATGACTAAGGGAAAGTTGGGTACAAATACAAACCCTAGAAAACTGTACCCCATATGTGCTACCCCACTATAGCCTACAGTAGCTCTGTCATATAAATCTGACAACCACAGCAGCAGCGACTGCTTCAGCCCGTACAGGCTCTTCAGCAGCTTGCACACCCGGCCGGTTCCGACGTTGAAGTAGTCCGGCTGGGACATGTAGAGCCCCCGGTCGAGCTTGCTTCTTACATCTTCATGTCGAGCTGCATCAGGTTGAGGTTGAGGATGGCAACGATGCTGAGGAAGATCCTCAGCGTGACGTAGCTGCCCACCGGCGCGAACGTCTCGTCGTAGTCAGCGCCGTACACCTGCGTGAAGCCCTTCACGACCAGCCTCGCCTTCTCGCGCTCGACGGTGTCGTCGACGTGGTACTTCGTCGTCAACACCCACCGGTTCTTCATGATGTTCACGCCCGGCGGGCGTTTGACCAGCTCCCACGTGCCCATGTTGATGAGGCTGCGGATCTCCTCCTCCATGGCGGCCTTCACCGCCGAGCCCTTCCAGCTCGCCAACGCCTCCTTCACCGTCATCGTCGCGATGTCCCAACGGTGCTCGGGGTCGGCGTGCGTGCGCGGCAGGTCGAGCTCCGAAAACTCCTCATCCTCCTCGGCGTCGTCGTACAATAGGTCGTCGTCATCGTCCACGTCGTACACCGTGGTGAAGGCAGCGGGGACGAAGAAGTCTGGCGGTCTCTGAACTCGATCCGACTTCCGGGGTTCAGGCCGAAGCTCCACCACGTCACTCTTGGTGGACTCCCCGGCGTCCCCTCCTTCGTCACCATCTTTGCTGCCCTCGTCGTCCTGCTGCACCTCGGTCGACTTCCTGGTCGACCTATCCCCTGTGGTCGGCTCCCCTGCCGACTGCCCAGTTGCAGACTGCTGCGTGGTCGGCTTCACTGCTGCTTGCTCCCTTGTCGGCTGCTGCTCCTCGGCCTGCTCCTCTCCTGGTGATGTCGGCTTCAATCCCTTGTCGACCTGCCGCTCGTCATGTCGGCCACCGGCGATGCCCTTGGCCGGCGCCGAAGGTGACGTCCCACTACTCCCCTCATTGCCGGAGGCCGACATAGGAGTCAGCCCGTGCAGGTCGGCCACGAGGGGAGGGGCAGGGGTCGTAGGAGAAGGAGAAGGAGGACGGAGGACCTCGGCGTCTGCATCAGCAAGCTTACCGACCTCGGCGAGTAGGGGCAGCGTCGCCGTCGAGATATTGGTCAGTGGGGTGGGTGGCGTCCGACCTGACACCAGCCCGTGCTCCGACTTCCACACCTCCAGCGACATATCCACGTAGAACACCACGTCCGACGTGGTGACCATCCGGTTGGCGTCGAGGTCGAGGAGCTCCCAGCCCTTGCTCGCCGTCGACATGCCGAGGTGAAGGCCTCACCTGGCCTTCGGCTTTAGCTTCCCACCACGCTGCTGCTCGGGAACAAGGAACTGCGCCATGCAGCCCCACACCCTCGCCATCGACAAGTCGGGCTTCTGGCCGACTAGCAGCTGGTACGGCGTCGTCCCCGGCGGCAGCGTCGACCTCTCAAGGCAGTTGCGGACCCAGACGGCCTGCCGCAGAGCGAGGTGCCACCAATGGTGCTGCACGCCCATGTGCAGCAGCATCGTCCGCACCGACTCCACCACCGTCCTCATCTCACGCTCCGCCATGCCGTTCTGCTGCGGGGTGTACGGGCAGGTAAGGTCGTGGACGATCCCCTTGCCGTCCACGAAGTCGGTGAACTTCTTCTCGAGGAACTCCCCTCCTCGGTCGGAGCGAAGCATCAGCACCGACTTCTTCGTCTGCCTCTCCACCATCACCAGCCACTGCTGGAACTCCAGCAGCACATCCGACTTCTTGGCGACCGGCCTCACCCACACGAAGCGGGACTTGCGGTCCTTCAGCAGCAAGAAGTACAGGCTGCCGACCTTGGCAGCCACGCGGAATGGCCCGCACAGGTCGATGTGTACGACGGCCAGCACATCGTCGGCATCGGAGCCTTGGTCGGGGAAGGTGTGACGTGCCAGCTTCCCGCCGACGCACGAGACACACGGTGAGTTGGCGCCCATCGCCGACTTGAGGTCCAGCCCAATGGCGACCTCGTTCTTCGCCGAGCTCCTGATGGTGTCAATGCCGACGTGCGCAAGCTGCGCATGCATCCTACCCAGCGTCGACTTCGTCTTCGAGACGATCGCCCGCAGGGCCACAACCTCCATCGTGGGCGACGTCGACCTCGTTGAGTAGGGACGCAGGTCTGTGCAGAGGACACGTCCGGAGTACGTCGCCCGACCGAGCACCTCGCCCGCTGCCGAGACGAGCAGCATCCCGTCACCCTCCTCCTGCAGCTTCACGCCGTGCTCGTTCAGCTGGCCGGACGACAGCAGGTTGGCCCGCACACCCGGGACGTACAGCACGTTGGGGATGAGCACCTGCTTCCCGGCCTCTCCTTGCAGGGCGACGGTGCCACGGCCCTGGACGTCCTGCAGTGCCCCATTGAAGCCGCGCACGTGCTTGATGGGGCCGCTCGGCTGCAGGTCGACGAAGACTTCCTTCGTCCCCATCAGGTGGTGCGAGCAACCACTGTCGAGCAAGACCACCGCCGGGTTCACCTGCACACCTGCTACCACCGCCTGGAAGTCCTCTCCGGCCTCCGGTGTCAGCGAGACGGCCGGCTCCACGACGCCGACCAGCGAGCACGACGCCGTCTTGTCGTACCGCGCCTTGCCGCCAGCAGAGGAGTCAGCGTCCTTTGCCGAGGTCGACGTGGTCGACTGCTTCTCCTTGCGCGGCTGGTTTCCTCCTCGACGAGGACGACGACTGCTAGACCTCCCGCGGCCTCCCTTGGCGTCGTCGTCGTCGGAGTCACTACGGTCGGGGCACTCGAAGGAGAGGTGGTCGGGCTGTGGCAGATCCAGCACTCCCGACGCCGACTTCCTCCTCCTCGACCGCTGTCCCTGGTCGACGTCTTCCTGACGACCTCCTTGGCCGGCTTCCAGCCACTGCTACCACCGCCGCTAGACTGTCCGTGCTGCCCCGGTCGCCCTCCTTGCTTCGCCGGGGTGACGAAGTTGGCCTGCGCCAAGAGCTCCTGTGACCGCTCTGCCTCCTGCATCGCCTCCTCCTGCAGGATGTACGAGGTCAAGTTGTCCTCGTTGAGCGTCGTCCTCGTGCTTGGCGCCATCGACAGCCGTTTCAGGAGGTTGTAGCTGCTCGACAGTCTCTGCATAACATGGGTGACGTACGACGCCGTCGAGTACTGCACGCCGGCCATCCTGATGGTGGCGAGAATTCGCCGGGCTCGGTTGCAGTAGTCGGTCGCCGTCTCCTCGTCGCCCATATGCAGGTGCGTCAGCTGTCCCTCCAGCTGGGCGATGAACAAGTCGTCAGTGACTTGGTAGGTCGACTCGATGAAGTGCCACGCCTGGTGGCCGGCGTCGAGGTACTTTGGCACCACTTTAAGGCGATCTGCACGCCCGGCAAGCAGCACCGCGAGATGACCGTGAAGGTCAACAGCTGCACGGCGCGGAATTCCGCTCGAAGGTCGGCATGGTGCTCCTCCGGCGTCGCCACGGTCCCTCGTGCGAAGCCTATCAGCCCGGCCATCTCCAGCTGAGGCTCGATGGCCTCCTTCCAGGTGAGGATGTCGGGTCGACCAGTGAGCGGTGGGGTGACGAGAATCCTGTCCGGCGTGAACTTGAAGTAGCCGTAGCTCGGAGCAATCCCGCCCGCCGTCACCTGGGTCGCCGACTTCGGCGACAACCCGCTTCGTCGACCTCCGACGTCCCCCTGCGAGGAGCTTGCAGCCGCCGACGACCGCACTCCTCGCGCCTGAACGCCGCCGACTTCATCGGCGTGAATCACACCTCTCTGCCTCGACGTGCCTCCCGCACTGTTGCCGACTTGGCCACCTCCGGCGTTGACGCCCACGTTGACGCCGCCTTCGTTGGTCACCGGTCGAGGAGAAGCAGGTCGAGAGGGGGGGTGCTCCGCTGCCCACACAGAGCGGAGTCCAGCCTCGACGACCACCCAGGGTATCACCCCGTACTCCTGGGCCTCATGGCGTCTCCTCGCATCCTCCAGCCGTCCCTCCAGGGTGTCCATCACCTTGGTCTCTCCTACGCGCACGTTAGGGACTATACGGCTACCGGCCTACGAACCACTTAGGTAAGTGACCTCTACGTCGACCTGACAGAAAGGTAAGTCGTGTGCCGTCCACGCTCACCGCACCATACGGAGATAACTACTACAACGGGAGCTAGACTACGGGCTAAGCAAGGATGCTCATGTGATCTCTGCGTTCGTTGGTCCTTAGTCGTTTTCCTAGTGCACACACAGCTTGCTAGTTCACTGGGAGAATTGGCAAGAGTTTCACTAGAGAAAGTTGACAACAATGGTACAAACAAGTTGGCATAGCAAGACTACATCAGAGCTAGCATTGAGGTCGGTCGACTGCCAGCACAGCATGGTCGACCGCGTTCCAGCACGACTTGGTCGATCGCGCTCCAGCAGTGCAAAGTCGACGGCGTGCCAACGTCGCAGGTTGACGGCGTGCCAGCGCTGCTCACGCAGAACAGCAGCGCACCCGCTTCGCAGGTGCTCGCAGATGATTGGCGGGCTGAGCCTCGTCACCTGCACAACGCACACACCAAGTCATCCTCGTGCTGACGACTCCACTTGATCCGCCATGTCGACCTCGGGATACCACCACCGAGGTCAGGCTCGCCAACTTCGCCTGGGCGACCATCGCACTCCTTCGCAGAACCTCGTCACCCAGGTAACCTGGTCGACCGGGCAACCACGTCGACCGGTTGCTCCCGTACGTGCCCGTCGACCTCCCAAGTCGACGACCACCTCCAAGTCGACCTCACCAGGTCGACCACACCCTCGGTCGACCACCGCAGTTGTCAGCCGACCTCCCAAGTCGGCTACCCGAAGTCAGCGTCACCAAGTTGATGCCCAGCTACTCGACGCCCAACTGCTCGGCGTCCTGAGTCGAGGTCGACGTCGGCCCCTCCTTCGTCGACCAGCAGGTCTGGTCGACCAACCACTAGGTCGACCAGCAAGTCCCGTTAGCCGACCACCCAAGTCGGCTGCCCCAAGTTGACGTCACCAAGTTGACGTCCTCCGCAGGTCGACTTCCCAGGTCGACCTCCCTGAAGTCGGCGCCAGTGCAGTGGTCCCCGTGCAGGTCGACCTCCTCGTCAACCAGCTCACCCACTGCTACAGGTCGGCTGCTCCCCTCACACCCGACCATGAAGTCGGCTCCGCCCAAGCGAGGACGGGGCCAACACACAACTCCCGTTGACACAAGATGTCTGTTACTTCCCTCTATTAGTCTACTACACTAGCTTGCTTTGTGAGGTCATCTAGGTCGTTGACATTGAGGCTCGCACAGGTAAGGTGGTTTTTTTACTCATTCAATCACTGACTGGTAACCACTATGCATCCGCAGGCTGAGGAAAGCTACGTCACTAACAACACTAACTACTGAACTCCATCTTGCTGCTGTTGCGACTAGCCTTTTGAGATGATGATGTTTCACATCCCGTAGTCTTTCTTGATGGCATATAGACCTGGCTTCTGGAGTGACCATTTGGTTGCAAATCCCAATTTCTTTAGGTGTATCAGGTGATTGGCGGATGCGATGTGCTCTGATGCTGTCATGAAGCACTTCCCATGAGCCCTTTTGCAGCCCGCCTATGTGCAGAGCCACTCTTCTCTATTGCTCCGAGTCGACATTAAAGCTAGAGTCGGGTCACCAAGGAGAGGGGGATCAAATGGGTGGATTTCAGGGATGCAGCTGCGATGATCAAGCAACATTTTAGTAAGCAAAGAAACGGGTAAGCACCAGATTGGAAATATGAGCAGCTGGAAGTCATTACCATTAATCCTATAAACCTTTCCCACAGTAGGTTTCTATTTACATTGTCCTGGCGCTCGGAGACGAAAGCATTATGATACTTATCATTATGCTGACCCCCGCAGAGTGAAGAGGGCCGCGCACGGAAATGAACCAGGAGTGTCTTATCCTCTGCCGGATCAGACGCTGCGTGAAGCCATTGGTAACGATCACCCGAATGGTCGTAGACAAGCCCTTTGAAGGCATCCGTGTCCGCACCAGTCACTGGATGGAGGACGCGGTGGAAGCAAGAACTCCTTTGAAAGGCCGGTCGCTTGCGAATCTTCAAATGGCAAGTAACAAGCCTGTCTTCCAGCATGTCATGTTCAACCGTCGCCGAGTCGCCTTTGAAGACGACTTCAATCGCATGCGGGTTAAGCAATTTCACTTTCGTGAAAGCTGAATCTTCCGTGTGCTGCCAGTGTAGCTTGACTAGAGCACCATTCAATCTCTAAAGCGCAACCTCATTGCTCTTGACCCTTTCCGCCTTAGATTTGTGGACGAAGGATATTTGCAGGCAGCAGTTGCGAGCTTGGCGATGTAAGCTAGCTGCAACAGAGCCTAAGCGGGCAATCCCGTACACCATCCACTCTTCATTGGCATTGATGACGCATGCAACCTCTTGAGCAAGAACAAAAGAAAGAAGCAAGATGACTGTGAAACACAACTTGGACGCAACTTCTTTCACCAGATCCACCTCCATCTCCTCATCGAAAACATCTTCGATGAAATCATCGCCGACAGTCGCATGCGGCGGCGTGATAAGCTTGTCTTCCACAACTAAGCCAGATCCACCGCCAGCAGCATTGTCGCTGATTACTGAGCAATATGATCAGCCTTTCCGAATGCCTTTCCCCCACAGGTTGCGTAAGAGGATCAGCAAGAGGTTCACCGTCGTTGTCAAAAACAGGAGGGTCAGCTGGTTGTCCCCTGGGAGCCATAGTGCAATGATGACACTCGGGCAGCAGAGAGACGTGCAAGGTACGAGTGGAGACCAAGAGAGCATGATCTGCCTTAAGTATGAGCACAACCTCTTTAAGTAGTTGAGTGACTACTTCATACGCTCTTGAAGTTGGTGTTGCAAGTGATATAGATGGAGGTTAAAACGATTGATTAGAATAGAAGGCATAAAGCCTTAAGTACAAACAAGGTTGGGCTGAGCAAAGCTAAGGAAAGGATGGGATGGAAATCCAAGCAAACCTCTGTGGTGAGTTGTCAGATTTGTTGGATTACGGAGGAATCCCAACCGGATAGGGTTGGGATTGTTACGATTAGTGATCAATGAAACATCACTGTGCACTCCTCACCGCAGAAAACGAAGCACGCAGGCGAGGATTCTGCCCGAACAGTTTCGTAACCACCCGGAGTCGCACGGTTGGATTTCGCTGCAATAAGGGAATGTACCCCTTAGAATACATGGCTAGCTAGGTCGTTTCGAATTCCCTTGTACTCATATTTATATTCCTTGTACTGCATGATTTTAATCATCTCGAGCATTTACATTCACTCTGCTATTGAGGTCAAGGGCCCACCACCACTAGACTAGAAGTGTGCGAACCTTCCTGAGGTGATCCTGAGAACGATCAACTTCTGATCGCAGCATGGTATGAGAGCGACTCGGGAATCCTTCGCACTGCCATCTCCGAACTCTGCGACATTCGGAAAGTGGCGTCCGGCACACGGTCACGTGTAAGAATGGCCGGAGGATCTGGAGGTCAGACGAATCTGACGGCTGAAGCGCAGCCCAACCTGGCTGCGACAAGCGAGGAAACGACGACAATCCCTTCCGTCGTCCTCGCACAACTGCTTCAGCGACTCACGAGCCTGGAGCAAGGGCTCCAAACATTGCGGAATGGCGACGCGGGAACATCTTCCCAACCTTCACAACCGGCCTCAAACGACCAGAACTCCGCCCCGCAAGGCTTCTCTCTTGACACAAATGGCTCAACACCCAAGACTCCCTGTCCCAGCGACGAAGCAATTCTTTCTGCGCAATCAAGGTTTTTTAGCATATAAAAAATAAAGACAAGTGTGTGCTTTGACGGCGGAGACTTCTATACCTGGAGCTTTGAGCTGGAGCTGCTGCTACAAAACGCGCAGATTTATCACTATTTCGACGGGAGCTACTCGTGACCTGCGGAAGAGACTGACGACGCAAAAACCAAGTACTACAACGAGTCCCTGATGGCATACGGGGTTCTTCTGCGAAAGATGTCGCCTATGGAGCAGTGGAGCATTCGCTCATACAAAACCTCCCCTGCTCCAGCCCTTCACGCCTGGCGCCACCTAAACGGTGTGTACCAACCGAAGGACTCAGTGTCGTCGAGCCGCCTACTCCAGCAGCTACTGGAGACAAAGATGGCACCGGGAGAGAAGGCCAACAATTACCTGAATCGCTGTCGGAGCTTACGCGATCAAATCGCAAAACTGGGGAGCACAATCTCTGAGGAGATATTCGTCAACATTGTGCTCCAAGGGCTCGGCCCAGAGTGGCAGCCCTGCAAGGCGCTTCTCCGACAGCAGGGGGTCATCTCGGAGGCCGCCCTTTGCGCCGCCCTTCTCGTCGAACAAAGGGATATGGACCAGCAGCGACCAGCGCCACGACGAGACAAGGAGCGCCTCGCCTTCTTCGCCGACAACACAGAAGAGCGACGGCCGCGGCGCCTTTACTGCAAGATCTGCAGGAATTTTGGGCACTTGGCGGATCGATGCAAGCATCGATCTCGCCCTCGTCAGACCAATCCGAGCAACTGGTCCGGCCGACAAGACGCGAGGAATGACACGCGTCCCGCCCAAGGGTATCAACGCCCATCGCGCAACCTGAACCCGACAGTTCAGCAGCAGCAGCAGCAGCAGCCATTGCAGGCTGCCCCCGTCCGCAATATCATAGGGAACATGACCATGACGAGCGGACCTCGTCGCCAGTGCGCGCGCTTACTGTCACCTGAGCCGGCGCCTGACCCAATTGGAGCGTTCTCGAACAACAATTCGTTCAGCACGCGTCACGACTACAGCGACGACGGCAACCAGGACTGGAATCTCCCAGTCCCACTGCTTGAGAGCCCCCCGCACGTACCTGACATGCGGCCGGCACCGATCGATTGGATCGCGCGCGAACAGTTTTTGAAAGTCGACACTCCACACATCGTCACTCCGCGACTGGCGCTGCTCGCGCGAAACGACAACAGGCGCTACAATACGTGGTACCTGGACAGCTGCTGTGGGCAGCACATGGTGGGCTCCGAGCGTTACATATCCAACGCCGTCGCCACCCTCGCCGTCACTTACGTCACTGTGGCGAACAATACGCGGCTGCGCGCAAGCGCACAAGGCATTGTTGTGCTCAAAGCACATGGGAGCAGAACGCACATCATCTTGAATGACGTGTTGATTGTGCAGAACCTGTGTTTCAACCTGCTCTCAGCGGTGCAACTCCTAGATTGCGGAGTCATCCTCAGCACCGACCCCAAGACGCGCGACATTCTGCTTCACTTCACAATGCCGAACAAGATGCGCAAGCAGATCGGACGGGCGCACGCCGAGAACGGAGTGTACGTTCTCGAATTTGACATTCCCGACTGCAGCGGCGAAACTGCGCTTCTAACATATCCATCGCCGAAACTGGAAGCACCCTGATGGGCGCCCTTGGGTGCCTCATCATCCACATCCGCGCGAGCTGGCGCTGCACGACCCTGACCCAGACGGAGTCTGCAGGGATTGCCACACGCCTACGTCCTCGTCCAGCGCGATTGGTGGCCGTGGCCTCGATGTCATCCTCGAAGCAGAACGCGACGCACCGCCTGAGGAGGGTCTCTCCAACCTGGAGCTGGAAACCGCGACACGCATCGTCTTCGGCACGCCGAAACACCCTCTCCCCGGGCCCGCATCTCAACATCTTCAAGGGATGCTTCACGGTGTTGGCATCGGAACCTTCGATGCGCACGGAACGCCGCGACCCTACACCAAGGAGAAGGCGGCCGCAATATACTCTCACCGGCGCGATTCGAAGCAGAAACTCTCGCCGGCGGAAGAAGAGGCACTGGCGCAACGGGAAGCCGAAGAGCTTCGACAGAAGAGTCTCATCGAGGCGCGCGGAACGCTCGCTTGGGAGCACGACGAGGCGAGCGCCTCTAATGAAGGGGGGTGGGGGAGCGCTAGCGAATGGGGAACGAGCGACACTGGCGGATGGGGCGCAGCAACTGGCGAAAACGCCGGCGGATGGGGCGCCGCACAAGGCGGCGAGACAAACGGCTGGGGCACTTCAGGAGAAGGCTGGGGAGCTTCCCGCGATGACCAAAGGGGGGTAGAGGAAGAAGAAACAGCAGCAGAAGAAGCAGCGGCGGAACCAGCGATTGTTCCTCTTGGTCGCCCACCGCGTCACCTTGCACCTACCTTGCCTCCACCTGATCTCCAGCCGGAACGCGACCCCTGGGACACCATTGACTGGGGCAACGAGCCATCCACCCCGCGACGTACAGTCTACGGACCTGCCCCTGAGCTGCACGAACCGACATTTGTCCCTGGCACGATCCCCGGAACCAACATCCCCTACTCTATCATTCGCGACAGGGAATTTCTCGCCCTAATGTTAACGACGGCGAACGAGGAAGAAGAAGAGAACGAGGGAGCAGCGCCTACACCTGCTCAAGCACCTGATGAGGACCCCGCAGAAGCACTCGCGCGCTACATGCGCATCTCCGGATTTCGCGCCGACGATGCCATCTGGCACCAGCGCCTAGGTCACCCTTCGCGCGTGACCCTGAAGAACTGTATCGAGGCCGGCGTCTTCGCACCTGGCGCACTGTTGCGCCCTGACGGCTCCGAAGTAAGAGGCGGAACTCACCCGCGCACCTGCACCATCTGCCCCGAAGCTGCGCTGAGTCACCAGCCTTCCCCCCTGCTCGAGCCAGGAACCAATCGCTACGCCAGTTGGAGAAAGTTTACAGTGACTTTCTCAACGTAGGACATTGCGGCATCAACGACGAGCTCTACACGCTCACCTTCGTCGACGCTGGAACGCGCCACGTGTGGGTCGTAAACGTGGAAGCGCGCAGCAGAGCATACGAAGCATTCCGCTTGTGGCTGGCGCACGCACAGTGGCAATCCGGGGAGAAGCTGAAGATCTGGCAGTCCAACGGCGCGGCGGAGTTCAGGAGCAAGAAGCTGCAGGATTACCTTGCGCAAAAGGGGATCGAGCATCACATTTCCCTCCCCTATGCACACCAGCAGCAGGGTGTAGCAGAGCGCACGAATCGCACTCTCATGACGAAGGTGCGGGCGCTAATGAGGCAGTCGAAGCTTCCGCCGATCTCTGGACCTACGCAATGCACCACGCCGTGCGGGTGCACAACCTACTGTCAACTACCGCAATCACCGGGAACTCCTCACCACACGTGAAGTGGACGGGAAGGAAGGGCGACACATCCATGCTCCGCGTGTGGGGGTGCATGGTTCAAAATCGCTCGCCAACATCAACCATCGGGAAATTCAAGAGCCGCGCGCACTGGGGGATCCACCTCGGCATCAGCCACGAACACAAGGCGTGGATCATTCTAGACCTCTTGAGCCAGAAAGTTAAGAATGCGCGCGACGTCATCTTCTACGAGCGCCTCTTCCTCCAGCAGTTCCGCGAAGATGAGCAAATGAACGCAAACCGCGTCTACGCCAACGACGGCCACAGCTACGCCACGCCAGAAGACGAAGCAGCCGCAGCCATTCTGGAACAAGATCCCAGAGGCGAGTTCACGAGGGGCGATCGCCACGACGATGACGATGACGACAGTGATTCGGGAGAAGGAGCAGCGGGCGCTACAGGAGGCGCAACAGGAGGAAGCGGAAGCGGCGGAGGCGCGACACCATCAGCCCCACCAGAGCCGGAAAGCGACGACGTTGATGTGCAGGAGGTCGTCCCACAGCACCGCCACGACAGCACCGTCACTGGAATGCAGCTGCTCGGGCTCCACGCAGCCACCTCAACGGCGCCACGCATCATCGAGCCCAAGAATCCACGGCAAGCACTCACGGGACCTCATAGCAAAGAATGGCGGGAGGCGATGGACGCAGAGATCAGGGCACTTGAATCATGCGACACCTGGGTTCTCGTCGACCGTGCAGCAGTGAAGGGGAGAAGGATCCTCTTCAGTAAATCGGTCTTCCGCGTGAAGACCGGAGCTGACGGGACGATCGAGCGATTCAAGGCGCGCTGAGTGGTGCGCGGATACGATCAGAGGCATGGCATTGACTTCGACCAGACATTCGCACCGGTCAGCCGTCACACGTCCGTCAGAATTCTCCTCGCCATCGCAGCCGCACGACACCTACCACTTCGACAGATTGAGACCGCGGTCTCAAGTTTGCCCACCATGAAGTCTGCCCACCATCAGAACTTTTCCGGGGCTGATGGTGTCCGGGTGGGGCAGGGCCCCACTTTGGCCACCAAACCTGCTTTTGGCGGGCGACAGAGGTCGCCCGGATCGCATGACAGGGTTCCAGTCGAATCGACTTCGCCCCCAATAGAATCCTCCCGCCATTTCGCAGGCTGATGGTGCGATAATAGTCGCCTGAAAAAACCAAACGGCCACGACTGACGGTCGCTCCTGTCAAGATTTTAGCGCCACAATCGAAATACAGCAGGAAGGCTGGCGCGGTCCGGGAACATCCTGCTCAACCATCCCATCAAACCTTGCACTGGCGCACTACAAATTTGAAACACACAAACAACACAACCATCAGAGTATTCTCTAGCTCGTTCATCATGGCTCCCAAGAAGAAACGTGCACGTGCCACCACCTCTACGCCTGAGCAGCAGCCCGTCGAACCCCGTGCTGACCCTCCGTTCGTTGCCTGGATGAAGCAACAGAATGCGCTTGGAGTAAACAAGATCCGTCTCGTGGGCGTGAGCGACGAGAAGCCTGCCCGTCGCCATGCTGGCTCTTCCGCGCCTGGTCCCTCGTCGAACGGCGTAGGCGCCGTCTGTACTGGCGACGCTGAAACTGTTACGGATGGCGCGGACGACGTTTACACCGAAGACGAGTCCTTGTGTGACTCGGACGGCTACACGGCAGCTGACGCCATCGACGACCCGGGCACGGAATCACCCTCGCTTGGCGACGCTAAAGGCAAGCGGAAAGTCGCGGGTGTCAGGCCCAAGAAGCTCCACTGGACTGAAGAGGAGTTAACGGAACTCGCAGCAGCGATGTGGATGGCAAAGGAAGACATGGAGAATATGAAAGGCAAGCAAGGCACGCAAAAGTGGAAGAAGCTGAGGCGCGTCATGCGAAATGCAAACCCCGAGTGGAGGCGTCCTTCCGAGGCCATGTTGAAGATGTGGCCACGTTTGAAGACTCGGATGGATGAGATTTTGGAGTCGGAGAATGGGACCGGTAACGAGGCAATGCCACGTCCCGAGTGGTTCCAGTATGTGGACAACTTCTTCAATGCTAATAGGGCCCCAAACCCGCACGTCGTGGATGAGGGCGGGACACGCAATGTGAACGCCACGCCAGCCCAGGCAGCAGCGCCAACGGTGCTCGATGCTGACGGTGAGTGAATGGTTCAACTACATAAATGCACTCAGCATATTATTACATTAGATTGAACAACACCACTAGGTTACCAACGAAGAAAACCAGCAAAGCGTGTGCTATTACTCTGCGCTACCCCTGCCTACACTACACACCCCCCTACAGAGCCTACCCAGGGTCCGCGAACCATCCCGGTGCGTCGCCGCGCGATGGAATCTCCCACGTATGCCAGACACCTGCTTGTCGCGGAAACTATGACGCGCATCATGGCTGACCGCAACGCCAGGCAGGACGCAAATTTCGAGAGGCTCCTTGGTGTCCTCGAACGCATGGCGCCGGTCGTAGCGCGCGTCAATGTGCCGACAACGCCCCCTCCTACCGCGCCAGCCACCCGCAGCAATACCCCTTCACCCGGCTCTCGCACCGCTGCTGGCTTCGCCACGGAGTTGGATCCGACGAACACCCATGCACACCCAGTGCAGTCTACCTGGGTTCCCCCACGCCCCGTTCATGCCGCACATGTCCACGCGCCGTCGGCGACCGAAGGTCGCCAGGCTGTTACGCTTAATGCAGCTACGACGGCGCCTCCAGCTGCCTTTCACCACGTCGATTCAAGCACCGCGCGGCAGCTGTACGCGAACGTATCTCTTCTGCAGCCGATGCCAGCGCCAATCGCAATGGACAGTCGCGGACAGTGGTACTTCACTGGCTAGGGCGCTGAGAGACCTCGTCCTCATGGCGCCTGAGCCACGCCGCATGGATGCGGACACCGAATTGGCGCCGACGTTCTTCTGCAATGCTCCTGTTAACCGTCGGCGTTGGCGCCCAGCGGTAGTGCCGCATGCCGTGACGGTCCCACCATCTGATTCGCTCGCGTGTTGGGACGTGACGCCTCCCGGCTCTTGCCTCTTTCCGACATTCCTCCCTAGTCATGACCATGTTGTGAAGAATTACCGCGCACCCGACGCCCGCACACACCCGCCATAGCTTGCACCCGTGGCAGTTAGAGAACACACGCCACCGTCCCTTGAACAATCCCATCGCCCTCTCCACAGCCATGCGCGTCGATGAATGCACGTAGTTGTAAGTTTGCTCCCAGCCTCTAAGAAGCCGCGCCCTGCTTGCATGGATAGGAACAAGGCTGAAATTTGTGAGCGGATAAGCCGCATCACCTAGGAGCTGGTAGGGCTGAATGTGTCCTTGTTGTAGTCGACTATATAGTGCACTCTTCTTGAAAACGCGGGCATCATGCGAAGACCCTGGATAACCGACTACATAGTCCCAAATGTTGCACTTGGCGTCAACCGTCAATTGCAACTGCACCGAGTACATTTGCTTGCGACAATAGTACTCGGTGCGGTAGTCGTCGATTCCACGGATTGGGATGTGGGTCCCGTCAACGGCGCCGATGACATTTGGCACACCCTTGCAATCTCTAAACTCCACCTCCATTTCTGCCATACGCTCTCGCGTCGGGAACCGAACCCACTCGGTTTTGAATCTGTGAGGAAAATCGATCAGGAAAATGTCAACCACACGGTGGCACACTGCCTTCGCAGTGCCAAAGTAAACGCTCATGTCAAGGAATGTCATCCCTGTAGCCAGGTATTTAATCGGGATCAAGATGCATAGTTCAATGGGTAGTGCAAATCCTGACGTGATGGGGCGGAATGCAGTTGCAAGCTCCTCAGAAAGGTAATCAAGGATGGCGCGGTCAATGCGGAAGAGCTCAACGAACTCGCGCTCTGACATCGTGCGGATACTGTCGACCCAATGCGCCACGCGTTCCGCTCTCGCCCGCCTGTTACGGTGGGCCGCCATGGTTCTTGCTGCCATTTGGTTCGTGGCGTTCTCGGGAGACATGCCATCGAGAAAGACAAGGGCCAGCTCTGTAAGGGCCGCGTCAGTCTCCGCGTCGTCGATCGCCTTCCGGTGGAGGAATGAGGCTATTGCTGCTACGGCAGTGGCGTTGAGGTAATCGGACATGTTGCAGGTATGGGATGCTGTAATCTAGAGCTATTTTGTGTGTAGGTTTGTTGTGAAGTTAAGATTTGTACTCCGCACTGTCGGAGTGTTGGATGTGGTGCGAAACCCCGCGTAGGTTGTGGACCCCTACAGAGCGCATATTACGATTTCGTGGGCAGGGAGAAAAGTTGACATGGACATCAACTAGCACGTTACGAGTCCGTCGGATAACAGACAACCACCAAAACCACCAATCGTGGCACGATCGTTGAGGTCGCACATTGACGTGCAGTCAGAGAGCTGCGACCGTGGCCGGTTGGCCTGAGGTCGAGCCGCGTGGGCAAACATTGAAATGTGAATAAATTGCAAACCCAACATTTCGAACCGCGTGGGAAGACTTCGGATGGTGGGCAAACTTCTGACCGCGGCCTGATGTGAAGAACGCGTTCCTGTACGCGTTAGTAGATGCAGTTATCTACATGGAGCAGCCGCACACATACAACGACGGGGACCCACGTGTTTGTCAGGTGAGAAAGTCCCTCTACGGGATCAAACAAGCACCGAGGCTCTGGCAGCAGTACCTGCATAACATATTGCTTGAAATCGGATTCAAGCAACTGCCTCACGATCCTGGGATGTATCGCCGCGATTTCCGCGGCGAATACATCCTACTCACGGTCTACGTCGACGACCTCCTCTACACAGGGTCAAGCAACGAATTGCTTGAGCAATTCGAGAAAAACCTCGCAGGGCGCGTCGACATCACCTGCAACCATGACGTGAAGCAGTTTCTCGGACTCAACATCACCTACTCGCCGGAAGCCATTCACCTTTCAGCAGCCAAGTATGCAGAGGAACTTGGCAAGCGCTTCAACATCGCGCCTGCACCGCTCTCCACCCCTTACCGCACTCCAGGACCCAACCATAAGCCTGATAACAAAGCCCTATCCCCAGCTGGGCTTCAAACTTACCAACAGCAGTTGGGATGCCTGCTCTTTGCCTCGGTCACCTGCAGGCCAGACCTATCCTACATCGCAAGTCAGCTGGCCCAATACTCACGCAAACCAACGGCTGAGAATCTCTCAGATCTTTAGCGAGCACTTCAATTCTTCATCTCCATGCCCAATGTTGGGCTTTGTTACTCCACCATTCCAACCGCATCCTTCAATCTCATCGGCTACGTGGACGCTGATCATGCCGCTGATCTCGACAATCGACGGTCCAGGACAGGATTCCTCTTCCGCCTCGAGCCCAGTAGCCCCATCTCCTGGAATTCTCAGAAGCAGGAGCTGGTTGCCCTGTCATCGGCAGAGGCAGAATTCATCGCAGCAACAGCAGCTGTTCGCGAAGGCCTCTATCTTCAGGAGCTGCTGCAGGAGGCGAAAATCCCGGCCTTAGCGAATTTTCGCTTGCACTGCGACAACCAGAGCGCGATCAAAATCGCGAACAAACTTGGCTTCGTCAACCGCACCAAACACATCGCACTGCGGTACTTCTTCGTCAAGGACGAAGTTGACAAAGGCAAGGTTGACCTAACCTACTGCCCGACGGGTGACATGGCAGCAGATTTCCTCACGAAGAAACTGCCGCGTCAGCAGTACCAGCACTGCTCCGAACTCAGCGGGTAGTCAAGCGGGTCAAGACCTGCTAGGGCCAGGAGTGAAGGGGGGTGTTACGAATAGTGATCAATGAAACATCACTGTGCACTCCTCACCGCAGCAAACGAAGCACGCACTATCGAGGTCGAAGACGAAAGGGTGGAAGTAATGCGAAGGGACGTACGGTTACGAGGAGCATCTGGACCGTCGGGCAGACACCATCAGACAGCGGCAGTGGCGAGGATTCTGCCCGAACAGTTTCGTAACCACCCGGAGTCGCACGGTTGGATTTCGCTGCAATAAGGAATGTACCCCTTAGAGTACATGGCTAGCTAGGTCGTTTCGAATTCCCTTGTACTCTTATTTATATTCCTTGTACTGCATGTTTTTAATCATCTCAAGCATTTACATTCACTCTGCTATTGAGGTCAAGGCCCACCACCACTAGACTAGAAGTGCGCGAACCTTCCTGAGGTGATCCTGAGAACGATCAACTTCTGGTCACAGCAGGGATTACAAATCTACACCCAGCCCACAAAGAATATACAGCATATAAATTAGAGTGCACAAAGTGTTCGCATCCAACTTTTAACAGTAAGCTCGAAGAGAAAACCTTGGGACCGCCTTTTGAAAAAGTCTTAATAGGATCAACGCCGAATGTTTTACGTGCTGTTAGATAGCTAGTACATTCTTAACGCGTAGCCTTGAAATTGCCTGACAAGCTCCGAGGTTGACCGCCCTGTAAAAAGAGCCAATGCCCGCAGGAATTACATTTTTAACATGTGCAGTTGTTGGTCGCCTTCTTCAACGCGTTCTTCAACATCGCGTACAGCTGCAATTGTTGTTCGCCCGTTACTGCTAACGGGACTTCGCCAATATTCGAGCGCACTATTCGCCAAACCATGCACCGCTGGCCCGGCCGTGTCGGCCTACGCTGGGACGAGCCCGAACCTCGAGGCCGGCCTAGCACTAGCTAGCTCGCACGCACAATGTCACCGTTTGCATGTTTCGCGTGTAAGTATTCGCTCATGCCTTCGCACATAATTTTTACTCGTTTGACAACCTAGTGTAATCCTCGCTATCTCCTTCCATTGCACCCGTGACAACGGGTCTTCTAATGCCGGTATCTGAGATACGGGCGAGGTCGATTATAGAACCAGATGTTTCAATGTAATGCGGATATTGTTGATCGTGAATGCGGTACATTCCATGGCGGCTGTGCAGCGGAGAGCATCCTCCCAAGCTTCAGAATTTTATTTTTTGGGAACAAGAAATGTAAGAAGTTACATCACTAATATATAAACAAATAGGTACACGATGCTTTGTGTGTGATGGCGGTGGCAACTTGAAAGCTGTTTGCTACTACCGAATCAATATGCAGTTCCTCAGCTGATAAGCAGCACCATCCTATGAGCAGTACATCTGCTGAGGATGAGACACGTCGCCGTAGTATTCAGTGACAAGCAGGTACTACGCCACGTGTGCTTTAGGGGCAGACGGGTGTGATGCTTAAACTGTTGTCGATCGTCGATTAAGTTATCCGACGCATGACAGCTCGCAGTCCAGTGTTTAGGGGCAGTTTCTAGTAACCACTGGTGCCCCGTCAACAAACCGAGTCGCTAGTGCGACGCCGCCTTCCCGAGACGCCCAAGTGATGGGATTCCTGGGAAAATATTTCTTTGGGCTGGGCTTGCTGGTAGGAACTGAGTCAACAATGAGGGGCAGTATTAAGCGTTGGTTGCACCAGCCCGTTGACAGTTGAGGTTTTTTCACATGTAAACGTTCTAATTAAAAGCCGTTCCAAGTTACTTGACGAGCAAACGTTTGGACTGCCCAGACGACGTCTTTTCGTAACCGAACCGCGATGCTCATCGACCTGAAGGGCTGGGGCAACGAGGGGCAAAGCCCGAGCATAAAATGTGGCTCTCGCATTGCTTTTCCCAGACTTTCGTTTCGAATAGAAACTACTCGATACATCTCCTCATAGAGCTATGGCTCCGATGAAGCTCCTCGCCCTTCTCATCCTCGCCTCGGCGCTGCTCATCGCCCTGTTTGCGCCCTCCGCTTATGCGGAATCCAACGCCGTCGTCAGCGCCCAGGACTCCGGTGAGTGATTCCGCCACTTTTGTTCAAACAAAGCAAGCGGAATTGCTATTGCTGCTTTTGCCGTAAAGTCCCCCCGCATATAGTAAGCCAATCTACCATCGATAAAAAAAAAAAACCCTTGCAGGCACCGCGCTCGCAGCCAGGCGCGCTTTGGGCGATGACCACCACCACCATCACGACGATGATGACGACCATCACCACCATCACCACGACGACGATCACCATCACCATGAGGAGAAGAAGGAGAAGCCAAAGCCCAAGCCTAAGCCGTCGCCGCCTAAGCCGAAGCTGACGTGCATGCAGAAGTACAAGATCAAGTACGCCGCGTGCGACGACAAGGAAGAGAAGTGCGTGGCGAAGGCGAGCAGTCCCGCCGAGAAGGCGATGTGCGAGGCGCAATCGACGGCGTGCGAGCGCAAGGCGTACCGCTCGTTCAAGAACTGCAAGTACGGCAAGTGGGGGTGCAAGGACTGGTGCCTGTACCACCGCCGCCACTGCTACAAGAACGGCCGCGCGGACTGTGAGGAGAAGTACGGCGAGTGCGTGGAGGCGTGCAAGCCCAAGCCCAAGCCGTCGCCGTCGCCGCCCAAGAAGGAGCACCACGACGACCATCACCATCATGATGACGATCACCACCACCATCACCACGATGACGATCACCATCACCACGACCACCACCACGACTAAATCGCATCTTGAAGGTGTAATGTCGCTGCAGCATGGAAAGCGACAGCAAGCAGTAGGCGGTTGGAGAAATGGCAGTGACTTTCATGTGTGGCCATGGGCGGTGTGTTTGCGCTGGCATGTGGAAAATGTTTGGAACGGAGGGCATGCTGGGGGGAGTCCCAAGTCGCGGGGCAGCACAACGCCTTGTTGTGCTGCCTTGCCGTTCATTTCCTTCTCTCAAAATCTCCTGGAGTGTCTTGCCACATGGTAGTAGTTTCCTGGTGTTTCACCAACGCTTCAGGCTGTGGGGTAGAGAGGTCTCTGGGGTCCTGGACTAGGTAGGGGTTGGGTTTTGGGAGCAGCAATGCTGGAATAACTCTGTAGTGACCATTGTAAGCTGTTGGTGGAAATACGGTAGAATGTGGGAAAAATGATGGCCACACCATGACCTCCATGGAGTTGAAAATGAGACAACAAATATGACATTTCATATGGTACCCATGTCAACTGAAGTTGCACCATGATAGCAGTAGGAATAGGATGCTACGTTGAGGCCATCTCGTACCCCAATACTTCCTGTCCCTCCCCATCCTCTGTTGACCTAGCCTGCTACCATCACTCCATTCAACCCCTCCCTCACTTCCCAGGGGCGCTGTTGCCCTCATGAAGTAATGCTTCACTTCACATGAGTCCACGGTACTTGTCATTCCAGCAATACACTCCCAGAAGCAGCCGGGCCAGATCATTATCCCCTGACCCTGACCCTTGATCATCACCTGCTGCGGCTTGTTTGCTCCACCACACTACAATACAAAGTGCACATCCTGAATACAGGGTCATCCCGCAAACAAGAAAGCTGCTGACATGCAAGGAGTTGCACAAGCACGTACACACACAGAAATGCATTCTACCAAACAATCCTACCCTACATTGCTGTAATGTGCAAGATCCCAGCTGTGGCTTCAGCAGTGCACCTCCCACTTTTATTTCCCCGCTCGTATGTTTTGCCAGCTGTCCAGTCACCAGGCGAATCTCAGCAAGCAGGTAGCACCTGCCCTGAATGGCACCTGCACGGCCGCCCGGCCATCATCAGGCGTGTAAGCAACCTGTGCCTCTGCCCCATCCACTGTACACCACAACGGCTGCTTCGAGGCATACAGCACAAAGCTGCCCCCTCCCCTCATTTCCACCTCCACTGTCGCTTCAGCTGCGCCTGCTCCCGGCTCCCTCGCATCTGCTTCTCTTGCTGCTGCTGTGTGTGCCTCTCTCGTGTCTACATTCGGTGAATCTGCACCTGCAGCATCTGGGCTGGTGGCACAAGTGCTGGCACCACTGGTGGTGGTGCTGCGCATGGACAGCACAGCACCCCCTGAGTTGTACATGTTGGTCAGGCCGATCGGTGCCACTGCCACGCTTCCCACCACCTGGTAGAGGGGAGGCAGGGATGGCAGGGGTGGCAGGGGGTGTCGTGGGTGTCAGTAAAACAGGCCTCTAGCATGGACAGCACGGCACCCCCTGGGTTGTACATGTTGGTGAGGCCTATCGGCGCCACTGCCATGCTTCCCACCACCTGGTGGGGGGAATGGCAGGGATGGGCAGGGTTGACGGGGGTGGTAGGTGTGGTATGGGTGGTGTGAGTGTGGGTGGACAGAGGGAGGCGATAAGCAAGGGTGATGGGGCGAACGAGTTGGTAAACACAGCACAGCCCTCCCGAAGGTTGTTTGGGGGGAAATGGATGTGAGTCTATGGTCATGGGATGAGTACGTACAGTGATGGGAGCGACAGTGTAAAGCTCAAACTCGAGGCGATGCAGATGCACCACGAGGGATGTGTCTGCTGGTAGGCGTACCAACTCGCCTAATGAGGGTACGGGGGGGTGTGAGTGGAGGGGGTGGAATAGAGCAGCATGGGTGATATGGGCGATGGGTCGTGGGTTCAATACCGGCTGCAACTTACAACTCAGCGATGTGTCTGCTAGTAGACGCACTAGAGGGGGGGCTGTGAGATCGGTTGTGTACAAACAAGTACAGGGGATGAATGTGGTGGAGCGTTGTTAACTTGGTGGAGCGGTGTTAACTTGGTGGAGCGGTGTTAACTTGGTGGAGCGGTGTTAACTTGGTGGAGCGGTGTTAACTTGGTGGAGCGGTGTTAACTTGGTGACGGTATGCCCACACCCCCCCCCACACACATGCACAAGCAGAGGGGATGACAGGCCCGCAACTTGGGATTAAGGGAGTGCATTTGAGACACATGCGGAAATCCCATCTCCTGCATGGGACGCCATGAGAAGCGTGGGATAGTGTCGTGAAAAGAGTTGAACTTTGAGACGTCTCCAAGTCTCAACTTTTATCACCCACATCCATGCGGTGGAAGATGGTGAAAGAGGCATGTGTGTACAGAAAATTAAAATATTCATTGTACACACGTGGCTTCTCTTTTTCTGGTTTTTGAGACGTCTAAAAAAATCACTGTACACACGTGGCGTCTCAATTCTGTACTTTTATCACCCACATGCATGCAGTGGAAGATGGTGAAGGAGGGCTTCAAAACACAATGACAGGGGCAAGATAATAGAGTGGCGGCGAATGCTGTGACACCAGGCAGCACCAGCACCATGGTGCGGCCAGGCTAGTGTGTGGTAAAGGGCTGACTTTTGGGTCAACTCAAAGGTCATATGCAGCAACACCAGGCAACACCAATACCATGGTGCGCCCAACCCAAGTCAGTGTGCGGTAAAAGCCACGCCCTCTGACTAAGCCACTCCACGCAAACTAACACCACTCCTGAGGCGCCTCAAAAGTCAAGTCAGTGTGTGGTAAAAGTCACATCAGTCTGACTAAGCCACTCCACGCAAACTAACACCACTCCACACCCTCTTCAACCCATTGTTAGCTTGCCTTTGTTCCCTCTCTCCCTTTCCCTCCCTCCCTCCGTCCCTCCCTCCCCTTCCTCCCTTTCCTCTGCACACCCACCTGCATTGTGCGAAAACACCGCCACGTCTCCCGTCCAGTCGCCGGCCGCCACGTCAGCAAGCAGGTCCACGTCAGCAGCAGCAACAGTCCCAGTAACGGCATCAGGGTCGGGGTTGTGCATGGTGTATTTGCGGCCATCGCGGCACCACCCCGCGCCCTGGCAGTTGAACGCCCCCACCATGCCACTGCATGCATTCATGGTCCATATCTTGAGCATGCTGTTGGGGATAGAGGAGCGTGGGGGAGGAGGGGATTGTGGGAAGGAAGGGGTTAGGGGTCGAGGAGAATGGGGCAGTTGAATGCGCCCACCATGCCCCTGCACGCGTTCATCGTCCATATCTTGAGCATGCTGCAATGATCATAGTGGTGCGGGGAAGGGGGGGTGTGGAAGGGGGAAGGTGAGGGTTGGTGAAGGGGAAGAGGGGGGGCCGGGGAATGAGGGGGTTGGGGGTTGGGAATCGGGTGGGTGGGATGGGAGAGTAAAACGCGCCCACCATGCCACTGTATGCACTCCTCAGCTATATGTGTTGCGCATGAATTCTGAGAATTAAAATAAATAATCATGACAACGATGGCAATGGCGATGGTGCCTGCAAGGAGCAAACGAGAAGAGAAGAACAAGCGAATTCAACAGGCGTGTGGTAGGATGCATGGCACAGGCATGGCACTGTAGCACTACAGCACCTAGAGTGACTGCACGCACTGGGTGTGGTTGACCCACCGCGTGTGATTCCACATACCTGGTGTGGTCCCGGGCAGGGTCGGCAAAGAGGCAGTCCCTGGTGGGTCGGCCGGGCAGCTTGGCGCGCAGCACAGAGCCATCTGGTAGCACCAGCTTGCGCAGCACATTGAAGTCGTGCTGCCCTGGCTTGTCGCTGTGTGGGGGGTGTGGTGGGGCGAGAAGACAAGGGAGAGGAGCGGGTATGGATTGGCGCGCAGCACAGAGCCATCTGGCAGCACCAGCTTCCGCAGCCCACTGAATTCGTGCTGCCTGGGCTTGTCATGGTAGGTGGAAAGGGAGGGGGAGGGGTGGGGGGGGAAAGGTGCAGGAGCAAGGGAGGTATGGGCAAGGTAAGCTTGGGTCGCAGCACAGCACACTGACGCTGTGCTGCTCACGCTTGTCACTGTTGGGGGGGTGGGGGGAGGGTGGAAAGGGGAAGGGGAGGGAAGGAGAGGACAGGGAGCGAAGAAGCTACTGCTTGAGGAGATTTTGCTTGAGGTGCTTGAAGAAGCAACCGTGGGGAGATCTGAGCCCTTTGAGACAAACAGCTCATGGCACTGATATGCACGGTTGTGCGCACTAGATTGCACACCCACCGCACCAGTTCTTACGCTCAGCAGCACCCACCTCCTTTGCGCAGCACCCACCCCCCATGCCCATGCGCAGCAATGAACACTCTGGAACGCCAGTCATTCCACACACATGACACCCCACTCACACACACGGCTCGCACGTGACACTCACACAGCGCACACCCACCCACCTGACATAGACGGCGCATCCCCCCACGGCGCGTGCTGCTGCGTGGAACTCTGCTGCTGGATGCAGCGACTGGCGGTGGGTGAAGACACACGCGGGGGGATGGGGGCAGGCAGGCAGGAGACGGGCGAGCAGGGAAGGGAGGAAGAGGGTAGTGGGGAACGAGTGATGCATATTGCGAGATTGTAAGGCCGGGAGTTCTTTGCATGGGTGTTTTTCACGCAGTGACTATCACACACAAATCAATCATCCACCTTCGGTCCATGTAACATCCTGCACTCTCCTCTCCTCCTCCCCCCACTACACCCACCTGGACCGTGCCCAACCCAGCCCGCCCTCCCTTACTTCAGTCAAGACGCACGTGGAACATGTCCCAGTCGGGCTGCATGAACTCGCCCAGAAACAGACCCACACAGCAAGTCAAACACTCTACACTCCCAGCTACCATCCTGCAACCTCCCTCTCCCCTCCCCCCCCTCACAGCACGCACGTGGAACATGTCCCAGTCGGGCTGCATGAACTCGCCCAGAAACAGACCCACACAGCAAGTCAAACACTCTACACTCCCAGCTACCATCCTGCAACCTCCCTCTCCCCTCCCCCCCCTCACAGCACGCACGTGGAACATGTCCCAGTCGGGCTGCATGAACTCGCCCAGAAACAGACCCACACAGCAAGTCAAACACTCTACACTCCCAGCTACCATCCTGCACCCTCCCTCTCCCCTCCCCCCCCTCACAGCACGCACGTGGAACATGTCCCAGTCGGGCTGCATGAACTCGCCCAGAAACAGACCCACACAGCAAGTCAAACACTCTACACTCCCAGCTACCATCCTGCACCCTCCCTCTCCCCTCCCCCCCCTCACAGCACGCACGTGGAACATGTCCCAGTCGGGCTGCATGAACTCGCCCAGGAACAGGCTGTTGTACGCCACCTGGTGGCCGGGGTGGGGTGGGCGGCGAGGGAGTAAGGGGTGGGTGAGTGGCGTGGGAATAAAGGGCTGTTGTACGCCACCTGGAGGCCGGGGTAGGGACCAAGGAACAGAGGGGCACGTGTCACCGCAAGCAGGGTAAATGACATGGGAAGAGGGATGGTGGGGGTATAGGAAAGAGGGGGGAGTGGAGGCATGGGAAGAGGAGTGGTTGGAATGGGACGTGGAGTGGTTGGAATGGGAAATTGCATGGTTGATGAGGAGTTGAATGATAGGCGGCAGTGAGCTGTAGGGAGAGGCCAATGAGGCGAGGCCAACAAGGCTCCTTTTGGATTTGGTGCAAAGAAACGACACATGACTGACTAAGTGACAGGGAAGGATGACAAAATGAAGGGGAAAGGATGGACCCACATAGACAGTGTGCACGGTGGATGGTGAGAAAGGGACGAGGAGCGGTGGGAATGGGTTGAATAGTGGTGGGAATGGGACGAAGAGCAGTGGGATGGGAACGGGATGAGGAGCAGTGGGAAAAGTGGGAATGGGAGGAGCAGCGGAGGGAATGGGACGTACAGAGACGATGTGCACGGTGTGCGAGGCGGGGTCGGTGGGCCAGAAGTCATCAGACGCCCGCACCACTGCTGTCTGCTTCGCCCTGCTCAGATGTTGAAGGGAAGGGGTGGCGGGGGATGAGGGAGGAAAATGGGAAGAAAGAAAGGGCAGGGCAGTGGGGAAGAGGGGGGCGATGGCAGAGAGGCCGGCTAAGTGGGACAGAAGTCATCTGACGTTTGCAATCACCTCTGCCTGCGTTGCTCTCTGTGCATTAGTTGGGGAGGAAGGAAAGGGAGGTGTGAACATGGGCATGGGCATCAGGGCTTTTGGTGCAAAACGGATAATGCTGTTGGAAACTGCTGCGAGGACACGCAGAACACATGTACCGTCACTTTGGCGTGAGGTGCAGACGTTATGATCCGGGGGCAGTGATGAATAAATGCCAGATCAGTAATGGAAGGGCAGCGCAGTGAGAGAGGGAGACGCACAGGGAAGGGTGGGTGAGATCGTAGGAAAAGGAGAGAGCGAGCGGGAACTCACGAGTAGAGCCCGTCGGGGTTGTCACCACACTGCGCTCCAACGCCTCATGGTACCTCCCCCCTCGCCAGTGCCACCCGCCCCCCATACCCCGCGCCCCATAACCCTGCCACCATCCACCCCTTCAAGCGTCTCCAGAATAAGAGAGGCAGCACTCACGAGTACAGCCCGTCGGTGTTATGACTCATGCACGCGATCACCCCATTCTCTTCAAAGTTCTTCGCCACGCTCCGCTCCAGTGCCTCGTGATACCCCCGTGCCAGCGCCACTCTCCCCCCATACCCGGCGCCCAGCGTCTCGAGAATATTCTGCACGTCCACCTTCACCCCGTCCACTCCACAAGCCGCCAGATAGCCGTGCAGGGCATCGTAGAAATGGAACACCTTGGCGGGGCTGACCACGCCCAGCCCGTTGAGGGTGAGGGAGTCGTGGGCCATGTCGGGCTGGTTGAGCAGGATGGAGGGGGATGGCACGGGGAAGACGAGCGCCGGGTCGAACTGCTGCATGCTGGTCGCGTGCGGGCGGACTCCTCCCCAGTAGCCCATTAGTGCGTGCCACACGTACACGTACCTGCAGGGGAGGAGGGGGGGTGATGGGGTTATGGGAAAAGTCATCCCAGATTCTCATAAGCCAAAGAGACAAACTTAGAAACCCGCACGCGACCAGCATGCGATCAAGCATTGCTCATTTGAGATCAAAAGTCACTCACTTGAAACCAAGAGGCACTCATTGGAGATCAAGAGCAGGAGACTCACTTGAGGTCGTGAGCAGCCTTCACCTCGCGCACCACCTGCCCCAGCCCATGCACCATGCCCGCTGCCTCGCCCAGCTCACTCGGCCCCTCATCTCCCTGCCCCTTCTCCACCCGCCCTTCACCCTCCTTTTCCTCCCCCTCCCCCTGCTGCTGCTGCTGCTGCTGCTGCTGCTGCTGCTGCTGCTGCTGCTGCTTGAACTTGTAGTTGGCCTTGAGGTCTGTGAGGCGACTCGCATACCTGCAGAGTGAAATGGGGGCAGAATGAGATTTGAACTTCTGAGCCGCCTTAAACTGAGGGAAAAGATGAGCCGGCAGAGGGGTTACTGTGTGCCGACTGCGATGGTGGCGCTGGAACGATCATGCGATTCAGCCGCCAGCCACTGTCTGCTGCAAGCCTGTTCTGTGCTGCTGCACTGCTCTGTAAACTTTACTCCCCCGCACTGCTGCGCTCTTCTGAGCACTCACTGTGTGCCGACGGTGATGGTGGCACTACACTGGAGTCCTCATGCGAGTCTGCCGCCACTGACTGCTGAGAGCCCTTTGTGTGGTGCTGCACTGCATTGCACTGCACTGCACTGCAGTACCCTACTGCACCGCACTGCACCACTGAGCACTCACTGTGTGCCGACGGTGATGGTGGCACTGGAGTCCTCATGCGAGTCTGCCGCCACTGACTGCCATCCATCATCGATGATCAGAAACTTGGCCGGCGTGTTGCCCTCTGCCAGACTGCATGGGCGGAGGAGAGGAGATGGGGGAATGAAAGAGGGACGGAGGGAATGGAATGAGAGTGCCTCAAAGTGCCTCTGAGTGTGCGATTCGAACTGCCATCCATTGTCGATGATGAGAAACTAGGCTGGCTTGCTGCCTGCTGCCAGACTGCATGGGAAAGGAGAGAAGGGAGGACTGGGGGGAGTTGGGATGGGGAGAGAAGGGGTGGCGAAATGGAATGGGAGTGCTTGAATGTGCCTCGGATCATGCGGTTCAAATCGGACATCCATCATCGATAATGTGGCTGGCATGTTGCCTGCTGCGAGACTGCATGGTGGAGGGATGGGAAATAGGTGGAGTGGGAGAGAGGGAATGGGTGGAGTGGGAGAGGCAGGAGGGGTGGGGTGAGAGAGGGGAGATGGGTGGAGTGGGAGCGGGGGGGTGGGTGGAGTGGGAGAAGGGGGATGAGTGGAGTGCGAGAGGGGGGATGAGTGGAGTGCGAGAGGGGGGAAGGTTGGAGTGGGAGAGGGGGGACGGGTGGAGCAGAAATTCGTTGCCTGCGGCCCCTGCTTGCCTGCACGCACCTTGCGAGCCTCCCCTGCCTCACCAACTGACCTTCCTGCCAGCCGCTCTTTCACGCCCTGTGTGTCCTGTCCGGTCCACCTTGGTATACAAGGTGTCCCACGTGCACCACCCGAAGCAATCCAGCACCACCCGAAGCAATCCAGCAACTTCTTGAGACGTCTCACAAAGACGCATCAGCAGTGGTTTTTTATACGTCGCACTATCTCTTGGCGTCTCTCACGAACTGACGCACCTCCCAGCCCCTGCTTGCCTTGCATGCACTCACCTAGCAAGCCCCTGTTTGACGCCGTGCGCGTCCACCTTGGTGTAGAAGGCGTCCCACGGGCACCACCTGAAGCAGTCCAGCAGCCCCTTGAGACATCTCACGACTTAACACTTGCCTGCACGTACCTCCTCCCAACCCTGCTTGGCTTGACTTACCTAGCGAGCCCCTGCTTGACGCCGTGAGCGTCCACCTTGGTGTAGAACGCGTCCCACGTGCACCACCCAAAGCAGTCCAACAGCCCTGGCAGCTGCTTCTCCTCCCGCCTCAGAAACGACCCCGTGTGCTGCTCCACCGCCCTGCCAGCATTGCAGGCGAGGGGAAGGGGCCAGGAAAGAGGGGAGCAGGATTCTGAGGCGCCAATACAATTGTCAGGACACGAGCAGAAGAGTGGATGGAAGGAGCTAGGGAGAGAAGGGTGGCAGGGACGCACTTGACATTGACAGCATCGGCGATGATAGAGTAGGGGCTGGTGCAGCTGTGCATGTGCAAGGAGTGGACAGCGGGTGAGAGGCGTGGAGTGAAAGTGAGATAGAGAGGGAGTGAGAGGTGGAGTGAGAGTGAGAAGGAGGGAGGGAAGGATGGCAGGGTGGCAGGGCACGCACTTGACAGCGTCAGCGATGATAGAGTAGGGGTTGGTGCCGCTGTGCATGTACACTGCGTGCAGTGACTCGTCCGTGCACACCTGGGGGTCGCCTGGTGGCAGGGGTTGGCAGAGGGTGCAAGGGTATGGAAGGGGGTGGAAGGAGGAGATATGGAAGGAGATACGACAGGAACTCTCACGATACACCACGTGGGGGTCGCAGGTGATGGCATGGCATGACGGATGGGTTGTTGGGAAGGGGGTTGCGGGAGGTGGAAGATGGGAGAGCAAGGGGATACGTGAGATACTCGTGGCTTTTTTTCGATTGCGCATGGACAGGGCGTGCATGGCGTCAGCGTGGAGGGCCATAAACGGTTGGTAGGGATGGAGCACAGAGGGGATAATGAAGAGCTCAGAAAGCTCAATGACAAAAGACGTGCTTCGGTTCAATGCGCGCGAAGCAAAGGGTTCACTGGAGTGTGACTGCTAGTCCGTTACACATGGCACAGGGCACAGGACACAGGGGATAGGGCACAGAGCGCAGGGCACAGAGCGCAGGGCACAGAGCGCAGGGCACAGAGCGCAGGGCACAGAGCGCAGGGCACAGAGCGCAGGGCCCAGAGTGACAGCCTGTTTTCCATCGTCCTTCCTTCTCTGTAAACCACCCGCCCCTTCAATGTAGTGTTCACCTGAAAGCTCGAAGACAAACCTAGTTTGATGCGTTTCGAGACTACCACTATGCACTGCGCCTCACCGCTCTCGAGGCACACTTCGAGGTGGTCGGACGGCGATCCTTGCAGCGCCGCACGGAAGGACCCGTCCAGCAGCGGCAGCACCACCACATACACCCTCGCGCTCGCACTCGCACTCGCGCTGCCGCCCGCCTCTGCCGACGCGTTCTGTGCCTGCTGCTGCGGCTGCCCGGCGGGGAGTTCGAGCAGCAGGAACTGCGTTTCCACGGGAACCTCGCGGCCGCTGCTGCCCACACGCTGCGTCATCCACCAGAGCTTGAAGCGGAAGCAGCACAGGAACCGCGCGCCCCTGGGGGGGAAAATGGAATGGTGGGCAGTTCGCGATTTAATACTATACACGATACAGGTGAAAAGTCTTCTCACGCGACAGTATTCCTGGGCTCACCCGCGTTTCGCCCCGCTACCCTCACTCCCAGCGCACCCCTCACTCGCAGCACTTTTTTTGCGTTATGAGGATCGGCTCATAACCCCAGGCAACGGCGCTCACGAGCGTGTGCTCGCACCGCATTGCACCTCACCAGCGTGCGCTCACGCCGCCTTGTGCCTCACCTCAGCAGCCTGGGCTCACATCGCATCCGCATTGCGCCTCACCTGAGCACGCCCAGGCGGAACACGTGCCAGCTGTGCGCCTCGCGGAACCGACTCCCCAGAAACACGCCGTGCGCTTCCGACTCCCCCTCTCCCAAATTCTTCGACCCCCCCGCGTGCGGCGTGAGCACGAGCGACGCCGGCACGTCGCTCAGCACCACGCGACCGTGGGCGAGCAGCTGTCGCTCGTCGCTGATGCGAATGCTGGAGCGCACGGGTACATCTGGTGGCGGGGTTGATGCCGTTGGGGGTGCGGCTGGTTCGGCTGGTAGAGGTTGGTGAGAGGAAGAGACGGCAGCACCGACGGGAGGAGGAGAGAGCGTGTCGATGGCTGGTTGCACGGCTACCGCCATGTCTTGCTGCTGATCTGGAAATTGTCGTTGCTGTTGTTTTAATTGCTGCTGGCGGTTTTGTCGCACGGACGAATGCCCGCGGAACGGCGGACGGGGCGCAGCGGAGGCACGCGATGACGGACGAGCGCCGGAGCCGGCGCGGACAGGGAAAAGATTTCTGGAGCCGCGGATTTCGTTGCCACCGAGATCGTTGGAGTTAATGTTCCTGGCAGCGGCGGTGGCAGTAGAAAGGCGTCTCAAATGGAAGCTACTCCATTGTTGCGGTGATTCGACGCGTGGAGAGTGCAGGGTGCGCAATTGCGAGGTGAGCGACGCGATCGGGCTGCGAGGAGCAGCGAGGGTTGGAGGAGAATAAGTTAGCGTGAGAGGCGACGACGCATTTGGTGTGCGAGCGGACGACGCGGTGGGTGTCAGAAGAGGAGACGCTTTCACAAGCTTATTAGCGGCGGGGCGCGGCAAGGAACGCACGCGGACCAATTTTCCTTGAGAGCCACCATCTCACCTGTTGCAGAGACTAGAATGGGAGATGCGAAGAGCTATCAGTGGCTGATGAAGATATCATAGTGCACGTTTAGCTGCGGCGAAGCCATTTCGGATCGTGCTGTCTGCCGACGGCTTTACACGAAAGGTCACGCTAGTAAGGTGGAAGAATCAAAAGGCACTATAGTGCTGTCGGAAGGGCTTCTCGTGATCTAATCTGGGTGGTGCTTATGTGTGCAACACAAACGTTGGCAAAGGCTTTCGGTGGTGGTGAGGTGAATGGCGGTGGGTGATAAGAAGACGGTTTTCCGCTGACGGATTGGCAGAGGGTGGTAATGCCGAGGTGTCAATACCCTGCGAAAAGAACTGCGGAAGGGTTCAAAACTGGATTCGAGCAGGCCTTTGTACCCACGGTTTGTGTGTCCAAGACGCTAGCGTTTGTGCCATGGCGAGGGTCGAGTAGAATCAAGTGTTAGGAGTAGGAGACTAGAGCGTCGGAGGGGACTTGCTGGACCAGCTGGTACAAACCTCCCCTTCCCCCACCCACCAGCTTGCTGTGACGGGTGTGTCACCTCGAGAGGGCATCGGTTTGGATCTGGCAGGGGGAGTGCCGCGCCGTGCCTTGGGGTCTGATTTCAGGCTCACAAAAACCTTACTGCCAATCAAGTTGAACCACATGTAACACAAATACAGCAGTAGCGGTAAAACCTCTCTAGTGAGCTGTCCTCGTTCAGACCACAAGCGCGCCAGTGGCGGCTGGTAACCACCAAGGTCTCCAGCTCACCTACCCATACACCAATGTCCAGACGAATGGGATCTAGCCACTGAAACGTAAGTGAGGAAAGGTCTCGTCAAAAGTTTGAAAAACTACGTCATATCCACGTCGTTGGTAGATCAACCCCCACAAAATGGACGTGGAGCAACCCATATTTTTTTTTCCCGCGATGCAACTCTATGAAACACATCGTACACCACAAGGACTCGTTCGTTGGTGAGGGTATCGAGCTCCACGTCATATCCACGTGGCAAATTAATCAGATCACATAGAGATATTTTCCTGTAACGCCTGAAAGGCATCAAGTACATCAATTGAGAAAGCTCCGTTATTACGCAGTATGTTTCCAAATTTCTAAACAGACTATATGTTTGTCAATACAAGTAATGTTGTCAAGCTTTTAAGGGTTCTCAAAAGTAAACAGTCGCATCGCAAGGTGCTCCACACAGCCTTACAAGGTCACATTGTGGAGAGATCAAGCAGGCACCTCCACCTCCTGCCCCTCACCCGCCTCTACAGCAGCGAGACGCCGGGCCAGGGCTCTCGTTAGCAGGGTAAAACACCCTGATTGCCCTGACTGGCGGAAGGGTAATGAGATTTTTACCCTAGGCCAGAAAGTGTAAGTTTTTTTTTCCCCTTCGAGAAACAGCGTATAGGATATATTTCTCTGACTGTAACAGGGTACGATCTCAACAACACTGATACCGAATGCTCCGTAGCGAGACAAAACATACTTCGAGTCGCCGCGAAATACAACCAACAGCGAGAATCGGACTTGCGACCTTACAGATCTTATACGCTAGCGTACCAACTGAGCCAAAAGAGTTGAACCGGAGAACTTTTGCATTTATTTATATAATAACTAAGTGTACCAAAAAAATTACCCTGTCCAAACAGACTTCTAGTTTTTTTACCCTGAATTTGGCAGGGAATTTTTTTTTTACCCTACGCATCAGGGTTGACTATACCTAGAACCCTGATTACTAAGGGTGGCCCAAAACGAATCTGAAGCCCTGCGCCGGGCCTTGCGAGCGCGGTGCTTGAGTGCGCGGCGAGACACGTACCTCAGAAGGCGAGGGTGGGGGGGCATGGAGCCCTACAAGCCCATCGCGAAATCAAGCAGCTACGCACTTCCTGCCCCCGACCCATCTCGTGATCCACCTCCCTCCCCTCACCTGACCATTGCCCATCACCAGTCCCCTCTCCCTCACCGGCCCCTGCAGCAGCGAGGCGTCGAACCTTGCGAGCTCTCCTCTTGAGTGCACGGCGGGACACGTGCCCCGGAGGGCAAAAGGGGAGCCACGGAGCCCTGTAAGCCCGCAGGGGAATCAAGCAGCCACCTCCACCTCCTGCCCCCGACCCATCTCTTGACCCTCCTCCCTTCCCCCTCCTGCCCCCTGCCCCTCACCCCCCGCTGCTGCTGCAAGGCGTCGGGCCTTGCGTGCTCGACGCTTGAGGGCACACCGGGACACATAGCCAGGGGGGCGAGGGGGAGGAAGGGGGGCGGATCCCTACAGGCCTATCACAAGATCAAGCAGCTGCTTCCACCTCCTGCCCCCGACCAATCTCTTGACCCTCCTCCCTCCCCTCTCCGCCTCCTTGCCCCTCACCCGCCTCTGCAGCAGCAAGGCGTTTGGCCTTGCGTGCCCGTCGCTTGAGGGCACGGCGGGACACGTAGCCAGGGGGGCGAGGAGGGGGAGCGATGGGCAGGTAGGTGTGCAGACGCTGGTAGGGCTCTGGGCGGGCGAGGAAGGGGCGCAGGCGAGGAGCAGCAGCACACTCTGTGCTGCAGGCGCCATTCATAGCTTGGGCGCATCCGGAGCAGAACCTGAGGGGGAGGAGTGGGAAGGGTGGGGGAGTAGAGGAGGAGTGGGGCGCGATAACTTTCTAGTTGACTATAAGATCAGCAGCAGAGCACTCGGTGCTGCACGCACCCCCATGGCTCGAGCACACGCGGAGCAGACCCTGAGGGAAGAGCGGAAGAGGGGGAAGAGGGGGAAGGGGGGGAGGAGGGGGAGGAGGGGGAGAAGGGGGAGGAGGGGGAGGAGGAGGAGGAGGAGGAGGAGGAGGAGGAGGAGGAGGAGGAGGAGGAGGAGGAGGAGGAGGAGGAGGAGGAGGAAGAGGAGGAGGAGGAGGAGGAGGGGACACCTCAGGAGGAACACTGCATGCATGCACTTGCCAAATCTACCCCTCCACACCACACCGCAACAAACCACACCACACACAGCATATCCCACCCAGGACACATCTCCAGTTCCCACACCACAGTACAGTACATCTACACACTCACTCACTCTCGGCCCCACAACATATCTCTCACTCCATTCTCCTCCCACCATCTCCCCAAACGAGCCTTGATCGAAACTCACAGAATGAGGGCGTTGCAGTCTGAGTTGGCGCAGTTGCGATGCTTCACCTCCTCCAACCGCCCTCCACACCTCTGACACCCCACACTCTCCTCCACCTCTTCCACTTCCTCCCCCATCATCACCTCACCCAGCACCTCCCCAACCCTCTCCACCCCCTCCTCCTCCGCATCCCGCAACACCTTCCCCCCAACCTGATAATCCCTGGGCGGCACAGCCAGCCGTGAGTCAAACATTAAAAGCCGCCCGTTCCAGTGCTCGCCGCCCTGCTCGGGCATGTACCGGGCGACGCCGCCCTCAAGGGTGTAGAGGCGCTTAAAGCCCTGCTGTCTGAGCAGCGCGGAGTAAACATCACATCGAATGCCCCCCGTGCAGTACATGAGCACCTCTGTCTCCTCCTTGTCTGCTGCTGATAGCGGGTCGTATGCACCCTCCTCCTGCCTCCCTGCCTCCTCTTCCTCCTGCTGTTGTTGCTGCTGAAGCTGCTGCTGCTGCTCTGCTGTGGTGGCTTCAGTGTGTTCCTGGAAACGAGCGTGCGGGGAGATGGTTGGCAGGCAGGAGAGGGTTGTTGAGTCAAGCGAGCACACACGGTGCAACAAAACCACCCCTCTCCCAGGCGAGGTTTGACTTGTGCGACCCTTGTTCATCCTACCTCGTCTGCTGAATCTCGCGACCTCCTCGCCTCCACACACTCACCACAACAACCTTCCCACCCTCTCGCCGCCCAACGTTCATCTCTTGCCGCCCAACCCTAACCTCTTGCCGCCCAGCCCTCACCTCTTGCCGCCCAGCCCTCACCTCTTGCCGCCCAGCCCTCACCTCCTGCAGGCCGAACTCGGTGGATCGGAAGTTGTCAACCGGAGGGCGCACAGCCCCGGCAAAATGGCCCACGTCCCACTCGTAGCCTGGTGGGAGAAGCGGGGGAGAGGGGGAGAGGGATGGGGAGAGCGAGCTAGAGAAGGAGAGATGAGGAAGGTCTGCAGTGTGTGAAGTTGTCTACTGGAGGGACTTTTGAGTCGACTCAAAAGGGCGCACAGCCCCGGCAAAATGGCCCACATCCCACTCGTAGCCTAGAGAGGGGGTTTGGCGTAAGAGGGGGAGAGAGAGTAAGGGGAAGGACGGTGTGTTGCTGAAGGTGTCTCATGCCATCGACACAGAGGCCCTCCTCGCGTTGTCAACCCCGAGGGTACACAGCCCACGCAAAATGGCCCACGTCGCAATCGTAGCCTGGTAGGGGGAAGGGAGGAGGGGAGGGGGAGAGGGGGAGGGGGACATGGGAAAAGTCTGCAATGTGTGTGAGGACAGCGCCGCTTGGCGCACACAGACAGCAACCACTGTTGCACAGCACAAGGTACAGTCACCTGCACAAGGGCGGGCTTGCAGGCGTCTCACCTGCACAACGGAAGGTACAGTGTGGTGCAGCCACGACCACTCACCTGCACAACGGAAGGTACAGTGTGGTGCAGCCACGACCACTCACCTGCACAACGGAAGGTACAGTGTGGTGCAGCCACGACCACTCACCTGCACAACGGAAGGTACAGTGTGGTGCAGCCACGACCACTCACCTGCACAACGGAAGGTACAGTGTGGTGCAGCCACGACCACTCACCTGCACAACGGAAGGTACAGTGTGGTGCAGCCACGACCACTCACCTGCACAACGGAAGGTACAGTGTGGTGCAGCCACGACCACTCACCTGCACAACGGAAGGTACAGTGTGGTGCAGCCACGACCACTCACCTGCACAACGGAAGGTACAGTGTGGTGCAGCCACGACCACTCACCTGCACAACGGAAGGTACAGTGTGGTGCAGCCACGACCACTCACCTGCACAACGGAAGGTACAGTGTGGTGCAGCCACGACCACTCACCTGCACAACGGAAGGTACAGTGTGGTGCAGCCACGACCACTCACCTGCACAACGGAAGGTACAGTGTGGTGCAGCCACGACCACTCACCTGCACAACGGAAGGTACAGTGTGGTGCAGCCACGACCACTCACCTGCACAACGGAAGGTACAGTGTGGTGCAGCCACGACCACTCACCTGCACAACGGAAGGTACAGTGTGGTGCAGCCACGACCACTCACCTGCACAACGGAAGGTACAGTGTGGTGCAGCCACGACCACTCACCTGCACAACGGAAGGTACAGTGTGGTGCAGCCACGACCACTCACCTGCACAACGGAAGGTACAGTGTGGTGCAGCCACGACCACTCACCTGCACAACGGAAGGTACAGTGTGGTGCAGCCACGACCACTCACCTGCACAACGGAAGGTACAGTGTGGTGCAGCCACGACCACTCACCTGCACAACGGAAGGTACAGTGTGGTGCAGCCACGACCACTCACCTGCACAACGGAAGGTACAGTGTGGTGCAGCCACGACCACTCACCTGCACAACGGAAGGTACAGTGTGGTGCAGCCACGACCACTCACCTGCACAACGGAAGGTACAGTGTGGTGCAGCCACGACCACTCACCTGCACAACGGAAGGTACAGTGTGGTGCAGCCACGACCACTCACCTGCACAACGGAAGGTACAGTGTGGTGCAGCCACGACCACTCACCTGCACAACGGAAGGTACAGTGTGGTGCAGCCACGACCACTCACCTGCACAACGGAAGGTACAGTGTGGTGCAGCCACGACCACTCACCTGCACAACGGAAGGTACAGTGTGGTGCAGCCACGACCACTCACCTGCACAACGGAAGGTACAGTGTGGTGCAGCCACGACCACTCACCTGCACAACGGAAGGTACAGTGTGGTGCAGCCACGACCACTCACCTGCACAACGGAAGGTACAGTGTGGTGCAGCCACGACCACTCACCTGCACAACGGAAGGTACAGTGTGGTGCAGCCACGACCACTCACCTGCACAACGGAAGGTACAGTGTGGTGCAGCCACGACCACTCACCTGCACAACGGAAGGTACAGTGTGGTGCAGCCACGACCACTCACCTGCACAACGGAAGGTACAGTGTGGTGCAGCCACGACCACTCACCTGCACAACGGAAGGTACAGTGTGGTGCAGCCACGACCACTCACCTGCACAACGGAAGGTACAGTGTGGTGCAGCCACGACCACTCACCTGCACAACGGAAGGTACAGTGTGGTGCAGCCACGACCACTCACCTGCACAACGGAAGGTACAGTGTGGTGCAGCCACGACCACTCACCTGCACAACGGAAGGTACAGTGTGGTGCAGCCACGACCACTCACCTGCACAACGGAAGGTACAGTGTGGTGCAGCCACGACCACTCACCTGCACAACGGAAGGTACAGTGTGGTGCAGCCACGACCACTCACCTGCACAACGGAAGGTACAGTGTGGTGCAGCCACGACCACTCACCTGCACAACGGAAGGTACAGTGTGGTGCAGCCACGACCACTCACCTGCACAACGGAAGGTACAGTGTGGTGCAGCCACGACCACTCACCTGCACAACGGAAGGTACAGTGTGGTGCAGCCACGACCACTCACCTGCACAACGGAAGGTACAGTGTGGTGCAGCCACGACCACTCACCTGCACAACGGAAGGTACAGTGTGGTGCAGCCACGACCACTCACCTGCACAACGGAAGGTACAGTGTGGTGCAGCCACGACCACTCACCTGCACAACGGAAGGTACAGTGTGGTGCAGCCACGACCACTCACCTGCACAACGGAAGGTACAGTGTGGTGCAGCCACGACCACTCACCTGCACAACGGAAGGTACAGTGTGGTGCAGCCACGACCACTCACCTGCACAACGGAAGGTACAGTGTGGTGCAGCCACGACCACTCACCTGCACAACGGAAGGTACAGTGTGGTGCAGCCACGACCACTCACCTGCACAACGGAAGGTACAGTGTGGTGCAGCCACGACCACTCACCTGCACAACGGAAGGTACAGTGTGGTGCAGCCACGACCACTCACCTGCACAACGGAAGGTACAGTGTGGTGCAGCCACGACCACTCACCTGCACAACGGAAGGTACAGTGTGGTGCAGCCACGACCACTCACCTGCACAACGGAAGGTACAGTGTGGTGCAGCCACGACCACTCACCTGCACAACGGAAGGTACAGTGTGGTGCAGCCACGACCACTCACCTGCACAACGGAAGGTACAGTGTGGTGCAGCCACGACCACTCACCTGCACAACGGAAGGTACAGTGTGGTGCAGCCACGACCACTCACCTGCACAACGGAAGGTACAGTGTGGTGCAGCCACGACCACTCACCTGCACAACGGAAGGTACAGTGTGGTGCAGCCACGACCACTCACCTGCACAACGGAAGGTACAGTGTGGTGCAGCCACGACCACTCACCTGCACAACGGAAGGTACAGTGTGGTGCAGCCACGACCACTCACCTGCACAACGGAAGGTACAGTGTGGTGCAGCCACGACCACTCACCTGCACAACGGAAGGTACAGTGTGGTGCAGCCACGACCACTCACCTGCACAACGGAAGGTACAGTGTGGTGCAGCCACGACCACTCACCTGCACAACGGAAGGTACAGTGTGGTGCAGCCACGACCACTCACCTGCACAACGGAAGGTACAGTGTGGTGCAGCCACGACCACTCACCTGCACAACGGAAGGTACAGTGTGGTGCAGCCACGACCACTCACCTGCACAACGGAAGGTACAGTGTGGTGCAGCCACGACCACTCACCTGCACAACGGAAGGTACAGTGTGGTGCAGCCACGACCACTCACCTGCACAACGGAAGGTACAGTGTGGTGCAGCCACGACCACTCACCTGCACAACGGAAGGTACAGTGTGGTGCAGCCACGACCACTCACCTGCACAACGGAAGGTACAGTGTGGTGCAGCCACGACCACTCACCTGCACAACGGAAGGTACAGTGTGGTGCAGCCACGACCACTCACCTGCACAACGGAAGGTACAGTGTGGTGCAGCCACGACCACTCACCTGCACAACGGAAGGTACAGTGTGGTGCAGCCACGACCACTCACCTGCACAACGGAAGGTACAGTGTGGTGCAGCCACGACCACTCACCTGCACAACGGAAGGTACAGTGTGGTGCAGCCACGACCACTCACCTGCACAACGGAAGGTACAGTGTGGTGCAGCCACGACCACTCACCTGCACAACGGAAGGTACAGTGTGGTGCAGCCACGACCACTCACCTGCACAACGGAAGGTACAGTGTGGTGCAGCCACGACCACTCACCTGCACAACGGAAGGTACAGTGTGGTGCAGCCACGACCACTCACCTGCACAACGGAAGGTACAGTGTGGTGCAGCCACGACCACTCACCTGCACAACGGAAGGTACAGTGTGGTGCAGCCACGACCACTCACCTGCACAACGGAAGGTACAGTGTGGTGCAGCCACGACCACTCACCTGCACAACGGAAGGTACAGTGTGGTGCAGCCACGACCACTCACCTGCACGAGCGCCGGCTTGTAGCGCAGGCGGAGGCGCGGGAAGGCGTGGCCGATGGGGGAGGGCGACAGCTGCAGAGGCACCCCGGCGAAGCGCTGGTCGCTGCGCACCCACTCGGCATACTCCATCACGTGTGAGGCTGGGCCGCTGAGCTGCGAGGGAGGACGAGATGATGTGATGGGGAGAGGAACGGAGGATTGGAAAGAGGGATGGGGGAGTGAGGGGTCGATGCACAACCAGTCTGCATACTCCAACACGTGTGAGGCCGGCCCGCTGAGCTGCGCGGAAGGAGAGGTGTGTGAGGAGGGAATGCGGAGAGTAACAGGAGGGTGTGGGCGCAGATAGGGGCAAAGCGCTCGTCACAGCACACCCACTCGGCACACTCCATCCATCACGTGTGAGGCTGGCACGCTGAGCTGCGAGAGACGACAGAGAGGGGAACGGGAGACTGACAAGCGCGCGAGGCCGGACTGCTGAGATGAGATGATGCGATGCGGTGAGTTGGAACATGGATGGCACAGGCTCGTGTAGAGTGCAATGACAGGCAAGAACTCTCCCTCTCGCTCTCCCTCTCGCTCTCCCCCTCGCTCTCCCTCTCGCTCTCCCTCTCTCTCCCACTAGTTCTCGCTCTTGCCCTCGCCCACATCCTCTTGCCTTTCCCCTTCTCAAAGGCTACATTCTCGCGAGTTGAAAAGCTGAACGGTACAGTGCGGTGCTGGAGAAGAACGATGCGAACACACGGGACTTCACTCTTTGATGAAAATTGTGTAGAGCCGTATTGATCTTTCCCTGCGCCCCGAATCTTAAACCCTGAACCTTGAATCTTAAACCCTGAAGCTTGAAGCTTGAACCATGAGCCATGAATCTTGTATCCTGAGCTCCGAGTCTTCTTAACCCATGCATGCTGCACCGCACCGTTGGGCCATGCCACGTCACTCCCACATCTGCACCACCAACACCCATGCTCCTGTCCCCTGCACCACCACCTCCCATGCCCCATGCCTCACCCGCTCCTGCCTGCCTCACCCGCTCCTGCCTGCCTCACCCGCTCCTGCCTGCCTCACCCGCTCCTGCCTGCCTCACCCGCTCCTGCCTGCCTGCCCCGAGTGACTCACCTGAGCGTTGATGCCCTGGTGGCTGATGTATATCCGGCCTCGGATGTCCCGCTCCTGAGACACACACACATGGAGGCACACGGGCGGGAATGCAAGAGGAGAGATCGGTAGGCAGGCAGGAAGGGAAGGGACAGAGTGAAGGGAGGGAGGGGAGAGAGTGCAAGGACCAGCGCTAACGCAGTGTGACTAGCGAGGCGCTGAGGTGGGCACACCACATTGGCCACTGCAGTGCTACACCTTGACATTGACGTTAACGTTAACGTTGACGTGGACGAGGACGTCAACCAGCTCATTGCCTTCCCCACTACACCGCATTCTCAATCCGCACCTGTAGGAACGCACGGTTCCGCTCCACGTCACCATGGGCATCCTCCACGTCAGCAAAGTGGTAAAAGTTGAGCACCAAAAACGGCTCCCCTTGCGCGCTCCCCGCGCCGTCCGCCGCTTCCGCCGCTCCGCCATCCCTGCGCTCCGCGGAGCCTTCCCCCGCGGGAGCTGCCGCGGAACTCTCTGGAGTCGGCATAGAAGCCGCGCTATCGTGCGCCTGCGCGCGGCATTCTCCGCGCGGGCGGAACGCGGAGAGCAAAGCACGTGTGCGCCGCCTGGAGCACTCCGCGGGAAACGAAGGGTCGCGGATAAAGCCTGTGCGCGCGTGAGGGGCGGATCGGCAGCGGGGAAAGCAGCCGGCGGGGGTGATGGTGGCGGGGGCAGCAGCAAAGGAGAGTCGCGACGCTAACGGGAGAGCGGCTCGAGCAAGGAGAGGCAAGGCGAGGCCAGTGGGAAATGGCAGCGACTGAGCGGTCCGCGTAGGGGCGGCCGATGGAGCCGCGCGTGCCGGCGCGAGTGCCGCTGCTTGCTGCTGCGCGCCGAGCGGTCTGCTGAGCCCCCTTATGACGTCAGTCATGGTGGGGACTCGAATGCGGAAGATCGGTAGGCTGGAAAGCGCGACTCGAAGGCGCATAGACCTCCGGGTCGCGTGAGTTGGACACGGCAGCAGTCGTTGCGATGCGAGCAACAATAGCAGCAGAATGGAGGAAGCGTTGAACGAGGGAGGGTGTGAGATGAGAATAGCGTGTATGAGAATCGGAGGGAGACGGGGTGATGTGGGAAAAGAATGATATTGATCACGTTTCTCGCGAAGATGGTGATATCGCGTAAAAAAGATTACCGGAGGTCCAGCGCAGAAAGGTCCAGGGCACGTCAGGCCACGTGTTACGCGAAAAGTGGATGGAAAATATCGCGAGGGCACATGGGAACTGGTTACAAAGCAAACATGTACAAGGCCAGGTGTAAGGATCTACAAATCATTAATGAGGCACTCATTAGCGAGGTCATCCCGAGGGTCACGCGACGAACCTGTTGGGCCTATTTCGAAGCACCGAACCACCCCCCGGTCGCCTCCGCACCAATCGCGACATCACCGAACCATCCTCGCCCGACCTCCCCGCCTAGCTAGCGTTTCCCCTATTTAGTCTCGACACTTTCCTTGTCATTCTGTAATCAATCATTCTCGATATTCGTTATTCTGCGCACTCTGCAAGTTCATTCATAACACCAGGTTATAAAGCAAACATAACAGAACAAACAAATTTGTATGTACCGTACCAATATATTCAACAAGTTCGCTATACAATTCTCCTTCATGGTCAGAAGCACAACTAGCACTATAGCGTCATACACTACATTTCCCACAGCAGCAAGTTGTGCTTCTGACCAATCAGCAAGGCCAAATCCGCCAGTCCGAATTAGCCAAGGTCGAATACCGGTATGTACGCCTTCACTTCTGAGACGAGCACCACGTATAAATGAAGGGGAGTTGTTGTGTCGACTCTGTGATCCATGCTCAGCAGCAGGAATAACATGGCATGGGATGGAGCAAGACAGCATGGATGCATGCACCCCGTCATGGCTTGGTCTTCTTGGATATGCTACTCTGCTCTGCTCGCTCAAGCCACCACTCCTTGCCTGCTGCAGTAAACAACCGGCCTTGAATCACGATGGGGAGAGGAGTGAGTGGAGGGGGAGGGAGAGCGGGGCGGGAGGGGCGGGGGCACGGCGGCAGGCGATGGCAGTGCTGAAGTGCAGCAGGAGGGAGCGGGCGAGGGCGGGGGAGGGCAGGGGGGAAGGGGAGTTAAGAGGGGGGAGGGGGAGGTGGAGGAGGGGGAGAGGCGAGATGAGATGCGCCATGGCTTGCACCGTTAGTGTGGGGGTCATCTCGCCGCTGTAGATGCTGCTGCTGTTCCCTCTGCTGTTTGGCTTGTGGTTGTTGTGGTTGATGAGGGTTGGTAGTTGGATGGGAGAGAGGGGGGGGCGCGGGCGGTCGGGGGGAGGGGAGAAAGGTGGCCTGTACTGTGCAGGCTCGGATGCCGCCGGTGGTGGTGGCACAGCAGCAGCAATAGCCGCAGCGGCGGCAGGAGGAGTGGCGATAAGAAGAGGAGGAGGAGGAAGAGGAGCGGTAGGAGAAGCAGCAGGACTGGTGATCAGGGCATGGTCTGTAGCGCAGGGGGCAGGCAGCAGGGGAGCAGTGGGCGAGCGGGTCTCACAGTGCCCCAGGTGCTGTGTGGGTGGTGGTGGCGTGTGCAAGGATACGCATGGGGGAGGCAGTGTGGAAGTGGGAGAGGAGAGGGAGGAGGGGGAGGAGCACGGAGAGGAGGACGGGGAGGATGGTGGTGATGCACTGGGAGGATGCGAGAGAGTGAGAGGGAGAGGGGTAGCGAGGGCAGGTGAGGGAGTGTGAGGGGGGGAGAAAGTGAGAGGGGGCGGGGAGGTGTTGGTGAGGGCAGGCGAGGGGAGGGAGGATGAGGGAGAGTGTGGCGGCAGGGACGACAGCCAGTCACTGTCGCTGTGGCCGCCGCTGCTCGTCATGTCCATGCTGCTGGTAGTGGTGGTGGTGGCGCTGGTGCTGGTAGCAGTGCTGGTGCTGGTGCTGCTGCTGGTGGTGGTGGTGGTGGCGGTGCAGTTGTTTGGCTGGCTGGGTTGCATGGGAAGGGGGGCGGCTCCAACATGCCCTTTCACTCCCATCGCTGCCCCTCCTCGTCCGCTCTCCTCCCCAACCCCAACCACCGCCTCACTCACAGTTGTGCCCGAATCGCCACACAGTGTATGAGCAGCAAGCGGGGCACGAGCGACCAGAGCACCCTCAGGCTCAGAATCACACACAGTGAACTCGTCCAGTGGCAGCTGCTCGCATGCCAGCAACCAATCAACCTGCCACTCCTGCTCCCCTCCCTGCTGCTCCCCCTCCGCCTGCTCCTCCACCACCTGCTCCTCTTTCGCCTGCTCCCCCTCCGCCTGCTCCCCTTCCCCCTGCTCCCCCTCCGCCTGCTCCCCTTCCGCCTGCTCCCCCTCCGCCTGCTCCCCTTCCGCCTGCTCCCCCTCTGCCTGCTCTTCCCCCGCCTGCTCTTCCTCCACCTGTTCCCCCTCCGCCTGCTCCTGTGCCACCTGCTGCCTAATCTGTTGCTCGCATGCCAGTAGCGTTTCCAACTCATCCCCCCACACCTCCTGCTCCTGCTGTTGCAGCTTCTCCTGTTGTTCCTCCACCATCTCCTCTACCGATTCCCCCTCCACCTCCCCTCTCTGCTCATCCTCACCACCACTACCCGCACTGTCGCCCGTCCCAGTGCCCATTAAAGCAGCAGCAGCAGTGAGGCTCACTCCCTCCTCCGCCAGCGAGCCAGGGGCAGCGAGAGCAGCGCAGGGCTCAGCAGTGGCACCACGTGGCAGCGAGTCACTGGAGGAGGGGGCCACGTGTGTGTGGGCGGAGGAGAGGAGAGGGCGGAGGGGTGCCGTGCTGTCAGCGTCAGGCAGCGAGTCCTTGGAGGAGAGGGCCGCGCAGGCGTGGATGAGAGTCTCCGCGATGGCGGGAGGCAGGGGCACCTGCGGACAGTATGGGGGGAGACGGCGGGGGAATAGGGGGAGACGTGATGAGTGTGTGTGTGCAGGGGGAACATGGTCAGGGAGAGGGAAAGGAGGGACAGAGAGACAAAGCGGGAACAGTTTTGAGTCGACTCAAAACTCTGACTCAGTGTGACTTTTCTCTCCTCGCCTCACCTTCAACCACTCGCCTCCTCGCCACCTCTACTCGCCTCGTCTTTCTCCCCTCTCCTGCCTCGCCGCGCCTCACCTCTCGCTGGTCGTCAGGGAAGTTCAGGATCGCGCCGTCGCCTCGCAGCAGTCGCACGGCGACGTCGTACACTCGCGCCGCCTGCTCCGCGCTGCTGTGCGACCCCAGCCAGATGCGCAAACCCCGCCGCGGCTCGCGGATCTCCGACACCCACCGCCCCCACCGCCGCTGCCGCACTCCGCGGTACTGCCGCTCCGCGCCAAGCGGATCGTCGCTCGTGGAAGGGGATTCCGCGGAGGGGACCGCGCTAGAGCGAGGCGCGCCGGAGGAAGGCTGCACGCAGCGCCGCTTGCGACTAGGAATCGACGAGCGCGCAGCTTTGTGCTTACGGCCTGTTACTACTACTCGCGGTTCAGTGGTCTCTTGTGTAGCTAATTGCCCGTAATAACACGGTGCTAGAACCTCGAGGCCTGTGTTCGAATCGACCTCCATTCGACTTCCAGTTGCAAATGTCAAATCCCTAGCTTTGACGAGAGGCGAGATTTACAAATTTGAAAACTTTGGTTCGAGCTAAGAAATAGGAGACGGGGAAAAGGAGGAGCAGCAGATATGGGATTGGCGAGACGAAGCAGGAGCCGTAAAAAATATGCGAATTGCCTCCCCTATTTCCCAAGTTCGTACGCGCTTGGAATAGCTCGTTTGGCCACATTTGAACTGCTGCGACTGCGACGGCGCTTGTGTTGTGCAGCACGACTGACATGTTCAGCGGTGTGCGATTCGCAGATGATGCTTCGTCGCTGTGCGAAACCGTTCAAGGAAGACTCGCTGCAGCTCCGCTGCTGTTGCGACGAGCAGACGACGACAAGCGGTGGGCATCGGTGGGGAGAAGCGCGGAACATTTCAAATAATCTGATTGGCTGGGAAGGACTGCGACGGTAAGTAAACGTCAGACGAAGAGTTCGGCGTCGCATGACCCTGTAACGCCGACACGGATTGGGTCCAGCATCACCGGAACTTTTTGGCCTGCCGCGTTTGACCAGACTCGTTTTCAAAACACTCTGAATTCCATTGTACAAGGGACTCGCTTACAGAACAAGTGTTCTATATAGTAGGCTAATTGCATGGTGCAATTCTTTGTCAACATTGGTTCTGTAACAGTTCGCCCAAAGCCATGTTGCAAAAGGGATGAGTGGTGAGCCTACAATTCTAAAATTAGGGTATATTACACGTTAGGCATTCACACCTTAATTAAGGCAGCGGTTCTTGCACATTGGCGAGACGGTTGAGGTGGAGATAGACGTCTGTGCCATAACCCTCCATTGACACCACCTGCAGGTCGCCTCCAAAGTAGCGCGCGTACAGCCGACTGATTGGCAAACCGTAGCCGTAGCCCGCCCTGCTCCATACAAGCACACGAAGCACCGTCACGTTCAAAACAAGCAAAAGCAAATATGTGCAAAGCACACGTCCTGGTAATGGGCTGTGTGGATGGTGTGGAAGGTGAGGGTGGAGAGTGCATGTACGGTCGGTAAGGTCGGAGAGTGCATGGAATTCTGGAGGCGCGATTTTGGTAGAAGCAGCACCCGACCACACACCCCACACAGCCCGGCCCACCCCACCAGCAGCACGCACATGATGGAGGGCGTGTCCTGCAGAGCGCCACATGCCTCACACATCACACGCACACCACACACCCCACCACCAGCACCGGCATGCACCCCACCAGCAGCAGCAGCACGCACATGCGGAGGGCGTGTCCTGCAGAGTGCCACATCTCTCACTCATGACGTACATAGTACACAGCCCCCCACACATCAACATTTCCCCACTCCCTCCCCCCAACCACCCCACCACCGGCACGCACATGATGGAGGGAGTGTCCTGCAGAGCGCCAGCAGCAGCAGGTGAGCGGGCTGTGCTGTAGAGATACGTCCAGATGCGCGGTAGACCACTGCGCGGGATACCACCCCCCTCGTCTGATATCTGAAAGGGGTGGGTGGGGTGGGGAGGACACACATCGCATGGGGGGAGATGGCATGGTGGTGAGTGAGAGGTGGCAGCAGGCAAGCGCGCCGTGCTGTAGAGGTATGTCCTGATGTGCGGTAGGCCACTGTGCGGGATGCCCCCTCCTTCATCTGATATCTGCAGGTAGAGGGACGCAGCACAGCATCGGGGAAACGAGGAGGGGGCGCAGCACAGGGGGAAAAGGGCGTGCTGGTGAGAGGGAGGCAGCAGGAGGCAGGCAGGTATGTCGAGCTGTGGACTCGGACGGGTTCAGATGCACGAGAGAGTCCAGTGCAGAACTCTCCTCTTGTCAAGCTGTAGACTCCTTATTTGATTGGTCATTGGGACATGAGGAGAGGAGGGAGGCAGGAAGGGAGGGGGTCGGGGGAGTTGGATGCGTGCGTGACAGGCAGCACAAATCCCCATATGCATTACACGACAACCACCACTTATAATCACGTTCCCCCAGCAACCACCTACCTTTATAGTCACATCCTCGATCCCATCCGCCACCACCACACGGATGGGCGGCGGGTCGGTGTCAGCATCAGCGAATCGCTCCTGCACGGCGCGTAGAGAGTTCTTGCACAGCTCGAACACCATCTGGTGCAGATGCGTTGGCACGTAGCTGCGGTGCAGTGCGGTGCAATGGGTTGCAGATGGTTGAGAAGGGAGAAGACGGGATGGGAGGGATTGAGGGGATGTCGCTCCTGCACGGCATGCAGGGACTTCTAGCAGAGCTCGAATACCATCTGGTGCAGATGAACTGGCACATAACTGCCGTGCAGTGCGGTGCAAAAGGGTGCAGATGGGTGAGACGGGAGGAGATGGGATGGAGGGGGGGAAGGGGGGGGATTGAGGGGATGTCGCTCCTGCACGCCGTGCAGAGAGTTCCTGCAGAGCTCGAACACCATCTGGTGCAGCAGATACGTTGGCACGTAGCTGCGGTGCGGTGCGGTGAAAGAGGGGTTCAGATGGGTGGGAGAACATAGAGACCAGAATGGCAGAGCGAATATGAGGCCAAGGAGAGGATATTTTGTTGCATAGGGTTTTCTCAGTTTTGGTGGAAGAAGTTTCATCTTTGTGTAGCAGATAATATAGGGTTGCAAGAGAGCTCGTACGTACAGCATTCATGCAAAGGGTTTCGGGTTTAAGGTTTCGGGTTTAGGGTCATGTGAGTGATGTGTGGGCAGGTGGTGCACGCACGCGAATGTGAAGTCGGGGTCCCCGTAAATTTCCACCTCAGGCGCCGAGCCATACGTGCGCATGCATGCCGACCGCGCATCATCCACTGCATTGCGCGCCACATCCACTGGCGATACCTTGGTGCAGATGAGGCTGAAAGTGGCCAGTGGGGGGGAGCGGGGAGGAAATGGATGAGAGCGCGCATCCTCCTTCCACTGCATTGCGCGCCACATCCACTGGCGACACCTTGGTGCAGATGAGCCTGGGCGTGGGGATAACAGGGGGGAAGGGAGGGGGAGGGGGGGTGGAGGAGACAGGAAGTCAGGCTGACAGGGGATGGGGTGAGACCGTGTGTCTTCCACTGCATTGCACGCCATGTCCACTGGAGACACCTTGGTGCTGATAATCCTGGGCGCAGCAGCAGGGGGACAGAGGGGGCAAGCAGGGAATGGCATGATGAGAGTGCGCTGTGCGTTACCCCTTGACTGCATTGCGCGCCACATCCACTGGCGACACCTTGGTGCAGATGAGCCTGGGCGCAGGGACAAGGGGGGGGGTGGGGGAGGGGGAGGTGGAGGAGACAGAAAGAGAGGCTGAGAGGGGATGGCGTGAGAGCGCGCCACATCCACTGGCGACACCTTGGTGCAGATGAGCCTGGGCGCAGCAGCGAGCAGGGTGGGAGATGGGGGAAGTGGGGGAGGAGGTGAGGGTGTGAGAATCCGGGGGAAAGGAGAGGGGATGGAAGGAGGGGAAGGTGTAGACAGGCTGTGCAGGGATGGGGTAAGAGTGTGGATCCTGCTGCGCGTTGCATGACACATCCACTGGGAACGCCTTGGTTCAGATGAGGCTAGGAACAACTGAGGGGAGAGTTGAGAGGAGGAGTGAGGAGGTGGAGGGGGAGGGAACTGGGGAAGTGAGAAAGACAGGAAGAGAGGGGAGGAGATGAGAGCATGGATCTGTGCTGAGTTGCATTGCATGCCGCCACATCCACTGGGGGGAACATGAGGCTGGGGGGATGTGATGGCAACAGGCACTTGCTGCATGCCGGGCTGCACCCACTGGGGTTACTAGTGCATGCGGTCCAGTGCATGCGGTGGAAGAGAGAGAGAGAGAGCCGCAATGAAGTGGGGGGAGAGAGGCGCACCCAATGAAGTGGGGGGAGAGAGGCGCACCCAATGAAGTGGGGGGAGAGAGGCGCACCCAATGAAGTGGGGGGAGAGAGGCGCACCCAATGAAGTGGGGGGAGAGAGGCGCACCCAATGAAGTGGGGGGAGAGAGGCGCACCCAATGAAGTGGGGGGAGAGAGGCGCACCCAATGAAGTGGGGGGGCGGGTTGGGGTCGTGCAGGGCGACGTGCTGGCCAATGAGCATGCGGATGCCGATGCGTGACATGTAGAATCGGTCCTGATGGGCGGGGTGGCAGGGAGGAGCGGCAGGGGGAGGGGTGTGGGGAAGGGACAGAGAGCAGATTACAGCACTAGCAGCAGCAGAGAGAGTCTTGGCCCAGACATGCTGGCCGATGAGCATGCGGATGCCGATGCGTGACATGTAGAACCGATCGTGGTGGGCGTGGGCCGGGGAAGTAGGGAGGGGGGAGTGGGCAGGGAGAGGGGCGCATGAGACAGAGAGATGAACATGCAGCCATGAGAGACGCGCCCATGCAGCCTTCCCAGTGCTGGCCAATGAGCATGCCGATGCGTGACATGTAGAAGCGGTCCTGGTGGGTAGGGGTAGGGGCAGGGGCGCAGGGACGAGCGTGTGGAGGGGTGTGGGGCGGGGAAGCGGGCCAGGGGGGCAGCAGAGCGCAGCGAAGCACACTTTCCCAGACAGCGGTGACAGTTACACAGCTTAACAGGCACGAGGCACAACTGAATCTCTCCAACAAAGGTTGTGCGATGCAAGTTGGTGACAGCAGAGTGAGTGGGGGAGAGTGAGGGGAGTGAGGGGTGTGAGGGGTGTGAGGGGAAGAGAGTGAGGGGAGTAGGCAGGGAGGGCATTGAGAGGCGGAGAATGAGGGGAGTGAGGGCAGAGGTGGCAATGAGGGAAGGCGAGTGAGGAGAGTGAGGGTCATGAAGGCAGTGCGGGCATTGGTGACAATGGGTGGGCAATGAGAGCAGTGTGGCAGGGGTGGGTAGGCAGTGACGGCAGGGGTGGCAGGCAGGGCAGGGAGGGAGGGAGGCAGGGAGGACAGGGGGGGCCGTACGAGGAACTGGTGGATCTCCAGCAGGTCGTCGAGACGCCCCTTGCGCCCCAGGTCCTGCTTCAACTCGTTGATTCCCATCGCCATCTGGTGTGCCATGCCATCACATAGTGTGCGATGATGCGCCATGCCATGCCGAGCCATGCACGTTATGCCATGCCATGCCAAGCCATGACATGCCAAGCCATGCCATGCCAAGCCATGCCATGCAACACACATTACAAGGAGGTGAATGAGGCTCACCTTGTGATGCGTCACAATGCGAGCAAGCTCATCACCACAACACATCAAGCTACCAGGTCACCGAGGGAACGGCCCTGTTGACACATGGCATTCTCGTCGTTACGACCCCCCGAAAGGTGAGTCATGAAAGGTCCTCCTGGAAGCAGCCTCATCAGCAGCTCACATTAGGGGAACAATTGTGCTTTTGAGTCGACCCAGTTGTATTTACATCCAGGGTGGGGATGGCTCACCGTGGGGATGGCTCACCGTGGGGATGGCTCACCGTGGGGATGACGTTGTTGTGTCGCATCTTGACCCGCACCAGCAGCTGCGTGAAGCTCAACTCGCCCTGTCCACAACACAGGGGAATGGCCTTTCCCCTCCAACCCAACCCAACCCAACCCAACCCAACACACAGCGACGCACCGTGAGGATGACGTTGTTGTGGCGCATCTTGACCTGCGCCAGGTGCAGCTCGTGCTGTCCTGTCCACAGCTACCCAACCCAGCACCCTCTCACGCACCGTGGGGATGACGTTGTTGTGTCGCATCTTGACCTGCGCCAGCAGGTGCGTGAAGCGCAGCTCCTCCTCGCGGCTCTCAATGGCCGGGAACCCGCGGATGTCCTTGAATGAGTCCACGTACCAGTCGCGCACCTGTCAGGGCACGCACACATGCATCGGGACAGGGTGAATGAGTAAGGGAAGTGGGTAGAGAGGGTCCAAGGGAGTGAGACAGCACCCGCGGATGTCCTTGAACGAGTCCACGTACCAGTCGCGCACCTGCACGCACACATGCACGGGGATGAGAAGAATGCGCGAGGACAGAGGGGGAGCAGGGCACGAGGGAGTGAGTGAGAGCAGGAACACGAGGATGCCCTTGAACGAGTTCACGTACCAATCGCGCACCTGCCAGGGCACGCACGCACGCAAGGAACAAGCAGAATCAGTAAGGTAAGGCGGTAATGCGGGCCCAAGGGAGGGAGAAAGGGAGGCCCCGGATATCCTTGAATAAGTCCATGTACCAGGCCCGCACCTGTGAGGGAAAGAGGGGGCAGGGGAATGAGTCAGGTATGGGAGGTCAGAGTGCGAACAGCCATGGCAATGAGAAGGTGAAACCGTGTATGTCCTTGAACGAGTCCACGTACCAGTCCCGTACCTGGGCGGAGAAGAGGGGGAAGCAGCTCACCTTGAGCACGGGCGCACCTTGGACACGGGCGCACTTTGAGCACGGGCGCACCTTGAGCACGGGCGCCTTGGTGGAGAGGCCGTAGGGGAGGTTTTCGAGCTCGGTGCGCGAGGCGCACGGGCAGCATTCACCTTAAGCCCGGGGAGGGGCGACAGAGGGAATTAGCTGACCTTGAACCCAGACGCACCTTGAGCACGGGCGCTTTTGTGGAGAGGCCGTAGGGGAGGTTCTCGAGCTCGGTGACGCGGTGGGCGAGGCGCACGGGCAGCTCCTGCTGCAGGAACTGCGCGGAGGAGAGCAGATTGCGCTCCGTGGGGAAGGCGCCGTGCGCCATCATGTTCTTGAGGCTCACGCCCGTCTGCTTCTTGAACGAGCACCGGTAGATCTGTGGAGGGTGCGGGGAGGAGTATACGCGTGAGGTGCTGCAAAAGAGAGGCTGTGGACTGCGGGGAAGGCGCCGTGTGCCATCATGTTCTTTAAGCCGTCTGTTTCTTGAACGAACACCGGTAGATCTGGCCGCAGGGGTGGAGGAGGGTAAGGTGGGGGGTATACGTGTGAGGTGCCTCGAAAGTGAGGCTGCGGATTGAAAAGAATGCGCCGTGCGGGATCATGAAGCTCACGCCCGTCTGCGCCTTGAACGCGCACCGGTAGATTTGGCGGCGCAGGGAGAGGATGCGGGGAATGGCGATGATGTAGAGGGGGAAGACGGGGAGAAAGGCGCGAGAGTGTGAAGAGAGGAGGGAGAGGAAACGGGAGAGAAGGTGTAGCTTGGAGTATGCGTGAGAAAGCATACGAAATGCGATAGCAGAAGCGAGAGAAACGGAGAGAAGGAGGGCGGGGGAGAGAAAGGGTAAGGGTGTACGGCTTACGTCAGCGACGACATTTGATGGTAACACTTGCGCCAGCTTTCGCGCTGACGTTCGCGCAGTCATGACGGACATCGTCGCGGGAGCAGATGGGTTCTAATGATGAACTACTATCTAAACGTATGCAATGTACTGTACAATGCGCGGCTGAACATTCTGTGTGCGCGGGAAAGCTGGGAAAAAAACAGCGGAAGCGGACTGACTAGCACCAGCAGCCTATCCGTCTATCCTGCGCTCTGTGTTTGGAACGTAGCGGTATCTCCGCCATGGAAAAATTTGTTAAGGACACGAATGTGGGAAGCAGATGTGCTAAACTTGCAAGCAAATAGCGCTCGCACACACGCACGGACGGTCAAGGGAACAGCTATTCCTCGAGAGGGGAAAAGAAGGAAGCGTTCGAGAGATTCAATGGTTTCACAAGCCAAACTGGATGCAAATCAAGCCCGAGGAATGGCTGAAGCGTAGCTATAAGCTAACGAAACCGCTGTGATCATGCAGGATCATGGACAGTCGAATAGGTTATGGCGATCGCTTGCAGCAACTGACGATTTGTCCAGGATTCAGGAAAGCCGTGTATGTGGTGAGCGGTGTGACGTGGTGCACGTGGTGAAACAATCAGCCATTTGAGTTTCAATGAACCGCTCTGAAACGTACAGGATCATGCTAAATCGCCTAAGATGGTACTAATCAAACATCCAAATTATTTTCCGCTCACATTCAGCCACGTGGGCCAAAGGTTCCCAGCCGCCAGGATGCCCAGTGAAAACTCGTGGTGGTGAAGGAAAGGTGGAAAATCGCGACCAAGTGGTACGAGAGAATATGTAACACTCCCTATTGAACAATAGACTCCTCAACCCATGTGGAGTGGCACTAGAAGCAAGGTTGCCAGTATTGTGCATAGACTATTGGTCACACCATCACTTATGGGTACGGTTTAATGAGAAAGTGAGTGAAATATTAACAATTCCACTGCAAAAAAAAGCATATTTTATTTGTCAGATAGACACTCGTTTTGTGTCACACTACACTACACGATCTATTAATAAAAGTAGCTAAGAGCTGCTTTTAAATGAAGAAAAGAGGCACTAAGAATTTCCCCGAGTGGATCATAAAGGGACTCGCTTCCCTTTGTTGACGTGGCATGTTCAATGGTGTGCTACGCCAGTTGCTGCCAAGGCTTTAGGCAGATTTGGCCTGGCAAACTGGCACAAAGCAACCCAGGTCATGTTTGTAAACTTCCACAAGCGGACCCTTCGTTCTTGTTTGAGGGTTTGGATCACATCGTGCTCAACTTTGTAGCAGTTTTGACAACTGTCCTTCGAGCGAATGCGCCCTTGGGATTCTGGCTTTGCCGACCCCTTTGCGCCCCGTCAGACATCAAACATTTCTTGCTCAGAGGGAACAGCGCGATTCGAAATTCGTCTGAGGCCGAAAAAATCCCGTTCTTCCCTTGCTGTCCGTACTCCCCCTGTGGAGCCGCTGCGGCGCCATGGGATTCCCGCTCGTTTCATCTGCTCAAGGCAGTCAGCGCACCCACAGCTTATCCCACAGGCCCGTTCGACGATCGCGAAATCCACTTGCTTCCTTGCATCCAGCTATCACTATATAATCTTACTTGACTTCCAACGATAGTCACCAAACCTTCACGCCTAGTGATTCCTCTCCTGTCCTCGAAACACTCTCTATACGCTCAGTTTTCTGTGACACTGACCTGAGCGCTCTCATAGAGTTTCACGTGCAAGCCACCATGAGGAGTCTCAAGTGTCTCTATCTGCTGTTCGCTCTCTCCCTTCTTCTGTCCCTCGTGCTCGCGCCACTGTGCCACGCGAATGGGATCGCGAACGACGCCGAGGACGACGACGATTTTGACGACGATGACGACAACGCCCTTGTCGCATCTTCGCCTGGTAAGATCCCCGCCGTACATTTTGTTCCACTGAACAAACAAGGACATTCCACACGAATTCCACACGTGGGCCACCACCCGCAACCTTGATTACATCATCGGCCCGGTTTTTTTAGATATTATGATTCTTCAATCCACTTCGCCTTTGTTTTATTAATTCCAGGTTTCTTGGGCGCGCTCGTCAGCGGAAGCCGCCGGTTTCTGTGGTCGCCGCAGGTGCACCGCGTGCTAGCGAGCTCGGAGTGCAAGAAGAAGTGCGACAAGAAGAAGAAGAAGTGCAAGTCCAAGAACTCCGACTGCAAGTCCGACGCGGACAATAACGAGGACAAGGGCGAGTGCAAAGACAAGTACAAGAAGTGCAAGGACAAGGCCAAGAGGTGCAAGGAAAGATGCGACTAGGTCAGGTTTGCCGCAGCAGGGGGGGTTGCGAGGAGTGGTGCTCGCACTGAGAAAATTGAGATGAGTTGAAACGGTGGTAGGTTGAAAGTTGGAACCTTGCCAACTTTAGTCTCGTCATGTATTTGTTGTTACTAGTTTTATTTCCTTTCAGAAGAGAAGAGCCGGATCTGTTCAGTGATTCTCGCACAGAACGATGTGCAATGGATACTGGGAATTAGCAGTTGCCCACAAACCCACACCTTCGCAGGGAATACAATAAGCAAGCTGGCTGGTTGGAGCTGGTGATGTAGTTTCAGCATACCATGATAATGGCTTTGTGATGTTACGAGACTTGAAAATACGTGCAAGAACGAGGTAAGCTATGAAGAACTGGATGAGATACTGTGATAGGAAAGTGTCTGACTCTGGTTTGTGTTTTTCCGAATAGTCATATTGACTTTCCAGCCTCTTGTATGCCTCAAGGTTTGTTTTCTTTTCTAATTCTGTAGCACTCTGCTGCGTCAGACATGAGTGCTCATGTAACAGCAACTGCAGATGCTGCTATTGTTTTGACAGTAACACCAGAGAGCTGTGTTACTAGTTGTAACTGCAGCAAAGGGCTCTACTGCACTGCAATCTGTCACAGCATCTCCAGACAAAGCAGCTATTGCGTCACCAGCAACAGAGATTGCCGCTTTTCACAGCAGCAAGTTACCATGGCCTGCTGCTCTAGCATCAGCAACATCAATACTAGCTCGTCACAACATTATAAAACTTGGTGGCTTTTGTCGCGGCAGCGAGTTTCAGCATTGCTGAAACAGCAGCAATTGATACAGGAGGACCAGACACCACTTGATATTGATACAGCAGTGCCAGACACTGCAGCTATTGTCATGGAAGTTAGAACAAGTACTACACCACTGCAGCTGCTATCATGACGACGGCAAGTAAAACTCTCCAACAAAAGCACTTTAAACAGCATCAAATTCTGCCCTCGTATCTTACCGGATTTTAGCCTTCGCCTTGTATATTCACTTTGTCATGAGCTAGTCCATTGGTTATGATGTGAATGCCATGTATGAAATATTACTCAAAAATAGGATGGATATCCTTGCACACTGACGCTTGCGTGTACACTTTGCTAAAATCGAACTTTGGGCGGGGGTTTTGCCCCAACCAAAGGTCTGGGGCGTGGGAATCGTACGCGCTAAAGTACAGATGCGGAAAATGGTCAAACCCGTACACATCCCACTCAACGCAAATTTCAGCAACGAACTCTCCTCTCCTCTTCACTCAAATCAATCCACTCCCGACATTCTCGCATCCGCAAAACTACCCCAGAACCTCATTCCCTACTATTTCCAGCCGCGATGTTTGGCATTATCACGCGCCGCTATGACTGATCATTCCATCGGTCCTAGCAAAGTTCGCGGTGGACACCAACTACCCAATTAAAGTAAACGTGGTTCTGTAGCAGGTGGTGTTTGAGAATTTGCAAGAACCTTCCGCGACGCCATGAACCATCAGATCCCTCCCTCGGGGCCAGCGGAGCTCGCGGTGGACCCCGAATACCTCCTTAAGGTGAACGCTTTCATTCGCCAGCGCCGCCTCGAGCTGCTCGGCCCCGACAACATCGCGCCCGTCTCCGCCGTGCAGGTCGCTCCGCCACGCCACCCCCCTATCCAACCGCACCAGCACCCTATCCAACCGCACCAAACCCCTATCCAGCCGCAAATAGAACCCCAACACACTGCGCTGGTTGGCCCCGCCAGCATCGCGCCCGTCTCCGGCGCGCAGGTAGCTCCGCCGCCCCATCCAAACCCTGCCGCTTTAGCCGCCAGCGATCCATCTGCTCCGCGATTCGCTCAGCCCGCTACAGTCGGCTTCGGGAATGCCGCGGCTGATGGCGCGTTGTCCGCCGTTGGATCGTCAACGAGGCCGGCGATCAACGGTGCGCCGGCGGATGGGCTAGAAGATGGCAATATGAGGGCCAACGGCGGGACGAGCCTCCCTGCTGCTGCAGCAGTACCGTCAGTGACGACTGCTGCAGTACCGGCAGCCACAGCCCCTTCAGTGGCAGCTGCTGCAGTACCCACACACACAGCCCCTTCAGCTGCTGCTGCTGCTGCTGCTGTTGTTCCTGCTGCCGCAGCGGTTGCGGCTGCAGCTGCTGTTACATCGAGCGTTGCTTCTCAACCCGTCATCAATGCTGCTGCCACTCCTCCGACTCCCATTGCACCGCCTTCGACCCATCCCTCCGCGAGTGCTCACTCCGCTGCCACGTCAGCAACGACTGCTGCTCCCGTCGTGACAGCTGTCCCTACTGCCGGCGCGGACGCAGCAGCTGCGGGATCGTCTGTTGCCACGGAACCCACTTCTGCTCCGGATCTCAATGCTGCTGCTACCGCCGTCCGTGTCCCTGCGCCGTCCCTGCATGCTACTGCTGGCGTTGCTGCTGCGCCTGGCGCTGCTGTTGCGCCTAGCGCTGTTGCTGCGCCTGGCGCTGCTGTTGCGCCTAGCGCTGCTGCTGCGCGCGCCACACCGAGTCCTGAGGCGGGGCAACCCGCTCATGCTGGCGCAGCGATGGCTGGCGCGCTGCTGCAGCAGCAGCAGGGGCGACAGGCGGAGGGAGACGCTGGCGCGCGCAGGCAGGGGAGCGCGCATGGAGGCCCGCAGGGCGATAGAAAGGCGGGTGCTTCTAACGGGAGTGTCTCTAAAGGGGGAGGTGAGGGGGGAGAGGGGGAGGAGGATGAGGGGAGTGGTGATGGGGATGGCGGGGGAAGGCGAGGAGGTGGGCGGAGGGGTGGGGGAGGGAGCGGGGGAGGAAGAGGGGGCGGAGGTAACAGAAGGGGAGGGGGAGGGGGAGGGGGAGGGGCGGGGGGTTCTTCGTCTGGGGGAGGGCGGGGAGGGGGAAGCAGGGGGTACGGGGGAAGGGGAGGAGGGGGTGGAGGAGGCGGAAGGGGAGGCGGGTGGAGGGGGGGAGGGGGGAGAAGGGGGGGAGGGAGTAGGTCGGCGGATGGGGGAACGGCCCCTGGGGCGTCGGGGGAAGAGGCGGAGGGGTGGGAAGAGTATGCGGGGGACGGGGAGGAGGATGGAGGGGAGTGGATGGCTGGGGAGGAGGTTGTGGGGGAGGGGGAAGGGGACGGGGAGGGGGAAGGGGAGGAGGAGCAGAGGGGTGGGGGCATTGATGAGCGGGAGGAGGAGGGGAGGGAGGAAGAGGAGAGAGGGAGAGAGGAGAAGGGGCATGAGCAGGCGAATTCTGAGAGAATGACTTTGGGAAACGGGGTAGGGGACGGGAGAGGGGGTTTAGAAGGGGGAGAGGGGGGAGAAGGGGGAGAAGGGGGAGACGGGGGAGAAGGGGGAGACGGGGGAGAGCGGGGAGAGGGGCAAGAGTTGCGAGAGGGGGTGGTAAAGAGGGAGGAAGCGGCGGAGCAAGGGCAGGTGATGGAGGAGGGGAGGGGAGGGGGGGACGTGGAAGAGGAGGGGGAGAGGCTAGGAGATGAGAGGGTGGCAGACGGAGCATTGGAAGGGACCGAGATTGCAGGAGAGGGAGGTTCAGGCGGAGGTGAAGCAGGAGAGTGTGCTGCAGATGAAGCGAGCGCGGATGGGGAGTGTGGCGCGAAGGAGGAGAATTCTGGGCCGACTCAAGAGTCGCCTTGTGCTGCGTGTACGGATGGGGGGTGTGGGAGTGGGACGGAGGAGGAGAAGGGCGAGGGGGTGGAGCGTGAGGAGGGGGAGGAAAGAGGCGGTGGAGAGGAGATAGCAGCCGAGGCGGGGAGTGGGGAGAAGGAGAGGGAGAACGTGGAGGAGAGAGAAGGAGAGGAGCGGGGAAGAGAAGTGAGTGAAAATTTGGAGAGGGGTGTCGAAAGGGAGAGGGAGGAGGAAGGGGAACGGCAGCAGGAAGGAGAAAAGGAGCAGGAAGGAGTGCCGGAAAAGGAACAGCAAGGGGAGGGGGAAGGGGAGAACGGAGAGGAGCAGGAGAGGGTGGAGGATGATAGGCAGGATGTGAGTGGGTCAGGAAAACCACCAGTTGAAACGAGTCGATTGACAGATGCTGCCTCGTGCTCTCCCTCTGCTCCTTCTCTCCCGGAGACCGCGGCAGATGCCTCTCCGACTCCTGCTGTTGCCTCCGCTCCTCTGGCTATAGCTGCTGGGAGTGCTGCGGCGATTCCCGCAGCGAGTGCGGATAAAGAGGGGATTCGTGGCATTGCAGATGGGTACGGTGCGGTGGGTGGCGGCAGAGGGTGCACCCCGCTGGTGGCAGAGGCAAGTGAGGAGCAGCAATCTCACACATTGCCAGCGAACACGCTGCACACACAGTCACAGACAGAGACATGCGAGCAAGCGGCAGGCTGCCTTGTCCCCTCCGCCCCAGAGTCGCCTTCCCTCCTCCCAGCCTCACCAGCAGCTGCTGCCGCCTCTCCTCTCCCTACTACAGCCTCTCTCTCCTCAGCCACCCCTCCCTCCGCCACACCTCCTCACCCCTCTTCTTCTCCTCTCCCCGCTTTTCCATACTCCCTTGCTCCTGCAACCCTCCCCTCTGAGAATTCCTCTCCCCAGCCAACCCCCGCCCCTTCAGAGGCGTCCCCCCAGCCAGTCCTTTCCCCCGCTGCAAGCACAGCACCTGGCACCCCAGCCGCCCCTGCACTGCCAGAATCATCATCATCAGCAGCAACAGCTGATTCCCCCCATGGGGTTCCAGACGCAGAGAAGGGCATTCTTGGCAAAGGCTACGGACCCCCTCTCACCCTGCCCATGCCCATACCTCTGCCCATGCCTATGCCTCTGCCTGTGCCTCTGCCTGTTCCCCCTGGTGTTAGCGCCATGCAGTGCGCGCCTGGGGGCTGGGCTGGTGTTGCTGCTGATGCTGCATGGCATGCCATGCCTGCTGGCATGCCCGGGCACGGAGGGGGTCCAATGGCCGTGCCGGGAGGGGTGCCCATGCCTATGCCTCCTGTGCATGGGGAAATGTACATGCCCATGCATGCCGCTTGTGCTGCAGGCGTGGGCGCAGGCATGGGCGCAGGCATGGGAACAGGTATGGAGATGGGTATTGGGATTGGTAGGGAACCGTGCATGGGTATGGGCATGGGCACAGACATTGGGTCAGGTATGGGTATGGAAGCAGGGTCGTCTGGTTGGGGCAGGGATGTGAGGGCATGGCAGGGGCAGGGGGCAATGGAGGCCACTGGCTATGTAGCTGAGAAGGAGTGGGGGATGAGTGGAGAGGCGGGCAGAGCGGAGAGTGTGGGTATGGGGAAGGGAGGGGAGGAGGAAGGAGATGGATGGGTGGGGTCGACGATGGTGGGTGCTGAGGGTGGGACAGGTTGTGGTGTGGTTGGGAAAGGAGGCAGAGGAGGAGGAGGCGGAGGAGGTGGGGGAGTAGGAGCAGAGGGAGGAGGTAACAGTGGTAAGAGAGGAGGGAGAGGATCAGGAGGAGCAGGGTCAGCCACGTGTGCAGCACCTGTCCACGTGTACTCCTTTGAGCAGCTCAAGCAGATCGGGCTGCAATCCGTCCAGTACCAGCGTGACACGTGGCGCACCATGAATGGCAGCACGCAGCTGGCTGTGGAGGAGCTCATGAGGGACGTGGCAAGAGGGGGGGGAGGGGGAGGGGGCGGGGGAGGCGCAGGGGGAGGCGGAGGTGGGGGAGGGGGAGGGGCGGGGGAGAAGGGGTCAAGGCGTAAGGGGCGGAAGAATGCAGGGGGGCAGGAGCAGAGCAGGAGAGGAGGGAGGGGGCGGGGGAACGCGCATCGGGAGAGCAGCAGCAGCAGCAACAACAGCAACAGTAACGGCGGCAGTGGTGGTGGAGGTGGTATCTGGGGCAGTCCGAGTGGGCGTGGGGGAAGTGAGGCGATGCCAAGTACTGAGACGCACACGGCAGGCTGGGCAGCTGAGGCCAGAGGGTATGCTGCTGCTGCTGCTGCTGCCGCTTCTGACGCTGCTGCCACTGTTGCAGGTGCTGCCTCTCCTGCTGCTGGCGCTTCTGTCACCGGTACTGCTGCTGTTGCAATTGCAGCCACTGCTGCTACCAGCAGCGGGGAGGGTGGTGGTGGTGCCACAATGGTGACTGGTGCAACAGAAGAGGCTTCCATTATTGGAAACGCTGACCATGCATGCCTTTCCAGGACCACAGATGATGCTACTGGCACCCCTGCCACCACAGCAGCTGCTGCTGCCGCACAACCAAGGGGAGAAGAGGTGGGGGAGGCAGGGCAAGCAGGTGATGGTGAGATAGGCAAGGCTGGGCCGACACAGAAGATGGATGAAGAAGCCGTGAGCAACGCAGCCGATGCCAATGCTGCTGCTGCTGCTGCTGCCACTGCTGCCACTGCTGTGGGTGTTGCTTCTGCTGTTACTGCTTCTGCTGGCGTTACTGCTGGTGGCAGGTGGGATGGTCTGAATGTGTGTGGAACGACCGAGTCACAGTGCCGACCACGCCTAGAGGAGGAGCGGTGGGGGGGACAGTGGGGCAAGCAGCAGGGGGGAAAGCAGGAAGCGCGGCAGCAGGAGGAGGAATGGGAGGAGGAAGAAGAGGAGGAGGAGGAGGTGCAGGCGAGGGCTCTGCCGGTGTATGGCGAACCGGACTTCTCCATTCCTCATCCCCTGGACGGGTTGGAGTACCTCCGGCGTGTCAGGTGAGGAGGGGGGGATGTACGTACTGACGAAGAGGTATGAAGAGTGAGTAGAGTGGAGTGGACAGAGGAGGTGCAGGCGAGGGCTCTGCCGGTGTATGGCGAGCCGGACTTCTCCATTCCACACCTCCTGGACGGGTTGGAGTACCTGCGGCGTGTCAGGTGAGGCTGGTGTTGGTAGTGCTGGCTGGCAGGCTGGTTCGTTTTGACACGTCTCAACTCAAAACAGACTTCTCCATTCCACGCCCCCGGGATGACCTCGAGTACCTGCGCCGCGTCAGGTGAGGGGTGCTAGCAGGAGGGAGGGATTTCATGATCGTATAGCACAAGCCCTTTAAAGGTGGATGTTTTCAACAATCCCTGTTTCCAAGTCCAGGGTAGGAGAGTCTAACTTGTGCCACCACTCAGAACAGGAAATTATACTCCATTTCCCTCGTTCCTCCATTTGTTTTCTCAACTCCCGTCACTCCAAATCCCCTCAAATCCCGTCACTTCACGCGTTTCCTTTCCTCGCCTCCTCCCGCCTCCCATGCCTCTCTGGTCCGCCCTGTGCAGGTGGGAGCGGGAGCGACTTTTGAGGCGACTCCAAAGTCAACTCTTTCCTCGCCTCCTCTCGAATCCCTTCCCCTCTTCTCTGGTCCGCCCTGTGCAGGTGGGAGCGGGAGCGTGTGCCCAAGGTGGTCGTCGCAGCAGCCAATGAGAAGCCACCACCTGGCGGCAATCCCACTAGCAGCACTGACGACAGCAGAAGCAGCAGCAGCAGCGGTGCCCCAGTGGCCCTGTCTGCCCGCTACCTGCCGCGAGTGGCTGCTGTGCCTGCCTGCCCCGCCCTGCTGCTGCCCTCCCCTGAGTGGCGGCAGTACGTGCAAGCCGCCTTTGGTTACCTGAGACAGGTGGGTGGTGTTCTGCTCTGCTGCCTGGGTTATGTGTTTTTACTTTCTGTGCTGCGTCAGGTGAGTGTTGCATGTGCCTGCCTGTCCCCGCCCTGTTGCTGCCGTCCCATGAGTGGCGGCAGCACATGCAAGCTGCATTCGGGTACCTGCTGCGCCAGGTGGGTGCTGTTTCCTGGGGGGATTCTTGCTGTGCTTTGCTGTGCTGTGCTGTGCTGTGCTGTGCTGTGCTGTGCTGTGCTGTGCTGTGCTATGCGGTGCTGTGCGGTGCGGTGCTGTGCTAAACTGTGCCTGCCTGCCCCGCCCTGCTGCTGCCTTCCCATGAGTGGCGGCAGTACGTGCAAGCTGCCTTTGGATACCTGCGCCAGGTGGGTGCCTTTCTGCTGCGCCAGCTAGATGTTTCCCTGCCGCCCGAGGTGGGTGCTGCTGTGCATGGCATGGTGCCAGGTGGGTGGGTGCTGTTGTGCATGGCATGGCGCCATGTGGGTGCTGCTGTGCATGGCATGGTGCCATGTGGGTGCTGCTGTACTGTAAGGCGCCGCACAGGTGGGGGGCGGGGCTTACCGGTGGCTGATTGCCTTCGTGATTAACGGAGGGGGTACGAGGACATCCTGTGAGGGGTGAGATTAATACGGTTCTCATTAACCAAACTCTCTGCTGCCCGACTCTACACCACACCACCCCACTCAATCCCCCTCTTACCACTCTGTCCCACTCTACCCCACTCAATCCCCCTCTTACCACTCTGTCCCACTCTACCCCACTTCTTCCCATCATCCCCACCATTCTTGCAGAGCCTTGAAGGCGTTGACGAATCACGAGTCGCCACGTGTCACGGCATGCCCATCCCATCCCACCGCGACCTGCACGCGTGGCACTCCTACTGCTTCGGCCGTGCACTGCCTTGTGAAAAAGGGGAGGGGGGCGAAGGGGCAGTGCGGGGAGGGGGTGTCAAACTGAAGGCGAAGAGGAGATCGGGAAGGAAGGCGGGTGGTAAGGGTGAGGGAGAGGATTGCAGAGAGGTGAACCAAGGGGAGGGAAGCGAGAGAGGAGAGAGTGAGGGTGGAGAGAGTGACGAGGAGGGAAGCAGAGAGGGGGAAGGGGATGTGGATGGGGATGATGAGGAGAAGGATTTGATTGGAGAGGAGGAGGGGGGTGCGTGGGAGGAGGACGTGGATGGGGAGAGAGGGGGGGATGAGGGAGTGGACGAGGTTGGGGGTGGAGGAAGGGAGGAGGAGGTGGGTGGTGAAAGAGGAGAGGATGAAGCGAAGGGTGAAAAGGGAGAGGAAGAAAAGGAGGATGGTGGGGAGGGGAAGACGAAGGAGGGGGGTGAGGTTTGTTGTGGTTCGGAAGCAGAGGGTGGAGGGATGGAGGATGGAGGGAAGAGGGAGATCGAGTGTGTGGAGAAAGATGGAGGAGAGGAGAGAGGTGAGGGAGGGGAGGCATGTGAAGCAGGAGCTTATGGGAAGGTGGAAGGCGGGAGTTTGAGAGAGGAGGCGGAAGGTGATGCCAGTGCGAGCGTGCATGACATGGTATGTGACACTGCACATGACACTTCACATGACACTGCACATGATACTGCACATGACTCTTCACTTGACACTGCATGTGACACTGCATCGGGTGTGAGTGAGAGCGAACAGGTAAAGCAGCAGCAAGGAGAGGGACGAGGGGAAGGAGAGGCGCCCAGGGGCCTGGCGCTGCTGCTGCCGTGTGTGACTGCACAAGCGCACAGCAAGGCACCCTCAGAAGGAATCTCAAGAGGGCTCACAGAAGGGCTGCTGGAAAAGCTGTCAGATCAACTGCCGGAGGGACTTTCGGTAAAGGGGCTTTCTGTGACGGACCCTGAAGGAGTTGCAGGGGGGACGGAGGAGGAGAGGGTGGTTGCAGAAGGGGAGACGGCAGGTGATGGTGTGGCAGGGGATGATGTGGCAGGGAATGATGTGGCAGGGGATGGTGTGGCAGGGGATGGTGTGGCAGGGAATGATGTGGCAGGGGATGGTGTGGCAGGGGATGGTGTGGCAGGGGATGTGATGGAAAGGGGCGATGGAGGTGTGGGTTGTGATGGATTGGAGGCAAATACGGAGCTCGGTGCTACAGATGTTGTTGCTACAGATGTTGGTGCCATGGATGCTGCTACTACACCAACAGCAACTGCTGAGGATAACAGTTTGACTGACGGCGGTTATGATGTAGATGCTGATTTGGATGCCAACGCTGATGTGGACACGGAAGATGATGCTGAGGTGGACGCTGACGTGGAAGCAGCACTGGATGAGATGATCAACTACTCGGGACCCCTGCCTCTGTGGGTGCCAGATAATGACGAAAGCAGCAACCCTGGTCTTGATCCATTTGAAGACTATACTGAGCAACCATCCATGCCCGTGCCATGGCCGTCAGATGCTGACGTGGCAGCCATGGAGTGCGTGCTCCCGGGCCGGGCCAATCAGCTCGCTCCGTTGCTCGGCACAGTGCTGCACTGTGACGCGGTTGGTCGCGCCGCGCTCCTCCGCGCCCATGTGGACTGGGCCATCGGCCAATCAGCAGTCGACACGTGGCGCGGCATGTGGCTGGTGGCGTGGGCGGCGGGGGTGGACGAGCCAACAGAAGCGGAGACTGCAGCATCACTGCGAGAGCTGCTGAGGAAGTGTGCTGGGCTGAGGGCTTCGATACAGTCACGCGAGGACCAAGGGCTGGAAATGCTGAATGTGCTTATAGAGATTGCAGGGGCGTATTTCAAGCAGGGGTCCAAGGAGGAGATGGAGCAGGCTGTGTGGGAGGAGCAGGAAGGTATTGACGGGGAGGGAATGGCAAGATGGGGAGAAGAAGGAGAGGAGGAAGGGTCTGGGGTGGTTGGTACTGGTGGGGAGGGTGTAGAAGCAGAGCAGGAGAGCATGGAGATGATTGATGGAGGGGAGCAGCGTGTGGCGGATCCAGCAGGGGCTGTTGAGGTGGGCACAGAGGTCGAGGCTGTAGTGTAGCTGGTGCTGTAGTTGCTGATGGGATAAATTAGCTAATGTCATAAAAGGATGCTGACCAAGAGTTTTCCTGTTGCAGTTCATTTTGCCGTTTCCATCTATAGAGTGCCAAAAGGACAAAAACATGGTGGTAGATGTGTAGATTGAGGCCGTGCCAGAGTGAGGCTAGATTTCAGAATGTGTAGATTTCTTGTGCGTCTCTCAACCTGTTACGTGTGCGCGGGGAAATGACTAATAACGCGAATAACCTTACGAAGGTGCTCTGTCCCGCGGACCCAAACTAAGGAGAAGGTGCCATTTGGATTACACATCTCACCAGCAGCTCATCCGCAAGTCGTACCATGGACGATTGAATTTCGTTTCTGTTCGTAAGGTTCTCTGCAAGTACCGCCAACATTTTCCCTAACTGCACCTCCTCTTACGCCAAAACGCTGAATGGTGTGGTTTCGTGCCGCTCTCGACCTTACAAAAATTACGTCCTAGTTCTCTATTTTCCGTTGAGAAAGCTATGTTTGTCGGAATTGGAGTTATCGAGGTGACCCCCTTGGTTCTGGATGCATTCAGTGGCCGCGCCTCCCTCATCCAAGCCTCCAGGCTTGCGGCGAAGCGCGCGGCACTCGTAAGCTCGCCATGTTCAGTGGTAGCGCTCCCAGTCCGAGCCCACTTTTGAGTCGACTCTGAAGGTAGCGCTCCCAGTCCGAGCCCTGTGTCGTCTCTTGCGCGTCGCGACAGCCATCAGCGCTTCTCGCACCTCCTGCTCCACGACTTCTGAGTCGTCTCGAAAGTACCGCGCATAACCAACCGAGATTCTCTTTTCGCCTCTCCTAGGCCCTCCTCGCCCCTCCCCGCCAGTTCCCCCCCGCTCCCCACCTCTGCTCGTCTCTGCCTCTCCACACCGATCATGCTGAGTGGGGCAGCGGGGCAGCGCGTCACACGGGCCTTCAGCGATTCTCGCTCCTGCTCGACGAATTCTAAATCGTCTCGATAGTATTGCCGCACAGCCACATCAGCACCCTCCCCGCCTCTCCCCACCTCTCCACACCTCTCCCCACCTCTGCGATCATGCTGAGCGGAGCCGCGCGTCGCAAGGGCCACCAGCGCTTCTCCCTCCTTCTCCTCGACGACGGGGACCACTACATAACCGACTGGGTCGCCACGTGTCACCTCGTGGATGGCCAGCCGCGCGCGCTCGCGGGCGGGCGGCTGCGGCTGTGCATGAAATCGCTCTTCTTCGAGCCGCAGGACCCCGCCATCCCCATTATAATGTTCCCCATGCCGCACATACTAGTCGTTTTCCACCCCGCGTCGCGCCGCCGGTACCGCTCGCAGCTGGGCGCGAAACTCGCCGCGGAGGGGCGCATCCGCGCGGAGTGGGCGGGGGAAGGAGCGGGGGCGGGCGGGGAGGACGGGGGTCGGGGCGTGGGGGGAGGGCGGAGGAACGATGGCGGAAGGCTGGGGAATGCGTATGGGGATGTGGGGGGGTATGGGGGAGATAATGGGTATGGGGATGTGGTGTATGTGACGACAGGCATGTATGTGGCAATGAAGGCGTGTGGGCAGGACGTGCCGTACGAGTTCGAGAAGAAGGAGCTGGACGAGGGCCACCTGCCTTCCACGTGGGCCTTCTCCCTTGACTACTCGCCCACCTCACGGGTATGCGTGCTTGTTGTGGGTGCAGCAAGCAGGTTTATGCCACTCGCAGAGAGGTCGGAATCAGATGCTACTGAGGTAACACAGCAACCAGGGCGGTGGGGAGGAGCTGCCGTCCACCTGGGCCTTCTCCCTTGACTACTCGCCCACCTCACAGGTATGCGTGCCTGCTTCAGCAGTCCCCCACCACCCTTGTAAGACCAAACAACGGTAGCTGGGAATTATACCCCCCACGCCCACCACGTGGGTAGGACCATCAGGTTACTACCACTCGTGAAGGCTGGGGAATGCGTATTGAGGCGACACAGCAACCAGCCGGGTGGGAAGTAGCTCCACGAGGGCCACTTGTCTGCTCTGCCCTCCACCTGGGAACTTCTTCTCCCCCCACTGCTCCCCTTCCTCGCGGGTATGACTCAAAAGCAAGGGCCACACATGGGAGCGAGATGACTTTTGAGCCACACATATCTACTCGAAAGTCATCACGAGCAGAGGGATATGGATGGAGGTGTCATTTACAGCTGCTGCCGTACGAGCAGAGGGACATAGAGGTGCCACGGCACCTGACCGTCATTCTCCCATACCCCATCCCCCATACCCTCCTCCCCCGTGCTCTCCCCAACAGCTCCTAGACGAGGCGCTGCCAGTGCTGGGCGTGCAGCTGCTGCCCTACGAGCAGCGGGACATGGAGGTGGCGCGGCGCCTCTCTCCGATGGAGGCATCCCCCATACCCGCATGCGCCATCCCCCCATCCCATGTTCAGCTGTTAGACAAGGCGCTGCCAGTGCTGGGCGTGCAGCTGCTACCGTACGAGCAGCGAGACATGGAGGTGCCTGCTGTCCCTCCAGGCCCTCCCTTCTTCCCATCCCCCCGTCCCTCCCTTCCCTCCCACCAGTTGTTAGATGAAGCCTTGCCAGTGCTGGGGGTGCAGCTGCTGCCGTACGAGCAGCGAGACATGGAGGTGGCGCGGCGGCTGTCCCTCATGGAGGCCTCGGCGCCCTTTGACGTCAGCCGCCTCGTCGACCTCTCCGAACACATCCTGCTCGACTGCCTCGCCTCCCAGGTGCGTGTGGCGTGAGTCAACGTGAGTCAACTTGAATCAACGTGAGTCAACGCAAGTCAGCTCAGATTAAGTTGACTCAGGAGTACTTCCTCCTGGACTGCCGGGTCAACAAGGCACATGTGTACTGCCGTGTGAGTGAGTCTACATGACTAATGCCCAGAGCATTTACAGCGTTGTCTCTGCTGCCTGCTTGTTTACTTGGCTGGCTGACTAGTGGAAATGAGGGAGAGGAGGAGAGCACAGGCTGCCGGTTGCCGTGGCTGCCTTTCCATGACTCTACAGGCCATCTTGACTCTCCTTCAACACATGCTCTATCTGTGCCCGACCCGAACCTCACCTTCAGGTTCGGCCGCTGGTTCGGGAGCCGGGCCGCCTTGTGATCACACAGCAGCGGCTTTACTTCCAGGTGACATCTGGTGCAGGAAACATCTGGCAGGTGGCATCTGGTGCAGGTGGCATCTGGTGCAGGTGGCATCTGGTGCAGGTGGCATCTGGTGCAGGTGGCATCTGGTGCAGGGGACATCTGGTGCAGGTGGCATCTATTGCAGTTAACATGCCACTGCGTTTTGTTGTGTGGGGTAGGCTGTGTATGCTGTGCTGTCTGCTGCTGTTTTCCTCTTCACGCTTCTCCCCCCCACCTCCACACTGCTTGTTAACTTAACTCCATGTCCGCTTATCTCTGCACTTGCCCCCTTCCCGTCTTGCTCCCTCCTTTCAAGCTGCTGTGCACCTCTCACCTCACTCACCTCACTCACACATGAACGTCCCTCTCTTGCATCTTCCTTCTGCCCCTCCCTCGCATCGCACCTTCCCTCCAGCCCCATTTTCCCCCCTTCTCCTCTCTCGCCCTTCTCTCCTCTTTTTCTCCTCTCCTCTCTATCCCCTCGCTCCCCTCTCCCACTTCAACCTTTCTCAGCAGTAAGAGGGATCCCCATCTGCATCTTCCCGCTCCTCCCCCACCCTCTCCTTCTCGCCTCCCTTTATCCTCTTTTTCTCTCCAACTCCCACTCCACTTTTCACCCCCCTCCCCCTCTCTGACAGCCATTGCACGCCATCAGCAGTGAGAGTCCCCTTCGAATCTTTCCCCTGCCCCTCTTCTCTGTTCTCACCTTTTTTCCCCCCTCTCCCGCTTATTCCTCCCCCTCCCCCTCTCTCACAGCCACTGCACGCCATCAGCAGTGAGAGTCCCCTCCGAATCTTCCCCCTGCCCCTCCTCCTCTCCGCTGCCCGCCGCCGCCACTCCCTGCGCCCCCGCGGCCTCGAAATCTTCTTCTCCTGCCCGGACCTATCGCAGCGTGCCAGCTCAGGGAGCTCAGGAGGAGGAGGACTGGAGGGGGGTGGTGGCACCGGCGGGAGAGGAGGGGGGAACGGTGTGGGTAGGGGGAGGGTAGTTGGGGGTAGTGGGGGGAGCGGGGGGAGTGGGGGCGGAGGGCCGTTGGGGGATGGCAGCAGTGTGTTCTTTGTGTTCAGCTCTCAGGGGGAGAGGGACCGAGCTGCTGCGCTGCTGCAGAAGCTGTTGGGGGTGAGTGAGAGAGTGTTTTTTAGCCAATCTCCAATCTCTGTCTACGAATGCTTCATACCGCTCCCGGTTTTTCACCCTCTCCTTCTCACTCTCCTTTCTCCCGCCCTGCTCTTTCTTTCTCTCCTGTTTCTCACTCTCCATATCCCCTGCTCTCTCTCTCTCTCTCTCTCTCCCGTGTCTCCCTCCCAACGGGCATCACATCAGGGTGTGTCCAGCCCAGCAGCAGCGGCAGCATCGCTACTAGAGGCTCACTCGCACGCACTGCAGGCCGTCACGGGGCTGTGGCAGGTGGGGCTGTGGCAGGTGGGGATGGGCCAGGTGGGGATGGGGCAGGTGGGGCAGTGAAGTTTCAACATAATTGTGTGGTGGTTGGGGCAGGTGCGGCGGTGGGGCAGTGGGACAGTGGCTGGCACGGCTGGGGCAGGTGGGGCAGGGATGGATGGCATTTCAGCATCATTGCTCAATTGTTTTCTCCCTCTCCTCTCCCCCATACCTTGTTTCCCACAGCCAATCGTTTTTCCACCCTCTCCCTGTTCGCCCCCTCCCTCCCGTACCTTGCTTCCGCGAGACAGTTATCCACTTTTGAGACGTCTCAAAACTCCCACCCTCTCCCTGTATATTCCTTCCCTCCCTCCCATCTCTGTCTCCTCATTTTCTCATTCCCTTCTCACAAACCACCTCCCTCCCTCCTCCCTCTCCGCCCCTCCAGTCTACCCCCAACTATCTCCTCCTCCCCAACCTCTCTCCCCTCACCTTCCATGCACTATTCTCACCCCACTGTCCCCTACCTCCTTCTCCACTCCCCCAGACCGGCCGCATCTCCAACCGCGACTATCTGCTCTTCCTCAACCTGGCAGCAGGCCGCACTATGTGTGACTTGGCGCAGTGGCCTGTCATGCCCTGGGTGCTCGCGGATTACACCTCCCACCACCTTGATTTGAACGACCCCGCCACCTTCAGAGACCTCTCCAAGGTGCGCCCTCTGCCTGCCTGCCTGCTTTCGCCAGTGTGTGTGACTTGGCGCAGTGGCCGGTCATGCCCTGGGTGCTTGCGGACTACACCAGCCCACACTTGAACCTCGACGACCCTTCATCTTTCAGAGACCTCTCCAAGGTGTGAGCCCTCTGCCTGCCTGCTTGTCGCACCATGCGTGACTTGGTTTGGCGCGGTGGCCCGTCATGCCCTGGGTGCTCGCGGATTACACCTCCCACCACCTCGATTTGAACGACCCCGCCACCTTCAGAGACCTCTCCAAGGTGAATGCCCGCCCCACCCGCCCCGCCCGCCTGCCCGCCCGCCTGCCGCCCACCTCATCTATCTGTATGCGCTGAAGCTGCACTGCAGTTAGGAGGAGGAGCAGTCGAAAGCAGCACTGGAAAGCAGCGCTCACCTCTCTTCGCCTTGTTGAGGATTCTCGTCTGTGTTGTTGTGCTGTGCTGTGTAGTGCTTTTGAGGCGACCCAAATGTAGTGTAGCCCATGGGGAGCAATGTCCACTGCCTTTCACGAACGACTTTTGTTGAGGTGCCTCAAAAGACCACTCCTTCTCACCACCCTGCCTGCCTCTCCTCCTGATTTTTGAGATGTCTCAAGAGCCCATGATTACTGCCTGTCACCACCCTGCTGCTCCTCCTGAATCGGCCCTCCCCACCTCTCTCCTTCATCCCCTTCCCCACCTCTCTCCTTCATCCCCTTCCCCACCTATCTCCTTCATCCCCTCCTCACCTCTCTCCTCCATCTTCTCCCCACCTCTCTCCTCCATCTCCTCCCCACCTCTCTCCTTCATCCCCTCCCCGCCTCTCTCCTTCACCCCCTACCAACATCTTTCCTTCACCACTTTTCACCTTTCTCTCCATTTCCTCAATCTCTCCCTCCCCACCTCTGCAGCCAGTGGGAGCGCTCAACCCGGCACGCCTTGCAGAGTTCAGAGAGCGGTACGACGAGGTAAGGAGTGGTACATTGCAATAAAGAGTGGTACAATGAGGCAAAGAGCGGTGCAGTGAGTGCAGGAGCAGTGCAATGAAGCAAAAATCGGTTCGACAAGACGAAACCCTCCTTTATCCGCCGTTTGCATCCATCCACTGTCTTCCGAGGTGACTTTTGAGTCGACTCAAAAGTCACCTCGTTGTGAGTCGGCTCAAAAGTCACCTCGTTGTGAGTCGGCGCAAAAATCACCTCGTTACCATGGCCCAGTCGTTACCACTGCCTTGCAATATCTCCAAGCTCTTGAGTGGACTAAAAGCTCATCTCCTACCGCTCACCACCCCACCAACCCCACCCACCTCCCTCCCCTACCCACCCCCCCGCACACACACCAGATGCCTCGGGACAAGAGTGGATCAGAGCGCACCAAGCCTTTCCTCTACGGCACTCACTACTCCACTCCTGGGTACGCTGAGTCCTTTCTGCTGTTGCATGTGTGTTTATGAATCACCAGCGCCCTCCACTCCAGTCCAGGATAGCTTCACATTTCTTCGTAATGATGACAGCCTCCTCAAGGGTACACTGAAAGGCTGGGGTTTACCGTCACTTCTCTTTCGCTCCCTGCTCTTTCGCTCACTTCTCTTTCGCTCCCTGCTCTTTCGCTCACTTCTCTTTCGCTCCCTGCTCTTTCGCTCACTTCTCTTTCGCTCCCTGCTCTTTCGCTCACTTCTCTTTCGCTCCCTGCTCTTTCGCTCACTTCTCTTTCGCTCCCTGCTCTTTCGCTCACTTCTCTTTCGCTCCCTGCTCTTTCGCTCCCTGCTCTTTCGCTCCCTGCTCTTTCGCTCACTTCTCTTTCGCTCCCTGCTCTTTCGCTCACTTCTCTTTCGCTCCCTGCTCTTTCGCTCACTTCTCTTTCGCTCCCTGCTCTTTCGCTCACTTCTCTTTCGCTCCCTGCTCTTTCGCTCACTTCTCTTTCGCTCCCTGCTCTTTCGCTCACTTCTCTTTCGCTCCCTGCTCTTTCGCTCACTTCTCTTTCGCTCCCTGCTCTTTCGCTCCCTGCTCTTTCGCTCCCTGCTCTTTCGCTCACTTCTCTTTCGCTCCCTGCTCTTTCGCTCACTTCTCTTTCGCTCCCTGCTCTTTCGCTCACTTCTCTTTCGCTCCCTGCTCTTTCGCTCACTTCTCTTTCGCTCCCTGCTCTTTCGCTCCCTGCTCTTTCGCTCCCTGCTCTTTCGCTCCCTGCTCTTTCGCTCCCTGCTCTTTCGCTCACTTCTCTTTCGCTCCCTGCTCTTTCGCTCACTTCTCTTTCGCTCCCTGCTCTTTCGCTCACTTCTCTTTCGCTCCCTGCTCTTTCGCTCACTTCTCTTTCGCTCCCTGCTCTTTCGCTCACTTCTCTTTCGCTCCCTGCTCTTTCGCTCACTTCTCTTTCGCTCCCTGCTCTTTCGCTCACTTCTCTTTCGCTCCCTGCTCTTTCGCTCCCTGCTCTTTCGCTCCCTGCTCTTTCGCTCACTTCTCTTTCGCTCCCTGCTCTTTCGCTCACTTCTCTTTCGCTCCCTGCTCTTTCGCTCACTTCTCTTTCGCTCCCTGCTCTTTCGCTCACTTCTCTTTCGCTCCCTGCTCTTTCGCTCACTTCTCTTTCGCTCCCTGCTCTTTCGCTCCCTGCTCTTTCGCTCCCTGCTCTTTCGCTCACTTCTCTTTCGCTCCCTGCTCTTTCGCTCCCTGCTCTTTCGCTCCCTGCTCTTTCGCTCACTTCTCTTTCGCTCCCTGCTCTTTCGCTCACTTCTCTTTCGCTCCCTGCTCTTTCGCTCACTTCTCTTTCGCTCCCTGCTCTTTCGCTCACTTCTCTTTCGCTCCCTGCTCTTTCGCTCACTTCTCTTTCGCTCCCTGCTCTTTCGCTCACTTCTCTTTCGCTCCCTGCTCTTTCGCTCACTTCTCTTTCGCTCCCTGCTCTTTCGCTCCCTGCTCTTTCGCTCCCTGCTCTTTCGCTCACTTCTCTTTCGCTCCCTGCTCTTTCGCTCACTTCTCTTTCGCTCCCTGCTCTTTCGCTCACTTCTCTTTCGCTCCCTGCTCTTTCGCTCACTTCTCTTTCGCTCCCTGCTCTTTCGCTCACTTCTCTTTCGCTCCCTGCTCTTTCGCTCACTTCTCTTTCGCTCCCTGCTCTTTCGCTCCCTGCTCTTTCGCTCCCTGCTCTTTCGCTCACTTCTCTTTCGCTCCCTGCTCTTTCGCTCACTTCTCTTTCGCTCCCTGCTCTTTCGCTCACTTCTCTTTCGCTCCCTGCTCTTTCGCTCACTTCTCTTTCGCTCCCTGCTCTTTCGCTCACTTCTCTTTCGCTCCCTGCTCTTTCGCTCACTTCTCTTTCGCTCCCTGCTCTTTCGCTCACTTCTCTTTCGCTCCCTGCTCTTTCGCTCACTTCTCTTTCGCTCCCTGCTCTTTCGCTCACTTCTCTTTCGCTCCCTGCTCTTTCGCTCACTTCTCTTTCGCTCCCTGCTCTTTCGCTCACTTCTCTTTCGCTCCCTGCTCTTTCGCTCACTTCTCTTTCGCTCCCTGCTCTTTCGCTCCCTGCTCTTTCGCTCCCTGCTCTTTCGCTCACTTCTCTTTCGCTCCCTGCTCTTTCGCTCACTTCTCTTTCGCTCCCTGCTCTTTCGCTCACTTCTCTTTCGCTCCCTGCTCTTTCGCTCACTTCTCTTTCGCTCCCTGCTCTTTCGCTCACTTCTCTTTCGCTCCCTGCTCTTTCGCTCACTTCTCTTTCGCTCCCTGCTCTTTCGCTCACTTCTCTTTCGCTCCCTGCTCTTTCGCTCCCTGCTCTTTCGCTCCCTGCTCTTTCGCTCACTTCTCTTTCGCTCCCTGCTCTTTCGCTCACTTCTCTTTCGCTCCCTGCTCTTTCGCTCACTTCTCTTTCGCTCCCTGCTCTTTCGCTCACTTCTCTTTCGCTCCCTGCTCTTTCGCTCACTTCTCTTTCGCTCCCTGCTCTTTCGCTCACTTCTCTTTCGCTCCCTGCTCTTTCGCTCACTTCTCTTTCGCTCCCTGCTCTTTCGCTCACTTCTCTTTCGCTCCCTGCTCTTTCGCTCCCTGCTCTTTCGCTCCCTGCTCTTTCGCTCCCTGCTCTTTCGCTCCCTGCTCTTTCGCTCACTTCTCTTTCGCTCCCTGCTCTTTCGCTCACTTCTCTTTCGCTCCCTGCTCTTTCGCTCACTTCTCTTTCGCTCCCTGCTCTTTCGCTCACTTCTCTTTCGCTCCCTGCTCTTTCGCTCACTTCTCTTTCGCTCCCTGCTCTTTCGCTCACTTCTCTTTCGCTCCCTGCTCTTTCGCTCACTTCTCTTCGCTCCCTGCTCTTTCGCTCACTTCTCTTTCGCTCCCTGCTCTTTCGCTCACTTCTCTTTCGCTCCCTGCTCTTTCGCTCACTTCTCTTTCGCTCCCTGCTCTTTCGCTCACTTCTCTTTCGCTCCCTGCTCTTTCGCTCACTTCTCTTTCGCTCCCTGCTCTTTCGCTCACTTCTCTTTCGCTCCCTGCTCTTTCGCTCACTTCTCTTTCGCTCCCTGCTCTTTCGCTCACTTCTCTTTCGCTCCCTGCTCTTTCGCTCACTTCTCTTTCGCTCCCTGCTCTTTCGCTCACTTCTCTTTCGCTCCCTGCTCTTTCGCTCACTTCTCTTTCGCTCCCTGCTCTTTCGCTCACTTCTCTTTCGCTCCCTGCTCTTTCGCTCACTTCTCTTTCGCTCCCTGCTCTTTCGCTCACTTCTCTTTCGCTCCCTGCTCTTTCACTCCCTGCTCTTTCGCTCCCTGCTCTTTCGCTCACTTCTCTTTCGCTCCCTGCTCTTTCGCTCACTTCTCTTTCGCTCCCTGCTCTTTCGCTCACTTCTCTTTCGCTCCCTGCTCTTTCGCTCACTTCTCTTTCGCTCCCTGCTCTTTCGCTCACTTCTCTTTCGCTCCCTGCTCTTTCGCTCACTTCTCTTTCGCTCCCTGCTCTTTCGCTCACTTCTCTTTCGCTCCCTGCTCTTTCGCTCACTTCTCTTTCGCTCCCTGCTCTTTCGCTCACTTCTCTTTCGCTCCCTGCTCTTTCGCTCACTTCTCTTTCGCTCCCTGCTCTTTCGCTCACTTCTCTTTCGCTCCCTGCTCTTTCGCTCACTTCTCTTTCGCTCCCTGCTCTTTCGCTCCCTGCTCTTTCGCTCCCTGCTCTTTCGCTCACTTCTCTTTCGCTCCCTGCTCTTTCGCTCACTTCTCTTTCGCTCCCTGCTCTTTCGCTCACTTCTCTTTCGCTCCCTGCTCTTTCGCTCACTTCTCTTTCGCTCCCTGCTCTTTCGCTCACTTCTCTTTCGCTCCCTGCTCTTTCGCTCACTGCTCTTTCGCTCCCTGCTCTTTCGCTCCCTGCTCTTTCGCTCCCTGCTCTTTCGCTCCCTGCTCTTTCGCTCCCTGCTCTTTCGCTCACTTCTCTTTCGCTCCCTGCTCTTTCGCTCACTTCTCTTTCGCTCCCTGCTCTTTCGCTCACTTCTCTTTCGCTCCCTGCTCTTTCGCTCACTTCTCTTTCGCTCCCTGCTCTTTCGCTCACTTCTCTTTCGCTCCCTGCTCTTTCGCTCCCTGCTCTTTCGCTCCCTGCTCTTTCGCTCCCTGCTCTTTCGCTCCCTGCTCTTTCGCTCACTTCTCTTTCGCTCCCTGCTCTTTCGCTCACTTCTCTTTCGCTCCCTGCTCTTTCGCTCACTTCTCTTTCGCTCCCTGCTCTTTCGCTCACTTCTCTTTCGCTCCCTGCTCTTTCGCTCACTTCTCTTTCGCTCCCTGCTCTTTCGCTCACTTCTCTTTCGCTCCCTGCTCTTTCGCTCCCTGCTCTTTCGCTCCCTGCTCTTTCGCTCACTTCTCTTTCGCTCCCTGCTCTTTCGCTCACTTCTCTTTCGCTCCCTGCTCTTTCGCTCACTTCTCTTTCGCTCCCTGCTCTTTCGCTCACTTCTCTTTCGCTCCCTGCTCTTTCGCTCACTTCTCTTTCGCTCCCTGCTCTTTCGCTCACTTCTCTTTCGCTCCCTGCTCTTTCGCTCACTTCTTTTCGCTCCCTGCTCTTTCGCTCACTTCTCTTTCGCTCCCTGCTCTTTCGCTCACTTCTCTTTCGCTCCCTGCTCTTTCGCTCACTTCTCTTTCGCTCCCTGCTCTTTCGCTCACTTCTCTTTCGCTCACTTCTCTTTCGCTCACTTCTCTTTCGCTCCCTGCTCTTTCGCTCACTTCTCTTTCGCTCCCTGCTCTTTCGCTCACTTCTCTTTCGCTCCCTGCTCTTTCGCTCACTTCTCTTTCGCTCCCTGCTCTTTCGCTCACTTCTCTTTCGCTCCCTGCTCTTTCGCTCACTTCTCTTTCGCTCCCTGCTCTTTCGCTCACTTCTCTTTCGCTCCCTGCTCTTTCGCTCACTTCTCTTTCGCTCCCTGCTCTTTCGCTCACTTCTCTTTCGCTCCCTGCTCTTTCGCTCACTTCTCTTTCGCTCCCTGCTCTTTCGCTCACTTCTCTTTCGCTCCCTGCTCTTTCGCTCACTTCTCTTTCGCTCCCTGCTCTTTCGCTCACTTCTCTTTCGCTCCCTGCTCTTTCGCTCACTTCTCTTTCGCTCCCTGCTCTTTCGCTCACTTCTCTTTCGCTCCCTGCTCTTTCGCTCACTTCTCTTTCGCTCCCTGCTCTTTCGCTCACTTCTCTTTCGCTCCCTGCTCTTTCGCTCACTTCTCTTTCGCTCCCTGCTCTTTCGCTCCCTTCTCTTCGCTCCCTGCTCTTTCGCTCACTTCTCTTTCGCTCCCTGCTCTTTCGCTCACTTCTCTTTCGCTCCCTGCTCTTTCGCTCACTTCTCTTTCGCTCCCTGCTCTTTCGCTCACTTCTCTTTCGCTCCCTGCTCTTTCGCTCACTTCTCTTTCGCTCCCTGCTCTTTCGCTCCCTGCTCTTTCGCTCCCTGCTCTTTCGCTCCCTGCTCTTTCGCTCCCTGCTCTTTCGCTCACTTCTCTTTCGCTCCCTGCTCTTTCGCTCACTTCTCTTTCGCTCCCTGCTCTTTCGCTCACTTCTCTTTCGCTCCCTGCTCTTTCGCTCACTTCTCTTTCGCTCCCTGCTCTTTCGCTCACTTCTCTTTCGCTCCCTGCTCTTTCGCTCACTTCTCTTTCGCTCCCTGCTCTTTCGCTCACTTCTCTTTCGCTCCCTGCTCTTTCGCTCCCTGCTCTTTCGCTCCCTGCTCTTTCGCTCCCTGCTCTTTCGCTCCCTGCTCTTTCGCTCACTTCTCTTTCGCTCCCTGCTCTTTCGCTCACTTCTCTTTCGCTCCTGCTCTTTCGCTCACTTCTCTTTCGCTCCCTGCTCTTTCGCTCACTTCTCTTTCGCTCCCTGCTCTTTCGCTCCCTGCTCTTTCGCTCCCTGCTCTTTCGCTCACTTCTCTTTCGCTCCCTGCTCTTTCGCTCCCTGCTCTTTCGCTCCCTGCTCTTTCGCTCCCTGCTCTTTCGCTCCCTGCTCTTTCGCTCACTTCTCTTTCGCTCCCTGCTCTTTCGCTCACTTCTCTTTCGCTCCCTGCTCTTTCGCTCACTTCTCTTTCGCTCCCTGCTCTTTCGCTCACTTCTCTTTCGCTCCCTGCTCTTTCGCTCCCTGCTCTTTCGCTCCCTGCTCTTTCGCTCCCTGCTCTTTCGCTCCCTGCTCTTTCGCTCACTTCTCTTTCGCTCCCTGCTCTTTCGCTCACTTCTCTTTCGCTCCCTGCTCTTTCGCTCACTTCTCTTTCGCTCCCTGCTCTTTCGCTCACTTCTCTTTCGCTCCCTGCTCTTTCGCTCACTTCTCTTTCGCTCCCTGCTCTTTCGCTCACTTCTCTTTCGCTCCCTGCTCTTTCGCTCACTTCTCTTTCGCTCCCTGCTCTTTCGCTCCCTGCTCTTTCGCTCCCTGCTCTTTCGCTCACTTCTCTTTCGCTCCCTGCTCTTTCGCTCACTTCTCTTTCGCTCCCTGCTCTTTCGCTCACTTCTCTTTCGCTCCCTGCTCTTTCGCTCACTTCTCTTTCGCTCCCTGCTCTTTCGCTCACTTCTCTTTCGCTCCCTGCTCTTTCGCTCACTTCTCTTTCGCTCCCTGCTCTTTCGCTCACTTCTCTTTCGCTCCCTGCTCTTTCGCTCACTTCTCTTTCGCTCCCTGCTCTTTCGCTCACTTCTCTTTCGCTCCCTGCTCTTTCGCTCACTTCTCTTTCGCTCCCTGCTCTTTCGCTCCCTGCTCTTTCGCTCCCTGCTCTTTCGCTCCTGCTCTTTCGCTCCCTGCTCTTTCGCTCACTTCTCTTTCGCTCCCTGCTCTTTCGCTCACTTCTCTTTCGCTCCCTGCTCTTTCGCTCACTTCTCTTTCGCTCCCTGCTCTTTCGCTCACTTCTCTTTCGCTCCCTGCTCTTTCGCTCACTTCTCTTTCGCTCCCTGCTCTTTCGCTCACTTCTCTTTCGCTCCCTGCTCTTTCGCTCACTTCTCTTTCGCTCCCTGCTCTTTCGCTCCCTGCTCTTTCGCTCCCTGCTCTTTCGCTCACTTCTCTTTCGCTCCCTGCTCTTTCGCTCACTTCTCTTTCGCTCCCTGCTCTTTCGCTCACTTCTCTTTCGCTCCCTGCTCTTTCGCTCACTTCTCTTTCGCTCCCTGCTCTTTCGCTCCCTGCTCTTTCGCTCCCTGCTCTTTCGCTCCCTGCTCTTTCGCTCCCTGCTCTTTCGCTCACTTCTCTTTCGCTCCCTGCTCTTTCGCTCACTTCTCTTTCGCTCCCTGCTCTTTCGCTCACTTCTCTTTCGCTCCCTGCTCTTTCGCTCACTTCTCTTTCGCTCCCTGCTCTTTCGCTCACTTCTCTTTCGCTCCCTGCTCTTTCGCTCCCTGCTCTTTCGCTCCCTGCTCTTTCGCTCACTTCTCTTTCGCTCCCTGCTCTTTCGCTCACTTCTCTTTCGCTCCCTGCTCTTTCGCTCACTTCTCTTTCGCTCCCTGCTCTTTCGCTCACTTCTCTTTCGCTCCCTGCTCTTTCGCTCACTTCTCTTTCGCTCCCTGCTCTTTCGCTCACTTCTCTTTCGCTCCCTGCTCTTTCGCTCACTTCTCTTTCGCTCCCTGCTCTTTCGCTCCCTGCTCTTTCGCTCACTTCTCTTTCGCTCCCTGCTCTTTCGCTCACTTCTCTTTCGCTCCCTGCTCTTTCGCTCCCTGCTCTTTCGCTCCCTGCTCTTTCGCTCCCTGCTCTTTCGCTCCCTGCTCTTTCGCTCACTTCTCTTTCGCTCCCTGCTCTTTCGCTCACTTCTCTTTCGCTCCCTGCTCTTTCGCTCACTTCTCTTTCGCTCCCTGCTCTTTCGCTCACTTCTCTTTCGCTCCCTGCTCTTTCGCTCCCTGCTCTTTCGCTCCCTGCTCTTTCGCTCCCTGCTCTTTCGCTCCCTGCTCTTTCGCTCACTTCTCTTTCGCTCCCTGCTCTTTCGCTCACTTCTCTTTCGCTCCCTGCTCTTTCGCTCACTTCTCTTTCGCTCCCTGCTCTTTCGCTCACTTCTCTTTCGCTCCCTGCTCTTTCGCTCACTTCTCTTTCGCTCCCTGCTCTTTCGCTCACTTCTCTTTCGCTCCCTGCTCTTTCGCTCACTTCTCTTTCGCTCCCTGCTCTTTCGCTCCCTGCTCTTTCGCTCCCTGCTCTTTCGCTCACTTCTCTTTCGCTCCCTGCTCTTTCGCTCACTTCTCTTTCGCTCCCTGCTCTTTCGCTCACTTCTCTTTCGCTCCCTGCTCTTTCGCTCACTTCTCTTTCGCTCCCTGCTCTTTCGCTCACTTCTCTTTCGCTCCCTGCTCTTTCGCTCCCTGCTCTTTCGCTCCCTGCTCTTTCGCTCCCTGCTCTTTCGCTCACTTCTCTTTCGCTCCCTGCTCTTTCGCTCACTTCTCTTTCGCTCCCTGCTCTTTCGCTCACTTCTCTTTCGCTCCCTGCTCTTTCGCTCACTTCTCTTTCGCTCCCTGCTCTTTCGCTCACTTCTCTTTCGCTCCCTGCTCTTTCGCTCACTTCTCTTTCGCTCCCTGCTCTTTCGCTCACTTCTCTTTCGCTCCCTGCTCTTTCGCTCCCTGCTCTTTCGCTCCCTGCTCTTTCGCTCCCTGCTCTTTCGCTCCCTGCTCTTTCGCTCCCTGCTCTTTCGCTCACTTCTCTTTCGCTCCCTGCTCTTTCGCTCACTTCTCTTTCGCTCCCTGCTCTTTCGCTCACTTCTCTTTCGCTCCCTGCTCTTTCGCTCACTTCTCTTTCGCTCCCTGCTCTTTCGCTCACTTCTCTTTCGCTCCCTGCTCTTTCGCTCCCTGCTCTTTCGCTCCCTGCTCTTTCGCTCCCTGCTCTTTCGCTCACTTCTCTTTCGCTCCCTGCTCTTTCGCTCACTTCTCTTTCGCTCCCTGCTCTTTCGCTCACTTCTCTTTCGCTCCCTGCTCTTTCGCTCACTTCTCTTTCGCTCCCTGCTCTTTCGCTCCCTGCTCTTTCGCTCCCTGCTCTTTCGCTCCCTGCTCTTTCGCTCCCTGCTCTTTCGCCCACTTCTCTTTCGCTCCCTGCTCTTTCGCTCACTTCTCTTTCGCTCCCTGCTCTTTCGCTCACTTCTCTTTCGCTCCCTGCTCTTTCGCTCACTTCTCTTTCGCTCCCTGCTCTTTCGCTCACTTCTCTTTCGCTCCCTGCTCTTTCGCTCCCTGCTCTTTCGCTCCCTGCTCTTTCGCTCACTTCTCTTTCGCTCCCTGCTCTTTCGCTCACTTCTCTTTCGCTCCCTGCTCTTTCGCTCACTTCTCTTTCGCTCCCTGCTCTTTCGCTCACTTCTCTTTCGCTCCCTGCTCTTTCGCTCACTTCTCTTTCGCTCCCTGCTCTTTCGCTCACTTCTCTTTCGCTCCCTGCTCTTTCGCTCACTTCTCTTTCGCTCCCTGCTCTTTCGCTCCCTGCTCTTTCGCTCACTTCTCTTTCGCTCCCTGCTCTTTCGCTCACTTCTCTTTCGCTCCCTGCTCTTTCGCTCCCTGCTCTTTCGCTCCCTGCTCTTTCGCTCCCTGCTCTTTCGCTCCCTGCTCTTTCGCTCACTTCTCTTTCGCTCCCTGCTCTTTCGCTCACTTCTCTTTCGCTCCCTGCTCTTTCGCTCCCTGCTCTTTCGCTCCCTGCTCTTTCGCTCACTTCTCTTTCGCTCCCTGCTCTTTCGCTCACTTCTCTTTCGCTCCCTGCTCTTTCGCTCACTTCTCTTTCGCTCCCTGCTCTTTCGCTCACTTCTCTTTCGCTCCCTGCTCTTTCGCTCCCTGCTCTTTCGCTCCCTGCTCTTTCGCTCCCTGCTCTTTCGCTCCCTGCTCTTTCGCTCACTTCTCTTTCGCTCCCTGCTCTTTCGCTCACTTCTCTTTCGCTCCCTGCTCTTTCGCTCACTTCTCTTTCGCTCCCTGCTCTTTCGCTCACTTCTCTTTCGCTCCCTGCTCTTTCGCTCACTTCTCTTTCGCTCCCTGCTCTTTCGCTCACTTCTCTTTCGCTCCCTGCTCTTTCGCTCACTTCTCTTTCGCTCCCTGCTCTTTCGCTCCCTGCTCTTTCGCTCCCTGCTCTTTCGCTCACTTCTCTTTCGCTCCCTGCTCTTTCGCTCACTTCTCTTTCGCTCCCTGCTCTTTCGCTCACTTCTCTTTCGCTCCCTGCTCTTTCGCTCCCTGCTCTTTCGCTCCCTGCTCTTTCGCTCCCTGCTCTTTCGCTCCCTGCTCTTTCGCTCACTTCTCTTTCGCTCCCTGCTCTTTCGCTCACTTCTCTTTCGCTCCCTGCTCTTTCGCTCACTTCTCTTTCGCTCCCTGCTCTTTCGCTCACTTCTCTTTCGCTCCCTGCTCTTTCGCTCACTTCTCTTTCGCTCCCTGCTCTTTCGCTCCCTGCTCTTTCGCTCCCTGCTCTTTCGCTCCCTGCTCTTTCGCTCACTTCTCTTTCGCTCCCTGCTCTTTCGCTCACTTCTCTTTCGCTCCCTGCTCTTTCGCTCACTTCTCTTTCGCTCCCTGCTCTTTCGCTCACTTCTCTTTCGCTCCCTGCTCTTTCGCTCCCTGCTCTTTCGCTCACTTCTCTTTCGCTCCCTGCTCTTTCGCTCACTTCTCTTTCGCTCCCTGCTCTTTCGCTCCCTGCTATTTCGCTCCCTGCTCTTTCGCTCCCTGCTCTTTCGCTCCCTGCTCTTTCGCTCACTTCTCTTTCGCTCCCTGCTCTTTCGCTCCCTGCTCTTTCGCTCCCTGCTCTTTCGCTCCCTGCTCTTTCGCTCCCTGCTCTTTCGCTCACTTCTCTTTCGCTCCCTGCTCTTTCGCTCACTTCTCTTTCGCTCCCTGCTCTTTCGCTCACTTCTCTTTCGCTCCCTGCTCTTTCGCTCACTTCTCTTTCGCTCCCTGCTCTTTCGCTCCCTGCTCTTTCGCTCCCTGCTCTTTCGCTCCCTGCTCTTTCGCTCCCTGCTCTTTCGCTCACTTCTCTTTCGCTCCCTGCTCTTTCGCTCACTTCTCTTTCGCTCCCTGCTCTTTCGCTCACTTCTCTTTCGCTCCCTGCTCTTTCGCTCACTTCTCTTTCGCTCCCTGCTCTTTCGCTCACTTCTCTTTCGCTCCCTGCTCTTTCGCTCACTTCTCTTTCGCTCCCTGCTCTTTCGCTCCCTGCTCTTTCGCTCCCTGCTCTTTCGCTCACTTCTCTTTCGCTCCCTGCTCTTTCGCTCACTTCTCTTTCGCTCCCTGCTCTTTCGCTCACTTCTCTTTCGCTCCCTGCTCTTTCGCTCACTTCTCTTTCGCTCCCTGCTCTTTCGCTCACTTCTCTTTCGCTCCCTGCTCTTTCGCTCCCTGCTCTTTCGCTCCCTGCTCTTTCGCTCCCTGCTCTTTCGCTCACTTCTCTTTCGCTCCCTGCTCTTTCGCTCACTTCTCTTTCGCTCCCTGCTCTTTCGCTCACTTCTCTTTCGCTCCCTGCTCTTTCGCTCACTTCTCTTTCGCTCCCTGCTCTTTCGCTCACTTCTCTTTCGCTCCCTGCTCTTTCGCTCCCTGCTCTTTCGCTCCCTGCTCTTTCGCTCCCTGCTCTTTCGCTCCCTGCTCTTTCGCTCCCTGCTCTTTCGCTCACTTCTCTTTCGCTCCCTGCTCTTTCGCTCACTTCTCTTTCGCTCCCTGCTCTTTCGCTCACTTCTCTTTCGCTCCCTGCTCTTTCGCTCACTTCTCTTTCGCTCCCTGCTCTTTCGCTCACTTCTCTTTCGCTCCCTGCTCTTTCGCTCCCTGCTCTTTCGCTCCCTGCTCTTTCGCTCACTTCTCTTTCGCTCCCTGCTCTTTCGCTCACTTCTCTTTCGCTCCCTGCTCTTTCGCTCACTTCTCTTTCGCTCCCTGCTCTTTCGCTCACTTCTCTTTCGCTCCCTGCTCTTTCGCTCACTTCTCTTTCGCTCCCTGCTCTTTCGCTCACTTCTCTTTCGCTCCCTGCTCTTTCGCTCCCTGCTCTTTCGCTCCCTGCTCTTTCGCTCCCTGCTCTTTCGCTCCCTGCTCTTTCGCTCACTTCTCTTTCGCTCCCTGCTCTTTCGCTCACTTCTCTTTCGCTCCCTGCTCTTTCGCTCACTTCTCTTTCGCTCCCTGCTCTTTCGCTCCCTGCTCTTTCGCTCACTTCTCTTTCGCTCCCTGCTCTTTCGCTCACTTCTCTTTCGCTCCCTGCTCTTTCGCTCACTTCTCTTTCGCTCCCTGCTCTTTCGCTCACTTCTCTTTCGCTCCCTGCTCTTTCGCTCCCTGCTCTTTCGCTCCCTGCTCTTTCGCTCCCTGCTCTTTCGCTCCCTGCTCTTTCGCTCACTTCTCTTTCGCTCCCTGCTCTTTCGCTCACTTCTCTTTCGCTCCCTGCTCTTTCGCTCACTTCTCTTTCGCTCCCTGCTCTTTCGCTCACTTCTCTTTCGCTCCCTGCTCTTTCGCTCACTTCTCTTTCGCTCCCTGCTCTTTCGCTCACTTCTCTTTCGCTCCCTGCTCTTTCGCTCACTTCTCTTTCGCTCCCTGCTCTTTCGCTCCCTGCTCTTTCGCTCCCTGCTCTTTCGCTCACTTCTCTTTCGCTCCCTGCTCTTTCGCTCACTTCTCTTTCGCTCCCTGCTCTTTCGCTCACTTCTCTTTCGCTCCCTGCTCTTTCGCTCACTTCTCTTTCGCTCCCTGCTCTTTCGCTCACTTCTCTTTCGCTCCCTGCTCTTTCGCTCCCTGCTCTTTCGCTCCCTGCTCTTTCGCTCCCTGCTCTTTCGCTCACTTCTCTTTCGCTCCCTGCTCTTTCGCTCACTTCTCTTTCGCTCCCTGCTCTTTCGCTCACTTCTCTTTCGCTCCCTGCTCTTTCGCTCACTTCTCTTTCGCTCCCTGCTCTTTCGCTCACTTCTCTTTCGCTCCCTGCTCTTTCGCTCCCTGCTCTTTCGCTCCCTGCTCTTTCGCTCCCTGCTCTTTCGCTCCCTGCTCTTTCGCTCCCTGCTCTTTCGCTCACTTCTCTTTCGCTCCCTGCTCTTTCGCTCACTTCTCTTTCGCTCCCTGCTCTTTCGCTCACTTCTCTTTCGCTCCCTGCTCTTTCGCTCACTTCTCTTTCGCTCCCTGCTCTTTCGCTCACTTCTCTTTCGCTCCCTGCTCTTTCGCTCCCTGCTCTTTCGCTCCCTGCTCTTTCGCTCCCTGCTCTTTCGCTCACTTCTCTTTCGCTCCCTGCTCTTTCGCTCACTTCTCTTTCGCTCCCTGCTCTTTCGCTCACTTCTCTTTCGCTCCCTGCTCTTTCGCTCACTTCTCTTTCGCTCCCTGCTCTTTCGCTCCCTGCTCTTTCGCTCCCTGCTCTTTCGCTCCCTGCTCTTTCGCTCCCTGCTCTTTCGCTCACTTCTCTTTCGCTCCCTGCTCTTTCGCTCACTTCTCTTTCGCTCCCTGCTCTTTCGCTCACTTCTCTTTCGCTCCCTGCTCTTTCGCTCACTTCTCTTTCGCTCCCTGCTCTTTCGCTCACTTCTCTTTCGCTCCCTGCTCTTTCGCTCCCTGCTCTTTCGCTCCCTGCTCTTTCGCTCCCTGCTCTTTCGCTCCCTGCTCTTTCGCTCCCTGCTCTTTCGCTCACTTCTCTTTCGCTCCCTGCTCTTTCGCTCACTTCTCTTTCGCTCCCTGCTCTTTCGCTCACTTCTCTTTCGCTCCCTGCTCTTTCGCTCACTTCTCTTTCGCTCCCTGCTCTTTCGCTCACTTCTCTTTCGCTCCCTGCTCTTTCGCTCCCTGCTCTTTCGCTCCCTGCTCTTTCGCTCCCTGCTCTTTCGCTCCCTGCTCTTTCGCTCACTTCTCTTTCGCTCCCTGCTCTTTCGCTCACTTCTCTTTCGCTCCCTGCTCTTTCGCTCACTTCTCTTTCGCTCCCTGCTCTTTCGCTCCCTGCTCTTTCGCTCACTTCTCTTTCGCTCCCTGCTCTTTCGCTCACTTCTCTTTCGCTCCCTGCTCTTTCGCTCACTTCTCTTTCGCTCCCTGCTCTTTCGCTCACTTCTCTTTCGCTCCCTGCTCTTTCGCTCCCTGCTCTTTCGCTCCCTGCTCTTTCGCTCCCTGCTCTTTCGCTCCCTGCTCTTTCGCTCACTTCTCTTTCGCTCCCTGCTCTTTCGCTCACTTCTCTTTCGCTCCCTGCTCTTTCGCTCACTTCTCTTTCGCTCCCTGCTCTTTCGCTCACTTCTCTTTCGCTCCCTGCTCTTTCGCTCACTTCTCTTTCGCTCCCTGCTCTTTCGCTCACTTCTCTTTCGCTCCCTGCTCTTTCGCTCACTTCTCTTTCGCTCCCTGCTCTTTCGCTCCCTGCTCTTTCGCTCCCTGCTCTTTCGCTCACTTCTCTTTCGCTCCCTGCTCTTTCGCTCACTTCTCTTTCGCTCCCTGCTCTTTCGCTCACTTCTCTTTCGCTCCCTGCTCTTTCGCTCACTTCTCTTTCGCTCCCTGCTCTTTCGCTCACTTCTCTTTCGCTCCCTGCTCTTTCGCTCCCTGCTCTTTCGCTCCCTGCTCTTTCGCTCCCTGCTCTTTCGCTCACTTCTCTTTCGCTCCCTGCTCTTTCGCTCACTTCTCTTTCGCTCCCTGCTCTTTCGCTCACTTCTCTTTCGCTCCCTGCTCTTTCGCTCACTTCTCTTTCGCTCCCTGCTCTTTCGCTCACTTCTCTTTCGCTCCCTGCTCTTTCGCTCCCTGCTCTTTCGCTCCCTGCTCTTTCGCTCCCTGCTCTTTCGCTCCCTGCTCTTTCGCTCCCTGCTCTTTCGCTCACTTCTCTTTCGCTCCCTGCTCTTTCGCTCACTTCTCTTTCGCTCCCTGCTCTTTCGCTCACTTCTCTTTCGCTCCCTGCTCTTTCGCTCACTTCTCTTTCGCTCCCTGCTCTTTCGCTCACTTCTCTTTCGCTCCCTGCTCTTTCGCTCCCTGCTCTTTCGCTCCCTGCTCTTTCGCTCCCTGCTCTTTCGCTCACTTCTCTTTCGCTCCCTGCTCTTTCGCTCACTTCTCTTTCGCTCCCTGCTCTTTCGCTCACTTCTCTTTCGCTCCCTGCTCTTTCGCTCACTTCTCTTTCGCTCCCTGCTCTTTCGCTCCCTGCTCTTTCGCTCCCTGCTCTTTCGCTCCCTGCTCTTTCGCTCCCTGCTCTTTCGCTCACTTCTCTTTCGCTCCCTGCTCTTTCGCTCACTTCTCTTTCGCTCCCTGCTCTTTCGCTCACTTCTCTTTCGCTCCCTGCTCTTTTGCTCACTTCTCTTTCGCTCCCTGCTCTTTCGCTCACTTCTCTTTCGCTCCCTGCTCTTTCGCTCCCTGCTCTTTCGCTCCCTGCTCTTTCGCTCACTTCTCTTTCGCTCCCTGCTCTTTCGCTCACTTCTCTTTCGCTCCCTGCTCTTTCGCTCACTTCTCTTTCGCTCCCTGCTCTTTCGCTCACTTCTCTTTCGCTCCCTGCTCTTTCGCTCACTTCTCTTTCGCTCCCTGCTCTTTCGCTCACTTCTCTTTCGCTCCCTGCTCTTTCGCTCCCTGCTCTTTCGCTCACTTCTCTTTCGCTCCCTGCTCTTTCGCTCACTTCTCTTTCGCTCCCTGCTCTTTCGCTCCCTGCTCTTTCGCTCCCTGCTCTTTCGCTCCCTGCTCTTTCGCTCCCTGCTCTTTCGCTCACTTCTCTTTCGCTCCCTGCTCTTTCGCTCACTTCTCTTTCGCTCCCTGCTCTTTCGCTCCCTGCTCTTTCGCTCCCTGCTCTTTCGCTCACTTCTCTTTCGCTCCCTGCTCTTTCGCTCACTTCTCTTTCGCTCCCTGCTCTTTCGCTCACTTCTCTTTCGCTCCCTGCTCTTTCGCTCACTTCTCTTTCGCTCCCTGCTCTTTCGCTCACTTCTCTTTCGCTCCCTGCTCTTTCGCTCCCTGCTCTTTCGCTCCCTGCTCTTTCGCTCACTTCTCTTTCGCTCCCTGCTCTTTCGCTCCCTGCTCTTTCGCTCCCTGCTCTTTCGCTCCCTGCTCTTTCGCTCCCTGCTCTTTCGCTCACTTCTCTTTCGCTCCCTGCTCTTTCGCTCACTTCTCTTTCGCTCCCTGCTCTTTCGCTCACTTCTCTTTCGCTCCCTGCTCTTTCGCTCCCTGCTCTTTCGCTCCCTGCTCTTTCGCTCCCTGCTCTTTCGCTCCCTGCTCTTTCGCTCCCTGCTCTTTCGCTCACTTCTCTTTCGCTCCCTGCTCTTTCGCTCACTTCTCTTTCGCTCCCTGCTCTTTCGCTCCCTGCTCTTTCGCTCCCTGCTCTTTCGCTCACTTCTCTTTCGCTCCCTGCTCTTTCGCTCACTTCTCTTTCGCTCCCTGCTCTTTCGCTCACTTCTCTTTCGCTCCCTGCTCTTTCGCTCACTTCTCTTTCGCTCCCTGCTCTTTCGCTCACTTCTCTTTCGCTCCCTGCTCTTTCGCTCACTTCTCTTTCGCTCCCTGCTCTTTCGCTCCCTGCTCTTTCGCTCCCTGCTCTTTCGCTCACTTCTCTTTCGCTCCCTGCTCTTTCGCTCACTTCTCTTTCGCTCCCTGCTCTTTCGCTCACTTCTCTTTCGCTCCCTGCTCTTTCGCTCACTTCTCTTTCGCTCCCTGCTCTTTCGCTCACTTCTCTTTCGCTCCCTGCTCTTTCGCTCACTTCTCTTTCGCTCCCTGCTCTTTCGCTCACTTCTCTTTCGCTCCCTGCTCTTTCGCTCACTTCTCTTTCGCTCCCTGCTCTTTCGCTCACTTCTCTTTCGCTCCCTGCTCTTTCGCTCCCTGCTCTTTCGCTCCCTGCTCTTTCGCTCCCTGCTCTTTCGCTCCCTGCTCTTTCGCTCACTTCTCTTTCGCTCCCTGCTCTTTCGCTCACTTCTCTTTCGCTCCCTGCTCTTTCGCTCACTTCTCTTTCGCTCCCTGCTCTTTCGCTCACTTCTCTTTCGCTCCCTGCTCTTTCGCTCACTTCTCTTTCGCTCCCTGCTCTTTCGCTCCCTGCTCTTTCGCTCCCTGCTCTTTCGCTCACTTCTCTTTCGCTCCCTGCTCTTTCGCTCCCTGCTCTTTCGCTCCCTGCTCTTTCGCTCCCTGCTCTTTCGCTCCTGCTCTTTCGCTCACTTCTCTTTCGCTCCCTGCTCTTTCGCTCACTTCTCTTTCGCTCCCTGCTCTTTCGCTCACTTCTCTTTCGCTCCCTGCTCTTTCGCTCCCTGCTCTTTCGCTCCCTGCTCTTTCGCTCCCTGCTCTTTCGCTCCCTGCTCTTTCGCTCCCTGCTCTTTCGCTCACTTCTCTTTCGCTCCCTGCTCTTTCGCTCACTTCTCTTTCGCTCCCTGCTCTTTCGCTCACTTCTCTTTCGCTCCCTGCTCTTTCGCTCACTTCTCTTTCGCTCCCTGCTCTTTCGCTCCCTGCTCTTTCGCTCACTTCTCTTTCGCTCCCTGCTCTTTCGCTCACTTCTCTTTCGCTCCCTGCTCTTTCGCTCCCTGCTCTTTCGCTCCCTGCTCTTTCGCTCCCTGCTCTTTCGCTCCCTGCTCTTTCGCTCACTTCTCTTTCGCTCCCTGCTCTTTCGCTCACTTCTCTTTCGCTCCCTGCTCTTTCGCTCCCTGCTCTTCGCTCCCTGCTCTTTCGCTCACTTCTCTTTCGCTCCCTGCTCTTTCGCTCACTTCTCTTTCGCTCCCTGCTCTTTCGCTCACTTCTCTTTCGCTCCCTGCTCTTTCGCTCCCTGCTCTTTCGCTCCCTGCTCTTTCGCTCCCTGCTCTTTCGCTCCCTGCTCTTTCGCTCCCTGCTCTTTCGCTCACTTCTCTTTCGCTCCCTGCTCTTTCGCTCACTTCTCTTTCGCTCCCTGCTCTTTCGCTCACTTCTCTTTCGCTCCCTGCTCTTTCGCTCACTTCTCTTTCGCTCCCTGCTCTTTCGCTCCCTGCTCTTTCGCTCACTTCTCTTTCGCTCCCTGCTCTTTCGCTCACTTCTCTTTCGCTCCCTGCTCTTTCGCTCCCTGCTCTTTCGCTCCCTGCTCTTTCGCTCCCTGCTCTTTCGCTCCCTGCTCTTTCGCTCACTTCTCTTTCGCTCCCTGCTCTTTCGCTCACTTCTCTTTCGCTCCCTGCTCTTTCGCTCCCTGCTCTTTCGCTCCCTGCTCTTTCGCTCACTTCTCTTTCGCTCCCTGCTCTTTCGCTCCCTGCTCTTTCGCTCCCTGCTCTTTCGCTCCCTGCTCTTTCGCTCCCTGCTCTTTCGCTCACTTCTCTTTCGCTCCCTGCTCTTTCGCTCACTTCTCTTTCGCTCCCTGCTCTTCGCTCACTTCTCTTTCGCTCCCTGCTCTTTCGCTCCCTGCTCTTTCGCTCCCTGCTCTTTCGCTCCCTGCTCTTTCGCTCCCTGCTCTTTCGCTCCCTGCTCTTTCGCTCACTTCTCTTTCGCTCCCTGCTCTTTCGCTCCCTGCTCTTTCGCTCCCTGCTCTTTCGCTCCCTGCTCTTTCGCTCCCTGCTCTTTCGCTCACTTCTCTTTCGCTCCCTGCTCTTTCGCTCACTTCTCTTTCGCTCCCTGCTCTTTCGCTCACTTCTCTTTCGCTCCCTGCTCTTTCGCTCACTTCTCTTTCGCTCCCTGCTCTTTCGCTCACTTCTCTTTCGCTCCCTGCTCTTTCGCTCACTTCTCTTTCGCTCCCTGCTCTTTCGCTCACTTCTCTTTCGCTCCCTGCTCTTTCGCTCCCTGCTCTTTCGCTCCCTGCTCTTTCGCTCACTTCTCTTTCGCTCCCTGCTCTTTCGCTCACTTCTCTTTCGCTCCCTGCTCTTTCGCTCACTTCTCTTTCGCTCCCTGCTCTTTCGCTCACTTCTCTTTCGCTCCCTGCTCTTTCGCTCACTTCTCTTTCGCTCCCTGCTCTTTCGCTCCCTGCTCTTTCGCTCCCTGCTCTTTCGCTCCCTGCTCTTTCGCTCACTTCTCTTTCGCTCCCTGCTCTTTCGCTCACTTCTCTTTCGCTCCCTGCTCTTTCGCTCACTTCTCTTTCGCTCCCTGCTCTTTCGCTCACTTCTCTTTCGCTCCCTGCTCTTTCGCTCACTTCTCTTTCGCTCCCTGCTCTTTCGCTCACTTCTCTTTCGCTCCCTGCTCTTTCGCTCACTTCTCTTTCGCTCCCTGCTCTTTCGCTCCCTGCTCTTTCGCTCCCTGCTCTTTCGCTCCCTGCTCTTTCGCTCCCTGCTCTTTCGCTCCCTGCTCTTTCGCTCACTTCTCTTTCGCTCCCTGCTCTTTCGCTCACTTCTCTTTCGCTCCCTGCTCTTTCGCTCACTTCTCTTTCGCTCCCTGCTCTTTCGCTCACTTCTCTTTCGCTCCTGCTCTTTCGCTCACTTCTCTTTCGCTCCCTGCTCTTTCGCTCCCTGCTCTTTCGCTCCCTGCTCTTTCGCTCCCTGCTCTTTCGCTCACTTCTCTTTCGCTCCCTGCTCTTTCGCTCACTTCTCTTTCGCTCCCTGCTCTTTCGCTCACTTCTCTTTCGCTCCCTGCTCTTTCGCTCACTTCTCTTTCGCTCCCTGCTCTTTCGCTCCCTGCTCTTTCGCTCCCTGCTCTTTCGCTCCCTGCTCTTTCGCTCCCTGCTCTTTCGCCCACTTCTCTTTCGCTCCCTGCTCTTTCGCTCACTTCTCTTTCGCTCCCTGCTCTTTCGCTCACTTCTCTTTCGCTCCCTGCTCTTTCGCTCACTTCTCTTTCGCTCCCTGCTCTTTCGCTCACTTCTCTTTCGCTCCCTGCTCTTTCGCTCCCTGCTCTTTCGCTCCCTGCTCTTTCGCTCACTTCTCTTTCGCTCCCTGCTCTTTCGCTCACTTCTCTTTCGCTCCCTGCTCTTTCGCTCACTTCTCTTTCGCTCCCTGCTCTTTCGCTCACTTCTCTTTCGCTCCCTGCTCTTTCGCTCACTTCTCTTTCGCTCCCTGCTCTTTCGCTCACTTCTCTTTCGCTCCCTGCTCTTTCGCTCACTTCTCTTTCGCTCCCTGCTCTTTCGCTCCCTGCTCTTTCGCTCACTTCTCTTTCGCTCCCTGCTCTTTCGCTCACTTCTCTTTCGCTCCCTGCTCTTTCGCTCCCTGCTCTTTCGCTCCCTGCTCTTTCGCTCCCTGCTCTTTCGCTCCCTGCTCTTTCGCTCACTTCTCTTTCGCTCCCTGCTCTTTCGCTCACTTCTCTTTCGCTCCCTGCTCTTTCGCTCCCTGCTCTTTCGCTCCCTGCTCTTTCGCTCACTTCTCTTTCGCTCCCTGCTCTTTCGCTCACTTCTCTTTCGCTCCCTGCTCTTTCGCTCACTTCTCTTTCGCTCCCTGCTCTTTCGCTCACTTCTCTTTCGCTCCCTGCTCTTTCGCTCCCTGCTCTTTCGCTCCCTGCTCTTTCGCTCCCTGCTCTTTCGCTCCCTGCTCTTTCGCTCACTTCTCTTTCGCTCCCTGCTCTTTCGCTCACTTCTCTTTCGCTCCCTGCTCTTTCGCTCACTTCTCTTTCGCTCCCTGCTCTTTCGCTCACTTCTCTTTCGCTCCCTGCTCTTTCGCTCACTTCTCTTTCGCTCCCTGCTCTTTCGCTCACTTCTCTTTCGCTCCCTGCTCTTTCGCTCACTTCTCTTTCGCTCCCTGCTCTTTCGCTCCCTGCTCTTTCGCTCCCTGCTCTTTCGCTCACTTCTCTTTCGCTCCCTGCTCTTTCGCTCACTTCTCTTTCGCTCCCTGCTCTTTCGCTCACTTCTCTCTTTCGCTCCCTGCTCTTTCGCTCCCTGCTCTTTCGCTCCCTGCTCTTTCGCTCCCTGCTCTTTCGCTCCCTGCTCTTTCGCTCACTTCTCTTTCGCTCCCTGCTCTTTCGCTCACTTCTCTTTCGCTCCCTGCTCTTTCGCTCACTTCTCTTTCGCTCCCTGCTCTTTCGCTCACTTCTCTTTCGCTCCCTGCTCTTTCGCTCACTTCTCTTTCGCTCCCTGCTCTTTCGCTCCCTGCTCTTTCGCTCCCTGCTCTTTCGCTCCCTGCTCTTTCGCTCACTTCTCTTTCGCTCCCTGCTCTTTCGCTCACTTCTCTTTCGCTCCCTGCTCTTTCGCTCACTTCTCTTTCGCTCCCTGCTCTTTCGCTCACTTCTCTTTCGCTCCCTGCTCTTTCGCTCCCTGCTCTTTCGCTCACTTCTCTTTCGCTCCCTGCTCTTTCGCTCACTTCTCTTTCGCTCCCTGCTCTTTCGCTCCCTGCTATTTCGCTCCCTGCTCTTTCGCTCCCTGCTCTTTCGCTCCCTGCTCTTTCGCTCACTTCTCTTTCGCTCCCTGCTCTTTCGCTCCCTGCTCTTTCGCTCCCTGCTCTTTCGCTCCCTGCTCTTTCGCTCCCTGCTCTTTCGCTCACTTCTCTTTCGCTCCCTGCTCTTTCGCTCACTTCTCTTTCGCTCCCTGCTCTTTCGCTCACTTCTCTTTCGCTCCCTGCTCTTTCGCTCACTTCTCTTTCGCTCCCTGCTCTTTCGCTCCCTGCTCTTTCGCTCCCTGCTCTTTCGCTCCCTGCTCTTTCGCTCCCTGCTCTTTCGCTCACTTCTCTTTCGCTCCCTGCTCTTTCGCTCACTTCTCTTTCGCTCCCTGCTCTTTCGCTCACTTCTCTTTCGCTCCCTGCTCTTTCGCTCACTTCTCTTTCGCTCCCTGCTCTTTCGCTCACTTCTCTTTCGCTCCCTGCTCTTTCGCTCACTTCTCTTTCGCTCCCTGCTCTTTCGCTCACTTCTCTTTCGCTCCCTGCTCTTTCGCTCCCTGCTCTTTCGCTCCCTGCTCTTTCGCTCACTTCTCTTTCGCTCCCTGCTCTTTCGCTCACTTCTCTTTCGCTCCCTGCTCTTTCGCTCACTTCTCTTTCGCTCCCTGCTCTTTCGCTCACTTCTCTTTCGCTCCCTGCTCTTTCGCTCACTTCTCTTTCGCTCCCTGCTCTTTCGCTCCCTGCTCTTTCGCTCCCTGCTCTTTCGCTCCCTGCTCTTTCGCTCACTTCTCTTTCGCTCCCTGCTCTTTCGCTCACTTCTCTTTCGCTCCCTGCTCTTTCGCTCACTTCTCTTTCGCTCCCTGCTCTTTCGCTCACTTCTCTTTCGCTCCCTGCTCTTTCGCTCACTTCTCTTTCGCTCCCTGCTCTTTCGCTCACTTCTCTTTCGCTCCCTGCTCTTTCGCTCACTTCTCTTTCGCTCCCTGCTCTTTCGCTCCCTGCTCTTTCGCTCCCTGCTCTTTCGCTCCCTGCTCTTTCGCTCCCTGCTCTTTCGCTCCCTGCTCTTTCGCTCACTTCTCTTTCGCTCCCTGCTCTTTCGCTCACTTCTCTTTCGCTCCCTGCTCTTTCGCTCACTTCTCTTTCGCTCCCTGCTCTTTCGCTCACTTCTCTTTCGCTCCCTGCTCTTTCGCTCACTTCTCTTTCGCTCCCTGCTCTTTCGCTCCCTGCTCTTTCGCTCCCTGCTCTTTCGCTCCCTGCTCTTTCGCTCACTTCTCTTTCGCTCCCTGCTCTTTCGCTCACTTCTCTTTCGCTCCCTGCTCTTTCGCTCACTTCTCTTTCGCTCCCTGCTCTTTCGCTCACTTCTCTTTCGCTCCCTGCTCTTTCGCTCCCTGCTCTTTCGCTCCCTGCTCTTTCGCTCCCTGCTCTTTCGCTCACTTCTCTTTCGCTCCCTGCTCTTTCGCTCACTTCTCTTTCGCTCCCTGCTCTTTCGCTCACTTCTCTTTCGCTCCCTGCTCTTTTGCTCACTTCTCTTTCGCTCCCTGCTCTTTCGCTCACTTCTCTTTCGCTCCCTGCTCTTTCGCTCCCTGCTCTTTCGCTCCCTGCTCTTTCGCTCACTTCTCTTTCGCTCCCTGCTCTTTCGCTCACTTCTCTTTCGCTCCCTGCTCTTTCGCTCACTTCTCTTTCGCTCCCTGCTCTTTCGCTCACTTCTCTTTCGCTCCCTGCTCTTTCGCTCACTTCTCTTTCGCTCCCTGCTCTTTCGCTCACTTCTCTTTCGCTCCCTGCTCTTTCGCTCACTTCTCTTTCGCTCCCTGCTCTTTCGCTCCCTGCTCTTTCGCTCACTTCTCTTTCGCTCCCTGCTCTTTCGCTCACTTCTCTTTCGCTCCCTGCTCTTTCGCTCCCTGCTCTTTCGCTCCCTGCTCTTTCGCTCCCTGCTCTTTCGCTCCCTGCTCTTTCGCTCACTTCTCTTTCGCTCCCTGCTCTTTCGCTCACTTCTCTTTCGCTCCCTGCTCTTTCGCTCCCTGCTCTTTCGCTCCCTGCTCTTTCGCTCACTTCTCTTTCGCTCCCTGCTCTTTCGCTCACTTCTCTTTCGCTCCCTGCTCTTTCGCTCACTTCTCTTTCGCTCCCTGCTCTTTCGCTCACTTCTCTTTCGCTCCCTGCTCTTTCGCTCACTTCTCTTTCGCTCCCTGCTCTTTCGCTCCCTGCTCTTTCGCTCCCTGCTCTTTCGCTCCCTGCTCTTTCGCTCCCTGCTCTTTCGCTCACTTCTCTTTCGCTCCCTGCTCTTTCGCTCACTTCTCTTTCGCTCCCTGCTCTTTCGCTCACTTCTCTTTCGCTCCCTGCTCTTTCGCTCACTTCTCTTTCGCTCCCTGCTCTTTCGCTCACTTCTCTTTCGCTCCCTGCTCTTTCGCTCACTTCTCTTTCGCTCCCTGCTCTTTCGCTCCCTGCTCTTTCGCTCCCTGCTCTTTCGCTCACTTCTCTTTCGCTCCCTGCTCTTTCGCTCACTTCTCTTTCGCTCCCTGCTCTTTCGCTCACTTCTCTTTCGCTCCCTGCTCTTTCGCTCACTTCTCTTTCGCTCCCTGCTCTTTCGCTCACTTCTCTTTCGCTCCCTGCTCTTTCGCTCACTTCTCTTTCGCTCCCTGCTCTTTCGCTCACTTCTCTTTTCGCTCCCTGCTCTTTCGCTCACTTCTCTTTCGCTCCCTGCTCTTTCGCTCACTTCTCTTTCGCTCCCTGCTCTTTCGCTCACTTCTCTTTCGCTCCCTGCTCTTTCGCTCACTTCTCTTTCGCTCACTTCTCTTTCGCTCACTTCTCTTTCGCTCCTTGCTCTTTCGCTCACTTCTCTTCGCTCCCTGCTCTTTCGCTCACTTCTCTTTCGCTCCCTGCTCTTTCGCTCACTTCTCTTTCGCTCCCTGCTCTTTCGCTCCCTGCTCTTTCGCTCCCTGCTCTTTCGCTCACTTCTCTTTCGCTCCCTGCTCTTTCGCTCACTTCTCTTTCGCTCCCTGCTCTTTCGCTCACTTCTCTTTCGCTCCCTGCTCTTTCGCTCACTTCTCTTTCGCTCCCTGCTCTTTCGCTCACTTCTCTTTCGCTCCCTGCTCTTTCGCTCACTTCTCTTTCGCTCCCTGCTCTTTCGCTCACTTCTCTTTCGCTCCCTGCTCTTTCGCTCCCTGCTCTTTCGCTCACTTCTCTTTCGCTCCCTGCTCTTTCGCTCACTTCTCTTTCGCTCCCTGCTCTTTCGCTCACTTCTCTTTCGCTCCCTGCTCTTTCGCTCACTTCTCTTTCGCTCCCTGCTCTTTCGCTCCCTTCTCTTTCGCTCCCTGCTCTTTCGCTCCCTGCTCTTTCGCTCCCTGCTCTTTCGCTCCCTTCTCTTTCGCTCCCTGCTCTTTCGCTCACTTCTCTTTCGCTCCCTGCTCTTTCGCTCACTTCTCTTTCGCTCCCTGCTCTTCGCTCACTTCTCTTCGCTCCCTGCTCTTTCGCTCCCTGCTCTTTCGCTCCCTGCTCTTTCGCTCCCTGCTCTTTCGCTCACTTCTCTTTCGCTCCCTGCTCTTTCGCTCACTTCTCTTTCGCTCCCTGCTCTTTCGCTCACTTCTCTTTCGCTCCCTGCTCTTTCGCTCACTTCTCTTTCGCTCCCTGCTCTTTCGCTCACTTCTCTTTCGCTCCCTGCTCTTTCGCTCACTTCTCTTTCGCTCCCTGCTCTTTCGCTCACTTCTCTTTCGCTCCCTGCTCTTTCGCTCACTTCTCTTTCGCTCCCTGCTCTTTCGCTCACTGCTCTTTCGCTCCCTGCTCTTTCGCTCACTTCTCTTTCGCTCCCTGCTCTTTCGCTCACTTCTCTTTCGCTCCCTGCTCTTTCGCTCACTTCTCTTTCGCTCCCTGCTCTTTCGCTCACTTCTCTTTCGCTCCCTGCTCTTTCGCTCACTTCTCTTTCGCTCCCTGCTCTTTCGCTCACTTCTCTTTCGCTCCCTGCTCTTTCGCTCACTTCTCTTTCGCTCCCTGCTCTTTCGCTCACTTCTCTTTCGCTCCCTGCTCTTTCGCTCACTTCTCTTTCGCTCCCTGCTCTTTCGCTCACTTCTCTTTCGCTCCCTGCTCTTTCGCTCACTTCTCTTTCGCTCCCTGCTCTTTCGCTCACTTCTCTTTCGCTCCCTGCTCTTTCGCTCACTTCTCTTTCGCTCCCTGCTCTTTCGCTCACTTCTCTTTCGCTCCCTGCTCTTTCGCTCCCTGCTCTTTCGCTCCCTGCTCTTTCGCTCCCTGCTCTTTCGCTCCCTGCTCTTTCGCTCACTTCTCTTTCGCTCCCTGCTCTTTCGCTCACTTCTCTTTCGCTCCCTGCTCTTTCGCTCACTTCTCTTTCGCTCCCTGCTCTTTCGCTCACTTCTCTTTCGCTCCCTGCTCTTTCGCTCACTTCTCTTTCGCTCCCTGCTCTTTCGCTCACTTCTCTTTCGCTCCCTGCTCTTTCGCTCCCTGCTCTTTCGCTCCCTGCTCTTTTCGCTCCCTGCTCTTTCGCTCACTTCTCTTTCGCTCCCTGCTCTTTCGCTCACTTCTCTTTCGCTCCCTGCTCTTTCGCTCACTTCTCTTTCGCTCCCTGCTCTTTCGCTCACTTCTCTTTCGCTCCCTGCTCTTTCGCTCACTTCTCTTTCGCTCCCTGCTCTTTCGCTCACTTCTCTTTCGCTCCCTGCTCTTTCGCTCCACTTCTCTTTCGCTCCCTGCTCTTTCGCTCACTTCTCTTTCGCTCCCTGCTCTTTCGCTCACTTCTCTTTCGCTCCCTGCTCTTTCGCTCACTTCTCTTTCGCTCCCTGCTCTTTCGCTCACTTCTCTTTCGCTCCCTGCTCTTTCGCTCCCTGCTCTTTCGCTCCCTGCTCTTTCGCTCCCTTCTTTCGCTCCTGCTCTTCGCTCACTTCTCTTTCGCTCCCTGCTCTTTCGCTCACTTCTCTTTCGCTCCCTGCTCTTTCGCTCACTTCTCTTTCGCTCCCTGCTCTTTCGCTCACTTCTCTTTCGCTCCCTGCTCTTTCGCTCACTTCTCTTTCGCTCCCTGCTCTTTCGCTCACTTCTCTTTCGCTCCCTGCTCTTTCGCTCACTTCTCTTTCGCTCCCTGCTCTTTCGCTCACTTCTCTTTCGCTCCCTGCTCTTTCGCTCACTTCTCTTTCGCTCCCTGCTCTTTCGCTCACTTCTCTTTCGCTCCCTGCTCTTTCGCTCACTTCTCTTTCGCTCCCTGCTCTTTCGCTCACTTCTCTTTCGCTCCCTGCTCTTTCGCTCACTTCTCTTTCGCTCCCTGCTCTTTCGCTCACTTCTCTTTCGCTCCCTGCTCTTTCGCTCACTTCTCTTTCGCTCCCTGCTCTTTCGCTCACTTCTCTTTCGCTCCCTGCTCTTTCGCTCACTTCTCTTTCGCTCCCTGCTCTTTCGCTCACTTCTCTTTCGCTCCCTCTTCGCTCCCTTCTCTTTCGCTCACTTCTCTTTCGCTCCCTGCTCTTTCGCTCCCTGCTCTTTCGCTCCCTGCTCTTTCGCTCACTTCTCTTTCGCTCCCTGCTCTTTCGCTCACTTCTCTTTCGCTCCCTGCTCTTTCGCTCACTTCTCTTTCGCTCCCTGCTCTTTCGCTCACTTCTCTTTCGCTCCCTGCTCTTTCGCTCACTTCTCTTTCGCTCCCTGCTCTTTCGCTCACTTCTCTTTCGCTCCCTGCTCTTTCGCTCACTTCTCTTTCGCTCCCTGCTCTTTCGCTCCCTTCTCTTTCGCTCCCTGCTCTTTCGCTCACTTCTCTTTCGCTCCCTGCTCTTTCGCTCACTTCTCTTTCGCTCCCTGCTCTTTCGCTCACTTCTCTTTCGCTCCCTGCTCTTTCGCTCACTTCTCTTTCGCTCCCTGCTCTTTCGCTCACTTCTCTTTCGCTCCCTGCTCTTTCGCTCACTTCTCTTTCGCTCCCTGCTCTTTCGCTCACTTCTCTTTCGCTCCCTGCTCTTTCGCTCACTTCTCTTTCGCTCCCTGCTCTTTCGCTCACTTCTCTTTCGCTCCCTGCTCTTTCGCTCACTTCTCTTTCGCTCCCTGCTCTTTCGCTCACTTCTCTTTCGCTCCTGCTCTTCGCTCACTTCTCTTTCGCTCCCTGCTCTTTCGCTCACTTCTCTTTCGCTCCCTGCTCTTTCGCTCACTTCTCTTTCGCTCCCTGCTCTTTCGCTCACTTCTCTTCGCTCCCTGCTCTTTCGCTCACTTCTCTTTCGCTCCCTGCTCTTTCGCTCACTTCTCTTTCGCTCCCTGCTCTTTCGCTCACTTCTCTTTCGCTCCCTGCTCTTTCGCTCACTTCTCTTTCGCTCCCTGCTCTTTCGCTCACTTCTCTTTCGCTCCCTGCTCTTTCGCTCCCTGCTCTTTCGCTCCCTGCTCTTTCGCTCCCTGCTCTTTCGCTCACTTCTCTTTCGCTCCCTGCTCTTTCGCTCACTTCTCTTTCGCTCCCTGCTCTTTCGCTCACTTCTCTTTCGCTCCCTGCTCTTTCGCTCACTTCTCTTTCGCTCCCTGCTCTTTCGCTCACTTCTCTTTCGCTCCCTGCTCTTTCGCTCACTTCTCTTTCGCTCCCTGCTCTTTCGCTCACTTCTCTTTCGCTCCCTGCTCTTTCGCTCACTTCTCTTTCGCTCCCTGCTCTTTCGCTCACTTCTCTTTCGCTCCCTGCTCTTTCGCTCACTTCTCTTTCGCTCCCTGCTCTTTCGCTCACTTCTCTTTCGCTCCCTGCTCTTTCGCTCACTGCTCTTTCGCTCCCTGCTCTTTCGCTCCCTGCTCTTTCGCTCCCTGCTCTTTCGCTCACTTCTCTTTCGCTCCCTGCTCTTTCGCTCACTTCTCTTTCGCTCCCTGCTCTTTCGCTCACTTCTCTTTCGCTCCCTGCTCTTTCGCTCACTTCTCTTTCGCTCCCTGCTCTTTCGCTCACTTCTCTTTCGCTCCCTGCTCTTTCGCTCACTTCTCTTTCGCTCCCTGCTCTTTCGCTCACTTCTCTTTCGCTCCCTGCTCTTTCGCTCACTTCTCTTTCGCTCCCTGCTCTTTCGCTCACTTCTCTTTCGCTCCCTGCTCTTTCGCTCACTTCTCTTTCGCTCCCTGCTCTTTCGCTCACTTCTCTTTCGCTCCCTGCTCTTTCGCTCACTTCTCTTTCGCTCCCTGCTCTTTCGCTCACTTCTCTTTCGCTCCCTGCTCTTTCGCTCACTTCTCTTTCGCTCCCTGCTCTTTCGCTCACTTCTCTTTCGCTCCCTGCTCTTTCGCTCACTTCTCTTTCGCTCCCTGCTCTTTCGCTCACTTCTCTTTCGCTCCCTGCTCTTTCGCTCACTTCTCTTTCGCTCCCTGCTCTTTCGCTCACTTCTCTTTCGCTCCCTGCTCTTTCGCTCACTTCTCTTTCGCTCCCTGCTCTTTCGCTCCCTGCTCTTTCGCTCCCTGCTCTTTCGCTCACTTCTCTTTCGCTCCCTGCTCTTTCGCTCACTTCTCTTTCGCTCCCTGCTCTTTCGCTCACTTCTCTTTCGCTCCCTGCTCTTTCGCTCCCTGCTCTTTCGCTCCCTGCTCTTTCGCTCCCTGCTCTTTCGCTCCCTGCTCTTTCGCTCACTTCTCTTTCGCTCCCTGCTCTTTCGCTCACTTCTCTTTCGCTCCCTGCTCTTTCGCTCACTTCTCTTTCGCTCCCTGCTCTTTTCGCTCACTTCTCTTTCGCTCCCTGCTCTTTCGCTCACTTCTCTTTCGCTCCCTGCTCTTTCGCTCACTTCTCTTTCGCTCCCTGCTCTTTCGCTCACTTCTCTTTCGCTCCCTGCTCTTTCGCTCACTTCTCTTTCGCTCCCTGCTCTTTCGCTCACTTCTCTTTCGCTCCCTGCTCTTTCGCTCACTTCTCTTTCGCTCCCTGCTCTTTCGCTCACTTCTCTTTCGCTCCCTGCTCTTTCGCTCACTTCTCTTTCGCTCCCTGCTCTTTCGCTCACTTCTCTTTCGCTCCTGCTCTTTCGCTCACTTCTCTTTCGCTCCCTGCTCTTTCGCTCACTTCTCTTTCGCTCCCTGCTCTTTCGCTCACTTCTCTTTCGCTCCCTGCTCTTTCGCTCACTTCTCTTTCGCTCCCTGCTCTTTCGCTCACTTCTCTTTCGCTCCCTGCTCTTTCGCTCACTTCTCTTTCGCTCCCTGCTCTTTCGCTCACTTCTCTTTCGCTCCCTGCTCTTTCGCTCACTTCTCTTTCGCTCCCTGCTCTTTCGCTCACTTCTCTTTCGCTCCCTGCTCTTTCGCTCACTTCTCTTTCGCTCCCTGCTCTTTCGCTCACTTCTCTTTCGCTCCCTGCTCTTTCGCTCCCTGCTCTTTCGCTCCCTGCTCTTTCGCTCACTTCTCTTTCGCTCCCTGCTCTTTCGCTCACTTCTCTTTCGCTCCCTGCTCTTTCGCTCACTTCTCTTTCGCTCCCTGCTCTTTCGCTCACTTCTCTTTCGCTCCCTGCTCTTTCGCTCACTTCTCTTTCGCTCCCTGCTCTTTCGCTCACTTCTCTTTCGCTCCCTGCTCTTTCGCTCACTTCTCTTTCGCTCCCTGCTCTTTCGCTCACTTCTCTTTCGCTCCCTGCTCTTTCGCTCACTTCTCTTTCGCTCCCTGCTCTTTCGCTCACTTCTCTTTCGCTCCCTGCTCTTTCGCTCCCTGCTCTTTCGCTCCCTGCTCTTTCGCTCACTTCTCTTTCGCTCCCTGCTCTTTCGCTCACTTCTCTTTCGCTCCCTGCTCTTTCGCTCACTTCTCTTTCGCTCCCTGCTCTTTCGCTCACTTCTCTTTCGCTCCCTGCTCTTTCGCTCACTTCTCTTTCGCTCCCTGCTCTTTCGCTCACTTCTCTTTCGCTCCCTGCTCTTTCGCTCACTTCTCTTTCGCTCCCTGCTCTTTCGCTCCCTGCTCTTTCGCTCCCTGCTCTTTCGCTCACTGCTCTTTCGCTCCCTGCTCTTTCGCTCACTTCTCTTTCGCTCCCTGCTCTTTCGCTCACTTCTCTTTCGCTCCCTGCTCTTTCGCTCACTTCTCTTTCGCTCCCTGCTCTTTCGCTCACTTCTCTTTCGCTCCCTGCTCTTTCGCTCACTTCTCTTTCGCTCCCTGCTCTTTCGCTCACTTCTCTTTCGCTCCCTGCTCTTTCGCTCACTTCTCTTTCGCTCCCTGCTCTTTCGCTCACTTCTCTTTCGCTCCCTGCTCTTTCGCTCCTTCTCTTTCGCTCCCTGCTCTTTCGCTCACTTCTCTTTCGCTCCCTGCTCTTTCGCTCACTGGCTCTTTCGCTCACTTCTCTTTCGCTCCCTGCTCTTTCGCTCACTTCTCTTTCGCTCCCTGCTCTTTCGCTCACTTCTCTTTCGCTCCCTGCTCTTTCGCTCACTTCTCTTCGCTCCCTCTCTTTCGCTCACTGCTCTTTCGCTCACTTCTCTTTCGCTCCCTGCTCTTTCGCTCACTTCTCTTTCGCTCCCTGCTCTTTCGCTCACTTCTCTTTCGCTCCCTGCTCTTTCGCTCACTTCTCTTTCGCTCCCTGCTCTTTCGCTCACTTCTCTTTCGCTCCCTGCTCTTTCGCTCACTTCTCTTTCGCTCCCTGCTCTTTCGCTCCCTGCTCTTTCGCTCCCTGCTCTTTCGCTCCTCTTCGCTCCCTGCTCTTCGCTCCCTGCTCTTCGCTCCCTGCTCTTTCGCTCACTTCTCTTTCGCTCCCTGCTCTTTCGCTCACTTCTCTTTCGCTCCCTGCTCTTTCGCTCACTTCTCTTTCGCTCCCTGCTCTTTCGCTCACTTCTCTTTCGCTCCCTGCTCTTTCGCTCACTTCTCTTTCGCTCCCTGCTCTTTCGCTCACTTCTCTTTCGCTCCCTGCTCTTTCGCTCACTTCTCTTTCGCTCCCTGCTCTTTCGCTCACTTCTCTTTCGCTCCCTGCTCTTTCGCTCACTTCTCTTTCGCTCCCTGCTCTTTCGCTCACTTCTCTTTCGCTCCCTGCTCTTTCGCTCACTTCTCTTTCGCTCCCTGCTCTTTCGCTCCCTGCTCTTTCGCTCCCTGCTCTTTCGCTCCCTGCTCTTTCGCTCCCTGCTCTTTCGCTCACTTCTCTTTCGCTCCCTGCTCTTTCGCTCACTTCTCTTTCGCTCCCTGCTCTTTCGCTCACTTCTCTTTCGCTCCCTGCTCTTTCGCTCACTTCTCTTTCGCTCCCTGCTCTTTCGCTCACTTCTCTTTCGCTCCCTGCTCTTTCGCTCCCTGCTCTTTCGCTCCCTGCTCTTTCGCTCACTTCTCTTTCGCTCCCTGCTCTTTCGCTCACTTCTCTTTCGCTCCCTGCTCTTTCGCTCACTTCTCTTTCGCTCCCTGCTCTTTCGCTCACTTCTCTTTCGCTCCCTGCTCTTTCGCTCACTTCTCTTTCGCTCCCTGCTCTTTCGCTCACTTCTCTTTCGCTCCCTGCTCTTTCGCTCACTTCTCTTTCGCTCCCTGCTCTTTCGCTCCCTGCTCTTTCGCTCCCTGCTCTTTCGCTCACTTCTCTTTCGCTCCCTGCTCTTTCGCTCACTTCTCTTTCGCTCCCTGCTCTTTCGCTCACTTCTCTTTCGCTCCCTGCTCTTTCGCTCACTTCTCTTTCGCTCCCTGCTCTTTCGCTCACTTCTCTTTCGCTCCCTGCTCTTTCGCTCCCTGCTCTTCGCTCCCTGCTCTTTCGCTCACTTCTCTTTCGCTCCCTGCTCTTTCGCTCACTTCTCTTTCGCTCCCTGCTCTTTCGCTCACTTCTCTTTCGCTCCCTGCTCTTTCGCTCACTTCTCTTTCGCTCCCTGCTCTTTCGCTCACTTCTCTTTCGCTCCCTGCTCTTTCGCTCACTTCTCTTTCGCTCCCTGCTCTTTCGCTCACTTCTCTTTCGCTCCCTGCTCTTTCGCTCACTTCTCTTTCGCTCCCTGCTCTTTCGCTCCCTGCTCTTTCGCTCCCTGCTCTTTCGCTCACTTCTCTTTCGCTCCCTGCTCTTTCGCTCACTTCTCTTTCGCTCCCTGCTCTTTCGCTCACTTCTCTTTCGCTCCCTGCTCTTTCGCTCACTTCTCTTTCGCTCCCTGCTCTTTCGCTCACTTCTCTTTCGCTCCCTGCTCTTTCGCTCACTTCTCTTTCGCTCCCTGCTCTTTCGCTCACTTCTCTTTCGCTCCCTGCTCTTTCGCTCACTTCTCTTTCGCTCCCTGCTCTTTCGCTCACTTCTCTTTCGCTCCCTGCTCTTTCGCTCACTTCTCTTTCGCTCCCTGCTCTTTCGCTCACTTCTCTTTCGCTCCCTGCTCTTTCGCTCACTTCTCTTTCGCTCCCTGCTCTTTCGCTCACTTCTCTTTCGCTCCCTGCTCTTTCGCTCACTTCTCTTTCGCTCCCTGCTCTTTCGCTCACTTCTCTTTCGCTCCCTGCTCTTTCGCTCACTTCTCTTTCGCTCCCTGCTCTTTCGCTCACTTCTCTTTCGCTCCCTGCTCTTTCGCTCACTTCTCTTTCGCTCCCTGCTCTTTCGCTCACTTCTCTTTCGCTCCCTGCTCTTTCGCTCACTTCTCTTTCGCTCCCTGCTCTTTCGCTCACCTTCTCTTTCGCTCCCTGCTCTTTCGCTCACTTCTCTTTCGCTCCCTGCTCTTTCGCTCCCTGCTCTTTCGCTCCCTGCTCTTTCGCTTCTTCCTCCCCCTGCTCTTTCGCTCACTTCTCTTCGCTCCCTGCTCTTTCGCTCACTTCTCTTTCGCTCCCTGCTCTTTCGCTCACTTCTCTTTCGCTCCCTGCTCTTTCGCTCACTTCTCTTTCGCTCCCTGCTCTTTCGCTCACTTCTCTTTCGCTCCCTGCTCTTTCGCTCCCTGCTCTTTCGCTCCCTGCTCTTTCGCTCACTTCTCTTTCGCTCCCTGCTCTTTCGCTCACTTCTCTTTCGCTCCCTGCTCTTTCGCTCACTTCTCTTTCGCTCCCTGCTCTTTCGCTCACTTCTCTTTCGCTCCCTGCTCTTTCGCTCACTTCTCTTTCGCTCCCTGCTCTTTCGCTCACTTCTCTTTCGCTCCCTGCTCTTTCGCTCACTTCTCTTTCGCTCCCTGCTCTTTCGCTCACTTCTCTTTCGCTCCCTGCTCTTTCGCTCACTGCTCTTTCGCTCCCTGCTCTTTCGCTCACTTCTCTTTCGCTCCCTGCTCTTTCGCTCACTTCTCTTTCGCTCCCTGCTCTTTCGCTCACTTCTCTTTCGCTCCCTGCTCTTTCGCTCACTTCTCTTTCGCTCCCTGCTCTTTCGCTCACTTCTCTTTCGCTCCCTGCTCTTTCGCTCACTTCTCTTTCGCTCCCTGCTCTTTCGCTCACTTCTCTTTCGCTCCCTGCTCTTTCGCTCACTTCTCTTTCGCTCCCTGCTCTTTCGCTCACTTCTCTTTCGCTCCCTGCTCTTTCGCTCACTTCTCTTTCGCTCCCTGCTCTTTCGCTCACTTCTCTTTCGCTCCCTGCTCTTTCGCTCACTTCTCTTTCGCTCCCTGCTCTTTCGCTCACTTCTCTTTCGCTCCCTGCTCTTTCGCTCACTTCTCTTTCGCTCCCTGCTCTTTCGCTCACTTCTCTTTCGCTCCCTGCTCTTTCGCTCACTTCTCTTTCGCTCCCTGCTCTTTCGCTCACTTCTCTTTCGCTCCCTGCTCTTTCGCTCACTTCTCTTTCGCTCCCTGCTCTTTCGCTCCCTGCTCTTTCGCTCCCTGCTCTTTCGCTCACTTCTCTTTCGCTCCCTGCTCTTTCGCTCACTTCTCTTTCGCTCCCTGCTCTTTCGCTCACTTCTCTTTCGCTCCCTGCTCTTTCGCTCACTTCTCTTTCGCTCCCTGCTCTTTCGCTCACTTCTCTTTCGCTCCCTGCTCTTTCGCTCACTTCTCTTTCGCTCCCTGCTCTTTCGCTCACTTCTCTTTCGCTCCCTGCTCTTTCGCTCACTTCTCTTTCGCTCCCTGCTCTTTCGCTCACTTCTCTTTCGCTCCCTGCTCTTTCGCTCACTTCTCTTTCGCTCCCTGCTCTTTCGCTCACTTCTCTTTCGCTCCCTGCTCTTTCGCTCACTTCTCTTTCGCTCCCTGCTCTTTCGCTCACTTCTCTTCGCTCCCTGCTCTTTCGCTCCCTTCTCTTTCGCTCCCTGCTCTTTCGCTCCCTGCTCTTTCGCTCACTTCTCTTTCGCTCCCTGCTCTTTCGCTCACTTCTCTTTCGCTCCCTGCTCTTTCGCTCACTGCTCTTTCGCTCCCTGCTCTTTCGCTCACTTCTCTTTCGCTCCCTGCTCTTTCGCTCACTTCTCTTTCGCTCCCTGCTCTTTCGCTCACTTCTCTTTCGCTCCCTGCTCTTTCGCTCACTTCTCTTTCGCTCCCTGCTCTTTCGCTCACTTCTCTTTCGCTCCCTGCTCTTTCGCTCACTTCTCTTTCGCTCCCTGCTCTTTCGCTCACTTCTCTTTCGCTCCCTGCTCTTTCGCTCACTTCTCTTTCGCTCCCTGCTCTTTCGCTCACTTCTCTTTCGCTCCCTGCTCTTTCGCTCCCTGCTCTTTCGCTCCCTGCTCTTTCGCTCCCTGCTCTTTCGCTCCCTGCTCTTTCGCTCACTTCTCTTTCGCTCCCTGCTCTTTCGCTCACTTCTCTTTCGCTCCCTGCTCTTTCGCTCACTTCTCTTTCGCTCCCTGCTCTTTCGCTCACTTCTCTTTCGCTCCCTGCTCTTTCGCTCACTTCTCTTTCGCTCCCTGCTCTTTCGCTCCCTGCTCTTTCGCTCCCTGCTCTTTCGCTCACTTCTCTTTCGCTCCCTGCTCTTTCGCTCACTTCTCTTTCGCTCCCTGCTCTTTCGCTCACTTCTCTTTCGCTCCCTGCTCTTTCGCTCCCTTCTCTTTCGCTCCCTGCTCTTTCGCTCCTTCTCTTTCGCTCCCTGCTCTTTCGCTCACTTCTCTTTCGCTCCCTGCTCTTTCGCTCACTTCTCTTTCGCTCCCTGCTCTTTCGCTCACTTCTCTTTCGCTCCCTGCTCTTTCGCTCACTTCTCTTTCGCTCCCTGCTCTTTCGCTCACTTCTCTTTCGCTCCCTGCTCTTTCGCTCACTTCTCTTTCGCTCCCTGCTCTTTCGCTCACTTCTCTTTCGCTCCCTGCTCTTTCGCTCACTTCTCTTTCGCTCCCTGCTCTTTCGCTCACTTCTCTTTCGCTCCCTGCTCTTTCGCTCACTTCTCTTTCGCTCCCTGCTCTTTCGCTCACTTCTCTTTCGCTCCCTGCTCTTTCGCTCACTTCTCTTTCGCTCCCTGCTCTTTCGCTCCCTGCTCTTTCGCTCACTTCTCTTTCGCTCCCTGCTCTTTCGCTCACTTCTCTTTCGCTCCCTGCTCTTTCGCTCACTTCTCTTTCGCTCCCTGCTCTTTCGCTCACTTCTCTTTCGCTCCCTGCTCTTTCGCTCACTTCTCTTTCGCTCCCTGCTCTTTCGCTCACTTCTCTTTCGCTCCCTGCTCTTTCGCTCACTTCTCTTTCGCTCCCTGCTCTTTCGCTCACTTCTCTTTCGCTCCCTGCTCTTTCGCTCACTTCTCTTTCGCTCCCTGCTCTTTCGCTCACTTCTCTTTCGCTCCCTGCTCTTTCGCTCACTTCTCTTTCGCTCCCTGCTCTTTCGCTCACTTCTCTTTCGCTCCCTGCTCTTTCGCTCACTTCTCTTTCGCTCCCTGCTCTTTCGCTCCTGCTCTTTCGCTCCCTGCTCTTTCGCTCCCTGCTCTTTCGCTCCCTGCTCTTTCGCTCACTTCTCTTTCGCTCCCTGCTCTTTCGCTCACTTCTCTTTCGCTCCCTGCTCTTTCGCTCACTTCTCTTTCGCTCCCTGCTCTTTCGCTCACTTCTCTTTCGCTCCCTGCTCTTTCGCTCACTTCTCTTTCGCTCCCTGCTCTTTCGCTCACTTCTCTTTCGCTCCCTGCTCTTTCGCTCACTTCTCTTTCGCTCCCTGCTCTTTCGCTCACTTCTCTTTCGCTCCCTGCTCTTTCGCTCACTTCTCTTTCGCTCCCTGCTCTTTCGCTCACTTCTCTTTCGCTCCCTGCTCTTTCGCTCACTTCTCTTTCGCTCCCTGCTCTTTCGCTCACTTCTCTTTCGCTCCCTGCTCTTTCGCTCACTTCTCTTTCGCTCCCTGCTCTTTCGCTCACTTCTCTTTCGCTCCCTGCTCTTTCGCTCACTTCTTTCGCTCCCTGCTCTTCGCTCCTCTCTTTCGCTCACTTCTCTTTCGCTCCCTGCTCTTTCGCTCACTTCTCTTTCGCTCCCTGCTCTTTCGCTCACTTCTCTTTCGCTCCCTGCTCTTTCGCTCACTTCTCTTTCGCTCCCTGCTCTTTCGCTCCTTCATTGCGCTCCTCTCTTTCGCTCCCTGCTCTTTCGCTCCCTGCTCTTTCGCTCACTGCTCTTTCGCTCCCTGCTCTTTCGCTCACTTCTCTTTCGCTCCCTGCTCTTTCGCTCACTTCTCTTTCGCTCCCTGCTCTTTCGCTCACTTCTCTTTCGCTCCCTGCTCTTTCGCTCACTTCTCTTTCGCTCCCTGCTCTTTCGCTCACTTCTCTTTCGCTCCCTGCTCTTTCGCTCACTGCTCTTTCGCTCCCTGCTCTTCGCTCACTGCTCTTTCGCTCCCTGCTCTTTCGCTCACTTCTCTTTCGCTCCCTGCTCTTTCGCTCACTTCTCTTTCGCTCCCTGCTCTTTCGCTCACTTCTCTTTCGCTCCCTGCTCTTTCGCTCACTTCTCTTTCGCTCCCTGCTCTTTCGCTCACTTCTCTTTCGCTCCCTGCTCTTTCGCTCACTTCTCTTTCGCTCCCTGCTCTTCGCTCACTTCTCTTTCGCTCCCTGCTCTTTCGCTCACTTCTCTTTCGCTCCCTGCTCTTTCGCTCACTTCTCTTTCGCTCCCTGCTCTTTCGCTCACTTCTCTTTCGCTCCCTGCTCTTTCGCTCACTTCTCTTTCGCTCCCTGCTCTTTCGCTCACTTCTCTTTCGCTCCCTGCTCTTTCGCTCACTTCTCTTTCGCTCCCTGCTCTTTCGCTCACTTCTCTTTCGCTCCCTGCTCTTTCGCTCACTTCTCTTTCGCTCCCTGCTCTTTCGCTCACTTCTCTTTCGCTCCCTGCTCTTTCGCTCACTTCTCTTTCGCTCCCTGCTCTTTCGCTCACTTCTCTTTCGCTCCCTGCTCTTTCGCTCACTTCTCTTTCGCTCCCTGCTCTTCGCTCACTTCTCTTTCGCTCCCTGCTCTTTCGCTCACTTCTCTTTCGCTCCCTGCTCTTTTCGCTCACTTCTCTTTCGCTCCCTGCTCTTTCGCTCACTTTCTCTTTCGCTCCCTGCTCTTTCGCTCACTTCTCTTTCGCTCCCTGCTCTTTCGCTCACTGCTCTTTCGCTCCCTGCTCTTTCGCTCACTTCTCTTTCGCTCCCTGCTCTTTCGCTCACTGTCTCTTCGCTCCTGCTCTTTCGCTCCCTGCTCTTTTCGCTCCCTGCTCTTTCGCTCACTTCTCTTTCGCTCCCTGCTCTTTCGCTCACTTCTCTTTCGCTCCCTGCTCTTTCGCTCACTTCTCTTTCGCTCCCTGCTCTTTCGCTCACTTCTCTTTCGCTCCCTGCTCTTTCGCTCACTTCTCTTTCGCTCCCTGCTCTTTCGCTCACTTCTCTTTCGCTCCCTGCTCTTTCGCTCACTTCTCTTTCGCTCCCTGCTCTTTCGCTCACTTCTCTTTCGCTCCCTGCTCTTTCGCTCACTTCTCTTTCGCTCCCTGCTCTTTCGCTCACTTCTCTTTCGCTCCCTGCTCTTTCGCTCACTTCTCTTTCGCTCCCTGCTCTTTCGCTCACTTCTCTTTCGCTCCCTGCTCTTTCGCTCACTTCTCTTTCGCTCCCTGCTCTTTCGCTCACTGCTCTTTCGCTCCCTGCTCTTTCGCTCACTTCTCTTTCGCTCCCTGCTCTTTCGCTCACTTCTCTTTCGCTCCCTGCTCTTTCGCTCACTTCTCTTTCGCTCCCTGCTCTTTCGCTCACTTCTCTTTCGCTCCCTGCTCTTTCGCTCACTGCTCTTTCGCTCCCTGCTCTTTCGCTCACTTCTCTTTCGCTCCCTGCTCTTTCGCTCACTTCTCTTTCGCTCCCTGCTCTTTCGCTCACTTCTCTTTCGCTCCCTGCTCTTTCGCTCACTTCTCTTTCGCTCCCTGCTCTTTTCCTCCTTTCGCTCACTTCTCTTTCGCTCCCTGCTCTTTCGCTCACTTCTCTTTCGCTCCCTGCTCTTTCGCTCACTTCTCTTTCGCTCCCTGCTCTTTCGCTCCCTGCTCTTTCGCTCCCTGCTCTTTCGCTCACTTCTCTTTCGCTCCCTGCTCTTTCGCTCACTTCTCTTTCGCTCCCTGCTCTTTCGCTCACTTCTCTTTCGCTCCCTGCTCTTTCGCTCACTCTCTTTCGCTCCCTGCTCTTTCGCTCACTTCTCTTTCGCTCCCTGCTCTTTCGCTCACTTCTCTTTCGCTCCCTGCTCTTTCGCTCCCTGCTCTTTCGCTCCCTGCTCTTTCGCTCACTTCTCTTTCGCTCCCTGCTCTTTCGCTCACTTCTCTTTCGCTCCCTGCTCTTTCGCTCACTTCTCTTCGCTCCCTGCTCTTTCGCTCACTTCTCTTTCGCTCCCTGCTCTTTCGCTCACTTCTCTTTCGCTCCCTGCTCTTTCGCTCACTTCTCTTTCGCTCCCTGCTCTTTCGCTCACTTCTCTTTCGCTCCCTGCTCTTTCGCTCACTTCTCTTTCGCTCCCTGCTCTTTCGCTCACTTCTCTTCGCTCCCTGCTCTTTCGCTCACTTCTCTTTCGCTCCCTGCTCTTTCGCTCACTTCTCTTTCGCTCCTGCTCTTTCGCTCACTTCTCTTTCGCTCCCTGCTCTTTCGCTCACTTCTCTTTCGCTCCCTGCTCTTTCGCTCACTTCTCTTTCGCTCCCTGCTCTTTCGCTCACTTCTCTTTCGCTCCCTGCTCTTTCGCTCACCTTCTCTTTCGCTCCCTGCTCTTTCGCTCACTTCTCTTTCGCTCCCTGCTCTTTCGCTCACTTCTCTTTCGCTCCCTGCTCTTTCGCTCACTTCTCTTTCGCTCCCTGCTCTTTCGCTCACTTCTCTTTCGCTCCCTGCTCTTTCGCTCCTTCTTCTCCTTCTCTTTCGCTCCCTGCTCTTTCGCTCACTTCTCTTTCGCTCCCTGCTCTTTCGCTCACTTCTCTTTCGCTCCCTGCTCTTTCGCTCACTTCTCTTTCGCTCCCTGCTCTTTCGCTCACTTCTCTTTCGCTCCCTGCTCTTTCGCTCACTTCTCTTTCGCTCCCTGCTCTTTCGCTCACTTCTCTTTCGCTCCCTGCTCTTTCGCTCACTTCTCTTTCGCTCCCTGCTCTTTCGCTCACTTCTCTTTCGCTCCCTGCTCTTTCGCTCACTTCTCTTTCGCTCCCTGCTCTTTCGCTCACTTCTCTTTCGCTCCCTGCTCTTTCGCTCACTTCTCTTTCGCTCCCTGCTCTTTCGCTCACTTCTCTTTCGCTCCCTGCTCTTTCGCTCCTTCTTCGCTCACTTCTCTTTCGCTCCCTGCTCTTTCGCTCACTTCTCTTTCGCTCCCTGCTCTTTCGCTCACTTCTCTTTCGCTCCCTGCTCTTTCGCTCACTTCTCTTTCGCTCCCTGCTCTTTCGCTCACTTCTCTTTCGCTCCCTGCTCTTTCGCTCACTTCTCTTTCGCTCCCTGCTCTTTCGCTCACTTCTCTTTCGCTCCCTGCTCTTTCGCTCACTTCTCTTTCGCTCCCTGCTCTTTCGCTCACTTCTCTTTCGCTCCCTGCTCTTTCGCTCACTTCTCTTTCGCTCCCTGCTCTTTCGCTCACTTCTCTTTCGCTCCCTGCTCTTTCGCTCACTTCTCTTTCGCTCCCTGCTCTTTCGCTCCCTGCTCTTTCGCTCAGCTCTTTCGCTCCTTCTCTTCGCTCCTGCTCTTCGCTCACTTCTCTTTCGCTCCCTGCTCTTTCGCTCACTTCTCTTTCGCTCCTGCTCTTTCGCTCACTTCTCTTTCGCTCCCTGCTCTTTCGCTCACTTCTCTTTCGCTCCCTGCTCTTTCGCTCACTTCTCTTTCGCTCCCTGCTCTTTCGCTCACTTCTCTTTCGCTCCCTGCTCTTTCGCTCACTTCTCTTTCGCTCCCTGCTCTTTCGCTCACTGCTCTTTCGCTCCCTGCTCTTTCGCTCACTTCTCTTTCGCTCCCTGCTCTTTCGCTCACTTCTCTTTCGCTCCCTGCTCTTTCGCTCACTTCTCTTTCGCTCCCTGCTCTTTCGCTCACTTCTCTTTCGCTCCCTGCTCTTTCGCTCACTTCTCTTTCGCTCCCTGCTCTTTCGCTCACTTCTCTTTCGCTCCCTGCTCTTTCGCTCACTTCTCTTTCGCTCCCTGCCTCTTTCGCTCACTTCTCTTTCGCTCCCTGCTCTTTCGCTCACTTCTCTTTCGCTCCCTGCTCTTTCGCTCACTTCTCTTTCGCTCCCTGCTCTTTCGCTCACTTCTCTTTCGCTCCCTGCTCTTTCGCTCACTTCTCTTTCGCTCCCTGCTCTTTCGCTCACTTCTCTTTCGCTCCCTGCTCTTTCGCTCACTTCTCTTTCGCTCCCTGCTCTTTCGCTCACTTCTCTTTCGCTCCCTGCTCTTTCGCTCACTTCTCTTTCGCTCCCTGCTCTTTCGCTCACTTCTCTTTCGCTCCCTGCTCTTTCGCTCACTTCTCTTTCGCTCCCTGCTCTTTCGCTCACTTCTCTTTCGCTCCCTGCTCTTTCGCTCACTTCTCTTTCGCTCCCTGCTCTTTCGCTCACTTCTCTTTCGCTCCCTGCTCTTTCGCTCACTTCTCTTTCGCTCCCTGCTCTTTCGCTCACTTCTCTTTCGCTCCCTGCTCTTTCGCTCACTTCTCTTTCGCTCCCTGCTCTTTCGCTCACTTCTCTTTCGCTCCCTGCTCTTTCGCTCACTTCTCTTTCGCTCCCTGCTCTTTCGCTCACTTCTCTTTCGCTCCCTGCTCTTTCGCTCCTTCTCTTTCGCTCCCTGCTCTTTCGCTCACTTCTCTTTCGCTCCCTGCTCTTTCGCTCACTTCTCTTTCGCTCCCTGCTCTTTCGCTCACTTCTCTTTCGCTCCCTGCTCTTTCGCTCACTTCTCTTTCGCTCCCTGCTCTTTCGCTCACTTCTCTTTCGCTCCCTGCTCTTTCGCTCACTTCTCTTTCGCTCCCTGCTCTTTCGCTCACTTCTCTTTCGCTCCCTGCTCTTTCGCTCCCTGCTCTTTCGCTCCCTGCTCTTTCGCTCCCTGCTCTTTCGCTCCCTGCTCTTTCGCTCACTTCTCTTTCGCTCCCTGCTCTTTCGCTCACTTCTCTTTCGCTCCCTGCTCTTTCGCTCACTTCTCTTTCGCTCCCTGCTCTTTCGCTCACTTCTCTTTCGCTCCCTGCTCTTTCGCTCACTTCTCTTTCGCTCCCTGCTCTTTCGCTCACTTCTCTTTCGCTCCCTGCTCTTTCGCTCACTTCTCTTTCGCTCCCTGCTCTTTCGCTCACTTCTCTTTCGCTCCCTGCTCTTTCGCTCACTTCTCTTTCGCTCCCTGCTCTTTCGCTCACTTCTCTTTCGCTCCCTGCTCTTTCGCTCACTTCTCTTTCGCTCCCTGCTCTTTCGCTCACTTCTCTTTCGCTCCCTGCTCTTTCGCTCACTTCTCTTTCGCTCCCTGCTCTTTCGCTCACTTCTCTTTCGCTCCCTGCTCTTTCGCTCACTTCTCTTTCGCTCCCTGCTCTTTCGCTCACTTCTCTTTCGCTCCCTGCTCTTTCGCTCACTTCTCTTTCGCTCCCTGCTCTTTCGCTCACTTCTCTTCGCTCCCTGCTCTTTCGCTCACTTCTCTTTCGCTCCCTGCTCTTTCGCTCACTTCTCTTTCGCTCCCTGCTCTTTCGCTCACTTCTCTTTCGCTCCCTGCTCTTTCGCTCACTTCTCTTTCGCTCCCTGCTCTTTCGCTCACTTCTCTTTCGCTCCCTGCTCTTTCGCTCACTTCTCTTTCGCTCCCTGCTCTTTCGCTCACTTCTCTTTCGCTCCTGCTCTTTCGCTCCCTGCTCTTTCGCTCCCTGCTCTTTCGCTCCCTGCTCTTTCGCTCCCTGCTCTTTCGCTCACTTCTCTTTCGCTCCCTGCTCTTTCGCTCACTTCTCTTTCGCTCCCTGCTCTTTCGCTCACTTCTCTTTCGCTCCCTGCTCTTTCGCTCACTTCTCTTTTCGCTCCCTGCTCTTTCGCTCACTTCTCTTTCGCTCCCTGCTCTTTCGCTCACTTCTCTTTCGCTCCCTGCTCTTTCGCTCACTTCTCTTTCGCTCCCTGCTCTTTCGCTCACTTCTCTTTCGCTCCCTGCTCTTTCGCTCACTTCTCTTTCGCTCCCTGCTCTTTCGCTCACTTCTCTTTCGCTCCCTGCTCTTTCGCTCACTTCTCTTTCGCTCCCTGCTCTTTCGCTCACTTCTCTTTCGCTCCCTGCTCTTTCGCTCACTTCTCTTTCGCTCCCTGCTCTTTCGCTCACTTCTCTTTCGCTCCCTGCTCTTTCGCTCACTTCTCTTTCGCTCCCTGCTCTTTCGCTCACTTCTCTTTCGCTCCCTGCTCTTTCGCTCACTTCTCTTTCGCTCCCTGCTCTTTCGCTCACTTCTCTTTCGCTCCCTGCTCTTTCGCTCACTTCTCTTTCGCTCCCTGCTCTTTCGCTCACTTCTCTTCGCTCCCTGCTCTTTCGCTCACTTCTCTTTCGCTCCCTGCTCTTTCGCTCACTTCTCTTTCGCTCCCTGCTCTTTCGCTCACTTCTCTTTCGCTCCCTGCTCTTTCGCTCACTTCTCTTTCGCTCCCTGCTCTTTCGCTCACTTCTCTTTCGCTCCCTGCTCTTTCGCTCACTTCTCTTTCGCTCCCTGCTCTTTCGCTCACTTCTCTTTCGCTCCCTGCTCTTTCGCTCACTTCTCTTTCGCTCCCTGCTCTTTCGCTCCCTGCTCTTTCGCTCCCTGCTCTTTCGCTCACTTCTCTTTCGCTCCCTGCTCTTTCGCTCACTTCTCTTTCGCTCCCTGCTCTTTCGCTCACTTCTCTTTCGCTCCCTGCTCTTTCGCTCACTTCTCTTTCGCTCCCTGCTCTTTCGCTCACTTCTCTTTCGCTCCCTGCTCTTTCGCTCACTTCTCTTTCGCTCCCTGCTCTTTCGCTCCCTGCTCTTTCGCTCCCTGCTCTTTCGCTCCCTGCTCTTTCGCTCCCTGCTCTTTCGCTCCCTGCTCTTTCGCTCACTTCTCTTTCGCTCCCTGCTCTTTCGCTCACTTCTCTTTCGCTCCCTGCTCTTTCGCTCACTTCTCTTTCGCTCCCTGCTCTTTCGCTCACTTCTCTTTCGCTCCCTGCTCTTTCGCTCACTTCTCTTTCGCTCCCTGCTCTTTCGCTCCCTGCTCTTTCGCTCCCTGCTCTTTCGCTCCCTGCTCTTTCGCTCCCTGCTCTTTCGCTCACTTCTCTTTCGCTCCCTGCTCTTTCGCTCACTTCTCTTTCGCTCCCTGCTCTTTCGCTCACTTCTCTTTCGCTCCCTGCTCTTTCGCTCACTTCTCTTTCGCTCCCTGCTCTTTCGCTCACTTCTCTTTCGCTCCCTGCTCTTTCGCTCACTTCTCTTTCGCTCCCTGCTCTTTCGCTCACTTCTCTTTCGCTCCCTGCTCTTTCGCTCACTTCTCTTTCGCTCCCTGCTCTTTCGCTCACTTCTCTTTCGCTCCCTGCTCTTTCGCTCACTTCTCTTTCGCTCCCTGCTCTTTCGCTCACTTCTCTTTCGCTCCCTGCTCTTTCGCTCACTTCTCTTTCGCTCCCTGCTCTTTCGCTCACTTCTCTTTCGCTCCCTGCTCTTTCGCTCACTTCTCTTTCGCTCCCTGCTCTTTCGCTCACTTCTCTTTCGCTCCCTGCTCTTTCGCTCACTTCTCTTTCGCTCCCTGCTCTTTCGCTCACTTCTCTTTCGCTCCCTGCTCTTTCGCTCACTTCTCTTTCGCTCCCTGCTCTTTCGCTCACTTCTCTTTCGCTCCCTGCTCTTTCGCTCACTTCTCTTTCGCTCCCTGCTCTTTCGCTCACTTCTCTTTCGCTCCCTGCTCTTTCGCTCACTTCTCTTTCGCTCCCTGCTCTTTCGCTCACTTCTCTTTCGCTCCCTGCTCTTTCGCTCACTTCTCTTTCGCTCCCTGCTCTTTCGCTCACTTCTCTTTCGCTCCCTGCTCTTTCGCTCCTTCTCTTTCGCTCCCTGCTCTTTCGCTCACTTCTCTTTCGCTCCCTGCTCTTTCGCTCACTTCTCTTTCGCTCCCTGCTCTTTCGCTCACTTCTCTTTCGCTCCCTGCTCTTTCGCTCACTTCTCTTTCGCTCCCTGCTCTTTCGCTCACTTCTCTTTCGCTCCCTGCTCTTTCGCTCACTTCTCTTTCGCTCCCTGCTCTTTCGCTCACTTCTCTTTCGCTCCCTGCTCTTCGCTCACTTCTCTTTCGCTCCCTGCTCTTTCGCTCCCTGCTCTTTCGCTCCCTGCTCTTTCGCTCACTTCTCTTTCGCTCCCTGCTCTTTCGCTCACTTCTCTTTCGCTCCCTGCTCTTTCGCTCACTTCTCTTTCGCTCCCTGCTCTTTCGCTCACTTCTCTTTCGCTCCCTGCTCTTTCGCTCACTTCTCTTTCGCTCCCTGCTCTTTCGCTCACTTCTCTTTCGCTCCCTGCTCTTTCGCTCACTTCTCTTTCGCTCCCTGCTCTTTCGCTCCCTGCTCTTTCGCTCCCTGCTCTTTCGCTCACTTCTCTTTCGCTCCCTGCTCTTTCGCTCACTTCTCTTTCGCTCCCTGCTCTTTCGCTCACTTCTCTTTCGCTCCCTGCTCTTTCGCTCACTTCTCTTTCGCTCCCTGCTCTTTCGCTCACTTCTCTTTCGCTCCCTGCTCTTTCGCTCACTTCTCTTTCGCTCCCTGCTCTTTCGCTCACTTCTCTTTCGCTCCCTGCTCTTTCGCTCACTTCTCTTTCGCTCCCTGCTCTTTCGCTCACTTCTCTTTCGCTCCCTGCTCTTTCGCTCACTTCTCTTTCGCTCCCTGCTCTTTCGCTCACTTCTCTTTCGCTCCCTGCTCTTTCGCTCACTTCTCTTTCGCTCCCTGCTCTTTCGCTCACTTCTCTTTCGCTCCCTGCTCTTTCGCTCACTTCTCTTTCGCTCCCTGCTCTTTCGCTCACTTCTCTTTCGCTCCCTGCTCTTTCGCTCACTTCTCTTTCGCTCCCTGCTCTTTCGCTCACTTCTCTTTCGCTCCCTGCTCTTTCGCCTCACTTCTCTTTCGCTCCCTGCTCTTTCGCTCACTTCTCTTTCGCTCCCTGCTCTTTCGCTCCCTTCTCTTTCGCTCCCTGCTCTTTCGCTCACTTCTCTTTCGCTCCCTGCTCTTTCGCTCACTTCTCTTTCGCTCCCTGCTCTTTCGCTCACTTCTCTTTCGCTCCCTGCTCTTTCGCTCACTTCTCTTTCGCTCCCTGCTCTTTCGCTCACTTCTCTTTCGCTCCCTGCTCTTTCGCTCACTTCTCTTTCGCTCCCTGCTCTTTCGCTCACTTCTCTTTCGCTCCCTGCTCTTTCGCTCCCTGCTCTTTCGCTCCCTGCTCTTTCGCTCCCTGCTCTTTCGCTCCCTGCTCTTTCGCTCACTTCTCTTTCGCTCCCTGCTCTTTCGCTCACTTCTCTTTCGCTCCCTGCTCTTTCGCTCACTTCTCTTTCGCTCCCTGCTCTTTCGCTCACTTCTCTTTCGCTCCCTGCTCTTTCGCTCACTTCTCTTTCGCTCCCTGCTCTTTCGCTCCCTGCTCTTTCGCTCCCTGCTCTTTCGCTCACTTCTCTTTCGCTCCCTGCTCTTTCGCTCACTTCTCTTTCGCTCCCTGCTCTTTCGCTCACTTCTCTTTCGCTCCCTGCTCTTTCGCTCACTTCTCTTTCGCTCCCTGCTCTTTCGCTCACTTCTCTTTCGCTCCCTGCTCTTTCGCTCACTTCTCTTTCGCTCCCTGCTCTTTCGCTCACTTCTCTTTCGCTCCCTGCTCTTTCGCTCACTTCTCTTTCGCTCCCTGCTCTTTCGCTCACTTCTCTTTCGCTCCCTGCTCTTTCGCTCACTTCTCTTTCGCTCCCTGCTCTTTCGCTCACTTCTCTTTCGCTCCCTGCTCTTTCGCTCACTTCTCTTTCGCTCCCTGCTCTTTCGCTCACTTCTCTTTCGCTCCCTGCTCTTTCGCTCACTTCTCTTTCGCTCCCTGCTCTTTCGCTCACTTCTCTTTCGCTCCCTGCTCTTTCGCTCACTTCTCTTTCGCTCCCTGCTCTTTCGCTCACTTCTCTTTCGCTCCCTGCTCTTTCGCTCACTTCTCTTTCGCTCCCTGCTCTTCGCTCACTTCTCTTTCGCTCCCTGCTCTTTCGCTCACTTCTCTTTCGCTCCCTGCTCTTTCGCTCACTTCTCTTTCGCTCCCTGCTCTTTTCGCTCCCTGCTCTTTCGCTCCCTGCTCTTTCGCTCACTTCTCTTTCGCTCCCTGCTCTTTCGCTCACTTCTCTTTCGCTCCCTGCTCTTTCGCTCACTTCTCTTTCGCTCCCTGCTCTTTCGCTCACTTCTCTTTCGCTCCCTGCTCTTTCGCTCACTTCTCTTTCGCTCCCTGCTCTTTCGCTCACTTCTCTTTCGCTCCCTGCTCTTTCGCTCACTTCTCTTCGCTCCCTGCTCTTTCGCTCACTTCTCTTTCGCTCCCTGCTCTTTCGCTCACTTCTCTTTCGCTCCCTGCTCTTTCGCTCACTTCTCTTTCGCTCCCTGCTCTTTCGCTCACTTCTCTTTCGCTCCCTGCTCTTTCGCTCCCTTCTCTTTCGCTCCCTGCTCTTTCGCTCACCTTCTCTTTCGCTCCCTGCTCTTTCGCTCACTTCTCTTTCGCTCCCTGCTCTTTCGCTCACTTCTCTTTCGCTCCCTGCTCTTTCGCTCACTTCTCTTCGCTCCCTGCTCTTTCGCTCACTTCTCTTTCGCTCCCTGCTCTTTCGCTCACTTCTCTTTCGCTCCCTGCTCTTTCGCTCACTTCTCTTTCGCTCCCTGCTCTTTCGCTCACTTCTCTTTCGCTCCCTGCTCTTTCGCTCACTTCTCTTTCGCTCCCTGCTCTTTCGCTCACTTCTCTTTCGCTCCCTGCTCTTTCGCTCACTTCTCTTTCGCTCCCTGCTCTTTCGCTCACTTCTCTTTCGCTCCCTGCTCTTTCGCTCCCTGCTCTTTCGCTCACTTCTCTTTCGCTCCCTGCTCTTTCGCTCACTTCTCTTTCGCTCCCTGCTCTTTCGCTCACTTCTCTTTCGCTCCCTGCTCTTTCGCTCACTTCTCTTTCGCTCCCTGCTCTTTCGCTCACTTCTCTTTCGCTCCCTGCTCTTTCGCTCACTTCTCTTTCGCTCCCTGCTCTTTCGCTCACTTCTCTTTCGCTCCCTGCTCTTTCGCTCACTTCTCTTCGCTCCCTGCTCTTTCGCTCACTTCTCTTTCGCTCCCTGCTCTTTCGCTCACTTCTCTTTCGCTCCCTGCTCTTTCGCTCACTTCTCTTTCGCTCCCTGCTCTTTCGCTCCCTGCTCTTTCGCTCCCTGCTCTTTCGCTCACTTCTCTTTCGCTCCCTGCTCTTTCGCTCACTTCTCTTTCGCTCCCTGCTCTTTCGCTCACTTCTCTTTCGCTCCCTGCTCTTTCGCTCACTTCTCTTTCGCTCCCTGCTCTTTCGCTCACTTCTCTTTCGCTCCCTGCTCTTTCGCTCACTTCTCTTTCGCTCCCTGCTCTTTCGCTCACTTCTCTTTCGCTCCCTGCTCTTTCGCTCCCTGCTCTTTCGCTCCCTGCTCTTTCGCTCACTTCTCTTTCGCTCCCTGCTCTTTCGCTCACTTCTCTTTCGCTCCCTGCTCTTTCGCTCACTTCTCTTTCGCTCCCTGCTCTTTCGCTCCCTTCTCTTTCGCTCCCTGCTCTTTCGCTCCCTTCTCTTTCGCTCCCTGCTCTTCGCTCACTTCTCTTTCGCTCCCTGCTCTTTCGCTCACTTCTCTTTCGCTCCCTGCTCTTTCGCTCACTTCTCTTTCGCTCCCTGCTCTTTCGCTCACTTCTCTTTCGCTCCCTGCTCTTTCGCTCACTTCTCTTTCGCTCCCTGCTCTTTCGCTCACTTCTCTTTCGCTCCCTGCTCTTTCGCTCACTTCTCTTTCGCTCCCTGCTCTTTCGCTCACTTCTCTTTCGCTCCCTGCTCTTTCGCTCACTTCTCTTTCGCTCCCTGCTCTTTCGCTTCACTTCTCTTTCGCTCCTGCTCTTTCGCTCCCTGCTCTTTCGCTCACTTCTCTTTCGCTCCCTGCTCTTTCGCTCACTTCTCTTTCGCTCCCTGCTCCTTTCGCTCACTTCTCTTTCGCTCCCTGCTCTTTCGCTCACTTCTCTTTCTCTCCCTGCTCTTTCGCTCACTTCTCTTTCGCTCCCTGCTTCTTTCGCTCACTTCTCTTTCGCTCCCTGCTCTTTCGCTCACTCTCTTTCGCTCCTCTTTCGCTCCCTGCTCTTTCGCTCACTTCTCTTTCGCTCCCTGCTCTTTCGCTCACTTCTCTTTCGCTCCCTGCCTCTTTCGCTCCCTTCTCTTTCGCTCCCTGCTCTTTCGCTCACTTCTCTTTCGCTCCCTGCTCTTTCGCTCACTTCTCTTTCGCTCCCTGCTCTTTCGCTCACTTCTCTTTCGCTCCCTGCTCTTTCGCTCACTTCTCTTTCGCTCCCTGCTCTTTCGCTCACTTCTCTTTCGCTCCCTGCTCTTTCGTCTACTTCTCTTTCGCTCCCTGCTCTTTCGCTCACTTCTCTTTCGCTCCCTGCTCTTTCGCTCCCTGCTCTTTCGCTCACTTCTCTTTCGCTCCCTGCTCTTCGCTCACTTCTCTTTCGCTCCCTGCTCTTTCGCTCACTTCTCTTTCGCTCCCTGCTCTTTCGCTCACTTCTCTTTCGCTCCCTGCTCTTTCGCTCACTTCTCTTTCGCTCCCTGCTCTTTCGCTCACTTCTCTTTCGCTCCCTGCTCTTTCGCTCACTTCTCTTTCGCTCCCTGCTCTTTCGCTCCCTGCTCTTTCGCTCCCTGCTCTTTCGCTCACTTCTCTTTCGCTCCCTGCTCTTTCGCTCACTTCTCTTTCGCTCCCTGCTCTTTCGCTCACTTCTCTTTCGCTCCCTGCTCTTTCGCTCACTTCTCTTTCGCTCCCTGCTCTTTCGCTCACTTCTCTTTCGCTCCCTGCTCTTTCGCTCACTTCTCTTCGCTCCCTGCTCTTTCGCTCACTTCTCTTTCGCTCCCTGCTCTTTCGCTCCCTGCTCTTTCGCTCCCTGCTCTTTCGCTCACTTCTCTTTCGCTCCCTGCTCTTTCGCTCACTTCTCTTTCGCTCCCTGCTCTTTCGCTCACTTCTCTTTCGCTCCCTGCTCTTTCGCTCACTTCTCTTTCGCTCCCTGCTCTTTCGCTCACTTCTCTTTCGCTCCCTGCTCTTTCGCTCACTTCTCTTTCGCTCCCTGCTCTTCGCTCACTTCTCTTTCGCTCCCTGCTCTTTCGCTCACTTCTCTTTCGCTCCCTGCTCTTTCGCTCACTTCTCTTTCGCTCCCTGCTCTTTCGCTCACTGCTCTTTCGCTCCCTGCTCTTTCGCTCCCTGCTCTTTCGCTCCCTGCTCTTTCGCTCACTTCTCTTTCGCTCCCTGCTCTTTCGCTCACTTCTCTTTCGCTCCCTGCTCTTTCGCTCACTTCTCTTTCGCTCCCTGCTCTTTCGCTCACTTCTCTTTCGCTCCCTGCTCTTTCGCTCACTTCTCTTTCGCTCCCTGCTCTTTCGCTCACTTCTCTTTCGCTCCCTGCTCTTTCGCTCACTTCTCTTTCGCTCCCTGCTCTTTCGCTCACTTCTCTTTCGCTCCCTGCTCTTTCGCTCCCTGCTCTTTCGCTCCCTGCTCTTTCGCTCACTTCTCTTTCGCTCCCTGCTCTTTCGCTCACTTCTCTTTCGCTCCCTGCTCTTTCGCTCACTTCTCTTTCGCTCCCTGCTCTTTCGCTCACTTCTCTTTCGCTCCCTGCTCTTTCGCTCACTTCTCTTTCGCTCCCTGCTCTTTCGCTCACTTCTCTTTCGCTCCCTGCTCTTTCGCTCACTTCTCTTTCGCTCCCTGCTCTTTCGCTCCCTGCTCTTTCGCTCCCTGCTCTTTCGCTCACTTCTCTTTCGCTCCCTGCTCTTTCGCTCACTCTCTTTCGCTCCCTGCTCTTTCGCTCACTTCTCTTTCGCTCCCTGCTCTTTCGCTCACTTCTCTTTCGCTCCTGCTCTTTCGCTCACTTCTCTTTCGCTCCCTGCTCTTTCGCTCACTTCTCTTTCGCTCCCTGCTCTTTCGCTCACTTCTCTTTCGCTCCCTGCTCTTTCGCTCACTTCTCTTTCGCTCCCTGCTCTTTCGCTCACTTCTCTTTCGCTCCCTGCTCTTTCGCTCACTTCTCTTTCGCTCCTGCTCTTTCGCTCACTTCTCTTTCGCTCCCTGCTCTTTCGCTCACTTCTCTTTCGCTCCCTGCTCTTTCGCTCACTTCTCTTTCGCTCCCTGCTCTTTCGCTCACTTCTCTTTCGCTCCCTGCTCTTTCGCTCACTTCTCTTTCGCTCCCTGCTCTTCGCTCACTTCTCTTTCGCTCCCTGCTCTTTCGCTCACTTCTCTTTCGCTCCCTGCTCTTTCGCTCACTTCTCTTTCGCTCCCTGCTCTTTCGCTCACTTCTCTTTCGCTCCCTGCTCTTTCGCTCACTTCTCTTTCGCTCCCTGCTCTTTCGCTCACTTCTCTTTCGCTCCCTGCTCTTTCGCTCACTTCTCTTTCGCTCCCTGCTCTTTCGCTCACTCTCTTTCGCTCCCTGCTCTTTCGCTCACTTCTCTTTCGCTCCCTGCTCTTTCGCTCACTTCTCTTTCGCTCCCCTGCTCTTTCGCTCACTTCTCTTTCGCTCCCTGCTCTTTCGCTCACTTCTCTTTCGCTCCCTGCTCTTTCGCTCACTTCTCTTTCGCTCCCTGCTCTTTCGCTCACTTCTCTTTCGCTCCCTGCTCTTTCGCTCACTTCTCTTTCGCTCCCTGCTCTTTCGCTCCCTTCTCTTTCGCTCCCTGCTCTTTCGCTCCCTTCTCTTTCGCTCCCTGCTCTTTCGCTCACTTCTCTTTCGCTCCCTGCTCTTTCGCTCACTTCTCTTTCGCTCCCTGCTCTTTCGCTCACTTCTCTTTCGCTCCCTGCTCTTTCGCTCACTTCTCTTTCGCTCCCTGCTCTTTCGCTCACTTCTCTTTCGCTCCCTGCTCTTTCGCTCCTTCTCTTTCGCTCCCTGCTCTTTCGCTCACTTCTCTTTCGCTCCCTGCTCTTTCGCTCCCTGCTCTTTCGCTCCCTGCTCTTTCGCTCACTTCTCTTTCGCTCCCTGCTCTTTCGCTCACTTCTCTTTCGCTCCCTGCTCTTTCGCTCACTTCTCTTTCGCTCCCTGCTCTTTCGCTCACTTCTCTTTCGCTCCCTGCTCTTTCGCTCCCTGCTCTTTCGCTCCCTGCTCTTTCGCTCACTTCTCTTTCGCTCCCTGCTCTTTCGCTCACTTCTCTTTCGCTCCCTGCTCTTTCGCTCACTTCTCTTTCGCTCCCTGCTCTTTCGCTCACTTCTCTTTCGCTCCCTGCTCTTTCGCTCACTTCTCTTTCGCTCCCTGCTCTTTCGCTCACTTCTCTTTCGCTCCCTGCTCTTTCGCTCCCTGCTCTTTCGCTCCCTGCTCTTTCGCTCCCTGCTCTTTCGCTCACTTCTCTTTCGCTCCCTGCTCTTTCGCTCACTTCTCTTTCGCTCCCTGCTCTTTCGCTCACTTCTCTTTCGCTCCCTGCTCTTTCGCTCACTTCTCTTTCGCTCCCTGCTCTTTCGCTCACTTCTCTTTCGCTCCCTGCTCTTTCGCTCACTTCTCTTTCGCTCCCTGCTCTTTCGCTCACTTCTCTTTCGCTCCCTGCTCTTTCGCTCCCTGCTCTTTCGCTCCCTGCTCTTTCGCTCACTTCTCTTTCGCTCCCTGCTCTTTCGCTCACTTCTCTTTCGCTCCCTGCTCTTTCGCTCACTTCTCTTTCGCTCCCTGCTCTTTCGCTCACTTCTCTTTCGCTCCCTGCTCTTTCGCTCACTTTCTCTTTCGCTCCCTGCTCTTTCGCTCACTTCTCTTTCGCTCCCTGCTCTTTCGCTCACTTCTCTTTCGCTCCCTGCTCTTTCGCTCACTTCTCTTTCGCTCCCTGCTCTTTCGCTCACTTCTCTTTCGCTCCCTGCTCTTTCGCTCACTTCTCTTTCGCTCCCTGCTCTTTCGCTCACTTCTCTTTCGCTCCCTGCTCTTTCGCTCACTTCTCTTTCGCTCCCTGCTCTTTTCGCTCACTTCTCTTTCGCTCCCTGCTCTTTCGCTCACTTCTCTTTCGCTCCCTGCTCTTTCGCTCACTTCTCTTTCGCTCCCTGCTCTTTCGCTCCCTGCTCTTTCGCTCCCTGCTCTTTCGCTCCCTGCTCTTTCGCTCCCTGCTCTTTCGCTCACTTCTCTTTCGCTCCCTGCTCTTTCGCTCACTTCTCTTTCGCTCCCTGCTCTTTCGCTCACTTCTCTTCGCTCCCTGCTCTTTCGCTCCCTGCTCTTTCGCTCACTTCTCTTTCGCTCCCTGCTCTTTCGCTCACTTCTCTTTCGCTCCCTGCTCTTTCGCTCCCTGCTCTTTCGCTCCCTGCTCTTTCGCTCACTTCTCTTTCGCTCCCTGCTCTTTCGCTCACTTCTCTTTCGCTCCCTGCTCTTTCGCTCACTTCTCTTTCGCTCCCTGCTCTTTCGCTCACTTCTCTTTCGCTCCCTGCTCTTTCGCTCACTTCTCTTTCGCTCCCTGCTCTTTCGCTCCCTGCTCTTTCGCTCACTTCTCTTTCGCTCCCTGCTCTTTCGCTCACTTCTCTTTCGCTCCCTGCTCTTTCGCTCACTTCTCTTTCGCTCCCTGCTCTTTCGCTCACTTCTCTTTCGCTCCCTGCTCTTTCGCTCACTTCTCTTTCGCTCCCTGCTCTTTCGCTCACTTCTCTTTCGCTCCCTGCTCTTTCGCTCACTTCTCTTTCGCTCCCTGCTCTTTCGCTCACTTCTCTTTCGCTCCCTGCTCTTTCGCTCACTTCTCTTTCGCTCCCTGCTCTTTCGCTCACTTCTCTTTCGCTCCCTGCTCTTTCGCTCACTTCTCTTTCGCTCCCTGCTCTTTCGCTCACTTCTCTTTCGCTCCCTGCTCTTTCGCTCACTTCTCTTTCGCTCCCTGCTCTTTCGCTCACTTCTCTTTCGCTCCCTGCTCTTTCGCTCACTTCTCTTTCGCTCCCTGCTCTTTCGCTCCCTGCTCTTTCGCTCCCTGCTCTTTCGCTCACTTCTCTTTCGCTCCCTGCTCTTTCGCTCCCTTCTCTTTCGCTCCCTGCTCTTTCGCTCACTTCTCTTTCGCTCCCTGCTCTTTCGCTCACTTCTCTTTCGCTCCCTGCTCTTTCGCTCACTTCTCTTTCGCTCCCTGCTCTTTCGCTCACTTCTCTTTCGCTCCCTGCTCTTTCGCTCCCTGCTCTTTCGCTCCCTGCTCTTTCGCTCCCTTCTCTTTCGCTCCCTGCTCTTTCGCTCACTTCTCTTTCGCTCCCTGCTCTTTCGCTCACTTCTCTTTCGCTCCCTGCTCTTTCGCTCACTTCTCTTTCGCTCCCTGCTCTTTCGCTCACTTCTCTTTCGCTCCCTGCTCTTTCGCTCACTTCTCTTTCGCTCCCTGCTCTTTCGCTCACTTCTCTTTCGCTCCCTGCTCTTTCGCTCACTTCTCTTTCGCTCCCTGCTCTTTCGCTCACTTCTCTTTCGCTCCCTGCTCTTTCGCTCACTGCTCTTTCGCTCCCTGCTCTTTCGCTCACTTCTCTTTCGCTCCCTGCTCTTTCGCTCACTTCTCTTTCGCTCCCTGCTCTTTCGCTCACTTCTCTTTCGCTCCCTGCTCTTTCGCTCACTTCTCTTTCGCTCCCTGCTCTTTCGCTCACTTCTCTTTCGCTCCCTGCTCTTTCGCTCACTTCTCTTTCGCTCCCTGCTCTTTCGCTCACTTCTCTTTCGCTCCCTGCTCTTTCGCTCACTTCTCTTTCGCTCCCTGCTCTTTCGCTCACTTCTCTTTCGCTCCCTGCTCTTTCGCTCACTTCTCTTTCGCTCCCTGCTCTTTCGCTCACTTCTCTTTCGCTCCCTGCTCTTTCGCTCACTTCTCTTTCGCTCCCTGCTCTTTCGCTCACTTCTCTTTCGCTCCCTGCTCTTTCGCTCACTTCTCTTTCGCTCCCTGCTCTTTCGCTCACTTCTCTTTCGCTCCCTGCTCTTTCGCTCACTTCTCTTTCGCTCCCTGCTCTTTCGCTCACTTCTCTTTCGCTCCCTGCTCTTTCGCTCACTTCTCTTTCGCTCCCTGCTCTTTCGCTCACTTCTCTTTCGCTCCCTGCTCTTTCGCTCACTTCTCTTTCGCTCCCTGCTCTTTCGCTCACTTCTCTTTCGCTCCCTGCTCTTTCGCTCCACTTCTCTTTCGCTCCCTGCTCTTTCGCTCACTTCTCTTTCGCTCCCTGCTCTTTCGCTCACTTCTCTTTCGCTCCCTGCTCTTTCGCTCACTTCTCTTTCGCTCCCTGCTCTTTCGCTCACTTCTCTTTCGCTCCCTGCTCTTTCGCCTCACTTCTCTTTCGCTCCCTGCTCTTTCGCTCACTTCTCTTTCGCTCCCTGCTCTTTCGCTCACTTCTCTTTCGCTCCCTGCTCTTTCGCTCACTTCTCTTTCGCTCCCTGCTCTTTCGCTCACTTCTCTTTCGCTCCCTGCTCTTTCGCTCACTTCTCTTTCGCTCCCTGCTCTTTCGCTCACTTCTCTTTCGCTCCCTGCTCTTTCGCTCACTTCTCTTTCGCTCCCTGCTCTTTCGCTCCCTGCTCTTTCGCTCCCTGCTCTTTCGCTCCCTTCTCTTTCGCTCCCTGCTCTTTCGCTCACTTCTCTTTCGCTCCCTGCTCTTTCGCTCACTTCTCTTTCGCTCCCTGCTCTTTCGCTCACTTCTCTTTCGCTCCCTGCTCTTTCGCTCACTTCTCTTTCGCTCCCTGCTCTTTCGCTCCCTGCTCTTTCGCTCCCTGCTCTTTCGCTCCCTGCTCTTTCGCTCCCTGCTCTTTCGCTCCCTGCTCTTTCGCTCCCTGCTCTTTCGCTCACTTCTCTTTCGCTCCCTGCTCTTTCGCTCACTTCTCTTTCGCTCCCTGCTCTTTCGCTCACTTCTCTTTCGCTCCCTGCTCTTTCGCTCACTTCTCTTTCGCTCCCTGCTCTTTCGCTCACTTCTCTTTCGCTCCCTGCTCTTTCGCTCCCTGCTCTTTCGCTCCCTGCTCTTTCGCTCACTTCTCTTTCGCTCCCTGCTCTTTCGCTCACTTCTCTTTCGCTCCCTGCTCTTTCGCTCACTTCTCTTTCGCTCCCTGCTCTTTCGCTCACTTCTCTTTCGCTCCCTGCTCTTTCGCTCACTTCTCTTTCGCTCCCTGCTCTTTCGCTCACTTCTCTTTCGCTCCCTGCTCTTTCGCTCACTTCTCTTTCGCTCCCTGCTCTTTCGCTCACTTCTCTTTCGCTCCCTGCTCTTTCGCTCCCTGCTCTTTCGCTCCCTGCTCTTTCGCTCACTTCTCTTTCGCTCCCTGCTCTTTCGCTCACTTCTCTTTCGCTCCCTGCTCTTTCGCTCACTTCTCTTTCGCTCCCTGCTCTTTCGCTCACTTCTCTTTCGCTCCCTGCTCTTTCCGCTCACTGCTCTTTCGCTCCCTGCTCTTTCGCTCCTTCTCTTTCGCTCCCTGCTCTTTCGCTCACTTCTCTTTCGCTCCCTGCTCTTTCGCTCACTTCTCTTTCGCTCCCTGCTCTTTCGCTCACTTCTCTTTCGCTCCCTGCTCTTTCGCTCACTTCTCTTTCGCTCCCTGCTCTTTCGCTCACTTCTCTTTCGCTCCCTGCTCTTTCGCTCACTTCTCTTTCGCTCCCTGCTCTTTCGCTCACTTCTCTTTCGCTCCTGCTCTTTCGCTCACTTCTCTTTCGCTCCCTGCTCTTTCGCTCACTTCTCTTTCGCTCCCTGCTCTTTCGCTCCCTGCTCTTCGCACTTCTCTTTCGCTCCCTGCTCTTTCGCTCACTTCTCTTTCGCTCCCTGCTCTTTCGCTCACTTCTCTTTCGCTCCCTGCTCTTTCGCTCACTTCTCTTTCGCTCCCTGCTCTTTCGCTCACTTCTCTTTCGCTCCCTGCTCTTTCGCTCACTTCTCTTTCGCTCCCTGCTCTTTCGCTCACTTCTCTTTCGCTCCCTGCTCTTTCGCTCCCTGCTCTTTCGCTCCCTGCTCTTTCGCTCACTTCTCTTCGCTCCCTGCTCTTTCGCTCACTTCTCTTTCGCTCCCTGCTCTTTCGCTCACTTCTCTTTCGCTCCCTGCTCTTTCGCTCACTTCTCTTTCGCTCCCTGCTCTTTCGCTCACTTCTCTTTCGCTCCCTGCTCTTTCGCTCACTTCTCTTTCGCTCCCTGCTCTTTCGCTCACTTCTCTTTCGCTCCCTGCTCTTTCGCTCACTTCTCTTTCGCTCCCTGCTCTTTCGCTCACTTCTCTTTCGCTCCCTGCTCTTTCGCTCCCTGCTCTTTCGCTCCCTGCTCTTTCGCTCCCTGCTCTTTCGCTCCCTGCTCTTTCGCTCACTTCTCTTTCGCTCCCTGCTCTTTCGCTCACTTCTCTTTCGCTCCCTGCTCTTTCGCTCCCTGCTCTTCGCTCCCTGCTCTTTCGCTCACTGCTCTTTCGCTCCCTGCTCTTTCGCTCACTTCTCTTTCGCTCCCTGCTCTTTCGCTCACTTCTCTTTCGCTCCCTGCTCTTTCGCTCACTTCTCTTTCGCTCCCCTGCTCTTTCGCTCACTTCTCTTTCGCTCCCTGCTCTTTCGCTCACTTCTCTTTCGCTCCCTGCTCTTTCGCTCACTTCTCTTTCGCTCCCTGCTCTTTCGCTCACTTCTCTTTCGCTCCCTGCTCTTTCGCTCACTTCTCTTTCGCTCCCTGCTCTTTCGCTCACTTCTCTTTCGCTCCCTGCTCTTTCGCTCACTTCTCTTTCGCTCCCTGCTCTTTCGCTCACTTCTCTTTCGCTCCCTGCTCTTTCGCTCACTCTCTCGTCCTCTCTTTCGCCTCCCTGCTCTGTCTCGCTCACTTCTCTTTCGCTCCCTGCTCTTTCGCTCACTTCTCTTTCGCTCCCTGCTCTTTCGCTCACTTCTCTTTCGCTCCCTGCTCTTTCGCTCACTTCTCTTTCGCTCCCTGCTCTTTCGCTCACTTCTCTTTCGCTCCCTGCTCTTTCGCTCACTTCTCTTTCGCTCCCTGCTCTTTCGCTCACTTCTCTTTCGCTCCCTGCTCTTTCGCTCACTTCTCTTTCGCTCCCTGCTCTTTCGCTCACTTCTCTTTCGCTCCCTGCTCTTTTCGCTCACTTCTCTTTCGCTCCCTGCTCTTTCGCTCACTTCTCTTTCGCTCCTGCTCTTTCGCTCACTTCTCTTTCGCTCCCTGCTCTTTCGCTCACTTCTCTTTCGCTCCCTGCTCTTTCGCTCACTTCTCTTTCGCTCCCTGCTCTTTTCGCTCACTTCTCTTTCGCTCCCTGCTCTTTCGCTCACTTCTCTTTCGCTCCCTGCTCTTTCGCTCACTTCTCTTTCGCTCCCTGCTCTTTCGCGTCCCTGCTCTTTCGCTCCCTGCTCTTTCGCTCACTTCTCTTTCGCTCCCTGCTCTTTCGCTCACTTCTCTTTCGCTCCCTGCTCTTTCGCTCACTTCTCTTTCGCTCCCTGCTCTTTCGCTCACTTCTCTTTCGCTCCCTGCTCTTTCGCTCACTTCTCTTTCGCTCCCTGCTCTTTCGCTCACTTCTCTTTCGCTCCCTGCTCTTTCGCTCCTTCTCTTTCGCTCCCTGCTCTTTCGCTCACTTCTCTTTCGCTCCCTGCTCTTTCGCTCACTTCTCTTTCGCTCCCTGCTCTTTCGCTCACTTCTCTTTCGCTCCCTGCTCTTTCGCTCACTTCTCTTTCGCTCCCTGCTCTTTCGCTCACTTCTCTTTCGCTCCCTGCTCTTTCGCTCACTTCTCTTTCGCTCCCTGCTCTTTCGCTCACTTCTCTTTCGCTCCCTGCTCTTTCGCTCACTTCTCTTTCGCTCCCTGCTCTTTCGCTCCCTGCTCTTTCGCTCCCTGCTCTTTCGCTCACTTCTCTTTCGCTCCCTGCTCTTTCGCTCACTTCTCTTTCGCTCCCTGCTCTTTCGCTCACTTCTCTTTCGCTCCCTGCTCTTTCGCTCACTTCTCTTTCGCTCCCTGCTCTTTCGCTCCCTGCTCTTTCGCTCCCTGCTCTTTCGCTCACTTCTCTTTCGCTCCCTGCTCTTCGCTCACTCTCTTTCGCTCCTGCTCTTTCGCTCACTTCTCTTTCGCTCCCTGCTCTTTCGCTCACTTCTCTTTCGCTCCCTGCTCTTTCGCTCACATTCTCTTTCGCTCCCTGCTCTTTCGCTCACTTCTCTTTCGCTCCCTGCTCTTTCGCTCACTTCTCTTTCGCTCCCTGCTCTTCGCTCCCTCTCTTTCGCTCCCTGCTCTTTCGCTCACTTCTCTTTCGCTCCCTGCTCTTTCGCTCACTTCTCTTTCGCTCCCTGCTCTTTCGCTCACTTCTCTTTCGCTCCCTGCTCTTTCGCTCACTTCTCTTTCGCTCCCTGCTCTTTCGCTCCCTGCTCTTTTCGCTCCCTGCTCTTTCGCTCACCTTCTCTTTCGCTCCCTGCTCTTTCGCTCACTTCTCTTTCGCTCCCTGCTCTTTCGCTCACTTCTCTTTCGCTCCCTGCTCTTTCGCTCACTTCTCTTTCGCTCCCTGCTCTTTCGCTCACTTCTCTTTCGCTCCCTGCTCTTTCGCTCACTTCTCTTTCGCTCCCTGCTCTTTCGCTCACTTCTCTTTCGCTCCCTGCTCTTTCGCTCACTTCTCTTTCGCTCCCTGCTCTTTCGCTCACTTCTCTTTCGCTCCCTGCTCTTTCGCTCACTTCTCTTTCGCTCCCTGCTCTTTCGCTCACTTCTCTTTCGCTCCCTGCTCTTTCGCTCACTTCTCTTTCGCTCCCTGCTCTTTCGCTCACTTCTCTTTCGCTCCCTGCTCTTTCGCTCACTTCTCTTCGCTCCCTGCTCTTTCGCTCACATTCTCTTTCGCTCCCTGCTCTTTCGCTCACTTCTCTTTCGCTCCCTGCTCTTTCGCTCACTTCTCTTTCGCTCCCTGCTCTTTCGCTCCCGCTCTTTCGCTCCCTGCTCTTTCGCTCCCTGCTCTTTCGCTCCTCACTTCTCTTTCGCTCCCTGCTCTTTCGCTCACTTCTCTTTCGCTCCCTGCTCTTTCGCTCACTTCTCTTTCGCTCCCTGCTCTTTCGCTCACTTCTCTTTCGCTCCCTGCTCTTTCGCTCACTTCTCTTTCGCTCCCTGCTCTTTCGCTCACTTCTCTTTCGCTCCCTGCTCTTCGCTCACTTCTCTTTCGCTCCCTGCTCTTTCGCTCACTTCTCTTTCGCTCCCTGCTCTTTCGCTCACTTCTCTTTCGCTCCCTGCTCTTTCGCTCACTTCTCTTTCGTCCTCTCTTCGCTCACTGTCTCTTTCGCTCCCTGCTCTTTCGCTCACTTCTCTTTCGCTCCCTGCTCTTTCGCTCACTTCTCTTTCGCTCCCTGCTCTTTCGCTCACTTCTCTTTCGCTCCCTGCTCTTTCGCTCACTTCTCTTTCGCTCCCTGCTCTTTCGCTCACTTCTCTTTCGCTCCCTGCTCTTTCGCTCCCTGCTCTTTCGCTCCCTGCTCTTTCGCTCACTTCTCTTTCGCTCCCTGCTCTTTCGCTCACTTCTCTTTCGCTCCCTGCTCTTTCGCTCACTTTCTCTTTCGCTCCCTGCTCTTTCGCTGCTCACTTCTCTTTCGCTCCCTGCTCTTTCGCTCCCTGCTCTTCGCTCCCTGCTCTTTCGCTCCACTTCTCTTTCGCTCCCTGCTCTTTCGCTCCCTTCTCTTTCGCTCCCTGCTCTTTCGCTCCCTGCTCTTTCGCTCCCTGCTCTTTCGCTCACTTCTCTTTCGCTCCCTGCTCTTTCGCTCACTTCTCTTTCGCTCCCTGCTCTTTCGCTCACTTCTCTTTCGCTCCCCTGCTCTTTCGCTCACTCTCTTTCGCTCCCTGCTCTTTCGCTCCCTGCTCTTTCGCTCCCTGCTCTTTCTCTCCCTGCTCTTTCGCTCCCTGCTCTTTCGCTCCCTGCTCTTTCGCTCACTTCTCTTTCGCTCCCTGCTCTTTCGCTCACTTCTCTTTCGCTCCCTGCTCTTTCGCTCACTTCCTCTTCGTTCCTGCTCTTTCGCTCACATTCTCTTCGCTCCGCTCTTTCGCTCACTTCTCTTTCGCTCCCTGCTCTTTCGCTCACTTCTCTTTCGCTCCCTGCTCTTCGCTCACTTCTCTTTCGCTCCCTGCTCTTTCGCTCACTTCTCTTTCGCTCCCTGCTCTTTCGCTCCCTGCTCTTTCGCTCCCTGCTCTTTCGCTCACTTCTCTTTCGCTCCCTGCTCTTTCGCTCACTTCTCTTTCGCTCCCTGCTCTTTCGCTCACTTCTCTTTCGCTCCCTGCTCTTTCGCTCACTTCTCTTTCGCTCCCTGCTCTTTCGCTTCCTGCTCTTTCGCTCCCTGCTCTTTCGCTCCCTGCTCTTTCGCTCCCTGCTCTTTCGCTCACTTCTCTTTCGCTCCCTGCTCTTTCGCTCACTTCTCTTTCGCTCCCTGCTCTTTCGCTCACTTCTCTTTCGCTCCCTGCTCTTTCGCTCACTTCTCTTTCGCTCCCTGCTCTTTCGCTCACTTCTCTTTCGCTCCCTGCTCTTTCGCTCCCTGCTCTTTCGCTCCCTGCTCTTTCGCTCACTTCTCTTTCGCTCCCTGCTCTTTCGCTCACTTCTCTTTCGCTCCCTGCTCTTTCGCTCACTTCTCTTTCGCTCCCTGCTCTTTCGCTCACTTCTCTTTCGCTCCCTGCTCTTTCGCTCACTTCTCTTTCGCTCCCTGCTCTTTCGCTCACTTCTCTTTCGCTCCCTGCTCTTTCGCTCACTTCTCTTTCGCTCCCTGCTCTTTCGCTCCCTGCTCTTTCGCTCACTTCTCTTTCGCTCCCTGCTCTTTCGCTCACTTCTCTTTCGCTCCCTGCTCTTTCGCTCCCTGCTCTTTCGCTCCCTGCTCTTTCGCTCCCTGCTCTTTCGCTCCCTGCTCTTTCGCTCACTTCTCTTTCGCTCCCTGCTCTTTCGCTCACTTCTCTTTCGCTCCCTGCTCTTTCGCTCACTTCTCTTTCGCTCCCTGCTCTTTCGCTCACTTCTCTTTCGCTCCCTGCTCTTTCGCTCCCTGCTCTTTCGCTCCCTGCTCTTTCGCTCCCTGCTCTTTCGCTCCCTGCTCTTTCGCTCACTTCTCTTTCGCTCCTCTCTTCGCTCCTCTCTTCGCTCCCTGCTCTTTCGCTCCCTGCTCTTTCGCTCCCTGCTCTTTCGCTCACTTCTCTTTCGCTCCCTGCTCTTTCGCTCACTTCTCTTTCGCTCCCTGCTCTTTCGCTCACTTCTCTTTCGCTCCCTGCTCTTTCGCTCACTTCTCTTTCGCTCCCTGCTCTTTCGCTCACTTCTCTTTCGCTCCCTGCTCTTTCGCTCACTTCTCTTTCGCTCCCTGCTCTTTCGCTCACTTCTCTTTCGCTCCCTGCTCTTTCGCTCACTTCTCTTTCGCTCCCTGCTCTTTCGCTCACTTCTCTTTCGCTCCCTGCTCTTTCGCTCACTTCTCTTTCGCTCCCTGCTCTTTCGCTCACTTCTCTTTCGCTCCCTGCTCTTTCGCTCACTTCTCTTTCGCTCCCTGCTCTTTCGCTCACTTCTCTTTCGCTCCCTGCTCTTTCGCTCACTTCTCTTTCGCTCCCTGCTCTTTCGCTCACTTCTCTTTCGCTCCCTGCTCTTTCGCTCACTTCTCTTTCGCTCCCTGCTCTTTCGCTCCCTGCTCTTTCGCTCCCTGCTCTTTCGCTCCCTGCTCTTTCGCTCCCTGCTCTTTCGCTCACTTCTCTTTCGCTCCCTGCTCTTTCGCTCACTTCTCTTTCGCTCCCTGCTCTTTCGCTCACTTCTCTTTCGCTCCCTGCTCTTTCGCTCACTTCTCTTTCGCTCCCTGCTCTTTCGCTCACTTCTCTTTCGCTCCCTGCTCTTTCGCTCACTTCTCTTTCGCTCCCTGCTCTTTCGCTCACTTCTCTTTCGCTCCCTGCTCTTTCGCTCCCTGCTCTTTCGCTCCCTGCTCTTTCGCTCACTTCTCTTTCGCTCCCTGCTCTTTCGCTCACTTCTCTTTCGCTCCCTGCTCTTTCGCTCACTTCTCTTTCGCTCCCTGCTCTTTCGCTCACTTCTCTTTCGCTCCCTGCTCTTTCGCTCCCTGCTCTTTCGCTCCCTGCTCTTTCGCTCCCTGCTCTTTCGCTCCCTGCTCTTTCGCTCACTTCTCTTTCGCTCCCTGCTCTTTCGCTCACTTCTCTTTCGCTCCCTGCTCTTTCGCTCACTTCTCTTTCGCTCCCTGCTCTTTCGCTCACTTCTCTTTCGCTCCCTGCTCTTTCGCTCACTTCTCTTTCGCTCCCTGCTCTTTCGCTCCCTGCTCTTTCGCTCCCTGCTCTTTCGCTCACTTCTCTTTCGCTCCCTGCTCTTTCGCTCACTTCTCTTTCGCTCCCTGCTCTTTTGCTCACTTCTCTTTCGCTCCCTGCTCTTTCGCTCACTTCTCTTTCGCTCCCTGCTCTTTCGCTCACTTCTCTTTCGCTCCCTGCTCTTTCGCTCACTTCTCTTTCGCTCCCTGCTCTTTCGCTCACTTCTCTTTCGCTCCCTGCTCTTTCGCTCCCTGCTCTTTCGCTCCCTGCTCTTTCGCTCACTTCTCTTTCGCTCCCTGCTCTTTCGCTCACTTCTCTTTCGCTCCCTGCTCTTTCGCTCACTTCTCTTTCGCTCCCTGCTCTTTCGCTCACTTCTCTTTCGCTCCCTGCTCTTTCGCTCCCTGCTCTTTCGCTCCCTGCTCTTTCGCTCCCTGCTCTTTCGCTCCCTGCTCTTTCGCTCACTTCTCTTTCGCTCCCTGCTCTTTCGCTCACTTCTCTTTCGCTCCCTGCTCTTTCGCTCACTTCTCTTTCGCTCCCTGCTCTTTCGCTCACTTCTCTTTCGCTCCCTGCTCTTTCGCTCACTTCTCTTTCGCTCCCTGCTCTTTCGCTCACTTCTCTTTCGCTCCCTGCTCTTTCGCTCACTTCTCTTTCGCTCCCTGCTCTTTCGCTCCCTGCTCTTTCGCTCCCTGCTCTTTCGCTCACTTCTCTTTCGCTCCCTGCTCTTTCGCTCACTTCTCTTTCGCTCCCTGCTCTTTCGCTCACTTCTCTTTCGCTCCCTGCTCTTTCGCTCACTTCTCTTTCGCTCCCTGCTCTTTCGCTCACTTCTCTTTCGCTCCCTGCTCTTTCGCTCACTTCTCTTTCGCTCCCTGCTCTTTCGCTCACTTCTCTTTCGCTCCCTGCTCTTTCGCTCCCTGCTCTTTCGCTCCCTGCTCTTTCGCTCACTTCTCTTTCGCTCCCTGCTCTTTCGCTCACTTCTCTTTCGCTCCCTGCTCTTCGCTCACTTCTCTTTCGCTCCCTGCTCTTTCGCTCACTTCTCTTTCGCTCCCTGCTCTTTCGCTCACTTCTCTTTCGCTCCCTGCTCTTTCGCTCACTTCTCTTTCGCTCCCTGCTCTTTCGCTCACTTCTCTTTCGCTCCCTGCTCTTTCGCTCACTTCTCTTTCGCTCCCTGCTCTTTCGCTCCCTGCTCTTTCGCTCCCTGCTCTTTCGCTCCCTGCTCTTTCGCTCCCTGCTCTTTCGCTCACTTCTCTTTCGCTCCCTGCTCTTTCGCTCACTTCTCTTTCGCTCCCTGCTCTTTCGCTCCCTGCTCTTTCGCTCCCTGCTCTTTCGCTCACTTCTCTTTCGCTCCCTGCTCTTTCGCTCACTTCTCTTTCGCTCCTGCTCTTTCGCTCACTTCTCTTTCGCTCCCTGCTCTTTCGCTCACTTCTCTTTCGCTCCCTGCTCTTTCGCTCCCTTCTCTTTCGCTCCCTGCTCTTTCGCTCCCTGCTCTTTCGCTCCCTGCTCTTTCGCTCACTTCTCTTTCGCTCCCTGCTCTTTCGCTCACTTCTCTTTCGCTCCCTGCTCTTTCGCTCACTTCTCTTTCGCTCCCTGCTCTTTCGCTCACTTCTCTTTCGCTCCCTGCTCTTTCGCTCACTTCTCTTTCGCTCCCTGCTCTTTCGCTCACTTCTCTTTCGCTCCCTGCTCTTTCGCTCACTTCTCTTTCGCTCCCTGCTCTTTCGCTCCCTGCTCTTTCGCTCCCTGCTCTTTCGCTCACTTCTCTTTCGCTCCCTGCTCTTTCGCTCACTTCTCTTTCGCTCCCTGCTCTTTCGCTCACTTCTCTTTCGCTCCCTGCTCTTTCGCTCACTTCTCTTTCGCTCCCTGCTCTTTCGCTCACTTCTCTTTCGCTCCCTGCTCTTTCGCTCACTTCTCTTTCGCTCCCTGCTCTTTCGCTCACTTCTCTTTCGCTCCCTGCTCTTTCGCTCACTTCTCTTTCGCTCCCTGCTCTTTCGCTCACTTCTCTTTCGCTCCCTGCTCTTTCGCTCACTTCTCTTTCGCTCCCTGCTCTTTCGCTCACTTCTCTTTCGCTCCCTGCTCTTTCGCTCACTTCTCTTTCGCTCCCTGCTCTTTCGCTCACTTCTCTTTCGCTCCCTGCTCTTTCGCTCACTTCTCTTTCGCTCCCTGCTCTTTCGCTCACTTCTCTTTCGCTCCCTGCTCTTTCGCTCACTTCTCTTTCGCTCCCTGCTCTTTCGCTCACTTCTCTTTCGCTCCCTGCTCTTTCGCTCACTTCTCTTTCGCTCCCTGCTCTTTCGCTCACTTCTCTTTCGCTCCCTGCTCTTTCGCTCACTTCTCTTTCGCTCCCTGCTCTTTCGCTCACTTCTCTTTCGCTCCCTGCTCTTTCGCTCACTTCTCTTTCGCTCCCTGCTCTTTCGCTCACTTCTCTTTCGCTCCCTGCTCTTTCGCTCACTTCTCTTTCGCTCCCTGCTCTTTCGCTCACTTCTCTTTCGCTCCCTGCTCTTTCGCTCACTTCTCTTTCGCTCCCTGCTCTTTCGCTCACTTCTCTTTCGCTCCCTGCTCTTTCGCTCACTTCTCTTTCGCTCCCTGCTCTTTCGCTCACTTCTCTTTCGCTCCCTGCTCTTTCGCTCACTTCTCTTTCGCTCCCTGCTCTTTCGCTCCCTGCTCTTTCGCTCCCTGCTCTTTCGCTCACTTCTCTTTCGCTCCCTGCTCTTTCGCTCACTTCTCTTTCGCTCCCTGCTCTTTCGCTCACTTCTCTTTCGCTCCCTGCTCTTTCGCTCACTTCTCTTTCGCTCCCTGCTCTTTCGCTCACTTCTCTTTCGCTCCCTGCTCTTTCGCTCCCTTCTCTTTCGCTCCCTGCTCTTTCGCTCCCTGCTCTTCGCTCCCTGCTCTTCGCTCCCTGCTCTTTCGCTCACTTCTCTTTCGCTCCCTGCTCTTTCGCTCACTTCTCTTTCGCTCCCTGCTCTTTCGCTCACTTCTCTTTCGCTCCCTGCTCTTTCGCTCACTTCTCTTTCGCTCCCTGCTCTTTCGCTCACTTCTCTTTCGCTCCCTGCTCTTTCGCTCCCTGCTCTTTCGCTCCCTGCTCTTTCGCTCACTTCTCTTTCGCTCCCTGCTCTTTCGCTCCCTGCTCTTTCGCTCCCTGCTCTTTCGCTCCCTGCTCTTTCGCTCCCTGCTCTTTCGCTCACTTCTCTTTCGCTCCCTGCTCTTTCGCTCACTTCTCTTTCGCTCCCTGCTCTTTCGCTCACTTCTCTTTCGCTCCCTGCTCTTTCGCTCCCTGCTCTTTCGCTCCCTGCTCTTTCGCTCCCTGCTCTTTCGCTCCCTGCTCTTTCGCTCCCTGCTCTTTCGCTCACTTCTCTTCGCTCCCTGCTCTTTCGCTCACTTCTCTTTCGCTCCCTGCTCTTTCGCTCCCTGCTCTTTCGCTCCCTGCTCTTTCGCTCACTTCTCTTTCGCTCCCTGCTCTTTCGCTCACTTCTCTTTCGCTCCCTGCTCTTTCGCTCACTTCTCTTTCGCTCCCTGCTCTTTCGCTCACTTCTCTTTCGCTCCCTGCTCTTTCGCTCACTTCTCTTTCGCTCCCTGCTCTTTCGCTCACTTCTCTTTCGCTCCCTGCTCTTTCGCTCCCTGCTCTTTCGCTCCCTGCTCTTTCGCTCACTTCTCTTTCGCTCCCTGCTCTTTCGCTCACTTCTCTTTCGCTCCCTGCTCTTTCGCTCACTTCTCTTTCGCTCCCTGCTCTTTCGCTCACTTCTCTTTCGCTCCCTGCTCTTTCGCTCACTTCTCTTTCGCTCCCTGCTCTTTCGCTCACTTCTCTTTCGCTCCCTGCTCTTTCGCTCACTTCTCTTTCGCTCCCTGCTCTTTCGCTCACTTCTCTTTCGCTCCCTGCTCTTTCGCTCACTTCTCTTTCGCTCCCTGCTCTTTCGCTCCCTGCTCTTTCGCTCCCTGCTCTTTCGCTCCCTGCTCTTTCGCTCCCTGCTCTTTCGCTCACTTCTCTTTCGCTCCCTGCTCTTTCGCTCACTTCTCTTTCGCTCCCTGCTCTTTCGCTCACTTCTCTTTCGCTCCCTGCTCTTTCGCTCACTTCTCTTTCGCTCCCTGCTCTTTCGCTCACTTCTCTTTCGCTCCCTGCTCTTTCGCTCCCTGCTCTTTCGCTCCCTGCTCTTTCGCTCCCTGCTCTTTCGCTCCCTGCTCTTTCGCTCCCTGCTCTTTCGCTCACTTCTCTTTCGCTCCCTGCTCTTTCGCTCACTTCTCTTTCGCTCCCTGCTCTTTCGCTCACTTCTCTTTCGCTCCCTGCTCTTTCGCTCACTTCTCTTTCGCTCCCTGCTCTTTCGCTCACTTCTCTTTCGCTCCCTGCTCTTTCGCTCCCTGCTCTTTCGCTCCCTGCTCTTTCGCTCACTTCTCTTTCGCTCCCTGCTCTTTCGCTCACTTCTCTTTCGCTCCCTGCTCTTTTGCTCACTTCTCTTTCGCTCCCTGCTCTTTCGCTCACTTCTCTTTCGCTCCCTGCTCTTTCGCTCACTTCTCTTTCGCTCCCTGCTCTTTCGCTCACTTCTCTTTCGCTCCCTGCTCTTTCGCTCACTTCTCTTTCGCTCCCTGCTCTTTCGCTCCCTGCTCTTTCGCTCCCTGCTCTTTCGCTCACTTCTCTTTCGCTCCCTGCTCTTTCGCTCACTTCTCTTTCGCTCCCTGCTCTTTCGCTCACTTCTCTTTCGCTCCCTGCTCTTTCGCTCACTTCTCTTTCGCTCCCTGCTCTTTCGCTCCCTGCTCTTTCGCTCCCTGCTCTTTCGCTCCCTGCTCTTTCGCTCCCTGCTCTTTCGCTCACTTCTCTTTCGCTCCCTGCTCTTTCGCTCACTTCTCTTTCGCTCCCTGCTCTTTCGCTCACTTCTCTTTCGCTCCCTGCTCTTTCGCTCACTTCTCTTTCGCTCCCTGCTCTTTCGCTCACTTCTCTTTCGCTCCCTGCTCTTTCGCTCACTTCTCTTTCGCTCCCTGCTCTTTCGCTCACTTCTCTTTCGCTCCCTGCTCTTTCGCTCCCTGCTCTTTCGCTCCTGCTCTTTCGCTCACTTCTCTTTCGCTCCCTGCTCTTTCGCTCACTTCTCTTTCGCTCCCTGCTCTTTCGCTCACTTCTCTTTCGCTCCCTGCTCTTTCGCTCACTTCTCTTTCGCTCCCTGCTCTTTCGCTCACTTCTCTTTCGCTCCCTGCTCTTTCGCTCACTTCTCTTTCGCTCCCTGCTCTTTCGCTCACTTCTCTTTCGCTCCCTGCTCTTTCGCTCCCTGCTCTTTCGCTCCCTGCTCTTTCGCTCACTTCTCTTTCGCTCCCTGCTCTTTCGCTCACTTCTCTTTCGCTCCCTGCTCTTTCGCTCACTTCTCTTTCGCTCCCTGCTCTTTCGCTCACTTCTCTTTCGCTCCCTGCTCTTTCGCTCACTTCTCTTCGCTCCCTGCTCTTTCGCTCACTTCTCTTTCGCTCCCTGCTCTTTCGCTCACTTCTCTTTCGCTCCCTGCTCTTTCGCTCACTTCTCTTTCGCTCCCTGCTCTTTCGCTCACTTCTCTTTCGCTCCCTGCTCTTTCGCTCCCTGCTCTTTCGCTCCCTGCTCTTTCGCTCCCTGCTCTTTCGCTCCCTGCTCTTTCGCTCCCTGCTCTTTCGCTCCCTGCTCTTTCGCTCCCTGCTCTTTCGCTCACTTCTCTTTCGCTCCCTGCTCTTTCGCTCACTTCTCTTTCGCTCCCTGCTCTTTCGCTCACTTCTCTTTCGCTCCCTGCTCTTTCGCTCACTTCTCTTTCGCTCCCTGCTCTTTCGCTCACTTCTCTTTCGCTCCCTGCTCTTTCGCTCACTTCTCTTTCGCTCCCTGCTCTTTCGCTCACTTCTCTTTCGCTCCCTGCTCTTTCGCTCACTTCTCTTTCGCTCCCTGCTCTTTCGCTCACTTCTCTTTCGCTCCCTGCTCTTTCGCTCCCTGCTCTTTCGCTCCCTGCTCTTTCGCTCCCTTCTCTTTCGCTCCCTGCTCTTTCGCTCACTTCTCTTTCGCTCCCTGCTCTTTCGCTCACTTCTCTTTCGCTCCCTGCTCTTTCGCTCACTTCTCTTTCGCTCCCTGCTCTTTCGCTCACTTCTCTTTCGCTCCCTGCTCTTTCGCTCACTTCTCTTTCGCTCCCTGCTCTTTCGCTCCCTGCTCTTTCGCTCCCTGCTCTTTCGCTCCTGCTCTTTCGCTCCCTGCTCTTTCGCTCCCTGCTCTTTCGCTCACTTCTCTTTCGCTCCCTGCTCTTTCGCTCACTTCTCTTTCGCTCCCTGCTCTTTCGCTCACTTCTCTTTCGCTCCCTGCTCTTTCGCTCACTTCTCTTCGCTCCCTGCTCTTTCGCTCACTTCTCTTTCGCTCCCTGCTCTTCGCTCCCTGCTCTTTCGCTCCCTGCTCTTTCGCTCACTTCTCTTTCGCTCCCTGCTCTTTCGCTCACTTCTCTTTCGCTCCCTGCTCTTTTCGCTCACTTCTCTTTCGCTCCCTGCTCTTTCGCTCACTTCTCTTTCGCTCCCTGCTCTTTCGCTCACTTCTCTTTCGCTCCCTGCTCTTTCGCTCACTTCTCTTTCGCTCCCTGCTCTTTCGCTCACTTCTCTTTCGCTCCCTGCTCTTTCGCTCCCTGCTCTTTCGCTCCCTGCTCTTTCGCTCACTTCTCTTTCGCTCCCTGCTCTTTCGCTCACTTCTCTTTCGCTCCCTGCTCTTTCGCTCACTTCTCTTTCGCTCCCTGCTCTTTCGCTCACTTCTCTTTCGCTCCCTGCTCTTTCGCTCCCTGCTCTTTCGCTCCCTGCTCTTTCGCTCCCTGCTCTTTCGCTCCCTGCTCTTTCGCTCACTTCTCTTTCGCTCCCTGCTCTTTCGCTCACTTCTCTTTCGCTCCCTGCTCTTTCGCTCACTTCTCTTTCGCTCCCTGCTCTTTCGCTCACTTCTCTTTCGCTCCCTGCTCTTTCGCTCACTTCTCTTTCGCTCCCTGCTCTTTCGCTCACTTCTCTTTCGCTCCCTGCTCTTTCGCTCACTTCTCTTTCGCTCCCTGCTCTTTCGCTCCCTGCTCTTTTCGCTCCCTGCTCTTTCGCTCACTTCTCTTTCGCTCCCTGCTCTTTCGCTCACTTCTCTTTCGCTCCCTGCTCTTTCGCTCACTTCTCTTTCGCTCCCTGCTCTTTCGCTCACTTCTCTTTCGCTCCCTGCTCTTTCGCTCACTTCTCTTTCGCTCCCTGCTCTTTCGCTCACTTCTCTTTCGCTCCCTGCTCTTTCGCTCCTGCTCTTTCGCTCCCTGCTCTTTCGCTCCCTGCTCTTTCGCTCCCTGCTCTTTCGCTCACTTCTCTTTCGCTCCCTGCTCTTTCGCTCACTTCTCTTTCGCTCCCTGCTCTTTCGCTCACTTCTCTTTCGCTCCCTGCTCTTTCGCTCACTTCTCTTTCGCTCCCTGCTCTTTCGCTCACTTCTCTTTCGCTCCCTGCTCTTTCGCTCCCTGCTCTTTCGCTCCCTGCTCTTTCGCTCCCTGCTCTTTCGCTCCCTGCTCTTTCGCTCCCTGCTCTTTCGCTCACTTCTCTTTCGCTCCCTGCTCTTTCGCTCACTTCTCTTTCGCTCCCTGCTCTTTCGCTCACTTCTCTTTCGCTCCCTGCTCTTTCGCTCACTTCTCTTTCGCTCCCTGCTCTTTCGCTCACTTCTCTTTCGCTCCCTGCTCTTTCGCTCCCTGCTCTTTCGCTCCCTGCTCTTTCGCTCACTTCTCTTTCGCTCCCTGCTCTTTCGCTCACTTCTCTTTCGCTCCCTGCTCTTTTGCTCACTTCTCTTTCGCTCCCTGCTCTTTCGCTCACTTCTCTTTCGCTCCCTGCTCTTTCGCTCACTTCTCTTTCGCTCCCTGCTCTTTCGCTCACTTCTCTTTCGCTCCCTGCTCTTTCGCTCACTTCTCTTTCGCTCCCTGCTCTTTCGCTCCCTGCTCTTTCGCTCACTCTCTTTCGCTCCCTGCTCTTTCGCTCACTTCTCTTTCGCTCCCTGCTCTTTCGCTCACTTCTCTTTCGCTCCCTGCTCTTTCGCTCACTTCTCTTTCGCTCCCTGCTCTTTCGCTCACTTCTCTTTAGCTCCCTGCTCTTTCGCTCCCTGCTCTTTCGCTCCCTGCTCTTTCGCTCCCTGCTCTTTCGCTCCCTGCTCTTTCGCTCACTTCTCTTTCGCTCCCTGCTCTTTCGCTCACTTCTCTTTCGCTCCCTGCTCTTTCGCTCACTTCTCTTTCGCTCCCTGCTCTTTCGCTCACTTCTCTTTCGCTCCCTGCTCTTTCGCTCACTTCTCTTTCGCTCCCTGCTCTTTCGCTCACTTCTCTTTCGCTCCCTGCTCTTTCGCTCACTTCTCTTTCGCTCCCTGCTCTTTCGCTCCCTGCTCTTTCGCTCCCTGCTCTTTCGCTCACTTCTCTTTCGCTCCCTGCTCTTTCGCTCACTTCTCTTTCGCTCCCTGCTCTTTCGCTCACTTCTCTTTCGCTCCCTGCTCTTTCGCTCACTTCTCTTTCGCTCCCTGCTCTTTCGCTCACTTCTCTTTCGCTCCCTGCTCTTTCGCTCACTTCTCTTTCGCTCCCTGCTCTTTCGCTCACTTCTCTTTCGCTCCCTGCTCTTTCGCTCACTTCTCTTTCGCTCCCTGCTCTTTCGCTCACTTCTCTTTCGCTCCCTGCTCTTTCGCTCACTTCTCTTTCGCTCCCTGCTCTTTCGCTCCCTGCTCTTTCGCTCCCTGCTCTTTCGCTCACTTCTCTTTCGCTCCCTGCTCTTTCGCTCACTTCTCTTTCGCTCCCTGCTCTTTCGCTCACTTCTCTTTCGCTCCCTGCTCTTTCGCTCACTTCTCTTTAGCTCCCTGCTCTTTCGCTCCCTGCTCTTTCGCTCCCTGCTCTTTCGCTCCCTGCTCTTTCGCTCCCTGCTCTTTCGCTCACTTCTCTTTCGCTCCTGCTCTTTCGCTCACTTCTCTTTCGCTCCCTGCTCTTTCGCTCACTTCTCTTTCGCTCCCTGCTCTTTCGCTCACTTCTCTTTCGCTCCCTGCTCTTTCGCTCACTTCTCTTTCGCTCCCTGCTCTTTCGCTCACTTCTCTTTCGCTCCCTGCTCTTTCGCTCACTTCTCTTTCGCTCCCTGCTCTTTCGCTCCCTGCTCTTTCGCTCCCTGCTCTTTCGCTCACTTCTCTTTCGCTCCCTGCTCTTTCGCTCACTTCTCTTTCGCTCCCTGCTCTTTCGCTCACTTCTCTTTCGCTCCCTGCTCTTTCGCTCACTTCTCTTTCGCTCCCTGCTCTTTCGCTCACTTCTCTTTCGCTCCCTGCTCTTTCGCTCACTTCTCTTTCGCTCCCTGCTCTTTCGCTCACTTCTCTTTCGCTCCCTGCTCTTTCGCTCCCTGCTCTTTCGCTCCCTGCTCTTTCGCTCACTTCTCTTTCGCTCCCTGCTCTTTCGCTCACTTCTCTTTCGCTCCCTGCTCTTTCGCTCCCTGCTCTTTCGCTCCCTGCTCTTTCGCTCCCTGCTCTTTCGCTCCCTGCTCTTTCGCTCACTTCTCTTTCGCTCCCTGCTCTTTCGCTCACTTCTCTTTCGCTCCCTGCTCTTTCGCTCACTTCTCTTTCGCTCCCTGCTCTTTCGCTCCCTGCTCTTTCGCTCCCTGCTCTTTCGCTCCCTGCTCTTTCGCTCCCTGCTCTTTCGCTCCCTGCTCTTTCGCTCACTTCTCTTTCGCTCCCTGCTCTTTCGCTCACTTCTCTTTCGCTCCCTGCTCTTTCGCTCCCTGCTCTTTCGCTCCCTGCTCTTTCGCTCACTTCTCTTTCGCTCCCTGCTCTTTCGCTCACTTCTCTTTCGCTCCCTGCTCTTTCGCTCACTTCTCTTTCGCTCCCTGCTCTTTCGCTCACTTCTCTTTCGCTCCCTGCTCTTTCGCTCCCTGCTCTTTCGCTCCCTGCTCTTTCGCTCCCTGCTCTTTCGCTCCCTGCTCTTTCGCTCACTTCTCTTTCGCTCCCTGCTCTTTCGCTCACTTCTCTTTCGCTCCCTGCTCTTTCGCTCACTTCTCTTTCGCTCCCTGCTCTTTCGCTCACTTCTCTTTCGCTCCCTGCTCTTTCGCTCACTTCTCTTTCGCTCCCTGCTCTTTCGCTCCCTGCTCTTTCGCTCCCTGCTCTTTCGCTCACTTCTCTTTCGCTCCCTGCTCTTTCGCTCCCTGCTCTTTCGCTCCCTGCTCTTTCGCTCCCTGCTCTTTCGCTCCCTGCTCTTTCGCTCACTTCTCTTTCGCTCCCTGCTCTTTCGCTCACTTCTCTTTCGCTCCCTGCTCTTTCGCTCACTTCTCTTTCGCTCCCTGCTCTTTTGCTCCCTGCTCTTTCGCTCCCTGCTCTTTCGCTCCCTGCTCTTTCGCTCCCTGCTCTTTCGCTCCCTGCTCTTTCGCTCACTTCTCTTTCGCTCCCTGCTCTTTCGCTCACTTCTCTTTCGCTCCCTGCTCTTTCGCTCACTTCTCTTTCGCTCCCTGCTCTTTCGCTCACTTCTCTTTCGCTCCCTGCTCTTTCGCTCACTTCTCTTTCGCTCCCTGCTCTTTCGCTCACTTCTCTTTCGCTCCCTGCTCTTTCGCTCACTTCTCTTTCGCTCCCTGCTCTTTCGCTCCCTGCTCTTTCGCTCCCTGCTCTTTCGCTCCCTGCTCTTTCGCTCCCTGCTCTTTCGCTCACTTCTCTTTCGCTCCCTGCTCTTTCGCTCACTTCTCTTTCGCTCCCTGCTCTTTCGCTCACTTCTCTTTTGCTCCCTGCTCTTTCGCTCACTTCTCTTTTGCTCCCTGCTCTGTTGCTCACTGCTCTTTCGCTCCCTGCTCTTTCACTCCCTGCTCTTTCGCTCCCTGCTCTGTTGCTCCCTGCTCTTTCGCTCCCTGCTCTTTCTGGTTTCGCTCTTTCGCTCCCTGCTCTGTTGCTCCCTGCTGTTTCACTCCCTGCTCTTTTGCTCCCTGCTCTGTTGCTCCCTGCTCTTTCGCTCCCTGCTCTGTTGCTCCCTGCTCTTTCGCTCACTTCTCTTTTGCTCCCTGCTCTGTTTCTCCCTGCTCTTTCGCTCCCTTCTCTGTTGCTCCCTGCTCTTTCGCTCCCTGCTCTTTCACTCCCTGCTCTTTCGCTCCCTGCTCTGTTGCTCCCTGCTCTTTCGCTCCCTGCTCTTTCTGGTTTCGCTCTTTCGCTCCCTGCTCTGTTGCTCCCTGCTGTTTCACTCCCTGCTCTTTTGCTCCCTGCTCTGTTGCTCCCTGCTCTTTCGCTCCCTGCTCTGTTGCTCCCTGCTCTTTTGCTCCCTGCTCTGTTGCTCCCTGGTCTTTCGCTCCCTGCTCTGTTGCTCCCTGCTCTTTCTGCTTTCACCTTCTTTTGCATGCAACCACCGGCCAGCCATGCCATGTCTACCGCTGCATTGCATGTCCCATGACCCTTGTATCCCCAATCCAACCCACATGTGTCACATGTGCCCCCAATGCATGCATGCAGCTATGTGCTCTACTGGCTCGTCCGCTCTGCACCAGCACACATGCTGCGGCTACAGGCGAGTCGCCCTTATCTCTCTCCACCGCGCACTTAACTCCACACTGTCGCTTCCACACTCTTACACAGTGTGAGTGAACTCCTCCACACTCCCACAAACGCCTTGTGTGTCGCTCACAAAAACTACAGGCAAACTGCGTAAAGAAAGTGGTCATGTCTCACAGACTACCGCTCAACTACAGCTGTAAAAAGAAAGTGCTCATGTCTCACAGACTACCGCTCAACTACAGCTGTAAAAAGAAAGTGCTCATGTCTCACAGACTACCGCTCAACTACAGCTGTGAAAAGAAAGTGCTCATGTCTCACAGACTACCGCTCAACTACAGCTGTGAAAAGAAAGTGCTCATGTCTCACAGACTACCGCTCAACTACAGCTGTGAAAAGAAAGTGCTCATGTCTCACAGACTACCGCTCAACTACAGCTGTGAAAAGAAAGTGCTCATGTCTCACAGACTACCGCTCAACTACAGCTGTGAAAAGAAAGTGCTCATGTCTCACAGACTGCCGCTCAACTACAGCTGTGAAAAGAAAGTGCTCATGTGTCACAGACCACCTGATTGCACTCCTCGTTTACAGCTTTCCAGCTCAACTATCGAGTTGACTTTTTAGTCGACTCAAAAGTGAACTGGTTTACAATCTTCCAACTCAACTATCTTACACTTACTTATTCCGTAAGGTGAACTCTCAACTATCAACTTTGGCACGAACCGGACTTGCTGCAGTTGGTTAAAACCTTCATGTTCTCTGTTCAACTCTCCATTTCTAAATTCCCTGCCTTTCCACCACCCCAACACCCCCACCTTCCTCCACTCCCCCTTTTCCCTCTCTCCCCATCAGAACTGTCGCTTTGACTCACCAGACCGGCTGTTCACGGTAGGGATGAGCAAAAAAACGAACACCTGTTTGGTTCGCCTCGAACACGTTCGAGGCGAACCGAACAGGTTAAAATTTTGGGCTTAAAGTGTTCGCCGAACAGTGTTCGATGTTCACCCGAACACGTTCGTGTTCGGGCCGCTGCTGCAATTTGCCCCTAGACGAACACGAACGTGTTCGAGGTTCGCCCGAACACGCCTTCATAGGCGAACGGCGAACACCTGTTTTTGCTTAAGGTGTTTGCCGAACCGAACAGTGTTCGGTCGCCGAACAGGGGTGTTCGTGCATGGGCGAACGCGAACACGTTCGTGTTCGCCCCTTGCTCATCCCTAGTTCACGGGGCTGCAGGAGTCGTGGGAGAGAAATTTTCAAAAGCCCCTCTCTTCTCACCACCCCCTCTCCTCACCCCCCCTTCCCCATCAGAACGGCCGCTTTGACTCACCAGACAGGCTGTTCACGGGGCTGCAGGAGTCGTGGGAGAGTGTGCTGTCCAACGCCCCATACCCTCCCTTCCTGTCCCCCCCTCTCCTCCTCAGAACGGGCGCTTTGACTCACCGGACCGGCTGTTCACGGGGCTGCAGGAGTCGTGGGAGAGTGTGCTGTCTAACGCCACTGACGTCAAGGAGCTCATCCCCCACTTCTTCTCTCTGCCTGCGCACTTCCTCCGCCTCCCGTGAGTGAACCTGGGCCTGCCTGCCTGCCTGCCTGTGCAATGCCTTCTCAATGTATTTCTTTCGGCGCCTGAAAGAACGTCAAGGAGCTCATCCCACACTTGCCAAGGGAATGCCAAGGAGCTCATTCCCCACTTCTTCTCGTTCCCAGCACACTTTCTCCGCCTTCCTTGAGTGAGCCAACCTGAGCCTACCTGAGCCTACCTGAGCCTACCTGAGCCTACCTGAGCCTGCCTGAGCCTACCTGAGCCTACCTGAGCCTGCCTGAGCCTACCTGAGCCTGCCTGAGCTTCAGAGCCTACCTGAACCTACCTGAGCCTGTGCTTCTTGCTTGTGTTATCCCTTCTTGTGTATTCTCCTTTCTTGCATCCTCACCCTTCCCTTTCTCCACCACCACAATGCACATCTTACTCTTCACACTTGCACACGTGGCATAACATGGCATTGCGTAGCTGAATATTGCTGCAACATGATTACATAACACGCCATGGCTTGACATGTCATGGCTGCAAAATGCCTGTTTTCTTGATTGAGTATCCTCTTTGCACCCTCACCCACCCTCTCTCATGTACACCACCGCTTTCAGCCCGGACCTCAATCTAGGCACGCGCCAGAACGGAGTCCCAATTGGCGACGTGGAGCTGCCTCCGTGGTACGTAATTATGTTATTCTAGGCGCTTATAAATGCCCTTTACGAAGGCACGGGCACCTACGAAATCCGCCTCAGAAGGCGCCTAAAGACCTGTCGTCCCAATCGGTGATGTGGAGTTGCCTCCTTGGTACGTGCGCGTGTCAAAAGCCGTCTCAAAAGGGATATAGTAAGTTATGGAACACTGTAATTCAATTCTGTATTAACAATTAAGTTAGTGCCTTGGAGATGCCTGTTGTGGAACTAAGAATCGACCACTATATGTGGGTTATGAGGTGGCGCACTGTGTTTGCCTGCCTTTCCTTCATTGTTTTTTGTGTGCATCTTTTCCAAACTTCAAGCATCTTTATTTTTGCACACTCCCTCACCTGGCAATTGCCATTCGTATTGCGATGGTTTTCTCACGCCCTCTCCATCCTATGTAACTGCATCCTTCAATGACGCCCTATTCTTCTCCCCCTTTCTCTACCCCTCTATCTACCGCACCACCATACTCCACCCATTCTATTCTCCAAGGGCGAGCGATGCAGAGGATTTCATCGTAAAGCACGTGCAGGCTCTGGAAAGCGAGTGGGTGTCGGCGAATCTCCACCATTGGATCGACCTGATCTTCGGATACAAGCAGCGAGGCAAGGTGCTGCTCCTGCTCTCTCATATTGACTCCCCCATAGCCTGGTCATCAGATCATATACTATGTGCCCTTGCTTTAGTTTTGAGGTTCCACAAAAGTAGCTTGGTCATCAGTTCATCTACTATGCCCTTGCTTTAGTTTTGAGGCGCCTCAAAAGTAGCCCGGACATCAGATCATATGCCATGCCCTTGCTTTATCTGCTGTGGCTTTCTCTGGTATCCTCTCACTCGCATCCCCTTAGAAAGGTGAGCGTCTTCTGTTTCATCTCCTCACCTATGAGGGCGCAGTGGACGTCAACTCACTTAGCAGCTAGTGGTGATTAACTGTTTCACTCTCACTCCTCACTCTCTCATTCACTCCCTCCCTCCCTCACTAACCCACCCACCAGGCAGCAGAGGAAGCAGACAACCTGTTCCATCCCCTCACCTATGAAGGCGCAGTGGATTTGGACTCGCTCAGCAGCTTTGTGGAGAGGAGAGGCTTCGAGACTCAGGTGTGCTGTGGGAAAGCAGCTCTGATGTTGAGTGAAACAATCCTGTTTTGGGGCACCTTATAAATAGGTCGATACAAGTCAAGAATCGACTGGAAACTCGTCTCGTTTAACATAGATTAATTTATGCTGATACAGGTGCCACTTCAAATCATACACCAATTTTTCTGCAATCCCTGCTGAACTTACTCAGCCATGTTCCCTCTTTCTCCTCCCCCTTCCCCTCCATCCTCCCTCCCATTCTGCTTTTCCCCAAATGCCCTTCTCAGATCAACGAGTTTGGTCAAACGCCAAGGCAGCTCTTCATCCATCCCCACCCGCAGCGCTCCCCACGTGCCACACCCAGCGTTGACTCCCTGCCCTTCTGTGACCCCTCCACTGCCGTCCACCTCCTCATGCGCCTCCTGCCTCTCCTGCCCTCCGCCTCTGCTGCTGCTGCTGTCGTGCCTGCTACTGGTGATGCCACCGATACTCTTGCTGCTACTGCTCCTAGTGCTGGTGGCAGCACGAGTGTTGATTCTAGTGTTTTAGTTGGCACTCAAGCCACCAGTGGTAGTGGTGGCATTGGTGCTGCTCTGACCTCCAATGGGTCTGATGTGGCTGGTTCATCTGCTACCAGCCGTGATGCTTGCAAGGATGCTGCTGCTGCTGCCGCTGATACCGGATGGGCTGTAGATGGTGCTGCAGCATCAGCAGCAGGAACAGCAACAGCAGCAGCAGCAGCGAGTGCTGCACATAAAGACCGCAGCGATGTGGAGCGGGGTGCGATTTTGCCTACAGTAGCACTGGCAGGAGAAGAAGAGAGGGCAGCAGGCGCAGGTGCTCCTGCAGAGCCAAGCTCAGGAGCAGGGGCTGCAGGTGCAGGCGGTGTGGGCTTAGCAGCAACTGAAGCAGCAGCAGCTTCATCATCAGCAGCAATAGGAGGAGCGGCAGTGGAAAAAGCAACCTCACTAGAGCCACCACCACCATCACCACCAGCACAAGCTGCAGGTTCTAGTACCAGTGCACTGCGCCAGGTCAGCGCCACGTCAGACAGTACAGCTGGCGCGGCTGCGGATGGAAGCAGTGAGACAGGGGGCACAGGTGGCATGGCGAACAGTAGCGGGATGGTGGAAGAAGACGAGACGGGGAGGCTGAAGGCGCTGCAGGGGGCGGTGGGTCTGGGAAGCTTCAATGCCAGGCGAGCAGCGCAGGGCAGGGGCTCTATGGGCTCTGCAGGTGCTGCGGTCAATGCAGTCAATGCAGTCAATGCAGCTGGTGCTGCTGGTGTGGCAAGAGCCGCAGCAGTGAGAGAGGAAGAGGAGATGGCGGCGCTGAGAGAGTGGCTGGACGAGGCTGGGGTGGGGCGAGGAGGGGACGAGCATGCCTGCTCGCCTCCCTTCTCCCCCACTGCGCCCTTCCCTGCCTTTCAGCCGTCACCTGTAGTGGGAAGCAGCGATGTGAGCAGTGCAGTGAGCATCAGGGCGAACGGCAAGGCAAGCAGAACAGAAGGTGGTGTGGGCAGCAGTGAGACGAGCAGAAGCAGTGAGAGGAGCAGGAGCGACAACGATGGCAGCGGCAGCGGGAGGAGGAGGGCGAGAGTGCGGCGAGTGAAGGCGCATCGGGGGCCGGTGGTTGCGCTGGCGCTGGCAGAGCATGCAGAATCGCACGACTTGCTGCTCACCACAGCGGGCGCTGATGGCATGGTGAAGGTGAGGGGGCCTCATGGCATGGTGAAGGTGAGGGGGCCTCATGGCATGGTGAAGGTGAGGGGGCCTCATGGCATGGTGAAGGTGAGGGGGCCTCATGGCATGGTGAAGGTGAGGGGGCCTCATGGCATGGTGAAGGTGAGGGGGCCTCATGGCATGGTGAAGGTGAGGGGGCCTCATGGCATGGTGAAGGTGAAAGGAGGCTCTTGGTGTGTTGGGTGAAGGCACATTGTGGGCGGTGGTGGCAGTGGCCCTGGCAGAGCATGCAGAGTCATGCGACTTGCTTCTCACCACTGAGGGGGATGATGGCATGGTGAAGGTGAGGGGGGCTGATGGCATGGTGAAGGTGAAAGGATGCTCATGGCCTGTAGTTGGTTGTGGGGTTTCTCTAAAGCAGATGCGGTATGGCAGAGAGAGCATGCAGAGTCAAACGGCTTACTATCACCACGGCGGGTGCAGATGGTATGGTGAAGGTGAGAAGCGATTATGGCTTGGTGAAAGGAAAGGTGAGCTTGGGGTCTTATGGCGTGTATGTGGTTCGGAAAGCGTTGATGGTTTGGGTCATTCCATTTCTATCAGTGATTCCACGGTGGTGAAGGCCTCTTGCTGCATCAGCCTTCTAAATAACTTTCCCATCCTCTCCCCCATTCTCCCCTCCTAACGTCTTCCTCTGATCCTTTCTCCCTCAATCCGCCCTCCACCAATCAGGTCTTCTCAGTGGAGTCGCAGCAGCAGCTGAGGTCAGCGCGAGTTGGCAGCCTCCCATTGGCCAGCATGGCGCTGCTGCCGCCCCTTCCGTCCCACTGCTACCCAGTTGAGACTCCTCTCCCTTACAGTGCTTCCCTCCTTTTGCCCTGTGCAATGCGTAGGCAGGCTGTTATTCCTCTTACTCGCATGTCCCCATTCCCAGCCGTCTGAGAATTCAGGAGTTACCAACCTTCCCCATTATGCTCCGCTCTCCTCTCTCCCTGCGTATTCCTTCTTGAAAGAGCTTCTGGGTATGCTCTTCCCGTGGAAATCGCTTTCGAGAATGCTCTTTTGAGAATTCTCAAAAGCGATCTCTCCCTGCGTATTCTTTTTCAACGTGCTTCTGGGTATGCTCTTCCCGTCTGGCCTCCCCAATGTCACCCCGTGCCTCTCCTTCTCAGAATCCCAGCCACGCCTCATGTCATGTCATGTCATGTCATGCCATGTCATGTCATGTCATGTCATGTCATGTCCCACGTCATCCCACGCCTCATGTCATGTCATGTCCCACGTCATCCCACGCCTCTCCTCTCCCCATGCTGCTTCACCAAGAGCATATCTCTCCTCCTCAGCTCCTCTCGTCACTGCCAGTGCCTCCTGCTATCATCATCCAGCCCTCCCTCTCCTGTCTTCACAATCCATGCCTTCCCCTGTTCTTCCCCCTCTCGTTCGGATGCCTGCCGCCCTGATCGAACCACTTTTCTGCTGCCTGTGTGAGTCACCACTGCTCCACTTCTCCACACCTGGCCTCTCTCACAACCACCAGTCAGTGCTGCTGGGCTCATCAGATGATTATGTGTGGCTCTACTCGCCTGACTTCGGTCGATGCCTCTCCAAGGTACGCCATGCCGCTGTGTGCCATGCCCTTAACAATAACAATAACAATAACAATAACAATAATAGTAATAATAATAATAATAGTAATAAAAATAGAAAAAGCTTTTGTCTCACTTCCACTCTTTGAAAGCTCCCCTTTCCCTGTCTCCCGGACCTTTGCCTCCCACCCCGTCCCTCCTATCCCTTCCATTCCTCCTTCCCGCCTGCTCTCCCCACCCCCTTGCCTCCCGCCTCCTGCCTCTGCATGTGTGCCACCAAATGCACACCATGATGACAAACACCAAATGCACACCATGATGACAAACACCAAATGCACACCATGATGACAAACACCAAATGCACACCATGATGACAAACACCAAATGCACACCATGATGACAAACACCAAATGCACACCATGATGACAAACACCAAATGCACACCATGATGACAAACACCAAATGCACACCATGATGACAAACACCAAATGCACACCATGATGACAAACACCAAATGCACACCATGATGACAAACACCAAATGCACACCATGATGACAAACACCAAATGCACACCGCTTTCCTCACTCATTGTGTCATATGTGCCCGTCAGCGAAACAAACATAACCCCTTGTCGCTTCCTCACGTCCACCACCTCCTTTCCCGTCCCTCCGTTCCCTCCTTTCCTCCTGCCCCACTGCTCCCTGCCTGCCCGCCTGTGTGCCATCACCAGATGCATGCACACGACGACACGGTGTCATGCATTCAGGTCAGCCAGTGGGGCGCTGACACGTGTCTGTTCACAGCATCATGGGACGGCAGTGTGAAGCAGTGGAGCATGGCCCACTCGCCCTTCCTCTCCGCCTCGCCCTTCGCCTCCTTCTCCTCCTCCTCGCCCCACTCCCATGGCGGCTCAGACACATTAGGTGAGGCTATGCAATATATGTGCGCCAATTCGCTACACCTTGCCTCCTCCTCCTCCTCCTCCTCCTCCTCCTCCTCCTCCTCCTCCTCCTCCTCCTCCTCCTCCTCCTCCTCCTCCTCCTCCTCCTCTCCTCCTCCTCCTCCTCCTCCTCCTTCTCCTCCTCCTCCTCCTCCTCCTCCTCCTCCTCCTCCTCCTCCTCCTCCTCCTCCTCCTCCTCCTCCTCCTCCTCCTCCTCCTCCTCCCCCACTCCTATGCTAGCTCAGGCACATCAAGTGAGGCTTTGCAGTGAAGCAGTGGAGCATGGCATGGCCCACTCGCCCTTCCTCTCCGCCGCGCCCTTCTCCTCCTTCTTCTCCTCCTCCTCCCCCCACGCCTATGCTGGCTCCGACACTTCAGGTCGGTCCATACCGCTACGTCTCCCCACGATTCCACCCGTCTGTGATGGAGCTCCATCAGATGAGGTTACTCTTGAGTCGACTCGACTCTTGAGTCGACTCGACTTTTGAGTCGACTCAAAATTCACTACCTCTCCTCACGATTCCACCTCTCTGTGTTGGAGCTCCATCAGATGACCAATTCACGCCTAAACCGCTACCCATTCCTTTGTATTCCCTTCTCTGTCTCCCTCATTGCACCTTCCGTACACCTTCATCCTCCTTCCCATCATCTACTCCCCACCAGTCCACCCTCCTCCTCTAGCGGAGCTCAATCAGCATGACGCACCTATCACATCGCTCCAAGTGGCCATCCCTGCCACGTCAGCATGGCCCCTTGCTGCCTCAGGGTCAGCCAATGGTAAGAGACTGACAGCTCAGCGACAAAACAAATCTAAGTGATGGCAAACGCATTCGGGGTTGTAAGCGCTTGCATTGAAACATGGAATGCGTTCGCCATCACTTTTGCAGCCTCGAAGGGTATTCAGTCACTGAGGTCGTTTTTGAGGCGCCTCAAAAACAGCCTCGAAGGGTATTCTGTCACTCATGGGCAAATGTTATCTGACCCTAACCTGTGCTCATGGGCAAATGTTATCTGACCCTAACCTGTGCTCATGGGCAAATGTTATCTGACCCTAATCTGTGCTCATGGGCAAATGTTATCTGACCCTAACTTGGGCTTATGGGCAAATGTGAACTTGTGCTCTCAAACTCCTCCTTAAAACGCTTACTTCAGCAGTGTCTATGTCCTCATCTGCGTGCCATGGTGATTCGATTTCATTCAAGTGTGTGAGATTCAACAACTTGCTTTCGTCTTCACCACCACGCTTTCCCTCCTGTGGAATCCCCCTCCTGTATCTCCGTCCCACTCTCTCTGTCCAACAACCCTTCATTTCCAAGTACTTAATGAGTCGATTTGTAATAGCTTACAAGTTAACTCCGGTATCTCAACTCCATCCACTCACTCTCCCTCGTACCCCCTGACAACCCCCTCCTCCCGTCTCCTTGTTCCCTGAACGGCATGATCATTAGGCCCGACCCGACCCGACCCGACCCGACTTGGGCGGGCCAGCCGGGTTCCGGGTCGGGTCGGGTCGGGTCGGAACTTCTAGGAATCCTGGCCCGACCCGGGTATCGGGTGCCGGGTCAGGCGTGACCCGCCCCCGGGTCGGGTCGGGTAGGGGCCGGGTCGGGTCGGGTCGGGCCAGAACCCCATATGCAGTGTAAGAGGTTCTCCTCACTACTGTCCAGTGTTGCAAAGATTGAACGTTTGCTTAAAGTGGAGTCGCGACGTTAGAGGAAGTGCGCAGCCCTAGACTATGGGGGTCGCGTCCCTATTGATGCGGGCCTGGTAGGCGCGCAGGGGGCGATTAGAACGCGGGGCCAGAATTTAGTCGCTTGTGAGAGCTAAGAATAACTACTACTATAAAATCGAACATCTAGGCCTGGTCGCGCTAGGTTAAAAACCCTTACGCCAACATGGAAACATTAGTATTGGTGTTCCTAAACATTGGCGCAGGTTTAGAGAGTAGTAGTGCTTGAGAAATATTGCTTGCTAGCTACCTAGGTATTGCAGATCGATGTCAATGTCGAGGGAACAAAGAAACCCTAGACATTGACTTCGCGATCTGCTTTTCTTCAATTTGTTGAGAGGGGAAATGTCGGGTCGGGCCAATTACTCGACCCGACTTAGGGCGCGATACCCGAAACCGAGTCGGGTGCAACGTCGGGTCGGAATCCGACCCGACCCGACCCGACCCGGTTTCGGGTCTCGAGTCGACCCGACCCGGCCGGGTAAACCCGACCCGACCCGGCCGGGTCAGCGCGTCAAAATCCCTGACCCGACCCGGGTCAAAACCCGGGTCGGGTCGGGTCGACCCGACCCGCCGGGGCACTATGATCATGCCTACCTGAACCTATCTTTGACCCCCCATCAGTCCCTCGTCCACACAATCTCCCGCCCCCCTCCACCTCTCTCCTCTCCAGGTGCTGTGCTGCTGTGGGACATGCGTGCGCCCCCCTCGGCATCTGTCCCTTGGAGCTGCCGCCTCTCCCCTCTCACCACCACCACCGCCCCCACGTCGCCACTAGCAGTGACAGGGCTGGTGTTCTCGTATGGGGGACTGCACGTCACTGCTGCCGACTCCACGGGGGGGCTCAGAGTGCTGGAGGTGAGGCTTTAAGGGCTTTAAGTCTCAGAGTGATAGGGCTAAATGTTCTTAAAGCCCCTCAGAGTGACAGGGCTAATGTTCTTTAAGTAATAGCGCTTCTCCTCACGGATGTTGACTCCACAGGGAGTCTCACAGTACTGGAAGGGCTTTAAGGGCCGGTCGTTTCTTACGGGGAAAATGCACTGTGCTACTGCTGCACCCCACCCACCCCATCATGCTTACAAACGCAGTAAGCTTATCCTCTACTCATCCCATCCTCCCCCCTCCGCCTCTGCCATCTGGCTCTCAGATGCGCATGGGCGGTGCTGAGCTGGCATCTCAGCACTGTCCAGGTGGCGGCCTCACGTGCTGCCAGCCTCTCGGCGATCAGTCTGTCCTCGCTGGCAGGTGAGGAGAGGAGGAAGTAGGAGTAAGCAGCACTTACTGTAGTCGTCCGGCCCTCTTTCCTCATTTTCCCTCCAACGCTCTTTGAGCACTCCTCGTTTTTTCGAGGCACCTCGGAAAGGGCCTTCTTGCCTCGTTGTCTCTGCAACGCTCCTTTGAGCACTCTTCCGTTTCCACACCTTCCCCTTCCCCTGCCTTCCTCCCTTCAGTGATTCGGGCGACATTGTTGCATGGGCGTGGGCATCTGAGCTTGAGCTACTTCACCCTCATCTTAATGGTGCCATGCGCCAGGGTGCAAGGAACTATGGAGGCCTCTCCGGGAGCGCAGCAGGGCAGCAGCATGGTGTACAGTCTTCGTCAAAGAAAGCACAGGGCTTGAGTTTCTTTTCTGTGCCGATTAGCTCGTCTGGTGTGTCCTCCCTTGTTTCTGCTAGTGGTGTGAAGAACTCGAGGGTGATGGTCGTGGGTTGTGAAGAGGGTTCCGCAGGCGTGGTATTATGATATGCCATGAAAGCAGAGGCATACGGTATTGCTGTACATATTGTCTCTACCATTCTACAGATTCCTATAAGGATTCAAAAGGTTAGTTCTGACTCCTTCCTGAGCCTAGTTGGGGCATTCTTTAGGTGGGGAGCATTTTGGTAAGGGTGTATCAATCTGAGGCCAATTTCTAGAACATCACAACAAACATGGACGTTTTGACCTTGACTAATTCAACCGTATTACACCGTATTACTAAGTCCCGCACCTCGCTCCCGTTTGCCGCTGGCTCCGTGGTGGTTTTTGAGCTGGTCCGCCAGGTCTGTGTCGGACCCACATGGACGTGTCTCAAATGAGCGAGTTCACGGACCGAAACGGACCCGACGGACCAGCTCGCAAACCGTTGCGTGAACCAGTGGTGTACGGGACCAGTAAGGGTATTACAATCCTATTGTAGCGTTCGATCTAAAAAAACGGCGTGACTGACTTGGTCTGCACGCCAGACCGCGATTCGTCCGTAAACAGTAGTGGCTAGCGAAACCTTTTCGTGATATTGCACTTGGCACGGGTACTGTAACTCGATTTTTTCGAGTGCGCAAGGACATGGACAAACCGAAACGCGACAGATTCTTGCCCATGGCTGGTTCACTGCTGGTCCGCAAAATGGTTTCGTCCGACCAGCATGTCGGACCAAGGCTTTAAAACATTTGTACCGGACCATGTCACATATGTTCTTATGCTTGTGCATGCAGGACAAACATAGATGCTCCGTCAGATTCTTAGTGGTAGCTATAAAAAGCCTGCTCTCTGGTGAGAGATCTTCAGGGCCCGCAGAGAATTCTCAGCAGACGTTTTTCGATTCCTTCATTCGATACTCGCACAAAGTTGATTTGATTGTTCATCTTCGTGCAAATGGGGAACTCATCGTCCAGAGAATCGCCGCAAAACCAGCGCCTGAGGGAAGAAGCAAGGGCCAATGCCGAAACTGCTCGAGAGTTAAAAGAGGAATCGCGGGTCGCTTATAAGCGAGGGCAACGCGCTCTTGCGAAGGAGCTGCTTGACGAAAGGAAGTATTACAAGGAACTCTCGGAACGATGTGATCGGGAGGCGAGCAGGCTGATTTATGCTAAACGCAACAACGGCAGACACCTTCGGTCTGCCACAATCGACGTGCGCGGATTACTCGTCCATGAAGCGTTGGAGCGGGTCGCGGATCGCCTCTACGCAGCAAGGGCAAGGAACGAAGAGGATTTTTGGGTTATAACGGGGCGCAGGCTGAGGCCTGCGGTGATGGCGTGGGCTGCGCGAAAAAAGCTGGAGTGCGTTGTTGACCTTCATTCCGAGAATGAAGGTGGTTGTGTGAGAATAATTCGTCACACAAACGAGGATTGCTGTATGCTTTGAGCGATTTTCTTGGCCAAAAGTGCATGCAGCAGTGTTCTTGCAAATGTCCAAAAAAAAGAACAAGCATATCTGGTTCACTGCTAGTCCGCCAATGGGTCCGTCGGACCAGCAAGCCGGACAAATGGGTCCGGCAGACACCCTCGGTCTGCCACAATCGACGTGCGCGGGTTACTCGTCCATGAAGCGTTGGAGCGGGTCGCGGATCGCTTCTTAGCAGCGAGGGTAAGGGACGAAGTGCGATTTTGGGTTATAGCGGGAAGCGGGACGTGCGGTGGCGGGAGGGCCGTGGTGAGGCCTGCGGTGATGGCGTGGGCTCCGCGACAAAATCTGGAGTGCGTTGTTAAGTACAGGGATGAAGATAATGTGACAATAAGGGTGTCTGCTCGTCGCACAAACGAGGATAGCTGTTGCATCTCTTGAGCGATTTTCCTTGGCCAGCAGTGCATGCCGCAGTCTTCTTGCAAATGCCCCAATAGAAGCATTGGCGTGCACAAGCTATTTTAATTAGCATGCCCCATTCCCTCTAGAGGCCCCTAGAGATAATATGTATATTTTCTTTTGTTCCTTTTTTTAAGGTTTTACAATAGGATTGCTCGCGTCCCAAGTTGCGAGGCCCGCAGGTCAGTCCACACACGCCAGGTCAGTCCACACACACCAGGTCAGTCCACACACACCAGGTCAGTCCACACACGCCAGGTCAGTCCACACACGCCAGGTCAGTCCACACACGCCAGGTCAGTCTACACACGCCAGGTCAGTCCACACACACCAGGTCAGCCCACACACACCAGGTCAGCCCACACACACCAAAGCCCCTCCGCCTCCTTTCCTCTCCTCTTCTCCTCATTCCCACAGGGTCTCGCACATTAGGTGAGGCTATGCTATGAGCCTTGCCTCTTCCTCCTCGTTGACCCACTCCTATTCTGGCTCCGACACATCAGGTCAGGTCAGCCCATCCACTCCACACTTATGCGCCTTCTCCTTCTCCTCCTCCCCTCCCCACCCCGCATTCTTATGGTGCCTCAGACAGAACAGGTGTGTGAGTGAGTGATACTGTGCAATCTATGCACAGCGCACTCCCTTAACCTTCCTCTCTACGAGCAGATCTCATTTTAGGATGGTACGCTCGCTACTTCTCTTCTTTACTCTGCTCCCCCTCTCCCTCTTCCCCCTATTTGTATTTCAAAAATTTCACTGAATCCCCCAACCTGTCCATCTCCTTGTGATGGAGCTCCATCAGACGACCAAATCACACCCTACCTCCAACCCGCTTCTTTGTCTTCCCCCCCTCCACCCCCCTCCCTCCCTCATTGCACCTCCATTTTTTCTGTCCTCCTTCCCCCTTCGTTCCATACTCCTTCCCCTCTCCTTCCGTTCCGTCCGCCTTCCCATCATCTCTCCTCACCAGTCCACCCTCCTCCTCCAGCGGAGTCTAATCAGCACCGCGCGCGAAGCACATCGCTCCAAGTGGCCATCCCTGCCACGTCAGCGTGGCCCCTTGCTGCCTTGGGGTCAGCCAATGGTGAGAGAACGACAGCTCAGCACGGGGTGCGGCTGTGTTGCCCTATCGTATGCCTCTTCGACTCTCGTGAAACACCTTCATTAATATACATATGTCGCTTACTCTCGTGTTCTCCCGGCACATTCTGAAACAGATGGAACACGAAACACTTCATAAACCACCTGCTACCTCTCTCTCTACGTCCCACTGCCTCTATCCGTGGGAACTATGTCCTTTCGAGGCGCCTCAAGGGTCATCCTTAGTCCCTCTCTCACCATTGCTGTTCCCTCTCATCTCGCCCTCCCCCCTCCAGGCTCAGTTCTACTGTGGGACATGCGAGCGCCTCCCATTGCCTCTGTCCCGTGGAGGTGCCGCATCTCCCCTCTCACCACAACCCCCAATATTATTCACTCTCTCACTGCTCCCACACATCCCTCCCCTCCCTTCCAGGCGCTGTGCTGCGGTGGGACAGGCGAGCGCCCTCTTCTGCCTACATCTCCCCCATCTCATCAATCACTCTCCCACCTTTCCTCCCCCACACATCCCTCCCCTCCCCCAGGCGCTGTGCTGCTGTGGGACAAGCGAGCGCCCTCTGCGGCCTGTGTCCCCTGGAGGAGCCACCTCTCCCCTCTCACCAACACCACCATAGTAAAACCCTCTCTCACTTCTCCTCCCACACGCCCCCCTCCCCTTTCCAGGCGCTGTGCTGCTGTGGGACATGCGTGCGCCCCTTCTTCCTCTGTCCCCTCTAAGTGCCGCCTCCCGGCTCTTACCACCACCGCCCCCACGTCGCCACTAGCAGTGACAGGGTTCTCATAAGGGGGGCTGCCCATCACTGCTGCCGACTCCACGGGGGGGCTCAGAGTGACAGAAGTGACGGGTGGCGGCCTCACGTGCTGCCAGCCTCTCGAGGACCAGTCCATCGTTGCGGGCAGTTGAGGAGAGGACGCTGGCAGTTGAGGGAAGGGTAAAGAAAAATCAGTTCTCATGTCTATAAGTGTCAGGCTTGTAATCCCTCAGTCCTTTGTTCTCAGTGCTGCCAGTCTATCGTCGCTGGCAGGTGTGGGACGAGTGAAGTGGGAGAGGAGGAAGTAGGACCAAGCAGCACTCTTGTATGAAAAATAAGGTCTCATTCTCATCGTTTGCATCTTATCATACGTTCTACTGTCTGCTGGAGCTGCCAACAACCTATCACACAGATGCAAATAAAGGCTGGTCACATGCAAGTTCTAGCCTTCACTCACACAGGTTTCGAGCGATTTGCCACATTCTCTTCTCCCTCATCGAGCAATGGAGCCACTCTTCCCTCTTGCGTCATTGTCCCTCCAACGCTCCTTTAAGCCTCCTTTGTTTCTTCCCCTTCCCCTGCCTTCCTTCTTTCAGTGATTAGGTCGACGTTATTGCATGGGCGTGGGCATCTGAGCTTGAGTCTCTTGAGACCTTCACTCCAATGCTCCTTCAAGTGTTTCTCTGTTTTCCCACCTTCCCCTTTCCCTGCCTTCCGCCCTTCAGTGATTCGGGCGACATCATTGCGTAGGCATGGGCATCTGAGCTGGAACAACTTGGCTCTCATTTTAACCAATGGAGCCATGCGGCAGGGTGCAAGAGTTTTTAATGGCCTTTCCGGGAGTGTAGCAGCAAAGCAGCACGGTGTACAGTCTTCATCAGAGAGAGCTCAAGGCTTGAGTTTTCTTTCTGTGCCGATTAGTTCGTCCGGTGTGTCCTCCCTTGTTTCTGCAAGTGGTGTGAAGAACTTGAAGGTGATGGTCGTGGGTTGTGTTGAGGGTTCTGCAAGCTTGGTTATATAATCTGATAGGAATTGTGCTCAAAAGCATATTGTTCATATTTACTTTGCCATCCTGTATAAATTGCTAGTGTACCTACCTACCACGGTTTAATAGCTGATATGCTTTTGTAAAGGCGAGTTCCTAATGACTACGTGGTTCAAAATACCCGCAGTGCTTTGGTCATGGTGCTGCTGCTGCTGGAACAGAGAGTGTCCATCTTGAAAAAAAAATCTCAGGATGTATACGAATACTTGTCAATATAACTGTAGCTTGATTACAGGTAACCAATCAGCAGATCAATCGCTCGCATCAGTCGATCCATCATCTACATTCCCGCCGTCGAACGTGGCCACCTTCACGCCCAACCAACGCCTAGATCACCTTGGGAATTCCGACCAAACTCTTCTCCATACCACACCAGCCCTTCCACTCGCTTCGCACCACCCTCCTATTCACGAATCTCACCAGCAACCTTTTCCGCCTTCCCAGCCAGCTTCGTACAGTACCACCCACTGGCTCCTTTCCCTGTGAGATTCTGCACTATCGTGCGTCGTCCTGGCGATTCCCGCAGCGCCGTTCATGCATGGCGCCTTTCAACAGAAACCGTTTGATTATTGGCCCAGCCAGAGGGTTCAACGGACCACCTCGGTGGCCGCGACAAAGGCATGCCATCATGCTCCGTCATCGTCCCTCTTGTTCCCTCTCTCCTAGTTCACGCCTTCGCTCAACGTCGCGTCTCCGCGAGTTCCTAGCATTCCGTTCCATGAATAAGGGTCGAGCCGCAATGCACGGAGCAAGAAGATTCGGCGAAAGCGTGCACGGCGACTTTGAGAGGGTACAACACGTTTTTTTTATTGGCTTGCTCCTCACATGTTCATAAGCGAAACTATTGGCCTCTACCTCTGTGGCATTTTCTCGGCTTTCTCGCTGTCACATCTCGCTGTACAACCTCCCTGGGTGCGTCTTTAGTGGCCAATAAAGCCACTTCTGAGCGGACGACTCAAAGAGTTTCTTTCGTTTCCGCGGTTGCACTTGTGCAAAAGCTCCGAGGCTCGCACTTGCGCGAAGGCTCCGAGGCTCTTGCGTGGTATTGCACCAATACGTGGAAACCGTCGAACCTATTAAATTCGCCGTTGAAGTCATGGTTAATGGAAGTTCTTGAAAGCGATATCTGGGAGCCATCTTTCAAGATAACTGGGCGTCCTTGAATACGAGGGTTCCAGCACCACATGGCAGGGAAGGATGTAGCGGTGCCAACACGGGGTTGCCAGCTGGAGCAGCTCATGCTGACGTGGAGCATCGAGGACGAGCTGCTCCGAGAGAAGGTGAGGCGACAAGAAGGCTCACTTCGTTGAGAAATGACGTGCGATTCATGAGTAGCCTGTGGCGGTTGGCACCTGTGGCGCTTGATTAGTCTGACTGCTTTTCGCAGCGAGCTTGGTTCTCACACTAGAACGTGATCCATGCCTTGCCATCCGCACCACGCCCAAGCCCCTCTCTCCTTTCATTATCTCTTCTGGAGCCATCCTGTGTGCTGCAGGTACGGCCCATACCAACCACCTTTCCGGATGTACCCTCGTACCTGTCTGCCTTCCGCTGGCCCCTGCTGGAGGAGTGCCGTGTGGGGCTCAAATGTGGCCTTGAGCAGCTGCCTGCCGCCGCCTCCACACGGATCGTGGTCCAAGCGGTGCAGAAGGGTGGTGATAGGTGGGCAGCGAGAGCGGATGGATGCGGCGAGGTGGAGAGGGATGACTGGCAGCGGCAGTTTGTGAGTTACTCTGGTGATGACGACTACTGCCAGGGCGAGGTCCACGGGCGTTCAGTGCACGGTAGTGCGTTGGATGAGATCGCACCACCGTGGCGCATGGTACCACATGGCCAGCCGATTGGTCGGTGCAAATGGCAGCTGGGAGGCGCCGCAAGGGAGGCGCACTCGACGGCTGCGTGCTCTGAAAGGAAGAGATTCCGCTACGTGCACTTTGGAGTGCAGCAGCAGCAGCAGCAGCAGGCTGCAGGGGCTGCTGGGGCAGCAGCGAGGCTGCAGTGGGGAGGTGCAGCAAGGCTGAGGCTGAAGCCCACAGACGTGGTGCTGCTGTCCACTGTAGCCCCCTCTGCCCCCACGGATCTGCTCTGCCCGCGGGTGCTGTATCGCCTTGCTGTCCTTCTTGCGGAGAGAAACTCATCAGGGGAGGATGGAGACAGCGATCGCTGTTTCCGGGCCAGGATATGCACTCCAGAGGATTCGCCTGTGTATCAGGGCCTGGTTGGGGTAGTGGACGGGGGGGAGTGTGCAGGTGGTGCGTCGTGGTATGTGACCTTGGTGGGTAGCTTGGCAACACCATAGCGTGTGTGGGGTGCTCTGCATGATCCGGTGCTTGCAGCGGGGGAGCTAGGAAGGGGTGGCGCAAGCACAGTGGAGGAGGAGGTGGAGAGCAAGTGGAGGCGGAGGATGTTTAGGGGACTGCTGAGATCGGAGCAGAGGTCGAGGGATGGTGGCTTAAGGGCGGGAATCAAGTGGGGAGGAGGAGAACAGAGAGAGGTAAAGCCTGCATGCATGCTGAAACAGCTATGCATTTCATGCAATGCTCGAAGTCAGAGGAGGCCATTGGGAAACTAAGGAAGACACAGGGGAGGGTGCGAGCCGAGAGCTTGTCCGCAGAGGTATTGCGGACATGCGCAAGGGAGCCCTAGACATGGAACTCCGATGCAACACCATGGGACACAGTTCAAAGTCTGGTCGGTGAAGCCTCTGGCCGTGAGACGCGAGGCCATAGGTTCAGCTTGTGGGCAGCGTAGCGAACCGCGTAGGCCTACAGAAAATGAGGCGCACGAGCATGGATCATGGAGGTGCAAGCGATCTCCATGACCAAGCCAATGCGGCGCTCAGCAACCTCATTCTGTGTGGACTCTGGAAGCATTTAGGACTAAGTAATGCCCTCCTCGCTACAGAACCCGGCAAGCACGTTGGAACGAAATCACCCCACGGTCGGAGTGGAGACGCAGGACACGACTACCACGCGTGGCACTATTGGGGAGCAACCACCGGATTAGGGTAGACGTCACGTCGGACTTCTTCCGCAGGGAGGACATGCTGGTGTAGCGAGAAAATTCGTCAACGACCACCAGGAAGAAGCTCTCCCTCCCAGGTCCAGGTCGAGGGGTAGGGCCCCAGACGTCCAAGTGAAGAGTTGTGGTGGCCGGGCAAAGGGAGGAGGAGTGAGGAGTGGTGTGCAGCTTACCCTCTACGCCGGGTGTGCACGGCGGCGTAGGCGAAGGAGGGAGCAACGCAAACACGCGCAGGAGACCTGTGACAAGATGCTGATTAGACATGCTACGGAGGTGTGGGAGTGACGGGTGACCAAGACGGTGGTGCCACAGGACTGTTGGGTAAGTGAGCGACTGACAAGTGTCAGAATGAGAGAAGTGATTGTACTAGCAAGATTGGGAGTACAAGTAGGAAAACCCTAGAATGTTGTACCCCCTAAGGCTAAACCCACTGTAGCCTACACAGCAGAAACATATATATAATGTTTGACACAACCCCATAGGCTAAGTGGGGGAGAGCAAGGGGTCACAAGACTAGTCAAGAAAGACAAAGCAAGCTCAGGGTGGATCACAACGTCACCACACACTCTGAGCACAAGCAAAGGGCCAGTTCACATGTAGAGACATATATGTAGTACAAGCATCACAGTGATCTATATCTAGCAAGCATGCAGGTATATATACATATATATCACAGTACAGGCAAAGTCTACAACAAGTGAGGAAAAGTGGGCACAAGCCCTAGCAAAGTGCAGAAACACTGATGATCACCAGACTGAAGTGCCTTGGTGAATATATCAGCAGTGTTGGCCTGAGTGGCCACGTAACGCAGACGAAGCTGACCACGCTGCTGCAACTCTCGAGCCAGAAAGTAACGTAGAGCGATGTGCTTCGTTCTGTGCTTCAGTCTGTGCTCCTCACACAAGGCAATGGCAGCCTTGTTGTCGACGTACAGCACTGGAGGAGAACGAGGCCGCTCTCCCAGGTCGATCAGCAGGTAGGTGAGCCAGCGTAACTCCTGTGCAGCCATGGCTGTGGCGTAGATCTCAGCCTCACAACTGGAGCTGAGAACTGAAGACGAACGTGTAGAACGCCACGAAACTGAGCCAGAGCCAAGGCTGAAGGTGTAACCCTGTGACGACCGCTGAGTAGCCTGGTCGTCAACCCAAGAAGCGTCTGAGTGCCCAGTGAGAACAACTGAGCTCCCTCCTCCAAACACGAGCCCCATGCCCGATGTACTGCACAAGTAGCGCAATACCCTCTTTGCAGCATCCCAGTGCACCTTTCGGTGCCTACCAGGAGCCACGTAGTGGGCCAGAAGGCCAAGAGGGTATGCTAGGTCAGGACGAGTGCAAGTCATCAGGTACATGAGGCAGCCAACTAGCTCTGGGTAAGGACCACTCGGCTCTACGGACTCATCCGAAGGCAGAGCTGAGAGCGAGTGACCTGTAGCCAGAGGAGTCGCCTGTGCCGAGGACCAGGTGAAGCCGAAGCCCTGAAGGACCTGCTGCACCATGTGTGACTGAGTCAGTGTGATGGTGCGGCGTGCTCTGTCCCGGGTGATCTGCAAGCCAAGGTAGCTGCGCAGTTCACCCAGGTCTGTGCACGTGTGTCTCTTCTGCAGCTCCGACTTCACGTGGGCGAGAGCCTCAGTGTCAGCAGTGGCAAAGACCAAGTCGTCGACGTACACGAGGATGTAGAACGGCGGCAGCGACGTGTCGGTGCGCAGAATCAACGACGGGTCAGCAGTAGAAGGCGCGAACCCAAGAGCCGCAAGAGTAGTCCTCAGTGTGTCGTGCCACTCACGTGGCGCCTGGCGGAGACCGTAGACTGGCCGCCGGAGGCTCCATTGGGTACCAGGAGGAAACGACCCAGTGAAGCCAGGAGGGCGGTGATAAAAGGAGAACAAGGATGGAGTTAGATGCTAGGTTTAACTAGGGCCTAGGCTTAGGAGCCTAGGCCCAAGGAGGATGTCGAGTGAGTTGTGCCAAGGGAAAGGTGTCGAGAAAGTTGGGAAGAAATGGGTTGCACTATAGGTTTCAAGGAACATATAGCATAGGAAACAAAGAAGGTGCACCACCAAACTAAGCTTATAATAACTACACTAACTACAGCTACAGGCAGTTACAAATATAAGTTCTGACACTCCCCCATAACTGCCTGCAGGAGGAGTTTGTGCAGAATACAACCTGCAGGTGTACACATGCAAAATAATAAACAAGCAACAGCAGGAACTGCAGGCGGGCTGACACTAGCTGGTCACCCACTCCATCTCCTCACCCTCCTCCTTCCCCTCCCCCACACTGCTGCAGGAGCAGCAGAGAGGGGGGGGAAGAGAGGAGAGGTGGAGGGACGGCTGCTGGTTGCCTCACACCCGCCACCCCGGTGCCACTCCCCCTTCTCCCCCACACCCTCACACCCTCCCCCCCAGCGGCAGCTGCAGCAGTGGGAACGAAAGGAGGAGGAGGGGAAGGGAAGGAAACGACCCAAAGCTCCAACACCCGCCACCCCCATACCCTCCTCCCCACGGCTGCAGGGAAACAAAGGAGGAGGGGGTGGGCGGGAAGAAAGCCGCAGAGCGGCTACATTGTGTCGGCGCAGGTAGGTCAGGGGCGGCTGCAGGGAGAGCAGGTGCGGAGAGGGCCCGTCGCGTGCCACGGGGCGCACGACGGGCAAGTTTAAGTTTAGGGCCCGGTCGTGTGCCTCGGGGCGCACGACGAGCAGGGCACCGTCGCGTGCCACGGGGCGCACGACGGGCAGGTTTAGGGCACCGTCGCGTGCCACGGGGCGCGCGACGGGCAGAGAAGGAGTCACTCGCCAACCAGGGGCGGGACAAGAGAAAATCGCCACGCGCCCTAGGCGCGCGACCGAGAAAAATAGCAGCGGAAGCATATTGGCGGGCCCACAGGCCAGGACGTAAAACGCTCTGATAGCATGATAAAAGGAGAACAAGGATGGAGTTAGATGCTAGGTTTAACTAGGGCCTAGGCTTAGGAGCCTAGGCCCAAGGAGGATGTCGAGTGAGTTGTGCCAAGGGAAAGGTGTCGAGAAAGTTGGGAAGAAATGGGTTGCACTATAGGTTTCAAGGAACATATAGCATAGGAAACAAAGAAGGTGCACCACCAAACTAAGCTTATAATAACTACACTAACTACAGCTACAGGCAGTTACAAATATAAGTTCTGACAGGCGGCGCAGCCAGATCTCCTCGTGCAGGCTGCCCTGCAAGAAAGCTGTGCTGAAGTCAAGAGAGTGAAGCTCGTAGTCACGCTGAGCGGCAACGTGCAGTAGCACCCGAAGAGTGGTCATCTTCGGGGTGGGGGAGAAGGTCTGGTAGAAGTCTACTCCCTCTCGCTGACTGAAGCCTCGAGCAACGTAACGAGCCTTGAAGACAGGCGGAGAACCTGGCGGCCGCTTCACCCTGAAGATCCACATGCCACTGACGATGTTCGCCCCAGGAGGGGGAACCTCGTCGACGTAAGTGCCAGTGGACTTCCAGGACGCCATCTCTGCGTCCATGGCTGACTGCCACTAAGAGGAGTACTCACCCGCGATCGCCTCAGCGTAAGAGCGCGGGGTCGGGATGTCTGGTGCATCCAGATCTCCCTCAGGTGCAATCAGCATGGACACGAGATGAGGTACAGCAGCGGCAAAGCACTCAAACTCCTCCTGCCTGTCCTCAAGGACGTCCGTGCCTAGAGCACATTCACCCCCGACGGACGGAGGACAGACAGACTCAGACTCAGCAACAAGACTCGCGGCGTAGTCTAGGCGACAGCGAGCAGCAAAGGCGACAAGCTCAGCAACTAGGGCAGACGCAGCAGCAGACGCAAAGGAAGGGTCAGTGACAGCCGTGGCCAGGAGACGCGTGACAGTAGGACTAGCAGCACGAAGAGTGTCAGACTCCGGGTCAGCAAGGGCAGGAAGAGAGGACGCAGGAGGAGAAGGCAGAGGGACACGCTGTGGAGCAGTGGAAAGACGAAGCGTCATCTGGTGAGTGCCTGGGATAGCAGGAGGACGCTAACGCGGGACACGACGACTAGTGCGAGCAGCACTAATAGGCGACGCAGAACGAGACGCAGGCGACACAGGACGAGACTCAGGCTCACGATGCTCCGTAAGACCTCCTGTCGGACCAGTGTAGGGAGAAGGACCAGGGAGGGGCGAGGCAGGCTGTAACTGTAACTGTGACTGGACAGGCTGAGGACAGTCTAAGGAGGGAGCAGGACAAGGAGGAGGAGGCTGACCAAGAACCTGCTGAAGGAGCGGAACGAAGTACGGCCGCGGCCGTGAAGCGCCCCCAGAACCAGCAGTCACAGCACCAGAACCCCCAGCAGCAGCTCCAACTCCTGTAGCACTACCAGCAGCTCCAGCAGCGCCAACTCCAGTACCCCCAGGAGTACCAGCTCCAGCCGCACCATCGGCTCCAGCACCTGCAGGACCAACACCAGGGTCAGCAGCTACACCAACTCCAGTAGGCTCAGCGTCCTCAGCTCCACCGGCAGCTCCAGCAGCGCCAGCACCTCCAGCTCCAACTCCAGCAGAACCCCCAGTCCCAGCAGCTCCAGTACCACCTGTACGAGCACCTCCAGGACCAGAGGCTCCAGTACCTCCAGCAGCACCAGGGCCTCCAGCGGGCGGCACCCCAGTGCCAGGAGCGCCGCTCCGGAGGGTGGAGCGCCGAGCGTACCGCTCACGCAGTCGCTGTGGGGAGGGAGGCGACTGCTGCGACCCAGCACCCGCAGCACCACCAGCGCCAACTCCGGCAGAACCCCCAGCCCCAGCAGCCCCACGCTGGAGGCTGTAACGCTGAGAGTACCACTCACGCAGCTGCTGTGAAGAGGGAGCGTCACCAGGCGCAGGACGGTCAGTCTCAGCTCCCCCAGGCTCAGCACCCCCAGGCTCAGCACCCCCAGGCTCAGCACCCCCAGGCTCAGCACCCCCAGGCTCGGCACCCCCAGGCTCAGCACCCCCAGGCTCAGCACCCCCAGGCTCAGCACCCCAAGGCTCAGCACCCCCAGGCTCAGCACCCCCAGACTCAGTACCCTCAGTCCCAGTACCCCTCACAGGACCAAAGTCGACATCTACCTCGACAGGCTCGACCGGGTCTACCTGGGAAACACCTGAGGGAGCAGGACCCTGGGGAGGGAGGGGGTCTACTGAAGCAGCACCTGGCGTGAGGAAGAGCGGCGGGGGGGGGAGCGGCGCAGTGCGGTAGGGGAATAGGCGGTAAAAGGGTACCGACTCGTCAAAAGTGACGTCCTGAGAGGGGAAGACACGGCGCGAGGTGGGGTGGAACTGCCAGCCAGGCGCGTCAGGGACAAAGCCAAGAAAGACGCAGGGAACGGCACGGGAGGAGAGCTTGTCCGCTGATGTATCGCGGACAAAGGCTCGACATCCCCAGACTCGGAACACCGACGCATCGCCAACCTTCCCCGTCCAACGCAGTGTGGGCGAGGTCTCCGGAGCAGAGACCCGGGGCCAGAGGTTGTGCTGATGCGCCGCGTACTGCACTGCAAACGGCCACAGAAAATGGGGGGAAGCCGCATGGATCATAGAGGTACGAGCGACCTCCATGACTAAGCCAATGTGGCGCTCAGCAATCCCATTCTGCTGTGGAGAGGCCGGCAGTGTGAACGTCTCACGGATGCCGTGCTCCGCACAGTAGGCTGCCAAGAGGTCTGAGGAAAACTCACCACCCCTGTCAGAGTGCAGACGCAGGACTGGAAAGTCCGACTGGAACCGGTCGCGGAGCTGGAGACGAGCAGCGCGGATCCAAGGGATCAAAACATCAGGGACCTCACCCTTGGTGCGCAAGGGGAAGACCGTGGTGTAGCGCATGTAGTCGTCGACGACCAGCAGGAAGTACCGCTCGTGGCCCTGTCCACGGACGCGGGCGGGGCCCCACACGTCCAGGTGGAGAGTCTGCAAAGGAGCCTCTGTGGGTGGGAACGAGGAGGAGTGAGGAGTGGTGCGCTGCTACCCCTCGACACAGGGAAGACAGGGAGGAGTAGGCAAGGGTGGGAGAGGAGGGAGAACCCTGGGAAGACCAGAGACAAGGTACCGGGAGTGCATGCCACGAAGGCGCTGCACTGAGGGGTGACCAAGGCGGTGCTGCCAGCGGACAGTCTGGTGCGAGAGGGTGCGACACGAGCAGGGGGCCGACAGCTGACCCGACGCAGACGCAGACGCAGCTACCTGAGGGGACTCAGTGGTCAGTGTGTACAGGTCCGAGGTGGCGACCCGTCCGAGCACACGTACAGTGGGTCACACGCTCATAGGCAGGGGTGAACTGGTGAACACCCCCGTCCTGGAGAGCAGAGCCCGCCACCAAGTTCGTAGAGAACGAGGGGAGGTAAAGACCCGACAGGGTGCCGGCCGGAACCGCCGGACAAGGGAGGACAGTGGAGGAGGTCGCAAGGACTGGGCCCCCAGAGGGGTCAACGAGAGAGACAGCAACAGGCCGAGCTAGCTACTCAAGGACAGTGCGGTCACAAAAGAAGCAGCGGGAAGCACCTGAGTCCAGTGTGAAGGTGTGCAGTGCCTCAGTAGACGCAGTACCAGTAGGCGCAGACTCACAAGCACCTGGAGCAGCAGACTTACTAGCACCTAGAGCAGCAGCCTCACCAGGACCTAGGGCAGCAGACGCACTAGCACCTAGAGCGACAGTCTCACTGGTCCCAATACCCGGGTCGGGCGGTACACTCAGGTAGCAGTCACCCTCAACACTAATAGTCAATGCATACACGGCACCAAGGATAGCATCATAATCAAGAGCAAAGATTTCAATTCCCTTCTTAAGCAGATCAGCCCAGCGGGGCAGCTCAGAGGCGTCAGGGAACTGCTCGCGCCAGGCATCGTCGAGACGAAAGAAGTAGCGCTGCGCCGTGTGAAACCTCCCACAGGTCTGGCCTGTGCGGTCACCTGTGCGGATGACGTACAAGCAGGTACCTCCACCCCCAGACCCCCCATGCTGAGAGTACCACTCACGGAGGTGCTGGGACGAGGGAGTCTCGCCGGGACGCTGCTGCTGCTGCCTCTGGCCACCGCCGAACCCCCCACGCTGCACCGCCCCACCGTGCCCGCCACCAGCTCCACCGCCGCCACCACTGCCACCGCCACCCCCACCTCCCCCACCACCGCCGCCGCCACCACCCCCTGCTCCGCCACTGACCCCCCCACCACCAGAGCCACTCCCACCTCTTCCACCACCCCCGCCCCCCCCACCCCCTCCACCGCCGCCGCCCCCGCCGCCCCCTCCGCCACCCCTGCCCCCCTTGCCCCTGCCGCCCTTGCGCCTCCCACTGGGAGTAGACGCAGCCCCGACCCCCTCAGCACCGAGGTAGTCGACAGCAACAGCGGATGCAATGGAGGGAAGAAGGGGGGAGGGGGAGCATCCCTCAAAGAAGGGAGTGCGAGGGTCGCCACGAGAGGCACCTACAGCTACAATGCTCTTCTCAGCTGCTAGGAGTTCCTTCTCGAGGAGGTCGACAGTGAGGTCTGTGGGGGAGAGGGCGAGAAAGTGGTCCCTGACAGTGCGAAGGGAGTCAGGGAGGCGGGTGACTAGGTGGTACAGTGTGAGGTACATCGGGGGAGGGTTCTTGGCGAGGAAATCGGGGGGAAGCGCGGCACGGTAGCGGAGATCACTAGTACGGAGGTGAGTGATGAGATCAGCGACAGTGGCAAAGGCAGACAGATTGGGGAAGAGGTAGGGCAGCGAGGGACGGCCTATCGCAGCAGTAGCAGGGGAGGAGTAGCGCGCAACTACAGCATCATACAGTTCCTTAGCGGTCTTATGCTGGCCGAAGTGCTCACGCTCATCTAACGGCAGGTGGCTGCGAACGGCTAGGCGAGCGTGTGCATCACGGGTCTGCCACTGTGAGCGAGCAGGACTGTCAGCAGTAGCAGCAGGTGCGGGAGCGGCGCCTGACGTGTGGTCATACAGGGAAACATCGTCCTTGGCAGTGAACTGGAGGAACAGGTGCAGGTCATCGAGCCAGACATCAAACTTAATCGGTCGGCCCTCAGTGTCAGAAGTGAGAACAGTAGGACTGGCCATAGTGGCAGTAGCAGTAGCAGTAGTAGCAGTAGAAGCAGTGGTAGGAGCAGTAAGAGCAGTAGCAATAGCAGCTGTAACAGTAGGTGCTGCAGGTGGGGCGGCGCGGCTCGGTCAGGGCGGCGCGGCTCGGGCGGCGCGGCTCGGGCGGCGCGGCTCGGGCAGGTAGGGCGGCGCGACGGCGGGCCTAGTGACGGAGCGCGGCGGCGCCTAGGGTGCAGCTGCGTGCGGGCCGCTGCTGCGTTCGTGCGGGCGGCGGCGATCGTGCGGGCGGCGGGCTAGCACGAGCGGCGGCCTAAGGGGACGCGGCGGCGGCGCGTGGCGGTCGACGAGCGGCTAACGGGCCGCGCTAAGAGCCGCGCGAGGCCAGAGCGGGCTGCGCGTGGGCGGGGACGACGGCACGAGCGGCTAGCGGGCCGCGCACTCAAGAAACAGGCCGCGCGCGGGCGGCTAGCGGGCTACGCGACCTAAGAACGGGCCGCGCGCGCGGGCTTCTAGCGGCTGCGCACGGGCAGCTTAAGAGAAAACGGGGGCGCACGAGGGCGCACTAGGAGCGAGGCGCACGAGGGCGCTAGGAAGGGACGGCGCACGAGGGCGCTTTGAGCGGAAACGGTGGGCCCTTAGGAACGGTCCTAGGTTCCTAACCTAGGCTCGTAATACCATGTCAAAATGAGAGAAGTGATTGTACTAGCAAGATTGGGAGTACAAGTAGGAAAACCCTAGAATGTTGTACCCCCTAAGGCTAAACCCACTGTAGCCTACAGAACAGTAACATATACAATGTTTGACACGGTGGAGCAGGGATGGGGGCGAGTGCAGCGCGGGGGGGTTGGAGGGAGTCAAGTGTGGACGGCACGGGGGGCGCTGGGCTGCCAGGGCGAGGGCTGTCGTCGTTGCCACTCAGGGGCTCTGAGATGGTGACCTCAGCATGCGGGAGAGTGATGTCAGCAGGCTTGTGTGTGACGGAGGCAGCCCGCAGGGGGAAGTGTGGCGAGGGCAGCAGGCTGACGCCGCACCCCTCCTCGCCCAGCGTGACATCAGCGCGGCGCAGAGTGACGTCAGCACGACGGTACGTAACGGCTGCTCTCTTGGCCACCGACGAGGGCGACGGGAACGACGGCCTCAGCGCCACTGGGCTGCTGCCCGCCCGCTGCTGCTGCTGCTGCTGCTGTGGTGAGGGGGAGGACTAGGAGGAGATGTGGGAGGAGGGAGAGGGGGGCTTGCCTGCTGTGGATGTTGGGCGGTTGGAGGCACAGGCAGCAGCATGGGAGGCGGGTGGGCAGGAGGGGCAGCGGGAGCAGGATGAGCGGCACATGGAGGAGGCGGCAGGGAGGCAGGCCAACCTGACTCGTTGCAACCATCGCCTCTCACACAAGCTGCTGCATGCCCTCCCGCACACCCCGCCCCAGCACAACCCTGCCCATTGCCACAATTCCGCACTGCATCACCCTCGCTGCCATGCTGCCGCCCTCCATCCACCAACCCTGCACTCCCCTCCCCAGCACCTGCCCCACTGCCCCTCACCCCACCCTCGCCATCCTCCCCACCCTTTTCACCCTCCCCACCCTCTTCACCCTCCCCACCCTCTTCACCCTCCCCACCCGCTTCACCCTCCCCACACGCTTTACCTTCCCCACGGCAATGATGCCCGTCCAGGCATTCACCCGGAGCTGCACTGTCAGCACGCGGAGAAACAGCAGCAGCAGGAGAGGCAGCAGGAGAGGCAGCTCGAACGGCATCAGCATCAGGAGCAGCAGCAACAACAGCATCAGAAGCAGTTGCAGCGGCAGCAGCAGCAGCAGAAGCAGAAGCAGCAGCAGCAGCAGGAGCAGGAGCAGCACCGGACGCAGCCGCAAGAGGAGCAGCAGGAGGAGGTGCTAGGGGGGGTGGGGCACATGCATGGACTGCAGTGACGGCTGGCAGAGTGGCTGGTGGACGAGCGGCATCAACAAGGTGGTGGGGAGGAACAGGGAGCATGGCAGCCATGGCAGGGGGCATGGCAGGGGGCATGGGAGAGGGCATGGCAGTGGGCACGGCTTGAGCAGCACGGAGGAGAGCGAGGCGGTGGCAGGCGCGCTCCAGCGCCGCATCACCCGCGTGCTGCAGCTCGCTCACCCTCGCCCTCGCTGCACCTGCCCTCGCCCTTGCACTCCTCGCCCTCGCCCTCGCCGCCTCCACCCCTTGCTCCTCCACCCCTTGCTCCTCCTCCCCTTGCCGCTGCGCCTCTCTATTTGAGGATGCACATGCTGGGTCCTGTGCTGCAGACGGGCGCACGGCTGGAGGGCGAGCGGGACGAGGCGAGGGCAAGTGGGGCTCAGGGATGAGCGGCGAGGCTGTGAGGGGCACGGGCAGGAGCAGGCGGGCAGGGGACAGACCGGCCATTCTGGGCCTGCCAGGGCGCCAGGCAGCAGCGCTGTCCGCGTGCCCCCCACCGCCTGCTGTTCGCCATGACCGCTGTCGCTTGCGGTGGTACACCACCGTGCCCTTGCCCGCCCCTCCACCCGCCCCATCTTCCGCTTCTCCACTCATCACAGCAGCGCCGCCCCTCTCTGCTCCCGCCTCTCTCCCAACCTCGCTGCCCCACTCTTCATCTTCAGCACCCGTCCCAGCATATCCCAGCTGCTCCTGTGCGCCCATTGCACCCGCCTCGCGCCCACCACCTGCTGCCACGCCGCCACGCATCGCAGGCGCCGCTAGTCTGCTCATCCGAGGCAACCTGTGACCCACCACCCGCCTCCCCCCCCTGCTGCTGCCTGCGAGCGCCTGTGCCTCGTGACCCACTGCGTGCACCTCTGCGCCACTCAAAGAGCTGTCTCCGCGACCTTGTGTGCCACCTGCCTCGCCTGCCCCCTCCTCCACCTGCCGTGCCCACCCCACGTGCTGCTGTGTCTGCTGCAGCACCAACACTGCCCGCGCCCTGCGCCTTCCCCTTCCCCCTGCGCCTGCAATCCCCTGCGCTCTACCTCCCACACTCAGCGCCAGCGGCCTCCCCTCCGCCGTGCAATGCGCCCACTGCCCTGCGCCCACATCTCTCGGCGCTGCACCCATCCCCTCCCCGAGCGCCGCCGCCGCAGCCGCACGTGCCTGTGCGGTTGCACTGCCTGGTGGGCGCGCGTGCGCCAGCGACAGCAACTCTGACCGCACGCCCGCCGCTCCTCTCTTCTGCTGCTGCGCCTCATCCTCACCGCCGCCGCTGCCGCCTCTCGCATGCTCCCACGGCTGTCCGGCCCCTGTATCCCCCACAGCTGCGTGTGAAGGAGGGCCGCTCTGGGCGCGAGCAATAGCGGGGGCACCACGCAGCACCGCAACCACCACGGGAGCGCCGGGCGGTTGGTGCTGCGGTGCGGAGGCAGCGGGCAGAGCAAGGCGCCCTGCAGCAGCGCCGTGTGGTGGCGTGGGCGCTGCTGCTTCGTCCCCGCCTGCCCCGCTCACCCCCGCGCTGCCCGCCCCCTCGCATGCCTCGCCTGCTGTTGCCTCAGCAACTGCCTCATCCCCCCCTCCGCCCCCCCGTACACCTGCTGCTGCGCCGGCGGCAGTGCCTGTGGAGTGGCATCCAGGTGTGCGGGCTCCGAAGTGTTGAGGCGCGGGCTCAGGCGAAAGGCAAAGGGGACGGGCGACCGCGACGAGGTGGTGGTGAGGCGAGGCCACGCTGTGGGCGAGGGGCGCGCAGACGAGGGGTGCGCGAGAGATAGGTCCCCATGCGGGGCACTCACCCCCTCATGGCCTGCGCCAGGGAAAGACTCTGCTGCTCCCCCTGCTGCCCCGCCTGCTGAGCCGCCCTTGCTGCTGCCCTCCGCCTCCTCGCCTCCCAGGTCTGCAGTGGGGGGCACAGCCGAGCGAGCAAGGGTTTGGCAGGAGGGAGGTGCGGGGAATTGAGGCAGTGCATTGAGTGGAGAGAAGGCGCGCGGCACAGCGGAAGGGCGAGGGGGAGGGTTTGGCTCACCTGCGAGGCACACCACGCGGCGCTGCCTTTTGGCCGCCACCAGCCCCTCCACGCCCTCTCTCCGCCCCCCCTGCTGCGTCTCGCCCACGGGGAGCGCCTCTGCGCGCGTCGCCACGCCCCCTACCCTGGGGCTGCCTTCCGTACTGTCCGCAGCAGCGCCACCCCAGTGCTCCGTGGAGGCCGGCGCGCGCTTGGTGGAGCGCGGGCGCGAGGGGAAGGCGGCCCTGCGCGCGTGGGCGCGCGGCTGCAGGCAGAAGGCAAAGAGAGGCGGGCGGGGGATGGCGGGCATACGCTGCTGCGCGGCACTGCCAGGGCCGGGGGTGATGGGGGTGATGGGGGTGCCGAAGGGAATGGGTGAGGGGAAAGGAGAGGAGGAGGCGGCCGGGCTTCTTGGAAGGCGCGCAGGAGTGGATAAACCTGCTGCTGCGCCACCTGGTGCTGCCGTGCTGGGTGGGTGCTGGCCGTGGGGATCACGCTGCTCGTGCCTGGCTGCTGCACCAGCTGACACCTGACCCTGCTGCACTGCTACCGCACGCCCCGTTCCTCCCTCCTGCTGCTGCTCCCCTCCCTCCTCTTGCTGCTGCTGCGAGTGGTCGTTTGGTGCCCTCTGCAGCGCGGCACCACTCTCTCCCTGCCTTGCCACGCCACCCATCCCCGCTCCCTCGCCCGTCCTCTGCTCCGCTGCTGCCTCCGCACCTCCTCCCGGCTGCCCCGGGGCCCACGGCGCGGGAGACGGAGAGAGGGGCGTGGCCTCACGGGCTTGCAGCAGCTGCAGTTGCCGCTGCCACTCGTTCACCCGTGCCTAATACACCTCCCACGGCGCGCGCTGCAGCGGCGGGGCGTCGCATGACACGGGGGAGGAAGAGGGGGGCCGGACAGGGCGGGAGGGGCACAAGTGGAATGAGAAGGCAAGCTCGTGGGTGCATGCAAGAGGGGAAAAAAAAAGAGGCTCCTGGCCGACTAGCCGGATAGGCAGCAAGAGAAACGAGCCTGCATGGGGCAAGCCGCAGGCAGAAATGAGGGGCGCGGGCAGACATGAGGGGCGCGGGCAGACATGAGGGGCGCGGGCAGACATGAGGGGCGCGGGCAGACATGAGGGGCGCGGGCAGACATGAGGGGCGCGGGCAGACATGAGGGGCGCGGGCAGACATGAGGGGCGCGGGCAGACATGAGGGGCGCGGGCAGACATGAGGGGCTGCGGGCAGACATGAGGGGCGCGGGCAGACATGAGGGGCGCGGGCAGACATGAGGGGGCGCGGGCAGACATGAGGGCGCGGGCAGACATGAGGGTGCGCGGGCAGACATGAGGGGCGCGGGCAGACATGAGGGGCGCGGGCAGACATGAGGGGCGCGGGCAGACATGAGGGGCGCGGGCAGACATGAGGGGCGCGGGCAGACATGAGGGGCGGCGGGCAGACATGAGGGGCGCGGGCAGACATGAGGGGCGCGGGCAGACATGAGGGGCGCGGGCAGACATGAGGGGCGCGGGCAGACATGAGGGGCGCGGGCAGACATGAGGGGCGCGGGCAGACATGAGGGGCGCGGGCAGACATGAGGGGCGCGGGCAGACATGAGGGGCGCGGGCAGACATGAGGGGCGCGGGCAGACATGAGGGGCGCGGGCAGACATGAGGGGCGCGGGCAGACATGAGGGGCGCGGGCAGACATGAGGGGCGCGGGCAGACATGAGGGTGCGCGGGCAGACATGAGGGGCGCGGGCAGACATGAGGGGCGCGGGCAGACATGAGGGCGCGGCAGACATGAGGGGCGCGGGCAGACATGAGGGGCGCGGGCAGACATGAGGGGCGCGGGCAGACATGAGGGGCGCGGGCAGACATGAGGGGCGCGGGCAGACATGAGGGGCGCGGGCAGACATGAGGGGCGCGGGCAGACATGAGGGGCGCGGGCAGACATGAGGGGCGCGGGCAGACATGAGGGGCGCGGGCAGACATGAGGGGCGCGGGCCAGACATGAGGGGCGCGGGCAGACATGAGGGGCGCGGGCAGACATGAGGGGCGCGGGCAGACATGAGGGGCGCGGGCAGACATGAGGGGCGCGGGCAGACATGAGGGGCGCGGGCAGACATGAGGGGCGCGGGCAGACATGAGGGGCGCGGGCAGACATGAGGGGCGCGGGCAGACATGAGGGGCGCGGGCAGACATGAGGGGCGCGGCAGACATGAGGGGCGCGGGCAGACATGAGGGCGCGGGCAGACATGAGGGGCGCGGGCAGACATGAGGGGCGCGGGCAGACATGAGGGGCGCGAGGGCAGACATGAGGGCGCGGGCAGACATGAGGGGCGCGGGCAGACATGAGGGGCGCGGGCAGACATGAGGGGCGCGGGCAGACATGAGGGGCGCGGGCAGACATGAGGGGCGCGGGCAGACATGAGGGGCGCGGGCAGACATGAGGGGCGCGGGCAGACATGAGGGGCGCGGGCAGACATGAGGGGCGCGGGCAGACATGAGGGGCGCGGGCAGACATGAGGGGCGCGGGCAGACATGAGGGGCGCGGGCAGACATGAGGGGCGCGGGCAGACATGAGGGGCGCGGGCAGACATGAGGGGCGCGGGCAGACATGAGGGGCGCGGGCAGACATGAGGGGCGCGGGCAGACATGAGGGGCGCGGGCAGACATGAGGGGCGCGGGCAGACATGAGGGGCGCGGGCAGACATGAGGGGCGCGGGCAGACATGAGGGGCGCGGGCAGACATGAGGGGCGCGGGCAGACATGAGGGGCGCGGGCAGACATGAGGGGCGCGGGCAGACATGAGGGGCGCGGGCAGACATGAGGGGCGCGGGCAGACATGAGGGGCGCGGGCAGACATGAGGGGCGCGGACTGCGTGCTGCAGGGCGGTGGGCGGAGGGCAGCGGGCTGACCTGGAAGTGGCGGCAGAGGGCGGTGCCCTTGCGGGCGCGCTTGGCGCGCCAGTGGTAGAAGATGGCGCGCACGGCATCTGGCGGCGCCAGGTGCACGCAGCAGCGCAGGGCGTGTGCCTCGGAGAGCAACGAGCGCGCAGCGAATGACTCCTTTTCCAGCCGGTCCATCACCCTCTCCACCTGCCCCTTGCTCACTGCCACTGCACTCCCCTCCACTTCCCCATCACCCCCTCTGCCCTCACATGCGACACTCTCAACCCTTTGTCCCGCCGTCTCTGCCCCTGCCTGCCCATTCCCCCCTGCCTACCCATTCCCCCCTCCCTGCCCCTCCCCCCCTCCCTGCCCCTCCCCCCCTGCCTGCCCTTCCCCTCCTGCCTGCCCCTCCAACCCTGCGCGGCGGAGGGTGTGCGGGAGCGCGCAGAGGAAGCGCTCGTCGTCGTAGTCGAGGTCGTACACCACGTGGCGGCTGCCAACCCGCACGCGCTCCGCCTCGTCCACGCCGCGGATGTACCTCGCCGGGGGGGCGAACGCCTCGCGCCCCTCACCCGCCTCTGCGCCCTCCACCGGCCCCGCCACGCTGTCGCTGCTGGCGCTGCTGCTGGCCGCGCACGCGGAGGAGCCGCGCAGGCGCCAGCGCCAGGGCACGAGGCGCACACCGGGGATGGGGATGCGGCGCGCCGACACGGTGCGGCTGTTGCGCTGGGCGCATGAGTCATGCAGCTGCTGGAACCTTCGCCACTCCTTCCTCTCCGCAAACTCCAGCGCCCACGAGGCGGCGCTGCTGCCCGCGTCGGCGTCGGGGGGGCGCCACATGATGGCGCCCGTCACCCGGTTGCTGCTGCCCGTCGCCCCCGCCTGCTCCGGGCGGTACGAAAAGTGCGCGTGGCCGCGCAGCAGCACGGCGAGCACGTGCGCGCTCGCCCCGCCCTCCTCGTCGCCCACCACCCGCGCCTCCACGGCCGCCCCTCCCTCGCGCCACCCGCGGTCGCCCTGCACCACCAGCACGCTCGCCGCGCACACGCCACACGGACTGCCCGACCGGTCCGACGCACACGTGGCAGCGTCACACTCGTCACCCAGCCACAGCCCTGGCGGCTCGTCCACAAGGTGGCGGCGCTTCTTGCCCGCGGACGGGCGGCCCGCCTTGTCTGGCGCGGGGGAACCGTTCGCCCCAACGACCAGTGGTGACCGCCACCTGCGATTGCCCTTGCCCTTGCCCTTGCCCTTGCCCGTACCCTTCCCACGCCCCTTCCCTCTGCCCAACCCTTGACCTTGCTGCCACTGCTGCTGCTGCTGTTGCTGCTGCTGTTGCTGTCGCTGCTGCTGTTGCTGTTGCTGTTGCTGTTGCTGCTCCTCCTCATCATCATACTTCTCCTGCTGCCACTGCCCCTGCACCTACCCCTGCCCCTGCCCCTGCCCCTGCTCCTGCTGTTGTAAATGTTGTTGTTGCTGCTGCTCCTGCCCCTTCTTTTGTTCTTGTTGCTGCTGCGGATCCTGCTCCTGCTGTTGCTGTTGCTTTTGTTGTTGCTGTTGCTGTTGCCGTTGTTGCTGCTGCTGCTGCTGTTGCTCCTCCTGTCTCTGTTCCTGCTCCGTTTGCTGCTGCTGCGGCTGCTGCTGTTGCTGCGGCTCCTGCTGCTGCTGCTGCTGCTGCTGCTGCTGTTCCTGCGGCTGCTGCGGCGGCTCCTGTTGCTGCTGCTGCGGGCGCTGTGCCACCTGCTGCTCGTATACCTGCTGCTCGTGTACCAGCTGCGGCTAATGTGCCTGCTGCAGCCACTTTAGCTGCTGCTGCTGAAGTGCCTGAAGCAGCTGTCGATCCGACGGGAGCCAATGCGGTGGTGCAGAGGGCACAACCGTTGCGTGCGCTCCGCCGTGCGATGTGGGCTCGCTCCCGCCGACCGCACCGCTCTGCACGCAGGGCTGCGACGGCGCGGACACGACGGCAGATGGACGAGAAAGTGCCGCTGATCGAGGCACCAGTGGCTGCTCGTTCTAAGCGGCGGGCAGCGGTTGAATTGCTTGCTGCTGCCGCAGCATGGGGGATGGCGGGAGCAGTAGAGGGGAAGGCGACTGACGGCCGGAGGGAAGAAAAAGAGCGGTTTTCCCATCCAGCAACGGCCCCTCCGCTGCCAACCCTACCCCCTGCCTCGCGGCCGAAGGAATCGCATTCGCCACAAGCGAGGGCTTCAGCCCCGAGGGCCCGCAGGGATCTAATCGATTGCTGTCATCCGTCCTTGTGACGCCTGCCTGAGCCGTCTGAGTCGCGTGAATCGACTGAGTCGCGTGAATCATCTGAGACGCGTCAGTCGTTTGATTTGTGAGCGTAATCTGGGCCGTGTGAGTCGTCTGAGACGCTTGAGTCGCTGAACGAGGGTGACACGGCCAAGCGTGGTTGACAGCCAAATGACCGTTGGCCAGCCCTGACGCCAATAGGTGATGCGATAGCAGCGCCAGCTGCTGCCGACGCGCTAGATCCGCTCCCGATACTAACTGCTGCGACACGAGCGGTGAGGCCACAGGGGTTAGCTGGGCCACTACAGGGTCGGATCGTAAAGCGGATGCTTGCTGAGGGGCGTGTGGTTGGGAGGGAGACATTTGCGGTTCGGCTCGTAAATGCCCGTTCTGAACTGACAGCCCCGACGAGCCTTGCTGCGAGACAGGCGGCTGCGACTGTTGGCGTTGAGGGTGAAGATGAGCCTTCCGCCGCTGACGCTCGTGCGACGGCGACGGCAACGCTCGATCCACCTCTACTCTCGGCTGAACCGCCCCGAACCGGCTTATACCTTCGGAATGACCTCACTCTCCGTGATCTTGTTCCACAAGCGGAAGGGCTCCATTTTCCTGAGCTGGGCGAAACGGAAACATACCAAGCAGAGCGGCAGCAGCCCTCCCGTCCACGCTCAGCATTTCAGCAGCATTGAGGTGGAGAACGCATGCCTGCGCGCGTCAGGTGGATGATCACGGTGCCTGCATTTAAGCAATGAATGAAGAAGGCATCTGTAATTGCCTCGGCAAAGCTCATCTCAAAATTCAAAATCAACCTCGCGTTACACAATTCCCAAGGCCAACGAAAGAAAGGCAAATCTTGATTTTCTTAGGCAGGCCAGGAAGTTTGAAACCCTCGTTCCGCTTCCACCTCCATCCTTCCGCCTTCATCCTCCTGTCTTCCCCGTCGTCCTCTTCCAACTTTCCGCCTCCCGCCCCCAAGTTTCCGCCTTTTCCTATCCCCCTTCCCTCTCCTAGCTTCGAATGTCCGCGAATGCCCGAAAACCCGCTTCGTTGGTGCTTGGTTGCCCAATGAGGGTACGCATGAATTGCGGAGTCCAACTTGGAATGTCTGGCTGATTCGCTTCTAAACTACTCCGAACCGAATACAACCATCAGGTCAAATCTCAGTTACGACTGTTGATGTTTGCTTGCGCTCTATAGTGTAATCTTAAACCTAGAAAATCATGTCAAATCCGGAAGCTTGCATTATTGTCCTTATGCAGGAAAAAATAATTTTCCTTACTTGGCGCCCCTGCTTACCGCATACACGACTGCTCCCGCCACAGTAAACTGTTGGAATAACCGAAAGGTTATTATAAACATTCCCGAAGGTTTCCCACTCTCGTGTCAAACATTATATATATGTTTCTGCTGTGTAGGCTACAGTGGGTTAGCCTTTAGGGGGTACATTTCTCTAGGGTTTCATACTTGTACTCCCAACTGTTTCTAGTTGACCACTTCTTGTTTCTGACATGGTATTAAGAGCTTAGGTTATAGACCTAAGGGCCCACCGTTCCGCTAGAGGTGCCCTCGTGCGCCCTTTTTTTTAGCGCCCTCGTGCGCCTCTCTCCTAGTGCCCCCTCGTGCGCTCTCCTCTCACGCTGCCCGTTTGCAGCCCGCTAGCAGCCCGAGCGCGGCCCCGCCGTTTTAGCGCACGTAGGAACTTCGCCACCTAGGGCGGCTCGATTTTTTCTCGCGAGCCCCAGCAGGCCGTCGCCCGTAGGCCCCGCTCGCCCCTAGGCCGACGCGCGACCCTCAGCCGCCCGCCCGCAGGACGCAGCCAGCGCGCAGCGGCGATCGCGCGTCGGCTGCTGCTGCTAGCGCTTAGCCGCCGCATGAACGCAGCCACGGCCCGCGCGCAGCCGCACCCTAGGCGCCGCCGCGCACCGCCTTACCTACCCGAGCCGCGCCGCCCGAGCCGCGCCGCCCGAGTCGCGCTGCCCGAGTCGCGCCGCCCTGACCGAGCCGCGCCGCCCTACCTGCAGCAACTGCTCTTACTGCCCCTCCTTCTGCTACTACTGCTTCTGTTACTTCTGCTACTTCTACTGCTGCTACTGCTACTACTGCTACTGCTACTGCCACTATGGCTAGTCCTACCGTTCTCACGTTTGACTCTGAGGGCCGTCCGATTAAGTTTGACGTTTGGCTCGATGACCTGCACCTGTTCCTCCAGATCACTGCCAAGGACGATGTTTCCCTTTTTGACCACACGTCCGGCGCCGCTCCCGCGCCTGCTGCTACTGCTGACAGCACTGCTCGATCACAGTGGCAGACCCGTGACGCTCATGCTCGCCTAGCCGTTCGCAGCCACCTACCGCTAGATGAGCGCGAGCACTTTGGCCAGCATAAGACCGCTAAGGAGCTGTACGACGCTGTAGTTGCACGCTACTCCTCCCCTGCCACTGCTGCGATAGGCCGTCTCTCATTGCCCTATCTCTTCCCCGATGTGTCTGCCTTTGCCACTGTAGCTGACCTCATCACTCACCTCCGTACTAGTGATCTCCGCTACCGTGCCGCACTCCCCCCCGATTTCCTAGCCAAGAACCCCCCCCCGATGTACCTCACCCTCTACCACCTGATCACTCGCCTCCCTGACTCTCTTCGCGCTGTCAGGGACCACTTTCTTGCTCTCTCCCCCACAGACCTCACTGTCGACCTGCTCGAGAAAGAACTCCTAGCAGCTGAGAAGAGCATTGTAGCTGTAGGTGCCTCTCGTGGCGACCCTTCTTTGAGGGATGTTCCCCCTCCCCCCTTCTCCCCTCCATTGCATCTGCTGCTGCTGTCGACTACCTAGGTGCTGAGGGGGTCGGAGCTGCGTTCGCTCCCAGTGGGAGGCGCAAGGGCGGCAGGGGCAAGGGGGGCCGGGGTGGAGGAGGCGACGGCGGGAGAGGTGGTGGTGGAGGGGGTGGAGGGGGCGGCGGCGGTGGCGGCAGTGGTGGGAGTGGTGCTGGTGGTGGGGGGGGCAGTGGCGGAGCCGGGGGTGGTGGAGGCGGCGGTGGTGGAGGTGGAGGTGGTGGTGGTTGCAAAGGTGGCGGAGGTGGAGCTGGTGGAGGGCGCGGAGGAGCGGTGCAGCGTGGCGGGTTCGGCGGCGGCCAGAGGCAGCAGCAGCAGCGTCCCAGCGAGCCCCAGTCGCCCCAGCAGCTCCGTGAGTGGTACTCTCAGCGTGGGGGGTCTGGGGGTGGAGGTACCTGCCCGTACGTCATCCGCACAGGTGACCGCACTGGCCAGACTTGTGGGAGGTTTCACACGGCGCAGCGCTGTTTCTTTCGCCTCGACGACGCCTGGCGCGAGCAGTTTCCTGACGCCTCTGAGCTGCCCCGCTGGGCTGATCTGCTTAAGAAGGGAATTGATATCTTTGCTCTTGATTATGATGCTATCCTTGCTGCTATGTATGCATTGACTATTAGTGTTGAGGGTGACTGTTACCTGAGTGTACCGCCCGGCCCGGGTATTGGGACCAGTGAGGCTGCAGCTCTAGGTGCTAGTGCGTCTGCTGCTCTAGGTCCTGGTGAGGCTGCTGCCCTAGGTGCTAGTGCGTCTGCGTCTGCTGGTACCGCACCTACTGAGGCACTGCACACCTTCACACTGGACTCAGGTGCTTCCCGCTGTTTCTTTCGCGACCGCACTGCCCTAGAGCAGCTTCCTAGACCGGTTGCTGTCTCCCTGGCTGACCTCTCAGGGGGTCCGGTCCTTGCGACCTCCACCACTGCCCTCCCTTGTTCTGCTGTCCCGTCTGGCACGCTGTCGGGCCTCTACCTCCCCTCGTTCTCTACGAACTTGGTGGCGGGTTCCGCACTTCAGGACGCGGGTGTTCACCAGTTCACCCCTACCTACGAGCGTGTGACGCACTGCACGTGTGCCCAGACGGGTCGTCACCTGGCTACCTTCACTCGGCAGCCGGGGTCGGACTTGAACACACTGACCACTGAGTCCCCTCAGGTAGCTGCGTCTGCGTCTACGTCTGTGTCATGTCAGCTGTCAGCCCCCTGCTCGTGTCGCTCCCTGTCGCAAAGGACTGTCCTCTGGCACCACCGCCTTGGTCACCCGTTAGTGCAGCGCCTTCGCGGCATGCACTCCAGGTACCTTGTCTCTGGTCTTCCCAGGGTTCTCCCTCCCCTACCACCCTCGCCTGCTCCTCCCTATCTTCCCTGTGTCGAGGGGCGGCAGCGCGCCGCTCCTCACTCTTCCTCGTTCCCTCCCACAGAGGCTCCCCTGCAGACTCTCCACCTGGACGTGTGGGGCCCCGCCCGCGTCCGGGGACAGGGCCACGAGCGGTACTTTCTGCTGGTCGTCGACGGCTACACGCGCTACATCACGGTCTTCCCCTTGCGTACCAAGAGTGAGGTCCCTGATGTCTTGATCCCCTGGATCCGCGCTGCTCGTCTCCAGCTCCGCGAGCGGTTCCAGTCGGACTTTCCTGTCCTACGTCTGCACTCTGACAGAGGTGGCGAGTTTTCCTCTGACCTCTTGGCAGCCTACTGTGTGGAGCACGGCATCCGCCAGACGTTCACTCTCCCGGCCTCTCCGCAGCAGAATGGGGTTGCTGAGTGCCGCATTGGTCTCGTCATGGAGGTTGCTCGTACCTCCATGATCCATGCGGCTGCCCCCCATTTCCTGTGGCCGTTTGCAGTGCAGTACGCGGCGCATCAGCTCAACCTCTGGCCCCGTGTCTCTGTTCCGGAGACCTCGCCTACCCTGCATTGGACGGGGGAGGTTGGCGATGCGTCGGTGTTCCGAGTCTGGGGATGTCGAGCCTTTGTCCGCGATACGTCCGCGGACAAGCTCTCCTCCCGTGCCGTTCCCTGTGTCTTCCTTGGCTTTGTCCCTGACGCGCCTGGCTGGCAGTTTTACCACCCCACCTCGCGCCGTGTCTTTGCCTCTCAGGACGTCACATTTGACGAGTCGGTACCCTTTTACCGTCTCTTCCCCTACCGCACTGCCCCGCTCCCCCCCCCCCCGCCGCTCTTCCTCACCCCAGGTGTCCCGTCGGTAGACCCCCTCCCTCCCCAGGGTGCTGCTCCCTCAGGTGTTTCCCAGGTAGACCCGGTCGAGCCTGTCGAGGTCGCTGTTGACTCTGGTCCTGCGCGAGGTGCTGAGCGTGCTGAGCCTGGTGGTGCTGGGTCTGGGGGTACTGAGAGTGGGGGTGCTGAGCCTGGGGGTGTGGAGACTGGGGGTGCTGAGTCTGGGGGTGCGGAGATAGCGGGTGCTGAGCCTGGGGGTGCTGCGACTGGGGGTGCTGAGCCTAGAGGAGCTGAGGCTGGGGGTTCTGAGAGTGACCGTACTGCGCCTGTTGGCGCTCCCTCTTCACAGCAGCTGCGTGAGTGGTACTCCCAGCGTTACAGCCTCCGTCGTGGGGCTCCTGGAGCTGAGGGGTCTACTGGAGTTGGTGTCAGAATCCCAACCACTAGACCATTGGGATAAAAGGGCTTGTTAAGTAGCGGGTCAGTGCGCCCATAACCCCCCAGGACAACGAGCCTGTAACCCTTCCCTAGGATCAATCGGGGATCACCAGTGGACCTCTTACACCCCCCCGCACTGGGATGCCCGAAGTGCACACACTGGGATTCGAACCCGAGACCTTCGCTCTGATACCATGTCAAAACACTATCGAAGCGGGTAACCGGGTTTAAGGAGGGCCTAGGCTTAGTAGCCTAGGCCAAGCTATTGTCGAGGTCAAGGCCAAGGGAGTGTCGAGAGAAATTGACCAAACAAGTTAGCTTCACTAAAGCAAAGCATACAAGATATAGTCGAGAAACACAAACAAGAGGTGCACCACCAACAGCAAAGAACTATAACTACAGTAACTACAGCAAGCAGGATATATCTTAAATATAACTTTGACACACCCCCTTAGCCTGCTTGCAGTGGGAACTAGAGTAGTCAACACCCCCTGAAGGGGTATAGCTGGCGCAGTGGGAGACGGCAGAGGGGTACGTGAGGGGAGGCGGCGAGAGGGAGAGAGGAGAGGAGAGGAGATGAGGACACAGGAGGAGGTGAGTGAGTGATGAGGAGAGGAGGTGGGGGGGTGGCCGCGGCGTCCCCTCTTACTAACCCCCTTTTACGAAAGGGGGGTTGAGTGGGGGATGAGGAGAGGAGGTGGGGGGGTGGCCGCAGCGTCCCCTCTTACTAACCCCCACATCCGCACCCCCAATCAACCACCGTCCTTCAACCTCACCCCGCATTTCAGCCACCCCCTGGAACCGCACCCCCTCCCTCCCTTCCTTCCTCCACACCCCTGCCCAACCCACAGTTGTCTCTGCCCTGTCCTTCACACTGCAGCCAGCCCTCCCACCCCCCCGCTCCCGCCACCTACCCCCCACAGTAGCAGCCGCGGGAGGGGAGAGGCAGGGCAGAGGGTGGTGCTCTGCTGGCGGGGTTCTCTGCTGGCGGGGTTCTCTGCTGGCGGGGTTCTCTGCTGGCGGGGTTCTCTGCTGGCGGGGTTCTCTGCTGGCGGGGTTCTCTGCTGGCGGGGTTCTCTGCTGGCGGGGTTCTCTGCTGGCGGGGTTCTCTGCTGGCGGGGTTCTCTGCTGGCGGGGTTCTCTGCTGGTGGGGTTCTCTGCTGGCGGCTGGCCCTGGAGCTGGTGCTGGTGCTGGCGGCTGGCCCTGGAGCTGGTGCTGGTGCTGGCGGCTGGCCCTGGTGCTGGTGCTGGTGCTGGCGGCTGGCCCTGGAGCTGGTGCTGGTGCTGGCGGCTGGCCCTGGAGCTGGTGCTGGTGCTGGCGGCTGGCCCTGGAGCTGGTGCTGGTGCTGGCGGCTGGCCCTGGAGCTGGTGCTGGTGCTGGCGGCTGGCCCTGGTGCTGGTGCTGGTGCTGGCGGCTGGCCCTGGAGCTGGTGCTGGTGCTGGCGGTGATCGCTGGTGTTCCGCCGCCACTCCCTTCCCCCTTTTCCTCTCTCTCCCCCACAGCATTCCGCTGCCACTCCCTTCCCCCTTTCCCACTCCCCCCCACAGAGTTCCGCCACCAATCCCTTCCCCTCCTCCCTCTCCCACCCACAGCGACAGCCGCTGCACACGCGAACAGTCGCGTCAGGGTGGGTGACGGGCAGGGGGCCGGGGGAGTGCGACGGGCGGAGCGAGGCGACGGGAGGGAAGAAAAATGGACGGGGGGAGGAAGGGCCGCGACGTCCGCCACGGACGCCGTCCCCTTCATTCCCGATGCCGCCCCCCCCCCTTTTCCCCACTCTCGCGCAAACTCGGCTGCAGGCGTAGGCGCGGGCAGAGGTGGTGACGGGGGGGAAAAGCGACGGGCTGACGACGAGGGAAACGCGACGGGCTGGCGACGGGGGGGACGCGACTGGCTGGCGACGGGGGAAAACGCGACAGGCTGGCGACGGGCAGGCGACGAGGGAAAAAACGACGGGCTGGCAACGAGGGAAACGCGGCCAGCTCGCCGCCGCGCCCGTCGCAGCGAGCGCCGTGCCGCGAATGGGTGGGCCCATTAACTTAGGTCAGGATTTTAATCGCTCTAGACCATTGGGATAAAAGGGCTTGTTAAGTAGCGGGTCAGTGCGCCCATAACCCCCCAGGACAACGAGCCTGTAACCCTTCCCTAGGATCAATCGGGGATCACCAGTGGACCTCTGACACCCCCCCGCACTGGGATGCCCGAAGTGCACACACTGGGATTCGAACCCGAGACCTTCGCTCTGATACCATGTCAGAATCCCAACCACTAGACCATTGGGATAAAAGGGCTTGTTAAGTAGCGGGTCAGTGCGCCCATAACCCCCCAGGACAACGAGCCTGTAACCCTTCCCTAGGATCAATCGGGGATCTCCAGTGGACCTCTGACACCCCCCCGCGCTGGGATGCCCGAAGTGCACACACTGGGATTCGAACCCGAGACCTTCCCTCTGATACCATGTCAGAATCCCAACCACTAGACCATTGGGATAAAAGGGCTTGTTAAGTAGCGGGTCAGTGCGCCCATAACCCCCCAGGACAACGAGCCTGTAACCCTTCCCTAGGATCAATCGGGGATCACCAGTGGACCTCTGACAGTTGGGGCTGGTGGCCCTGCGGGTGCAGTGTCGCAGCCGGAGCCTCCCTCCCCTCAGCGGCTACGTGAGTGGTACGCTCGGCGCTGCAGCCTCCGGAGTGGAGCTCCTGGTGTTGAGGTACCGCCAGCTGGAGGCCCTGCTGCTACTGGAGGTACTGGAGCTGCTGGAGGTGCTGCTGGTGCTGCTGGAGGTTCTGGAGCTGCTGGAGGTGCTGCTGGTGCTGCTGGAGGTTCTGGAGCTACTGGAGGTGCTGCTGGTGCTGCTGGAGGTACCGGAGCTGCTGGAGGTGCTGCTGGTGCTGCTGGAGGTTCTGGAGCTGCTGGAGGTGCTGCTGGTGCTGGTTCGGCTGGAGGTTCTGGTGCTGTCTCTGCTGCTTCTGGGGGCACTTCACGGCCACAGCCGTACTTCGTTCCGCTCCTTCAGCAGGTTCTTGGTCAGCCGCCTCCTCCTAGTCCTCCTCCCTCCTTAGAGTGTCCTCCGCCTGTCCACTCGCAGTCACAGCTACCGCCTGCCTCGCCACTTCCTGGTCCTTCTCCCTACACTGGTCCGACAGGCGGTCTTACAGAGCGTCGTGAGCCTGAGTCTCGTCATGTGTCGCCTGTGTCTCGTCCTGTGTCACCTGTTTGTGCTGCTCGCACTGGTCGCCGTGTTCCGCGTGAGCGTCCTCCACCTGTCCCTGGCACACACTATATGACTCTGCATCCTTCCACTGCTCCACAGCGTGTCCCTCTTGTTAAGATAGTAGGCAGGAATGAATGGACTATGAATGAGATTGGTACAAATATGAAACCCTAAAAGGGGTTGTACCCCATATTGGCTACCCCACTATAGCCTAAACATATATATCATTTGACACACCCCCATAGGCAAAGTGGGGGAGAACAAGGGTTCACAAGACCAGTCAAGAGAAGCAAAGCAAGCTCAGGGTGGATCACAACGTCACCACACAATCTGAGCACAAGCAAAGGGCCAAAGGGCCAGTCCGCATGCAGAAATATATATGCAAAAGCAAAAGTACAGTGATAACTACCTAACAAGTGTAGGCATGCAGGTATACAATATAGATCACAGTACAGCCAAGGTCAAGAAGTAAGTAAGTGAGAAGACACAGGAACAAGGCCAAGTACAGTACAGAAGCGCTGATGGTCACGAGGCGAAAGTGCCTTGGTGAACACATCAGCAGTGTTGGCCTGAGAGGCCACGTAGGCAAGACGAAGCTGGCCACGCTGCTGCAGCTCCCAAGCAAGGAAGTAGCGAAGAGCGATGTGCTTCGTTCTGTGCTCCAACCTCTGTTCGCGACACAAAGCAATCATTGCCTTGTTATCGTCGTACAGAACTGGGGGAGAACGAGGCACCTCGCCCAAGTCGGTCAGCAGGTAGGTGAGCCAACGCAGCTCCTGTGCAGCCATGGCCCCTGCGTAGATCTCAGCCTCACAGCTAGAGCTGAGAACAGAAGAAGAGCGGGTAGACCGCCAAGAGACAGAACCGGAGCCAAGGCTGAAGGTGTAACCCTGTGACGACCGCTGCGTAGCCAAGTCGTCAACCCAAGAAGCGTCTGCGTGACCAGTGAGGACAACTGGACCCCGTCCTCCAAGCACGAGCCCCATGCCTGACGTACTGCACAAGTAACGCATCACCCTCTTAGCTGCCTTCCAGTGCTCTGGATGGTGTCTCCCGGGCGCAACGTAGCGTGCCAGGATGCTGAGAGGGTAAGCGAGGCCAGGGCGAGTGCAGGTCATCAGGTACATGAGGCAGCCCACAAGCTCTGGATACGGGCCACTCGGCTCTACGGACTCATCCGAAGGCAGAGCTGAGAGCGAGTGACCGGTAGGCAGAGGAGTGGATTGTGGCGAGGAGAACTGGAAGTCGAAGCGCTGAAGGACCTGCTGCACCATGTGTGACTGGGTCAGAGTGATGGTGCAGCGTGCTCTGTCCCGAGTGATCTGCAAGCCAAGATAGCTGCGCAGTTCACCCAGGTCTGTGCACGTGTGTCTCTTCTGCAGCTCCGACTTCACTAGAGTTCGTGCCTCAGTGTCAGCAATAGCAAAGACCAAGTCGTCGACGTACACGAGGATGTAGAACGGCGGCAGTGAAGTGTCGGTGCGTAGAAACAACGACGGGTCCGCAGTAGAAGGAGCAAACCCAAGAGCCGCAAGTGTAGTCCTCAGTGTGTCGTGCCACTCACGAGGTGCCTGGCGGAGACCGTAGACTGGCCGCCGGAGGCTCCACTGGGTACCAGGGGGAAACGACTCAGTGAAGCCAGGTGGGCGGCGCAGCCAGATCTCCTCGTGCAGGCTGCCCTGTAGAAAGGCTGTGCTGAAGTCAAGAGAGTGAAGCTCGTAGTCACGCTGAGCAGCGACGTGCAGCAGTACCCGAAGAGTGGTCATCTTCGGGGTGGGAGAGAAGGTATGAAAGTAGTCAACTCCCTGCCGCTGACTGAAGCCACGAGCAACGTAACGTGCCTTGAAGACAGGCGGAGAACCCGGCGGCCGCTTCACCCTGAAGATCCACATGCCATCGACAATGTTCGCCCCAGGTGGGGGAACCTCGTCGACGTAGGTGCCTGTGGACTTCCAGGAAGCCATCTCTGCGTCCATGGCTGCCTGCCACTGAGAGGAGTAGGGACCCTCAACCGCCTCTGCGTAAGAGCGCGGAGTCGGGATGTCTAGTGCATCCGGGTCTCCCTCAGGGGCAAGCAGCATGGACACGAGATGAGGTGAAGCAGCAGCCAAACACTGGAACTCCTCCTGCCTGTCCTCAAGGACGTCCGTGCCAAGGGCACACTCACCCCCGACGGACGGAGGACAGACAGACTCAGACTCAGCAACAAGACTGGCAGCGTAGTCTAGACGACAGCGAGCAGCAAAGTCGACAAGCTCGGCAACCAGCGCAGACGCAACAGCAGACTCAAAGGAAGGGTCAGTGACAACAGTGGCTAGGAGACGCGTGACAGTAGGACTAGCAGCACGAAGGGAGTCAGACTCCGGGTCAGCAAGGGTAGGAAGAGAGGACTCAGGAGGAGACGGTAGAGGGACACGCTGTGGAGCAGTGGAAGGACGCAGAGTCATCCGATGCGTGCCAGCAACAGGAGGAGGACGCGGACTACTACGACTAGTGCGAGCAGCACGAACAGGCGACACAGGATGAGACGCAGGCTCACGACGCTCAGCTAGACCTCCTGTCGGACCAGCGTACGGAGACGGAGCAAGCAGCGGGGAGGTGGGCTGTAGCTGTGGCGGCGACAAGACAGGCGGTGGACACTCTAAGGAAGGGGGAGGAGCAGGAGAAGGCGGGAGACCAAGAACCTGCTCAAGGAGCGGAACGAAGTACGGCCGTGGCCGCTTAGCACCCCCAGAGCCAACAGCTGCACCACCAGCAGCTCCAGCACCAGCAGCACCAACAGTAGCACCACCAGCAGCTCCAGCACCACCTCCAGCAGCTCCAGCACCCCCAGAGCCAACAGCAGCACCACCAGCAGCTCCAGCACCAGCAGCACCAACAGCAGCACCACCAGCAGCTCCAGCAACTCCACCAGCTCCACCGGTAGCTCCAGCAGCACCTCCAGCAGCTCCAGCAGCACCACCAGCTCCACCGGTAGCTCCAGTAGCACCTCCAGCAGCTCCAGCACCAGCAGCACCACCAGCAGCACCCCCAGAACCACCGGCCTTGGCACCTCCAGGGCCTGTGGTAGCACGAGTGTCTCCAGTACCAGCGGCAGCACCGCCAACTCCAGGACGCCTCCTCAGTCGCTGACGAACCGCAAACCACTCTCGCAGCTCCGCTGGTGTAAGGGGCCGGCGAGAAACCGGTCCAGCACCCTCAGTCTCCGCGCGCCCAGGCTCTGCACCCTCCAGGACCTCACGCACCGGCTCAGCACCCCCAGGCTCCGCACTCTCCAGCACCTCACGCACCGGCTCAGCACCCCCAGGCTCCGCACCCTCCAGCACCTCACGCACCGGCTCAGCACCCCCAGGCTCCGCACTCTCCAGCACCTCACGCACCGGCGCAGCACCCCCAGGCTCCGCACCCTCCAGCACCTCACGCACCGGCTCAGCACCCGCAGGCACCTCACCCTCCAGAACCTCACGCCGTGGCTCAGCACCTCCAGACGCAGCACCTCGAGTAGTACCACCCTCAGCAGCACCTGAGACGCTAGTGACCTCGACAGGCTCAGCTAAGGGGGGTGGGTCTACCTGAGACACACCTGAAGGAGCAGGACCCTGGGGGGGAAGGGGGTCTACCGGAGGGGGACCTGGAGCGAGGAAGAGCGGCGGGGGAGGGAGAGGAGCAGTGCGGTAGGGAAAGAGGCGGTAGAAAGGGACTGACTCGTCAAAAGTGACGTCCTGAGAAGACAGGACAGTGCGCGAGGCGGGGTGGTAAAACTGCCAGCCAGGCGCGTCAGTCGGAAAGCCGAGGAAGACACAGGGAAGGGTGCGGGAGGAGAGCTTGTCCGCGGACGTATCGCGAACAAGAGCACGGGCACCCCAGACCCGGAACACCGACGCATCTCCAACCTCCCCCGTCCACCGCAGTGTGGGCGAGGTCTCCGGAACGGAGACACGGGGCCAGAGGTTGAGCTGCTGTGCGGTGTACCTGACCGCAAACGGCCACAGAAAATGGGGAGCCGCCGCATGGATCAAGGAGGTACGAGCGAGCTCCATGACCAGGCCAATGCGGCGCTCAGCTACCCCATTTTGCTGCGGTGAGCCCGGAAGCGTGTAAGACTGGGTGATGCCCTCCTCCTGACAGAAGCCGCGCAAGAGGTCGGAGGCAAACTCTCCGCCCCTGTCAGAGTACAGACGCAGAACAGGGAGGTCGGTCTGAAACCTCCTGCGTAGCTGTAGACGAACCGCTCGGATCCAAGGGATCAGGACAGCAGGGACCTCACCCTTGGTGCGCAAGGGGAAGACCGTGGTGTAGCGCGAGTAGTCGTCAACGACCAGCAGGAAGTACCGCTCTCCACCCCGTTCGCTGACACGGGCGGGGCCCCACACGTCCATGTGGAGAGTCTGCAGCGGATCCTCTGTCGGAGGAAACGAGGAGGAGTGAGGAGCGGCGCGCTGCCGCCCCTCGACGCAAGGAAGGCAGGCCGGGGCAGGCGAAGCAGGGAGGGGAGGCAGGGTCCGGGGAAGACCAGACACAAGGACGCGACGGTGCATGTCACGAAGACGGGGCAGGGAGGGGTGGCCCAGACGGTGGTGCCAGAGAACGGTCTGGTGCGACAGGGAGCGACACGAGCAAGGGGAGTCTAGCTGACCTGACACAGACGCCTGACCGACAGCAGCGACCTGGGGTGACACAGTGGTCAGTGTGTAAAGGCTCGACCCTGGCGCACGCGTGAACGTGGCCAGGTGTCGCCCAGTCCTGGAGCACGTGCAGATCGCCACACGCTATCCTCCAGGGGTGAAGGTATCAACCCAATGGTCCTGAAGGACAGCGTTGCTCACCAAGTTCGTAGAGAACGAGGGGAGTTGGAGACCTGACAGCGAACCAGACGGGACCGCTGGGCAAGGAAGCACAGTGGTAGACCGTGCAAGGACTGGACCCCCCGAGGGGTCAGCCAGGGAGACTGCAACTGGTGCAGGGAGCGGTGTGAGGGCTGTGCTGTCACGGAAGAAACACCTGGAAGCACCTGAGTCAAGAGTGAAGGTGTGCAAGGCGGTAGAAGGCGCAGTACCTGACAGCGCAGACTCACCCGCACCTGAGGCAGCGGACACGGTACCTGAGAGCTCAGACTCGCACGCACCAAGAGCTGCTGGCTCTATACCTGGATCAGGCTGCAGACACAGGTAGCAGTCACCCTCAGCACTAACAGACAATGCATACATGGCAGAAAGAATAGCATCATAGTCAAGAGCAAAGATGTCTACACCCTTCTTAAGCAGATCAAACCAGCGAGGGGTCTCAACCTCTGCACCCATCTCCTCACGCCAGGCGTCGTCAAGGCGGGAGAAGCAACGCTGCTGGGGGTGGGGCTTGCCGCATGTCTGACCAGCACGCTCACCAGTGCGAATGACATACGGACAGCGAGTACCCCCAGACGTACCCCTCTGAGCCAACCACTCACGAAGCTGCTGAGGCGTAAGGGACCGCTGCTGCTGCTGTCTCTGACCAGCGCCTCCACCACGACCGCCACCGCCTCCGCTGCCTCCACCACCGCCGCTACTATCACCACCGCCACTACCGCCACCACCGCCACTCCCACCGCCGCCACCATTACCACCTCCTCCACCGCCGCTACCACTCCCACCAGCACCTCCGCCGCCACTGCCTCCACTCCCACCGCCACCTCCACCTCCTCCACCTCCTCCTCCGCCGCCACCGCCACCACCGCCCTTGCCCCCCTTGCCCTTGCCGGTGCGGCGCCGCCCAGCAGAAGTGGAGGCAGCACCAACCGAGTCGGCTCCAAGGAAGTCTACAGCGGCAGCAGTGGCGTAGGAGGGGGCAAGAGGGGAAGAAGCGCACCCCTCAAAGATGGGGGTGCGAGGAGCACCACGAGCAGCAGCCACACTAACAATGCTGCTCTCAGCGGCTAAGAGGTGCTCCTCTAGGAGGTCTATGGTGAGGTCGGAGGGACAGCGCGCTAGGAAGTGATCCCTGACTGAGCGAAGGGTGTCAGGGAGGCGGGTCACTATAAAGTGGAGCGTCCAGTACATCGGAGGGGGGTGCTGGGCAACAAACTCCTTGCGGAGTGCGGCACGGACACGAGCGTCACTAGAGCGAAGGTGAGTGATGAGGTCGGCTACGGTGGCAAAGCTCGACAGCTCGGGGAACAGGTACGGCAGCATGAGGCGGCTGAGCGCAGCAGTGGCAGGGGAGGAGTAGCGAGCAACTACAGCGTCGTACAGGGCCTTAGCGGTTTTGTGCTCGCCAAAGTGCTTAAGTTCCGCCAGCGGCAGGTGGTTGCGAATAGCAAGGCGGGCAGCAGCATCGCGTGTCAGCCACTGAGAGCGCTCGCTAAGGGCAGCTGTGTCAGCAGGAGCAGCTAGAGCACCGGAGGTGTGATCAAAGAGGGAGATCTCGTCTTTGCTGGTGCTAATGAGGTAGAGCTGCAAGTCATCGAGCCAGGCGTCGAACTCTACAGGACGGCCCTCAGTGTCGAAGGACAGAACACGAAGCGTGGCCATGGTGCTAGGCGGTGACGAGCAGCAGGACGCGCGACGCAGGGCAGGCGAGGTGTCAGAAGGGCATGCGACGGCCCAGCAGGGCGCGGGCGGCGCAGTAGGGCGCGGGCGGCGCAGTAGGGCGCGGGCGGCGCAGCAGGGCGCGGGCGGCGCAGCAGGGCGCGGGTGGTTGGGCGGTGCAACAGGGCGCGAGCAGCGCAGCAGGGCGCGGGCGGCTAAGCAGGGCGCGGGCAGCACAGCAGAGAGCGGGCGGCGCAGCAGGGCGCGGGCGGCGCAGCAGGGCGCGGGCGGCGCAGCAGGGCGCGGGCGGCGCAGCAGGGCGCGGCCGGCGCAGAAGGGCGCGGCCGGCGCAGCAAGGCGCGGGCAGCGCAGCAGGGCGCAGGCGACGCGGCGGGCGGGCGACGCAGCTGCAGCGCGCGCGTCGCGGCGGTCGGGCGACGCAGCAGCAGCGCGCGCGACGCGGCAGTAGGGCGCGACGCGGCCGCAGGGCGCGACGCGACAGCAGGGCGCGGTGCAGCAGTAGGGTGCGACGCGGCAGTAGGGCCCGCTAGGGGCGACAGTAGGGCGCGACGCGGCGGAAAAAAAAAAAACGGTGGGCCCACTAAGTTAGGTCCTAGGGAACTCCTGCTCTGAAACCATGTTAAGATAGTAGGCAGGAATGAATGGACTATGAATGAGATTGGTACAAATATGAAACCCTAAAAGGGGCTGTACCCCATATTGGCTACCCCACTATAGCCTAAACATATATATCATTTGACACCTCTGCCGTCTCCTCCTGCGTCCTCTCTTCCTGTTCGTGCTGACCCGGAGTCTAACTCTCTTCGTGCTGCCAGTCCTACTGTCACGCGTCTCCTGGCCACTGCTGTCACTGACCCTTCCTTTGAGTCTGCTGCTGCGTCTGCCCTAGTTGCTGAGCTTGTCGACTTTGCTGCTCGCTGTCGTCTAGACTACGCCGCTAGTCTTGTTGCTGAGTCTGAGTCTGTCTGTCCTCCGTCCGTCGGGGGTGAGTGTGCTCTAGGCACGGACGTCCTTGAGGACAGACAGGAGGACCTTGAGTGTCTTGCAGCCGCTGCGCCTCATCTCGTGTCCATGCTGATTGCCCCTGAGGGAGACCCGGATGCTCCAGACATCCCGACCCCGCGTTCTTACGCTGAGGCGATCGCGGGTGAGTACTCCTCTCAGTGGCAGTCAGCCATGGACGCAGAGATGGCATCCTGGAAGTCCACTGGCACTTACGTCGACGAGGTTCCCCCTCCTGGGGCGAACATCGTCAGTGGCATGTGGATTTTCAGGGTGAAGCGGCCGCCATGTTCTCCGCCTGTCTTCAAGGCTCGTTACGTTGCTCGAGGCTTCAGTCAGCGAGAGGGAGTAGACTTCTTTCAGACCTTCTCCCCCACCCCGAAGATGACCACTCTTCGGGTGCTACTGCACGTTGCCGCTCAGCGTGACTACGAGCTTCACTCTCTTGACTTCAGCACAGCTTTCTTGCAGGGCAGCCTGCACGAGAAGATCTGGCTGCGCCGCCCTCCTGGCTTCACTGGGTCGTTTCCTCCTGGTACCCAGTGGAGCCTCCGGCGGCCGGTCTACGGTCTCCGCCAAGCGCCACGTGAGTGGCACGACACACTGAGGACTACTCTTGCGGCACTTGGGTTCGCGCCTTCTACTGCTGACCCGTCGCTGTTTCTTCGCACCGACACTTCGCTGCCGCCGTTCTACATCCTCGTGTACGTCGACGACTTGGTCTTTGCCACTGCTGACACTGAGGCTCTCGCCCACGTGAAGTCGGAGCTGCAGAAGAGACACACGTGCACAGACCTAGGTGAACTGCGCAGCTACCTTGGCTTGCAGATCACCCGGGACAGAGCACGCCGCACCATCACACTGACTCGGTCACACATGGTGCAGCAGGTCCTTCAGCGCTTCGGCTTCACCTGGTCCTCAGCACAGGCCACTCGTCTGGCTACAGGTCACACGCTCTCAACTCTGCCTTCGGATGAGTCCGTAGAGCCGAGTGGTCCTTACCCAGAGCTAGTTGGCTGCCTCATGTACCTGATGACTTGCACTCGTCCTGACCTAGCGTACCCTCTTGGCCTTCTGGCTCGCTACGTGGCTCCTGGTAGGCACCGAAAGGTGCACTGGGATGCTGCAAAGAGGGTATTGCGCTACTTGTGCAGTACATCGGGCATGGGGCTCGTGCTTGGAGGAGGGAGCTCAGTTGTTCTCACTGGGCACTCAGACGCTTCTTGGGTTGACGACCAGGCTACTCAGCGGTCGTCACAGGGTTACACCTTCAGCCTTGGCTCTGGCTCAGTTTCGTGGCGTTCTACACGTTCGTCTTCAGTTCTCAGCTCCAGTTGTGAGGCTGAGATCTACGCCACAGCCATGGCTGCACAGGAGTTACGCTGGCTCACCTACCTGCTGATCGACCTGGGAGAGCGGCCTCGTTCTCCTCCAGTGCTGTACGTCGACAACAAGGCTGCCATTGCCTTGTGTGAGGAGCACAGACTGAAGCACAGAACGAAGCACATCGCTCTACGTTACTTTCTGGCTCGAGAGTTGCAGCAGCGTGGTCAGCTTCGTCTGCGTTACGTGGCCACTCAGGCCAACACTGCTGATATATTCACCAAGGCACTTCAGTTTGGTGATCATCAGCGTTTCTGCACTTTGCTAGGGCTTGTGCCCACTTTTCCCCACTTGTTGTAGACTTTGCCTGTACTGTGATATATATATTTATGTATATATACCTGCATGCTTGCTAGATATAGATCACTGTGATGCTTGTACTACATATATGTCTCTACATGTGAACTGGCCCTTTGCTTGTGCTCAGAGTGTGTGGTGACGTTGTGATCCACCCTGAGCTTGCTTTGTCTTTCTTGACTGGTCTTGTGACCCCTTGCTCTCCCCCACTTAGCCTATGGGGGTGTGTCAAACATTATATATATGTTTCTGCTGTGTAGGCTACAGTGGGTAAGCCTTTAGGGGGTACATTTCTATAGGGTTTCATACTTGTACTCCCAACTGTTTCTAGTTGACCACTTCTTGTTTCTGACACGTCACTCCATAACGAAGTGTATGCCTGTACTAGTACCGCAATAGCTCGTATAGAGCACGTGGAAGTCCGAGGGTCACCCGAAGGTCAACGGTCGAAGATAGTCAACAGTCGTGACCCTTGACTGCCCAGTAACCGCACGAGGCAGTTGCAAAGTGCGACATGGTAACTGTCTAGAATGGCAATAGTCATGGGTTACTGTAGCAATGCAATTCAGTTAATAAGGGAATGTACCCCTCAGAGTACATGGCTAGAATGCTACTTATATCCCTGTACTTCTATCTTATAATCATCTTGTTCTCTTTCAATTAATCAGCAAGGTCATTACAGAGACTTTATAGTTCTCCTCCACACTTGGCAACCTGATCCTGTTCACTATGATCCTTCAGTTATATCAGCATGGTATGAGAGCTAGAGTGGATCATAAGGACTGCCAAGCTCTTGTTCTTGTTAGAACAATCTCTCCATAAATTATTCATTACATCATTAAGGACTCTGTATCACTATGGCTCCAGAAGGAAAAGCCACTGCAGACTCTCCGGGCCCACCATCAGCAACAACACCCACTGCACTGTCAGCGGTGACCTCCGTCAGCGCCGCTCTCGTTGAGCAGCTGGTCGTCCACATCAACGCCCTTGAAAGCCATCAAGCAATGAGCGTCGATGGCTCAAGCTATGCACGTGGAGTTGCTGGACTCCCTCTCCCTGGAGAAGACCGCCGCGTCAACTCCGAGAGGTCATTCACGTTTGACAACCGTCAAGCTTCAGCTCCTGCGCAAGACAGTCAACAACGCGCACATTCAGATACGATTGCATCTATGCAGACAAAATTTGTTCTGACCTCAAAGCTGAAGACATCAGTTCCTTTTAACGGAAAGGACTTCTACACTTGGAGCTTCGAGTTCGAGCTCCTCGCGACAACTGCGCAAATCTGGATGTACTACGACGGGAGCTTACTGTTTCCAACGGAAGGCACCATCCAAGAGAAGAATCAGTATCACCACAAATCTCTTCTCGCGTACACCACTCTGCTCCGAAATCTCTCCCCCAAAGAACAGCTCGGCATTCGCTCTTATAAATCAGAGTGGGCACCCGCGTACGCCTCTTGGGAGCACCTGCGCAACTCATACATGGCAACAGACCCAGTCACTATGAGTCGCCTGCTCAGCCAGCTGACATCCGTCAAAATGCATCAAGGAGAAAAAGCGGGACCATATATCAACCGATGCCGCAATCTGCGCGACCACATCAAAAAGTGCGGCGGATCCGTTCCTGACGACATGTTCGTCTCAATGGTTCTCTCTGGTCCGTTCCCGACTGGTGTCAATGCCAATCCTTGCTCCGAGCTCGAGCAACTGTCTCCGAATCGGCTCTGTGCGCCACGCTCCTCTTCGTACAAAAGGAGATCGACCTGTACAACGAGAAGAACACAAAGTGGAAAAAGTTAGTCTTCTACGTCGGATCATCACAAGGGGAGCAGCGCGGAAAGAAAGGAGCTTTCTGCAAATACTGCAAGAAGTCTGGCCACACTATCGACTAGTGCTACAAGCGTCAAGCTGCTGATGAAAGGCGCAACACCCTCAGTCAGCAACCCTCGGCACAAGCAAAACCTCCTGTCGCAACCTCCACTGTGTCGCCTCCCTCCGTTGCCAGCACTTCCCAATCTCCTGCACTCATCACAGCGAAGGATAAAGGGAAAGGGACAATCATGAGCTGCATGGCTCACCGCAACAGAGGATACCGATACTATGATCGAGTAACATTCACGCTCCACGATACCACCAATCTTGTCTCACCAAGACAGGACAACGATCCCACTGCCCCTTCCTGGACCAACTCACCGCAAAGGCACCCACCTGACTTCGAGCTGCCGCCACCGACACCAGAATCACCTCCCAGCATATCGGCGAACCGGTGCTTTGCCCTCTCGCCATACACCGGAGAAAGAGATCGCGTGGTCACGCCTAAAATCGCCAACATCGCGAGGCAAAGCCGCGAGAACATCAACACCTGGTACCTGGACTTTTGCTGCGGACAGCACATGGTGGGATCACCAACATTCATCACCAACTCCAAACGGATGCGACGACCCTGCGAGATTACAGTGGCAAACGACGGCACACTCAAAGCATACGACATCAGTGAAATCTTCCTTGAAGCTGACGACACACACTTCACGATTCACATCAGCGACGTGCTCGTAGCTCCAGATCTGCAGTACAACCTGCTTTCCTTGGCTCAGCTCATGCGGTGCGGAGTCGACATTCGAAGCAACCGCAAGGAAAAGACCTTCGAACTCTTCTACGGCAACACTTACATCGGCAAAGCCGTGGATAACGACGGGGTCTTCGTGCTGCAGTTCTCAGCTCAAGGCACCTCAGGAGACTCTCACCGCACCTTGCTGTTGAAGACAATCACTGTAGGAGCCCCAACCTGGTCACATTCCACAGAGATGGATCTCGAGCGACCCGCCTCGGACGGCCTCCTACGACTACGCACCGTTCCGACCGCCTCAACCTCTAATCATGGGGAGACCGGACCTGCCACAATGGAAGAAGACAGCGGCACGTCAAAACCTGCAGCGCAAACCACCGGGGAAAACAAAACAGCCGAAGCAAGTTGGACGGATTGGAGCAATCCCGAGCCCACGCTCGGGCCCTGGGGAGAAATCCTAACTCCAGGAGAGGCAGGCGCAAGCGGATGGGGCGCCGTCTCACCAGGAGAAGTCGGCGCGAACGGATGGGGAACTCCCCCTCCTCCAACAGGAGAAGCAGAAGGCGGCTGGGGCACCTCTGCAAGCGAAGCAGAATTGGGGCAGGCAGCCCCCGCATATCCAGAAGTTCCGGGACTCCCTTCCGCCGAAACAGCGGAGTTCGATCCTTACTGGGCAACACGAAGCACCAGCTGGGGTGGCCCTCCTCTTCCAGACCAGTACGCCCCTGACACACCAGAACCAATGGAAGAAGAGTCAGAAGAGCAAGAAGTAACCTACGAACTCTTCGGCGAAGCAGCGGAACTACCAGCACCCACCGAGGAACCGGAGCCACCAGTACAAGGACCACAGGAGATCGAGGTCATCGGGGCCGAATTCAGCTACTATCGAATTCCCATGAAGGGACTCACAGTCCGCGACTGGCCTGATCGGTGTCTTCTTGTCACTGGAGACCAAGTCAACGCTGGCGACACCGACAACATCATCGGTATTCCACACGCGCTCCTGGAACAAAAGGCAATTCGCACATTCGCCGCTGACGCTGACAACGCCGCCGATGCAGGACCTGAAGGGGAGGCAAACGACGAAGCAGCACGACAAAAATATTATTAGAAAACGGTCGGCTACCGTGCGGAACCAGAAATCTGGCATCAGCGTCTCGGACATCCCTCTCACACAACACTCAAGAACTCACTGAAGGCCGGCGTCCTCGACAACGAAGCACTACTCCTTCCACGCGGAGGATTCCTTACCGTAGACTCCGATGACCCGACCTGCACAGTGTGCCCTACAGCATCGCTCGCTCACAAACCCTTCCCCGACTTACCACCTGGATACGAACGCTACAAACCACTCGATAAGGTCTACAGCGACTTCATGTGTCTGACGCGGGAAGGGCTCAATGGCGAATACTACACACTAACCTTCATCGACGCCAGTACTCGCTACGTCTGGGCTGTCAACACCGACTGCAGGTCACTCGCCTTCGAATGCTTCATCGCGTGGATGAAGCGAGCTGAGCGACAATCGGGACTTAAATTAAAGAGCTGGCAAACGGATGGAGCTCTGGAGTTTTTCTCAGACGAGTTCAAGGAGCTCTTCTGAAAGAAGGGGATTGAACACCTGGTGTCCCTGCCTTACGCTCACGAGCAGCAAGGAGTAGCGGAAAGGACAAACAAGAGCCTCGTCACCAGAATGAGGGCTCTGATGAAGCAGTCGGCCATCCCAACACATTACTGGCCATTCGCCATAAACCACGCAGTCCGGCTGCACAGCTTGCTGTCCTCCCGAAGCCTCGAGAACAACAACTCTCCCTACAAGGCGTGGACGGGCAAAAAAGCAGACACGCGCCTGCTTCGGGTTTTTGGGTGCATGGTACAGTACAGGCCACACACATCACGGACTGGAAAATTTGCTGACCGAGCTCGCTGGGGCATCCACCTCGGGATCGAAAAGGAATACAAGGCGTGGATCGTGCTGGACTACGAGACACACGAAGTGACGAAATCACGTGATTGCATCTTCTACGAGAAGCTTACCCTGCCACTGTTCAACGACCACCGCGCAGCTGACACAGCACCATAATAGGTCTTCGAAGGACATCGCAGCTTCGCAACTCCACATGATGAAGCTGACCTGGCGGAAGATGAGGATGCAGCACACGTCACTCAGTTTGACAGCGCACCCAACACCCCCCTTACAAGCCCATTTTAAACCCCAACCTTCATTCCGCTACACCAAACTGATCCCAACGATACAACTCGCAACGCCCATAACTTCAGCAGCGCCGCCCGCCACCTTCCAGATGCCGCGTTACCACAGCCCAACACCTCGCAAGATACCATCCGCCCTGGCAACGAAAGCGACGACGACGTGGTCGAAGTAACCAGCTTCCACGACTACGATCGCCTGCACTACGAAAAGACCAACGAAACTGGTCTCCGCATCCTCGGGCTCGCCGTCGCTGTTCGCCACTCCTCCCCCAAGGAACCCACCACTGTTCGCCAGGCTCTCTCCGGCCCCGACAGTGAAGCATGGCAGGCAGCCATGGCCAAGGAAATCGCGACGCTTAAGAACCGTGGCACCTGGAAGCTAGTTCCCCGGACATCTGCAAAGGGGAGGAAAATTCTCAGCGGAAAATGGGTGTTCCGTATCAAAACGTTGGCGGACGGCTCCATCGACAGATACAAAGCGCGTTGGGTGGTACGCGGCTTCGAGCAAACACATATGGTGGATTTCGATCTCACCTACGCACCAGTTGGACGGCACACCTCAGTGCGAATCCTTATATGCATCGCAGCAGTCAAGCAGCGCCCACTCCGCCAGATCGACGTCGGCAGCGCATTCTTATACGCTACGGTCGACGCCATTATCTTCGTCGAGCAGCCGCACGCCTTTGAAGAGAACGACGGCGCCGTCTGCCTGCTCCAGAAATCCCTCTACGGAATCAAGCAAGCACCCCGCCTGTGGCAGCAGTACCTACACACGGTGCTCACGAAACTCGGCTTTCAACAGCTGCCCCACGACCTCGGCATGTACAGGAAAGAGTCGCGCGGCAAATTCATCCTCCTCGTCGCCTACGTCGACGACCTCCTCTACACCGGCGACGACACGGAGCTCCTGGACCAGTTCGAAGCATATATCAAGGAGCAGCTCGAGGTCACTATCAACCACACCGTCACTCAATTCCTGGGCCTCAACATCACCCAGTCTGCCTCCTCCATTCATCTCTCCGCCGCCAAGTACGCCGAGACACTCGCGAAGAAATTCAGCATTGCACCCATCAACCTCTCCACACCCTTTCGCACTCCTCCTCCTAACCACAAACCAGACACCACACCTCTCTCTCTCGAAGATCACCGGCTCTACCAGCAGCAGCTAGGGTGTCTCCTATTCGCCACCGTCACGTGCCGGCCCGATCTCTCCTACGTCGCAAGCCAGCTCGCACAGTACCTGAAGCGACCTGAAGGGGAGAATCTACTGGATCTACACCGAGCACTGCAATACTTCATCTCTACTCCCGACGTCGGCCTCACCTACGAAGCCAACTTAACAGCCACCTTACAGCTGCATGGCTACGTAGACGCTGACCACGCAGGAGATGTTGACAACAGACGCTCCCGCACAGGATTCATTTTTCAACTTCAACCTGCTGGGCTCATTTCATGGAACTCTCAGAAGCAAGAACTCATCGCCCTTTCGTCAGCTGAAGCAGAATTCATCGCCGCCAGCGCAGCTGTTCGCGAAGGACTGTACCTGATGGAGCTCCTACAGGAAGCGAAAGTAACGATGAACGGGCACTTCACGTTACTCTGCGACAACCAGAGCACGATCAAGATCGCAAACAAGCCCGGCTTCGTGAATCGCACGAAACACATCGCCCTTCGCTACTTCTTCGTCAAGGACGAAATCGACAAGGGCAAGGTCAAGCTCACGTAATGCCCGACTGGTGACATGGCAGCCGACTTCCTGACAAAGAAACTGCCACGTCAACAGTTCCAGCACTGCGCCAACCTTTGCGGGATCACCAAAAAGGCCCACGTGGCCCACCTTCAGGAATGAAGGGGAGTGTTGGAATAACCGAAAGGTTATTATAAACATTCCCGAATGTTTCCCACTCTCGCGTCACTCCATAACGAAGTGTACGCCTGTACTAGTACCGCAATAGCTCGTATAGAGCACGCGGAAGTCCGAGGGTCACCCGAAGGTCAACGGTCGAAGATAGTCAACAGTCGTGACCCTTGACTGCCCAGTAACCGCACGAGGCAGTTGCAAAGTGCGACATGGTAACTGTCTAGAATGGCAATAGTCATGGGTTACTGTAGCAATGCAATTCAGTTAATAAGGGAATGTACCCCTCAGAGTACATGGCTAGCTAGAATGCTACTTATATCCCTGTACTTCTATCTTATAATCATCTTGTTCTCTTTCAATTAATCAACAAGGTCATTACAGAGACTTTATAGTTCTCCTCCACACTTGGCAACCTTATCCTGTTCACTACGATCCTTCAGTTATATCAGCATAACAGTTAACACCTCGCGACACTCGCCTCGACCGCCATTTTTCTTCGCGGCCCAACCTCACGGCTCTGTTAGTAACCTGCGCTTTTGGCCCTCCGCCTCGGCGATTCCCAACTTAAATGTCAGGCCCATCGTGCACCCCACAATCCGCTCGTTATCGTCAATAGGCTCGTTCGCAATTCAACATACGCGCATGCCTTCACTCAATGTACTGCATCGCTAATCTTCGTTCACTCATTCAATTGCATCCGTAACGCTTAGTACTCAAAGCTATGACCCTTTTCGGGTCGTGCACACACCTTCGCTTCCAACTTATCACATGGTTGGGGAAGGTAGAAGTCTCTCAGCGGCCAGCACCGGTGCTCGTGTGCTCTCTCGTAAGCATACAGAGCCATGACTGAGGCAACCGCGGGGCTAGCCCGACACCCCCGCCATGGACAAATCCGGCCGCATTCGGCTCGCATCTTTAACGCAAGAGCACCTCGACGTAATTATGTGCAAACTAAGAAAATCTACGCTCGAAACTGCGACACTCACGGCGGAGCGTGATTCCGCACAGCAGCAGTCGACGACGAATGCACTGGCACTAGCACCAGCAAATGCACATGCACAAACTGAACGAAGTAGGAAAGCACCGGGCGTGAACACACCTCACGAAACCCGTTACCACGTCAGCATCGAGGCACCCATCACCAACAATGATGTCAAACTTATATGCTGCTTATTGTGTAGGCTGTAGTGGGGTAGCACATATGGGGCCCAACCCAATTAGAGTTTCCTACTTGTACCCATCTTGCTCATAGTTCATTCATTCTCGTTCGTAAATCTGACATGGTTTCAGAGCAGGTCCTAGCCTAGGACCGGTTTTTTTTTTTAGGGCCCACCGAGTAGCGCTACCCCACCCGTCGCGCCCCTGTGTTAGCGCCACGCTGCCTTGCCCTGCCCTGCGTTGCGCTGCCTGCACATGCCCTGCCCTGCCCTGCCCGCAAGCCGCGCCGTGATGCCTTGCCCGCACGCCGCCCGCCACAGAGCGCCTTGCCCTGCCCTGCCCGCGCACCGCTCGCCGCCGCGCGCCCTGTGCTGCCCGCGCGCTGCCTGCCGCAGTGCGCTCTGCCCTGCCAGCGCGCCGCCCGCTGCGGTGCGCCCTGCCTTGCACGCGCGCCGCCCGCTACAGCGCGCACTGCTCTGCCTGCGCGCTGCTCGCCGCCGCGCCGCGCGCCCTGCGTGCGCGCCGCTTGCCACCGCACTGCGCGCCCTGCCTGCGCGCCCTGCCTGCGCGCCGCCGCGCCGCGCGCCCTACCTGCGCGCCGCTCGCTGCCGCCGCAGCGCCACGCCGCCGCGCCGCACGCCCTGCCCTGCCCGCGCGCCGCCGCCGCCCGCCCTGTCCTGCCCGCGCCATCCGCCGCCGGCCCTGCCCTGCCCGCGCGCCGCCGCCGCGCGCCCTGCCCTGCCCGCGCACCACCAGCCGCAGCGCGCCCTGCCCTGCCCGCGCGCCGCCGCTGCTGAGCGCCCTGCCCTGCCTGCGCGCCGCCCACTGACGTGCGCCCTGCCCTGCCCTTGCACCGCTAGCAGCCGCGCTGCCCTTCCTGTGCGCTGCCCTGTTGGCCACTGCCCTGCTGCTAGCACGCTAGCCTGCTCTGCCTACTATGGCGACCCTGAGCGTCCTCACCTTTGATTCGGAGGGCCGCCCGATCGAGTTCGACTCTTGGCTAGATGACTTACAGCTATTCTTACTGAGCGACTCCAAGGACGGTATTTCACTGTTTGACCTCACTTCTGGCGCCTCGCCCGCCCCTGCCAACACAGCTGACAGTGTAGCTCGCTCCCAGTGGCTTACTTGTGACGATACTGCTCGCGTAGCCGTTCGCAACCACCTGCTGTTAGCCGAACGCGCTCACTTCGGACAGCACAAGACTGCGAAAGCACTGTACGCCGCTGTAGTCGATCGTTACTCCTCCCCGGCCACTGCTGCCTTAGGCCGCCTTCTCCTGCCTTACCTGTTCCTAGAGTTGTCTGCCTTTGCCACAGTAGCCGACCTCGTCACTCACCTTTGCACTAGTGACACTCGCTACCGCGCTGCAATTCCCGCCGAGTTTCTCACCAAGAACCCTCCTCCCATGTACATCACTCTCTACTTCATAGTCACCTGCCTCCCTGACTCTCTTAGCGCTGTCAGGGACCTCCTTCTCGCCATTGACCCCACCACCCTCACTGTCGACCTGCTCGAGAAGCACCTCCTTGTAGCTGAGACTAGAATAGTCGCTGTAGGCGCTTCTTGTGGCACTCCTCGCACTCCCTTCTTTGAGGGGTGTTCGCCCTCCCCCCTTCTCCCCTCAGTCGCCTCTACTGCAGCTGTTGACTACCTTCGTGCTAAGGAGGTAGGAGCCGCGTCTGCCCCTAGTGGGAGGCGCCGCAGCGACAGGGGCAGGGGAGGCAGGGGCGGTGGGGGCGGCAGAGGTGGAGGCAGTGGTGGGGGCGGTGGAGGCGGTGGAGGGGGCGGCGATGGTGGAGGGAGTGGTGGTGGGGGTGGAGGTGTAGGTGGCGGCAGTGGTGGCGGCAGTGGCGGTAGTGGCGGCGGCAGTGGTGGCGGTAGTGGGAGTGGAGGCGGTGGCATTGGTGGCGGCCGGGGTGGTACCAGTCAGAGGGGAGGCCTTGGTGGTGGTCAGAGGCAGCAGCAGCAGCGTCAGCTTTCGCCCCAGGAGCTACGTGAGTGGTTTGCTCAGCGTGGGGCGGCTGGGGGTAGTGGTCCCTGCCCGTATGTCATTTGCACAGGTGACCGCACTGGTCAGACATGCGGGAAGCTCCACACCCAATACCGCTGCTTCTCTCGTCTTACCGACGCCTTCCGCACAGATTTTCCAGACGCGGCTGAGCTCCCCCGCTGGGCAGAGCTGCTTAAGCAGGGTGTAGACATCTTTGCTCTTGATTATGATGCTATCCTTTCTGCCATGTATGCATTGGCTGTTAGTGCTGAGGGTGACTGTTACCTGTGTATGCCACCAGACCCAGGCATCGAGGCTGCTGCTCTGGGTGCTAGTGAGTCTGCTGCTCTAAGTGCTGGTGAGTCTGCTCTCTCTGGTACTGAGTCTGCTGCGGCCTTGCACACCTTCACGCTTGACTCAGGTGCTTCCCACTGTTTCTTTCGCGATAGTACCACAGTCACACCGCTCTCTGCACCTGTTGCTGTCTCTCTTGATGACCCCTCTAGGGGCCCAGTCCTTGCACGTTCCTCCACTGTTCTGCCTTGCCCGGCGGTTCCGTCTGGCTCACTGTCAAGTCTCCACCTCCCCTCATTCTCTACGAACTTGGTGAGCAACGCAGTCCTTCAGGATCAGTGGGTTGATACCTTCACCCCTGGAGGACAGCGTGTGGCGATTTGCACGTGCTCCCAAACTGGCAGGCACCTGGCCACGTTCACCCGTTGGCCTGGGTCGAGTCTGTACACACTGACTACTACGCCTCCTCAGGTAGCTGCGTGTGCGTGTGCGTCAGGTCAGCTAGCGCCCCCCTGCTTGTGTCGCGTCCTGTCGCACCAGACGCTCCTCTGGCACCACAGCCTTGGTCACCCCTCCGTGACACGCCTCCGTGGCATGCACTCCCGTCTCCTTGTCTCTGGTCGTCCCACGTCTTTGCCTCCCCTCCCACCCTCGCCTGCCCCTTCCTGCCTTCCCTGTGTCGAGGGGCGGCAGCGCGCCGCTCCTCACTCCTCCTCGTTCCCCCCGACGACTACTCCCTTGCAGACTCTCCACGTGGAGGTGTGGGGCCCAGCCCGCGTCCGTGGACAGGGCCACGGGCGGTACTTTCTACTGGTCGTCGACGACTACACGCGTTACACCACGGTCTTCCCCTTGCGCCGCAAGGGGGAGGTCCCTGATGTTTTGATCCCTTGGATCCGCGCTGTTCGTCTCCAGCTCCGCGAGCGGTTCGAGACGGACCTACCGGTCCTGCGTCTGCACTCTAACAGAGGTGGTGAGTTTTCCTCCGACCTCTTGCGGGCCTTTTGTCGTGGGGAGGCAATTCGCTAGACGTTCACGCTTCCGGCCTCTCCGCAGCAGAATGAGGTTGCTGAGCGCCGCATTGGCTTAGTCACGGAGGTCACTCGTACCTCCATGATTCATGCGGCTGACCCCCATTTTCTGTGGTCGTTTGCGGTCTGCTACGCTGCGCATCAGCTCAACCTCTGGCCCCGTGTCTCCTTGCCGGAGACCTCGCCGACACTGCGTTGGACGGGAGAGGTTGGCTATGCGTCGGTGTTCCGGGTCTGGGGATGTCGTGCTTTTGTCCGCAATACTTCCGCGGACAAGCTCTCCTCCCGCGCCGTTCACTGTGTCTTCCTTGGCTTTCCCCCTGATCCTAAAGCTAAAGGTGCTGGCCCTGGGTGTTATGTGATGCTATCATTTGCATTCACGTATGTCTGCCTCCCATCATATGTTCGTGCATTGCATGCGTGGTGTGAGTGTGCGCAAGAATTGTGTTTGGTGTGGTTTGGATTCTTTGAGTGTGTGTGAATGTTATTTGGCTTGGGCAGATATCTGAAGTGACTCCACTGCTCAAGAGCTTTCCGACGAACCAAGAATCGTCGCGATCGGAGCAAGAACGAGAAAGTTATGATGATTCTAAGCTTTGGTTGGGATGTGACGACTTTGGGAAGTTGTGAAGTGACTCTATATGGGGTACAAACTTTTGGGGGTTGGGAAATTCGTCCTCATCACTGTAGATGCTGCCAAGTGGTTGGGAGAAACCAAATGGGTTGGCAAGTGTGGCCAACTTGGGTGAGGTGGATTGTGGAGGTTGGGAAAGTGACAAATGTCAAAGTTGGGGTATTCATAGAGAAGGGAATTGTGTGGCATGGGGTTTCCTTGGTTGGGGACTCTCTTGGGACCTTCCCTCTCGTCCTCCTCTTCCCCTCACACCTGGTTAGTGCTACTCTAACTTCCTTGTGTGAACTTTTGAGATAATTTTGATTGAGTTAAGTTCCTATGGAAACATACCCCCTAGTGCGCCGAAAATCATAACTCGAGATATACTTCATCATTTGATACGATTCAAATTGTGAAAGATAGCCACGAGCAAGGGCTACAACATACTCGAGTTTGAAAGAATTCTAACAGTGCGTTATCCGTCGACGACGCTTCTTGTGAAGTCGACATTTCTGTCCAGATTTTGAGATATTTCGGCTCCTAATCTTCGTAGACTCCGTCCTTAGTCTCTAACAAGTGGTATCAGAGCAGATTAAGGAGTTTGTGGGAGTCTACTGAAGTGTGAAGACCCTCCTAGACCCACCATGGCCTGTGGGCGTGCCTAAGTGGAGTTCTGGAGGTTGCATGTGACTTCCGCTAAGGGGAAACTCTGCCGAAATTTCGTTGGCGCCGACACTTGTGAAAATATTGTGGGACTTCGATGTGGACAGCAAAACGGGGAGCTGAAACCTATGATTGGGAGCAGAGGAGATGAGTCAAGGGAGTCGAGAAGCAGCTGAGAAGAGAAGTGAGCCGCCACCATCCAAGATTGAGGCGTTGGATGGCTCCAATTACGAGGAATGGTGCGGGCGGATGAGGAGCGCCTTCAAGCGCTACAAGCTGCTGAAAATTGCTATGGGAGAAGAGATGATGCCGGAGGAAGGAGATGCCCGCGATCGGTGGATTGAGAAGAGCGTGGTGCTGTACGACCTCATCGTCCAATCGGTCAACAACGATATGTTCCAGCACATCAAGGATTTGGTGGAGTTGGATGATTCCGGACCAAAGGCGTGGAAGCTGCTACGCGACGTGATTCAGCCCAACACGCTGCCGATGGTGATTGTGTTGGAGAAGGAGTTGGCTGCCCTCTCCATGCGACCGGGCGACGATGTGAAGCCGGTCCTTGACAAGATCAAGGACACCTATGCGAGGATGGCAGCGGCGGGAAGCACGGTGTCGCAGATGCAGCAATGCACCAAGATCATATCGGTGCTCGACAACTCATGGGACAACCTCATCCCCACCCTCAACGTTCAGCAGGACAAGTGGACGCCTGAGTGGCTACGGCAGCAGATCCTGCAGGAGGACTTCCGCAGGCGTGGTGCTGCCAACAAAACTGCTGAGAGGTATGGAGCTGCAGGAGGCAGCAGAGGAAGAGGCGGAGGGAGAGGCCGAGGCCGCGGGAGAGGCTTTGGCAGAGGAAGAGGCCGAGGTGACTACAACGAGGGGCATGGGAGCTCTGGTGGCAGGGGGAGCACCCGAATGGAGGGTGCGTGCTGGTACTGAAAGAAGGCACGACACTCTTGGTTCAAGTGTTTCAGCCGGCCTGAGGGATGGGCGCCTCCAGGCATGAAGCCGCCAAGTGGTGAACGTGCACGAGGTGGCGCTGTGCAAGGTTCAGGTGCACAAGGTGATGGTGCACAAGGTAAAGCCGACCCTGGGATGTTCCTCATGGTTGAGGATGTGAAAGGGAGTGAGGGTGATGTGGGTTCGGTTGGGAAGGTTGTAATGCACCCTCTCACTCACAAGGTGATCGATTCAGGTTGCACAAGTCACATGGCACCAAGGGCAGATTTGCTTGATCAGGTAAAGCCCCTTGGGAAGATCAAGTTTGTGGCTGCCGCTTCAGGTGCTTTGCTCCCTGTGATAGGTGTGGGGAATGCCAAGGTAATGGGAGCTAATGGGGGCTTGTGGGGCTGGGGAATGTGCTGTTGGTTGAAGATTTGTCCGCTAACCTTCTTTCTGTGCGCCGGCTGCAGAAGAGCAAGGCCAAAGTGACCTTCGGCCCAACCAGCTGCCGTGCAAAGCTTGGAAAGTTGCTGCTGTGGAATTTGGAGGAGAAGAGCAGCTGCATCAAGGACCTGTGGCAGCTGCCCATCATCCCTTGGAATGGGAAACCACCAGAAACGGCAGCGGCAGCGGAAGCGGCTAAAGCAACTGCGGGAGGAGAGGAGACTGCACCATCTGCTGGGGCCCTGGATGCAGTCAAGAAGGTGCAGCAGCCACAGCAGCCACATGGTGAGGTGCTTGCTGGTGTGGATGCAACCGCTGCATGGGCAAAGGCTTCATCCGGGAGTGGTGAGGCCGATTGGGAGACGTGGCACGAGAGGCTGTGTCATGTGAACTTTCCTATGCTGCAGAAGCTAGTGAAGGATGGGAGCTTGAAGGGGCTAGAGGTGAAAGGGGCAGCAAAGGAGATTGGGAGCTGCCCTACATGCCTTGAGACCAAATTCACGAAATTTCCCTTCAGTAGCAGCACGGGACCAGCCAAGGCACCACTCGCGCTTGTGCACATGGATGTGGTGGGTCCCACAAGGGCCCTTTCACTATCGGGCAGCCGCTACTTCTTGACCATTGTGGACGACCACACGCGTGCGGTGTGGGTCTACCCTCTGAAAACTAAGGGGGAGGTGGCAGCGGCTGTTCTTAAGGAGTGGATGCCGAGAGCTCAAAGGGAGAATGAACACAAGGTGAAGGTGATCCGCACTGACAACGGGGGAGAATTCATTGGCGCTGATTTTGAGGCGGTGCTGAAGAAGAAGGGGATCCAGCATCAGCTCACAGTGCCCTACAACCCTCAGCAGAACGGCGTGGCTGAGCGCTTCAACCGGACCCTGCAGGAAGGTGCTCGCACTCTCCTTGGGCGTGCAGGGCTGCCGGATCCGTTTTGGGTGACTGCACTGCGGCAGGTCGCCCTTGTGAAGAACAGGGTGCTAGCGACTGTGGGGGACAAGCAGTGGGTCCCCTACACCAAGTGGTATGGGAGTGCACCAGCAGTCAATATGCTGAGAGCCTTCGGCTGCATGGTGGTGTTTTATGTGCCTAAGGAGAAGAGGGGAAAGCTGGAAGCTTCTGGGAGATGGGGTGTGCACTTGGGGCTTGCTAAGGATCACAAGGGCTGGTTGATATGGGACTTGACCAGCCAGCAGCTGACTTTGTCGAGGGATGTGAAGTTCCTCGAGTCCTTATACTACAAGGAGTGGAAGCAGCAGCAGCATAAGTTTCCTACTACACCGCTGATCATTGAGGCCGATGAGGTGCAGCGGCCTTCGAGGCAAGTGCAGGTCACTGTCTCAGAGGAGGAGATTTCTGGGGTGACTGAGGATGGGGGAGAACCTGAGGTGGAGGAGCAGCAGCAGCAGCAAGGTGCTCCACAAGGTGCCGTACGTCCGGGTGACCGTCCTAGGAGGGATGTGCGCCCTCCTAACCGGCTGACCTATCCGAGCTTTGGCAAGCCAAAGGTGGTAAGGGCTGGGAGTGTGGCTGAGCAGTGTGATGAGGAAAAGATAGCACACTGCTACTGGGCAGCCGTCCCTGAGCTTGAGCGGGCCCGATGCTGAAAAGTGGAAGCAGAGTGTGAAGGACGAGTATGACTCTCTGCTGGAGAATGAGACTTGGGAGTTGTGTGAGCTGCCTCCTGGGAAGAAGGCCATTTCTTCCAAGCTGATTTTTAGGCACAAGTACGGACCTGATGGGGCGCTGACCCGCTACAAGTCAAGGCTTGTGGCTAAGGGGTTTCAGCTGACAAAGGGGAAGGACTTTGACGAGATTTTTGTTCCTGTGGGGAAAGGCACAACATTGCATGTGTCATTGGCAATGGCAGCAAACCGTGGATGGCGGGTGAAGCAGATGGACATTACCACCGCCTTCCTCAATGAGATAATTCTGGAGGAGCTGTACATGTTACAGCCTGAGGGTTTGGATGATGGGAGCGGCAGGGTGTGCAGGCTAAAGAAGGCCATCTATGGCCTGAAGTAGGCTCCTCGCGCCTGGTACCACAAGCTGGAGGAGACACTGCTGGCTGGGGGATTCAAGAAGAGTGAGTGCGACCACAGCTTGTTCCTGCTGCAAGAGAAGGAGCAGTTCCTGATGCTCCTGGTGTATGTGGACGACATCCTGCTCTTCTCGGAGTCGTCTGCGATGATTGAGCGTGTGAAGGAGATGCAGGAGATGCAGTTTAAGTGTTCCAAGATGGGAGATGTGAAGTACTACATGGGGATGCATGTGGAGAGGGACCTTGACAAGGGAGTGTTGAGGTTGCACCAGAGGAAGTACTGTGAGGGGCTGGCTGAGAAGTATGGGCTGCAAGATGGAGGAAAGCCAGCAACCCCACTGCCTGCGGGGTTCACTGTGGAGCCTTGTGCTGATGAGGAGGTGGTGGGTGAGAGTGACAGGAAGCTGTTTCATTCCATGGTTGAAGCGCTCAACTATGCGGCCAACCACACGCGGCGTGACATTGCCTTTGCAACATCCAGGCTTGCTAGTGTGGTCTCACGCCCCAGTCATGAGCAGTTGGAAGCGGCCAAGAGATTGGTCCGCTATGTAAGCGCTACAGCATTAGTGGGCTTGGATTACAGTGCTGTGCGACAGAGGCTGCAGAGGGGTGCAGCTGATTTGAGCAAGGGGGAGATGCTCTTGACTTGCTACACCGACGCTAGCTTCAACTCTGTGAAGACGGATGGCACCAGCATTTGAAGCTATGTGTGCCCGTTTGGAAGTGGTGCAGTGAGCTGGCGCAGCAAGAAGCAGAACGAGGTGGGGCAGTCCTCGTGTGAGACAGAGTACATGGCCCTGCATCATGGGGCTAAGGAGGTGGTGTGGCTGAGGCGTTTATTGGAGGAGATTGGAGTTGGTCAGGGGGAGCCGACTGTGATGTTCTGTGACAATGAGTCGGCAGTGAAGTTAGCCAAGAATGCTTGTCTTCATGGGCTGACCAAACACATTAGGCCTAAGTGGCATTGGGTGAGGAGGCTCCTTGACAAGGAGGTGCGGCTGGAGATTGTGAAGACCCATCAGCAGGCGGCTGACATTCTCACCAAGCGCATGGCTGAACATGAGCATTGGAAGGGCATGAAGCTTGCTGGGATGAGTGTGCATTGAGGGTGCATGCTTGAGCTTTGGCATGTGAGATGATGGTAGGCAGCCCGAGGGGGAGATTGTTATGTGATGCTATCATTTGCATTCACGTATGTCTGCCTCCCATCATATGTTCGTGCATTGCATGCGTGGTGTGAGTGTGCGCAAGAATTGTGTTTGGTGTGGTTTGGATTCTTTGAGTGTGTGTGAATGCTATTTGGCTTGGGCAGATATCTGAAGTGACTCCACTGCTCAAGAGCTTTCCGACGAACCAAGAATCGTCGCGATCGGAGCAAGAACGAGAAAGTTATGATCGTTCGAAGCTTTGGTTGGGATGTGACGACTTTGGGAAGTTGTTGTCAACGGGAGTTGTGTTTGGCCCCGTCCTCGCTTGGGCGGAGCCGTCCGTGGGAGCCACGAAATCGTGGTGGTCCGTGGGAGCCACGAAACCGTGGTGGTCCGCGGGAGCCACGAAATCACGGAGGACCGTGGAGCCACGAAATCACGGGGGACCGTGGAGCCACGAAATCACGGGGGAACGTGGAGCCACGAAACCGCGGGAGGACCGCGGTGGCCGAGAAATCGTGGGAGGACCGCGAAATACCCGGTCAACCAGGATACCCGGGCGACGCGCGCGAATGTCGTCGGGGTGTTTCTGCAAGTACGATTTCGGGGGTGGTATCCCGAGGTCGACGTGGCTGGTGGGCGTCGTCACGGGTGAAGGGTCTGCGCTGGGCGTGTGACAGGGAGTTGGGCGCCAACCAGCAGCATGCACGTGCGAAGCTGGTGCACCGTTGTGGAGCGGATGCGACGCTGTACAGCCGACATACTGCAGCGTTGGCGCACCGCGGACTTGCAACGTTGGCAAGCCTCGACTCTGCTCTGCTGGAGCGCGATCGACCAAGTCGTGCTGGCACGCGGTCGACCGTGCTGCGCTGGCAGTCGACCAGCAGCCTTGCTAGGTCTGATGTAGTCAGTGTTGCCAATGTTGATGCTAATCATTCTGGACCTTTGTTGTTATGTTTTCCTAGTGAAACTCTTGCCAATTTTCCCCGTGAACTAGCAAGCAGTGTTAGCACTTGGAAACGACTAAGGAACCAACGAACGCAGAGATCACACGAGCATCCGTGCCTTGCCCGTAGTCTATCTCCCGTTGCACAAGTTATCTCCGCATGGTGCGGTGAGCGTGGACGACACCGCGAAAAGACTTTCGGGTTAGCTGACTTCTCTTTCACCCCGTTTGTTCGTAGACCGACAGCTGTGCGGTAGTCACTATGGTAGAAGCCGTAGGTGACGGAGGGGTGGTGGACACCCTGGAGGCACGGCTGGAGAACGCGAGGAGAAAGCACGAGGCCAACGAGTATGGCGACATCCCCTGGACGGTCGTCGAGGCTGGCATCCGCTCCTTGTGGGCGACGGAGCACCCTCCCTCTCGGCCTGCGTCTCCTCGACCGGTGAACAACGCGAGCGGCGTTGACGCGGACGTCAACGCGGGTGGTAGCCAAGTTGGCAGCAGCGCGGGAGGCACGTCGAGGCAGCGAGGTGTGATTCGCGCCGATGAAGTCGGCGGCGTTCGGGCGCGAGGGATGCAGTCATCGGCGGCTGCAGGGGCCCCGCGAAACTACGTCGGAGGCAGACGAAGTGAATTGGCGCCGATGTCGGCGACACACGTGACCACGGGAGGAATTGCGCCGAGCTACGGCTACTTCAAGTTTACGCCGGACAGGATCTCGGTCACCCCTCTGCTGGTCGGTCGTCCCGACATCCTCACGTGGAAGGAAGCCATCGAGCCCCAGCTGGAGATGGCCGGGCTGCTGGGTTTCGCCCGCGGAACCGTGGCGACGCCGGAGGAGCACTACCCCGACCTGCGAGCGGAATTTCGCGCCGTGCAGTTGCTGACCTTTACGGTCATTTCGCGGTGCTGCTCGCCGGGCGTACAGATCGCCCTGAAGTCGTGCAGGGAGTACCTCGACGCTGGCCACCGGGCGTGGCATTTCATCGAGTCAACTTACCAGGTCACCGACGACTTGTTCATCTCCTAGCTTGAGGGGCAATTGACGCACCTGCGTATGGGCGACGAGGAGACCGCGACTGACTACTGCAACCGCGCTCGGCGAATTCTCGCCACTATTCGTATGGCTGGCGCGGAATACTCGACGGCTTCGTATGTCACGCATGTCATGCAGGGACTCCCGAGCAGCTACAATCTGCTGAAGCGGCTGTCGATGGCGCCGAGCACGCGAGCGACGCTCAACGAGGACACATTGACCTCGTACATCCTGCAGGACGAGGCAATGCAGGAGGCTGAGCGGTCCCAGGAGCTCCTCGCGCAAGTAAATTTCGCGGCCCCCGCGAAACAAGGTGGTCGCCCGGGACAGCGCGGGCAGTCTGGTGGCAGTCACCGCGGTGGCGGGAAGCTGGCGAAGGATGCTGACAAGCAGAAGTCGGCCAAGGAGGTCGGTCGTGGAGGAGGAGGTCGACGTCGGGAATGCTGGCTGTGCGGCGATCCCGATCATCTCTCCTTCGAGTGTCCCGACCGCAGTGACTCGGACGACGACGAAACCAAGGGAGGCCGCGGAAGGTCTGGCAGCCGTCGTTCGCGTCGAGGAAACCAGCCGCGAAAAGAGAAACAGTCGACAAAGTCGACCTCGGCGAAGGACGCCGACTCTTCCGCGGGTGGCAAAGGGCGAGGCGACAAGGAGGCGTCGTGCCCGCTGGTCGGTATCGTGGAACCGACCGTCTCGCTGGCGCCGGAGGCTGGCGAGGACTTCCACGCGGTGGCGGCAGCTGTGCAAGCGAACCCCGCGGTGGTCCTGCTCGACAGCGGCTGCTCGCACCACCTGATGGGGACGAAGGAGGCCTTCGTCAACTTGGGGCCGAGTGGCGACGTGAAGCACGTGCGTGGCTTCAATGGGGCGCTGCAGGACGTTCGCGACCGTGGCACAGTTGCGCTGCAAGGGGAGGCCGGGAAGCGAGTGCTCATCTCCGACGTTCTCTACGTCCCGGGCGTGCAGGCGAATTTGCTTTCGGCTGGCCAGCTGAAGGAGAGCGGGGTGACGCTGAAGGACGACGGTGACCGGATGCTGCTCGTCTCCGCGGAGGGGGACGTGCTCGGTCGCGCGACGTACACTGGCCGCGTCCTCTGCACTGACCTGCGCCCATGCGCGGTCAAATCGGTGACACTCGCGAAAGAGGAGGTGGCACTGCGGGCGATCGTCTCGGCGACGAAAACAACCCCGAACAGGCTGCACGCGAGGCTGGCGCATGTTGGCATGGACACCATACGGAGCTCGGTGAAGCACGAGGTCGCCACTGGGCTGGACCTCGAGTCGGTGATTGGCGCCGACTCACCGTGTGTTTCGTGCGTCGGCGGGAAGCTGGCGCGGCATACCTTCCCCGACCACGGCTCCGAAGCCGGCGACGTCCTGGCCGTCGTGCACATCGATTTGTGCGGGCCATTTCGCGTGGCTGCCAAGGACGGCAGCCTGTACTTCTTGCTGCTGAAGGACCGCAAGACCCGCTCTGTGTGGGTGAGGCCGGTCGCCAAGAAGTCGGAGGTGCTGCTGGAGTTCCAGAAGTGGCTGGTGCTGGTGGAGCGGCAGGCGAAGCATTCGGTGCTGCAACTGTGTTCTGACCGCGGAGGGGAGTTCCTCGGGAAGGACTTCACTGCCTTCGTGGACAGCAAGGGAATCGTCCACGATTTGACCTGCCCTTACACCCCGCAACAGAATGGCATGGCGGAGCGGGAGATGAGGACGGTGGTGGAGTCTGTGCGGACGATGCTGCTGCACATGGGCGTGCAGCACCACTGGTGGCATCTCGCTCTGCGGCAGGCCGTCTGGGTTCGCAACTGCCTGGAGCGGTCGCCACTGCCCGCGGGGACGACGCCGTACCAGCTCCTTACCGGGAGGAAGCCCGATTTGTCAATGGCGCGGGTGTGGGGCTGCATGGCGCAATTCCTCGTCCCTGAGCAGCAGCGCGGTGGGAAGCTGAAGCCGAAGGCTCGGTGGGGCCTTCACCTCGGCGTGTCGGAGGAGAGCAAAGGCTGGGAGCTCCTCGACATCACCGCCAACCGGGTGGTCACCACGTCGGACGTGGTGTTCTACGAAACTTTGTCGCTGGAGGTGTGGAAATCGGACTTCGGGCCTGCATCAGGGCGGACGCGGGCCAACCCGCCGACGGACACCTCGACGGCGACACTTCCTCTGCTCGCCGAGGTCGGTGAGCGGGCTGGTGAGGATTTCGCGGTTGCCCCTGCCTCGCCGTCTCCTGCCCCTTCTTCCCTTCCTATTGAGCTGCGTGGCCTGACTCCGGTGTCGGCCTCCGGCGATGAGGGGAGTCGTGGGGCGTCGCCTATGGCGCCGGCCGAGGGCATCGCCGGCGGCCGACGTGACGCCCAGCCAGTCGCGAAGAAGAGGACCGCGGAGGAGATCGCGAAGGAAACCGCGAAAAACACCGCAGGGGAACCCACGAAGAACACCGCGAAGGAAGCCGCGAAGAACACCGCGAAGGAGACCGCGGATGAGACCGCGGACGAAACCGCGAAGGAGACCGCGGAGGAGACCGCGAAGAAGCCCGCGGAGGAAACCGCGGAGCAGTTGGCAGGGGAGCTCTCGAACGGGAAGCGCGTGCCAGAGAAGCCGTTGCCAGGGGAGCTCTCGAACGGGAAGCGCGTGCCAGAGAAGCCGTCGACAGGGGAGCCGTCGAACGCGGAGCTCGCTTCAGAGGAGCGGACGACAGGAGAGCAGTTCGATGAAGGCACATCGAGCGACGTGGTGGAGGTGCAGCCCGGACCTCGGACGTCGGGCCGAATTCGGAGGCCACCCGACTTCTTTGTCCCTGCTGCCTTCACCACGGTCTATGATGTGGACGACGACGACCTGGCATACGATGACGCCGAGGACGATGAGGAGCTTTCGGAGCTTGACCCCGACATGCACGCCGATCCCGAGCACCGTTGGGACATTTCGACCATGACGGTGAAGGAGGCGTTGGCGAGCTGGAAGGGCCCGGCGGTGAAGGCCGCCATGGAGGAGGAGATTCGTAGCCTCATCAACATGGGCACTTGGGAGCTGGTCGAGCGCCCGCCGGGGGTGAACATAATGAAGAACCGGTGGGTGCTAACCACGAAGTACCGCATCGACGACACTGTCGAGCGCGAAAAGGCGAGGCTGGTCGTGAAAGGCTTCACGCAGGTGTATGGCGCTGACTACGACGAGACGTACGCGCCGGTGAGCAGCTACGTCACGCTGAGGATTTTCCTCAGCATCGTCGCCGTCCTCGACCTCAACCTGATGCAGCTGGACATGAAGAACGCCTTTTTGCAGAGCAAGCTCGACCGCGTGCTGTACATGTACCAGCCGGACCACTTCAACGACGGGACCGGCCGGGTGTGCAAGCTGCTGAAGAGCCTCTATGGGCTGAAGCAATCGCCGCTGCTGTGGTACACGGCTCTCAACGACGTGTTGGTTGGCGCCGGGTGGAAGAAGAGCCAAGTCGACGAGGCTCTGTACTTCAAGGTCGGCGACGACAAGGTGACCTGCTGGGTGCTGGTCTACGTCGACGACCTTCTCGCCGCGAGCAGCAGCACCGCGATGCTGAAGGAGCTGAAGGAGCTGCTGGAGGCCGCTTTCGAGCTGCGCGAAATTTCGCCGGTGCAGAAGTATCTCGGCCTGGAGATCGTGCGCGATAGGCCGGCGTGAAAATTGTGGCTGCACCAGCAGGGCTACGCCGACAAGCTGCGCAGGCGCTTCATCGACGAGGAGCAGACAGGGCGCACTCCGAAGACGCCGGTCTCCGTCGCCGCCTACGCGGAGCAGACATTTGACGACGAGAAGGCGCAGGAGCGTGAGGAGGAGGAGTACAGGCAGAAGGTCGGCTCGCTGCAGTTCGCGGCGACGACGAGGAGGCCAGACATCGCATTCGCGTGCAGCAAGCTGGGGAGCGGCCTCACGGTGAGGAGCGACCAGCACTGGCGCGAGGTCGACCGCTGCCTCGCTTACCTCGCCAACACGCGAGACACCGCCCTCGGGTTCGGCGGTGGTCCGGAGTCACTGGAGTTGGTCGGCTTCGTGGACGCCGACGACGCGGGCGACAAGCAGAACCGGATGAGCACGGGCGGCTACGTGTTCGTCTACGGAGGGGCCGTGGTCTCCTGGTCGAGCCAGCACATCAAGTGCGCGACGCTGTCGTCGACCGAGTCGGAGTACGTGGCGGCCGTCGAAGCCGGCAAGGAGGGACGTCGCCTTCGCTTCCTCCTCGCGGAGTTCCAGCGGCTGGACGCTGGGAAGCCGACTGTCCTCAGGGTGGACAACAAGTCGGCCATCACGGTCGCCGAGGGCATGGGGTTGACGGGCAACCTCAAGCACGTGGAGTGGCGACAGGCCTGGCTGCAGCACATGGTGAAGCGCGGGAAGTTTTCGCTGAAGTACATCCCGACCGCTGAGCAGCCAGCCGACTTCCTGACGAAGGCGCTGCACTACCCGGCCTTCAACCGGTGCTCCGCTGCAATCGGCCAAGTGCGCCTGGCCGATGTGGGTGACGGTGACAACGACGTGCAGCAGTAGGTGCCATGCCCTTTTGCATGGCTGGTGCGGTGACCGGCGTGCTGTGCGTTGTGTGCACGCCGACGGGCTATTCTCCGAGAAGTACTGCCGTGTGGGCCGAGGGGGAGGGCCCAAGCGTGAACGCGGCAGGGGAGTGTCAACGGGAGTTGTGTTTGGCCCCGTCCTCGCTTGGGCGGAGCCGTCCGTGGGAGCCACGAAATCGTGGTGGTCCGTGGGAGCCACGAAACCGTGGTGGTCCGCGGGAGCCACGAAATCACGGAGGACCGTGGAGCCACGAAATCACGGGGGACCGTGGAGCCACGAAATCACGGGGGAACGTGGAGCCACGAAACCGCGGGAGGACCGCGGTGGCCGAGAAATCGTGGGAGGACCGCGAAATACCCGGTCAACCAGGATACCCGGGCGACGCGCGCGAATGTCGTCGGGGTGTTTCTGCAAGTACGATTTCGGGGGTGGTATCCCGAGGTCGACGTGGCTGGTGGGCGTCGTCACGGGTGAAGGGTCTGCGCTGGGCGTGTGACAGGGAGTTGGGCGCCAACCAGCAGCATGCACGTGCGAAGCTGGTGCACCGTTGTGGAGCGGATGCGACGCTGTACAGCCGACATACTGCAGCGTTGGCGCACCGCGGACTTGCAACGTTGGCAAGCCTCGACTCTGCTCTGCTGGAGCGCGATCGACCAAGTCGTGCTGGCACGCGGTCGACCGTGCTGCGCTGGCAGTCGACCAGCAGCCTTGCTAGGTCTGATGTAGTCAGTGTTGCCAATGTTGATGCTAATCATTCTGGACCTTTGTTGTTATGTTTTCCTAGTGAAACTCTTGCCAATTTTCCCCGTGAACTAGCAAGCAGTGTTAGCACTTGGAAACGACTAAGGAACCAACGAACGCAGAGATCACACGAGCATCCGTGCCTTGCCCGTAGTCTATCTCCCGTTGCACAAGTTATCTCCGCAGTTGTGAAGTGACTCTATATGGGGTACAAACTTTTGGGGGTTGGGAAATTCGTCCCCATCATTGTAGATGCTGCCAAGTGGTTGGGAGAAACCAAATGGGTTGGCAAGTGTGGCCAACTTGGGTGAGGTGGATTGTGGAGGTTGGGAAAGTGACAAATGTCAAAGTTGGGGTATTCATAGAGAGGGGAATTGTGTGGCATAGGGTTTCCTTGGTTGGGGACTCTCTTGGGACCTTCCCTCTCGTCCTCCTCTTCCCCTCACACCTGGTTAGTGCTACTCTAACTTCCTTGTGTGAAGTTTTGAGATAATTTTGATTGAGTTAAGTTCCTATGGCAACATACCCCCTAGTGCGCCGAAAATCATAACTCGAGATATACTTCATCATTTGATACGATTCAAATTGTGAAAGATAGCCACAATCAAGGGCTACAACATACTGGAGTTTGAAAGAATTCTAACAGTGCGTTATTTGTCGACAATGTTTCTTGTGAAGTCGACATTTCTGTCCAGAGTTATAGACCAACGATTTTGAGATATTTCGGCTCCTACTCTTCGTAGACTCCGTCCTTCGTCTCTAACACTGGGGGTGCTGGTGCTGTCATTGCTGGTGCTGGAGGCGCTGTGCGGCCACGACCGTACTTCATTCCTCTGCTTCAGCAGGTTCTTGGTCTCCCACCTTCTACTGGCCTTACTCCTCCCTTATTGTGTCCACCGCCTGACTAGTCCCAGCCATAGTTAGAGCCAGCCTCCCCACTGCCTGGTCCTGCTCCCTACACTGAGCAGCCTCGAGGTCTTACAGAGTGTCGTGGACCTGTGTCTCGTCCTGCGTCGCCTGTTCGCGCTGTGCGCACTGGTCGTCGTGTTCCGCGACAGCGTCCTCCTCCTGTCCCCAGCACGCACCAGATGGCACTTCGTCCTTCCTCTGTTCCACTACGTGTCCCTCTGCCTTCTCCTCCTACGTCCTCTCTTGCTGACGGTCCGGACCCGGAGTCCGACTTACTTCGTGCTGCCAGCCCTACTATTACGCGACTGCTAGCCACTGTTTTCACTGACCCTTCCTTTGAGTCCACTGATGCGTCTGCCTTAGTTGCTGAGCTTGTCGACTTTGCTGCTCGCTGTCGTCTCTACTACGCAGCTAGTCTTGTTGCTGAGTCTTAGTCTGTCTGTCCTCCGTCCGTCGAGGGTAAGTGTGCTCTTGGCACGGACGTCTTTGAGGACAGGCAGGAAGACTTTGAGTGCTTTGCAGCTGCTGTACCTCATCTCGTGTCCATGCTGATTGCACCTGAGGGAGACCCGGATGCACCAGACATCCCCACCCCGCGCTCTTACGCAGAGGCGATAGAGGGTTCCTACTCCTCTCAGTGGCAAACAGCCATGAACGCAGAGATGGCTTCCTGGAAGTCCATTGGCACTTACGTCGACGAGGTTCCCCCACCTGGGGCGAACATCGTCAGTGGCATGTGGATTTTCAGGGTGAAGCGGCCGCCGGGTTCTCCGCCTATCTGGCGCGTTACGCTGCACGAGGCTTCACTCAGCGATAGGGGGTTGTCTTCTTCCAGACCTTCTTCCCTACCCCAAAGATGGCCGCTCTTGGGGTTCTGCTGCACGTCGATGCTTAGCGTGACTACGAGCTTGACTCTCTTGACTTCAGCGCTGCTTTCTTACAGGGCAGCCTGCACGAGGAGATCTGGCTGCGCCGCCCACCTAGCTTCACTGGGTCGTTTCCTGCAGGTACCGAGTGGAGCCTCCGGCGGCCAGTCTACGGTCTCCGCCAGGCGCCTCGCGAGTGGCACGACACACTGAGGACGAAGCTTGCGGCTCTTGGGTTTGCTCCTTCGACTGCTGACCCGTCGCTGTTTCTACGCACCGACACTTCTCTGCCGCCGTTCTACATCCTCGTGTACATCAACGACTTGGTCTTTGCCACTGCTGACACTGCTGGACTGGCCCACGTGAAGTCAGAGCTGCAGAAGAGACACACGTGCACAGACCCGGGTGAGCTGTGCAGCTATATTGGCTTGCAGATCACCCGGGACAGAGCATAGTGCACCATTACCTTGACTCAATCACACATGGTGCAGCAGGTCCTTCAGCGCTTCGACTTCCAGTACTCCTCGCCACAGTCCACTCCTCTGCCTACCAGTCACTCGTTCTCAGCTCTGCCTTCGGATGAGTCCGTAGAGCCGAGTGGCCCGTATCCAGAGCTTGTGGGCTGCCTCATGTACCTGATGACCTGCACTCGACCTGACCTTGCTTACCCTCTTAGCATCCTGGCATGCTACTTTGCGCTCGGGAGACACCGACCTGAGCACTGGAAGGCCGCTAAGAGGGTGATGCGCTACTTGTGCAGTACGTCGGGCATGGGGCTCGTGCTTTTCGGTTACCACCGAGACGCTTCCACCAAATTCGAGAAGGGCCCGTTCGGAACACTTCGCGACCCTCGAAACCTTCTCGTAACATCCTGGTTGCTGGCCTTGTCTCGTGCCTATATATATCATCATAGTTTGTACCCAGGATTCAATTATAAATTTTTGAACTCGATCCTCGATCCTCACACTTGGTAATACGAGCTCCTTTGCACGCGACAGTCTTCGACCGCTAAAACCCAACCTTTAGCAAAAATATTACGTCCCCCTCGAACCGGCTTTCAAACAGGCATATCGGGCATGGAGGGTCGAGATGGCATTTTCCTGCACGAACTCGCGACGCTTTGTGCCGAACATGACTAGACGCGAATGTCGCTTCAGCGAATCAAGGCGATGCTCGCGAACCAGTCGGCAGCCGCCACAGCAGTAGCGAACGCATTAGCAAATGCAACAGCAGCGGCAGCTGTAGTAGGGGCGACACCGACATTTCAAACTGCAGCAGCGGCACCAGCTACTGTGAATCTCGAAGCTGCTCGTCTGAGGCTACTAGAGGCGTTCGATCAGAGCGCAAAGGGAACCGACGTCAGGAAATTCATCTTGATACTCCAAATTATTTCGATGTCGTTGGATGCACGACCCAAACACACGACGAGATGTGGATTTTGGCTCGCTGCAACACTATTACGAGGCCCGGCATTAGAATGGATCTACAGTAGCAGCATAATCCGATGCAAAGGATCGTAGGCGCAGTTTCGGGCAGCCCTCATCAAACGTTTCGAACCAATCAACAGTTCATACATGGCGCGGCAGCTTATTCATAGGCATCAACAAATCGGTCGTGTAGCACAGTATACGCAGCAGATAGATAATCTCTTCAACAGCATCAACGACTTGACAGAAGGTGAATAATCCAAGCGTACACTGCCAAACTAAAAGAACATAATTTGCCAACAGGTTACTGCGGCAAACTACAGTAGCTACACGAACATAGTCTCCACAGCCGAACAGTTCGACGCGTTGACCAAGGGACAACATGAAACACGACGCAACGTGCCAAACATGAATTTTGGCGCGGAGCGATCGACAACCCTCACGATTGCCAACCTGATGGATTTCGACAGAATCGACGTGATGAAACGTCTGAATTTTGCGGTTCAGCAGGACATCGGTTTTGTCGTGCTGGAAAATGAAAAATGCACGTGCGGATCTTCAAGGCAAGAACACTGCCGCACCGCCGAAGTAAAAAAACGAGGATCGCTAGTAGCTGCGGATCAAGCTGACGATCGCGAAAATATCTGAAAAATGTAAAAAGGCAACAACGTGGCAACTTCAGAGCACGCGAAAAAGGAGGAAATGATGGCGCGAATTTAAAACGTCACGACCAGCCGGCGCCAGGGGAAATTGCTGAGACAAATGGAGACTTCGCGAAAAAATGACTCTGCACTGACTGGGAAACTCCAACCGAACACCCACGAGAGTAAGAATTCGTTAAAAATTATCCTATATGAATACTATTATTAAAAATATTACTTCTCGTGGTTTTCAAGCCTTCAAAAACTTTAGAGGAGAGTTAGGGGCTAGATAAAGCCTTAAGAAATTGTACCGGTACTAGAAAAGTTGGGAAACCAACCCCAGAGCGTCGAAAAGGGTCGAGCGTTCCGAGGAGTTAACATTCTCTTCAAGCAGTACGGTGTGAAGGCTCCACATTCCCCACTGGTAAAGTCGACGCAACTCCAAAGCCTTAGGGGAAGGTTCCAGGCCCAGGAGAAGCTTAATTGGCCTCCAAAAAATCCTTTTACAGCCCAGGTGAAGTTGGAAGTAGAAAGTGCAACTTTAGGTACAAGAAATAGGGATAATAATAGTATTGATGTACCCTATGATCCTATTAATGAAACCATCTTTGGCTACTCGAAGTGGCAGCAGCCACTACTTCTCAAGGTGCTCTGCAAAGGCCGACGCCTCCAGGCAATGGTTGATAGTGGAGTGTCCCACTCGGTGTGCGACCGCGGGATGTCGGAGGGAATAGGGGAGTTTTCGGAGGGGACCCAGTTCACAGCAACAATGGTGGACAGCACGAAGCTACCCATCCATGGCGAGTCAATGCTACAGGTACAGATAGGTGCATTGAGGTGGAAGTTGACGTTGCCGATCACAAACATCAAAGGGTTAAGATTTATCTTGGGGCGTGCCCTGAGATAGATTGAGTCAACCAGATAGCCAGCATATACAACAAAGTCAAACGTGTGGAGCTGCGGAGCAAGACGGATTCAAAGGATGTTCATATAATGACACTTGCACAGTTCTACATGCAGGCGTGCCTCCAACGCGAACCCACGAGCACGAGAGATCTTGGAGGAACCAAGTGTGAAACCCCTCTCCCGTGCACCGTACTGCCTCAATCCGATAGAACTGACAGACATGAAGAAGCAAATAGAATACTTACTGGACATGAGACTAACGACCATTCAACTATCCCTGCGGTGCACTAGTTCTCTTCACTCAAAAGATGGTCGGTAGTTTGTTGATGTGCATCGACTACTGGGCACTGAACAAACAGACAGTAAAAATCAAGTACCCCATGCAGCACATAGACGATCTCCTAGACCAACTGCGTAGTTCGACTGTCTTTTCGAAGCTGGACATACGATCGGGTTATTGCCAGATTAAGATGGCACATAATTCGACCCACAAAGTGGCGTTTCGTACTAGATACGGCTCTTACGAGTAGTTAGTGATGTTGTCCGGACTCTGCAACGCACCAACGACATCCTGGGTAGATTTGAATCACATCCTATGGCCCCTGCTGGACGAGCGTGTATTAGTGCACCTGGACGACATTCTCATCTACTTAGAACATATGAAGGAGCACGTGGAGCATCTGCAGAAAGCCTTCGAGATCTTGTGGGGAACGAGTTCTACGTGAAGTTGACAAAGAGCGGCTTTGCCCTGAAGAAGGTGCAGTTTCTCGGGCACATGGTGAGTGCCGAGGGTGTACACGTGGACCCATGGAAGATCGAAGCCGTTAAAAAGTGGAAAGTGCTAGAGAACGTCAAGGAATTTTAATAGCTCATAGGCTTCACCAACCATTACAACAGGTTCGTCCCACAGTAGGCTGAAATAGCAGCGCCACTGACGAACTCACTGAAAAAGGATACGCCCTATAAATGGGTTACTTCTCAACAGCAAACCGTAGAACAACTACAGACAGCACTGACTTCTGCCCTAGTACCCATTCTACCGGATCCAGACAAAAATTACTTGGTGGAAGCATACACTAGTGACTAGGCAGTCGGAGCAGTACTGATGCATGATCACAAACACGGTTGCAACCCATCGCCTATCTTCGTAAGAAGCTACACATAGATTAACTGAATTACACAATCCACGACAGTGAAGCCTTAGCTATAGTCACAGCATGGGCGACCAGGGGCAGGGAGGGAACAAGGGAGAGGCACGGAGGAAGAAAGGGAGGTGCAGGGAGGGGAGAAACCGGGCGTGGGGGAGCTGAAAATGAGGGGCAGGGCGGGGAGGAGAGAGAGGCAGGGAGGGGAGAGGCTGAGCACACAGGAGGGGGGAAACATGGGGCGGGGAGGTGGGAAGCCAAGGACAAGGGGGGGAGGCGTAGAGGTGTTACCTAGAGTGAACCAAAACCACAGTTTACACTGACCACTGCAGTCTCAAATACATCAAGACACATCCAACGCTCTCACGACAACAGGTGCGGTGGATAGACTCACTATCCACTACGACATCATTTACAGGCCCGGCCTACACAACAAAGCTGCCGCGTTGAGCTGCCCCGGACATGTAGCAGGCATCCAGCTCGACGGGATGATGTTTAAGGGTCTATTCCAACATGGGTACTTCGTGGACGCAGAAATTGCTACTCCATAGAAGCAGAAATTGTTACAGTGGGAGAAGGACTTAGCGGTAAGGAATGGTTCAAGAAAGATTTTGGTACCGAACTATGCCCTGCTCCAACAAATCTTACTGGAAGAGTTTCACGATGTAGCATATGCGTTACATTTTGGAAGTAACAAGACGTTAGCAGGGATAGCGAAGTCTTACTACTAGCCCCGGATGGCAGCAGACATGCAACAGTTCGTCACCTCATGCGACACGTGCCAGCGGATGAAGAGTAGTAATTAGAAAAAAAATAGAGTTGTTTCATCCTCTACCCGTACCGAAGTAGCCATGGCAAGTCGTTAGCCTTGACTTTGTTACTGGGCTTTCTTCGACCTCACGAGGGCATGACGCTATAGTCGTGGTGATCGATAAGTTCTCTAAAATGGGACACTTGATCCCAACCAATGCCACGGCTACAGCTAAAGCAATTCCTCGCCCCTTTTTCGGCCGCATCATCCCCATACGGCATCCCCGCTACACTCATCTCGGACACAGATTCAAAGTTCACAAGTAAGTTCAGGAGGGAATTCATGGGTTTGTTGAGGACAAAGCTTGCGATGCCTTCAGCATACCACCCCAAGACTGATGGACAGACAGAGCGACAAAATCAGGTGGTTGAACAGTTACCGCATACCGCATGCAAAGACGATATCAGCCACTGGGATCTACAGCTACAGACGTTTGAGTCTGCTTACAACAAAGCTTCACATGCGGCCACAAGGAGAACTCATTTCTTCCTGTGTTACGAACGCGAACCACTTACACCACAATAACAAACCACACCGGCACACGTTCAAGCCGCACACGAGTTCGTCACCACCATGCAGCAGCTATGGGAGAAGACTAAGCGACGTCTCACCATGATCCAGAACTCCCATAAGCAGTCTGCATATCGACAGCGACGTGATGACTTAGTTGCAGTCAGAAATCAGGTGCTTCTCGACACACGCAACTTGGACTTGTCTCTCCTCCCATCCAAGCTCCGGCCTCGCTTGTGTGTGATCCCTTTCGCGTTGAGGCAATGGCGATACCAGTAAGATTCCGCTTGCGCTTACCGACTACGTGGAAGCTTCACAACGCTTTCCATGTTCAGCTACTGAAGCCCTACAAGGACCCACACCAACAGTTTCAGGGACGACAGCTATCGCCACCAGCACCTGTTTTTGTACAGGATTAACCAGAGTACGAGGTGGAACGTGTCGTCGCTCATTGACGCAGATGCGGCAACATGCTACAGTTCCCGAAGAGCTCGAAGGGATATGATTCCTCGGAAGACAGTTGGGTTGCAGAAGCTGATATAGGCAACTTACGCCGTGCTCTCAAGAATTATCTTGTTAAGCGGGGTGTTTATCATGCCACCCAGCTTGGGGGGGGGGGGGGGGGGGGGCGTTTGAGAGTACGACGACTCTGCCTACCTGTATTTAACTTGCCTTGCCTTATTTTGCTTGTTTCTATTTTCTTGAGCTTGTTTTCCTAGTTTCGTTACTAAGTAGAATTATTATGGTAATAGGCACCGAAAAGGTTACTTGCACTAAATTCTATGTTTTTTGGTTGCCTCCGAGAGGCTTCTACCGAATTCGAGAAGGACCCGTTCGGAACGCTTCGCGACCCTCGGAACCTTCCCGTAACATTCTGGTTACTGTCCTTGTTTCGTGCCTATATATAGCCTTGTACTTTGTACTCAGCGGGATCGGGAAGAGAGGGAGGAGGCGCCGTAGGGGCAGCAAGACGGCGGGGGGGCAGCAAGACAGCAGGAGCCTGAAAGCGCTCATATTCGGGCGCATGGACCATCGGAGCAGCGGGAAGAGACTGCAAGCCGATGTGGCTCGTCGAACCAACCTGCGCTGAGTGCATTGCAGCAGCCAGCATCCCCTGCAGGTCGACACGCAACTGTTGCACTCCATTCACGCCACCTCGGCCAGAACCATGACATCCCCTCCAACCGCCACGGCCGCCGCGATGAGCAGAGCGATACGACGAGGAGGGACAGCGACGAGGAGAATTGCGACCCTGATGGGATGTCGCCTGGCCCCTTGCGGTGGCGGCGCGGTTCTCAGAGGTGCTGCATGAGGAGGCGCAGACTCAAGAGACACATTACGAGCCGTGTCGGGGACGACGCCCACCGCCGTCACCGGCGCCGACCCCACGACGGGCGGCTGCGTCACCGGCACCGACTGAGCGACAAGCGGCGGTGTGCATGGTGCACCAGCCGTGAAGTGGAGCAGGAGGCTGCTGGCAGGCCGAGTCCATGCCCTGAAGTGGCGCCACACCGCCAACATCGGCAGAGAGCTCGAGCGCAGGAGATTGAGCTGGTGCAGATGAAACAAGGAGCGGAGCAGGGGCAAAAACACTCTCCGCAGAATTCCCCCCGTGCCTACCGGAGTAGCAGGGAGCTCCACTTCTGATTGCGCAGCCTCAGCAGCCATCAAACACAAACGCGAGGGGGGGGGGGGGGGGGAGGGTACGTGCCCCACTGACACAGTGGCAGAGGGCGTTAGCAAACGCACATACACCCCGGCAGACGGCGCACGCTATACGTAGAGAACGAGAGACTAGGAGGCGTAGCGCTGGGACGGCAGACGGAGGGCCGATGAATGGCTTCCAAAGGGCTGCATGACGGGCTTTAAATAGGCAAGAGAACGAATCTGCTAATGAAGATGATAACGCTCGGGATGCAACTTATGTACAAGGAGCAGTGGTGGAATCATCTAATGAAGGAAGTGCTGAAGCAGGAAGGAAATTTGGGCTGCAATGCATCGAAGGAGTTTGCCAACACCAAGTCGAGCCGCATCTCAAAACATTGGCAACAAGGGGGGAGGGGGGGGGGAGGGGGGGTGGATTCTCAACACGCATCTGGAAAAAATGCAAACCCATAACCTCCCCGCCAATTCTCGCCAGAGCAGCTGGCAAGGGACCAATCCTGATTCAGCGGTGGTCGCTAGCCCATACTGTCACGAAAACTCCCGTGTGATACTCGTCCCCAATTCGGCATGGCATTGCTAACGCCGCTGCTGCACCTCGCACGAAACCCTGAGTCAGTCGCAGGTTGTCGCCTGCTGCTATTCATCCCACAACTGTTACTGCATCGGAGCAACCCCAAAAACATCCTGATTGGCCAGCCGTGACAACACGGCTCTGCAAATTCTTTGAAGGCGACTAGGGAGCCCTATACGAAGCGGCTCTAGCAGCTGTCAACCCCCCACCTCCCCCACGCCACCAACTTGACGACATGGGCAGGCGCTCTCGAGCTTAGGGCTTGGCGTGGAGAGGGAGTCGGCGCAGAGCAGTCATGGCGTTAGAGGCAACACCAGTGGCTACAGCATCACCTGGGGTGCTGGATGCCCTGAGATCCAAGAACCCACCCTATTCATACGTTTCCATAGATGGGACTCCCAACCCCACAGTAATACCTACCTCCATCGACAATGCGGAGATAACTACAGCAACGGGAGCTAGACTACGGGCTAGGCATGGGTGCTCGTATGATCTCTGCGTTCGTTGGTCCTTAGTCGTTTTCCTAGTGCACACACTGCTTGCTAGTTCACGGGGCAAATTGGCAGGAGTTTCACTAGAGAAAGTTGACAACGATGGTACAATGAAGTTGGCATGGCTAGACTACATCATAGCTAGCATTCAGGTCGTTTGACTGCCAGCACAGCATGGTCGACCGCGTTCCAGCACGACTTGGTCGACCGCGCTCCAGCAGTGCAAAGTCGACAGCGTGCCAACGTTGCAGGTTGACGGTGTGCCAGCGTTGCTCCCGCAAAACCGCATCGCACCAGCTTCGCAGGTGCTCGAAGATGATTGGCGTGCAGAGCCTCGTCACCTGCACAGCGCACACACCAAGTCAACCTGGCGCTGACGATTGCATCTGATCAGCCACGTCGACCTCGGGATACCACCATCGAGGTCGGACTCGCCAACTTCGCCTGGGCGACCGTCGCGCTCCTCCGCAGAACCTCGTCACCCAGGTAACCTGGTCGACTGGGCAACCACGTCGACCAGGTGCTCCTGTATGTGCCTGTCGACCTCCCAAGTCGACGGCCACCTCTAGTCGACCTCACCAGGTCGACCACACCCCTGGTCGACCAGCTCCAGGCCGACGTCACTCCTGGTCGACCAGCTCCAGGTCGACCAGCACAGTCGTCAGCCGACCATCCAAGTCGGCTACCCAAAGTCGGCATCACCAAGTCGACGCCCCTTCTACGTCGATGCCGACTTCCGGGCCGACCTCTTGAAGTCGGCGACCTCCCAAGTCGGCGGACTTGCAAGTCGGTAACCTTGCAAGTCGGTGACCTTGTAAGTCGTTGACCTTGCAAGTCGGTGACCTTGCAAGTCGGCGCCGACTTCCAGGTCGACGTGCCACATCGCCGACCACCAGTTGAAGTCGGTCGCCGGCTTCCCAAGTCGACGGCATTGCAGTGGCCCCGTGCAAGTCGACCAACCCCGTCGACCAGCTCGCCCCAAGTCGGCGTCGCCCACTGCTGCAAGTCGGCTGTACCTCCCGTACACCCAACCATGAAGTCGGCTCCGCCCAAGCGAGGATGGGGCCAACAACAACTCTCGTTGACACTCCCCTACCGCGTTCACGCTTGGGCCCCCAGCCCAGACGGCATCACTGCTCGGAGAATAGCTCGTCGACGTGCACCGAACACACAGCACGTCGTCCACCGCACCAGCCATGCAAGAGGGCATGGCACCTACTGCTGCACGTCGTCACCTTCGTCGCCCACGTCGGCCAAGCGCACCTGGCCGATGGCGACGGAGCACCGGTTGAAAGCCGGATAGTGCAGCGCCTTCGTCAGGAAGTCGGCCGGCTGCTCGGTAGTTGGGATGTACCTCAGCGAGAATTTCCCGCGCCTCACCATGTGCTGCAGCCAGGCCTGTCGCCGCTCCATGTGCTTGAGGTTGCCTGTCAACCCCATGCCCTCGGCGACCGTGATGGCCGACTTGTTGTCCACCTGAAGGACGGTCGGCTTCCCGGCATCCAACTGCCGGAACTCTGCAAGGAGGAAGCGAAGTCGGTGTCCCTCCTTGCCGGCTTCGGTGGCCGCCACGTACTCCGACTCGGTCGACGACAACGTCGCGCACTTGATGCGCTGGCTCGACCAGGAGACTTCGGCCCCTCCGTAGACGAACACGTAGCCGCCCGTGCTCATCCTGCTCTGCTTGTTACCGGCGTCGTCGGCGTCCACATAGCCGACTAGCTCCAGCGACTCGGGTCCACCGCCGAACTCCAGGGCGGTGTCAAGCGTGTTGGCGAGGTAGGCGAGGTGGCGGTCGACCTCGCGCCAGTGCTGGTCGCTCCTCACTGTGAGGCCGCTCCCCAGCTTGCTGCAGGCGAAGGCGATGTCCGGCCTCGTCGTCGTCGCCGCGAACTGCAGTGAGCCGACCTTCTACCGGTACTCCTCCTCCTGTCGCTCTTGTGCCTCCTCGTCGTCGAAGGTGAGGTCGGCGTAGGCGTCGACGGAGACCGGCGTCTTTGGGGTGCGCCCGGTCTGCTCTTCGTCGATGAAGCACCTACGCACCTTGTCGGCGTAGCCCTGCTGGTGCAGCCACAGCTTCCCCGCCGACCTGTCGCGGACGATCTCCAGCCCGAGGTACTTCTGCACCGGCAAGATCTCACGCAGCTCGAAGGCGGACTCCAGCAGCCCCTTAAGCTCCTTCAGCATCTCAGTGCTGTTGCTGGCAGCGAGCAGGTCGTCAACATAGACCAGCACCCAGCAGGCCACTCCGTCGTCGCCGACCTTGAAGTACAGAGCCTCGTCAACCTGGCTCTTCTTCAACCCGGCGCCGACCAGCACGTCATTGAGTGCTAAGTACCACAGCAGCGGCGACTGCTTCAGGCCGTACAGGCTCTTCAGCAGTTTGCAGACCCGGCCGGTTCCGTCGTTGAAGTAGTCCGGCTGGGACATGTAGAGCACCCTGTCGAGCTTGCTCTGCAGAAAGGCGTTCTTCATGTCGAGCTGCATTAGGTTGAGGTTGAGGATGGCGACGATGCTGAGGAAGATCCTCAGCGTGACGTAGCTGCCCACCGGCGCGAACGTCTCGTCGTAGTCGGCGCCGTACACCTACATGAAGCCCTTCACGACCAACCTCGCCTTCTCGCGCTCGACGATGTCGTCGACGTGGTACTTCGTCGTCAACACCCACCGGTTCTTCATGATGTTGACCCCCGGCGGCCGTTCGACCAGCTCCCAAGTGCCCATGTTGATGAGGCTACGAATCTCCTCCTCCGTGGCGGCCTTCACCGCCGGGCCCTTCCAGCTCGCCAACGCCTCCTTCACCGTCATTGTCGAGATGTCCCAACGGTGTTCGGGGTCGGCCAGCAAGTCAGGGTCGAGCTCCAGAAACTCCTCATCCTCCTCGGCGTCGTTGTACAGCAAGTCGTCGTCGTCCACGTCGTACACCGTGGTGAAGGCAGCGGGGACGAAGAAGTCGGGTGGCCTCCGAAGTCGGCCTGACTTTCGGGGTTTAGGCTGAACCTCCACCACGTCGCTGTCGGTGGACTCCTCGGTGTCCCCTCCTTCGTCACCGGCTTTGCTGCCCTCGTCGCCCTGCTCCACCTGGGTCGGCTTCCTGGCCGACTTCTCCCCTGTGGTCGGCTCCTCTGCCGACTGTCTGGTTGCCGACTGCTCCGTGGTCGGCTTCACCTCTGCCTGCTCCCCTGTCGATTGCTGCCCTGCTGCCTGCTTCTCCGACTTCACCCAAGTCGGCTGCACCTCCTCGACCTGATCCTCCCTTGTCAACATCGACTTCACTCCCACGTTGACTTGCCGCTTGTCACGTCGGCCACCGGCGATGCCCATGGCCGGCGCCGAAGGCGACGTCCCACGACTCCCCTCATCCCCGGAGGCCGACTCAGAAGTCAGCCCGCGCAGGTCGGCCACGAGGGGAGGGGCAGGGGTCGGAGGGGAAGGGGAAGAGGAAGGAGGGTGGACGTCCTCGACATCCTCAACAGCAAGCTCACCGACCTCGGCAAGTAGAGGCAGCGTCGCTGTCGAGGTGTCGGTCGGCAGGGTGGTCGGCGTCCGTCCTGACACCGGCCCGTGCTCCGACTTCCACTTGGCCAGCGACAGATCCTCGTAGAACACCACGTCCGACGTGGTGACCACCTGGTTGTCGGCGATGTCGAGGAGCTCCCAGCCCTTGCTCTCCTGCGACACGCCGAGGTGAAGGCCCCACCTGGCCTTCGGCTTCAGCTTCCCACCACGCTGCTGCTCGGGGACGAGGAACTGCGCCATGCATCCCCACACCCGCGCCAGCGACAAGTCGGGCTTCTGCCCAGTCAGCAGCTGGTACGGCGTCGTCCCCGACGGCATCGTCGACCTCTCAAGGCAGTTGCGGACCCAGACGGCATGCCGCAGAGCGAGGTGCCACCAGTGGTGCTGCACGCCCATGTGCAGCAGCATCGTCCGCACCGACTCCACCACCGTCCTCATCTCCAGCTTCGCCATGCCGTTCTGCTGCGCGGTGTACGGGCAGGTAAGGTCGTGGACGATCCCCGTGCCGTCCAGGAAGTCGGTGAACTTCTTCCCGAGGAACTCCCCTCCTCGGTCGGAGCAAAGCATCAGCACCGACTTCTTTGTCTGCCTCTCCACCAACACCAGCCACTTCTGGAACTCCAGTAGCACATCCGACTTCTTGGCAACCGGCCTCACCCACACGAAGCGGGACTTGCGGTCCTTCAGCAGTAAGAAGTACAAGCTGCCGTCCTTGGCAGCCACGCGGAACGGCCCGCACAGGTCGATGTGCACGACGGCCAGCACGTCGTCGGCGTCGGAGCCTTGGTCGGGGAAGGTGTGCCGAGCCAGCTTCCCGCCGACGCACGAGACACACGGTGAGTCGGCGCCCGTCGCCGACTTGAGGTCCAGCCCAGTGGCGACCTCGTGCTTCGCCGAGCTTCGTATGGTATCCATGCCGACGTGCGCAAGTCTCGCATGCATTCTATCCGGCGTCGACTTCGTCTTCGAGACGTCGTGAGACCTCGCATGCATGGTATCCACAACCTCCGGCGTGGTCGACGTCGACCTCGTTGAGCAGGGACGCAGGTCGGTGCAGAGGACGCGTCCGGAGTATGTCGCCCGACCGAGCACCTCTCCCGCTGCCGAGACGAGCAGCATCCCGTCGCCTTCCTCCTGCAGCTTCACGCCGTGCTCCTTCAGTTGGCCGGACGACAGCAGGTTGGCCCGCACACCCGGGACGTACAGCACGTCGGGAATGAGCACCTGCTTCCCGGCCTCCCCTTGCAGGGCGACGGTGCCGCGGCCCTGGACGTCCTGCAGCGCCCCATTGAAGCCGCGCACGTGCTTGATGGAGCTGCTCGGCTGCAGGTTGACGAAGTCTTCCTTTGTCCCCATCAGGTGGTGGGAGCAGCCGCTGTCGAGCAGGACCACCGCCGGGTTCGCCTGCACAGCTGCCGCCACCGCCTGGAAGTCCTCTCCGGCCTCCGGCGCCAGCGAGACGGTCGGCTCCACGACGCCGACCAGCGAGCACGACGCCGTCTTGTCGTCTCGCCCCTTGCCACCAGCAGAGGAGTCGGCGTCCTTCGCCGAGGTCGACTTCGTCGACTGCTTCTCCTTGCGCGGCTTGTTTCTTCCTCGATGAGGACGACGACTGCCAGACCGACCGCGGCCTCCCTTGGCATCGTCGTCGTCAGAGTCACTGCGGTCGGGGCACTCGAAGGAGAGGTGGTCGGGGTCGCCGCACAGCCAGCACTCCCGACGTCGACCTCCTCCTCGTCGACCGTTATCCTTGGTCGACTTCTTCTTGTCGACTTCCTTGGCCGGCTTCCAGCCACTGCTACCACCGCCGCCGGACTGTCCGCGCTGCCCCGGTCGACCTCCTTGCTTCCCCGGGGCGACGTAGTTCGCCTACACCAAGAGCTCCTGGGACCGCTCTGCCTCCTGCATCGCCTCGTCCTGCAAGATGTACGAGGTCAAGTTGTCCTCGTTGAACGCCGTCCTCGTGCTTGGCGCCATGGACAGCCGCTTCAGGAGGTTGTAGCTGCTTGATAGTCCCTGCATGACATGGGTGACGTACGACGCCGTCGAGTACTGCGCGCCAGCCATCCTGATGGTGGCGAGAATTCGCCGAGCTCGGTCGCAGTAGTCGGTCGCTGTCTCCTTGTCGCCCATACGCAGGTGCGTCAGCTGTCCCTCCAGCTGGGCGATGAACAAGTCATCGGTGACTTGGTAGGTCGACTCAATGAAGTGCCACGCCTGGTGGCCGGCGTCGAGGTACTCTCGGCACCACTGCACGCCCGGTGAGAAGCACCGCGAGATGACCGTGAAGGTCAACAGTTGCACGGCGCGAAACTCCGCACGCAAGTCGGGGTCGTCTGGCGTCGCCACGGTGCCTCAAGCAAAGCTGATCAGCCCGGCCATCTCCAGCTGAGGCTCGATGGCCTCCTTCCAGGTGAGAATGTCAGGTCGACCGGTGAGTGGCGGGGTGACCAAGATCCTGTCCGGCGTAAACTTGAAGTAGCCGTAGCTCGGTGCTATACCGCCCACCGTCACCTGTGTCGCCGACATCGGCGACAGTCCGCGTCGTCGACCTCCGACGTCACCCTGCGAGTAGCCTGCAGTCGCCGACGACCGCACCCCTCGCGCCTGAACGCCGCCGACTTCATCGGCGTGTATCACACCACGCTGCCTCGACGTGCCTCCCACACTGCTGCCGACTTGGCCATCTCCGGCGTTGACGCCCACGTCGACGCCACCTTCGTTGGTCACCAGTCGAGGAGAATCCGGTCGAGAAGGTGGATACTCCGTCGCCCACATGGTGCGGAGTCCAGCCTCCACGACCGCCCAGGGTATCGCCCCGTACTCCTGGGCCTCATGGCGTCTCCTCGCATCCTCCAGCCGTCCCTCCAGGGTGTCCATCACCTCTGTGTCACCTACGCGCACGCTAGGGACTGAACGGCTGCCGGCCTACGAGCAACTTAGGTAAGTGACCACTACGTCGACCTGACTGAAAGGTAAGTCGTGTGCCGTCCACGCTCACTGCACCATGCGGAGATAACTACAGCAACAGGAACTAGACTACGGGCTAGGCACGGGTGCTCGTGTGATCTCTGCGTTCGTTGGTCCTTAGTCGTTTTCCTAGTGCACACACTGCTTGCTAGTTCACGGGGCAAATTGGCAAGAGTTTCACTAGAGAAAGTTGACAACAATGGTACAATGAAGTTGGCATGGCTAGACTACATCATAGCTAGCATTCAGGTCGGTTGACTGCCAGCACAACATGGTCGACCGCGTTCCAACACGACTTGGTCGACCGCGCTCCAGCAGTGCAAAGTCGACAGCGTGCCAACGTTGCAGGTTGACGGCGTGCCAGCGTTGCTCCCGCAGAACAGCATCGCACCAGCTTCGGAGGTGCTCGCACATGATTGGCGTGCGGAGCTTCGTCACCTGCACATCGCACACACCAAGTCAACCTGGCACTGACGACTGCATCTGATCAGCCACGTCGACCTCGGGATACCACCACCGAGGTCGGACTCGCCAACTTCGCCTGGGCAACCGTCGTACTCCTCCGCAGAACCTCGTCACCCAGGTAACCTGGTCGACCGGGCAACCACGTCGACCAGGTGCTCCTGTATGTGCCCGTCGACCTCCCAAGTCGACGGCCACCTCCAGTCGACCTCACCAGGTCGACCACACCCCTGGTCGACCAGCTCCAGGTCGACGTCACTCCTGGTCAACCAGCTCCACGTCAACCAGCACAGTCGTCAGCCGACCATCCAAGTCGGCTACCCGAAGTCGGCATCACCAAGTCGACGCCCCTTTTACGTCGATGCTGACTTCCGGGCCGACCTCTTGAAGTCGGCGACCTCCCAAGTCGGCGGACTTGCAAGTCGGTGACCTTGCAAGTCGGTGACCTTGCAAGTCGGCGCCGACTTCCAGGTCGACGTGCCACATCGCCGACCACCAGTTGAAGTCGGCCGCCGGCTTCCCAAGTCGGCGGCATTGCAGTGGCCCCGTGCAAGTCGACCAACCCCGTCGACCAGCTCGCCCCAAGTCGGCGTCGCCCACTGCTGCAAGTCGGCTATACCTCCCGTACACCCAACCACGAAGTCGGCTCTGCCCAAGCGAGGACGGGGCCAACAACAACTCTCGTTGACAGACAAGGCAACCTTCACGAAGCTGCCGTGCATAACCGATGGAGTAAGAGCTGACCTGCCAGGAATGACCTTTGAGCATCTCAAGGATGCAGCTATCACAAACGCGGCAGTCAGCACCCACCTCCATGCCCTCGTCAACACAATCATGCGTGGGTCTCTCACAGCTGAAATCAACGACCTACTCACCTCGTCAAGGCTCCTCGCCCTAAAAAAACCAGAGGGCGGCACCAGACCCATAGCCATCGGCAATTGCCCCTCCGCCTCGCCGCCAAATCCGCGTTATTATCCACAGCAGACGCCACCCGCTCCTTCTTCCTCCCGCTCCACCCAAGGAGGCAGTGAGGCTATTATCCACGCAGCACGAGCATACATGAGTGCAAACCCGGGCGCCCTCATCCTGCACGCAGATTTGGCCAACTCTTTCAACAGCATCAGCGCGGCGCCATCGTCAAGGCCATACGGGGTACGGCATTTGAGCGTTTGTTACCGCTAGTCCACCTCTCATACGGAGCCCCATCCCAAAATACTTGGTTGGCGAGTTCCAGAGCAAGCCCGTACTCAGCCAAGCGGGCGTTCGCCAAGGCGTCCCCCTCGGACCCCCGCTTTTCGCAGCAGGCATGAATCCCGCCCTCAGAGCCACAGCAGCGGCCTTCCCTACCGTCCTCTACCTAGCATATGCGGGCGGCGTCACGTTCCTTGAAGCAGCGGCCGACTGTGCAGCCGCATTCAACCACTTTACCTCGCAGCTGGTGGGCGTGGGGCTGATTCATAACCCAACAAAGTGTCGGCCTGGAGCCAGAGCCTGAACGACGAGACCATCTTACCTGATGGTGTCTCATACATGGTGGAGGGACTGCGCGTTGGGCCGCCACATAGGCCCGGCAGATGGGGCATCCACGTTCCTATGGGACCAGTTAGCCAAATTGGCCGCCCCACTTCCCCTCATCGCAGAGATGGACCCGCAACTTGCCAACCTGCTACTGACCAGATGCATCTCAAGGCGCGTGTCATACCTGGCCCGCACCACACCCCTCCACCTCCTACCTGAAGCTGAATGGTCCCGCTGGGGCCAGGCACAACTCCTTACGCTTCTGGACGCCTGCGGTGTCCACCACCCGAGGGGGATGGCAGAGGAGTAGCGTGTGTGGGGACAGGTGTCTCTGCCACCATCCCTCATGGGGCTCGGCCTCACAGAACCCTAGGTTGAAGGCAGATACGGTTTTCTCGCCAGCTTCGTGCAGGCACATATACTGCCCAGCTCCCTACCAGGGCCCGCGAGCCTGTACCTGACCGGCACCTTGGCCCGACCAGCTGCTGACAGCACAGACCAGCACCAGCTGCAGCGATGGCTTCTTGAATGCGAAGCCACATTGGGTCAGGAGGCCATGGAGCTGCTCACGGCAGAACGGACTGCCCCAACAAACCGACTACTGCACCGCCCCGCCCTACTCATCCAGGGCAACCGCTTCACTGCGCAGGTGGTAGCCTCAAGACAGATGGATTTGAACTCACAGGATATGGGGCAAAGGATTCGCTATTCTCCATCCCGTACATACCCTCCCCGCCTCAGCCCGGAAATGTTTGCATTCGCACTCCAATTCCAACTCGGACTGCCCCTACCCGTACCAAACTGCCGTGACAGGATCCCCATCCTGTATAAACGGCTATCCAACCACCTTCTTCGCTGCGGCATGGAACACTGACCAACTGACACACACAATGGAGTGAGAAACGAGTGCGTACGGATGGCACAGGACGCCGGCTTCATAGTGCATAAAGAGTCAACGGCATTTTGCCCGGTGGATAAGCAAAAGGCTGATTTTGCAATCCGGGACCTTACGTCAGGCGAAGTATGGTTATGTGACGTCACTGTCACTCACCAATCAGCAGCCGCGATGAGAAGGCCAAAAAGGGAAGAGGATGGATGGTGCGGGAAATGGCCGACAATAAAACAGATCACTACCTGACCCGCTCCTCCTCGGTTGGGTTCTTCCCGCTAGCGGTTTAGACATATGGGTGTCCATGCGAGGAGGTCCCCACCTTCCTCAAGCTGCAGGCTGATACGGCAGCCCGCAACCTCTTCAACGCAGACCCGGCATCTTACCAAGCTGCCAAAATGCTGCACCAGTTCCGACAGCGATGGTCCGTCTCCCTGCATCGAGGACAGGCGCTAAGCTACCTTAAGAAATGGAACCTGGCAAGTAGAGAACACGCCAGTTGGCGGGCCGGAGGGGGTGCTGAACCCATGGGATTGCTTTGCAACCCTGGAGGGCTAGATAGGGAAGGGAATGCTAGTCTCTTTTATATGCTCCTCTTGGACTTGACTCTACTTCAAGTTGTACATTAATGAAAGGACCATTCGAGGAGAGGAGACGAGAGAAGTACGAAGGAGGAGGTGAGAGAGGGATGAGGAGAGGAGGTGGGGAGGCCAGTCGCGGCAAACCCCTCTTATCAACCCCCTTTTACAAAGGGGGGGGTGAGAGAGGGATGAGGAGAGGAGGTGGGGGGGGGGGGGGGGAATCGCGGCGAACCCCTCTTACTAACCCCCAATTCCACACCCCCATCTAGCCACCCCCGTGAACCTCACCCCCCTTCTCTGCCGCCCCCTAGAACCTCATCCCTCCCCCCCGTCCTTCCTCCAGACCCCTTCCCACCCACGGTAGGCCCTGCAGAATCCACTAGTCGCCACCCCATCAGCCTTCCCCCCTAAATGTCATGGGCGGCAGAGCAGTGGCTGGCGGTGTAGCCCCACTCCCCCCACATCCTCCCCGCTGGCCGCCACCCCCATTACCTCCCCTAATAGCAGGAGTGCTGAGGGAGGCGCTGGTGAGGTGACGCAGGAGGGCAACAGCTGCAGCCACGGAAATTATAGTCGCGGCAGCAGCAGAGAGGCCGATGGGAGGGCGGGCGGGGAAAGCTGCTGGTGTACGACGTGAGGGGCTGGTGGCTGGAACTTGGGGCTCGCCGGTGACGAGGAGCGTACAAGTGGCGGGGAGCTGACGACGGGCGGCGGGGAGCTGACGACAGGCAGCGGGGAGCTGACAACGGGCGGCGGGGGAAATGGGCATCGGGCCACGGGAAGCGTACGGGTGGGGACAGGATGCGACGAGTAGCATCATGACGAGCGGCGCGACGGGAGGTGCCATGAGCAGAATAATGGGTGGGCCCATTAAAATAAACGGTCCAATTTCGGACCTAGCTCTAATAATATGTCACAATACGATCTTAGCTTAGGAAGGGTATGATTTAGCCTTAAGAGCCATGGCTAGGTTACGAACGTAGCGTGAGCGTGACAGTGAGAGTCGGGCCAAAAAGGGGTTTCACAACGCATACAAGATATAGTCGAGAAGGAGGGTGCACCACCAAACAAGAACATAATGTAACTACACTATTCTAAACTACAAGCAGTTATATAAAGTATGTAATAACATAGCTTGACAGGGGTGGTATCGGCAGTAACTGGCATGCCGGTCATTGTCGTGATAACTTCATGAGCTGGCAGGTGGGGCACAATGTCACGTGTCATTGTTTATGGGTCAGCATTTTGGGCCAGTAATAATACCGCTGCAGCTGCTATCGTGTTTTTTCGACCCCACCGAGGTAGTTCCGTCATGTACCTCCGGTATTAGTAATTCCCGCAGCGGTGTATAGCCCCGTACCCCAGATGCGATTGGGGCCGGATTTAGCATAATACACTCCTTGTGCTTCTGCGAACTTCTGCGAGTTGCCTCCCGTGAAGAATAGGCATGTCTTGTAGGTGTGAGTGAATAGGCCAATCAGCAGGGGGCTGGTTTGGGTGAGTAGTGCTGCGCGTATTTGGGCGGTCGGGCGGGTCAGTGCATCGGCGATACTGGAAGCACCCGTTGAAAAAGCTTGCTTTCTGTTCTTGCAATGGCACCGTGCTTCATTACAATTGCAGTCATTACAGCGTTCTCGTCCAACTATAAAATATACGGTACATATGTACGACTAGGGTGGGTGGGCGGGGAATGGAACTGCAAAGTTCCGAATGAAGACGTGGGTGGAGGTCAAATGGCCTCCAACCCTCTTCATGTACTCGGCGAATTGTAAATTCACAGTTGTCTTGCTGCGCTGCAGTCGGCTGCGCTTTCACAATACACATTTTTAGAAAGTGTTAAACACATTTTTAAAAAATAAACTTTCTGTGTAGGTGACCATGTAATGAAAGTTTGACTCGAGGAAGTCGAGCCAGCGGATCTGTCGTGGGTTGAGCTGGGGTTGCGCGCGAAGATACTGTAGCAAGCAGTGATCTGCCCGTATTGTCACGTCTGCGCGAGTCAAATCCACACTTTGAACGCGTGCACGATTGCAAGCATTTCGCAGTCGTGTATCGTGTAAGGTTTGAGGGTCGAGTTCAGAAATGATTAGCCATAACAAGGAACACGTTGTCTGACATTCAGAACACCACGGTACAAGGAATTTGTGAAGAGGTCGTAGAGGCAGGCATCAACTCAACCCAACCCAGAAGCAAGCGCCAATCTCACAAGTATCCCAACATATCTCTCTCTCGCCGGGCTGCAAACAGCCTTTCCCCTCTCTCATCTGTCCTTCTTCGCCTGAACTTCGCGCCTGTCATTCGCCTCCCGGGCCTCCAGCTCCTGCTGATTTCGCTCCGCCTCCGCAATCCGACTCACCTGCACCTGCAGTCTAGCCGCCTCCGCCGCCGCCAGCTTCTTCCCCACGGCGGCCATGGTGGTGTTGGCCTGGTCTAGCTCCGTGCGCGCGTGTTTCTTCGTCTCCTCCACCGCTATCTGCAGCTCCTTCACGACTCACTCCATCTGCGGTTAAAAAAAGGGGGGGGGGGGGGGAACAATGTACGCAATACAATTCATCTTAGTAAATCGTATGCTTCTTTGTCTCCTCCACCTGCTCCTTCACGCCTCGCTCCATCTGCAGCGAAAAGGAGACATCGCAAGACTTTTATTTTCCGCAAAACGGTTTTAGAATTTTCAACTTTCATTTAAATATTCCTTCTGTTCTTCCACCTCCACCCCCAGCTCCTTCACATCTTGCGCCATCTTCTGTGCAAACAGAAAGATTTAAGGCGTCGCTCAACGGCCACGGGATTGAACCGGGGTCTGTAGTCAATCTTATCCGATCTTCATTCAGGTTAAACGCTTAAACTTGGGAACATTTTGATAATCGATCTTGTTGAGTAACAATGGAGAGCGCGGGGATGCAAGGGAAGCAAGGACGAAGGGAGCGCAAACAAAAGCAGGTGGAAAGAATCAATGAGGCGAAAGGAGACGAGATGGCCTACGCTTGAAACGCGGTCCTGCTCGATGGCGAGCGCGTCTTGTAAAGCCTTCTCCCTCTCCTTCGCCTCGGTCAGAGCGACCATGTGCGCCGTCGCTTCGCGCTGCAGCTCCGCTTTCGCCTCCTCCATCGCGGCTCACACGTTCTCGTCCTTGGTAGCCACTTGTGCCGCTCCATCAGAAAAAAACAAAAAACAAAACAAAACAAAACAAAACAAAAAACAAACAAACAAACAAACAAACAGACAAACAAGCAAAGCAAATCAAAACAAAACAAAAGCAACTTAAAATATGAGACAATGACAATACGAATCAAAATACGCATAAAGTTTAACAACAATGATAGGTGAAAAAAAAACTGGGGAGTCGTCTAGAAACGCATCACCACCAGAACAAGGAATGCTGAAGATTCTTGTTAAGGAGTAAAGCAGAAGCGCTTCCTATTACCTCTTGATCCAGCGAGCTTGCCTTCTCCATTAGCGCGTCTCGCTCTTTCCGCAGAACCGCGACGTCGTCCAACCCTGGCTCCCGGAACCGCTGCCAGGCTTGCTCCGAAACTGAGAGTACGACGGCTTATGCTGGCTTTGCTAGCTTGCCTAGACTTTGTTACGTTATATCTAGCTTGGGTTTATTTTATCATGCATAGATATGCTTAGGTGCATTCCTATATTTTATTATAGTTATAGCACCGAACCAGGTTACGTGTACCGAACTCAAGCCTATTCGGTTTCCACCGAATTGCTTTCTACTGAGTTCGGGAAGGTTCTGTTCGGGGCGCTTCGCGACCCTCAGAACATTCGCGTAACACGTGGGTAACTGGCCTTGTGTCGACACAATATATAGCCTCGTGTTGTACCCAGGTGAATCATTCAATTCAAACTCTCTTTTCTGAGCTCGATCCTAGATCCTCACAGAAACCGGGACAATGGCCTTCGCTCTGCCTTGCTGCAGACCTGGGAGGAGCCGGCTTCAGAGATGCTGCTGCGATGGCAGCTAATGCATATTTCGCCAAGGCTGGCGACGGATTGACTCGCATAATAGGGCTACCGTTCACGGTGACGATATCGACACTGTTGGCGGACATTGAAGCTTGGTGTGTTGTTTGTGCGCCTGGCGCTGCTTCCAGGTGCCTGGAGCCTTTGATGTAGCATTCTTCTTGGAAGACTTCGGGTCATTGTGTTGAGGAGAGTTGAGAGGAATGTGGTATGCGATACAGGTGTTTCGTCACGCTCATTCTCGTCGCTAATCTCCTATTACCGGTTATCACTCTTTGGAACTTGTGTTCTCTTCCCCCTCGTCTCTCTTCTCCTATACTCATGCCACCTTCTCACTCATCTCTCTCTGTCTTCCTTCTTGCGTTCTCTTACTTTCTCTGAGCCGCTCGCCCTATAGTCTCTCGTGTCCTTTCCTCCCTTGTTAAAAAGCCTAATACTTTTCCATCATCTGTCTCTACTATAGTTGCTACTATCACTAACTTTGCCTCCACTTGCCACCTTGACTATGCCTCACAGTTGGTCTCTAACCATGCATGTGAATTGTCTGTCAAGTGTGCTTCTACCTTTAGCATAAATGTTCTAGAGGACAAGCAGTTCGAGCCAGCTTTCCTTGCGGCCGCTACTCCTCACCCCTGTGCCATGTTGCTAGCCCCTGAGGGTGACCCATGCGCCCTTGCCATCTCGAAACCGTGTACCTACACTGAGCCTGTCTTGAGACTTTGGGCCTCACTTATGAAACCGTGCGGACCCGGTAGAGCCTTTGGCGGCCATTCTGCGTCGGCTTCCTTGCGGCCGCTACTCCTCCCCTCTGTGCCATGCTGCTAGCCCCTGAGGGTGACCCATACACGCCCTTGACATCCCGAAACCGTGTACCTACATTGAGCATGTCTTGAGGCATTTTGAAAGCCCACAGGCACCTATGTCGTTCCTTCTTCTGGGGTGAACGTTGTGGTTAGCATGTGGATCTTCAAGGTGAAGTGACCACCTGAAGCGTTGCCTATCTTCAAGGCGTGCTATGTGGCGAGCTGCTTCACTTAGCAAGATGGGATGGGCTACTTCCATACCTTCTCCCCCACCCCCAAGATGACAACTCTTCGATTATTGTTGCACGTTGCAGCACAACGCGACTACGAGCTCCACTCACTTGACTTCTCCATGGCCTTCCTCCAAGGCAGCCTGCACGAACAGATCTGACATCGCCATCCACCTTGTTACAGTGGGTCCTTCACCTCTTGGACCCGGTGGAGCCTTTGGTGGCCATTGTACTGTCTGTGTCAAGCTCTTTGTGGCATGACACCTTAAACACTACTCTTGCTTTGCTCGGCTTCTCCTTATCTAAAAGTGACTCTTCTCTCTTCTTCTGCTATGGCTAGACACCTTTCTACAATCTGGTATACGTTGACGACTTGGTCATCACTACTCCTGACTGGGTTGCACTGGCCTCAGTGAAGGCAGGGATGTAGAAGAGACACTCGTGCAATGACCTAGGTGAGCTGCGACGCTATCTTGGCTTGTAGATCACTAAGGACAGAGGAGCACGCACCATCACTCTGACGCACTCACACATGGTGCAGCAGATCCTCGACCGCTTTCGCCTTCGGTTCTCCTCTTCATAGCCCACTCCCCTTGCTATTGACCATAAGCTCTCAGCTCTTGTCCCTAACAAGCCTGCTGAGCCTAGTGGTCTGTACGCAAAACTGGTGGGGTGCCTCATGTACCGTACCTGCCGATCTGCAATCGTCCGGACCTTGCCTATCCTCTTAGCTTCCTTGCCGGCATTGTTGAGACTGGGAGACACCGACTTCAGCACTAGTTGGGCACGGTGAGGCACCCTTGGTCTTTGTGGCCTCGGAGGCCAACACTGTGGACATCTTCACCAAGGCCCTTCCGCCTACTGAACACCGCAGATTTTGTTCGTAGCTTGGCCTTGTCCAGACAAATCATCGCTTGTTGTGGATTGCCTCTTGCGCTGCTTATATTGTTTTTTATATGTATACCTATATATATAAGTATATATACATATATATATATATACATATATATACATATATACATATATATACATATACATATACATATACAAATATACATGAGGGTTTACATATGTACTACATAGCAGTAGGGATGCAACCCTCATCATGAGGTCCTTGAGGTGTCACATGCAAAATCCAATCTAGTTGGATTTTGCCTAGGTGTTGCAACATTTGCAACCTATGCTAGAAACTTCTAACCACCACAATCCAAAAGTCAAAGTTGTCTTCCTAACTACCCAACCAAAGATCCCTGTATAGTCATGTCCCAATAATCACCCAATATAGATAATATCTCAAAATGAGATAGAATTCCCAAAACTTGGGAATCTTATAACTTGGGCGATCTTGGAATCGTTGGAAAGCTCTGGATTTCTCTTACATGAACAAGCATTTAAACTTGGAGAAAAGCACAGAGATGATAATATCCAACAACCATGCACAATGGCATACGCTCATACGAATCATGCAAGCACAAATAGGACGAACACTAAGGAGGACGTTAGGATGACATGCACTCAGAATGACGTGCATTCAACATACTTGTTATTTAGAATGTCAGCCAAGCTGTCAGAAACGTCCAAGTGGAGAGTCTCGAAGCGCTCGGTGGCCGGACAAAGGGAGGAGGAGTAAGGGGTGGCGCGCAGCCGACCCTCGACACAAGGACCGCAAGGTGGTGCAGGCGAAGAAGGCGGCAACGACGGCTAGACTCGCGAGAGGCCTAAGACAAGACGCTGACTAGACATAGTGCGAAGGCGGGGAAGGGACAGGTGACCAAGACGGTGGTGCTACAGAACGGTGAGGTGGGCAAGCGACCGACACGATCAAGAAGCAGCAACCTGACCAGACGCCGTAACCTGACTAGATACAACTACCTGGTGGGATGCTGGGACCTGAGGGGGGGCACTGACAGGATTCGGAGGCAACAACTGCTGCTACTGCTGGCACTGCTGCTGCTTCTGCTGCCTCTCTTGGGGGCCAGTGTGAAACGTGTAGAGACCAGAACCCGGCTCCTGGCGAAAGGTGGCCAGGGGGGCATACGTGTCACCGTCCACATAGGTTGTAGAGTCCCTAGAAGGCTCAAACCAAACATCAGCGTGCGGACTCACGAGCGACCGCGCACCCACCAAGTTCCTAGAGAACGAAGGGATGTGGAGGCCTGTCAGGGAACCCGAGGGAACAGCCGGGCACGGAAGCATGGTAGAGTGGCGAGCAATGACTGGTCCCGAAGTGGGATCTGCCAGTGCGATAGAGACCGGTGCAGGAAGCGGAGTAAGAGTCGTGTGGTCGCGGAAGAAACAATGCGACGCATCAGAGTCCAGCGTGAAAGACAGCGACGCATCTGCCGAAGCGGCACCTGGACTAGCGCCTACTCAAACACCTACACTAGCAACTGGCACAGGATCAACACTAGCACCTAAGCTAAAAACACGTGAGCAAAGGGAGTCTGAAGCACTAGAGTCAACAACAGCATAGATAGCATTTGCAGTTCCTAAAAGTTCAAGTAACTGAGAAGCAGACATGTCCCACAGTGCGGGACCGTGCGAGAGAACAAGGGGAAGACAGTCAGGGGCAGGGCCGTCTACGCCGTAGGCCGCGCGAATTCTATCAGTGAGCTGAGCAAAGCACTGACCCGGTGGGTGACGGCGGTCGCAGCGGAGGCCACTGCGAGTACTTGTCTGGATGAGGTAGGGGCAGGGTGGGTGGGCGTCACCACGCGACAGCTGATGCGGTCCTGACCCGTGCCGCTGAACCTGCTGCTGCCCCTGCTGCTGCTGTTGCTGCTGCGAGAGCAGTGGCTGATGCTGTTGCTGAGGCAGGTACCAGGCCGCTACCCCAACACATGCAGCTGGCAGCCCCGCAGGTGCCTGGCGAACCCGAGCGTCACCTCCACCAGCTGCAGCAGGGGAGCCACTAGAAGCTGCACGAGGCTTTTCCACCAGCACCTGCACTCCCGCCACCGCCACACACCACGCCACCTCCCCCACCTCCGTTGCTGGCTGTACCCTGGCCACCCCTCCTGCCACTCCTAACTCTAGACTGCGCAGAAGTCGTGACAGCAGCCGCGGTCTCGTCAGTAGCGGTAGCGGCGAGGGAGGTAGTAAAGGTGGGCAGCTGTGGGACAGTGCACCCGTGGAACAGTGGGGGGGGCACAGCGCCAGAGGCGAAGGCTACCGAGCGGAGGTTGCTCTCGACGTCCTTGAGTGCATACTCAAGGACCTCGATAGTGAGCTCACTAGGGTATTCGGAAGAAGCGCGTCGCGAACTGTGACAAGGCGGTCAGGGAGGCTAGTGACGATAAAATAAATAGTAATCGCCATGGGGGTGGGGGGGGGGGGGGGGGGGGGGGGGGGGGGAAGCAGTGCAAGCTGTGCATCAGTGCAGGCAGCGCGGTAGCGAGAATCCAGCGAACGCAGGTGAGCGATTAAGTCGGCAGAACGCTCGAACGAAGCGAGGTCAGGAAACAGGAACGGGAGGAACAGGCGACCGAGAGAGACAGTGGTAGGAGTGGATATCGAGCCTTGATCGCAATCAGGAACTCGCTAGCAGTGCGAACCTAGGTGAAGTGGGTCTCCTCAGACTCAGGGAGGAGGCTGCTGAGGGCGATGCAGGCCGCAGCGTCGCGCGACTTCCAAGCTGTCAGGGCAACGCGCTGACGTGCAAAATGCTCTCTGTCTGCAGTGGTGGGGTCAGCGCCTAGGGGTTCAGGGGCAGAGGGCGCAAGAAGGTCACCGGAGGCGTGCACCCAGAGGGACTCGTCAGCCTGACACTGACTCTCTTGCAGGCGCTGCGCACGGAGGAGCCAGATAGAGAACTCCAGCGGGCTACCCTCGGCATCAAAGCGCAGGACCCTAGGCGTCGCCATAGCTGATGCGGAGGGGAGGGAGCTACTGCTGCCACGTCTTAGTTTGGCGGAGGAAACCTTAGCTGATGGGGACGGGCAGGACGTGACACGACGGGACGGGCAGGGCGCGACGCGACGGGCAAGGAGGCGCGACGGGCGTGACGCGACGGGACGGGCAGGGCTCGACGCGACGGGACGGGCAGGGCGCGACGCGACGGGCAGGGAGGCGCGACGGGCGCGAGGGGACAAGACGGGACGGGCGCGACGCGACGGGACGGGCAGGGCTCGATGCGACGGGCAGGGAAGCGCGACAGGCGCGAGGGGACGGGACGGGACGGGACGGGCGCGACGCGACGAGACGGGCAGGGCGCGACTCGACGGACAGGGAGGCGCGACGGGCGCGAGGGGACGGGACGGGACGGGCGTGACGCGACGAGCAGGGAGGCGCGACGGGTGTGAGGGGACGGGACGGGCGCACGTGTGCGAGGGTACGGGACGGAACGGGCGCAACGGGCCCTAACAAATGGAATATACCTAACCCTAACAAATGTACCCCACATGACAAGCCTCACTACAGGCTACAATATTTGACACAAACCTGTACCTCCAATAGAGCACGAAAATCTCGCTACCGGTAATAAAAAACATTTGATGTAACTTCTATGTTTCTATGTTAGTGTGCTATTAAATATTATATATGATCTCAATCATCTTAACTTTCTTCTGATTAAGTTTCCATTTGTTTGATAATCACAATTATAGCAACATTCCAACTCTTCAACTTTTACATGTTGCATGACAAGAGGTTTTCATGCTAACGAATCCAACGTTGTAATCCCTTGACCGTACCGTCCCAATACCGAAGTGGATTTGGCAGAATCCTTCGAATCCACCTCGCCCTCCTTATCCGTGCATTCTCCACCCTCGCCGCCTCTTTCTCAACCCACTCGTCACTGCGGTCAGTTTTGCCAGCCATGATCGCTGGCTAGGCCCGTTTTCTCCGTTCTCCGTCTGATCTTCACTCATTATTTGGAATCCGAACATGGCGCCCACCACACTATTACGCGACGCGAGAGTGAGCGTCGTGTGCGCCACGAGTCATCAACGCACAGATTCGCAAATGTTCGTGAATGCTCGCTTCGCTGGTCCCAGTACACAGATTCGCTCGCGTCCTGCTCATTTCGCAGGTGCACCTCCCCGCCTAGCGCGCCTCTCCAGCGCCCGTGCCGCCTTCTTCTCCGCTCGCCCCCCGCTCGTCCCCGCGACGCGCCTAGCCGTCCCACCGCGCCGCACCAATGGAGGGGCCGTGCGCGTCGCGGCGACCACGTCGGGCGGGCAGGGCTCCGCGGGGTCGGTGGCGGTAGGCTCTTTCCGCGCGGGGCAAAAGCGCGCGGAGGTGCGCCTTCCTGCGCTGCTGCTGACGCTGACCAGCGCGGAAGTCTTGCGCGGAGGGGCGCAGGGCAGCGCGGAGGCGGTGGACGCGGCGGTGGCGGGGGGCGCGACCATGGTGGTGGTGGGGGAGGAGGGCGCGGGCGGCGCGGGCATGGAGCTGTTCGAGGCGGCGTGCGCCGTGAAGGAGGTGGTGCGCGGGCGAGTGCCGCTGCTCGTGGCGGAACGCGCGGATATCGCCGCCGCTGCCGGCGCTGATGGCGTGCTGCTGTCCGATAACGGTGCGATGGGGTGCGCAGAAAAGGGGCGATGGGGGTAGGGGGAGGGGTGAGGAATGGAGAAGGGCGAGAGACGGATGAGAGGAGCATGACACGGTCGCATGGTGGCATGGCGTGGTCGCATGGTGGCATGGCGTGGTCGCATGGTGGCATGGCGTGGTCGCATGGTGGCATGGCGTGGTCGCATGGTGGCATGGCGTGGTCGCATGGTGGCATGGCGTGGTCGCATGGTGGCATGGCATGGTCGCATGGTGGCATGGCGTGGTTGCATGGTGGCATGGCGTGGTCACATGGTGGCATGGCATGGCACATGACGCGTCGCAGTAGCCAGGGGATTCTAATGGCTTCTTTCACGTGGTGTGATACATGGAGTGTGACTGCAGGAAGCTGGGGAGGTCAATGCACACACTGCATAGCACATGGCTCACATGCCGCACCCATGCTCACATGCCACACCCATGCTCACATGCCGCACCCATGCTCACATGCCGCACCCATGCTCACATGCCGCACCCATGCTCACATGCCGCACCCATTCTCACATGCCGCACCCATTCTCACATGCCGCACCCATTCTCACATGCCGCACCCATTCTCACATGCCGCACCCATTCTCACATGCCGCACCCATGCTCACATGCCGCACCCATTCTCACATGCTGCACCCATTCTCACATGCCGCACCCATTCTCACATGCCGCACGCATTCTCACATGCTGCACCCATTCTCACATGCTGCACCCATTCTCACATGCTGCACCCATTCTCACATGCTGCACCCATGCTCGATCACAGCACTCGCCTCTCACGGCTACAGTCCTTCATCCTCCTGCATCGCTCTCCCTGCTTCTGAACCCGCAGCCTATGTGGCATCCCAGCCACACCTCTTCCCTTCTTCCCTTCATCCTCCGTCCCTCTCACGCCTTTCTCTGCCACTCCTCTCCTCTACCCTCTGCTTCGCCCCTTCTCCCCGTGGCCGCGCCCCTCTGCGCACGGCCCCTCGCCTCGCCCCGTACGTACACCCATCCCTCAGGTCTGCCGGCAGTGGCGGCGCGGCGCATGATGGAGAGTGCGGCGTCGGGCCCGCTGCTGCCGCTCGTGGCGCGCCGAGTGGCGTCCGTGGCCGCCGCAGTCACCGCCACCACCGCTGACGGCGCCGACCTCATCCTGCTCGCACCCTCCGCTGCCGCACCAGGGCGGGGTGCTATCAGTGCCAGCAGTGCGGGGCGCAGTGCTGATGCGGCAGCAGTGGCGCAGGTGAGGGCGCGGCAGGTGAGCATCCCCGTGCTGGTGCAGCGGGGCGAGGGGGCCGCGTGGGCAGGGGGCGAGGGCGTGCAGTGGGTGCGCGGCGTCATGGGCAGCGGCGCAGCTGGCGTGGCCGTTACTCTCTCCTCGCTGCTGCAGGCGGCAGCAACAGAACCAGCCGAAGCAGCAGAAGGAGCGGACGGAGTAGAAGCAGGGGAAGTAGGGGGTGTGGCAGGTGGCGGGGAGAGCAGGGCGATGCGCGCAGCGGTGGGGCGCGTGGTGGGCGCCATGGCTGATGCTCGGTGGGTCACCAAGGGCATGGGGGAGGGCGCGGGGGAGGAGAGTGAGACGGAGAGTGAGGGGGAGAGTGAGGAGGAGGGGGAGGAAATGGGCATGGGAGTGGGAGGTGCAGCAGGGGGCGAGGTCCTAGGGCGTGGGGACGTGGAGGAGGTGAGGGAGGAGGTGGAGCAGGTGCTATCTGGCGTGGGGGGCCCTCCGGGGCCCGCTGCTGCGAGTGCTGTGGCAGGGGAGGATGTACGCTTGCAGGCGGCAAGGGAGGGGGAGGGGGAGAAGGGCGAGAAGGGCGGGAAGGAGGAGGAAGAGGAGGAGGAGGGCGAGGGCAGGGAGGGGCGGGGGTTGCTCGACGTGGAGGGGCGGCGGATCATGAAGGCGGAGAGGAAGCTGCTCTCCTCGCTGCTCGCCCTGCTCCGTGCTGCCTGCCCTGATGTGAGCTGCTTGCCCCGTTGTGAGCTCCATGGCACATGTGTCTCCCTCCCATCCCATGGTCTTTATTTCTTGGCCGTTTTGGCTTTCCACCATGCCTGCATGCCCCTGTGCCTGCATGCCCCTGTGTCTCCATGCGTACATGACTCCGTGCCTGCAATGGCTCCATGCTTGCCCCTGTGTGCGCATGGCATGGCATGGCGTGGCATGGCATCAGATGGCGGAGATACAGCTGTTGGAGGACTCCCTCGCCCGACTGGGGGAACCCTTCCTCGTTGTTGTCGTGGTCAGTGCCCCTCTGTACCGCCATGCATTCGTGTGGTCACCCATGACATCATACTCCATTCACGTCCCCGTCATCATCACACGCCTTCGCGCGCCAGGGCTTCCCATGCTGTACCTCTAGCGCCACTGCATTGCATGCACATCCACTTCCTCGCACATCCACTTCCTCGCACATCCACTTCATCGCAAATCCACTTCCTCGCACATCCACTTCATCGCAAATCCACTTCATCGCAAATCCACTTCCTCGCACATCCAGTTCATCGCAAATCCACTTCCTCGCACATCCACTTCCTCGCACATGGCTGCCTCGCACCCAACCCGTCCTCTCGCTTCACTCACAAAGACTCGCCTCTCACAATCCTCCCTCGCCCACCCTTCCCCCCTCTCTCCCGCGCCACACACGCACCACGCACATGGGGGCAGGGCGAGTTCAACTCGGGCAAGTCGTCGCTGGTGAACGCGCTGCTGGGGGACGCGTTTCTCAAGGTGGGGGTGGTGCCCACCACCAACGAGATCACGCTGCTGCGCCACCTCGACACCTCGCCCTCCTCGCAGCTGCGTGCACGTGCCGCCCAGGCCGCGTCCAGTGCAGCGCTGTCGGCGGCAGCAGCGGGGTCGCAGAGGGGGGCGGTAGCGGGGCGGGCGGCAGCGAGGGCGGTGGCGGGGCGCATGGCGGTGGAGGAGCAGCGCCACCCCGACGGCCACATGATCCGCTTCCTGCCCGCCGACCTCCTCAAACAGGTGCGCGCTCAGCCCCTCGCTGCTACCCCCTGGACATTCATGCCTGCCATTCATGACTGCCATTCATGACTGCCATTTATGACTGCCATTCATGACTGCCATTCATGACTGCCACCTGAATCTCAAGCATCCACTCTTGCTTCCCCTCATTGCTCTTCATACCCTCTCACGTGTCGTCTTCTCAACCCCTCTCCTGTCCGCCCATCTGTCCTTGCCTTGGGCGCGGCATGGGAGCAGATGAACGTGGTGGACACGCCCGGCACGAACGTGATATTGGAGCGCCAGCAGCGCCTGACAGAGGAGTTCGTGCCCCAGGCGGACCTCGTGCTCTTCGTGCTCTCCGCTGACCGCCCCCTCACCGAGTCTGAGGTGCGCCTCCTGCCCACTCGCCCTCTTACACTCGACCACCCAACCGCACACCCTTGCACCCCTTTCTTGGCCCTCTGTTCTCCATGATTGTCTTCCACATATCTGCCTCATTTCCTCAATGCCTCACTGCCCCGCCACCCCGCCCGCAGGTGTCATTCCTGCGCTACATCCGCCAGTGGGGCAAGAAGGTGGTGTTTGCGCTCAACAAGGTCGACTCGCTCTCCTCGCCCGCGGACGTGAGGGAGGTGCAGGAGTTCGTCACAGCCAACGTGAAGCGCCTGCTCGCCGTCGACACCGTGCTGTGCTTCCCCCTCGCCTCGCGCCCCGCCCTCGCCGCCAAGCTCCTCCACAACGCGCCCTACCCCTTCCCCTCCGCGCCCTCGCCCGCCCTCTCCTCCTCCTCCGCCGCCCTCCCGCCGCCCGACCCCGCCGCCCAAGCCGCAGCCGTCCGCCTGCGCAACGACCCGTCCTACCAGGCGTCAGGCTTCGCCGACCTTGAGATCTTCATCCAGCAGTTCCTGGAAGGTTCCTCCGACGCAGGTGCAGAGCGGCTGCGGCTGAAGCTGGACACGCCGCTGGGAGTGGCGTCGGCGCTGCTGGCGGGCGCGGAGGCGCAGCTGACGGCGCAGGCGGAGGCGGCGGCGCGGGACGATGAGGCACTGGCGGCGGTGGAGGCGCAGATGGAGGGGTACGGCGCCGCCATGCGCACCGACTCCCTGCTGCAGCGCTCCCGCGTGGCCGCACTCGTGAGGGAGGCGGCGGGAAGGGCAGAGGAGTTTGTGGAGGCCACGCTGCGGCTGGGCAATGCTGACGTCATGATTCAGTACCTGTTTTCACCGCCTGGTGGGGGTGGTGGGGGAAGTGGTGATGGGGCGAGTGGCAGTGGCGGCATGCTGCCTGTGAGCAAGAGCTTTCAGACTCAGATCATGGGCACCGTGGTGGCTGATGTGCGGGTGAGTGCTGCCACACACGCCTCATTGCCATGCCTGTCATGAGTGCCATGCCTGACGTGCTTGACATGCCTGGCATGCATGGTACCCCGGTAGGCTGGGATGTGTAGTGACAGCAGCAGAACCAGGTCCTCCTGGTTACCTGCTTGTCCAATGCGCTTCACTCCCATATTTGACATGCCTTGACTCATCTATACCACCTCGTTTCTTCCCCTACCCTCAACCAATTCAAAAACCTCATCATCACAACCCCCTCCTTCCTGACCCCCCATCCGCCCATGGAATGCCGTGCCACACCTATCCGTCCACGCCACACTCACCCCCTCCCACGTGTGGCACAGAGAGCGCTGGTGGAGCACCACGTGTGGCTGCGCTCCAACAACGCGCGCCAGCTCGCCTGCTACCGCGACTTCGCCCGCACCCGCTGGCCCTCCGTGCCGCCCGCCCCCGCGCTGCCGGGCAGTGAGGAGGAGGGTGAGGGCGAGGGCGAGGAGGGGAGGATTCCTGAGACAGTTGGCATTCTGGAGGGTTTCAGCCCGCGCGCTGCTGCTCTGCTGCTGGAGGAAGAAATGCGGGAGTCGGTGAGATGAGGGAGTGTGTGGGAAAAGAGAATGAGTGAGGAGAGAATTGGAAGTGAGGTGGGGGAATTGATGAATGTGTGGATGAAACAACTGAAGAATGGTGGCCCTGTCGTGATCCCGCATGACCCAGCTCGTCCTCGCATCCATTCCTTTTCCACTAGTCTCGTATTCTCTCTTTGCCCGCTTCCACCACCAATCCCTCTCAGCCATGCTCGCACCCCCTGGCTCTCCACTTTTGACCCCTTGGCGCTCCACCTTTTCTCTCTTACCCCTCTTTTTCCCAATTTTATTTGTTTCATTTTTTTAGCTTTTGCTGCCGTGCCTCCCCATTCTCTCCCCTTCCCTGTTACACCATTTCCACGTCCCCATCCCTTCCCTTTCCTTCACCTCCTGCGTGCCGCACGACCACAACACGGGCCATGGCACGGCACAGGTGGTGAGCACGGTGACAGGGCTGGGAGTGGCAGGGGTGTCGGCGTCGGTGCTCACGGCCGTGCTGCAGTCGTCCCTGGAGGACCTGCTCGCCCTCACTGTCTGCACCGCTGGCGGGTGAGCCTCCCTTCACCGTCCTTGCACGCCCTGCCTTGCACTGACTGAAGCAGCCACAGGGTGGGGCTTGCATCGTGTAGTTGGCCTCGACAAGGCCGCAGGAGGGTGAGCATTGCTGATGAGTGTGAGCTGCCCACTGCCTTGGTTAAGCCCCATGTGCTCTTCCACCAACACAACCACCACTCCACTCTCACCGTGCTCATCCTCCCCCCACCCCGCCTGTACTGCTGTGCGAGCAGCTCCCTGAACGTGCTCACCTTCCCGCAGCGGCGGGAGAAGGTGAAGGGCAAGATACGGCAGCGGGCAGCGGGGCTCATCAAGCGCCTGGAGGAGGGGCTGGAGGGCGAGCTGCAGAGCCGCCTGGCTGACCTGGAGACACGCATCCGTGCTGAGCTGGCACCATACCGTCGTGCTGTGGATGATGAGCTTGTGCGCGTGGATGCTCTGCAATCGCAGCTGCAGACGTCCACTCAGCAGCTTGAGGAGCTAAGGCAACGGGTCCGCAATCTTGCCGTCTGAAGAATGACTTCGGATAGGTGCTTCCTTACCATATCTTGTGCTTCAAGAGTGTGTGTCTGTACTGTGGTAAGATGTATCTCTCAAAAACTAAACACAGCGGAATGAGTTGGTTTGATTGGGTTGGGGTACAAATGCCTAACCCTAACTGTTTGTACCCCATATAGCATGACCCACTAGAGGCTATAACATTTGACACACCCCCATAGCCTAAGTGGGGAATGCCAAGCAACAAGAAACGCAACCTAAGGTCACAAGACCAGTCACAAGTAAGAGAGAAAACAAAGCTCATGGTGGATCACAACGTCACCACACAGTTTGAGCACAAACAAAGGGCCACAAGGCCAGTTCAAGAGTATACAAGCTAATATATATGGTACACACAAACAAGAGGCAAGAACTCACTACTGCAGTCTACTAGACCTAGTCTCAACGAGGCCTAACTGCAGACAAAACCGGCGGTGGTCACAAGGCTGAAGGGCCTTGGTGAAGATGTCTGCAATGTTGGCCTCGGAGGCCACGAAGTCCAGACGAGCCTGTCCGCGTCTCTGCAACTCTCGAAGGAGGAAGTACCTGACGTCGATGTGCTTCACTCTGCTCTCCAGTCGAGGCTCACGACACAGGAGAATCATCGCCTTGTTGTCAGCAAACAAGGTCGGTGCAGAGCTCGGCCGCTCACCAAGGTCAGTGAGCAAGAAGGTCAACCAGCGTAGCTCCTGTGCAGCAAGGGCTCTAGCGTAGATCTCGGCCTTTGCGGTAGAAGTCGCAACAAAAGAGGACCGAGTGGACCTCCACGAAACAGCTCCAGAGCCTAGGCTGAAACAGTAACCCTGCGTAGACCTCTGAGTCTCAACGTCGTCGGCGTAGGAGGAGTCGCAGTGACCGGTGAGTACAACTGGCTGTGTCCCTCCAAGTACAAGCCCCATGTCTGATGTCGCGCCGAGGTACTTCGCCACCCTCTTAGCCGCCGTCCAGTGAACTGGACGGTGTCTCCCAGTCGCAACGAGAAAGGATGCTAAGAGGGAAGGCGAGGTCCCGGCGAGTACACCTCATTAGGTACATGGGGCAGCCCACCAGCTCTGCGTAGGGACCACTAGGCTCGAACGGCTCGTCAGAAAAAGGCCCAATGAGTCTGTGGTCTACAGCAAGAGGGGTGGGTGTAGGAGAAGAGTGCTGAAGCCCGAACTGTTGAAGGACCTGCTGCACCATGTGTGAATGAGTCAGAGTGATGGTGCGAGCGGCTCTGTCCCTGGAGATCTGCAGGCCAAGGTAGCGGCGCAGTTCCCCAAGGTCAGTGCAGGTGTGTCTCTTCTGCAGTTCGGACTTCACCTCCGCCAGTGCAACTGTGTTGGCTGTGGCAAAAACCAGGTCGTCAACATAGACGAGAACGAAGAAAGGTGTGCGCCCACGACGAACAAACAGCGACGGATCGGCGGAAGATGGCTCAAACCCGAGGTCGGACAGAGTAGAGCGGAGAGTGTCGTGCCACTCACGGGGTGCCTGGCGGAGACCGTAGACCGGTCGTCTGAGGCTCCACTGGGTCCCAGGCGGGAAGGTGCCAGTGAAGCCCGGAGGACGACGTAGCCAGATCTCCTCGTGTAGACTACCCTGGAGGAAGGCAGTGGAGAAGTCAAGAGAGTGTAGCTCGTAGTCTCTCTGCGCTGCTACGTGTAGTAACACTCGACGAGTGGTCATCTTCGGGGTGGGCGCGAAGGTCTGAAAGAAGTCAACTCCCTCACGCTGACTGAACCCTCTAGCCACGTAGCGTGCCTTGAAGACTGGGGGAGATCCCGGCGGCCGCTTCACCTTGAAGATCCACATGCCGTCAACTATGTTCGCCCCTTGGGGGGGAACCTCGTCAACGTAGGTGCATGTGGACCTGTAGGAGGCCATCTCTGCGTCCATGGCAGCTCTCCACTAAGAGGCCCAAGGCCCTGACACTGCCTCAGCGTAAGTGCAAGGAGTGGGTATGTCAGGAGCGTCGGGGTCTCCCTCAGGAGCGAGGAGCATGGCACAGAGATGAGGCGAAGCAGCTGCCAGGAACTCTAGCTCAAACTGTCTGTCCTCCAGGACGTCACAGCCAAAGGCAGACTCACCCCCGGCGGATAGAGGACGGACATGAGGAGTGGCCACAACACGAGTGGCGTAGTCAAGGCGACGCGTGGCAGTAAAGTCAGTGACAACGGCAGTGAGGACCGTGACGGAGGAAGGAGAGGCACGAGGGTCAGTAACAAGAGAGGCGAGAACACGAGAGAGAGTAGGGCGGTACATGCGGTAGTAGTCAGTGACCGGAGTGGACAGGGAGGCAGTGAGAGACGACTCAGGAGGACGAGGGAGAACAGACGGAGGAGGACGAGGAGGACTAGGACGAAACAACACGGTACGGAGGTCAGTGACAGGTGACGAAGGACGAGCACGAGGGGGACGAGAGGTCCAAGTGTGGGCGAGAGGAGAGGGAGACGGAGGAGACTGAGAACGAGGGAACACAGCCGGAGCTGAGTCCGGAGGAGGAAACGTAGGACCGAACACAGGAGGAGAGGAGGGGAGACCAAGGGCCCGAAGGCCAGAAACAGGGGCCGGAGGTTGCTCCGGCTGCTGCGGCTGCTGCTGCTGCTGCTGCTGCTGCTGCTCCCGCTGCAACTCCAACCTCTCACGCTCCACCCGCTGCTGAACCTCCGACCTCTCACGCTCCAAACGCTGCTGCTCCTCACGCTCTAGACGAAGAAGGGCCTGGTAACGAGTCGGGTAGGGGTGAGGAGGAGGAGTGGTGTCGGGAGACGCAGGAGAAGAACCGGCTCCGTCCTCAACAGTACCCGGCAGAGCACCCCCAGAGCGAGTACCTCCCGCGGCAGCATGACCAGTACCTGTAGGAGGTGTACCCGCACCCCCAGTCGTGGTGCCTCCAGTGGCACCAGCACCAGCCCCAGACTCTCCAGCTCCAGAAACACCACCAGCTCCAGCACCACCACCGGCTCAAGTACCCTCGGAACGGGCAGCTGCGGCAGGTGCACGCTCAGCGCCAACGCCAACGCCCCCAGAACTGGCTGCTCCTGTAGGTGCACGAACAGCTCCAACGCCAGCACCCCTAGAGCGAGCACCGCCCGAGCCCTCACCTCGAGCACCAACACCCTCAGAGGCCGCAGTGGCCAGTAAAGGAAGCGCTGACGGCTGCTGCGGAGGCAGTGAGGATGACTGTGGGGAAGGAGGAGAGACTAGGGGGGTACCAAGGGGGGGGGAGTAGCGTGGGACACACCAGACGGAGCGGGTACAGGGGGGGGTACCGGAGGAGTAGGGGCGGGAGGAGGAGGAGCTGGAGCCAGGAAGAGGGGAGGGGGAGGAACCGGGAGACCTCGACAGGGGTACCGGACGTAGTAGGGGACGGACTCGTCGAAGCGGACGTCACGAGAGTCAAAGAACCGGTGGGAGGGAGGGTGGTAAAAGGTGAAGTCGGAGGAGCCCTCTGGGAAACCAAGGAAGACACAGGGGACAGCGCGAGGCGAGATCTTGTCCACAGAGGTGTCGCGGATAAGAGCCAAGCAGCCCCAGACACTAAACCTCGACGCAACACCAGGGGACCCTGTCCAAAGACTGGTCGGTGAAGCCCCTGGCCGAGAGACGCGAGGCCAGAGGTTCAGCTGGTGAGCGGCGTACCGAGCCGCGTGGGGCCACAGAAAATGGGGCGCGCGGGCGTGGATCATGGAGGTGCGGGCGATCTCCATGACCAGGCCTAAGCGGCGCTCAGCAACCCCATTCTGCTGTGGAGAGTCTGAAAGAGTCCAGGACTGGGTGATGCCCTGCTCAGCACAGAATCTGGCGAGAATGCCGGAGCGAAACTCACCCCCACGGTCGGAGTGAAGACAACTGACACGACGACCGCGAGTGCCCTCGGTGGCGAGGAGCCACCGGATCAGCGTAGAAGTCACATCGGACTTCTTCGCCAAAGGGAACACAGTGGTGTACCGAGAGTAGTCATCAACGACCACCAGAAAGAAACGCTCACGCGCAGGGCCAAGGCGGGGAGCGGGGCCTCAGACGTCTAAGTGGAGCGTCTCGAAGGGCTCGGTGGCCGGACGAAGGGAGGAGGAGTGAGGGGTGGCGCGCAGCCGACCCTGGACACAAGGACCGCACGGAGGAGCTGGGGATGGCGGGAGTGGCGGGAGGACTCGGGGGAGGCCTAAGACAAGACGCTGACTGGACATAGCGCGGAGACGAGGGAGGGAAGGGTGACCAAGGCGGTGGTGCCAGAGGAGGGAGGGGTGGGCAAGCGACCGACACGAGCACGACGCAGCAACTACACCTGACACAGCAACCTGACTGGACCCGGCTACCTGGTGGGACGGGGGAACCTGACGGGGGTCGGTGCGGAGGGTGTACAGACTGGAGCCCGGCTCCTGGCGAAAAGTGGCCAAGGGGGCGTACGTGTCACCGTCCACACAGACCGCGGTGTCACCAGAAGGCTCAACCCAGATCCCAACGTGCTGTCTCGCCAGGGTGCCCACACCAACCAGGTTCCTAGAGAACGTAGGAACGTGGAGGCCACTCAGGGAACCGGAAGGAGCAGCTGGGCACGGGAGTGTAGTGGCGTGAGTCGCAACGACCGGTCCCGAAGAGGGATCGGCCAGTGCTACAGGGACAGGCGCCGGTAGCGGAGAGAGAGTCGTGCAGTCGCGGAAGAAGCAGTGTGACGCTCCGGAGTCCAGTGTGAAGGAGAGAGAGGCGTCCGCCGAGGGAGTACCTGTACTAGTAGCTGAACAAGATCCTACACTAGCACCTACTCTAGCAACAGGCAAAGATCCTAAGCTAGGTACAGGCAAGTACACAGATCCAGGAGCACTATAGTCAACGTCAGCATACATGGCATATGACATAGCATCATCCATAGTCATATCAAAAACAGCAATACCACGAGCAAGAAGTGCCCCCCAGCGTGGCGGCGAGGGAGCGGAGGGGCCGTGGTGCAAGTGGTAGAGGTCGTCGAGACGACTGAAGCAGCGTGCAGCAGAGTGGTCAGGGCGGCCACAGTACGAGTCCCGACGAGGACCCGTAAGGATCCAGTACTCACAGGGACCAACGTCGCGGCCGGCCGAGCGAGGTCCCCGACTGGAGGGGGCGCCACTGCGCCCAGTGCTCGGGGGACCCGCGGACCTCCACTGCTGCTGAGGGCCCCACTGCTACGGAGGGCCCCACTGCTGAGGCTGCTGCTGTGGCGGGCGCTGCTGATGGCCCTGTCGCTGCTGCTGCTGTCCCTGCCGCTGCTGCTGTCCAGGCGGTGGCAGCTGCTGAGGAGTTGGCTGCTGCTGCTGCTGGGACCCCTCCCCACCAGTGAAAACTCCACCGTCGAAAGGAGGGCCGTCAGGTCCCGAGCCACCCCCACCACCACTCCCACCACCTGCTCCACCGCCACCGCCACTACCCGCACCACCTCCAGTACCCCCGCCGCCCTTCCCGCCCCTCTTACCAGCCTTGCCACGTTTCTGCTCGCCAGAGACAGAAACAGCCGCCGTCTCCGCAGAGGCAGAAGACGTGGGGGTGGCAAGTGAGGCAGAGAAGGTGGGAAGCTGTGGTACCGCACACCCCTCAAAAAGACGAGGAGGAGGCGCGGAGGAGGCAGAGGCAACAGTGAGGAGGTTACTCTCGATCTTCGAGAGAGCAGTCTCAAGAAGATCGATGGTAAGCTCAGTGGGGTGCTTCAGAAGAAGCACATCGCGGGCTGTGGCTAGGCGGTCAGGGAGGCGAGTGACTAGCCAGTGAATAGTGAGCCACATAGGGGGTGGGGCAAGGGCAAGCTAGTCCTCAGTGCAAGCAGCGCGAAAGCAAGCATCAAGGGAGCGCAGGTGAGTAGCGAGGTCAGAGACAGTCTCAAAGGAGGCGAGGTCAGGGTAGATAAAGGGTACGAGGAGGCGACTGAACGAAGCAGAGGAGGGAGTGGAGTAACGAGTAACAATAGCCTTATACAGATCTGCAGCAGACTCGACCTGAGCGAAGTGGACTGCCTCTGTCGGCGGGAGAAGGTCGGTCAGGGTGAGGCAGGCAGCGGCGTCACGAGACTCCCACACGTCGCGAGCGAGGAGCTGGCGCTGGTAGTCGGCCTCCTGCTCAGAAGTAGGCGGTGGGGTAGTGGGTAGAGGCTGAGGCTGCAGAGGGGCGGTCTGAGTGCCGAACGCGTGTGCGAACATGTGCACGCCATCCTGCCGCTGGCTCTTAAGGACGATGTTTCGCTGTATGATCACGCGTCCGAAACCGCTCTAGCACCTGCTGAGACTGCTGACAGTACAGCTCGCTCCCAGTGGCAGACTCGTGACGCTCACGCTCGCCTAGCCATTCGCAGTCACCTGCCGTTAGATGAGCGCGCGCACTTTGGCCAGCACAAGACTGCTAAGGCGCTGTACGATGCAGTAGTCGCGCGCTACTCCTCGCCTGCCTCTGCTACGATCGGCCGTCTCTCGCTGCCCTATCTTTTCCCCGATCTCGCCGCCTTTCCCACTGTCGCTGACCTCATTACTCACCTCCGCACTAGTGACACTCGCTACCGAGCCGCCCTTCCTGCTGAGTTTCTTGCCAAGAATCCCCCCCCGATGTACCTCATTCTCTACCACCTAGTCACCCGTCTCCCTGACTCTCTTCGCGCAGTCAGGGACCACTTTCTCGCCCTCTGCCCCACCGAGCTCACCGTTGACCTGCTTGAGAAGCACCTGCTTGCAGCTGAGGCTACCATAGTCGCTGTAGGTGCCTCTCGTAGCGACCCCCGCACGCCCTTCTTTGACGGGTGTTCCCCTCCCCCCCTTCTCCCCTCGGTCGCCTCTGCTGCCGCTGTCGACTACCTTGGTGCTGAGGAAGTCGGGGCTGCGTCTGCTCCTAGTGGGAGGCGCAAGGGCGGTAGGGGCAAGGGGGGCAAGGGTGGTGGCGGTGACAGCGGGGGAGGTGGAGGTGGAGGCGGTGGGGGCGGTGGGGGTGGTGGCGGTGGTGGGGGTGGTGGCGGGGCTGGGGGGGTGAGTGGCAGCGGAGGGGGTGGTGGCGGCAGTGGTGGTGGAGGAGGTCGGGGTGGAGGTGGTGGTGGTGGCGGCAGTGGGCGTGGTGGCGGCGGCTGGGGTGGTGGTCGGGGTGGACCCGCGCAGCGTGGAGGTTCGGGTGGTGTCCAGCGCCAGCAACAGCGTCTCGGAGAGACCCCGTCGCCCCAACAGCTTCGTGAGTGGTACTCTCAGCATGGGGGGTCTGGGGGTGGAGGTACCTGCCCGTATGTCATCCGCACAGGTGACCGCGCTGGTCAGACGTGTGGGAGGCCCCACACGCAGCAGTGGTGCTTCTCCCGTCTCGACGACGCCAGGCGTGCACAGTTCCCTGATGCCTCTGAGCTGCCCCGCTGGGCTGATCTGCTTAAAAAGAACATTGATATCTTTGCTCTTGACTCGGTGCCATGTATGCATTGACTATTAGTGTTGAGGGTGACTGTTACTTGTGTGTCCCGCCAGACCCAGGCATTGAGACCAGTGACGCTGCCGCTCTAGGTGCTAGTGCGTCTGCTGCCCCAGGTCCTGGTGAGGCTGCTGCTCTAGGTGCTGGTGTGTTTACTGCTTCAGGTGCTTGTGAGTCTGCGCCTTCAGGTACTGCGTCTACTGAGGCACTGCACACCTTCACACTGGACTTAGGTGCTTCCCGCTGTTTCTTTCGCGACCGCACTGCCCTAGCGCAGCTCCCTAGGCCGGTTGTTGTCTCTCTGGCTGACCCCTCTGGGGGTCCGGTCCTTGCGACCTCCACCACTGCCCTCCCTTGTCCTGATGTCCCGTCCGGCACACTGTCGGGTCTTTACCTCCCCTCGTTCTCTACGAACTTGGTGGCGGGTTCCGCGCTCCAGGACGCGGGTGTTCACCAGTTCACACGTGCCTATGAGCGTGTGACACACTGCACGTGTGCTCAGACGGGTCGTCACCTGGCTACCTTCACTCGGCAGCCGGGGTCGGACCTGTACACACTGACCACTGAGTCGCCTCAAGTAGCTGCGTCTGCGTCTGCGTCAGGTCAGTTGTCCGCCCCCTGCTCGTGTCGCACCCTGTCGCACCGGACGGTCCTCTGGCACCACCGCCTTGGTCACCCTTCGATGCAGCGCCTTCGTGGCATGCACTCCCGTTTCCTTGTCTGTGGTCTCCCCAGGTCACTGCCTCCCCCGCCACCGTCCCCTGCCCCTCCCTGCCTTCCCTGTGTCGAGGGGCGGCAGCGTGCCACCCCTCACTCCTCTGACTTCCCCCCGACGGAGGCTCCTCTGCAGACCCTTCACATGGAAGTGTGGGGCCCAGCCCGCGTCCGTGGACAGGGCGGAGAGCGCTACTTCCTACTGATAGTTGACGACTACACGCGTTACACCACGGTCTTCCCCTTGCGCACCAAGGGAGAGGTCCCTGATGTCTTGATCCCTTGGATCCGTGCTACCCGTCTCCAGCTGGAGAGGCGCTTTTGCACGGACCTTCCCGTCCTGCGACTGCATTCTGACAGAGGTGGTGAGTTTTCCTCTGAACTCTTGAGAGCCTTTTGTCAGAGGGAGGGCATTGAGCAGACGTTCACGCTTCCGGCCTCTCCTCAGCAGAATGGGGTTGCTGAGCGCTGCATTGGCTTGGTCATGGAGGTCGCTCGTACCTCCTTGATCCATGCGGCTGCCCCCCATTTTCTGTGGCCGTTTGCAGTCCGGTACGCCGCGCATAAGCCGAACCTCTGGCCCCGTGTCTCCGTTCCGGAGACCTCGCCGACACTGCGTTGGACGAGAGAGGTTGGCGATGCGTCCGTGTTCCGGGTCTGAGGATCTCGTGCCTTTGTCCGCGATACGTCCGCGGACAAGCTCTCCTCCCGTGCCGTTCCTTGTGTCTTCCTGGGCTTTGTCCCTGACGCGCCTGGCTGGCAGTTTTACCACCCCACCTCGCGCCGTGTCTTCCCCTCTCAGGACGTCACGTTTGACGAGTCGGTCCCCTTTTACCGTCTCTTCCCCTACTGCACTGCCCCGCTCCCCCCTCCGCCGCTCTTCCTCACGCCAGGTGCTGCTTCGGTAGACCCCCTGCCTCCCCAAGGTCCTGCTCCCTCAAGTGTTTCCCAGGTAGACCCGGTCGAGCCTGTCGAGGTAGCTGTCGACTCTAGTCCTACGCGAGGTACTGAGCCTGAGCGTGCTGAGCCTGGTGGTGCTGGGTCTGGGGGTACTAAGACTGGGGGTGCTGAGCCTGGGGGTGCTGAGACTGGGGGTGCTGAGCCTGGGGGTGCGGAGCCTGGGGGTGCTGTGTCTGGGGGTGGTGAGCCTGGAGGTCCTGAGCCTGGGGGTACTGCACCTGGGGGTGCTCTCTGGTCCCAGCAGCTGCGTGAGTGGTACTCTCAGCACTGTCGCCGCCGACGTGGTGCTGTGGGAGCTGGGGGTGCTACTGGAGCTGGAGCTGAGGGCGATGGATCTACTGGTACTGGTGTGACTTCCGACCCTAGAGCTGCTAGGACTGGAGGTGCTGCTGGAGCTGCTGGAGGTGCTAGAGCTAGTGGTGCTGCAGGGGCTGGCGCTGGAGGCGCTGACGCTCGTCCTACTGGAGGTGGTGGAGCTGACGGTGCTGCTCGTGCGGGTGCTCCTGGGGGTCCTGGAGTTGGCGCTGCTGGAGCTGCTGGAGGTGCTGCGGGAGTTGGAGCCACCGCTGGGGGTATTGGTGCTGTCTCTGTTGGTTCTGGAGGCCCTGCACGACCGCAGCCGTACTTCGTTCCGCTACTTCAGCAGGTTCTTGGTCTCCCACCTTCTACTGGTCCTGATCCTTCCTTAGAGTGTCCACCGCATGTCCAGTCGCAGTCACTGTTACAGCCTGCGTCCCCGCTGCCTGCTCCTTCCCTAGAGTGTCCACCGCATGTCCAGTCGTAGTCACTGTTACAGCCTGCGTCCCCGCTGCCTGCTCCTTCTCCTTACACTGGTCCGACCGGAGGTCTTACTGAGCGTCGTGAGCCTGAGTCTCGTCCTGCGTCGCCTGCGCCTCGTCCTGCGTCGCCTGTTCGTCCTGCTCGCACTGGTCGTCGTGTTCCGCGTCAGTGTCCTCCTGCTGTCCCAGGCACGCACCAGATGGTGCTTCGTCCTTCCACTGCTCCACAGCGTGTCCCTCTGCCGTCTCCTCCTGCGTCCTCTCTTCCTGCCCTTGCTGACCCGTAGTCTAACTCCCTTCGTGCTACTAGTCCTACTGTCATGCGTCTCCTGGCCACTGTTGTCACTGACCCTTCCTTTGCGTCCACTGCTGCGTCTGCCTTAGTTGCTAAGCTTGTCGACTTTGCTGCTCGCTGTCGTCTAGACTACGCCGCGAGTCTTGTTACTGAGCCTAAGTTTGTCCTCCGTCCGTCGGGGGTGAGTGTGCTCTTGGCACGGACGTCCTTGAGGACAGGCAGGAGGACTTAGAGTGCTTTGCAGCCGCTGTACCTCATCTCGTGTCCATGCTGATTGCCCCTGAGGGAGATCCGGATGCACCAGACATCCCGACCCCGCGCTCTTACGCTTAGGCAATCGCGGGTGAGTACTCCTCTCAGTGGCAGACAGCCATGGACGCAGAGATGGCATCCTGGAAGTCCACAGGCACCTACGTCGACGAGGTTCCCCCTCTTGGGGCGAACATCGTCAGTGGCATGTCGATTTTCAGGGTGAAGCGGCCGCCGGGTTCTTCGCCTGTCTTCAAGGCGTGTTACATTGCTCGAGGCTTCAGTTAGTGACAGGGAGTTGAATTCTTCCAGACCTTCTCCCTGACCCCGTTGATGACCACTCTTCGGGTTCTGCTGCACGTCGCTGCTCAGCATGACTACGAGCTTCACTATCTTGACTTCAGCACTGCTTTTCTACAGGGCAGCCTGCACGAGGAGATCTGGCTGCGCCGCCCACCTGGCTTCACTGGGTCGTTTCCTCCTGGTACCCAGTGGAGCCTCCGGCGGCCAGTCTACGGTCTCCGCCAGGCGCCCCGTGAGTGGCACGACACACTGAGGACTACGCTTGCGGCTTTTGGGTTTGCTCCCTCTACTGCTGACCCGTCGCTGTTTCTGCGCACCGACACTTCGTTGCCGCCGTTCTACATCCTCGTGTACGTCGACGACTTGGTCTTTGCCACTGCTGACACTGAGGGACTCGCCCACGTGAAGTCGGAGCTGCAGAAGAGACACACGTGCTCAGACCTGGGTGAATTGCGCAGCTTTCTTGGCCTGCAGATCACCCGGGACAGAGCACGGCGCACCATTACCTTGACTCAGTCACACATGGTGCAGCAGGTCCTTCAGCGCTTCAACTTCACGTACTCCTCGCCTCAGGCCACTCCTCTGTCTACTAGCCACTCGCTCTCAGCTCTGCCTTCGGATGAGTCTGTAGAGCCGAGTGGCCCGTACCCAGAGCTTGTTGGCTGCCTCATGTACCTGATGACCTGCACTCAACCTGACTTGGCATACCCTCTTAGCATCTTGGCACGCTATGTTGCTCCTGGGAGACACCGACCAGAGCACATGGCTGCAGCGAAGAGGGTGTTGCGCTACCTGTGCAGTACGTCGGGCATGGGGCTAGTGCTTGGAGGACGGGCTCGAGTTGTCCTCACTGGTCACGCAGACGCTTCTTGGGCTGACGACTTGGCTACGCAGCGGTCGTCACAGGGTTACACCTTCAGCCTTGGTTCCGGCTCTGTTTCGTGGCGGTCTACCCGCTCTTCTTCTGTTCTCAGCTCCAGCTGTGAGGCTGAGATCTACGCAGGGGCCATGGCTGCACATGAGTTACGCTGGCTCACCTACCTGCTGACCGACTTGGGAGAGGTGCCTCGTTCTCCTCCAGTTCTGTACGTCGACAACAAGGCCATGCTGGCCTTGTGTCAGGAGCACAGAATGGAGCACAGAACGAAGCACATTGCTCTGCGCTACTTCCTTGCTCGAGAGTTGCAGCAGCGTGGTCAGCTTCGTCTTGCTTACGTGGCCACTCGGGCCAACACTGCTGACATCTTTACCAAGGCACTTCAGCCTTGTGATCATCAGCGCTTTTGTACTATGCTAGGTCTTGTACCTACCTTGCCTCACTTGCTTGCTTCTTGACTTTGCTTGTACTATGATCTATATATCTATACCTGCATGCTTTCACTTGCTAGGTTTTGTTCACTGTCCTGTTTGTTCTATGCTATATAACTATGCATGTGAACTGGCCTTATGGCCGTCTGCTTGCGCTCGGAATGTGTGGTGACATTGTGATCCACCCTGAGCTTGCTCTGCTTTTCTGATTGGTCTTGTGACCCCACTTTGCTCTCCCCACTTTGCCTATGGGGGTGTGTCAAACTTATACTCTACAGTTTGTTTAGGCTGTAGTGGGGTAGTTACTATGGGGTACAGTAAGTTTAGGGTTTCCTACTTGTACCCACCACTTTTCTATTTCACACACACTTGTTCATTCTGAGAGCGCTGGCGTGCGCACTGGCGGGGCGCGCTGGCGTGCGCACTGGCGGGGCGCGCTGGCGTGCGCGCTGGCGGGCCTGCTGGCTAGGGCGCTGGCGGGCCTGATGGCTAGGGCGCTGGCGGGCCTGCTGGCTAGGGCGCTAGTGGGCCTGCTAGCTAAGGCGCTGGCGGGCCTGCTGGCTAGGGCGCTGGCGGGCCTGCTGGCTAAGGTGTTGGCGGGCTTGCTAGCTAGGGCGCTGGCGGGCCTGCTGGCTAAGGCGCTGGCGGGCCTGCTGGCTAGGGCACTAGCGGGCCTGCTGTCTAGCGTGCTTCGAGCAGACGGGGGGGAGGGGGGGGTTTCACGCTAAGGCTAGTGACGGTCGAAGTCTAGGAACGGCAGAGACTAAGTGGCCAAGGAACGGCGAACCTACTGCTCTAGAGACTTAGGCATGAATGAGTTATATATCGAGAGAATTAGTACAAGGAGAAGAAAGCCTAAGGGGTTATACCCCACATTATCTACCCCACTACAGCCTACCCAGAAATATAACATATGCATATGTTTGACACACCCCCATAGGCAAAGTGGGGGAGAGCAAGAGGTCACAAGACCAGTCAAGAAAAGCAAAGCGAGCTCAGGGTGGATCACAACGTCACCACACACACTGAGCACAAGCAACAGGCCACAAGGCCAGTTCACATGCAGAGGTATATATGCAACAAGAACAGTACAGTGATCTCTACCTAGCAAGAGCAAGCATGCAGATATATATAAATACAGCACAGTACAAGCAGAGTCTACAGCAAGTGTGGAAACGTAGGCACAAGGCCCAACAAAGTACAAAAGCTCTGATGATCACCAGACGGAAGTGCCTTGGTGAATATATCAGCAGTGTTGGCCCAAGTGGCCACGTGAGCAAGACGAAGCTGACCCCGCTGCTGCAACTCTCGAGCCAGGAAGTAACGCAGAGCGATGTGCTTCGTTCTGTGCTCCAGTCTGTGCTCCTGACACAAGGCAATGGCTGCCTTGTTGTCGACGTACAGAACTGGAGGAGAACGAGGCCTCTCTCCCAAGTCGGTCAGCAGGTAGGTGAGCCAGCATAACTCCTGTGCAGCCATGGCTGTGGCGTATATCTTAGCCTCACAACTGGAGCCGAGAACAGAAGACGAGCGCGTAGACTGCCAAGAAACAGAGCCAGAGCCAAGACTAAAGGTGTAACCCTGTGACGACCGCTGCGTAGCCTGGTCGTCAACCCAAGAAGCGTCCGAGTGACCAGTGAGGACAACGTCGCCCCGTCCTCCAAGCATGAGCCCCATGCCCGATGTACTGCACAAGTAGCACAGTACCCTCTTAGCAGCATCCATGTGCACCTTTCGGTGCCGACCAGGAGCCACGTAGCGAGCCAGAAGGCCAAGAGGGTATGCGAGGTCAGGACGAGTGCAAGTCATCAGGTACATGAGGCAACCAACTAGCTCTGGGTAAGGACCACTAGGCTCTACGGACTCGTCCGAAGGTGGATCTGAGAGCGAGTGACCTGTAGCCAGAGGAGTGGCCTGTGTCGAGGACCAGGTGAAGCCGAAGCGCTGAAGGACCTGCTGCACCATGTGTGACTGAGTCAGTGTGATGGTGCGGCGTGCTCTATCTCGGGTGATCTGCAAGCCAAGGTAACTACGCAGCTCACCCAGGTCTGTACACGTGTGTCTCTTCTGCAGCTCCGACTTCACCAGGGCGAGAGCCTCAGTGTCAGCAGTGGCAAAGACCAAGTCGTCGACGTACACGATGATGTAGAACGGCGGCAGCGAAGTATCGGCGCGCAGAAACAGCGACGGGTCAGCAGTCAAAGAAGCAAACCCAAGAGCGCAAGTGTCGTCCTCAGTGTGTCGTGCCACTCACGTGGTGCCTGGCGGAGACCGTAGACCGGCCGTCGGAGGCTCCACTAGGTACCAGGAGGGAACGACCCAGTGAAGCCAGGTGGGCGGCGCAGTCAGATCTCCTCGTGCAAGCTGCCCTGTAAGAAAGTTGTGCTGAAGTCAAGCGAGTGAAGCTCGTAGTCACGCTGAGCGGCAACGTGCAGCAGCACCCGAAGAGTGGTCATCTTCGGGGTGGGGGAGAAAGTCTGGAAGAAGTCAACTCCCTCCCGCTGAGTGAAGCCTCGAGCAACGTAACGAGCCTTGAAGACAGGCGGAGAACTTGGCGGCCGCTTCACCCTGAAAATCCACATGCCGTCGATGATGTTCGCCCCAAGAGGGGGAACCTCGTCGACGTAGGTGCCTGTGGACTTCCAGGATGCCATCTCTGCGTCCATGGCTGTCTGCCACTGAGAGGAGTACTCACCCGCGATCGCCTCAGCGTAAGAGCGCGGGGTCGGGATGTCTGGTGCATCCGGGTCTCCCTCAGGGGCAAGCAGCATGGCCACGAGATGAGGCGCAGCGGCCGCAAGACACTCAAGGTCCTCCTGTCTGTCCTCAAGGCCGTCCGTGCTAAGAGCACACTCACCTCCGATGGACGGAGGACAGACAGACTCAGACTCAGCAACAAGACTAGCAGCGTAGTCTAGACGTCAGGCAGCAGCAAATTCAACCAGCTCAGCGACAAAGGCAGACGCAGCAGCAGACTCAAACGACGGATCAGTGACAACAGTGGCTAGCAGACGTGTGACAGTAGGGAGCTCAGCACGAAACCGGTCAGACTCAGGGTCTGCAACGACAGGCAGAGAAGACGCAGGAGGAGACGGCAGAGGAACACGACGACCGGAACGGCCAGAACGGACAGGCGAGACAGGACGCGATGCAGGCTCACGACGCTCAGTAAGACCCCCTGTCTGCTCAGTGTAAGGAGAAGGAGCACGTAGTGGTGAGCCATGCTGTAACGGAAGACCAGTAGACGAAGGGAGACTAAGAACCTGGCGAAGCACAGAGTCAGGCGGTGGCTGAGATGACAGAGACGGTGGAGCGAAGAACAGGCGCGGCTGTGCAGCGCCACCAGCACCAGCAGCTCCAGTACCCCCAGTAGCTCCAGCACCTCCAGCAGCTCTAGAACCCTCAGCAGCTCCAGCACCTCCAGCTGCTCCAGAACCCTCAGCGCCAGCTCCTCCAGGACCAGCTCCACCAGCAGCAGCACCCCCAGACCCAGGGTCTCCAGCAGTAGCACCCTCAGGCTGAGCACCTCCAGCCCCAGCAGCTCCAGTACCTCCAGTACGAGCACCTCCGGGACCAGCACCACTCCCAGCTCCAGCGACGGCAGCAGAAGTACCTCCAGCGGCAGAGCTCCGAGCTCCAGAAGCGCGACCCTGACGGCGACCGTACCAGTCGTGCAGCTGCTGTGAGGTGAGAGGCACACGCGGACGAAGGCGGCCACTCCAAGGAGACCGCGCAATAGCAGACTTAGAACCCTCAGGCGTCGCACCCCCAGACTCAGTACCCCCAGTCTCCTCACGCTCAGGCTCGGCACCCCCAGAAACAGCACCCCCGGGCTCAGGACCTCCAGGCTCCTCACGCGCAGGCTCAGCACCTCCAGGCTCCTCACGCTCAGGCTCAGCGCCCCCAGACTCCGCACCCCCAGGCTCAGCACCTCCTGGGTACTCATGCGCAGGCTCCGCACCCTCAGGCTCAGCACCCCCAAGCTCCGCACCCCCACGCTCCGCACCCCCAGGCTCAGCACCTCCAAGCTCCGCACCCCCACGCTCCGCACCCCCAGGTCCAGCACCCCCAAAGACAGCACCACCCCCAGCAGGACTTGAGTCACCAGTGACCTCAATAGGCGCAGGCACGGGAGGGTCTACCTGAGAAACACCTGAAGGAGCAGGACCTGGCGCGGGGAGGGGGTCTACCTGGGGAGGACCTGGGGCGAGAAAGAGCGGCGGGGGGGGGCGAGGGACAGTGCGGTAGGGAAAGAGACGGTAAAAGGGGACGGACTCGTCAAAGGTGACGTCCTGAGACGGAAAGACACGGCGCGAGGCGGGGTCGTAAAACTGCCAGCCAGGCGCGTCAGGGACAAAGCCAAGGAAGACACAGGGAACAGCGCGGGCGGAGAGCTTGTCCGCGGTGGTATCGCGGACAAAGGCACGAGCACCTCAGACCCGGAAACGCGACGCATCGCCAACCTTCCCCGTCCACAGCAGTGTGGGCGAGGTCTCCGGCAAGGAGACACGGGGCCAGAGGTTGAGCTGATGCGCGGTGTACCGGACCGCAAACGGCCACAGAAAATGGGGGGCAGCCGCATGGATCATGGAGGTACGAGCGACCTCCATGACTAAGCCAATGCGGCGCATGCAGCAACCCCATTCTGCCGCGGAGAGGTCGGAAGCGTGAACGTCTGGCGGATGCCGTGCTCCGCACAGAAGGCTACCAAGAGGTCTGAGGAGAACTCACCACCTCTGTCAGAGTGCAGACGCAGGACAGGAAAGTCCAACTGGAACCGCTCGCGGAGCTAGAGATGAACAGCGCGGATCCAGGGGATCAAAACATCAGGGACCTCCCCCTTGACCGTGGTGTAACGCGTATAGTCGTCGACGACCAGCAGGAAGTACCGCTCGTGGCCCTGTCCACGGACGCGGGTTGGGCCCCACACGTCCATGTGGAGAGTCTGCAGTGGAGCCTCTGTCGGAGGGAACGAGGAGGAGTGAGGAGCGGCGCGCTGCCGCCCCTCGACGCAAGGAATGCAGGGCAGCGCAGGCGAGGGAGGGAGGGCAGGCAGAGTTCTGGGAAGGCCAGAGACCAGGAGGCAAGAGTGCATGCTACGAAGGCGAGGCATGGAGGGGTGACCAAGGCGGTGGTGCCACAGGAGAGTGTCGTGCGACAGCCGGCGACACTCACACTGGGTAGCTACCTGAGCAGACGCGTACAGCTGGGGAGACAAAGGGGTGGAGCGCAACGCAGTGGTGAGGGTGTACAGACTGGACCCAGGCGCACGTGTGAACGTGGCCAGGTGACGGCCGGTCCGGGAGCACGTGCAGATTGCCACACGCTGTCCTCCAGGAGTAAAGGTGTCAACCCAGTGATCCTGAAGAACGGCGTTGCTCACCAAGTTCGTAGAGAACGAGGGGAGGTGGAGACCAGATAGCTCACCAGACGGGACCGCCGGACACGGAAGCACAGTGGAAGGCCGTGCAAGCACTGGGCCCCTAGAGGGGTCAGCCAGTGAGACAGGGACAGGTGCAGGGAGGGGAGTGACTATGGTGCTGTCGTGAAAGAAACAGCGGGAAGCACCAGAGTCAAGTGTAAAGGTGTGCAAGGCCTGTGCGGACGCAGTACCAGGGGGAGCAGACTCACAAGCACCTAGAGCTGCAGGCGCTATACCTAGGGCTATACCGGGGTCAGGCGGCACACACAAGTAGCAGTCACCCTCAGCACTAACAGTCAATGCATACATGGCAGCAAGGATAGCATCATAGTCAAGATCAAAGATAGGTACATCACGTCTAAGCAGGTCTGCCCAGTTGGGGAACTCAGTAGCATCAGGAAACTTGACGCGCCAGGCGTCGCTAAGCCGAGCGAAGCAGCGGTACTCAGTGTGAAAGCCGGTGCACTGGCGACCAGCGCGGGGACCTGCGCGAATGATATAGGGGCAGCGATCAGGACCCCCAGACGCCCCACGCCCGGCATACCAGTCATGAAGCTGCTGGGAAGTGGGGGTCTGGCGCTGACACTGCTGCGGCTGCTGCTTCTGCTTCTGCTGCTGTCCCTGGCCACCACCGGCCTCACCCAAGCCCCCACCACCGCCGCCACCACCACTCCCCCCTCCGCCACCACCGCCGCCGCCACCGCCACTGCTCCCGGCACCACCACCGCCCCCACCACTACCTCCACCCCCACGACCACCGCCACTACCTCCACCGCCCCCGCCGCCTCCACCACCGCCCCCTCCACTGCCACATCCGCCACCCCTGCCACCCTTGCCCGCCCTGAAGCCGCTGCGCTTCCCACTCGGAGCGGAAGCAGCTGCGACCTTCTCAGCACCAAGGAGGTCGACAGCAGCAGTTGCGGAGGCGTAGAAGGGGGTAAGAGGGGAGGGGGAGCACCCCTCAAAGAGGGGAGTGCGGGGAGTACCACGAGCAGCACCTACAGCTAGAATGATCTTCTCGTTTGCTAGGAGGTGCTTCTCGAGGTCGTCGACAATGAGAAAATGGGGGTCAAGCGCGAGGAAGTGGTCCCTGACTGAGCGAAGAGTGTCAGGGAGGCGGGTGATGAGGAAGTAGAGAGTAAAGTACATCGGGGGGTGGTTCTTTGCCAGGAACTCGGCTGGAAGGGCGGCACGAAGGCGACTGTCACTAGCGCGTAGGTGAGAGATGAGGTCCTCAGCGGTGGTAAACGAGGACAGGTCGGGGAACAGGTAGGGTTGTTAGAATCTAGCAGCAGGGATAATTGCACTATGGAAGAGTTGGGTACAAATATGAAACCCTAAAGTGGGTTGTACCCCATATTGGCTACCCCACTGTTAGAAGATAGTACTGCACGAGAATGAATGAACTAGAAAGAAGTTGGGTACAAGTATGAAACCCTACGTTTGTTGTACCCCCTAAGGCTAAACCCACTATAGCCTACACAATATAAACATATAATGTTTGACACACCCCCATAGGCTAAGTGGGAGACAACCAGATGGTCACAAGACCAGTCAAAGCAAAGCAAAGCAAGCTCAGGGTGGATCTCAAGGAAACCACACAAATTATGAGCACAAGCAAGTGGTCACAAGACCAGTTCACATGCAGGTTGATAATATAACAAGAGATACAGTGATCACAACCTAGCAAGAGTAAACATGCAGGTATATATATAGAGATCACAGTACAAGCAGAGTCAAGAAGTAAGCAAGTGAGGCCCAGTAGGCACGAGGCCTAGAACAGTACAGAAGCGCTGATGATCACAAGGCTGAAGCGCCTTGGTGAACACATCAGCAGTGTTGGCCCGAGTGGCCACGTAACGCAGACGAAGCTGACCGCGCTGCTGCAGCTCTCGAGCAAGAAAGTAGCGCAGAGCGATATGCTTCGTTCTGTGCTCCAGTCTGTGCTCCTCACACAAGGCAATGGCAGCCTTGTTGTCGACGTACAGCACTGGAGGAGAACGAGGCCGCTCTCCCAGGTCGGTCAGCAGGTAGGTGAGCCAGCGTAACTCCTGTGCAGCCATGGCTGTGGCGTAGATCTCAGCCTCACAACTGGAGCTGAGAACAGAAGACGAGCGTGTAGAACGCCAAGAAACAGAACCAGAGCCAAGGCTGAAGGTGTAACCCTGAGACGACCGCTGAGTAGCCTGGTCGTCTGCCCAAGAAGCGTCTGAGTGCCCAGTGAGTACAACTCGGTCTCGCCCTCCAAGCACTAGCCCCATGCCCGACGTACTGCACAAGTAGCGCAACACCCTCTTAGCAGCATCCATGTGCTCCTTCCGGTGACGACCAGGAGCGACATAGCGTGCAAGGATGCTAAGAGGGTATGCAAGGTCAGGCCGAGTGCAGGTCATCAGGTACATGAGGCAGCCCACAAGCTCTGGATACGTGCCACTCGGCTCTACGGACTCATCCGAAGGCAGAGCTGAGAGCGAGTGACCGGTAGGCAGAGGAGTGGCCTGAGGCGAGGAGTACGTGAAGCGGAAGCGCTGAAGGACCTGCTGCACCATGTGTGACTGAGTCAAGGTGATGGTGCGCCGTGCTCTGTCCCGGGTGATCCGCAAGCCAAGATAGCTTGTCAGTTCACCCAGGTCTGTGCACGTGTGTCTCTTCTGCAGCTCCGACTTCACGTGGGCGAGTGCCGTAGTGTCAGCAGTGGCAAAGACCAAGTCGTCGACGTACACGAGGATGTAGAACGGCGGCAGCGAAGTGTCAGTGCGTAGAAACAGCGACGGGTCAGTAGTAGAAGGAGCGAACCCAAGAGCCGCAAGTGTAGTCCTCAGTGTGTCGTGCCACTCACGCGGCGCCTGGCGGAGACCGTAGACTGGCCGCCGGAGGCTCCACTGGGTACCAGGAGGGAACGACCCAGTGAAGCCAGGTGGGCGGCGCAGCCAGATCTCCTCGTGCAGGCTGCCCTGTAGGAAAGCAGTGCTGAAGTCAAGCGAGTGGAGCTCGTAGTCACGCTGAGCGGCGACGTGCAGCAGAACCCGAAGAGTGGTCATCTTCGGGGTCGGGGAGAAGGTCTGGAAGAAGTCAACTTCCTCTCGCTGACTGAAGCCTCGTGCAACGTAACGCGCCTTGAAGACAGGCGGAGAACCCGGCGGCCGCTTCACCCTGAAAATCCACATGCCACTGACAATGTTCGCCCCAGGTGGGGGAACGTCGTCGACGTAGGTGCGTGTGGACTTCCAGGAAGCCATCTCTGTGTCCATGGCTGTCTGCCACTGAGAGGAGTACTCACCCGCGATCGCCTCAGCGTAAGAGCGCGGGGTCGGGATGTCTGGAGCATCCGGGTCTCCCTCTGGGGCAACCAGCATGGACACGAGATGAGGTAAAGCAGCGGCAAAGCACTCAAACTCCTCCTGCCTGTCCTCAAGGACGTCCGTGCCAAGAGCACACTCACCCCCGACGGACGGAGGACAGACAGACTCAGACTCAGACTCAGCGACAAGGCTAGCGGCGTAGTCTAGACGACAAGCGGCAGCAAAGTCAACTAACTCAGCGACTAGAGCAGACGCAGCAGAGGACTCAAAGGAAGGGTCAGTAACAACAGTGGCGAGGAGACGCGTGACAGTAGGACTGGCAGCACGAAGGGAGTCAGACTCCGGGTCAGCAAGAGCAGAAAGAGAGGACGTAGGAGGAGACGGCAGAGGGACACGCTGAGGAGCAGTGGAAGGACGAAGCGTCATCTGGTGAGTGCCTGGGACAGCAGGAGGACGCTGACCAGTGTGAGCAGCACGAACAGGCGACGCACGACGAGACTCGGGCGACGCAGGACGAGACTCAGGCTCACGACGCTCTGTAAGACCTCCAGTCGGACCAGTGTAAGGAGAAGGACCAGGGAGTGGTAAGGCAGGAGGCAACCGTGACTGCGACGGGACTGGCGGAAGACACTCTAAGGAGGGAGCAGGACAAGGAGGAGGCGACTGACCAAGAACCTGCTGAAGGAGCGGAACGAAGTACGGCTGCGGCCGCGTAGCGCCGCCAGAACCAGCAGAGAGACCACCAGTAGCCTCAGCTCCAGGGCCACCAGCGACAGCGCCCGCAGGACCACCAGTAGCTCCACCAGCGTCAGCACCAGCAGCAGCTCCAACTCCAGGGTCCTCAGCACCAGCAGTAGCTCCAACTCCAGGGTCTGCAGCACCAGCAGCAGCTCCAACGCCAGGGTCCGCAGCACCAGCAGGAGCTCCCACTCCAGGTCCTCAGCACCAGCAGCAGCTCCAACTCCAGGGTCCGCAGCACCAGCAGCAGCTCCAACGCCAGGGTCCGCAGCACCAGCCGCAGCTCCGACTCCAGGGTCCTCAGCACCAGCAGTAGCTCCAACGCCAGGGTCCCCAGCACCAGCAGCACCACTCCGGAGACTGCAGTGCCGAGCGTACCACTCTCGGAGTCGCTGGGGAGAGGGTAGCTCCCGCCGAGGCGGGGAACCACGAGCACCAGCTGCAGCAGCACCTCTCCTGAGGCTGCAGTACCGCGAGTACCACTCACGCAGCTGCTGGGAAGAAGGAGGGTCTCCAGGCGTCGAACGCCCAGGAGTAGCACCCCCAGGCTCAGCACCCTCAGTCGCAGCACCCCCAGGCTCAGCACCCTCAGACGTAGCACTCTCAGGTCCAGCACCCCCAGGCTCCGCACCCCCAGGCTCCGCACCCCCAGGCTCCGCACCCCCAGGCTCCGCACACTCAGGCTCAGCACCCCAAGCAGGACGAGAGTCGACAGCTACCTCAACAGGCTCAACCGGGTCTACCTGGGACACACCTGAGGGAGCGGCACCCTGAGGGGGGAGGGGGTCTACTACAGCAGCACCTGGAGCGAGGAAGAGAGGCGGGGGGGGGAGCGGGGCAGTGCGGTAGGGGAAGAGGCGGTAGTAGGGGACGGACTCGTCAAAAGTGACGTCCTGAGAGGGCAGGACACGACGCGAGGTGGGGTGGTAAAACTGCCAACCAGACGCGTCCGGGACAAAGCCAAGGAAGACGCAAGGAACAGCGCGGGAGGAGAGCTTGTCCGCGGACGTGTCGCGAACAAAAGCTCGAGATCCCCAGACCCGAAAACGCGACGCATCACCAACCTCTCCCGTCCAACGCAGTGTCGGCGAAGTCTCCGGAACGGAGACACGGGGCCAGAGGTTGAGCTGATGCGCAGCGTATCGGACCGCAAACGGCCACAGAAAGTGGGGGGCAGCCGCATGGATCAAGGAGGTACGAGCGACCTCCATGACCAAGCCAATGCGGCGCTCAGCAACCCCATTCTGCTGTGGAGAGGCTGGAAGCGTGAACGACTGCGCAATGCCCTGCCCCTGACAGTAGGCCCTCAAGAGGTCGGAGGAAAACTCCCCACCTCTGTCAGAGTGCAGACGCAGGACAGGAAAGTCCGAGTGGAACCTCTCGCTGAGCTGAAGACGGGCAGTGCGGATCCAAGGGATCAAAACATCAGGGACTTCACCCTTGGTGCGCAAGGGGAAGACCGTGGTGTAGCGCGAGTAGTCGTCAACAACTATCAAGAAGTACCTCTCCTGACCCTGTCCACGGACGCGGGCTGGGCCCCACACGTCCAAGTGGAGCGTCTGCAAGGGAGCAGTCGTCGGGGGAAACGAGGAGGAGTGAGGAGCGGCGCGCTGCCGCCCCTCGACACAGGGAAGACAGGGAGGAGCAGGAGAGGGCGGGAGGGGAGGGAGTACCCGGGGAAGACCAGAGACAAGGTACCGTTTGTGCATGCCACGAAGGCGCTGCACTGACGGGTGACCAAGGCGGTGGTGCCAGAGGACGGTCTCGTGTGCTAGAGAGCGACACGAGCAGGGGGCAGACAGCTGACCTGAAGCAGACGCAGACGCAGCGACCTGAGGGGACTCAGTGGTCAGTGTGTACAAGTCCGACCCCGGCTGCCGAGTGAAGGTAGCCAGGTGACGACCCGTCCGAGCGCACGTGCAGTGTGTCACGCGCTCGTAGGCAGGGGTGAACTGGTGGACACCCCCGTCCTGGAGCGCACTACCCGCCACCAAGTTCGTGGAGAACGAGGGGAGGTAGAGACCTGACAGTGTGCCCGACGGGACCGCAGGACAAGGGAGGACAGTGGAGGAGGTCGCAATGACCGGACCCCCAGAGGGGTCAGCGAGGGAGACAGCAACTGGCCGAGCAAGCTGCTCAAGGGCAGTGCGGTCACGAAAGAAACAGCGAGAAGCACCTGAGTCCAGTGTGAATGTGTGCAGTGCCTCAGTAGACGCAGCGGGCGCAGACTCGCAAGCACCTAGAGCAGCAGCCTCACCAGCACCTGGGGCAGCAGACACACTAGCACCTAGAGCAGCAGCCTCACTGGTCCTAATGCCCGGGTCGGGCGGGACACACAGGTAACAGTCACCCTCTCCACTAGTAGACATCACATACATGGCACCAAGGATAGCATCAAAGTCAAGAGCATAGACATCAATGTTTTTCTTGATCAGATCAAACCAACGAGGCAGCTCAGTAGCAGCCGGAAACTGGGTGCGCCAGGCGTCGTCGAGGCGGGAGAAGCAGCGCTGCAGGGTGTGCGCCCTCCCACACGGCTGACCAGCGCGGTCACCTGTGCGGATGACGTACGGGCAGCTAAGACCACCCCCCCCACGCTGAGAGTACCACTCACGGAGTTCCTGGGGCGACAGGGTCTGCTGCTGGCGCAGGCCACCGCCCGAGCTGCCACGAGCTCCACTGCCTCCGCCGCCCCCACGACCACCACTGCCACCGCGGCCGCCGCCGCCACCACCAATGCCCCAACCCCGGCCACCTCCTCCACCACTGCCGCCACCACCCCCGCCGCTGCCGTCACCACCCCCGCCGCTGCCACTGGCCCCTCCAGCCCCGCCACCACCCCCACCGCCCCCACCGCCCCAACCACCGCCGCCCCCATCATCACCGCCGCCCCCCTTGCCCCCTTTGCCCTTGCCGCTGCGGCGCCTCGCACTCGCAGTAGACGCAGTCCCGACCTTCTCAGCACCGAGAAGGTCGACAGCAGCAGCAGAGGCAACAGAGGGAAGAAGTGGGGAGGGGGAACACCCCTCGAAGAAGGGGGTGCGGGGGTCGCCTCGAGACGCACCGACAGCTACTGTACTAGACTCGGCTGCCAGCAGGTGCTTCTCAAGCAGGTCAATGGTGAGCTCGGTGGGGCACATGGCAAGGAAGGTGTCCCTGACCGCACGAAGGGAGTCAGGGAGACGGGTGACCAGGTGGTAAAGAGTGAGCCACAGCGGGGGGGGATTCTTGGCAAGAAACTCAGCGGGCATGGCAGCACGGAAGCGGATCTCAGTAACGCGGAGGTGAGTAATGAGGTCGGCAACGGTAGAGAATGTGGCCAAGTCTGGGAACAGGTAGGGCTGTGAGAGGCGGCCTAGCGCAGCAGAGGCAGGTGAGGAGTAGCGAGCAACGACAGCTTTGTACAGTGACTGAGCAGTCTTCTGCTGGCTAAAGTGCTCGCGTTCATCTACCGGCAGGGAGTTGCGAATGGCGAAGCGAGAGTGGGCGTCACGAGTCTGCCACTGTGAGCGGGTAGTACTATCAGCTGTCTCAGCCGGGGCAGGAGCGAGGCCTAACGCATGGTCATACAGTGAGATATCCTCCTTAGCAGTGAGCTGGAGGAAGAGATGGAGGTCATCGAGCCAGGTGTCAAAGCGGATCGGGCGGCCCTCAGCATCGAAAGCTAGAACTGCAGGACTAGCCATAGTTTCAGTAGGAGCAGTAGGAACAGTAGGAAGAGTAGGAACAGTAGGTACAGTAGTAGCAGTGTGACAGCACAGTGCGGCTCGGGCAGGGCGGCGCGGCGCGGCTCGGGCAAGGCGGCGCGGCGCGGCTCGGGCAGGGCGGCGCGGCGCGGCTCGGGCAGGGCGGCGCGGCGGCTTGCTCTTGCGGCTGTGCGCGTGACTGCACGCACCCCCTAGCGCGGAGGTGTGCGTGCGGTTGCGTGGGCGGCCGTGCGCTTGCAGCTGTGCGTGCGGCTGCGTGTGCGGCCGTGCGTGCGGTCGTGGGTGCGGCCGTGCTTGCGGTCGTGCGTGCGGCCGTGCGTGCGGTCGTGCGTGCGGCCGAGCGTGCAGCTGCGCGTGCGGCTGTGCGGGCGGCCGCGCGCGGCTGCTCTAGCTGCTGCGCGTGCTGTCGTACGTGCGGCTGCGCGTGCGGCCTATCGTGCGGCTGCGCGTGCGGCGGAGTAGGCAGCTGCGCGTGCGGCTGACGGGCGGCTCGTGCGGCTGTGCTAAGGGCGCACGACGACGCTAGGAAGAGGGGGGGGCTCGACGGCGCGAGGAGGAGGGGCGCACGACGGCGCTAGGAGAGGAGGCGCGCGACGGCGCTAGGAAGCGAGGCGCTCGACGGCGCGGCGGAACGGTGGGCCCTACCGAACGTGGGTCCTAGGTCCTAACCTAGGCGTCGGATACCATGTTAGAAGATAGTACTGCACGAGAATGAATGAACTAGAAAGAAGTTGGGTACAAGTATGAAACCCTAAGTTTGTTGTACCCCCTAAGGCTAAACCCACTATAGCCTACACAATATAAACATATAATGTTTGACACCCACTACATCCTAAACATATATAGCAGATATAACATTTGACAAGGGTAGCATAAGTCGACCGAGGGCTGCAGTGGCCGGGGAAGAGTAGCAGGCAACTACAGCGTCGTACAGTGCCTTGGCAGTCTTGTGCTGGCTAAAATGCGCGCGCTCAGTGATCGGCAGATGGTTGCGAATAGCGAGGCGCGCAGCAGCATCGCGGGTCTGCCACTGGGAGCGGTCTAGAGCAGGCTCAGTGTCAGCAGGAGCAACGGCAGTGCCAGACACGTAATCGAACAGGGAAACACCGTCCTTGGCATCAGTCAGGAGGAACAGTTGCAGGTCGTCGAGCCAGGTGGCGAACTCTACGGGACTGTTACGAAACGAACTTAGTCTAGGAACCGGAGTTTACTAAGGGCCTAGGCTTAGTAGCCTAGGCCAAGCGGGTGTCGAGGTGGTTGTACCAAGGAGAGAATCGAGAATGATTGGTTTCACTATAGCACACAAGGTACATATAGCAAAATAGCAACGGTGCACCACCAACAACAAGAAGGCATAACTACACTAAAGCTAAAACTACAGGCAGTTATTAACATATATAAAATATATATCGCGACACACCCCCTTAACTGCCTGCAGCACATAACTATAGCAAGTCACACTCCCGGAACCTGGGCAAGAGGTAGAAGAAGCAGGGGAAACAGCAACACAGATCAACCATGTTAAATGCAACAACGGCAAGTGCAGGACCGGAGAGGTGGGCGTGAGAGCAAGCGCCGTGGCTACAACGAGCAGCTGGACAGCGCGGCTCAGCACCTCCGGGGGCGTGCCTGCTACAGGCAGCAGATGCAGTGATGGCAGATAGAGCCACAGTGACCTCAGCCACGGCAGATGCAGCAGCAACAGGTGCAGGACCCGGCAGGTGGGCGTGAGAGCAGGCGCTGTGGCTGCAACGAGCAGCTGGACAGCACCGCTCAGCACCTCCGGGGGCGTGCCTGCTACAGGCAACGGCTGCAAATGCCCGACTTACTTCTTCCACCCCCTTACCCACCACTCAACCCCTCTGGTGCTGGCGGCTGGCGCTGGGGCTGGTTCCTGGTGCTGGCGGCTGGCGCTGGGGCTGGTTCCTAGTGCTGGCGGCTGGCGCTGGTTCTGGAGCTGGTGCTGGTGCTGGCGGCTGGCCCTGGAGCTGGTGCTGGTGCTGGCGGCTGGCGGGTCCAATGGCAGGTGATGCGCGCTGGGCGGGACAGGGGTCTCTGCTGGCGGTGGCGCTGCTGGCGGGGTCTCTGCTGGCGAAGTCTCTGCTAGCGGTCGTCGCTAGCGTTGTAGCTGCTGGCTGTCCCGCCATGCCCTTCCCCTGCTTCCCTCTCCCCCACAGCGTTCGGCCGCCACTCCCTGCCCTTCTTCCCTCACCCTCCCCACAGCGACCGCCGCTGCACACGCGAACAAGCACGACGGGGGGTGGTGACGGGCAAGGGGTGGGGGTAATGCGACGGGCAGAGCGACGGCGGGATAAGGTGCGGTTGGGGCGACGGGAAGCAGGGCGACAGGCGACGGTGTGCGGACGGGTGGCGGGAATCTGGTGACGGGCGGCAGCGCGACGGGACGGGCGACGCGCTGCAGCAGCGGAAATTTCGCGGGTGGCGGGCTGCAGTAGCGGGTAGTGCACGGGGTCGACGGGGGCGAGAGCGACAGCGCGAAACAGCGGGTTGACGAGCGCCGTCACTCCCGCCGTGACCGTTGCGTCTGTCACGACTGCCGTGACGGATTTTGTTACGGGCGAGCGACGGTGAGGGACGGACGGAGCCGCGATTTGCTGCTTGACGGGACGCGCCATCACGAAAGCTAACGGTGGGCCCTTAGGAAATTAGGTCGGGAACGACCTAGCTCAATACCATGTTACGAAACGAACTTAGTCTAGGAACCGGAGTTTACTAAGGGCCTAGGCTTAGTAGCCTAGGCCAAGCGGGTGTCGAGGTGGTTGTACCAAGGAGAGAATCGAGAATGATTGGTTTCACTATAACACACAAGGTACATATAGCAAAATAGCAACGGTGCACCACCAACAACAAGAAGGCATAACTACACTAAAGCTAAAACTACAGGTAGTTATAAACATGTATAAAATATATATCGCGACAGGGACGACCGTCAGGATCGAACGCGAGCACATTAAGCGTCGCCATAGTAGCAGTGCAGGCAAGGCAGCGTAGATGGCACGCAGGGCAAGCAAACGCGCGCAGTAGGGAGGCACGCGCGGCAGGAAAGGCGCTCAAGGCAAGCAGGCGCACTTGGCAGGCAGGCGCTCAAGGCAGGCAGGCGCTCAAGGAAGGCAGGCGCTCTTGGCAGGCAGGCGCTCAAGGCAAGCAGGCGCTCAAGGCAGGCAGGCGCTCTTGGCAGGCAGGCCCTTCAGGCAGGCGCTTAAGACAGGCAGGCACGCGGCTCACGGGCGGCGCACGGGCAGGGCACGCGCGGCTGCGGGCTGCGCGCGGCTGCGGGCTGTGCGCGGCTGCTGGCTGCGCGTGGCGACGGGCTGCGCGCGGCTGCGGGCTGCGCGCGGCTGCTGGCTGCGCGTGGCGACGGGCTGCGCGCGGCTGCGGGCTGCGTGCGGCGGCGGGCTGCGTGGGCGGGGCCTAAGTGGGCTGCGCGCGGGCGGCTTAAGCGGCGCGCGGGCCGGCAGCAGGCTGCGCAGGTGGCTGACGCGGCGCGCTGGGCCGAAAACGGGCTGCGCGGGCTGTCAAAGTATATGCATGCTATATATATGTATGCTGTAGTGGGGTAGCCAATATGGGGTACAGCCCCGTTTAGGGTTTCATACTTGTACCCTACTCTTCCATAGTGCATTCATTCCTGCTGCTAGATTCTAACATGGTATCAGAGCACTAGGTCCGTAGGACCGTACTTTTTTCGGGCCCACCTACCGTTGCAGTTACCGCGCTACCCCACGTTTTGTCCTGCGCCTGCCTGCCTTGCCTTGTGACGTGCTGCACTGCGCGCGCCGTCCTGCAGCCCTCGCGCTGCCTCCTGCTGCCCTAGGCCAGCGCGCCGCCCCTGCAGGCCCGTAAGGCCCGTGCGACGCCCTTGCAGACCCGTCAGGCCCGCGAGCCGCCCCTGCAGATCCGTCAGGCCCGCAAGCCGCCCCTGCAAGCCCGTCAGGCCCGCGAGCCGCCCCTGCAGGCCCGTCAGGCCAGAGTGCCGCCCCGCCAGGTCGCTGACGCGGCCCCGCCCTGCCGTTGACGCGGCCCCGCCCTGCCGTGGTCGCGGCCCCGCCCTGCCGCCGACGCGGCCCCGCCCTGCCGCCGACGCGGCCCCACCAGGTCGCTGTCGCGGCCCGCCCTGCCGCTGACACGGCCCCGCCCTGCCTCTGACGCGGCCGCGCCCTGCCGCCGAAGCGGCCCAGCCAGGTCGCTGTCGCGGCCCGCCCTGCCACTGTCGCAGCCCTGCCCTGCCTCTGACGCGGCCGCGCCCTGCCGCCGACGCGGCCCCGCCCTGCCTCTGACGCGGTCGCGCCCTACCGCCGACGCGGCCCCGCCCTGCCTCTGACGCGGCCGCGCCCTACCGCCGACGCGGCCCCGCCAGGCTGCTGACGCGACGCCGCCCTGCCGCTGTCGCGGCCCCGCCCTGCCGCCGACGCAGCCCCGCTAGGTCGCGGCCCCGCCCTGCCGCTGACGCGGCCCCGACAGGACGCTGTCGCGCCCCCGACCTGTCGCTGACGCAGCCCCGCCCTGCAGCTGACGCGGCCCCGACCTGCCGCTGACGCGGCCCCGCCCTGCAACTGCCGCGGCCCTACTCTGCAGCCGCGGTTGCGGCCCCGCCGTCACCGCCGTTGTGCGCCTACCCTGCCGCCGCCCGCCGAGCGCCGGCCCTGCTCGCCCGGCGAGCGCCTGCCCTTCCCGCCACTGGTGAGCACCTGCCTTGTTCGCGCGCTGCCGCGCCCTCTGCCTGCCTGCCTGCCTGCCTGCCTGCTCGCCTGCCTGCCTGCCGCGCCTTCCCTGCCCGCGCTGCTGCTGCTGCTGCTGCTGGCGGTGGCCAGATGCAGCTCCAGCGACGTCCACGCGAGTCTCTCACGCCCCAGCAGCTTCGTGAGTGGTACACTAGTTGGGGTTGTGGCGGTAGCCGTCGTGGCTGTCGCCCTGGAGCTGGTCAGTCGGGAGCGTCTGGCAGTGGCCAGCTGCAGCTGCAGCGGCGTCCGCGCGAGACACTTACGCCCAAGCAGCTTCGTGAGTGGTACGCTCAAAGTAGAGGGTCTTTGAGTACCGTTCGCTGCCCGTACGTCATTCGCATAGGTGATCGGACGGGTCAGGCTTGCGGGACGCTTAGTCACACACAGTCCCGCTGCTTCGCCTGTCTGAGCGACGCCTGGCGTACCGAGTTTGGCGACGAGGATGAGCTCCCCAACTGGGTGGAGCTGCTTGGGCAGAAGGTAGATATATTTGCTCTTGACTATAATGCTATTCTCACTGCCATGTATGCATTGCCTACTAGTGCTGACCGTGCCTGTTGCCTGTGCGTACCGCCTGACCTAGGTATAGAGCCTGCTGCTCTAGGTGCTGGTGAGGCTGCTGCTCTAGGTGCTAGTGCGTCTCCTGCTCTGGGTGCTGGTGAGGCTGCTGCTCCAGGTGCTGGTGCGTCTGCTCTCTCTGGTACTGCGTCTGCTGAGGCCTTGTACACCTTCACACTTGACTCAGGTGCTTCCCGCTCCTTCTTTCGTGACAGCACCACCCTCACGCCGCTCAGCTGGCCGGTTCCAGTCTCCCTAGCAGACCCCTCTGGGGGTCCAGTCCTTGCGCACTCCTCCACGGTCCTGCCGTGTCCGGCGGACCCGTCTGGCTCCCTGTCAGGTCTTCACCTCCCCTCGTTCTCTACGAACTTGGTGAGTGGTGCTGACCTCCAGGACCAGTGGGTTGACCAGTTCACTCCTGGAGGTCAGCGCGTGACCCACTATACGTGCTCCCGGACGGGCCGGCACCTTGCCACGTTTACCCGTGCGCCTGGCTCGAGTTTGTACACACTGACTACTATGTCCCCTTAGGTTGCTGCATCTGCATCTGCGTCAGGTCAGCTAGCGGCCCCCTGGTCGTGTCGCGCTTTGTCGCACCAGACCCTCCTTTGGCACCACCGCCTTGGTCCCCCCTCGGTGCAGCGCCTTCGTAGCATGCACCGCCGTGTCCTTGTCTCTGGTCTTCCCAGGGTTCTCCCTCCCCTCCCACCCTCGCCTGCTCCTCCCTGTCTTCCCTGTGTCGAGGGGCGGCAGCGCGCCGCTCCTCACTCCTCCTCGTTCCCTCCCACTGAGGCTCCCTTGCAGACTCTCCACCTGGACGTGTGGGGCCCAGCCCGCGTCCGTGGACAGGCCACGAGCGGTACTTCTTGCTGGTCGTCGACGACTACACGCGTTACACTACAGTCTTCCCCTTGCAGCGCAAGGGGGAGGTCCCTGATGTTTTGATCCCCTGGATCCGCGCTGCTCGTCTCCAGCTCCGCGAGCGGTTTGGGACGGAGTTTCCCGTCCTGCGTCTGCACTCTGACAGAGGTGGTGAGTTCTCCTCAGACCTCTTGGCAGCCTTCTGTGCGGAGCACGGCATCCGCCAGACGTTCACGCGTCCGACCTCTCCGCAGCAGAATGGGGTTGCTGAGCGCCGCATTCGCTTAGTCATGGAGGTCGCTCGTACCTCCATGATCCATGCAGCTGCCCCCCATTTTCTGTGGCCGTTTGCGGTCCGGTACGCCGCGCATCAGCTCAACCTCTGGCCCCGTGTCTCCTTGCCGGAGACCTCGCCCACACTGCTGTGGACGGGGAAGGTTGGCGATGCGTCGCGTTTCCGGGTCTGGGGTGCTCGTGCCTTTGTCCGCGATACCACCGCGGACAAGCTCTCCGCCCGCGCTGTTCCCTGTGTCTTCCTTGGCTTTGTCCCTGACGCGCCTGGTTGGCAGTTTTACCACCCCACCTCGCGCCGTGTCTTCCCCTCTCAGGACGTCACGTTCGACGAGTCGGTTCTTTTTTACCGTCTCTTCCCCTACTGCACTGCCCCTCTCCCCCCCCCCGCCGCTCTTCCTCGCTCCAGGTGCTCCCCAGGTAGACCCCCTCCCCGCTCCCGGTCCTGCTCCTTCCGGTGTGCCTCAGGTAGACCCTCCTCCGTTGCCTACGCCGGTTGAGGTCACTGGTGACTCCGGTCCTGCTGCCTGTCGTCTAGACTACGTCGCTAGTCTTGTTACTGAGTCTGAGTCTGTCTGTCCTCCGTCCGTCGGGGGTGAGTGTGCTCTTGGCACGGACGTCCTTGAGGACAGGTAGGAGGACCTTGAGAGTCTTGCAGCCGCTGCGCCTCATCTCGTGCCCATGCTGCTTGCCCGTGAGGGAGACCCGGATGCACCAGACATCCCGACTCCTCGATCGTACGCTGAGGCGATCGAGGGTCCCTACTCCTCTCATTGGCAGACAGCCATGGACGCAGAGATGGCATCCTGGAAGTCCACAGGCACCTACGTCGATGAGGTTCCCCCTCCTGGGGCGAACATCGTCAGTGGCATGTCGATTTTCAGGGTGAAGCGGCCGCCAGGTTCTCCGCCTATCTTCAAGGCTTGTTACGTTGCTCGAGGCTTCAGTCAGCGAGAGGGAGTTGACTTCTTCCAGACCTTCTCCCCCACCCCGAAGATGACTACTCTTCGGGTGCTGCTGCACGTTGCCGCTCAGCGTGACTACGAGCTTCACTCTCTTGACTTCAGCACAGCTTTCTTACAGGGCAGTCTGCACGAGGAGATATGGCTGCGCCGCCCTCCTGGCTTCACTGGGTCGTTCCCTCCTTGTACCCAGTGGAGCCTCCGGCGGCCTGTCTACGGTCTCCGCCAGGCGCCACATGAGTGGCACGACGCACTGAGGACGACACTTGCTGCTCTTGGTTTTGCTCCGTCGACTGCTGACCTGTCGCTGTTTCTGCGCACCGACACTTCGCTGCCGCCGTTCTACATCCTCGTGTACGTCGACGACTTGGTCTTTGCCACTGCTGACACTGAGGCTCTCGCCCTGGTGAAGTCGGAGCTGCAGAAGAGACACACGTGCACAGACCTGGGTGAGCTGCGCACTTACCTTGGCTTGCAGATCACCCGGGACAGAGCACGCCGCACCATCACACTGACTCAGTCACACATGGTGCAGCAGGTCCTTCAGCGCTTCGGCTTAACCTGGACCTCCGCACAGGCCACTCCTCTGGCTACAGGTCACTCGCTCTCAGCTCCACCTTCGGACAAGTCCGTAGAGCCGAGTGGTCCTTACCCAGAGCTAGTGGGCTGCCTCATGTACCTGATGACCTGCACTTGTCCTCACCTTGCGTACCCTCTTGGCCTTCTGGCTCGCTACGTGGCTCCTGGTCGGCACCGAAAGGTGCACATGGATGCTGCTAAGAGGGTATTGCGCTACTTGTGCAGTACATCGGGCATGGGGCTCGTGCTTGGAGGGCGGAGCCCAGTTGTCCTCACTGGGCATTCGGACGCTTCTTGGGTTGACGACCTGGCTACGCAGCGGTCGTCACAGGGTTACACCTTCAGCCTTGGCTCTGGCTCTGTTTCTTGGCGGTCTACATCTCGTCCTCTGTTCTTGGCTCCAGTTGTGAGGCTGAGATCTACGCCACAGCCATGGCTGCACAGGAGCTACGCTGGCTCACCTACCTGCTGACCGACCTTGGAGAGCGGCCTCGTTCTCCTCCAGTGCTGTACGTAGACAACAAGGCCGCCATTGCCTTGTGTCAGGAGCACAGACTGGAGCACGGAACGAAGCACATCGCTCTGCGTTACTTCCTGGCTCGAGAGTTGCAGCAGCGTGGTCAGCTTTGCCTTGCTCACGTGGCCACTCGGGCCAACACTGCTGATATATTCACCAAGGCACTTCCGTCTGGTGATCATCAGCATTTTTGTGCTTTGTTAGGCCTTGTGCCCACGTATCCTCACTTGCTGTAGACTTTGCTTGTACTGTGATCTATATATATACATGCATGCTTGCTCCGCTAGGTAGAGATCACTGTACTGTTCTTGTTGCATATATACCTCTGCATGTGAACTGGCCTTGTGGCCCTTTGCTTGTGCTCAGTGTGTGTGGTGACGTTGTGATCCACCCTGAGCTTGCTTTGCTTCTCTTGACTGGTCTTGTGACCCCTTGTTCTCCCCCACTTTGCCTATGGGGGTGTCTCAAAGTATATGCATGCTATATATGTGTAGGCTGTAGTGGGGTAGCCAATATGGGGTACAGCCCCGTTTAGGGTTTCATACTTGTACCCTACTCTTCCATAGTGCATTCATTCATGCTGCTAGATTCTAACACGGGCTGCTTAAGCGGCGCGCGCGGGAAAAAAAAAGGGCCGCGTGCGTGCAGCCGAGGCGCGCGCGGGCAGCAGGCAAGGCAGGCAGGCAGGCAAGGCCGTAGGTGAGGTAACGCGGTAACCAGTGGGCCCTAATCTTAGGTCCTAAAGATCTAGATACCATCTTAGAGACTTAGGCATGAATGAGTTGACTATCGAGAGAATTGGTACAAGGAGAAGAAAGCCTAAGGGGTTATACCCCACATTATCTACCCCACTACAGCCTACCCACAAATATAACATATGCATATGTTTGACAGCTGGCTAGGGCACTCGCGGGCCTGCTGGCTAGCGTGCTTCGGGCAGACGGGGGGGGGGGGGGGGGGGTTCACGCCAAGGCTAGTGACGGCCGAAGTCTAGGAACGGCGGAGACTAAGTGTAGCCTAGGAACGGCGAACCTACTGCTCTGATACCATCTCAAAAACTAAACACAGCGGAATGAGTTGGATTGATTGGGTTGGGGTACAAATGCCTAACCCTAACTGTTTGTACCCCATATAGCATGACCCACTAGAGGCTATAACATTTGACAGTATCCACCTAGACAGTGTTTTGACTAAATGTTCTGCTCTGAACACTTGTAATGACATTGAAATGTTTATTTGCAGCGCAAACGCTAAGGTCTTAGTGGGAACACACCGATTCATAAAAATGGGCGAGGAATGCTTCCAACGATTACCGTCATCGCCCGGATATAAGACAGTGTTGAATAGTAGACAGGGGTTGTCTATTATACGGGTGTCTCTACTAACAGGCTAGCCTTTTTATACGACACCTATTCGTGTGTACGAGATAAGACATATATGTCTTATAATCAGAACCGGGGTTTAGGGGTTTTCTTATAAACAGGGGGTGTCTTCTAGACTAGCCTTCCTTACTTTAGGTGGGTACATGCATACATTCATGAATCTCTACTTCTACCTAACCCCCTTCAGTCACCGCCTCCTCACATGCACTAACATTAGGCTCTACACCCAGGTCTGGCACTCGCCAGGCATGCCTAGCCGTCTCCCTAGGCTCGATCATGCGGTCAGCCTCGGCCGCCGCTCCGCGGTAGTTGGGGGTCTCCTGGTACAGCACCTCCAGGCCGGTTGCCACGGCCACCTCCCGCACGCCCTCCGCCTGCATCGCCTCCTCCTCCTCCTCCTCCTCCTCCTCCTCCTCCTCCTCCTCCTCCTCCTCCTCCTCCTCCTCCTCCTCCTCCTCCTCCTCCTCCTCCTCCTCTAGAGCCTGACCGAGCAGGCGCGTGTTGTCGCCTGTGGTCCCCGCGAGGGACATGTCCGCGGAGACATCGGTGGTGCTCCTGGCGCGCAGGTGAGACATCACCAGGTGGTTCTCCGTTCCGTCTAGCTTGCTTGAGATCCCACAATGGCGGAATGCGTCAATGATGATCTGCTTGGGGACTTGATCCCAAGCCTCCGCGATCCATTGCAGCACCACGGGGTGCGGAGGCCTCCGCAGGTTCCCTGCGGGTGGGACAGAGGACGGAGCAGCGAGATGTTAGAGACACGGACATGAAAGAGCATGTTAAAGACAAGGACAGGAGAGTGAACAGGAATTTACAATGAAAGACCAACTCACCCTTCTTCGTCTTCAGTTAAATCCCTTCACGCATGAACCACCTGGCGTAGCGCGCTCGCACGGCATCCTTGAAGCACCGGTTGATGGAGACGTCCAGGGGTTGAATCTGGCTCGTACAACCCGCTGGGATGACAGTTGGGGTGATGTTGTACGTGCGGTACGACTGAAGCATGGTCTGGGTGATGTGGCCGCGGTAAGAGTCCAACACCAGCATCGCACGTCTCGCGTTCTGGCCGCGCTGGGGGTTCAGATGGGGCAGCACCTCCTTGGACAGCCACGTCTGCACAGCGCTCTCGTCCATCCACCCGTTGTCCTGTGCTTGGACCACGATTCCTGCCAGGCACACAAGGGACAGACGGGCATCAGCACAGTGGGGCACGCTCATCAGGCACTCGCACGGTTGAATTCATTACGCTTACCTTCCGGAATCTCACGGTTGGGGACGTTCTTCATCTTGAACCACACCCACGGCCGCAGCTTCTCCCCGGATGCAGTGCACGCGAGCATCACCGTCAAGCGCGTCTTCTGGTAGCCTGCAGTGCGGATTAGGACCGAGCGCGCGCCACGGTGCTCGATCGTCCGTTCGGCTGGCATCTCCACGAATAGTGGAGTCTGGTCCGCGTTGATGATGCGGGCCAGGTCGATGTTGTGCCGCGCCCTGTTGATGCGCACGAACTTCCAGAAGGACTCGCAGTCCTTCGCGCACTCTGCAAACGGGACAAGCGCAACGGAAGCACGGGATGGTTAGACACTGGGTGAAGTACATGCATTTAATGGCCCGCGCGCGACACGAATTCCTTCAACACGCACCTGCCGACAGACGTTGGCCGACCTTGGTCTTCACCCACATCGGAAACGCTGGCTCCAGTGAGAGCTCGCGTTCCAGTTCTTGCCGGGGTAATGCTTCTTCATCCACTCGCGGCTCCACTTCTAGGTGTCCTTCACCGAGATGGCCACCCCGTTAGCGCGCTGAAGGCAGATTTAGCGGTACAACGCTGCCTCCATGTCGGGGTAGTGTTAGTGGCGCCCCCCCCTGTGCATCCGCTTGCGGCAGTTAGCCGCGCCCTTGTAGACGCCCGCAGCCGCCTCCGCACACCAACGTCTGATGCAGGCGATGGACGCGGTTGACTCCACGCTCGTCTTCTTCAAGGAGCCGAGCTCCTGATAGCGGCGCGCCCACTTAAGCTTCTCACGCACGGTCCAACCGCTTCTTCGTACTGTCTTTGCTGCGAGGGGAAGGGGGGCTGGTGTTGGGATTATGGAGGGTGGGGTCCTTTGGCGTGACCTTCTCAGGGAACGTGGGAATCGGGCCCGCCGCCGCCGCGTACTCATCGTCGCTTCCCAGCGTCTCGTTCACGACGATGTCGTCAGGATTTGGCGCCTTCTTCGCCTTCTTCTTAGCCGCACCCTTGCTGGATCCCGGGTCTCCGTCGGATGTCCGCTTCTTGTTGCTTGTGCGGCGACGAGCAGGGGCCTTAGCAGGGGCCTTAGCAGTGGCTTCCGCGACCTTGGCTTTTCCCTTCTCCGCAGCGGTGAGTATCGGGCGACGCTCCTCCCCCGGACTGTCGTCGTCAGAGAGCACCACGCGGGCCCGCTTCGACTTGGACTGTAGGCGATGGCGCAGCCTCCGCTTCAGTAGCGGAACGTTGTCGTCGGTCCGCATGCTCCATGGGTCGTCGTTGCCGCCTTCACCGTCAAATAAGACGGCATCCGCAGCAACCTTGTCCGACTCCGCCACAGCATCCGCATCCGCAATTGCGGCCGCATCCGCAGGCGCAACTGTCTCGAGTTCAGCCCCCGCCTCGTCGTCAGCCTCCTCATTCGCATCCACCGCCGCTTCCTGTGCATCCGCCGCTGCCTCCGCGTTGTCACCATCAGCATTTTCACCTCCGTCGTTGTCCGAATCACCAGCCCGCCATTCTTCCACCTCGTCGTCGCTCCCGACCGGCCGATTCCACCATTCGTCCTCCTCGATGTCGGCAGGACCTAATTCGTCGCCCGAAGCGCTGTCGTCGTGGCCGTTCTCTGGCCAATCCTCCTCGGCGTCGTCGCCTGTCGCTTCGTCTTCGTCGTCCCCGTCACAGCTCGCACCAGAGGCGGCGGTAGGACTTCCTGCCTTGCTCGTGTTCTTCGCCATAGATACACGGATGTCATCGCCGGGCGAGTTAATTCGCCCGTAGTTATTCACCTGCACGTGAGGACGAGGTGAGGACTTGCCTACTGGTACTTTGCTGCGCATGGTTAGAAAGCCTGCCGAGAGCAAGGTTGAGACGAGTAGTCAACCTCCTTGAGCACCAAATGAAGTGAGAGCCCGACTACCCCCCCCAGCCAAAGTGCCCCATCCACAGGTGCCGAGCCGCTCCTCTACGAGGCATCTCCTCGTAGAGGACAGCACTCACGCTGCCAACGTGTCAAACATACTTGTATTATTATAATTGGGTAGGCTGTAGTGGGGTTAGCCTTAGAGGGTACAAAAACAACCTCGACACTCTAGTCTTGTACCCTAATCTCTACCTAATCCACTCACTCTTGCAGTAGTTCTTAACATGGTAACTAGAGCAGGAGGTCTCTAGGACCTAAGAATCGGGCCCACCTAACTGCCTGCCTTGCCTACTGCCCGCGCGCGCCTCGGCTGCAGCGCGCGTCACTTTTTTTTCGCGCGCGCCTCGCCTACTAGCGCGCGCGCCACTGTTTTTAGCGCGCGCCACTGCTGTAGCGCCGCGCGCCGGCCCGCGTCGCCCGCGCAGCCCGCGTAGAGCCCACGTAGAGCCCGCGCAGCCCGACGCCGCACGCAGCCCGCCGTCGCGTGCAGCCCGCCGTCGCCCCGCGCGCCGCGTCTGTCGCCAGCGCGGCCCGCCGCTGCGCCGCGCGTCGCGTCGGCCGCCTGCCCGGCCCGCAGCTGCTTAGCGCGCTGCCTTAGGAGCTCGCGTGCGGCCGCTCCTGCTTGCTGCCTGCTGCCTGCTGTCTCCTGCCTGCTGCCTGCTGTCTCCTGCCTGCTGCCTGCTACCTCGGTCTTTGCTTGTGGCCTGGTGCCTGCTGCCTCTTGTCTGCTGCCTCCTTCCTCTGCCTGCTGCCATTATGATGACGCCTAACGTTCTCGCGTTCGAGCCTGACGGTCGCCCCATAGAGTTCACTGTGTGGTTAGATGATCTCCAACTGTTCCTTCTGACCGATGTCAAAGAGGGCGTTTCACTGTTCGATTACGTGTCTGGCACTGCCGTTGCTCCTGCTGCCGATGCTCCTGCTCTCGAACGCTCGCAATGGCAAACTCGTGATGCTGCTGCACGCCTAGCTATTAGGAACCATCTGCCGATTACTGAGCGCCCGCATTTCAGCCAGCACAAAACTGCTAAGAAGCTGTACGACGCTGTAGTTGCGTGCTACTCCTCCCTGGCCACTGCAGCCATAGGTCGGCTCATGCTACCCTACCTGTTCCCCGACCTTTCCTCGTTCACCACTGCTGAGGACCTCATTTCCCACCTACGCGCTACTGACACTCGCTTTCGTGCCGCCCTTTCAGCCGAGTTCTGTGCCGCTAACCCCCCCCCCCCCCCTTGATGTACTTCACTCTCTATTTCCTCGTCACCCGCCTCCCTGACACTCTTAGCTCAGTCAGGGACCACTTCCTCGCGCTAGACCCCCCCACTCTCACTGTCGACGACTTCGAGAAGCACCTCCTCGCAGCAGAAAAGAACATCCTCGCTGTAGGTGCTGCTCGTAGCACTCCTCGCTCTCCCCTCTTTGAGGGGTGCTCCCCCTCCCCTCTCACCCCCTCCTACGCCTCCGCAGCTGGTGCTCATGACTACCTTGGTGCTGAGGAGGTCGGAGCTGCTTCCGCTCCTAGTGGGAAGCGTCGCAGCGGCAGGGGCGGCAGGGGTGGCAGGGGCGGTGGGGGTGGCGGTGGAGGTGGCAGTAGTGCAGGCGGCGGGGGAGGTGGAGGTGGTGGGGGTGGTCGTGGGGGTGGAGGCGGTGGAGGTGGTGGTGGGGGCGGCGGAGGCACTGGGAGCGGTGGAGGGGGTAGCAGCGGCGGTGGGGGAGGAGGGAGCGGTGGTGGTAGTGGTGGTCAGGGCCAGCAGCAGCCGCAGCAGCAGCAGCAGCAGCGTCAGCGCCAGACCCCCACTTCCTAGCAGCTTCTTGACTGGTATGCCAGGCGTGGGGCTTCTGGGGGTCCTGGTCGCTGCCCCTATATCATTCGCACAGGTCCCCGCACTAGTCGCCAGTGCACAGGTTATCACACTGAGCAGCGCTGCTTCGCTCGACTTAGCGACGCCTGGCGCGCCAAGTTTCCTGATGCTCCTAAGTTCCCCAACTGGGCAGAGCTACTTAGGCGTGATGTACCTATCTTTGATCTTGACTATGAGGCTATTCTTGCTGCTATGTATGCATTGTCTGTTAGTGCTGAGGGTGACTGCTACTTGTGTGTGCCGCCGGATCCTGGTATAGTCCCTGGTATAGCGCCTGCAGCACAAGGTGCTTGTGAGTCTGCTCCCCCTGGTACTGCGCCTGAACAGGCCTTGCACACTTTTACACTTGACTCTGGTGCTTCCCGCTGTTTCTTTCGCGACAGTAGCAGAGTCACTCCCCTTCCTGCACCTGTTCCTGTCTCACTGGCTGACCCCTCTGGGGGCCCAGTGCTTGCACGGTCTTCCACCGTGCTTCCGTGTCCGGCGGTCCCGTCTGGCGAGCTGTCTGGTCTCCACCTCCCCTCGTTCTCTACGAACTTGGTGAGCAACGCTGTCCTCCAGGATGCGGGGGTTGACACCTTCACCCCTGGCCGGCAGCGTGTGGCGATTTGCACGTGCTCCGAGACCGGCCGCCACCTGGCCACGTTCACTCGTGCGCCAGGGTCCAGTCTGTACACCCTCACCACTGCGTCACGCTCCGCCCCTTTGTCTCCCCAGTTACAAGCGTCTGCTCAGGTAGCTACCCAGTGTGAGTGTCGCCGGCTGTCGCACGACACTCTCCTGTGGCACCACCGCCTTGGTCACCCCTCCCTACCTCGCCTGCGTAGCATGCACTCTCGCTTCCTGGTCTCTGGTCTTCCCAGGTCTCTGCCTGCCCTCCCTCCCTCGCCTGCGCCGCCCTGCATTCCTTGCGTCGAGGGGCGGCAGCGCGCCGCTCCTCACTCCTCCTCTTTCCCTCCCACAGAGGCTCCCCTGCAGACTCTCCACCTGGACGTGTGGGGCCCAGCTCGCGTCCGTGGACAGGGCCACGAGCGGTACTTCCTGCTGGTTGTCGACGACTACACACGTTACACCACGGTCTTCCCCTTGCAGCGCAAGGGGGATGTCCCTGATGTTTTGATCCCCTGGATCCGCGCTGCTCGACTCCAGCTCCGCGAGCGGTTCCAGTCGGACTTTCCTGTCCTGCGTCTGCACTCTGACAGAGGTGGTGAGTTGTCCTCGGACCCCTTGGCGGCCTTCTGTGCGGAGCACGGCATCCGTCAAACTTTCACGCTTCCGGCCTCTCCGCAGCAGAATGGGGTTGCTGAGCGCCGCATTGGCTTGGTCATGGAGGTCGCTCGTACCTCCATGATCCATGCGGCTGCCCCCCATTTTCTGTGGCCGTTTGCGGTCCGGTACGCCGCGCATCAGCTCAACCTCTGGCCCCGTGTCTCCTTGCCGGAGACCTTGCCCACACTGCTGTGGACGGGGAAGGTTGGCGACGCGTCGCGTTTCCGGGTCTGGGGTGCCCGTGCCTTTGTCCGCGATACCACTGCGGACAAACTCTCCCCTCGTGCCATTCCTTGCGTCTTCCTTGGTTTTGTCCCTGACGCGCCTGGCTGGCAGTTTTACGACCCCGCCTCGCGCCATGTCTTTGCGTCTCAGGACGTCACCTTTGACGAGTCGGTCCCCTTTTACCGCCTCTTCCCCTACCGCACTGCTCCTCGCCCCCTCCCGCCACTCTTTCTCGCCCCAGGTCCTCCCCAGGTAGACCCCCTCCCTGCGCCAGGCCCTGCTCCTTCAGGTGTTTCTCAGGTAGACCCTCCCGTCCCTGCGCCTGTTGAGGTCACTGGTGACTCCGGTTCTGCTGGGAGTGGTGCTGTCCTTGGGGGTGCGGAACTTCGGGGTGCGCAGCGTGGGGGTGCTGAGTCTGGGGGTGCTGAGCGTGAGGAGCTTGAGGGTGCGGAGCCTGGAGGTGCTGAGCCTGCACCTGAGGAGCCTGGAGGTCCTGAGCCTGGGGGTGCTGCGTCTCGGGGTACTGCGCCTCCGTGTGCGGAGCGTGGGGGTGCTGGGTCTGGGGGTGAGTCGCCTGAGGGTTCTGAGACTGCTGTTACGCGGTCTCCTTGGAGTAGCCGTCTTCGTCCGCGTGTGCCTCTCACCTCCCAGCAGCTGCACGACTGGTACGGTCGCCGTCAGCGTCGCGCTTCTGCACCTCAGGGCTCTACTGCTGGGGGTTCTTCTGTTGGCGTCACTGGAGCTGGGAGTGGTGCTGGTCCTTTGCCTGCTGGAGGTGCTGGTGTTGCTGGTCCCGGAGGTGCTCGTACTGGGGGTACTGGAGCTGCTGAGGCGGGCGGTGGTGTGTCTGAGGGTACTGCTGCTGGTGGCACTGCGGTTGGAGACCCTGGGACTGGGGGTGCCGGTTCTGGGGGTGCTGCACCAGGAGGGGCTGGAGCTGCTGAGGGTGCTGGAGCTGCTGGAGGTACTGGAGCTGCTAGAGGCGCTGGAGCTACTGGAGGTACTGGAGCTGCTGAGGGTACTGGACCTGCTGGAGGTGCTGGAGCTGCTGAGGGTGCTGGAGCTGCTGGAGGTGCAGGAGCTGCTGAGGGTGTTGGAGCTGCTGGTGCTGGTGACACTGCACAGTCGCGCCTGTTCTTTGCTCCGCCGTCTCCGTCGTCTCTGCCACCGCCTGACTCCGTGCCTCGCCAGGTTCTTAGCCTCCCGTCGTCTACTGGTCTTCCGTTACAGCCTGGCTCACCTCTGCCTGCTCCTTCTCCTTACGGTGAGCAGTCCGGGGGCCTTACTGAGCGTCGTGAGCCTGCGTCGCGTCCTATCTCACCTGTCCATTCTGGTCGTTCCAGTCGTCGTGTTCCTCGTCAGCGTCAGCCGGCTGTCCCCGGCCCTTCCCTTATAGTCCGTCGTCCTTCCTCTCCTCCACAGAGTGTTCCTCTGCCGTCCCCACCTGCGTCCTCTCTACATGTCGTTGCTGACCCTGAGTCTGACCGGTTTCGTGCTGAGCACCCTACTGTCACGCGTCTGCTAGCCACTGTTGTCGCCGACCCGTCGTTTGAGTCTGCTGCTACGTCTGCCTTAGTCGCTGAGCTTGTTGACTTTGCTGCTGCCTGTCGTCTAAACTACGTCGCTAGTCTTGTTACTGAGTCTGAGTCTGTCTGTCCTCCGTCTGTCGGGGGTGAGTGTGCTCTTGGCACGGACGTCCTTGAGGACAGGCAGGAGGACCTTGAGTGTCTTGCAGCCGCTGCGCCTCATCTCGTGCCCATGCTGCTTGCCCCTGAGGGAGACCCGGATGCACCCGACATCCCGACTCCTCGATCGTACGCTGAGGCGATCGAGGGTCCCTACTCCTCTCATTGGCAGACAGCCATGGATGCAGAGATGGCATCCTGGAAGTCCACAGGCACCTACGTCGATGAGGTTCCCCCTCCTGGGGCGAACATCGTCAGTGGCATGTCGATTCTCAGGGTGAAGCGGCCGCCAGGTTCTCCGCCTATCTTCAAGGCTCGTTACGTTGCTCGAGGCTTCAGTCAGCGAGAGGGAGTTGACTTCTTCCAGACCTTCTCCCCCACCCCGAAGATGACTGCTCTTCGGGTGCTGCTGCACGTTGCCGCTCAGCGTGACGACGAGCTTCACTCTCTTGACTTCAGCACAGCGTTCTTACAGGGCAGCCTGCACGAGGAGATCTGGCTGCGCCGTCCACCTGGCTTCACTGGGTCATTCCCTCCTGGTACCCAGTGGAGCCTCCGACGGCCAGTCTACGGTCTCCGCCAGGCGCCACGTGAGTGGCACGACACACTGAGGACGACTCTTGCGGCTCTTGGGTTTGCCCCGTCGACTGCTGACCCGTCGCTGTTTCTGCGCACCGATACTTCGCTGCCGCCGTTCTACATTCTCGTGTACGTCGACGACTTGGTCTTTGCCACTGCTGACACTGAGGCGCTCGCCCTAGTGAAGTTGGAGCTACAGAAGAGACACACGTGCACAGACCTGGGTGAACTGCACAGCTACCTTGGCTTGCAAATCACCCGGGACAGAGCACGCCGCACCATCACACTGACTCAGTCACACATGGTGCAGCAGGTCCTTCAGCGCTTCGGCTTCACCAGGTCCTCCGCACAGGCCACTCCTCTGGCTACAGGTCACTCGCTCTTAGCACCACCTTCGGACGAGTCCGTAGAGCCGAGTGGTCCTTACCCAGAGCTAGTGGGCTGCCTCATGTACCTGATGACCTGCACTCGTCCTGACCTTGCGTACCCTCTTGGCCTTCTGGCTCGCTACGTGGCTCCTGGTCGGCACCAAAGGTGCACATGGATGCTGCTAAGAGGGTACTGCGCTACTTGTGCAGTACATCGGGCATGGGGCTCGTGCTTGGAGGACGGGATGACGTTGTCCTCACTGGTCACTCGGACGCCTCTTGGGTTGACGACCAGGCTACTCAGCGGTCGTCACAGGGTTACACCTTCAGCCTTGGTTCTGGTTCAGTTTCCTGGCGTTCCACACGCTCGTCTTCAGTTCTCGGCTCCAGTTGTGAGGCCAAGATCTACGCCACAGCCATGGCTGCACAGGAGCTACGCTGGCTCACCTACCTGCTGACCGACTTGGGAGAGCGGCCTCGTTCTCCTCCAGTGCTGTACGTCGACAACAAGGCCGCCATTGCCTTGTGTCAGGAGCACAGACTGGAGCACAGAACGAAGCACATCGCTCTGCGTTACTTCCTTGCTCGAGAGCTGCAGCAGCGTGGCCAGCTTCGTCTTGCTTACGTGGTCACTCGGGCCAACACTGCTGATATATTCACCAAGGCACTTCCGCCTGGTGATCATCAGCGTTTCTGTACTTTGTTAGGCCTTGTGCCCCCTCTTCCCCACTTGCTGTAGGCTTTACTTGTACTGTGATTTATATATACCGTATATACCTGCCTGCTTGCTCTGGTAGGTAGTGATCATTGTGTTGTTGTTGTGAACTGGCCTTGTGGCCTTTTGCCTGTGCTCGGACTGTGTGGTGACGTTGTGATCCACCCTGAGCTTGCTTTGCATTTCCTGACTGGTCTTGTGACGCTCTGTTCTCCCCCACTTTGCCTATGGGGGTGTGTCAAACATACTTGTATGATTATAATTGGGTAGGCTGTAGTGGGGTTAGCCTTAAGAGGGTACAAAAACAACCTCGACACTCTAGTCTTGTACCCTAATCGCTACCTAATACACTCACTCTTGCCTTAGTTCTTAACACAACGTGCTGCCAGCAGCGTTCTGGAAGCATCCCTGCGCTGCTGGCAGCAAAACGACGCTGCCAGCATCATTAGATGCTGCCAGCACAGAGGAATGTTGCCAGCGGTGGCAGATCCCTCGCGTGGCAAGTGTGGGCGCTGCATGCATCACCACCGAGGTCGACCTGTTTCAATGAATCTGACCCCTGGGTGGTTTCTACACACTTTGCAAGTGTTACAATCAACTATAAAAAAAAAAATCATTTATAAGACTTATAAGACACCCTAAACCATCCCGTTTACAAGATAACTCAAGCATTTTTGCCCGTGTACGAGATAAAACATATATGTCTTAAATCCGGGCGATGACGGTAGGCGCAAATGGGCATTATGGTAGCACACATCTCAAATGATCTGGTAACTAGCCTATGAAATATTTGTGACACTACAAAAAAGGGATAAGCTACAGGCAGCTGGTATGAATCACCTCTATCAATGCAAACATACATAAAGATTTGTATGATTGCAGCTAATCAACAGACGACGTTTGAAAATTGCGACCAGTTTACTCCACCAAGTCATCATCCTCATCTGGAAGGGGCTGTGCAGCAGCAGCAGCAAGCTCTTGCTCGTACCTGCAGAACAGACAGTAACACAAGGAATGAATTACCGACTCACAATTGATGCTCATACTAATTGACATCGTAACTCTACTTACTTGGCCTGCTGTTCAAGGTCAATGGCGACCTCAGGTGGTGCAAGAGCAGGCGACTCCACAAAGTGAAGGTTGGCATCCCTGGAAGCAGTAACAGAGTCACATAGTGAAGATTGGCGATTCCACAAGGGTCTACAGAGGAAATACAGCCTCGGAGAAATATGGAGATGAACTTACCCAGCAAGCTTCCTGGCAAGATACAGGTAGGGCTTCTCAAAGTTGTAGTTGCTCTTGGCAGAAATCTCGTAGTACTGAAGATTCTTCTTGCGATGGAAAGTGACCTGCTTGGCCTTCACCTGACGGTTCTTCACGTCAACCTTGTTTCCACAGAGGACGATGGGGATATTTTCGCACACCCTGGGAAAGAGGTATAGAAAAAAATGAATAAGCAACGAGGCCTCAACTTTTCGTTCAAAATGCAACCTACAAGCTTCAAGCTTACCTGCACAGATCTCTGTGCCATGTAGGGACGTTCTTGTATGTAAGCCGCGATGTCACATCGAACATGATGATCGCACATTGCCCGTGGATACTGAAATGCCAAGGGGAATACAAACGGGTCAGTTTGAGGCCGTCAGTTGGTTGAGAACGGTCGGAAAAACGGGAGGACAACGAGAAGGGCTACGGCAACGCAGTCGCTACATCGGTATGGTGCTACCCGATCGGCCGATCCTTCGCACTCCCCGCACTACTAGCCATGTAAAGCTTGAAGGCGCTCCCAGATAAAATCTCCCTCTTGTCAGTCGCAATGATCTGCTCCCCAGCTACGAACAACGAAATGTGGCTTTTTAGGTCATAACCGACCCGTTTCTTGAAGCTCGTTTGACATTAAGCTATGGGCTACACGGTGAAAACGAACGTCGGTAGAAAACTAGGGAGACAGGTGCTGACAATCGTGGAAGAGCTTACTAGTAACCGTCGCGAAGTCCGCCGAATTTTTCTTGACCTGCTGTGTCCCAGCAGTAGAAGCGAATCCGACCGCAGTTGGTGTAGAAATCAAGGGGGTGGACTTCCACACCGATAGTGGCTGCGGCATGAGCGACGAAGCGACTGTTAACGCTGATACGAGATTAGAACAGTAAAGCTAAAACTGAATCCATCACATCCTTAACTTACGTTCATAGCGCTTCTCAAATTCACCCGTTAAGTGACGCTTCACAAAGGTTGTCTTTCCTGAAACAACAAAAAGTGAAAACAATTAAACGCTCCTGCCTAAGCGTCGCATAACCGAACTGTGCAAAGAGAGATGCGCACCTGTACCGCCATCACCAACAAGAATTAGCTTGAAGCTGGGGCAACCTTCAGGTGTGGTCTGACCAGGGAGAGCCTGCATAATACCGACAAGGCGGGACACGACAGCACTTTAAGATTCTGCAGAGATGCTCATAAACGTCTACCGCGGCGAAACGCAAAACTAACGTAGCTCACCATTTTCCGAGCTATGCACTTCGAGATCTAGATTCCTGGTCACAACTCCCTAAAGGTGTGTCTGGGATATGAGTGACTGACGGATTCGCAATGGCACACAACACGAAAACAATATCTGTTGGGAAGCGGGACTGAGGAGCAGATGAAGGTTGTGGAGTTGCAGATTTGAAGGTGAAACACACATGGATGGGGCTTTGGGGGGGAACGGGTGGGACATGGATGGCACATGGAACCCTGAAATCGGGCACGGGCATGGACGGTTGAGAACAGAACCAAGGGCGTGGCATACCACCAACTTAGCCCGCGAAAACCTGTGCGATGCATGCTGCCAAGTGGCAGATCGTTCCCGCCTGTCAGGAAAGCACTCGAAGGCGAGGCGGCTGGTGTGTCAGTGAGATTCAAGTGGCGAAAGTGGTAGGGTAACGGGCGAGCACTGTCATGTTACGCATGGCTGATTCTGAAAGATTTTGTGTGCGTTAGCTACCAAGGAGTTGACAAATCCAATCACTGAAACTGTTAGCCATGGTACAGTACCACAATGCTCACAGAACCTCCACTAGGCTTGGTACAAAAATGAATATTATAGAAGACAGTTCCCTGAGATATGTACAAGGGAGGAACACTCGGATTAGACATGCCACTTGGTGCCGTAACTATTGCACGCACCATGGCCCACAATGAAGCCATTGGGCTAATAGGGTAAGCTTCAATACGAAGAGAAGAGGCCAACAGAATTCAAACGAAGTGAGCAGGCGAGAGCAAGGGCGATCACATGGGTGTGTTGGCGAAGAGCTCTGGCAGATGGTTGTTGGTGTACTTGGTGCGCTTCGACTCCCACTTCCTCTTCGCCTTGGGCTTTTGCGTCTGGAGGGGCGGAAACAAGAGGACTGATATGGAGGAGGCTTCTCACTTGTGCAGTCAACACATGCAACCCCACTACACCAGCACTACCTTCAGCCAGCGCTCTAGACAGCAGATCTCCCATGCCGCATTCCCCCTACTTCCCTGCTCCCTCCTCCCACCACCTCAACCACCGCGCCCCTCACCATCGCGACCAGCCCCATTGCAAGGCCTGCAGGCACAGCAGGAACGGCATGCTACCGCCTCATGCCTGCACATCCACACCACCCACCCCCCAACCCCCCACCTTCCCCCTTTCCCTCTCTCTCTCCTCCCTCACCTGGGCGGTCATGGCGCCTTCGAGGGCCTGCAGGCGGCGCACGGCGGGCATGGCGGGGTTCTGGCCGCAGCGCTGCAGCTCCTTCTCGAGGTCGGTGAGGTCGCGCGGCAGGTCGATGCGGCGGAACAGCGCGCGGATGTCGGGGTCCACCTTGATGGCGATGCGCGGGTCGTTGGGGAACAGCACCTCGTCGCCGCTGTCCGCGTTGAACAGCACCCACGCCTGCCCCATGGCGCGCAGCTCCTGCACGTGCTGCGCCACGGCGCTGTACGAGTCGCGCACGTCGCCCATGGGGATGCCGTCCTTGTGCTCGCGGATCAGCCTCAGCAGGTCGTCCCGACCCGCCAACTCGTGCTTCGCCTGCTCGTGTATGCGTTGCCATGACGGTTGAGGGGGGGGGGAAAGGGCGAGGGAGAGGCGGGGAGGGTGGGATGGGGGAAGCATGGAGGGAGTGGGTGGAAGGTCGGATGGGCACAGTGGGGGTGGAATGGAGGAAACAGCAGGCAGGGCGCCACAACGCAGCAAAGGAAGGCGGCAGGCTGCACAGGCATGGCAGCAGAGGGCGTGGGGCCAGCACGGGGGGCGCACCTTGTAGATGTAGGTGTTGCCGTGCACGGCGACCTTGGGGTTGGCACGCAGGCTGGCCTGCAGCTCGCGGCTGGTGGTGACGTCCACCATCGTCACCGCCTCCACCTGCTCCGCCGTCAGCCCCTGCCGCTCCTGTGCCAGCGCACGCACAGGGGGAGAAGCGGGACGGGGAGGGCAGGGCACGGGGGAGGTGGATGCATGCAGCGAGTCAGTAGCGCTTCAGACGGTATTGTACTGTTCCTTGCAGGAGGAGGTGGGCACGGGGAGGGTGGGGAGGGGAGGGCGTGGAGGGTGGGGAAGGAGGAAAGGGAGAGAGGAGGGGAGGGCGGGAAGGGGAGGCGAAGGGAGGGCGGGGAGGCGAGGGGATTATTCGCAAGCAGAGAGGGCAGGGGCGCTGGTTCCACCATGCTGATCCTGCCCACCGCTCGCTGTGCGCGTGGAGGCAGTACAACTGCGCGCATGGTCGGCGCACTGATGGGGTAGCGCCTTCACGCAATTCGCAGCCCCCGCAGTCCCCAGCGCCAGCACAGGCAGCGGCGGGGGCAGCCGCAGCAGGGGCGGCGCGCGTACCCGGAAGAGGAGGTCGATGACCTTCTTGATCTTCTGCCCCAGCGGCAGCTGTCGCACGCGCAGCACCGCCTCGTACTTCCCCGCGTCCGCCAGCCAGTTCTCCGCCTGCAGCCCCTGAAACCCCACCGCGATGCCCTTTCCGCTCCCCGCAACTTCCCCCGCGACAGCGGTGCTCGCCGGCGGCGCCGCGGCGGGGGAAGGGGCGGCTTGGCGCCTGGCGGCTGTGGCGGCGGCATGGTCGACGACGGTGCGCGCCTGCACGCGCTCCTGCTGCCGCAGGAAGGCGGCGCGCTTGTCCTTGAGCATGGCGGCGACCGCTGAAGGCCGATAGCGACGGCGAGAGCGATGACGATAGTGGCGCTGTTAGTGTGTCAAAGCAAGCATAACAACACCGTGACGGGCGAGGCGGAAACAAGGATCGGAGGAGAGAAGCGTTTCAAATTGCGATGACTCAGAGGAGCGCAGTTGCGAGGCGCTGTCCTTCACGCAAACCTGGCCGTTTCAAGTGTGGCTTTATTATGGCAGGAATGCGTGGGAATGTGAGGTGAAAAGACTGGTAGGGAATGTCTCAACGAAGGCGTTGTTCTGCAGGCGTTTAGGGTTCCGCACCAAATTGACCGCGGTAGCCTTCCGCGCATTTTCTAGGCGCATTCATGCTGGTTGCGTTGCGCGGATGTTGCTGCCTCGCATAACATGTGCGGAGGCTGATGCTAGCTCCCGAGGTAGAATTAGCACCGCACTAGTTGTGCGACCATTTGCCCGGCGAAGCAACAACTTCGAACTTGCAGACGGTTAAAGCGACGGGCAACTTTTGGCAGTGTTGGGTTCAGAAGTTTTTTTTTTTAACCAGGCTTGCCAGCGCGAAAGTGCTGGCTGGCGAAAACCAGGATTTCGTGCGGACACTTTCCATCCGCAGTAACAGTTCGCCAGGGTTCTGGGTTTTGGGTGGCAAATGTGCACCGTCGCTTTAAATTCGTGCGCCCCAAAAGTGGCGTTCTGCAGGCTGATGCGTTAAATTTGGCGCAAACAGGTTCGGCAGGACCTTTCTTATCACCAAACCTTGATAGGCAGAAGACCACTTATCAACGAAGATTCTGCGGACCCAGTTTTTGGAAATTTTAACGCCTACAGAACAGCGCCGAAATGGCAACTGGGAGGGATGGGTGCTTGCTCCTGCGAACCATGACGGAACGTCGATGGCGACGAATTCACGAAACGTCACCTGTGGTTACTGATATATTTTCGGCGGGCTCGTGTAGTCGTATTTCGTAAGATATCGTTCTGCCGTCATCTACACCTCCCACTTAGCTACAGTACCACCCATCTCGTCTAATGCAAATATCGGACGGCGCACCGTCCACAATCTTTCACGTGGCGAGGCTCCGCTTCGCGCAGTCAGCCGCACGTGGTTCCGAGTCAACGGAATCGTGCCACGTCAACTCCTCCGGGTGCACGTCACGATTCCCTCGACCGCACCACCACTGTTTCTGAAATGCGGCATCACAGATCCACGAGTTGATAAGTGTGATGCCACGGCGCTCCTGTTCCAAGCACTGCGAGGCTGACGCCCGCCCAGTCACTCACTCTCGCGCTCATATCACGTTCCGCTTCCTACGGAGCAGTGCTATCAGCAGCAGCCGTCGCGTGCGTGCAGCAGCGCAATGCAGTAGTCGCCACCTGACCTCGCCACTCCTGCCGGCACCAAGTGAGTGACGCCCAGTTGACTCACACGGGAGCAGCGGGGAATGCGGGTGACGAAAGCCCTCGCTGTCAGAAAACCGACAGCGCGCCGTGTCTTTCCAGCGGGTCTCGCCGCTCGCCATCCCCAACCCAAGCGCGCCGGTCGCAAAGAGCGCCCATGCGCACGCCCGCGCGTCGCGTCGTGCAGTGAGAGAAAGCAGCGCGGCGTGAATGCGAGCGTCGCGGGTCATCGTCCAGGTGGCCACCTCCGCCCGCCTTCGCTGAGCGATGACCGGGGCGCTGCGCGTCAGCGAAGCGCGCTAGCGCCAAGCAGTGACTCCGTTGACCCCTGGAACGCTGCGACGCTCCACCCATGGCACCTGGCCCCTCGTTATTATCACAGCTGTCGCCATTCGCCATGGGTTGCTGCCTGTCCAGCACGGCAGTGGAGCCGTCCTCGTCGTCACTCCATGCCGCCACGTCAGCATCGCTTCCCCCTCACAAGCACGTCAAGGACCCCATGCTGACGTCAGCGACCAAGGTGGGCCCGGAAGGTTCCTTGGAAGCTCACTACAAGCTGGTGGGCAACACTCTGGGGTGCGGCCGCGTGGCCTCCGTCAGGTGCGCGCCCTGCCCGCCCCGCTGCACGCCCCCCTCTCTCCCCCCACCACCGCGCCCCCTCATCCCCACCTGCTCTTCCCCGTCCCTCCCACTTCCCCCTCTGGTCTTGGTCCCTGTGCCCTTCACCGCTGCCTCTGCCTTCCCAAGAACCCTCTTTCCCCCTGCCTTCTCTCCCTTCCCCCCTCCTTTTGCCAATCGCCCCGCGCGCACCACCGCCATCACTGCGTATCCCTGTGTGTGTGGGGGGAGGGCAGGGAGGCGGTGGAGAGGGCAACGGGCGCGGTGGTGGCGGTGAAGGCGTGTTCCAAGAAGGTTCTCAATGCACGCCCGGCCTACATCAGCCGCGTCAGTGCTGCTCTCTCGCCCACTGCGCCCATCCCACCCATCACTCCTGCATCTGCCTATCTATGCTTTCTCCTCCTTTCGTTACTGCTCCTTCTGACTTCTACCCTAACGTCAATTGCCCCCGGATAACTCACCCCGTCATGCTCTCTCCCCCGTGCTTCCCCCTTCTTCCCTGTGCCTATCCCCTCACCTCTTCCTTGCCATCTCTGCACATGATCGCTGCGCCTCACCGCTGCGCGTCACTGCTGCGGGCGCCATCAGACCATCGAGATCGAGGCGCTGCAGCGGGTGAGCCTGCTCCCTCCCTCCCTCGCCCCCATCTCATCTCATCTCATCCCACTCTCCCTCCACCTCGCTCTCCGCCCATTCACACTCCCTGCGCTCATTCCGTTGACACCGTCTTCTCGTTTTCGGCCGACCTTGTGCCGCTTCCAGTCATACGCTGTGCGTTAGTCCACCTCCTTCCTCTGCTGTCCTGCTGCCTCACTCACTGCGCCCTCCCCAAGTGCTACTCACCTCTCATCAGCAAGCTCCTTTCCCCAACCGCAATGCACGTCCATTCCTCCCTCATCCTTCCCTCCCACACCTCATCTCAACACAGCCGCTCTCTTTCCTACTGCGCCCATCTCTCCCTTCCATGCCCACCTCCTCTCCCCGTGGCAGCTGTGGGCAGCACCAGCACCGGTCGCACCGCCCATCATCCGCCTGCTGGCCACGCACGAGGACAGCCGCCACCTGCACATCGTCACGGACAAGGCCCAGGGCGGCGACCTCTTCATGGCCCTCGCTGCGCGCTCCTCCTTCACCGAGGCTGATGCTGCACACATTGGTGTGTCGCGGGAGCACTCATATGGCAGCATGACGTGCACATTGGTGCATGGGGGCCACACAGACGGCCCCGCACATCCATCTCTGATTGAAGCCCCCTGCACCTCCCCCGCTCCCCATCCCCCCTCACCTCCCCATCCACGCCCACTCCCCCATATACTCCCAGTTCAACCGCTCTCTTCGTGACCCAGTGCCCCCTTCCCCTCCCCTCTCCCCCTCCCCTCTCCCCCTCCCTGCTCCCCCCTCCCTCCATCAGCGCGGCAGCTGCTGCAGGCGGTGGCGCTGTGCCATGCGCGGGGCGTCACCCACCGCGACCTGGTGAGGCCTGCCGCATGCTGGCTGGGCATGGCCAGTAATCACATGCATGCCGCGATGGGGCGAGTGAGCGAGCGCTCACACGGAGCTCGACATTTGACGCTCGCTTGCTTGCTGGGATGCTGGGGTCACGGATTGAGTGGATAACAGTTGAGAGGGGGACAGCGGGGAAGGAGAGTGGTGGGAAGGTGAGCCATGCTTTTGAGTCGACTCAAAAGAAGGAGAGTGGTGGGAAGGTGAGCCATGCTTTTGAGTCGACTCAAAAGAAGGAGAGTGGTGGGAAGGTGAGCCATGCTTTTGAGTCGACTCAAAAGAAGGAGAGTGGTGGGAAGGTGAGCCATGCTTTTGAGTCGACTCAAAAGAAGGAGAGTGGTGGGAAGGTGAGCCATGCTTTTGAGTCGACTCAAAAGAAGGAGAGTGGTGGGAAGGTGAGCCATGCTTTTGAGTCGACTCAAAAGAAGGAGAGTGGTGGGAAGGTGAGCCATGCTTTTGAGTCGACTCAAAAGAAGGAGAGTGGTGGGAAGGTGAGCCATGCTTTTGAGTCGACTCAAAAGAAGGAGAGTGGTGGGAAGGTGAGCCATGCTTTTGAGTCGACTCAAAAGAAGGAGAGTGGTGGGAAGGTGAGCCATGCTTTTGAGTCGACTCAAAAGAAGGAGAGTGGTGGGAAGGTGAGCCATGCTTTTGAGTCGACTCAAAAGAAGGAGAGTGGTGGGAAGGTGAGCCATGCTTTTGAGTCGACTCAAAAGAAGGAGAGTGGTGGGAAGGTGAGCCATGCTTTTGAGTCGACTCAAAAGAAGGAGAGTGGTGGGAAGGTGAGCCATGCTTTTGAGTCGACTCAAAAGAAGGAGAGTGGTGGGAAGGTGAGCCATGCTTTTGAGTCGACTCAAAAGAAGGAGAGTGGTGGGAAGGTGAGCCATGCTTTTGAGTCGACTCAAAAGAAGGAGAGTGGTGGGAAGGTGAGCCATGCTTTTGAGTCGACTCAAAAGAAGGAGAGTGGTGGGAAGGTGAGCCATGTGCCCATCGCTTGGCAGAGGCGGCGGAAGCGAGGCAGTCATGGATTTGCACTCGCGTGTGAGGCCAACTCTCCTGCACCTCCCAACTCGTGCTCACACCACCTGCCCTCGCCGCACACCCTCCCCTCCCCTCCCCTCCCCTCCCCTCCCCTACCCTCTCCTCCCCTCCCCTCCCCTCCCCTTCCCTCCTCTCCCCTCCACTCCCCTCCCCTCCTCTCCCCCTCTTTCCCCCCTGTCAGAAGCCGGAGAACATACTGCTGTCGGATGCGCACTCGCTCGCCATCAAGCTCGTGGACTTCGGCAGCGCTGCTCTCTTCCTCCCCGCCCCCACCACCACCACCAGCACCAACAACACCAGCACCACTATCAGCAGCAGCAGCAGCACGGGAGAGGCAGCGCCGGGCGCGGGGAGTAAGGCAGAGCAGCGAGAGGGGAGCCCTGAGAGCACAGTGCAGCATGGCAAGGCTGTGGTGCCGGGCGCAGAGGGCGCGGTGGTGCTGCGGGACTTCATGGGCACAGCGTTCTACGCCGCGCCTGAGGTGTGGCTCCATGCGTACGGCCCGCAGGCGGACATGTGGAGTGCGGGCGCCGTGGTGGCCGTGCTGCTCACCGGGCCGCCCCCCAGTGGACTCACTCGCGCCACCGTGCACTCCAATGCCACGTGGCAGGCCATGCAGGTGAGGGGCGCGCAGCAGGGGAGAGAGAGGCACTGTGAATGTGCAGGCAGGGGCATATGTGCTGAACGCTGGGCCTCCCTGTCGCCTGTACCCAGTACTCGAGGCTAAGAAGCTTGACAAGCACTGCGCCTTCTGGTTGTTCTCATTGCGTTTAGCACCTTCACTGGTACATTAAGCACCAATTCTTACCCGCCTCCTTTTTTTCCCAATCCACCCTTCATCAGAAAGGGATAGTCCCAACATTACCCCGAGAGACCTCAGCAGCAGCGCAGTCGTTCCTGCGTGCCCTGTTGGAGCCCGACCCCTGCCAGCGCCCCACAGCAGCCCACGCGCTGCTCCACCCCTGGCTGGCCGGCGCTGCAGCCGTTGCTGCAGAGGGTGGTGCAGAGGGTGGCGCCATGGCCGTGACAGGGGATGCTGCAGGGCACTGGGCGCAGCCCGCTGTGGCGGTGCGTGGGAGCCCTCAGGCCCGGGTCGCCAACCCTCGTGCCGCGCTCCTGGCGGGCGGAGGGCAGGCGAGTGTGGGGGAGAGAGCGACGGGGGCTGCAGCAGAGGCGCGGGAGGAGGGGACAGGGAAGGCAGGAGAGGAGGATGGGGAGAGAGGGGAGAGGGAAGGGGAGGTGGCGGCAAGACGGGTGGGGCAAGAGGAAGAGGCGGTGTTACAGAAGGGGCTGGTGCAAGGAGGGGCAACAGGAGAGGGGCGTGTGAGGGGAGGCGTGCAGCTGGAGGGGTCGCTGCGAGGCTTCCGCCTGTATGCAGCTACCAGGAAGCTTCAGCGCGCGTGCGTTGCCCTGCTGTCGCTGGAGCTCAGCGAGTCGGAGTTCCGCCAGCTCGTGCGCCAGCTGGCGAGTGCCACGTCAGCACCCGGCACGTCACTGGAGGCAGTGAGCGAAGCAGGAGACACGGGTGAGGGGCAGAGCGACCACAGGGGTGAGAAGCAGCAGCAGCAGCAGCAGCAGCAGTACCCCCCTTCAGGCATGCTGTGTCTGCCAGCACTGGTTGCAAGCCTAGACGCCCTGGGCCACCAGTGGTTGTCGCAGCAGCTCATGGCCGTGCACAGCAGTGTCATGGCTCAGCAGGCCGTGGTGCTGCCGAGTATGGTGCACGGGCATGCGATGACGGGAGTGGAGAGGGAGGAGCGTGTGCGAGGTGGCTGTGGGATCGCTGCTGCACTGGAGAAGCAGCGCCAGGAGCAGCAGCAGGGAGCAGCCACCACCCCTCTCGCCCATCAACCCCCGGCCGTGCCTCCGTCATCGTCCTCCGCTACCATCCCTCCCGTGCCCCTGTTTGACCTGCTTGACTTCTCTGCCCTCGTCACGCGCCACCACGACGTGCACCGCCTGCACCATGATCCCCACGACCACCACCCCCATCATCCCCACCACCACCCCCACTCCGTCGCCCATGCTGCTGCTGCAGGTAGAGGAGGGAGGAGGGAGGGGAAGGCGAAGGGGAAGGGGAAGATGGTTAGTCCGGAGAGCGAGAGCAAGGGCGTAGAGGCTGGGAGCAGCCATCGTGGCTCGCGGCGGTTCTTTGGGCTTATAAGGGCAGGCGAGGGGGAGAAGGAAGGTGAGAGAGGCGGCAGTGTGCATGGCGGTAGCCTTCACGGGTCACGGCGGTTCTTTGGGCTCGTGAGGGCAGGCGAGGGGGAGAGGGAAGCAGAGAGTGGTGGCAGTGTGCACGGCGGCAGTGTCCACGGGTCAAGGCGGTTCTTCAGTGCCATGAGGGCGACGGACGGCGAGCAGCACGACGGTGGCAGCAGCCTGCACGGGTCCCGGCGCTTCTTCGGCCTCTTGGGAGGCAGGGACGAGGACGAGGAAGGCAGTGGGGCAGGGAAGGAGGGCAGGGCGGGCGGCAGCCAGCACGGGTCACGGCGGTTCTTCACCATGATGCCCGGCAGCGGGGCGCCCAGCCCGGCAGCAGCAGGCGCGCCCAGCCCCGGAGGCAGCCTGCGCGGAAGCTTCCGCATGGCCCGGCGCCTGGGGCTGCTGAGGACGGGTGGGGAGGAGGGCGAGGGCGAGGAGGAGGACATGGCGAGCCCTAGTGCAGATGGTGATGTGGTGGGGGCTATGGGCGCCCCCAGTGCAGCCCTGCTTGCCCCTCGAGGGCCGCTGTCTCCTCGCTCGCCGTCCGCCAGCACGCACAGCGACAACGCTGGTGGCTGGGCGCGACGACTCAACGCCCGCGCCAGTGCGGGCGGAGCCGGGATGACGTGGCAGTCACCCGTTGGCCAAAGGAAGAGCCCTCTGGCCCTGGGTGTCTCGCCCCAGTCAGGTGGGCGGCAGCAGGGGCGAGGGGCGGTGGGGGGCGGTGCAAGCAATGGTGCTACCACACTGCCTGCTGCTGCTAGTGCTGGGGCGGGTCATGCGGATCGCGGTGGGTTACCGGGTGGGGTGGGCATGTTGAGCTGCCAGCGCGTGCAGTCGTGTGTGGACCTGGCGGCCATGGGTGGGGCTGCTGGGGATGAGTCCAGCCCCGCTGCACGCAATGGCGGTTCCAGAGGGTGGGGGAGGGGGAGGGGGAAGGGGGGTTTCTGGGGCCCGGTGAAAGGGGGAGTGCAGGGAGGTGGTGGGATGGGTGGAATGAATGGCAAGGGCACATCGGTGCACGGAGAGTGCTTGTACAGGGAGTTTCTGCTCAGCGAGTGCACACCTTGAAACATGCTGTGATGGTTGCGGTGCTGGGGAGATGACAGAAGGGGACTTCCTGTGTGACTTCCAGAGTCGCATGCTGACTCTTGTGCGACACCTTGCACGCTGCCACCATGCGCTATTTAGATTGTGACTCTTCTATGGTTGTGGTGTGCATTCATATGGTTCTGGTGCGTTGTGCTGTGCCCCCCCGGTAAATTATCAAGCATTGACATTGTGGTTCTGGCTTGTCAATACTCCAGTGAATAAGGAGCGGACAAACAGAACCTGATTTACAATGTATTGGGACAAGCGTCACAAGTTCCATTTCTCTTGGTGTATTCATCGAGTTATCGCTGCATGATAATAGCGGCTAGTCGACGCGGCCAGAATTGCAAGCATCACCAATTCTGCCCTGTAATCTACAGGTCGGAAGGGCGAGGAGTTTGTTGGCGAATCGTCTCCAAAGATCGTCCCTCAGGCCCACCTCCACCCCACAGCTGGCCTCCAGTGGGGCTATAGCCACTGTACACTATCGAATTACAGTACAGAAACAGTAATTTACCCGTTGTGATTCAAAATCAAACGGTGGAGAGCGAACGGAAGGCTGTGTGCTGCGTCAAACCGGGCCAACAACCACCTCTGCGTACCCTAAAATCCTCCCTAGCCTTCCCTCACTCCCTAGCCTCCCCTCCCCTCACTCCCCCACATGCCCTTCCGCACACCTACACCAAACACTGATGCGAACAGCTGCAAGCAGGATTTGCTGGGCAGTACCCATCCGTCCGTACTGCACCTCCCCACTCCGCACGCCCTTGGTCGCCTCCGTAGGAGAGAGAGGGGAGGAGTGGACACGGGCAGTCATGGGCCGTGTGTCTGGGTCTGGGCGGCTAGTGCGCCGAACCCTCGTCATGCTGTCCCTCGCAATCGCAAGAATGGAGCAATGCATGGATGCATGGATGGTAGCACGATTCACCTTCACCAGTCGCCACCCAAGGCGCCGACGGAACCCACCCCGCTCCGAACTCATCGCAAGTCCAAGCGCGCAGCGGCGCAATCAAAGGCCGTCCTCCCTCGCGGATAGTTCCTTTCCAGCTCGCGGCGTCGCGCGGTGCCCTCCGCATCTTGAACCGCTTGTTCTTCCTCCTCTGCGCGCCCTTCAAAATTTCAAGTGTTGTTTTTACGCGCGACCTAGTTTTGTTGTTTTCCGCGTCTGCAGGACCTCTCAGATTGCTACCCTAGAGACTACCAAGGAGAAACTCGTTCTCGCTACAAGCGGTTCTGCGGAACTGAAAGTAGCGTCCACCATAGTACCGCTCGGAGCGCAGCGCGACCACCTGCGCCCTGCCGAGCCTACGAACGCTCGCCGTCGTTAGACTCGTCCACGTAGATTCGCCACAGATCCCGCACGGCTCCCTTGTCACATTCGTTCTCAGCATCGCCGCAGCGTCACCTCGCGTCGCGTTGCATCGCCATTAGTACCGCGTCACTAGCGACAGCTCCGCGGCTCGCTGGCGCGGCAACCCAATCGTGCGCGTCCATCTGCGCTGCTGGTCGAATTCACATTTGCGGCCTACCCGTCCCTAGACGATTCACGCTACAAGTCCGACCCGCATGGCTCGCGGCCCGCCGTCGTGCACGGGGTCCGCGTGGCGCGACACGGCACTGCTGCTTGTCGGCGCGCTGCTCTCTCTCGCGCAACACAGCACCCCCGCGGTTGCTGCTGCCCCAGGTGCGTGTAGATCGCTGAATGCTCGTGTCGACTTCGAAAAAGGTCATCTGGTGGCACTATGAGTTCCCTCAACGCACGCCGCATGCGCCTTCCCCGTATACGCCTTCTCCATATGCGCCTTCCCCGTATACGCCTTCTCCATATGCGCCTTCCCCGTATACGCCTTCTCCATATGCGCCTTCCCCGTATACGCCTTCTCCATATGCGCCTTCCCCGTATACGCCTTCTCCATATGCGCCTTCCCCGTATACGCCTTCCCCATATGCGCCTTCCCCGTATATGCCTTCCCCACATGCGCCCTGCGCATTCACGGCAGAGTGGGTAGGTCGGCGTTATGCGGTGCAGTGCTGCCGGCCTCGCCGTGGCTCCACGTTACTGCACCGCTGCCATCGCGTGCACAGCGCTCCATGGCGCTCCCCTCCTCCTCACGCCCTGCCCCCTCTTGCTCCCCTCCCCGAGCCCTGCGTGACCCCCCTCTCCTTCCGCCACCACTCAAATTCCACGCGGCCCTCTTCAACCACCCGCCCCACCTTTCCCGCTTCCCCTGCACCCTTTCCCCCTTTCCCCCCTTTCCCCGTCACACGCGCGTCCCTGCCAGTGACCCCAGGCGCCACCCCCAACAGCTTCTACCGCTACCACTACCACGTGCGCCGCCTCCCGCCCTTTCTGCGCAACCACCTCAAGCGCGCACAAGGGCAGGGGGACGGAGGGGGCGGAGGGGGCGGAGGAGGCGGAGGAGGAGGAGAGGGGAGCAGCACTGTGCGGGCGGCGAGCATTGCGAGCAGCGGCGATGAAACTATCGTCCTCACCAGCGGCAGCGGCGGCAGCAGCAGCAGCAGGAGCGGGGCTTTAGGCGGCATAGGTGGCGGCGGAGGGGAAGCGGGCGCCAGCGCGTACGAGCGGGCGCAGGCCGCCATGGCCGCGGCGAAGGCGCGCAGCAGCGCGTGGGGGAAGTCGATGCGCGGGCGGGGGCGGACGGGCAAGAGACGGCCATGGGTGGATGTGTCGTGGGCCAATCACAGGCCGCTGGCGCAGGTGTACGAACCTGATTGGCCCGCCATTTCGGAGGAGGCGGGGATGACGGCCGACGGCGGGAGGGGCGCGGGCAATGGCGCGTGGCCGTTCGCTGAGCCGCGCATCAGCCCCCAGACGATCCGTAAGTGGGGGCTACGGGAGGGGGGATAGGGGGAAAGGGGAGGGGGAGGGGAGGGAAGAGAGAGGGGCAAGGGGGATAGTGAGTGATGTAAGGGGGAAGGCGCGGAGGAGAGGGGATTGATTGCGCGTGGGCAGTGAGGTGATGTAGGCGAGGCATGCGTGCGGCTGAACTGAACACGTGTGACGCTGTGGGTGGATTTGGGCGCTGTGTGGGACTGATGTGATGTGATGTGATGTGGTGTGATCTCATGTCTTATGTCGTGTGCGGTGTGGTAATGTGATGGTCATGTCATGGCATGTCATGGCATGTCATGGCATCCCACACACCCCCACCCACCACCTCTACAGGGCGCCAGCCGCCATCGAGCGGGCTACCATGCACGCCGCTCACCACAGCAGTGATCATCGCAGTCAACTCGGAGAACGACTTCGCCCGCCGCCTCAAGTACCCGCCCACCGTCACGGTCGTCCTGGAGCTCCAGAACCACATCCTGCTCACGGCGCCGCTGCTCTTCAACGCGTCCTTCGCCTGCACCGTGCTGCGCTCCACCGCCCGCCCCGCACGCGGCTTCCAGCTGACGCTCATGCGCACGGACGCGCCGCTGCTGTGGATAGCGGGCGCCAGCAACGTGCTCGTGCTGCGCGTCTCCTTCTTCCAGCCCTACGCCCTTGACACCAACGCGTGCCAGGGCATCCCGTATGTGGGCACAGACGTCATCTGCCCCGCCATCCACATCTACCAGGTGACGTCATCCATATCTACCAGGTGACGTCATCCACATCTACCAGGTGACGCCATCCACATCTACCAGGTGACGTCATCCACATCTACCAGGTGACGTCATCCACATCTACCAGGTGACGTCATCCACATCTACCAGGTGACGTCATCCACATCTACCAGGTGACGTCATCCACATCTACCAGGTGACGTCATCCACATCTACCAGGTGACGTCATCCACATCTACCAGGTGACGTCATCCACATCTACCAGGTGACGTCATCCACATCTACCAGGTGACGCACCATCCGCTATTTGCTACACGGCACAAGCATGCATGAATGAGGAGTTTTATTCCACACACCTCGCCATGCCATGCATCCCGCCACCAATGCCCAATCACCAGCGCACATGTGCGAGTATCAGGGTGCGTTCCACGCGCTTCCAAACCATCCCCCCCCACGTATCAGGCGCCAGGCACTTATCAGCAAGACCGCGGATTGAGGCGCTTGCTCTCCACCTCTGCTCCCCGCCGCTACTTCTCCCCCCGCCAGGCGGCCAAGGGGCAGGGGGCATGGAGCACGGTGTACGCGCGGGTGGACGTGCCGTGGTGGGTGGGTGGCATCACGCCCGCACTGGGCCCGCCATCTGCCCCACACCAACCCCCACGCACTCATCATCAAAACAGCCACTTGAAGCGCTTGCTCTCCACTGCCCCCTGCTGCTCTTCCTCCCCCCCACAACAGTCAGCCAACGTGCAGGTGGCGCGCGGCACGGTGTACGGGCGGGTGGACGTGTACTGGTCGGTGGCGGTGCGTGTGGACGGCATGAAGGTCACGGGGGTGGGCGACTTCAAGCGCGGCCAGGGGCTCATCCGCGTCGCCTTCTGCGGCCACGGCCCCACCATGCAGCGCAGCGGGGTCGTCATCAGCAACAACGAGGTCTTCGGTGCGTCACTCTGCGCTGCGCTGCTGGCAGGTGTTCCGAGCCCAGCTGTCTCACCTCCATGCTCTTGTTGTATGCGTTGCCATGATGCTCCAAGCCAATGTCACACTTGCAAATGACCCAGCAGGCAAATGTCGCTCACTCAAACAATCTGTGCTTCCTCATCCCACCTGGGCCCTCCTCTTCCCATCGGGGCCATGCTCTTCCGGCCAACCACCCCTGCCTTCTCTCTCGCCAGGCGCACGTTTCCCCATAGTGCTGTATTTCGGGGCGGTGGGAGTGACGGTGAGCAACAACTACGTGCACGATTTCATATTCGCGGGCATCGTGTGCGGTGCGTTCGTGTCGTACGTGGGCGACTGCATGCTGTCCACCATCTCCAACAACCTGGTGGTGGCCACGGGGCGGAACATCAGCGGCGACATGGACGCCTCGGGCATCTACTTCAACACGCACTGGTTCAACCCTGGTCAGACAGACTCCGCGCATTGCTGCTTCAACCCTGCTTACTGCTGTGCCATGCCATGCCATGCCATGCCATGCCATGCGGAACCACAGTGCCTGCAGGCTCGCCACTCACTCTCACCACTACTGCCATCGTCGCTGCCTCTGCCTTGGCTGCGCTGCCACCATGCACACACACCTTCTCCTTCTCCTCTCCCGCCTCCCCCATCACCCCCCCTCCCCCATCACCCCCCCTCCCCCATCACCCCCCCGCCCCACGGCAACAGGCAACCTAGCGGAGTGCAACTACGTGATCGGCGGCGACCAGTGCTACTACCTGGACTTCGCGTCGTCGGGTGTGACCATCCGAGGGGGCGCGTGCATTGACACGTACGCGGGCATGAAGGTCAACAACGGCAAGAGGTAATTGGGAGGGGGGCATGGTGCGAGTGGCAAGAGGTAATTGGGAGGGGGGCATGGTGCGAGTGGCAAGAGGTAATTGGGAGGGGGGCATGGTGCGAGTGGCAAGAGGTAATTGGGAGGGGGGCATGGTGCGAGTGGCAAGAGGTGATTGGGAGGGGGGCATTCTGCGAGTGGCAAGGGTGTGCTTGAAGGGTGGCGGTGTAGCAGCTTGAAGCATTTCTCTTTCATGGCCCGTACCCTCCTGCACTCGCTCTGCATTGCATTGAGCCACGTCAGTGTAATGCCACAACCACTACTACCAAACAGTCACGAGATGCATCCACGCAGCCAATCCACTCGCCATAACTCATCGTGTTGCTCTCATGTTCCCCACCGTCCCTGCGCCCCGTGACAACGGGGCAGCAACGTGATAGAGGACGTGGTGGTGAAGAACGCGCGCTGGACGCCCGGGTGGTCCACGTGCCTCACAGCGGAGGTGGTGAACGGTGGGAAGAAGCCCGGGTCGTACTGGGAGCAGATGCGCCGCAAGTACTACAACTCGGCCCAGTTCAACCAGGTGCGTGCAACATGAACCACACCACGCCCGTGCTCCCCTGCTCTGCTTCGCCACGTGTCCCTCTCGTGCAACCCTACACGCCCCACTTCCAATTGTTCACTCTCTTTGGCTCCACCACCCTCCCCATCACGCAACCTCTTAGCATGCATACGTAGGACCAGAGAGCCTTAGGGCGTGGTAAAAGTGACGATCTGGGGAGGATCGATCGCCTTTGAGATCGTTTTTTGACGGGGTTTGAGTAGGTTCTGTGGTTGAAGATGCAATAAGCGGGATTACAGTGCGGTAGGCTTGATCTCCCCACACCCTTAATCATTGCCACTTTTACCACACCCATCATTGCCGCCTGTCTCACCCGCCCTCCTCTCTCTTCCTCACCCATCTCTCCACGCCACCCCGCTGCTCCCTTGCACCCCCCTATTCACATCAGAACTGGCCATGGATGCAAACGGTGTGCTCAGAGACGGGCGTGAACGGCGTGCCGTGCAACACCAACGCGCGGGGAACCCTCAACGCCACGCAGACGGGCAAGTGCAGCGGGCTGCCCACGCGCAACTCGCTCATGCTCGTGCTCGTCAATGCGCTCGACTACGACATGGACTTCAAGTACTGCGAGGACCTGCCCAACACGCCGCGCCTCAACTCGCACCGCTTCATCAACGTCACCAACGTCGCTGATGCGCAGTTCCTGGATTTCGTGGAGGACGACTTGGGCGTGAGAAAGGGGTCGTCGCTTTACAAGGCCCGGCCGAATTTCAAGAGCTGCCCGAGGAGTGAAGTTGGGCCGAAAAAGCTCTTGGAGAGGTCTTACTATGAGAGCTTTAATAAGGCTATTCCGGATGTTTATTATGTTACATTAGGTATGGGGACCTTGCATATCCATGATCCGACCCTTCTAGTGAGCGATAATAAAACGGGTAAATAGCCCAGGAAGATATTATAATTGTACATTCATGTGAGCACTACTGTATAACAAAAGTTACTGTACAAACCGTACAAGTCACATCAACCAGACTTGTTTTCTGAACATGTGCAGACCTAGCACACCTGATACCTTGTTCGTCAAACAGAACTGAAAGCCTGGTACGGTAAGTGCTGCCGTACAGACCTGCCCCTTGTACCGATTTTTCTCCAGGCACCACGTGTGGCACAAGGGCAATTGGTTGACCGTTACGCTCACTCAAGTGGGAGGCCCTGGTCCGCACACTCGTAGAGGCGAGCTGCACGAATGTGATGCAGTACTGCGTCTGGCACGAGGTACTTGGCTGACAGGCCCCGCTGTAACAGCCGCCTGCACACATGCGCGCAGGCGCATGAGAGGCATGGTATGGGTGCAGTGCGGTGGAGTGTGGTGGCGAAATGATGTGAGGTGCCCGGGGAGGGAGTTGAGAAAGGGGCAGCCAAAGTGAGGAGATGAGGCAAGTGCAAAAGCGAGCGCAATATCAACCATAGTGTGCTTTCAAGATGGTCAACCGAAGTGCATCAAGCGGCTGTCAGTGGAGTGAGCAGGTGTGCAAAGGTATGACTCGCACTCTGTGCTGCAAAGGTGAAAGAGTCATGTCGACAGGCGTGCAAGGGGGCAAGGTGGTGGGCATGGGGCAGCGGAGAAAAAGAGCGAGACACATGTGGGGTGAAGGGGAGTAGGGGAGTAGGGGGAGGTACCGGATGTGGGAAGAGCTGACGTTGTTCTCTATAGGCTGATCCACTATAAGGATGTTGTGCTGGGTAGCGGTACGGGGAGAGGGCACGAGGGAAGAGGTGGGTGAGGAGGCAGCATGGAGGAGAGAGCACATGTGGCCCTGGGGCGCGTCGTCCGCACGGCCCTACATCAGCTCCCACAGTATTGCTTCGCCGAATGGGCACTGGAAAGGAAGGAGGTTATCTAACGGCATGACCCAAGTCAAGTGCCGGCTCATGCGAGTCAAAGCGTTGCAGGAACGGAGAGGTGTGTGGAGGGGTGCGTGGGGATGCACGTGCTGGGGAAGCACACGCGGGCGTGCATGCGACAGGCACAGCTAAACACCCTTCAGCCGCTCACACCAGCCACTCACACTAGCCACTCACACCAGCCACTCACACCAGCCACTCACACTAGCCACTCACACCAGCCACTCACACTAGCCACTCACACTAGCCACTCACACCAGCCACTCACACTAGCCACTCACACTAGCCACTCACACCAGTCACTCACAGCAGTGGAACCACTGCCACTCACACATCCACGCATGAGCTGCACAGTACTCCATCTTCCCCCCACTTCCTGTCTCCCTCTCTCCCCCCCTTCATCACTCCCCCACACCCCGCGTGACATGAACTCACGCGGTGGCGGTGAAGAAGGTGAGAGTGCAGCACGAGCTGGTGCGCGTCAGCTCCCTGCCGTGCGATGCACACCACCCCGTGCGCTCCCACCACCTCCTCCACCTGCCATGCGGTCCGAGGGGGTGGGGCGCATGGTGTGTATGGCACATGGGGGGTATGGCACATCCGGGGGGTATGGCACATCCGGGGGGTATGGCACTGTTGAATTATATTGCATATCCTAACTGCCTACAGCTTGCTAGTGTATTAGTTAGTTATTAGGTTCAACTGCTGGTGGTGTACCCTATCCTCTCCCCTATCCTATATCTTGTAAACATTCCTTAGTGAATCCCCTCTTTGCCCAATTCTCTTGCCATGCTCACTCTCGACACTCACGCTTCCTAGGTAAACCCTAAGTTACTAAGTCAATAGTTAAGAGCGTGTTCTGACAGGCACATGGGGGGTATGGCACATGGGGGGTATGACACATGGGGGGTATGGCACATGGGGGGTATGGCACATCTGGGGATTGGGGCGGAAGGGGGAATTGGGGAGACGGGTGGGGGTGATTGGAGTATGTAGGGATGCGATGTGTGGAAAGGGTTACTTTGACGGCCTGGATGGACCTCATCAGGGCCGCTCTCACATTGCCACACCACGTCATGCCATACCACGTCATGCCATACCACGTCATGCCATGCCATGCCATGTCATGCATTGACAACGGCTTCCCTTGGGATGCCTGGCATGGGAGCGGTGAGTGCCATGGATGGCAATGGCGAACTGACATGCTATGACAATGCCATCACATGCCATACCGTACAAAGCCATGCCATGCCTATCCCATGCCATATGCCATACCATGCACTGTCCTGCCATGCCATGCCATGCCATACCATAACCATACCATACCATACCATACCGTAGTACATTACCATACCATACCATACCATACCATACCATACCATACCATACCATACCATACCATACCATACCATACCATACCATACCGTACCATACCATGCAATGCCATGCCATACGACACCACCACACATCAGTCATATGGGCAGCACACTCACACGCGCAGCACACTCACACGTGCACCACACTCACGTGCGCAGCACACTCACACACGCAGCACACTCACACGCGCAGCACACTCACATGGGAGGGCACCCACACGCCCGGCTGGGTGAAGGACTGCAACAGGTCCGCCCCGCACACCAGCATCACCTGCACCCTCCCCTCGCCAACCCTCTGCCCCTCTGCTGCCTCTACCCCTTCCCCTCCCACTCCCCCACCGCTCTCCCTCATCTCGCCCTTCACGCCACTTGCCACCACTCCCGTCAAATGCCTCCTGCCCTCTTCTCTCCTCAATTCCCCCACGCCACTCACACCCTGGCCCCCATCGTCCTCTCCCCTATCAAATGTTGTTACTCCGCCCTCCTCTCTATTTCCCTCTCCTTCCCTCCCCTCGACTCCGGCCCTTCCCCCTTCCCCGCCTCCCTGCCCTCCTTCCGCGCCTCCCCCCCACCCGCGTGCACCAGCAGCAGCAGTGGGCAGCAGCGAGGGGGACTCACCCGAGGCGCCCTCAAGCGCCCACATGTGAGCATGCAGAGGCGGGTGCGGGTGTGGGGATTCTGGGGAGGGTGGGAGTGGGTGTGAAGGTGTTGAAAAGGGTGGGAATGGGTGCGGATGCGAGGTTGGGTGTGGGGCAAGTGGCGATGAGGATGACTGGTTTCTCAGTGCTGGTTGAGAATGCATGGGAGACAATGGGTGAGCGCCGGCGGATGGAGCTTGGGCGGCAGAGGATGGAGCTTGGGCGGCAGAGGATGGAGCTTGGGCGGCAGAGGATGGAGCTTGGGCGGCAGAGGATGGAGCTTGGGCGGCAGAGGATGGAGCTTGGGCGGCAGAGGAGGGTGTTGGAGCAGGCGGGGCATTGAGTGTTTGGTGCAGTCGTCGCAGCACACAGAGGGTGCGCTGGTAGCACTGCTGGGATGCCTGCACTCGGACCATGGGAACAGGCAGAGATGGCGGCAGAGAGGACGTTGGGAGGTGAGGGACGATAGCAGGAAGCCATGGAAATAGAGGGGAGGGGAAGGAGAGAGCAGCAAAAAGCACATGTGGAAGTGAACGTGGACGGTTGTAAAGGAGAAGAGAGGACGCGGAGAGTGAAAGACGTGCTGCACTGCTTTGCCAGGTGTTGCGACGTCACAGCAGTCAAGGATGGAAGACGGCGAGAAGATGCCGCCAACACAGCTTGATTTCACCCGCTGCCAGCAACCGCGCCGCCATGCATGCATGCATGCATGTATGGAGAGAGGAGTGGGTGTGTGGGAGGTCACAAGAGCGTGACAGGCCAAGCCCACCTTCCAGGAACCTGCGCGCACGCACCTCCCAGGGGTCGACCATGATGAAGGGCGAATCAGCGCATGCCAGCTGGCACATGGCTACCCGCTCCTTGGCGGGGGCAAGGCCCTGTGGGGTGCGCATGAGAAGAGAGGGCCGAGCGTGGGAAGGATGGAGAGGAGGAAGGGGCAGAGGATCAAAGGGGGCCGTGGGAGGGCGACAAGGGGCCACACTCAATTCAAGATGAGGGTCAGCAGCGAACGGTGGACAGCCATGGCGATGAGATGCATGGCGATGAGATGCATGGCGATGAGATGCATGGCGATGAGATGAAACGCAAGAAGGCATGCTGATGCCCGCATGCATGCCACTATTTCATACTCGTGTCGTTACAAGCGCACCTGTTTACCGTACTGGTCATTGACTGGCGACATGTACGCACCAACCACGTCCCACCCGCGGTCCTGCAGTGCATCCCGTGCCATCTCTGCAGACAAGGCGGGAGGGAGGGGCGAGGGGCAGCAGGGCGTTCCACCACACAACTGACCTCAACAAACCTGATTGCCATGTCTTAGCCATAGCCTCTTTTTTACGGCCCGAAAGGTTAGGGGATTGGCAAGTGAGAGACTGTTGGAGCGAGCAGGAAAGAAGTGGCAGTGAGTGTGCAGAAGCAGGTCTGGCGAGCTTTCAGAGGCCGCAGTGGCATAGGTGGTGAGACTCAAGTGCCAGAGTGATCTGGCATGTGGATGGTTGGAAGGAACCCCCGACTTCCACCCCCACCGCCAAGCCCTTTCAATGCACTAGCATGGCTGCTGACTGCACATTATGGTGTAAAAAGTACGATCGATCACTGATCGTTCTCTTGTTGAAGAGATGAACTCGGATGGCTCTCTGCAATGCCCACCCTGACCTGAGCTGACTCCCCGTGGACCCTCTACCAGCCACCCACGCACCCAGCATCCTCAGGTGCATAATCGTGGGCGGGTTGAAGCTTCCAGGAAGCAGCAGAACCGCCTGAGGGTGGTCGCCAGGAGGCTGCCCTTTGAACAACGAGTTGCCGCTGGCGTCTTGCGGCCTACCAGTGCCTGCAACGTGGCACATGAGCTTGTCTAGCGGCAGGGGGACGTGAAGCGCGCCTGATGTGCAGCACGCATGAGGGAGAGGAGAGGCGCATGGGATGGGAAGTCAAAAGGCAGGGTGGGAAGCAGGGCAAGCTAGGGAAGAGAGGGAGAGGACGTTGGGCTCTTACGAGGGCTTTAAAGAACAATTCAAGTGGAGAAAGAAGGGGCAAACGTGCGGTTCGGAGATGGGAAGAGGCATCCTTGGATGGGAAAAGGCATGCACGGTCTAGTGACGTTCATCCAGATGTCGCCACTCGTGACATCAAATCAATTCCGCTCTATCAGCCAAACCGCCGCCACGTCTAGCAGAACGGCTTAGACCCGCGATTCTAGAAGCTGAGTCGAGCTCGCAACGCTGGGAGCTAAGATAACGGCTTGAGACGACTGCTGTTGACCTGAGTCCACGTCAACGGTCTTGACTGGACCTGAATTCGCGCGAGTCGAAAGCCACACCCACCGCACGTCAGCTCTACACGCGAACTCCTGCCGCCGCCGCCGCCGCAGCTGTCACTGCGATCCCGCACGCCATCGCCGCCGCAGCTCGCCTTCGACTCCTCGCGTTCGTCGCCAGCTGACACTGGAGCTGCAGACGACCTTGCCGGAGCTGCTTCTAACGAGGTTGATGCTGCAGCTGCGGCGACACACGATGTGGCGGCTGCAGCGGCGCGCAGTGCGGGGAGGCGAGCTCGGAGCATGGACGCGAAGGCGCCAGCCATCGCGTGGTCACTGGATGGACGGATAGGAGGATGGGACAAAATTGAATGCGTCACGGCTGACGGGAGCGATCGAGAATGCAGATTTTCAACCGCTGGACAGTGTAGTCCGATACAAACACAATTGCAGTGCTTGAAAGATATTCGTGTAGCATCACAGAATGCAAAGTGATTCATACAGCATCAACAATGTAAGCATGGATCCTGAAATCAGTACAAATTCGAAGAGGATTGACGCATGCTGTTATTGTTTGCGACCCTAATATTTATTACAGAGTGAAAATCCAAAAACAACGTACAAAACACCAAGGTTAACCCCTTGTTAGAAAGAAAATGGATGTCGGGAAACACGTGCCATCAGTGGCACACGGGCTGCAGCGGCTGCGCTCTGAGAGCATCGAAGTCGAGACTTGAGTCGAGGTCCTCGTCCAACTCGCCCACCACCGCTCTGCATCGTATCGCACGCGGGTGCAGACATATTGGCGGAGGGCAACGAATAGGGTGAGGAGAAGGCAGGAGGAGGTGCACAGGTGGAGAGGGAAGTGGAGGTAGTGGGGCGAGGGAGAAGGCACCAACGAGGGGGGATTGTGAGGAACGGGTACTTGATCGGCATGAGAGTGGAATTTTTTTACCAGCACAATGGTACACTCGTCTTCATCACACCCTCATGTCCCGCCCATGCCCCCATCAACCTCTCATGTCCCACCCATGCCCCCATCAACCTCTCATGTCCCGGCCATGCCCCCATCAACCTCTCATGTCCCGCCCATGCCCCCATCAACCTCTCATGTCCCGCCCATGCCCCCATCAACCTCTCGTGTCCCGCCCATGCCCCCATCAACCTCTCATGTCCCGCCCATGCCCCCATCAACCTCTCATGTCCAGGCCATGGCCCCATCAACCTCTCATGTCCCGCCCATGCCCCCGTCAACCTCTCATGTCCAGGCCATGCCCCCATCAACCTCTCATGTCCCGCCCATGCCCCCATCAACCTCTCATATCCCGCCCATGCCCCCATCAACCTCTCATGTCCCGCCCATGCCCCCATCAACCTCTCATGTCCCGCCCATGCCCCCATCAACCTCTCATGTCCCGCCCATGCCCCCATCAACCTCTCGTGTCCCGCCCATGCCCCCATAAACCTCTCATGTCCCGCCCATGCCCCCATAAACCTCTCATGTCCCGCCCATGCCCCCATCAACCTCTCATGTCCCGCCCATGCCCCCATCAACCTCTCGTGTCCCGCCCATGCCCCCATCAACCTCTCATGTCCCGCCCATGCCCCCATCAACCTCTCATGTCCCGCCCATGCCCCCATCAACCTCTCATGTCCCGCCCATGCCCACATCAACCTCTCATGTCCCGCCATGCCCCCATCAACCTCTCATGTCCCGCCCATGCCCCCATCAACCTCTCATGTCCTGCCCATGCCCCCATCAACCTCTCATGTCCCGCCCATGCCCCCATCAAGCTCTCATGTCCCGCCCATGCCCCCATCATCCCATCATGTCCCGCCCATGTCTTCATCACCCCCTCATGTCTTGCCCATGTCCCCACCAACCCCCCACGAGGCGTACATGTTGTCACCGCGGATGATGTACAGCCCCAGCACCAGCTGTTCCACACCGTGCTGCACCGCGGAGGGGGAGATGTGACAAAATAGAGCAACGCAGAAAGGCTTCTCTGAGGCGCCGCAACTCAACACTGACAGCTCCTCGTGAGCAAGCATGCCACCGCTGCTTGTTGCACGGAGGCCTAGAGAGGGAGTCGGCCACAAGTGGGGGCTTCTTGGCGCGACCAGCAGAAGTGCAGAGGGAATGGGAGAGGCAGCAACCGGGAGAAGCGTAGGCGAGGTGGAGAGGACAAGGGGTAATGCAGACAAGGAAGATGAATGCAGCAACGGGATGCTTTAAAGGCAGCGAGAGAAATGTAGGGAAATAAAAATGGGCAGCCTTACGAGGATGTCACGCATGGAAGCAGCAGAGCGGGCAGGGCAGGGCGTTATAAAAAGAGAAAGGAGGAGGAAGGGGCCAGCAGAGACAGGAGGGAGGTGGACACAAGTGGGGTGTGATAGAAAAAAAGGTGGATGCTCAGGGTAGAAACGAGAAAGCGTGGGCATGAGGTGGCATGGCGGTGCGGTGGGAGTGAATACGGATGGAGGCATGGAGGCGGGCTTGCCTTGGTGGAGTAGACGCGCTCGTGTGACTCGTCCAGAATGATGTTGGTCGCCTGGTCAAACCCCTTCAGCACCCCCTGCACGTGCCAGCACGCACACGCACGCAGGAGAGCATGGGAGGTGTGATGTGAGAATAAAGTGGAGACACTTGAAGGAATCGCCAGGTTCAGGTGGAGTGGTGAATGAGGCTAAGAGAGGAAAAGCTGACAGCAGATTATTACCGGAAGCTTGTTGATCTCGAAAGGCCTGTCTGAATGCTCGTCAAATGAGTGGAGTTGAACACTCCAAAATGGATGAGCGTGTCATCAGTACTGTTTCAAAACAGTTTCGAAGAGTAGCTCTCACTCACCACGATGTTGCGGCCGTCATTGGTGATCACCGACACAGTCACTGCACACGCACACCACTCCTCCCCCTCCCCTCCGCGGACACCAGCCGCCCCTCCCCACGCCCCTCAACCCCTCCCACACCCAAGGCCCCCACAGCCCCCTTCCCCTCCGCACAGCCCCTTTCCTCCCCGCGCCACACCCTCCAGTAGCCCCCGCCCAGTTGTTACCTCGCGCGCAAGCAACCACACAAGCAAATACACCAGCAGCACACGCACACACGGACGTTAGTTACGTGTATCGTCATTCACAACGGCAATTGCGCACACAAGTAGAGGGGAATACAGACAGATAACGGGTGTTGAGAGGTGAACGGACGGCAAATCACAGAGTCAGGGAAGCGGCGAGCGAGCGGACGGCGACTCACGGTCTACGTATGGCTCGAGGCCCGTCTCCTTCCCCTCCTTCCCCGCCATTCCGCAGGTATATGCGCAGCCGGTCAGCAGGTAGTTCGCAGCACAGCCGGCTCAGCCGGTTAGCCGGTCAGCCGGTACACACAGCCGGTGAGCAGGTACGCACAGCCGGGCAGCAGGTAAGCCGCTGAGCTGCAGAGTCCTCGTAACGAGCCGCGGAAATCCTAGGTCGCGGTTGAGTCTACGATGAGATTTGACGTTGGGAATATGGGTCACTTTGGAGTGCTAGGGCAATGGCAAGCTCAGGTCAGTAGTTATCAGAGTATTTTATTCTATGAGCTCGACCGCTGGGGAGATGCTTGTGCGGCTTGGAGGCAGGAGCCTAGAATCTAGGTCTAACGAAGATCTGTCAACGGAACTGAAGTACTTACACGCGTGCTAAGTGAAGTGTTTAGCGCAAGCAGGTTGGTCTTGGTTTGCATTAGGATGTCAACTGCACTCAGCTCAACATCGTTCCGTCGAGCTCGCGGGTCCAGAATCTGTCACGAGGCTTCGTGGCGAACAGTCAGAAAACGACTCAGGCCACTCAGTGGTTCAGGGGTTCGACCGGTGGAGCAAAGGTCGTCCGTAACACGCTTCGGGGCGCAATTGTACGCACCATTTCGACCATGTGTCACGACTTTTCCAAATAATAGGGAGCCCACATCGAACCAATGTGCAATCTAACCAAATTTCGTAACAAGGTTCGCCACAAAAGGTTTCGTTTGGCAAATTTTGGGACCTCTTTTAGATGTATGTTTACAAACCAGTGGTACCTTTAAATCGCACTAACAGGCTCAGTGTATTGTCAACTCCACAAGTGGAACGCCAACAACGCGGATGCTGAATCTCGGGCAACGGTTCAGGGTTTGATATGAACAGACACCCAAGCAACCGTGACCTATCCCGCCTTTCACATCAGGTCTCACGTTTTATCCGTGAGCTCCCGTGCTTTTATTACGCTCCCATACTTTGTCCGACGCACCGCTGGAAAATGGCGTGCCAAATGGCGTCTCACGCGACCGCTGCCTTCGTTATGCCGGCCGCTGCAGCGCCTTTGAGCCAACCATCTAGCAGCGTTTCGTTGCCAGCCGCCTTACCCTGCCGCGCACTCTCGTCCCTCAGCTCCACTTCCCCGACTCTTACCTCGCTTTCCCGCCAATGCGCGCGCCAGACCTCCCGCCCCTCGAGATCTGCTAGCGCCGCGGCAGTCACTCCCGTCCGTGCGATGGCGGGCGGCGACGGATCTGAGCCGTCCGGGCGCATCATCCGCGGCAAGTGCTTCGTGCTGGAGGACAACATCGACACGGATCAGATCATTCCCGCCGAGTATCTAACGCTCGTGCCGTCCAACCCCGACGAGTACGAGAAGCTCGGGAGCTACGCGATGGCGGGGCTGCCCGCGAAGCACACGCTGCGGTACGTGCAGAAGGGGCAGATGAAGACGGAGTACGCCATCATCATCGGTGGGGCTAACTTCGGCTGCGGGTCGTCGCGCGAGCACGCGCCCGTTGCGCTCGGCGCGGCGGGCTGCCGCGCGGTGGTGGCGGAGTCGTACGCGCGGATTTTCTTCCGTAACTGCGTCGCGACCGGGGAGTTGTACCCGGTTGAGGCGGCGGAGGGACTTGGCGCGAGGCTGTGCGAGGTGATTAAGTCGGGGGATGAGGTGACTGTAGATCTGGAGCATGATTTGCTGATCCATCACACCACAGGCAAGCAGTACGCTCTGAAGCCCATTGGGGAAGCCGGGCCCGTGATTGACGCCGGGGGTATTTTCAACTTTGCCCGCCAATCTGGCATGATTGCCAACAAAGCTTGATTTTCCTGTGAGCGCTCCTATGGGGATTGAAGGGGTATTATTGGAAGTTGCAAGTGCCACCAGGCCACATTGTTGCTGTAATTTTTTGAAGCCATTCCATGCAAGCAACCCTTTGGTTGTCCTCATCGCATAGCACACCCCTATGGTTTTCATTTTCATACATTTGTAAGTACGGTAGGAGGTATTCTGGTTAAAACCGAAATATAGAATTCTGAACCCCGTCCCAGCTTGAAAGGATCTTCCCGGGTGGGTTTGCAAAGCACTGTTTCAAACATTTCGTGTGTGCAGATCGAACCCATTTGATTGGCTCCCGCCAAAAACGAAATTTCTAGGCCTTACACAAGGAGTCACATTCAACATGATGCACCCGCACGACGGCTGTACGGCGATCATTGCGATCGTTGGGCCCAACTCCAACTTCAAGCTGGACCTGGGTTCCACTACTTCTTTCCACTCTAGTCTCTAGTTTAGCCAAGCTTAGAATAGCTGAAAACGTAGGCATTTTTGCCTAGGCAACTACCATTTTTATAGATTTAATCCACATCCTTCTATTCGTGGCCTAGTGACGAGGGATCTTACGCGTCTCGTAGCGATACTTGCCTCGAGATTTTTCGGTTGAACGCGCTCGCCGCCGAAACGCCCTTTCGTCGCTCAGCTCATCACCTTCACATTCGCGTGGAATTGCCCTCGCGGCGGCCTTATTCCGTCCCCCACCCCCCATCACCCACCTCTTCGCATTCGCGCTTGCCTCGAAACATTCTCTCGTCTCCCACCCCGTTTTTCCCATTTCGTCCCATCGCTTACGAGCTCTCCCCTCCTGTCCTGTCGCCCTCTCTCTCGCCCCTCCATTCCCGTCGCGCTCTCTCTCTCCGCGCCCTTCTCGTCGCCCTCTCTCTCGCCCCTCTCATCTCGTCGCGCTCTCTCTATCCGCGCCCTTCCCGTCGCCTCCCTTCCCATCGCGCTCTCTCTCTCCCCTCCCTTCCCGTCGCCCTCTCTCTCGCCCCTCCCTTCCCATCGCGCTCTCTCTCTCCGCGCCCTTCTCGTCGCCCTCTCTCTCGCCCCTCCCATCTCGTCGCGCTCTCTCTATCCGCGCCCTTCCCGTCGCCTCCCTTCCCGCCGCCCTCTCTCTCTCCCCTCCCTTCCCGTCGCCCTCTCTCTCCCCCCTCCCTTCCCATCGCGCTCTCTCTCTCCGCTCCCTTCCCGTCGCCCTCTCTCTCGCCCCTCCCTTCCCGTCGTGCTCTCTCTCTCCGCGCCCTTCCCGTCGCCCTCTCTCCCGTCGCCCTCTCTCCCATCGCCCTCGCTCTCTTCTTCGCTTTGTCCCGGCGTTATATATATGCTTGCCTTCCGGCGAAGTGCTCTTTCGCCTCTCGCGCGATCGTTACGGTTCCTGTCACTGTCGGCACCACGAAACGCTCTCGAGTAGTCGCCATCGCGCTCCTCTCTACCCGCGCCATCGCCCCTCCCTTCCCTTCCCCACGATATTGCCATCACCCTTTCCTTTCGATCAGCGTACCTTTATTCCATCCCGTCTCGTCGCCCTCAAGAACTCCCCTACCTTCGCGTCTTCTTGTTGTTCTCCCATCCCCTTTCTTCGCCCTCGGTGTCTCCGCTCCCCTCCCGTCTTTCTTCCTCTCTCCGCTCCCCTAACGTCGCTCTTCCCATCTCCGCTTCCATTCCCGTCCTTGTTCCTCTCGCCCTTGATCTTTCCCGTCGTTATTCCTCACTACCGTCCCCTCCCCTCCCCTTGTTAATATTATTCTAAAGGAGCAGGCCGCAGGTCCTTCGCTGCACTGGTCTTACAGGTCGACTAGCTCTGGATTACCTAAACATTCTCGTTGCATGTGTGTGGGTTGTCGGAACTGCTTGTGTCGTTGCGTCACGCAAAGCTTCTGGTACATTCACTGGAACGATTGGAAGCTTTGCACGTCGTGCAGCCTTGCGCCAAAATCGCACATGTATGTGCGAGAAAGTTTGTCACCAATCAAAGTTCATAAATATGATCCAATCGTTCCCCCTTCACTTTGAGGCAAACTCTGGTGTTGAAAGAAAATCTCATACGTAACTTCCAACTTTCCCAAAACTTCCGTTTTCAAGTTGGACCCAACTAGAAGGGGGGGGTCACTATTTTAGCTGTTGGCTTTAATATTGCACTAAAATTATGAAGATACATACAACGCTCCTGTCCAAGCTAGTGGAATTCCGTTGATTTGGCACCAAAGACTGACAATCCTTCCCTGCCATCAATGATAGATAATGATTGACACGTACCTTTCAACTATGGTAACCTCACTGCAAGGCAAAGTCAATTGTCCACAGTTTCTGTGCTGGCTCTGCAAAATGTTGGAAACAATTGATTTAAGCGCCCCTGTCATGTCGAAACACCAAGACAGAAGCGAAGCACAACACATCAAAGCATTAGCGAGTCAACCCTCGGAGGTTGAGCAACTGCTGGAGGTTACGCGAAAGTCGAAGGTCAGCGACCTTTGACCTGACAAGTACAGCGCGACAGCAAGGACAAACAACTGACTCACTATTGAGCAGTTGCCCGACTCGTCACTGTATCGAACCGCAACAGCAACAGCAAAACAGTTAGGGTGCATTCCGCTCTGGACATGTCCCAATCGGGTGTACCGCTCCGAACCGAACTAAACCAGAGACGCGAAAATTTTTTACAATGTTTGAAACTAGGGTGTAATTCGGTGTAATAAGATGCAGTGCGGTGGAATCGATTGGGACATGTATGATTGGGACATGTCCAGAGCGGGATGCACCCTTATTAGTTATAACCCTTCATATTCCCTTGTACTCTTATAAAAGGCTTGTATCAATCTACTTTGCCCTCACATACTAGCGCAAGGTGGTTCACAACTCTTCATTAAACGCTTCCGCTATTACATCAGTCCTACCAGGAGTTTAGTCCTGTAAAGATCCTAAGGGCCTTTTCAGCCCAATATGGTATGAGAGCGGTCAGGACAAATTCCACTATCAAGACACCTACAACATCAGAAAGCATGGCTACTCAGAAGGAGAGGAGTTCCTCTAATGGTTCTCCCGGCACTACCCCTACTCCACCTCCTGCCTCTGGCCTACAGACAGAGCAGGGTACGGCGACAAGACCAGCAGCAGGGTCCACTGAGACTCCTGCGAATAAGCCTGCAGACTTCAACCAAGACATGATGGAGAAGTTATTCTCCTTCATATCCTTCTACGAGCAACATCAGCAGTCGGCACCTGCGCAGTCAAACAACAGCAACAACAACAACGACGTGACGCCCATGAGCCTCGACGGCTCATCCTACGCACGTGGAAATCAACAGCAGCAACCTACCTTTGCTCCGTACGAGCCCCAGCGTGGCTCCATCAGCTTTATGTCACAACCGCAGCCTGCACATGGACAAGAGAAGACACTGGACGCACTTCAAGTTCAGTCGCAGTTCGCGCACGTCTTAAAACTGCAAACGTCAAAGCCTTTCGACGGGAAGGACTTCTTTCCCTGGTCGTTCGAGTTCGAGCTGATGATGGAAGGCGCGCAGATCCTTGGCTTCTTCGACGGGTCCCTGCCATATCCAACACACGTCACACAGTACGACAAGCAGCAGTATACGTATCAGTCAATGACGGCGTACACAATCCTACTGAAAAACATCACTCCGAATCAGCAGCTAAATTTACGGTCTTACCGGGGATACGGCAACTCTGCAGAGCTCGCGTACAACCACCTGAAGAACCTGTATCAAGCAACAGACAGCGTCAATCAAAGTCGGTTAATGGCGCAACTGACAACAGTCGAAATGAAACCGGGCGAAAAGAGAATGGCGTATATCAGCCGTTGTCGCAAATTGCGCGACAAACTCCTTCGGTGCGGAGGGTCGATTTCAGAAGACGCTTTCGTCACAGTCATCATCGGCGGACTCGGTCCTCAGTGGCGCCATACTCCGAGCTCACGGAAAAATATCACAAGCAGCACTCTGCGCCGAGATCCACGCTGAGCAGCAAGATATGGACCTGCAAGAAGAACGACACAAGAGGAAGGCATCAGTACCCGAATTCGCATTTCACACTCAACGGCGCTACAACAACAACAACAATCGGCATCAACCGAAACCAGTACCTCCATTCTGTCACCTTTGTAAGACATCAGGTCACCCCCGTACGCACTGCCCAAACCGGCAGCAGTCAACGCCAACGCAGCGACCACTTCGCCCTTCAAGCAGTCAAGTCGCCTCAACGCAAGCGAATCCGACCACTCAAGTACAAGCCTCAACAACATCGACGGGACAACCTGCGCAAGGAACAAGAAACATCGTCAGTTGCATGGCATGGCTGACCGACTCTTGCATCACAGAATCACCACCGCATTACTCACCGGATGAGCAATTTGACAACAGCTCGCCTTGCCGTGAGTCACTTCAACCAAATCCGACGTATGCAGCCATCGCTCAAAGCGAGCCGTCCGGGAAAGATACGTGGTTCTTGGACAGCTGCTGCGGACAGCACATGTGTTCTTCAGGACGCTTCGTTCAACGCGAACACCAACTTCAACGCGAGGTCGTCATCACCGTGGCCAACAATCAGAACCTACGCACACGACGACAAGGTGTAGTGCAACTTCAGTCACGAGAGACAAACGTCATACTGCAAATGTCAACGGTTTTAATAGCAGAAGGGCTCGGTTACAACTTACTTAGCGTCAGTCAACTGATGGCGAAGGGCATACACCTCGAAGCAGATAGCACCACTCAGGAGTTCAAGTTGTACCACGGAAGAGGAGGTCTCTACATCGGCAAGGCAGTCCTGAAGAACAACGTCTTCGTCTTCGACTTCGTCCCAGACCCTGGCACAGCTGACAGCGACGGGATCGTCACCTTCACCTCTTGGACACATCCACCAGATCTTGACCCCGTCTTCAGTCCCGAAGGCTTCTGGTACTCGCACACCATTCCTGAGGCAGAACGAACAAGAGCATTAGCAACGATTTAACAATCGGGAGCAGCAGATACAACATCCGCAGCAGCAGAGACAGCATCGGCAGCAGCAGAGACAACATCGGCAGCAGCGGAGACAACATCGGCAGCAGCAGAAACAACGGCAGCAGCAGCGGCAACATCGACACCAATTGCTGGCCCTTCAACTGCACCGACTCCAATTGACGACGACACTTTACTAACTCCTGCGCAGCAGCTGAACCCAACTCAACGGGAAGTCCATCGAAGCGCCAACTTCACCGCCAGTTTTTACTCCAACTCCGACATATATCGGCGCTCACCCGGACATCACGCCATCGAAGATATCTGGCACGCACAAATGGGACATCCAAGCAACACGGTGTTAAATAACACAATCAGAGCAGGCGTGCTCGATAAAGATTCACTGCTCCTAATCGACGGAAGCGAACTTCGACGAGCTCGCGGAACGTGCTTTACCTACCCCGAAGCTGACTTACCACATCGGCCGTTCGTTTCTCATCACAATCCCAGCGCACCAGCTTACGCACCACTCGAGAAAGTGTACAGCGACATCCTGTACAACCGCGAACCTGGACAAGGAGCATACAGCTACACCATCACGTTCATCGATGCCGCTACGCGTTACGTTTGGCACCTTAACCTCCCAAGCAGGGACATGGCCTTCGAGGCCTTCGTCGCTTGGCTCCCAGTAGCAGAACGAGAATCGGGCGTAAAGCTAAAAAGCTTCCAGTCAGACGGAGGAGGAGAATACACCTCACAGAGGTTCAAGCAGTACTTGGCAGAAAGAGGGATCAAGAGGCTCATCTCTCTTCCCTACGCTCACCAGCAGCAAGGCGTAGCAGAAAGAATGAACAGGACTCTCCAGAACACCATGCGCAAACTGCTACGAGGCATGCGACTGCCCAACCACCAGTGGCCCGAAGCAATGGACCATGCTGTCATGCTGCACAACTTGCTCTCGTCATCATCGCTCCCGAACAACGCATCACCGCATCTGCTATGGACAGGAAAACAGGGCAGCACAAAACAGGAAAACAGGGCAGCAAGATTTTTCGGCTGCATGGTACAGTACCGACCCCCATCTGCACGAGCCGGCCGATTTTCCCAACGCGCACAGTGGGGACTACACCTGGGCATCGAAAGAAATTACAACGCGTGGAAGATTTTCGACGTCCACTCCAAGGAAACAGTAGCAGCACGTGATGTCATTTTCTACGAATGGCTCACCCTTCCGACGTACCTTGCCAACCTGGAAGAAGATCGGGACCCCACAGGTGGCTTCCGTGGTGACCGAGCCTTCGCCTCGGCAGCAGACGAAGCTGACTGGGACGAGCAGAACGTGGATGCAGCCTCGGAGGAAGCCGGACCTCTCCCTTACTGCTCCGTCGACGTCCCAATGGATGATGAAAATCCTCGCGACAGCATCTTCGCCAACAACGGTTACGTTACACCTGCAGAAGTCAACACCAACGAAGCAGAACGCATAGGGCCTAACTTCATACCTGACCCAGAAGCAGGTGACGAAGCAGCTTATCCCGCGAACACAACACTCCCCCGCTACACACAGAGTGGCCTCCAGATACTTGGCCTGGTCACCGCGGTCCACGGCGTCGCGCTTCCTAAGGAGCCTGCCACTGTTCAGGAGGCTCTGCTCTGGGGGGGGAGCATAGGGAAAAATGGCGCGAAGCCATGTACAAGGAACTGAAAGCACTAGAAGAACGCAACACTTGGAAAGTCGTTCCCATCGGCGTGGCACGAAACAAGACAGCACTCACCGGAAAATGGGTCTTCCGTGTGAAGACAAAGGCAGACGGCACTATCGACAAGTTTAAGGCGCGCTGGGTCGTACGCGGCTTCGACCAAGAGCATGGACGCGACTTCACCGAGACATTCGCCCCGGTCAGCCGACACACCTCGCTGCGAATTCTCCTCGCGATCGCCGCCATGAAGAAGAAGAAACTGCGGCAAATTGACGTCGCCAATGCATTCCTCTACACACCTGTCGATGCAGAAATCTTCGTCGAACTACCACACGGTTCCAACGGAGAACCTAATCACGTCTGTCAGCTGCTGAAGTCGCTCTACGGCATCAAACAAGCCCCGAGATTGTGGCAGCAGTACCTACACGCTCGACTTACTCGCATCGGATTCCGGCAGCTACCGCACGACCAAGGCATGTACCGGCTCACGAAAGGCAACGACTATATCCTACTATTCGTCTACGTAGACGATCTACTCTACATCGGGTCGATCGGCGCTCGCGCACAGGCTACATCTACCGCCTAGAACCTATCGGACCTATCTCGTGGCAGTCGAGTAAGTAGGAATTAATCGCTCTCTCCTCAGCTGAAGCAGGATATATCGCACTCTGCTCAGCCACCAAGGACGGATTAATAGATGGGGTCTCCTCATAGGAAAAAAATACATAATACCCGGGTCTTTACATATGGTATATTTTAGTGTTAGTGTTTATTTGATTAGACAATGTGGGTGTCAGAATGTTATTATCTAGCCTGTAGTGGGGTGCTCTATAGCGAGTACAACCCAGTTAGGGTTTGCTATATGTATCCCAACTGCTGCTAGTGAAACCCCTCTTTCGTCATTCTTCTTTTGTACTGCCTAGTGTTCTGACATGCTATCAGAGCAGGTCGACCCCCTTGGGTCGATCCTGTGGGTGGGCCCGCCACCTAACTGCTTCCGCTGCTGTTCTACTTCTCGCGCGCCTCGGGCGCGCGACATCTTCTTCGAAAATTTTTAGGGTTTCTTCATCCCGCCGTTCGCTCGGGGCGCGCGGCGGTTTTCTGCTGTGGGGACCCGTGCACAGCCCCCGCCCGTCTCGTCGCGTCGCCCTGCAGGCCGCGCGCGCCCCCCCTCCCGTCCGTCGCGGCGCCCTGGGGAGCAGCGTGCGCCCCCTGCCCGTCCGTTGCGGCGCCCTGGGGAGTAGCGTGCGGCCCCCTCCCGTCCGTCGCGGCGCCCTGGGGAGCTGCGTGCGCCCCCCGCCCGTCCGTCGCGGCGCCCTGGGGAGTCGCGCGCGGCCCCCGCCCGTTCGTCGCGGCGCCCTGGGGAACCGCGCGCGCCCCCCTGCCCGTCCGTTTCGGCGCCCTAAGGGGGAGCGCGCGCCCCCCCCCTCCTTCTGTCCTGTCCCCCCCCCCCCCCCCCGTGCTGCCCATTCCTCCCGTGCCGCCGTGCGTTCCGCGGTGGTGGGGGGTGTGGGGTGGCAAGCATGGGGGTGCGCGGTGTGGGTGTTCCCCTCCTCCTTGTTCGTCTCCCACTGCTGCAGCTGCTGCTGAGGGGGGTGGAGGTGTGGGAGCCGCGGGGAGTGGAGCTTGGGGGGTGACGTGGGAGTGGAGCTAGGGGTGCAGCAGGGGGTGTGTGGAAAGGAGGTGGGACTGTTTGGGGAGGCTGAGAGGAGGCCGCCGTCGTGTCGTTCGCAGCGCCTGTAGTCCGGAGCCGTCGTGCTCTCGGTAGCCCAGAGAGCCTTGCTGTGCCGGTCGCCCGTGGGTCCGTTGCTCCTGCTGCTCGTCGTAGCCGCGGGGCCTGTTACTCCCTGTAGTCCGGGGCACTTGCCGCCGGTAGCCACTGTGCCAGTCCTCCTGTTGCCCGTGTGTCTGCAGCTTCAGCCGTCGTCTCCCATCTTCTCTCCCTTCACATTTCCTCCTCCTCACTTGCCCTCTGTGATCGCCTCTAGCTTTGCTTATAATTGTGAACTATTACTATGCCTGCTCAGTGTGCTGATTACACCCCACTTTGGCTATGGGGGTGTGTCAGAATGTTATTATCTAGCCTGTAGTGGGGTGCTCTATAGCGAGTACAACCTAGTTAGGGTTTGCTATATGTATCCCAACTGCTGCTAGTGAAACCCCTCTTTCGTCATTCTTCTTTTGTACTGCCTAGTGTTCGGACAGTGGGTGTTTTTATTTTCATTTTAACATCACTGTCTGAGGCGCAAATGTGAGTTTCGGCCACGAACTTCATCACCCCTACGAAAATGCCATGTGGCACCTCTCTGGCCACTTGTAGCGGAAGATTCGCCTGCACGTGGCGACTGCGAAGTAGTGGGAGGGGGGAAATCTCGGTAGATTGTAAATAAATGTACCGCGAAATTTCATCTAGGGAAAAAATTTCGCGATATTCTTCCGTATTGCAGCTACTCTTTAACGACTATAATAACGAATCCGTAAGAAAAGGGGGGTGTTATAGAAAATCAGCCAAAAAGGGGGGGTATAGTAGAAACGAGGTCTATCATAACACCCACCCCGCACAAGCTACCCGGGGGTGTACAATTACGGGGGGGTGTTTTGTCCGGGAGAATACGGTACTGCCCCACGTCCGAGATGGCAGCTGATTACTTGACCAAGAAACTCGGAAAACAGAAGTTCGAGTACTGCATGCTGCTGACTGGACAGAGCCACGTCATCAGCAGCGACACTCCAGAAGCGAAGGGGAGTGTTGGAAACAATTGATTTAAGCGCCCCTGTCGTGCCGAAACACCAAGAAAGTGAAGCACAACACATCGAAGCATTAGCGAGTCAACCCTCGGAGGTTGAGCAACTGCTGGAGGTTACGCGAAAGTCAAAGGTCAGCGACCTTGGACCTGACAAGTACAGCGCGACAGCAAGGACAAACAACTGACTCACTATTGAGCAGTTGCCCGAGTCGTCACTGTATCGAACCGCAACAACAACAGCAAAACAGTTACCGTATTCTCCTGGATAAAACACCCCCCCGTAATTGTACACCCCCGGGTAGCTAATACGGGGTGGGTGTTATATCCGACCCCGTTTGTACTATACCCCCCCTTTTGGGGTGATTTTCTATAACACCCCCCTTTTCTTATAGATTCATATTATAGCTGTTATCGAGTCCGATTCCTTACGGGAGATATCGCGAGAATTGCTCCCTAGGTGAAATTTCACGTGTACTTTCACTTAGAATCTGCCAAGATTTCCCCCCTCCCACAATCTCGCTGTCGCCACGCTGACGAATCTTCCGCTGCAAGTGGCCCAATAGGTGAAAATCATCTTCTCACATGAGGCACAGATACGTGACCAAACCAGTCAAGAAGTGACTGGTACAGTAAGAACGCACCACCGTGCGCGATTCTGGCCTCGGCGGTTGCATGAACCCTCGCCACGCAATTGGCTTTGTTTTCACCCTATCAAGTGCCAGAATTGCCCACTCGAATTTGCAACGTGGCAGATTCCAGTGGGCGGTCACGTTATCCTCGTATACTCGGTTTTGCGGCACTGGTCAACAATCTTGAAGTGGAGTCAGGCCCCTGATTTTGTTTCACATCTTTTCTACTTGATAAAAAATATACCATATAATAAGACCCGGGTATTATTAGGATTTTCCTTTGAGGAGACCCCCCCCATTTTTTCCCAGTGGTTTTCATAATACCCTAGGGTGTTTTATCCGGGAGAATACGGTATTAGTTATAACCCTTCATATTCCCTTGTACTCTTATAAAAGGCTTGTATCTCTTTGTGTTTAATCAATCTACTTTGCCCTCTCATACTAGCGCAAAGTGGTTCACAACTCTTCATTAAACGCTTCCGCTATTACCAGTCCTACCAGGAGTTTAGTCCTGTAAAGATCCTAAGGGCCTTTTGAGCCCAACACAAAGCACCTGTTCAGAATGTTGATGCTACTGTTCTGGCTTTGTACACGCTGCAGCTGCTCTGCACCAAATTTGAACCCTTACAGCCCCATACTACCATTTATGCCCCTGCATGTATCTGTTAATGATTGTCCTGAGTCCTGACCCTTACACCCTGCACCTGTTTCTGCCTCTTCAACCTGTTACTGCATCTGTTCCGGTTCCTTCAACCCTAGACCTGTTAATTCTCCTTCAACACTGCACCTGTTATCGCCCCTATAACCCTGCACCTGTTCCTGCGGCCCTACACCTGTTCTTGCTTGCCTGTTCCAAAACTCTTTCCCTATGACCAGCCCCTGAAACTGACACTTGACCTGCTACCCCTGTTCCCTGACCCTGCATGCTGCACACAAGCAGATCAAGATTCAGCCTGAACAAAAAAACAAACAAACAAATCCTGTCTTGCTACCCTGTAATCCTGCAAAACAAATGCCCTGCATCCCACAAAGAACATGCAAGTGCATGCGCATAAACCAGAGGGAGAACATAGAGGACCTCAGCACGGCCTCTCATGGTGCCACCCTGCACAAGGGCAATACACGAGGGATCTAAGAGAGAACGCCAAAGCAGCACGTAGCACTTTAAGCCCCTGCTTGTCAGCAGAATGGTCTCAAGTCTACATGTTGGTCTCAGCGAGCTTGGCGTCTTGGCATTGTTGAATGCCTGTGGAACAGCCACACAGATAGATGATGCCCTGACAAGAGAATGAGGTGCTGCCCCCACGTCCTCTGCAGATGAGGCCCTCAAAATCCGACTTCAAAGAAGATGCGCTAACATTGCCGCCCTGCAGCTGCAGAAACACCCAAACAAGCACAACAGAAGGCCACAGCATACACCCTCAGGAGGGTTTCAGTGTGCCAGGCACTTAGTACTGCTGCGGAGGGTAGTCGCGCCTGTCCCCGCCGCCTCCTGCTCCGTACCCGTCATACTCGCGCCGCTCATGCTGCCCCTGCTGTGGAGGCAGCACCGGTGGCGCACCACCACCACCACCACCAGCGCCGTACCCTCCGTCCCTGCCGTCGCCCTGGTAACCGCCGTACCCCCCTGGCGCGCCCCTGTAGTCCCCTGCAGGAGGCCCGTATCCCCCCCGCGCGTCAACTGGCGCACCATAGTCACGCGGCGGAGCTCCGTCCTGGTACCCACCACCGCCACCAGCGCCAGCACCATACGCATCGTAGCCTCCCCTGCCGCCGCCACCACCCCCCGCGCCTCCGCCATACCCGCCGTTGTACCCATCGTACCCACCCCCGCCTCCCCCCTGGTACCCTCCCCTGTCTGCGCCACCCCCGCGATCCCCTCCCTCGTACCCTCCGCCTCCCCCTCCGCCAGCAGGCGGCCTGTCCCGCTCCTCCCGCGCACGGTTCCACTGTTCGATCTTTGCGCGCCGTTCCGCGCTGCCCTCGCGCACGGGGCTTCTGCTGCGGCTGCGCGACCGCCGCCCGCGACGCCGGTCGTCGAAGCGGCGGTCGTCGTAGCGGTCGCGGCCCCGCCCTCCGCCGCCGTACCCGCCTCCGCGGCCGTAACCGCCGCCGCGACGGTCGTCATAACGGTCGTTTCTGCCGCCGCCGCCGCGAGGGGGGCTGCGGCTGCGGCTCCGCCTCCTGTCCCCGAAAAGCTTCCGTCGAAGCTCCCTGAAAGTAAATAAAACGTGTACCAAGAAATAAGTAAGATGTTGCAAATACCGTCGTGTGCACTAAGACGGCGATAGCACATGCAGAAAAGGATAAACAGCTTAAAAGCTGCATTTCCGTAGCGGAAAAAGAAGTTTCAAAGTGAAGGGCCGAGAGGGAGGCGGCGTGGGAAGGGCACCTGCTGATTTTCTTCAGGTGCATAAAGTTGCAGTAGCCGCCGCGGTTGCACGTGTTCTCCTCGTACTGCCGACACGTGGCCTCGCGGAAGTCGGTGACGGGCGAGAAGTCCACCAGAATGGGCCGCCCTGAGAGCACGTGAGAACGAAGCGGATTGTAAGGAGGATAGTGAGGCCGATCGTAAGGCGGATGGTGCGGAGGATGATGTGGCGGATGGTGCGGCCGAACACAAGGTGGATCATTTGCATGTGTGAGCGACTAAGAGGACGCGTAAAAGGGCCAAAAAGAAGCTGCGTGACAAAGTAAGTAACGACGAGACACCAACCTGCATAAAAGCGGCCAGTGAGCGCCCTGAGAGCAGTCGCAGCCTGCTCCTCCTCGCGGAAGTTGACGTACACGTTGCCCACCTGCACGCGCATCACACACACGCCAAACGGTCAGTCAAACGCAATCTCCCCAAGCAGCAAAGTATCGTGTAAAAAAAAAAAAAAGATCAACAAGTTCGGCAGCAGGACGTGGAGCAGGCAGCTCGAGGGTTGGCGAGGTGACCATGTGGTCGGCGAGGTTGTCGCAGATGTTGAGGCTGTTGAGCTCGCCGTACTTGCTGAGCTCCTCGAAGAGATCCTCGTAAAAGTCCTCGTAGTGCTCCTGAATCTTCTTCGGATCCATCGTCTTGTCCGGCTCGCCGCCCGGTGTCGCCATGTCGGGCCGCTGGTACATGTTGGCCAGGAGAAGAGTCGGACTGATGGTCGGCCTGGCAGCGATAATGACAAGAGAAACACACAGAGCAGAAATGACGGTGCGATAAGAATGACAATATCGAGGCGAGACAGATAAAGGTTATAATGAAGCGGAACGGGAGGCACGAGGGGAGGAACGATGCGCTGCGGGAGTGGGTGAGTAGCGACAAAGGTGTCATGCAGCACCTGTTGTGAAGACGCGAGCAGCGATCGCCGTGGCGGCACGCGCCGATCTTGAAGTAGAAGGGACAGTTCACCCTGTCCTTCTCCGTGCCGAAGATGGACGCGAGATGTTCCGCCATGGCTGCACGAAACCTGTCGCACCCGTGCGTGGGTTACGGAAACAACGAGGGACGAGAGGCTGGTACTAGTATCCAGAACAAGAGGGGCGTTACTTATAATCAGCTAATAAGAGGTAAATCCGATGGCTGACTACTTAGTTGTGCCTGCTCCATTGGATAACCCTCACAAGAAACTTGAGCAAAGGGTTGTGTAGGCGCGAGCAGCGATGGAATGGAAGCATCCAGAACTTCAACAGTTGGCTCGTCGCGAGCACGACGAGAGCATGGGCGAAAGATCGCCATGTTACGAGATACAAGCTACCATCAACAAGCACGAGTGGAAGTGAAAATTATATGGCATAGCGTTTACTTCCAAACCTCACTACCGAGTACCCGTTTCAAAACTTGCAGACCTCACAAACGCGTACGGGTTTCAAAGTTTGAATTCGAGCTGCACAGTACTACCAAAACTGCCACTCTCGTCTCATGAGATTGAAGCCGAGTTTGCCAACACTACCTTATTTGTGGGAACGTGTGATTTTGAAGCCGCCATTCCCGTAGACCCAGTGTTTAGCACCCTCATGTTTCTCCGTTCTGGCCGTCCTTTCTATTCCTAAGATACTACTTATTCGTCACCATCTAATTTAGCATGCCTGCTCACTGTATGCCAGCAAATACAAACGATAATGTCGCCGATGGTAGCGATAACGCCAGCGGCAGGGGAACCATGATCCGAGCAATTGATAAGGCCGCCATTCACCGCATATGCTCGGGACAGGTGAGCCCGAATAGCTCAAGAGTTTAAACTACTCTAATGTTTTTATTGCAATAGCGCAGTTTCCTGCACGACGTCGTCTGCGGCGCGCAGTCTGTCGCACTCCCCCTACGCTCCTCTCGACCCGGAACCCCCCGTATTGTCTCCCGCTCGCCGCTCATCTTTGGCCAAGTATAAATTTGGCGCGCGGATCACCGCACGCCTCGCCGCAGAGCACAGCCCTGACACGTGTTGAGAGGTTGCTGAACAGGAGTTTGAAACCCGTCGCAGTTGAGCCGACTCAAAAACATATTCTTTGTCGCCCCGCTAGTTCACACCTCGTCCTCGTGTGATTCAGGTGCCGCTGGGCCTGGCGACAGCGGGGAAGGAGCTCGGGAGAGCAGCCATTGTGATGCCCTTTCCGCCGCCTCCTGCTCCTCCACCCCCTCCTCCATCCGCCGACGCTGTGTCACGCAGGTGGTGCTGGACGTGGCAGCAGCAGTGAAGGAGCTGGTGGAGACCAGCCTCGACGCGGCAAAGCACCTGCTACTTCCTGCCTCCAAGTAACCCTTTCCCCCCTTCCTCCTCTCTCTGCTCTTGCAACCCTTACCCCGCGCAGGTGGTGCTGGACGTGGCAGGGGCGGTGAAGGAGGTGGGTGGAGACCAGCCTCGACGCGGCCTGTGAGAGACCTGCTCTTTTCCACCACTTAAACCCTGTTCAACCGCCCCTGCCCATCCCTCTCTCCATCCCACTCCCCCCCGTAGGTTGTGCTGGACGTGGCAGGCGCGGTGAAGGAGCTGGTGGAGAACAGCTTGGACGCGGGGGCGACGAGCGTGGAGGTGCGCCTCAAGGACTTCGGCGCAGAGCTCATCGAGGTGGCCGACAACGGCTGTGGGGTCGCGCCCCCCAACTGGCAGGTGACTCCTGAGCTGCCTAGGCAGCGTTGAGCGGGCTCTAAGGGCGGTCAAGGGGCGTTGAGGCCGGTCAATGGGCGTTGAGGGCGGTCAATGGGCGTTGAGGGCGGTCAATGGGCAGCCTGGACGCGGGGGGCGCGAGTTTGGAGGTGTTGGTGAAAGAGTGGGGTGAGGAGCTCATTGAGGTGAGGTGCTCATTGAGGGGGCAGACGCCGCCTGTGGAGTTTCGCCTCCCAACTGGCAGGTGACGCCTTGGACTGGACTGCCCAAGGTTTCCTTAACGGTGGCCAAGGGGCGTTGCATTCGGTCACGAGGCGTTGAGGGCGGTCAAGGGGCGTTGAGGTGGGAGCAGAGCGAGTGTGGCATGACGGGTGACAGCTGGTGAGTGAAGTCCTGAATAGTCCTGGGCTCTCACGGCCCGTGACTCACGGGAAAGGAAGTGTATTTTGAAAGCAAGGAGGTGTTGTGAGTGAGGGTGGTGCAGGGGACGTGTTGAGGGGAATGGGGGCGTTATTACAGGATTGCATCTTACGCTCTTGCCATCCGTCCATCCTCTTCTCGGCGTTTGAAGTGCTTCAGTGTTGGACCCTACATCCCTTCAGTGTTCCAGCCACTCCACCTGCCCTCCCCCATCTCTTCCCCCATCTCTCCCCACCTCGCACCACTGCAGATGCTGACCCTCAAGTATTACACATCCAGATTGCCCACTTTTCCGACCGACTTGCAGTTGGACCAAGGTTGAACTTTGAGTCACTTAGGAAGGCATTGCTGTCGTCCCCTCCCCCGAACCTCCCTCACTGCACCACTGCAGGCACTGACCCTCAAGTACCACACGTCCAAGATCGCACACTTCTCCGACCTCCAATCGCTCTCCTCCTTCGGCTTCCGAGGGGAAGCCCTCTCCTCCCTCTGCGCCCTTGCTGACGTCACCATCACCACACGCACCGCGAACGAGCCAATCGCGACGCGCCTGGTGTTCGACCATGGGGGAAAGCTCCTGCCCGGGCCTCGGGAACAGGTCGCCCGGGCAGTCGGAACGACGGTCAGCGTGGCGAAGATTTTCTCGCCGCTGCCCGTGCGGCGGCGGGAGTTTGAGCGGAACGTGCGGCGCGAGTTTGCGAAGCTGGTGAGCGTCTTGCAGGCGTACTGCGTGGTGTCCACACACGCGCGCATCCTCTGCACCAATCAGAGCGGGCGCAGCAGCGCGCGCACCACTGTGGTGCAGACAGCTGGCACGGGGTCGATGCGCGAGAACATCATCGCTGTGTTTGGCGCCAAGGCTGCTGCGGGCCTCGACCCCGTCGACATCTCCTTCCCCCTCTCCCCTGCTTCCGCCGCTGCTGCCCCTCCTGCTCCTGCTACTCCTTCTCCCGCTGCTACTGGCACAGCTGCCACTACCCCTGCGCAGCTACCACCCTCCTGCTGCACAGTAACCGGGTTTCTATCAAGGCCAGGAGCGGGCAGTGGCAGGCCGGCGGGAGATCGGCAGTTCTTCTTCCTCAACGGCCGCCTGGTGGACCTGCCGCGCCTCTCCAAGCTGCTCAACGAGCTCTACCGCTCCTTCAACTCCCTGCAGTTCCCCGCCGCTTTCCTAAACGTTTCGCTTAGCGCGGACGCTTATGACGTGAACGTGACCCCGGATAAGCGCAAGGTGTTTTTGCACTCGGAGGCGGCGCTGCTGTCGGGGCTGAGGGCGGCGTTGTCGGAATTTTATTCTCCGGATAGGTATGTCTACCGAGCCGCGCCGGCCGGTTCGGTGGGGAAGGCGATTGAGGAACGGGTGAGGAGGGAGGTTGGGGAGAAGGGACGGGTGAGAAGGGGTGTGCGGAGAGGGGTAGGGGATGGTGAGGATGAGGGGGAGGGTGTTGAGGAAGGAGAGGAAGAGGATGAGGGGAGGAGGAAGCGGGTGAGGGTGAGTGGTGGTCGTGGTGGTGGTGCTGCTGCGGGTGCAAGGGGAGGTTGTGCAATAGGAGATGCTGATGATGATGGGAGGGGGGGCGGGGGAGATGAGTTGAATGGGGAGATGGATGGGGATGGGCAGATGGAGGAGGCAGAAGGGGAGGGGGACAGAGGGCAACCTCCACATCAGTTTGATCGCGGAAAGGGAAGAGGGAAGGCAACGCGAGGGGGAGCAGTGGAGGAAGCAGCACATGAGGAAGCAGCACATGAGGAAGCAGCACATGAGGAAGCAGCACATGAGGAAGCAGCACATGAGGAAGCAGCACATGAGGAAGCAGCACATGAGGAAGCAGCACATGAGGAAGCAGCACATGAGGAAGCAGCACATGAGGAAGCAGCACATGAGGAAGCAGCACATGAGGAAGCAGCACATGAGGAAGCAGCACATGAGGAAGCAGCACATGAGGAAGCAGCACATGAGGAAGCAGCACATGAGGAAGCAGCACATGAGGAAGCAGCACATGAGGAAGCAGCACATGAGGAAGCAGCACATGAGGAAGCAGCACATGAGGAAGCAGCACATGAGGAAGCAGCACATGAGGAAGCAGCACATGAGGAAGCAGCACATGAGGAAGCAGCACATGAGGAAGCAGCACATGAGGAAGCAGCACATGAGGAAGCAGCACATGAGGAAGCAGCACATGAGGAAGCAGCACATGAGGCGGCAGTCGGGGGGTTGGCAAGGGGAACAGGGGAAGCAGCTGGAGGGCGAGGAGAAGCCCGCAAGGCAGCAGCAGGGTCAGGAGGAAAAGGAGGCACAGCAGGTGGTGCAGCAGGGGCAGCAGGAGGGGGTGCTGGCACGCTGCAGTGGAGCGAGAGCAAGGCAGCCGCCATGCGCCGACTGCTGCTCATGAGCCCCCAGGACAAAGGCAAGGCCAAGGGCAAGGCCTTGGGTCTGGGTATGGGTGTGGGTGGGGGTGGGGGTGTGCACGTGGGTATGAGCGAGGACAGAGGCAAGGATGTGACGTTCGGTGGTGGCACAGCGGACAGGAGGTCGCTGTCTCGGGGGGCAGTGAGTGGTGGGGAGCAGGCACGTGCTTGGCAGGGGTATGAGACGCGACACATGACAGGTGCTGAGCGGGAGAGAGACCGGCAGAGGGCGCAGCAAGAGGAGGAAGAGGAAGCAGAAGCGGAAGAGGAAGAGCAAGTGGAAGCGGAAGAGCCAGAGAAAGAAGAGGAGGAAGAGGAGGAAGAGGAGGAAGTGGAGGAAGAGGAGGAAGAGGAGAGGGAGAGTAAGGGAGGCAATGTGGGCAGAAGGAATGGCAGCAGCAGGGCAGTGAGGGGAGGAGGACAGCGTTCCATGGGGGGGGTTGCTACTCAGGCGCAGGGGATGGGCAGGGAGAGGATCGGGAGGGGAAGGTTGCGGGGAGAGAGCAGTGAAGGGGTGGAAAGGGCGCAGGGAGGTGCGGATGGGAGACAGGTGGGTCTTGATGCTTGGCTGGGAAAGGGGGTTGGGGGGGGACGAGGGGGAAGGGGAAGCGAGGGAGGCAAGATGGGCGAAGTGGATGGGGGGAGTGTGAGGGGGAGAGCTGGGGATGGTTGGGCGGGGCAGGGTGGCATGGAGCTGGTAGGGAAATTAGTGGAGAGAGAGGAGGATGAGGATAGTGAGGAGGTAAGGGAAGTGGGGCAGGTAGAAGGGGAAGGAGGGGGAATGCCAGCAGAAAAAGGCGAGAATCACGATGCAGGAACGAATGATGCTGCTCAATGTGGTGGGGTTCATGCTGGCTTACAGGAGGCAACCCGGGATGAGTGGGCAGGAAAAAATGTTCTGGATCTGCCCCTAATGACGCAAGAGATGACTCAGGCTGACCTGCCCGAACTTGTGGGCTCACAACTGCTGCCCGGCACCCAGTTGGCCGGGCAGCAGGAAAGTTCTGCGGTAGCAGATGGGGCAGGGAAGGGGAGGTGTTGCGGCGGGGATGCAGGGGAGTTGGAAGGAGAGGAGGGAGGAGAGGGAGGCGAGGGAGGGGATAGAATGGGAGGAATAGAAGCGGGATGGGGGGCTGCATTGGGCACGACGCGAGTGGCACGGTCAGGGGAAGGGTGGGCGGTGAAGGGCGCAGAGGGCAGCGTGCAGGTGCCGTTTGACATGCGGCGCGTGCAGCAGGTGTGGCGCAGACGAGCTGAGATACAGGAGAGAGAGGCGAGGGAGGAGAGTGCAGGGAGAGAGGGGAGAAGGGGAGTGGCAGGGAGAGGGAAGGGCGAGGGGCGGAGGAGCTTTGCAGCAGCGTCGGTGGCAGATGGTGTGAGTAACCCTGCCCACAGCAGTGGTGGAAGGAAGATTCAGCATGAGGGGGAGGCCAAGGAGGCGGCATTGGAGGCGGCAGCGAGGGAGTTAGAGAGACGGTTTGACAAGCGCGACTTTGCTAGCATGGCTGTGATTGGCCAGTTCAACCTTGGGTTCATCATTGGACGGCTGGGATCTGATCTCTTCATCGTGGACCAGGTACAGCATGCATAGTGTGAGTTACGGTGCGGTTTCGGCCTGATCTCACTCATCCCTACTGCCCATCACGTATGTGCATGCAACCGTCCCTATCTCATCCCATCTCTACCTCTCACCATCATCTCATGTCCCATCGTCTCACCCTCACCTTCCCGATGCACCATCAGCATGCGTCGGACGAGAAGTTCAACTTTGAGCGCCTCATGCGATGCACCGTGCTCAACAAGCAGCCGCTGCTCGTGTGAGTGGTGAGGGCGTGAGTGTGAGTGGTGAGGGCGTGAGTGTGAGTGGTGAGGGCGTGAGTGTGAGTGGTGAGGGCGTGAGTGTGAGTGGTGAGGGCGAATGAGGGGTTGTCCCAAGTGGTTATTTTTCGTGCGATGGATGTGGGATCAACGCTGCTCAACAAGGAGTCGCTGCTCCTAGAGCGTGAGTGGTGCGAGTGTGAGTGACAGTGTGGGAGTGAGAGTAGTGCTATTGGGATGAAGTGCTTGTATCGTGTCTTTGAATCGAGTGGCTGTGGCCTGTGCGACAGATATGCCATACACGGTGAGCCATGCCATTGTGCGTTGCAGAAAACCGCAGTGGGTCTCGATCTTATTATTGCATGGCTGAAAGTTGCTTTGAATGCTCCGTCTAATCCATACTCTTCAACAAGCTGCCATGCTCTTCAACAAGCTGCCATGCTCTTCAACAAGCTGCCATGCTCTTCAACAAGCTGCCATGCTCTTCAACAAGCTGCCATGCCCTTCAACAAGCTGCCATGCCCTTCGACAAGCTGCCAGCGATGCTATTGAGGCGGGACGGCATATCTGTATCTCATCTTGGAGTCAAATTGTTGTCAAATAGTTTGACATTGTTGTCCCACCTAGTTGCTGCTCGCCTATTTTCTTTGTTACTCCCTCGTCTCTCGAGCCCGCATCTCGTTCTTCCATAATAAGTTTTGCTTGTCTCTGCTTGCTCTCGTCAATGATGCACCTCCCCGTACTGTCCGTGCAGGCCTCAACGGCTGGATCTGTCACCAGCAGAAGAAGTGATTGTGTCAGCACACATGCCCACATTCAGGTGCACACATGCCCACATTCAGGTGCACACATGCCCACATTCAGGTGCGCACACTTGTAGGGCACACATGTAGTTTCCACTTCCTCTTCCATCGACTGCCTGTCTCTTTTGCCCTCCCCTCTGCACCCATCTCCCCCTGCACTCACTCCCTTGTACAACCGGGACATCTCTCCGTCACGCCCTTCCCTCCACTACTGACTGCATCGATCATTCAGGTCTCCTTGACCTACACTTGACAGTCCTCATGCGCTCCTCCTCCTTTCCTCTGTCTGCATTGACTCTTCAGTCCTGTCCTTGTCTTCAAACTCAACCTCACTTTACCCCTCCCATCAGATCCAACGGCTTCCATTTCTCCGTGGATGAGAGTGCTCCATCTGGCCGTCGGTTCCGCCTCTCTGCCGTTCCTTTCTCGAAGAACATCGTATTTGGTGCTTCGGGTGAGTCTGGCTTGTGATCGGTTCGCATCACCTGGTGCCCTTTGTTTCTCAGGAGCTTTTAAACGGGATAAGTTCCGCATTTATTTCGGTTACATACCTAACTCATATGCTGATACACTACCAGACGTGCAAGAGTTGTGCATCTGCCAATGTGTTTCGCTCATTAGAATCTGCCATATTTCGTCATTGTACGCTTTGGCCCTCGTAATTTTATTGCTCCTCCTGCTAATATGTGCTGTTTTTGTTTGTTTTCCTCGCTTCATCCAGATGTGTGCGAGCTCATTTCAATGCTAGCAGATGCGCCCCTGCCTGACCCAGAATCTGCTGCTGGCGCTGCCTCTGTCCCTGATGCTATCTGCTGGCATGCAACCACTGCCACAAAACATGCAAAGGGTGCTGCATCTGGTGCCGGAAACCACCAAGAAGCTTCGCTGCATGACAACTCAGCAAGCTCACCACAGCCAAGGCGCAGTGAGATTAACAACGCGAGCAGCACGGCTGGGGGTGTTTCTCCACGGGACGGGAGGTCTGGAGCTGCAGCGGTACCAGCGACATCACCATCGGCATCGCCATCAACGGTTGTGGCGGTGCGGCCATCACAGGTGCGGTCCATGCTGGCTTCAAGGGCGTGCAGGAGCTCCGTGATGATTGGCACGGCGCTCAGCCAGGCACAGATGAGCAAGGTATGACGATTCCTCCATCCATGCGTGGCGCTTTTCACAGCTAGCATTCTCTCCTTTTGTTTATTTCTGCTGTGTCAATATTGACCAAATGTTATACTACTTTTGCATGGTGTTGCAGATCCTATGCCAGCTGTCAACGTTGCAGTCACCTTGGAATTGTCCCCATGGTCGACCAACCATGCGCCACCTGTTTGACTTGAGACTTTTAGAGAAGAGCGTGCAAGACATGGATATATACTAAGAGCTTACGGGAATTGCTGTAGTTCCTTCATAATTTCTTGTACAGAAGTGTACAGTCGAACTGTACATGACTGATTAAGTGATTGAAAGTGAACGACTACTGCATATTCATACAAATGAGGTGTACTATGCAAATTGGCTTTTGTTTTTGAGAATATATAACCTCAATTCAGTGTTCTGCCACCCAACAGCTTCTCACCCAGCAGAGAAACCCCGTCATAACGAGGTCGCCTGCTTCCGCGAGCCTCCGAGGAAGGAAGGCGGAAACAACAAATAGCGCCTATCGAACATTCTAGAAGCTTGATCACCGTTGAAGTGTTCAAATCGAACGCACGCAGCACGCTATCCAATGGTTGTGCTGCAGCTTCACGCTAAGGCCGAGTCGCACAATTTTGAATTGCGGTTCCCGCATCGCATCAGTAAAAGTATATTTGGAAAGAGTCCTCCCCATCGTCATCAAACAAATTGTCAATCACCAGCTACTCTTGCTCTCTTGCTCACACAAGCACTAACGCTTCGATTAGCATTCCTGGAAAAAATATCGCAGGTCGATCAGCTGTTAGAGTTTCCTAACTTTACTCGACTTTCCCGCTGCTCAGAAACTGAGAAGCTGATATCAGTCGCGCTTCATCTTCTACGTTCAAGTTCAATCCTCGAATCCAAATGGCTCCCACCAACAACTGCGCGTGCAGCAGCGCCTGCGCCTGTTCCGCGCGCAACAACACATGCGCCTGCAAGACGACAACCGCCGCCACTTGCGCCTGCAGCAGCGGCGCCGAGTGCAGGTGCGGCTCGGGCTGCGCGTGTGACTCGTGCACGTGCCGCTCCGCCGGGAGCGCCGGAGGAACCGGCGTAGGGTGCGGCGGAAGTAACGCGAGCGCCGGCACTTGCGCCTCTGGCGAGAGCTGCTGCTGCGGGGCAGGCTGCTCCGGCGCGGGCTGCGCGTGCGGGGGGCAGGCGGGAGGAAAGTGCGCGTCCGGGGCTAACTGCAGCTGCGGAAAGGGTTGCTCAGGCGCGGGGTGCGCTTGCGGAAATGGCGGAAGTGGCGGATGCGCGTCTGGCGCTAACTGCCGCTGTGGGGAGAGCTGCTCTGGCGGAGGGTGCGCTTGCGGAGAGACTGGGGGAGTGAAGTGCGCGTCTGGCGCTAGTTGCGGCTGCGGAGAGAAGTGCTCAGGCGCAGGATGTTCCTGCAAGTAGGTTTCAGGATGAATGTGCTGTGAGGTTGCTGTGCGAAGAGAGCAGCATAGGATGCACGGCTGGTGTAACTCATGTGGTTGTTCTTTTGGTTGTGTGGTAATGATATCAAGAAATTAAACACAGCAATATGTGTGCAATGCAAACAACCCAACCTGCCTCATGGCCATAAAGCGCTGGTATTGTAGTTCTAGGCTGGCGGAGTATGGAACTATTTGTTGGAAACAATTGAATAAACACTTCTTATGTGTCGCAACACCTAACTACGAGGAACAACGGCGAGTCAATCATCGGAGGTTGATGTAAGGAAAAACCATTTTCCTTACAGGGGTTTACTCAACCTCGTACAACCCCAACTTTCGGAAGTGCACGTTCGGCCACTTTGCTTGCTGCCTAAGCAACCTCGCGTCGCCTTCGGCCTTTCCTTTGCCCAACCTGCACCCAACCTTGTCAGAATCCCAGCCACTAACCACTGGGATAAAAGGGCTTGTTTGTGTAGCGGGTGAGTGCGCCCATAACCCCCCAGGCCAACGTGCCTGTAACCCTTCCCTAGGATCAATCGGGGATCACCAGTGGACCTCTGACAAACCTCGTGTTCCCGAGGTTCCCGCTGTTACAATCCCAAGTGGGACTTAGTGAAGGATCGTTCAGGGTTGATCGCAGAGTAGTGTTGCAGCGGAAGTTTTGAATCTCAGGTTAGAGTGAATGTAAATGACTGAGTTGATAAAAGCATGCATATATCGAGTTTATATAAGAGTACAGAGGAATACGAAAAGACCTAGGCTAGCCATGTACTCTAAGGGGTACATTCCCTTATTACAACAAATTCAAACCGTGCGGCGCAGGAACCCGTTTTGAACATGTTCCCGCTCTTTTCATTTCAAGTGTTTCTGCCTGCATCGGTCTTGGTCAGACGGTTGCTGCGTCGCTTCGACTCTTCTGACTCCTCGACTTCGTACTCGGTAGAGTCGGCTCCTGCAGCATACAGGAATGCCTTACTCATAAAACTTCATATCGTAACACTCCCCTTCATTTCTGGGCGCAGTAGGAGCTGACTCGCTTGACTACTCCGGTGAGGTCAGAGCAGTGTTTGTACTGCTGACGTGGCAGGCGCTTGGTGAGAAAGTCTGCTGCCATCTCAGTAGTCGGGCAGTAGGCGAGGTCAACCTTGCCTTGGTCAATTTCGTCTTTGACGAAAAAGTACCGAAGAGCGATGTGCTTCGTGCGGTTCACGAAGCCAGGCTTGTTTGCAATCCTGATGGCAGTTTGGTTGTCGCAGTGAAGGCGAAAGGTAGGCGAGGTTGGGATTTTTGCTTCCTGTAACAGCTCTTGCAGGTACAGGCCTTCGCGAACTGCTGCTGTCGCGGTGATGTATTCAGCTTCAGCCGACGACAGGGCAACCAGCTCCTGCTTTTGTGAGTTCCAGGAGATTGGTCCAGTTGGTTCCAGGCGAAAAACAAAGCCGGTTCGGGACCGTCGATTGTCAGGGTCAGCGGCGTGATCTGCGTCCACGTAGCCGTTGAGGTTGAAGGAGGTCGTCGTCAGCGTGGAATAGGAGAGCCCAATGTCAGGCGTAGAGATGAAGTACTGCAAGGCGCGTTCCAGGTCCAGCTGGTTCTCAGCTACTGGCTTGCTAGAATACTGCGCCAGTTGGCTAGCGATGTACGAAAGGTCAGGTCGACAGGTGACAGAGGCGAACAGCAGACAACCCAGTTGCTGATGGTACAGTTGGAGTCCTGCGGGTGATAGTGGTTTGTTGTCCGGTTTGTGGTTGGTGCTGGGGTTGCGTGCGGGAGAGATGTTGAAGCGTTCCCCCAGCTGCTCTGCATACTTGGAGGCTGACAGATGAATTGCTTCTGGCGCGTAAGTGATGTTTAACCCCAAAAACTGCTTCACTTCGAGGTTGATGGTGATGTCTACGCGCTGTCAAACTTATATGCTATAGTCTTTCTAGGCTGTAGTGGGGTAGACAGTATGGGGTACAGCTTTCTAGGGTTTCATATTTGTACCCAACTCATTTCCTAGTTCATCATTCATTCCTCATTTCTTCACATGGTATAGAGCAGGTTCCCTAGTTGACGACTACTCGCGTTACACCACAGTCTTCCCCTTGCGCAGCAAGGGTGAGGTCACTGGGGTGTTGATCGACTGGATCCGCGCTGCTCGTCTCCAGCTCAGAGAGAGTTTCGGCTCTGACTTTCCTGTTCTGCGTCTGCACTCCGACAGAGGCGGAGAGTTCTCCTCTGACCTTCTGCGAGCCTTCTGTCGTGCACGAGGCATCCGCCAGACGTTCACGCTTCCGGCCTCTCCACAGCAAAATGGGATTGCTGAGCGCCGCATTGGCATGGTCATGGACGTCGCCCGTACGTCCATGATCCATGCGGCTGCCCCCCATTTTCTGTGGCCGTTCGCGGTTCAGTACGCGGCGCATCAGATCAACCTTCAGCCCCGGGTCTCCATGCCGGAGACCTCCCCTGCTCTGCGGTGGACGGGGAAGGTTGGCGATGCGTCTGCGTTCCGTGTTTGGGGATCTCGGGCGTTTGTCCGCAACTTGTCTGCGGACAAACTGTCCCCCCGTGCTGTTCCCTGCGTCTTCCTTGGCTTCCCCCCTGACGCGCCTGGTTGGAAGTTTTACCACCCCACCTCGCGCCGTGTTCTGTCCTCTCAGGACGTCACGTTTGAGGAGTCGGTTCCCTACTACCGTCTCTTCCCCTACCGCACTGCGTCCTTCCCCCCGCCGCCGCTCTTCCTCGCGCCAGGTCCCCCCCGGTAGACCCCCTCCCCCCTCAGGGTCCTGCCCCCTCAGGTGTGTCCCAGGTAGACGCAGTCGAGCCTGTCGAGGTAGCTGTTGACTCTGGTGCTGCTAGGGGTGCTGAGCCTGCGGGTGCGGGGCCTGGGGGTGCTGACTCTGGGGGTGGTGAGCCTGGGGTTGCTGAGCCTGGGGGTGCTGAGCCTGGGGGTGCGGAGCCTGGGGGTGCTGAGCCTGCTCGTGTGGCGTCTGGAGGGACTGGGCCTGGAGGTCCTTCGGGTGCTTCGTCCCGGCGAGAGCTACTCTCTCCACAGGAGCTGCGCGAGTGGTTTGCTCGGCGCTGGAGCCGTGCTGCTGGAGCTGGAGGTCTGCTGGTGCTGGAGGTTCTACTGCTGCTGAGGGTGCTGGTGCCACGGGTCCCGGAGGTGCTCGTACTGGAGGTACTGGAGCTGCTGGGCCTGCGGGTACTCCTTGTGCTGGAGCTGCTGGAGGTGGTGGAGCTGGAGCTGGAGCTGCTGGGGGTGTTGGCGCTGGAGGTGCTGCTGGTGCTGGTGCTTCTGAGGGTGCTGGTGTTGGTGCTGTTGGAGCTGGTGCTGCTGGCGCGGCTGGAGCTGGGGGTGCTACTGGAGCTGGTGCTGCTGTTGGGGGTGCTGGTGCTGGAGCTGCTGGCGCTGCTCTAGCTGGGGGTGCTACTTGAGCTGGTGCTGCCGTTAGTGGTGCTGGTGCTGTTCCTGCTGGTTCTGGGGGTGCTGCACGGCCGCGGCCGTACTTCGTTCCGCTCCTTGAGCAGGTTCTTGGTCTTCCGCCCTCTACTAGTCCTGCTCCTCTCTTAGAGTGCCCGCCGCCTGTCCAGTCTGAGTCACAGTTGCAGCCAGCCTCCCCACTGCCTGCTCCTTCTCCCTACACTGGTCCTACTGGAGGTCTTGCTGAGCGTCGTGAGCCTGCGTCTCGTCCTGCGTCGCCTGTCCGTGCTGCTCGCACTTGTGGTCGTGGTTCGCGTCAGCGTCCTCCCCCTGTCCCCGGCACGCACCGGATGTCTCTGCGTCCTTCCACTGCTCCGCTGCGTGCCCCTTTGCCTTCTCCTCCTGAGTCCTCTCTTCCTGCTCTTGCTGACCCAGAGTCGGACTCCCTTCGTGCTGCCAGTCCTACTGTCACGCGTCTCCTTGCTACTGTCTTCACTGACCCTTCCTTCGAGTCCACTGCTGCGTCTGCCTTAGTTGCTGAGCTTGTCGACTTTGCTGCTCGCTGTCGTCTAGACTACGCTGCTAGTCTTGTCGCTGAGTCTGAGTCTGTCTGTCCTCCGTCCGTCGGGGGTGAGTGTGCCCTTGGCACGGACGTCCTTGAGGACAGGCAGGAGGAGTTCCAGTGCTTTGCTGCTGCTTCACCTCATCTCGTGTCCATGCTGCTGGCCCCTGAGGGAGACCCGGATGCACCAGACATCCCGACTCCGCGCTCTTACGCGGAGGCGATAGAGGGTCCCTACTCCTCTCAGTGGCAGGCAGCCATCGATGCAGAGATGGCTTCCTGGAAGTCCACAGGCACCTACGTCGACGAGGTTCCCCCTCCTGGGGCGAACATCGTCAGTGGCATGTGGATTTTCAGGGTGAAGCAGCCGCCGGGTTCTCCGCCTGTCTTCAAGGCGCGCTACGTGGCTCGTGGCTTCAGTCAGCGGCAGGGAGTTGACTACTTTCATACCTTCTCTCCCACCCCGAAGATGACCACTCTTTGGGTACTGCTGCACATAGCCGCTCACCGTGACTACGAGCTTCACTCTCTTGACTTCAGCACTGCTTTCTTGCAGGGCAGCCTGCACGAGGAGATCTGGCTGCGCTGCCCACCTGGCTTCACTGGGTCTTTTCCTCCTGGCACCCAGTGGAGCCTCCGGCGGCCAGTCTACGGTCTCCGCCAGGCACCTCGTGAGTGGCACGACACACTGAGGACTACACTTGCGGCTCTTGGGTTTGCTCCTTCTACTGCCGACCCGTCGCTGTTTCTGCGCACCGACACCTCTTTGCCGCCGTTCTACATCCTCGTGTACGTCGACGACTTGGTCTTTGCTACAGCTTACACTGCTGGACTCGCCCACGTGAAGTCCGAGCTGCAGAAGAGACACACGTGCACAGACCTGGGTGAACTGCGCAGCTACCTTGGCTTGCAGATCACCCGGGACAGAGCACAGCGCACCATTACCCTGACTCAGTCACACATGGTGCAGCAGGTCCTTCAGCGCTTCGGCTTCACGTACTCCTCGCCACAGGCCACTCCTCTGTCTACTCGCCACTCGCTTTCAGCTCTGCCTTCGGATGAGTCCGTAGAGCCGAGTGGCCCGTACCCAGAGCTTGTTGGCTGCCTCATGTACCTGATGACCTGCACACGACCTGACCTTGCATACCCTCTTAGCATTCTGGCACGCTATGTTGCTCCTGGGAGACACCTCCCTGAGCACATGGCTGCAGCGAAGAGGATGTTGCGCTACTTGTGCAGTACGTCGGGCATGGGGCTAGTGCTTGGAGGGCGGAGTCCAGTGGTCCTCACTGGTCACGCAGATGCGTCTTGGGTTGACGACTTGGCTACGCAGCGGTCGTCACAGGGTTACACCTTCAGCCTTGGTTCCGGTTCTGTTTCGTGGCGGTCTACCCGCTCTTCTTCTGTTCTCAGCTCCAGCTGTGAGGCTGAGATCTACGCAGGGGCCATGGCTGCACAGGAGTTACGCTGGCTCACCTACCTGCTGACTGACCTTGGAGAGCCGCCTCATTCTCCTCCAGTTCTGTACGTAGACAACAAGGCCATGCTGGCCTTGTGTCGTGAGCACAGACTGGAGCACAGAACGAAGCACATTGCTCTTTGCTACTTCCTTGCTCGTGAGCTGCAGCAGCGTGGTCAGCTGCGACTTGCTTACGTGGCCTCTCAGGCCAACACTGCTGATATCTTCACCAAGGCACTCGCGCCTTGTGATCATCAGCGCTTCTGTACTCTGTTAGGTCTTGTACCTACTTTGCCTCACTTGCTCACTTCTTGACCTTGCTTGTACTTTGACCTATATATGCTTGCACTTGCATGCTTAACTTTATATATATATCTCTGCATGTGAACTGGCCTTGTGGCCCTTGAACTTGTGCTCAGAATATGTGGTGACGTTGTGATCCACCCTGAGCTTGCTGAGCTTTGCTTGACTGGTCTTGTGACCCCTTGTTCTCCCCCACTTTGCCTATGGGGGTGTGTCAAACTTATATGCTATAGTCTTTCTAGGCTGTAGTGGGGTAGACAGTATGGGGTACAGCTTTCTAGGGTTTCATATTTGTACCCAACTCATTTCCTAGTTTATCATTCATTCCTCATTTCTTCACACGCGCTGCGCCAGGTTCTCCTGAAATTGATCCAAGAGTTTGTTGCAGGTGCCCGAGTACAGCAGGTCGTCGACGTAGACTGTCAGGAGGATGTAGTCTCCACTAAAGTGAAGACGATACATTCCCGGGTCGTGTGGGAGCTGCTTGAAGCCGATTTCGAGGAGAATTTTGTGCAGGTGCTGCTGCCAGAGGCGAGGCACCTGCTTGATCCCGTAGAGGGACTTCTTTAGTTGACAGACCCTGGGATCACCTTCCCCGTAGGTGTGCGGCTGCTCCACAAAGATGGTGGCGTCCACCAACGCGTACAAAAGGCGTTCTTTACGTCGATCTGTCGCAGTGGCAGGTGCTTCGCGGCGGCAATGGCGAGTAGAATCCGAAATGAGGTGTGACGACTGACGGGAGCGAAGGTTTGGTCGAAGTCGATGCCATGGCGCTGGTCGTACCCGCGTACGACCCAGCGTGCCTTGAAGCGCTCGATAGTGCCGTCGGCGTTAGTTTTCAGGCGAAAGACCCACTTCCCGCTGAGCACCCTCCTCCCCTTCTCTGCTGCACGATCGACTAGGACCCAGGTGTCACGCGATTCCAGCGCCTTTAGCTCCGCATCCATCGCAGCACGCCATTCCTTGGCGTGAGGACCGGTTAGGGCCTGACGAGGATTCTTTGGCTCCACGGCCCGTGCAAGAGTAGAGACAGATGTGTGTAGGCCGAGAAGTTGAAGGCCTGAGACATTGGTGGTGTCTGTGTTGGTGGGGACTTCCACCACGTCGTCATCTCCGCTCTCATAGCCGGGTGTTGTGGTGCTTGGCTCTGCTTGGCGCCGTGATGGTCCTGGCGCGGGGTCGTCATCGCTGTCATCGTCGTCGTCGTCGCGCGGGCGAGGGGGAATGCCAGGATGTTCGTCGGTGTCGCGGTCCAGTACTGCCGCTGCTGCTGCGTCTTCTGGAGTCGCGAAGCTGCGGCCGCTGTTGGCATAGCCGCGTGCCTGGGTTCGGCGCTCGTCCTCGATCCACTGCTTCAGGGTGAGTCGTTCATAGAAGAGGATGTCACGCGCAGGAACGATCTCCTGGCTGTCGATGTCAAGAATGAGCCAACCTTTATGCTCGTGACTGAGCCCCAAATGAACTCCCCAACGCGCACGATGAACGAACTTGCCGATTGTTGCTGAGGTCGGCCGATATTGCACCATGCACCCCCAAACCCTCAGCATGGAGGGGTCTCCCCTTGAGCCGGTCCACTTCATGTGAGGGGACAGGTTATCCCTGTTGGCGGTGGTGGAGAGGAGGTTGTGCAGGCGCACCGCGTGATTCATGGCGTAGGGCCAGAATTTCTTTGGCAGGCCGGACTGGTTCATGATGGCGCGGACTTTGGTCATGAGCGTGCGGTTGACCCTCTCGGCGACACCTTGCTGCGGGTGAGCATAGGGGAGAGAAATCTCATGCTTGATCCCCTTCTCGGTGAGTACACTTTCCAGCTCATTGCTCCGAAATTCCTTTGCCCCATCACTCTGCCAGATCTTCAATTTTCTCCCCGATTGTCGCTGCGCGTGCGCGAGGAAGATGCGGAACACCTCCGGAGCCTTGGAGCGGGCGTCGACGTTGGCGATCCACACGTGGCGTGAGTAGGCATCGATGAAGGTGAGAGTGTAATTTTCGCCGTTGATGCCGTCGCAGGTGAGTACGATGAAGTCGCTGTAGACTTTCTCCAACTTCTTGTAGCGGTTGGTACTCGGCTCCAGAGAGGGATAGGCGGTGTGGGAGAGTGCAGCTGTGGGGCAGACTGTGCACGTGGACGGATGGGGGGTGGTGTGCTGTAACTCCGTTCCGTCGGGGCGCAGCAGTGCTCCTGGCGGGAAGACTTTTGCGCGGAGGCAGTTGGCGAGTGTCTGGCGCGAGGGGTGGCCCATCCGCTGGTGCCAGAGGTCGTCCTCGGCGCGAATGCCGGAGGTACGCTTGTAGCGGTTGTGATGTTCTGCTGCCTCCTCCGCCGTGAGTTGCGGGATCTGGAGCGGAGGTTCTTCCTCTTCTCCTGGTTCTGCTTCGTCCTCCGGCTCCTCTGTTTCTGCTTCTGTCGTTGCCTCCCCTTCTGCAGGTGCCGTTGTGAGGTAGAGCGCGAGAAATTCGCGGTCGGGGATGATGGTGAGTGGGGTCGTGGTGCCTTCGATGAAGCGAGCAAACGGATCTGGGCGGGAGATTGGACCAAGAGAGTCCCGAGGAGGAGTTGGTGGTATATTCCCCTCCTCAATCTCCGACCAGGGATCGTTCCAGCGACGAGGTGAGCGAGGTGGTTCACCAATGCGGGGGGTCCGCCCGAGGGGAATGGCGACTCGAGGTGGTGCTTCGCCGCGTTCAGCTTGTATTTCGTGTTCAGCTTCCTCCAGTTCTTCTTGGGTAAGCTCCCCTTCTTCGGGTTCGGCTGTTCCCCATCCTCCTGTGGTAACCGTGCCGTTGGCGCTGGTTCCCCATGCTCCAGTGGCAGATGCCCAGGTTGTGCCTTGTTCTGGGTTGGTATCCTCGCCGCCCCATCCTCCGTGTGCTGATTGCTCGTCCCATCCTGCCGCGATGCGCTCCTCATATAGCTTTTGCTTCTTCTCCGCTCGTTCCTTGTCTCGTTGTTCCTGAACACTCAGCTCCTCTGGTGCGTCAGGGTCTTTCCAAGTTGGGTCAATCTTGTGACGGTAATATTCGCGGGTGTATGGGCGCGGTTCTCCGTCTTCGTCGAAGGTGGTGGTATTGGCTTCTAGAAAGAAGCTGAGAGTTTCCGAATAGGGCCTTGGTCTGATCACCCGCTGCTGCCCGGATTGCGTGTTCGGCTCACCGAAGATACGGTGAGATGACACGGCGAGTTCTTCACGTGTCATGCCTGTAGGTTCTGCCTCAGCACTCTCCGCCTCCTGAATTGCTGCGTACTCCCGTTCAACTTGCTTCGTGCGGCTTGCCGTGGGTGTGTGGCATGTTGTGCACAACCCGTTGTTGTCTGGTTTGTGCAGGTTGATCTCGCGGGGATGAGGACTGCGGCGAATCCATGGTCGACCATCCGGATGCTCCCATGATTCCTGGCTCATGAAGGCGAATTCAAGGGGAACAAGATCCACGAGCTCGTCCGTTGATGCTTAACAGGGAGGTATGTCAAAGTCCAGGATGTAGATCCCGTTGATTGAGCGGGCTCGTCCGAGGTATTTGAACGTCTCAGGAGGAGTGTCCGGGGGAGCGTAGGTAAGGATGAGGTCGCGTGTGGCAAGATCCGTGTGAATTATGACGCCACAGTCGCGGAGTTGTCCAGCCGAGAGCAGATTGAAGCGGAGGTTCGGGACGTAGAGCACGTCGTTGAATGAGATGTGTGTTACTGTCTCGTGCTTGCAGGACGACGAGGCCTTGTGAGTTTGCGCGCAACTGCTCGTTGTTGGCGACGGTGACGTAGGTTGCGGGAGCGCGACTTAAGTTAGAAACGTATCGCGTGGATCCCACCATGTGCTGTCCGCAGCAGCTGTCCAGGTACCAGGTGTTATGGTTGTCGGTGTTGTTTCGGCGCAAGAGTAGCGCCAGTCGTGGAGTCACCCAGGTTGCCTTGTAGCGCTTGTGAAAGGAAGGGTCTTCGTCCTCCTTCCATCCCACTGGTACGTAGCGCTGATTGTCGTGTGGCGGGCTTTCCCGCAATGTGATTGGTTGATTCCAATCCTGCTCGTCCTCGTCGTAAAGGTAATAGTGATCTTCAGTAAGGGGATTGTTCCATCCCTCTTCTGGTTCCAGAAGTCTTCCTTGGACTTCGTTCTCTTCGTCAGGCTCAGCAGCGCGGCGGCGACGTGTTGTCATATTCGCGATGACGTTCCTGGGAGCTCCTGACTGAGGTCCTTGAGTCTGCTGGTGTTGATGTTGTGCAGGGGAACGGGCTTGTTGATGCTGAGATTGAGAGTGACGAGCGTCTTGTCGGCCGACCCAGTTGTTATGGTGAGTGGAATTTGGGTGGCGGAAGTTGGATCGGGATTTGCATCGATCCGTTGAGTGTCCAAAGACTTTGCATGTTTTGCAGTAATGGCGCCTTGGTTGTCGTCGCTCTTCTCGGTTGTCTGCGTAGAAGGCGAGGCGCTCTCGCCGCGGCGCGGAGCTTGTTCTGCTCGAGTCCATGTCCTGCTGTTCGGATAGGAGTGCGGCGCATAGCGCGGCTTCGGAGATGATTCCTCACTGTCGGAGTAGTGCTTTACAGGGCTTCCACTCTGGCCTGAGTCCTTGAAGGACTATATTAACGAAGATCTCTTCTGAGATCGTACTCCCATGCTTCGTGATCTGGTCACGAATGTTGCGACAGCGGTTAATGTATGGATTCGCCTTCTCCCCGTGCCCCATTTTTATCTCCAGGAGTTTCTGCAGAAGCCTGCTGGCGGTGACCGAGTCCTTCGGTTGATAAATCTCAACGAGGTGCTTCCAAGCTTCCATGGCTGGAGCGTCGCTCTCTTTGTAGGAGCGAATGTTGAGTTGTTCCGCAGGCGTCATGTTTCGTAGCAGCAAACTGTAGGCCATGAGGGACTCGCTGTAGTACTGAGCCCTGGCGACGTCGGTGTTTTCCACCGGTTTAGGATAGGAGCCGTCGAAGTAATGGTAGATCTGCGCCGTTTGTAGGAGGAGCTCAAGCTCGAAACTCCATGTGTAAAAATCCTTGCCGTTAAACGCGGCCGTAGTCTTGATTTTTGAGACGCTAAGGAAGCGTGCTTGCGCAGAGTTGATAGCTTCATCACTTGGACGGGGGCCAGTTGTTGTTGATTTGTCTGTGTCGAGTGAGAAGGTGTGCGCGGCGGTATCACGGCTTTTCTCAGCCGGTTGTCCAGGTTGTCCTGGTTGGGAAGAGGTTCCCGCATCGCCTTTGCGCAGGTCTTGGAGTTCTTTCTCCATGGTTGAAAGTCGAGCGAAAAGTTGCTCGAGAGCGGCAGTGCCGATCGTAGTTGTCGCCTCATTTGTCACAGCCGGGTTGGATTGTCCTTCAGCCGTCAGATTTGCTTGGCCTCCGGATCCTCCAGCCATCTTGGTCTTGGAGCGTGTGCCGCTCGCCAGATCTTGGTTCGGCGAGTTTCACGGAAGTGAGGTTGCGAAGAATCCCTGAATAGCTCTCATACCATATTACAATCCCAAGTGGGACTTAGTGAAGGATCGTTCAGGGTTGATCGCAGAGTAGTGTTGCAGCGGAAGTTTTGAATCTCAGGTCAGAGTGAATGTAAATGACTGAGTTGATAAAAGCATGCATACATCGAGTTTATATAAGAGTACAGAGGAATACGAAAGGACCTAGGCTAGCCATGTACTCTAAGGGGTACATTCCCTTATTACAGCAAATTCAAACCGTGCGGCGCGGGAACCCGTTTTGAACCTGTTCCTGCTCTTTTCATTTCAAGTGTTTCTGCCTGCATCGGTCTTGGTCATACGGTTGCTGCGTCGCTTCGACTCTTCTGACTCCTCGACTTCGTACTCGGTAGAGTCGGCTCCTGCAGCATACAGGAATGCCTTACTCATAAAACTTCATATCGTAACACCCGCCTAGCTAGGTTGACCCACTATATTAGCGCGTGCCTTCATTGTATTGTCAGTTCATTGAGTCACATCTTCGTTATTCGTTATTCCGCGCACTCTCTTTTACAACTCATAACACCTGGTATCAGAGCTACTTTCCTAGTTCACCCCGCTTTTCGAGGGTAGTTTGGTGGCACTGGTGTGGTCAGTATAGTGGACTACACGACGGTTGGCTGCAAGGTTTGTTAATTCAATCCTGCCCGACTCCGATAGTTCGTGTTTTCACTCACCGGAAGGCCACGGATACCCCTCTGCCCACCAGACGAAGCGTGCGACTCATGGACTAGGAGACATTGAACAAGATGCTGGCGCAAATGGCAGAGCTACAGGCAACAGTGCAGACTCTATCAGCAGAAGTGACAACATTGCGAGGAGAAAACGCCGAGCTACGCCAGACGCGAGGTGAAGCGCGTCAGGAGTCGCCCAATGAAGAAGGCGAGGGCAACAGTCAAGCGGTGAGCAACCCGTTGGATGCGCTCACACGTGATTTTGAAGAAGAGGATAGGCAGCGAGCGGCAGCGACGCCAATTGCAGTAACGACGATCAAGATTAAACCCGTCAACCCGCCCCCGTTCAACCCTACGGACAAGACTACTACAGTGAAGGGGTGGCTTTTCGGCGTTGAAGTCTTCTTCACTGCAGCAGGCGTGAACGACGATGCCACGCGTATTAATTACGCGGTTTCGCTTCTTCGAGGCGCAGCGCTTGAGTGGTGGCGCCGAACCTTGGACACGGGGACCCCGACAGGTGTGACACATGCGGCAGACGGGACTTCAACGTCGGTTAATCAAGTGGCAGCACCGATATTCGGCGTGACCAAGATACGCACGTGGAAGGAGTGGGGCGCAGCCTTACGGGATCGCTTCGAGCACATATCCGGCTCGGAACAAGCTCGCATGAAGCTGCGTGCCTGGTCGCAGTTGGCATCTGTCCAAGACTACACAGCGTCATTCATGGCACTCGCCGATCAAGTGGACGATATGTCGGAGGCGGAGCGGTTGGATAAGTACGTCAGCAGCCTTAAATATGAGATACAGTACAAGGTGCGCCGATGCCGCCCGACATTGTTCCTGGAAGCAGCACAGTTGGCAGAATCCACGAACGCCCTGATGCAGTACGCGGGGTCGAGTTTCCGGGAGGGAAATCGTTTTCGCGGCCAGACACAACGGGCCACGATCAACGGAGTCCATGCACCAGACCGCCCCTACTCCTGGTTGTGTTATAAGTGCGGGAAGCCGGGTCACAAATATGCAGACTGCCCCGAGAGAACGCCGGCGAAGAGGAACGATGGGAAAGAGCCGGGAAATGGGAAGAGTCAGTAACAGACGGGCCCCTTACTGACTGTGCTCTGTCGCCCGAACACCATCATCCCCACCGAGTCGTGATTCCGATTCATGCAATCGATCGCACTCGTCCGAATAACGGGGATAACCATGTGGATCACCCTGTGCTGGTCGTTGGCAAAGTGTTAAAAAATTACTTGAAAATGTTCGTCGACGGAGGGGCCACCATAGCCTCTTCAACTTGGCGACAGCAAAAAAATGCAAGCTGCAACTTGACAGGTGTCTGCCCGAAATCGACGCTCGCCTCGTGGATGGGACGCCTCTGGCGATTTTGGAAGAAACACGGACGGTGCGGATCGAATGCGGCGACGATTTCGGCTTCAGCATGAAGTTTCTCGCGACGACACTGGATGGCTGCGACGTGCTGCTGGGACGTGATTGGCTGCGACGGCACAACCCCATCATCGACTGGACAATAGGATCGTGCAGCATCAGCAAGCACGAGGGGCTAATTAAGCTTCCTGCATGGACACCTGACTACATCCAAGCCCCGTGCGTCAAAGCTATCACTATTGCTCGCCACTTCAATCGAGGCGCGCAGCTGTTTGCTGTATGTTTGCGCGAGTTGACGACCGACACCGACGGAAAGGACATCGAGAATCTGTGCGCACCTATACCACCTGATTTAGCGGAGTTGATTCGACAGTACCCGGACATCTTCCCCGACGATCTGCCACCTGGACTACCACCCGAACGCCCCGAGGACCACAAAATCCAGCTGGAGCCTGGCGCGCAGCCGACTGTTCGTACACAGTGGCGGTTGACCCAACCGGAACTCGAGGAGTTGCGACGACAAATTGAGGGACTTTTGGAGAAGGGGTTTATTCGACCCAGTACATCTCCCTTCGCAGCCCCGATACTGTTCACGCCGAAAAAGGATGGCGGGCTTCGCATGTGTATCGACTATCGCGCGCCTAACCGGGTGACCATCAAATCTCGCTACCCAATCCCACGCACCGACGACCTCCTCGATCAACTTCGCGGCGCTCGCTATTTCTCGAAAATCGACTTGCGTGGTGGTTACCACCAGATTCAGGTCTTCGCCGACGACAGTCACAAGACCGCGTTTCGCACCCGCTACGGAAGCTACGAGTTCACAGTGATGCCGTTCGGCCTCACAAATGCGCCTTCGACATTTCAATAGACCATGAACAGGATTTTCCGGGAATTTCTCGACAAGTGTGTGATCGTCTATTTGGACGATATTCTGATTTTTAGCAGGACAAGGGAACAACACCTCCGAGACCTCGACGTAGTGTTTAAGCGGTTGCAGGAGAACCACCTCATCACCAAGGGCTCTAAGTGCGAGTTCTTTAAGCAGGAGTTGGATTTTTTGGGGCACGTCATCTCACGCGACGGCATCAAAATCGACCCGGCGAAAATCAAGACCATTCAGGAGTGGAAGTCCCCGACTAACATCACGGAACTTCAGATTTTTTTGGGCTTCATGAATTACGTCAGGCGGTTCATGCCGAATATGGCGGGGATAACCGGCCCACTGACCGACCTGCTGCACAAGGACAGGAATTTTGTGTGGGGGGAGGAAGCTGAGGCGGCTTTTCAGGAGTTGAAGAATTTTCTCGTTTCCCCTCCGGTTTTGCGCATCGCCGACCCATCGAAGCAATTCGAAGTCGTCACCGACGCCTCAGATTTCACCATCGGAGCTGTACTCCTCCAAGATTTCGGGAACGGGCTGCAGCCGATCGCCTACGAGTCACGCAAACTGCAGGCAGCCGAGCGCAACTACTCAATACATGACAAGGAGATGCTCGCCATAATACACGCGTTCAAACTGTGGCGCTGCTACTTGGTGGGCGCTGACGTCACTGTTCGCACGGACCACAAGTCCCTACAGTACCTGCGAGCTCAGCCGAACCTCAACCCACGACAAATTCGGTGGCTGGACTACATGGAGAGCCACTTCACCTACCGCATCACGTATAAGAAAGGGGCGAATAACATCGCCGATGCCCTGACCAGACCGACAGTTCAATCCGCTGCGGTGCTCATCACCCATTCGAACCCGCTACTTACGGGACTATTCACCCACGGCTACACTACGGACCCGTTCTTCATGACTGGAAATCACCAGCAGGCGACGACGCAAAAGGGGAATTATTACCTAAAAGCCGGAACTGACCGGATTTGGGTTCCTGCTTACAGGCTGCTGCGTGAACTCCTTATTCGGGAGACCCACGATTCTAACCTCTCCGGACATTTCGGGGTTGATAAACCCCAGAAGCTGTTGCACCGTCATTATTATTGGCCTGATTCTGCTAACGACGTGCAGCGATATGTGTCCTCATGCAGGGAGTGCCAAGCCATGAAATCGACACGTCAGCGGCCAGCTGGACTGCTGCAACCCCTCGAGCCACCCGAACGACCGTGGCAACAGGTGACGATGGACTTCGTCACGGGGATACCAGCTGGGCCGTCCGGTAACGACGCTGTTCTCGTCGTCGTCGACCGCCTTACGAAAATGGCGCACTTCGCACCGTGTCGTACAACAATCACAGCCGAAGAAACTGCGCGCCTCTTCATCTCGACCGTCGTGCGACTGCACGGAATCCCAGCAGCGATCATCAGCGACAGGGACCCAAAGTTCACATCGAAATTTTGGAAGGAGACGTGGGCGCAGTACGGCACGAAGCTACAGTTCTCATCGGCATACCACCCGCAAACGGACGGCCAGACCGAGCGAACAAATCAGACGATGGAGCAGCTGATTAGGACAAACTGCCCTGACCCCGCTCGCTGGGAAAACTCGCTCGCCATGCTGGAGTTCGCGTTCAACAATGCCCTGTCTAGCACGACTAATCACTCCCCGTTTTTCCTAAATTACAGGATGGACCCGACGGTGCCTACGACGACTGCACTCGACAACCCGGTCCCGAGGTCACAAACATTTGTGACAGAACTTCAGAAAGTTCGCGAAAAGGCTGCGGACGCAATTCGCAAGGCGAATACCACTTCCCGTAAATACACCGACCTTCTACGACGGGAACTCGTCTTGGGAGCTGGGCAACTAGTGCTACTTGACACGAAGAACCTGCACCTGCCCGGCCCATCGAAACTCCGGCCACAATTTTGTGGGCCTTTCAAGATCATCAAGATGGGGACACCTGTCACCGCGAAGCTGCTGCTACCCGACGATTGGCGTATACATGACGCCTTCCATGTCAGCCTCCTTCGCAAGTTCGTGCCTGCCACGACAGACATCGCGCGCCCGAACGCCGCCCCGACAGCCCGACCTGTCCCATAACCGACACTTGACCCGTCCAAGATTTTGGCGCATCGTGTTCGGCTCGACGCTTCTGGACGCCACGTGGATTTTTTAATCCGCTGGACTGGCCGCACCAGTCAGGACGACACTTGGGTGCCATCCGCCTCGCTTGAAGCTTCTCCGCTTCTTGGTGATTACCTCGCCCGCAAGCGAGCTGCGGATATTGACCACCTTTCTTAAAGGGGGGGTAGTGTAAGGAAAAACCCTTTTCCTTACAGGGGTTTACTCAACCGCGTACAACCCCAACTTTCGGAAGTGCACGTTCGGCCACTTTGCTTGCTGCCGAAGCAACCTCGCGTCGCCTTCGTGAGAAACTTAGAACGAGAATGAATTGACTAAGGAATGAAAGTGATACAAATATGAAACCCTAGAATTGTGTACCCCTTAGTATCTAACCCGCTACAGCCTACACAGGCTAGATCATATAAGTTTGACACACCCCCATAGGCAAAGTGGGGGAGAACAAGGGGTCACAAGACCAGTCAAGCAAAGCAAGGCAAAGCAAGCTCAGGGTGGATCACAACGTCACCACACATTCTGAGCACAAGTTCAAGGCCACAAGGCCAGTTCACATGCATGAGTACACACATATATATAACGCTAAACAAGCAAGAGCAGGTATATATATATGTAACAGTACAAGCAAGGTCAAGAAGTGAGCAAGTGAGGCAAGGTAGGTACAAGACCTAACAGAATACAGAAGCGCTGATGGTCACAAGGCGCAAGTGCCTTGGTGAAGATATCAGCAGTGTTGGCCTCAGAGGCCACGTAAGCAAGACGCAGCTGACCGCGCTGCTGCAGCTCACGAGCAAGGAAGTAGCGAAGAGCGATGTGCTTCGTTCTGTGCTCCAGTCTGTTCTCCCGACACAAGGCCAGCATAGCCTTGTTGTCTACGTACAGAACTGGAGGAGAACGAGGCGGCTCTTCGAGGTCAGTCAGCAGGTAGGTGAGGCAGCGTAGCTCCTGTGCAGCCATGGCCCCTGCGTAGATCTCAGCCTCACAACTAGAGCCGAGAACAGAAGACGAGCGGGTAGACCGCCACGAAACAGAGCCGGAACCAAGGCTGAAGGTGTAACCCTGTGACGACCGCTGCGTAGCCTGGTCGTCAGCCCAAGAAGCGTCTGCGTGACCAGTGAGGACCACTGGACTCCGCCCTCCAAGCACAAGCCCCATGCCCGACGTACTGCACAAGTAGCGCAACACCCTCTTCGCTGCAGCCATGTGCTATGGTCTGTGTCTCCCAGGAGCAACATAGCGTGCCAGAATGCTAAGAGGGTATGCAAGGTCAGGTCGAGTGCAGGTCATCAGGTACATGAGGCAGCCAACAAGCTCTGGGTACGGGCCACTCGACTCTACGGACTCATCCGAAGGCAGAGCTGAGAGCGAGTGGCGAGTAGACAGAGGATTGGCCTGAGGCGAGCAGTACGTGAAGCCGAAGCACTGAAGGACCTGCTGCACCATGTGTGACTGAGTCAGGGTAATGGTGTGCTGTGCTCTGTCCCGGGTGATCTGCAAGCCAAGGTAGCTGCGCAGTTCACCCAGGTCTGTGCACGTGTGTCTCTTCTGCAGCTCGGACTTCACGTGGGCGAGTCCAGCAGTGTCAGCTGTGGCAAAGACCAAGTCGTCGACGTACACGAGGATGTAGAACGGCGGCAAAGAAGTGTCGGTGCGCAGAAACAGCGACGGGTCGGCAGTAGAAGGAGCGAACCCAAGAGCCGCAAGTGTAGTCCTCAGTGTGTCGTGCCACTCACGAGGTGCCTCGCGGAGACCGTAGACTGGCCGCCGGAAGCTTCACTGGGTACCAGGAGGAAAAGACCCAGTGAAGCCAGGTGGGCGGCGCAGCCAGATCTCCTCGTGCAGGCTGCCCTGCAAGAAAGCAGTGCTGAAGTCAAGAGAGTGAAGCTCGTAGTCACGGTGAGCGGCTATGTGCAGCAGTACCCAAAGAGTGGTCATCTTCGGGGTGGGAGAGAAGGTATGAAAGTAGTCAACTCCCTGCCGCTGACTGAAGCCACGAGCCACGTAGCGCGCCTTGAAGACAGGCGGAGAACCCGGCGGCCGCTTCACCCTGAAAATCCACATGCCACTGACGATGTTCGCCCCAGGAGGGGGAACCTCGTCGACGTAGGTGCCTGTGGACTTCCAGGAAGCCATCTCTGCATCGATGGCTGCCTGCCACTGAGAGGAGTAGGGACCCTCTATCGCCTCCGCGTAAGAGCGCGGAGTCGGGATGTCTGGTGCATCCGGGTCTCCCTCAGGGGCAAGCAGCATGGACACGAGATGAGGTGAAGCAGCAGCAAAGCACTGGAACTCCTCCTGCCTGTCCTCAAGGACGTCCGTGCCAAGGGCACACTCACCCCCGACGGACGGAGGACAGACAGACTCAGACTCAGCGACAAGACTAGTAGCGTAGTCTAGGCGACAGTGAGCAGCGAAGTCGAAAAGCTCAGAAACTAAGGCAGACGCAGCAGCGGACTCAAAGGAAGGGTCAGTGACGACAGTAGCAAGGAGACGCGTGACAGTAGGACTGGCAGCACGAAGGGAGTCCGACTCCGGGTCAGCAAGAACAGGAAGAGAGGACTCAGGAGGAGAAGACAAAGGGGCACGCAGTGGAGCAGTGGAGGGACGCAGAGACATCCGGTGCGTGCCGGGGACAGGGGGAGGACGCTGACGCGAACCACGACTACTAGTGCGAGCAGCACGGACAGGCGACGCAGGACGAGACGCAGGCTCACGACGCTCAGCAAGACCTCCAGTAGGACCAGTGTAGGGAGAAGGAGCAGGCAGAGGAGAGGTAGGCTGTAACCGTGACTCGGACTGGACAGGCGGTGGACACTCTAAGGGAGGAGCCGGACTAGCAGAGGGCGGAAGACCAAGAACCTGCTCAAAGAGCGGAACGAAGTACGGCCGCGGCCGCTCAGCACCACCAGCACCAGAAGGGACATCACCAGCACCCCGAACGACAGCACCAGCGCCAGCAGCACCCCCAGCTCCAGCAGCGCCAACTCCAGTACCCTCAGAGGCACCAGCACCAGAGGCACCCTCAGCGCCAACACCCCCAGCAGCTCCAGCTCCAGCCGGACCACCAGAAGACGCAGCGGGTCCAGCTCCAGCACCCTCAATAGCACCGACGCCCGCAGCACCACCAGCTCCAGTATGAGAAGCACCCGCAGGCCCAACAACTCCAGTACTCCCAGTACGAGCACCTCCGGGACCCGCGGCACCAGCACCCTCAGCAGCAGCAGAACCTCCAGCACCCGCAGCACCTCCAGCTCCAGCAGCTCGCCTCCAGCGCCGGGCAAACCACTCACGCAGCTCCTGTGGAGAGAGTAGCTCCCGCCGGGACGAAGCACCCGAAGAACCTCCAGGCCCAGCACCGCCAGACGCCACACGAGCAGGTCCAGTACCCTCAGACTCCGCACCCCCAGACGCAGCACCCCCAGGCTCAGCACCCCCAGACGCAGCACCCCCACGCGTAGCACCCCCAGGCTCAGCACCCCCAGGCGCAGCACCCCCAGAGTCAGCACCCCCAGGCTCAGCACCCCCAGAGTCAGCACCCCCAGACCCAGCACCCGCAGGCTCAGCACCCCTAGCAGCACCAGAGTCAACAGCTACCTCGACAGGGTCGACTGCGTCTACCTGAGACACACCTGAGGGGGCAGGACCCTGAGGGGGGAGGGGGTCTACCGGAGGGGGACCTGGCGTAAGGAAGAGCGGCGGGGGGGGGAGGGACGCAGTGCGGTAGGGGAAGAGACGGTAGTAGGGAACCGACTCGTCAAACGTGACGTCCTGGGAGGACAGAACACGGCGCGAGGTGGGGTGGTAGAACTGCCAGCCCGGCGCGTCAGGGGGGAAGCCAAGGAAGACGCAGGGAACAGCACGAGGGGACAGCTTGTCCGCAGACAAGTCGCGGACAAACGCCCGAGATCCCCAGACACGGAACGCAGACGCATCGCCAACCTTCCCCGTCCACAGCAAAGCAGGGGAGGTCTCCGGCATGGAGACCCGGGGCTGAAGGTTGATCTGATGCGCCGCGTACCGAACCGCAAACGGCCACAGAAAATGGGGGGCAGCCGCATGGACCATGGACGTACGAGCGACGTCCATGACCATGCCAATGCGGCGCTCAGAAATTCCATTTTGCTGCGGAGAGTCCGCAAGCGTGAAGGTCTGGCGGATGCCTCGTGCACGACAGAAGGCTCGCAGAAGGTCAGAGGAGAACTCTCCGCCTCTGTCAGAGTGCAGACGCAGAACAGGAAAGTCCGAGCCGAAACTCTCTCTGAGCTGGAGACGAGCTGCGCGGATCCAGGCGATCAACACCTCAGTGACCTCACCCTTGCTGCGCAAGGGGAAGACTGCGGTGTAACGCGAGTAGTCGTCAACCACCAGCAGGAAGTAACGCTCGTGACCCTGTCCACGGACGCGGGCTGGGCCCCACACGTCCATGTGAAGCGTCTGCAGCGGAGCCTATGTCGGAGGAAACTCGTAGGAGTGAGGAGCAGCGCGCTGCCGCCCCTCGACGCAGGGAACGCAGGTGGGGGCAGGCCCCGGAGGAAGGGGAGGGAGGGACCGGGGGAGACCAGAGACAAGGACACGGGAGGCCATGCCTCGAAGACGAGGCAGGGAGGGGTGACCAAGGCGGTGGTGCCAGAGGAGAGTCTGGTGAGACAGGAGACGACACGAGCAGGGGGCAGACTCAGGACCAGACCTGGACGCCGCAGCAAACACCTGACCCGACGTGGCTACCTGAGCAGACTCAGCGACCGGAGGAGACTCAGTAGTCAGTGTGTACAGGCTCGACCTCGGCTGACGGGTAAACGTGGCCAAGTGACGGCCCGTCCGAGCACAGGTACAGTGGGTCACTCGCTGACTCGCAGGAGTGAACTTGTGAACCCCTCCATCCTGGAGGTCAGCACCACTCACCCAGTTCGTAGAGAACGAGGGGAGGTAAAGACCCGACAGGGTGCCAGAAGGGGCCGCCGGACACGGTAGAACAGTGGAGAAGTGGGCAAGGATAGGACCCCCAGAGGGGTCTGCCAGGGAGACTGCCACTGGCCGACTAAGCGGCGTAAGCGTGGTGCGGTCTCGAAAGAAGGAGCGGGAAGCACCCGAGTCAAGGGTGAAGGTGTGGGTGGCCGGAGCCGACGCGGTACCTGAGAGCGCAGACTCACCAGCACCTGGGGCAGCAGGCTCACTGGCACCTAGAGCAGCAGCCTCACCAGCACCTAGAGCAGCAGCCTCAATGCCCGGGTCAGGCGGAAAACACCGGTAACAGTCACCCTCATCACTAATAGTCACAGTATACATTGCAGCAAGAATAGCATCATAATCAAGATCAAAGATCGCAACACCCGCCCTAAACAGCTCGCCCCAGCGAGGGATCTCAGTAGCGTTGGGGAACTGATGACGCCAAGCGTCCGTCAGGCGGCCGAAGCAGCGCTGGGTGGAGTGCGGACCCCCACACTGCTCACCCGTGCAGTCGCCTGTACGTAGAACGTAGGTACAGGGGCCAGCACCCCCACCCCGCTGACGAGCAGTGTACCACTCACGAAGCTGCTGGGGGGAAGGGGTCTCACGAGTGCGCTGCTGCTGCTGCTGCTGGCGCTGACCACCACCGGAGCCGACCCTCTGCGAAGAGCCGCCCCGACCAGCTCCACCTCCGCCGCCGCTACCTCCACCACCGCCTCCACCTCCACCACCTCCGCTCACACCGCCACCACCGCCGCCTCCTCCGCCTCCACTGCCGCCACTAGTGCCCCCACTCCCGCCACCACTCCCACCGCCACCCCCACCCCCTCCGCCGCCTCCACCGCCGCCTCCACCGCCCCCGCCAGCTCCTCCAGCGCCCTTGCCCCCCTTGCCCTTGCCTGAGCGGCGTCTCCCGCTAGGGGCAGACGCCGCGCCGACCGACTCAAGACCAACGAGGTCGGCCGCAGCAGCAGAGGCAACAGAGGGCAAGAGGGGGGAGGGGGAGCACCCCTCAAAGACAGGGGTACGAGGGTCACCACGAGAGGCTCCTACAGCGACTATACTCTTTTCTGCTGCTAGGAGGCGCTCCTCGAGGAGGTCAACAGTGAGGGTGGTGGGGCAGACAGAGAGGAAGTGGTCCCTGACCGAGCGAAGGGTGTCAGGGAGCCGGGTGACTATGTAGTAGAGGGTGATGTACATAGGGGGGGGGTTCTTGGCGCAGAACTCAGCAGGAAGCGCAGCGCGGTAGCGAATGTCACTAGTGCGAAGGTGCGTAATGAGGTCAGCGACTGTGGGAAAAGCGGCGAGGTCAGGGAAGAGGTACGGCAGTATGAGGCGGCTAAGGGCAGCAGTGGCAGGGGAAGAGTAGCGTGCAACGACAGCGTCGTACAAGGTCTTAGCACTCTTGTACTGACTAAAATGCGCGCGCTCAGCGGTCGGTAAGTGGCGGCGCACAGCAAGGCGAGCAGCAGCATCGCGCGTGGCCCACTGTGAGCGAACAGTGGCGTCAGCATCAGCAGCAGGGGCAGGAGAGGCACCAGAGGTGAGGTCAAACAGAGAGAGACCGTCTGCCCTATCGCACCGTAGGAAAAGCTGCAGATCATCTACCCAGACCTCAAAGTCAACAGCCCGACCCTCAGCGTCAAAGGTGAGAACACTGGGGTGGCCATGACAGCAGTAGACTGGCAGAGAGAGCAGCGGGGTAGGGCAGTGCAGTGGCAGAGGCGCTGCTCTTACCAGGCAGGTGGGGCGGGCCGAGGCAGGCTGGCAGGGACAGGGCCGCGACTGCAGGGACTGCGGCGTCTCGGCTGCGGCGGCGTGGGGGCTCGGCGGCTCGGCGGCTCGGTGGCTCGGCTGCAGGGCGGCTCGGCGGCTCGGCGGCTCGGCAGCTCGGCGGCTCGGCAGTTCGGCGGCTCGGCGGCTCGGCAGCTCGGCGGCTCGGCGGCTCGGCGGATCGGCGGTGGCGGCGGCTCGGCTGCTCGACGGGGCCGGGAAGGGCGGCTGAGGGGCCGAGGAAGGGCGGCAGGGCCGCGAAGGGCGGCGACGGGGCCGCAAGGGGCGGCAACGAGGCCGCTGAAGGGCGGCGACGAGGCCGCTGAGGGGCGGCGACGGGGCCGCTGAAGGGCGGCGACGAGGCCGCGAAAGGGCGGCGACGGGGCTGCGGAAGGGCGGCAATGGGGCCGCTGAAGGGCGGCGACGGGGCCGCGGAGGGGCGGCGACGTGGCCGCTGAAGGGCAGCGACGAGGCCGTAAGGGGCGGTCGCGGGGCCGCTGAAGGGCGGCGACGAGGCCGTAAGGGGCGGTCGCGGGGCCATGAGGGGCGGCGACGGGGCCGTAAGGGGCGGTCGCGGGGCCGTGAGGGGCGGCGACGGGGCCGTAAGGGGCGGTCGCGGGGCCGTAAGAGGCGGTCGCGGGGCCGTAAGGGGCGGCGACGGGGCCGCTAAGGAGCCACGCGGGGCCTAGAGAGGGCAGCGACGGGGCCTGAGGGGCCGCTAAGAAGGGCGCGACGGGTCGCTAAGGGCGGGACACTAGGCGCGCTTCGGGCAGGGGCGGCACGCGCCCCGGGTAGGAAAAAAAATCTTGGTGGGCCCTAGGAACAGTTCCCACGAGGGAACCTGCTCGATACCATGAGAAACTTAGAACGAGAATGAATTGACTAAGGAATGAAAGTGATACAAATATGAAACCCTAGAATTGTGTACCCCTTAGTATCTAACCCGCTACAGCCTACACAGGCTAGATCATATAAGTTTGACACTTCGGCCTTTCCTTTGCCCAACCTGCACCCAACCTCGTGTTCCCGAGGTTCCCGCCTAGCTAGGTTGACCCACTATATTAGCGCGTGCCTTCATTGTATTGTCAGTTCATTGAGTCACATCTTCGTTATTCGTTATTCCGCGCACTCTCTTTTACAACTCATAACAGTTGATAAGAGAAGTAACCGCTGGAGGTTACGCGAAGGTCAAAGGTCAGCGACCTTTGACAAATACAGCGCGACAACAAGGACAAACAACTGACTCGGTACTGAGCAGTTGCCCGAGTTGTCACTGTATCGAACCGCAACAGCAACAGTAAAACAGTTATTAGTTGCACCCTTTCATATTCCTTATAATCTTATAAAAGCTTGTATTACCGTATTCTCCCGGATATAGGACCCTCCCAAAAAAAAGACCCCCGGGACTTTTGAACGGTACTGGGACTCTTAATATGTAGCATATGTGAGAGGACCCCCCCTAAGCCTATAATCAGTATAAGACCCCCCCCCTTCCCCTAGGGGAGGGGATTCTGTTGAAGAAACAATTGCTCAACAGTTTAGAATTAATACTGCACTTGGATCCACACTAGACACGATGTGAAGGCATGGAACGAGTCAATACTACGATACATCAAGCAACACAGTCATACACATCTACGGTCCGGCTTAGCTAACCTTTCTCTTGCACCCCCCTATTCCCTACTCCACCTCGTCCTCCTCCACGTCTCCCCACTCTGCCTCCCCCTCGATCTCCTCCTCCTCCTCCTCCGCCTCCATCTCGGCCTCCTCCTCCTCCTCCTCCTCCTCCTCCTCCTCCTCCTCCTCCTCCTCCTCCTCCTCCTCCTCCTCCTCCTCCTCGGGCATGTCCCCACAGTCCTCGTCGTCCGCCTCCCGGGCAGCTTCCTCGTCGTCAGCAGTCGTGGTGTAGAGGGGGTTGACCCACTCATCCACCAAGGGGGAGGAGTGGACGTCCTCTCCCACCTCGACCTGGCCAGCATCCCGCATGTGCGCCAGGACGAGGTGATCCTGGCTGCCGTCAATGGCGTTGCTGATGCCGGTGGTCAGGAACGCCTTGACGATGATGTGCTCCGGCACGTCGCTCCATGACAAGGCGATCCACTTCAGCACCGTCTCAGCAGGGGGCCTCTTCAGGTTCCCTGCAAGGTCGACCAATGCACACAGAGTCGAGTGAGTGTGTTTATTGTGTCAACATGTGCTCTCACTTTGTTACGGTTTAGAACCCTTAAGGTAGACGCACCTGCGGGGGTGAAGCTGTTCACCCCTTCATCGGCGAACCAGTCGTTGTAGAACGTGCGCAGTCCCGCCTTGAAGGAGCGGTTGATGCTCACGTCAAGGGGCTGCAGCAGGGGCGTGCACCCCCTCGGGATGATGGCGGGGATCACACGGTGCCACCTGAGCTTCGCAAGAACGCCGTCCGTGATGTGTCCACGGTAGGAGTCCAAGACCAGGAGGGTCTTGGACCGACGGATGCCACGAGGCGGCTTGATGAAGGGGAGAAGGACGCTGTTAACCCAGTCGTCGACGAGTTTGCCGTCCATCCACCCCTTCTCATGAGCGCGGATGATGACACCTGCATACGAGAAACACGCAAGTGCACGGGGAGATTGTTAAACGTACTAAGTTATCACCCACCGCGGCTTCAGGGCCAATACGAAAATTACCTGGCAGAACGCGCATCTTAGGGATGGTCTTGCGCTTGAAAATGACCATCGCTGGGAGCTTGCGTCCGTCCGCCGTGACGCCCAGCATCACGGTCACCCGTTGCTTCTCGTACCCCGCGCTACGAACGTGCACAGACTTCTCGCCGCGGTGGTGAAGAGTCCGGTCGCACGGCATCTCCAAGAACACAGGGGTCTGGTCCGCGTTTATGACGTTCCACGTGTCGATGCTCCACTTGATGACGTTCCGCCGTACGAACTCCCAGAAAGACTCGCATTTGGGCTTGCAATCTGCAAACGAAAAAAAAAAAAAAAAAAAAAAAAAAAAAAAAAAAAAAACCCGGTAAACGAAGTGACTCACCCAGGTAAACAGCGGGAGGCGGCTTATACACTAACACGGAGGGTCAATGAGTCGCGAAGCAAATTATACATACCCTTCGCGAGGCGCTGCCCGATCTTCGTCTTCACACGGATGGCGAGGCCCCACCGTGCACGGAAGCGAAACGTCCAGCGCGCGGAGGCCATTCAAGCGACGTCCGGGTGGTGGTGCTTCATGAACGTCCTGCTCCACTGCCTGATGAGCTTGATCGGGACCGCTAACCCCCTGCCGCGGAAGTTCATGAGCTTCTTGTACACGGCCTGTCGGGGTATTTCGCCCGCCGACCGCCACCCTTCAGCCGACGCCTGCACGGTGCAGCCTTTTCGATCTCCTGCGCGATCCTCAGCCAACGGCGGACGCTGATTGGCTGAACCCCTGCAAGACGGGCCGTGTGACGAATTGACAGATTCTCGTCTTTCATCAACAGAAGCCACTGCCACTTCTCACCCATGGTGCGCGCCGTGCGACGGTGCGTACTCTTGCGAGAACGCGGACTTGCAGGCGCGGCGTCCTTCGTTGCCTCGGGACCACCTTCATCGTGGACGAGGTCTTCGGGTAAGGTGGGGATGGGGAAGTCGCCAACACCGTCGGTCTCATCGCGGTTTTCGCTGACGTCTTCTGGCGCGGGAAAGCCCTCCTCGTCCGGGGGCTCGAAGAGAGGCCGGTCCTGGTGGGAAACGAAACCCGGGGGAAACACGGGTGGCGCAGGCGGCGCCGGTGGAGCAGGCGGGGCAGGAGGTGCGGGAGGCGCAGGTGGTGCTGGCGGACGCGGGCTAGTAATCAGAACGATGGCCGGCCGCGATGAAGTCGGCGAGGCACGGCGCGTACGCCAAGGGATTTCGAAAGCGGACATGGTGGAACAATATTGCTAAACTATCGTACTTGGGCCGCATGACGACCTACTGGCGCCATGAGCCGTTCTTTGTAGTGCGGCTGAGCTAACGAAGTGAATCAGAAGCAATAGACACAGCGTTGGGGTACGATGTGATAAGCTCGGCTGCCTGCTGGAGTTGTGAGGGATCTGTTCCGCACCACGTCCAGAGCCTGTCCCTCGCTCTGTCGCTAAAGGAACAGACGTGATGCAAAGGGGGGGGGGGAGGAGTCTGGATGTGGGCACCTGAGGGAACCGCACAGTCAAGATGCTGTGCGGCTCACCTCGAATGGTGTGATTTCCGCCGTCGTGCCTAGTTGGACGATGCGTGTCACACGCGATATGAGGTTCGGAGTGCTGTAAGCGGTGGATTTGGACGTGCAAAATAAAAGTCCCCCCCCCCCCCCCCCCAAAAAAACGAATGGTACACCCTAAATCGCATAACTTTACTTGATTAATAAGTGTACCCGGGTCCTATACAACTCGTTCCGATTAAATGTTCACCCTAACCAATTTGCCTCTATTTTAGGAAAGTCCCCCGGGTCTTATATCCGGGAGAATACGGTATTTCTATAATCAATCTATCTTGCCCTCACATACCAGCGCAAGGTGGTTCAACACTTGTTACCGTACCAAACACTTCCGCAAATACAACACTTCAACTCAGAGTTTAGCCTTGAAAAGATCCTAAGGGCTTTTCTCAGCCCAACACTGTTTCTCCCTATCTCTCCCATTGTAGCCATGGATGAAGCACTCCCTTTGTACCGTACTTCCGAGCAGCAGAGACCGGGCACAAGATAGTTGTCGCTGTGGTTCAGTCATCTAGTGTTCAAGTCACTGAAGAGACAATGTTGTTAGAAATGGACTAGAATACCAAATACACTGAAGATGTTCGAATTTCTTGCCGTCCACAACCGTGCATGCCCAAATGATTTTGGGCGCCTCAAGAAGTAGAATCCAGAGATGAGCCCAATACAGAGGCACAGGAGCGTGAGACCCAGATTGCATGCCGTCTACTTGACAGTGGCGTTCACAATGGTGGATGTGCACGGCCCTGCTGTCGTCATCATGGGCGTGTCCTGGAACATGGCCACCCCCGTGCCGTCCGTGCGCAGAAACTGACGTGCACGGGAGGGGGAAAGGTTGCACAGGAGGGGAAGCAAAGAAGGGAGGAACAAAAGATTGTCGTCATCATGGGCGTGTCCTGGAACATGGCCACCCCCGTGCCGTCCGTGCGCAGAAACTGGAGGGGCGCACAAGGGGCGGGGGTTGGGGGCCAAGGGGGGATCAGAGGGGGCAAGTTAGGGCTGAGGGGGGGAATGCGACCAAGTGGGGCACTGGAAAGTGGGTATGGAGAGTTAGGAGGGAGCAACGACATGCAAGCAAGGGGACACGAGAAGGCACAGAGCAGGGAGACACATGTCTGCAATGGCTGTAGCAGCAGCAAGGCACGCACTGGCTGTAGCTTCTCGAAGAGCTTCTTCTTGGGGTTGAGCACCTCCTCTGCCTTGCCGTCCACTCTGTGTGATGCGGGATTGGACATGTGCAGGTGGGGGAGGTGGGTGGGAGTACAAGGTGGGTGGGGGTATGGAGGATGGGCAGGTGGGGCAGCTTCTCGAAGAGCTTCTTCTTGGGGTTGAGCACCTCCTCTGCCTTGCCGTCCACTCTGTGTGATGCGGGATTGGACATGTTGGGGGGTAGCGTGTGTGGGGCACAAGGAGGGGGTATGGGGGAATGGGCAGGAGGGGCCGCAATGTGGGTGGGGGGCAATGGTGGGTGGGGATAAGAGGGAGGGATGAAGAGGAGGGATGAAAGGAGGAATTCTCGCCAATTGCTGCTACCCCTTGGCCCTAACATTAGCGAGACCCTCCACTTTGCCACTCTTTACTCCCCTCCCTGACCACACCCTGTTGTCCGCCCTTGACTCTCTTCCCCGTTTCCCTATACCACTCTTCCCTCTCGTCTCTCTTTCCTGATTGCCCGCCTTCCCCTTCATCCCCTCTTGCTTTTCTCTTGCTCTACCGTCCATCCTCCCCGCCTCACCCAGCGAACGTGATCTTCTCGCCGATGGCAGCCCCCTCTGGGGGTTGCACGGGGCGGCACACCGTGTGGTCCTCGTTGGACGCACACAGCACCTGCGAGGCACACAGAGGGGTGGAGGGAGCGAAGGCGGGAAGGTGGCATTTGGTGGACTTAAGAGCTCTCGGGTTGTTGCACAGGGCGGAACACGGTGTGGTCCGCGTTAGATGCAGACAGCACTGGAGAACCATGGGGAGTGGAAGGAGGAGTGGGTATGGGGAAGTGGGAAACGGGGTAAAGAGGGGTTGGGGTGGGAGGACTGGGAAAGGTGGGGATCTTGTGATAGCACGAGGGCGGCCGCTGATGGCCCGGAGAAGCAAGAAAATGCATCAAGAACGCATACCAGAATATTGATTAATTAGTGAAGGAAGTTGTGGATGCTTCAAGTACTTCCCCACTCCACAAGATACAGCAGTTTCAGGAGCAAAGGGACGGATAGGCAGTATGCAAAGGGCGTATCCGTTCTTCAACTATTGTCAACAGGACATGGCGGTTTGCAGGAGGAGAGAGAGAGGCTTCATGCACGCACCAGGCCGGCCGATACAACGTCCCTCACTTTCCCCGGCTTCACGTTTGTGAGCACCACCACCCGCATGCCCTGCATGCAGTCACATGCACAGACGCACATGGAGGGACAAGGAAGGGCTGCGGGTCAGTGCTCTGCACTCGCTGCTGTCACTCTCTCTAGTTTCACGCCACCAGCATGCCCCGCTCGCTCACATGGCGAAAACAAAGGACTGCTTGCACAGGACAAATGGAAAGCAGAAGAGAGAAAGAAGGGTAAGTGGATACGATGTCGCTTAGGCTTCCAGCTGACCCACCACCACCACCTTTAGCACCATCACCCCTCTTCTTATCGTTCCCGCTTCTCATCATCAACCCCCCCCCCCCCCTCTTGCCATTATCTTGTCCTGCGTGGCGAACTTGACCAGCCCACTAACGAGCAGCTCACATTGCCTGGCCAGCTCACTTGATGTGCATTCACCCACACCTTGACTCCAGGCTTCTCACCACCATCACCTCTCCCTCTCACCATCACCTCTCCCTCTCACCATCACCTCTCCCTCTCACCACCATCAGCTCTCCCTCTCACCACCATCACCTCTCCCTCTCACCACCATCACCTCTCCCTCTCACCATCATCTCGTCCTCTGTGACGAACTTGGCGAGCCCACTGACCACCTGCCGCACACTGCCCTCGCCCACGTCTATCTCCTCCACGTACAGCCTGCAGAGGAAGAGGGGAGGGAGAGGATGAGAGATGAGGAGAGACATGCATGCAGCAAAGCATGGGCTTGTTGCACGCACTGCCCTCGCCCACGTTTATCTCCTCCACTCCACATACAGCCTGCAGAGGAAGAGGGGAGGGAGACGATGAGAGATGAGTAGAGACATGCATGCAGCAAAGCATGGGTTTGTTGCATGCACTGCCCTCGCCCACGTCTATCTCCTCCACGTATAGTCTGCAGGGGAAGAGTGAAGGGAGAGGAGGAGAGGAGACGAGAGGAGAGGAGAGGCGAGGTGAGGCAAGGCGAGGCGAAGCGAGGAGCGGTGAGGAGCGGAGAGGGGAGGAGAGGGGAGGGGAGGGGAGAGGAGGGGAGGGGCGGGGAGGGGCGGGGCGGGGCGGGGCGGGGCGGGGCGGGGCGGGGCGGGGCGGGGCGGGGCGGGGCGGGGCGGGGCGGGGCGGGGCGGGGCGGGGCGGGGCGGGGCGGGGCGGGGCGGGGCGGGGCGGGGCGGGGCGGGGCGGGGCGGGGCGGGGCGGGGCGGGGCGGGGCGGGGCAAGTAGTGTGAGGAGTGGTGACATGGTACTGCAGCAACAACGTTTCACTACGAATATTTGTTCTTGGCTGGGAGCACGGGGCTGGGGGCAAGAGGCTGGGAGGCTGGGAACAAAAAGGCAGGGAGAAAGGAGCACTTTTGAGAATTCTCAAAAGTGATTCAGATGGAGTGAGAAGCTAGAGGGTGGGAGCAAGAGGTGCTTACGCGTCTGCATTGGGGTGTTTCCACACTTTCTTGATCTGCCCCACTCGTATGTCCAATATCCCCACACTCACATCCGCCCCCTTCCCTCCCCCTGCACCCGCCCCTTCCTTCGCTTCACCCTTCTTCTGCTCCCCCTTGCCCTTCTTCTCGTCCTTCCCCTTCCCCTTGCCTGCCGCGTCACCCTGACAGAAGCAGAGGGAAGTGGGATATGGAAGATGCAATGATATCAAGCTCACATGGTCGGCAGCATGGTCACAATGTGATCGTTTCGTGAGTCACATGGCCTGTTTCCTTCGGCTTCAGTTGCCATCCAACATCCAATGCACTGCGTTGGTAAAGGATTTGCTCGGTGCTCGGTTCAAGGATTTGCGCAACAAGTGTGCTGCAGCATGGCAAGATCCTTTAAGAGTCCCAATAATCACAAAACACGTGCGCTGTATCCCCTTTCCCCCCACTGTGTGCCTCCACAACACGATTTCTTGCAGCAAGGGCAGTTTGGGCTTGCCGAGACACACAACAGACCGCTGAAACACGGCCTTGCCATACCCACAAGCCTCTCATAATCCAAGCACCATAAGGGCGGCTGCACCAGGTAACACCACACACGCTCGTCACCACACACATTCCCTTCACAAATTCGCAAGACTGGGTCAAACACACTCGCCTCTCACCTGTGATGCGGCAGTGGTGGAAGGGGCAGCAGCCGGAGCAGCTGCTGATGATGAAGCTTCTGCCGGGGCTGCAGCTGCCTTCCCTGCTGCTGCTGTGGAAGGCTTGGCACCTCCCGAACCTGATGACTGGCTCGGCTGCGCTGCAGGTTTGGCAGGAAGAGGAACCGGTGCCTGGTATGGTGGAGTCAGAAGAGCATGCCATACATGCCATACATCCCATCCCACACATGCCACACATGCCATACATATCACACATGTCACACATGCCACACATGCCACACATGCCACACATGTCACACATGCCACACATGCCACACATGCCACACATGCCACACATGCCATACATGTCACACATGCCATACATGTCACGCATGCCATACATGTCACACATGCCATACATGTCACACATGCCATGCCATGCAGCACATGGATCACCAACAGCACATGCAAGTGAGCGTCCAATGTTGGTTCAGCCCAAGAGTCCAAAGCAGCGAGTCGGTTTGAAGGGATCCCCATCATGGAAACAGGCCATTCGAAGCCGAGTCGAGTTAAGCGAACGGCAATCTCGAGCACAGCAGAAGAAACCAAGGCAGCAGCAGGATAAAAAAAACACAACACAGTCATTTGCCCTTTAATTTTGCCTGCGTGTGAGCGAGCCGATGCCATGCCTCAATGCTTTTGTGTGCGTGTGGGTGCAGTGCACGCGTGTGTGTCTATGCGCACGCCCGCACAATGCTTATGCGCATGTGAGTGCACATGCATTGATTGAACGCACTCTCAGGCGGGTCGAACTTACCAGTGGTGGCAGTGACAGGTGTGAGAACGCCCGACACTTGCCCCACATGCTCCTCCCTTGCTAGCTACATGTGCGTTGCTTGTATGCTTGCTTCGGTGGGTGTATGCTTGTGTTGTGTACATTTCTGTGTGCAACTATCTACCCTCTCCATGCACACACAGGTGGGTCGAACTTGCCAGTGTTGGCAGTGATGTGCGAGAAGAGAAGGTCTCTCCTACATGCCTTTTGGTTGTTGCATGTGCATCGTATGTGTGCTTGCGTGCATGAACATGTCTGTCTGCATATACCCCCATGCACTCACAGGCGGGTCGAACTTGGCAGTGTTGACGGTAATGTGCGAGAAGGTGTCCCGCACATGTCCCTTGTGCTGCACGAGATCGATCCAGCGCATGAGGTAAGGCAGCTCGTCCCTGTCACACGGCGTCACCAGCAGCTGCGAGGAGAACACACGTGTGAGAGAGGGGAAGGGGAGGGGTGCACAGGCAGGTGAGGGAGGAGGGGAAGGCAGAGAGGCAGAGATTGGTCCCATGTGTGGTGTACATGGCACCGGCTCTTCTCTGCACCAGGCCTCCCCTCGTGGCAGCACTGAGGTGAGGGCTTGACTTGCCATGTGGCATGAAGTGATTGAATGCAGTCACAATGCCTGGAACTTTGATCATCATTTGCATGGCCACTTCTGGGCGGTGTGCTACCACATAGATTGACTTGGGTCTGCATTGTACAAGCATGCGCATGTGTGCACCCACGCCCATGCCCATGCCCACGCACATGCCATCCACTGTGCCGAAGTCATCATTTAACCGCCACGTCATCATGAACTCACCCATCATTATGGATCCTCCACGCCACGTCGCCATTAATCCACCACGTCATCATGAACCCTTATTCTGTTATGTTAGAGTACCTGATCAGCTGCGGCCTGCACGACGTCCACTGCGAGTCTGTCACGTGATGCTCTACGATCCAAAAGTTCACCTTAATCTGTTATGCTAGAATACGCATTGTGCAAGCCCACGCCCATGCCCATGCCTACGCACATGCACATGCACATTCACATACCACCTACTGTTCCCACGTCATCATGACCCCCCACCACGTCATCATGAACCCACCACGTCATCATGAACCCACCACGTCATCATGAACCCACCACGTCATCATGAACGGCACCGAAGACTGCAATGTCAGCCAATGTGATCGCGTCACCTGGCCCCACGAGCACGGAGCGAGGAGTCAGGTAGGCGTTGAGGGCGCGCAGGCGAGGGAGAGGGTCCAACACTGCAGCTGACGTGGACGCTGACGGGCATGCTGACGTGGCAAGGGAGGCCAGGGAACCGACGACCCAGGGATGGCGAAGCCACTGAGTCACCTGTTGGGTGGATGAGGTGTAAATGGAAACAGGTAAAAGATGGACAGATAGAGAGAGGGGCGAATGAAGGTGGTGGAGAGGAAGCATGGCAACTAGGCTTCTGAACTCCAATTCCCCCTTTCCTTCCCAATCTTTCTCAAGCTTTCCATACCGTTTCGTGGCCTTCAAATCACTCTTCTGATGCCCATCCCTGCAGAGTGCGCCATCCGTGCAGAGTGTGCGGCATCCCTACCCCCAGCACACCCATCGCCACTAGAGCATTCCCCGTCTGGCCCCCTTCCACTCCACCCCTTTCCTCACCTCAGCGCGCGCGGCGCCATCCCTCCCCAGCAGCGCATTGGCGGCGTCGCCTCCTGTCGCCAGCGCAAGAGCCGCCCACACTGCTGTAGCGCCCGCTACAGGCTGGCTGCTGGCCGCGCTGATGAGGGAGGGAGCGGCCTGCAGAGGGAAGGGGTGGCGGGAGGGGGGTTTTGACGCGCTTTAAAAGCTGCAGCGCCCGCTACAGTCTGCTTGCTGGCCGCGCTGATGTGGGAGAGAGCGGCCTGCAGACAGAAGGGGTGGCAAGAGGGGACTTCGAAATCGCTTCAAAATCTGTAGCGCCCGTTACTGTCTGCTTGCTGGCCGCACTGATGAGGGAGCGGGCGGCCTAAGGAAGAAACCGGGTGGCGGGGGCAGGGAAAAGGGAAATTTGGAAACGGAGAACGAGGGAATAGGGAGCAAGCAAACGGGGAACGGGTAAAAGGGAGTGAAGGGAACTAAGGGAAGGGAGCAGATGGCCTGTAACAACGGGTACAGTCCTCTGCTCATGGGGCAGAGGGCTGGCTGCAGCGCGAGCGACGGGACCAAAGAAAAAAACGTGCGGCATTGAACATAACTTTTTGTTTTCGTTCCTAACAGGCTGACGTGTAGGCCACCAGAGCGTTCTGATCGTTACGTGTAGGCCATCAGAGCGTTCTGATCGTTACGTGTAGGCCACCAGAGCGTTCTGATCGTATCTTACAGAACCCGGCACTGGGAACCTCACGCAGCTTCTATACTCGCCGACGAACAACGAAAGCCTTCGCATTTCACAAACAAGGCTTGAATCCCCACCTTGTGACACCTCGGCTAGCAAGGGTTATAAAAACACCCTACCCCTCTCGCATGCACCTTAATCTCCGATGGCGAAGTGAGAAAGTGAAAAAATCCAGACGAACCAACGGATCGGCCCAACATGCAGAGGCAGCTAGATGGCTTGACGATCAGCCGCATCGACACGGCCCAAAGCGCTACGGCCAGTACTGGGCGTCTGATCAGTCGGCAGACACTTACGACGTTCGCGTCGCAACCGACTATATGTAACTGCCTTCGTAAACGGTCCGGTGGCACTGGAGGTTCTAAGATCCAGTATTGCATCTTAATCTGTTAAGCTAGAGTACCTGATCGGCAGCGGCTTGCACGACGTCCACTGCGAGTCCGCCACGTGCCTTGCACCAATTGGCCACGGCTATCGCTGTTCTCGACGCTACGTCACTCCCAGCCGTGAGAGTCACTGCCGCGGCGCCTTGCGACTGCTCGGACGGAATCCCCATTGCAAGCGGTTTTGGCGGGACTAAAAGCCTTGCTATCAGCCTGAGCAGGGCAGAATTCAGAAAATGGAATCGAGTGTCTTCACAGTAATAATAGTGGGTGGGGTGGGAACTGAAGTTGTCGTCGTCACAGTAAAACTCGGTTTAACGAATACAGATGTTTATACGTTGTTTGTTGTAGAGATTTGTAGTGAGGTGTACCCGGGGAAATGTTTGTCTCAATGTGGCTCCATGAGGTGTATTACGCTGTACAACGGTCTATGTAATATTTAGGGCGGGTCTAACTTTGCACATGTACGGAAAATTTTCAGCTCAGTTACCAAAATGAAGCATGTAACAGAACTTTTTACGTACGAAATCAGTTTGACGCGAGACTGTACATAAATGAGCTCATTTCAGAAACGCGCCCCGGGACGTGCGGGAACACATCCGAAGGTTCGTCTTCCAAATCGCTTCCTGTCCAATTCGTCAAACAGTAACGCCCGTTTATCGCCAGAACCGTTTCGCCATAATTTTACTCCTTTCGCCCTAGATGCGGAAACCCTCGCAACATTTGGTAACTCCCTTCCCAGATGCTGTGCCTCGCAACGTTAATGCACCTCGTCAAAAGTCCGCACTGAACACTCCGAACTGGACAGGAAACGTTAGGACTACTCCCTGGGGTACAGTCAAAATTGACAAGTGTGTTGACGTAAAAATAACGAAAATAACGGGAGTGTGCAAAGTTGGACCCGCCCTTACAAAGGTTGGGTATGGCAATGAGCGAAGATCTTTTGGAAGTTCATGCCACGCCAAGTCTATGTGCATTGGGCTTCTGCTGTTGGGCAGAGGTTGCGACGGGTATGACGCGCGTGATTTCCGCAACCTGACTGGATGAAGTGGATTACGTCATTTTCCATTGTCGCCACTAGGCAAACCCCACTGCTGGCCAAGGGAATAGTTTGACCGAGGCGCCTCTGGGAATGAATTCCCAAGGCGAGGTGGAATAGTGACGACGAAACGACCCTGAGCGTCATTCCCCAACGGGTCGAATCGAATCGCGAGTCGCGACATTCCCAGGACATGCGACGTGTCCTCGTCCGTCAAGTGGATGCAGCTGCAGCTGCGTTCTGTACGTCCGATCAATCAGTGCACCTTATCGAACGGCTTAGCGGGACCAAACGAATCAAGCCTTCGTATGGGCTCACCAGGGTTGGACGGGCATGGGTGGAATTCCTACTACCGCCCGGCGAATCGAATCTTGGGAATTGCTGCCCGGTTGCAGGAAGCGTTTCTGTTCCTTGGCGCGGAGCGGCGCGTCTTACGAGACCTGTCACTCTTATCTCGTACCGACAGTATTAGTCACATATCATCGCATGCGAATTCGTTACGCGGATGGTCGTCGCCACTGGCGGTGTTACCAGGGGCGATGGACAGCGTTCGCGAGCTAAGCACTCCGTTTTTCGAGGGAAGATTCTCGCTGGCCGGCCCTGCACAACCCCTGCAAGCATGCTCACCAAAACTCAAAACGTCAGGCGAACTTTCCCAGACGACATTCGCCGAGCGTTGTCCCCCTGCAAGGAAAGAGACTGAAAAACACACCCGCAAACTTCGGAGCTGGAAGAAGGAAAGCGGGATTAATGATCCGTGGCAGATTCCTGGATCGCAGAAACCACTTTCCACATCAGCCTGCATCTCATGGCTTCGTTGGACAACGGGAATCTGGAATTCCAGGACCCCTTCTTCTCCCTCCCCGCCTTCGGGTGCTTCTTCTCTGACAGTGCAGCGGCAGCCGCTGGGTACCACTACTCCAACCCTCAAGCACTCGCAGGCGAGAAGCATGCGCGGGAAACGCTTGAGAGCGAAACATTAGAGACCGGAACGCTTGAGCAGCAGACGCATGAGGAGAGGCAGAGGCATGAGAATCTCGAGAGGGAGACGCACGCGAGGGAGAGGCGTGAGAGGGAGACGCATGAAAGGGAGATGCGTGAGAGGGAGAGTCGGTCGTCAATGTCGAACAAGAAGAGCCGCCTGAGACAGCAGTCAGCCATTCTGCAGCGACGAGGTGAGGCCGCTCCGCTCACCCTCCTCCGCACTTCCTCCTCTTGGAGGCACCCTTGGGTTGGGTGTGTCTGACACCAGCCCTTCTGTTCTTTCTGTCATGCTGTAATTACCAAGAGAGCAATGAGGTGTGTTGAGACCAGCGATTCTGCTCTTTCATGTTGCATTTGCCGTAATCTGTTGGCTGTGTGGACATCAGCTCCTGCTATGTCATAGTGCGACCACCATGACCTGTTGGCTGTGCTGAAACCACGTTTTCATGTCAGCCATTGTTCGCTACTATCAGTACACCTCATGGTCGCTCCACCAATCCATTCCACGACCAGGACGCAATGCGGACGCCGCTCGAGACCTCCCTCCTCCTGCCACTGCTGCAACTGCCAACACGGCTGCCACTGCCGGCACTCAGGGCGGGTCTGGCAGTCTAAGTGGTGCTGTCCCTCCAGCGACTGAGGGGAAGGCTGCAACAAGGCAGCGGGGAGGCACCGTGAGCAGCCAGAGGAGCTCCATCTACCGCGGAGTCACAAGGTGGGGGCTCTCGTCTGGTATACCCCTCCATCCAGCACTTTCCTCCCATGTAAAGCACGTGTGAAGGTTATAGCCGATTCTGCAAAAGACGGTTTGTCGTTCACTGGGACTCATCGCCTCGTTTCCCGATGAAAATCCAGTGTTGAGGCGCCTGGAAACCGAGACACTTAGTGTCAGTGGCTTTCACTGTTGCAACACGTGTCTGTCTGTTTCTTGGCAGACATCCCTCGACATGGCACTATGAGGCTCACCTGCGGGATAATTTGTGTTGCAGGGGGGCAAGGTGTATTCTGAGTCAACTCAAAACATGGCTATCTCTGTCGGAATGCATGGCTATGTGTGTGCTGGCAGGCACCGCTGGACTGGACGCTATGAGGCTCACCTGTGGGATAACTCGTGCCCCAAGGAGGGCACCAACAAGCGAGGCCGCCAAGGTGCATCCGCTCTTGTAGTTTGTTCGTTCTTGTGATCTAGTCAGTGCCATAACCTTTATCCGAGCCTCACACAGTTTACTAATGGACGTTGTGCTGACTGCCTGTGTCTGCCCTGCAGTCTACTTGGGTACGTACTCTGCCTCTCTGAATGACACACTCCAGTGATACATCAACTTCCATTCCATCTAGAAGATCTCTTTCAGCAAAATGAGTGTGACGAGGCTCGCCGTGTTGCAAGTGCAGGAGGGTATGACGATGATGAAACGGCTGCGCGGGCGTACGACCTTGCTGCTCTCAAGTACTGGGGCCCCACCGCTGCTACCAACTTCCCTGTACGTCACACGACTGGTGTGACTGCTTAGCTCAAGCTCATGTAAATCCCCCCTCACTGTACACGACATGCCGCACTCAAGTATTGGGGTCCCCCAGCTGCTGCCAGCTTCTCTGTACGTCACACACATGACAGGTTTGCAACAGAAGTCCCATGCTGTTCCTTTACCGCAACCAGCATTGCTGCACGGGGGTGTGATGCCAGACATATTGAGCTTCCCTTCGTTTCGCATGTCTGGGTACTCGACCCGTTTACGCCCATTTCGTTCTCCTAGTACCCAGATATTCATATTTCTCACTCTCTCTCCCCACCCGTCCTTGTCTCCCTGTCTTCCCTCTCATGTGCATTCTCTCCTCCTAACCCTATCACATCCGTGTTCGACCTACTGGTTCTCCCAGGTTGAGAACTACGAGAGGGAGTTGAGAGAGATGGAGGGGGTTTCCAAGTACGAGTATGTCGCTTCCATCCGCAGGTATGTAATGTCACGTGCTCCATGTCCTCCGTGTTCCTTGCTGCATGCCCTATGCTCCATGCACTTTCACGCACGTCCCTTGTGCTCCAATAGCGAAGGACTTAAAAAAGAGCAGCACAGCAAAGCGATCACCTGACACGTCCATGGGAAGGGGCTTGTAGCGGTGGTCATGGGGGGGGGGTTTGGAAGATGTCCGGCCAAAGGCAGACATCTTATTGCCCTAGCTGATGGGCAGTTCTTTGGGAGATCAGGGTTCGATTCCCAGACTGGGTGCAAGTTTGGCGCCAGAGGCCTAGGGTACTCCTGAAAGCAGGGGTGTGTGTGCAGTGCCAGGGGCGGTGGGTTCCCGCGGAAAGGCCCACAGTGAAAGACCACTAGAGTAGCATGCTGAGGCTGGCAAGGGGGAGTGCGAGTTGATCCGAGTCGTGCCATGTCTTGCGGTTGCGGCTGTGATGTGATGTGAGTAGTGCATTGTGTCCACCACACCAGGGAGAAGCCACGATGGCAGACACTGCTCATTTCGTGTTACCACTATCTGTGCTGTGCTGCCTCTCTGTGCGTGCCTGGGAGTGCAGGAAGAGCTGTGGATTCTCCAGAGGGGCTTCCAAGTACCGCGGAGTCACCAGGTGCGTGCAAAGCAATCTCTGAGTCGACCAAATAGACACCAGGCGCGTGCAAGCAGCCAGGAGTCACCAGGTGTGTTACAGGCTGTGGAAATCAAGTAGGGGTCAGAGTCACTGGGTACAGCAAGTACGGTTCAGTGGAGAAGGCAGGGGCCTGGACGAGGTATACACAGATTGTGGAAGCTGGTGGGGATTGCTTTGTTTTGCCCGCTTTGCTGGTGCTGTTCTTCAATAACACCCGCCCGCCCTCCCCTTGCCTGTGGTGCAGGCACCATCAGCACGGGCGGTGGGAGGCGCGCATAGGGCGAGTCATGGGCAACAAGTACCTCTACCTGGGGACGTTTGGTGAGTGCTGTGTGGGGGGGGGTGAGTGGGGGGAGTGATGTGGGTGAGTGGGAGTGGTGTGCGAAGGTGAGGAGACTCTAAAGGGCAACAAGTACATCCAGCTGCTGACTTTCGGTGAGAGGGGAGTGGAGAGTGTGGTGAGCAGTGTGTGAAGAATGGTGGGTGCGGAGTGCTGTATGGTTAGTGGGGTGTGTGGTGTGATGTCTGGTTCTGGGATCCCTGTGGCATGCCTTGATGTTTCCGTATGTTGCCTGCAGCCACACAGGAGGAGGCAGCAGAAACATACGATATAGCCGCAGTCAAGTACCGAGGGCTCAATGCGGTTACCAGCATTAGCCTGCCACCCTCATCATAAGTCTTCATTTCATCGCTCGATGTGTACGTGCAGCCACGCAGGAGGAGGCAGCAGAGGCATACGACATAGCAGCAGTGAAGTACCGAGGGCTCAATGCAGTTACCAACTTTGACCTCAGCCGCTACATCGATGGGCTCAGCTCTCAAGCGGATGACCCTCAACTAGCGGAGGTAATATCACAAAATGGCCATTTACACGTTTCTTTTTTGTAAGCGCATGTCAAGCTTATACTGAAAACGGGGAGTTTTTGTTGAGTGATTTATATTCTACAGGAACCCGTGAAGGCGGATTCTGCAGTGCAGCAGGCGATCTCGGACCCGGTTCCCCAGTTCCTGCCATTCCAGAGTGACCATGCAGCTGTGTGCTTCACTCAAGCAGCATCAGTTGACCTCAGCGCTCCCCTACCCCTGCCCATGCATTCAGCGCACATGCTGTCAGCAGGCACACCGAACATGGTACGTTCGTTCACATCATTGAATACATTACTTAATTAGTCATGCATTTGTTTCTGTCCTCTGGTGAAGAGACAGTGTGCATGTGCCGTGACTGGTGAGGTATATGACTGATGAGTGCTGTGCATGCATTGGGGATGGGCATGACAGGTGCCATTGTACAGCCAGCAGAGCATAGAGGTGGACCAGCAGCATCACGATGGACAGCCGCTCCCAAGCTTTGCTGCTTGGTACGACGACCTCAGCTCCGACATTGGCTAGACCATGCAGCTGCTTTTATCACTTCCATGAATCCTTGAAAGTGCACAAGCATAGCCAAGCTTCGCTGCTTGGTACAATGTCCTGGCCTCCGATATTGGCTAGATGATGCTGCTGCGGTTGCTTTTATCTGGTGTGCACCAACCGGCACACTTTGTTTTGAGTTTCAGTACGAAGTGAAAGCCTGTACAAGCAAGCATGTCGCGTGTAAGTAATGTTGGAGAATTGGCTACTGTGGAAAATGCATGTATGTATGGTACTCAAATTGGTATTCAGATGGGCAAGTAAGCAGGTCTGGGCAATGTTTAGCCTGCAACTAGCATGTATGTGCTCAAAATGAATCAGAATTAGCAGAATATGGCTGAACCTGATAGTCAGTAAGACAGCTCCAGCCGACCTGTTAACTCTGATTAGAAGCGCTAGCCTCTTTCCCACTAGTAACGAACGGCCGAGGCCGTCAATATGAGAGCGATGACAGAACCAACCCTGCATGTGCCTCGCTCGCAGCGCGGCAACTTCAGGCTCGTTGCTCAGCAGCAACAACACGGTACCAGTAGGTTCCTCGATCCACGAAGCACCTGTTTTACTTTCTACAGCAGAATTTGCTCCCTCAACCACTACAATCCCAGGAGCAAGGGTTTAGATTACCGTAGCCACCGCGTTCTCGCCAAGATAGCCCTTCTCGTATTTTCCTTATCGTCCTGACATTAAGCTTCTAAATATTCTCGTACTACCATTCCGCCTCCGTCGCTTGCTGCGCTTCCCCGCGAGCCGCCGTTTAAGCCGCAATCATGGCGCCGCGGCCGCCCCCCAGTGGCAGTGCGGGTCCGCGCAGTCCGCGCGCGGATGACGGGATAGAACCAGCGCATGCGCGAGACGACCTGATAAAATTCGCGGATCCTCCGCATCCGGAGGCGATCAATTTCTCTGCGGCAGCGGCGGCGACAGCGGCGGAGGAGTTTTATGAAGAAGTGGAGGAAGGGGAGGAGGATGACGGGAGTGAGTTTCTGGAGCGCGCGCGGAGCCACCAGGAGGCGGAGGACGAGCGCGCGTACGAGCCGGAGGAGCAGATCGACGTGTCGCGTTACAGCCTGCCGCTACAGACGCCGGGCGGCAAGGAGGGTGAGGGGCTGGGCGGCTGACACTGGTTGGTGCGCCATAGCCCTCCATCTCCCCTCCCCCCCATTGCTTTCCCATCCCCCTGCCCGGCCCTCCCCCTGCTCCGCTCTCCCGTCCCCCTGCTCCCCCTTCCTATGCGCCTGGACCCACTACACCCCCATACAGACACGTGTCGCTTCTTGTACCCTTTTCCGTGCACCCACCTGCTACACCCCATCCCCCATACAGACACGTTCCGGTTCTCGTGGCGGCGCTTCTGCATCTTCGTGGGGCCGGGCTTCCTCATGAGCATCGCTTACCTGGACCCCGGCAACCTCGAGAGTGATTTGCAGGTGAGAGGGCAAGTGCGGGGGGCCAATGAAGTGGTTTCCTCTTGAGCATCGCTTACCTGGACCCCGGCAACCTCGAGAGTGATTTGCAGGTGAGAGGGCAAGTGAGGGGGGCCAATGAAGTGGCTTCCTCTTGAGCATCGCTTACCTGGACCCCGGCAACCTCGAGAGTGATTTGCAGGTGAGAGGGCAAGTGAGGGGGGCCAATGAAGTGGTTTCCTCTTGAGCATCGCTTACCTGGACCCCGGCAACCTCGAGAGTGATTTGCAGGTGAGAGGGCAAGTGAGGGGGGCCAATGAAGTGGTTTCTTCTTGAGCATCGCTTACCTGGACCCCGGCAACCTCGAGAGTGATTTGCAGGTGAGAGGGCAAGTGAGGGGGGCCAATGAAGTGGTTTCCTCTTGAGCATCGCTTACCTGGACCCCGGCAACCTCGAGAGTGATTTGCAGGTGAGAGGGCAAGTGAGGGGGGCCAATGAAGTGGTTTCCTCTTGAGCATCGCTTACCTGGACCCCGGCAACCTCGAGAGTGATTTGCAGGTGAGAGGGCAAGTGAGGGGGGCCAATGAAGTGGTTTCCTCTTGAGCATCGCTTACCTGGACCCCGGCAACCTCGAGAGTGATTTGCAGGTGAGAGGGCAAGTGAGGGGGGCCAATGAAGTGGTTTCCTCTTGAGCATCGCTTACCTGGACCCCGGCAACCTCGAGAGTGATTTGCAGGTGAGAGGGCAAGTGAGGGGGGCCAATGAAGTGGTTTCCTCATGAGCATCGCTTACCTGGACCCCGGCAACCTCGAGAGTGATTTGCAGGTGAGAGGGCAAGTGAGGGGGGCCAATGAAGTGGTTTCCTCTTGAGCATCGCTTACCTGGACCCCGGCAACCTCGAGAGTGATTTGCAGGTGAGAGGGCAAGTGAGGGGGGCCAATGAAGTGGTTTCCTCATGAGCATCGCTTACCTGGACCCCGGCAACCTCGAGAGTGATTTGCAGGTGAGAGGGCAAGTGAGGGGGGCCAATGAAGTGGTTTCCTCTTGAGCATCGCTTACCTGGACCCCGGCAACCTCGAGAGTGATTTGCAGGTGAGAGGGCAAGTGAGGGGGGCCAATGAAGTGGTTTCCTCTTGAGCATCGCTTACCTGGACCCCGGCAACCTCGAGAGTGATTTGCAGGTGAGAGGGCAAGTGAGGGGGGCCAATGAAGTGGTTTCCTCTTGAGCATCGCTTACCTGGACCCCGGCAACCTCGAGAGTGATTTGCAGGTGAGAGGGCAAGTGAGGGGGGCCAATGAAGTGGTTTCCTCTTGAGCATCGCTTACCTGGACCCCGGCAACCTCGAGAGTGATTTGCAGGTGAGAGGGCAAGTGAGGGGGGCCAATGAAGTGGTTTCCTCTTGAGCATCGCTTACCTGGACCCCGGCAACCTCGAGAGTGATTTGCAGGTGAGAGGGCAAGTGAGGGGGGCCAATGAAGTGGTTTCCTCTTGAGCATCGCTTACCTGGACCCCGGCAACCTCGAGAGTGATTTGCAGGTGAGAGGGCAAGTGAGGGGGGCCAATGAAGTGGTTTCCTCATGAGCATCGCTTACCTGGACCCCGGCAACCTCGAGAGTGATTTGCAGGTGAGAGGGCAAGTGAGGGGGGCCAATGAAGTGGTTTCCTCTTGAGCATCGCTTACCTGGACCCCGGCAACCTCGAGAGTGATTTGCAGGTGAGAGGGCAAGTGAGGGGGGCCAATGAAGTGGTTTCCTCTTGAGCATCGCTTACCTGGACCCCGGCAACCTCGAGAGTGATTTGCAGGTGAGAGGGCAAGTGAGGGGGGCCAATGAAGTGGTTTCCTCTTGAGCATCGCTTACCTGGACCCCGGCAACCTCGAGAGTGATTTGCAGGTGAGAGGGCAAGTGAGGGGGGCCAATGAAGTGGTTTCCTCTTGAGCATCGCTTACCTGGACCCCGGCAACCTCGAGAGTGATTTGCAGGTGAGAGGGCAAGTGAGGGGGGCCAATGAAGTGGTTTCCTCTTGAGCATCGCTTACCAGGACCCCGGCAACCTCGAGAGTGATTTGCAGGTGAGAGGGCAAGTGAGGGGGGCCAATGAAGTGGTTTCCTCTTGAGCATCGCTTACCTGGACCCCGGCAACCTCGAGAGTGATTTGCAGGTGAGCGCTTGCTTGCCGTGTTCCCATGGGGCTGGGTGCATGGATGGATGGGGGTGCAGTGTGAGGGGGGCAGATGGAGTTGCTTCCTCATGAGCATCGCGTATCTGGACCTGGAAATTGTTGTGACTGATAAGCTTCCTGCACCTGTTTTCTTTCTGCCCACCGCCTTTGCAATGTGCACATGCGTGTGTGCTGCGTGGCAGGCAGGCGCACAGACAGGGTATGCGCTGCTCTGGATTCTCTTCTGGTCCACTGCACTCGGCCTGCTGCTGCAGGTGAGCGTGGGTGGGTGGGTCTGCTGCTGCAGATGCATCTCGGCTGGTTATTGGGCCATGCCAAGTGGTTATTGGGCCATGCCAAGTGGTTATTGGGCCATGCCAAGTTGTTGTTGCCTTACGCACACTCCCGGCCCCCAGCTTCTCCTCTTGCCTGTTTGCATCTGTTCGCTCTCCTCATATGTGACCCTGGTTTAGCCTGAGTGCATCTGATTCCACCGGACATCTCGTGCTGGAAGGTAGTAAAAAAGCACCACACAACATTATCGAGGGTATTTTTGAGACGTCTCAAAAATACTCTCGCTTCACGTGGCACCCGCACAACATTATCGAGACGAGACGTCTTTTGAGGCGCCTCAAAATACACCTCATTGCTTTCTGCCGGACATCTCGTGCTGGAAGGTAGTAAAGAGAGCACCGCACAACATTATCGAGACGAGACGTCTCAAAATCTGTTTCCGCCGGACATCGCATGCCGGAACAGGTAGAGAGGGGGGGCACCACACAACATTTTCTTCATTTCCTCTGCACCACGCACTTTTCAGAAACGTCTGAAACGATCCACACACTCCTCACGATCCACACACTCCTCACGATCCACACACTCCTCACGATCCACACACTTCTCACGATCCACACACTCCTCACGATCCACACACTCCTCACGATCCACACACTCCTCACGATCCACACACTCCTCACAATCCACACACTCCTCACGATCCACACACTCCTCACGATCCACACACTCCTCACGATCCACACACTCCTCACGATCCACACACTCCTCACTGACCCTCCGTATTCCCTATCCACTCTCCCCTATGACTGTGTCACCGCCCATGCTTCAGGCCATAGCAGCGTGGGTAGGCGTGGTGACAGGGTTCCATCTAGCAGAGCTATGTCGCATCGCATGGAATACTCGTGTAAAAAGGGTATTTTTGAGACGTCTCAAAAATACCCTTTTTACGCAGAGCTATGTCGCATCGCATGGAATTCTGTTTCCCCAGGCGCACCGTGCCTCCTTCTAACCCCTCTCTCCACGTGCTTCCCCTTCCCTCTCCCCATCCCCCTTCCACCAACCCACAACCCACCCAGGCCATAGCAGCGCGAGTGGGCGTGGTGACGGGGTGCCATCTAGCGGAGCTGTGCCGCATGGAGTACTCACCCCCCGTGCGCTGGGTGCTGTGGGGGATGACGGAGGTCGCTATAGTGGGGGCGGACATTCAGGAAGTGATAGGCTGCGCCATCGCGCTGCGCATCCTCAGCAGGGGGGCTATTCCCATCTGGGCGGGGGTGCTGATTACAGGGCTGGACAGGTGCGTTTGCGGTTTGGTTCGGGTGAAGCACACGCCTGCTGTGCTGTGGGGCATGACGGAGGTGGCCATTGTGGGCGCGGACATTCAGGAGGTCATTGGCTGCGCCATCGCCCTGTGCATCCTCAGTAGAGGCGCCGTCCCCACCTGGACAGGTGCGGTCGGTCCTCGCAGGGAGTAGAGTAGTGGGTTGGGTTGGAGAGGCTTGGATCTGGTCACACCGTGACTGTCGCTAATCCCCGTCCCTCCTTCCTCCTCACCCGGCCCCTCCCCGCCTCCCCTTGCTTCCTCCTCCCCTTCCTGGGGAAGTTTGTTCACAACACAGCGCGCCGTTTGGTCTCTTCATCGCAGTCTCGCCATTCCGCTACAAAGCAGTCTCGCCATTCCGCTACAAAGCAGTCTCGCCATTCCGCTACAAAGCAGTCTCGCCATTCCGCTACAAAGCAGTCTCGCCATTCCGCTACAAAGCAGTCTCGCCATTCCGCTACAAAGCAGTCTCGCCATTCCGCTACAAAGCAGTCTCGCCATTCCGCTACAAAGCAGTCTCGCCATTCCGCTACAAAGCAGTCTCGCCATTCCGCTACAAAGCAGTCTCGCCATTCCGCTACAAAGCAGTCTCGCCATTCCGCTACAAAGCAGTCTCGCCATTCCGCTACAAAGCAGTCTCGCCATTCCGCTACAAAGCAGTCTCGCCATTCCGCTACAAAGCAGTCTCGCCATTCCGCTACAAAGCAGTCTCGCCATTCCGCTACAAAGCAGTCTCGCCATTCCGCTACAAAGCAGTCTCGCCATTCCGCTACAAAGCAGTCTCGCCATTCCGCTACAAAGCAGTCTCGCCATTCCGCTACAAAGCAGTCTCGCCATTCCGCTACAAAGCAGTCTCGCCATTCCGCTACAAAGCAGTCTCGCCATTCCGCTACAAAGCAGTCTCGCCATTCCGCTACAAAGCAGTCTCGCCATTCCGCTACAAAGCAGTCTCGCCATTCCGCTACAAAGCAGTCTCGCCATTCCGCTACAAAGCAGTCTCGCCATTCCGCTACAAAGCAGTCTCGCCATTCCGCTACAAAGCAGTCTCGCCATTCCGCTACAAAGCAGTCTCGCCATTCCGCTACAAAGCAGTCTCGCCATTCCGCTACAAAGCAGTCTCGCCATTCCGCTACAAAGCAGTCTCGCCATTCCGTTACAAAGCAGTCTCGCCATTCCGCTACAAAGCAGTCTCGCCATTCCGCTACGAAGCAGTCTCGCCATTCCGCTACGAAGCAGTCTCGCCATTCCGCTACGAAGCAGTCTCGCCATTCCGCTACGAAGCAGTCTCGCCATTCCGCTACGAAGCAGTCTCGCCATTCCGCTACGAAGCAGTCTCGCCATTCCGCTACGAAGCAGTCTCGCCATTCCGCTACGAAGCAGTCTCGCCATTCCGCTACGAAGCAGTCTCGCCATTCCGCTACAAAGCAGTCTCGCCATTCCGCTACAAAGCAGTCTCGCCATTCCGCTACAAAGCAGTCTCGCCATTCCGCTACAAAGCAGTCTCGCCATTCCGCTACAAAGCAGTCTCGCCATTCCGCTACAAAGCAGTCTCGCCATTCCGCTACAAAGCAGTCTCGCCATTCCGCTACAAAGCAGTCTCGCCATTCCGCTACAAAGCAGTCTCGCCATTCCGCTACAAAGCAGTCTCGCCATTCCGCTACAAAGCAGTCTCGCCATTCCGCTACAAAGCAGTCTCGCCATTCCGCTACAAAGCAGTCTCGCCATTCCGCTACAAAGCAGTCTCGCCATTCCGCTACAAAGCAGTCTCGCCATTCCGCTACAAAGCAGTCTCGCCATTCCGTTACAAAGCAGTCTCGCCATTCCGCTACAAAGCAGTCTCGCCATTCCGCTACAAAGCAGTCTCGCCATTCCGCTACAAAGCAGTCTCGCCATTCCGCTACAAAGCAGTCTCGCCATTCCGCTACAAAGCAGTCTCGCCATTCCGCTACAAAGCAGTCTCGCCATTCCGCTACAAAGCAGTCTCGCCATTCCGCTACAAAGCAGTCTCGCCATTCCGCTACAAAGCAGTCTCGCCATTCCGCTACAAAGCAGTCTCGCCATTCCGCTACAAAGCAGTCTCGCCATTCCGCTACAAAGCAGTCTCGCCATTCCGCTACAAAGCAGTCTCGCCATTCCGCTACAAAGCAGTCTTGCCATTCCGCTACAAAGCAGTCTCGCCATTCCGCTACAAAGCAGTCTCGCCATTCCGCTACAAAGCAGTCTCGCCATTCCGCTACAAAGCAGTCTCGCCATTCCGCTACAAAGCAGTCTCGCCATTCCGCTACAAAGCAGTCTCGCCATTCCGCTACGAAGCAGTCTCGCCATTCCGCTACGAAGCAGTCTCGCCATTCCGCTACAAAGCAGTCTCGCCATTCCGCTACAAAGCAGTCTCGCCATTCCGCTACAAAGCAGTCTCGCCATTCCGCTACAAAGCAGTCTCGCCATTCCGCTACAAAGCAGTCTCGCCATTCCGCTACAAAGCAGTCTCGCCATTCCGCTACAAAGCAGTCTCGCCATTCCGCTACAAAGCAGTCTCGCCATTCCGCTACAAAGCAGTCTCGCAATTCCGCTACAAAGCAGTCTCGCCATTCCGCTACAAAGCAGTCTCGCCATTCCGCTACAAAGCAATCTCGCCATTCCGCTACAAAGCAGTCTCGCCATTCCGCTACAAAGCAGTCTCGCCATTCCGCTACAAAGCAGTCTCGCCATTCCGCTACAAAGCAGTCTCGCCATTCCGCTACAAAGCAGTCTCGCCATTCCGCTACAAAGCAGTCTCGCCATTCCGCTACAAAGCAGTCTCGCCATTCCGCTACAAAGCAGTCTCGCCATTCCGCTACAAAGCAGTCTCGCCATTCCGCTACAAAGCAGTCTCGCCATTCCGCTACAAAGCAGTCTCGCCATTCCGCTACAAAGCAGTCTCGCCATTCCGCTACAAAGCAGTCTCGCCATTCCGCTACAAAGCAGTCTCGCCATTCCGCTACAAAGCAGTCTCGCCATTCCGCTACAAAGCAGTCTCGCCATTCCGCTACAAAGCAGTCTCGCCATTCCGCTACAAAGCAGTCTCGCCATTCCGCTACAAAGCAGTCTCGCCATTCCGCTACAAAGCAGTCTCGCCATTCCGCTACAAAGCAGTCTCGCCATTCCGCTACAAAGCAGTCTCGCCATTCCGCTACAAAGCAGTCTCGCCATTCCGCTACAAAGCAGTCTCGCCATTCCGCTACAAAGCAGTCTCGCCATTCCGCTACAAAGCAGTCTCGCCATTCCGCTACAAAGCAGTCTCGCCATTCCGCTACAAAGCAGTCTCGCCATTCCGCTACAAAGCAGTCTCGCCATTCCGCTACAAAGCAGTCTCGCCATTCCGCTACAAAGCAGTCTCGCCATTCCGCTACAAAGCAGTCTCGCCATTCCGCTACAAAGCAGTCTCGCCATTCCGCTACAAAGCAGTCTCGCCATTCCGCTACAAAGCAGTCTCGCCATTCCGCTACAAAGCAGTCTCGCCATTCCGCTACAAAGCAGTCTCGCCATTCCGCTACAAAGCAGTCTCGCCATTCCGCTACAAAGCAGTCTCGCCATTCCGCTACAAAGCAGTCTCGCCATTCCGCTACAAAGCAGTCTCGCCATTCCGCTACAAAGCAGTCTCGCCATTCCGCTACAAAGCAGTCTCGCCATTCCGCTACAAAGCAGTCTCGCCATTCCGCTACAAAGCAGTCTCGCCATTCCGCCAGTCTCGCCATTCCGCTACAAAGCAGTCTCGCCATTCCGCTACAAAGCAGTCTCGCCATTCCGCTACAAAGCAGTCTCGCCATTCCGCTACAAAGCAGTCTCGCCATTCCGCTACAAAGCAGTCTCGCCATTCCGCTACAAAGCAGTCTCGCCATTCCGCTACAAAGCAGTCTCGCCATTCCGCTACAAAGCAGTCTCGCCATTCCGCTACAAAGCAGTCTCGCCATTCCGCTACAAAGCAGTCTCGCCATTCCGCTACAAAGCAGTCTCGCCATTCCGCTACAAAGCAGTCTCGCCATTCCGCTACAAAGCAGTCTCGCCATTCCGCTACAAAGCAGTCTCGCCATTCCGCTACAAAGCAGTCTCGCCATTCCGCTACAAAGCAGTCTCGCCATTCCGCTACAAAGCAGTCTCGCCATTCCGCTACAAAGCAGTCTCGCCATTCCGCTACAAAGCAGTCTCGCCATTCCGCTACAAAGCAGTCTCGCCATTCCGCTACAAAGCAGTCTCGCCATTCCGCTACAAAGCAGTCTCGCCATTCCGCTACAAAGCAGTCTCGCCATTCCGCTACAAAGCAGTCTCGCCATTCCGCTACAAAGCAGTCTCGCCATTCCGCTACAAAGCAGTCTCGCCATTCCGCTACAAAGCAGTCTCGCCATTCCGCTACAAAGCAGTCTCGCCATTCCGCTACAAAGCAGTCTCGCCATTCCGCTACAAAGCAGTCTCGCCATTCCGCTACAAAGCAGTCTCGCCATTCCGCTACAAAGCAGTCTCGCCATTCCGCTACAAAGCAGTCTCGCCATTCCGCTACAAAGCAGTCTCGCCATTCCGCTACAAAGCAGTCTCGCCATTCCGCTACAAAGCAGTCTCGCCATTCCGCTACAAAGCAGTCTCGCCATTCCGCTACAAAGCAGTCTCGCCATTCCGCTACAAAGCAGTCTCGCCATTCCGCTACAAAGCAGTCTCGCCATTCCGCTACAAAGCAGTCTCGCCATTCCGCTACAAAGCAGTCTCGCCATTCCGCTACAAAGCAGTCTCGCCATTCCGCTACAAAGCAGTCTCGCCATTCCGCTACAAAGCAGTCTCGCCATTCCGCTACAAAGCAGTCTCGCCATTCCGCTACAAAGCAGTCTCGCCATTCCGCTACAAAGCAGTCTCGCCATTCCGCTACAAAGCAGTCTCGCCATTCCGCTACAAAGCAGTCTCGCCATTCCGCTACAAAGCAGTCTCGCCATTCCGCTACAAAGCAGTCTCGCCATTCCGCTACAAAGCAGTCTCGCCATTCCGCTACAAAGCAGTCTCGCCATTCCGCTACAAAGCAGTCTCGCCATTCCGCTACAAAGCAGTCTCGCCATTCCGCTACAAAGCAGTCTCGCCATTCCGCTACAAAGCAGTCTCGCCATTCCGCTACAAAGCAGTCTCGCCATTCCGCTACAAAGCAGTCTCGCCATTCCGCTACAAAGCAGTCTCGCCATTCCGCTACAAAGCAGTCTCGCCATTCCGCTACAAAGCAGTCTCGCCATTCCGCTACAAAGCAGTCTCGCCATTCCGCTACAAAGCAGTCTCGCCATTCCGCTACAAAGCAGTCTCGCCATTCCGCTACAAAGCAGTCTCGCCATTCCGCTACAAAGCAGTCTCGCCATTCCGCTACAAAGCAGTCTCGCCATTCCGCTACAAAGCAGTCTCGCCATTCCGCTACAAAGCAGTCTCGCCATTCCGCTACAAAGCAGTCTCGCCATTCCGCTACAAAGCAGTCTCGCCATTCCGCTACAAAGCAGTCTCGCCATTCCGCTACAAAGCAGTCTCGCCATTCCGCTACAAAGCAATCTCGCCATTCCGCTACAAAGCAATCTCTTGCGCTGCCGTGCCTTGCCTTGCTGCCTCCCACCCCTCCCCACCTCTCCCCAGCTTTCTGCTACTCTTCCTGGAGAGCTGTGGCATTCGCAAGCTACAGGCGCTCTTTGGTCTCTTCATGCGCTGTCACGCCAGCCAGGAGCCTCAAACCACTCTCCTTCCCTTGCTTTGGCTCGCCTTGCCTTTGTTTAACCCCCCACCCCCCCCCCCCCCCCCCCCCCCCCCCTCCCTCTCTCTCCCCGTCCCCGGCCTTACGCCAGTTTCCTCCTCCTTTTCCTGGAGAGCTTTGGCATCCGCACGCTGGAGGCGCGCGCTCGTTGGTGTCTTTCATTGCTGTCATGCCAGGCGTCTCAGCCACTCTCCTTGCTCTCTCCTGCCTTGCCTTGCCCTGCATTGCCTTGCTACCCCCCCAGCTTCCTCCTCCTCTTCCTCGAGAACAGTGGCATTTGCAAGCTGGAAGCGCTCATTGGGCTCTTCATCGCTGTCAGTCATGCGAAGGCGCCTCGCCTCACACTCGCCTTGCTCTGCTCTGCCTTGCCTTGATGCCCTCCCTCGCCATCTCCCTCCCCAGCTTCCTTCTCCTCTTCCTCGAGAACTTTGGCATTCGCAAGCTGGAGGCGCTCTTCGGGCTCTTCATCGCTGTCATGGCTGCCTCCTTTGCCCGCATGTTCGTGGAAGCTGCGCCTGACGCGGGGGCCATTGCTCATGGTGGGTGGACCAACAAGCACGCGCATGCTTTCATGTGGGTGTGTTAATTCATGCCGCATGCTTTCATGTGGGTGTGTTAATTCATGCCGCATGCTTTCATGTGGGTGTGTTAATTCATGCCGCATGCTTTCATGTGGGTGTGTTAATTCATGCCGCATGCACATCTCATGCACACTCACATGCTGAATGCGTGTACATTAAGACTGCATACTTTGAAGGCATCTCTGTCATCACTCTCACACCACATCACATCACATCACATCACATCACATCACATCACATCACATCACACCACATCACATCACATCACATCACACCACACCACATCACATCACATCACATCACATCGCATCGCATCGCATCGCATCGCATCGCATCGCATCACATCACATCACATCACATCACATCACCCCTTTTGCGTACCCAACCTCCTCCTATGCAGGCTTGCTCGTCCCCTCCATCCCTCAGGGAGCAACGAGCATGGCAGTGAGCAAACTAGACAGGGTCATCATGTCTCTCATGCCCCACCACGCCTGTACACATACCCATGCACCCGCATGCAGGCTTGCGCATCCACTCCATCCCTAGAGGAGCCCCTTTTCCCCCCTTTCCCTCACTGTTTCTTCCCATCCCCGCCCATGCCCCAGCCCCGCTGTTGTCCTAGTGCCCTCTATCCCTCACGGAGCCACCAGCATGGCAGTGAGCATACTAGGTGCAGTCATCAAGCCGCACAACATTTTCCTGCAACGTTGTCCCTATCTTCCTCTCATTCCAAACCCCAATGCATGCAGGCCTTCTCGTCCCTTCCATACCCCGCGGGGCAACGAGCATGGCAGTGAGCATACTAGGCGCAGTCATCATGCCGCACAACATCTTCCTCCACTCCGCCCTCGTGCAATCGCGCGCTATCAACCGCCACTCCCCACCGCGAGTGGCAGAGGCGCTGCTCTACTTCACGCTCGAGTCCGCCCTCGCCCTGCTGCTCTCCTTCCTCGTCAACCTCTGCGTCGTCTCCGTCTTTGCCCGCCTCTTCTACGGCCAACCGGGGGCAGTGGATATTGGGCTGGATAACGCTGCTGAGTATCTGCAGGTATGTGCGTGCGTGCGTGCGTGCGTGTGGGCGTGCGGGCGGGGACCATGTGAGGCTCTCCACGTGTACCCAGGGCGCACTCAACTTTGGCCGCGATAACGCTGCTGGGAACCTGCAGGTACGTGTGGGTGGCCTTTGAGACGCTCAAAATGGTGGAGACACTTGAGGCGTCTCAGAAGTGCCCAGGAGAGGGGCTTCCTCTGCCCAGGAGAGGGGCGTCCTCTGCCCAGGAGAGGGGCGTCCTCTGCCCAGGAGAGGGGCGTCCTCTGCCCTCCCCCATCACTCTTTTCCCCTCTCCATTTCCCCTCTCCATTTCCCCTCTCCATTTCCCCTCTCCATTTCCCCCCTCTCTTTTCGTCTTTCAATAGAGCACCAATTAGGTGCCATGGTTTCAGTACGTGGCAGTAACTGTTAGGTAAGACACCTTGCAAGTTGTTTTGTGTGCTTTCCCCCCTCTCTTTTCCTCTTTCCCCCCTCACACCACCCTGCCCTCCCAGCAAGCCTTCGGCTCAACGACCTTCCCAGTGGTGTTCATCTAAGCGACCTGCCCACCCCTGCCCACCCCTGCCCACCCCTGCCCACCCCTGCCCACCCTTGCCCGCCCTTGCACATTGCTGCCCTTGCAGCAAGCGTTCGGCTCAACCACCTTCCCAGTGGTGTTCATTTGGGCGGCCGGGCTGCTAGCAGCGGGGCAGTCATCAACCATGACAGGCACATACACGGGGCAGTTCGTCATGTCGGGCTTTCTCGACCTGCATGTGCGCAAGTGGGTGCGCGTGCTTGTCACCCGCACCGTCGCCATCGTGCCCACCATCGTCGTCGCCCTGCTCTACACCTCGCCGGCTTCTCACACACCACACTCACCACCGCAGCTGTCACCACCCATGGCAGCACTGGCTGTGCAAGTGACAGGGGGAGCGGGTACAGTAGAAGGGGCAGCAGCAGCAGCAGCAGCAGCAGCAGCAGCAGCAGCAGGCGGATTGCTCAACGAAGCGTTTTTCACTCCGTCTCCCTTTCCAACCTCCTCCATGCCCTTCCCTCTCACCAACACCTCCCTTCCTGCCCCCTCTTTCTCCTCCTCACCTGTCTCATCTAGCCCGTCATCACTGCAACTTTCAACCTCGCAGCACACCCCACTCTCCACCTCACTACCCTCCGCACCGCACATGCTATCACTCTCGTCGTTGGACGTGCTGAACCAGTGGCTCAACGTGCTGCAGTCCGTGCAGCTGCCCTTTGCTGTCATCCCCCTGCTAGCCATTGCATCGTCAACACACGTGATGGGAAGATATGCCATCAAGGGAGCAGTGAAGGTGAGCGTTATTTGCTGTTAGTGCAGTGCAGTGCAGCTGCTGTTGCTGCTGCTGCTGCTGCTGCTAGTTTTGAGGCGCCTCAAAACTATTCGCTGCTGGTGCAGTGCAGTGCAGCTGCTACTGCTGCTGTGTTGCCAAGGTGAGATCACTGGGCGTGCAGCAGTCCGTGCAGCAGTCAGTCCGTGCAGCAGTCCGTGCAGCAGTCAGTCCGTGCAGCAGTCCGTGCAGCAGTCTGTGCAGCAGTCCGTGCAGCAGTCCGTGCAGCAGTCCGTGCAGCAGTCCGTGCAGCAGTCCGTGCAGCTGCCCTTTGCAGTCATCCCCCCCCTCGCCATCGCTTCGTCAACACACGTCATGGGCCGATATGCCATCAAGGGGGCCGTCAAGGTAAGGTGTGAGTGAATGTAAGTGAGTGAGTGTGAGTGAGAGCGTGTAGTGTGAGTGAGTGTGAGTGTGAGTGAGTGTGAGTGTGAGTGAGTGTGAGTGTGAGTGAGTGTGAGTAAGTGGGAGTGAGGGTGAGTATGAGTACGTGGCGGTCCGTGCGGCTGCACGATTACCGTCAACCTCTACGGCCCTCTTCTCTCTTCACCACATCCTTTCTTTCTTTAAACATCTGGACTTCTCTCTAGCCTGGGCTTCAGCAGCCCATTTGATCATCATGTACCAATCTCTCCATATGTCTCCATATGCCTCTCTTCCTACTCTTGTTCCCCACTGCAGGTGCTAGCGTGGGCATCAGCAGCGCTGGTAATCACTATCAACCTCTACCTCCTCTTTGACTTCGCCACAACCAACTTCCCTCACTCGCTCTCAACATTCCTCCTCCTCCTCCTCCTCTCCCTCCCCTACCTCCTCTTCCTCATCCACCTCGCCCTGCACCCCCGGAGCGAGGGCTCCGAGTTCAACCATCCGCACCGCTCTCGATCGCACAGAACCTGCAGCAACGAACACTGCCATCTCTTCAGTCCCACTGGGGTTGATCAATCGGATTGTGTAACTTGTTCTGGTGCTCCTGATGCTACCAGTGCTCCTGATGCTACCGGTGCTCCTGATGCTACCGGTGCTACTGGTTCTGTTGGTTCTGGTCAAATAAATGAGAGTGTAGGTGGCTCAGTTTATAGTTGTCGCAACAGCAGCAGCAGCAGCAGCAGCAGCAGAGGGACAATCCTCCCACTTCCTCCAGGTGGACGTGCGGGGGCGGGAACTGGGCTACGCACGCCTTTGCTGGAGGAGAAGCTGGACGAATAGCTCTTTTCCAGTAGGAAAGTGGAGCGGGTAACGAGTTGCAAGAGATATTTTTTAGTTTGTTAGGCATGCACAGGAGTGTACACAGCGTATACGTCCAGTACAAGGCTTGATTTGCATTTTATTATCCCTGTACCTTTCGCACAAGTGACAGGCAGGTTCCTAGCTTCCACATGACCCAGGCCTGTGTATAACCCATGCACAATTGCAGGAGGCAAATGATACCGTAGACGGCTGCTCACCATGATTGTTGCGTGGCTAATATTTACGCAATCAGGTACCCCCCGCATTTGCCATAAATTACCATACGTGCCATGTGCGGTATGCCGTTCCATGGCAAATTCAATGCATAGTTCACACTACTGCCGTGCTCTATGTAGACTTCGTAGTTGAAAATGTGAGCTGCAAATGTGATGTGCCTAGGGTACTGTAAACCCCCATAACACCCACCCAGGCAAAGACTATATGGTAGCTTATGTTCCCCGGGGGGGCATCTTGCAAGTGGTACTATGATACAACGAAGCCAGGCACGTAATACCTGGCCATAAACATATCACACCAGAATGAAAGAATAGGAAGTATTAACCACTTCTCCACAGTTAGCCCATACTCTATGTCAATCCCATACTGCTATCTGTCCGCGACTCCGTGAGTGTTGCAACGATCATAGAGCACCACTCGAGTATCTGCCAGCTGCTGCACTGCACCCAGTGTGATCCATCCACCCCCAACCACCCAGTGCGTGTGACCCCATGTCTCCAGCCAGCACTTATCCCTCACGGACGCATCGCATCAGCCCAAGCTTTATTTCTCCACAGTCCATGCCCATCGCCACCCCACCTTCTCCCTTCCGAACCCATCCCATCCGCACCGCTCTCAAGGAGTACTACTCCATCTCGTATTGTCTTGGATGTGCTTCGTGCCCATTCGCTGCACCAGCGCATACGTGTCGGGCTCCGGTTGGTTGAAATTGCTGTAGTAAAACACGTCCAGCACTCTCCGCGGCCCCACCTTCCCCCTCGAGCAGCTCTTGAACTTGGGCTTCTTGACAACCAATGGGGAGGTCGCCGTCACCGCCAGGTCATCATTCGCAAAGCTCGCGAAACCAAGCGAGTTACCATCTGTAACGTTTGTCACCTTCCAGTAGTTGAACTTGGCTACAGTGGTGAGGTTCTCGCAGTACTTGAACCAAGTATTGCGCTTGTTGTTAATGATTACGAGGTCGAGGAAATTGTCGGAGGGCAGGCCGCTGCATGACCCCGTTTGGGCGGCGGAGAGAGTGTTGGCGGTGTTGCAGGGGTTGCCGCTGATGGTCTGATCGAGACAGATGTCCTTCATCCACGGCCAGAGCTGGAATACAAGGGAAGCGAGGGAAGCAGCCGGGAGGAAAAGAGTCAGTAATCCCATAGGGCAACTCTTGCTCAGGGCGGCAAAGGTGTATCCATCCCACTCTTGTACTCGTCACTGAACCCAAACTGGTGACTCGTTATAAGCACACCAGCAGTGCAACTCACATTGTTCCAGAGCGGCGTGTCGTAGTACTTGCGGCGCATGGACTCCCAGTAGGTGCCCGGGCGGATGGCGCAGTTGTTGAGTGTGGGCGTGAGGCATGTGAACCACCCTGTCATGCCCGTCACATTCTTCATAATCACATCCTCCACAAAGTTCCTGCAAGAGGCAAGAGCCAACAGGGAGACAAAGGGGAAGAAATGGTGAGGACGGGGATTCTATGATGGTTTATGAGGCGCCTTCTAAAGTTAAGGAAGGAGATCGTGAAGAAATGGGACGAAACAAGTGTAATTTGTGTTGGGCTCATGAATGAAACAAGTTTGGGGGTCATACAGATGGAATTCGCCTAGAGAATGCCGACTCACCATTTCCCGTTGTTGACTTTGATGCCATCGTAAGTCCCGATGCACGCACCGCCGCGCACTGTGATTCCTGACGAAACATAATCCAAGTAGTAACAGTGGTCCCCGTTATAAATATAGTTACACTCCGCTACATTCCCGGGGTTGAACCAATGTGTACAGTAATAAATCCCCGCCGCGTCTTGGTCGCCGCTCATGTTTCGCGCGGTCGCCACAACCAGGTTGTTTGAAATCGTCGACAGCATGCAATCGCCCTGCAGGCTGACGTCAGCGCCGCAACGAATCCCCGCGAAAAGGTAATCGTGCACGTAATTGTTTCGCACGGTTACCCCCACCGCCCCGCGGTAGATCACAATACCCGTGTGTACACCTGCAAAATCGGAAACGGGTTTGGTAGAAAGAGAGAATTGATTAGTGGGGTTCATTGAACAGAGGACTCGGAGATGAGGCGGATGAAATGATGAGAGGAAGAAGATGAGGGCGGTTGGGAGGGTGATAGTGGTGGGTAGGGCGGGGGGTTTGGTGGGAGGGAGTGGACGGGGTTGGGAGTGTGAGAGAGGTAGGGGGGGGGGGGGGGGGGGGGGGGTGTGTCGAAACCCTGTCGGAATGTGTGCTGCGGGGAGGGAGGCGAGGCGGGGAAGTCTAGGAGGCGACGTTAGGCGAGGCGAGGGCTCACCGTAGACTTCGTTATTCGTGATGGCGATATACGACGGCTCCAGCGTCGGCCCGTACCCGCAGTACGCCACGCGAATCACGCCGTTATTCAAGTCGAAATCCGAGACGCCCGTCACCTTCATGCTGTCGATGCGCGACACGACGCTGCGGAACACGTCGATGCGCCCGAACAGAGTTCCCTTCACCACCTGCACGTGATGGCAGCCGTAGATCGACACCGTCGGGCAGATGATCCCCGCGCCGATGCTCGGAATGTTCGCGCAAGGAGCCGACGCGGCCGTGTACGGCTGTTGGAAGCTGATCCCGTGCACGAGCACGTTGCTCGTGTTCCAGATGCGCAGCAGCGGCTCGTCCGTGCTCGCGAGCGAGAGCGTCGCGCCGTTGGGCGGCGCGCGCGCGGAGCGCAGGATGGTGCAGGCGTAGGAGGCGTTAAAGAGCAGCCCGCGCGTTAAGGCGAGGTCGGACTGGAGCTCCAGGATGACTGTGGATCGCGGGGAGTACTGCAGCCGCAGCGCGAAGTCGTCTTCGGTGAACACGGCGATCTTGACCGCCGTGAGAAGCGGGGAGCAGGGCTGAGGCGTCTCGGTGGCGACTGGAGCGGGTGGGGACGGGGAGCGGGGTGGGGAGGGGGGTGGGGAATGGGGATGGTGGGGAAGGAGTTTGAGCGAGGGGCCAAAGCTTAACTGCTAAGTGTGGGGAAGACAGTCAGGGGAAACGAATACCGCGGAGGGTTCTCGAGGAGGAATGGAAAGAATTGGAGCAATGGGGCGGAGGGAAAGGGGAAACGGAAGAACGAGGGGAAGCTTGGGGAATGGGGAGAGCGTGGGTGAAAGTGATACTGTTTTGAGCGGATGCATGACTAGGAGGCACACATTGAGACACCGTGTGGCGACACATTTGCGTATCGTTGCGACGACTCGCGGAGAGGGAGCAGGAGCGAGGCTAGGGGGGAATGGTTGCAACATTCAGTCGACTGATCAAGGGGAACTCAACCAAAGAAAGATGATACTAGAAAGGCGCGGCGTTTGCGTCGAGAGGAAGTGCGTACCAGCATTGCTTGTCGAGTACACTGCCATGCTGCTGCTGGCGAGAGATAATGTCGACGTTGTCGTCGTGCTGGTGGTGTCCAATAACGAGTACCGATGCGGGAGCGAGCCATTCTCCCCTCTTGTTCCGTCACTGTTGCTGCTCCCATTGCTGTCTCCGCAAATGCCGCCAACCTTGCCATTGCCTTCCCCGGGGAACTCCGCGCCTCGGGGAAGTCTGGCGCTGCTACGCAGCTCTGTGTGCCGGCCATTTTGCCATTCGTCAGTTCCGACAATTTGGCCGTCTATTTGGCCGTCAAGCACAACAGAGTGTCCCTCCTCCTGTCCCCTTTTTCCTCCACCCGACCGTTGTTGGAAAAGGTCGGCGAGTAGGGGCAAAAGATGATGGCGCCGCGGCAGGCTGCGACTAAGGCTAACTGAGTAGCTATGGCCGCTCACGCGCGCGCGCGCACAGAAGAAGAGGGTTAGAAGCAACAGTTGAAGACTTGCGCGAGCGAGAAAGTCAGGTCGCAAGCGTGAGGTGCGTGTCTGAAGCATGTTGGCTGATGTATTGGTGGTGGATTTGAGCGGGCTTTATGTCAGAATGGTGAAACGCTTAGGAGATGCTACTACGTCGAGTTGATTAGGAGATGCAAGAACAAGAAATCGTTATCAGCTCGGCGTTGAAGAAGTGCAGTGAATTCGTCCAGCCAGCCTGTGTACGTGTAGTTATTGAAGATTGAGGGCTGGTCCTCGTGAGCGTGTGGTGTGGTGTTTATGTTATCGTGCAGCTTGCCTTCAATCAGCACAACACCACAGATAGCTGCTGCTCTCAGATCGCCATCTCAAAAGTCAGGGGCACAAGCCACCAAGCCACCAAGAGTCAGGAGTCAGTAGGCTGGAACGGGATGGGATGGAATTCGTGGATGCTGAGTCCCTCTGCATTGGGTGAATGCCCCTTGTTTCGTACGTTACACTTTCAAGCTGCCAGTCCTCCCTCACACCAGCAAGTTCTGGAACAAATGCTGCCCGTTTAGGTTCGTAGCAGCCCGCCTATTTACGAGACTTTCTGTCCCTCACCCGACCAATTCAACGATATGGGGGCTCAAACTGTCAGAATCACTGATGACAGCTGCCTCTCGTTCGCAGCATTCCCATGGCGCTGTCGACTGTCCAGACCATGTGTGATCGCAGCTCAACAACCTCTCTACAGTACCCGAACCAAGCCGACAGAAACTTCTTGCTGCCCGCCCGTTCGAGCAGCCACAAGTTTGCAGTTTCCGTTTCACATTGGGCCACTGAAAATCCCGGAAATTCATTGGGCTGTTCTCCCGATTGAGTAACGGATTCCACTGTTTCTATGCGTTCGTACGCGGGAGCTTCTGTTGAGTCCCTTTGGTCACTCGCCTGTCGTGGAATGACGTGGAGACAACCTTTCACAGTTTCATCTATCTGGCCAGATGCTCCAGACCGACAGCGCCACCAACCGTTTCACATTCGATAACAGCTTCCCGTCTAAAAGATTTTTCATCAAGTGCGTATGTTCTTGACATTTCAAAGTTCAACATCTACTACCTAGACATATTTGAGAGAGCAGAACGCAGCTACGATAGTGGTACCACTGTAATGTCAAGTAATAATCCTGAATGTTTTATATTTCCACAAGTGATTTCTCCAACCAACCTTTCTTACTGTTTAAATTATTCTTATATCTTGTAGTACATGACAGAAACAGAACGTAGTGTTAGGCCCCTTGGCCTAAATCCGCTAAAGAATAGCGGAGTCGACTAAGTCGATGATAAAACGTGGTGGAAGACTTCGGCGAAAGAAGTGTTGGCGAAATAGGCAAAGGAGTTACTGAGTAATTGAAGAGTTGAATATGAATTGGTTGATAATGGCAAGTACAAGCAAGGTTTAAGTAGCATGCAAGAGCGATAGTTGGAAAGTAGTTTGTGGGACAAGGAACTTGTGAAGAAATGAGGAATGAATGAACTAGGAAATGAGTTGGGTACAAATATGAAACCCTAGAAAGCTGTACCCCATACTGTCTTGTCAAACTTATATGCTATAGTTTGTGTAGACTGTAGTGGGGTAGACTATATGGGGTACAACATTTCTAGGTTTTCCTACTTGTACCCACCTGCTTGCTAGTTCATTCATTCCTCATTTCTTAACATGGTATAGAGCAGGTTCCCTAGTGGGAACGCTTCCTTGGGCCCACCACTCATTTTTTTTTTTTTTTTTTTTTTCTGACCGGAACGCCAGTCGCTCCTGCCCGAGGCGCGCCTTGTGGGCCGCCCTTCTGTCGAGCTCTCTTAGAGGCCCCTCTCGCGGCCCTCGCGCCACCCTTAGCGGCCCCGTCGCCGCCCCTAGCGGCCCCGTCGCCGCCCTTCCAGGCCCCTCGCGGCCCCTAGCGGCCCCGTCGCCGCCCCTACGCGGCCCCGTCGCCGCCCCTAGCGGCCCCGTCGCCGCCCCTAGCGGCCCCGTCGCCGCCTCTCTCCCTACGCGGCCCCGTCGCCGCCCCTACGCGGCCCCGTCGCCGCCCCTAGCGGCCCCGTCGCCGCCTCCCTCCCTACGCGGCCCCGTCGCCGCCCCTACGCGGCCCCGTCACCGCCCCTAGCGGCCCCGTCGCCGCTCCCCTCCCTAGCGGCCCCGTCGCCGCCCCTACGCGGCCCCGTCGCCGCCCCTACACGGCCCCGTCGCCGCCCCTAGCGGCCCCGTCGCCGCTCCCCTCCCTACGCGGCCCCGTCGCCGCCCCTACGCGGCCCCGTCGCCGCCCCTAGCGGCCCCGTCGCCGCCCCTACGCGGCCTCGTCGCCGCCTCCCTCCCTACGCGGCCCCGTCGCCGCCCCTACGCGGCCTCGTCGCCGCCCCTAACGGCCCCGTCGCCGCCCCTAGCGGCCCCGTCGCCGCTTCCCTCCCTACGCGGCCCCGTCGCCGCCCCTACGCGGCCCCGTCGCCGCCCCTAGCGGCCCCGTCGCCGCCTCCCTCCCTACGCGGCCCCGTCGCCGCCCCTACGCGGCCTTGTCGCCGCCCCTACGCGGCCCCGTCGCCGCCCCTACGCGGCCCCGTCGCCGCCCCTAGCGGCCCCGTCGCCGCTCCCCTCCCTACGCGGCCCCGTCGCCGCTCCCCTCCCTACGCGGCCCCGTCGCCGCCCCTACCCGGCCCCGTCGCCGCCCCTAGCGAGCAGCCGAGCCGCCGAGCCGCCCAGCAGCCGAGCCGCCCCTGGAGCAGCCGCCACTGCAGCAGCCGACCCTGGAGCAGCCGCCACTGCAGCAGCCGCCACTGCAGCAGCCGCCCCTGGAGCAGCCACCCCTACAGCAGCCGCCTCTGGAGCACCCGCCCCTGCAGCAGCCGCCCCTGGAGCAGCCGCCCCTACAACTGCCGCCCCTGGAGCAGCCACCCCTGCAGCTGCCGCGGAGCTCTCGCCCTACAGTGGTAGCGGCCTCGCCGTTGCCGCCGTCGTACACCTGCCCTTCTCGCCACTGGTGAGCACTGCCCTGCCCGTACTGCTGTTTCTACTGCTACTGCTGTTCCTGGCGTGGCCAGATGCAGCTCCAACGTCGCCCGCGTGAGTCCCTCACCCCCCAACAGCTTCGTGAGTGGTACGCTAGTTGGGGTTGTCGGGGTGGCCGTAGTGGGAGTCGTCCTGGAGTGAGTAGTTCCGCAGCTGCTTGTAGTGGCCAGATGCAGCTCCAGCGTCGCCCGCGTGAGTCCCTCACCCCCCAACAGCTTCGTGAGTGGTACACTAGTTGGGGTTGTCGGGGTGGCCGTAGTGGGAGTCGTCCTAGAGTGAGTAGTTCCGCAGCTGCTTGTAGTGGCCAGGTGCAGCTGCAGCGTCGTCCGTACGCGGTCCCCTCGCCCCAGCAGCTTCGTGAGTGGTACGCTCAGAGTAGAGGGTCGCTGAGTGGTGCTCGCTGCCAGTACGTTATTAGCTCGGGTGTCCGGACTGGTCAGCCTTGCGGGACGCGTGGTCACACAGAGTCCCGCTGCTTCGCCCGTCTGAGCGACGCTTGGCGTACAGAGTTTGGCGACGACGCTGAGCTCCCCGACTGGGTGGAGCTGCTTAGGCAGAGGGTAGATATCTATGCTCTTGACTATGATGCTATTCTCACTGCAATGTATGCATTGTCTACTAGTGCCGAGGGAGCCTGTCACCTGTGTGTGCCGCCTGACCCCGGTATCCAGTCTGCTGCTCCAGGTGCCGGTGAGGCTGCTGCTCTAGGTGCTAGTGCGTCTGCTGCCCCAGGTGCTGGTGAGTCTGCTCTCTCAGGTACCACGTCGGCTCAGGCCTTACACACCTTCACCCTTGACTCGGGTGCTTCCCGCTCCTTCTTTCGAGACCGCACCACGCTTACGCCGCTCAGTCGGCCGGTTGCGGTCTCCCTGGCGGACCCCTCTGGGGGTCCTGTCCTTGCTCGCTTCTCCACTGTCTTACCGTGTCCGGCAGCCCCCTCTGGCACCCTGTCAGGTCTCTACCTCCCCTCGTTCTCTACGAACTTGGTGAGTGGAGCTGATCTACAGGATAGGGGGGTTGACCAGTTCACTCCTGCGAGTCAGCGGGTGACCCACTGCACGTGTGCTCGGACGGGCCGACACTTGGCCACGTTTACCCGTCGGCCGGGGTCGAGCCTGTACACACTGACTACTGAGTCTCCTCCAGTTGCTGAGTCTGGTCAGGTAGCTGCGTCGAGTCAGGTGTTTGCTGCAGCGTCCAGGTCTGGTCCTGAGTCTGCGCCCTGCTCGTGTCGTCTCCTGTCCCACCAGACTCTCCTCTGGCACCACCGCCTTGGTCACCCCTCCCTGCCTCGTCTCCGAGGCATGGCCTCCCGTGTCCTTGTCTCTGGTCTCCCCCGGTCTCTACCTCCCCTACCTCCGGGGCCTGCCCCTACCTGCGTCCCTTGCGTCGAGGGGCGACAGCGCGCCGCCCCTCACTCCTCCGAGTTTCCTCCGATAGAGGCTCCGCTATAGACTCTTCACATGGACGTGTGGGGCCCCGCCCGCGTCCGTGGCCAGGGTCACGAGCGTTACTTCCTGTTGGTGGTTGACGACTACTCGCGTTACACCACGGTGTTCCCCTTGGGCAGCAAGGGTGACGTCGCTGAGGTGTTGATCGACTGGATCCGCGCAGCTCGTCTCCAGCTCAGAGAGAGTTTCGGCTCGGACTTTCCTGTTCTGCGTCTGCACTCTGACAGAGGCGGAGAGTTTTCCTCTGCCTGTCTGGGAGCCTTCTGTCGTGCACAGGGCATCCGCCAGACCTTCACGCTTCCGGCCTCTCCACAGCAAAATGGGATTGCTGAGCGCCGCATTGGCATGGTCATGGACGTCGCGCGTACGTCCATGATCCATGCGGCTGCCCCCCATTTTCTGTGGCCGTTTGCGGTTCAGTACGCAGCGCATCAGCTCAACCTTCAGCCCCGGGTCTCCTTGCCAAAGACCTCCCCCACTTTGCGGTGGACGGGGAAGGTTGGCGATGCGTCTACGTTTCGGGTCTGGGGATCTCGGGCGTTTGTCCGCGACTTGTCTGCGGACAAGCTGTCCCCCCGTGCTGTTCCCTGCGTCTTCCTTGGCTTCCCCCCTGACGCGCCTGGGTGGCAGTTTTACCACCCCACCTCGCGCCGTGTTCTGTCCTCCCAGGACGTCACCTTTGACGAGTCGGTGCCTTACTACCGTCTCTTCCCCTACCGCACTGCGCCCCTCCCCCCGCCACCGCTCTTCCTTGCGCCAGGTCCTCCCCCGGTAGACCCCCTCCCCCCTCAGGGTCCTGCCCCAACAGGTGTGTCCCAGGTAGACGCAGTCGAGCCTGTCGAGGTAGCTGTTGACTCTGGTGCTGCTAGAGGTGCTGAGCCTGCGGGTGCCGGGTCTGGAGGTGCTGAGCCTGGGAGTGCGGAGCCTGGGGGTGCTGAGTCCAGGGGTGCGGAGCCTGGGGGTGCTGAGCCTGGGGGTGCTGAGTCTGGGGGTGCTGAGCCTGGGGGTGCTGAGTCTGGGGGTGCTGAGCCTGGGGGTGCTGAGCCTGGGGGTGCGGAGCCTGGGGGTGCTGGGTCTGCTCGTGTGGCCTCTCGCGGTGCTTCGTCGAGGCGGAAGCTACTCTCTCCGAAGGAGCTGCGCGAGTGGTTTACCCGGCGCTGGAGCCGTGCTGCTGGAGCTGGAGGTACTACTGTTGCTGCTGGTCCCGGAGGTGCTCGTACTGGAGGTACTGGAGCTGGTGGGACTGGGGGTGCTGCTGGGGCTGCTGGAGTTGGTCCTGCTGGAGGTACTGCTGGAGCTGCCGGCGGTACTGGAGCTGCCGGTCCTGCTGGCGTTGGTGCTGCTGGAGCTGCTGGAGCTGGAGCTGCTGGGGGTGTTGGCGCTGGTGGTTCTGCTGGCGCTGGTGCGTCTGAGGGTGCTGGAGTTGGCGCTGTTGGAGCTGGAGGTGCTACTGGCGCTGGTGCTGCCGCTGGGGGTACTGGTGCTGTCCCTGCTGGTTCTGGAGGCGCTACGCGGCCGAGGCCGTACTTCGTTCCACTCCTTGAGCAGGTTCTTGGTCTCCTGCCCTCTACTGGTCCTGCTCCTCCCTTAGAGTGTCCACAGCCTGTCCAGTCGCGGTCACAGTTACAGCCCGCCTCCCCCCTACCTGCTCCTTCTCCCTACACTGGTCCTACTGGAGGTCTTGCTGAGCGTCGTGAGCCTGCGTCTCGTCCTGCGTCGCCTGTTCGTGCTGCTCGCACTAGTGGTCGTGCTTCGCATCCGCGTCCTCCTGCGGTCCAAGGCACACATCAGATGGCACTGCGTCCTTCCACTGCTCCTCTGCATGTCCCGTTGCCGTCTCCTCCAGAGTCCTCTCTTCCTGTTCTTGCTGACCCGGAGTCTGACTCTCTTCGTGCTTCCAGTCCTACTGTCACGCGTCTCCTGGCTACTGTTGTCACTGACCCTTCCTTTGAGTCCACTGCTGCGTCTGCCCTAGTTGCTGAGCTTGTCGACTTTGCTGCTCGATGTCGTCTAGACTACGCCGCTAGTCTCGTTGCTGAGTCTGAGTCTGTCTGTCCTCCGTCCGTCGGGGGTGAGTGTGCTCTTAGCACGGACGTCCTTGAGGACAGGCAGGAGGAGTTCCAGTGTTTTGCTGCTGCTTTGCCTCATCTCGTGTCCACGCTGATTGCCCCTGAGGGAGACCCGGATGCACCAGACATCCCGACTCCTCGATCGTACGCTGAGGCGATCGGGGGTCCCTACTCCTCACAGTGGCAGTCAGCCATGGACGCAGAGATGGTTTTCTGGAAGTCCACAGGCACCTACGTCGACGAGGTTCCCCCACCTGGGGCGAACATCGTCAGTGGCATGTGGATTTTCAGGGTGAAGCGGCCGCCGGGTTCTCCGCCTGTCTTCAAGGCGCGTTACGTGGCTCGAGGCTTCAGTCAGCGGCAGGGAGTTGACTACTTTCACACCTTCTCTCCCACCCCGAAGATGACCACTCTTCGGGTGCTGCTGCACATAGCCGCTCAGCGTGACTACGAGCTTCAGTCTCTTGACTTCAGCACAGCTTTCCTGCAGGGCAGCCTGCACGAGGAGATCTGGCTGCGCCGCCCACCTGGCTTCACTGGGTCGTTTCCTCCTGGTACCCAGTGGAGCCTCCGGCGGCCAGTCTACGGTCTCCGCCAGGCGCCCCGTGAGTGGCACGACACACTGAGGACTACACTTGCGGCTCTTGGGTTTGCTCCTTCTACAGCCGACCCGTCACTGTTTCTGCGCACCGACACCTCTTTGCCGCCGTTCAACATCCTCGTGTACGTCGACGACTTGGTCTTTGCCACTGCTGACACTGCTGGACTCGCCCACGTGAAGTCCGAGCTGCAGAAGAGACACACGTGCACAGACCTGGGTGAACTGCGCAGCTACCTTGGCTTGCAGATCACCCGGGACAGAGCACAGCGCACCATTACCCTGACTCAGTCACACATGGTGCAGCAGGTCCTTCAGCGCTTCGACTTCACATACTCCTCGCCTCAGGCCACTCCTCTGTCTACTCGCCACTCGCTCTCAGCTCTGCCTTCGGATGAGTCCGTAGAGCCGAGTGGCCCGTACCCAGAGCTTGTTGGCTGCCTCATGTACCTGATGACCTGCACACGACCTGACCTTGCATACCCTCTTAGCATCTTGGCACGCTATGTTGCTCCTGGGAGACACCGACCGGAGCACATGGCTGCAGCGAAGAGGGTGTTGCGCTACTTGTGCAGTACGTCGGGCATGGGGCTAGTGCTTGGAGGGCGACGTCGAGTGGTCCTCACAGGTCACGCAGACGCTTCTTGGGCTGACGACCAGGCTACGCAGCGGTCGTCACAGGGTTACACCTTCAGCCTTGGCTCCGGCTCTGTTTCGTGGCGGTCTACCCGCTCGTCTTCTGTTCTCGGCTCCAGCTGTGAGGCTGAGATCTACGCGGGGGCCATGGCTGCACAGGAGCTACGCTGGCTCACCTACCTGCTGACTGACCTAGGAGAGCCGCCTCGTTCTCCTCCAGTTCTGTACGTAGACAACAAGGCCATGCTGGCCTTGTGTCGGGAGCACAGACTGGAGCACAGAACGAAGCACATTGCGCTTCGCTACTTCCTTGCTCGTGAGCTGCAGCAGCGTGGTCAGCTGCGCCTTGCTTACGTGGCCTCTGAGGCCAACACTGATGATATCTTTACCAAGGCACTTCCGCCTGGTGATCATCAGCGCTTCTGTACGATGCTAGGTCTTGTGCCTACTTGGCCTCACTTGCTCACTTCTTGACCTTGCTTGTACTGTGATCTTTCTATACCTGCACTTGCCTGTTTACCTTTATATATGATCTTGCATGTGAACTGGCCTTTTGGCCTTGCTCTTGTGCTCGGATTGTGTGGTGACGTTGTGATCCACCCTGAGCTTGCTTTGCTTTGCTTGACTGGTCTTGTGACCTCTTGTTCTCCCCCACTTTGCCTATGGGGGTGTGTCAAACTTATATGCTATAGTCTGTGTAGGCTGTAGTGGGGTAGACATGTGTACCAGGAGGAAAAGACCCAGTGAAGCCAGGTGGACGGCGCAGCCAGATCTCCTCGTGCAGGCTCCCCTGCAAGAAAGCAGTGCTGAAGTCAAGAGAGTGAAGCTCGTAGTCATGGTGAGCGGCTATGTGCAGTAGTACCCGAAGAGTGGTCATCTTCGGGGTGGGAGAGAAGGTATGAAAGTAGTCAACTCCGTGCCGCTGACTGAAGCCACGAGCCACGTAGCGCGCCTTGAAGACAGGCGGAGAACCCGGCGGCCGCTTCACCCTGAAAATCCACATGCCACTGACGATGTTCGCCCCAGGAGGGGGAACGTCGTCGACGTAGGTGCCTGTGGACTTCCAGGAAGCCATCTCTGCATCCATGGCTGCCTGCCACTGAGAGGAGTAGGGACCCTCTATCGCCTCCGCGTAAGAGCGCGGAGTCGGGATGTCTAGTGCATCCGGGTCTCCCTCAGGGGCAAGTAGCATGGACACAAGATGAGGTGAAGCAGCAGAAAAGCACTGGAACTCCTCCTGCCTGTCCTCAAGGACGTCCGTGCCAAGGGCACACTCACCCCCGACGGACGGAGGACAGACAGACGCAGACTCAGCGACAAGACTAGCAGCGTAGTCTAGGCGACAGCGAGCAGCGAAGTCGACAAGCTCAGAAACTAAGGCAGACGCAGCAGCGGACTCAAAGGAAGGGTCAGTGACGACAGTAGCAAGGAGACGCGTGACAGTAGGACTGGCAGCACGAAGGGAGTCCGACTCCGGGTCAGCAAGAACAGGAAGAGAGGACTCAGGAGGAGAAGGCAAAGGGGCACGCAGCGGAGCAGTGGAGGGACGCAGAGACATCCGGTGCGTGCCTGGGACAGGGGGAGGACGCTGACGCGAACCACGACTACTAGTGCGCTCAGCACGGACAGGCGACGCAGGACGAGACGCAGGCTCACAACGCTCAGCAAGACCTCCAGTAGGACCAGTGTAGGGAGAAGGAGCAGGCAGAGGAGAGGTAGGGTGGAACTGTGACTCGGACTGGACAGGCGGTGGACACTCTAAGGGAGGAGCCGGACTAGCAGAGGGCGGGAGACCAAGAACCTGCTCAAGGAGCCGAACGAAGTACGGCCGCGGCCGCTCAGCACCACCAGCACCAGAAGGGACAGCACCAGCACCCCGAACGACAGCACCAGCGCCAGCAGCACCCCCAGCTCCAGCAGCGCCAGCTCCAGTACCCTCAGAGGCACCAGCACCAGAGGCACCCTCAGTGTGAGGATCTAGGATCGAGCTCAGAAAAGAGAATGTGAATTGAATGAATCACCTGGGTACAACACGAGGCTATATATAGGCTCGACAAAGGCCCCGTAACCAGGTGTTACGCGAAGGTTCCGCGGGTCGCGAAGCGTCCCGAACAGATCCTTCCCGAATTCGGTAGGAGGCAATTCGGTGGCAACCGAAAAGCCAGAATTCGGTGCACGCAACCTAGCTCGGTGCTATAACTATAATAAAATATAGGAAAGCACCTAGCCTAGGAAATCAAGCAATTCATGCATGCATATAATTATCCTATGCTAGAAATATCATAATAAAGTAAAGGCAAGCAAGCATAGCTGGCATAAGCCGTCGTACTCTCACACGTCCCCCCCTCAAAGCTGGGTGGCGTGAGAAACACCCTGCTTGACAAGATAGTCCTTGAGAGCACGGCGTGCGTTGCCCATATCAGCTTCTGCAACCCAACTATCCTCAGTGGGGTCGTATCCCTTCCAGCGTATCAGGAACTCGAGGGCCTTGCCGCCACGGCGCCGATGAGAGAGAACGCGCTCGATCTCGTACTCGAGTTCATCCTGTATGAGAACAGGTGGTGGTGGCGGTAGCTGCCATCCCTGGAACTGTTGGTTGGGGTCCTTGTAGAGTTTCAGTAGCTGGACATGGAAAGCGTTGTGAAGCTTCCATGTATCTGGTAAGCGCAAGCGGAATGTTACTGGTGTCACCTGTGCCTCAACGAGAAAAGGACCACAGAAGCGAGGACGGAGTTTGGATGGGAGGTGAGACAGGTTCAAGTTGCGCGTGTCAAGAAGCACCTGATCTCCGACTGCTACTGAGTGATCACGTCGCTGACGATCGGCATACTGCTTCTGGGAGGTCTGCATCGTGGTGAGTCGTCGCTGAGTCTTCTCCCATAGCTGCTGCATGGTGGTGACGAAGTCATGTGCGGCTTGGACGTGTGCCGGTGTGGTAGGCTGCTGTGGTGTGAGTGGTTCCCGTCCGTAACACAGGAAGAAAGGAGTTTTCCCTGTGGCCGCATGAACGCTCCCTGTATCTGTCCAGCTTCGCAGCTCCACTCGTTTCCCGTTGTTGTAGATGCACGCCTTCCTGTTGACCCAGTTGATCTCGGGGTTGAACCGCTTCAAGAAATCTCGCCCCAAGATGAAATCTAATCCCTTGATGTTCGTGATCGGCAACGTCGGCTTCCACCTCAACGCCCCTATCTGCAGCTGCAGTGTTGACTTGCCGTGGATGGGAAGCTTCGTACCGTCCACCATCGTTGCTGTAAACTGGGTTTCTTCTGAGGATTCTCCACTTTTCTCCAACGTCCCGCGGTCGCACACCGAGTGGGACGCACCACTGTCCACCAGGGCCTGGAGGCGACGCCCGTTGCAGATCACCTCGAGTACTAGTGGTTGCTGCTGCTCCGAGTATCCGTAGATGGTATCGCTTATAGGATCGTAGGGTACGTCGAATATGTTATCCCTAGGTCCTGCGCTCGAAGATGCAGCTTCAGTATCAGTTTTCAACTGAGAAAGGTTAGAAGGATTTATCCGAGGCCGATTCGGCTTCTCTTGGGCCTGGAACCTTCCACTAAGCCTTTGCAGCTGTGTAGGCTTCATCTGTGGGGAACAGGGAGCCTTTAGACAGTGCTGCTGGGAGAGAATATTAACTCCTCGGAACGCTCGACCCGTATTAGCGCTCTGGAGTAGGGTCCCCATAATACCCGGTACCGGTTCAATTTCTGACTCTCCCTTAATAAAGGCTTGAAACCCACGAGAAGTAATATTCTTACTTGTCGGGGTATACGGCTGGAGTTTCCCGGTCGGTGCAGGGTCTTGTTTCGCGGATCCTCCATTAGTCTCGGCGATTTCCCCTGGTGCCGGCTGGTCGTGACGTTTTAAATTTGCGCCATCATATTCTCCTTTTTTCGCCCTCTCCGAAGTTGCCACGTTGTCCGTTTTCTGCTTCGGGGGTGCCGCACTGTTCTTGTCCTTCAGCTCCGCACACCTTCTCTTCATTTTCCAACACGCCAAGATACGATGTCCTGTAGCGCCGCAAAATTTGCACGTCTCATTATTTGCTAGCCGCTGCTCCACATCGCTCTCGTCGTTCTCCATCGGGTCGGCAGTCGTGGGTGGTGCCAATCGCCCCATGCCACTAGTTGGCTTGTTGCGTCGTGTTCCTTAGTAGCTACTGTTCAACGTGTCGAACTGTTCGATCAGTGCTGCCGGAAACTGCGCCCACGTCCCCTCGCCTTGGACTATTCTGTTGTTGATCCACTCTAGAGCTGGGCCTCGTAACAGTGTTGCTGCGAGCCGTATGCGCATTGCGTCTTTTGTGAAAGAATAAGGAAAGAATAAGGAATGAAGAAGAGAGGAGGGGTTGCACTAGCAGCAGTTGGCATACATATAGGAAACCCTAATTGGGTTGTACTCGCTATAGAGTACCCCACTGCAGGCTAGACAATTATAACATTCTGACATCTTTTGTCGGGGTCGTGCATCCAACGGATTCGAAGTAAATTTCGAGTTCAGCTACAAATCGACGAACGTCGTTCCTTTTTACTGTAGGATCGAACGCCTCCGGTAGCCTCGGCTTCACTACTTCGAGGTTAACTGTAGCTGCTGCCGTTGTCGCATGTAGAATTGTCGGTGTTGCCGCTGCTGCTGCTGCTGCTGCTGTTACTGTTGTCGCTGCTGCTGTGGCGGTTGCCGACTGGTTCGCAAGGAGTTTTTCGAGTCGTGGGAGCGCCGCATGTATTTGCTTATGCTCAGCACGTAACTCCGCGATTTTCTGTACTGAAATATCTCTTTTTCCCTCCATTTGGCGATTTACAGGAAGATGCGCGACGAAAAAAATCAAATTCTAGGTGCTGGTCGACTTACTGCGAGTCAAGTTGACTAAAGGATCGACGAGCGTGAATTCTGTAGGTCGCGTAAATCTCCCTTGGGCGAAATTCGCGTCCGATCTTGGCCGTTGAGGAGAAAATCAATCCGACGCTCCAAATTCCAACTGTTTTGGGCGAAATTCTCTGGGCCGTTGAGATGAAACTCGATCCAACGGTCGAAACTCCAACCCTTCCACCAGTAAATCTGAGGGGTGTTCGAAAACCGAATCGAGGGGGACTTCGAAAAATTGCGCGGAACTGGTTTTACATACCCGTATCGGCGCTTTCGTCGTCGCCCCCGCGGTTTTTTCAAGGCCGGAACTAAGCGGTTGAAGACCTCGCGTGAAAACCCGCTCTGATTACCAAGTGAGAGGATCTAGGATCGAGCTCAGAAAAGAGAATGTGAATTGAATGAATCACCTGGGTACAACACGAGGCTATATATAGGCTCGACACAAGGCCTCGTAACCAGGTGTTACGCGAAGGTTCCGCGGGTCGCGAAGCGTCCCGAACAGATCCTTCCCGAATTCGGTAGAAGGCAATTCGGTGGCAACCGAAAAGCCAGAATTCGGTGCACGCAACCTAGCTCGGTGCTATAACTAAAATAAAATATAGGAAAGCACCTAGCCTAGGAAATCAAGCAATTCATGCATGCATATAATTATCCTATGCTAGAAATAGCATAATAAAGTAAAGGCAAGCAAGCATAGCTGGCATAAGCCGTCGTACTCTCACACTCAGCGCCAACACCCCCAACAGCTCCAGCTCCAGCCGGACCACCAGAAGACGCAGCGGGTCTAGCTCCAGCACCTGCAGTAGCACCGACGCCCGCAGCACCACCAGCTCCAGTACGAGAAGCACCCGCAGGCCCAGCAGCTCCAGTACTCCCAGTACGAGCACCTCCGGGACCCGCGGCACCAGCACCCTCAGCAGCAGCAGAACCTACAGCACCCTCAGCACCTCCAGCTCTAGCAGCTCGCCTCCAGCGCCGGGCAAACCACTCACGCAGCTCCTGTGGAGAGAGTAGCTCCCGCCGGGACGAAGTACCCGAAGAACCTCCAGGCCCAGCACCGCCAGACGCCACACGAGCAGGTCCAGTACCCTCAGACTCCGCACCCCCAGACGCAGCACCCCCAGGCGTAGCACCCCCAGGCTCAGCACCCCCAGGCGCAGCACCCCCAGAGTCAGCACCCCCAGGCTCAGCACCCCCAGAGTCAGCACCCCCAGACCCAGCACCCGCAGGCTCAGCACCCCTAGTAGCACCAGAGTCAACAGCTACCTCGACAGGGTCGACTGCGTCTACCTGAGGGGGACCTGGCGTAAGGAAGAGCGGCGGGGGGGGGAGGGACGCAGTGCGGTAGGGGAAGAGACGGTAGTAGGGAACCGACTCGTCAAACGTGACGTCCTGGGAGGACAGAACACGGCGCGAGGTGGGGTGGTAGAACTGCCAGCCCGGCGCGTCAGGGGGGAAGCCAAGGAAGACGCAGGGAACAGCACGAGGGGACAGCTTGTCAGCAGACAAGTCGCGGACAAACGCCCGAGATCCCCAGACACGGAACGCAGACGCATCGCCAACCTTCCCCGTCCACAGCAAAGCAGGGGAGGTCTCCGGCATGGAGACCCGGGGCTGAAGGTTGATCTGATGCGCCGCGTAACGAACCGCAAACGGCCACAGAAAATGGGGGGCAGCCGCATGGACCATGGACGTACGAGCGACGTCCATGACCATGCCAATGCGGCGCTCAGCAATCCCATTTTGCTGCGGAGAGTCCGGAAGCGTGAAGGTCTGGCGGATGCCTCGTGCACGACAGAAGGCGCGCAGAAGGTCAGAGGAGAACTCTCCGCCTCTGTCAGAGTGCAGACGCAGAACAGGAAAGTCCGAGCCAAAACTCTCTCTGAGCTGGAGACGAGCTGCGCGGATCCAGGAGATCAACACCTCAGTGACCTCACCCTTGCTGCGCAAGGGGAAGACCGCGGTGTAACGCGAGTAGTCGTCAACCACCAGCAGGAAGTAACGCTCGTGACCCTGTCCACGGACGCGGGGTGGGCCCCACACGTCCATGTGAAGCGTCTGCAGTGGAGCCTCTGTCGGAGGAAACTCGGAGGAGTGAGGAGCGGCGCGCTGCCGCCCCTCGACGCAGGGAACGCAGGTGGGGCCAGGCCCCGGAGGAAGAGAAGGGAGGGACCGGGGGAGACCCGAGACAAGGAAACGAGAGGCCATGCCTCGGAGACGAGGCAGGGAGGGGTGACCAAGGCGGTGGTGCCAGAGGAGAGTCTGGTGAGACAGGAGACGACACGAGCAGGGGGCAGACTCAGGACCAGACCTGGACGCTGCAGCAAACACCTGACTCGACGCAGCTACCTGAGGAGACTCAGTAGTCAGTGTGTACAGGCTCGACCCCGGCTGACGGGTAAACGTGGCCAAGTGTCGGCCCGTCCGAGCACACGTACAGTGGGTCACTCGCTGACGCGCAGGAGTGAACTGGTCAACCCCTGCGTCCTGTAGGTCAGCACCACTCACCAAGTTCGTAGAGAACGAGGGGAGGTAAAGACCTGACAGGGAGCCAGAAGGGGCCGCCGGACACGGTAAGACAGTGGAGAAGTGGGCAAGGACAGGGCCCCCAGAGGGGTCTGCCAGGGAGACTGCCACTGGCCGACTAAGCGGCGTAAGCGTGGTGCGGTCTCGAAAGAAGGAGCGGGAAGCACCCGAGTCAAGGGTGAAGGTGTGGGTGGCCGGAGCCGACGCGGTACCTAAGAGCGCAGACTCACCAGTACCTGGAGCAGCAGACGCACTAGCACCTAGAGCAGCAGCCTCACCAGCACCTAGAGCAGCAGTCTCAATGTCCGGGTCAGGCGGAAAACACCGGTAACAGTCACCCTCATCACTAATAGTCACAGTATACATTGCAGCAAGAATAGCATCATAATCAAGATCAAAGATAGCTACACCCGCCCTAGACAGCTCGCCCCAGCGAGGGATCTCAGTAGCGTCGGGGAACTGATGACGCCAAGCGTCCGTCAGGCGGCCGAAGCAGCGCTGGGTGGAGTGCGGACCCCCACACTGCTCACCCGCGCGGTCGCCTGTACGCAGAACGTAGGTACAGGGGCCAGCACCCCCACCCCGCTGACGAGCAGCGTACCACTCACGAAGCTGCTGGGGGGAAGGGGTCTCACGAGTGCGCTGCTGCTGCTGCTGCTGGCGCTGACCACCACCGGAGCCGACCCTCTGCGAAGAGCCGCCCCGACCAGCTCCACCTCCGCCGCCGCTACCTCCACCACCGCCTCCACCTCCACCACCTCCGCTCGCACCGCCACCACCGCCGCCTCCTCCGCCTCCACTGCCGCCACTAGCGCCCCCACTCCCGCCACCACCCCCACCGCCACCCCCACCCCCTCCGCCGCCTCCACCGCCGCCTCCACCGCCCCCGCCAGCCCCTCCAGCGCCCTTGCCCCCCTTGCCCTTGCCTGGGCGGCGTCTCCCGCTAGGGGCAGACGCCGCGCCGACCGACTCAAGACCAACGAGGTCGGCCGCAGCAGCAGAGGCAACAGAGGGCAAGAGGGGGGAGGGAGAGCACCCCTCAAAGACAGGGGTACGAGGGTCACCACGAGAGGCTCCTACAGCGACTATACTCTTTTCTGCTGCTAGGAGGCGCTCCTCGAGGAGGTCAACGGTGAGGGTGGTGGGGCAAACAGAGAGGAAGTGGTCCCTGACCGAGCGAAGGGTGTCAGGGAGCCGGGTGACTATGTAGTAGAGGGTGATGTACATAGTTGGGGGGTTCTTGGCGCAGAACTCAGCAGGAAGCGCAGCGCGGTAGCGAATGTCACTAGTGCGAAGGTGCGTAATGAGGTCAGCGACTGTGGGAAAAGCGGCGATGTCAGGGAAGAGGTACGGCAGTATGAGGCGGCTAAGGGCAGCAGTGGCAGGGGAAGAGTAGCGTGCAACGACAGCGTCGTACAAGGTCTTAGCACTCTTGTACTGACTAAAATGCGCGCGCTCAGCGGTCGGTAAGTGGCGGCGCACAGCAAGGCGCGCAGCAGCATCGCGCGTGGCCCACTGTGAGCGAACAGTGGCATCAGCATCAGCAGGCGGGGCAGGAGAGGCACCAGAAGTGAGGTCAAACAGGGAGAGACCGTCTGCCCTATCGCACAGTAGGAAAAGCTGCAAGTCATCGACCCAGACCTCAAAGTCAACAGCCCGACCCTCAGCATCAAAGGTAAGGACACTAGGGGTAGCCATGACAGCAGCAGTCTAGTGGTGAGAGCGGCAGGCTAGAGGTAGTGCAGCGGCAGAGACGCTGCTCGGGAAAGCTCTCACCAGACCGGGTGGGGAGGGCCGGGGCGCGCCGGCAGGAACAGGGCCGCAGCTGCGGCGGCGGCGGCTCGGCGGCTCAGCAGCGGCTCGGCGGCTCGACGGCGGCTCGGCGGCTCGGCGGCGGCTCGGCGGCGGCTCGGCAGCGGCCCGGCGGCTTGGCGGCGGCTCGGCGGCTCGGTGGCGGCTCGGCGGCTCGGCGGCTCGGCTGCAGCTGCGGCGGCTCAGCGACGGCGGCGGCAGGGCCGGTGAGGGGGCCGCACAGAGCGGCGAAGGGGCCGCTGTAGGGCGGCGATGGGGCCGCTGGAGGGCGGCGACTGGGCCGCTGAAGGGCGGCAACGGGGCCGCTGAAGGGCGGCGGCGGGGCCGCTAGAGGGCGGCGACGGGGCCGCGGTAGGGCGGCGACGGGGCCGTTGAAGGGCGGCGGCGGGGCCGCTAGAGGGCGGCGACAGGGCCGCGGTAGGGCGGCGACGGGGCCGTTGAAGGGCGGCGGCGGGGCCGCTAGAGGGCGGCGACGGGGCCGCGGTAGGGCGGCGACGGGGCCGTTGAAGGGCGGCGGCGGGGCCGCTAGAGGGCGGCGACAGGGCCGCGGTAGGGCGGCGACGGGGCCGTTGAAGGGCGGCGGCGGGGCCGCTAGAGGGCGGCGACGGGGCCGCGGTAGGGCGGCGACGGGGCCGCTAGAGGGCGGCGGCGGGGCCGCTAGAGGGCGGCGACGGGGCCGCGGTAGGGCGGCGACGGGGCCGCTGAGGGGCGGCGGCGGGGCCGCTAGAGGGCGGCGACGGGGCCGCAGTGGGGCGGCGACGGGGCCGCTGAAGGGCGGCGGCGGGGCCGTTAGAGGGCGGCGACGGGGCCGCTTGGAGGGCGGCGACGGGGCCGCGAAAGGGCGGCGACGCGGCCGCGAAGGGCGGCGGGTGGGCCGCGGAGGGCGACGGGGCCGCGAGAGGGTGGCCGGGCCGCAAGGGGGGCGGCGACGGGGCCGCTAAGGGTGGCGACGGGGCCGTGAGTGGGGCCGTGAGTGAGGCCGCTAAGGGCGGCGCGACGGGCCGCTAAGGGGAGGGCGGCCCACAGGACGCGCCTCGGTCAGGGGCGACTCGATCTCAGGGCAGGAAATAAAAAAATTTAGTGGTGGGCCCAAGGAAAAGTTCCCACTAGGGAACCTGCTCTGATACCATGTGAAGAAATGAGGAATGAATGAACTAGGAAATGAGTTGGGTACAAATATGAAACCCTAGAAAGCTGTACCCCATACTGTCTACCCCACTACAGCCTAGAAAGACTATAGCATATAAGTTCGACAGAACTGTAAAGCGAGAAGACTATAGTGCCACGTGGCACAACGAAGTCAAGGAAATCCCAAAGGGATTGGATGGAGATAAGGTTGGGATTGGGTTTGGGGACTGTTTAGGGTAAACCACCCTTGAACAGTAAATTACCCCGTAACACTACCCCCCTCCCAAAGAGGCAACGTCCGCGGCGCCTGCAGACTGAAGGTACGCTTGGAGGCAAGCGTTGTCGGGAGGCATCGAGGATGAAGGAACCCAGCTGTCGTCGGTTGCATCGTAACCACGCCAACGAACCAAGAAATCGATGAAAGAGACACCCCCCTGGAGACGGCGACGGTACCTGAGGATGCGCTGGATCTGGTAGTCGGGCTCATCGGTGTCAACAGCTACCGGCAGTGGAGTGCGATCACGGCTCGAGAAGGTGGCGTTGGGATCGGTGTATGGACGAAGGAGAGACGTGGAATGACGGGTGTATGCGGAAATGAGCGGGAAGGCGGAGGCGGTATGCGACTGGACCTAGTGCGTGTTCAACGACGAATGAACCAATGCAACGAGGGCGAAGCTTGCTGTCCTGTGGCAGTCGGAGGTTGCGGCCGTCGAGAAGGACACGGTCGCCAACTGAAAACGACACCTCACAACGACTGTGGTTGGTGGTGCGTGCCATGTGTGCATTTGCGAGCTGAAGGTGCTTTCTCACGTGATCATGAATGAAGGTGAGATGTTGGTGGAAGTTGTCAGCACGTGGGACTGTGGGTGTGAGATCGACATGAGTGGGGACATTGGGGTGCTGATCGTACAGTGCGAAGAACGGTGACATGCCTGTGGACGAGTGGTGTGTGTTGTTGTAGGCGAACTCGGCCATGCTCAGCTTCTTGTCCCATGCGGTTGCGTCGTGCATCGTGATGCTGCAAAGAATCTACTCCAAAGTCTGGTTCACACGCCCAGTCTGTCCGTCTGTCTCTAGATGATACGCAGACGACATGGGTAAGCGAGTCCCAAACAGTGCGAAAAGCTGCTTCCAGAACTTCAAAGTGAAACGAGGGTCACGGTCTAAGATAATGGAATATGAAACCCCGTACAATCGGACTACGTTAACTACGAACAGCGTCGCGGCTTCCTCTGCTGTGACCTTGCCATGCGTTGGGATGAAGTGCGCTGCTCGAGAAAACTTATCCACTGCCACGAAGATGGCGTAGTGACCCCTAACTGTGCGCGGTAAAGCCATGATGAAGCCCATCGTAACTACTTGCCAAGGGCGGTCGGGTGGTGGAATCGGCTGCAAAAGTCCTGCCTTGCGCTGGCGAGAAGACTTCGTACGCTGACACGTGTCGCACGAGTGAATGTAATCCTCTACGTCTGCTGCAAGCCTTGGCCAGTGGTTCGTGCGACTAAGCGTCTTAGCCGTCTTATCTGCTCCGAAGTGACCTGCACTAACTACATTGTGTGCCTCGGAAAGAAGAAGCTGTCGAAGAGGGCGGTTGGCTGGAACCCAAATCCATGCTGTACCCTTCCGTATGTAGACACTACCCTGCACCTCTGCTCCTGCGGGCGGCTGCGACATGAAATCTGGTTCCACTGTGTATCCATGCTCGAAGAGTGCTGTGAGAAGTGGATGGCCGGCAGTGACTGTGAGACTAGCGAGCTGGCAACTAGGGCGAGTAAGCAGATCTGCTGGGTTGTGCACGCTTGGCTTGTATTCTATCCTGTAATGAAAGCTCCCCTTCATGAACTCCATCCATCTAGCCTGGCGTCGACTCAGCTGCGGCTGTGAATTGAAAAAGCGAAGCGAGCAATGATCCGTGCGTACAACACTATCTCCCCCCTCTAGGTAGCAACTCCACACCTTATACGCATGGATGATCGCGAGAGCCTCCTTGTCATGTATGGGATAGTTCAACTCCGCTCCCCTAAGCTTACGCGACCCGTACGCGATTGGCTGCAACCCGCGTCCTTGGTCCTGAAGAAGCACTGCTCTGATGGCCTGATCTGATGCGTCGGTCACTACAACGTACGGGCGAGAGGGATCAGGGTACGACAGTGTCATCTGCTCGAACGCTTGCTGCTGCGCTGGACCCCAAACGTACTCTACGCCCTTCCGAAGTAGCTCGGTGAGTGGACTAGCGATGGAAGCGTAACCCTGAACGAAACGACGGTAATAATTGGCGAATCTGAGGAAGCTCTGCAGTTCCTTGACTGAGATCGGTGCTACCCAATCCTGTACTGCTGCCATCTTCTTCGGGTCTGTCCTAATGCCACCAGCGGATACGACGTGTCCTAGAAACTCGACCTTTGGAAGGAAGAACTCGCACTTCGACTGCTTTGCGTAAAGCTGCTCCCTCCGTAAGACCTCAAAGACCTTTTGCAAATGCTACACGTGCTCCTCTTTCGTCTTGGAGAAGATCAAGATGTCGTCTAGGTAGACTACGATGAACGACCCTAGGAACTCGGAGAGGACAGTGTTCATGAGCATCTGAAACGTTGCTAGGGCGTTGGTCAAACCGAACGGTGGAACCCTAAACTCGTACAACCCCTGATTCATACGAAACGCCGTCTTGTGCTGGTCCTATGAAACTACGCGAATCTGGTAGTAACCCGAACGAAGGTCGATCTTTGGAAAAACTCTAGCGCCCTGCACAGCATCGAGAAGATCCTCTACTCTCGGCACCGGGAACCTAATCTTGACGGTGGCGGCGTTCAGTGCGCGGTTGTCTATGCACATCCGTAACCCCCCGTCTTTCTTGGGTGCGAAAAGGATCGGTGCTGCCCAAGGCGATCTAGATGGTTGTATGTGTGAAAGAATGAGGAATGAATGCACTAGGAAACAGGTGGGTACAAGTAGGAAAACTTAGAAGTGTTGTACCCCATATTGTCTACCCCACTACAGCCTACACAGACTATAGCATATAAGTTTGACACACCCCCATAGGCAAAGTGGGGGAGAACAAGAGGTCACAAGACCAGTCAAGCAAAGCAAAGCAAGCTCAGGGTGGATCACAACGTCACCACACATTCCGAGCACAGGTTCAAGGCCACAAGGCCAGTTCACATGCAAGTTCATATATAAAGGTAAACAAGCAAGGGCAGGTATAGAAAGATCACAGTACAAGCAAGGTCAAGAAGTGAGCAAGTGAGGCCAAGTAGGCACAAGACCTAGCATCGTACAGCAGCGCTGATGATCACAAGGCGGAAGTGCCTTGGTGAAGATATCAGCAGTGTTGGCCTGAGAGGCCACGTAAGCAAGGCGCAGCTGACCACGCTGCTGCAGCTCACGAGCAAGGAAGTAGCGAAGAGCAATGTGCTTCGTTCTGTGCTCCAGTCTGTGCTCCCGACACAAGGCCAGCATGGCCTTGTTGTCTACGTACAGAACTGGAGGAGAACGAGGCGGCTCTCCTAGGTCAGTCAGCAGGTAGGTGAGCCAGCGTAGCTCCTATGCAGCCATGGCCCCCGCGTAGATCTCAGCCTCACAGCTGGAGCCGAGAACAGAAGACGAGCGGGTAGACCGCCACGAAACAGAGCCGGAACCAAGGCTGAAGGTGTAACCCTGTGACGACCGCTGCGTAGCCCGGTCGTCAGCCCAAGAAGCGTCTGCTTGACCAGTGAGGACCACTGAACGCCGCCCTCCAAGCACTAGCCCCACGCCCGACGTACTCCAAACAGCGACGGGTCGGCAGTAGAAGGAGCAAACCCAAGAGCCGCAAGTGTAGTCCTCAGTGTGTCGTGCCACTCACGGGGCGCCTGGCGGAGACCGTAGACTGGCCGCCGGAGGCTCCACTGGGTACCAGGAGGAAACGACCCAGTGAAGCCAGGTGGGCGGCGCAGCCAGATCTCCTCGTGCAGGCTGCCCTGCAAGAAAGCTGTGCTGAAGTAAAGAGAGTGAAGCTCGTAGTCGCGCTGAGCGGCTATGTGCAGCAGCACCCGAAGAGTGGTCATCTTCGGGGTGGGAGAGAAGGTCTGAAAGTAGTCAACTCCCTGTCGCTGACTGAAGCCTCAAGCCACGTAACGCGCCTTGAAGACAGGCGGAGAACCCGGCGGCCGCTTCACCCTGAAAATCCACATGCCACTGACGATGTTCGCCCCAGGTGGGGGAACCTCGTCGACGTAGGTGCCTGTGGACTTCCAGGAAGCCATCTCTGCGTCCATGGCTGACTGCCACTGAGAGGAGTAGGGACCCTCTATCGCCTCTGCGTAAGAGCGCGGAGTCGGGATGTCTGGTGCATCCGGGTCTCCCTCAGGGGCAATCAGCATGGACACGAGATGAGGCAAAGCAGCAGCAAAACACTGGAACTCCTCCTGCCTGTCCTCAAGGACGTCCGTGCTAAGAGCACACTCACCCCCGACGGACGGAGGACAGACAGACTCAGACTCAACAACAAGACTAGCAGCGTAGTCTAGATGACAGTGAGCAGCGAAGTCGACCAACTCAGCAACTAAGGCAGACGCAGCAGTGGACTCAAAGGAAGGGTCAGTGACAACAGTAGCCAGGAGACGCGTGACAGTAGGACTGGCAGCACGAAGAGAGTCCGACTCCGGGTCAGCAAGAGCAGGAAGAGAGGACTCCGGAGGAGACGGCAAAGGGACACGCTGCGGAGCAGTGGAAGGACGCAGTGCCATCTGGTGCGTGCTTGGGACCGCAGGAGGACGCTGACGCGGAACACGACGACTAGTGCGAGCAGCACTAACAGGCGACGCAGGACGAGACGCAGGCGCACGACGCTCAGCAAGACCTCCAGTAGGACCAGTGTAGGGAGAAGGAGCAGGCATTGGGGAGGCGGGCTGTAACTGTGACTGCGACTGGTCAGGCTGTGGACACTCGAAGGGAGGAGCAGGACCAGTAGAAGGCGGGAGACCAAGAACCTGCTCAAGGAGCGGAACGAAGTACGGCCGCGGCCGCGCAGCGCCTCCAGAAACAGCAGGGACAGCACCAGCACCCCCAGCGGCAGCACCAGCGCCAACAGCGCCAACTCCAGCACCCTCAGAAGCACCAGCGCCAGCAGCACCTCCAGCTCCAGCAGCACCAACTCCAGCAGGACCACCAGCTCTAGCACCGCCAGCAGCTCCAGCACCAGGAGCACCTCCAGGCCCAGCAGCTCCAGTACCCCCAGCAGCACCAGCAGCTCCAGTACCTCCAGCAGCACCAGCAGCACCTACAGCAGGACCAGCGCCAACAGCTCCAGTAGCACCCCCAGTCCCAGCAGCTCCAGTACCGCCAGTACGAGCACCTCCAGGACCAGAGGCTCCAGCACCTCCAGCGCCGACCCCAGGGTCAGCAGCAACACCAACTCCAGTAGGCTCAGCGCTCTCAGCTCCAGCTCCAGCACCACCGCGGAGGCTGCGACAGTACCGAGAGTAACGTAGCTGCTGGGAAGAGTGAGCGCCCCCAGGCGCAGCACCCCCAGGCTCAGGACCTCCACAACCAGCACCACCAGGGACAGCACCCCCAGGCTCAGCACCTGCAGTCTCTGCACCCCCAGGCTCAGCACCCGCAGTCTCCGCACCCCCAGGCTCAGCACCCCCACTCTCCGCACCCCCAGGCTCAGCACCCCCAGGCTCAGTACCTCCAGACCCAGCACCACCAGGCTCAGCACGCTCAGTACCTCACGCAGGACCAGAGTCGACAGCCACCTCGACAGGCTCGACCGGGTCTACCTGGGAAACACCTGAGGGAGCAGGAACCTGGGGAGGCAAGGGGTCTACCAAGGCAGCACCTGGCGTGAGGAAGAGCGGCGGAGGGGGGAGCGGGGCAGTGCGGTAGGGGAAGAGACGGTAGAAGGGGACCGACTCGTCAAACGTGACGTCCTGGGAAGACAGAACACGGCGCGAGGTGGGGTGGTAAAACTGCCAACCAGGCGCGTCAGGGGGGAAGCCAAGGAAGACGCAGGGAACAGCACGGGGGGACAGCTTGTCCGCAGACAAGTCGCGGACAAAAGCCCGAGATCCCCAGACACGAAACGCAGACGCATCGCCAACCTTCCCCGTCCACCGCAGAGTAGGGGAGGTCTCCGGCAAGGAGACCCGGGGCTGAAGGTTGATCTGATGCGCCGCGTACTGAACCGCGAACGGCCACAGAAAATGGGGAGCAGCCGCATGGATCATGGACGTACGAGCGACGTCCATGACCATGCCAATGCGGCGCTCAGCAATCCCATTTTGCTGTGGAGAGGCCGGAAGCGTGAACGTCTGGCGGATGCATTGTGCACGACAGAAGGCTCGCAGAAGGTCAGAGGAAAACTCACCTCCTCTGTCGGAGTGCAGACGCAGGACAGGAAAGTCCGAGCCGAAACTCTCTCTGAGCTGGAGACGAGCTGCGCGGATCCAGTCGATCAACACCTCAGTGACCTCACCCTTGCTGCGCAAGGGGAAGACTGTGGTGTAACGCGAGTAGTCGTCAACCACCAGCAGGAAGTAACGCTCGTGACCCTGTCTACGGACGCGGGCTGGGCCCCACACGTCCATGTGAAGCGTCTGCAGCGGAGCCTCTGTCGGAGGAAACTCAGAGGAGTGAGGAGCGGCGCGCTGCCGCCCCTCGACGCAGGGAACGCAGGTGGGGGCAGGCCCCGGAGGAAGAGAAGGGAGGGACCGGGGGAGACCCGAGACAAGGAAACGAGAGGCCATGCCTCGGAGACGAGGCAGGGAGGGGTGACCAAGGCGGTGGTGCCAGAGGAGAGTCTGGTGAGACAGGAGACGACACGAGCAGGGGGCAGACTCAGGACCAGACCTGGACGCTGCAGCAAACACCTGACTCGACGCAGCTACCTGAGGAGACTCAGTAGTCAGTGTGTACAGGCTCGACCCCGGCTGACGGGTAAACGTGGCCAAGTGTCGGCCCGTCCGAGCACACGTACAGTGGGTCACTCGCTGACGCGCAGGAGTGAACTGGTCAACCCCTCCATCCTGTAGTTCAGCACCACTCACCAAGTTCGTAGAGAACGAGGGGAGGGAAAGACCTGACAGGGAGCCAGAAGGGGCCGCCGGACACGGTAAGACAGTGGAGAAGTGGGCAAGGACAGGACCCCCAGAGGGGTCTGCCAGGGAGACTGCAACCGGCCGACTAAGCGGCGTGAGTGTGGTGCGGTCTCGAAAGAAGGAGCGGGAAGCACCCGAGTCAAGGATGAAGGTGTGTAAAACCTGAGCCGACGTGGTCCCTGAGAGAGCAGACTCACCAGTACCTGGGGCAGCAGACTCACCAGCACCTGGAAGAGTAGACGCAATAGCACCTAGAGCAGCAGCCTCACCAGTACCTAGAGCAGCAGCCTCAATGCCCGGGTCAGGCGGAACACACAGGTAACAGTCACCCACATCACTAGTAGGCAATGCATACATGGAAGTGAGGATAGCATCATAGTCAAGAGCATAGATATCTACCCTCTGCCTAAGCAGCTCCACCCAGTCGGGGAGCTCAGCGGCTTCGCCAAACTCCGTACGCCAGGCGTCGCTCAGACGGGCGAAGCAGCGAGACTCTGCGTGACCAAACGTCCCGCAAGGTTGACCAGTCCGAGCACCAGTGCGAATGACGTACGGACAGCGAGCAGTACTCCGTGACCCTCCACGCTGAGCGTACCACTCACGAAGCTGCTGGGGCGAAAGGACCGCGCGCGGACTACGCTGCAGCTGCACCTGGCCACTACATGCAGCTCCCGAACTACTCACGCCAGAACGACTCTCACTACGGCCACCCCGACAACCCCAAGTAGCGTACCACTCAAGAAGCTGCTGGGGCGTGAGGGACTCACGCGGACGTCGCTGGAGCTGCATCTGGCCACCGCCAGGGGCAGCAGGAGCAGTGGTAGCCGCAGTGGCAGCAGTAGCAGCAGTAGCAGTGCGGCCACCCCTACAACCCCAACTAGCGTACCACTCACGAAGCTGATGGGGGGCGAGGGACTCACGCGGACGGCGCTGGAGCTGCATCTGGCCACGCCAGGAGCAGCAGTAGCAGTAGAAAGAGCAGTAGTAGCAAGAGCAGCAGTAACAGCAGTAACAGCAGTGCTCACCAGTGGCAAGAAGGGCAGGAGTACGACAGCGGTAATAATGAGGCCGCTACCACCGCAGGGCGAGGGCTCCGCGGCTGCTGCAGTGACTGCTGCTCCAGAGGCCAGGGGCGGCTGCTCCAGAGGCCAGGGTGCCGCGGCGGGCAGGGGCGGCGGCGGCTGACACCGCAGCGGCGGCGGCGGCTGCTGGTGTCGGCGGCGGCGGCGGCGGCTGCTGCTGTCGGCGGCGGCGGCTGCTGCTGTCGGCGGCGGTGGCTGCTGCGGCCGGGGCAGGGGCGGCGGCGGCGGACACGGCAGCGGCGGCGGCGGCTGCTGGTGTCGGCGGCGGCGGCGGCTGCTGCTGGCGGCGGCGGCGGCTGCTGCTGTCGGCGGCGGCGGCTGCTGCGGCCAGGGCAGGGGCGGCGGTGGCGGACACGGCAGCGGCGGCGGCAGCTGCTGCCGTCGGCGGCGGCAGGGGAGCCGCGAGGGGCCGCGAGTGGCCGCGGCGGCAGCTGCTGCCACGAGGGGCCGCGAGGGAGCCGCGACGTGGCCGCGAGGGGCCCTGAGAGGGGCCGCGAAGGGGCCGCGAGGGGCCGTGAGAGGGGCCGCGAGGGGCCGCGAGGGGCCGCGAGGGAGCCGCGACGGGGCCGCGAGGGGCCGTGAGAGGGGCCGCGAGGGGCCGCGAGGGAGCCGCGAAGGGGCCGCAAGGGGCCGTGAGAGGGGCCGCGAGGGAGCGGCTAAGGGGCCGCGAGGGGCCGTAAGAGGGCGCGACGGGCCGCTAAGGGCAGGGGACGCGACGGGAGGGCAGGCACACGGGGCGCGACTCGGGCAGGGGCGAAGCGCGCTACGGGCAGGAAAAAAAAAATTTCGATTTTCGGTGGGCCCTAGGAAACGTTCCCACTAGGGAACCTGCTCTATACCATGTGAAAGAATGAGGAATGAATGCACTAGGAAACAGGTGGGTACAAGTAGGAAAACCTAAAAGTGTTGTACCCCATATTGTCTACCCCACTACAGCCTACACAGACTATAGCATATAAGTTTGACAGTATGAACCCCTGCACGAGAAAGTGCCTACCCTGCTGCGGCATCTCCTGTGTCTCCGCTGGACTCAACCTCCACTGCGGCTTTGCTACTGGCCTGCTCCTCGGCTCTAACTCTATCCGATGGTCGACTGCTCGGCTAGGAGGTAACCCTGGGGGCAACTCGTCGGGGAAGACGTCTCTAAACTCCGCTAAGAGTGCATTTACTTTAGCAGGAAGAGTTGTCTTATCGCCAACTGCTGCGCTCCCTCCTTTTCCCTCCTCAGCTTCCACCTCCTCAAGGAAAACCGCGAAGATCCGTGCCGCACGCTTCACCAGCTGCCGCACACGAACAGCATTGATGATGGCTGTGGGGATGTGGCCCCATCGCTCCATTGTGGTAGCTCCCGGAACTCGCCATCTACCTTGACGCTGCAGCTTTTCTGAGCCCAATCGAACCGAGTGCTAACCGTCCGCAACCAATCTCTACCGAAGATGAAGTCGTAACCGTCCAGCGTTGCAGAGTCGAAGTCACGCCTAACTGTAATCGGCCCTAGCACTACGCGCAACTTGCGAATGACTGGTCCCATGTGAAGTGGCGTCCCATCTATCATACGCGCGTCTTTTGTGAGGATATAGGATCGAGCCCAGAAAAGAGAATGTGAATTGAATGATCACCTGGGTACAACACGAGGCTATATATAGGCTCGACACAAGGCCCCGTAACCAGGTGTTACGCGAAGGTTCCGCGGGTCGCGAAGCGTCCCGAAAAGATCCTTCCCAAATTCGGTAGAAGGCAATTCGGTGGCAACCGAAAAGCCAGAATTCGGTGCACGCAACCTAGCTCGGTGCTATAACTATAATAAAATATAGGAAAGCACCTAGCCTAGGAAATCAAGCAATTCATGCATGCATATAATTATCCTATGCTAGAAATAGCATGATAAAGTAAAGGCAAGCAAGCATAGCTGGCATAAGCCGTCGTACTCTCACATGTCCCCCCCTCAAAGCTGGGTGGCGTGAGATACACCGTGCTTGACAAGATAGTCCTTGAGAGCACGGCGTGCGTTGCCCATATCAGCTTCTGCAACCCAACTATCCTCAGTGGGGTCGTATCCCTTCCAGTGTATCAGGAACTCGAGGGCCTTGCCGCTACGGCGCCGATGAGTGAGAACGCGCTCGATCTCGTACTCGGGTTCATCCTGTATGAGAACAGGTGGTGGTGGCGGTAGTTGCCGTCCCTGGAACTGTTGGTTGGGGTCCTTGTAGGGCTTCAGTAGCTGGACATGGAAAGCATTGTGAAGCTTCCATGTATCTGGTAAGCGCAAGCGGAATGTAACTGGTGTCACCTGTGCCTCAACGAGAAAAGGACCACAGAAGCGAGGCCAGAGCTTGGATGGTAGGTGAGACAGGTTCAAGTTGTGTATGTCAAAAAGCACCTGATCTCCGACTGCTACTGAGTGATCACGTCGCTGACGATCGGCATACTGCTTCTGGGAGTTCTGCATCGTGGTGAGACGTCGCTGAGTCTTCTCCTGTAGCTGTTGCATGGTGCTGACGAAGTCATGTGCGGCTTGGACGTGTGCCGGTGTGGTTGGCTGCTGTGGTGTGGGTGGTTCCCGTCCGTAACACAGGAAGAAAGGAGTTTTCCCTGTGGCCGCATGTGACGCGTTGTTGTAAGCGAACTCAAGGGTCGGTAACTGTGTGTCCCAGTGGCTGACGTCGTCTTTGCAAGCTGTGCGCAGTAACTGTTCAACCACTTGATTGAGTCGCTCTGTCTGTCCGTCAGTCTGGGGGTGGTATGCTGAAGACATTGCAAGCTTTGTCCCCAACAGTCCCATGAGCTCCTTCCAGAACTTACTCGTGAATTTGGGGTCTCTGTCTGAGATGAGTGTAGCGGGGATGCCGTGGATGGTGATGATGCGGTCGAAGAAGAGGCGAGCAGTTGCTTCAGCTGTTGCCGTGGCGTTGGTTGGTATGAAGTGACCCATTTTGGAGAACTTATCGATCACCACGAGGATGGAATCATGTCCCCGTGAGGTCGAAGGAAGTCCTGTGATGAAGTCGAGGCTAACGACCTGCCATGGCTGCTCCGGTACAGGTAGAGGCTGAAGTAACCCTGCTTTTTTCTGCTTGCTGCTCTTCATCCGCTGGCACGTGTCGCATGAGGTGACGAACTGCTGCACGTCTGCTGCCATCCCGGGCCAGTAGTAATACTTCGCTATCCCTGCTAACGTCTTGTTGCTCCCGAAATGTCCCGCGTATGGTACGTCGTGAAACTCTTCCAATAGGATCTGCCGTAGCGGGGCGTAATTCGGTACCCAAATCTTTCCTGATCCCTTTCTTACAGCTAAGTCCTTCTTCCACTGTAACAGCTTCTTACTGAGGTAGGCGATGGGCTGCAAACTGCGTTCGTGATGCTGCATCAGTACTGCTCCGACTGCTTGGTCACTAGCGTCTGCTTCTACCACGTAGTCTCTGTCTGGATCCGGTAGGATGAGTACTGGCGCTGTAGTCAGTGCTGTCTGTTTGTTCAGTGCGCGGTAGTCGATGCACATCCGTAAACTACCGTCTGGCTTTGGAGTGAGGAGAACTGGTGCACCGTAGGGAGAGGTGGATGGGCGGATCAGTTGTCTGTCCAGTAGATACTCTATCTGTTTTTTCATGTCTGTCAGTTCAGTCGGACTCAGTCGGTATGGTGCACGTGAGACGGGTTTCGCACCTGGTTCCTCCACGATCTCGTGCTCGTGGGTGCGTGCTGGAGGTACGCCTGCGGGTAGGTCGTCGGGCATTATATCCTTGTACTGCTCCAAGACCTCCTCCTCTGCTGCTGCCATAACCAGTGCTAAGTAACCCGTGTTAGGCTCGTTCAGTGTCCGTTCGAACCGTGCCACTGTCGTTTCAGGAACGCTCCCTGTATCCGTCCAGCTTCGCAGCTCCACTCGTTTCCCGTTGTTGTAGATGCACGTTTTCCGGTTGACCCAGTCGATCTCGGGGTTGAACCACTTCAGAAAATCTTGCCCCAAGATGTTCGTGATCGGCAACGTCGGCTTCCACCTCAACGCCCCTATCTGCAGCTGCAGTGTTGACTTGCCGTGGATGGGAAGCTTCGTACCGTCCACCATCGTTGCTGTAAACTGGGTTTCTTCTGAGGATTCTCCACTTTTCTCCAACGTCCCGCGGTCGCACACCGAGTGGGACGCACCACTGTCCACCAGGGCCTGGAGGCGACGCCCGTTGCAGATCACCTCGAGTACTAGTGGTTGCTGCTGCTCCGAGTATCCGTAGATGGTATCGCTTATAGGATCGTAGGGTACGTCGAATATGTTATCCCTAGGTCCTGCGCTCGAAGATGCAGCTTCAGTATCAGTTTTCAACTGAGAAAGGTTAGAATGATTTATCCGAGGCCGATTCGGCTTCTCTTGGGCCTGGAACCTTCCACTAAGCCTTTGCAGCTGTGTAGGCTTCATCTGTGGGGAACAGGGAGCCTTTAGACAGTGCTGCTGGGAGAGAATATTAACTCCTCGGAACGCTCGACCCGTATTAGCGCTCTGGAGTAGGGTCCCCATAATACCCGGTACCGGTTCAATTTCTGACTCTCCCTTAATAAAGGCTTGAAACCCACGAGAAGTAATATTCTTACTTGTCGGGGTATACGGCTGGAGTTTCCCGGTCGGTGCAGGGTCTTGTTTCGCGGATCCTCCATTAGTCTCGGCGATTTCCCCTGGTGCCGGCTGGTCGTGACGTTTTAAATTTGCGCCATCATATTCTCCTTTTTTCGCCCTCTCCGAAGTTGCCACGTTGTCCGTTTTCTGCTTCGGGGGTGCCGCACTGTTCTTGTCCTTCAGCTCCGCACACCTTCTCTTCATTTTCCAACACGCCAAGATACGATGTCCTGTAGCGCCGCAAAATTTGCACGTCTCATTATTTGCTAGCCGCTGCTCCACATCGCCCTCGTCGTTCTCCATCGGGTCGGCAGTCGTGGGTGGTGCCAATCGCCCCATGCCACTAGTTGGCTTGTTGCGTCGTGTTCCGTAGTAGCTACTGTTCAACGTGTCGAACTGTTCGATCAGTGCTGCCGGAAACTGCGCCTACGTCCCCTCGCCTTGGACTATTCTGTTGTTGATCCACTCTAGAGCTGGGCCTCGTAACAGTGTTGCTACGAGCCGTATGCGCATTGCGTCCTTTGTCGGGGTCGTGCATCCAACGGCTTCGAAGTAAATTTCGAGTTCAGCTACAAATCGACGAATGTCGTTCCTTTTTACTGTAGGATCGAACGCCTCCGGTAGCCTCGGCTTCACTGCTTCGAGGTTAACTGTAGCTGCTGCCGTTGTCGCATGTAGAATTGTTGGTGTTGCCGCTGCTGCTGCTGCTGCTGCTACTGTTGTCGCTGCTGCTGTGGCGGTTGCCGACTGGTTCGCAAGGAGTTTTTCGAGTCGTGGGAGCGCCGCATGTATTTGCTTATGCTCAGCACGTAACTCCACGATTTTTTGTACTGAAATACCTCCTTTTCCCTCCATTTGGCGATTTACAGGAAGATGCGCGACGAAACAAATCGAATTCTAGGTGCTGGTCGACTTACTGCGAGTCAAGTTGACTAAAGGATCGACGAGCGCGAATTCTGTAGGTCGCGTAAATCTCCCTTGAGCGAAATTCGCGTCCGATCTTGGCCGTTGAGGAGAAAATCAATCCGACGCTCCAAATTCCAACTTTTTTGGGCGAAATTCTCTGGGCCGTTGAGATGAAACTCGATCGAACGGTCGAAACTCCAACCCTTCCACCAGTAAATCTGAGGGGTGTTCGAAAACCGAATCGAGGGGGACTTCGAAAAATCGCGCGGAACTGGTTTTACATACCCGTATCGGCGCTTTCGTCGTCGCCCCCGCGGTTTTTTAAAGGCCGGAACTAAGCGGTTGAAGACCTCGCGTGTAAACCCGCTCTGAGTACCAAGTGTGAGGATCTAGGATCGAGCCCAGAAAAGAGAATGTGAATTGAATGAAGCACCTGGGTACAGCACGAGGCTATATATAGGCTCGACACAAGGCCCCGTAACCAGGTGTTACGCGAAGGTTCCGCGGGTCGCGAAGCGTCCCGAACAGATCCTTCCCGTATTCGGTAGGAGGCAATTCGGTGGCAACCGAAAAGCCAGAATTCGGTGCACGCAACCTAGCTCGGTGCTATAACTATAATAAAATATAGGAAAGCACCTAGCCTAGGAAATCAAGCAATTCATGCATGCATATAATTATCCTATGCTAGAAATAGCATGATAAAGTAAAGGCAAGCAAGCATAGCTGGCATAAGCCGTCGTACTCTCACATATTTGAAGTTGACTGCCGAATCTGCTTCGAGATGGAGACGACTAACTAATGAAGAAGAGACGAACGAGTGGCTAGCTCCGCTATCTACGAGAATCTTAACAGAAGCTCCATGAAGCTTCCCTAGAAGCACGAATAGACGATCAACAACGTCTACCGAGTTCGGCGTAGATGACTGCTCCAGAGCTGTCTCCTATACGTTGGTAAACTTGGCGGGTACGGAAGCCTCCACACCAGCTAGAGACCCGCTATCTACTGGCTGTTTCCGTTTCCCTGCTGCCGCTCCTTAAGCTGTGGGCAGTCCCGCTTCATGTGTCCCGGCCTTTTGCAGTTTACCCTAAATCATGTTTTCTGTGGGCCGTCACTGCTAACTGCACCAATCTCCATGGGCGATGGTCCGTCCCTCGATCGAGTATCGTTGATCGGTTTGTATCCCCTATCGCGATCGTAACGACCCCGTCGGCTTCGTACTGCGTCGACGCGTTCTGCTGCTGCGACTACCGACTCGAAGGTGGACAATCCGTGAATCGCTATAATCTCTGCTATGTCCAGCTTCAACCCTTCGAGGTAGCGATCGCACATCTCTGCTTCCGTGATGTCATCTATTTTGTTGTAGATGCTCAAGAACCGTCATGTGTACTCCTGGACCTTTCACATCTGTCGGAAATGACGCTGGCGCTTCCTAGCAGCTTCAGAGGCATTCACCAAGTTGAACCTACTTTTCAGCGCCACTTCAAATCCTTCCCATGTCGTCGGGACCGTGGTAACACCCAAAGCTAAACTCCATAAGCTCGAAGTTGCAGCTGCACGCCCCTCGCCCTGTTGATGTCCGTCCAAATGAGCCCTTCTTACAGTAGTTGGCGTGAGTTGGCGCCACCACTCCAAGGCCGGGCCCCTCAGCAGCGTAACGGAGTACTTGATCCGCTGCTGCACGTCTGCCTCTTGCACCGCAAAGTAGTTGTTGAGCATGAAAATCCACGTTTGCACGTTCGCGTCACGTTGACTTGGGTCGAACCGCTCAGGTTTCTGCGGCTTGAGCGCGCTTCGACGTTCCGACAGCGCTTCTGCGCTAGTCGACGTGTTAGGTGCGGGAGATGGTGCGGCATGACCATGAGAAATTGACGCGAATTCAGGAAGCTGTCGCATTTCAGCCCGTACCTGACGATTTTCCAGCGTCAACTTTTCGATTTGGCACATGAGTTGAGCAAGCGTGTTGCCCATGTCGTTGGGGACAGCGCTAATGGTTTCATCCATGTCAGCTCGACGACTCCAAGTTTGCAAGTCGGCACCGCTGAACGATGACATTGTAGTCTCGTCGTCGACGGTCGCCCGTTGGAAGTCGCTCCCCGCGAAGGCTCTGATACCAAGTGTTAGGCCCCTTGGCCTAAATCCGCTAAAGAATAGCGGAGTCGACTAAGTCGAGGATAAAACGCGGCGGAAGACTTTGGCGAAAGAAGTGTTGGCGAAGTAGGCGAAGAAGTTACTGAGTAATTGAAGAGTTGAAAGAGAATTGGTTGATAATGGCAAGTACAAGCAAGGTTTAAGTAGCATGCAAGAGCGATAGTTGGAAAGTAGTTTGTGGGACAAGGAATTGTAAAGCGAGAAGACTAGAGTGCCACGTGGCACAACGAAATCAAGTTGGGATTGGGTTGGGGGACTGTTTAGGGTAAACCACCCTTGAACAGTAAAATACCCCGTAATAGTAGGAATGATTGACTAGTAGGGAGGAGTGAGTACAAGTACTAGGAATGACCTAAGGTGTTATACTCCTTAGAGTATGCCCCACTACAATCTAGGGAGAACAAATGCAATTTGACACACCCCCATGGGCAAAGTGGGGGATAGTAAACACAACAGACGATCACAAGACCAGTCAAGCAAGAGAACAAAGCAAAGCAAAGCTCATGGTGGATCTCAAGATCACCACGCAGTCTGAGCACAAGCAAGCGGCCATAAGACCAGTTCACATGCATATTTATAAAAGCACAAGCAGCACAGTGATCACAACCTAGGAAGAGCAGGCATCTAGTTATGCATATAAATCAAAGTACAAGACAAAGTCAAACAACCAGCAGGTGAGGCAGGGTAGGCACAAGGCCTAGAGTAGTGCAGAAACGCCGATGATCACCAGGCACAGGGCCTTGGCGAAGACATCAGCAGTGTTGGCCCGAGAGGCCACGTAAGCAAGGCGCAGCTGACCACGCTGCTGCAGCTCCCGAGCAAGAAAATAACGAAGAGCAATGTCCTTCGTTCTGTGCTCTAGTCTCTGCTCCTGACACAAGGCAATCATGACCTTGCTGTCAACATACAGAACTGGAGGAGAACGAGGCCGCTCACCCAAGTCGGTCAGAAGGTAGATCCGCCAGCGGAACTCATGTGCAGCCATGGCCCCAGCGTAGATCTCGGCCTCACATTTGGAACCAAGCACAGAAGACGAATGAGTGGACCTCCACGAGACAGAGTCAGAGCCGAGACTGAAATAGTAACCCTGTGACGACCGCTGAGTTGCCTGGTCGTCGGCCCAAGAAGCGTCGGAGTGTCTTGTAAATACCAATGAACCCCGTCCTCCAAGCACGAGCTCCATGCCCGATATACTGCACAAGTTATGCAGTACCCTTTGCGTAGCTGTCCAGTGCCCCTTCATGTGTCGCCTAGGGGCGACGAAGCGAGCAAGGATGCTAAGAGGGTGCGCGATGTCAGGTCGTATGCACGTCATCAGGTACATGAGGCAGCTCACAAGCTCTGGATACGGACCACTCGTCTCTACAGACTCGTCTGAAGGTGGAGCTGAGAGTGAGTGGCTTGTAGGCAGAGGAGTGCGCTGTGGTGAGGAGAACTGAAAGTCGAAGCGCTGAAGGACCTGGTGCACCATGTGTGACTTAGTCAAAGCGATGGTGCGTTGTGCTCTGTCCCGGGTGATCTGCAAGCCAAGATAGCTCCGCAGCTCACCCATGTCAGTGCAAGTGTGTCTCTTCTGCAGTTCCACCTTCACAAGGGTCAGCGCCTCAGTGTCAGCAGTAGTAAAGACCAAGTCGTTGACGTACACGAGGATGTAGAACGGTGGCAGGGTAGGGTCGGTGCGCAGAAACAGCGACGGGTCAGCAGTCGAAGGAGCAAACCCAAGAGCCGCAAGCGTCCTCCTCAGTGGGTCGTGCCACTCGCGGGGTGCCTGGCGAAGACCATAGACCGGCCGCCGGAGGATCCACTGGGTACCTTTAGGAAACGACCTAGTGAAGCCAGGTGGGCGGCGCAGCCAGATCTCCTCGTGAAGGCTGCTCTGCAAGAAAGTTGTGGAGAAGTCGAGGGAGTGCAGTTCGTAGTCACGCTGTGCTGCAACGTGCAGTAACACCCGAAGAGTGGTCATCTTTGGGGTGGGGGAGAAGGTCTGGAAGAAGTCGACCCCCTCTCGCTGACTGAAGCCTCGAGCAACATAACTTGCCTTGAAGGCAGGAGGAGAACCCGGCGGCCGCTTCACGCTGAAAATCCAAATGCCATCGACTATGCTTGCCCCACAAGGAGGAACCTCGTTGATGTAGGTGCCTGTGGATATCCAGGAAGCCATCTTTGCGTCCATAGCTGTTTGCCACTGAGAGGAGTACTCACTCGTGATCGCCTCAGTGTAAGAGCGCGGGGTGGAGATGTCTAGTGCATCCGGGTCTCCCTCAAGGCAAAGCAGCATGGACGCGAAACGGAGTAAAGCAGTCGTGAGACACTCGAGCTCAAACTTCCTGTCCTCAAGGACGACACTGCTAAGGGCAAGCTCACCCCTGACGGACGGAGGACATACGGAATCAGACTCAGTAACAAGACTCGCAACGTAGTCGAGAGGACGGGTAGCAGCAAAGACGACTAGCTCAGTTACTAGGGCAGACGCAGTAGTAGACTCGAAGGAAGGGTCAGTGACGACAGTGGCGAGGAGACGAGTGACAGTAGGACTAGCAGCACGAGCACGGTTAGACTCAGGGTCAGGACGTCAGAGGACACGGCAGGGCAACACACTGTGGAACAGAGGAAGGAATAAGTGCCATAGTGTGCGTGCCGAGGACTGGTGGAGGACGAGGACGACGAGCACGACTGACAGTGCGAACAGGGGAGGTAGGACGAGATGCAGGCTCACGATGCTCTTTCAGGGAGCCTGTCTGCGCAGGGTAAGGAGAAGGAGCAGGCAGTGGGGAGCCAAGCAGTAACTGGGGCTGTGACTGGTCAGGTGGAGGATAGAGGAGAGGCGGATCAGACCAGTGGAAGACGGAAAACTAAGAACCAGACGAAGAGCCGAGTCAGGCAGTGGCAGGGACGCCTGTGGCTGCAAGTAGAAAAACGGTCAGCGTGGCACAATACCCGTACCGCCAGCAGCCCTAGCACATCCACTACCACCAGCTCCAGCACCTCCAGTACCTCCAGCTCCAGCACCTGCAGTACTAGTACCTCCAGCACCACCAGCTCTAGCACCAGCACCTCCAGCACCAGTACCTCCAGCACTAGTAGCTCTAGCACCTCCTACACCTCCAGCTCTAGCACCTCCAGCACCAGCAGCTCCAGTACCTCCAGCTCTTACACCTCCAGCACCAGTAGCTCCAATACCTCCAGCATAAGTAGCTCCAGTACCTCCAGCACCAACACCTCTAGCACCAGCAGCTCCAGTACCTCCAGCACCAGCAGCTCCAATACCTCCAATACCTCCAGCATCAGCAGCTCCAGCACCAGCAGCTCCAGTACCTCCAGCTCTAGCACCTCAAGCAGGAGCACCCACGACTCCACCACCACTAAAACTCGCAGCACCCCTAGTCTCAGCACCCCCAGAACCGGCACCCCCAGAACCAGAACCCCCAGACTCAGCACCCCTAGAGTCAGCAACCTCAGAACCAGCACCTCCAGAGTCCGCACCTCTAGTGTCACCACCCCCAGCAGCACCAGAGTCAACAACAACAGGCTGCGGAGGCGGCGAAGACGACCGAGGCGGAAAACTAAGAGGGGTCTCCAAGCACGGGGAGCAGTGAGTAGTCGCCGTGTCGTCAGCAGCGGGGTCACCCCCCTCAGCTGGGCCAGAGGTGTCAGAGGAGACCTCTAAAGGCTGAACCAAGGGGGGTGGGTCGACCTGAGATACACCTGAAGGAGCAGGACCCTGTAAGGGGGAGGGGGTCTACCGGGGGGGGACCTGGGACCAGGAAGAGGGGCGGCGGGGAGAGTGGGGAAGACACGTGCGGGTGGAGACGGTAGAAGCAGACTGCCTCGTCAGAGGTGACGTCATATGAGAATAGGACCCGGCTCGAGGCAGGGTGGTAAAACTACCAGGGCGGGGCGTTGGTGGGGAAGCTAAGGAGGGTGCGAGAAGAGAGCTTGCCCGCAGTGGTATCGTGAATAAGGGAGAGCGCGGCCCAGACCCGAAACACCGACGCATCGCCAACCTCCCCCGTCCAATGCAGTGTAGGCGAGGTCTCTGGCACAAAGACACGAGGCCAGAGGTTGAGCTGATGTGCGGCGTATCGGATCGCAAACGACCACAGAAAAGGGGAGCAGCCGCATGGATCATGGAGGTGCGAGCAACCTCCATGACCAAGCCAATGCGACGCTCTGCAATCACATTCTGCTACGGAAAGGGCAGAAGCGTGAACGACCGGGCGATTCCCTCCGCACGACAAAAGTCCCGAAGGAGGACGGAGGAAAACTCACCGCCTCTGTCGCGGGACCAGGAGGTCCTGCTGAAACAGCGCGCTCAGCTGGAGACAAAGAGCGATGATCCAATCGATCAAAACACCGCGGACATCCACCTTGCTCCGCAAGGGGAAGAGCATGGTGTAGCGCGTGTAGTCCTCAAAAACCAGCAGAAAGTAGCGTTCCTGGTCCTGTCCACAGACGCGGGCTGGGCCCCACACGTCCATGTGGAGAGTCTGCAGGGGAGCAGTGGTCGGCGGAAACGAGGAGGAGTGAGGAGCGGCGTGCTGCCGCCCCTTGACGCAGGGAAGGCACGGCGGTGCAAGCGATTGCGGGAGCGGGGGCAGGGACATGGGGATGCCAGAGACAAGGAGACGACGCAAGCGTGACAGGGAGGGGTGACCAAGACGGTGGTGCCAGATGAGAGTCTGGTGCGAGAGTAGCCGGCACGAACAAGACGCAGCTAACTGACCCGACGCATCTACTTGACCCGACGTAGTTACCTGACCCGACACATCTACCTGTGCAGACTCTGTGGTCAGTGCGTACAGGCCAGACCCAGGGCTCCGACTGAACGTGGCGAGGTGCTCGCCAGTGCGTGAGTCCGTACAGATCGCCACAAGCTCACCCCAAGGAGTAGTCACAGTGACAAACTGGTTTCTGGAGGACAGCATTACTCACCAAGTTCTTAAAGAACGAGGGGGGGTGGAATCCTGTGAGGGAGCCTGAGGGGGCTGCCGGACACGTGAGAACTGTGGAGGCATGTGCTACAACTGGGCCCACAGAGGGGTCAGCCAGAGAGACCGGACAGGTGTAGTGAGCGGTGTGACTGTGGTGCAGTCGCGAAAGAAGCAGCGAGTCGCGCCTGAGTCAAGCGTGAAGGTGTGCAAAGCCTTTACAGAAACTGCACCTGTGCTACCAGGCTCACAGGCACCTTGACTAGTAGCCTCTGCACTACCAGGGACGCGTCGCTAAGAAACCCACTCGAGGCTGCTGCAGTGAGAGGGTCTCCTGCTGACGCTGCTGCTGCTGCTGTCCAGTATCTCCAGGCACCATAACCTCCACCACCAGGACGGCCTTGCTGAATAACCCACTCACGAAGCTACTGTGGCGAGAGAGTCTCATGGCGACGAGACCGCCGCCGCTATCCAGTACCGCCAGCACGTATGAAACCATAACCTCCACCACCAGGACGGCCTCGCTGAATAACCCACTCGTGAAGCTGCTGCGACGATAGGGTCTCCGGCTGACGCTGCTGCTGCTGTCCACCGCGAGACACTGCTATGATTGTGATAGTGGCCATAACAGGCAGTGGCAGTTAGTAGCAGCGGCGCAAGGGCGTCAGAAGCGGCCGCTGTAGTTGCAGCTGTAGCAGTAGCGGTAGTCGCTGTAGGGGTAGGGCAGCGCACGGGCTGCAGGGCTGGGCAGCGCGCAGGCTGCAGGGCAGGGCGGCGCGCGGGTGCGGACAGCAGGGCAGTGCAGTGCGCGGGCTGCAGGGCAGTACGGGTAGCAGCGCAGCACGCACGGCAGCAGGGCAGCGCGCGGCAGGGCAGCGCAGAGCAAGGCAGCGCGATAGCGCTGGGCAGGGCAGGGCAGCAGCGCGAGGCGAGCAGGGCAGCACGCGTCGGCAGCAGCTCCTGGGGCAGTACGTACGGTGTGGGTGGGCCCTAACGGAGCGGTTCTACAAAGGGACCTGCTCTGAATACCATGACAGAAATAAAACGTAAAAATGGTTGACTAGTAGGGAAAAGTGAGTACAAGTACTAGGAATGACCTAAGGTGTTGTACTCCTTGAAGTACGCCCCACTACAGCCTAGAGATAATAAATGCAATTTGACAGTCCACCCTCATTCACTAATGTACCGGTACGCCTCCAGTGAGCACTCCTGCAAAGTTTCCATATGTTTTGCTTGCTCCTTCCTTAAGCTGAAAGCTGGACAATCGCCATTGCTTTGTAGAGTTGTGACCATGGCCATTTGCCCCAACACAAGGAGCTCAATACACGATGAGAAGAGTTGGGAAGGAAGAACAAGGGTTACAAAATCTGATGTTGGGCATTCAACACACACCACCCAATCATAACTATTCATAAGCCTCAACGGTTCAATGCCAATCCTATCTACCCAAATGTACAGTGGTGGGAACACCATTCCTCTGCACCTCCACCCGGCAAATCAGCCGCTGCCCATCGCAATCAGAGTGACCGCCAGCACAGGCGCTCGGAGAGGATCGACCCGGGGTGGAGGAAAGATGGGAGGAGGCAAGAGGAGCGGAGGGAGGAAGAGGGTTGTGAGGATGGGAGGAGCCAGGACTAGAGGAGGGCGGATGGGGGGAGCGAGGGTGATGGGAGCCAGGAGGAGAGGAGGGGAAAGAGAGAGGATGTGGGTGGGAATTGGAGGAGGATGGCATGGAGAGGAGGCGGCGGAGGATGGGGTCGGAGAGACAGGTGTCGCTGGGGGTGGGGGACGTGGATGCGCCTGCACAATGGGTTTGGGGGGAACCGAAAGAGGGGGGTGGGGAAAGAGGGTGGTGATGGCGTGATGAGGTGACGGGGTGATGAAGTGATGAGGTTCTGCAGTACTCACCAGAAGCATCAACAACAGACGCCCAGCAGCAGCAGTGGCAGAGTGGAAGATGACGTGTGCGAGGCGCTGCTTGGCTTGAAGTGACCTGATGCAATGAGATGATGATGTTCGGCGGTTCTCACCAGGAGCAGACGCATTTGAAGCATCAGCAGCAGCAGCATTAGCAGCATCACCACCAGAAGCAACAGCATTAGCACCACCGCCAGTGGCGGAGTGGAAGATGACATGGGCGAGGCGCTGCTTGGCCTGAGCGCAGCGCAGCTTGTACATCTCCCCCATGCCCTCCAGCAGCAGTCGATACACATGCACCCGCCGCTGCTGCCCTGTGCGCCACACCCGCGAGATGGCCTGTGGGGAGTGCAGGTGGGGAGGGGGGACGAAGATTGCTGCGGAGGGAGGGACAGCAGCCAATGAGTGTGCACCACCTGCTGCTGCTGCCCTGAGTGCCACACTCTGAGAACTGCCTGAGGCAGATGGTGGTTGGGGAAGAAAGATGGTGGGGATAACAATATAAGTGGGAAAGAAGGATGGTGGGACAAACAGGGTATTGAGAGCTCGAACAAACTTGGGGACCTACGGCCGTTTCCTGGATGAGTCAGCATTTGATGCTAAACAATGCTGCATCGGGTTGACATACCTGCTGGTCAGAATCCACCCTGCACCCGACCTGACAAAACACCTGATCATACACCTTACCCGGCACCTTACCCTGCACCTTACCCCGCACTTTACCCCATAACTGGCACCCCTCACACCTGCTAATTGGAGTCAATCCACACTTCCCCCCCCCACACACACCTGCTGGTCGGAAGCTGGGTTCCAGAGTGCATCCAGCATGACGACTCGCGAGGCGGCCGTGAATTCGATGCCCAGCCCACATGCCTTCACGGCCGCATGCACGCACACCAACCCATACCTGTTGATCAGATGCCGGGTTCCAAAGGGCATCCAGCATGACCACCCGTGATGCGGCCGTGAAGTCGATGCCCAGCCCGCATGCCTTCACGGCCGCCACCATCACCGCTGCTTGCGGCACCTTCTCCTTCTGGAACCGCTCGAACGAGTCGCTGCGCTGCGATTGAGTCATGCTGCCGTCCACCCGCAACACCTGCTCGTCTCCTGTCCAGTTCCTGCCGTTCAAACAAGACATTGAGGGATTTCATTTCTGAACTCGAGACACCGGGAATGCGTCGCTGCGCTGAGCTTGCGACATGCTGCCATCCACCCGCAACACCTGCTCGTCTCCTGTCCAGTTTCTGATGGTTCAGATGGGAGTGCATTGCGTGATGATGAGAGGATGAGATGCATTCTGGTCGTCCACACACACACAGGACCTGCTCGCCCCGCTTCCAATGCCTGCAGGTTCAAACGGAGCAAGTTCAAGGGAGTCCACGTGGACAGATAAGGAAACTCTGAGGTGGCGCGATACACCTGTGAGCGAGCACGTACGCGTGCGCCTGCTCACTTCCTGCCCAGACTCTGGTGCTTAGACCAAGCGAGTTGTGATGAGAGGCAGTGCATGAGAGAAAGACCGCGCGCAGCATGTGCTAGTCTCTATTCTGTCCAGCTCCAGGCAATTTAGAAGGAAAGCGTTCATGTGGGGATGGCATGGCACATGGCTGTGGCAACTCACATGGAGTGGCACAGCGACCCCACAACAAGGTCCAGGTGCACGTGCTCCTCGGCAAACACCACCACCTTCTCGCCCATGCGCACACAGCATGGTACCTGGGAGTCACACCTTGAACGGGGCTCCTGTCCGTTGCCCATCCCATAGCCAACACTCACATGGCATGGCACAGCGACCCCACCACGAGGTCCAGGTGAACGTGCTCCTCTGCAAACACCACCACCTTCTCGCCCATGCGCACCGCCGCGCGCACGATCGCCACCACGGCTGCCAGCTTGGGGGACAGCTGCACGGCCTGCTGCGCTTCCATGGCCGCCCACGCTGGGCTCAGCGCCTCCCTGTTGCGCTCCAGACACCGCACCTCGTTCTGCACAACCCCGCCACGCGATTTGCCTTGCACTTTGCTTCCACCAGCGGCATCAGTGCTACCACCCAGAGATTTCCCACCCTCTCCTCCTCCTGCTGCTCCAGCTGCTCCAGCTGCTGCTGGTGCTGCTGGTGCCGGTGGTTGAAATTGTCGCATGGCGAGCATGGCTTGAGGCATGCCTTGGATGCCGCGGTTGAGCTTCCAGGCGAAGGCGCAGGGGTGCACGCACAGGCTGCCCACGATCTTGAGATCGATCATCGACAGCTGCCACTCCGTGCCGCCGCCGCCGCTGCTGCTGCTGCTGCTGCTGCTGGGATCAGTAATGCTGCTACAGGCACCAGTGATGCTCCTGCTGTTGCCGTTGCTGTTGCTGTTTTTGGTGTTGGTGTTGCTGATCCTGTTGCTGGTGTTGCGCAGCAGTGCCTGCTGCTGCTGCAGGTGCTGCTGGGCGAGGCGGGGGGCAACAGTGGCGGAGTAGAAGGCACGCAGGATGGCCAGCTGGAGAGGCGTGGGGTGTAGCAGAAGTGTCACGTCCACCAAGTCTGGAGGGAGGCGGGTCAAAGGTACAGGGAGATTATCAGCAGCGGCACGCTATAAAGGCATGCAAAAGGAACATGGCAAAGCATGTACAATTCAGCATGACTTTTCATATATATATATATATAAATATAAATTTAATAATTATTATTTTTTCCGCATTCTTCTTGCCTTGCATGTTCCTTGCTTTCCTGCCATGCTTTCCTCTCTGAACCGGCCCATCTCTCATACCTCTCGGCTAGCCCTGCAACCCTCCTGCTGCCATGCGTCCTTCACAGCGTACCTCTCAGATTGCCCTCATACCGCCCTAACCGTACCTCTCAGCTTGCCCTGCACCATGTTGCCATCTGTCTGCACGAGACGAGGTCAAACATGAGCTCTTTCAGCCGCTGCGCCTTTGACCTCTGAGGCACCTCACAGCGTACCTCTCAGTCTGCCCTCATACCACTGTAGCCGTGCCTCTCAGTTTGCCCTGCGACACATTGCAATCTCTCAATCGTACCTCTCAGTCTGCCCTCATACCACTGTAGCCGTGCCTCTCAGTTTGCCCTGCGACACATTGCAATCTCTCAATCCTACCTCTCAGTTTGCCCTGCAGCACATTCCCATCGGTCTGCACGAGGTCAAACATGAGCGCCTTCAGCCGCTGCACCTTCGCCAATGGAAACTCCTCCGCTCCCACCCCCTCGCACTCACCCCTCCCCCTCGCTCCTGCCTTCTCCCTCCCCTCCCCCCCCTCTACCTCCTTTCCTTCCTCCTCACCCGCCTCCCTGCCCTCCCCTTCCTCCTCTTCCATATTCTCCACACCATTATCCTCTTCCTGCTGCTCCTCCTCCTCCTGTTGCCACTGTCTCTTCCCCCCTCGCTCCTTCCTCCTCCTCCCATCCTTCCTCCCGGTCTTCTTCAGAGGAACGTCAAATATTTGAACAAACTCCGCCCGCGCTCGCCGCCGCTCCCTCCTTTCCCTCTTGCTCAGATATGCACCCCCCTCCTCCACCTCATCCTCCTCCTCCACCTCATCCTCCTCCATCTCATCCTCCTCCTCCTCCTCCTCCTCCTCCTCCTCCTCCTCCTCCTCCTCCTCCTCCTCCTCCTCCTCCTCCCCCTCACCACTATCATCATCCTCCTCCATCCCTACCGCATCCTCCCCCTCGCCTCCACTTTCCTCCTCGCTCCCCCTCTTGTGCACGCTCCTCCCCCTGCCCTTTCCTCCGCCCTCCCCTTTTCCCCCGGTCATCCCCAGCACAGCGCGGTGCATGCGGGGGCGGTGCACGAAGCACGCCAGGTCCCAGAGCTCGAGAGTGGAGTTCTGCAGCGGCGTGCCGGTCAGCAGGACCCTCCTTCGCGTGTGCAGGCGATCCAAGGCCTGGTCGAAAGGGAAATTGGGAAGCGGAGCAGGCAGGAAAATTGGGAAGGGGGGCAAGAGAGCGGAAACAAAAGGTGCCGTTAGATTAACAACAAACACATAACAAGCGAAAATACCCCGTGCTCTGAACCGTACCCATCCCCAGCACAGCATGGCGCATATGAAAAAGCAGCCGGATGCGACAGGCGTAGTGTGCACGCCACAACACAGCACACCACGCTCGCTCACCCGGTGCGAGATGGTGGAGGGCGATTTGATGCAGTGGCCCTCGTCGCAGATGAGCACATTTGTGTCCTCCACCACATGTGATGATGTGACAGCCCAGCATGTGACACCCCTGCAGGTGCAGCACGCTTACCCGATGCAAGATATCAAAGCAGCACCACACATGTCACACGCACTCTGTGCTTACCCGGTGTGAGATGGTGGAGGGCGATTTGATGCGGTGGCCCTCGTCACAGATGAGCACATCCGTCTCCTCCACCACCATCCGTCTCACCTCGCCCCTCGCCCACACCCCCTCCTCCCGCCCCTGCGACCCCAACCCCCCCACCCCGCCTGCCCTTCCTGCCCCCCCTACTCCCCGCTTCTCAATCACCCCTTCCAGAAACCCATAAGTCGCAATCAACACACCACCCTTAGCAGCCCACGTCTTGGCCACCCTCTCTGCTTCTCGTATCCCCCCTGCGCCCCCGCCTTCCAGGACTTTGAGGGAGGGGATGACAGCGCGCTGGGAGCGGGTGGTGATCCACTTGTGGAACTCGCCCCACCATGAGTCCACTATGGAGAGCTCTGTCACGATCAGGATGCGCGGCGGGGTGCCGCTTGCTGCAGACACAGCAGCAGCGGCGCTGAGACGCCCCGTCTCGCCACGATTGAGGCGCTGATGGTGCAGCGAGAGGAGCTTCTCGATGAAGGCAATGGTGGTCAGTGTCTTGCCCGTGCCAGGCGCATGCGCCAAGATGCACCCCCCTACTTCCCTCTCCTGTGATTTTACGTCTCCTCCCCCTGCTCCCACTCGCCCTTCCCCTGGCCTCCCCCCGCCCCCAGCCACCAGGTGGTGCCAGATGAATCGGAACGCAGCAATCTGATGGCTCTGCATCCTCTTTCGGAGGAAATCCGACGGCCAGCAATCGTGCTCCACCCCGATCTCCCCCAGCAGCTGCTGCCGCCGCTCAAGCTCCCGCTCCCGCTCCTTCTCTTTCCGCTGTTTCTCCCTCTCGCGCTGCGCTGCCTGCTCGCGCTGCTGCTCCTCCCGGCGCCACTCTGCCTCTGCAGCCTCCAAGGCTCGCATGGCCTGCTGCGCCTGCAGCTGCATTGGGTTCAGGTGGGGCCGCCTGATGGTCACCACTGCGCCTGCGGAGGGCCGGTTCGGAACCTGTGGACGAGAAACAGAGAAACGGGCGACATGGGAAAAATGGGAGAAACAGGAGGAACGGGGGACACGGGAGTGTGAAGATAAGCGCGTATGCTGCCTGCTCGCGCTGCTGCTCGTCCCTGTCGTCCCTGTCGAGCCTCTGCAGCCTCCAAGGCTCGCATGGCCTGCTGTGACTGCAGCTGCATTGGGTTCAGGTGGGGCCGCCTGATGGTCACCACTGCGCCTGCGGAGGGCCGGTTCGGAACCTGTGGACGAGAAACAGAGAATGGGAAAAATGGGAGAAACAGGAGGAACGGGGGACACGGGAGTGTGAAGATAAGCGCGTATGCTGCCTGCTCGCGCTGCTGCTCGTCCCTGTCGTCCCTGTCGAGCCTCTGCAGCCTCCAAGGCTCGCATGGCCTGCTGTGACTGCAGCTGCATTGGGTTCAGGTGGGGCCGCCTGATAGTCACCACTGCCCCTGGGGAGGGCCGGTTCGGGACCTGTGGACGAGAAACAGAGAAACGGGCGACATGGGGAAAATGGGAGAAACAGGAGGAACGGGGAACATGGGAGTGATGATAAGTGTGTGCGCTGCCTGCTGGCGCTGCTGCTCCTCCCGGCGCCACTCAGCCTCTGCAGCCTCCATGGCTCGCATGGCCTGCTGCGCCTGCAGCTGCATCGGGGTGAGGTACGCCCGCCTGATGGTCACTGCTCCTGGGGAGGGCACGCCAGGGCAGCTTCCATCCCATCCCATGGTCTGCCCGCCTGCTGCATGCGCCTGCAACTGCATTGGGGTGAGGTGGGGCCGCCTTTTGCTCGTCACAACCCTTGGGGACGGCTGGTTCGTTGCCTGTGGGTGGGAGATATGAGGCGGCGAAATTGAGGGCACGGGAGAGTCTTGGAAAAAACGAAAGAGAGACACGGGAGAGGAACGGGAGACACACGCACGGGAGAGGAACGGGAGAGACATGGGAGATGACACGTGCGCTGCCTGCTCCTTCTGCTCCTTCCCTCACCGTCTGCATTGCCTGCTCTGGGTGCTCCCCTTCACGCTTCACCGCACGTGAAGGTATCACTCATGACCCTTCCGCCCTGCTACCCCTCCTAGGTAAACCTTTCGGTTTGCTCGAACCGTAACATGGTATCGAAGCTTCTTGCACGCACACACACATCTCTCCGACTTGGACTTAATGAAAACCGTCTCGAACCGTAACAAGTTTACCTGTGGTTCTTGCTTGAGACGCAGACCTCTTGTCACGGATCATCGCACAACTCACCAGCGACAGCTCGTGGGCGCTCCTGAGAACCACGCCGCACTTGGCACAACCCCCCCCCTTCCACACAGCAAGGCATGCAACAAGCTACAGGCATGCAACAAGCTACAGGCATGCAACGAGGTACAGGCATGCAACAAGCTACAGGCATGCAACAAGGTACAGGCATGCAACAAGCTACAGGCATGCAACAAGGTACAGGCATGCAACAAGCTACAGGCATGCAACAAGCTACAGGCATGCAACAAGCTACATGCATGCAACAAGCTACAGGCATGCAACAAGGTACAGGCATGCAACAAGCTACAGGCATGCAACGAGGTACAGGCATGCAACAAGCTACAGGCATGCAACAAGGTACAGGCATGCAACAAGCTACAGGCATGCAACAAGGTACAGGCATGCAACAAGCTACAGGCATGCAACAAGCTACAGGCATGCAACAAGCTACAGGCATGCAACAAGCTACAGGCATGCAACAAGCTACAGGCATGCAACAAGCAACAGGCATGCAACAAGCTACAGGCATGCAACAAGCTACAGGCATGCAACAAGCTACAGGCATGCAACAAGCTACAGGCATGCAACAAGCTACAGGCATGCAACAAGCTACAGGCATGCAACAAGCTACAGGCATGCAACAAGCTACAGGCATGCAACAAGCTACAGGCATGCAACAAGCTACAGGCATGCAACAAGCTACAGGCATGCAACAAGCAACAGGCATGCAACAAGCTACAGGCATGCAACAAGCTACAGGCATGCAACAAGCTACATGCATGCAACAAGCTACAGGCATGCAACAAGGTACAGGCATGCAACAAGCTACAGGCATGCAACAAGCTACAGGCATGCAACAAGCTACAGGCATGCAACAAGGTACAGGCATGCAACAAGCTACAGGCATGCAACAAGCTACAGGCATGCAACAAGCAACAGGCATGCAACAAGCTACAGGCATGCAACAAGCTACAGGCATGCAACAAGCTACATGCATGCAACAAGCTACAGGCATGCAACAAGGTACAGGCATGCAACAAGCTACAGGCATGCAACAAGCTACAGGCATGCAACAAGCTACAGGCATGCAACAAGCTACAGGCATGCAACAAGCTACAGGCATGCAACAAGCTACAGGCATGCAACAAGCTACAGGCATGCAACAAGCTACAGGCATGCAACAAGCTACAGGCATGCAACAAGCTACAGGCATGCAACAAGCTACAGGCATGCAACAAGCTACAGGCATGCAACAAGCTACAGGCATGCAACAAGCTACAGGCATGCAACAAGCTACAGGCATGCAACAAGCTACAGGCATGCAACAAGCTACAGGCATGCAACAAGCTACAGGCATGCAACAAGCTACAGGCATGCAACAAGCTACAGGCATGCAACAAGCTACAGGCATGCAACAAGCTACAGGCATGCAACAAGCTACAGGCATGCAACAAGCTACAGGCATGCAACAAGCTACAGGCATGCAACAAGCTACAGGCATGCAACAAGCTACAGGCATGCAACAAGCTACAGGCATGCAACAAGGTACAGGCATGCAACAAGCTACAGGCATGCAACAAGCTACAGGCATGCACAGCACACGACTCACCAGTGACAGCTCGTGGGCGCTCCTCAGGACGATGCCGCACTTGGCACACACCTCCCCCTCCATCGCATCCTCCTCCACCACATGCCGCCCCTCGTCGTACCGACACACTCCCTGCCTCCTCACATCGTATGCCCCCATGGGATGACCTGACCGCCCCTCCTCCCTCTCCACATCCTCCTCCTCATCACTCTCCTTGTCAGAACCACCACTGTCATCATCACTACCATCATCGTCATCATCAGTATCTGTCCCATCATTCGCTCCTGAGTTATCATCAGAATCCCCATCACCACCACCACCATCAGTCTTTCCCCCACTCGGCCCATCAGCAGCAGCAGAAGTGCCCTTGCGTTGGTTGAGGGCCATCCACATGTTGATCATATATGCCGGCACAGCGCCCTTTGCTCCCAGTGCCTCCCTTTCGTTGGCAATATTTTCATCTCTCCTCGCTCTCTTCCTGTCACTCCACCTCTGCTGATCTCGCACCTGCTGCTGAATCCGCTGCTGCTGAAGCAAAAGCTGCTGCTGCTGTTGCTGCTGCTGCTGCTGTTGCTGAGACGGCTGCTTCTGCCTGTGCGTTTCAACCCGCTGTTTCTGTGCTGATGCACTGGCAGGAGGAGGGGGAGAGGGAGCAGCAGGGGGAGAGGGGGGAGGAGCAGTGCGGGTTGAAGGAGTGGGAGAAGCAGGATCAGCGGAAGGGGCAGAGGAGGAGGGAGGAGCAGAGGAGGAGGGAGGAGCAGAGGAGGAGGGGGCGGAGGAGGAGGGAGAAGAGGAGGGAGCAGAGGAGGGGGCGGAGGAAGAGGGAGCAGAGGAGGAGGGAGCAGAGGTGGCAGGAGCAACAGGGGTTGAGGCAACAGGTGGGGAGGAGGAGGCGGGGGGAGGCTGAGAAGATGCAATGGGGAGGGCAGACGGGAGAAGCACATCTATGCCTCTCGTGGCTCTTGCACCTGTTGCGTCTGTTGTGGCTGGGATGGGAAGGGGTGGTGCAGGTGAAGCAGAGGGATGGAGGCGAGGAGATGCAATGGGGAGGGCAGACGGGAGAAGCACATCTATGCCTCTCGTGGCTCTTGCACCTGTTGCGTCTGTTGTGGCTGCTGTGGCTGTTGCGTCGGTTGCAGCTGTTGTGGCTGTCGTGTTTGTTGCGGTCCTTGTGGGCTCAGTAAGTCCAGTGGCTTCCTGATCAGCCTCTTCCCGTGCCTCCTCGCCCTTAGCTTCGTCCTCCGCTTCCTCCCCTTGGCCTACAAGCCCCTCCTCGCCTCTCATTTTCACCTCTCCCTGCATCTCCGCTGGGCCTTCCTCGCTGCACATCGCTCCCGGCAGCACATCTCTCTTCCTCTTCTGCGCCCCGCCTCCCTCCACGCCATTACTCTCTCCCCCACACGGATCACAGCACGCCACCTCGTCCCGCCCATTCAAAGGCAAGCATTGCTCTGCATGTGGTGGTGTCTGAGCTGAATCAAAGCCCACCTGCACGCCCCTGTCCTCTTTCACATATGGGGCAGAGCACAGCAGCTCATCTCGTTCATCCCCATGCGCGCTCTGCTCTGCATGTGGTGAAGTCTGAGCCGACCCAAAGCCCACCTCCACGCCCCTGCCCTCTCCTACACACGGAGCCGAGCACACCAGCTCATCCCCATGCACGGATTGCGCTGCATTCGCTGCTTCTTCTCCTCCCTCTCCTGCCTCTCCTCCCTCTCCTGCCTCTCTTGTATCTCCTTCCTCTCCTGCCTCTCGCCCCTGCTTCTCCTCCCATCCGCCCTCCTCCCCGCCCTCCCCACCTCGCTCACCCGCCCCCACCAACTCGTCGTCCAGCCATTCATCCACGGCACTCTTCGCCCTCTTCCACACACGCTCCCAACCCCACACATCCCACTCCTCTTCCCTGCCTCCCCTCTTGCCACTGCTCCTTCCGTCCCCTTCCACCTCCGCATCTGATGCTTTCTCCAAATCTTCCGGTATAGTTTGTGTCGCCTCAGAAACTGCCCTCTCGCCAGTGTTCCTCCCTTCCCCTTCCATCTCAGGTGCCAGTGCACCTTCCATCTCAATCCCATGTTCAGCCTCCTCAATCCCATGTTCAGCCTCCTCAATCCCATGTTCAGCCTCCTCAATCCCATGTTCAGCCTCCTCAATCCCATGTTCAGCCTCCTCAATCCCATGTTCAGCCTCCTCAATCCCATGTTCAGCCTCCTCAATCCCATGTTCAGCCTCCTCAATCCCATGTTCAGCCTCCTCAATCCCATGTTCAGCCTCCTCAATCCCATGTTCAGCCTCCTCAATCCCATGTTCAGCCTCCTCAATCCCATGTTCAGCCTCCTCAATCCCATGTTCAGCCTCCTCAATCCCATGTTCAGCCTCCTCAATCCCATGTTCAGCCTCCTCAATCCCATGTTCAGCCTCCTCAATCCCATGTTCAGCCTCCTCAATCCCATGTTCAGCCTCCTCAATCCCATGTTCAGCCTCCTCAATCCCATGTTCAGCCTCCTCAATCCCCTCCCCCTCCTCCTCGTCATCATCCAGCAACCAGATCACCTCTTCAGCCTCATCCCTCCCGCTCACACCAACAGCCCCATCCTTCACCAGCGCGCTAGAAGCACCCACCACAAGAGGTGCAGCGGCAAGGTGACGAGGGTATCGAGGTCGAGAGCGTTGAACATGGTGGGGGTGGTGAGCACGGCATGGGCCATGGGGGTGATGGGGAATGATGCTACGCGCAGCAAGTAAGCCCCACGCACGGCCCAGCCCCGCCGGTCTCCCCCCACCTCCTGCTTCCACTGCATCACCTTCCTCTCGCATCTTCCCACTCCTTTCTTCCTCATTCCCTTCCTCCTCTCCTGTCACCTGATCTATTCCCTGCCGCCCCTCTTCCTTCCTCTCCTCTTCCTTCCTCTCCTCTTCCTTTCTCTCTTCTTCCTTCCTCTCCACTTCCTTCCTCTCCTCTTCCTTCCTCTCCTCTTCCTTCCTCTCCTCTTCCTTCCTCTCCTCTTCCTTCCTCTCCTCTTCCTTCCTCTCCTCTTCCTTTCTCTCTTCTTCCTTCCTCTCCACTTCCTTCCTCTCCTCTTCCTTCCTCTCCTCTTCCTTCCTCTCCTTTTCCATCATCTCCTCATCCTCTTGATAACGCCTCACCTCCCCACCCTCCTTATCATGCCCAGCATTGTTCCCTATCTCCCCTTCCCTCTCACTGCTCCCTCTCCACTCTCCCCGATCATTCCACCCATCCTCCTCATCCCCCTCCTCCTCTCGAACTTCCCCTTCCTCTAATTCTGAATCCTCCTCCACACCACACTCTCTCCCTCGCACTTTCGCAGGCCCTTCCTCGCACTCACTTCCCCCTCTCTCCCCATCCCCATCCCCTTGCCTCTGCATCGCTCCTCCCACCCTACTCACCCCATCCCTCTCACTCTCCCCACCTCCCATCTTATCATTACGTCCCTTGTTTGACTCATCCTCGTTATTAACACGCTCGTTATAGTCCTCCTCATCACTATCGTCCAGCACAATCACCTCTTTCCCATGCCATGTCTCCATCCTCTCATCCTCTCGCCTCCTCTTCACGTCCTCCTTCCTGTGCATCACCCTCGCTCCCCTCCCTCCATCACCCCCACTTGCGCCAGCAGCACTCCCCAGCCGCTTCCCCTCCTCCCCAGTCCGTTCCATCTCCCCACATGCCCCTACCATTCCGGACAGCTCCTTTTTTTTCTCCTTACTCTTCCCGCCCTGCTCCCTCTCCTCCCCCTGCACTCTCTGCACTCCCTGCCCCTCCTTCCCCCCTTTCTCGCCCTGATCTCCCTCTTCCTTATCCTCCTTCTCCTCTCCTTGTGCACCCTCCTCCCTATCCTCCCCCCCCTCCTCCCTATCCTTCCCTCCCTCCTCCCTCCTCTCCTCGCCCTTCTTTCCCTGCTGAAGCACCTCCCTCTTCCCCACTTCACCTGCCCGCATCTCACACTCACTCGTCCTCACTCTGCCTCCCTCCACTTCCATCCCCGCATCTGGATCCCCTTCGGAATGTCCCTCCCTATTTCCCTTACCAAAATGCCCACATCTCCAACCACTCTTCCTTTCCCCCTCCTGCACGCCCTCATTCCACTCCTCTGCATCGCCTCCCACCATCCCAGCTGCCTCTTTCTCCCCCACTAGCCTCACCCCACTCTCCCCCTCTTCCCTTTCAAAGCATCCCCTTTTCCCTCTGCCCTCCTCATATTCTCCCTCCTCCTCCACCCGAACCTCTTCCGCCCGACCCTCCTCCACCCGGCCCCTCTCCCTCGGACTCGCCTCCCCCTGGCCTGCCTCTTCCTCGTCATCAGACAGAACAATCACATGAGGGGCACCCACAGGCATGCCCAGCAGCCTTCCCCTGCGTGCCTCTCCACCCATGCCCATGCCCTTTCTCGTTTGTGTCTCTCCACCCACAAGCATGGGCATGGGCATGGGCATGGGCATGGGCATGGGCATGGGCATGGGCATGGGCATAGGCATGCCCGTGACCATGCCCCCTCTCGATTGCATCTCTCCACCCACAAGCATGGGCATGGACATGCTCACGAGCCCTCCCCTGTGCGCCTCTGCACGCACCGCGTTGGGATCTGCTGCTACGGGTGCCTCACGGGGGGGCTGCTCACTGCTCCCTTCCTCCGCACGTGCCCCACTCATTCCACCCACACCGCCTCCCCTCTCGCTCGCTAACGTGCACCCTCTGCACCCAACTATCCCTTCCTCCTCTACCTCCTCTTCCTCCTCCCCTCCATCCACCTCCTCCCCTTCCTCCACTTCCTCCCCCTCTTCTAACACCTCCCCTTCCTCCACCTCCTCCATTTCCTCCACCTCCCCTTCCTCCCCCTCCTCTCCCTCTTCTACCACCTCCCCTTCCTCCAATTCCATACTCTCAGTCGCCTCTCTCAGCCTCACAACTTCTTCCCTCCTCTCTTCCCTCCTCTCTTCCCTCCTCTCTTCCCTCCTCTCTTCTCTCACTTCCCACCTCTCTTCCCTCCTCCCTTCCCTCTCCTCCGTCCTCTCTTCCCCCCTCTCTTCCCTCCTCTCCTCTCTCAATTCCCTCATCTCATCCCTCCTCCTTTCCCTCTCTTCTGTCCTCTCTTCCCTCCTCTCTTCTCTCCTCTCTTTCTTCCTCTCTTCCCTCCTCGCTTCCCTCCTCTCTTCCCTCCTCTCTTCCCTCCTTTCTTCCCTCCTCTCTTCCCTCCCTTCCCCCCTCATCTCCTCCCTTAATTGCATACTCTCCCTCTCCCTCTCTTTCTCCCTCTCTCCCTCCCCTCCATTCCTCGCCTCCTCTCCCACATCTCTCACCGTCCCTCTTAACCCACCACCACCACCTAGGCTCGAACCGTGCTCTTCCATCCCCCTGTTGTCGCTTCCAGACCATCTGTCCCTCACAACCGCTTCCAACCTCTCCACACCATTCCTATCCGCATCACCATCACGAGCATCATCACCATCCCCAAGGGAACCAGCACGGCCAACAGAAGGACCAGCAGCGGCAGCAGCAGTGCCAGCAGCAGCAACGCCAGCAAAAGGACCCACAGCAGTGCCAGCACGACCAGCAGCAGCAGCAATGCCAGCAGCAGCACAAGTGGCGGCCCACTCGTCATCGTTCTCTCCCTGGCCCTCTAAACGCTCGCCTCTCAACTCGACACCCCCTGCAGCAGCAGCAGCAGCAGCAGGAGCGCCAGCATTACGGGCAGCTCCAACAGCAGCAGCAGCTTCACCACCAGCATTTACAGTCGCACCCGTACCACCAGCAGCACCAGCACCAGCATCAGCACCAGCATCAGCATCAGCATCAGCACCAGCATGAGCATGAGCATGAGCATGAGCATGAGCATGAGCATGAGCATGAGCATGAGCATGAGCATGAGCATTACCAGCAGCATCAGTGACAGAGCTGCCACCAAGAGCATCCTCCTCCTCGTCACTATCTGACAGCTCAGTCACCACCCTCTGCTGCCTCCCCGTCCCCTCCCTGCCTTGCACCCCTCCCCCCTCCACTCTTCCCTGCACCCCTCCTGCCACTCTTCCAGTCACACCTCGTCCCACCACTCGCCTCTGCACCCCTTGCTCCTCTACTCGCCTCTGCACCCCTTGCTCCTCTACTCGCCTCTGCACCCCTTGCTCCTCTACTCGCCTCTGCACCCCTTGCTCCTCTACTCGCCTCTGCACCCCTTGCTCCTCTACTCGCCTCTGCACCCCTTGCTCCTCTACTCGCCTCTGCACCCCTTGCTCCTCTACTCGCCTCTGCACCCCTTGCTCCTCTACTCTTCTCTGCACCCCTTGCTCCTCTACTCTTCTCTGCACCCCTTGCTCCTCTACTCTTCTCTGCACCCCTTGCTCCTCTACTCGCCTCTGCACCCCTTGCTCCTCTACTCGCCTCTGCACCCCTTGCTCCTCTACTCGCCTCTGCACCCCTTGCTCCTCTACTCGCCTCTGCACCCCTTGCTCCTCTACTCGCCTCTGCACCCCTTGCTCCTCTACTCGCCTCTGCACCCCTTGCTCCTCTACTCGCCTCTGCACCCCTTGCTCCTCTACTCGCCTCTGCACCCCTTGCTCCTCTACTCGCCTCTGCACCCCTTGCTCCTCTACTCGCCTCTGCACCCCTTGCTCCTCTACTCTTCTCTGCACCCCTTGCTCCTCTACTCTTCTCTGCACCCCTTGCTCCTCTACTCTTCTCTGCACTCCTTGCTCCTCTACTCTTCTCTGCACCCCTTGCTCCTCTACTCTTCTCTGCACCCCTTGCTCCTCTACTCTTCTCTGCACCCCTTGCTCCTCTACTCTTCTCTGCACCCCTTGCTCCTCTACTCTTCTCTGCACCTCTCCCCTCCCCATTCTTCTCTCCACCCCTTCCCCTGCCCCCCTTCTCCTCCTCACCCTTCGGGTCCCCGCTCTTCCCTGCACCCCTCCCCCCTCCATTCTTCCCAGCACCCTTGGCTCCTCCACCCTTGGCTCCTCCACCCTTGGCTCCTCCACCCTTGGCTCCTCCACCCCTCCTTGCACACGTCGCTCCTCTCTCTGCTCTGCACCCTCCCTACCTTGTTCTTGCTGCCCCTCACTCCGTGTCTGCCCTTCATTCCACATCGGCCCCTCGCCTTGCGTTGGCCCCTCGCCTTGCGTCGGCCCCTCGCCTTGCGTCGGCCCCTCGCCTTGCATCTGCTCATTCTCTCGCAAGTGTATCCGCTCCTCTCTTTTTCCTTGCTCCCTCCTTGCACCATCTCCCTCCTCTTGCACACTCCTTGCACCCTCTCCCCCTTGCTCCTCCCCTCTTGCACCCTCTTCCTCCCCTTTACTCCTCTCCTCCATTCCCCCATCCTCGCCTCCTGCCCTTCTCTCTGCTTCCTCTCCCACCTCCCTCTCCGTCCCTTCCCAACACTCCCCTCGCTCCGCTTCTCCAGAATTCGACGCATGCTCCCCCTGTGCCTGCAGCATCTGCCTGCTTGACTCCATAAAACCAAGGGGAATCGCAGCGGCAGTGACAGGGGCAGTTGGAGCAGCTGCGGGGACAGTTGCAGGGGCAGTTGCAGGCGCAGTACCAGGGGAGATGTGCTGAGAACTTGGAGGGAGATCCACAGAAGGAAAGGGCTGGGTGCGGGGAGATCCGTGCGCGGAGACCGGGTACTGCATGGGGGGGAGGTTTTGAATGGGGGGCGGGTCTTGATTTGGGGGCGAGGCTTGGGTGGGGAGCGATGCATGAAGTGTGGTTGAAGAAAGGCTGCGAGAGGGACCAGGAGGGGGTTCGAGAACGAGTGCTGGCTGGTCAGGCAGCGGTTCAGCTGCGGAACGGGCACCAGAGGGCTCAGCAGTAGGTGGTTGAGCAGGAGAGGGGTGAGCGTTTTGCTGGGCGGGAAGAGAGGGGGGTTCCAGTACGAGTGGTGGCACAGCAGGGAGTGGAGGAGCCGTGGAATGGACACCAGAGGGCTGGGCGGTTGGCCAGGCAGGGGAGGGCTGAGAGGTAGGTTGAGCAGGAGAGGGCTGGGCAGTGGACTGGAAAGGAGGCGTTGGGTGCACAGGCGCTCCAAGCGCAGAGAAAGGCTGAGCTGCAAAACAGACAGGCGAGAGGTGAGCGACTGGCTGCACAGGCGAGGGGTGGGTGGATGCCTGGGCTGCAGCTGCTTCCCCTGTGATGAGAACCAAGCCAAACCCCTGCAGCACCGCACTCGTTTGCTCCTCACACACCCTGCTCCCCTGGGGAGCCAAGCTGTTGGCCCGCTGAGTCACGCAGCGGACCAGCTGACTCACGCAGCTGGCCTGCTGAGCTGTACTGTCGGCCTGCTGAGTCATGCCAGCGGCCGGAGGCGCTGTGCTGCCAGCAGCAGCTAGGATTGTGCCGAGAGCGGCAGGTAGGGAGAGAGCGACGGGTGGAGGGGCAGGTGCAGCAAGTGCAACGGGTGGGGGAGGGGAGGGAGCAGGGACTGTGGAGGAGTGAGGTGGAGCAGGAGGAACGCCTGTGTCACGTGTGGGCAGAGAGGGGGCAGGTGAGGCAGCAGCAGCAGCAGCAGCAGCAGCAGGTGCCTCAACACGAGAGGGTGGAGGCCCAAACAGCAGCTGAGGAGGGGCATGGCGGCACACCCGATGGCCCCTCGCCCTGCCAAGCTGCCCCCACTGCCCCGCTCCTCGCTTCACTCCTCTCCCTCCCTCTTCTCTCCCTTCCTCTCCTCTCCCTTTCTCTCCTCCTCCCTCGCTCCGTTTCCTGCTCCTCAGATAATGCTGCTGTGTCTCCGGACATTCAACCTCCCCCCTTTCCCCACCCGTTCCTCCACTGCTCATCTCCCCACCCTTCCCCTCACGCCCCTCCTCCCCACCCTGTGCCGCATGCCCCTGATTCCCGCCCAGTCTTTCACCCTCTCCTCTCTCACCATCCTCCCCACCTTCCCCACCCTCCCCGCCTTCACTACCCTGTCTGCAGGATTGCCGATCACTCTCCTCTTCATCTCCCTCTTCGCCCGTCGCACCACAGGCGACCCACCTCGCCTGGGACGCCAGCGCATCTGATGGGTGCCGTGTAATGCGCCTCACCAACCTCACCTTTAAAGCCCCCCGTGGATCAGACGGTTGACGTGTGACGCACCTCAACCCATCCACATCAGTCTGTCCTTCCTCCCTCTCGCAGCCGCCTTCAGCAGCCTTGCCGTTTCCGCTTCCGTCTTCCTCCTCCTCATTCTCCTCCTCCGTATTCTCCTTTTCTTTCACCTCATGTCTCTCCTCCGGGTTCTCCTCCTCTTTCTTCTCCACTTTCTCCCCCGTCTCCTCCATATCTTTCTCCTCTTTCTGCCCTTCTCTCGCCTCTATCTCCTCCTCCTGTTTCTCCTCCTCTTCCTCCCCTTCTTTCTCCTCCTCTTTCTCCTCCTCCTGTTCCTCCTCCACTTTCTCCCCTTCTTTCTCCTCCTCTTTCTCCTCCTTGTCTTTCTCTTCCTCTGCATTCTCTTCTTCTTCCAACTCTTCTTTCTCCTCTTTCCTCTCCTCTTTCACCTCCTCCTCTTTCACCTCCTCCTCTTTCACCTCCTCCTCTTTCACCTCTGCCTCTACCTCGTTCCCCCCCCATCCCTCTTGCACCTCCACGACATCATCATCATCATCTCCCTCTCTCTTCTCCTCCTCCTCAAATTCCTTTTTCTCCTCCTCCAATTCCTTCTCCTCCTCCTCCAATTCCTTTTCCTCCTCCCCCAATTCCTTCTCCTCCTCCCCCAATTCCTTCTCCTCCTCCTCCTCCAATTCCTTCTCCTCTTCCTCCACTTCTTTCATCTCCTCCCTCAATTCCTTTTCCTCCGACACCTTTTCCTCCAAATCCTTTTCCTCCTCCCCCAATTCTTTCTCCCCCTCCCCCAATTCCTTTTCCTCCTCTTCCAACTCCTTCTCCTCCTCCCCTAAATCGTTTTTCTCCTCCAACTCTTTCTCCTCCTCCTCCAACTCTTTCTCCTCCTCCTCCAACTCTTTCTCCTCCTCGTCCAATGCACCATCCTCCGCTTCCCGCTCTCTCATTTCCACCTCTTCCACTCCCCATTCTCTCACGTCCCCCTCTCCCCCTCCCCACTCTATCACGTCCCCCTCTTCCCCATCCCCGTCTCCCCCATCCTCCCCTCCTCGGATTTCCTCACACTCAACCACCGTTCGTTCAACCTCCCCTTCAGAAGAACCGTCACCAGGGGCAACAGTCACTCCAGGGAGATTCAAGATCGCTTCAGCACTGCCACCACTGCCACTGCTGCCAGCAAGAGCAGCAGCAGCAGCAGCAGGAGGAGGAGCATCACCAGCAGAAGCAGCAGCAGCATCGCCAGCAGCAGCAGCATCGCCACCAGCAGCAGCAAAAGCATCACCTGCAGAAGCAGCAGCGCCGACAGCAGCAGCAGCATCCCTGTCAGCACCACCACCACAACAACACTGTTCCCTGAGCCCACCACCAGTGCTGCTCCCTCCAGGCCCACCCCCGTTGCCGCTCGCGCATGAGGGCAGAGGAGCAGGGAGTGAAGGCGGTGGGGAGGAGGCACAGCAGGATGCATTGGCAGGTGTGAAGGGCGGCTTACCAGCACCGAGCACATCCAATGCACACTTGCCACCACCACCAGCAGCAGAAGCACCAGCAGCACGGAGATCGTTCCGCTGCCTGCAATCCGCATCCCTGTGGTTGCTGGGCGCGCTGTTGCCATGCATGCCATTGCAAATCCTTACATTCGCACCCATGCCATCTACCCCCATGCCACTTCCCCCCATGGCACAACTGGCAGCAGCAGCATCATCACCTGGTGCAGCATCACCAGCAGCAAAACCAGCATCCGGAGCAACAGCATCAACAGCAGCCGCACCACCACCACCATCACCACCAGCACCAGCCACACCATCAGGAGCAGTCAGCACGAGCCCTTGCCAGGAAAACGGCTGATCCACCCGCCAATCCTCCCACCCCCACCCACTCACCACCACCTCCTCGCCCCCCACTCTGCTCCACCACTCCACCCTCGGCACGGGGTACGGCTGCCCGATAGACTCTAGATGGTGCTGCAGCAGCACGTGGAGCGGGCAGAGGGGGTTGACGCGCACGCAGAGAGAGGAGAGAGAGCAGCGCACAGCGCGCCACTTGATAGTGCTTTCCCTCCCGTCGTCTGCCACGTAGCACGTGGGGCTCTCATCAAGACCCTCCTCACTGCTGCTGCTGCTATTTTCGCCCTCGCTGCCGCTGTCGTCACTGTTGCTGCTGCTGTTGTCACCGCTGCTGCTGCTGCTGCTATTGCTGCTGTCGTTGCTTTCGCCGTCACTGCTGCTGCGGCTGTCGTCGCCGCGATCACCGCTGCAGTTGCTGGTACTGGGGGCAGATTGGGCTACTTCTGCTGCTGCAGCAGCTTCTGCTGCTGCCGCTGCTGCTGCGGCTGCTGCTGCTGAAGCAGGGCCCCGGGCCGCAGAGGCAGAGGCAGAGGCAGGGGCAGGGGCAGGGGCAGGGGCAGGGGCAGGGGCAGGGGCAGGGGCGGGTTCGGGGGGCCAGGTGACGTGGTGGTGGAAGAGGCGTACATAGAAGGTGCACTCGCAGCGCGCCCGCCTGCCCCTCCCTGGCACCTCGTGAGGCTTCCTGTCAATCGCCACCACCCTGCCGTCGTAGTGCGCCTGCGAGGGAAAAGGAAGGAGGGGATGACGGGGCGCGGATAGGGGGGAAGAGAGGCGGGTGGTTTGCTGCTGCATAAAGCACCTCGTGCAGCTTCCTTGGAATCGCCATGCCACTGCCCTCACATTGTAGTGCGCCTGAGAGGTTAAGGGGAGAAGGGGGACAGACAGACAGAAGAGTATGGGCGGGAGGTTTTGCTGCGTGAAGCACCTCGCGGAGCTTCGTTAGAATCACCATAACCCTCACACCGCTGAGTGAATGAGAGGAGAGAGGGAGATGCAGGGTGGGCGGTTGGGGAAGAAAGAAGGGGATATAAGAAAGAACCAGCGATGATAGCTGTAAGAAGCACCTGCGGTGGTAAAATAGCATGGGCCCCAGCAGCACCACAGCAGTCCATGTGGCATATAGAGTGCACTACTACACTGGGTCGCACTCAACTCTGCATCCACACTGGCGTCTCCTTCGGGGTGCTTCAGAAATGCCACCGCCACCATGCCCTCCCTCCCTTACGCATGCGCACGCACTCCCCCGTGCTGGGCGTGCACACGCGAAGAGCCCGGCCCTGCCTCAAGCCAACCTGGGTCGCACTCACCTCGGCATCCACACTGGGGTCTCCCTCGGGGTGATTCACGAATGCCACCACCACCATGCCCTCCCGCACGCGCCCGCACTCTACCACGCTGAGCGTGCGCGAGCGCAGCCCCTCCCTCACCCAAACTCGCCACTCACCTCCTCATCCGCACTTTTGTCTCCCCCGGGGTGCTTGAAAAACGCCACCGCCACCATGCCCTTGCCCTGTCTCACCCAGAAAATCACCCAGAGAGTCGGTCCCAGCCGCAACCCAAGCTTGCCTCACCTCGGCATCCACACTGGGGTCGCCCTCGGGATGCTTCACAAACGCAACCACCACCATGCCCTCGCGCACGCGTTCGCACTCCGCCACGCTGAGCGTGCGCGAGCGCAGGCGCAGGCGCAAGCCCACCACGTCCTCATCGTCCCCCTCAAACTTGGTGTATGTCACCCGGTACTGCTGCAGACCAGGGTTCGAATCCGGCTGCTGACAATTCGGGTTCAAATCCTCATGCTGGAGACCCGGGTTCGAATCCGGCCGCTGGCAACCTGAGTGCACCTCTTCAAGCTGCAGACCCGGGTTCGAGTCCCCACGCTGGAAGTTAGAGTTCCAAACCAGACTAAAACCAGGGCTTCTATTCTCGTGCTGCGGTGGAAGTTCGTGAGGCAGGCTTAGGGGGTCATCATTAAATGAAGGGGAATGAGGGTGGTGGTGGTCTGAGGGGCCGGGGAGCAGCAGGGCAGAAGATGAGTGGTGTGCTTCTGCAGGGAAGTCCAGGGCATACATGGCACTGGGTACGGCGACGTTACCATGCGCATCCTCCTGCTGCTCCTGATGATGATGATGCTGCTGCTGCTGATGATGATGATGATGCTGATGGTGCTGATGATGCTGATGGTGGTGCTGCTGATGCTGATTCATATCCCCATCACCATCCCCATCATCATCATCACCATTATTGTGCTGATGTGCATGCTGCCCAGAGAGCCCATATGCATGCTCGTGCTGTGAAATCTGGTCATGCCCATGCGCATGGTGGTCATGATGTGAAAGGTGGCCATCCCCATGCGCATGGTGGTGTTGTGGAAGCTGGTCATGCGCATGGTGGTGTTGTGGAAGCTGGTCATGCGCATGGTGGTGTTGTGGAAGCTGGTCATGCGCATGGTGGTGTTGTGGAAGCTGGTCATGCGCATGGTGGTGTTGTGGAAGCTGGTCATGCGCATGGTGGTGTTGTGGAAGCTGGTCATGCGCATGGTGGTGTTGTGGAAGCTGGTCATGCGCATGGTGGTGTTGTGGAAGCTGGTCATGCGCATGGTGGTGTTGTGGAAGCTGGTCATGCGCATGGTGGTGTTGTGGAAGCTGGTCATGCGCATGGTGGTGTTGTGGAAGCTGGTCATGCGCATGGTGGTGTTGTGGAAGCTGGTCATGCGCATGGTGGTGTTGTGGAAGCTGGTCATGCGCATGGTGGTGTTGTGGAAGCTGGTCATGCGCATGGTGGTGTTGTGGAAGCTGGTCATGCGCATGGTGGTGTTGTGGAAGCTGGTCATGCGCATGGTGGTGTTGTGGAAGCTGGTCATGCGCATGGTGGTGTTGTGGAAGCTGGTCATGCGCATGGTGGTGTTGTGGAAGCTGGTCATGCGCATGGTGGTCATGATGTGGAAGGAGGCCAGCTGCTGCGTCGCTCCCTCTGCCCAGCACTCGCACGTCCCACAGGCTGCCGCGGTGGAAGCACTCAAAGACTGGCGTATGGGAGGAGGGAGGGAGAGCAGCGTAGCATAGGGGTGGATCGTGACCTGGGTTATAATAAACACTTTCTTGAATAATGCCGTCTCTCCCCCTCTGCCCAGCACACGCACGTCCCACGGGCTGCCACGATGGAAGCACTCAAAGACTGGCGTTGGCCGGGCGAAAAAGGACGCACAAGAGGGGGAGAGGGAGGGGAGGGGAACACAGCATAGGGGTGCGTCAGCAACAAATCCTACCTGAGCATAGGGGAATATTCACCTGAGCAGCCTCAGCAACAAATTTCACTGGACCTGCAGTATCACCTGAGCAACCGGAGCGGAAAATCACCTGGCTTGTCGACATTGTTACTGCGCACCAGGCTGAATCTGTTTTTTGAGAATCCTAAAATCACCTGGCCTGTCGTCAACGTTCCTGGGCACCAGCGTCTTCACCGCCGTAGCGGTCCCCCCGTTCCTCCTTCTCGCACCTCCCTTCCCCTTACCCCCCTTGGTGCCGTTACCCCCTTCCTTCACCTCCCTCTCTCCCTTCCCCTCCTTCCGTCCCCTCCTCCGCCTTCCTCCTCGATCCTCCCCTCTAACCGTACCCCTAGTTTCCATGCCCTTACTCCTACCCCCCGCGCGCTTCCCGCCGTTCCCTGCACTCTTCCCCGTCCCCTTCCCCTTCCCTTTCCCCGTTCCCTTCCCCTTCCCGTTCCCAATTCCCTTCCCTCTGCTCCCCGCATCCCGAGCTTCTTCCCCCCTGACCGAACGTGCGGGGCGCCTTCGCGGCATTATTTCAGCTCATCGAACAAACTAACTGTATGAGCAATTAGGGACACTTTTCTATGGGCACTAGACCTATGGGCTATAATGGGCGCTTTTCTATAACGTCGTCCATGTCGACGGCTTTGGCAAATTCGAGAGACGTAGATTCGTTTCGTTGAGGCAGACGTAGAATGGCTGTTACGATAGGGAGATAGACGCAGTCAATGGCCTAGAACATACATTTTGTGAAGCTGGCCTATGGCTGACACCGTAGTAGTAGTAACGACTTTTGAGGATAAAGAAACGTTAGAGGCGCGGAGAATACTATACGACATTATTCAGAGGACACGACATGCGGATGACATCCGTGAACCGCGAATCAGAAGGGTCAGGAACATTAGAGCGCAGCCTGACCTCCATGCAATGAGGCGTGCATGTATATGCTGTGCGGAAATCCCAAGGGGTGTGAAAGATGGGAAATGTACGCGATGCTAGCAAGCTTCGAGAAGAGCGCAAGATACACCAGCTACAAGAAAGATCGGGGTTTTGAAGCACACTATTCTTTCTCAATGCTGTGTCCAGATATGCAACTGTTTGCGAAATGAAGCGGGCCGTTCGCGAATTGCGATTTGCGACGCCGGATGCTGCTATGGGATGGGCCAATGCCAACGGAACGCTGCGGCTTTGGAAACACGAGTGGTTCTGCTGAGCCGGTTTGTACACAGGGTAAATGTCTTAAAGTGTCTAGAACCGTATATTCTATGTTTGGGAATTTGTGAGGCTACGCGTGATCATTGTTGCCAACAGACTGCTTTGTTCTCAACCCGAGTCCACAACTCCATGCTCGCAGTCTGGCGCTCGGTCGGTCTGGGTTTTCTAACACATGTATGTTTTGGTATATAGCCATCAGACTCTCCGAGTTCCTTCGGAAGAAATTGGGTTGGGGAGAATTGGTCCTGTGGAAAATATGGTTCTGCACCTAGCCTCCCTGGAGGCGGCAAACCGAAAAGTTCACTGCCGAACCAAGAAAGCATCAAACTATTCTTGTCAGCCAATCACAGGAGCCCACACCTGATCCCCCAAGATTGCGGTTCGGGCGTTGGAATCCTTCACATAACAGCATTTGTGCCACGAGGCACCGTGATTTGAGGGTCCGCTTGAGGAAGCTGCGAACTGCATCTATTGCAAACACCCGGTAACATGATCCCGTGAACGAGAATGTAACAACTAATGCCGAATCAGCGACGCTGGAATTTACCAATCAGCTCGTAGCTAGCGACAAGCGAAAAGTGATGTTGATCAGGTGATACCTTCCCCACCTCTCGTACCAATCAGCTGCCCTCTCTCTGCTTGTTTTGTTCGCAAACCCTAATCGGCATTCACTACTCTAGACCAGACCAGACTATACTTAGGTTCCATTTAGGCGTGTTGCACGCAAGCCCCAGTTTACTTTAGGGCGACGTCCAATGGCGTCGGACCCAGCACCGTCCACGGACAAGTGGATGAATTTTCTGACGGAGGCGAATCTCGACGACGACACCTACGTGCCCGGCGTGCTGCTGCCGTCGCAGCCTGCGTCAGAGCAGGTCGCGTGCAGGTACGCGCTGGTCTAGTTCACGTTAGGTTTCTAGATGAACGGATTCTACTCCAACCTCCAGAATTGCGTCTGCCGGACCATCGCTCCAACGCTTACATTTTGGATAAGTCGACTATTGAGTCGACTCACAGTAGGGCGACTTGATTTTGCCAGTTTGTTTCCGTGACGTCGCACGCACTAGCTTCTTCGAAAGATTCGATCAGGGCTTGTGTGTGGAACCTCTTAACTCTTTAAAACCTGTTGGATTTGGAACGTCGCTCCAGGTCCCTCCCAGTATGCGCGTTGAACGGTGGTTCGCCGTCTCACACGTTCGACCTTTCAGTGCCGTGTTACACAATTCGCCAACGCTCGATGTCTTGTTTCGCAATCTCTCAACGTTAAGCTGTCGCCTTACGAGCTTCGTCAGTCGTCGAATGTCACATCTATTCATCAATCTTTCGCTGTCCACTTACGAAACTCGTCGGTCTCACTGATTGTCTCACGCCATTCATCAGTCACTCAATGTACCCGTACGCAATCCGTCAGCCTCTCAGTCACTCAGTGTCGCCACACGACATTCGTCAGTCACTCAATCACTCACTACACGCGTACTCCATTCGTCAGTCCTTCCGTCTCTCAGTGTCGCCGTACTGACTTTTGAGTCGACTCAAAAGTCAAACTCTCAGTCACTCACTGTTCCCGTACTCTATCCGTCAGTCCTTCCGTCTCTCAGTGTCGCCGTACTGACTTTTGAGTCGACTCAAAAGTCAAACTCTCAGTCACTCACTGTTCCCGTACTCTATCCGTCAGTCCTTCCGTCTCTCAGTGTCGCCGTACTGACTTTTGAGTCGACTCAAAAGTCAAACTCTCAGTCACTCACTGTTCCCGTACTCTATCCGTCAGTCCTTCCGTCGCTCAGTGTCCCCGTACGCAATCCCTCCTCCTGTGGACCAGTGCCGCGCCACACCATTCATCCATCACCCGTTCAGTTCCATCTCCCCTCCCGCTCCTCTCCCCTCCGTTCTCCCCTCCTCCATCCCCACGCCTCCCCTCGTCGCCCTTCCGCTCTCCCCTCCCATCCCCACTCCTCTCCTCTCCCTTCCCCTCCCCCACTTCTCTCCTCTCCCCTCCCCCCCTGTCCTGCGCGCATGTGCAGCGCCGAGGGCGGCGGCGGCAACACGGAGGAAGGCGAAAAGACGGGTTCCAGCAGCAGGAAGAGGTATGGGCGGGGGAGGTAGGGGGTGGGGGGTAGGGGAGAGACGGGGTAGGAAGGGGAAGAGGGGGTGGGGGGAAGAGAAACGTGGGAGAAGGGGGGAGAGGGGGTGGGGGAAAGGAAGGTGTTGGAGGGAGAGGGCGGTTGAGTGAGGAAGGGGGGTGTGGATTGTCTATGGCGCCGAGAGTGACGGCGCGGCAGGGGCACGGAGGAATGTGAGTAGACGGGTCGAGCAGCCGGAAGCGATGAGGGGAAGGGGGGATGCAAGGGGAGGGCGAGAGGGAGTGATGAGAGGAAAGGGTGAGGGGAAAAGAGCGAGAGCGAAAGGAGACAGGTAAGTGCGAGAGGGAAGGCAGGTCGTGCTGACCTGTCTTTGCCGTCGTGTCGTGTCGCCATTGGTTGCCACGTGTCGCTTTGGTTGACTCACGATTCGTTCTTGAGTTTTGCTACCACCTCCCCGCCCTGCCACGCTCTTGCGTTGTCGTTCTCCGTGTGCCAGGTCGCGGGATGAGGGCGCGGCCACCGCTGACGTGTCATGCAGCAAGGCCAACCGGGAGAAGATGAGACGCGACCGACTCAATGACAGGTGACACGTGGCAGGTGGTCATTCGGTGACAGGGTGGCAGGTGGATGCTGACTCCATGGCGGGAGAGAGGTGGCATGGCTGGTTACTGAATATGCGACAGATGCGGTGTATGTATTCTTGAGAATTTTTCAAAATTACCCTGAAACGGTAGGTTAGTGGTTGTGCGACCGATGTAATCATGAGTGTGGCATTGCATTGCCAGGTAGAAGCTGGCAGATGACAGATGGTAGTGGTGACACGTGCACATGCACACTCACTCACACACACACACACACACACACTCACACACACACTCACACACACACACACACACTCACACACACTCTCTTACACACACACACACTCACACACACACTCACTCACACACACACACTCACACACGCACACACACTCACACACACACACACACTCTCTCTTACACACACACACACACACACACACACACACACACACACACACACACGCCCACACTGCCATTGCCTATCAAGACGTAGTGGGATCTATCAGAGTGCCCTTCATACCCCCACCCCTCCCTCCTTTTCCCCGCCCCCCTCTTCCCTTCTCCAGGTTTCTGGAGTGAGTGAGCCATTGGAGCCCAGCAAGGCGTACTGGGAGTCGGTCACTGGAGCCGGTGGGTCAGCCCGTGCCTCAGTCGATGCATCAGCGTACTGAGAGTCGCTCCCTTCCCATCCCAACCGCTCCCTTCCCACCTCACTGCCACCGTGCTGCAGGTTCCTGGAGCTGAGCCGATCACTGGAACCAGGCAAGGCGCCCAAGGCGGACAAAGCGAGTATCCTGTGTGACGCGGTCCGCGTGCTCTCCCAGCTGCACTGCCCATCGCACACCCCCCTTTTTACACGGCTCCCTCAGAGGTTCCTGGAACTGAGCTGGTCATTGGAACCTGGCAAGGGGCAGTGGTAACTTGTCAGAATACCCTTCATCTTCCCATCCCACAACCCCCCTCCAACACCTTCCCCCGACCACAGGTTCCTGGAGCTGAGCCGGTCACTGGAACCAGGGAAAGCGCCTAAGGCGGACAAGGCGAGCATCCTGTGTGACGCGGTGCGCGTGCTCTCGCAGCTGCGCGCCGAGCGAGAGGCACTCAAGGAGAGCAACGCGGCGCTGCAGGAGCAGATCAAGGAGCTCAAGGTGCGTGGGGGGCTGGGGGGCTGTGGGGGGGAGGGGTGTGCAGGGGGTTGTGCTGGGTGGGGAGGGGTTGTGGTGATGCTGCCCTCAAGGAGAGCAATGCGGCGCTGCAGGAGCAGATCAAGGAGCTCAAGGTGCGTTGGTGGGGGTGGGGGGGGGAGGGTGGGAGGAGAGAGAGGAGGAGATGAATTGGGGGAGGAAGGTGGCCATGGAAGTGAGGCAGACCACGTGGCCGTGCAGAAGTGCCACCATGCCTTCCGGTAATGAAAAATATGAGGTTTTCTAAGAGGCAGAACAGCAGAGGGATAAGCGCTGCTGGGAGTGAGTCAGTCTGGAAAATCTTCTTTTATAAGCACAACAGGTAGACACTGCTGCATGTGAGAATACCCACAAGCAACTCTTTCTCTTCCCCGTGCGCCGAGCACGATTCATGCGAGGAGAAGGCCTGGCCTAAATTCGTCTCAAAGCTTGATTCCTTCCTCTCCTTTTTCCTTCTCCTTCCCCTCCCTCCTCTGGTGTCCTGTCCCCCTTCCCTCCCGTCCATCCATCTGTGCAGGCACAGAAGCACGAGCTCTGTGAGAAGGCCCAACTCAAGGCCGAGAGTGAGAAGCTTCAGCAGCACCTCAACCGCTCCGCTGCGTTTGAAGTTCCCACAACCAACTCTCTCTTCCTCTCCCTTCCTCTCCCTTTCTCTCCCTGCTCTTGCATCTGTCCGTGCAGGCTGAGAAGCACGAGTTACGTGAGGAGAAGGCCCGGCTGAAGGCCGAGAGTGAGAAGCTTCAGCAGCATGTCAACGGCTCCGCTGCTGCTGCAGCAGCTGCCGCTGCTGTTACCCCCACCCACCCCGCCACTCCCACCACCGCCATCCCCGTCACCGCCATCCCTCTCCACCACTCTCCACCCACCGCGCCCGCCACACCCATGGCGTACCAGCCGCACCCCCACGCTGCGGCCATGCATGCAGCTGCTGCTGCGTATGCGGCTCAGATGCAGCAGTGCCAGCAGATGGCTCTTGGCACTCCCAAGGGAGCACACATGGGCGGCATGACCGCAACCATGTCTGCACCTATGTCTGCTCCTATGCCTACTCCCATGACTGCTGCTGCTGTGTCGCATGCCGTGTCCCATCCGGTGGGTCAGCCTGTGCCTCAGCCGATGCATCAGCCAGGGGTGTTTGCGGGCGGCCCGCCGCCCATGGCCATGTGGCAGTGGATGGCGCCTACCTCAGTTGACACCTCCCAGGACCACATGCTCCGGCCGCCTGTGGCTTAGATAGTACCTCCCCCAGTTGGCACTCACCTCTCCCAGTTCACACCTTACAGTATAGTACCTCATGCTCAGACCAAGTGTGGTGTAAGAACTGTTGACAGCTGGCACATTGCATGATAACATGCTCTGTCCGCGTGTTTCTCAGTTTAGGAAGGATGGTTTGTTTCTGTGGCATGGTTGTGGGTGGATAGAGGGAAGAATATTGCCAGTAGGATTATTTTGGTGTGGTGAGTTCTTCGAACAAAACTAGGATGGTGTTTTACTGGAAATATATTAACTAACTCTCTTCTCTGGTGCTTTTTAAGGAAGCATCAGTACACTGTTCAATCTTTCAATATGAGGGGTGCTTTGAAGGTAGCTATGTGATCATTTATTCTATTGAGACAATTTCCAAACTGGCCAGGCGTACCAAACTATATCAACCATCATTCCAGCTACACATTCTGGCAAATGGAGGGGGACAGCACAGCACAGCAGCACCAGCTGTGCGATTGAATGCTTCCACGCAACCAGATGCCACCCTCCGCGCATATTCAGGGCAATGGTTGTTTTTTCCTTTGCAGACCGTCAAACCTCCTCTCGCGAGCAACCATTGGATGGTTGGATGGTCTGACAGCAAAAGGGCCAACCAGGACAAGAGAAATTACCGGTACCGTATTATCTCTGCCTAGAACTACTTGTGCTATCCCTGGGTCCCCTCTCCGAGTCGGAACCAGGGTAGCACTAGTCTCGCACCCAGTTTGCCTGGGGGGAGGGGATAGCACAGCACTACCGGTTCTCCGTTCTTTTGGGCCAGTGGTGCTGGAGACCCTGGAGCTGGAGGTGCCGGTTCTGGAGGTGCTGCTGCTGGAGGTGCTGGAGCTGGAGACCCTGGAACTGGAGTTGCTGGTTCTGGGGGTGCTACTGCTGGAGGTGCTGGAGCTGGAGACCCTAGAGCTGGAGGTGCCGGTTCTGGGGGTGCTGCTGCTGGAGGTACTGGAGCTGGAGACCCTGGAGCTGGAGGTGCCGGTCGTGGGGGTGCTGCTGCTGGAGGTACTGGAGCTGGAGACCCTGGAGCTGGAGGTACCGGTCTTGGGGGTGCTGCTGCTGGAGGTGTTGGAGCTGGAGACCCTGGAGCTGGAGGTACCGGTTCTAGGGGTGCTGCTACTGGAGGTGCTGGTGCTGGGGGTACCGCACCGACGCGACTGTTCTTCTCTCCTCCGACGCCGTCGAGTTTGCCGCCGCCCGACACGGTACTTCGTCAGGTCCTTAGCCTTCCATCTTCTACTGGCCTACCATTACAGCCCGGCTCCCCACTGCCCGCTCCTACCCCCTACACTGAGCAGCCAGCCTCGCTTAGAGAGCGTCGTGAGCCCGAGTCTCGCCCTGCCTCACCTGTTCGCACTGCTCGCACTAGTCGTCAGCGTCCTCATCCTGTCCCTGGCACACACACTATGGGGCTTCGTCCTTCTTCTGCTCCACAGCGTGTCCCACTGCCGTCGCCTCCTGCGTCCTCTCTCCCTGAGGGTGCGGACCCTGAGTCTGACTTAGTTCGTGCTACCAGTCCTACTGTCACGCGTCTCCTTGCGACTGTTGTCACTGACCCCTCCTTTGAGTCTACTGCTGTGTCTGCCTAAGTTGCTGAGCTTGTCGACTTTGCTGCTCGCTGTCGTCTAGACTACGCCGCTAGTCTTGTTGCAGAGTCTGAGTCTGTCTGTCCTCCGTCCGTCGGGGGTGAGTGTGCTCTTGGCACGGACGTCCTTGAGGACAGACAAGAGGACGTTGAGTGCTTTGCAGCCACTGTACCTCATCTCGTGTCCATGCTGATTGCCCTTGAGGGAGACCCGGATGCACCAGACATCCCGACCTCGCGCTCTTACGCAGAGGCGATAGAGGGTCCCTACTCCTCTCAGTGGCAGTCAGCTATGGACGCAGAGATGGCATCCTGGAAGTCCACTAGCACTTACGTCGACGAGTTTCCCCCACCTGGGGCGAACATCGTCGGTGGCATGTGGATTTTCAGGATGAAGCGGCCGCCGGGTTCTCCGCCTGTCTTCAAGGCGCGTTACGTCGCACGAGGCTTCAGTCAGCGACAGGGAGTTGACTTCTTCCAGACCTTCTCCCCTACCCCGAAGATAACCACTCTTCGGGTTCTGCTGCACGTCGCTGCTCAGCGTGACTACGAGCTTCACTCTCTTGACTTCAGCACAGCATTCCTACAGGTGGCTGCGCCGCCCACCTGGCTTCACTGGGTCGTTTCCTGCAGGTACCCAGTGAAGCCTCCGCCAGCCAGTCTACAGTCTCCGCCAGGCGCCTTGCGAGTGGCACGACACACTGAGGACGACTCTTGCGGCTCTTGGGTTTGCTCCTTCGACTGCTGACCCGTCGCTGTTTCTACGCATCGACACTTCGCTGCCACCGTTCTACATCCTCGTGTACGTCGACGACTTGGTCTTTGCCACTGCTGACACTGAGGGACTCGCCCACGTGAAGTCGGAGCTGCAGAAGAGACACACGTGCACAGACCTGGGTGAGCTGCGCAGCTATCTTGGCTTGCAGATCACCCGAGACAGAGCACGGCGCACCATTACCTTGACATAGTCACACATGGTGCAGCATGTCCTTCAGCGCTTCGACTTCCAGTACTCCTCGCCACTGTCCACTCCTCTGCCTACTGGTCACTCCCTCTCAGTTCTGCCTTCGAATGAGTCCGTAGAGCCGAGTGGCCCGTATCCAGAGCTTGTGGGCTGTCTCATGTACTTGATGACCTGCACTCGACCTGACCTTGCTTACCCTCTTAGCATCCTGGCACCCTACGTTGCGCCCGGGAGACACCGACCAGAGCAATGGAAGGCCGCTAAGAGGGTGATGCGCTACTTGTGCAGTACGTCGGGCATGGGGACCGTGCTTGGAGGACGGGCTTGAGTTGTCCTCACTGGTCACGCAGACGTTTCTTGGGTTGACGACTTGGCTACGCAGCGGTCGTCACAGGGTTACTAGTTCAGCCTTGGCTCCGGTTCTGTTTTGTGGTGGTCTACCCGCTCGTCTTCTGTTCTCAGCTCCAGCTGTGAGGCTGAGATCTACGCAGGGGCCATGGCTGCACAGGAGCTACGCTGGCTCACCTACCTGCTGACCGACTTGGGAGAGGCGCCTCGTTCTCCTCCAGTTCTGTACGTCGACAGCAAGGCCAGGATTGCCTTGTGTCAGGAGCACAGACTTGAGCACAGAACGAAGCGCATCGCTCTGCGGTACTTCCTTGCTCGATAGTGCAGCAGCGTGGTCAGCTTCGTCTTGCTTACGTGGTCTCTCAGGCCAACACTGCTGATATCTTCACCAAGGCACTTCCGCCTTGTGATCATCAGCGTTTCTGTACTCCTCTAGGCCTTGTGCCTACTTGGCCTCACTTGCTCACTTCTTGACTTTGCTTGCACTGTGATCTATATATACTTATACCTGCATGCTTACACTTGCTAGGTTGTGATCACTGTACTACTTGTTCTCCTTTATATATAACTCTGCATGTGAACTGACCTTGTGGCCATTTGCTTGTGCTCAGAATGCGTGGTGACTTCGTGATCCACTCTGAGCTTGCTTTGATTTTCTTGACTGGTCTTATGACCCCTTGTTCTCCCCCACTTTGCCTATGGGGGTGTGTCAAACATATATGCTTGGGTTATTTATCTAGCCTGTAGTGGGGTAGCCACTATGAAGTACAACCCCTTGTTCCTAGTTTGTACCCAACTCTCTCGATAGTCATCCATTCACTACTCCTACTATCTCGACACACGGCACAGCACAGCACTGGCCAGGTTCGGGATGGAGTTCAGGGTTTTGAGCCTGTTTCAAGGAATACGCCCTTGAAAAGGAAGCTTTGAGGATCACCCGTAGAAGCCCTGTCGAAGCATCACCTGGTGATGTGCGGAGGGGTCCGCACAAGTAGTGCGGCAACAGAACAGGGCCTATCTGAGCCACACCCTACACCTCCAACTGACAACTCGGTCGGACGGACACCCAGATTTGCGTCCATTACGCCGCCTCATGCGCGAGATGAAAGGATCATGTCCCACCGAATCGCGATCGTTGTATTGCGGAATTATTCTTTGCGAGCGACTGAACACGTGCTGCTGCTCGCACTTTCGTCAGTTCGAAAAACTTTCGCGAAAGCGCCTATTGCTCACCAGATCACACTCCCAAACCGCATTTTTTCGCAGAAATGTTGGTTGTGAAACGAACCAAGTCCCCAAAAATCAGAGCAATTATCAGTCGCAAATTCCGTGCGACTCGGATTCCATACTATAGAAGTTTGCTTACAGCAAAGCCAAACCCGCGACTCACGGCAGTCAAATGAGCAGAACCGTACGATAAATAGAAGCTGGGAATGTGCTTCATTTCATTACAAGTGCTAACCATCTTTATTCTCTCACCTTACATTCCGTCACATTGCACCAGCTAGAACGGTTAGCTTATTACAGTACAAAACAGAAGTGAAAATGTCTCCCGCTAAGACCACTTTCCTCGTAGTCGTCCTCTGCTCAACGGTGCTCTTTTCCACCCCTGCGCGGGTCTTTGCCGCCGCCAACACGACTGCACCTGCTAACGCGACGACTCCTGCTAAGGCAGTTGCGCCTGCCAACGCGACTAGAAACGCCACCAAAATTGGTAGCAGCACAGTCGGAATGGCGACTGCGAGGAAGAGCAAGGGTGTGGGCGAAGGAAAGAACCCCACATGCGCCTACTACGGGAGCTATAACGCCAAACAGTACTTCGGCAAGGGGCTCATCACGAAGCTTCCTCCCGCCCTCTTTGGCAAGCGCTGCGGCGCGTGGTACAAGGTGGCATGCCACAATGAAACGAAGCGCTGCCGCAGCGGCAAGGCGATCGTGACGGTCCGCGTCGTAGGCATCCTGTCAAACTGTATATGCTATGCTAGATTATGTAGGCTGTAGTGGGGTAGCCAATGTAGGGTACAACCCCTTAGGGCTTTCACTTGTACCAAACTCTCTCGATAGTCTCTTCCATTCCTAGCTACCTACTCTAACATGGTATTAAGAGCAATAGGTCCTTAGGACCTTAGGAACGTTTTTTTTTCGGGCCCACCACCTATCACTTGCGGTTACCGAGCTACCCCGCGCCCTGCACTGCCCTAGCCCCGCGCACGTCCCGCTAGCAGCCCGTGCGGCCCGTGCATCGCCCGCTAGTAGCCCACGCGACCCGCTAGTCGCCTCTGCTGGCCCGCGCGCTGCCCGCTAGTAGCCCGCGCGACCCGCCCGCCGTCCACGCAGCCCGCGCGCAGCTCTTGCCGACCCGCGCGCCGCCCGCCAGCAGCCCCGTAGCCCTGTAGCCCCGTGCGCCGCCTGCTCCTGCCGCGGCTGCCTGCTATGCCCCGCGCGCCGCTTGTCACGCTGCCCCGCAGCCCCGTGCGCCGCCCGCCCTACTGCTCTACCGGCCGCTAGTCGCCCCGTGCACCACCTGCCCTGCTGCCGCGGCTGCCTGCTGCACCTAGGCGCCGCCCGCCCTGCTACTGCAGCCGCCCATTAGGCCCTGCGTGCGGCCCGCCCTGCTGCCCTGCCAGCCGCCTGTAGCCCCATGCGCTGCCTAAACTCCTAGCGCGCTGCTGCACCAGAGTTGCTGCTGCTGCTCCTACTTGCTGCAGCTGCTCCTCCTTGCTGCTGCTACTCCTACTTGCTGCAGCTGCTCCTTCTTGCTGCTGCTGCTCCTACTTGCTACAGCTGCTCCTCCTTGCTGCTGCTGCTGCTACTTGCTGCAGCTGCTCCTGCCGCCCCCCTGTAGCCCCGTGCGCCGCCTGCCCTGCTACCGCGGCTGCCTCATGCGCCCACCCGCCGCCCGCACTGCTGCTGCAGCCACTGCTACGCTGCTGCAGCCGCGCTGCACCACCCGATCCGTGCTGCACTGCCTGAGCCGAGCCGCGCTGCCTAGTTGCCTCTACTATTGCTGCTGCTAGTGCTACTGCTGCTGCTACTGCTGCTTGCCTGCAATCGCTCTGCCCTGCTAGTCCCGCGCCAGCAACTATGGCCACCCTTTGAGTTCTGTCGTTCGATGCCGAGGGCCACCCAATTCAGTTCGAAACCTGGCTAGATGACCTGCAGCTGTTCCTAATGAGCGATAGCAAGGACAATGTCTCGCTCTATGACCACACGTCTGGTGCCTCAGTCGCTCCCGCTGCCACCGCTGAGCTTAGCGCTCGTTCCCAGTGGCAGACCCATGATGCTGCTGCGCACCTAGCCGTTCGCAATCACCTTTTGTTAGCCAAGCTCACACATTTTGGCGAGTACAAAACTGCTAAGTCCCTGTACGACGCTGTAGTTGCTCGATACTCCTCCCCTGCCACAGCTGAGCTTAGCCGCCTCATGCTGCCCTACCTGTTTCCTGAGCTGTCAACCTTTGCTACAGTTGCCGATCTCATTACCCACCTTCGCACTGGCGAAACCCGCCTTCGAGTACTGGACCCTCCACTTTATAGTCACCCGTCTCCCTGACTCTCTTAGCTCGGTCAAGGACCACTTTCTCGCTCGCTGTCCCACCGACCTCACTGTCGACCTCCTAGAGGAGCACCTCCTTGCAGCAGAGAAGAACATTGTCGCTGTAGGTGCTGCTCGTGGTGCTCCTCGCACCCCCATCTTTGAGGGGTGCTCTCCCTCTCCCCTTGCCCCTTCCTACGCTACTGCCGCTGCTGTTGACTACCTTGGTGCTGAGTCTGTTGGTGCTGCTTCTGCTCCTAGTGGGAGGCGCCGCAGCAGCAAGGGCAAGGGAGCCAAGATTAGAGGAGGTGGCACCGGGGGGGGTGGTGGTGGAGGCGGTGGAGGAGGAGGAGGTGGCGGAGGGGGTGGCGGCGGGAGTGCTGGCGGGAGTGGTAGCGTCGGTAGCAGCGGTGGAGGCGGTGGTGGCGGAGGGGGTGGCAGCGGCGTTGGCGGCGGCGGAGGCAGCAGCGGTGGCGGCCGGGGCGGTAGTGGCGGTGGGGGTGGCGGTCGGGGTGGAGGCACAAGCGCTGGTCAGAGGCAGCAGCAGCAGCAGAGTACCCAGACGACCCAGCAGCTTCGTGAGTGGCTTGCTCAGCGTTGGAGGACTGGGGGTGGTGGTCGCTGCCCGTATGTCATTCACACAGGTGACCGCAAGGGTCAGACATGCGGGAAGTTCCACACCCAGCACCGCTGCTTCTCCCGCCTCGACGATGCCTGGCGTGAGGAGATGGGCGAGGACTATGAGCGCCCTCACTGGTATGAGCTGCTTAGGGCTGGTATAGACATCTTTGCTCTTGACTATGATGCTATTATTACTGCCATGAATGCATTGGAGATTAGTGCTGATGGTGACTGTTACTTGTGTGTGCCGCCTGACCCCGGTATAGAGACTGGTACTCTACGTGCTGGTGAGGCTACTGCCTTAGGTGCGAGCGAGTCTACTCTCTCAGGTACTGCGCCTGCTGAGGTCTTGCACACCTTCACGCTTGACTCAGGTGCTTCCTGCTGCTTCTTTCGTGACAGTACTGCACTCACACCACTCCCTGCACCTGTTGCAGTCTCTCTGGCTGACCCCTCAGGGGGCCCAGTTCTTGCACGATCCACCACTGTGCTCCCGTGCTCGGCGGTTCCGTCTGACTCTCTGTCAGGTCTCCACCTCCCCTCGTTCTCTACGAACTTGGTGAGCACTGCTTTCCTCCAGGATGCGGGGGTTGACAACTTCACCCCTGGTCGGCAGCGTGTGGCGATCTGTACGTGCTCCCAGTCCGGCCGCCACCTGGCCACGTTTACCCGTCGGCCAGGGTCGAGCCTTTACACGCTGACGACTGCGCCTCCTCAGGTAGCTGCTACTGGTCAGGTGTCTACGTCAGGTCAGGTAGCCTCCCCCTGTGAGTGTCGCTCCCTGTCACACCAGACTCTTCTCTGGCACCACCGCTTGGGTCACCCCTCCTTGCCACGTCTCCGTGGCATGCACCGTCGTCTCCTTGTGTCTGGTCTTCCCAGATCTCTCCCTCCCCTCCCTGCCTCGCCTGCGCCGCCCTGCCTTCCTTGCGTCGAGGGGCGGCAGCGCGCCGCTCCTCACTCCTCCTCGTTTCCCCTGACAGAGGCTCCTCTGCAGACCCTCCATCTGGACGTGTGGGGCCCAGCCCGCATTCGTGGACAGAGCAGTGAGCGGTACTTTTTGCTGGTTGTCGACGACTACTCGCGTTACACCACGATCTTCCCCTTGCGCACCAAGGGTGAGGTCCCTGCTGTCATGATCCCTTGGATCCGAGCAGTTCATCTCCAGCTCCGCCGCACGTTCCGCCAGGACCTTCCTGTCCTGCGTCTGCACTCTGACAGAGGTGGTGAGTTCACCTCCGACCTCTTGCGGGCCTTCTGTCAGGGGGAGGGCATCGAGCAGTCGTTCACGCTTCTGGGCTCACCGCAGCAAAATGGGGTTGCTGAGCGCCGCATTGGCTTGGTCATGGAGGTCGCTCTGGTACTCCATTCGTCAGTCCTTCCGTCTCTCAGTGTCGCCGTACTAACTTTTGAGTCGACTCAAAAGTCAAACTCTCAGTCACTCACTGTTCCCGTACTCTATCCGTCAGTCCTTCCGTCTCTCAGTGTCGCCGTACTGACTTTTGAGTCGACTCAAAAGTCAAACTCTCAGTCACTCACTGTTCCCGTACTCTATCCGTCAGTCCTTCCGTCTCTCAGTGTCGCCGTACTGACTTTTGAGTCGACTCAAAAGTCAAACTCTCAGTCACTCACTGTTCCCGTACTCTATCCGTCAGTCCTTCCGTCGCTCAGTGTCCCCGTACGCAATCCCTCCTCCTGTGGACCAGTGCCGCGCCACACCATTCATCCATCACCCGTTCAGTTCCATCTCCCCTCCCGCTCCTCTCCCCTCCGTTCTCCCCTCCTCCATCCCCACGCCTCCCCTCGTCGCCCTTCCGCTCTCCCCTCCCATCCCCACTCCTCTCCTCTCCCTTCCCCTCCCCCACTTCTCTCCTCTCCCCTCCCCCCCTGTCCTGCGCGCATGTGCAGCGCCGAGGGCGGCGGCGGCAACACGGAGGAAGGCGAAAAGACGGGTTCCAGCAGCAGGAAGAGGTATGGGCGGGGGAGGTAGGGGGTGGGGGGTAGGGGAGAGACGGGGTAGGAAGGGGAAGAGGGGGTGGGGGGAAGAGAAACGTGGGAGAAGGGGGGAGAGGGGGTGGGGGAAAGGAAGGTGTTGGAGGGAGAGGGCGGTTGAGTGAGGAAGGGGGGTGTGGATTGTCTATGGCGCCGAGAGTGACGGCGCGGCAGGGGCATGGAGGAATGTGAGTAGACGGGTCGAGCAGCCGGAAGCGATGAGGGGAAGGGGGGATGCAAGGGGAGGGCGAGAGGGAGTGATGAGAGGAAAGGGTGAGGGGAAAAGAGCGAGAGCGAAAGGAGACAGGTAAGTGCGAGAGGGAAGGCAGGTCGTGCTGACCTGTCTTTGCCGTCGTGTCGTGTCGCCATTGGTTGCCACGTGTCGCTTTGGTTGACTCACGATTCGTTCTTGAGTTTTGCTACCACCTCCCCGCCCTGCCACGCTCTTGCGTTGTCGTTCTCCGTGTGCCAGGTCGCGGGATGAGGGCGCGGCCACCGCTGACGTGTCATGCAGCAAGGCCAACCGGGAGAAGATGAGACGCGACCGACTCAATGACAGGTGACACGTGGCAGGTGGTCATTCGGTGACAGGGTGGCAGGTGGATGCTGACTCCATGGCGGGAGAGAGGTGGCATGGCTGGTTACTGAATATGCGACAGATGCGGTGTATGTATTCTTGAGAATTTTTCAGAATTACCCTGAAACGGTAGGTTAGTGGTTGTGCGACCGATGTAATCATGAGTGTGGCATTGCATTGCCAGGTAGAAGCTGGCAGATGACAGATGGTAGTGGTGACACGTGCACATGCACACTCACTCACACACACACACACACACACACACTCACACACACACTCACACACACACACACACACTCACACACACTCTCTTACACACACACACACACTCACACACACACTCACTCACACACACACACACTCACACACGCACACACACTCACACACACACACACACTCTCTCTTACACACACACACACACACACATACACACACACACACACACACACACACACACACGCCCACACTGCCATTGCCTATCAAGACGTAGTGGGATCTATCAGAGTGCCCTTCATACCCCCACCCCTCCCTCCTTTTCCCCGCCCCCCTCTTCCCTTCTCCAGGTTTCTGGAGTGAGTGAGCCATTGGAGCCCAGCAAGGCGTACTGGGAGTCGGTCACTGGAGCCGGTGGGTCAGCCCGTGCCTCAGTCGATGCATCAGCGTACTGAGAGTCGCTCCCTTCCCATCCCAACCGCTCCCTTCCCACCTCACTGCCACCGTGCTGCAGGTTCCTGGAGCTGAGCCGATCACTGGAACCAGGCAAGGCGCCCAAGGCGGACAAAGCGAGTATCCTGTGTGACGCGGTCCGCGTGCTCTCCCAGCTGCACTGCCCATCGCACACCCCCCTTTTTACACGGCTCCCTCAGAGGTTCCTGGAACTGAGCTGGTCATTGGAACCTGGCAAGGGGCAGTGGTAACTTGTCAGAATACCCTTCATCTTCCCATCCCACAACCCCCCTCCAACACCTTCCCCCGACCACAGGTTCCTGGAGCTGAGCCGGTCACTGGAACCAGGGAAAGCGCCTAAGGCGGACAAGGCGAGCATCCTGTGTGACGCGGTGCGCGTGCTCTCGCAGCTGCGCGCCGAGCGAGAGGCACTCAAGGAGAGCAACGCGGCGCTGCAGGAGCAGATCAAGGAGCTCAAGGTGCGTGGGGGGCTGGGGGGCTGTGGGGGGGAGGGGTGTGCAGGGGGTTGTGCTGGGTGGGGAGGGGTTGTGGTGATGCTGCCCTCAAGGAGAGCAATGCGGCGCTGCAGGAGCAGATCAAGGAGCTCAAGGTGCGTTGGTGGGGGTGGGGGGGGGAGGGTGGGAGGAGAGAGAGGAGATGAATTGGGGGAGGAAGGTGGCCATGGAAGTGAGGCAGACCACGTGGCCGTGCAGAAGTGCCACCATGCCTTCCGGTAATGAAAAATATGAGGTTTTCTAAGAGGCAGAACAGCAGAGGGATAAGCGCTGCTGGGAGTGAGTCAGTCTGGAAAATCTTCTTTTATAAGCACAACAGGTAGACACTGCTGCATGTGAGAATACCCACAAGCAACTCTTTCTCTTCCCCGTGCGCCGAGCACGATTCATGCGAGGAGAAGGCCTGGCCTAAATTCGTCTCAAAGCTTGATTCCTTCCTCTCCTTTTTCCTTCTCCTTCCCCTCCCTCCTCTGGTGTCCTGTCCCCCTTCCCTCCCGTCCATCCATCTGTGCAGGCACAGAAGCACGAGCTCTGTGAGAAGGCCCAACTCAAGGCCGAGAGTGAGAAGCTTCAGCAGCACCTCAACCGCTCCGCTGCGTTTGAAGTTCCCACAACCAACTCTCTCTTCCTCTCCCTTCCTCTCCCTTTCTCTCCCTGCTCTTGCATCTGTCCGTGCAGGCTGAGAAGCACGAGTTACGTGAGGAGAAGGCCCGGCTGAAGGCCGAGAGTGAGAAGCTTCAGCAGCATGTCAACGGCTCCGCTGCTGCTGCAGCAGCTGCCGCTGCTGTTACCCCCACCCACCCCGCCACTCCCACCACCGCCATCCCCGTCACCGCCATCCCTCTCCACCACTCTCCACCCACCGCGCCCGCCACACCCATGGCGTACCAGCCGCACCCCCACGCTGCGGCCATGCATGCAGCTGCTACTGCGTATGCGGCTCAGATGCAGCAGTGCCAGCAGATGGCTCTTGGCACTCCCAAGGGAGCACACATGGGCGGCATGACCGCAACCATGTCTGCACCTATGTCTGCTCCTATGCCTACTCCCATGACTGCTGCTGCTGTGTCGCATGCCGTGTCCCATCCGGTGGGTCAGCCTGTGCCTCAGCCGATGCATCAGCCAGGGGTGTTTGCGGGCGGCCCGCCGCCCATGGCCATGTGGCAGTGGATGGCGCCTACCTCAGTTGACACCTCCCAGGACCACATGCTCCGGCCGCCTGTGGCTTAGATAGTACCTCCCCCAGTTGGCACTCACCTCTCCCAGTTCACACCTTACAGTATAGTACCTCATGCTCAGACCAAGTGTGGTGTAAGAACTGTTGACAGCTGGCACATTGCATGATAACATGCTCTGTCCGCGTGTTTCTCAGTTTAGGAAGGATGGTTTGTTTCTGTGGCATGGTTGTGGGTGGATAGAGGGAAGAATATTGCCAGTAGGATTATTTTGGTGTGGTGAGTTCTTCGAACAAAACTAGGATGGTGTTTTACTGGAAATATATTAACTAACTCTCTTCTCTGGTGCTTTTTAAGGAAGCATCAGTACACTGTTCAATCTTTCAATATGAGGGGTGCTTTGAAGGTAGCTATGTGATCATTTATTCTATTGAGACAATTTCCAAACTGGCCAGGCGTACCAAACTATATCAACCATCATTCCAGCTACACATTCTGGCAAATGGAGGGGGACAGCACAGCACAGCAGCACCAGCTGTGCGATTGAATGCTTCCACGCAACCAGATGCCACCCTCCGCGCATATTCAGGGCAATGGTTGTTTTTTCCTTTGCAGACCGTCAAACCTCCTCTCGCGAGCAACCATTGGATGGTTGGATGGTCTGACAGCAAAAGGGCCAACCAGGACAAGAGAAATTACCGGTACCGTATTATCTCTGCCTAGAACTACTTGTGCTATCCCTGGGTCCCCTCTCCGAGTCGGAACCAGGGTAGCACTAGTCTCGCACCCAGTTTGCCTGGGGGGAGGGGATAGCACAGCACTACCGGTTCTCCGTTCTTTTGGGCCGGTGGTGCTGGAGACCCTGGAGCTGGAGGTGCCGGTTCTGGAGGTGCTGCTGCTGGAGGTGCTGGAGCTGGAGACCCTGGAACTGGAGTTGCTGGTTCTGGGGGTGCTACTGCTGGAGGTGCTGGAGCTGGAGACCCTAGAGCTGGAGGTGCCGGTTCTGGGGGTGCTGCTGCTGGAGGTACTGGAGCTGGAGACCCTGGAGCTGGAGGTGCCGGTCGTGGGGGTGCTGCTGCTGGAGGTACTGGAGCTGGAGACCCTGGAGCTGGAGGTACCGGTCTTGGGGGTGCTGCTGCTGGAGGTGTTGGAGCTGGAGACCCTGGAGCTGGAGGTACCGGTTCTAGGGGTGCTGCTACTGGAGGTGCTGGTGCTGGGGGTACCGCACCGACGCGACTGTTCTTCTCTCCTCCGACGCCGTCGAGTTTGCCGCCGCCCGACACGGTACTTCGTCAGGTCCTTAGCCTTCCATCTTCTACTGGCCTACCATTACAGCCCGGCTCCCCACTGCCCGCTCCTACCCCCTACACTGAGCAGCCAGCCTCGCTTACAGAGCGTCGTGAGCCCGAGTCTCGCCCTGCCTCACCTGTTCGCACTGCTCGCACTAGTCGTCAGCGTCCTCATCCTGTCCCTGGCACACACACTATGGGGCTTCGTCCTTCTTCTGCTCCACAGCGTGTCCCACTGCCGTCGCCTCCTGCGTCCTCTCTCCCGGAGGGTGCGGACCCTGAGTCTGACTTAGTTCGTGCTACCAGTCCTACTGTCACGCGTCTCCTTGCGACTGTTGTCACTGACCCCTCCTTTGAGTCTACTGCTGTGTCTGCCTAAGTTGCTGAGCTTGTCGACTTTGCTGCTCGCTGTCGTCTAGACTACGCCGCTAGTCTTGTTGCAGAGTCTGAGTCTGTCTGTCCTCCGTCCGTCGGGGGTGAGTGTGCTCTTGGCACGGACGTCCTTGAGGACAGACAAGAGGACGTTGAGTGCTTTGCAGCCACTGTACCTCATCTCGTGTCCATGCTGATTGCCCTTGAGGGAGACCCGGATGCACCAGACATCCCGACCTCGCGCTCTTACGCAGAGGCGATAGAGGGTCCCTACTCCTCTCAGTGGCAGTCAGCTATGGACGCAGAGATGGCATCCTGGAAGTCCACTAGCACTTACGTCGACGAGTTTCCCCCACCTGGGGCGAACATCGTCGGTGGCATGTGGATTTTCAGGATGAAGCGGCCGCCGGGTTCTCCGCCTGTCTTCAAGGCGCGTTACGTCGCACGAGGCTTCAGTCAGCGACAGGGAGTTGACTTCTTCCAGACCTTCTCCCCTACCCCGAAGATAACCACTCTTCGGGTTCTGCTGCACGTCGCTGCTCAGCGTGACTACGAGCTTCACTCTCTTGACTTCAGCACAGCATTCCTACAGGTGGCTGCGCCGCCCACCTGGCTTCACTGGGTCGTTTCCTGCAGGTACCCAGTGAAGCCTCCGCCAGCCAGTCTACAGTCTCCGCCAGGCGCCTTGCGAGTGGCACGACACACTGAGGACGACTCTTGCGGCTCTTGGGTTTGCTCCTTCGACTGCTGACCCGTCGCTGTTTCTACGCATCGACACTTCGCTGCCGCCGTTCTACATCCTCGTGTACGTCGACGACTTGGTCTTTGCCACTGCTGACACTGAGGGACTCGCCCACGTGAAGTCGGAGCTGCAGAAGAGACACATGTGCACAGACCTGGGTGAGCTGCGCAGCTATCTTGGCTTGCAGATCACCCGAGACAGAGCACGGCGCACCATTACCTTGACATAGTCACACATGGTGCAGCATGTCCTTCAGCGCTTCGACTTCCAGTACTCCTCGCCACTGTCCACTCCTCTGCCTACTGGTCACTCCCTCTCAGTTCTGCCTTCGAATGAGTCCGTAGAGCCGAGTGGCCCGTATCCAGAGCTTGTGGGCTGTCTCATGTACTTGATGACCTGCACTCGACCTGACCTTGCTTACCCTCTTAGCATCCTGGCACCCTACGTTGCGCCCGGGAGACACCGACCAGAGCAATGGAAGGCCGCTAAGAGGGTGATGCGCTACTTGTGCAGTACGTCGGGCATGGGGACCGTGCTTGGAGGACGGGCTTGAGTTGTCCTCACTGGTCACGCAGACGTTTCTTGGGTTGACGACTTGGCTACGCAGCGGTCGTCACAGGGTTACTAGTTCAGCCTTGGCTCCGGTTCTGTTTTGTGGTGGTCTACCCGCTCGTCTTCTGTTCTCAGCTCCAGCTGTGAGGCTGAGATCTACGCAGGGGCCATGGCTGCACAGGAGCTACGCTGGCTCACCTACCTGCTGACCGACTTGGGAGAGGCGCCTCGTTCTCCTCCAGTTCTGTACGTCGACAGCAAGGCCAGGATTGCCTTGTGTCAGGAGCACAGACTTGAGCACAGAACGAAGCGCATCGCTCTGCGGTACTTCCTTGCTCGATAGTGCAGCAGCGTGGTCAGCTTCGTCTTGCTTACGTGGTCTCTCAGGCCAACACTGCTGATATCTTCACCAAGGCACTTCCGCCTTGTGATCATCAGCGTTTCTGTACTCCTCTAGGCCTTGTGCCTACTTGGCCTCACTTGCTCACTTCTTGACTTTGCTTGCACTGTGATCTATATATACTTATACCTGCATGCTTACACTTGCTAGGTTGTGATCACTGTACTACTTGTTCTCCTTTATATATAACTCTGCATGTGAACTGACCTTGTGGCCATTTGCTTGTGCTCAGAATGCGTGGTGACTTCGTGATCCACTCTGAGCTTGCTTTGATTTTCTTGACTGGTCTTATGACCCCTTGTTCTCCCCCACTTTGCCTATGGGGGTGTGTCAAACATATATGCTTGGGTTATTTATCTAGCCTGTAGTGGGGTAGCCACTATGAAGTACAACCCCTTGTTCCTAGTTTGTACCCAACTCTCTCGATAGTCATCCATTCACTACTCCTACTATCTCGACACACGGCACAGCACAGCACTGGCCAGGTTCGGGATGGAGTTCAGGGTTTTGAGCCTGTTTCAAGGAATACGCCCTTGAAAAGGAAGCTTTGAGGATCACCCGTAGAAGCCCTGTCGAAGCATCACCTGGTGATGTGCGGAGGGGTCCGCACAAGTAGTGCGGCAACAGAACAGGGCCTATCTGAGCCACACCCTACACCTCCAACTGACAACTCGGTCGGACGGACACCCAGATTTGCGTCCATTACGCCGCCTCATGCGCGAGATGAAAGGATCATGTCCCACCGAATCGCGATCGTTGTATTGCGGAATTATTCTTTGCGAGCGACTGAACACGTGCTGCTGCTCGCACTTTCGTCAGTTCGAAAAACTTTCGCGAAAGCGCCTATTGCTCACCAGATCACACTCCCAAACCGCATTTTTTCGCAGAAATGTTGGTTGTGAAACGAACCAAGTCCCCAAAAATCAGAGCAATTATCAGTCGCAAATTCCGTGCGACTCGGATTCCATACTATAGAAGTTTGCTTACAGCAAAGCCAAACCCGCGACTCACGGCAGTCAAATGAGCAGAACCGTACGATAAATAGAAGCTGGGAATGTGCTTCATTTCATTACAAGTGCTAACCATCTTTATTCTCTCACCTTACATTCCGTCACATTGCACCAGCTAGAACGGTTAGCTTATTACAGTACAAAACAGAAGTGAAAATGTCTCCCGCTAAGACCACTTTCCTCGTAGTCGTCCTCTGCTCAACGGTGCTCTTTTCCACCCCTGCGCGGGTCTTTGCCGCCGCCAACACGACTGCACCTGCTAACGCGACGACTCCTGCTAAGGCAGTTGCGCCTGCCAACGCGACTGGAAACGCCACCAAAATTGGTAGCAGCACAGTCGGAATGGCGACTGCGAGGAAGAGCAAGGGTGTGGGCGAAGGAAAGAACCCCACATGCGCCTACTACGGGAGCTATAACGCCAAACAGTACTTCGGCAAGGGGCTCATCACGAAGCTTCCTCCCGCCCTCTTTGGCAAGCGCTGCGGCGCGTGGTACAAGGTGGCATGCCACAATGAAACGAAGCGCTGCCGCAGCGGCAAGGCGATCGTGACGGTCCGCGTCGTAGGCATCCTGTCAAACTGTATATGCTATGCTAGATTATGTAGGCTGTAGTGGGGTAGCCAATGTAGGGTACAACCCCTTAGGGCTTTCACTTGTACCAAACTCTCTCGATAGTCTCTTCCATTCCTAGCTACCTACTCTAACATGGTATTAAGAGCAATAGGTCCTTAGGACCTTAGGAACGTTTTTTTTTCGGGCCCACCACCTATCACTTGCGGTTACCGAGCTACCCCGCGCCCTGCACTGCCCTAGCCCCGCGCACGTCCCGCTAGCAGCCCGTGCGGCCCGTGCATCGCCCGCTAGTAGCCCACGCGACCCGCTAGTCGCCTCTGCTGGCCCGCGCGCTGCCCGCTAGTAGCCCGCGCGACCCGCCCGCCGTCCACGCAGCCCGCGCGCAGCTCTTGCCGACCCGCGCGCCGCCCGCCAGCAGCCCCGTAGCCCTGTAGCCCCGTGCGCCGCCTGCTCCTGCCGCGGCTGCCTGCTATGCCCCGCGCGCCGCTTGTCACGCTGCCCCGCAGCCCCGTGCGCCGCCCGCCCTACTGCTCTACCGGCCGCTAGTCGCCCCGTGCACCACCTGCCCTGCTGCCGCGGCTGCCTGCTGCACCTAGGCGCCGCCCGCCCTGCTACTGCAGCCGCCCATTAGGCCCTGCGTGCGGCCCGCCCTGCTGCCCTGCCAGCCGCCTGTAGCCCCATGCGCTGCCTAAACTCCTAGCGCGCTGCTGCACCAGAGTTGCTGCTGCTGCTCCTACTTGCTGCAGCTGCTCCTCCTTGCTGCTGCTACTCCTACTTGCTGCAGCTGCTCCTTCTTGCTGCTGCTGCTCCTACTTGCTACAGCTGCTCCTCCTTGCTGCTGCTGCTGCTACTTGCTGCAGCTGCTCCTGCCGCCCCCCTGTAGCCCCGTGCGCCGCCTGCCCTGCTGCCGCGGCTGCCTCATGCGCCCACCCGCCGCCCGCACTGCTGCTGCAGCCACTGCTACGCTGCTGCAGCCGCGCTGCACCACCCGATCCGTGCTGCACTGCCTGAGCCGAGCCGCGCTGCCTAGTTGCCTCTACTATTGCTGCTGCTAGTGCTACTGCTGCTGCTACTGCTGCTTGCCTGCAATCGCTCTGCCCTGCTAGTCCCGCGCCAGCAACTATGGCCACCCTCCGAGTTCTGTCGTTCGATGCCGAGGGCCACCCAATTCAGTTCGAAACCTGGCTAGATGACCTGCAGCTGTTCCTAATGAGCGATAGCAAGGACAATGTCTCGCTCTATGACCACACGTCTGGTGCCTCAGTCGCTCCCGCTGCCACCGCTGAGCTTAGCGCTCGTTCCCAGTGGCAGACCCATGATGCTGCTGCGCACCTAGCCGTTCGCAATCACCTTTTGTTAGCCAAGCTCACACATTTTGGCGAGTACAAAACTGCTAAGTCCCTGTACGACGCTGTAGTTGCTCGATACTCCTCCCCTGCCACAGCTGAGCTTAGCCGCCTCATGCTGCCCTACCTGTTTCCTGAGCTGTCAACCTTTGCTACAGTTGCCGATCTCATTACCCACCTTCGCACTGGCGAAACCCGCCTTCGAGTACTGGACCCTCCACTTTATAGTCACCCGTCTCCCTGACTCTCTTAGCTCGGTCAAGGACCACTTTCTCGCTCGCTGTCCCACCGACCTCACTGTCGACCTCCTAGAGGAGCACCTCCTTGCAGCAGAGAAGAACATTGTCGCTGTAGGTGCTGCTCGTGGTGCTCCTCGCACCCCCATCTTTGAGGGGTGCTCTCCCTCTCCCCTTGCCCCTTCCTACGCTACTGCCGCTGCTGTTGACTACCTTGGTGCTGAGTCTGTTGGTGCTGCTTCTGCTCCTAGTGGGAGGCGCCGCAGCAGCAAGGGCAAGGGAGCCAAGATTAGAGGAGGTGGCACCGGGGGGGGTGGTGGTGGAGGCGGTGGAGGAGGAGGAGGTGGCGGAGGGGGTGGCGGCGGGAGTGCTGGCGGGAGTGGTAGCGTCGGTAGCAGCGGTGGAGGCGGTGGTGGCGGAGGGGGTGGCAGCGGCGTTGGCGGCGGCGGAGGCAGCAGCGGTGGCGGCCGGGGCGGTAGTGGCGGTGGGGGTGGCGGTCGGGGTGGAGGCACAAGCGCTGGTCAGAGGCAGCAGCAGCAGCAGCAGAGTACCCAGACGACCCAGCAGCTTCGTGAGTGGCTTGCTCAGCGTTGGAGGACTGGGGGTGGTGGTCGCTGCCCGTATGTCATTCACACAGGTGACCGCAAGGGTCAGACATGCGGGAAGTTCCACACCCAGCACCGCTGCTTCTCCCGCCTCGACGATGCCTGGCGTGAGGAGATGGGCGAGGACTATGAGCGCCCTCACTGGTATGAGCTGCTTAGGGCTGGTATAGACATCTTTGCTCTTGACTATGATGCTATTATTACTGCCATGAATGCATTGGAGATTAGTGCTGATGGTGACTGTTACTTGTGTGTGCCGCCTGACCCCGGTATAGAGACTGGTACTCTACGTGCTGGTGAGGCTACTGCCTTAGGTGCGAGCGAGTCTACTCTCTCAGGTACTGCGCCTGCTGAGGTCTTGCACACCTTCACGCTTGACTCAGGTGCTTCCTGCTGCTTCTTTCGTGACAGTACTGCACTCACACCACTCCCTGCACCTGTTGCAGTCTCTCTGGCTGACCCCTCAGGGGGCCCAGTTCTTGCACGATCCACCACTGTGCTCCCGTGCTCGGCGGTTCCGTCTGACTCTCTGTCAGGTCTCCACCTCCCCTCGTTCTCTACGAACTTGGTGAGCACTGCTTTCCTCCAGGATGCGGGGGTTGACAACTTCACCCCTGGTCGGCAGCGTGTGGCGATCTGTACGTGCTCCCAGTCCGGCCGCCACCTGGCCACGTTTACCCGTCGGCCAGGGTCGAGCCTTTACACGCTGACGACTGCGCCTCCTCAGGTAGCTGCTACTGGTCAGGTGTCTACGTCAGGTCAGGTAGCCTCCCCCTGTGAGTGTCGCTCCCTGTCACACCAGACTCTTCTCTGGCACCACCGCTTGGGTCACCCCTCCTTGCCACGTCTCCGTGGCATGCACCGTCGTCTCCTTGTGTCTGGTCTTCCCAGATCTCTCCCTCCCCTCCCTGCCTCGCCTGCGCCGCCCTGCCTTCCTTGCGTCGAGGGGCGGCAGCGCGCCGCTCCTCACTCCTCCTCGTTTCCCCTGACAGAGGCTCCTCTGCAGACCCTCCATCTGGACGTGTGGGGCCCAGCCCGCATTCGTGGACAGAGCAGTGAGCGGTACTTTTTGCTGGTTGTCGACGACTACTCGCGTTACACCACGATCTTCCCCTTGCGCACCAAGGGTGAGGTCCCTGCTGTCCTGATCCCTTGGATCCGAGCAGTTCATCTCCAGCTCCGCCGCACGTTCCGCCAGGACCTTCCTGTCCTGCGTCTGCACTCTGACAGAGGTGGTGAGTTCACCTCCGACCTCTTGCGGGCCTTCTGTCAGGGGGAGGGCATCGAGCAGTCGTTCACGCTTCTGGGCTCACCGCAGCAAAATGGGGTTGCTGAGCGCCGCATTGGCTTGGTCATGGAGGTCGCTCTGGTACTCCATTCGTCAGTCCTTCCGTCTCTCAGTGTCGCCGTACTGACTTTTGAGTCGACTCAAAAGTCAAACTCTCAGTCACTCACTGTTCCCGTACTCTATCCGTCAGTCCTTCCGTCTCTCAGTGTCGCCGTACTGACTTTTGAGTCGACTCAAAAGTCAAACTCTCAGTCACTCACTGTTCCCGTACTCTATCCGTCAGTCCTTCCGTCTCTCAGTGTCGCCGTACTGACTTTTGAGTCGACTCAAAAGTCAAACTCTCAGTCACTCACTGTTCCCGTACTCTATCCGTCAGTCCTTCCGTCGCTCAGTGTCCCCGTACGCAATCCCTCCTCCTGTGGACCAGTGCCGCGCCACACCATTCATCCATCACCCGTTCAGTTCCATCTCCCCTCCCGCTCCTCTCCCCTCCGTTCTCCCCTCCTCCATCCCCACGCCTCCCCTCGTCGCCCTTCCGCTCTCCCCTCCCATCCCCACTCCTCTCCTCTCCCTTCCCCTCCCCCACTTCTCTCCTCTCCCCTCCCCCCCTGTCCTGCGCGCATGTGCAGCGCCGAGGGCGGCGGCGGCAACACGGAGGAAGGCGAAAAGACGGGTTCCAGCAGCAGGAAGAGGTATGGGCGGGGGAGGTAGGGGGTGGGGGGTAGGGGAGAGACGGGGTAGGAAGGGGAAGAGGGGGTGGGGGGAAGAGAAACGTGGGAGAAGGGGGGAGAGGGGGTGGGGGAAAGGAAGGTGTTGGAGGGAGAGGGCGGTTGAGTGAGGAAGGGGGGTGTGGATTGTCTATGGCGCCGAGAGTGACGGCGCGGCAGGGGCACGGAGGAATGTGAGTAGACGGGTCGAGCAGCCGGAAGCGATGAGGGGAAGGGGGGATGCAAGGGGAGGGCGAGAGGGAGTGATGAGAGGAAAGGGTGAGGGGAAAAGAGCGAGAGCGAAAGGAGACAGGTAAGTGCGAGAGGGAAGGCAGGTCGTGCTGACCTGTCTTTGCCGTCGTGTCGTGTCGCCATTGGTTGCCACGTGTCGCTTTGGTTGACTCACGATTCGTTCTTGAGTTTTGCTACCACCTCCCCGCCCTGCCACGCTCTTGCGTTGTCGTTCTCCGTGTGCCAGGTCGCGGGATGAGGGCGCGGCCACCGCTGACGTGTCATGCAGCAAGGCCAACCGGGAGAAGATGAGACGCGACCGACTCAATGACAGGTGACACGTGGCAGGTGGTCATTCGGTGACAGGGTGGCAGGTGGATGCTGACTCCATGGCGGGAGAGAGGTGGCATGGCTGGTTACTGAATATGCGACAGATGCGGTGTATGTATTCTTGAGAATTTTTCAAAATTACCCTGAAACGGTAGGTTAGTGGTTGTGCGACCGATGTAATCATGAGTGTGGCATTGCATTGCCAGGTAGAAGCTGGCAGATGACAGATGGTAGTGGTGACACGTGCACATGCACACTCACTCACACACACACACACACACACACTCACACACACACTCACACACACACACACACACTCACACACACTCTCTTACACACACACACACTCACACACACACTCACTCACACACACACACTCACACACGCACACACACTCACACACACACACACACTCTCTCTTACACACACACACACACACACACACACACGCCCACACTGCCATTGCCTATCAAGACGTAGTGGGATCTATCAGAGTGCCCTTCATACCCCCACCCCTCCCTCCTTTTCCCCGCCCCCCTCTTCCCTTCTCCAGGTTTCTGGAGTGAGTGAGCCATTGGAGCCCAGCAAGGCGTACTGGGAGTCGGTCACTGGAGCCGGTGGGTCAGCCCGTGCCTCAGTCGATGCATCAGCGTACTGAGAGTCGCTCCCTTCCCATCCCAACCGCTCCCTTCCCACCTCACTGCCACCGTGCTGCAGGTTCCTGGAGCTGAGCCGATCACTGGAACCAGGCAAGGCGCCCAAGGCGGACAAAGCGAGTATCCTGTGTGACGCGGTCCGCGTGCTCTCCCAGCTGCACTGCCCATCGCACACCCCCCTTTTTACACGGCTCCCTCAGAGGTTCCTGGAACTGAGCTGGTCATTGGAACCTGGCAAGGGGCAGTGGTAACTTGTCAGAATACCCTTCATCTTCCCATCCCACAACCCCCCTCCAACACCTTCCCCCGACCACAGGTTCCTGGAGCTGAGCCGGTCACTGGAACCAGGGAAAGCGCCTAAGGCGGACAAGGCGAGCATCCTGTGTGACGCGGTGCGCGTGCTCTCGCAGCTGCGCGCCGAGCGAGAGGCACTCAAGGAGAGCAACGCGGCGCTGCAGGAGCAGATCAAGGAGCTCAAGGTGCGTGGGGGGCTGGGGGGCTGTGGGGGGGAGGGGTGTGCAGGGGGTTGTGCTGGGTGGGGAGGGGTTGTGGTGATGCTGCCCTCAAGGAGAGCAATGCGGCGCTGCAGGAGCAGATCAAGGAGCTCAAGGTGCGTTGGTGGGGGTGGGGGGGGGAGGGTGGGAGGAGAGAGAGGAGGAGATGAATTGGGGGAGGAAGGTGGCCATGGAAGTGAGGCAGACCACGTGGCCGTGCAGAAGTGCCACCATGCCTTCCGGTAATGAAAAATATGAGGTTTTCTAAGAGGCAGAACAGCAGAGGGATAAGCGCTGCTGGGAGTGAGTCAGTCTGGAAAATCTTCTTTTATAAGCACAACAGGTAGACACTGCTGCATGTGAGAATACCCACAAGCAACTCTTTCTCTTCCCCGTGCGCCGAGCACGATTCATGCGAGGAGAAGGCCTGGCCTAAATTCGTCTCAAAGCTTGATTCCTTCCTCTCCTTTTTCCTTCTCCTTCCCCTCCCTCCTCTGGTGTCCTGTCCCCCTTCCCTCCCGTCCATCCATCTGTGCAGGCACAGAAGCACGAGCTCTGTGAGAAGGCCCAACTCAAGGCCGAGAGTGAGAAGCTTCAGCAGCACCTCAACCGCTCCGCTGCGTTTGAAGTTCCCACAACCAACTCTCTCTTCCTCTCCCTTCCTCTCCCTTTCTCTCCCTGCTCTTGCATCTGTCCGTGCAGGCTGAGAAGCACGAGTTACGTGAGGAGAAGGCCCGGCTGAAGGCCGAGAGTGAGAAGCTTCAGCAGCATGTCAACGGCTCCGCTGCTGCTGCAGCAGCTGCCGCTGCTGTTACCCCCACCCACCCCGCCACTCCCACCACCGCCATCCCCGTCACCGCCATCCCTCTCCACCACTCTCCACCCACCGCGCCCGCCACACCCATGGCGTACCAGCCGCACCCCCACGCTGCGGCCATGCATGCAGCTGCTGCTGCGTATGCGGCTCAGATGCAGCAGTGCCAGCAGATGGCTCTTGGCACTCCCAAGGGAGCACACATGGGCGGCATGACCGCAACCATGTCTGCACCTATGTCTGCTCCTATGCCTACTCCCATGACTGCTGCTGCTGTGTCGCATGCCGTGTCCCATCCGGTGGGTCAGCCTGTGCCTCAGCCGATGCATCAGCCAGGGGTGTTTGCGGGCGGCCCGCCGCCCATGGCCATGTGGCAGTGGATGGCGCCTACCTCAGTTGACACCTCCCAGGACCACATGCTCCGGCTGCCTGTGGCTTAGATAGTACCTCCCCCAGTTGGCACTCACCTCTCCCAGTTCACACCTTACAGTATAGTACCTCATGCTCAGACCAAGTGTGGTGTAAGAACTGTTGACAGCTGGCACATTGCATGATAACATGCTCTGTCCGCGTGTTTCTCAGTTTAGGAAGGATGGTTTGTTTCTGTGGCATGGTTGTGGGTGGATAGAGGGAAGAATATTGCCAGTAGGATTATTTTGGTGTGGTGAGTTCTTCGAACAAAACTAGGATGGTGTTTTACTGGAAATATATTAACTAACTCTCTTCTCTGGTGCTTTTTAAGGAAGCATCAGTACACTGTTCAATCTTTCAATATGAGGGGTGCTTTGAAGGTAGCTATGTGATCATTTATTCTATTGAGACAATTTCCAAACTGGCCAGGCGTACCAAACTATATCAACCATCATTCCAGCTACACATTCTGGCAAATGGAGGGGGACAGCACAGCACAGCAGCACCAGCTGTGCGATTGAATGCTTCCACGCAACCAGATGCCACCCTCCGCGCATATTCAGGGCAATGGTTGTTTTTTCCTTTGCAGACCGTCAAACCTCCTCTCGCGAGCAACCATTGGATGGTTGGATGGTCTGACAGCAAAAGGGCCAACCAGGACAAGAGAAATTACCGGTACCGTATTATCTCTGCCTAGAACTACTTGTGCTATCCCTGGGTCCCCTCTCCGAGTCGGAACCAGGGTAGCACTAGTCTCGCACCCAGTTTGCCTGGGGGGAGGGGATAGCACAGCACTACCGGTTCTCCGTTCTTTTGGGCCGGTGGTGCTGGAGACCCTGGAGCTGGAGGTGCCGGTTCTGGAGGTGCTGCTGCTGGAGGTGCTGGAGCTGGAGACCCTGGAACTGGAGTTGCTGGTTCTGGGGGTGCTACTGCTGGAGGTGCTGGAGCTGGAGACCCTAGAGCTGGAGGTGCCGGTTCTGGGGGTGCTGCTGCTGGAGGTACTGGAGCTGGAGACCCTGGAGCTGGAGGTGCCGGTCGTGGGGGTGCTGCTGCTGGAGGTACTGGAGCTGGAGACCCTGGAGCTGGAGGTACCGGTCTTGGGGGTGCTGCTGCTGGAGGTGTTGGAGCTGGAGACCCTGGAGCTGGAGGTACCGGTTCTAGGGGTGCTGCTACTGGAGGTGCTGGTGCTGGGGGTACCGCACCGACGCGACTGTTCTTCTCTCCTCCGACGCCGTCGAGTTTGCCGCCGCCCGACACGGTACTTCGTCAGGTCCTTAGCCTTTCATCTTCTACTGGCCTACCATTACAGCCCGGCTCCCCACTGCCCGCTCCTACCCCCTACACTGAGCAGCCAGCCTCGCTTACAGAGCGTCGTGAGCCCGAGTCTCGCCCTGCCTCACCTGTTCGCACTGCTCGCACTAGTCGTCAGCGTCCTCATCCTGTCCCTGGCACACACACTATGGGGCTTCGTCCTTCTTCTGCTCCACAGCGTGTCCCACTGCCGTCGCCTCCTGCGTCCTCTCTCCCGGAGGGTGCGGACCCTGAGTCTGACTTAGTTCGTGCTACCAGTCCTACTGTCACGCGTCTCCTTGCGACTGTTGTCACTGACCCCTCCTTTGAGTCTACTGCTGTGTCTGCCTAAGTTGCTGAGCTTGTCGACTTTGCTGCTCGCTGTCGTCTAGACTACGCCGCTAGTCTTGTTGCAGAGTCTGAGTCTGTCTGTCCTCCGTCCGTCGGGGGTGAGTGTGCTCTTGGCACGGACGTCCTTGAGGACAGACAAGAGGACGTTGAGTGCTTTGCAGCCACTGTACCTCATCTCGTGTCCATGCTGATTGCCCTTGAGGGAGACCCGGATGCACCAGACATCCCGACCTCGCGCTCTTACGCAGAGGCGATAGAGGGTCCCTACTCCTCTCAGTGGCAGTCAGCTATGGACGCAGAGATGGCATCCTGGAAGTCCACTAGCACTTACGTCGACGAGTTTCCCCCACCTGGGGCGAACATCGTCGGTGGCATGTGGATTTTCAGGATGAAGCGGCCGCCGGGTTCTCCGCCTGTCTTCAAGGCGCGTTACGTCGCACGAGGCTTCAGTCAGCGACAGGGAGTTGACTTCTTCCAGACCTTCTCCCCTACCCCGAAGATAACCACTCTTCGGGTTCTGCTGCACGTCGCTGCTCAGCGTGACTACGAGCTTCACTCTCTTGACTTCAGCACAGCATTCCTACAGGTGGCTGCGCCGCCCACCTGGCTTCACTGGGTCGTTTCCTGCAGGTACCCAGTGAAGCCTCCGCCAGCCAGTCTACAGTCTCCGCCAGGCGCCTTGCGAGTGGCACGACACACTGAGGACGACTCTTGCGGCTCTTGGGTTTGCTCCTTCGACTGCTGACCCGTCGCTGTTTCTACGCATCGACACTTCGCTGCCGCCGTTCTACATCCTCGTGTACGTCGACGACTTGGTCTTTGCCACTGCTGACACTGAGGGACTCGCCCACGTGAAGTCGGAGCTGCAGAAGAGACACACGTGCACAGACCTGGGTGAGCTGCGCAGCTATCTTGGCTTGCAGATCACCCGAGACAGAGCACGGCACACCATTACCTTGACATAGTCACACATGGTGCAGCATGTCCTTCAGCGCTTCGACTTCCAGTACTCCTCGCCACTGTCCACTCCTCTGCCTACTGGTCACTCCCTCTCAGTTCTGCCTTCGAATGAGTCCGTAGAGCCGAGTGGCCCGTATCCAGAGCTTGTGGGCTGTCTCATGTACTTGATGACCTGCACTCGACCTGACCTTGCTTACCCTCTTAGCATCCTGGCACCCTACGTTGCGCCCGGGAGACACCGACCAGAGCAATGGAAGGCCGCTAAGAGGGTGATGCGCTACTTGTGCAGTACGTCGGGCATGGGGACCGTGCTTGGAGGACGGGCTTGAGTTGTCCTCACTGGTCACGCAGACGTTTCTTGGGTTGACGACTTGGCTACGCAGCGGTCGTCACAGGGTTACTAGTTCAGCCTTGGCTCCGGTTCTGTTTTGTGGTGGTCTACCCGCTCGTCTTCTGTTCTCAGCTCCAGCTGTGAGGCTGAGATCTACGCAGGGGCCATGGCTGCACAGGAGCTACGCTGGCTCACCTACCTGCTGACCGACTTGGGAGAGGCGCCTCGTTCTCCTCCAGTTCTGTACGTCGACAGCAAGGCCAGGATTGCCTTGTGTCAGGAGCACAGACTTGAGCACAGAACGAAGCGCATCGCTCTGCGGTACTTCCTTGCTCGATAGTGCAGCAGCGTGGTCAGCTTCGTCTTGCTTACGTGGTCTCTCAGGCCAACACTGCTGATATCTTCACCAAGGCACTTCCGCCTTGTGATCATCAGCGTTTCTGTACTCCTCTAGGCCTTGTGCCTACTTGGCCTCACTTGCTCACTTCTTGACTTTGCTTGCACTGTGATCTATATATACTTATACCTGCATGCTTACACTTGCTAGGTTGTGATCACTGTACTACTTGTTCTCCTTTATATATAACTCTGCATGTGAACTGACCTTGTGGCCATTTGCTTGTGCTCAGAATGCGTGGTGACTTCGTGATCCACTCTGAGCTTGCTTTGATTTTCTTGACTGGTCTTATGACCCCTTGTTCTCCCCCACTTTGCCTATGGGGGTGTGTCAAACATATATGCTTGGGTTATTTATCTAGCCTGTAGTGGGGTAGCCACTATGAAGTACAACCCCTTGTTCCTAGTTTGTACCCAACTCTCTCGATAGTCATCCATTCACTACTCCTACTATCTCGACACACGGCACAGCACAGCACTGGCCAGGTTCGGGATGGAGTTCAGGGTTTTGAGCCTGTTTCAAGGAATACGCCCTTGAAAAGGAAGCTTTGAGGATCACCCGTAGAAGCCCTGTCGAAGCATCACCTGGTGATGTGCGGAGGGGTCCGCACAAGTAGTGCGGCAACAGAACAGGGCCTATCTGAGCCACACCCTACACCTCCAACTGACAACTCGGTCGGACGGACACCCAGATTTGCGTCCATTACGCCGCCTCATGCGCGAGATGAAAGGATCATGTCCCACCGAATCGCGATCGTTGTATTGCGGAATTATTCTTTGCGAGCGACTGAACACGTGCTGCTGCTCGCACTTTCGTCAGTTCGAAAAACTTTCGCGAAAGCGCCTATTGCTCACCAGATCACACTCCCAAACCGCATTTTTTCGCAGAAATGTTGGTTGTGAAACGAACCAAGTCCCCAAAAATCAGAGCAATTATCAGTCGCAAATTCCGTGCGACTCGGATTCCATACTATAGAAGTTTGCTTACAGCAAAGCCAAACCCGCGACTCACGGCAGTCAAATGAGCAGAACCGTACGATAAATAGAAGCTGGGAATGTGCTTCATTTCATTACAAGTGCTAACCATCTTTATTCTCTCACCTTACATTCCGTCACATCGCACCAGCTAGAACGGTTAGCTTATTACAGTACAAAACAGAAGTGAAAATGTCTCCCGCTAAGACCACTTTCCTCGTAGTCGTCCTCTGCTCAACGGTGCTCTTTTCCACCCCTGCGCGGGTCTTTGCCGCCGCCAACACGACTGCACCTGCTAACGCGACGACTCCTGCTAAGGCAGTTGCGCCTGCCAACGCGACTAGAAACGCCACCAAAATTGGTAGCAGCACAGTCGGAATGGCGACTGCGAGGAAGAGCAAGGGTGTGGGCGAAGGAAAGAACCCCACATGCGCCTACTACGGGAGCTATAACGCCAAACAGTACTTCGGCAAGGGGCTCATCACGAAGCTTCCTCCCGCCCTCTTTGGCAAGCGCTGCGGCGCGTGGTACAAGGTGGCATGCCACAATGAAACGAAGCGCTGCCGCAGCGGCAAGGCGATCGTGACGGTCCGCGTCGTAGGCATCCTGTCAAACTGTATATGCTATGCTAGATTATGTAGGCTGTAGTGGGGTAGCCAATGTAGGGTACAACCCCTTAGGGCTTTCACTTGTACCAAACTCTCTCGATAGTCTCTTCCATTCCTAGCTACCTACTCTAACATGGTATTAAGAGCAATAGGTCCTTAGGACCTTAGGAACGTTTTTTTTTCGGGCCCACCACCTATCACTTGCGGTTACCGAGCTACCCCGCGCCCTGCACTGCCCTAGCCCCGCGCACGTCCCGCTAGCAGCCCGTGCGGCCCGTGCATCGCCCGCTAGTAGCCCACGCGACCCGCTAGTCGCCTCTGCTGGCCCGCGCGCTGCCCGCTAGTAGCCCGCGCGACCCGCCCGCCGTCCACGCAGCCCGCGCGCAGCTCTTGCCGACCCGCGCGCCGCCCGCCAGCAGCCCCGTAGCCCTGTAGCCCCGTGCGCCGCCTGCTCCTGCCGCGGCTGCCTGCTATGCCCCGCGCGCCGCTTGTCACGCTGCCCCGCAGCCCCGTGCGCCGCCCGCCCTACTGCTCTACCGGCCGCTAGTCGCCCCGTGCACCACCTGCCCTGCTGCCGCGGCTGCCTGCTGCACCTAGGCGCCGCCCGCCCTGCTACTGCAGCCGCCCATTAGGCCCTGCGTGCGGCCCGCCCTGCTGCCCTGCCAGCCGCCTGTAGCCCCATGCGCTGCCTAAACTCCTAGCGCGCTGCTGCACCAGAGTTGCTGCTGCTGCTCCTACTTGCTGCAGCTGCTCCTCCTTGCTGCTGCTACTCCTACTTGCTGCAGCTGCTCCTTCTTGCTGCTGCTGCTCCTACTTGCTACAGCTGCTCCTCCTTGCTGCTGCTGCTGCTACTTGCTGCAGCTGCTCCTGCCGCCCCCCTGTAGCCCCGTGCGCCGCCTGCCCTGCTACCGCGGCTGCCTCATGCGCCCACCCGCCGCCCGCACTGCTGCTGCAGCCACTGCTACGCTGCTGCAGCCGCGCTGCACCACCCGATCCGTGCTGCACTGCCTGAGCCGAGCCGCGCTGCCTAGTTGCCTCTACTATTGCTGCTGCTAGTGCTACTGCTGCTGCTACTGCTGCTTGCCTGCAATCGCTCTGCCCTGCTAGTCCCGCGCCAGCAACTATGGCCACCCTTTGAGTTCTGTCGTTCGATGCCGAGGGCCACCCAATTCAGTTCGAAACCTGGCTAGATGACCTGCAGCTGTTCCTAATGAGCGATAGCAAGGACAATGTCTCGCTCTATGACCACACGTCTGGTGCCTCAGTCGCTCCCGCTGCCACCGCTGAGCTTAGCGCTCGTTCCCAGTGGCAGACCCATGATGCTGCTGCGCACCTAGCCGTTCGCAATCACCTTTTGTTAGCCAAGCTCACACATTTTGGCGAGTACAAAACTGCTAAGTCCCTGTACGACGCTGTAGTTGCTCGATACTCCTCCCCTGCCACAGCTGAGCTTAGCCGCCTCATGCTGCCCTACCTGTTTCCTGAGCTGTCAACCTTTGCTACAGTTGCCGATCTCATTACCCACCTTCGCACTGGCGAAACCCGCCTTCGAGTACTGGACCCTCCACTTTATAGTCACCCGTCTCCCTGACTCTCTTAGCTCGGTCAAGGACCACTTTCTCGCTCGCTGTCCCACCGACCTCACTGTCGACCTCCTAGAGGAGCACCTCCTTGCAGCAGAGAAGAACATTGTCGCTGTAGGTGCTGCTCATGGTGCTCCTCGCACCCCCATCTTTGAGGGGTGCTCTCCCTCTCCCCTTGCCCCTTCCTACGCTACTGCCGCTGCTGTTGACTACCTTGGTGCTGAGTCTGTTGGTGCTGCTTCTGCTCCTAGTGGGAGGCGCCGCAGCAGCAAGGGCAAGGGAGCCAAGATTAGAGGAGGTGGCACCGGGGGGGGTGGTGGTGGAGGCGGTGGAGGAGGAGGAGGTGGCGGAGGGGGTGGCGGCGGGAGTGCTGGCGGGAGTGGTAGCGTCGGTAGCAGCGGTGGAGGCGGTGGTGGCGGAGGGGGTGGCAGCGGCGTTGGCGGCGGCGGAGGCAGCAGCGGTGGCGGCCGGGGCGGTAGTGGCGGTGGGGGTGGCGGTCGGGGTGGAGGCACAAGCGCTGGTCAGAGGCAGCAGCAGCAGCAGAGTACCCAGACGACCCAGCAGCTTCGTGAGTGGCTTGCTCAGCGTTGGAGGACTGGGGGTGGTGGTCGCTGCCCGTATGTCATTCACACAGGTGACCGCAAGGGTCAGACATGCGGGAAGTTCCACACCCAGCACCGCTGCTTCTCCCGCCTCGACGATGCCTGGCGTGAGGAGATGGGCGAGGACTATGAGCGCCCTCACTGGTATGAGCTGCTTAGGGCTGGTATAGACATCTTTGCTCTTGACTATGATGCTATTATTACTGCCATGAATGCATTGGAGATTAGTGCTGATGGTGACTGTTACTTGTGTGTGCCGCCTGACCCCGGTATAGAGACTGGTACTCTACGTGCTGGTGAGGCTACTGCCTTAGGTGCGAGCGAGTCTACTCTCTCAGGTACTGCGCCTGCTGAGGTCTTGCACACCTTCACGCTTGACTCAGGTGCTTCCTACTGCTTCTTTCGTGACAGTACTGCACTCACACCACTCCCTGCACCTGTTGCAGTCTCTCTGGCTGACCCCTCAGGGGGCCCAGTTCTTGCACGATCCACCACTGTGCTCCCGTGCTCGGCGGTTCCGTCTGACTCTCTGTCAGGTCTCCACCTCCCCTCGTTCTCTACGAACTTGGTGAGCACTGCTTTCCTCCAGGATGCGGGGGTTGACAACTTCACCCCTGGTCGGCAGCGTGTGGCGATCTGTACGTGCTCCCAGTCCGGCCGCCACCTGGCCACGTTTACCCGTCGGCCAGGGTCGAGCCTTTACACGCTGACGACTGCGCCTCCTCAGGTAGCTGCTACTGGTCAGGTGTCTACGTCAGGTCAGGTAGCCTCCCCCTGTGAGTGTCGCTCCCTGTCACACCAGACTCTTCTCTGGCACCACCGCTTGGGTCACCCCTCCTTGCCACGTCTCCGTGGCATGCACCGTCGTCTCCTTGTGTCTGGTCTTCCCAGATCTCTCCCTCCCCTCCCTGCCTCGCCTGCGCCGCCCTGCCTTCCTTGCGTCGAGGGGCGGCAGCGCGCCGCTCCTCACTCCTCCTCGTTTCCCCTGACAGAGGCTCCTCTGCAGACCCTCCATCTGGACGTGTGGGGCCCAGCCCGCGTTCGTGGACAGAGCAGTGAGCGGTACTTTTTGCTGGTTGTCGACGACTACTCGCGTTACACCACGATCTTCCCCTTGCGCACCAAGGGTGAGGTCCCTGCTGTCCTGATCCCTTGGATCCGAGCAGTTCATCTCCAGCTCCGCCGCACGTTCCGCCAGGACCTTCCTGTCCTGCGTCTGCACTCTGACAGAGGTGGTGAGTTCACCTCCGACCTCTTGCGGGCCTTCTGTCAGGGGGAGGGCATCGAGCAGTCGTTCACGCTTCTGGGCTTACCGCAGCAAAATGGGGTTGCTGAGCGCCGCATTGGCTTGGTCATGGAGGTCGCTCGTACCTCCTTGATCCATGCGGCGGCTCTCCATTTTCTGTGGCCGTTTGCGGTCCGGTACGCCGCGCAGCAGCTCAACCTCTGGCCCCGTGTCTCCTTGCCGAAGACCTCGCCCACACTGCGTTGGACGGGGGAGGTTGGCGATGCGTCACGTTTCCGGGTCTAGGGTGCTCGTGCCCTTGTCCGCGATACGTCCGCGGACAAGCTCTCCTCTCGCACCATTCCCTGTGTCTTCCTTGGCTTTGTCCCTGACGCGCCTGGCTGGCAGTTTTACCACCCCACCTCGCGCCGTGTCTTCCCCTCTCAGGACGTCACCTTTGACGAGTCGGTTCCTTTCTACCGTCTCTTCCCCTACCGCACTGCCCCTCTCCCTCCCCCGCTGCTTTTCCTCGCTCCAGGTCCCCCTCCGGTAGACCCCCTCCCCTCCAGGGTCCTGCTCCTTCAGGTGTGTCTCAGGTAGACCCGCCCCCCGTGGCTAAGCCTGTAGAGGTCACTAGCGACTCAGGTGCTGCTGCGGGAGGTGCTGCTGGGGGTGCTGCGTTTGGGGGTGCTGAGCCTGCGCGTGAGGTGCTGGGGAGTGCGGAGCCTGGGGGTGCTGAGCCTGCGGCTGCGGAGTCTGGGGGTGCTGAGCCGGAGGGTGCCGGGTCGGGGGGTGCTGAGTCTGCTGGTGTTCCTCTGGGTATCGTTTCACGACGTGGGCCTGTCTCACCACAGCAAGCACGAGAGTGGCTTGCGTCGCGTACCCGCCTGAGAAGTCGTGCTGCTGGAGCTGCTTGTTGTGGAGGCGCTGGGAGTGCTGGTGTCTCTGGTCCTGGAGGTGCTCGTACTGAAGGTACTGGAGCTGCCGGGACTGGTACTGCTCCTGTGGGTGCAGAGCCTGCGGCTGCGGATTCTGGGGGTGCTGAGCCCGTCCGTGAGGTGTAGGGGGGTGCGGAGCCTGGGGGTGCTGAGCCTACGAGTGCGGAGCCTGGGGGTGCTGAGCCGGAGGGTGCCGGGTCGGGGGGTGCTGAGTCTGCTGGCGTTCCTCTGGGTCTCGTTTCACGACGCGGAGCTACTGGAGGCGCTGGAGCTGGAGGTGCTGCTGCTGGAGGCACTAGAGCTGGAGGTGCTGCTGCTGGAGGCGCTGGAGCTGGAGGTGCTGCTGCTGGAGGCACTGGAGCTGGAGGTGCTGCTGCTGGAGGCGCTGGAGCTGGAGTTGCTGCTGCTGGAGGCACTGGAGCTGGAGGTGCTGCTGCCGGAGGTTCTGGAGCTGCTGGAGGCACCGGAGCTGGAGGTTCTGGAGCTGTTGGAGGCGCTGGAGCTACTGGTACTAGTGGCACTGCACCGCCGTGACTGTTTTTCGCTCCACCGTCGCCGTCGTCTCTGCCACCGCCTGACTCTGTGCTTCGCCAGGTTCTTAGCCTCCCGTCTTCTACTGGCCTCCCGTTACAGCCCGGCGCATCACTGCCTGCTCCTTCTCCTTACACTGAGCAGCCAGACTCGCTTATAGAGCGTCGGGAGCCTGTATCTCGTCCTGCCTCGCTTGTTCGCGCTGGTCGCACTGGTCATCGTGTTTATCGTGAGCGTCCTCCTCCTCTCCCCGGCACGCACACTATGGCACTTCGTCCTTCCTCTGTTCCACAGCGTGTCCCTCTGCCGTCTCCTCCTGCGTCTTCTATGCCTAACGTTCAGGACCCTGAGTCTGACCTGGTTCGTGCTGCTCACCCTACTGTCACTGGCCCGTCGTTTGAGTCTGCTGCTGCGTCTGCCTTAGTTTCTGAGCTTGTTGACTTTGCTGCTGCCTATCGTCTAGACTTCACTGCTAGTCTTGTTGCTGAGTCTGTGTCTGTCTGTCCTCCGTCCGTCGGGGGTGAGTGAGCTCTTGGCACAGACGTCCTTGAGGACAGGCAGGAGGACTTTGAGTGTCTTGCAGCCGCTGCGCCTCATCTCGTGGCCATGCTGCTTGCCCCTGAAGGAGACCCGGATGCTCCAGATATCCCGACCCCGCGCTCTTACGCTGAGGCGATCGCGGCTGAGTACTCCTCTCAGTGGCAGACGCAGAGATGGCTTCTTGGAAGTCCACAGGCACTTACGTCGACGCAGTTCCCCCTCCTGGGGCGAACGTAGTCGATGGCATGTGGATTTTCAGGGTGAAGCGGCCGTCGGGTTCTCCGCCTGTCTTCAAGGCTCGTTACGTTGCACAAGACTTCAGTCAGCGACAGGGAGTTGACTTCTTCCAGACCTTCTCCCCCACCCCAAAGATGACCACTCTTCGGGTAGTGCTGCACGTCGCCACTCAGCGTAACTGCGCTTCACTCTCTGGACTTCAGCACAGCCTTCTTACAGGGCAGCCTGTACGAGGAGATCTGGCTGCGCCGCCCACCTGGCTTCACTGGGTCTTTCTCTCCTGGTACCCAGTGGAGCCTCCGCCGGCCGGTCTACAGTCTCCGTCAGGCGCCTCGTGAGTGGCACAACACACTGAGGATGACACTTGCGGGTCTTGGGTTTGCACCTTCCACTGCTGACCCGTCGTTGTTTCTGGGCACCGACACTTCGCTGCCGCCGTTCTACATCTTCGTGTACGTCAACGACTTGGTCTTTGCCACTGCTGACACTGAGGCACTCGCCCTTGTGAAGTCGGAGCTACCGAAGAGACACACGTGCACAGACCTGGGTGAGCTGCGCAACTACCTTGGCCTGCAGATCACCCGGGACAGAGCACGGCGCATCATCACACTGACTCAGTCACACATGGTGCACCAGGTCCTTCAGCGCTTTGGCTTCACTTGGTCCTCGCCACGGTCCACTCCTCTGGCTACAGGTCACTCGCTCTCAGCTCCACCTTGAGACGAGTCCGTAGAGCCGAGTGGCCCATACCCAGAGCTAGTGGGCTGCCTCATGTACCTGATGACCTGCACTCGTCCTAACCTCGCGTACCCTCTTGGTCTTCTGGCACACTACGTGGCTCCTAGTAGGCACCGAAAGGTGCACATGGATGCTGCGAAGAGGGTACTACGCTACTTGTGCAATACATCGGGCATGGGGCTCGTGCTTGGAGGGCGGAGCTCAGTTGTCCTCACTGGGCACTCAGACGCTTCTTGGGTCGACGACCTGGCTACGCAGCGGTCGTCACAGGGTTACACGTTCAGCCTTGGCTCTGGCTCTGTTTCTTGGCGATCTACACGCTCGTCTTCTGTTCTCAGCTCCAGTTGTGAGGCTGAGATCTACGCGACAGCCATGGCTGCACAGGAGCTACGCGGGCTCACCTACCTGGTGACCGACTTGGGAGAGAGGCCTCGTTCTCCTCCAGTTCTGTACGTCGACAACAAGGCTGCCATTGCCTTGTGTCAGGACCACAGACTGGAGCACAGAACGAAGCACATCGCTCTGCGTTACTTCCTTGCTCGAGAGTTGCAGCAGCGTAGTCAGCTTCGTGTCGCTCACGTGCCCACCCGGGCCAACACGGCTGATGTGTTCACCAAGGCCCTTCCGGCTGGTGATCATCAGCGCTTCTGCATTGCTCTAGGCCTGGTGCCTACGTTTCCTCACTTGTTGTAGACTCGGGTTGTGCTGTGATCTATATATATATACCTGCATGTTTACTCTTGCTAGGTAGTGATCACTGTATTGTTGTTGTTGCATATATACCTCTGCATGTGAACTGGCCTTGTGGCTCCTTTGCTTGTGCTCGGAGTGTGTGGTGACGTTGTGATCCACCTTGAGCTTGCATTGCTTTTCCTGACTGGTCTTGTGACCCCTTGTTCTCCCCCACTTTGCCTATGGGGGTGTGTCAAACTGTATATGTTTTGCTAGATTATGTAGGCTGTAGTGGGGTAGCCAATGTAGGGTACAACCCCTTAGGGTTTTCACTTGTACCAAACTCTCTCGATAGTCTCTTCCATTCCTAGCTACCTACTCTAACACTTCCGTGGTCCAAGATCGTGTAGGGAAGAGATGCCACCCCTAATCACATCACGTACAAGCGCACCAATTGCGTGTCGACCGTCGGATCGAGTGTCCGTGTGCGCGGAATCTCTATCGCGGAAAAAATCAACATTCAGATTGTCGGAGGAAAACGGTGGCAGGGTGGTGGTATGCCCCCAACCCACCGAGGGCACTTCGGTGACTTTGATCCCTTTTGACTAGGGATCGGTGGGGTGGCACCGATTGACTTCGGGAAACTCACACTTCGGTGCCACGTGGCGGCACCATATTCCAACCTTGGAGTTGAAGGCACATTCGGTGTGTTCGATGGAATTCGGTGGCCGAATTTCACCCAATCGAAATTGTTACACGCAGCGCATTTGCGACGCGAGTGTAGCGAGTGTTATGCGCGGTTTGATGTTATTATGTTGGTATTAATCGGCTCGTTTTGTAGGCATGTTTCATACTGAATATCAAAGTTCTTTGTGCATGGTGCATTCTAACCGGAAATTCTAGAGAGCTTCTATCCTTGCATTCAAGAGTACCACCTAGCACGTGAACGCCTATATTTCGGCAAATACTTAGTCGATCGACGTGTTCAACGGCTCGTTGGAAAGCCAACAAAGTGCTCTACTGATTAGTACTATTCCTAGCTCCTGAACTAGACTACACGCTTCTCCAACATTGGTATCAGAGCTGGTCGGTAGATTCTACGTGCGCGACGAATCGATAGCATGAAGACGATGCGTAGACGATGGCATTGTGAATCTCAGCGAATCCTGGACAATCGTGATAATGGTCGACTCGTTGGCGGTACCAACTTTTACAGGACAACACTACTCCGCCTGGAAGTTTAATTTCCAAGTGTTCATGATGGAGCGGGGACTTTGGGGTTTCTTCGCAGAGAAGCCAGACAACGAGAGCGACATTGTGACATGGAAGAAAAATGACCAAAAGGCGTTTGCTATGCTAATCTTGCGAATTGGCATCAACCTTGTGAGCTCGGGTCGGACGTGCATCAAACTTGAAGCGTCGGCGCATGAAGCGTGGAAGCAGCTCGAGTCGGTCCACGTGAGCACGACCCTCCACGGCAAGATCCTCGCCAGGCAAGCGTTCTTCACGGTGAAGTGGCGCGAGGGCGAATCAATGCACGAGTATGCGACTCGTGTGGAGGAACTCGGAGAAACATTTATGGACCTCGGTGGCGCGTTCACCGAGACGGCTTGGGTTTTGAAGCTATAATGCGGCCTTCCGAAAGAGTGGTCGGCACTCATCATGACACTCGAAGGCATGCAAGACACTTGGACGAAGGACTTGGTGGTCAGTCGGCTTCTCCGTGAGGAAACACGTCGCCGACAATTTGCCAACGAGGGTACGGGAACCGCCATGTTCTCCGAAGGGAAGTCCGGTAGAAAGTCCAATTGGAGCAAGGGCTCGGCGAAGAAGTCGTCCGGTGGGAGCGAGTACCGTGGCAAGGGAAACGCATCGGGTGGTGCGAGCAAGTGCCACTATTGTGGCAAAGCGGGACACTTTTGGTGTGAGTGTCGGAAGCGCCTGAGCGATTAGACTCCATCGAAGGCGCGGAACCAAGAAGGCAACGCGCACACGGCATCCGGCGAGGCGGATGACTCAAGGGAGTCGTTCGTGTTAATGGCCGGCAACGGGATGAACGCTCCAGGCGACGCATGGTTCCTTGACACCGGCGCAACACAACACATGGCGCACACGGCATCGCTTCTCGACAACGTTGCTCTTCTGGGAGATGTCACGCGTGTAGCCTTCGGAGACGACAAGTCGCTACCGGTGGTTGGAGTGGGGAGGACGCGTCTCATCATCGATGGTGGGCCGGTGGACGTCACGAACGTTCTCCACGTCCCGGGGTTGAAGGTGAACCTTCTCTCCGTCCCGCAGCTTGCGAAGAAGGGCGTAACCGTCACCATCGATGGCGCGGAGATGAACCTCTTTTGCAATTCGCGCAAGGCGTACTCAACGGTCAAGTCTATCAACTCAAGACGCACCCGAAAGCGGCTTTGTCATTCGTGGCACAAGGCTCCAAGACAACTCTCAAGGTGTGGCATAATAGGCTTGCGCACGCCAACCACGAGTCGGTCAAGGAGATGGCCAAGAAAGGACTTGCGAAGGGCTTCGACATGGTCGCCGGTGTTGGCGAAAAGGACGTGTGTGCGGCGTGTGTCAAAGGAAATATGGCTCTTGCTAAGGAGCTGCCCGCGCTTGTTTACATGGACGTGTGTGGACCGATGCGGTGCGCATCGAAGGAAGGAGCGTGGTTTCTCTTGGTGATGCTCGACGACGCGATGCGGATGTGTTGGACCCGACTCTTGAAGGCCAAAGTAGATGCGGCTAAAGCAACTCAAAAGTGGGCCCTCCTCGTTTGCGACCATGACAAGAAGCGGATCAAGAGCATCTGCGCCGATGGCGGCGGAGAATTTGTGAACGTGGAGCTTGAAAAATGGATGACGGGCAAAGGCACGACGTCTCAACACCCTACACCCCTCAACAAAATGCAGCGGCAGAGCGGCTTAATCGCACGTCGATGGAGGCCGTTCGTTTGCTACTTCAACACTTTAAGCTTGGGAACGAGTGGTGGGGAGAGGCGAGATTGCTTGCGGCATGGATTCGTAATCGCTTGCCAACCAAGGTGCTTCTGGGAGTGACGCCGTTCGAAGCATGGAGCGGAACGAAGCCGAACCTCTCCTTCCTTCGCACCTGTGGGTGCCTTTGCTACTACCATGTACCGGACCCCCTTTGTCACAAGTTGCAACCGAAGGCTCGTGAGACAATCTTATTGGGAATCGCGCCGAACGAGCATGCGTGGCGCGTGTGGGATTTGGATGAGAAGCGCGTCGTCACGTCTCAGGATGTGGTCTTCGAGGAAGACAAGTTCCCGTTAAAGGGAAAACCGGCGCCGCAACTCATCTTCGTCCTTCCGGCACGGGAGGAGCATGAGGCGTTGGAGATTCCACCGCAAGCGGAAAGGGAAGCCGAAAATGGAGGGGGAGAGAGCAACGAGAAGAGCGACGATGAAGTTGTAGAGGTACCACCAACCGCGACGGCAACTTCCTCCACACTTTCCCCCCCACCATTGGTGTTGACCCGCGAGCGTTGTTCACCTCACCAAACCCCAAGAACGACGACTATGCTACCGTAGACGTTGGGAAGGCAGATGAGGAGAGTTTGGCGTTTCGCTTCGCCACCATGGGTAATGATAACCCCCGCACCCACAAGGAGGAATTGGCTTCTCTGTTGCACCGCTATGGAAGCAAACAATGGAGAAGGAGTTGGCCTCGATCAAGGAGAACGACGTGTTCGAGCTCGTCGACCCGCCGAAGGGTGCCTACTTTGTGGGAAGCAAGTGGGTGTTAAAGAAGAAGTTGGGAGCCGATGAGAGTGTTGAGCGCTACAAGGCGAGGCTTGTAGCTCACGGGTACACGCAACAGGAGGGGGAGCACTATAGTGAGACCTTTGCTACCGTCTCTAAGGCTTCAACTCTTTGAGTGTTGCTCGCATTAGCGGCATCTCTCACTCTCGAGGTGGAGCAATTAGATGTTTGCAACGCCTTCCTCTACGGGCTTCTTTTGGAAGAAGTCTACATGTGGCAGCCTCTGGGGTATGATGACGGTAGCAGAAAGGAGTGGAAGCTCAAACGTACCCTCTACGGCTTGAAGCAAAGCCCACGCCACACTACATACGCATCGATAAATTTCTTCTTCAACACGGCTTCGTGCGTAACGAGTGCGATAGCGCTTTGTACGCGTTGAAGAAGGTGGAGAAGCAATTGGTGCTCTTGCTCTACGTCGATGACCTCCTCCTCTTTTCCGACTCCAAGGACCCCATTCGGGAGGTCAAGCAACGGCTCAGAGCGGAGTTTGCTATGATGGACTTATGATCGGTCGCGTACTACCTTGGGATGCACGTCAACCGCGACCGAACCAGCGAAACCATTCACCTACACCAAGAGAAGTATGTGAAGGGGGTAGTGGAGCGCTTCGGCATGGGGAGTTGCAAAACGGTGGGAACACCCCTATCTATGGAATTTTCTTGCCTCTTGGGAGAGGAAGAATCTTCTCTTGGCGAAGCCGAAGGGAAGCGGTTTCATTTGCTAGTGGGCTCACTCATGTATGCCGTCGTTTTTACCCGTCCCGACCTCTCATACGTCGCGGAGGTGCTCGGACGAGCCGTGGCCAGCCCTTACACCGAGCACGTGCGTGCGGGAGGGTGTGTTCTACGCTACCTCACGGGAGGACCAAGCACATTGAGGTGAAGCATCACTTCATTCGTGAGGTGGTTGAGAAAGGTGAGGTCACACTCGCTTACATTAGCACCAAGGCGCAACCCGCGGATTTCCATGCATGTTGTGAGCGTGTTGGTTTGAACACCTAGTTGCTTGAGTGCAAGGGGGAGTGTCGGAGGAAAACGGTGGTGGGGCGGTGGTATGCCCCAACCCACCAAGGGCACTTCGGTGCCTTAGATCCCTTTTGACTAGGGATCAGTAAGGTGGCACCGGTTTGACCCACACTTCGGTGCCACGTGGCGGCACCATCTTCCAACATTGAAGTTGAAGGCACATTCGGTGTGTTCGATGACATTCGGTGGCCGAATTTCACCCAACCGAAATTGTTACACGCGGCGCATTTGCGACGCAAGTGTAGCGGTTCGTGTTATATGTGCGGTTCGATGTTATTATGTTGGTATAAATCGACTCGCTTTGTATGCATGTTTCATACTGAATTTCGGAGTTCTTTGTACATGGTGCATTCGAACCAGAAATTATAGAGAGCTTCTATCCTTGCATTCAAGAGTACCACCTAGCGCATGAACGCCTATATCTCGGCAGATACTTAGGCGATCGACGTGTTCTATGGCTCGTTGGAAAGCCAACAGAGTACTCTACTAATTATTACTATTCCTAGCTCCTGGCCTAGATTACACGCTTTTCCAACACAGATGGTGTGGCTGGCCGGCCCCGGTACGCTTACCAAGGTCGAACTTAGCGCGGACGGCAAGAAGTGGGTGAACTTGACGCGCGACGGCAGCAAGGCGGTGTGGGGGATCGCGGGCGCGAAGGCGAAGGAGGTTGTGGGCACGAAGAAGGCGATGAGCATGCGCCTCAGTGTGGGACACACCCCCGAAAAGATCACGCTCCATAATGCCATTCCTGCCACTTGCCATCGACGGTGTATTCTACAAAGGCCAACTTTTTTTAACTCTTGCCTAAGGCTAAGTAGGCGTACGTGGAAGCGCCTTAAGCGCCCTCGTGAAAGCCTCTATGCTCGTCAAAGATACTGTGCTCTATGCTCAATGCTCGTGAATGGAGGAGAACAATGCAGGTAGGCGCGGGCAGTGTGAGGGATGAAGGAGGACAAAGTGTTTCATTACGAAGTCAAAGTTTGAGTTTCAGGGGGTAGCGGGTGGGAGGGGAGTGGGGCGGTGGGGGTAGCGGAGATGAGTCGGTTGGCAGTAAGGGAGTGGGTTGGGGGGAAGTGGGTGTGGGAGGGGAGTGTGATGGTGCTAGGACGAAATGCTTCTGTTTGCTTACGGTAAGGTATGTGCATTTACCACACAAATAGTTTTGTTATTTACAAAAAAAGGGGGACACTGGCAACATTATCATTTCCAGCCATGCTCATGCAACTATTCTAGCATTCTACGTGACTACTACTGGTGTCTGAATGATGATTCATACATATCAAACGGTTGTATCTGGCATGTGTATAATTCAAAATTCCACGTACTTCGTGGCAAAACTTTCTTGATGCCCCCCTTTGTTCTTCTACAGTATATTCTTCCCTGTTCCCCACTTCTGCCCTCCTGTTCCCCTCTTTGCTCTGCATTCTGTTTGAGCATGTACGTAACCCCCGTTCGTCAATTCCATAAATGAGTTGCTCTTCTGTAAATTGATCTTGATTGGGTATGTGGTACCGTATCGCCCCGGATATAACCGCAGGCCTATGTTAAGCGCATGCGCTTCTATCTGGAGCAATGCGCTTATGGCCGATCCTCAATTAGAAGCGCACCCTCTAAAAAATCGTTACTTATTATAAGCGCACCCCTACTGTATAACAAGAATTTATGTTGAAGTTTTTCACTTTATAACAACCTACATCCAAGCTACACTTCTCTAGCTAACAATTTCAACTAAAAATTTCCAGTCAAGTACATTAGACTTGAATACTAGCCTACACACCATTTTAGAGATTAGTCTAGCCTATATCAAACTTATATGCTATAGTCTGTGTAGGCTGTAGTGGGGTAGACAATATGGGGTACAACACTTTTAGGTTTTCCTACTTGTACCCACCTATTTCCTAGTGCATTCATTCCTCATTCTTTCACATGGTATAGAGCAGGTTCCCTAGTGGGAACGTTTCCTACGGCCCACCGAAAATCGAAATTCTTTTTTCCTGCCCGGAGCGCGCTTCGCCCCTGCCCGAGTCGCGCCCCGTGTGCCTGCCCTCCCGTCGCGTCCCCTGCCCTTAGCGGCCCGTCGCGCCCTCTTACGGCCCCTCGCGGCCCCTTAGCCGCTCCCTCGCGGCCCCTCTTACGGCCCCTCGCGGCCCCTTCGCGGCTCCCTCGCGGCCCCTCGCGGCCCCTCGCGACCCCTCTCACGGCCCCTCGCGGCCCCTTCGCGGCCCCTCTCACGGCCCCTCGCGGCCCCTTCGCGGCCCCTCGCAGCCCCTCGCGGCCCCTCGCGGCCCCGCGGCCCCTTCTCAGCCGCTGCCGCCCCTCTCACGGCTCCCTCGCGGCCCTTCGCGGCCCCTCGCGGCCCCTCGCGGCCCCTCTCGCGGCCCCTTCGCGGCCCCTCGCGGCCCCTCGCGGCCCCTCGCGGCCCCTCGCGGCCCCTCTCACGGCCCCTCGCGGCCCCGCGGCCCCTTCTCAGCCGCCGCCGCCCCTGCCCCGGCCGCAGCAGCCGCCGCCGCCGCCGACAGCAGCTGCCGCCGCCGCCGCAGACGGTAGCAGCCGCCGCCGCCACTGCCGTGTCCGCCGCCGCCGCCCCTGCCTCGGCCGCAGCAGCCGCCGCCACCACTGACAGCAGCAGCCGCCGCCGCCGACAGCAGCAGCCGCCGCCGCCGCCGACACCAGCAGCCGCCGCCGCCGCTGCCGTGTCAGCCGCCGCCGCCCCTGCCCGCCGCGGCACCCTGGCCCCTGGAGCAGCCGCCGCTGCTGCAGCTGCCCCTGGCCCCTGGAGCAGCAGTCCCTGCAGCAGCCGCGGAGCCCTCGCCCTGCGGTGGTAGCGGCCTCACCATTGCCGCTGTCGTACTCCTGCCCTTCTTGCCACTGGTGAGCTCTGCTGTTACTGCTGTTACTGCTGCCCTTGCTACTACTGCTCTTTCTACTGCTACTGCTGCTCCTGGCGTGGCCAGATGCAGCTCCAGCGACGTCCGCGTGAGTCCCTCACGCCCCAGCAGCTTCGTGAGTGGTACGCTACTTGGGGTTGTCGGGGTGGCCGTAGTGAGAGTCGTTCTGGCGTGAGTAGTTCGGGAGCTGCTTGTAGTGGCCAGGTGCAGCTGCAGCGTAGTCCGCGTGCGGTCCTTTCGCCCCAGCAGCTTCGTGAGTGGTACGCTCAGCGTGGAGGGTCACGGAGTACTGCTCGCTATCCGTACGTCATTCGCACTGGTACTCGGACTGGTCAGCCTTGCGGGACGTTTGGTCACGCAGAGTCCCGCTGCTTCGCTCGTCTGAGCGACGCCTGGCGTACGGAGTTTGGCGACGCCGCTGAGCTCCCCGACTGGGTGGAGCTGCTTAGGCAGAGGGTAAATATCTATGCTCTTGACTATGATGCTATCCTCACTTCTATGTATGCATTGCCTACTAGTGATGTGGGTGACTGTTACCTGTGTGTTCCGCCTGACCCGGGCATTGAGGCTGCTGCTCTAGGTGCTGGTGAGGCTGCTGCTCTATGTGCTAGTGCGTCTACTCCTCCAGGTGCTGGTGAGTCTGCTGCCCCAGGTGCTGGTGAGTCTGCTCTCTCAGGTACCACGTCGGCTCAGGTTTTACACACCTTCACCCTTGACTCGGGTGCTTCCCGCTCCTTCTTTCGAGACCGCACCACACTCACGCCGCTCAGTCGGCCGGTTGCAGTCTCCCTGGCAGACCCCTCTGGGGGTCCTGTCCTTGCCCACTTCTGAGAAGATTTGAACAAGAATGAATGAACTATGAATGAAGTGAGTACATATAGAAAACCCTAATTGGGTTGTACCCCCTATGGGATACCCCACTATAGCCTACACAACAGCATAAGCTATAAATATGTTCTGACACACCCCCATAGGCAAAGTGGGGGAGAACAAGGGGTCACAAGACCAGTCACGCAAAGCACAGCAAGCTCAGGGTGGATCACAAAGTCACCACACAGTCCGAGCACAACGACAAGGCCACAAGGCCAGTTCACATGCAGGAGTGCACATATATATATAGAGCTAGACAAGCAAGAGCAGGTATATATATGTGACAGTACAAGCAAGGTCAAGAGAAGAGCAAGTGAGGCAAGACAGGTACAAGACCCAGCTGAGTGCAGAAGCGCTGATGGTCACAAGGCGCAAGTGCCTTGGTGAACATATCAGCAGTGTTGGCCTCAGAGGCCACGTACGCAAGTCGCAACTGACCACGCTGCTGCAGCTCACGAGCAAGAAAGTAACGGAGAGCAATGTGCTTCGTTCTGTGCTCCAAGCGCTGCTCTCGACACAAGGCCAGCATGGCCTTGTTATCTACGTACAGCACTGGAGGAGAACGAGGCGGCTCTCCAAGGTCAGTCAGCAGGTAGGTGAGCCAACGAAGCTCCTGTGCAGCCATGGCCCCGGCGTAGATCTCAGCCTCACAACTGGAGCCGAGAACAGAGGACGAGCGAGTAGCCCGCCACGAGACAGAGCCGGAACCAAGACTGAAGGTGTAACCCTGCGACGACCGCTGCGTAGCCTGGTCGTCAGCCCAAGAAGCGTCCGCGTGCCCAGTGAGGACCACTGGACTCCGCCCTCCAAGCACTAGCCCCATGCCCGACGTACTGCACAAGTAGCGCAACACCCTCTTCGCTGCAGCCATGTGCTCTGGTCGGTGTCTCCCAGGAGCAACATAGCGTGCAAGAATGCTAAGAGGGTATGCAAGGTCAGGTCGTGTGCAGGTCATCAGGTACATGAGGCAGCCAACAAGCTCTGGGTACGGGCCACTCGACTCTACGGACTCATCCGAAGGCAGAGCTGAGAGCGAGTGGCGAGTAGACAGAGGAGTGGCCTGAGGCGAGGAGTACGTGAAGCCGAAGCGCTGAAGGACCTGCTGCACCATGTGTGACTGAGTCAAGGTAATGGTGCGGCGTGCTCTGTCCCGAGTGATCTGCAAGCCAAGGTAGCTGCGCAGTTCACCCAGGTCTGTGCACGTGTGTCTCTTCTGCAGCTCGGACTTCACGTAGGCTAGTCCAGCAGTGTCAGCTGTGGCAAAGACCAAGTCGTCGACGTACACGAGGATGTAGAACGGCGGCAAAGAAGTGTCGGTGCGCAGAAACAACGACGGGTCAGCAGTAGAGGGAGCAAACCCAAGAGCCGCAAGTGTAGTCCTCAGTGTGTCGTGCCACTCACGCGGTGCCTGGCGGAGACCGTAGACTGGCCGTCGGAGGCTCCACTGGGTGCCAGTAGGGAAAGTCCCAGTGAAGCCAGGTGGACGGCGCAGCCAGATCTCCTCGTGCAGGCTACCCTGCAAGAAAGCAGTGCTGAAGTCAAGAGAGTGGAGCTCGTAGTCGCGCTGAGCGGCTATGTGCAGCAGCACCCGAAGAGTGGTCATCTTCGGGGTGGGAGAGAAGGTCTGAAAGTAGTCAACTCCCTGCCGCTGACTGAAGCCACGAGCGACGTACCGCGCCTTGAAGACAGGTGGAGAGCCCGGCGGCCGCTTCACCCTGAAGATCCACATGCCACTGACGATGTTCGCCCCAGGAGGGGGAACCGCGTCAACGTAGGTGCCTGTGGACTTCCAGGACGCCATCTCTGCATCCATAGCTGCCTGCCACTGAGAGGAGTAGGGACCCTCTACGGCCTCCGCGTAAGAGCGCGGAGTCGGGATGTCTAGTGCATCCGGGTCTCCCTCAGGGGCAAGTAGTACGGACGCGAGATGAGGTGAAGCAGCAGCCAGACACTGGAACTCCTCCTGCCTGTCCTCAAGGACGTCCGTGCCAAGAGCACACTCACCCCCGACGGACGGAGGACAGACAGACGCAGACTCAGCAACAAGACCGGCAGCGTAGTCTAGACGACAGCGAGCAGCAAAGTCGACGAGCTCAGCAACAAGAGCAGACGCAGCAGTGGACCCAAAAGAGGGGTCAGTGACGACAGTAGCAAGGAGACGTGTGACAGTAGGACTAGCAGCACGAAGAGAGTCGGACTCTGGGTCGGTAAGTGCAGGAAGGGAGGACTCAGGAGGAGAAGGCAAAGGGGCACGCAGAGGAGCAGTGGACGGACGCAAAGACATCCGGTGTGTGCCAGGGACAGGAGGAGGACGCTGACGCGAACCGCGACCACTAGCGCGAGCAGCACGAACAGGCGACGCAGGACGAGACGCAGGCTCACGACGCTCAGCAAGACCTCCAGTGGGACCAGTGTAAGGAGAGGGAGCAGGAAGTGGGGAGGCGGGCACTAACTGGGACTGTGACTGAACAGGCGGTGGACACGCTGCAGGAGGAGAAAGACCAAGAACCTGCTGTAGGAGTGGAACGAAGTACGGCCGAGGCCGCGCGGCGACTCCAGACACAGCAGGGACAGCACCCTCAGCAGCAGCACCAGCGCCAACAGCACCTCTAGCGGCAGGACCTCCAGCAGCACCAGCAGCACCCGCAGTAGGACCACCGCCAGGAAGGACAGCAGCAGTCTCAGCACCAACACCCGCAGCAGCTCCAGCTCCAGGCGGACCCGAGGGCCCAGCAGCTCCGGGACCAGCGGCACAAGTACCCTCAGCAGCCGAAGGAGCTCCAGCTCCAGCAGTACGTCTCCAGCGGCGAGCAAACCACTCGCGCAGCTCCTGTGGAGAGAGGGGCTCCCGCCGAGGCGAAGCACCCGGAGAACCGCCAGGTCCCGTACCGCCAGACGCCACAAGGGGAGGTCCAGTGGCCGCAGGCTCCGTAGCTCCAGGCTCAGCAGCTCCAGACGCAGCACCCCCTGGCTCAGCACCCCCAGTCGCAGCACCCCCAGGCTCAGCACCCCCAGACTCCGCACCCCCAGGCTCAGCACCCCCAGTCGCAGTACCCCCAGGCTCAGCACCCCCAGACTCAGCACCCCCAGGCTCAGCACCCCCAGGCTCAGCACCCACGCGCGTAGCACCCCCAGAGTCAGCACCCCCAGGCTCAGCACCCGCAGCAGGACCAGAGTCACCAGCAACCTCGACCGGCTCGACTGCGTCTACCTGGGACACACCTGAAGGGGCAGGACCCTGAGGGGGAAGGGGGTCTACCGGGGGGGGACCTGGCACAAGGAAGTGCGGTGGCGGGGGGAGGGAAGGAGTGCGGTAGGGGAAGAGGCGGTAGAAGGGGACTGACTCGTCGAACGTGACGTCCTGGGAGGACAGAACACGACGAGAGGAGGGGTGGTAGAACTGCCACCCTGGGGCGTCAGGGGGGGAGCCGAGGAAGACACAGGGAGCAGCACGAGGGGACAGCTTGTCCGCAGACAAGTCGCGGACAAACGCCCGAGATCCCCAGACACGGAACGCAGACGCATCGCCGACCTTCCCCGTCCACAGCAGAGCTGGGGAGGTCTCCGGCCGGGAGACCCTGGGGTGAAGGTTGATCTGATGCGCCGCGTACCGAACCGCAAACGGCCACAGAAAATGGGGGGCAGCCGCATGCATCATGGACGTACGAGCGACGTCCATGACCATGCCAATGCGGCGCTCAGCAATCCCATTTTGCTGTGGAGAGTCCGGAAGCATAAAGGTCTGGCGGATGCCTCGTGCACGACAGTAGGCTCGCAGAAGGCCAGAGGAGAACTCTCCACCTCGGTCAGAGTGCAGACGCAGAACAGGAAAGTCCGAGCCGAAGCTCCTCCTGAGCTGGAGACGAGCTGCGCGGATCCAGTCGATCAACACCTCAGTGACATCACCCTTGCTGCGCAAGGGGAAGACTGTGGTGTAACGCGAGTAGTCGTCAACCACCAGCAGGAAGTAGCGCTCGTGACCCTGCCCACGGACGCGGGCCGGGCCCCACACGTCCATGTGAAGCGTCTGCAGAGGAGCCTCTGTCGGGGGAAACTGGGAGGAGTGAGGGGCAGCCCGGAGCCGCCCCTCGACACAGGGGACACAGGAAGGTCCGGGTCCCGAAGGAAGGGGAGGGAGAGACCGGGGAAGACCAGAGACAAGGACACGGGAAGCCATGCCCCGAAGACGAGGCAAGGAGGGGTGGCCAAGACGGTGGTGCCACAGGAGAGTCTCCTGAGACAGGCGGCGACACGAGCAGGGGGCAGACTCAGGACCAGACCTGGACGCAACAGCAAACACCTGACCCGACGCAGCTACCTGGCCTGACGCAGGGACAGGAGGAGACTCAGTGGTCAGGGTGTAGAGACTCGACCCCGGCCGACGCGAGAACGTGGCCAGGTGTCGGCCTGTGCGGGCGTCCGAGCAGTGGGTCACCCGCTGACTCGCAGGAGTAAACTGGTGAACCCCCGCATCCTGCAGGTCAGCACCACTCACCAAGTTCGTCGAGAACGAGGGGAGGTACAGACCAGACAAGGTGCCCGAGGGGGCAGCCGGACACGGGAGGACAGTGGAGAAGTGAGAGAGGACAGGACCCCCAGAGGGGTCAGCCAGGGAGACTGCAACCGGCCGGCCAAGCGGCGTGAGTGTGGTGCGGTCTCGAAAGAAGGAGCGAGAAGCCCCTGAGTCAAGCGTGAAGGTGAGGGAGGCCGAAGCCGACGCAGTACCTGAGAGCGCAGCCTCACCAGTACCTGAGAGTGCAAACGCACTGGCACCTAGAGCAGCAGCCGCAGAAGTACCTAGCGCAGCAGTACCAATGCCCGGGTCGGGCGGGAAACACCGGTAACAGTCACCCTCCTCACTAAGAGTCACAGCATACATGGCAGCAAGGATAGCATCAAAGTCAAGATCAAAGATAGCTACGCCAGCCCTAGACAGCTCTCCCCAACGGGGAATCTCACTAGCCTCGGGGAACTGCTGACGCCAAGCGTCCGTCAGGCGGCCAAAGCAGCGCTGGGTGGGGTGGGCACCCCCACACTGCTCACCCGCGCGGTCGCCGGAACGAAGGACGTAGGTGCACGGACCAAAACCCCCACCCCGCTGACGCTGCGTGTACCACTCACGGAGCTGCTGGGGCGGGGGGATGTCCCGCGAACGCTGCTGCTGCTGCTGCTGCTGACGCTGGCCACCACCAGAGCCGCTACGCTGCGGGGCACCACCCCGACCAGCTCCACCCCCTCCGCCACCGCCGCCTCCACCTCCACCACCACCGCTGCCTCCGCTCCCACCGCTGCCGCCACCACCGCCTCCTCCTCCGCTGCTGCCACCGCCACCACCGCCCCCGCCACCACTCCCACCGCCACCCCCACTCCCTCCGCCGCCTCCACCGCCACCTCCACCGCCCCCGCCAGTTCCACCCGCGCCCTTGCCCCCCTTGCCCCTGCCAGGGCGGCGTCTCCCGCTAGGGGCAGACGCCGCGCAGACCGACTCAAGACCAAGCAGGTCGGCAGCAGCAGCAGAGGCAACAGAGGGCAGCAGGGGGGAAGGAGAACACCCCTCAAAGATGGGGGTGCGAGGGTCACCACGAGAGGCTCCTACAGCGACGATGCTCTTCTCCGCCGCCAGGAGGGACGTCTCGAGGAGGTCGACAGTAAGAGTGGTGGGACAGACTGAGAGGAAGTGGTCCCTGACTACGCGAAGGGAGTCAGGGAGGCGTGTGACTATGTAATAGAGAGTGATGTACATGGGGGGGGGGTTCTTGGCGCAGAACTCAGCAGGAAGGGCGGCGCGGTAGCGAGTGTCACTAGTGCGGAGGTGCGTAATGAGGTCAGCGACAGTGGGAAATGCAGCAAGGTCAGGAAAGAGGTACGGTAGCATGAGGCGGCTCAGGGCAGCAGTGGCAGGGGAAGAGTAGCGCGCAACTACAGCGTCGTACAAGGTCTGAGCACTCTTGTACTGACTAAAGTGCGCGCGCTCAGTGGTAGGCAGGTGGCGACGCACAGCAAGACGTGCAGCAGCATCGCGGGTGGCCCACTGAGAGCGAACAGTGGGGTCAGCATCAGCAGCAGGGGCAGGAGAGGCGCCAGAGGTGAGGTCAAAGAGGGAAAGACCGTCCGCCCTATCGCACTGTAAGAACAGCTGCAGGTCGTCGACCCAGACCTCAAAGTCAATGGCTCGACCCTCAGCGTCAAAAGCGAGGACACTAGGGGTAGCCATGACGACGACAGTGTAGTAGTGCAAGCAGTAGGGGAAGGGCACGCAGTAACAGTGGTGCTGTGCTCACCAGGCAGGGCAGGTCGGGCGGCTCGGCAGTAGGGCGGCCCGGCAGCTGGGCGGCTCAGCGGCTCGGCTGCTGGGCGGCTCGGCTCCCGGGCGGCTCGGCGGCAGGGCGGCTCGGCGGCAGGGCGGCTCGGCGGCTCGGCTCCCGGGCGGCTCGGCGGCAGGGCGGCTCGGCGGCAGGGCGGCTCGGCTCCCGGGCGGCTCGGCTGCTGGGCGGCTCGGCGGCAGGGCGGCCGGGCGGCTCGGCTGCAGCGCGGCTCGGCGGCGGGGCGGCTCGGCTGCTCTGCTGCTGGGCGGCTCGGCTGCGCTGCTGCTGGGCGGCTCGGCCGCTGTAGAGGAGTGGCGGGGCCGCTGCAGAAAGGGCGGCGGGGCCGCTTGATAGGGCGGCGAGGGCCGCTGGGTAGGGCGGCGGGGCCGCGAGATAGGGCAGCGGGGCCGCGTGGTAGAGTGGCGGGGTCGCGCGATGGGGCGGCGGGGCCGCGAGGAAGGGCGGCGGGGCCGCTAGGTAGGGCGGCGGGGCCGCGCTATGGGGCGGCGGGGCCGCGAGGAAGGGCGGCGGGGCCGCTAGGTAGGGCGGCGGGGCCGCGCGATGGGGCGGCGGGGCCGCGAGGAAGGGCGGCGGGGCCGCTAGGTAGGGCGGCGGGGCCGCGCGATGGGGCGGCGAGGCCGCGAGGTAGGGCGGCGGGGCCGCTAGGTAGGGCGGGGGGGGGGGGGGGGGGGGGGGGGGGGGGCGCTAGGAGAGAGGCGGCGGGGCCGCGAAGACGGGCGGCGGGGCCGCTGAGACGAGTGGCGGGGCCGCAGTGAAGGGCCGCTAGGGCGGCTCGACGAAGTGAGGGCCCGGAGCGCGACTCGGGCTGAGCGCGCTTCGGGCAGGAAAAAAAAAAAAAATCGATGTGGTGGGCCCTAAGCACAGTTCCCAAGGGGGAACCTGCTCGATACCATGAGAAGATTTGAACAAGAATGAATGAACTATGAATGAAGTGAGTACATATAGAAAACCCTAATTGGGTTGTACCCCCTATGGGATACCCCACTATAGCCTACACAACAGCATAAGCTATAAATATGTTCTGACAACTTCTCCACTGTCTTACCGTGTCCGGCGGCCCCTTCTGGCTCCCTGTCAGGTCCTTACCTCCCCTCGTTCTCTACGAACTTGGTGAGTGGTGCTGACCTACAGGATGGAGGGGTTGACCAGTTCACTCCTGCGCGTCAGCGAGTGACCCACTGTACGTGTGCTCGGACGGGCCGACACTTGGCCACGTTTACCCGTCAGCCGGGGTCGAGCCTGTACACACTGACTACTGAGTCTCCTCAGGTAGCTGCGTCGAGTCAGGTGTTTGTTGCAGCGTCCAGGTCTGGTCCTGAGTCTGCCCCCTGCTCGTGTCGTCTCCTGTCTCACCAGACTCTCCTCTGGCACCACCGCCTTGGTCACCCCTCCCTGCCTCGTCTCCGAGGCATGGCCTCTCGTTTCCTTGTCTCGGGTCTCCCCCGGTCCCTCCCTTCTCTTCCTCCGGGGCCTGCCCCCACCTGCGTTCCCTGCGTCGAGGGGCGGCAGCGCGCCGCTCCTCACTCCTCCGAGTTTCCTCCGACAGAGGCTCCGCTGCAGACGCTTCACATGGACGTGTGGGGCCCAGCCCGCGTCCGTGGACAGGGTCACGAGCGTTACTTCCTGCTGGTGGTTGACGACTACTCGCGTTACACCACAGTCTTCCCCTTGCGCAGCAAGGGTGAGGTCACTGAGGTGTTGATCGACTGGATCCGCGCAGCTCGTCTCCAGCTCAGAGAGAGTTTCGGCTCGGACTTTCCTGTCCTGCGTCTGCACTCCGACAGAGGAGGTGAGTTTTCCTCTGACCTTCTGCGAGCCTTCTTTCGTGCACATGGCATCCGCCAGACGTTCACGCTTCGGGCCTCTCCACAGCAAAATGGGATTGTTGAGTGCCGCATTGGCATGGTCATGGACGTCGCTCGTACGTCCATGATCCATGCGGCTGCTCCCCATTTTCTGTGGCCGTTCGCGATTCAGTACGCGGCGCATCAGATCAACCTTCAGCCCCGGGTCTCCTTGCCGGAGACCTCCCCTACTCTGCGGTGGACGGGGAAGGTTGGCGATGCGTCTGCGTTTCGTGTCTGGGGATCTCGGGCTTTTGTCCGCGACTTGTCTGCGGACAAGCTGTCCCCCCGTGCTGTTCCCTGCATCTTCCTTGTCTTCCCCCCTGACACGCCTGGTTGGCAGTTTTACCACCCCACCTCGCGCCGTGTTCTGTCCTCCCAGGACGTCACGTTTGACGAGTCGGTCCCCTTCTACCGTCTCTTCCCCTACCGCACTGCCCCGCTCCCCCCTCCGCCGCTCTTCCTCACGCCAGGTGCTGCCTTGGTAGACCCCTTGCCTCCCCAGGTTCCTGCTCCCTCAGGTGTTTCCCAGGTAGACCCGGTCGAGCCTGTTGAGGTAGCTGTCGACTCTGGTCCTGCGCGAGGTACTGAGCGTGCTGAGCCTGGTGGTGCTGGGTCTGGAGGTACTGAGCCTGGGGGTGCTGAGCCTGGGGGTGCGGAGACTGGGGGTGCTGAGCCTGGGGGTGCAGAGACTACGGGTGCTGAGCGTGGGGGTGCAGAGACTGCAGGTGCTGAGCCTGGGGGTGCTGTCCCTGGTGGTGCTGGGTCTGGAGGTCCTGAGCCTGGGGGTGCTGCGCCTGGGGGCGCTCTCTCTTCCCAGCAGCTGCGTGAGTGGTACTCTCGGTACTGTCGCAGCCTCCGTGGTGCTGCTGGAGCTGGAGCTGAGAGCGCTGAGCCTACTGGAGTTGGTGTTGCTGCTGACCCTGGGGTCGGCGCTGGAGGTGCTGGAGCCTCTGGTCCTGGAGGTGCTTGTACTGGCGGTACTGGAGCTGCTGGGACTGGGGGTGCTGCTGGAGCTGTTGGCGCTGGTCCTGCTGGAGGTGCTGCTGGTGCTGCTGGGGGTACTGGAGCTGCTGGGCCTGGAGGTGCTCCTGGTGCTGGAGCTGTTGGCGGTGCTGGAGCTGGCGGTCCTGCTGGAGTAGGTGCTGCTGGAGCTGCTGGAGCTGGAGCTGCTAGGGGTGTTGGAGCTGGAGGTGCTGCTGGCGCTGGTGCTGCCGCTGGGGGTACTGGTGCTGTCCCTGCTGTTTCTGGAGGCGCTGCGCGGCCGCGGCCGTACTTCGTTCCGCTCCTTGAGCAGGTTCTTGGTCTCCCGCCTTCTACTGGTCCTGCTCCTCCCTTAGAGTGTCCACTGCCTGACCAGTCGCAGTCACAGTTACAGCCCGCCTCCCCACTGCATGCTCCTTCTCCCTACACTGGTCCTACTGGAGGTCTTGCTGAGCGTCGTGCGCCTGCGTCTCGTCCTGCGTCGCCTGTTCGTGCTGCTCGCGCTAGTAGTCGTGTTCCGCGTCAGCGTCCTCCTGCGGTCCCGGGCACGCACCAGATGGCACTGCGTCCTTCCACTACTCCGCAGCGTGTCCCTTTGCCGTCTCCTCCGGAGTCCTCTCTTCCTGCTCTTGCTGACCCGGAGTCGGACTCTTTTCGTGCTGCCAGTCCTACTGTCACGCGTCTCCTGGCTACTGTTGTCACTGACCCTTCCTTTGAGTCCACTGCTGCGTCTGCCTTAGTTGCTGAGTTGGTCGACTTCGCTGCTCACTGTCGTCTAGACTAAGCTGCTAGTCTTGTTGCTGAGTCTGAGTCTGTCTGTCCTCCGTCCGTCGGGGGTGAGTGTGCTCTTAGCACGGACGTCCTTGAGGACAGGCAGGAGGAGTTCCAGTGTTTTGCTGCTGCTTTGCCTCATCTCGTGTCCATGCTGATTGCCCCTGAGGGAGACCCGGATGCACCAGACATCCCGACTCCGCGCTCTTACGCAGAGGCGATCGAGGGTCCCTACTCCTCTCAGTGGCAGTCAGCCATGGACGCAGAGATGGCTTCCTGGAAGTCCACAGGCACCTACGTCGACGAGGTTCCCCCACCTGGGGCGAACATCGTCAGTGGCATGTGGATTTTCAGGGTGAAGCGGCCGCCGGGTTCTCCGCCTGTCTTCAAGGCGCGTTACGTGGCTCGAGGCTTCAGTCAGTGGCAGGGAGTTGACTACTTTCAGACCTTCTCTCCCACCCCGAAGATGACCACTCTTCGGGTGCTGCTGCACATAGCCGCTCAGCGCGACTACGAGCTTCACTCTCTTGACTTCAGCACAGCTTTCTTGCAGGGCAGCCTGCACGAGGAGATCTAGCTGCGCCGCCCACCTGGCTTCACTGGGTCGTTTCCTCCTGGTACCCAGTGAAGCCTCCGGTGGCCAGTCTACGGTCTCCGCCAAGCGCCCCGTGAGTGGCACGACACACTGAGGACTACACTTGCGGCTCTTGGCTTTGCTCCTTCTACTGCCGACCCGTCGCTGTTTCTGCGCACCGACACCTCTTTGCCGCCGTTCTACATCCTCGTGTACGTCGACGACTTGGTCGTTGCCACTGCTGACACTGCTGGACTCGCCCACGTGAAGTCCGAGCTGCAGAAGAGACACACGTGCACAGACCTGGGTGAACTGCGCAGCTACCTTGGCTTGCAGATCACCCGGGACAGAGCACAGCGCAGCATTACCCTGACTCAGTCACACATGGTGCAGCAGGTCCTTCAGCGCTTCGACTTCACGTACTCCTCGCCTCAGGCCACTCCTCTGTCTACTCGCCACTCGCTCTCAGCTCTGCCTTCGGATGAGTCCGTAGAGCCGAGTGGCCCGTACCCAGAGCTTGTTGGCTGCCCCATGTACCTGATGACCTGCACTCGACCTGACCTTGCATACCCTCTTAGCATCTTGGCACGCTATGTTGCTCCTGGGAGACACCGACCAGAGCACATGGCTGCAGCGAAGAGGGTGTTGCGCTACTTGTGCAGTACGTCGGGCATGGGGCTAGTGCTTGGAGGGCGGTGTTCAGTGGTCCTCACAGGCCACGCAGACGCTTCTTGGGCTGACGACCAGGCTACGCAGCGGTCGTCACAGGGTTACACCTTCAGCCTTGGTTCCGGCTCTGTTTCGTGGCGGTCTACCCGCTCGTCTTCTGTTCTCGGCTCGAGCTGTGAGGCTGAGATCTACGCGGGGGCCATGGCTGCACAGGAGCTACGCTGGCTCACCTACCTGCTGACTGACCTAGGAGAGCCGCCTCGTTCTCCTCCAGTTCTGTACGTAGACAACAAGGCCATGCTGGCCTTGTGTCGGGAGCACAGACTGGAGCACAGAACGAAGCACATTGCTCTTCGCTACTTCCTTGCTCGTGAGCTGCAGCAGCGTGGTCAGCTGCGCCTTGCTTACATGGCCTCTCAGGCCAACACTGCAGTTATCTTTACCAAGGCACTTCCGCCTTGTGATCATCAGCGCTTTTGTACGATGCTAGGTCTTGTGCCTACTTGGCCTCACTTGCTCACTGCTTGACCTTGCTTGTACTGTGATCCATCTATACCTGCACTTGCTTGTTTACCTTTATATATAATCCTGCATGTGAACTGGCCGTGTGGCCTTGAACTTGTGCTCGGAATGTGTGGTGACGTTGTGATCCACCCTGAGCTTGCTTTGCTTTGCTTGACTGGTCTTGTGACCTCTTGTTCTCCCCCACTTTGCCTATGGGGGTGTGTCAAACTTATATGCTATAGTCTGTGTAGGCTGTAGTGGAGTAGACAATATGGGGTACAACACTTTTAGGTTTTCCTACTTGTACCCACCTGTTTCCTAGTGCATTCATTCCTCATTCTTTCACAGCCTAAGGCCTACTCCTCGCCCGATTCAGGCTCCGTGGAGTTGTTGCCAAAGAACGTGTCCGCTTGGATGTCGTCATCTACCTCTACCTCGTGGGACAGCTGACCTCTCCGGTGCGCCAGCACCAGTCCGTCTTCACTCCCGTCAAGGGCATTGCTGATGCCGCAGGTGAGGAACGCTTTCTTAATCAGGTCGGCGGGCACAACTTTCCACGCCCGTGAAATCCACTTGAGCACCACCTCCGGAGGTGGTTTCTTGATGCTCCCTGCACCACACACACGGGGGTGGGAAACACGTGAGTCCACAAGCAGGCAGACAAGCAGACGAAGCGGTCACGGGAGAACACTTTGCGTACCTGCGGGTGTCAGGATGTTCATGCCGTCCTGCTCGAACCAGGTCTGGTACTACTGCCGAACACTCGCCTTGAAGCTTTTGTTGACCGACACATCGAACGGCTGCAAGTCTGCCGTGCATCCCGCCGAGATGATCGCCGGCACGATGTTGAGTTCCGTGAATTTCGCCTTGACTTCGGGTGTCAGGTGACCACGATAGGAGTCGAGCACGAGCACGGCGCTCCGGTTCTGCAATCCGAATTTCGGTTTCAGAAACGGCACCACGCCTGCATCGAGCCACTCGATGACGCCCGAGGCCTCCATCCACCCGTTAGCTTGGCAGCCGACCACGACATCTGCATACAAGCAAGCGGTGGTTAGATTTTAGGTTTGTTTTTCCCCTCGAAAACACGCGCATACGGCAGGTTCTTACCGTTCGGGAAGTCACCCTTTGGGAGGGTCTTACGCTTGAAAAACACCCACGGCTTCAACTTCTCGCCCGTCGCCGTGCATGCCAGCATCACAGTGACTCTCTCTTTCTGGTAACCACCGCTGCGGATGGGCACCGACTTTACGCTCGTCTGCTCCACCGTGGTAGTCGCCGGCATCTCCAGCCACAAAGGCGTCTGGTCGGCATTGATGATGTACCGATTATCGATGTCGTACTCGTGGCGTGCGTCGCGGACAAACTGCCAAAATTCCTTGCACTGCTTTGCCACGTCTGCGCACGGGGAGGGAGGGACGTTCAAAAGGGCGGATGAGCACCGCTACAGATAAACATGCATGGGCAAGAAAGTACAGAGATATAAGATAAAAATTCACGATAGGATGACAGTGCACGGACAGGCACTTACGCTGCTGTGTCTTTTGCGCCACCTTTGTTTTCATGTGCACGGTGAGGTTCCGCCGCTTGCAGAACCGCTCCGTCCAGCGCTGACTCGCCTTCCACTTGACGTCCGCGAACAACACCTTCATCACCTCTTTTGACCAGTCTTGCAGCCGGCCAACTGATACTGCCACACCGCGGCGTCGCCAGTCCAGGAGTTCGGCATACACCTTCATCTCCATGGGTCTGTACCAGGAAGACCTTCCGCGCCCATGAAGTCGACACCGAGCGCTGTGTGCAGCCTTGAGCTCCTCCGCTTGGTTTTTCCACTCCGTGAGGCATTTGCGGTGTATGCCTAACTCTCGCGCGACCTTGCTTATCGATGCCGCAAGCTCCAGCCGAACGAGCCACTTCAGTTTCTCCTAGGTGGTGTAGCGCTGCCGTTTGTGTTGAGAGGGCTTGTGCCTGGGAGAGGGGGGGCGGGCATCTCGATTCTTAGAGGAGGGGTGGGGTCGTTTTTTGTTAATCGGTGGATACGTTGGTATCGGCATGTTCTCGCGTGGTGCGTCGCGCCACCAAGATTCCACACCGTCATCGTCCGCGTCTGTAGCCTCACGATCTGGGAACACGTCCTCCTCGGCGCCCTCTTCACCGTCGACTCCACCGTCGCCTCCACCGTCGCCTCCACCGTCGCCTCCACCGTCGCCGTCGCATGTGGGTTGTTTATCGGCGGCCACGTCATCGTCGGTGCCCACAGCCGACTCGTCCCACGTGCAGGCTTCAGGATTTCCCCACCGCGGTGCAGTCGGCGGAGCATCGATTCGCTTAGCCTTGGGTGTGTCCGGTTCAGACAGCCACTCGTCGAAAGTGGCTGGCAAATACAGCTGGAGCACGGGCCGTTGGTGAGAATTCGCGTCAGGAACAGGAGGAGTCGGAGGATTCGGAGGAGCGGGAGGAGCAGGAGGTGCAGGAGGAGCAGGAGGTGCAGGAGGAGCAGGCGGAGCAGGCGGTGCAGGGGTTGTAGGTGGCACTGGAGGCGCTGATGGCTCACGAGTATACCACTCGTCCGCGGTAAGTCGCCACGCGCGAGTTGGTTTCTTCTTGAAAAGGAAGTGCGTCCCACTGAATTCCGCCATGGCTTCGCCAGCCAGGCGGGCTAGACTAGAAACTGAATGAAAAAAATGAGGAGGAGGGTGCAGAAATGGGCAACGACGGGGACCCCTGCGGGCTAGCGGCTCGGGGTCCTCGTCAATGACAGGCAGGAAACCCCCGCCTACCCCCGTAGAGGAACCTGCGTGGTAGCATGTTCGCTGCGCTGGCAGGGAATCTTCCCCACCCTTCGAGAGGGTTCGGAAGAAATGCAGATGCCACGCAGCGCATGCGGCTGTGATTGGGCCGCACGGCAACATCCCCGTCACTGCTGTCACCAGGCCTCACGTTTTCAGAGTAAATTACTCTGTTTCTCTGAAAATCAGAGTCATTTTTGAAAGTAACTCTGTACCCGCTGGGTAATTTTTTTGGGACTTCCGATTTCTCTGATTTGTCAGAGTTATGCTGTAGTTTACTCTGAGGCCTCTGGGTTTTTTTTTCGGGGACCGAATTTACTCTATATAGGGAATACCTGCCGGCCCCCCCTCCCCCGCCCCCCTCCCCTCCCCACCTCCCCCTGCGTTTAGCGGGTTTTCCCCGAATCGTCGAGATCATTCTCCTGATTTCTGTCGTGTGTTGGCGGCAATATGAGCGCTGATTGGCTACCGTAGTTTGACAACTTTCCCAACCAGCGCACGATGCCAACCAGTCCCCTCTCTCTTTATATCTGAAGTGAACGTCGACGTTTCCCGACGAAACTTTGAGGGACGTCGAGGAATCCTGACGGTCGGAACGCTCAATCCGAGGGTTGAGATTCGCCAGCATTCCCCGACGAAACTGTACATCCGTCGACATTTCACTTCAGACACGCTCTTAGTCAGATTATCGGTGCCGCCAACACCTCACTCTGAAACATCGCAGTGAGGGGGGAAACGTGGGCGACGCGGAAATGAAACACAATGCAAGTACAAAAGGCGAAACAAAAACCTATTAAGGTCGTGGTACACCAAACTTAACTAACATCAGAGTAGAGAAAAATATTACTCTGGCGTGCCTGGGTTTTTTTTTGAAAGTATAGGGTTACTCTGACAAATCAGAGTAAGGCACAGGAACAACCCTAGATTTCAGAGTTGGGAAAAAAACTACTCTGGAAATCAGAGTACCTAAAATCCAAAAATAGGCCCTGGCTGTCACATTCGATGGTTCTAAACAACTTTGTGCGGTGGGAAACCGAACCGCAGCTGTTTTTGCCTGAAAACCATGCACGATCCCACTTGTTGCATGATCCGTTGGATTCGCCTTATTGCGGGCTTCAGTTTAGTATGCTTAAAATTGAATTTCATTTTTTCCTTATTATAGGCGCATGCGCTTATACAGACACCTCAATTAGAAGCGCACCCCCCCAAAAAACACGGTTTTATTATAAGTGCACCTGCGCTACGGTACTGTCAAACGACCAGGATTCTTTGTGGATTGGTGTTACGGGTGCAATGGAACGAGATAGCGAGGATTGCACTAGTATGTGGGTCAAAAGTACAAAGTATGAGTCAAGGCATGAGCAAATACTTGTATGTCCGAAAACCTGCAACGGTTACGCGGTGCGTGCGAGCTAGTTAGGGTACGTTCCTGTGGAGACACTTGTGTCTCAAACCCTTTGTGACACCGGAAATCAGCATATGTCGTAGTGTGTCACAAACGCGGACCGCATTACTTCGATTCACACAGTATTTTACATTGGTTGGCGGGAATTGCGGGGGTGTCGCGGACGAGTTACATGAGGTACCGTCACCTTGCGGAAATTGCACACGTCCCGAAATGTCACCCTGTACTGCATGTACCTGGACAATCGAACAGGGCAATTTTCGAGCGGGAAAGGAAAACCGCCCTGCCCCTGCAGACAGATGACTGGTGGATGCGACCGTCATGACACATCCCTGCCCGACTTCCAACACACCATTCCAACTACGCAGACAGCACTCACCCGCCCCAGTCCATTCTTGTTCTACAAACCCCTGCTCTCTCTCCTTCCTGTTTCTTGTTCCTTCTTCCCAGCCGTAGCCATGGCCCGAAAGCGCAAGAGCGCCGCTAGCACTGCTGACTTGTGCCCGCGGGATCTCAACGAGATCCCGTACATCGCTTGGATGAACAAGCAGCTCGCGGCCGGCCGCAAGCCCGCCGGCCCCCTGCCCGATGGTGCGCCCGGTGCGGGAGACACCTCGTTCGAAGCCCCGCGTGACGTGCCTACCCGCGGACGCCCTCATGCCCTCGTGGACGACGAGGCCTTCGACGACGATCCTGATTTCAATGACTGCGACGAGGCGTACGACGACGACGCGGACTCTGGCGAGGAGCCGGACAAGGGCATGTCCCCCTCCGAGGACGAAGACGACGGCGACGAGGACGCTGAAGACGACGAGGACGTTCCCGAGGAGGCACAACCCACTACCCCGCCTACCCGTCGCGGCCGTGCGTCTACTGCGGCCGGAACCAAGACTGCCGCAAAGGGCGGAGAGCCTCCTCGTGGCGCGTCGAAGACGCGCAACCTGAACCCTGTCAGGCGGAGCGTGTGGTCTACCCGCGAGAGCACCATTTTCGTCGCAGCTCGTTGGTTCATGAAGGACGAGCTGGGCGCTCTCCTCGGCAAGCAGGGATCCCAGTACTGGGCCCGCCTCGTGCGTCATCTCGAGCAGGAGAACCCCGGGTGGGTCCGCGGCGTGAACGCACTGCAGAAGCAGTGGCGCAACCTCGTTAACGTGTATAAGCAGATCAAGAAGGGGGAGAAGGCGAGCGGCAAGGGGGCGGTGTGCAAGCCTCCATGGTACCCGTACATGGCGCTATTCCAGAACAACAAGGCTGTTGGTAACCCACACGCTGTCGACGGTGGTGGCGCGGCTCACGTCAACGTGCCGTGCGGTTTCGCGGTTCCGTCGCCATCAGCACCATGCACATCTTCTCCGACTTTCACCGGTGAGTTTGCAACAACTCTGATGTTCGGACCTTTACGTTTTGGTGTGGCACTTGTGCAACTTTGTTTTAGGGTAGGGAAGAAATGTGACGTAATATCACACACTAGTCGGCTACTGATACAACTCTACGTGGCTCACGTGTGCAGCACCAACGCCGCAGGGGACGCCTACGTCGAAGCGCCCACGGGTGGTGGAGACCGCAACGGTGGCCGCCGCCAAGCTGGTGTGTGACACAATCAAGGGCTGCCACTCCGACGCGATGAATCGTATCGAAGTCCTCGTCCGCGCATGGATGGAGCAGGATGCGCGGATTGCACGCGAACGCGTGCAGCAGCCCGCCCCCTTCCCGCCTGCCCACGACGGCATCCCTGGGCATGCGACGCCCGCCGCCGAAGGAGGCGACGACGGCTGGCTCCGCCGCGGGCAGGCGGCCGACAACGCCTCTAACCCTGATGCGGGCGAGGATGTGTGGGTTCGCGGCGCCGACGAGTGAGGTAAGACGACTCCAGAGCCTCGCCCAACCGCTTGCGCCGTTCTCGCAAATTAGCCTGCGTGCACGGGTTGCACGGCTCCCACTTGAATTCGCTGAGTGCACCACGAGTCCTCCACGGGTCTCGGTTTCGGGGCAAGTTCGCCCACGATGCATTCACCCGCCTAACCGCTCCCATCGTTTCACACATGTTGTGCAGGATGACGCCACAAGACGCCCCTGCAAGAATGCGCCAGAGCACGCAATCATTGCGGCCCGCGAATAGACGCCACCGGCCCTTGAATGCGCCGATGCAACGCTCTACTGCCATGCGCGTAGCGCTTTGGCAGTAGTTGAAGCACTGCTCCCAGTCATCCATTAGGCCTTCACGGGGTGCATGTAGGGGGGTCAGGCAGAAGTCCCTGAGTGGGTAGGCAGCATCTCCCACAATTTGGTATGGCGCAATGTCGCCGTTGTGCAACCTTTCGTGTAACGCGCTGTTCATGAACACCCTCTGATCGTGTGCACTGCCCGGGTATCCTACCAAGTAGTCCCAAATGATGCCGCGAGCATCGCATGTGATCTGCAGTTGCACTGCGTAGCATGACTTGCGCGTGTAGTACTCTTGCCTGTGCCCCTCCATCCCCTTCATGGGTATGTGTGTGCCGTCTATAGCCCCCACCACCGCAGGGACTCCCTTGATGGCGCGAAACTCCTCCGCCATCTCATCGAGGTCGTCACGGCTCGGGAAGTGGACCCACTGCTGCTTGAAGGCCGTCGGGAAGTGCATGAGGAGCGCATCTACCAGCGTGTGGCACAGCGTCTTGGACAGGCCGAAGACTGCCGACAGGTCTCGAAACGACATGCCGCTGGCCAGGTATTTGATAGCCACAAGGCATGCCACCTCGTGCGTGATCAAGTATCTGTCAACGTAGGGCTGCATGTAGTGCGCCATCCCGTTGACAATGTAGTCAAGAATTGCGCGGTTGATGCGAAACAAATCCCTGAATTCTTCCTCCCCCATGCCTTCCAGGTCCTCTAGCAGCAGCTGGTACCTGCGCCGGCGAAGCCCTGACCTCCTTTTCCGCTCGGCGGTGAGGTTGGAGCCATGCGAGCTAGAAGCCGAGGACACTTCCTCGGTGAACACGTTCGCCTCCAGCAAGCCGCAGCCGCATGAGGAAGGGCACGTCGCGAGGCTGTGCCATGGATGCTAGACTGGGAGGCACATTATGACTAGTGGGGTGGTGGTTTTGTACTTGTGCCAGTGTTTGCTGCTGTAGTTGAACACAAGCCTGTGTGTGTGTAGTGTTTCCGTGATGCCCGACTCGACCCATTTGCAACACCATCCACCGTGTCTAGACGCCGCCGCGACATTCATTGCGGGTTGCGCTTTTTTGGACTGGGATGCCCGGCGGGAAAACAGCAGCGGGGTCAATCCAAGTGGTCGCCACCAATAGAAAGCGCCCACCTGGCCGGTCCCATCTGTCGCTCAGAGTCGAGGTTCATTGGTTGTTTGAGACACAACATTTTGCAAATTTACAGGCGCGATCCGGGAAAACGGGGGTTGAGACACAAGTGTCTCCACAGGAACGTACCCTTAGTGCTAGGCTGGCATCGAGGTTCGGGCTAGTCCCGAAGCGTAGGCCAACTCGGCCAGGCCAGCGGTGCATGGTTCGCGCGAAGTTGGCGAAGCCCATTAGCAGTAACGGGCGAACGTGTGGTGGATGGTCGCGGTAAGGACTGTCAATAGAATTCTTTACAATTGGATGGGAGTGAACACAGCTGAAAACTGAAGCAAAGAGGCAGTTCAAAGCTAGGCATGAGTGTGAAGCGTTTTGAAAAAGAGCATGGTTTTGAAAACCAGAATTGCCTTTGTGAGTTGTTCCTTTGTGGTTCATGAAAGATCAAATCTCATTCCCCTGGGCACCAACGGTTGGAATGCAAAATTCCTTTCTTCTATAGATTTTAATTTTGGATTCCTACACTCGGGAACACTATTTCAGCCAGAGCCCCACGTGTTCTCGCCCATTCCTCCAACTGACAACTCCTAGAGCAGTACGCAATGTGGCACCCCGCGCAACAACCGAAGGACCCTGCACTCGTCTCCCTCCGCCCACACTCGAGATTACCACACACCTGCTTCTGGCTCGGCAGCAGCTGGTGCTGCCGTGCATTTATTAGTAGGGCAGACGCGTGTTGGCGCAACAGCAGTTGGTGGTGCAACACTTGTGCTGCTGGCGTGTGCAAATGAGATGGTTGCTGCTGCTGACTCTCATGAATGCTCATACTATCTGATAGCAGCACCTCTGGGTGTTGAATGTACTGTAGGTATTGCAGCTGCTGCTGATGCTGCGGTGGCAGCTGCTGAACCTGCTGGGCTTGCTGCAGACATTGCAGGTGCAACTGATACTGCATGTGTTGCACCTGCTGCAGTTGCGCACAGGCAAAAATCTCTTCTTCCTGCTTGCGCCATTGCAGCAGGAAGGAGTGGATGGGGTGACGAGGCACCGGCAGCCACTGCTGCTCTTCTGCTCCTGGGGTAGGTGATTCGTGCGCTGCTGCTGCTGGCATGGACGATTCGTGTGCTGCTGCTGACCGGGTGAATGGTTCTCGTGCTGCTGGTGAGGCGAGTGGTTCATGTGCTGCTGCTGTTGATGAGGTTGGTGGCACACGTGCTGCTGCTGGCGGGATGGGTAGCAGCTGCGTTTCTTGTGTTGTTGCCAGTTCTGCAGTTGGCGGTGCTGGCGGCACCTGAGGTTTCACCTGAGGGATCACATTTCCTTGTGTCAAATCACAACCCCAAGCCCCACACAGCACCCGTTTCCTCTGCTCTTGCTGCTGCCTCACCTGCTGCTGCTGCTGCATTGCCTGCTGCTGCTGCTGCTGCTGCTGCTGCCGCTGGTGAGAGTTTAAGTGCAATTGCTCCCCGTGCTCCATTTGCCCCCCTCGCCGCACCTGCTGTCGTCGCAGCACTTGCAGGGCGCGCGCACGGGCGAGCAGCAAGTGGGCCATGCGCTCGTTGCTCTGCGCCCCCACGCCGTGCTGCACGCAGTGCGCCAGCTCCACCAGCGATGCAATGTCGCCGCCCTGTGCCGCCCGAAGCAGCAGCTGCACTGCCGTGCGCGCAGGTGCTGGTGAGGGTGCTTGTGACGATGACGGCCGTGATAGGCTGGTGTTGTTAGCGCCACCAGGGTTACCACCACTGGTTGTGGGACGGCAGCTACTGCTGCTGATGGTGCTGCTAGTGCTGCTGGCGCTGCTGTCATCACCATTGTCCCGCATGCTGCTGCTGCTGCTGCTGCCACTGGATATGCTACTATCAGGAACGGTGCTCCCAGCAGCAATATCATCAGAAGAGCTGCTTCTCATAGCTATGTCACTGGAAGTCTGAGTAGTGGTTTCACTGTTGGCCGTGCAGCTGATTCCAGCAGCATGCTGGCGGTCGACCTGGTTACCACTGGTAACCATTTCACGATGCCTGCTGCTGTCGTCACAGCCCCTCTTGGGCATCGCATTGCCACGGTTGAGCAGGAATATCGCCAACGAATGCAGAGCTGCCACGTGTCCGTCCCTGGCTGCTCGGGTAAGGAGCGCCGAGCCTGTGTAAGGGTCGTTGAAACAGTAGGTGTAGATCTGGCCGGACACAGAGGGAGGACGCAAGGGTGGTTTCGGTTCATTAAGTGTCGTACGGTCAACACAAGTGCAAGTGCATAGTTACACAAGAAGACAGAAAGGGGAAATTAAAACGTGAGTAGTGAGAGAGAAAGCAAAGGGATAGAGAGATCAGGGACGAAGAGAGCAAGAAAACGCGGGTTGAAAGGAGTGATGAAAGGGAGGAAAGGGGGTGGATGGGAGAGGGGGAAAAGGAGGAGGGGGGTAAGGAAGATAGAGGGAGGGACGGATAGAGAGAAGAACGGATAAAGAGACGAAGAGGGAAGGGGGCAGGGAGTGGAACCCACCATGCCGAGAATGAACAAGGCCTCGCTGTTCCCAGCAGCAGCGCAGCTTCTCAGAAAGTGCAGGTTGGAGTCGCTCCAGCGCTCAATGCGTGGCAGCAGCACGGAGGGAGGCAGAACGCGCAATATTGCGGGAGACATGCCAATGTCACAAAACTGGGAGCACCTGTAACGGGAATGGAGGCAGATGTATTAGAAACATAAATATACATTAGATTGGCAGCAGATATCGTTTTCTTTTTCGTTTGTTCCTCCTGAGAAATCAAGAAGGCACAACTAGAGTGTAATGAATTAAAATGTTAAGTGCGAAATTAAGTGCGAGTAATACAGAACGCGCGAGCACGTTCGCTGCCGATTCCCCATGGCCAACTGATGGATCTGGTCGGACACAGATCTGCGATCGGGTCTGTTTCTGGCGCATAAAAGGCGATTTACAGATGGACGTGCCTACACGAGGAATGGCTACACCGAGGACGTGCTCTCACTGTCGACGATTTATTAGTAGGCATGCCGTTCCGTGCCGCGCGTTAACTCGTTCACCGAAACGGCTGGTTCACGGCTAGTTCACAAAGACGGTTCAGCTGAGACGGCTCGTCGGAGACTCTTCAAACATCCCTATTTACGGTGCGTGTCGCGCGCACCCTCGTGCCTTCCGTGCGTGTCGAAGCCCTAAGTCCCGGGGACTCTGTCGAGCAGCGTTTGAGTCACGACGTACTGTACGTCACGAGTGTATATGGAAGACTGTGACAACGAGCGACAAGAGCAACACGAGCGACACGAGCGGACTGAGGCGTAGACGAGGAGCGAGCTAACTGAGACGTACACGAGAAGCGTGTGGGCGTATTGGCGCGGCGAGCAGCCGGGCGACTGCAGGCAGCAGCGCAGCACCGCCTCCACCAGCTCCGCCTGCACGCGGCGATGATGACGGGAACATGGCACAGGGGAGGAGAAGAAGCAGGGGAGTGGAGGGAGGGAGAGGTGAGCGCGGAAGGGGGACAGGCGGAGAACGAGCGGCGCGGTGCTGGAGGAGGGATGGGGGTAAAAGGGGGGTTCGTAAAGGAGAACAGTGGGAGGGGGAAGAGGAAAGTAACGGATTTGAAGCGTGAGCAAGTTACCGGCGAGCAGCACAGTTACCATCACGATGACTTACAGGAAGATCGGTAAATCCGCGCCGTCGGTTTCGGCGCTTGACGTCATGCAGTGACTCTGGCCGATCCGCCATCTGCTCGTCCACCAGCGGGAGTTCCGCTGAGTTCCCGAGGGGACCTTCTCGCGTTCAACGGCCCACTGCGCGTCTTGCGCGTCGGCGATGCGGCCGCTCGTAGTGTAAAATGTTCGAAGAGGAACAGAGCGCCTGATTTCGAGCACCAGTTGTAGTAGTAGTACTAGTAAGGTGCAAACGTACGAACAACCGTGAAAAAAGAGTGTGTCTGCGGGGTGCAGAAGGATATGTACTGCGAGACAAGCAGGCCTAGTCTGTCTGTCGCAGGCAAGCAGGCTCTCATCAACGAAACGCTGTCAGCGTTGATATAACATCCGAGGGTTCTGACTCGGAAGGTCTAGCTGCGCATTAAGGTAGTAATTCGCTGCTCGCGAGGAGAGAGACGAACGCGTAAAAGGCTCAGATTGGCTCGAGAGGATAATAGATTATGTATGATATGTTCAAGCCTTGAAAGAAGGGGCCGCAGATTCAGCCGGGGTAGGAAGGTCCGATCCAGCACGGGTGGGGGAAGGCGTGTCTCGGTCGGTGGTCAGGGAGAAAAGGGCATGGCGCAGACCCGTCGCGATTGGAGACGAGGAGAAAAGGAGGACGGAAAAGTTCGGAAAAGCGCGAAAGCGCAAATGCGTGAAAATCGCACAACGTAATCATGGTGTCGGGAAGAAGAGATGTACCGGGGTCGGAAGGGAAGGGAGGAGTTGGGGGAAAGGGGAGGGGACGAACACACGTGGGAAATACGGAACGACGTTCCCCCGGAAATTGGGTGGGTGGTCTATGGTGAGAGGACGCCTCGGAGCGGGACAGGTTGAACGTACTCTCTCCACACTCTGACACACGAGCGGGAGAAGGAAGAGAGAGTTTGCATTGGCGTACAGTATTTGTGCGGTGATGAGGGAGGGAGGCGTCTATAGTCAGAAGCATAGCCTGCCTGTACGCTTCTTTTATCGGACCGGCCGCGACTGACGGGACGGAACGGGACTCGGGACGGGAGCGAGGGAGTCGATGTGCTATGCGTTGATGGGAGTGAGAAAGAGAAGTGAACGGCTCAATCATGGCCATTCGCGGCGCCAAGTTGATGATGACGGTTGCGATTGCGAGGTGATGGAAGGGGCAAGGAACACGACTGGCGCACGCGCAGCACTGTAGAAAGGACGAACGACGTCGCATGCGGCTGTGCTGAGATTCCGGTGTGTGGCCGCGGTTCGGACTGAAAACGCCGACGCGAAGTCAGCTTGTTTTTCTGTCGTGCTGGCTACGCAAATCGGAAACCAAGCTAACAACTCAGCAGAGACTAGCGTGTGTGGGAGAGATAAAGCAGGACAACCGAGAACGGGTTGGAGGAGACATAAGTGTGGCCCTCTAGGCAAGACCTCCAGCGGTTATGGAGCAGTCTCGCCACACTTCAATTTTCTCCATTCTCGGTGGAGGTCCCCGGAGGATCCTACAGTATTATCCAGTCCAACCCGCGAAAGCTGCTCCGATACGTACAGCACAGTATACGAAATGTTTGGTTCGGTTCGGTTCGATCGACGGACCACCAAATACTGTCCATGCCATGCCACGTCACTCAACGCGGTTTCACTTGACTTGTCAGTCTGCTTGGCACTGGAGGCGATCACCGCCAGCGAACGAAGTTGCCATGATGCAGTGACGTGGAAATGAGGAAGAAGCATCTGTGGCTTCTTTGCTGCTGACGTACCCGTGTAACAACTGGGATGCTTCAGCTCGGATGACGTGGTACTGGTAGAGAAAGGAAAAACTTTAAAGTCGTGAAGACTTGAAAGAACATTACTAAATACTTTGCCCAGTTCAAAGTAATGGACTGCTGTACAAGCCGTTTTGTAAATCCATAACTATCGGACTGCCCTAGATGAACTGCATTTCGTGGACAGTGCCAAAGGAACGAAGACCCAATCGGAGGCAGGCGGAGTGGAGATGAGATGATGCCCACGCTGGTCTATTCTGCACCAACCAGAGCTGAAAGTGCTGCCAAAGACTTTGGAAGCTGGTAAATATTTTATTGGTGGATTTTACAGCCGTTATCCACCCGCCTAGACCACTCACCACATAGAGCTTTCGTGGCTCGAAAAAGCGGCAAACCTGACGTGGAAACAAGCTCCTCGCGCTCATCTCTGACACAGGAGTCAGCAGCAATCGCTGGAGCGTGACTGCATAGTATCGACAAGTGGTCCTTCGTTATTATCAACGTCCCCAGTATAGGTGTAACTGAACTGTAGTCACCAGAGGCTGTATACATAAATAGGGCTAACGCTACTAGACCATTTAGTATGAGTTTTTAATCTCTTTCAGCCATGGAGCATGTTCTTCCAACCCTTTTGTCGGGGCTGATTCATTTAGACAATCAAATTTATGAACCCTGATTTCTACTTGACTGTATTGAAGTTATACTTTTCCTAAAACGGGTATGAAGTGTGTGCTCGTCATCGGATGAAAAAAAAAAAAAAAAAAAAAAAAAAAAAAAAAAAAAAAAAACTTGAAACTGTTACGAATAGTGAAATGCGAAAAGACATCGTGCACTCCTAACCGCAGCAAGTGAAGCACACAATGTCGAGGCTGAATACGAAGAGGCAGAATGACGCGAAGGGTCGCGTACAATTACGGGGCATCTGGACCGTCATGACAGACAGCATCAGGCAGCAGCGGTGGCGGAGATTCTGCTCGGACAGTTTCGTAACCGTTTGAAATCGCGCGGTTGGATTTCGCTGTAATAAGGAAATGTACCCCTTATAATATATGGCTAGTTAAGTCGTTTCGTATTCCATATGTACTCTTATTGATATGTTTGTATTTACATGTTTTTATTATTTCAGACATTTTACATTCACTTTGAATTGAGGTCAAGGGCCCACCACTACCACTCAATTGTGTGCGAACCTTCTCGAAGTAATCCTGGGTACAATCAACTCCTGATCGCAGCAGGAACTTCCTGAGCGCTATTCATGTAGGGCGGAAGTCGTATGAAATTCTAGACTGTTTCAGCCTTTAGAGTGTAATGGCGGATACGGTGCAATGGAGAATGGAAAGATGACTGAAGAGCGTCTGGTGAGACCGGGGCGGAGAAGCACGATGAAGAAAGGGAAGGGGGACGATAGAGAAGAACGGATGCAGCTTCGAAGGGCACTTGACCTGAGTGAAGGGCGTGCAAGTAGTGGACATCAATGTGACAAATACAACATTCACTACTGCAGTCTCCCCTGCTGGCGGGCGCCATCTACTGTTGTGCCTGAGTGCGGTGTGCCTCTGCTGGTGGCGTGGAGAGGCCTGGTGTCGGAGAGGGAGGTCCTTGTCTTGGGAGTGCGAACCACCACTTCCCGGAAGGCTGCTGCTGCCGCCCACATACGCTTTTTATCTGCCCACGAGGGCACCGGGCGTGGGGCATGGGCCATGGGGCATGGGCCATGGGGCATGGGGTACGGGGCATGGGGCATGGGGTATGGGGCATGGGGTATGGGGCATGGGGCATGGGGCATGGGGCATGTGGTATGGGGCATGGGGAATGGGGCATGGGGTATGGGGCATGGGGCATGTGGTATGGGGCATGGGGAATGGGGCATGGGGTATGGGGCATGGGGCACGGGGCATGGAGAACAGGACAACAGAGGGTAGGACAAGAGCAAAAAGGATGAAAGGGAGAGAGGCAAACGGAGGGGCTGACCAGGGTGTAAGGGAAGGGCAGGCAAAGAGAAATGGAGGGAAGGACACGGGGGAAAGGGAGGGAGGGACAATGCCCGAAACGGAGGGAAATACAGGGGGGTAAGGCAAAGAGGAACAAGGGGGGAAATGGAGGGCAGGATATGGGGGAAAGGGAGGGAGGGACCAGGAGGGATACGGAAGGAGGGATTGTTGAGAAAGGAGGGAGGGATAAGGAGGGAGACGAAGGGAAGCACTGTTGGGAAAATGGAGAGATGGACAAGGGGGAAACGGATGGAAGGACAGTTGGGAATGGGAGGGAGGGATAAGTGGGGAGATGGATGGAAGGACACGGGGGAAAGGGAGGGACGTGCAAGGACGAATCGAGGGGAAATGCGGAGGGGCAAAACAGAGGAATGCACAGGGAGGAAAAAATGGATGGATGGGAGTAGAAAAGAGGGGCGGGAGAGGGATAAAAGGAGGAGAATGGAGGGAGGGAAGGGAGGTTGCGAGGGAGCCTGGCAGGAAAAATGTGGGCGACGGTCTTTGGAAGCAATGCGATGAGTTTGGTCAATGCTGGCGATGGGAGGGAAAAGCGAGGGCGGCGGGAAGGGAAAGCGGCGTCGCGACGGGATGGGAAAGCGAGGAAGACACTCAGAGAAAGCGTGGGCGACGGGATGGGGAAGGGAGGGCCTTGCCAAGTGCGAGGGGAGGCGAAGACGAGCGCAAAGAGTGGGGGAAGTGGGGGCAAGGACTAGGAGGGCATGGAGCGACAAGAGCCACGTACACGTACGGAATGTGAGTGACGAGAGTGTGTGAGTAACGAGTTTTAGCGTGTGAACTCCCCGCGCCCCATCTCCTCTCACGCCACCGCGTATTCCGCGTATTCCCGTCCCCTCACGGCAGCCCATCTCCTCTCGCGCCACTGCTTATTCCACGTATTCCCGTCCCCTCGCGACGCCCCATTTCCTCTCGCGCCACTGCGTATTCCGCTTCTAGCGGCGCCGTGGTAAACGGCACCAAGAGGTCGGCGGCGAGAAGGGCGTCGTCAGTCGGAGTGTCTGTGGACGACCTCAGCGCGGTTTGCGGAGAATGGTCGATGGAGCTACACGGCAAGGCACCGTCCACAATTCTAGCCCGCTGTGGCACTGCACTGCTCCCAAGGCTCTCTCTTCTAACTACTGCAGCGCACTGCTTCGCCATGGCTTCAGCTGCGTCGTCAACGCGTAGCGGTACTAGTAGGTGTGGCTCTGAGGAGAAGGGGTTCATGCCGCGAGGGGACGAGCGGATATATTCTCGCCCAACCTACTTGCGAATGGCAGCAGCAGCAGCAGCAAGCGCAGGTCGAGCAGGCGCCATTGAGGGATCCTGGCAGGCATCGCATCAGACGTTGCTCCCACGCTTACGCCTAACCTTTCCCTCTATGCACTAAGCTGTGTACGCTACAGCGCCTATCGCCATACGAGGCCTGCCCTCTCCTCCCTCCACATGCACGAGCTCGTTCCTGCCTGCCCCGCGTTAAGTCGAAGCGCGAGGAGCAGTGGTGTCGCACGACCAAACTGATTTTGAAACGACCAACTGAGATATGGGTGCTGCTGTGACCCGCCATGGCACGCGCCGGTGATTGCTCTACACAGCGACGGGTCTTCGTGTCAGACTTATATGACTTAGCCTATGTAAGCTATAGTGGGGTAGCACATATGGGGTACAACACATTTCTAGGGTTTGTACTTGTACACAACTTTTCCCTTAGTCATTCATTCCTCGTTCTTTCACATGGTATAGAGCAGGTTCCCTAGTGGGAACGTTTCCTAGGGCCCACCAAATATCGATTTTTTTTTTCTGCCCGGAGCGCGCTTCGCCCCTGCCCGAGTCGCGCCCCGTGTGCCTACTCTCCCGTCGCGTCCCCTGCCCTTAGTGGCCCGTCGCGCTCCCCTACGGCCTCTCACGGCCTCTCTCACGGCCCTTCGCGGCCCCTTCAGGCCCTTCGTGGCCCCATCGCGGCCTCCCTTCGCGGCCCCTTCGTGGCACCTTCGTGGCCCCCCTTCCCGGCCCCTTCGCGGCCCCTTCACGGCCCCTTCACGGCCCCTTCGCGGCCCCTTCGCGGCCCCATCACGGCCCCCTCGCGCCCCCCCCCCTCACGGCTCCCTTCGCGGCCCCTTCGCGGCCCCGCCCCGCTGCCCGTAGCGACCCCGCCTCGTCGCCCTTCGCGGCCCTGTCGCGTCGCCCCCGCCTCGTCGCGTCGCACCTGCGGGACCCGCGAGGCGCGGCTCCTGTGCGTCGCGACGCCCCTGCGGGACCCGCGTGGCGTCACCGCTACCCGCCTCGGCGCCCTGCCCTAACCCGCGCCCTGGAGCAGCCGCCACTGCAGCAGCCGCCCCTGGAGCAGCCGCCACTGCAGCAGCCGCCCCTGGAGCAGCCGCCCCTGCAGCAGCCGCCCCTGGAGCAGCCACCTCTGCAGCAGCCGCCCCTGGAGCAGCCGCCCCTGCAGCAGCCGCCCCTGGAGCAGCCGCCACTGCAGCAGCCGCCCCTGGAGCAGCCTCCTCTGCAGCAGCCGCCCCTGGAGCAGCCGCCCCTGCAGCAGCCGCCCCTGGAGCAGCCGCCCCTGCAGCAGCCGCCCCTGGAGCAGCCGCCCCTGCAGCAGCCGCCCCTGGAGCAGCCGCCACTGCAGCAGCCGCCCCTGGAGCAGCCTCCTCTGCAGCAGCCGCCCCTGGAGCAGCCTCCTCTGCAGCAGCCGCCCCTGGAGCAGCCGCCCCTGCAGCAGCCGCCCCTGGAGCAGCCGCCCCTGCAGCAGCCGCCCCTGGAGCAGCCGCCACTGCAGCAGCCGCCCCTGGAGCAGCCGCCACTGCAGCAGCCGCCCCTGGAGCAGCCACCCCTGCAGCAGCCGCCCCTGGAGCAGCCGTCCCTGCAGCAGCCGCCCCTGGAGCAGCCGCCCCTGGAGCAGCCGCCCCTGCAGCTGCCGCGGAGCCCTCGCCCTACAGTGGTAGCTGCCTCGCCGTTGCCGCCATCGTACACCTGCCCCTCTAGCCACTGGTGAGCACTGCCCTGCCCGTACTGCTGTTACTGCTGCTCTTGCTGCTACTGCTCTTTCTACTGCTACTGCTGCTCCTGGCTTGGCCAGATGCAGCTCCAGCGACGTCCGCGTGAGTCCCTCACGCCCCAGCAGCTTCGTGAGTGGTACGCTACTTGGGGTTGTCGGGGTGGCCGTAGTGGGAGTCGTCCTGGAGTGAGTAGTTCGGCAGCTGCTTGTAGTGGCCAGGTGCAGCTGCAGCGTCGTCCGTGCGCGGTCTTTTCGCCCCAGCAGCTTCGTGAGTGTTACGCTCAGCGTGACGGGTCACGGGGTACTGCTCGCTGTCCGTACGTCATTCGCACTGGTGCTCGGACTGGTCAGCCTTGCGGGACGTTTGGTCACGCAGAGTCCCGCTGCTTCGCCCGTCTGAGCGACGCCTGGCGTACGGAGTTTGGCGACACGGCTGAGCTCCCCGACTGGGTGGAGCTGCTTAGGCTGCGGGTAGATATCTATACTCTTGACTATGATGCTATCCTCACTGCCATGTATGCATTGCCTACTAGTGATGAGGGTGACTATTACCTGTGTGTTCCGCCTGACCCGGGCATTGAGGCTGCTGCTCTAGGTGCTGGTGAGGCTGCTGCTCTAGGTGCTAGTGCGTCTGCTGCCCCAGGTACTGGTGAGTCTGCTCTCTCAGGTACCACGTCGGCTCAGGCCTTACACACCTTCACCCTTGACTCGGGTGCTTCCCGCTCCTTCTTTCGAGACCGCACCACGCTTACGCCGCTTAGTCGGCCGGTTGCGGTCTCCCTGGCAGACCCCTCTGGGGGTCCTGTCCTTGCTCGCTTCTCCACTGTCTTACCGTGTCCGGCAGCCCCCTCTGGCACCCTGTCGGGTCTCTACCTCCCCTCGTTCTCTACGAACTTGGTGAGTGGTGCTGATCTACAGGATAGGGGGGTTGACCAGTTCACTCCTGCGAGTCAGCGGGTGACCCACTGTACGTGTGCTCGGACGGGCCGACACTTGGCCACGTTTACCCGTCGGCCGGGGTCGAGCCTGTACACACTGACTACTGCGTCTCCTCCAGTTGCTGAGTCTGGCCAGGTAGCTGCGTCGAGTCAGGTGTTTGCTGCAGCGTCCCGGTCTGGTCCTGAGTCTGCTCCCTGCTCGTGTCGTCTCCTGTCCCACCAGACTCTCCTTTGGCACCACCGCCTTGGTCACCCCTCCCTGCCTCGTCTCCGAGGCATGGCCTCCCGTGTCCTTGTCTCTGGTCTCCCCCGGTCCCTCCCTCCCCTCCCTCCGGGGCCTGCCCCTACCTGCGTTCCCTGCGTCGAGGGGCGGCAGCGCGCCGCCCCTCACTCCTCCGAGTTTCCTCCGACAGAGGCTCCCCTGCAGACTCTTCACATGGACGTGTGGGGCCCCGCCCGCGTCCGTGGCCAGGGTCACGAGCGTTACTTCCTGTTGGTGGTTGACGACTACTCGCGTTACACCACGGTGTTCCCCTTGCGCAGCAAGGGTGACGTCACTGAGGTGTTGATCGACTGGATCCGCGCAGCTCGTCTCCAGCTCAGAGAGAGTTTCGGCTCGGACTTTCCTGTTCTGCGTCTACACTCTGACAGAGGCGGGGAGTTTTCCTCCTCCCGTCGAGGTAGCTGTTGACTCTGGTGCTGCTAGGGGCGCTGAGCCTGCGGGTGCTGAGTCTAGGGGTGCTGAGCCTGGGGGTGCTGAGCCTGGGGGTGCTGAGCCTGGGGGTGCTGAGTCTGGGGGTGCTGAGCCTGGGGGTGCGGAGCCTGGGGGTGCTGAGCCTAGGGGTGCGGAGCCTGGGGGTACTGGGTCTGCTCGTGTGGCCTCTGGCGGTGCTTCGTCGAGGCGGGAGCTCCTCTCTCCGCAGGAGCTGCGCGAGTGGTTTGCCCAGCGCTGGAGCCGTGCTACTGGAGCTGGAGGTACTACTGTTGCTACTGGTCCTGGAGGTGCTCGCCCTAGCGGTACTGGAGCTGCTGAGACTGGGGGTGCTGCTGGGGCTGCTGGAGTTAGTCCTGCTGGAGGTTCTGCTGGAGCTGCTGGCGGTACTGGAGCTGACGGTCCTGCTGGAGTTGGTGCTGCTGGTGCTACTGGAGCTGCTGGAGCTGGAGCTGCTGGGGGTGTTGGCGTTGGTGGTGCTGCTGGCGCTGGTGCTTCTGAGGGTGCTGGAGTTGGCGCTGTTGGAGCTGGAGGTGCTGCTGGCGCTGGTGCTGCCGCTGGGGGTACTGGTGCTGTCCCTGCTGGTTCTGGAGGTGCTGCGCGTCCGAGGCCGTACTTCGTTCCACTCCTTGAGCAGGTTCTTGGTCTGCCGCCCTCTACTGGTCCTGCTCCTCCCTTAGAGGGTCCACAGCCTGTCCAGTCGCGGTCACAGTTACAGCCCGCCTCCCCCCTACCTGCTCCTTCTCCCTACACTGGTCCTACTGGAGGTCTTACTGAGCGTCGTGAGCCTGCGTCTCGTCCTGCGTCGCCTGTTCGTGCTGCTCGCACTAGTAGTCGTGCTCCGCGTCCGCGTCCTCCTGCGGTCCCAGGCACACACCAGATGGCACTGCGTCCTTCCACTGCTCCTCTGCGTGTCCCGTTGCCGTCTCCTCCAGAGTCCTCTCTTCCTGTCCTTGCTGACCCGGAGTCTGACTCTCTTCGTGCTGCCAGTCCTACTGTCACGCGTCTGCTGGCTACTGTTGTCACTGACCCTTCCTTTGAGTCCACTGCTGCGTCTGCCTTAGTTGCTGAGCTTGTCGACTTTGCTGCTCGCTGTCGTCTAGACTACGCCACTAGTCTCGTTGCTGGGTCTGAGTCTGTCTGTCCTCCGTCCGTCGGGGGTGAGTGTGCTCTTAGCACGGACGTCCTTGAGGACAGGCAGGAGGAGTTCCAGTGTTTTGCTGCTGCTTTGCCTCATCTCGTGTCCACGCTGATTGCCCCTGAGGGAGACCCGAATGCACCAGACATCCCGACTCCTCGATCGTACGCTGAGGCGATCGAGGGTCCCTACTCCTCTCAGTGGCAGTCAGCCATGGACGCAGAGATGGCTTCCTGGAAGTCCACAGGCACCTACGTCGACGAGGTTCCCCCACGTGGGGCGAACATCGTCAGTGGCATGTGGATTTTCAGGGTGAAGCGGCCGCCGGGTTCTCTGCCTGTCTTCAAGGCGCGTTACGTGGCTCGAGGCTTCAGTCAGCGACAGGGAGTTGACTACTTTCAGACCTTCTCTCCCACCCCGAAGATGACCACTCTTCGGGTGCTACTGCACATAGCCGCTCAGCGAGACTACGAGCTTCACTCTCTTGACTTCAGCACAGCGTTCCTGTAGGGCAGCCTGCACGAGGAGATCTGGCTGCGCCGCCCACCTGGCTTCACTGGGTCGTTTCCTCCTGGTACCTAGTGGAGCCTCCGGCGGCCAGTCTACGGTCTCCGCCAGGCGCCCCGTGAGTGGCACGACACACTGAGGACTACACTTGCGGCTCTTGGGTTTGCTCCTTCTACTGCCGACCCGTCGCTGTTTCTGCGCACCGACACCTCTTTGCCGACGTTCTACATCCTCGTGTACGTCGACGACTTGGTCTTTGCCACTACTGACACTGCTGGACTCGCCCACGTGAAGTCCGAGCTGCAGAAGAGACACACGTGCACAGACCTGGGTGAACTGCGCAGCTACCTTGGCTTGCAGATCACCCGGGACAGAGCACAGCGCAGCATTACCCTCACTCAGTCACACATGGTGCAGCACGTCCTTCAGCGCTTCGACTTCACGTACTCCTCGCCTCAGGCCACTCCTCTGTCTACTCGCCACTCGCTCTCAGCTCTGCCTTCGGATGAGTCCGTAGAGCCGAGTGGCCCGTACCCAGAGCTTGTTGGCTGCCTCATGTACCTGATGACCTGCACTCGACCTGACCTTGCATACCCTCTTAGCATCTTGGCATGCTATGTTGCTCCTGGGAGACACCGACCAGAGCACATGGCTGCAGCGAAGAGGGTGTTGCGCTACTTGTGCAGTACGTCGGGCATGGGGCTAGTGCTTGGAGGGCGGCGTTCAGTGGTCCTCACAGGCCACGCAGACGCTTCTTGGGCTGACGACCAGGCTACGCAGCGGTCGTCACAGGGTTACACCTTCAGCCTTGGTTCCGGCTCTGTTTCGTGGCGGTCTACCCGCTCGTCTTCTGTTCTCGGCTCCAGCTGTGAGGCTGAGATCTACGCGGGGGCCATGGCTGCACAGGAGCTACGCTGGCTCACCTACCTGCTGACTGACCTAGGAGAGCCGCCTCGTTCTCCTCCAGTTCTGTACGTAGACAACAAGGCCATGCTGGCCTTGTGTCGGGAGCACAGACTGGAGCACAGAACGAAGCACATTGCTCTTCGCTACTTCCTTGCTCGTGAGCTGCAGCAGCGTGGTCAGCTGCGCCTTGCTTACGTGGCCTCTGAGGCCAACACTGCTGATATCTTCACCAAGGCACTTCCGCCTTGTGATCATCAGCGCTTCTGTACGATGCTAGGTCTTGTGCCTACTTGGCCTCACTTGCTCACTGCTTGACCTTGCTTGTACTGTGATCCATCTATGCCTGCACTTGCTTGTTTACCTTTATATATGATCTTGCATGTGAACTGGCCTTGTGGCCTTGCTCTTGTGCTCGGACTGTGTGGTGACGTTGTGATCCACCCTGAGCTTGCTTTGCTTTGCTTGACTGGTCTTGTGACCCCTTGTTCTCCCCCACTTTGCCTATGGGGGTGTGTCAGACTTATATGACTTAGCCTATGTAGGCTATAGTGGGGTAGCACATATGGGGTACAACACATTTCTAGGGTTTGTACTTGTACACAACTTTTCCCTTAGTCATTCATTCCTCGTTCTTTCACACTTCGGGTGTGAGCGTCGCGCTGTAGTCAATCCTAAATGGGTGTGAGAGAGTGATGCTTCAGGGGAGCCTCTAGAAGCCAATTGTGGACGTTCGCGCACAAATATGTGCGTACGGCATGCGCACGATTGGACTAAGTGTGACGGGAGTGACGAGTGTGAGAAATACTACCGTTTACCCTAAAGTTCTAAGCGAAGTGCCTCGTGTTGGCCTCTGTTCACGTGCTATAGACAGATACTGAGGGCCATGGAGCCCAGTACCATCGAGTCTAGTCTAGAACGGTATTCACCATCTTCAAGTTTCCAAAAGTAGGAACAGTGGTTCCATGTGTTTTTCCCGGCGATGGTTGTCACTGTTTTCACTGTTGTAGTTCCAGCCAATCAACAACGCCTGAATCACCACTTGGTGGGTCGCGAAGGATCGATGTTTCAAACCATGTTACCTTGTTTCTTGGCGATATTCTAGTTCAAGCATTTGAACTCGAACACTTGCCATTCTAGAATCGGGCTTTAACCCCATGCCACATGGCCCAAGCGGGCTGGTTTGGTTTGGTTTGGTTTCTGGAACGATATTGATGCAACAGCATGCCTCTCCAGCTTCAATTTTGCCCCGCCGTTCCACACCACACATCAATCAGGCATGCAACGAAGATCTGAACACGATCAGGCTCGCCATGCGAAGGATGCAAGGGAGCATGACAAGCATGGCCATCCAAGCCTTCTCATGCATCATAGTGAAGCCATCCCTTGGAATCCGTCATCCTTGTATCTCGAACCATGGCACGTAGGCGAGGCGAGGCTCATGAGGGAGCAAAACTACCATTGCTAACAAGCATCAGATGTGGAGATGTCGATTCCGCAACATTTTTGGATATGTCTGGTGGTCAGGCCTATCCAAAAGGCCTGATCGAGGCCTTGAATATTCAACGTGCCGTCAGACGTTTCAGGCCCTCACCCTTTGAAGCAGTCGGTCGGGAGTGCATTTCTCTTCCATACGGTGCTCACTGTTTTCTAGCTCACCCGGACATCAAAGACCATCTGCCCACTGACATACCCTGCAGGGCACTAGCGGAAATTCGGAGTGTGCTGGCTTTGCAGGTTGTCATCTCTCCCCCGCGTTTGGATCCGTGGGTCCTTATGGCAGAAGCACTTGCTTTTAATCGGTTCTTGAAAAGGAAAGGCACCGACTTTCCGTTTGGAAGACTCAAGAACGAAGCCTTCCTACTGCAGCGACAACTCAGAATTGGTAACATTCTCATACCTACCCCAGGAGGCGCGCGTCGTATGAACAAGAAAGAGTTTCTCTCAGAGTCCCCCCCGAAGGAGTCCCATGCGGTTTCAGCATTATCGAAGACATCTACAACGCCATGGACGACGACTGGTGGTCGGTGCTGGAATCGTTTCAACCAACGGACGACTACCTTCAACTCTACGAATGGGCGATTGTCAGAAACGAGCGGGAGAATCTGCAACGTGTTCTCCAAGTGGTGGATAACCTTCCTGATGGGATGGCGCGTTTCAAATTCCACTCGATTCTACCAGGCGGTCAGGTGGAATCGCGTGTCTCGACTCTCTGCACACTTCCAAAATCTGCAGTCATCAGCGTGTGTGTTCGGGACGATTGGGTGTTCGGTCCTTTCTGCTCTGGCGCAATGTTGGGCGTTCGGCACGAGCTCATCGGTCGCAACCCCTCACTGGCAGACATAAAAAAAACTCTCTACGTTCGGCGACCGCTTAATTATATCGAGGGGTGGATCCACGTGCTACATTCGCCTCGTGACTCTCTTCCGGATCTAAAACACACTTTTCTCAAGGATCAGCTTAGCAGACACAGGGACACCCTTCTCCGGCTCTACTACAGGGCCCTCCCCTCTGGCTCGAAACTGTCGTTTTTGGAGGCTCGAGGGAGATGCGTACGTTGCATTACTGGGGAAATCGAGTCCCTACCTCATATCTTCTTCATATGTGGCGCCGCCCCTCAGGTGGTGGAGGCAATCCAACGTACGGCGCAACGACATCTCTCCTCTAACATCCACCATGACGTTGTGTTCTTCCCGCCGCCGTGTCCCTTTGGACAAGTTGCCCCGTGGAGCATCTTAATCGGGGCGGCCGCTCACACCCTTTGGGTCGACCGACGCGAACAGCATTATGGAAGACAGAGTACTGACAACAATTCGACACTACAGAGGATCATCGCACTGTTCGTTACGGCCTGTAGAGTGTACTTTGCCAAGTGGAAATGGTGGCCACCTAAAAAGCAGAAGCGTTCGGCTGACAGGGTCAAGTTTGCAAACTCCTTACGAATGCCGAAGTTTGACGAGCAGGGCCGACCCTCCCTTCACCCTTCTCTAGTTCACTCGTGGTTCCTATGCTTGGCATACAGGCCTCCATAACAACTTCCCCTTCTGACGTTTGGGCTCGGTGCTACCATGTTACCTGCGGGTTACGTGCTGTTCGGTAACGAATATGCAATTAATGCTGGTTAACATAGGCCCTATCGGCTTTGGCGTTTTAGCCATAATTGTGTAGGCACTGTACAATGGTCACGACCATAAAAAAAACCCTAAAACCTTAAACCGCAACGTTTTTGGAGACAAGGGGAGCTATCGTCGTCCTCATGTCGTTCGTTCCGGATAAGACGGTTGCGAAGGGCCGTTGTTTGGCCAGATTACGATTATCTTACGTCGGAAACCAGCAGCTCTAAATCTGTTGCTAACCTCGCGTTGAGAGGCAATGTTCGGATCATTGAAGGAACTTGTAGTTAGACTAACGACCTGCTATTTTGGTAACGACGATGAGGCATTTCTAAGTCATAATGGCACAGCTGTCGCTCGATTGGAGACCAATCCAGTACAAGAAGGTTACGATGGAGTCTTTTGGGATGTTGAAAATTGCGCTGTCCTGAACGGATGCAACACGGCAGATCTTGTTCGTCGATTGGAAGATACCATCCATTTGTACGAAGAAATCATCCAATTTACAGCTTACGGAAAGCAGGAACTTCTGGGTTCACGAGCGAGCGAGTTGCAGGCATGCGGCGTGGAGTTTAGCCAAGTACCGTCAGGGAAGGAGATGTCGGACAAGGCCATGATTCTGGACACCATGTGCTTTGCTTTTGACAATAAAGCGAAAGTTGAAGAAGCGCAGATGAGCCAACAAGGGCAGCATACACTCCTGGATTCGTCAACGTGCTGGTATGTCCTTTACTCAACTAATATGTCTGAAGTTCTCCAAACAACCTCACTGACGATGCTCTTGCCATCCATACTTATTTCCAGGTTGCTTCCTCTCCCTTGCATGGTTCTTATAACTGCTGATTCGGGCTTCGCTCCTCTCGTCTCCAGGCTCCTAGCTCGCAATATAAGCAGCAGTGATAACCAGAATCGGTAGGTCACTAACTTACCTAGTGCCGCCGCATCCAGTGTCCTTGACATTGCTGAATTCCAGAGCAGACATCCATGATTGGAATTATGTGATTTCTTGGACTCGACAGGTGGCTGTTTCCCCGTCGGTTACGTCCTCATCAGGTACGCTTGTCGTATCACCAGCAGTCAGAACTGGAGATGAAGATGAACGTGCTAATGGATGGGTGAAAAGACACGTAGCTGATTTTGGTGAGATAAGCGCATGCGCCACAGCAGATCCAGCATTGCCCGATATCTCCTTGACACGTGTATCAGAGCGTGCTTTACCAGGCGTTACAGCGGATGAGATATCTCTGGGACGATTGAAGTACCAGATGATGATTGTGCTGGCTGCTCGTGGTACCCTCACTTTGGAGAGTTTTCACCAAGCGTTTACTCAAATCATGGGAAAGCCAATTCGGCTGGCGGACTACGGATTGACACGAATGAAAGAGATTGGGGATGTTCTTCCAGATGTGGTGCAACTGAATCCCGCATGGGCAGAATATGAGAATGCTGAGCTGCTTTCAGCAGCTGAGAGAAATATTCTGTCCCGGCAGCGGGCGCTGCACCTTGTTCCATCACCACAAAATTGGAGGAGTTTGGGGCTCATCCAGTCAAAGCTGAGAATAGTGGTTGATGAGGTATTGGCATCAACCGTGGCAGTCAAATGTGTTGGGGCCTTCATCAGTGACGGAGCTACGCCTGATCGCTGGTTATCGTTGAGTGTGCTGCAGAAGGATTTACAAGACATGGCTGGTCATCCTCTTGGCGTTTTACTGTCTATACATGGATATAAAAGATCAAGGAGAAAATCCCAATTACCCAAGAGGTTTTCTGCAATGCTGCAAGAAATGCCTGATGTGGTGCAAATGCGGGTGGACGAGCTGGGACAGGTGTATGTACGGCCAGTTGGAGGTCCCAAGGATCAGCTGATTACAGATTGGGTGCTGGATAATCCCATGTGGGATGGGGTGCTGTACGTCCAGTAACAATCCAACTTGATGCAGTCTGGCTGATTGAGGGAATGATTGATATTGTAGGGCCAAAAGCATTCATACGTTCATACTGTCAAACTATAATGTTGATTATGTTGTGATGTGATCACTCAGTAGCAGTCGGAGATCAGGTGCTTCTAGACACGCGCAACATGAACCTGTCTCACCTCCCATCCAAACTCCAGCCTCGCTTATGTGGTCCTTTTCTTTGAGGCACAGGTGATACCAGCTACATTTTGCTTGCGCTTACCAGATACATGGAAGCTTCACAACGCTTTCCATGTTCAGCTACTGAAACCCTACAAGGACCCCAATCACCAGTTCCAGGGACGGCAGCTACCGCCACCACCACCTGTTCTCATACAGGATGAACCTGAGTATGAAGTGGAGCGCGTTCTCACTCATCGGCGTCGCGGCGGCAAGATCCTCGAGTTTCTGATAAGCAGGAAGGGTTATGACCCCACAGAGGACAGTTGGGTTGCAGAAGCTGATATGGGCAATGCACGCCGTGCTCTCAAGGACTATCTTGTCAAGCAGGGTGTATCTCACGTCACCCAGCTTTGAGGGGGGGACGTGTGAGAGTACGACGGCTTATGCCAGCTATGCTTGCTTGCCTAGACTTACCACGCTATTTCTAGCATAGGTTTATTTTATGCATGCATGAATTGCTTGATTTCCTAGGCTAGTTGCTCTCCTATATTTTATTATAGTTATAGCACCGAGCTAAGTTGCGTGCACCGAATTCTGAGCTTTTCGGTTGCCACCGAATTGCCTTCTACCGAATTCGGGAAGGGTCTGTTCGGGACGCTTCGCGACCCTCAGAAACTTCGCATAACACCTGGTTAGTGGGCTTTGTGTCGAGCCTATATATAGCCTCGTGTTGTACCCGGATGATCATTGAATTCAAACTCTCTATTATGAGCTCGATCCTAGATCCTCACAATGTTCTTCCAGATGTGGTGCAACTGAATCCCGCATGGGCAGAATATGAGAATGCTGAGCTGAGAGATATATTCTGTCCCAGCAGCGGACGTTGCACTTTGTTCCATCACCACAAAATTGGAGTTTGGGGCTCATCCAGTCAAGGCTGAGAATAGTGGTTGATGAGGTATTGGCATCAACCGTGGCAATCAAAGGTGTTGGGGCCTTTATTAGTGACGGAGCTACTCCTGATCGCTGGTTATCTTTGAGTGTGTTGCAGAAGGATTTACAAGACAGGGCCGGTCATCCTCTTGGCGTTTTACTGACAATACATGGATATAAAAGATCAGGGACAAAATCCCAATTACCCAAGAGGTTTTCTGCAATGCTGCAAGAAATGCCTGATGTGGTGCAAATGCGGGTGGACGAGCTGGGACATGTGTATGTACGACCAGTTGGAGGTCCCAAGGATCAGCTGATTACAGATTGGGTGCTGGATAATCCCATGTGGGATGGGGTTGTCAGAATGTTATTGTTCTCTAGCCTGTAGTGGGGTACTCTATAGCGAGTACAACCCCTTAGGGTTTCCTATATGTATCCTGCTGCTTTCTAGTGAACAGCCTCCTTTGCTTATTCTCTCTTGCCTAGCTAGGGTTTACCTAGCTATGGCTCCTCACTGTGCTTACTCTCTCAACATGCTATCAGAGCGGTTACGCTCCTGGCCTGTGGGCCCACCTACTTCCGCTGCCCTACTGTGTGTCGCGCGCCCCGTGGCACGCGACCTACGATTTTTCTTCCCGCCACGCGCCCCGCCGTGCGCCCCGAGGCGCGCGGCGGGTTCCTGCTCCGTGCGGTGCCCTGGGGGCCCGCGCGCCGGCCCCTCCCGTCGCCTCGTCGCGGCGCCTTGGGGGCCCGCGCGCCGGCCCCAACCGTCGCCTCGTCGCGGCGCTTTGGGGGCCCGCGAGCCGGCCCCTCCCGTCGTTTCGTCGCGGCGCCTTGGGGGCCCACACGCAGGCCCCTCCCGTCGCCTCGTCGCGGCGCTTTGGGGGCCCGCGAGCCGGCCCCTCCCGTCGCCTCGTCGCGGCGCCTTGGGGGCCCGCGTGCCGGCCCCTCCCGTCGCCTCGTCGCGGCGCCTTGGGGGCCCGCGCGCCGGCCCCAACCGTCGCCTCGTCGCGGCGCCTTGGGGGCCCGCGCGCGGCCCTTCCGTCGCCCGTCGAGCCGCCCTCGTGGGCCCGTGCGCGGCCCCCCTCCCGTCACCCGTCGTGGCGCCCTCGGGGGGCCCGCGCCCTGCTCCTTCGTGGCGCCCTGGAGACCCCCCGCCGCCTCCCTTTCCCTCCGTGACCCGTCCCTACAGCTTCCTGCGCTCCTACCTACGTTAGGGTTTGGGGGTGGCGGGTGTGGGGGTGGCGGTTGTGCGTTCCTCCCCTTGCTCCTCCTCCTCCCTCGTCTCCCACTGCTGCAGCTGCCGCTGAGGGGGGTGGGTGTGTGGGAGCCTAGGGTTTAGGGTTTAAGGGGGGTGCTGTGGGAGTGGAGTTAGGGGTTCAGCAGGGGGTGTGTGTCGAGGGTGTGGGGCAGTTGGAGGAGGTTGTGTGGAGGTAGCGGTCGTGTCGCCTGCAGCGCCTGTAGTCCGTCGCCCTTGCTTCGGTAGCCAGTGAGCTTATTGCACCAGTCGCCAGTGGGTCCGTTGCTCCTGCCGCTCGTCTATAGCCGCGGAGCCAGTTACTCCAGTAGTCCGTCGCCCTTGCTTCGGTAGCCACTGAGTCAGCCGCTCCTGTGCCCGTGCCTCTGCAGCTTCAGTCGTTGCCTCCCATCTTCTCTCCTTCCACAGTTCCTCCTCCTCCTCACTTGCCCTCTACGACTGCCTCTAGCTTTACTTGTGCATGTGAACCTGCTCTAGGACTACTTGCTCTGCTGATTATACCCCACTTTGACTATGGGGGTGTGTCAGAATGTTATTGTTCTCTAGCCTGCAGTGGGGTACTCTATAGCGAGTACAACCCCTTAGGGTTTCCTATATGTATCCTGCTGCTTTCTAGTGAACAGCCTCCTTTGCTTATTCTCTCTTGCCTAGCTAGGGTTTACCTAGCTATGGCTCCTCACTGTGCTTACTCTCTCAACAGGGGTTGCTGTACGTCCTGTAACAATCCAACTTGATGCAGTCTGGCTGATTGAGGGAATGACTGATATTGTAGGGCCAAAAGCATTCATACGTTCATACTGTCAAACAATAATGCTGCTTATGTTGTGTAGGCTGAAGTGGGGTAGCGTATATGGGGTACAACCCAATTAGGGTTAGTACTTGTACCACATTTCTGATTAATGCACACATTCCTGCTCGTTAGTTTCTGACATGGTATCAGAGCAGTAGGTCTGTAGGACCGTTATTTTCCGGGCCCACCATTAACTAGTGGCCAATTGCAGTTACTGCGTTACCCCACGCCCTGCCCTGCGCTGCGCCGTCAGCGCGAGCTCTGCCCTGCCCTGCCTTGCGTCGCGCTGCCCCGCGCACGCACTGCCCTGCCCTGTGTAGCGCTGCCCCGCGCACGCCCCGCCCTGCCTTGCGTCGCGCTGCCCCGCGCACGCCCTGCCCTGCCCCGCGTCGCGCTGCCCCGGGCACGCCCTGCCCTGCCCAGCGTCGCGCTGCCCCGCGCACGCCCTGCCCTGCCCTGCGTCGCGCTGCCCCGCGCACGCCCTGCCCTGCCCCGCGTCGTGCTGCCCTGCGTACGCCCTGCCCTGCCCCGCGTCGCGCTGCCCCGCGCACGCCCTGCCCTGCCCCGCGTCCTGCTGCAGCCCGCGCTCTGCTGCCCCGCGCGTCGCGCTCTGCTGCAGCCTGTGCGTCGTGCCCTGCTGCCCTGCGCGTCGCGCCCTACGGCAGCCCGCGCGTCGCGCTCTGCTGCTCCGCACGTCGTGCTCTGCTGCAGCCCGTTGCGTCGCACGCCCCTACTGCCCGTCGCGCCATGCGCCCCTGCAGCCGGTCGCGTCGCCCGTCGGCCCTACTCGTGCCCGTCGCGTTGCCAGAGTGGGCTGCCCCAGCCCGCCGCAACGCCCGTCCGCCCTGCCTGCCTGCGCGCCGCCCCTGCCCGCCCCGCGTCGCGCCGCCCCGTGCACGTAGCCCGCGCGCAGACCCTTGCAGCCCGCGCGCCGCCCGTCTGCAGCCTGCAAGCCTCCCCTGCAGCCCGCGAACCGCCCCTGCAGCCAGCGCGCCTGCCTCTTGCAGCCCGCGCACTGCCCCTACAGCCCGCGAGCCACCCTTGCAGCCCGCGAGCCGCCTCTGCAGCGCCCAGCGCACCCTGCTAAACCCTAAACAAAAAAAAAATCAGCCCTAGGTGCTGTTGGTGCTGGAGGTGCTGGAGCTGCTGGAGCTGCTGGTCCTAGAGGTGCTCGTACTGGAGGTACTGGAGCTGTTGGAGCTGGTGGTGGTGCTGGTGCTGGAGGTATTGGAGCTGCTGGTGCTGCGGGTGCTTGAGCTGGAGCCGCTGGAGTTGGAGGCGCTGGAGCTGGAGGTGCTGGAGCTGGAGGCGCTGGAGCTAGAGGCGCTGGAGCTCGAGGTTCTGGAGCTGCTGAAAGCGCTGGGGCTGCTGGTACTCGTACTGGAGGTGCTAGAGCTGGTAGTACTGGTGCTGGTGGTACTGCACAGCGGTGACTCTTCTTCGCTTCGCCGTCACCGTCGTCTTTGCCACCGCCTGACTCGGTGCCTCGCCAGGTTCTTAGCGTCCCGTCTTCTACTGGCCTCCCGTTACAGCCAGGCTCCCCACTGCCTGCTCCTTCTCCTTACATTGAGCAGTCGGACTCTCTTACAGAGCGCCGTGAGCCTGCGTCTCGTCCTGCCTCGCCTGTTTGTGCTGTTCTCACTGGTCCCCGTGTTCCGCGTCCGCGTCCTCCTCCTGTTCCTGGCACGCACACTATGACACTTCGTCCTCCTCTGTTCCACAGCGTGTCCTTCTGCCGTCTCCTCCTGCGTCCTCTCTTGCTGACGGACCGGACCCTGGGTCTAACATACCTCGTGCTGTTAGTCCTACTGTCACACGTCTTCTGGCCACTGTTGTCACTAACCCTTCGTTTGAGTCCACTACTGCGTATGCCCTAGTTGCTGAGCTTGTTGACATTGCTGCCGCCTGTCGTCTTGACTACGCCACTAGTCTTGTTGCTGAGTCTGAGTCTGTCTTTCCTCCGTCTGTCGGGGGTGAGTGTGCTCTTGGCACGGACGTCCTTGAGGACAGGCAGGAGGAATTTGAGTGTCTTGCAGCTGTTGTACCTCATCTCGTGTCCATGTTGCTTGCATCTGAGGAAGACCCAGATGCTCCAGACATCCCGACCTCGCACTCTTACGCAGAGGCGATTACGGGTCCCTACTCCTCTCAGTGGCAGTCAGCCATGGACGCAGAGATGGCATCCTGGAAGTCCACAGGCACTTACGTCGACGCATTTGCGCCTCCTAGGGCGAACAAAGTCGATGGCATGTGGAGCGGCTGTCGGGTTCTCCGCCTGTCTTCAAGGCTTGTTACATTGCACGGAGTTTTAGTCAGCGACATGGAGTTGACTTCTTCCAGACCTTCTCCCCTACCCCGAAGATGACCACTCTTTGGGTGCTGCTGCACGTCGTCGCTCAGCGTGACTACGAGCTTCACTCTCTTGACTTCAGCACAACTTTCTTACAGGGCAGCCTGCATGAGGAGATCTGGCTGCGCTGCCCACCTGGCTTCACTGGGTCGTTTCCTGCAGGTACCCAGTGGAGCCTCCGCCGGCCAATCTACGGTCTCTGCTAGGCGCCTCGTGAGTGTGTTAGAATGTAGAACTGGTCGTCTGCCTAAGAAGCGTCTGAGTGCCCAGTGAGTACAACTCGGTCTCGCCCTCCAAGCACTAGCCCCATGCCCGACGTACTGCACAAGTAGCGCAACACCCTCTTAGCAGCATCCATGTGCTCCTTCCGGTGACGACCAGGAGCGACATAGCGTGCTAGGATGCTAAGAGGGTATGCCAGGTCAGGTCGAGTGCAGGTCATCAGGTACATGAGGCAGCCCACAAGCTCTGGATATGGGCCACTCGGCTCTACGGACTCATCCGAAGGCAGAGCTGAGAGCGAGTGACCGGTAGGCAGAGGAGTGGGCTGAGGCGAGGAGTACGTGAAGCGGAAGCGCTGAAGGACCTGCTGCACCATGTGTGACTGAGTCAAGGTGATGGTGCGCTGTGCTCTGTCCCGGGTGATCCGCAAGCCAAGATAGCTTGTCAGCTCACCCAGGTCTGTGCACGTGTGTCTCTTCTGCAGCTCCGACTTCACGTGGGCGAGTGCCTCAGTGTCAGCAGTAGCAAAGACCAAGTCGTCTACGTAAACAAGAACGTAGAACGGCGGCAGAGTGGTGTCGGTGCGTAGAAACAGCGACGGGTCAGCAGTAGAAGGAGCAAACCCAAGAGCAGCAAGAGTAGTCCTCAGTGTGTCGTGCCACTCACGGGGTGCCTGGCGGAGACCGTAGACTGGCCGCCGGAGGCTCCACTGGGTACCAGGAGGGAACGACCCAGTGAAGCCAGGTGGGCGGCGCAGCCAGATCTCCTCGTGCAGGCTGCCCTGTAAGAACGCAGTGCTGAAGTCAAGAGAGTGGAGCTCGTAGTCACGCTGAGCAGCGACGTGCAGCAGAACCCGAAGAGTGGTCATCTTCGGGGTCGGGGAGAAGGTCTGGAAGAAGTCAACTCCCTCTCGCTGACTGAAGCCTCGTGCAACGTAACGCGCCTTGAAGACAGGCGGAGAACCCGGCGGCCGCTTCACCCTGAAAATCCACATGCCACTGACGATGTTCGCCCCAGGTGGGGGAACCTCGTCGACGTAGGTGCCTGTGGACTTCCAGGAAGCCATCTCTGCGTCCATGGCTGTCTGCCACTGAGAGGAGTAGGGAACCTCCATCGCCTCTGCGTAGGAGCGTGGGGTCGGGATGTCTGGTGCATCCGGGTCTCCCTCAGGGGCAACTAGCATGGACACGAGATGAGGCAAAGCAGCGGCAAAGCACTCAAACTCCTCCTGTCTGTCCTCAAGGACGTCCGTGCCAAGAGCACACTCACCCCCGACAGACGGAGGACAGACAGACTCAGACTCAGACTCAGCAACAAGGCTAGCGGCGTAGTCGAGACGACAGGCAGCAGCAAAGTCAACAAGCTCAGCGACTAGAGCAGACGCAGCAGAGGACTCAAAGGAAGGGTCAGTGACAGCAGTGGCAAGGAGACGCGTGACAGTAGGACTGGCAGCACGAAGAGAGTCAGACTCCGGGTCAGCAAGAGCAGGAAGAGAGGACGCTGGTGGAGACGGCAGTCGGACACGCTGTGGACAGGCGACTCTGGACGCGTCTCAGGCGACGGAGGACAAGACTCAGGCTCACGACGCTCCGTAAGACCTCCCGTCGGCTCAGTGTAGGGAGAAGGACCAGGAAGTGGAGAGACTGGCTGTAACTGTGACTGCGACTGGACAAGCGGTGGACTCAGTAGGGGAGGAGTAGGACCAGGAGAGGGCGGAAGGACAAGAACCTTCTGAAGGAGCGGAACGTAGTACGGCCGTGGCCGCTCAGCACCTCCAGCTCCAACCCCCTCAGCAGGGCCAGTCCCAGCAGCTCCAGTACCAGCAGCACCTCCAGCAGTGCCAGCAGCACCACCAGCAGCAGCAGCACCTCCAGCAGCTCCAGCAGCACCAGTACCAGCAGCACCTCCAGCAGCGCCAGCAGCACCGCCAGCAGCAGCAGTACCACCAGCAGCTCCAGTAGCTCCAGCACCAGTAGCACCTCCAGCAGCGCCAGCAGCACCAGCAGCACCTCCAGCAGTGCCAGCCGCACCGCCAGCAGCAGCAGCACCTCCAGCAGCTCCAGCAGCACCAGAACCAGTAGTACCTCCAGCAGCGCCAGCAGCACCTCCAGCAGCAGCAGTACCTCCAGCAGCTCCAGCAGCACCAGCAGCACCTCCAGCAGCGCCAGCCGCACCGCCAGCAGCAGCAGCACCTCCAGTAACTCCAGAAGCTCCAGAGTCCACGACACCGGGAGCACCACTCCGGAGACTGCAGCGCCTAGCGTACCACTCTCGGAGCTGCTGGGGAGAGGGCAGCTCCCGCCTAGGAGGGGAAGCACTAGCACCAGCTCCGGCACCACTCCGAGCTCCAGAAGCACCTCTCCTGAGGCTGCAGTACTGTAAGTACCACTCACGTAGCTGCTGCGAGGAGAGGCCTCCCCCAGGTGCAGCACGCTCAGGCTCAGTACTCTCAGACGTAGCACTCCCAGGCTCAGCACCCCCAGGCTCAGCACCTCCAGACTCAGCACCCGCAGGCTCCGCACCCCCAGGCTCAGCACCCCCAGACTCAGCACCCGCAGGCTCCGCACCCCCAGACCCCGCACCCCCAGGCTCAGCACCCCCAGACTCCGCAACCCCAGGCTCCGCACGCTCAGGCTCAGCACCCCTGGCAGGACGAGAGTCGACAGCTACCTGGACAGGCTCAACCGGGTCTACCTGGGACACACCTGAGGGAGCGGCACCCTGAGGGGGGAGGGGGTCTACCACAGCAGCACCTGGCGCGAGGAAGAGAGGCGGGGGGGGGAGCGGGGCAGTGCGGTAGGGGAAGAGGCGATAGTAGGGCACGGACTCGTCAAAAGTGACGTCCTGAGAGGGCAGGACACGGCGCGAGGTGGCGTGGTAAAACTGCCAACCAGACGCGTCCGGGACAAAGCCAAGGAAGACACAGGGAACAGCGCGGGAGGAGAGCTTGTCCGCGAACGTATCGCGAACAAAAGCTCGGGATCCCCAGACCCGAAAACGCGACGCATCGCCAACCTCTCCCGTCCAACGCAGTGTCGGCGAAGTCTCCGGAACGGAGACACGGGGCCAGAGGTTGAGCTGATGCGCAGCGTATCGGACCGCAAACGGCCACAGAAAGTGGGGGGCAGCCGCATGGATCAAGGAGGTACGAGCGACCTCCATGACCAAACCAATGCGGCGCTCAGCAACCCCATTCTGCTGTGGAGAGGCCGGAAGCGTGAACGACTGGCGGATGCCGTGCTCCGCACAGTAGGCTGCCAAGAGGTCAGAGGAGAACTCACCACCTCTGTCAGAGTGCAGACGCAGGACAGGAAAGTCCGAGTGGAACCGCTCACTGAGCTGGAGACGAGAAGCGCGGATCCAAGGGATCAAAACATCAGGGACCTCACCCTTGGTGCGCAAGGGGAAGACCGTGGTGTAGCGCGAGTAGTCGTCAACAACGATCAGGAAGTACCTCTCCTGACCCTGTCCACGGACGCGGGCTGGGCCCCACACGTCCATGTGAGGCAACAGAGGGCAAAAGAGGGGAGGGGGAACACCCCTCAAAGATGGGGGTGCGAGGGTCACCACGAGAGGCTCCTACAGCGACTATGCTCTTTTCTGCTGCTAGGAGGGCCTTCTCGAGGAGGTCAACAGTGAGAGTGGTGGGGCAAACCGAGAGGAAGTGGTCCCTGACTACGCGAAGGGAGTCAGGGAGACGGGTGACTATGTAGTAGAGGATCAGTACATGGGGGGGGGGTTCTTGGCGCAGAACTCAGCAGGAAGCGCAGCGCGGTAGCGAGTGTCACTAGTGCGGAGGTGCGTAATGAGGTCAGCGACTGTGGGAAAGGCAGCAAGGTCAGGGAAGAGGTACGGTAGCATGAGGCGACTCAGTGCAGCAGTGGCAGGGGAGGAGTAGCGTGCAACTACAGCGTCGTACAAGGTCTGAGCACTCTTGTACTGGCTAAAGTGCGCACGCTCAGAGGTAGGCAGGTGGCGACGCACAGCAAGACGTGCAGCAGCATCGCGCGTGGCCCACTGTGAGCGAACAGTGGCGTCAGCATCAGCAGCGGGGGCAGGAGAGGCACCAGAAGTGAGGTCAAAGAGGGAGAGGCCGTCTGCCCTATCGCACTGTAAGAAAAGCTGCAGGTCATCTATCCAGACTTCAAAGTCAATGGCCCGACCCTCAGCGTCAAAAGCGAGGACACTAGGGGTAGCCATGACAGCAGTAGACTAGTAGCGCAAATAGTAGGGTGAGGGCAGTGCTGTGAGAGAGGCGCTGCTCTTACCGGACAGGGCGGCTCGGGCGGTTCGGCTGCTGGGCGGCTCGGCTGCTGGGCGGCTCGGCTGCTGGGCGGCTCGGCTGCTGGGCGGCTCGGGTGGCTCGGCGGCAGGGCGGCTCGGCGGCTCGGGTGGCTCGGCAGCAGGGCGGCTCGGCGGCCCGGCGGCTCGGCTGCTGGGCGGTTCGGCGGCCCGGCGGCTCGGTCGCTGGGCGGCTTGGCGGCTGCGGCTCCTGATCAGGGACGGCGGAGGGGCCGGTGGGAGGCGGCGTCGGAGCCGGGAAGGGCGGCGCCGGGGCCGTAGGAGTAGGCGCCGGGGTCGTAGGAGCAGGGGCCGGGGCCGTAGGAGTAGGCACCGAGGCCGCTGCAGGGGAGGGCGACGACGGGGCCGCAGGTAGGGCGGCGACGGGGCCGCAGGTAGGGCGGCGACGGGGCCGCAGGTAGGGCGGCGACGGGGCCGTAGGTAGGGCGGCGACGAGGCCGCAGGTAGGGCGGCGACGGGGCCACCGAAAGGGGCGGCGACGAGGCCGCAGGTAGGGCGGTGACGGGGCCGCGAAAGGGGCGGCGCGACGGGGCCACGAAAGGGCGGCGCGACGCGGCCGCGAAGGGCGGCGCGACGGGGCCGCGAAAGGGCGGCGCGACGCGGCCGCGAAGGGCAGTGCGACGGGCCTGCTAAGGGCGGCGCTAGGGGGCCGTGAGGGGCCTAGTGAGGGCGCGACGGTGATGAGAGCACACCGGGCGCGACTCGGGCCGGAGCGAAGCGCGCTCCGGGCAGGAAAAAAAAAACTCGTAGTGGTGGGCCCTAGGAATCGTTCCCGTTAGGGAACCTGCTCGATACCATGAGAAGAAACAAGGGATGAATGAACTATGAATGAATTGGGTACAAGTACTAACCCTAATTGGGTTGTACCCCTTATGGACTACCCCACTATAGCCTACACAATATGCATGAGCTATCATGTTCTGACAAGTTGCACGCAACAAAACCGTTCTCACCGGAAAATGGGTTTTCCGCGTGAAAACGAAAGCCGACGGAACCATCGACAAGTTCAAAGCACGCTGGGTCGTACGCGGCTTCGATCAAGAGCATGGATGAGACTTCACCGAAACCTTCGCGCCAGTTAGCCGACACACCTCACTACTGATTCTCCTCGCGATAGCTGCCATGAAGAGGAAGAAGCTCTGCCAAATCGACGTCGCCAATGCTTTTCTGTACGCTCCCGTCGACGCCGAGATTTTCGTCAAACAACCACACGGCTCTAACGCAGACCCCAATCAAGTCTGTCAGCTGCTGAAAGATCACTGTACGGCATCAAGCAAGCCCCGAGGCTGTGGCAGCAGTATCTTCACGCCCGACTAATTCGCCTCGGATTCCGCCAACTACCGCATGACCAAGGAATGTACCGACTCACTAAGGGGACCGACTACATCCTGCTCATCGTCTATGTAGACAATATACTCTACATAGGCTCCACTAACGGGATAACTACTTGGTTTGAAAGGGAGCTGCAGCGGGACCTCATGCTCACTGTCTCATCCACCGTAACACAGTATCTGGGGCTCAACACACACGAAGGGGAGAACGCGATCTACCTCAGCGCCGAAAAATACGCCGACACTATCGCCAAACGCTTCGGACTAACCCCAGCTACCATCACCACGCCATATCGCTACACCGACGGAAACCGTAAGAAAACCTTCGCTCTGCTCAAACCCGCCGGCATTCGCGACTACCAACGAAAGCTAGGCTGTCTACTCTTCACAGCCGTTACTTGCCGACCAGACCTTTCTTACTCAGCTAGCCAACTCGCCACCAACCTAACTCGACCGCGCTCTTCACTACCTCGTCAGCACCCCGACAATCGGCTTAACCTACCACAAAAGCGGAACTACGACGCCCAAGCTAATCAGCTACGTGGATGCTGATCATGCCGGCGATTCTGACAATAGGCGATCGCGCACCGGCTACATCTAGCGACTTGAGCCTATCGGCCCTATCTCATGGCAGTCGAGCAAACAGGAATTAATTGCTCTCTCCTCTGCCGAAGCAGAATATATCGCACTCTGCTCAGCCACCAAGGAAGGATTGTACCTTCTCGAACTACTGGAAGAAGCGAAGCTGGCTCAGTTACCCAGCTTCTCCCTGTTCTGCGACAACCAATCGGCCGTTGGCATAACGAACAAGAACGGGTTCGCGAATCGAACGAAGGACACCGCCCTCCGGTACTTCTTCGTGAAAGACGAAATCGAGAAGGGGAGACTCGAGCTATCCTACTGTCGTACATCCGAGATGGCAGCCGATTACTTGACCAAGAAACTCAAAAAGCAGAAGTTTGAGTACTGCATGCTGCTGAGTGGACAAAGCCACGTCATCAGCAGCGACACTCCAGAAGCGAAGGGGAACGTTGGAAACAAGTAAGGTAAATGCTCATGTTGTGTCAAAACAATAGACTGCAAACAGGTCGAATCTCAGCGAAGCAACGGCGAGTCAACCGAGGAGGTTGACAGAAAGTAACAGCTGGAGGTTACGGGAAGGTCAAAGGTCAGCGACCTTTGACTCAGCAGAATACAGCGCAACAGCAAGGACAAACAACAGACTCGGTATTGAGCAGTTGCCCGAGTCGTCACTATATCGAACCGCAAAAACAAATAGTTAGTTGCACCTTTTCATATCCCTTGTAATCTTATTAAAACCTTTGTATTACCTTGCTATAATCAATCTCTTGCTCTCACACACTAGTGCAAGTTGGTTCAACAAAGTTCACTAAGAACGCTTCCGCAACTACAACATTCCTACTCAAAATTTTAGTTTTGAAAGATCCTAAGGGCTTTTTCTCAGCCCAACAATAAAAAAGGTGGTCAACAGGGCTCTCATTATTAGGGTAAAACGGCCTGATTACACTGACTGGCGGCCGCTTTTTTTTCAAATACCCTTTCCTAGTAAGGGTACTGGGAATTTTACACTAGGCTAGAAAGTGTAAGTTTTTTTTCCCCCTTAGGAAAACATTATGGTTGAGTTTTTTCCCAGAGTGTACAGGGTAATTTTTGATTTATACTGAAACCGAATCCTCGAAAGCGAGGATTTCAAAAATTACAAAAGTGGAGAATCGAACACCAGGACCAACATACCCGGAATATGAGAGCAACTACATGTGCAGTCCCGACAAAATTTCCACGTCAAGCCGCGTAACCACCCCATTGGCGGTGTTGGCAGCCATTTTGACAGCACGTTACGGAAACAAAGCCTGAGCAGCATTTGACAGCTGCCAGGCTTGTCTAGCAGCGCGCCGACAACACAGTGGGCCAGAGAGGCTGGTTTTGTGCTGTCCAGGGCAGCACAAAGCAGCCAAATGGTACTACAGTGAGCAATGCAAGGAACGCGCTCCGAGGTCATCCTTACCTTAACGAGTTTTGGCAGGGGTTTTGCTCCCAAGGTCACCCCATCTTGTTCATCCTCCTTATACTCTTCGCGTGGGGAACACCAACGAGGGGGTTTCACAGTCTCAATCATGCCTGCCGAGCAGACACCAGAATCGCCTGGTGGACTGAGTAATGGCCTTAATGTGCTGGGTGTTCTTCCCCGCCTTGCGGACAACTTTAGCGTATCGATAGCATCAGCGTCACGTCCCGCCTATCCAGTGCGCAGTGTGGGAACTGTGTACCCATTTGAGCCTCCATCCACGGCGGCTGACTGGGAGCCGCACACTTCAATCGTGCTTGTGCTAGGCGGTGGTGAAGGCTTGTCCAGGGCCCCCGCGTAGTCACCGTCTATTGTGAACAACACGCCGGGGAAACGCCCACGAGTCGGAGCCAAGTACAAGCAGCAGCGGCTCTGGGGAGCTTCATCACCTCGCGTCCTGCCGCTCCTGTCAATAAGGCTCCTCCTAAAACAACTGGTGACGTTATGTACGATGCCATTAAGCATCGTTTTGAGACTGAGTGGTGTGGGCAGTTCAAATGGTTGAGTATTGTTTGCCTGTCTAACATGATTGCAAAACTGAAGTGTGACATCTGCGTGCAGCATGGCGACCCCTCTGCGCACACCAACTACGGTGTGAAAGGAGAGGGTGGGCACGATCTACAGATTGGAAGCGTCCGGGCCCACTCCGCCACGAGAGCCCACAAGAACGCAGTCTAGAACTAAGCGGGTGCTGAAGCTGACAAGGCGAAACAAGCGAAACTCACCCGCTGGCAGGCCACGGACGCATCGACGCGACACATCATACGAGTTCTGCATATCGCCCTTTTCGTCTGCAAGGAGGATGCCCCAATCGTGATGTTCATCCCGCTTTGCTGGTTCTTGGCTAAGGAGGGTCTTCACGACCTACCCAACGGTGGTGGCTTCAGCGCATACTACACGGAATAAGCGCCTGTATATTTTCGTGTGTGGATTGAATGTTATGGTGAGCCGGTTTTGACAACCATCAGTTGTTATTGTGGTGTTCAGATACGGCTTCAGAGAGAACCTACGCGCCATCTCAACGTACCTGCAAGAAGTGCAGTGCTTTCACTTGCTGGAGTCACCATGGATTGGCTTGTCCCTCGACGAGAGCACAGACCGAGTCCACGAGAAACACCTAATATTCTACGCTACCTTCTTCCGTGGCATCGCTGTGGTGAATGAGTTTCTCACACTCATAATTGTTGACCGTCCTAATGCTGCGTCTCTGACTTCTGCTGTGGTGCAGTACTTGACAAGGATTGGAATGGATCTACACAAGATCTCTGCAGTTTCAACAGATTGTGAGAATGTGATGGTGGGGAAGAACAAGGGTGTCGTCGCCCGTCTGCGCATGCGGGTCCCACACCTCGCCTCAACGCACTGTATCGCACACCGGTAAGATCCTCTCCCGTTTATTTGCTGTTAAACCATGGGGCTGAAGTGAGGATTCGTACTCATGCTGCTTTCTGTTTTCCATGTCAAGGAAGATCTAGCCGCCAAAGATGTGGCGGAGGCCGTCACCGAGCTCTTCATGGTTGATGATGTCATTCGAGGATTCGCAGAACTCATCGGCCGTTCCAACGTGAGGTACGACAAGTTCCATAACATTCAGCAGGTCTTCTGTAAGACCAACCTGGACGCTCAAGGTATTCATGAAGTTCGGTGGCTGTCACGTGGTGAGGCCGTTCAACGGCTGCTCGAGATTCTACCTGCGGTAATCGTGGTCTTGAAAGAGTACAAGCCTAAACTGTACGAGATTGCAACGTCGTTCAAATTTCATAAGCTGCTTCGTCTCTTGGCTGATGTACTGTGGGTATTGACCCATCTCAACCAACGGTTCCAGCAACGGCAGGTAAGCATTGACGATTCTTGAGTGCATTCGTGTAGCGGTTTGATGTGTATTGCCTCTTCAGATTGACGTGACTCGGCGCACATCGTACAGCAGACACAGTTGCGTAAAAAAAACTGCTACTTTAACGGTTCCCCCGAGCATCACTTTGGCAGCGGCGAGAAGATGACGCTGAACGACTTTATTACGCGTCATCAGAAGATGGACAAGCGGGAGGTCAAAGCGGAGGGCGTGGACAGTGACAGGGAACCAGTGTCCTTCAGCTACACACTCCACGAGAGGGCAATCGAAGGGCAAGAGACAGGCGGAGACGCTTCAGCGCGCTTCAAACTTTCTTTGAAGTTCGTGCGTGCGGTCGACAAGGAACTTGCGTGGCGCATGAGGGACCTGGAGCATCTGGAGGGGACGAAGCTGTTCCGCTCTGCTTCATACGTAGCAGACGATGCTAGACAGGCGGAGAATTTCAAGAAGTGGCTCGCTAAACTGCACAAGATGTACGAGAACCAGCTTCCGGGTAAGCATCTGGTAGAGTTCAACATCCGGTTAAGCGTGTTGTTATCCCCTTACCATATCATATGGAGCTGTGTATCTTCTCGCTCATGCGCTTGTGTCTAACATTGGCTGTTTGGTCTAACAACCCCCTTTCCTCTCGCTTGCTGTGAGTATAGCCCCTTCTTTACTCACTCCCGTACCTTAGGCCTCGACTAAACCAGAGCTTAGAGCGAGTTGTGGATGTTCACGTCGACAATGGTTTCTCAACACAACAACAAGGACTTCCAACAGGCACTGGGGAACATGCTACGTGATGATGACTGGCAGCACTCGTTCCCGAACCTGGTGAAGATGTGACAAGCAGTTGCTGTGCTCCCTCTGAGCACTGTCGAGTGCGAGAGGGGGTTCAGTAAACAGAATCTGATCAAGACCTGGGGTCGTAACAGCCTCTCCGACGCATCCCTGTAGTATCTGATGCATTGTTCACTGCTCTAGTACGAGGTGGACTGGTTCGAGGTGGTGTCTATCTGTCAGAATGAGAAGTGGTTGCACTAGGTCAAATGTGGGGTACAAGTAGGAAACCCTAAAGTTATCATACCCCATAGTATCTACCCCACTACAGCCTAAACAAACTGTAGCAGATATAACATTTGACACACCCCCATAGGCAAAGTGGGGGAGAGCAAGGGGTCACAAGACCAGTCAAGAAAGGCAAAGCAAGCTCAGGGTGGATCACAACGTCACCACACTCACTGAGCACAAGCAAGAGGCCACAAGGCCAGTTCACATGCAGAGGCATATATGTAACACAAGCATCACAGTGATCTATACCTAGCAAAGCAAGCATGCAGGTATATATATATGGATCACAGTACAGCAAAGTCTACAATAAGTGAGGAAAAGTGGGCACAAGCCCTAGCAAAGTGCAGAAATGCTGATGATCACCAGACTGAAGTGCCTTGGTGAATATATCAGCTGTGTTGGCCTCAGTGGCCACGTAACGCAGACGAAGCTGACCACGCTGCTGCAGCTCTCGAGCCAGGAAGTAACGCAGAGCGATGTGCTTCTATCTGTGCTCCAGTCTGTGCTCCTCACACAAGGCAATGGCAGCCTTGTTGTCGATGTACAGCACTGGAGGAGAACGAGGCAGCTCTCCCAGGTCGGTCAGCAGGTAGGTGAGCCAGCGTAACTCCTGTGCAGCCATGGCTGTGGCGTAGATCTCAGCCTCACAACTGGAGCCGAGAACTGAAGACGAACGCGTAGAACGCCACGAAACTGAGCCAGAGCCAAGACTGAAGGTGTAACCCTGTGACGACCGCTGAGTAGCCTGGTCGTCAACCCAAGAAGCGTCTGAGTGCCCAGTGAGAACAACTGAGCTCCTCCCTCCAAGCACGAGCCCCATGCCCGATGTACAGCACAAGTAGTGCAGTACCCTCTTTGCAGCATCCCAGTGCACCTTTCGGTGCCTACCAGGAGCCACATAGCGAGCCAGAAGGCCAAGAGGGTACGCTAAGTCAGGACGAGTGCAAGTCATCAAGTACATGAGGCAGCCCACTAGCTCTGGGTAAGGACCACTCGGCTCTACGGACTCGTCCGAAGGTGGAGCTGAGACCAAGTGACCTGTAGCCAGAGGAGTCGCCTGTGCCGAGGACCAGGTGAAGCCGAAGCGCTGAAGGACCTGCTGCACCATGTGTGACTGAGTCAGAGTGATGGTGCGGCGTGCTCTGTCCCGGGTGATCTGCAAGCCAAGGTAGCTGCGCAGTTCACCCAGGTCTGTGCACGTGTGTCTCTTCTGCAGCTCCGACTTCACATGGGCCAGAGCCTCAGTGTCAGCAGTGGCAAAGACCAAGTCGTCGACGTACACGAGGATGTAGAACGGCGGCAGCGAAGTGTCGGTGCGCAGAAACAGCCACGGGTCAGCAGTAGAAGGCGCGAACCCAAGAGCCGCAAGTGTAGTCCTCAGTGTGTCGTGCCACTCACGTGGCGCCTGGCGGAGACCGTAGACTGGCCGCCGGAGGCTCCACTGGGTACCAGGAGGAAACGACCCAGTGAAGCCAGGAGGGCGGCGCAGCCAGATCTCCTCGTGCAGGCTGCCCTGCAAGAAAGCTGTGCTGAAGTCAAGAGAGTGAAGCTCGTAGTCACGCTGAGCGGCAACGTGCAGTAGCACCCGAAGAGTGGTCATCTTCGGGGTGGGGGAGAAGGTCTGGAAGAAGTCTACTCCCTCTCGCTGACTGAAGCCTCGAGCAACGTAACGAGCCTTGAAGACAGGCGGAGAACCTGGCGGCCGCTTCACCCTGAAAATCCACATGCCCCTGACGATGTTCGCCCCAGAAGGGGGAACCTCGTCGACGTAAGTGCAAGTGGACTTCCAGGATGCCATCTCTGCGTCCATGGCTGACTGCCACTGAGAGGAGTACTCACCTGCGATCGCCTCAGCGTAAGAGCGCGGGGTCGGGATGTCTGGTGCATCCGGGTCTCCCTCATGTGCAATCAGCATGGACACGAGATGAGGTACAGCAGCGGCAAAGCACTCAAACTCCTCCTGCCTGTCCTCAAGGACGTCCGTGCCTAGAGCACACTCACCCCCGACGGACGGAGGACAGACAGACTCAGACTTAGCAACAAGACTGGCGGCTTAGTCTAGACGACAGCGAGCAGCAAAGTCGACAAGCTCACCAACTAAGGCAGACGCAGCAGCAGACTCAAAGGAAGGTCCAGTGATAGCAGTGGCCAGGAGACGCGTGACAGTAGGACTAGCAGCACGAAGAGAGTCAGACTCCGGGTCGACAAGGGCAGGAAGAGAGGACGCAGGAGGAGAAGGCAGAGGGACACGCTGCGGAGCAGTGGAAAGACGAAGCGTCATCTGGTGAGTGCCTGGGACAGCAGGAGGACGCTGACGTGGGACACGACGACCAGTGCGAGCAGCACAAACAAGCGACGCAGAACGAGACTCAGGCGACACAGGACGAGACTCAGGCTCACGACGCTCCGTAAGACCTCCTGTCGGACCAGTGTAGGGAGAAGGACCAGGGAGGGGCGAGGCAGGCTGTAACTATAACTGCGACTGGACAAGCGGAGGACACTCTAAGGTGGGAGCAGGACAAGGAGGAGGAGGCTGACCAAGAACCTGTTGAAGGAGCGGAACAAAGTACGGCCGCGGCCGTGAAGCGCCCCCAGAACCAGCAGAGACAGCACCAGAACCCCCAGCAGCAGCTCCAACTCCTGTAGCACTACCAGCAGCTCCAACAGCGCCAACTCCAGTACCCCCAGTAGTACCAGCTCCAGCCGCACCGTCGGCTCCAGCACCTGCAGGACCAACCCCAACTCTAGTAGGCCCAGCGTCCTCAACTCCACCGGCAGCTCCAGCAGCGGCAGCACCTGCAGCTCCAACTCCAGCACCAGCAGCACCTCCAGTAGCACCAGCTCCAGCAGCTCCAGCTCCAGCAGAACCCCTAGTCCCAGCAGCTCCAGTACCGCCTGTACGAGCAATTCCAGGACCTGAGGCTCCAGTACCTCCAGCCGCACCAGGGCCTCCAGCGAGCGGCACCCCAGTGCTAGGAGCGCCGCTCCGGAGGCTGCAGCGGCGAGCGTACCACTCACGCAGTCGCTGTGGGGAGGGAGGCGCCGGCTGCGACACAGTACCCGAAGCACCACCAGCTCCAACTCCGGCAGAACCCGTAGCTCCAGCAGCCCCACGCCGGAGGCTGTAACGCTGAGAGTACCACTCACAAAGCTGCTGTGAAGAGGGAGCGTCACCAGGCGCAGGACGGTCAGACTCAGCTCCCTCAGGCTCAGCACCCCAAGGCTTAGCACCCCCAGGCTCAGCACCCCCAGTCTCAGCACCCCCAGGCTCAGCACCCGCAGTCTCAGCACCCCCAGACACCGTACCCCTCGCAGGACCAGAGTCGACAGCTACCTCGACAGGCTCGACCGGGTCTACCTGGGAAACACCTGAGGGAGCAGGACCCTGGGGAGGGAGGGGGTCTACCGAAGTAGCACCTGGCGTGAGGAAGAGCGGCGGGGGGGGAAGCGGCGCAGTGCAGTAGGGGAACAGACGGTAGAAGGGTACCGACTCGTCAAAAGTGACGTCCTGAGAGGGGAAGACACGGCGCGAGGTGGGGTGGTAAAACTGCCAGCCAGGCGCGTGAGGGACAAAGCCAAGAAAGACACAGGGAACCGCACGGGAGGAGAGCTTGTCCGCGGACGTATCGCGGACACAGGCTCGACATCCCCAGACTCGGAACACCGACGCATCGCCAACCTTCCCCGTCCAACGCAGTGTGGGCGAGGTCTCCGGAGCAGAGACACGGGGCCAGAGGTTGAGCTGATGCGCAGCGTACTGTACTGCAAACGGCCACAGAAAATGGGGGGCAGCCGCATGGATCATGGAGGTACGAGCGACCTCCATGACTAAGCCAATGCGGCGCTCAGCAATCCCATTCTGCTGTGGAGAGGCCGGAAGAGTGAACGTCTGGCGGATGCCGTGCTCCGCACAGTAGGCTGCCAAGAGGTCGGAGGAAAACTCACCACCCCTGTCAGAGTGCAGACGCAGGACTGGAAAGTCCGACTGGAACCGGTCGCGGAGCTGGAGACGAGCAGCGCGGATCCAAGGGATCAAAACATCAGGGACCTCACCCTTGCTGCGTAAGGGGAAGACCGTGGTGTAGCGCGTGTAGTCGTCGACAACCAGCAAGAAGTACCGCTCGTGGCCCTGTCCACGGACGCGGGCTGGGCCCCACACGTCCAGGTGAAGAGTCTGCAAAGGAGCCTCTGTGGGAGGGAACGAGGAGGAGTGAGGAGTGGCGCGCTGCCGCCCCTCAACACAGGGAAGACAGGGAGGAGCAGGCGAGGGTGGGAGCGGAGGGAGAACCCTGGGAAGACCAGAGACAAGGTACCGGGAGTGCATGCCACGAAGGCACTGCACTGAAGGTTGACCAAGGCGGTGGTGCCAGAGGACGGTCTGGTGTGACAGGGAGCGACACGAGCAGGGGGCCGACAGCTGACCTGACGCAGACGCAGACGCAGCTACCTGAGGGGACTCAGTGGTCAGTGTGTACAAGTCCGACCCCGGCTGCCGAGTAAAGGTAGCCAGGTGGCGACCCGTCCGAGCACACGTACAGTGGGTCAGACGCTCATAGGCAGGGGTGAATTGGTGAACACCCCCGTCCTGGAGAGCAGAGCCCGCCACCAAGTTCGTAGAAAACGAGGGGAGGTAAAGACCCGACAGGGTGCAGGCCGGAACCGCAGGACAACGGAGGACAGTGGAGGAGGTCGCAAGGACCGGGCCCCCAGAGGGGTCAGCGAGGGAGACAGCAACAGGCCGAGCTAGCTGCTCAAGGACAGTGCGGTCACGAAAGAAGCAGCGGGAAGCACCCGAGTCCAGTGTGAAGGTGTGCAGTGCCTCAGTAGACGCAGTACCACCTGGAGCAGCAGACTCACTAGCACCTAGAGCAGCAGCCTCACCATGATCTAGTGCAGCAGACGCACTAGCACCTAGAGCGGCAGTCTTACTGGTCCCAATACCCGGGTCGGGCAGTACACTCAGGTAGCAGTCACCCTCAGCACTAATAGTCAATGCATACATAGCAGCAAGGATAGCATCAAAATCAAGAGCAAAGATATCAATTCCCTTCTTAAGCAGATCAGCCCAGCGGGGAAGCTCAGAGGCGTCAGGGAACTGCTCGCGCCAGGCGTCGTCGAGGCGAAAGAAACAGCGCTGCGCCGTGTGAAACCTCCCACAGGTCTGGCCAGTGCGGTCACCTGTGCAAATGGCGTACGGGCAGGTACCTCCACCCCCAGACCCCCCACGCTGAGAGTACCACTCACAGAGCTGCTGGGACGACGGGGTCTCGCTGGGACGCTGCTGCTGCTGCCTCTGGCCACCTCCGATCCCCCCACGCTGCACCGCTCCACCGCGCCCGCCACCAGCTCCACTGCCGCCACCACTGCCACCACCACCCCCGCCACCCCCGCCAGCGCCGCCGCCACCACCCCCGGCTCCGCCACTGACCCCCCCACCACCAGCACCACTGCCACCACCGCCACCACCCCCGCCGTCTCCACCCCCTCCACCACCGCCGCCCCCGCCGCCACCTCCGCCACCCCTGCCCCCTTTGCCCCTGCCGCCCTTGCGCCTCCCACTAGGAGCAGACGCAGCCCCGACCCCCTCAGCACCGAGGTAGTTGACAGCAGCAGCAGATGCAATGGAGGGGAGGAGGGGGACGGGGGAGCACCCCTCAAAGAAGGGGGCGCGAGGGTCGCCACGAGAGGCACCTACAGCTACAATGCTCTTCTCAGCTGCTAGGAGTTCCTTCTCGAGCAGGTCGACAGTGAGGTCGGTAGGGGAGAGGGCGAGAAAGTGGTCCCTGACAGTGCGAAGGGAGTCAGGGAGGCGGGTGACTAGGTGATAGAGTGTGAGGTACATCGGGGGAGGGTTATTGGCTAGGAAATCGGGGGGAAGCGCGGCACGGTAGCGAAGATCACTAGTGCGGAGGTGCGTGATGAGGTCAGCTACAGTGGCAAAAGCAGACAGATCGGGGAACAGATAGGGCAGTGAGAGACGGCCTATCGCAGCAGTAGCAGAGGAGGAGTAGCGTGCAACTACAGCGTCGTACAGCTCCTTAGCGGTCTTATGCTGGCCAAAGTGCTCACGCTCATCTAACGGTAGGTGGCTGCGAACGACTAGGCGAACATGAGCGTTACGGGTCTGCCACTGTGAGCGAGCAGTGCTGTCAGCAGTAGCAGCAGGTGCGGGAGCGGCGCCGGACGTGTGGTCAAATAGGGAAACATCGTCCTTGGCAGTGATCTGGAGGAACAAGTGCAGGTCATCGAGCCAAACGTCAAACTTAATCGGACGGCCCTCAGAGTCAAACGTGAGAACGGTAGGACTAGCCATAGTGGCAGTAGCAGTAGCAGCAGTAGCAGTAGCAGGAGTAGCAGTAGTAGTAGCAGTAGTAGCAGTAGCAGTAGTAGCAGTAAGAGCAGTAGCAGTAGCAGCTAGAACAGGAACAGCAGTTGCTGCAGGTGGGGCGGCGCGGCTCGGTCAGGGCGGCGCGGCTCGATCAGGGCGGCGGGGCGCGACTCGGACCAGGCTACGCGGCGCGGCGCGACGGCGGGCCTATGCATGGTGCGCGGCGGCGCCTAGGGTGCGGCTGCGCGCGGGCCGCGGCTACGTTCGTGCGGCGGCTAAGCGCGAGCTGCAGCAGCCGGCGCGCGATCGCTGCTGCGCGCGGGCTGCGACCTGCGGGCGGGCGGCGGTGGGTCGAGCGTCGGCCTAGGGGCGAGCGGGGCCTACGGGCGACGGCCTGCAAACGAGCAGCGTGAGAGGAGGGCGCGCGAGGGCGCACTAGGAGAGAGGCGCATGAGGGCGCTAAGACAGTAGGGCGCACGAGGGCACCTCTAGCGGAACGGTGGGCCCTTAGGTAATCGGTCCTAGGTCCCTAACCTAGGCTCTTAATACCATGTCAGAATGAGAAGTGGTTGCACTAGGTCAAATGTGGGGTACAAGTAGGAAACCCTAAGTTATCATACCCCATAGTATCTACCCCATTACAGCCTAAACAAACTGTAGCAGATATAACATTTGACACTATCTTCCGCGAAGAGAAGTTGAGGCGATCCACCAAGAACTTCTCTTGCACAATCCCGGGCGAAGGTAAATTTGCAGAAGCTGTTGCAGAGTCTTCTGTCCCTGGTAGTGGAGAATGAGAAGTAGTGAACGGTGATGGAGTGTCTGCAAGGCCTTGTGTTGTTGCTAAACTTTGCTAAATTGCGGTTATAAAATCCAGCACAGTAATCAGTGTATCACTTCCGTTAAGCAGCAAAATTCAGAGTATGGAAATTTTTAGTCTGACACATTCAGACCTTCGCAATTTCTAGCCTGTATTTGTCAGGCTAACAAAAAATATACCCCAAGCATCAGGGTTGACTATGCCTGATACCCTGATTCCTAAGGGTGGCCCAAAACCAATCTGAAGTCCTAGTGGTCAATGATTGAAATCTGCCAATCGGAGGAGGAAAACGACGTAGCGTCATGTTTCCGTTATGTCCTCGAGATGATGTATTATCTTCCACGAGTGTCAGATACCACACGCCAAACACTTGGCGCGAGGTTGGGTCGTGCGATGTCGGGCGCATGGGGTGCGACAATATGTTGCAGTAGACTGACGCGGAATGCATCATGTATGTGCCAGTCATCCAGGAGAAGCAACTCTCTTGTGACAGGTGTCAACATCCTGACGATGCGAAATGAGCCCACGCATCCGAGGCGGAATTTTACTGGTTGGGGCAGCCGAAGGTTCTTCGTGTATAAAAGGGTTAGCTGCCCCGTGGTGAAAGGTTAAATTTCGTCGTCATTTATATGCATTTCGGTTGGCGACGGTATTTGCCTTGCGAAAAAAAGTTGGTTACTTTGTCGTGGGCGGTCTGAAGTTCTGTGATGAACTGCTGGGAGCGTGGTACCGGATTGTCGAGTGTCGTTGACGAGTGGACCACGGGGTCTATCCCGTAAGTAGGATGGAATTGGTCTATCCCGAGTGTACTACTGGTTTGTTGTGTCAGAATGCTATAATTGTCTAGTATGCAGTAGGGTACTCTATAGTGAGTACAACTAAAATTAGGGTTTGCTAAATGTATCCTATATGCTACTAGTGCAACCCCTCTTTCTGTTTCTAACTTCCTGCTAGCGTTTCTCGACATGCTATCAGAGCAAGAACGCTCCTGGCCTGTGGGCCTACCTGCTTCCGCTGCTGTCCTGCCTGTCGCGCGCCCGGGGCGCGCGACGTTTTCTGCCTGCAGCGCGCCCGGCGCGCGAGGCGTTTTTTCTGCCCGCCGCGCGCTCGGGGCGCGTGGCGGGCGCGCGACGGTTTTGTCGCCCGTCGCGGCACCCCAGGGGCCCACGCGGCGTCCCCCCTCCCGTCGCCCGTCGCGGTGCCCCGGGGGCCCGCGCGCTGTCCCCTCCCGTCGCCCGTCGCGGCGTCCCAGGGGCCCGCGCGCCGCCCCCTCCCGTCGCCCGTCGCGGCGCCCCGGGGGCCCGCGCGCCGCCCCCTCCAGTCGCCCGTCGCGGCGCCCCGGGGGCCCTCGCGCCGCCCTGCCCGTCGCCCGTCGCGGCGCCCTGGGGGCCCGCGCGCCGCCCTGCCCGTCGCCCGTCGCAGCGCCCCAGGGACCCGCGCGCCGCCCCGCTTCCACTCGCACGCTGCCCCAGCTGCTGCCCGTGCATATGCCCCGCGCCGCATGCGCGCCGCCTGCGTTGGGGGTATGGGGGTGGCGGGTATGGGGGTGGCGGGTGTGGGGGCCCTTGCTCCGGCAGCCCAGCGGGCCTTCTGCGCCAGTCGCCCGTGGGTCCGTTGCTCCTGCCGCTCGTCTTAGCCGCAGAGCCAGTTACTCCTGTAGTCTAGGGCCCTTGCTCGGTAGCCACCGTGCGCGCCGCTCCTGCTGCCCGTGTGTCTGCGGCTTCACCCGTCGCCTCCTATCTCCACTCCTCTCACAGTCCCTCCTCCTCCTCGCTTGCCCTCTGTGACTGCCTCTAGCTTTGCTTGTGCTTGTGAACTTCTTATGCGACTACCTGTTGTGCTGATCATACCCCACTTTGCCTATGGGGGTATGTCAGAATGCTATAATTGTCTAGTCTGCAGTGGGGTACTCTATAGTGAGTACAACCCAAATTGGGGTTTGCTATATGTATCCTATCTGCTGCTAGTGCAACCACTCTTTCTGTTTCTAACTTCCTGCTAGCGTTTCTCGACATGTTGTTGCTGAGGGTGCTGTTAAACGCAAATTCCAGCATCGGGAGCGAGTCCTCCCGTTTGGACAGGTCGGGGCAGTTGGTTCGTATCACCTACTCTATAGTCCTGTTTGTTTGTTCTGTTTGACTGTCAGTTTGCGGGTGGTCTGACGAAGAAAACTGCAGGCGGGTGACGTACTGTGCCCACATCTCCTAGCTTCGACATAAATTTTGGATCTGAATCGCTGACGATCGCGGAAGGTAACCCGTGTAGGCATATGACGGTGAAGATGAACAGCTTCGCTGTGTGATCGTCGTGCGGCATGGTGCGAAATTTGCCGAAATATGCTTTACATATTTTATAACTGCTTGTAGTTTAGTAGTGTAGTTATACTTACCGTTCGTTGGTGGTGCACCCAACTGTCCTTGTTCTTTGCTACCTATATCTTGTACTTTTGGTTAATAGTGAAACCCCCTTTTGCTTGCCCAAGATTTCTCTTGCTACTTCCCTAACTCACCTTTCTCCTAACTAAGTCATAGCCTACTAAGGCTATTTCAACCATCCTTTAATCGGTCAACGACAACCAGATCCGAGACGTTGCCTCTCGTGCTAGTTGGCAGCCTCGTAACGAAGTCCATCGTTACTTGTTTGCCACGGTCGTTCGGGTGGATCAAGGGGTTGCATCAACCTAGCTGGACGTTGTCGCGACAACTTCATGAATTGGCAGATCGGGCAGGCTGTCATGTAGCGCTGCACGTCCGACAATATGTCGTGCCAGTATTAATTTCCATAAAGGCCGATTTGACAGGACCCAAATCCGGTTAGTACCGGCTTTTAGATAGTACTTCCCGTATTGCATCGTGGATCGGTCTTGTACCCGTGGATAAATAGGCCTGATAAAAACAGGTTGGCTTGGGCGGTAATAAATGATGCGGTCTGGATGGATGATCTGGTCAGGGCGTCGGCGATGTTGTTGGCGCCCTTCTTGTACGTGATGACAAAGCGAAAGTTGGACCCGAGGGAGTCCAACCACCTGATTTGTCGCGGGTTGAATCGTGGTTGGGCTCGTATGATTTGTTCATATCGTCACGTTGGCTCTTGTCAGGTAGCAGCGCCAGGCATGAAATGCAATTTTTTTTTTTTTTTTTTTGTTGCGAAAGTAACCCTTTATAATCGATTTTGCCAAATTTTATTTTCATATTTATATTTTTTTATAAATAATTAAAATAAAATTTGTAAACTACAATCGTACCCTTCCCATACTGTATGCATGTTGAGCAGTTTTAAATACAGTACTGTTATCAGTGCACTAAACCATATGTTTTTTTTTGCAGTTGTTTTGTGCACCTTTGTTGTACTGTTTGGTTTATATGTTTATTGTTACGGTAGATGTTGTTGTGACAATAATAAATAGATGCATGCATAATGCATAAATGATGCTATACAATGCATAATGCTTAATGTGATATATCATGAATGATGCACATGCACACGATAATATGCGTGACAGTTAACAACCCAAAAACTAAGCTACCGCCATCCCCTGCCTAGCATGGGGGGGAGGTCAATAGCTTAACTTTTGAATAATCAACTGTCACATGAAACAACACAATCTGTGAAATCTAAAAAAAAAGTCAACTCTATCAAATCCAGTTCGAAGTGGTCGCACACGAGTCACTGAGAACGCCAATGAACCTTTTGTGAAATGATAGAGTTGAGCTTTCTTTTTTAAAATCACAGACATGCATTGTTATTGTAATGGTTGAATTTACACACGCATACGCACGCAAATACATGCATACATACATATGTACATTCATACATACACACATACCGGTACATACATATACATACACACTTACATACACACTTACATACGCATAACCAAACATACTTACTCACACAAAGATAATTAGTCACGCAATCATTTGCAGTCGACGAATAGAACGACCCCAAAAGCAAAATCCATATGGCATTGTCTAGTTTATCTCCCACCCACATTTCCTTAACTAGATTGTTTCAAAAAGACCCAGAGAAAAAACAAATGATTCTTAACCAACTTCACGCGTCTCGGTCTTCACCGTTGCTGCAAGAATTTGAAAATTGAAACAAAAAAATCAATGGAACAACATTAGTAGTTACATGACATAAAGATTGTTTAGCAAAGCAAAACACCAAATGAATATTATTATTCCACGCACGTCAAACCTCCTCTTTGTAGGTGTGGACGATGGCTGGGAGCTCGACGTGTCAAAGTTGACAGTGTCGACGTTTGACTTCGGGACGCTCGAGATGTCAACAATGGTCTTGTGGATGCGCCCCCCCTCAAGTCCAAAGTGAACCTGAAGGGGGGAAAGAGTATAAATGATAAAAAAATGTAATATTCATCAACAGTGACTAAATCTAAAGAAGATAAACTCGTACCTTAACGAGCCAGCGACCTTGAAGAGCACCTAGTAGACTTTGGCGCTCATCCGAGGGCAAGGAAAGAAATGTAGACATTTGGAGATGCGGGATTACTTTTGTCAAGAGGCTTGGTTGAACCACCAAGCCGTAGGCTTGGTTCTTGAATGACGCTGAAATTTTTTAGCAAAACAAAACAATATTTAATGCCTTGACAAAACGTCTAACACTGTACACAAAAGCATACAAGTACCTTACTTACCGTTCTCGTGTACGACAAGTGTCACCGTCGTGTTTTCGATCCGGGTGATCGAAGCGGATCCATGCCTCGAGCACGAATGCTCGCGTGTGGCACAGGATCTGAAAACTGCCAGTGGACAAAAACCCCCCGATCCACCCTTGCACACCGTGCGCGAGGTGTGCAAAGGATCCTTGATCTCAGCTACGAGAGACGCTATCTTCTCTTTCCTAGTTGTCATTACAACTGTGTCCACATTACTCATCCTGAATACGAGAAACGGAAGAGTTACTTTCGAGCGTCTCACTTAGAAAATGTTCAAATGCGCATGCTATGTTCACTTACAGCGACACGAGCCCGACGTCTTGCGGTTCCGCCGTGTCGGGGGCATCTGTGATCTCCGACGCTCGTCGAGTGTCAAGAATGGCAACATCCGAAAGCATCGTTGTCGTGAACAAACCCGACTTTAGATAGACATTGCTAATGTAGACAGGCACGTCTGTAGCATCTGAGTGTTGATCCAGGTATGTCTTACAGCACTGGTGGATCCGCGTGGCAGCGTCCCCCAGCGATACCAGGACACTCTCAAGGGAGGAATCCTGGATGATCGCTGTAAGCTTGGGCAATCCACTTGGCTCCTCGTATGTTGGGGCTTTGAGTCTGACAGAAACGCAAGGGATCTGGTAATACAGAAGAGCAAAATGTCATTAAGAAGATTACGAAAATTATGAAAAGATAATTGAGAGTAAAAGCATGATCAACACAAGCATGAATACAACAACGCACTTATCACTGTAACGAGGACCACACATAAAGTTAGATGTGCTTTAGTGAGTTACATCATAGGGGGTACGTCAAACGACGCTCTTTTTATCCTTCCTCTCTTCCTCATTCTTAGTCATCTTTCCACAGACCAAACTTTGCACCAAGATTTTTAAGACTTACCCTGGAATCGTCGTTCGTCTCGAAGAAGTTCTAGAGCGGTGCAGTGGGCACGTCTCCCAAAGTCAGCTGCAGGCCCTCATCATCTTTCACCATGTATGAACAACGATGTATCCAGGTCAGTTGCACGTCAAGGCCTCCAATAAGAGTCCTGTCCATAGTAGCATATATTAATATGAGTATTTACATGTACTCATGCATATGCTCAAGTCCAAGTTCAGACTGAACTTACCAGCCAGGTTGTTTGCGCGAAGCATTGACACGACGAACTTGATAGACATCTCCAATGGAGAATCCCATCAAGAACTCGTTCAATGCCCGCACGTCGCATCGACTAGATCCTGTGGACTCTAGCCACATGATCATCTCGGCGACAGACTGCGCTGCGTCAAAAACAAGCATCTTTCCTGGCGAAGTTTTTCCATCGTTCTTTATGTAGGTGTTCTTGGTTCCAATCACCATCACTTTAAGATGGAAATCGGATGGCTTGTCTCCTCCTACTACCCAATCTTCCAGAAACTTGTGGTCCACCTCTACAGTGACCTGCGAGTAGAATATTATATAGTGAATGTTGTATGAACGAAGTGTATTCGATATATGGTGCGTTGCAATAAGGTGCATAACAACATAATGAGACAAAACTTACCTGAGTACGGTCGTGCGGAGGTGGCAATGTCCCTGCTTTCAAAACCACATGGAATTTGAAATGCAACATTTAATATTGCAGGTGTTGGTATTTGTAGGATAATAATAGTTGAAGATGAATTGCAACTTTGGAGGTGTATCAATCAATAACGACATAAATAGGGAAGTGGTCAGAAAAGTAAGTCTCGCCGACATGGACTTTGATATGTGTCTTAAAACAATTTGCCCATACGTGGTCAATAAGTGTATTATTAACTGTAGTTGGCTCGATAACGAACTGAGTGAAACCATGCCGTTTGAAGAAATTATCATACCGACGTTGTGGATTCACATTAAAATCGAGATTGAAATCACCAATGAATATCATGTTATCATGAGGATGTTTGATAATAATGGATAAAATCATATCAAAGAGGATGTTTTGATTATGCTGATTGGTCGGGTTGCGATAACAGCAAGTAATAATCACACTTTTGTCTCTGATATCGATACCAAAAGTCAAAAGTTCAACTTTAAACTTCTCTTGATACTGTATCAATCTGATCGGAATTCGATGATATAGTACAATTCCGCCAGATTTGCGATCCGCACGAAAAACCTCAAAGAACTTATCTGTTTCGCTCGGTAGTGTATCGTTTGAGCTCGGGAGACCCCAAGTACCTTCAGCCATATGATTAGGCGAGCAGCAGTCTAAAAGAAATCTTTAGCAAAGGATTAACAGTACGATTTGTTGTTGTTCCTGCTAAAAACAAGGAGTTTCAAGAAATCCGACTCAAAATTCCACTCAAAGATTAAAACGAGGCAAACTAGTTTCGGGTGACGGGACAGGCCCCAATCACACCTTCATCAGTGCAAGTGGAAATGAAAGAGAATGAGGAAGACGAAGCATTTGGGCAAACACTACGTCTCGGAAAAACAAAACTCCAGGTTGTTGCAACCGTGGCCAGAAATCTGGTTGGCCAATCCCTGACGACCTAGAAAAGTCCAAGTCTTCGGGGTCTTCATTCCTCGTGGCGTAACGTTGAAGTAACACAATCCGCCAGCTGGTGCTCAGGGAGCCTCGCGCGAACCAGTAACCTTTGCAGGTTACAACCAGTTTTCCAAGCAACAAAACAGCCCTCTATGTAAAATCCGTGTGTAAGTAGACGACTTTTGAGACGTCTCAAAAGTCACCTACCTGGCGTGGTCTGACCTACCTGGCTTGGTGTGACCTACCTGGCTTGGTGTGACCTACCTGGCTTGGTGTGACCTACCTGGCTTGGTGTGACCTACCTGGCTTGGTGTGACCTACCTGGCTTGGTGTGACCTACCTGGCTTGGTGTGACCTACCTGGCTTGGTCTAACCTACCTGGCTTGGTGTGAACTACCTGGCGTGGTCTGACCTACCTGGCTTGGTGTGACCTACCTGGCTTGGTGTGACCTACCTGGCTTGGTGTGACCTACCTGGCTTGGTCTAACCTACCTGGCTTGGTCTGACCTACCTGGCTTGGTGTGACCTACCTGGCTTTAACCTACCTGGCTTGGTGTAACCTACCTGGCGTGGTCTGATCTACCTGGCTTGGTCTGACCTACCTGGCTTGGTGTGACCTACCTGGCTTGGTGTGTCCTACCTGGCTTGGTGTGACCTACCTGGCTTGGTGTGACCTAACTGGCTTGGTGTGACCTACCTGGCTTGGTGTGAACTACCTGGCTTGGTCTGACCTACCTGGCTTGGTAGGACCTACCTGGCTTGGTGGTGTGTGTGTTTGTTGGTGCAGCCTGTCGGCTATCTGGTTGTTTGTGAACGTGCTGTTTCCATTCTTCAGCTTTCAGGCGACTGTGCGGTTGGCTACCCCTCTCAAACCTCTCAACTCTCTCAAGCCTCTCAACACTGCACATATGCTCACATAGCATTGCTGCCCCGCCTACTCACCCACCTTTTTTTTTTTTTTTTAATGTCTCATGTTTATGTTTATCCACCGATGTAACCTTTGAATCACGGAACAAGCAGTCTTTGTGACGTGATTATAACGCAACACATCACACCAATACCAGCTCCCGACACCTCCTGTCCCCCTCTATTGCCCCCCACCACCCAGCTAGACGGGCGAGTGATCACAGAGTCCGTGACTATAATGAAGGAGATCGAAGCCGCCTTCCCAAGTCACTCGCCGCTCCTCCCCCCTCCCTCTGATGCGCACGCAGCAGAGGCAGCAGAGCAGATGATGGGTCTGGAGAGGGGGTTGACTGGGGCGTGGCTCAAGTGGACCAAGGGAAAGGATGCCATGCGCTGGCTTGCCGGTGGTAGTGGGGCCGGAAGCAGCAGCAGTGGGGGTAGCAGCAGTGTGAGCAGTAGTGGCAGCAGTAGCAGTGGCGAGGGTGCAGGCGATGAGGAGGAGGGGGAGGGGCGGAGGGAGTTTGAGGCGGCAATGGATGCCATGGAAGAGGCTTTGGTGAAGAGCGGAGGGCCTTACTTCCTTGGGAAAGAGGTTTGTCTGTCGGCTTCACTCATTACACTCAATCTCGCTATTATGAAAGTCACTCTCATGTTCATCACAGTCACTCTTACATTGATCACATTCAATCTCACAGTAAGGCCATCAAATTATGCCAGACTTGAGCAGAATGGTGCGGTATTGACCTACCATGCTTTCATACCAAATACCATCCATTGTGCTTTCAAACTACTTAGCAAGTGAGACTATATTTATATATTCCCATGTACGGCAGCATATATACTTCTATCTGTCAGTGTGCCACACATACTGCTATCTGTCTCGCCAACTCATGTCTCCTGGCTCGTTTGCCTTTTATCTTTTAAACCTCCTCGTATGCTTCAAGTGCAAACTAGTCTCTGCCGCATTTCTGCCAGGAATGATCTCTCCATGCTTGCGTCCCTACTTCTCATGCGCTCCCAATTCTACCACCCATCCACACCTACCCCACCTCACATGTGGTTCTCCTCTCCCTTGTCGACGTGACCCACGTGCCTGCTGCACGTTCACCACAACATCCCTCCCTTCCGTTCCACACCCACCCCCGCCTCCCAGCAGTTCTCCCTTGTTGACGTGACCCACGCGCCTCTCCTGGAGCGATTCGCTGCCAGTGCACCGTACTGGAAAGGCCTCACAGTGCGGAACAACCCTCGCTGGCCGGCCCTCTCCCGCTGGTACGACGCCATGGATGCTCGACCCGCCTACCTCCCTCTCAAGTCTGACGATTTCTCCATCACCCACTCCCTTGTCCCGCAAATTGGGCCGGTGATCGCGAGCACCAATCCAACGGCTGTGGCGCGCCGGGCTTTTATTGATGGATGGGATGGGACGGGTGCGTGGGATCTGCCGCTGGGGGAGGAGGAGATGGCGTGGGGGAGGGAGGATGGGACGGGGGGGGAGGGGCGGAGGGCGCAGAGAGAGGTGGTGCGGGCGATTGTGGGGAATCATGACAGGCTAGTGGCCTTTTGCCTGTGTTCTTTGGGGGATTCTGCACATGTTTCAGCCGCTACGACTACTGGGGATGCTGCTGGTGCCATGGGTGCTGGTGCCGCTTCTATGAGCAGCCAGACTCATGCGGACCAAGCTGAGCCACAGCAGCAGGCCATCACAGCGGAATGCCTTGCGCCAGCTGTCAGCGAGGCGTTGCGCCACGTGGCGCATGCACTGCTGGTCGGCACAGAAGCAGCAGGCCCATTCCCTGCCGTGTCCCAGTCACTTCAGATGATAAGTGGTGGGAGCAGAAGTGAGGATGTGAGGGCAGCAGGGGAAGAACGGTTGGTGATGGCTCTTGCGTATCTGAGGGATAGAGTTGGGGTGCCAAGGGACTTGAGTTATCCAGCTGCAAGGCAGCTCCGAGCTCACCTTCAGTGGGTCGTTCGGTCATTAGGATCCCCAATGTAGAGACGTAGATGACCTTATTGTTGATAACCATTATGATTCACGTGTAAGAGAGAAACTTTTAACCACTTGAACACTACACCAGGTTTTCTGTCATCGTTGTAACTTGTAGGTATTTACTTCTTCGAATGCGGTGGAACCATATTGTAGAAGCCCTTTAACATATGAAGCCTTTTCAGCAACCCTCCACTCCATGAGTTTCCTCATGTGGAGCAGTAGCCATTGCGATCATGATGATGCTTCAAAGAATGCCTGGCACACATTGCGAGTCAGAGACTCGTATCGGAGGTGAAGGCTGTGGTTTGAAAAGGCAAGGCGACTTTCAGCACGATCACGAGCTCAATTACAGGACGTTTCTGGGTTGCATAGAGCTGGGATAGCTCGAACCCATGGGAGGAGGGGGGTGGGGGTGGGGGGAGGGAGAGAAACAAGGGACAGGAATCAGAGGAGGTTGCGTGTGTTGACACTGCTGGTGGAGGAGTCATAGTGAGAGCGGATTTGACTGAATTGCGAGGGCTCCGATGCTCCCTCTGCTCCTCCACTGCGGAGACTCAGATCACTGTGACCAGTAAGTCGTCACCAAGTAGTGGTTCAGTAATTGAATGAAATATAACTTCCATGCATCTGCTCTCTTGCAAAAATGATGGCCCTGCCACCATGATAATATCGTCATCATGCCTTCATGGCCCTGCCACCATGATAACATGGTCATCATGCCTTCATGGCCCTGCCACCATGATAATATGGTCATCATGCCTTCATGGCCTTGCCACCATGATAATATGGCCATCATGCCTTCATGGCCTTGCCACCATGATAATATGGTCATCATGCCTTCATGGCCTTGCCACCATGATAATATGGCCATCATGCCTTCATTCTAGTCATCATCCTGGCAGCATACTATCCCTCTCCATCACCTTCCCGCGCGGCTGCCAGTCTCGCTGGCATGTTGCTGACCCGCATTGCCTGGCAGCAGTGGGAGGGGGCAAGGAGCAGGTGGCATCTGGGTGATGGGCTCGGGGTTTGTTGTAACTTGCTGGGCAATGTGTTTGAGGTTCCATGTGGGTGGTGCTATGGCTAGCTTCTGTTTCCAGAAAATTCGCAAGCTAGTTGTGTTTCAATCCCCACCAGGCCCTCAAATATATAGGTAAAACATGCTGAAACCCGGGATTTTATGGTGTTGGTAGGTGCTAGAGATTTCAAGATGTTGGTTGAATATGTCATGCACTTGCATGATGTTGTGCTTTTTAGCCTGTAATTTCAGAGTGTGGTGCCGCTCAATGCGGTGCCTCAGGGTATATCTGAGGACAGCACTGACCTGGTGTGACCTACCTGGCTTGGTCTGACCTACCTGGCTTGGTGTGACCTACCTGGCTTGGTGTAACCTGCCTGGCTTGGTGTGACCTTCCTGGCTTGGTGTGACCTACCTGGCTTGGTGTGACCTACCTGGCTTGGTGTGACCTACCTGGCTTGGTGTGACCTACCTGCCTTGGTCTGACCTACCTGGCTTGGTCTGACCTACCTGGCTTGGTGTGACCTACCTGGCTTGGTCTGACCTACCTGGCTTGGTGTGACCTACCTGGCTTGGTGTGACCTACCTGGCTTGGTCTAACCAACCTGGCTTGGTCTGACCTACCTGGCTTGGTCTGAACTACCTGGCTTGGTGTAACCTATCTGGCTTGGTGTAACCTACCTGGCTTGGTCTAACCTGCCTGGCTTGGTGTGACCTACCTGGCTTGGTGTGACCTACCTGGCTTGGTGTGGCCTACCTGGCTTCGTGTGACCTACCTGGCTTGGTCTAACCTACCTGGCTTGGTCTGACCTACCTGGCTTGGTCTTCAGCCATATGATTAGGCGAGCAGCAGTCTAAAAGAAATCTTTAGCAAAGGATTAACAGTACGATCTGTTGTTGTTCCTGCTAAAAACAAGGAGTTTCAAGAAATCCGACTCAAAATTCCACTCAAAGATTAAAACGAGGCAAACTAGTTTCGGGTGACGGGACAGGCCCCAATCACACCTTCATCAGTGCAAGTGGAAATGAAAGAGAATGAGGAAGACGAAGCATTTGGGCAAACACTACGTCTCGGAAAAACAAAACTCCAGGTTGTTGCAACCGTGGCCAGAAATCTGGTTGGCCAATCCCTGACGACCTAGAAAAGTCCAAGTGCAGACGGCTGAGAGTACGGACTTTTGTGAGTGCAGACTTTGTTACGAGTTCAGGCGAACGCGGTCCCCATGCGGTACTTTGGTTGGTCATTCGTACACAGTCAAATTTTGGAAAGAAACACGCCCTGAGCATTTCTCCCCAACCCAATCCGATCCCATCATTCCTTCCACAGCAGACTCCCTTGCGCAGCTTTCCCCGTCGCATTTCCATTCGCCAAATCTGTCCCAACCAAGGCTGCAAATTTGGCCTCGTACAGTTTCTGCATCGCATTAGCTATCCAGGCCCATCGTCGACAACCTTAGCTTGCCACTTGTGGGTAGCTGAGAGTAGCAGGTTTGCTGCGGGGGCTGCTTCAGCTCGGCTTGCTGTCTTTTTTTTAGGTAAGCAGCACTACGGAATACAACAACTGATGGCTTGCGGTACGATGGAACTCTGGAATGTCAGGGGTGGGGTTTTTAGGACTGCTCAAGGGTCTCATGCTTCACAGGCCCAGGACTATGCTGCTGCTGCTGCTGCGAGAAGTAGGTGCTGTATTCTTCGAGCTCGTAGAACGACGTTCAGGCTGTTAGCCATAGCTCTGCCTATAAGGACACGCACACGCCACAAACGATATAGCGGCTGTTTGGGACCGAGTAGACTTACCTTTTCAAGGCCAGGGTGATTCCAGTTCAGGGGAACACCGTACTGATTTATAAGTAAGAAGTCGCTAAGCTTGAAGCGATGCTGGAAATCATTCTGGTTGTGGTGGGTCTCATGCTTTTATGCATGTGCTTTCGTGGTGAAGAGAGAGACAACGAACGATCAACTTTCCAGAGCAACTATGGAAGCGGCAGCTATGCAACCTCACCCACTTCATTTCAAGCACCTCCTGTTCGGCGAACTGCTGTTGCTGTCTTTTGGGATTACGAAAATTGTCAGATTTACAGTGGGGTCGGTACCGCAAGAGCCGTTGAGTTTATCCGTAACGTAGCATCAGGTTATGGATCTATTGTAGAGATGACTGCTTATGGCAAAGCTGCCCAAGTAGCATCCCGTGAGGACGATCTGTTATATTATGGGGTTTCGGTGAAAAAAGTGCCGCAAGGGTGGAACTTGGCAGATCAAGAGATTCGCAAGGACGCTGCAAGATTTGCTTCTTACAACAACTATGGGTATGGTACCAGCCTTTATGCTCCTGTTTTATTTTGCCTCTCACTTGTATTTTCTGAAATTTCCTACTAATGTTTATCTTCATTCTCAAACCATGTCCTCTGTTGCTTCTTTCGAGTAAATCCACCAGGGCGACTGTGGTGCTCATTTCTGGGGACCATGGATTTTGTCCACTCATCAGAGACCTTCGGCACAGAAATGTGCGCGTAGTTGTCATCGCGAGGAGGGATCAGCTGTATGCATGGGGAGAGAGCTCGCCACTAATGGATGCAGCCGATGCTGCATATGTATGGTCGTTGTGATGCATGATTGACGAGACACGTCTTCATGAAGACTGACAAGATGCATCCACTGGTGCAGCACCATGTTGGAAACATGTGTCTGATTAACGGATGGACTTGACAGTCCAGCAACTCTTGCATCAGGTCAGGTAGCATACCATTGAGAACAGGTACCAACCAACCAAGTACAACGGGAACCCCATCCTCACATGGGGTGCCATGTTTGAATTGAAACGTCTCTTCCTTCATCTAATATGGTTCTGGTATGACAGCGATGTTGGCTTAGAAACTATGGCATTACAATCAAAACGTGTGCTGTGCTACTGTACATACAGTACCCCATCCCACATGGGGTTTTGAGTCTCCCAGCTTGTGATCAGTTTGTCTGTTGGAACACCAGTTCGCGAGACTTGCATGTGCCCTGCACTGTCCACCTTCATCTGAACAACATCAAGCATGTCTTGTAGCATTGCTGCAACCGGCCAGAAGAGGTCGAACTCCTGCCCTCCTTCAAAATAGAATCCATGCTTTTCCAATATGCAACCAAGTGGTTGTTTGGCTCGCCCTTGTAATTCCAGCTGGAGTGAATCGAGGAAGTCAACCCAGGTGCCTTTGCGTAGCAAGATTGTTGCCAGAACTTGATGAACAAGATGTCTCATCCTTGATTGGATAAGCGCCAAGCTTCTCATGTTTTGTGGCGATGAAACAAGCTGCGTCGTTCGCTGCTGTGCTATCCCCGCTCGGACAGCTGGTGTGACGTCCCTCAGATCCTTCAGTAATGACCAAGCAGAGTTCAGCTGCACCACATTTGGCAACACATCTCCCAGGTCCTTGAGGCTTTTCAAGCCGTAGTTCGCCAAGCGAATTGGTTTGCCAATGAGATGGGAAAAAAGGATGTGAAACAGGTTGATAGAGAGCTCTCCACAAGCACCAAGGACTGTCATCACCTGGTACCTAAGAGTCGCCAAGGAAATCTCTTCAGCTGAGAAGCCTTTCGCAGCACGTTCCTTCACCCTTGCAATGTCACATCCGCACAGCTCACTTACACCACTTGCTCTTCCGTCTTTCGCAACATGTCCACCCTCATTCTCAACAGCGGCATGCATCACTGGTGACACAAGGCGAAATCTTGGGGATGGAGATGATGACGATACTAGCTCTGAAAATTTCTGTGGAAGTAACTGGCCCCAGTCATGGATATCAGCTCCTGAAGTCAGTAGCTGCAAAGATACTGGAAGCGACCTGATTACTCTAGTGATCGCAGCCACTTTGACATCACTGACATCACGGTCATGGAGACTAGATACAAGTGGGACGAAGCCAGAGTCAGCAGTGATAAGCACCACGCATGAAGAGACCGACCTGAAAGGTCGTGCAATGGGAAAAAAAAAGGTGGTTCGTCGGGAACGGTTTTGGCGTTAGATCGGAATTGAAGCAAAGGGCTTACCTGCTCGGTAAGACTTCGTGCTGATTTACTTTAGAAACTTGAACTCCTCTACGGTTGTCCAAAACGAAGCCCATGACCTCGAGAATTATGGCCTTGTCCGCCGATTCCTTCCCTGATGGTACCTGCACAAACTCCACACCGCATGCTTGAAGCTCGCTGGCACGTGAACCGAGAAGTTTCTGCTTTCCGTAAGCTGCGAACCGGCTGACTTCTCCATACGAGAAAAAAAAACAGCTTTCAAACGACGGACGACATCCGTGTTGTGTTGCATCCATGGGGGATTGCACAGTTCTCGATATCCCAGAAGGCTCCAACACAGACTCCCCGGACTGGATGACGAATCTCTGGCTGATCCAATTGGCCGATATTCAAGTTAATTGGTTTGCGCGAGAGTACCAAAGCCATCACTTGGTCTGAAGCAAGAGGTGCTTTTCCGAATGTAGGAGAACGCGTACCACGCGCCGGTTAAGGAGGACTTTGGCTTGGCGAACACCATTATGACCTTCAGTCTTTCTATATGAAATTACTAACGGCAGCCCAGAACAGACAGACCACAAGCTCGGAGAGATTGAGCTTGGCTACCTTTTCCCTGAACGAGCCGCGAGCCATCATCGACATGCGTAGAGTTTTCTTGAGGAATCCGAGCGTTCAGAGGGCTATAGCTAGCATGCTCTGCTAACGGCGCGGTTCAGATGAACGAAAAAACTTGGAATCAAATATATCCGCGACGTAGATTTCTCTCAGGCCTGATGGGAAACTGGAGCATCACGAGCTTTTGGATCTGATGATCCTATGAGCTTTGCTGGAGCTTAGGACGCGATTGTTTTTTGAGCCCCAGAATTGATTGGGCGGTTCGATTGGCGAAACAAGGGGCTGTTAAGAACCTGGGGCCCGCTTGGTTGTAACGATCACCCCAGCATGATGGTTTGGCTCTTCCACATTCGATACTTTGGTTTTGCCTGCGACACCTGCGACATAACGCAGCCCACAGGGCAACCAAAAGCAACATTCGCAGCCCGCAGGCCCACATTGCGGGAATGATGCACGACTCCATTCGCCCACTTTGCGAAATAACAGCACTTCGCTGGCATCAACATCAATCGTACATGTTGCGATTGGTTCGTGAACATCATCTGCAGAGAAATGCCTTGGAAAGCTGAACACCAATCAGTGATCAGTCGCATTCACCACCTGTGCACAATATGTCGACAAAATTCAAACTGTAGTATGGTTACTAGTCCGTAAACAGGGTAACTGATCCGCACACCGGTCGCAGTTTACGATCGACCGTTTACTTTTACCACGTCCTTAGCAAATGCGGGTGTATTTACACCCTGTTCTCGATAATTTCACACCCCCTCATCCCGAACCGCGATTTTTTTTGCCCGAGAGGGTGTGAAATTAAAGGGGCAAATATTCTCCCCGATAATTTCACTCTCGAGGCGCGGTAAAGCTGTGCTGGCAGGGAATGAAAATGACTTGAAATGACCCTCCTCAGTGTTGACGATCTTGAAAAATATTTGTGTCCAATGAAAAACAGTCACGTCAGGATTGCGTTTATCGTAATCCTGACCACAAATTCGAATTTGAGGCCCACACCCAAAATCGAAAACCTAATCACAATTGGGTTGGAAATTCGACACATGCGCGTGGTTTGAAAGTAACATGCCTTTGTAGCAAATGGAGTCCCAAATTTCCAACCCAAAGTCGTGCAACGAAATTGACACCTTGTGATTGACAAAACTTTGGATGCGACCCGAAAGAATCCCCAATCTCCCCCAATTCTCTGGGCTGCGGACAGTATAAATAGCGGTCATTTCTGCAGTTGTCAGCTCAATGATCCTTCACGGTTCGCCAGCTCGGCAGCCCAAAGCCCCTGCTGGTGATCCCGAGTCGGAGTGTAAAATTAGGGGGTGTGAAATTATCGAGAACAGGGTGTAGAGTGTTTTCACAGAATACAAATTGCGTGGTGGGATTTGTGCGTGTAGTAAACGTGGAAACTTATATCCCAATTCGACGTTTTACACCATGCCGTATCGTTCGGTACTGCACCCAAACATCCCAGCCTCCCTTGTCACCACCGCTCGACCATAATTTTCCATGGATCATGGATGGGAAAGCTGAACTTGATGTGCAGCTCCACCAGTTTCTCACTTCAACCATCACATGCAAGATGCTAGTATCACAGTTCGACCAATTGACGTCTCTGACCCTGACATGCATGACGTGTCGTTTCGTCCTTTCAAGCCCATATTGCGCCCTTTTCGCCGAATCGCGAGGTGTCGCGTCGCAGCGCAGGACGCGCGCGCTGACATGTCTGTGTCAGGCGGGATGAGATTCGCGCGGGGACGTGAGTCAGAACAGCATGCAGGACAGCTCTACAAAATGTTGTTCGAAAAAACAATGCAAAAATATTTCAATGGGAGTGTTTGATGTTTTCCCCTGCCCCCAATGCTCGTGGTTTATCATGTGGAATGTTCATCCACCCAGGATTCCAGGTACATTGCCTGGCACGATTCCTCCAGGATAGCGTGCCAGGTTCGGACAGGAATGTTGGTGCACTGCACAAGGATTGGGTCCACGTCACACAGCCCCCCGCTCTCCCCCCGTGCGTGGGCCACGTGAGCTGAAAATGACTCTGATAATGTCCAACCCGATATGAGTTTCGAGTGTGTGATTAAGTGTATTCCCGAGATATTCGATTACAACATTGCGAGCCGCCCCTCGCATTTGCGAACACTCCCTACAGCGCCAGTCCGACAAAATCACACACATCATGCGCATAACTACAGTAACGACGAGTGAAGTGTCTGGTGAATCGAAACAGCAACTTCGAACCGCGCTAATGGTGGCCCGATAGTACGTTGGGCGTGCACTGCGGTGTACATCAACGTAGCAGGATACACTGTTAGGGCAAAATATTCGTGATAGTCACATCCCTTTAAAAGGTGTTCCTCATTCACGCTCAAAATATTAAATGCTACAGTATTATAACTGTAGCGTTAATATCACTGATACGTGCTGTATAGCGAAAATGCCACGCGCCATTTTACACTGCCTCTTCAAGCGGACCAAATCATCAATTAATACGTCGCCATGCAATGCTCTTGTTTACGATGTGACATGGGCGAGTATTGTTACTACATTCTGCATCATGTTTAACACACACAGCCCATCCACTATATCGAGTTTGTACAAACACGAAAATATCGTGACCACACACCACGCGAAACCAAACAGGCAGAAATTGACGACATCCCAAGCACACCAGCACAATCCCGAGGTAGCTGAAACAGATGCACAAGCATAATTGTCTCCAGAGCGCAAAAGAGTCACGCACAGCATGCAGGCACATCACGCATCGCCGTCATCGTCGCCAGGACCCTGAGCAGGGACGTTGGGTGGCATCGTTGGGGAAAGGTCCTCGAATCCGTCCTCGGAAATCAGAACATTACTGCCCCGGCGGAAGGCCCACGCACGATGTGCAGCGTCCCACCATGGGCCAATGACGGCGCCTTGGTTGCGAATCGCCTCGCGGGCCCAGGAGTTCACTCGATCCAGGTACCAGCGCACGCCTTCGGCGTTCTGGGGTGCAGAGCGCGGCATCTGGCTGCCGTTGATCAGGGGATACTCGACCTGCGGGCGCAAACACACCAAGGACGTTATGTCGCGCTTGAAAATACAACACGCTTTTAGATCGTGTGAACACGCACCCCATAAAGCCAGAACGCCACCGCATAAGTGCGGAGCACGAGCGGCGGTGGGAAAGGGCGTCGAAACGACGCGTAGATGCCGCGCTCGAAAATGGCGGTGGCGAAGGGGAGCCCGTTCTCCCGGTGCCACACGTGAAGCTCGTGCGACAGAGCATCTGCGCGAGGCGAAAATTCCACGTTAGTAAGCCTGGTAAGGTACACCGTGTCACGAGCACTAGTAACGTGGACATACCAGGTTCGTTGGTCGCCAGGAATTGCGCCGCAGTCTGGGAGGCAACACCGCGGCCCTGCGGCACCGTCACGCGTGAAAACGTGGTGTCAGAATGTTGTATTTGTCTAGCCTGCAGTGGGGTGCTCTATAGCGAGTACAGCCCAATCTAGGGTTTCCTATATGTACTCAACTGCTTGCTAGTGAAACCATCCTTTCTTCATTCTTACTTTCTACTGCTAGTTCTGACATGCTATCAGAGCAGGTCGATCCCCTTGGGTCGATCCTCTGGGTGGGCCCACCACCTCACTGCTTCCGCTGCTACTGCTACTCTGTGTGTTGCACGCCCCGTGGCGTGCGACGGATTTTTCATCCCGCCGCACGCTCCGAGCGCCGTGCGCCCCGAGGCGCGCGGCGGTTTTCTGCCCGCCGTGCGCCCCGAGGCGCGCGGCGGTTTTCTGCCCGCCATGCGCCCCGAGGCGCGCGGCGGTTTTCTGCCCGCCGTGCGTCCCGAGGCGCGCGGCGGCTTTCTGCCCCGTCACTCCGCGCGTTGCTCCCGGGAGGCGCTGCGACGGGCGACGGGGACCCGCGCGTCGCCCCCCGTCGCCCGTCGCGGCCTGCGCGACCTGCGTAGGGCCCGCGCGCGGCCCGTACAGCCTGCGCGCGGCCCGTACGGGCTGCGCCAGGCCCGCGCGCGGCCCGTACGGGCTGCGCCAGGCCCGCGCGCGGCCCGTACGGGCTGCGCCAGGCCCGCGCGCGGCCCGTACGGGCAGCGCCAGGCCCGCGCGCGGCCCGTACGGACTGCGCCAGGCCAGGGCGCGCCTCGGGCCGCCCGCACGCGGTTCGTACGGGCTGCGCCAGGCCCGTGGGCGCCCTGTTTTCTCTGCCCCTGCGCTGCCCGCTGTCCCCCGTGCTTCTGACGGCGCCCCACCCCTGCTGCTGCCCGTTCTCCTGAATTAGGGTTTGGGGGTGGGGGGTCTGGGGGTGCAGTTTCTGTGCGTCGTCCCCTGCTCCTCCTCCTCCTCCGTCTCCCAGTGCTGCAGCTGCCGCTGAGGGGGGTGGGTGTGTGGGAGCCGAAGGAGTGGTACTAGGGGGGTGATGTGGGAGTGGAGCTAGGGGTGAAGCAGGGGGTGTGTGAGAGGGGTGTGGGACTGTTGGGGGAGGTTGAGTGGAGGCTGCTGTCTTGTCGTCCGCAGCACCTGTAGTCCGGGGCGCACTGTCCTGGTAGCTCAGAGAGCCTGCTGCACCTGTTGCCCGTGGGTCCGTTGCTCCTGTCGCTCGTCGCAGCCGCAGAGCCTGTTACTCCTGTATTCCGGGACGCACTGTCTCGGTAGCCACTGAGAGTCTGCTGCACCAGTCGCCCGTGGGTCCGTTGCTTCTGCCGCTCGTCGTAGCCGCAGAGCCAGTTACTCCAGTATTCCGGGGCGCTCTGTCTCGGTAGCCACTGTGTCAGCCGCCACTGTGTCAGCCGCTTCTGTTGCCCGTGTGTCTGCAACTTCAGTCGTCGCCTCCCATCTTCTCTCCTTTCATAGTCCCTCCTCCTCCTCACTTGCCCTCTGTGATAGCCTCTAGCTTTGCTGATAATTATGAACTATTGCTATGACTGCTCATTGTGCTGATTACACCCCACTTTGGCTATGGGGGTGTGTCAGAATATGTTGTTTGTGTAGCCTGCAGTGGGGTACTCTATAGTGAGTACAGCCCCTTAGGGTTTGCTATTTGTATCCTGCTGCTTGCTAGTTCAATCATTCCTTCTCAATTCTGTTCTTGCACACAATCCTAGCTCATACTTGGCTCCTCGTTACTAGTCCTACTGTGGCCTAGGCTACTAAGCCTAGGCCGTACTCCTACTACTTCTGACACGTGGGAGGGTCATACGGGAGGCCGTTGAGGACGTACACGAATGCCCTACCCTGCTCCCAGCGAGTGTTCCGGAAGAGTTGCATCTTCCGGACCATCCATCCAGAGCGGGTGTTGTCGTTGGAACACACCAAATGCAGCATGTGCTTCTGCGCCCTCGTGGTGAAGCGGAGTGCGCGGCAAATAGCCGCCTCAGTCAGAGCGGGGGAGGGCCAGAATGTCATGAGGCGCAGACGTGTGTCGAACACCAGAATGACGATCGCGTCCTCAATGACATCCTGCGTGTATGGGGGCCGGTGTTAGTATGTCATCAAGTATCATCCGTCGAACCAACATATGCGATCACTGCGACATGGGCATACCTTCATCCCGTTGTCAAGGCCCGGGATGACGAGATTCGCCTTCTCAAGACGCTCAGCCCAGAGCAGGAGTGCGGGGGTAGGTGCCTTGTGCCGACCGTGCGAGGACGTCTCCCGGGCTAACACGCGAGCGACAAACGGAGTGCGAGGAACGGCAGGTCCGTCTTCAGCTGCCGGCTGCGCCACTGTTGGCGCTGCGTCACTGCGCTGGGCTGCCCTCCTGGTACTCGGTGCAGGGCCCGCCGAGGCATTAGCGACAGGCTGCGCGTGCGAGGGCGTGCGACGAGCTTCAGCGTTTCGAAGGTGGATATTAAGGTCGACAATCTCTTGCTCACGAGCGCGCAGACGGGCCGCTAGCGCCGCGTCAACCGGAGGCGCCGGAGCCTGCGGTGCACGCGGAGCATTACGAGTGACACTGGGGCCGCGGCCTCCAGGCGTGGTGATAGCAGGTGCTGCCGGGGCCGCCTGACTGATATCATCGACGGGACGCTTGCGGGATCGTGCAGCTGCAATGGGCGGGGAAAGGAAGTTAGATGTTCAGCATGTACCTCAATTGCCTGTACAGCACGAGCCTTCATTCACGTACCTTCGTAGTCCTCATCGACCGGCTCATGGTGCGTGTCATCGCCAGATGGCGCTTCCATATCACCGCCATCATCAACTACAACTCCGCCCGTGAAAGCGTTGGTATCATCCTGCGGGCCCTCATCCTCACCGTCATCAGCGCCAGCATCGGCACGGTTCCCTGGGGTGTCATAAAAGACCATGTCAGCGTTGCTGGCGCGGCGACCCGCGTTCGGCCTACGAGGGCGTGCGTAAGGGGAGCGAGCAGCTTCCATGGTTTGAACAATGCCGGACAATCTAGACGAGCCCCCATTTTATACGCATTCCCCAGTCTCTCGAGAGGCACACGGCGCTGCAGACGCAAGGGAGAGACTCCCGTGGGGGAGATGTAAAGGAGACGCATGACGCACGAGCGTAGTGAGAATCGCTAGTGTCTACATGAGAAGATATTTTCATCTGCTGACACGGATACAGCTCTTAATAGCCCCCTATACACGTCGACTCTGGATATCGTGTCGCGCTGGCAAACACGTAGCGATATTTCAAGGGTGAACACATCGGCGAGCTCGTCATAGATGACCCGCAATGTCCTCCGTGTACATCGCAGACGAACTGTTGCGTCAAGCTTCTTGTTGGTGGTACGTGCGCGAATCCTACGACGACTCTAAGCATGCCGTTTCTCTGCTGATTGGCGGTCCACGTCATTAGTCCGTCATATATATCTTGTACGCAGGTATTTGATGTGAACGCATCAGGGTGGGGGAAACAACTACGTGTGAGGGAGCGTAAGGGTGAGAACACTTGGTTTCTCAAGGGGTCTTCAAATTCCCCGACATTGGTGACTCCGTTAGTGATGCGATCTGTCATTCCCCCTCTGTGTAGAACCACATATTTCATGTATATTGTGTCGTTACAGTGCTGGCACTGGACCAGAAACCGACCGATTGTGGCGAGGGTAGCCGTGTGGGTGACAGTATGGACCTGTACAGACACAAATATCAGTGTCGGTGGTCACATCCGAGATAGTTGTGCCACGTCCGAGATAGGGTCTGATTGGTTGTCAACGTTTGGGTCATAAAAAATCCCACCCACAAGTTCGGTGCTTCCCAACAATGTAGGCTCTTGGGCCTTAGTTCCCCTCCTGATGCCGACACACATATCCTGTATGGTGTGGCACGGAAAATATCAGCCTCACCCGGTCCGTTCAGCCTAAGGCATTAGTACCCCCATCGTTGACGATTCGTCGCTCCCGTCACACCGCGCACGAAAAATATCAGCCTTGACCTGGATCGACAGATAAGCTTACGAACATTAGAACCCCCGTTGACGTGTTCCTGAGTCAACCGCACGTTTAACGATAGTTCGTAGGTGACCCATTACATTTAGTATCTAGATCTGACGCTGGACGACCAATCATGGGTCATCCTTTCTCAATTCTGGCCGTACTGCCAGAGTACAAGTACTGCCAGGGTGTGAGTCTGAAACTGATAAAATCTCGCACGTAAGGAGCGCTATGACGTGTTTCCGTGTCATCCTAATTATGGCGGATTTTTATTATGGCGGCGCTCAGTCTTATGCGATGGATAGGGTCTTCTTTGACGTGGCGCTGCGTCACCAGAAGGCCGCCGCGAGGTGAGGGGCTCTCATTGTACAGTGTTGCTGACGCCTATCCATGTCATCACAGACCTGTCAATCCGCAAAACACGGACTGCTGGTAAGGCTGTTGAAAAGTTTTTTCATGGAGGCGTCTTAGAAACATATCAGCGCGAGTAGTAATGTCGACCTTACGGGTCTATAAATGCGGGCGCCAAGCGCCGTCATTCCAGTGCCAGACGATAGTTGAGTCATTTGACGATTCCTCACGATGCCCCCAATCTCCTACCTCTTCGCCTGCGAGTGGTGTCTGCGCCATTTTCGGCAGCGCGCAGCGCTCGTGGCGCATAAGCTTCACAACCGCCAATGCCGTCGACAGAGGGCGCGTGTGCTGCGTTTCGGGCGTCGCTGGATGTCGCGTCAGGCTGATGACTCCGATGATGCTGGTGATGCTGCTGGACGTGACAGTCCGTCTCACGGCTCGAACGTCCATGACCCTTCTCTTCCCATGGAGGTGAGGGCCCAGAACTTATTTGCCGGCTTGAGACTCTCGGAAACACCCTTCTTGGCTGTGCATGTGTATTGCTCTGACTACCTATCCCGTATTCGTGAACAGGCCGACACAACGCAAGGATCTGAGGCGCTCGGCGCGCCTGAGAGTGCATCTGACGAGGAGGGAGACGAGCACAGCGATGAGGACAGCGATGATTCGGTTGACGAGTCAGGAAGCGATGAAGACAGCAGCGATGACGAGGATTCTGGCTTTGACACCCTCTTGGAGATCTATCGGTTCATCGTTGGCTGCAACGGTGGTCGTGGCCTTTCGGACAAAGGCGTCGCGTGGCTGTGCAAGATGTTGCGCGACCCCCGCTTCGATCCCAGCGAGGTGCCGCGCTGGCGGTCTCGAAATGCTGCGAACAAGTACGGGCTTGCACTGCTGACTGCGCAACGAGAGTACGTGAAGAAGGAGCTCCGGATTGAGGGCTACGATCACACGTTTGAAGTCCTCTGCACCGAACCCGTGGCTGTGAGTATGCGTTCTGTACATACCAGTAGGTGACTTGCGCGACAGTGGTATTTTCATTGGATGCTGTGCAACACTTCCACGGCTGGGCCTAGGTTCTGTACGTGCGGGCTTGTTTTCACCAGCATTACCCCATGTAGGTGTGCATGTAGAAGCGGTAATCACATACCATCCCTCCCTTGGACCCATCAGGCGGTGCTGGAGCTGTTTGGGCACCCCGATAATGCGGAGGGGTTCCAGCTATTTGCGCAGACTGTGAACTCCGGTGCTGGTCGGATCTACAACACCCCTGCGAATGCGACATTCTGGGAAGAGGCTCAGGTGTGTGCTTCCGCAGAGAGTGTGTCTTCACATCCACTGGCAGTTCCCTTGATGTTAGTTTCCTGGTTGCCCCGGTGCGTGTCTGACGAGAGCACCTGCTACACGTTTTGCATGCAGGACTGGCTGAACATACTGTTTGGGGAGGGACAGGTGGTTGCTCCAGTCATCATCTCGAGTGATGCCACTGTGCTCAGTGGGAATGACAGGATCAAAGTGTGGGCTGTCTACATAAGCCTTGCGAACATCGCTCTACGCCGTCGCTGGCTTGACACTGGCCGGGTGCTGCTCGCACTCCTGCCGATGCCACCCTCAGACATGACGGGGGAGCAGAAGATGCAGTTGTTCCAGGAGTCCATGAAGCTCGTGCTTGCCGACCTCATTCTGGCCTCACACACGTAAGTATCATAACTCAGTGAGTGCATCTTTTCCCGGCCAGAGTTGTCCCTCGTTTCTGAATTGAGTTGCTTGCTACGCACGTATATCAGTGGATTAAAACGTGATAAAGTTCCTTGTGCGTGCTTCTCGCCTGCCTGTGAGGACCAGTCTTGCGATATATGCTCAATGACCTGCTATTTACGGCCCTGTACACCTGTACGATCCTTGGCAGGGGTCTCGCCGCTAAGGACCCCTGGGGTGACGACCGATTCATCTGGCCGCTGCTGTTCTCAGTCGTCGCCGACTATCCGGAGACCTGCAAGGTCTCCTGCACCATGCAGCAGGGCAGCAGGAGGCCGTGCTCTATGTGTTACGTGGAGCGGGCCCATCTCCGCGACATGGATGCAGCGATGTCCGACAGTCGGACGGTGGTGCAGCAGAAGGACCTTATGGATGATCGTAGCAAGGCACATGACTACTCGACCTTCCGTGTCGCAGTAAGCCATGTGTCTATCTGTGGCTCGTCAACCAGCTGTTTGTTCATTTCAGCTATCATGTCGCCAGTACTCATCGTTTGTTCAATGGTGCTTGATTGACGATGCTTTTTGTTTGCGATCCCCTATGGCAGTCCTTTCTCTGGGACTGGAACTTTTCGATGACGCCATGGGGCAACACCTACCTCTCCATGATGCCGGACATCCTTCACGCGCTGTACCTCGGGTTCTGGATCTACGTACGCAGCGCTCTGCGTGGCAAGGATAACCAGGCCGACAAGAAGGATTGGTGTGTGCCCATTGGTTGTTTGTGTAGATTATTTAGGCGGATTATGCTTGTGTTGGTCTCTGCTGCTGCTCATGTGTGTGCTGCTATATGCTCACGTCGGTCTATGCTGTTCCCTGCTGATGCCCTGGTGAGTGTTGTCCCATGGTGCTGCTCCGTTCCGTGTTGCTTTGCTGCTGCTGGGTTTTGTGTTGTTCCCTGCTGCTGTTCTGTACTGTGCCATGTGCTGTTTTCCCTGCTGCTGCTTTGTACTGTGCTGTTCCCTGCTGCGTCTGTCTTCTGAGTTTTCCCTGCCACAGGTTTGTACTGTGATGTTCCCTGCTAGTGCTTTGTTCGGTCATGTACCATGCTGCTTCTGTCTTTTGTGTTATCCCTCCCGCTGCTGCTTTGTACTGTGATGTTCCCTGCTAGTGCTTTGTTCGGTCATGTACCATGCTGCTTCTTTCTTTTGTGTTATCCCTCCCGCTGCTGCTTTGTACTGTGATGTTCCCTGCTAGTGCTTTGTTCGGTCATGTACCATGCTGCTTCTTTCTTTTGTGTTATCCCTCCCGCTGCTGCTTTGTACTGTGCTGTACCCTGCTGGTGCTTTGTTCTGTCGTATTCCATGCTGCTTCTTTCTTCCGTGTTTCCCCTGCTGCTGCCGTGTAATGTATGTCTTCTCTGGCAGGAGGATGGTACAACTCCACTCCGGCGCCCGTCTCGCTGGAGTGAACCAGACTCCTTCCGAGATCTACTGGGCGTCCGGCGCGAACTTCACCGCGATGGAACACGCAGGCGTCATGATGGTGAGGAACCGTTGTTGCTAGCCGTTTTGCCCAAAACCGTTGCTATGGTTTGCTGTTTGGTAACTCTGATTTGGGGTTTGGAGGCCCTTAAATTACAATGTGAAATACCTTTTCAAACTAATGGCAGGTCACTCCGTTTGTGGTGGAGGGCACCGGCACAGTGGCGAGCCGCAAGACGCTCGTGGCCATTCTTGAGTGGCACGAAACCTATGTCCGGGCGCCATACCACACCAACCAAACTCTGAGCGAGTTTGACACCGCGACACGCAGGCATGTTTCCTAGCTGACATTGTCACTTTCAAAGCCTCACTCATATCATTGTTTTGGGCTGCACAGCTTTCTCACGTCTTTCTCATGCACTCCCTGTAGGCCCAGCACCATCACCCCAGTCAGATGCTGTTCTTCATCCTTACCCTCTGTCCCAACCCAGGATGGTGTAGCAATTTCAGTTGCCTACACCTGTTCTTGACTCGTTGCTGTGTGACCTGTCAGTTCAGTTGTGACAGACGTGGCATGCAATCGGATTGTGTGTACATGGCATATGGCGGATTCGGATTGGGGCGTTTGCATCAGGCCCTAAATGCTGATTCTAAACCCGAATCACCTGTCCATGTTGATCTGCCACTCACTCTTCCCCCCCTCCCAATCCCTGTGTTCCGTGTATTCCATTTCCCTCTCACTCGTCTATGTGTGCCAAATGCAGTTTGACCCTAAACCCACCACCCTAAACCAGGTCGTTGCTTGTCTCCGTCGCTCACCGTTCCCCAGCTGCCCCCTATGCGTATCCCTTACCACTCTACACCCTCTCGGCCTATTCCCTATCTATACCTGTACGACTATGTGTTTGCAAAGCAGCATGGTGCGGAACGTGGAGAGCCACTTTCCACGCCTCGGAGACGGCTGGAACCTCATAAAGGTGCATCTCCTGATGCATCTTCCCGAGGCCATCAAGAGGGGTGGCCTTCCGCGCGAGTTCTCGGCGGCGGTGTACGAGAACGCCCACATCAAGACGTGCAAGGTCCCCTTCAGAGCGTCCAACCGCAGGCAGCACGCGATGGCTATCGCGCGTCACAACGCGTCTGCAGCGCAGCTCACCCGTCTGCCAAGCAGCATCGAGCCCGCCAGGCGATACGATACCGCAATGCAGCGGGTGAGATCTAGGGACTGCTGCGTATGATTGCGAATGCGCCATTTCAGATACTATACCTACCACCTTGTGTGGCGGGCGCGTGGTCTGCCAACGGTGCGGGGTCTTATATGAGTGATGGTTTCTCTGCTGCCTGTGATGTTCTCTGCTGCCCGCCTTCTTTTTGCCATGCTCTCAATTGCCTGTCTGCTGCCTGTGACGTTCTCTGCTGCCTGTGATGTTCCCTGCTGCCCGCCTTCTTTTTGCCATGCTCTCAATTGCCTGTCTGCTGCCTGTGGTGTTCTCTGCTGCCTGTGATGTTCTCTGCTGCCTGTGATGTTCTCTGCTGCCTGTGACGTTCTCTGCTGCCTGTGATGTTCCCTGCTGCCCGCCTTCTTTTTGCCATGCTCTCAATTGCCTGTCTGCTGCCTGTGGTGTTCTCTGCTGCCTGTGATGTTCTCTGCTGCCTGTGATGTTCTCTGCTGCCTGTGACGTTCTCTGCTGCCTGTGATGTTCTCTGCTGCCTGTGATGCTCTCTGCTGCCTGTGATGTTCTCTGCTGCCTGTGATGCTCTCTGCTGCCTGTGATGTTCTCTGCTGCCTGTGATGTTCTCTGCTGCCTGTGGTGTTCTCTGCTGCCTGTGATGTTCCCTGCTGCCTGTGATGTTCTCTGCTGCCTGTGATGTTCTCTGCTGCCTGTGATGTTCTCTGCTGCCTGTGATGTTCTCTGCTGCCTGTGATGTTCTCTGCTGCCTGTGATGCTCTCTGCTGCCTGTGATGTTCCCTGCTGCCTGTGATGTTCTCTGCTGCCTGTGATGTTCTCTGCTGCCTGTGATGTTCTCTGCTGCCTGTGGGGCTCTCTGCTGACTGTGATGTTCTCTGCTGCCTGTGATGTTCTCTGCTGCCTGTGATGTTCTGTGCTGCCTGTGATGTTCTCTGCTGCCTGTGATGTTCTCTGCTGCCTGTGATGCTCTCTGCTGCCTGTGATGTTCCCTGCTGCCTGTGATGTTCTCTGCTGCCTGTGATGTTCTCTGCTGCCTGTGATGTTCTCTGCTGCCTGTGGTGTTCTCTGCTGACTGTGATGTTCTCTGCTGCCTGTGATGTTCTCTGCTGCCTGTGATGTTCTGTGCTGCCTGTGATGTTCTCTGCTGCCTGTGATGTTCTCTGCTGCCTGTGATGTTCCCTGCTGCCTGTGATGCTCTCTGCTGCCTGTGATGCTCTCTGCTGCCTGTGATGTTCTCTGCTGCCTGTGGTGTTCTCTGCTGCCTGTGATGTTCTCTGCTGCCTGTGATGTTCTATGCTGCCTGTGATGTTCTCTGATGCCTGTGATGTTCTCTGCTGCCTGTGATGCACGTCCCCCTTTTGTGTTGCATGCTGATCCTATTCGTGCTGTTATATGATGCTGCCGATGGGTTTGTTGTTCTCTTATGCTGTCGCATTGCATGCTGTACTATGCTGTTGAATCAGGCGATTGCATCTGGCCGACCTCAGCTCAACAGGAACAAGGCACGCATGCTGGGGAGGACCAACTCCCCGGCTGGTCCGCAGGACCTGTACTCTGCGTACGATGCAGCCCTTGAAGAGGGCATTGGGCCATACGCCTACGTGATGCGCCAGCATGGCTTGGTGCCATTCCCGGCATGGGTATGTGCTTGTGGGTGCTTTACTTTTGTCATGGCTGTTTGCAGCCAATCATTCCCAACACGTGTCATGAATTTGCCACCAGACCCAAAGCCCACACAGTCCGTATCTTTGTAGTGTATGCATGACCCAGTCACGGCCCGCATCTACCCTGATCCATCATGGGTGTAAGTCTATGCGTGTGGCATCCTTCCTTCCATACCAGGTTCACACGGCGCTGGCTCTCCCTCCCCGTGAACTCGACCACTCCATCGTCAAGCCGCACTATGTGCATGCAGTGCCGGTGCTGCATGGCGAGGCGGCGTTCTCCTTCGTCGAGTTCGTGGACGAGCAGGGGGAAACCCTGCATGGACGCGTCCACCTCCTTCTGTCCGTGGCGTCCGCTTGTGCCGCTGAGGACGAAGAGGACCGTGCGGTGGCGTTTGTCCGGCGCCGGATCCCACAGAATGTCGATGAGTGCACGGGGTGCATGATCATGCACCCTGCCGTCTTCGACAATGGGTACCACGTGGTGCCCATTGATGCAATTCAGAAGACCGTGCAGTCGTTTGAGCACCCCACCCGCTGGTTTCTGAACAAGTGGGCGCAGGGTTGCCGCGAGGAGCCCCGTTGTTGTCTTGTCCCGCCCACCGTTTGCAAGGATGGCATGAATGCAGGCACCTGTGCACTTTGATGTTGGTAGAAGTACGTGGAGCTTGGAATAGTGGTGCATGCATGAGATTTTGTGCTTGAACCCCGCTGTCATGGGAATTCGGGTTCAGATGTTTCTTTTAGACCTCGTGTCGTGGTTTCGTGTGCTTTTGTTTTGTCATTTGATCTTGTTGTTACAACTCTGGTGTGCTGGTTTCTGACTTTTTTAAGCTTCCAAGTCTGTTTTGCATTGGTTCCCAAACACCTTAAGGAGTAGACCAGAAACGAGTACGATTTATCGGATCCTTCACAGCCACGGTGACATACAATGGGGAGGGGGTAAGATACGTATGGATTGCCCGTGCAATGTGTGGGCATTCGACAGCCTTGCCTAGGATTGTCTATCGTGTCTCTGAACATTACTTAGGCAGTCCTCGGTGTGCATGGGCGGTGCAAAGTGGGTTTCGTGCATAGTTGTTGCGGCCCCAAATTTTGTAGAGAGAGTGCGCGGGGTGCGCGGAGTGCGCGGCACGGCAGCGCCGTCATGCAGGGCAAAGGGACACTCTCCGGATCGCAGGCGCAACGATTTCGCTCAAGACAGCGCCGCCTGAGCGCGAGCATTAGCGAAGATCCGTCTAGCACGATCTGAATCTCTCTAACGGCCCTGAAGCTCTGAGAGTTTGGTGCTTCAATCTGTATCTGCATCTCATGAAAGCACCGCTCGTTCCTGCCGCTCAACTCACTCTCCGGCTCCCCTTCGGATCGCCTGATTGATAATCACCGCGAGGGGTCCGATCGGCGCGTGTGCAGCTAACAAGTTTTTTTGCGAAGCGTCAAGGCGAACGAATCCCTTGGAGTTCCCTGCGGGCCGTTGCTAGCGCGCGGCCAAGGTTGCAGAACGGCGCACACGGAGAGACTCTCCCAGCCGGACCGAATGAGGTACGTCGGTTGGTGATTACCGTTAGTACGTAGGTATAGCGGAACCTTCCAATCCGCGTCTGACACGTCACTATGTGCCTTTTCCCGATCCTCTCGCCTCTCTGTCCCCATGTCGATTACCTTCTTTTTCTCCCTCACGCGGCCTTTTTCCCGCTCGCGCCTTTTCTCCTCCAGATCCCGAACACCCTCAGGGCTGCTCTCTCCGGGTGACTGACGTGTGAGAGTCGACTAAAAGCACGCGTCAAACACCTTCCCTTTCCCGCTCATGCTCTTTCCCCCGCACTACCCGATCATCGCCCTCAGGACTGCTCTCTCCGCGTGGCTGACGGGCAGCACAGCACCTCCGGATGGCCAAGCAGGCCATTCTAATCGGCCCAATTCTGCTTATAACGGGGATGGCTCGCCCGCCGTGTCAGTGTCGTGGGAGGACTGGCAGCGCGCGTACGAGCAGGCGCGAGGCGCGGAGGGCAGACAGCAGCAGGAGGGGCATGTGAGAGGCGCGGAGAACAGACAGCGGGACGAGTGTGCGAAAGGATTGGGTGTTGGAAACGGCAGATGCGAGCAGAGCAAAGGCAGTGACAATGGCAGTGGGCGAGGGGAGGGCTGGCAGCGCGTGTGGGACCATGCGAAAAGCGTGGAGGGCAGAAAGCAGGAGGGGCATGGACAGGGCACGGCGCAGGGCAGCGGGGAGAGGGACGAGTGGGGTTGGGTGGGGGGGTTTGCAACGCGGCATGGAGAGGGTGGAGGAACGGAGGGGCAGGCACAGGTGGTGGGGAAAGGGCGAGACGTGGGTGGTATGCAGGGGCAGGGGCAGGGAGTGGTTGTGTGTGAGGGCGGGTGGGAGTGGCTGCATCGCCCCTCTGCCCCGCCTGTGTGGGAGATGACTGGTGCTGTGGCGCAGCCTGTGTCTCAGCCTGAGGCACGCAGTGTAAGCACTGGTTACCAGGAAGCACAGGCAGGTGTTGAAGGAGGTGCAGAGGGGTGGAGGAGAACTGGCATGGGTACAGGAGGGGCTGTAGGTAGGGTTGAGAGGATGGGAGGGGAAGGGGAAGGAGACAGTGCAGTGATTGGAGGGAGTGCAGGTGTTGGGGATGCTGGAGGTGGGAGGAGGGGAGGAGGGAGGGGCGTGGTTGGGGCGGTGAGGGAGTGTGTGTCGCTGGATTGGGTGCCGGAGAGGCTTCTAGTGAAGTTCCAGCAGAGAGTGGGGATGTACCGACTCGGATTCAACTTTCAGGTGATCCAACATGAGTTTCTCTGTGCATGCGTACATGCATGATTGTAAGTGCTGCATGATGCCCCACCGTGTTATTCGCTTCAGTGCATGGGTGCGTACACCTGTTGCCACCCGCATATCATCCGTACCACCCCCTCCCCTGTAAGCATTTTCTACTGTGTGTTATGGTGCGAAGCGGGCATAGCAAGCTTGCAGCACAAGCAAAATACCCGAGCAAGCAAAGCTTGGCAATAATCAATGTGACATTGTGCTCTGAAGCACACGATTGTCTTTCTCCCCTTAAGGCCTGTGCTACAAGCATCCCGTTGCCAGCCTCTCCCCTCCCCTTTTTTCCTCCCCTCCCTCCACTCCCACTCTCACTCCAACTTCCCCGTTACTCCTTCTTCTCTTTCCCCATCTCCCCCACCGCCATCAGTTCCGCCATTCCCACCACGACCTACCAGTCAACCCCTCTGTCCTCGCAACCCCGGTCTCTCTAGCCGTCTCTGCATCGCCTATCCACACTCTCACCAGCGCCACAGGCTTGAGGGAGAGCCGGCCCCTTATAACCGTCGGTCCCTATCAGGTGAGTCTGTCTTCTTGCGATGCGGCATGATGCAGTGGCGCTGACTGTGTCTTGGTATGGCCGGGGACGTCCAGTCTTTATCTGGATGCAATGTCCAGCGTGATGCAATGTCCAGCGTGATGCAATGTCCAGCCTGATGCAATGTCCAGCCTGATGCAATGTCCAGCGTGATGCAATGTCCAGCGTGATGCAATGTCCAGCGTGATGCAATGTCCAGCGTGATGCAATGTCCAGCGTGATGCAATGTCCAGCGTGATGCAATGTCCGGCATGATGCAATGTCCAGCGTGATGCAATGTCCAGCGTGATGCAATGTCCAGCGTGATGCAATGTCCAGCGTGATGCAATGTCCAGCGTGATGCAATGTCCAGCGTAATGCAATGTCCAGCGTGATGCAATCGTTAGTCCAAGTGGCCTTTTTGTGTGTTAAACTGATTGTCATATTTTTCTTATGCTCATGCGACCCATCCACGCATTTCCCTGCACCTGCATTCCTTTTCACTCTTGCATGGATGTTAATTCCCCATCGCACACAGGCCTACCCCGCAGACATCAGGATCGTTGTCAAGCCATCTGCTCCCTCTCCACCTTCCAAAGCCGCCTCAAAGCGCCCGGCACCCTCCACTGCCAGCCTGGCTACCAGGCTCGCGGGCATGGTGACCCGTGTTGCCTGGGCGGCGGTGGGAGGGGGCAAGGTGCAGGTGATGCCTGTGGCGGGCACGGTGCAGGTGGCATCTGGACGGGTGGGCCTGCTGGGACTGGCTGATGCTAGGGTGAGTGAGGGTTATGGGTTTATGGGTGTATGATGCTGAGTAGGTGTGCTGGGTAAGGTTCTTGTGTGAGGTGAGGTGACGGGTTGGAAACGTGCTGGAAGTTGGTTCCAAGGGTCCGCTGTATGGCAAACTGCCTGGCACCTACCAATACCAGCCCAGCTGCCAGGCTTGCAAGCATGGTGCATCGCCCTGGGCGGCGGTGGGAGGGGGCGAGGTGCAGGTGATGCCTGTGGCGGATATTGTGCAGGTGGCATCTGGACGGGTGTGCCTGCTGGGACTGGCCTGCTGGGACTGGCCTGCTGGGACTGGTTGATGCTAGGGTAAGGACCGTGATTGGATGGGTGTATGCTGTTAATTGTGTGTGATGGGTGAGGTGCTTGTGCGAGGTGACTGGTTGGAAACGTGCTAGAAGTTGGTTCCAAGGGTTTGGTTTTCGATAAATTCTTACGGACCTTCCTTCTTCCTATCTCCCATTCCCCCATGCCCTCTCTCCCAGCTGCATCTCTCCCACCACTGGCCATCCTCCACCTCGCACCTCCGCCTCCTCCTGCACAGCCCCTTCTCTGCTGCCCACACGTGCGCATGCAGGTGGAGCAGCACTCGGCTCACACGGCCGCACAGCCATTCCAGCAGCGCTCGTGGCAGAGAGACTCAACCTGGTGCGAGCAGGGGCGCTGGCTTAGCTGGTGGGAGCGACATGAGCGGCTGTCATGTGGATACGAGCAGCGGCATGAATGTGCATGGCAGTGGGAATGGCACGGGTGGTATGCGTGTGAGTACAGACGGTGAAGCCAGGGAAGGTGGTCTGTGGAGTGCAGGGAGGGGGGAGGTGGAGCAGCAGGGGGGTGGGGCAGCAGGGAGCGGTGGTGGTGTGGTGCAGGTGGCGAGGGCCAAGGCGTGTGTGCCGATGTGGCATGGCATGGATGTCAGACTCACAGGCTCCATGCGGTACTCCATGCCCTGGTGCATCGGGTGAGTGGCATGGTGCATCGGGTGAGTGGCATGGTGCATCGGGTGAGTGGCATGGTGCATCGGGTGAGTGGCATGGTGCATCGGGTGAGTGGCATGGTGCATCGGGTGAGTGGCATGGTGCATCGGGTGAGTGGCATGGTGCATCGGGTGAGTGGCATGGTGCATCGGGTGAGTGGCATGGTGCATCGGGTGAGTGGCATGGTGCATTGGGTGAGTGGCACGGTGCCTTAGGTGAGTGGTGCAATGATGGAGTGGAATGGTGTGCGTTGGGTGAGTGCTGCATTGGGTAAGCAGAATGGTGCAGGTAACGAGGGCCAAGGCGTGTGTGCCGATGTGGCATGGCATGGATGTCAGGCTCACAGGCTCCATGCGATGCTCCATGCCATGGTGCATCGGGTGAGTGGCACGGTGCATTGGGTGAGTGTCGTCGTGCCTTGGTAAGTTTTGTAGACTCTAGATGGTGCATTGGGTGGGTGGAATGGTGCCCTGGGTGAGTGGCATGGTGCGTCGAGTGAGTGGTGCATTGGGTGAGTGGCAGGGTGCATTGGGTGAGTGGCACGGTGCATTGGGTGAGTGGTGCATTGGGTGAGTGAGTGGCATGAACCCGTAGTGATTTGGGTGAGTGACATTGACTTGCATTGCATTCGATAGTGAGCTGCATGGTGCATTTGCTGTATTTTTAAGGCTCTCGAGGTGAATGGCACGATGCATTGGTTGACTTGCCTACCATGAAGCATTTGCTGAGTGTAATGATTGGAGAAGGGGTCCAACTGACTGGTTTCCTTACATGTGCTTTGCATCTTCCTTTGCATGCAGGACCTTTTCTCACTGGTTTGCCAATTCTTCTCTTGCTACGTCACTGGGCTCCTTCCATATTGCGGTCGACAAAATTGAAGCCATTTTTTCTCTTTTCTGAAGACCTTGGTTGTGAAAATAGAGGTAAATAACTTTGTTCCAACATTTTCAAATTGGATTCATTTCTTTTGTACGTTGCAATGACAGTATTGGGACAGCATGATGTTTAATGTTGTATGGATGGTTGAATATCAGTTGTTCTCAGTTTGAGCTTACTGCTTGATTGCTAAACACAATTTGAGGTGACCACGTATGAGCTTGTCGGATCTTCTTGTACCGCGGAGAATCATTCCGTAGCTCAGGTGGCCTCGCCGGAACCCAACTGATGAAACACGCTGCGGCAACCAAAACAACTCAATCCAAGCAGCCAGATTCACCACACCAGAATCGTGCAGGACAGATGCTATCGTGACGATCGTCCAGCAAATACCTCACTATTGGAATGATGCGTATAGCAGACACTGCTACATGACTAGGGTTTGTGAGACGCCACAGGGTTTTCAGGAAAGAATTTCTGCTGTCGCCCGGCAGCTGTGTGACGGAGACGCCATTGAGAGTCCATGTCTCCCTCTAAAAAACGAAGTAGACCGGCAGATTTGTGTCTCGATCAGGATGAGGAGGTCTGCATTGTCGACCCGGACCACAACATCCCTCATTCGCATGAACTGGAAACACCAGTTAAATAATCTTGCGTCGGAGTTTTTTGGGACATTGAGAATTTAGGCATTCCAAGCAAATGCGAGACTGGATTCTTTGCTCGTCAACTAAAAAAAATAGGCGATTCGTACGGAGAAATTATTCAGTTTACGGCTTATGGGAAACAGGGAAGAATCGGCTCACGTGCACGCGAACTGCCAGCATGCGGTGTGAATTTCGTCAACGTTTCGTCAGGAAAGGAAATGGCAGACAAAGCCATAATCCTGGACATTATGTGTTTCGCTTTTGACACGAAAGGTCGACTCAGCAAAAAGCAAGCTAACGAGCAAGGGATTTCAACGACAGAACTGTTAAGCTGCAGGTATGATCTCTCATGCCTCTCTTGCAATGGGGTTGTACTAATGATGCGTTTAAACTCAGGTTGACTCGTTCATGCGTGGTGCTTATCACTGGTGACTCTGGCTTCGCTCCTCTTATATCCAGACTCCTTTCCCGGGGTGTCAAAACTGTCATAATTACCAGACTACCGGGATCATTGTCTCGCACATTGAAGCCGCAGCCTGTATCAACTTCCTTGCTAGAATCAGGAGCTGACATTCATGACTGGGATCAAGTGGTGCCATCTGAGTCTGCAAACTTCTCGTCAACATCAGGCCCCCCTTCGGCAGCCATGGTTGAGTCGCAACCGGTCGAGGCGAACGAAACATCACCTGCCGACGCGTTGCATGAATGTAACACAGCAAGTCATTGTGTTGCAGAGCTTTCGTGGGCTGCTGTCAAGGAGCGTGCTCAGCAGGGGTTTACAAATGAGAGCTTCACTTTAAGTCTCCTGAAGTGCCAGGTGATGACTGTGCTTGCGGCTCATGGTCCTCTCTGCATTGAGAAATTTCTTCAGGCCTTCGCCACTCTTATGGGCAAGCCGTTTCAGCCGAAGGATTATGGGTTGAGACGCGTGAAAAAACTTCAAAATGTCCTTCCTGGTGTGGTGCAGCTGAATACGGCATGGTCACTGATTGAGAACCCTAAGCTGATTCCAGGAAACGGCGAACACAAGCTTTCGCAACAGAGGAGCTTGTGCCTCGTTTCTTCACCAAAAAACTTGAGAACCCTTGGGCTCATTCAGTCAAGATTGAGGCTGCTTGTGCACGAAGTGCTGGCAGTAATCGTGGTTGAAAATGGCGAGCCCTGGGTGCCTTTACAGGTGCTTCAAACAAGAGTGGAACAGAGACTTGGCCGGTCTCTTGATTCTGTTCTGACCAAGCATGGATATGGGGTTGAAGGGGAGATGCCTTTGGACTGGAGGTTTGTGGCAATGCTTCAGGATTTGTCTGATGTTGTTCATGTGCAATCGAACGAGACAGGGCATTTGCACGTCCGGACTACTGGATGGACAGGGGAAGCCCAGCTGGTCAAAGCTTGGGTGCTTCAAAATCCAATGTGGGACGGGTCTGTGTATGCAGAGTGTTAGCAACAGACCCCGTACCTCTAAACAGAAAAACATTGACTCCACCCTTTCTGTTTTTGTGCATGTACGTAGTCACGTTTCATCTGAATGCAGAACATTTTGGGGCACTGTGCTGTAAGATTCCGCCACAATTGTTCTGGTCAAACTGCTGGTAACACAACCATGATGGAGGTTCTTAACCATGATACGGTACAAGAACCTCGCACTTTCTGCTGCCTGTTCTCCATTTTAGAGGCCATCCATACCACCGACTTGCTCTGAGAATTAGTATAATTACATTTGGAAAGTTGGCTATTTGAATCTAATGTGGAAACATGCATACACACTGAATGTTTACATAGAATGGTACCGGAACCTAATCTCTAAGCATGGTTGTATCTACCGTACTAGATTTTATTACTCCCCTGCGTATAGAGTAATACAAGGTGAGAACATATCGGAGGGAAGCACTTGTGAGTCACTGGTGAGTAATTGGGAGTCCTGCCCTGACTGGTGAAGTGAGCGTCAGCTGAAGGGTGCTACAGTGCACGATGTCAGGAATCCCCAAGGCACATACCATATGGGTGAGCTTCTCAAGCCTTCTCATCACTGCTCTGTCAGGGACAACGACTGTTCTGGTTAGTGACCTCGAGGGCAGTTTCTCGAGCGCAGTTCTGTCGAAGTCACTGCAAACGATCCCCGTTCGTATTTTTAGGAATCCTTCAAGCGCGTCGGAAGAGCCGAGTCGCTGATCCTTTTGATTCCTCCATCTCGTGTTCTGCCGGAAGAGTTAATTTCTCCTAGTCTTGAATATTTTTCATTAGGTTTCGACAGCACAACCATGTACGGTTTTGAGGCTCTCACGTTCAACATTAACGATGGTTACCTGGAGGCGATCGTGCGAGGGTACCGGTCAGGGCTGCTGACAGCCGCTGATTACAACAACCTGTGCCAGTGCGAGACGCTAGACGACATTAAGCTCCACCTCACGGGGACGGACTATGGAGGCTTTTTACAAAACGGTTAGCACGCTTGCCTTTCTTATTTCTTGCAGATCACACCGCTGATTATTTCAAATGGGAAGAGTCTGATCCATATTTTGTTGCTCGGACCCCGCTGATCAAAACGCCGCAAATAACTAGTTGTTCTTTTCTCACTGACAGATGTTGATCTTGAATAGTGTCGAGTCAATGTCTCTGCTATCGGCTGTTTCCTTTTCCCAGAGCCGTCTCCGCTGCATACGACGACTATCGTCGACAAGTGCACGCAGAAGCTGGTGGACGAATTCGACCACATGCGCTGCCAGGCCACCGAGCCTCTCTCCACCTTCCTCGACTACATCACGTGAGGCTGCCTCGGTGCTTTCTTCCAAACATTTTTCTGCTCTGTACGGCGTTCTTACCCTAGACCCACAGCAATCTGTCTTTCTGGCTAACGTAACGGCTTTTAAATGCTTTGGATTACGGGACGTCATTCAGCAACCTGGTTTACCGTACACATTACTGAGATGTTTATTCTGCTCGGCCAGCTGTTAAAGGCGAAGATCCGATGCTCCTCGGCTTTGGCCGATGCACAACTGCTGAGTGTTCGGCAAGCGTGCACCCCGCGGATCAGATAACAACCGTGTTCTAAAGTACCCGTTATAATGGTTATGTCTATCCCGTATGCCTCGCCGTTTCCCGTGCTACGCTGAGCAGTTACGGCCACATGATCGACAACGTGGTGCTCATTGTGAGCGGTGCGCTACACGAGAGGGACGTGCACGAGCTGCTGGAGAAATGCCACCCGCTCGGCATGTTTGACAGGTAACCAGAGAGCTGAGGGTAACCAGGGATTGGAAGGTAACCTGGGGTTGGAAGGTAACCTGGGATTGGAAGGTAACCTGGGGTTGGAAGGTAACCTGGGGTTGGAAGGTAACCTGGGATTGGAAGGTAACCTGGGGTTGGAAGGTAACCTGGGATTGGAAGGTAACCTGGGATTAGAGGGTAACCGAGGATGTGAGGGTAGCCAACAGTCAGAGGTTAACCAGAGATCAAAGGTTAACAAGGGATCGGAAGGTAGCCGGGGATTTGAGGGTAACCAGGAGGCTCAACAAGATTGGAGAATGACCAAAGATTGAAGGGTATTCACGGATTGGACCAGCCCTGTATGTCAAGTTTCGAGATGCTACTTCCGTTTTTTTCTGAATGGATCTTTTACTGATGCCTAACAAAAGCGCTCTTCGCTCTTTCCGTTTGCAGCATCGCTACCCTAGCTGTTGCTCAGAACATGAGGGAGCTGTACCGCCTGGTGCTGGTGGACACACCCCTTGCTCCCTACTTCTCTGAATGCATCACCTCTGAGGTGGGTATCGCATGGAAGGAATTTGCAGTCCAAGCCAAGCGTTCCTGAGGACGGTATCAGCAGCTAGCAAACTGCTGTTGGCTGCGAGCCTGCATGTTTGTCTCTCTTGAACGCGCTTCTGACTCTCCCACGGCACATCATACCTCTGTGTTCTTCGTCCTGTGCAATTATCTTTATCCGTCTACTTGCTCTGATTCTCTTTTCTTACCTTTGTTTACAGGATCTGGACGACATGAACATTGAGATCATGCGGAACACCCTTTACAAGGCGTACCTTGAGGACTTCTACAAGTTCTGCAAGGTGTGTAGAACGAATGTGCATAATGCTGCAAGGCACACGCAGACTGTTGGCTGATTTGCACTTGGCCCCTAAGTCATTGCTGAGACGGTGTTCTGGATGCAGTGGTGCTATTTATGTTCATTTTTCTTGGACCGTTGCCTTTGCCTTGCATTTGATTCTTTTCCTTTCACCAGCGTGTGGGGGGGGCAACTGCAGAGATCATGTGTGACCTTCTTGCCTTCGAGGCAGACAGACGTGCTGTCAGCATCACCATCAACAGGTGGGACTGCAAGCACAAACATGACCACTATGTAGTAGGTTGTGGTTTGTTGCCATTTGACTGCATTTTTGCTGGAGCAAGCTCAAATCCATGAAGTTTCCCCTTGTGTCATTGAGCAGTATTGGCACTGAGCTCACTCGAGATGACCGAAGAAAGCTCTACTCCAACTTTGGCCTCCTGTAAGACTTCAAGTCAAAGCAATGCTTTTTTTCTTCGCCCCAAAGCTATTCCTCTCGCTTTCATTTTTGAGCCTGTACATATCATATTCCCCTCCATGGACATCTTCAAATTTGCATTGATGATTGGAGTTTTTGCTGCATGTCCCCCATTCTTGTTCCCATCGCTGCCTTCCGTGCATCCAGTTACCCGTATGGTCATGAAGAGCTTGCTATCTGCGAAGATTTTGATCAGGTATGCACAATGCTGCTCCTTGGTACTGATTGTTCTGTGTGGCATTGAGTGCAGAACTTATGCAATTTTGCTTGCCCACCTTCCCTACCTTCTACTCACTGACGACTGTAACCCTTCGTCCTCGGCCTCCTACTCCCCTACCCCGTGAGCAGGTGCGGGCAGCCATGGAGAAGTACCCTCCGTATGCGGCCATCTTTGCCAAGCTGTCATTTGGGGAGAGCCAGATGCTGGACAAGGCGTTCTACGAGGAGGAGGTCAAGCGCCTCACACTCTCGTTCGACCAGCAGGTGTGTGCCCCCAGGCGCTGCAGGCTCGCGTGCCACTTCCACCTCTTTTATATGCGATGTGTGCGTAACTTGTGCTTGAGATTGGTGCTTTTTTTCTTGCCTTTCTCACTTCCGCTATTGTTTCGTCTCCCTCTCCCCTCCCCCTTCCTCGCCCTCCTTTCCTTTCTTGCAACTCCCTCCAGTTCCACTATGGCGTGTTCTTCGCCTATGCCCGGTTGAGGGAGCAAGAGATTCGCAACCTGATGTGGATATCGGAGTGTGTGGCTCAGAATCAGAAGTCTCGCATTCACGACGGCATTGTCTTCATATTCTGATCCCTGTCGTGCCGGTATCTGTACTCCAGCTACATGGCCCCATATTCAGTGACACGGCATCATTTGCAGCACTTGGAGAGCAGTAGTCCTTTATTGACAAAAGTAGGCAGGCACTGAGATTATGATACTAGCTTGTGACTTCAGTGTTGGAATGTACGTATGTAAATCTCATACGATACCCCCTCCCTTGTCCTGTCCTGTGCTGCGCTTCCCAAGTTACTCAAGCGAGTTCTTTCTGGCCTCTATGCAACGGGACAGGACACACATAAAATTCAATCAACAACTGGAAAACAGTTTTATATTTCACAATTTAATGCCACTGCTCTTTGGATTGGGCGCATGAAGTAATATGTGTGCATTAATATGAATACTTTTAAAAGCTGTAACGCTTTTCGAAATTTTGTATTTTGAAAGCGATGCTGTTTGTAATGTAGGAATGAAAAGAGTCGAATCGCGCTAATCGCCAGTTTTGGAGTACAAAACGTGGGCTGGGGGTCATTTCCCTCCACCCACGTCTCTCATTTTCAAACGGTTTAGCACATTTTCCCGCCCACCCACCCCTTGGACAAGCGACAATTGTAGTAAGATGTCAGCATTGTACCGGTAGTACAGTATGTTAGAACTGCTTGGATTTCAATTGTACTAAACCCACTTGAAATGAGACGATGTCATTGCTACATGAAAGAAAGCAAGCTTTCTAAATCAGAAATGTGGTACAATTACTAACACTAATTGGGTTGTACCCTATATAGGCTACCCCACTACAGCCTACACAACATAAGTAGCATTATAGTTTGACACACCCCCATAGGCAAAGTGGGGGAGAACAAGGGGTCACAAGACCAGTCAAGAACAGCAAAGCAAGCTCAGGGTGGATCACGAAATCACCACACACCAGGGCTCTCGCTAGGATTTTGGCCTGTCTGAAAACCTAAACCCAAAAATCCGTTTCGTCTGACGTTCGGACGGGAAATTTTCGCGTGTCTGTCTTTTCAGACGAAATTCTATTGCATGTCTGAAATCTCAAACGATTTTTTTTTCCGCGTCTGATGTTGCAACTTGCATCTTGATGACGCAGCAGCGGTGCGTTAGACTGCACGTTAGTGGACAGGACTGTAAGGCGTGGGGCTCGAGAGGGGAGTGGGGCTGGACTAGGGTAAGAGCGGGCAATGTGGGGGAAGGGTTGGGCTGGGAAAGGTATATGAGAGTTGGGGGGGGGGAGGACTCTGCTGGAAGATTTGCGACAGTGCGAGGGAGTTGGGTGAAGTGCTGGGCTGGAGTTGGTAGGGTGGCTAGGCTGGTAGAGGCAAGGGGGCCTTACGGTAGCGCTTGGCTGGCGGACGTGGGGGGCGGTAGGGGGGGGGGGGGTGGTGGCTTGGCTGGGCTGGTAGAGGCGAAAGGGACTTGGTTGGGCTGGTACGAGGCGGGCTTTGTGCTGGTACAGTACTCTACAAAATTCGGCCAGTGAGGCGACGCGAATTACTACACGTGCAATTATAGCCACCAAAGGTGCCTGCCAGAACTGACAACCTATGGCTACGTGGGCAGAATTGTCAGTATCAGATGAAACGAAACTCGCTATCTGAAATTTCGGACAAAGTATAACGCCTGCTCTGATAATTCAGACGAACTAAAATCCTTTCTCTTATGGATCAGACGAAATAAAAAGCACTGTCTTATGGTTCAGATGAAAGGAAAAATGAAGGTCTGAAAATCAGACCATCAGACCAAATTGGTCTGATAACGAGAGCCCTGCCACACACTCTAAGCACAAGCAAGTGGCCATAAGGCCAGTTCATATGCAGAGTTATATAATAGAGAACAAGCAGTACAGTGATCACAACTTAGCAAGTGTAAGCATGTAGATACAAGAATATACATCACAGTACAAGCAAAGTCACGAAGTGAGCAAGTGAGGCAAAGTAGGCATAAGGCCTAAAACAGTACAGAAACGCTGATGATCACGAGGCTGAAGTGCCTTGGTGAATATATCGACAGTGTTGGCCCGAGTGGCCACGTAAGCAAGACGAAGCTGACCACGCTGCTGCAACTCTCGAGCAAGGAAGTAACGCACAGCGATGTGCATCGTCCAGTGCTCCAGTATGTGCTCCTGACACAAGGCAATCATGGCTTTGTTGTCTACGTACAGAACTGGAGGAGAAAAGGCCGCTCTCCCAAGTCGGTCAGCAGGTAGGTGAGCCAGCGTAACTCCTGTGCGGCCATGGCCCCTACGTAGATCTCAGCCTCACAACTGGAACTGAGAACAGAAGACAAGCGGGTAGACCGCCAAGAAACAGAATCGGAGCCAAGGATGAAAGTGTATGTTGAGAATAGCAGGCGGAAGTTAGAACAGAAAAAAGAGGTTTTCACTATCAAGCAATGGGATACATATAGCAAACCCTAGTTGGGTTGTACTCAATCTAGAGTACCCCACTGCAGACTAGACAAATAACACATTCTGACAGTGTAACCCTGTGACGACCGCTGCGTAGCCAAGTCGTCAATCCAAGACGCGTCTGCGTGGCCAGTGAGAACAACTCGACTCCGTCCTCCAAGCACGAGTCCCATGCCCGACGTACTGCACAAGTAGCGTAACACCCTCTTAGCGGCCTCCATGTGCTCTGGTCGGTGTCTCCCGGGCGCAACGTAGCGTGCCAGGATGCTAAGAGGGTAAGCAAGGTCAGGTCGAGTGCAGGTCATCAGGTACATGAGGCAGCCCACAAGCTCTGGATACGGGCCACTCGGCTCTACGTACTCGTCCGAAGGTGAAGCTGAGAGCGAGTGACCGGTAGCCAGAGAAGTGGACTGTGGCAAGGACCAAGTGAAGCCGAAGCGCTGAAGGACGTGCTGCACCATGTGTAACTAAGTCAAGGTGATGGTGCGGCGTGCTCTGTCCTGGGTGATCTACAAGCCAAGATAACTGCGCAGCTCACCCAGGTCTGTGCATGTATGTCTCTTCTACAGCTCCGACTTCACAAGGACCGGTCCCTCAGTGTCAGTAGTGGCAAAGACCAAGTCGTCGACGTACACGAGGATGTAGAACGGCGGCAACGAAGTGTCGGTGAGCAGAAACAGCGACGGGTCAGCAGTCGAAGGAGCAAACCCAAGAGCCGCAAGTGTCGTCCTCAGTGTGTCGTGCCACTCTGTCAAACATTATACATGTTCATATTGTGTAGGCTATAGTGGGTTTAGCCTTAGGGGGTACAACATCGCTAGGGTCTCCTACTTGTATCACCCTGCTGTCTAGTTTCACACATTCTCGTTCAGTTCTACATTCTAACATGGTATCACGAGCCTAGGTTGCTACCTAGGACCGCTTTCTCCTACGGGCCCACTATTCCGCTAGAAGCGCCCTCGTGCGCCCTACCTTACGTGCGCCCTCGTGCGCCTTTGTATACTCGTGCGCCCTCGTGCGCCCTCGTGCGCCCTACCTTACGTGCGCCCTCGTGCGCCCCCGTGCGACCCACCCTTCGGTCTGCCCGCGTGCCGTCCTGCAGCCCTCGCGCTGCCTCCTGCAAGCTAGTACGGCCCTCGAGCCGCCCCTGCAGGTCCGTCAGGCCCCCAAGCCGCCTCTGCAGACCCGTCAGGCCCCCCCCGAGCCGCCTCTGCAGGCCCGTCAGGCCCGAGAGCCGCCCCTGCAGCCAGCGCGCTGCCCTGCCGAGCCGCGTGTCGCCCGTGGGCGCTGCCTCTGCCCCGTCGCGCTGCCCTGGGGAGCCGCGCGCGACCCCCGCTATCCCGTCGCGTCGCCCTGGGGAGCTGCGATCGGCCCCCGCTGCCCCGTCGCGACGCCCTGGGGAGCCGCGCTCGGCCCCCGCTGCCCTGTCGCGACGTCCTGGGGAGCCGCGCTCGGCCCCCGCTGACCCGTCGCGACGCCCTAGGGAGCCGCGCGCGACCCCCCGCTGCCCCGTCGCGACGCCCTGGGGAGCCGCGCGCGCCCCCCCCCCCCCCCCCCCCCCCCCCCCCCGCTGCCCCGTCGCGGCGCCCTGGGGAGCCGCGCGCCGCCCCCCCCCCCCTCGCTGCTGCCCGAGCCACCCTGCAGCCCGCGAGCCGCCTCTGCAGCGCCGAGTGCGCTCTGCCAAACCCTAAAATAAATAATTAATTATTAAAAAAAAAAAAAAAAAAAGGGAGCAGCTGCCCCTGGCCCCTGGAGCAGCCGCCCCTGGAGCAGCCGCCCCTGCAGCAGCCGCCCCTGCAGCAGCTGCCCCTGCAGCAGCCGCCCCTGGACCTCTGCAGCCGCCCCTGGCCCCTGGAGCAGCCGCCCCTGCAGCTGCCGCGGAGCCCTCGCCCTGCAGTGGTAGCGGCCTCGCCGTTACCACCGTCGTACGCCTGCCCTTCTCGCCACTGGTGAGCACTGCCCTGCCCGTATTGCTGTTACTGCTGCTCCTGCTGCTACTGCTCTTTCTCCTTCTACTGCTGCTCCTGGCGTGGCCAGATGCAGCTCCAGCGCCGTCCGCGTGAGTCCCTCACGCCCCAACAGCTTCGTGAGTGGTATGCTGGTTGGGGTTGTAGGGGTGGCCGCGCTGCTGCTACTACTACTGCTGCTACTACTGCTACTGCTGCTCCTGGCGGTGGCCAGATGCAGCTCCCGCGACGTCCGAGTGAGTCCCTCACGCCCCAGCAGCTTTGTGAGTGGTACGCTCAGCGTGGAGGGTCACGGGGTACTGCTCGCTGCCCGTACGTCATTCGCACTGGTGCTCGGACTGGTCAGCCTTGCGGGACGTTTGGTCACACAGAGTCCCGCTGCTTCGCCCGTCTGAGCGACGCCTGGCGTACAGAGTTTGGCGACGCGGCTGAGCTCCCCGACTGGGTGGAGCTGCTTAGGCAGAGGGTAGATATCTATGCTCTTGACTATGATGCTATCCTCACTGCCATGTATGCATTTCCTACTAGTGCTGAGAGTGCCTGTCACCTGTGTGTGCCGCCTGACCCCGGTATCCAGTCTGCTGCTCTAGGTACTGGTGAGGCTGCTGCACTAGGTGCTCGTGTGTCTGTTGCCCCAGGTGCTGGTGAGGCTGCTGCTCTAGGTACTCGTGAGTCTGCGCCCTCTGGTACTGCGTCTACTGAGGCACTGCACACCTTCACACTGGACTCAGGCGCTTCCCGCTGTTTCTTTCGTGACCGCACTGCCCTTGAGCAGCTTGCTCGGCCGGTTGCAGTCTCCCTCGCTGACCCCTCTGGGGGTCCGGTCATTGCGACCTCCTCTACTGTTTTCCCTTGTCCTGCGGTCCCGTCGGGCACTCTGTCAGGTCTCTACCTCCCCTCGTTCTCTACGAACTTGGTGGCGGGTAGTGCGCTCCAGGACGGGGGTGTCCACCAGTTTACCCCTGCCTACGAGCGTGTGACACACTGCACGTGCGCTCGGACGGGCCGCCACCTGGCTACCTTCACTCGGCAGCCGGGGTCGGACCTGTACACACTGACCACTGAGTCCCCACAGGTAGTTGCGTCTGCGTCTGCGTCGGGTCAGCTGTCTGCCCCCTGCTCGTGTCGCTCTCTGGCACACGAGACTGTCCTCTGGCACCACCATCTTGGTCACCCGTCAGTGCAGCGCCTTCGTGCCATGCACAACCGGTACCTTGTCTCTGGTCTTCCCAGGGTTCTCCCTCCACTCCCACCCTCGCCTGCTCCTCCCTGCCTTGGTTTGGAGTCGGTTGGGGCAGCGTCTACCCCTAGCGGGAGACGCCGCCCTGGCAAGGGCAAGGGGGGCAGGGGCGCTGGAGGAGCTAGCGGGGGCGGTGGAGGCGGCGGTGGGGGCGGTGGAGGGGGTGGGGGTGGCGGTGGGGGTGGTGGCGGGGGTGGAGGTGTCGGTGGCGGCAGTGGAGGCGGAGGCGGCAGCGGCGGTGGCGGAGGGAGCGGAGGTGGCGGCGGTGGAGGAGGAGGCGGCGGAGGAGGTGGAGCTGGTCGGGGTGGTGCTGCGCAGAGGGTCGGCTCCGGTGGTGGTCAGCGCCAGCAGCAGCAGCAGCAGCAGCAGCAGCAGCGCACTCGTGACATCCCCTCCCCTCAGCAGCTCCGTGAGTGGTACACTGCACGCCAGAGGGGTGGGGGTACTGGTCCGTGCACCTACGTCCTGCGCACCGGCGACCGCGCGGGTGAGCAGTGCGGGGGTGCGCACTCCACCCAGCGCTGCTTTGGCCGCCTGACGGACGCTTGGCGTCACCAGTTCCCTGAGGCCACTGAGATCCCCCGCTGGGGTGAGCTGTCTAGGGTGGGTGTAGCTGTCTTTGACCTTGACTTTGATGCTATTCTTGCTGCCATGTATACTGTGACTATTAGTGATGAGGGTGACTGTTACCGGTGTTTTCCGCCCGACCCGGGCATTGAGACTGCTGCTCTAGGTACTGGTGAGGCTGCTGCTCTAGGTGCTAGCGAGGCTGCTGCTCTAGGTGCGTCTGCTCCCTCAGGTGCTGGTGAGTCTGCTCTCTCAGGTTCTGCGTCGGCTTCGGCCTCCCACACCTTCACCCTTGACTCGGGGGCTTCTCGCTCCTTCTTTCGAGACCGCACCACACTCACGCCGCTTGGCCGGCCAGTTGCGGTCTCTCTGGCAGACCCCTCTGGGGGTCCTGTCCTTGCTCACTTCTCCACTGTCCTCCCGTGTCCGGCGGCCCCCTCTGGCACCCTGTCTGGTCTTTACCTCCCCTCGTTCTCTACGAACTTGGTGAGTGGTGCTGACCTACAGGATGCGGGGGTTCACCAGTTCATTCCTGCGAGTCAGCGGGTGACCCACTGCACGGACGCTCGGACAGGCCGACACCTGGCCACGTTTACACGTCGGCCAGGGTCGAGCCTGTACACACTGACCACTGCGTCTCCTCCAGTCCCTGCGTCTGGTCAGGTAGCTGCGTCGGGTCAGGTGTTTGCTGCAGCGTCCAGGTCTGGTCCTGAGTCTGCCCCCTGCTCGTGTCGCCTCCTGTCTCACGAGACTCTCCTCTGGCACCACCGCCTTGGTCACCCCTCCCTGCTTCGTCTCCGGAGCATGGCCTCCCGTGTCCTTGTCTCTGGTCTTCCCCGGTCCCTCCCTCCCCTTCCTCCGGGGCCTGGCCCTACCTGCGTCCCCTGTGTCGAGGGACGGCAGCGGGCTACCCCTCACTCCTCCCAGTTTCCTCCGACAGAGGCCCCGCTGCAGACGCTTCACATGGACGTGTGGGGCCCGGCCCGCGTCCGTGGACAGGGTCACGAGCGCTACTTCCTGCTGGTGGTTGACGACTACTCGCGTTACACCACAGTCTTCCCCTTGCGCAGCAAGGGTGATGTCACTGAGGTGTTGATCGACTGGATCCGCGCAGCTCGTCTCCAGCTCAGGCGGAGCTTCGGCTCGGACTTTCCTGTTCTGCGTCTGCACTCTGACAGAGGCGGAGAGTTCTCCTCTGGCCTTCTGCGAGCCTACTGTCGTGCACGAGGCATCCGCCAGACCTTCACGCTTCCGGACTCTCCACAGCAAAATGGGATTGCTGAGCACCGCATTGGCATGGTCATGGACGTCGCCCGTACGTCCATGATGCATGCGGCTGCCCCCCATTTTCTGTGGCCGTTTGCGGTTCGGTACGCGGCGCATCAGATCAACCTTCAGCCCAGGGTCTCCATGCCGGAGACCTCCCCAGCTTTGCTGTGGACGGGGAAGGTTGGCGATGCGTCTGCGTTCCGTGTCTGGGGATCTCGGGCGTTTGTCCGCGACTTGTCTGCGGACAAGCTGTCCCCTCGTGCTGCTCCTTGCGTCTTCCTGGGTTTCCCCCCTGACGCCCCAGGGTGGCAGTTCTACCACCCCACCTCTCGCCGTGTTCTGTCCTCCCAGGACGTCACGTTCGACGAGTCGGTCCCCTACTACCGCCTCTTCCCCTACCGCACTCCGTCCCTCCCCCCGCCACCGCTCTTCCTTGTACCAGGTCCCCCCCCGGTAGACCCCCTCCCCCCTCAGGGTCCTGCCCCTTCAGGTGTGTCCCAGGTAGACGCTGTTGAGCCTGTCGAGGTCGCTGGTGACTCTGGTGCTGCTGCGGGTGCTGAGCCTGGGGGTGCTGACTCTGGGGGTGCTGAGCGTGTGGGTGCTACGCCTGGGGGTGCTGAGCCTGGGGGTGCTGAGTCTGGGGGTGCTGAGTCTGGGGGTACTACGACTGGGGGTGCTGAGCCTGGGGGTACTACGACTGGGGGTGCTGAGCCTGGGGGTACTACGCCTGGAGGTGCTGAGCCTGGGGGTGCTGCGTCTGGGGGTGCTGAGCCTGGGGGTACTACGCCTGGAGGTGCTGAGCCTGGGGGTGCTACGCCTGGTGGTGCTGTGCCTGGCGGTTCTCCGGGTGCTCCTTCTCGCCGCGAGCCACTCTCTCCCCAGGAGCTGCGTGAGTGGTTTGCCCGGCGCTGGAGGCGAGCTGCTGGAGCTGGAGGTGCTGCGGGTACTGGAGGTTCTGTTGCTGCTGAGGGAGCTGGTGCCACGGGTCCCGGAGGTGCTCGTACTGGGAGTACTGGAGCTGCTGGACCTGCGGGTACTTCTGGAGCTGGAGTTGCTGCGGGTGTTGGCGCGGAGGCTACTGCTGTCGGTCCTGGAGGCGGTCCTGCTGGGGGTACTACTGGTGCTGCTGGGGGTTCTGGAGCTGGAGCTGCTACGGGTGCTGGTGCTGTCCCTCCTGTGTCTGGAGTCGCCGCGCGGCCTCGGCCGTACTTCGTTCCGCTCCTTCAGCAGGTTCTTGGTCTCCCGCCTTCCACTGGTCCTCCTCCTCCCTTAGAGAAGAAACAAGGGATGGATGAACTATGAATGAATTGGGTACAAGTACTAACCCTAATTGGGTTGTACCCCTTATGGACTACCCCACTATAGCCTACACAATATGCATGAGCTATAATGTTCTGACACACCCCCATAGGCAAAGTGGGGGAGAACAAGGGGTCACAAGACCAGTCAAGCAAAGCGAAGCAAAGCAAGCTCAGGGTGGATCACAAAGTCACCACACATTCCGAGCACAAGTTCAAGGCCACAAGGCCAGTTCACATGCAGGAGAACATATATATAAAAAAGGCTAGACAAGCAAGAGCAGGTATATATATATGGAACAGTACAAGCAAGGTCAAGAGGTGAGCAAGTGAGGCAAGGTAGGCACAAGGCCCAGCTGAGTACAGAAGCGCTGATGGTCACAAGGCGCAAGCGCCTTGGTGAAGATATCAGCAGTGTTGGCCTCAGAGGCCACGTACGCAAGACGCAGCTGACCACGCTGCTGCAGCTCACGAGCAAGAAAGTAGCGGAGAGCAATGTGCTTCGTTCTGTGCTCCAGTCGCTGCTCCCGACACAAGGCCAGCATGGCCTTGTTGTCTACGTACAGCACTGGAGGAGAACGAAGCAACTCTCCGAGGTCAGTCAGCAGGTAGGTGAGCCAGCGAAGCTCCTGTGCAGCCATGGCTCCTGCGTAGATCTCAGCCTCACAACTGGAGCCGAGAACAGAAGACGAGCGAGTAGCCCGCCACGAAACAGAGCCGGAACCAAGGCTGAAGGTGTAACCCTGTGACGACCGCTGCGTAGCCTGGTCGTCAGCCCAAGAAGCGTCTGCGTGCCCAGTAAGGACCACTGGACTCTGCCCTCCAAGCACCAGCCCCATGCCCGACGTACTGCACAAGTAGCGCAACACCCTCTTCGCTGCAGCCATGTGCTCCGGTCTGTGTCTCCCAGGAGCAACATAGCGTGCAAGAATGCTAAGAGGGTATGCAAGGTCAGGTCGTGTGCAGGTCATCAGGTACATGAGGCAGCCAACAAGCTCTGGGTACGGGCCACTCGACTCTACGGACTCATCCGAAGGCAGAGCTGAGAGCGAGTGGCGAGTAGGCAGAGGAGTGGCCTGAGGCGAGGAGTACGTGAAGCCGAAGCGCTGAAGGACCTGCTGCACCATGTGTGACTGAGTCAGGGTAATGGTGCGGCGTGCTCTGTCCCGAGTGATCTGCAAGCCAAGGTAGCTGCGCAGTTCACCCAGGTCAGTGCACGTGTGTCTCTTCTGCAGCTCGGACTTCACGTGGGCTAGTCCTGCAGTGTCAGCTGTGGCAAAGACCAAGTCGTCGACGTACACGAGGATGTAGAACGGCGGCAAAGAAGTGTCGGTGCGCAGAAACAGCGATGGGTCGGCAGTAGAGGGAGCAAACCCAAGAGCCGCAAGTGTAGTCCTCAGTGTGTCGTGCCACTCACGCGGTGCCTGGCGGAGACCGTAGACTGGCCGCCGTAGGCTCCACTGGGTGCCAGGAGGAAAAGACCCAGTGAAGCCAGGTGGGCGACGCAGCCAGATCTCCTCGTGCAGGCTGCCCTGCAAGAAAGCAGTGCTGAAGTCAAGAGAGTGTAGCTCGTAGTCACGATGAGCAGCTACGTGCAGCAGTACCCGAAGAGTGGTCATCTTCGGGGTGGGAGAGAAGGTCTGAAAGTAGTCAACTCCCTGCCGCTGACTGAAGCCACGAGCCACGTAACGCGCCTTGAAGACAGGCGGAGAACCCGGCGGTCGCTTCACCCTGAAAATCCACATGCCACTGACGATGTTCGCCCCAGGAGGGGGAACAGCGTCAACGTAGGTGCCTGTGGACTTCCAGGAAGCCATCTCTGCGTCCATAGCTGCCTGCCACTGAGAGGAGTAGGGACCCTCTATCGCCTCCGCGTAAGAGCGCGGAGTCGGGATGTCAAGTGCATCCGGGTCTCCCTCAGGGGTAAGCAGTACGGACACGAGATGAGGTGAAGCAGCGGCCAAGCACTGGAACTCCTCCTGCCTGTCCTCAAGGACGTCCGTGCCAAGGGCACACTCACCCCCGACGGACGGAGGACAGACAGACTCAGACTCAGCAACAAGACTGGCGACGTAGTCTAGGCGACAGCGAGCAGCAAAGTCGACGAGCTCAGCAACTAGGGCAGACGCAGCAGTGGACTCAAAGGAAGGGTCAGTGACAACAGTAGCAAGGAGACGCGTGACAGTAGGACTGGCAGCACGAAGAGAGTCCGACTCCGGGTCGGCAAGAGCAGGAAGAGAAGACTCAGGAGGAGAAGGCAAAGGGGCACGCAGAGGAGCAGTGGACGGACGCAGAGACATCCGGTGCGTGCCAGGGACAGGAGGAGGACGCTGACGCGAACCGCGACCACTAGCGCGAGCAGCACGGACAGGCGACGCAGGGCGAGACGCAGGCTCACGACGCTCAGCAAGACCTCCAGTAGGACCAGTGTAGGGAGACGGAGCAGGCAGTGGGGAGGCCGGCTGTAACTGTAACTCCGATGGGTACGATTTTCTAGGTGTTGCGGTCTTCCAGTGCTTTTAATTCTTTGTCCATGGCTTCACGCCATTTTTCCCTGTGCTCCCCCCCCAGAGCCTGCTGAAGTGTGGCAGGCTCCTTAGGTGGTGCTGCTCCATGGACGGCGGTGACGAGTCCCAGTATTTGCAGCCCACTCTGTGTGTAGTTGTGAGAGTACGACGGCTTATGCTGGCTTTGCTAGCTTGCCTAGCCTTTATCATGCATAGATATGCTTGATTTCCTAGGTTAGGTGCATTCCTATATTTTATTATAGTTATAGCACCGAACCAGGTTACGTGTACCGAACTCAAGCCTATTCGGTTTCAACCGAATTGCTTTCTACTGAGTTCGGGAAGGTTCTGTTCGGGGCGCTTCGCGACCCTCAGAACATTTGCGTAACACCTGGGTAACTAGCCTTGTGTCGAGACTATATATAGCCTCGTGTTGTACCCAGGTGAATCATTGAATTCAAACTCTCTTTTCTGAGATCGATCCTAGATCCTCACACTTGGTAATCAGAGCTTGTTTGCACGCGAAGTTTTTCGACCGCTTAAACCTAGCTTTTCAAACCGCGGGGGCGACGACGGAAAGCGCCGATTTCGGGTACGTAAACCAGTTCCGCGCTATTTTTAAACTTCCCCTCGAACCGGTTTTCGAACACCCTCAGGTCCAGTGGCGAAAAAGTTGGAATTTCGATCGTCAGATCGATTCGAATCTCAACGGCCCTGAGAATTTCGACAAAAAAGGTTGGAATTTGGAGCGTCGGATCGAGTTTCTTCTCAACGGCCGAAATCAGACGCGAAATTCAACCAAGGAAGAATGACGCGATTCGACTCACAGTGAGTGGACCAGTGCCTAGAAATCAAATATTTTCTTCGCACATCTTCCTGTAAATCGCCAAATGGAGGAAAATGGTGATAATTCCGTACGAAAATTTACGGAGTTACACACCGGCCTGGAACAGACGCGAGCAGCACTCCAGCGAATAGAGGAGCTTCTCGAGAACCAGTCGGCAGCCGCCACAGCAGCAGCGAATGCAGCAGCGACAGCAGCAGCAGCAGCAGCGGCGACACCGACACTTCGCCCAGCAGCAGCGGCAGCGGCTACACTGAATCTTGAGGCGGCACGTCCGAGGCAACCGGAGACGTTCAATCCAAATGCGAGAGACACAGACGTCCGTCGATTCATTGCGACCCTCGAAATTTACTTCGAGGTCGTTGGCTGTACGACCCCGACACACGATGCAATGCGGATCCGGCTCGCAACGACACTGTTGCGAGGCCCAGCGCTCGAGTGGATTTACAACGGTAATGAGATCCGAGGCGAGGGGTCATGGACGCAGTTTCGGGAAGCTTTATTTCAACGTTTCGAACCCATCAACTCCAGCTACATGGCGCGGCAGCAGATTCATCAGCATAAACAGTTTGGCATTGTAACACAGTACACGCAGCAGATGGAGAGCCTCTTCAACCGAATTACCGACCTAGCCGAAGGGGAAAAAATCCAAGCGTATACTGAGGGGCTAAAGATGGAAGTCCGCCGACAGGTGATTGCCGCGAACTACAACAACTACCGCGACATGGTGTGTGCAGCAGAGAGATTCGATGCGTTGATGCGAGATCAACCCGAAACACGACGACGTGTGCCGAACAAATATTCGGCACGGAGCGATCGGCACCACCCACAACCGCCGACCCGATGGATATCGACAAGATCGACGCGAAGCTGCGGCCGACAAAATATGAGAAGTGCGAATTTTGCGACGCAGCAGGACATCGACTCCTGGCAACAACAGTGCGACATCCACGATGGCGAACAAAGGAGGACACGATGGCGCGAATTTTAAACGCCACGACCGGCCGGCAACAGGGGAAATCGCCGAGACAAATGGAGGCTCCGCGAAACAAGACTCTGCACCGACCGGGAAACTCCAGCCGAACACCCCCGAGAGTAAGAATATTCCCTCTCGAGGTTTTCAAGCCTTTAAAAAATTCAGGGGAGATTTCAAGGCCAAGGAAAAGCCTTTAGACATTATTCAGGTACCTGAGAAGTTGGGCAAACCATTCCGGAGCGTTGAAAAGGGTCGTGCGTTCCAAGGAGTTACTATTCTCTCCCCGCAGCACAGTGTTAAGGCTCCCAATTGCCCACAGGTGAAGCCTACACAGCTGGAAAGGCTTAAGGGAAGGTTCCAGGCCAAGACGAAGCTGAATCGGCCTCAGATAAATCCTTCTAACCCTACTCAGTTGAAAACTGATATGGAGTCAGCAGCTTCGAACACAGGACCGAGGGATGATCTATTCGACGTACCCTACGATCCAATAAGCGAGACCATCTACGGTTACTCGGAGCAGCAACAACCACTACTACTTGAGGTGATCTGCAACGGGCGACGCCTCCAGGCACTGGTGGACAGTGGTGTGTCCCACTCGGTGTGCGACCGCGGGACGTTGGAGAAAATTGGAGAATCTTCGGAGGAGACCAAGTTCACGGCAATGATGGTGGACGGTACGAAACTTCCCATCCACGGCGAACCATCACTGCAGCTGCATATAGGGGCGCTAAGGTGGAAGCTGACGTTGCCGATCACGAACATCAAGGGTTTAGATTTCATCTTGAGGCGAGATTTCTTGAAGCGGTTCAACCCCGAGATTGACTGGGTCAACAGGAAGGCGTGCATCTACAACAACGTGAAAAGAGTGGAGCTGCGAAGCTTGACGGATACAGGGAGCGTTCCTGAAACGACACTGGCATGGTTAGAACGGACGGTGAACGAGAGTAACACGGGTTACTTAGCACTGGTTATGGCAGCAGCAGAGGAGGAGCCGAGTTCGGAGCTACCTGCAGCAGTGAAGGAGGTCTTGGAGCAGTACAAGGATATAATGCCTGACGACCTACCTGCAGGGGTACCTCCAGCACGCACCCACGAGCACGAGATCGTGGAGGAACCAGGTGCGAAACCCGTCTCACGTGCACCATACCGACTGAGTCCGACCGAACTGACAGACATGAAGAAACAGATAGAGTATCTACTGGACAGACAACTGATCCGCCCATCCACCTCTCCCTACGGTGCACCAGTTCTCTTCACTCCAAAACCAGACGGCAGTTTACCGATGTGCATCGACTACCGCGCACTGAACAATCAGACAGTCAAGAACAAATACCCCATACCGCGCATAGACGACCTACTGGACCAACTGTGTGGTGCAATAGTCTTTTCGAAGCTGGACCTATGGTCGGGTTACTGGCAGATCAAGATGGCAGACAACTCGATCCACAAGACGGCATTCCGTACCAAATACGGCTCCTACGAATACTTGGTGATGCCGTTCGGACTTTGCAACGCACCAGCAACGTTTCAGGCGGAGATGAATCATATCCTGCAGCCCCTGCTGGACGAGTACGTGTTAGTGTACCTGGACAATATCCTCATCTACTCCAAGAACATGAAGGAGCATGTGGAGCATCTGCGGAAGGTGTTCGAGATCGTGTGGAAAAATAAGTTCTACGTGAAACTGTCAAAGAGTGACTTTGCACTGAAGAAGGTGCAGTTTCTCGGGCACATGGTGAGTGTCGAGGGCGTACACGTGGACCCGCGGAAGATCGAAGCCGTCAAGACGTGGAAAGTACCGGAGAACGTGAAGGAGTTGCAGCAGTTCCTAAGCTTCGCCAACTACTACAACAGGTTCGTGCCACAGTACGCTAAGATAGCAGCACCACCGACCGACCTACTGAAAATGGATACGCCCTACAAATGGGATACTCCTCATCAGCAAGCCATGGAGCAGCTACAGACAGCACTGACTACAACGACAGTACTCATCTTACCGGACCCAGACAAGGACTACGTGGTAGAAGCAGACGCTAGTGACTAAGCATTCGAAGCAGTACTGATGCAGAATCACGGACGCGGTTTGCAGCCCATCGCCTACCTCAGTAAGAAGCTACACGGAGCAGAACTTAACTACCCCATTCACGACAAGGAAGCCTTACCGATAGTCATAGCCTTCAAAGGCGTGGAGGTTGTCAGAGGTCCACTGGTGATCCCCGATTGATCCTAGGGAAGGGCTACAGGCTCGTTGTCCTGGGGGGTTATGGGCGCACTGACCCGCTACTTAACAAGCCCTTTTATCCCAGTGGTTAGTGGCTGGGATTCTGACATGGTATCAGAGCGAAGGTCTCGGGTTCGAATCCCAGTGTGTGCACTTCGGGCATCCCAGTGCGGGGGGGTGTCAGAGGTCCACTGGTGATCCCCGATTGATCCTAAGGAAGGGCTACAGGCTCGTTGTCCTGGGGGGTTATGGGCGCACTGACCCGCTACTTAACAAGCCCTTTTATCCCAATGGTCTAGTGGTTGGGATTCTGACAGAGGTGTTACCTAGAGGGAGCCAAGACTACAGTCTATACTAACCATTGCAGTCTCAAATACCTGAATTCACAGCCGACACTCTCATGACGACATGTGCGGTAGGTGGACTTCCTCGAAACTCACTTCCACTACGACATCGTCTACAAGCCCGGGCTACACAACAAGGCAGACGCATTGAGCCGCCCCGGACATTTAGCAGGCATCCAACTCGACGGGATGAACTCTCTACTCAAGGGTCTATTCCAACATGGGTACTCCGTGGACGCAGAGATCGCTACAGCACATACTAAGAAGCTGTTACTGGTGGGGGAAAGACTTAGCTGTAACGAAGGGTTCAGGAAAGATTTGGGTACCGAATTACGCCCCGCTACGGCAGATCCTATTGGAGGGGTTTCATGACGTACCTTACGCAGGACATTTCGGGAGCAACAAGACGTTATCAGGGATAGTGAAGTATTACTACTGGCCCGGGATGGCAGCAGACGTGCAGCAGTTCGTCACCTCTTGCGACACTTGCCAGCGGATGAAGAGCAGCAAGCAGAAAAAAGCAGGGTTACTTCAGCCTCTACCCGTACCGGAGCAGCCATGGCAGGTCGTTAGCCTCGACTTCATCACAAGACTTCCTTCGACCTCACGGGGGCACGATTCCATCCTCGTAGTGATCGATAAGTTCTCCAAAATGGGTCACTTCATACCGACCAATGCCACAGCTACAGCTGAAGCAACTGCTCGCCTCTTCTTCGACCGCATCATCACCATCCACGGCATCCCCGCTACACTCATCTCAGACAGTGACCCCAAATTCACCAGTAAGTTCTAGAAGGAGCTCATGGGACTGTTGGGGGCAAAGCTTGCAATGTCTTCAGCATACCACCCCCAGACTGACGGACAGACAGAGCGACTCAATCAGGTGGTTGAACAGCTACTGCGCACAGCTTGCAAGGACGATGTCAGCCACTGGGACACACAGTTACCGACCCTAGAGTTCGCTTACAACAACGCATCACATGCGGCCACAGGGAAAACTCCTTTCTTCCTGTGTTACGAACGGGAACCACTCACACCACAGCAGCCAACCACACTGGCACACGTCTAAGCCGCACATGACTTCATCACCATCATGCAGCAGCTATGGGAGAAGACTCAGCGATGACTCACCACGATGCAGACCTCCCAGAAGCAGTATGCCGATCGTCAGCGATGTGATCACTCAGTAGCAGTCGGAGATCAGGTGCTTCTTGACACACGCAACTTGAACCTGTCTCACCTACCTTCCAAGCTCTGGCCTCGCTTCTGTGGTCCTTTTCTCGTTGAGGCACAGGTGACACCAGTAACATTCCGCTTGCGCTTACCAGATACGTGGAAGCTTCACAACGCTTTCCATGTCCAGCTACTGAAACCCTACAAGGACCCCAACCGACAGTTCCAGGGATGGCAGATACCACCACCACCACCTGTTCTCATCCAGGATGAACCAGAGTACGAAGTGGAGCGCGTTCTCACTCATCGGCGCCGCGGCGGCAAGACCCTCGAGTTCCTGATGCGCTGGAAGGGATACGACCCCACTGAGGACAGTTGGGTTGCAGAAGCTGATATGGGCAACGCACGCCGTGCTCTCAAATAATATCTTGTCAAGCAGGGTGTTTCTCACGCCACCCAGCTTTGAGGGGGGGACGTGTGAGAGTATGACGGCTTATGCTGGCTTTGCTAGCTTGCCTGGACTTTATTATGCTATATCTAGCTTGGGGAGATTTGCATCCTCGGGATAAGCTGCTTCATCTCCTGCTTCTGGATCAGGTAAGAAATTTGGCCCTATGCGTTTGGAGACGTTGGTGTCGACCGGTTGGGGTGTGACGTAACCGTTGTCGACGAAGTCGTAATAGACTTCGGCGTCGACACTTTCTCGAGGGTTGTCGTCGTCAATGCGGATGTTCACTGAGCAGTACGGAAGAGGTCCGGCTTCTTCCGAAGCTCCGTCCACGTTCTGCTCGTCCCAGTCAGCTTCATCTGCTGCCGAAGCGAAGGCTCGGTCCCCACAAAATCCGCCCGTGACATCTCGATTTGCTTCCAGGTTGTCCAGGTACGTCTGAAGTGTGAGTCGCTCGTAAAAAATGACATCACGTGTTGCTACCGTTTCCTTTGTGTGGACGTCATAAATCTTCCATGCGTTGTAGTGTTTTTTTTTGCCAAGGTGTAGTCCCCACTGTGCGCGTTGGGAGAATCGGCCGGCTCGTGCAGCTGGGGGTCAGTACTGTACCATACGGCCAAATACTCGTAACATTTTTGTGCTGCCCAATTTTCCTGTTTACAGAAGATGCGGTGATGTGTTGTTCGGGAGCGATGATGACAAGAGCAAGTTGTGCAGCATGACAGCGTGGTCCATCGCCTCGGGCCACTGGTGGTTAGGTAGTCGCATGCCACATAGCATGGTAGTCGCAGCTTGCGCATGGTGTTCTTGAGGGTCCTGTTCATTCTTTCTGCCACGCCTTGTCGCTGATGAGCGTAGGGAAGCGCGATGAGTCGCTTGATGCCTCTCTCTGCTAGGTACTGCGTGAATCGTTGTGACTGATATTCTCCTCCTCTGTCCGACTGGAAGCTTTTCAGCTTCACTCCTGATTCCTTTTCTGCTACTGGAAGCCAGGCGATGAAGGCTTCGAAAGCCATGTCGCGGCTCAGAAGGTTGAGGTGCCAGACGTATCGGGTGGCGGCGCCGATGAATGTGATGACGTAGTTGTAGGTTCCTTGTCCGCTTTCGCGGTTGAAAAGTATGTCACTGTAAACCTTCTCCAGTGGTGTGTATGTAGGTGCGCTTGGGTTGTGATGAGAGACGAACGGCTGGTGAGGTAAGTCGGCTTCGGGGCAAGTAAAACATGTTCCGCGAACTCGTTGAGGTTCTCTGCCGTCGTGTAGTAGCAGTGAGTCTTTGTCGAAGACTCCAACTCTTATCGTGTTGTTTAATGTTGTGTTGCTCGGATGTCCCATCCTTGCATGCCAGATGGATTCGCTGGCGCAGTCTCCTGCTGAACGACTGTACAGTTCGGAGTTGGAGTAGAATCCCGCGGTAAGGTTGGCACTTCTCTAAACTTCACGTGGAGTTGGAGTCACCTGCTACGCACGCAGGAGTCGGTGGAGTATCGTCGACGAAAACTGGTGCCGTTGAAGGACCCGCGATTGGTGTTGTAGTCGGTGCTGCCTCTGCTGCTGCCGGTGTTGTCTCTGCTGCTGCCGATGTTGTCTCTGCTGCTGCCCATGTTGTCTCTGCTGCTGCCGATGTTGTCTCTGCTGCTGCCGATGTTGTCTCTGTTGCTGCCGATGTTGTCTCTGTTGCTGCCGATGTTGTCTCTGCTGCTGCTGCCGATGTTGTCTCTGCTGCTGCCGATGCTATCTCTTCTGCTGCCGATGTTGTCTCTGCTGCTGTCGATGTTGTCTTTGCTGCTGCAGATGTTTGTTGAATTATCACTAATGCTCTCGTTCGTTTTGCTTCAGGTATTGTGTGCGAGTACCAGAAGCCTTCAGGGTTGAAGCCGAGGTCGAGATATGGCAGGTGTGTCCAAGACATGAAATTGACGATGGCGTCGCTGTTGGCGGTGCCTTGGTCTGGAACGAAGTCAAGAACGAAGATATTGTTCTTCAAGTCTGCCTTGCCGATGTAGAGTCCTCCGCTCCCGTGGTACAGCTTGAACTCCTGGGTGGTGCTGTCTGCTTCGAGATGAATTCCCTTCGCCACTAGTTGACTAACACTGAGTAAGTTGTAGCAAAGTCCTTCTGCGATTAAAACCTTTTGACATCTGCAGAATAACGTTGGTTTCTCGAAACTCAAGTTGGACCATCCCTTGTCATCGTGTGCGCAGGTTCTGGTTATTGGCGACGGTGATTATGACTTCGCGCTGAAGTTGGTGTTCCCGTTGAACGAAGCGACCCAATGAGCACATGTTTTGTCCGCAGCAACTGTCCAAGAACCAGGAGTCTTTCCCGGACGGCTCGCTTTGGGTGATGGCTGCGTACGTCGGATTCGGCTCCAATGATTCGCGACGAGGGGTGCTTTCGTCGAGTTGTTCTTTTGGTGAGTAGTATGGTGGCGATCCGGTGATGCAGGAGTCTGTTGTTCTTGCCATGCAGCTTACAATGTTTCTTGCGCCTTGCGCAGGTTTTGTCGTTGATGTCGTTGAGGACTGTACTTGATTGGTGGGATACACTTGTGTAGAAGCAACTTGACTGCTTGAGGGTCGAAGTTGACGTTGCGGCGGCGTTGATTGCTGCTGATTCGGGCAGTGTGTGCGAGGGTGTCCTGATGTCTTGCAGAGATGGCAGAACGGTGGTACGTACTGTTGAGCTTGATGTTTGTTCTGTCGATTGTTGTTGTTGTTGTAGCGCCGTTGAGTGTGGAACGCGAACTCTGGTGCTGACGCTCTTAGCGTAGGTCGTTCTTCGTGTAGGTCCATTACCTGCTGTTCAGCGTAAATTTCGGCGCAGATTGCCGCTTCGGAGATCCTCCCGTGAGCTCGGAGGATAGCTCGAGTGGAGCGCCAATGAGGGTCGAGGCCAGTGATGACAATTGTCACGAAGGCTTCTTCGGATATTGATCCTCCGCATCGAAGGAGTCTGTCGCGCAATCGACGACAACGGCTGATATACGCCATCTCTTTTTTGCCGGGTTTCATTTCCACTGTTGTCAGCTGTGCCATGAGACGACTTTGATTAACACTGTCTCTTGCTTAATACAAGTTCTTCAGGTGGTTGTACGCGAGCTCGGCGGAGTTGCCGTATCCACGATAAGACCGGATGTTCTACTGCTCGTTCGGAGTTATGTTTCACAGAAGAATTGTATACGCCATCAGCGACTGATACGTGTACTGTTGCTTGTCGTACTGCGTCCCGTGTGTTGGGTATGGCAGGGATCCGTCGAAGAATCCGAGAATTTGCGTGCCTTCCATCATCAGCTCGAACTCAAATGACCAGGTATAAAAGTCTTTGCCGTTGAAAGGTGTCGATGTTGTGAGAATTGAGGAATTGGAATGACTAAGGAAAATGTGGGTACAAGTAGGAAACCTAGAAATGTTGTACCCTATAGTGTCTACCCCACTACAGCCTACACAGACTATAGCATATAAGTTTGACACACCCCCATAGGCAAAGTGGGGGAGAACAAGAGGTCATAAGACCAGTCAAGCAAAGCAAAGCAAGCTCAGGGCGGATCACAACGTCACCACACAGTCCGAGCACAAGTGCAAGGCCACAAGGCCAGTTCACATGCAAGATCATATATAAAGGTAAACAAGCAAGTGCAGGTATAGAAAGAACACAGTACAAGCAAGGTCAAGAAGTGAGCAAGTGTGGCCAAGTAGGCACAAGACCTAGCATCGTACAGAAGCGCTGATGATCACAAGGCGGAAGTGCCTTGGTAAAGATATCAGCAGTGTTGGCCTCAGAGGCCACGTAAGCAAGGCGCAGCTGACCACGCTGCTGCAGCTCACGAGCAAGGAAGTAGCGAAGAGCAATGTGCTTCGTTCTGTGCTCCAGTCTGTGCTCCCGACACAAGGCCAGCATGGCCTTGTTGTCTACGTACAGAACTGGAGGAGAACGAGGCGGCTCTCCTAGGTCGGTCAGCAGGTAGGTGAGCCAGCGTAGCTCCTGTGCAGCCATGGCCCCCGCGTAGATCTCAGCCTCACAGCTGAAGCCGAGAACAGAAGACGAGCGGGTAGACCGCCACGAAACAGAGCCGGAGCCAAGGCTGAAGGTGTAACCCTGTGAGGACCGCTGCGTAGCCTGGTCGTCAGCCCAAGAAGCGTCTGCGTGACCTGTGAGGACCACTCGACGTCGCCCTCCAAGCACTAGCCCCATGCCCGACGTACTGCACAAGTAGCGCAACACCCTCTTCGCTGCAGCCATGTGCTCTGGTCGGTGTCTCCCAGGAGCAACATAGCGTGCCAAGATGCTAAGAGGGTATGCAAGGTCAGGTCGTGTGCAGGTCATCAGGTACATGAGGCAGCCAACAAGCTCTGGGTACGGGCCACTCGGCTCTACGGACTCATCCGAAGGCAGAGCTGAGAGCGAGTGGCGAGTAGACAGAGGAGTGGCCTGAGGCGAGGAGTACGTGAAGTCGAAGCGCTGAAGGACCTGCTGCACCATGTGTGACTGAGTCAGGGTAATGGTGCGCTGTGCTCTGTTCCGGGTGATCTGCAAGCCAAGGTAGCTGCGCAGTTCACCCAGGTCTGTGCACGTGTGTCTCTTCTGCAGCTCGGACTTCACGTGGGCGAGTCCAGCAGTGTCAGCAGTGGCAAAGACCAAGTCGTCGACGTAAACGAGGATGTAGAACGGCGGCAAAGAGGTGTCGGTGCGCAGAAACAGCGACGGGTCGGCAGTAGGAGGAGCAAACCCAAGAGCCGCAAGAGTAGTCCTCAGTGTGTCGTGCCACTCACGGGGCGCCTGGCGGAGACCGTAGACTGGCCGCCGGAGGCTCCACTGGGTACCAGGAGGAAACGACCCAGTGAAGCCAGGTGGGCGGCGCAGCCAGATCTCCTCGTGCAGGCTGCCCTGCAGGAAAGCTGTGCTGAAGTCAAGAGAGTGAAGCTCGTAGTCACGCTGAGCGGCTATGTGCAGCAGCACCCGAAGAGTGGTCATCTTCGGGGTGGGAGAGAAGGTCTGAAAGTAGTCAACTCCCTGCCGCTGACTGAAGCCTCGAGCCACGTAACGCGCCTTGAAGACAGGCGGAGAACCCGGCGGCCGCTTCACCCAGAAAATCCACATGCCACTGACGATGTTCGCCCCAGGTGGGGGAACCTCGTCGACGTAGGTGCCTGTGGACTTCCAGGAAGCCATCTCTGCGTCCATGGCTGACTGCCACTGAGAGGAGTAGGGACCCTCGATCGCCTCAGCGTACGATCGAGGAGTCGGGATGTCTGGTGCATCCGGGTCTCCCTCAGGGGCAATCAGCGTGGACACGAGATGAGGCAAAGCAGCAGCAAAACACTGGAACTCCTCCTGCCTGTCCTCAAGGACGTCCGTGCTAAGAGCACACTCACCCCCGACGGACGGAGGACAGACAGACTCAGACTCAGCAACGAGACTAGTGGCGTAGTCTAGACGACAGCGAGCAGCAAAGTCGACAAGCTCAGCAACTAAGGCAGACGCAGCAGTGGACTCAAAGGAAGGGTCAGTGACAACAGTGGCCAGGAGACGCGTGACAGTAGGACTGGCAGCACGAAGAGAGTCCGACTCCGGGTCAGTAAGAACAGGAAGAGAGGACTCTGGAGGAGACGGCAACGGGACACGCAGAGGAGCAGTGGAAGGACGCAGTGCCATCTGGTGTGTGCCTGGGACCGCAAGAGGACGCGGACGCGGAGCACGACTACTAGTGCGAGCAGCACGAACAGGCGACGCAGGACGAGACGCAGGCTCACGACGCTCAGCAAGACCTCCAGTAGGACCAGTATAGGGAGAAGGAGCAGGTAGGGGGGAGGCGGGCTATAACTGTGACCGCGACTGGACAGGCTGTGGACACTCTAAGGGAGGAGCATGACCAGTAGAGGGCGGGAGACAAAGAACCTGCTCAAGGAGCGGAACGAAGTAAGGCCTCGGCCGCGCAGCACCTCCAGAACCAGCAGGGACAGCACCAGTACCCCCAGCGGCAGCACCAGCGCCAGTAGCACCTCCAGCTCCAACAGCGCCAACTCCAGCACCCTCAGAAGCACCAGCGCCAGCAGCACCACCAGCGCCAACACCCCCAGCAGCTCCAGCTCCAGCAGCTCCAGCAGCTCCTGCAGCACCAACTCCAGCAGGACCGTCAGCTCCAGTACCGCCAGCAGCTCCAGCAGTACCTCCAGCAGGACTAACTCCAGCAGCCCCAGCAGCACCCCCAGTCCCAGCAGCTCCAGTACCGCTAGTACGAGCACTTCCAGGACCAGCAGCAACAGTAGTACCTCCAGCTCCAGCAGCACGGCTCCAGCGCCGGGCAAACCACTCGCGCAGCTCCTGCGGAGATAGTAGCTCCCGCCTCGACGAAGCACCGCCAGAGGCCACACGAGCAGACCCAGCACCCCCAGGCTCCGCACCCCCAGGCTCCGTACCCCCAGGCTCAGCACCCCCAGGCTCAGCACCCCCAGACTCAGCACCCCCAGGCTCAGCACCCCCAGGCTCCGCACCCCCAGACTCAGCACCCCCAGACTCAGCACCCCCAGGCTCAGCACCCCTAGACTCAGCACCCGCAGGCTCAGCGCCCGTAGCAGCACCAGAGTCAACAGCTACCTCGACAGGCTCGACTGCGTCTACCTGGGACACACCTGACGGGGCAGGATCCTGAGGGGGGAGAGGGTCTACCGGGGGAGGACCTGGCGCAAGGAAGAGCGGCGGCGGGGGGAGGGGCGCAGTGCGGTAGGGGAAGAGACGGTAGTAAGGCACCGACTCGTCAAAGGTGACGTCCTGGGAGGACAAAACACGGCGCGAGGTGGGGTGGTAAAACTGCCAACCAGGCGCGTCAGGGGGGAAGCCAAGGAAGACGCAGGGAACAGCACGGGGGGACAGCTTGTCCGCAGACAAGTCGCGGACAAACGCCCTAGATCCCCAGACCCAAAACGTAGACGCATCGCCAACCTTCCCCGTCCATCGCAAGGTGGGGGAGGTCTCTGGCAAGGAGACCCGGGGCTGAAGGTTGAGCTGATGCGCTGCGTACTGAACCGCAAACGGCCAAAGAAAATGGGGAGCAGCCGCATGGATCATGGACGTACGAGCGACGTCCATGACCATGCCAATGCGGCGCTCAGCAATCCCATTTTGCTGTGGAGAGGCCGGAAGCGTGAAGGTCTGGCGGATGCCCTGTGCACGACAGAAGGCTCCCAGACGGGCAGAGGAAAACTCTCCGCCTCTGTCAGAGTGCAGACGCAGAACAGGAAAGTCCGAGCCGAAACTCTCTCTGAGCTGGAGACGAGCTGCGCGGATCCAGTCGATCAACACCTCAGTGACGTCACCCTTGCTGCGCAAGGGGAACACCGTGGTGTAACGCGAGTAGTCGTCAACCACCAACAGGAAGTAACGCTCGTGACCTTGGCCACGGACGCGGGCGGGGCCCCACACGTCCATGTGAAGAGTCTGCAGCGGAGCCTCTGTCGGAGGAAACTCGGAGGAGTGAGGGGCGGCGCGCTGCCGCCCCTCGACGCAGGGAACGCAGGTAGGGGAAGGCGCCGGAGGGAGGGGAGGGAGGGACCGGGGAAGACCAGAGACAAGGACACGGGAGGCCATGCCTCGGAGACGAGGCAGGGAGGGGTGACCAAGGCGGTGGTGCCAAAGGAGAGTCTGGTGGGACAGGAGACGACACGAGCAGGGAGCAGACTCAGGACCAGACCTGGACGCTGCAGCAAACACCTGACTCGACGCAGCTACCGGACCAGACTCAGCAACCGGAGGAGACTCAGTAGTCAGTGTGTACAGGCTCGACCCCGGCCGACGGGTAAACGTGGCCAAGTGTCAGCCCGTCCGAGCACACGTACAGTGGGTCACCCGCTGACTCGCAGGAGTGAACTGGTCAACCCCCCGATCCTGTAGATCAGCACCACTCACCAAGTTCGTAGAGAACGAGGGGAGGTAGAGACCTGACAGGGTGCCAGAGGGGGCTGCCGGACACGGTAAGAAAGTGGAGAAGCGAGCAAGGACAGGACCCCCAGAGGGGTCCGCCAGGGAGACCGCAACCGGCCGACTAAGCGGCGTAAGCGTGGTGCGGTCTCGAAAGAAGGAGCGGGAAGCACCCGAGTCAAGGGTGAAGGTGTGTAAGGCCTGAGCCGACGTGGTACCTGAGAGAGCAGACTCACCAGCACCTGGGGCAGTAGACGCACTAGCACCTAGAGCAGCAGCCTCACCAGCACCTGGGGCAGCAGACGCACTAGCACCTAGAGAAGTAGCCTCAATGCCCGGGTCAGGCGGAACACACAGGTAACAGTCACCCTCATCACTAGTAGACACAGCATACATGGCAGCAAGAATAGCATCATAGTCAAGATCAAAGATAGCAACCCCCGCCCTAGACAGCTCTCCCAAGCGAGGGATCTCAGTGGCGTCAGGGAACTGGTGACGCCAAGCGTCCGTCAGGCGGCCGAAGCAGCGCTGGGTGGAGTGCGAGCCCCCACACTGCTCACCAGCGCGGTCGCCGGTACGGAGGACGTAGGTACAGGGACCAGTACCCCCACCTCGCTGACGCCCAGCGTACCACTCACGAAGCTGCTGGGGGGATGGGGTCTCACGAGTGCGCTGCTGCTGCTGGCGCTGACCACCACCTAAGCCGCCCCGCTGCGCAGAGCCACCCCGACTAGCTCCACCTCCTCCGCCGCCACCTCCGCCACCGCCTCCTCCTCCGTTCCCACCGCCACCGCCGCCGCCGCCTCCGCCGCCACCGCCGCCACCGAAGCCCCCACCCCCGCCACCACTCCCACCACCACCCCCACTCCCTCCGCCTCCTCCACCTCCACCTCCACCGCCCCCGCCAGCCCCTCCAGCGCCCTTGCCCCCCTTGCCCTTTCCGGTGCGGCGTCGCCCGCTAGGGGCAGACGCAGCGCCGACCGACTCGGTGCCAACGAAGTCGACGGCAGCAGCAGAGGCAATAGAGGGCAAAAGGGGGGAGGGGGAGCACCCCTCAAAGACAGGGGCACGCGGGTCACCTCGAGAGGCTCCTACAGCGACTATACTCTTCTCAGCTGCCAGGAGGCGCTCCTCGAGGAGGTCAACGGTGAGTGTGGTGGGGCAAAGAGAGAGGAAGTGGTCCCTGACCGAGCGAAGGGAGTCAGGGAGCCGGGTGACTATGTAGTAGAGGGTGATGTACATGGGGGGGGGGTTCTTGGCGCAGAACTCAGCAGGAAGCGCAGCGCGGTAGCGGGTGTCACTAGTGCGAAGGTGCGTAACGAGGTCAGCGACAGTGGGAAAGGCGGCGAGGTCAGGAAACAGGTACGGCAGTATGAGGCGGCTAAGAGCAGCAGTGGCAGGGGAAGAGTAGCGTGCAACTACAGCGTCGTACAAGGTCTTAGCACTCTTGTACTGACTAAAGTGCGCACGCTCAGCGGTCGGTAAGTGGCGACGCACAGCAAGACGGGCATCAGCATCGCGCGTGGCCCACTGTGAGCGAACAGTGGTGTCAGCATCAGCAGGCGGGGCAGGAGAGGCACCAGAGGTGAGATCGAACAGTGAGAGTCCGTCTGCCCTATCGCACTGTAGGAAAAGCTGCAGGTCATCGACCCAGACCTCGAAGTCAACAGCACGACCCTCAGCATCAAAGGTAAGGACACTGGGGGTAGCCATGACAGCAGTGGTCTAGCAGGGAGTGATCTCACCAGTCCGGGTGGGTAGGGCCGGGGCGCGCCAGAAGGAACAGGGCGGCAACCGCGGTAGCAGCGGCTCGGCAGTGGCGGCTCGACGGCGGCCTCGGCGGCTCGGCTGCTGGGCGGCTCGGCGGCTCGGCTGCTGGGCGGCTCGGCGGCTCGGCGGCTCGGCTGCTGGGCGGCTCGGCGGCTCGGCTGCTGGGCGGCTCGGCGGCTCGGCGGTTCGGCGGCTCGGCTGCTGGGCGGTTCGGCGGCTCGGCTGCTGGGCGGCTCGGCTGCTCGGCGGCTCGGCTGCTCGGCGGCTCGGCGGTGAAGGGGCCGGGACGGCGACGGGGCCGGAAGAGGGCGGCGACGGGGCCGCAAGAGGGGGGGGCGACGGGGCCGCGAGAGGGCGGCGACGAGGCCACAAGGGGGGGCGGCGACGGGGCCGCGAGAGGGCGGCGACGAGGCCGCAAGAGGGCGGCGACGGGGCCGCGAGAGGGCGGCGACGAGGCCGCAAGAGGGCGGCACTGGGGCCCGCTAGAGGGCGGCGACGCGGCCGCGAGAGGGCGGCGACGAGGCCGCGAGGGGCGGCTGCAGGGCCGCGAGGGGCGGCGACGCGGCCGCTAAGGGCGGCGGCGGAGCCGCGAACGGCGGTGACGGGGCCGCGAGAGGGAGGCGACGGGGCCGCGATAGGGCGGCGACGGGGCCGCGAGAGGGCGGCGACGGGGCCGCGATAGGGCGGCGACGGGGCCGTGGAGGAGGGGCCGCTGAGGGCGGCGCGACGGGCCGCTAGGGGGCGGCGACGGGGTCGCGAGGGGCCGTGAGAGAGGGGGGGGGGGCGCTAAGGGCGGCGCGACGGGTCGCTAAGGGGAGGGCGGCACACAGGGCGCGCCTCGGTCAAGAGCGACTCGATCTTAGGGCAGGAAGAAAAAATGTTCAGTGGTGGGCCCTAGGAAGTTCTTACTAGGGAACCTGCTCTATACCATGTGAGAATTGAGGAATTGGAATGACTAAGGAAAATGTGGGTACAAGTAGGAAACCTAGAAATGTTGTACCCTATAGTGTCTACCCCACTACAGCCTACACAGACTATAGCATATAAGTTTGACAGATGTCTGCAGTTTCAAGACGTGCGCGATTTGCGATTGTACCTGAAGCGCGTCCAGTGTTTTTTCTTGTCCAGGTGGAGGCTGTTGGTGTGGCATGAAGCTTATGGAGCCGCGTTGAGGCTCGTACGGAGCAAAGGTAGGTTGCTGCTGGTTTCCGCGCGCATAGGATGAGCCGTCGAGGCTCATTGGAGTAACGCCGTTGTTGTTGTCGCTATTGTTTGATTGCGCAGGAGCTATTTGCTGGTGCTGCTCGTAGAAGGACATGAAGGAGAAGAATTTCTCCATCATACTTGGGTCGAAGCCTATTGCCTGGTTCGCGGGAGTTTCAGTAGACTCAGCTGCTGGTCTTGTTGCCGTGCCTCCCTCTGTCTGTAGGCCAGAGGCTGGAGGTGGAGTAGGAGTAGTGCCGGGAGAGCCATTGGAAGAGCTTCTCTCCTTCTGTGTTGCCATGTCTTCTGGTGTTGTAGGAGTGTTAATAAAGTTGGATCTTGCCTTGTGAGCTCTCATACCATGTTGGGCTGAGAGAAAACCCTTAGGATCTTTCAAGGCTAAGACCCTGAGTAGGAATGTTGTAGTTGCGGAAGCGTTCTTAGTTAACTTTGTTGAACCAACTTGCACTAGTGTGTGAGAGCAAGAGATTGATTATAGCAAGGTAATACAAGTTATTTATAAAATTACAATGGATATAAAAAGGTGCAACTAACTGTTCGCTGTTGCGGTTCGATATAGTGACGACTCGGGCAATTGCTCAATACCGAGTCAGTTGTTTGTCCTTGCTGTCGCGCTGTATTCCGCTAAATTAAAGGTCGCTGACCTTTGACCTTCTCGTAACCTCCAGCTGTTACTTTCTGTCAACCTCATCGGTTGACTCGCCATTGCTTCGTTGAGATTCGACTCGTTTGCAGTCTATTGTTTCGACACAACATGAGCGTTTAAATTACTTGTTTCCAACACTAGGAAAGGGTAATTGAAAAAAATGCGGCCGCCAGTCAGTGCAATCAGGGCGTTTTACCCTGATAACGAGAGCCCTGTTGACCACCTTTCTTATTTCCTGAGTCACCCCATAAGCGTACAACCCAGCTTTCGGAAGACTGGGCTCGGCTGCTTCCCGAACGTCCCTCGCTCGCGTTGCCTTCAGGTTTGACAAACAGCACCCAACCATTGCGACCCCGCGAACCCCGCCAAGCTAGCCTTCCGCTATATCTGTGCTAGGCCTTAATATCTGTTCAGTGGTTGTAATCACTTCCGTGATATTGCATTCTGCACACTCTTTTAATAGTTCAACTCATAACATGTACGGATAAGTCATTTGTTATTACGACACTCCGTTACAGCTCGCCGTAACACTCAGCTTCGTCTCTGACTTCCTGTCATTCCCGACCCGTCGTCGCGGTTTGTCTATGTCTTTGGATTCATCCTCGCCAACGGTCTCGATTTGCCATCGTTGCATTCCAACTTCGATGGTTGGTTGCGATTCTGTCAGCAGCGCTCCACCGAAGGCAGCAGCACCACCGCATGCTCATGCCAATCTCAGTCATAGGCGAACATGGTAGTCATAACCCATGTCAATCTTAGTCTTCCCGAGTTAGTTGTAGGCTGTTGTAATTCCTTGCATAGGTCGTAGCGGTGCTGCTGGTCGGAGCCTGTCAGAGTTCGTGTTTCTCTCGCCTCCTGGAGGTCTTCCTGTTTGCATAAATTATTTTAAAATGGACAAAAGAAGGAGTATGCTGACTAGATCACCGGCTTCAAGCGGTTTTCAAAGAGCGAGAACAGCCTCGACCCGCCTTTCGCCTCCGCAACGGCCCATTGTTTCTCCTTGTTTTAGGGTCCGCCGTGGGATCTGCCATGGGGTCCGCCATGGATCCCGTTCAGGCTTTCGCCGACCTTATCGGCACGCCCCGTCCAGCCGCGACTTTCCTGCTAGCTAGCTTCGCGTTTGTCCCGATCGCGTGGCTTCACAGATTCATATCATCGCCTACACTCCGCCACCTGTACTGCACAGTAACGGGACTGCTTCTATCAGCCTTCGTGTTCGGATGGACGGCAGACGCGCACTTCTTCGTGTGCATGCTCTACTCCATGGCCGTAATGCGGCTGTTTCGTAGACACTGCGGCGTCTTAACTTTCTTCGGAACGTTCGCGTACTTGATTGGTTGGTAAGTTTCCCTTCCTTGTTCTCTGCTTCTTGGAGTTTCTTTGGTTTTGGAATCGCGAGTCAAAGCCACAAGATCAGGACGGTAGCAGCCTTTCATGCAAACGGTTAGCGCCTTCTGCGTCATTGCCAGCTGTCTCAGCGTTTCCGATCTTTGCATCCTCTCCCTTCTAGCCGTCCTTTCATGCGAACATCCCTCCGTCTCCGCATTCCCCGCTTCAAACTCCTCAATCACCAGCGTTCACATTTCCCGTTTTTCAAGTGTGTGCCTTCCCTCGTTCGATGATGATCGAATCAATGATGCGATCCGACCTCCTGCAGCCACATCATCATGCGCACCCACGAGACCCGCACGGAGGGCGTGCTCGACTGCACAGGCGCGCTCACCGTCCTCGCTACAAAGCTCACCGCTGTGGCGTATAACTACCAGGACGGGCTCACGCTGCTGGAGGGGAAGGACGAAGGCGCGCAATCCAAGGACGAGAAGGAGAGGAAGGAGTTGACCGAGGAGCAGAGACGGCGGGAGGAGCGGACAGAGCGCTCGCGATTGGAGCGGCGAAAGGCGGCGCTGGTTACCATGCCGTCGGTGCTGGAGCTGATGGGGTATCTGTTCTGCTTCGGGCTGCACATGACGGGCCCGTTCTTTGAGTTCACGGCGTATGACGACTGGACCCGGCGACAAGGGGTACGCTGTCAAACGTGGCATGTGCTTCCATGCCCATGCATACCTTGTCAACAATGGATAGGTGGTCTGGCTGCGGATGCAACATCCATATCACCGGGCTGTCTTGTGATGTCATCTCCCCGCACCTCACCACTCTGCGCGTTCCCGCCCATCCCCTTCCGTCCTCACCACCTGCAGATCTGGTCCGCGGGTGTCAAGCAGCCGCCCATCCTCCCGCCATTCCTCCGTGCGTTCATCCAGGGCGTGCTCTCAGCGCTCGTCTTTCTGCTCGTGTCCCCCTCGCTCGACCTCACTCAAATCAGCAACCTACACAAGAACCGCGCCCACCCCGTCCACGTGCGCTGGCTCGTGGCGCACCACGCGTGCATCGTGTGGCGCTTCCGCGCGTACATCGTGTGGAGCATCACCGAGGCCGCCATGATCACCGCCGGGCTCGGCTTCACCGGCTGGGAGACCCCCACGGGGGACCCTGGGAAGGGCGGGGACGTGAAGTTGAACGGGGGGAAACTGGAGGGGGCGAAGGGGAATGGGAAGGGCGGTGGGGATGGGGATGTGGGAAAGCAGGAGGGTGATAGGACGTGTGCGGCGCCTGCAGGGGAGGGGAAGGCACTGTGGTATCGGGCTCGCAACGTGGACATACTGAGGGTTGAGTTTCCCACGAGCTGCCTCGACTTTGCTACCAAGTGGAACATCCCATGTGCTTACTGCCTCCCATGTGCTTACTGCCTCCCATGTGCTTACTGCCTCCCATGTGCTTACTGCCTCCCATGTGCTTACTGCCTCCCATGTGCTTACTGCCTCCCATGTGCTTACTGCCTCCCATGTGCTTACTGCCTCCCATGTGCTTACTGCCTCCCATGTGCTTACTGCCTCCCATGTGCTTACTGCCTCCCATGTGCTTACTGCCTCCCATGTGCTTACTGCCTCCCATGTGCTTACTGCCTCCCATGTGCTTACTGCCTCCCATGTGCTTACTGCCTCCCATGTGCTTACTGCCTCCCATGTGCTTACTGCCTCCCATGTGCTTACTGCCTCCCATGTGCTTACTGCCTCCCATGTGCTTACTGCCTCCCATGTGCTTACTGCCTCCCATGTGCTTACTGCCTCCCATGTGCTTACTGCCTCCCATGTGCTTACTGCCTCCCATGTGCTTACTGCCTCCATGTGCTTACTGCCTCCCATGTGCTTACTGCCTCCCATGTGCTTACTGCCTCCCATGTGCTTACTAGCCTCCCATGGTGCTTACTGCCTCCATGTGCTTACTGCCTCCCATGTGCTTACTGCCTCCCATGTGCTTACTGCATTACTGCCCATGTGCTTACTGCCTCCCATGTGCTTACTGCCTCCCATGTGCTTACTGCCTCCCATGTGCTTACTGCCTCCCATGTGCTTACTGCCTCCCATGTGCTTAATGCCTCCCATGTGCTTACTGCCTCCCATGTGCTTACTGCCTCCCATGTGCTTACTGCCTCCCATGTGCTTACTGCTCCCTGTGCTTACTGCCTCCCATGTGCTTACTGCCTCCCATGTGCTTACTGCCTCCCATGTGCTTACTGCCTCCCATGTGCTTACTGCCTCCCATGTGCTTACTGCCTCCCATGTGCTTACTGCCTCCCATGTGCTTACTGCCTCCCATGTGCTTACTGCCTCCCATGTGCTTACTGCCTCCCATGTGCTTACTGCCTCCCATGTGCTTACTGCCTCCCATGTGCTTACTGCCTCCCATGTGCTTACTGCCTCCCATGTGCTTACTGCCTCCCATGTGCTTACTGCCTCCCATGTGCTTACTGCCTCCCATGTGCTTACTGCCTCCCATGTGCTTACTGCCTCCCATGTGCTTACTGCCTCCCATGTGCTTACTGCCTCCCATGTGCTTACTGCCTCCCATGTGCTTACTGCCTCCCATGTGCTTACTGCCTCCCATGTGCTTACTGCCTCCCATGTGCTTACTGCCTCCCATGTGCTTACTGCCTCCCATGTGCTTACTGCCTCCCATGTGCTTACTGCCTCCCATGTGCTTACTGCCTCCCATGTGCTTACTGCCTCCCATGTGCTTACTGCCTCCCATGTGCTTACTGCCTCCATGTGCTTACTGCCTCCCATGTGCTTACTGCCTCCCATGTGCTTACTGCCTCCCATGTGCTTACTGCCTCCCATGTGCTTACTGCCTCCCATGTGCTTACTGCCTCCCATGTGCTTACTGCCTCCCATGTGCTTACTGCCTCCCATGTGCTTACTGCCTCCCATGTGCTTACTGCCTCCCATGTGCTTACTGCCTCCCATGTGCTTACTGCCTCCCATGTGCTTACTGCCTCCCATGTGCTTACTGCCTCCCATGTGCTTACTGCCTCCCATGTGCTTACTGCCTCCCATGTGCTTACTGCCTCCCATGTGCTTACTGCCTCCCATGTGCTTACTGCCTCCCATGTGCTTACTGCCTCCCATGTGCTTACTGCCTCCCATGTGCTTACTGCCTCCCATGTGCTTACTGCCTCCCATGTGCTTACTGCCTCCCATGTGCTTACTGCCTCCCATGTGCTTACTGCCTCCCATGTGCTTACTGCCTCCCATGTGCTTACTGCCTCCCATGTGCTTACTGCCTCCCATGTGCTTACTGCCTCCCATGTGCTTACTGCCTCCCATGTGCTTACTGCCTCCCATGTGCTTACTGCCTCCCATGTGCTTACTGCCTCCCATGTGCTTACTGCCTCCCATGTGCTTACTGCCCTCCCATGTGCTTACTGCCTCCCATGTGCTTACTGCCTCCCATGTGCTTACTGCCTCCCATGTGCTTACTGCCTCCCATGTGCTTACTGCCTCCCATGTGCTTACTGCCTCCCATGTGCTTACTGCCTCCCATGTGCTTACTGCCTCCCATGTGCTTACTGCCTCCCATGTGCTTACTGCCTCCCAATGTGCTTACTGCCTCCCATGTGCTTACTGCCTCCCATGTGCTTACTGCCTCCCATGTGCTTACTGCCTCCCATGTGCTTACTGCCTCCCATGTGCTTACTGCCTCCCATGTGCTTACTGCCTCCCATGTGCTTACTGCCTCCCATGTGCTTACTGCCTCCCATGTGCTTACTGCCTCCCATGTGCTTACTGCCTCCCCATGTGCTTACTGCCTCCCATGTGCTTACTGCCTCCCATGTGCTTACTGCCTCCCATGTGCTTACTGCCTTCCCATTGTGCTTACTGCCTCCCATGTGCTTACTGCCTCCCCATGTGCTTACTGCCTCCCATGTGCTTACTGCCTCCCATGTGCTTACTGCCTCCCATGTGCTTACTGCCTCCCATGTGCTTACTGCCTCCCATTTGCTTACTGCCTCCCATGTGCTTACTGCCTCCCATGTGCTTACTGCCTCCCATGTGCTTACTTGCCTCCATGTGCTTACTGCCTCCCATGTGCTTACTGCCTCCCATGTGCTTACTGCCTCCATGTGCTTACTGCCTCCCATGTGCTTACTGCCTCCCATGTGCTTACTGCCTCCCATGTGCTTACTGCCTCCCATGTGCTTACTGCCTCCCATGTGCTTACTGCCTCCCATGTGCTTACTGCCTCCCATGTGCTTACTGCCTCCCATGTGCTTACTGCCTCCCATGTGCTTACTGCCTCCCATGTGCTTACTGCCTCCCATGTGCTTACTGCCTCCCATGTGCTTACTTGCCATTGCCTCCCATGTGCTTACTGCCTCCCATGTGCTTTACTGCCTCCCATGTGCTTACTGCCTCCCATGTGCTTACTGCCTCCCATGTGCTTACTGCCTCCCATGTGCTTACTGCCTCCCATGTGCTTACTGCCTCCCATGTGCTTACTGCCTCCCATGTGCTTACTGCCTCCCATGTGCTTACTGCCTCCCATGTGCTTACTGCCTCCCATGTGCTTACTGCCTCCCATGTGCTTACTGCCTCCCATGTGCTTACTGCCTCCCATGTGCTTACTGCCTCCCATGTGCTTACTGCCTCCCATGTGCTTACTGCCTCCCATGTGCTTACTGCCTCCCATGTGCTTACTGCCTCCCATGTGCTTACTGCCTCCCATGTGCTTACTGCCTCCCATGTGCTTACTGCCTCCCATGTGCTTACTGCCTCCCATGTGCTTACTGCCTCCCATGTGCTTACTGCCTCCCATGTGCTTACTGCCTCCCATGTGCTTACTGCCTCCCATGTGCTTACTGCCTCCCATGTGCTTACTGCCTCCCATGTGCTTACTGCCTCCCATGTGCTTACTGCCTCCCATGTGCTTACTGCCTCCCATGTGCTTACTGCCTCCCATGTGCTTACTGCCTCCCATGTGCTTACTGCCTCCCATGTGCTTACTCTGCCTCCCATGTGCTTACTGCCTCCCATGTGCTTTACTGCCTCCCATGTGCTTACTGCCTCCCATGTGCTTACTGCCTCCCATGTGCTTACTGCCTCCCATGTGCTTACTGCCTCCCATGTGCTTACTGCCTCCCATGTGCTTACTTGCCTCCCATGTGCTTACTGCCTCCCATGTGCTTACTGCCTCCCATGTGCTTACTGCCTCCCATGTGCTTACTGCCTCCCATGTGCTTACTGCCTCCCATGTGCTTACTGCCTCCCATGTGCTTACTTGCCTCCCATGTGCTTACTGCCTCCATGTGCTACTGCCTCCCATGTGCTTACTGCCTCCCATGTGCTTACTTGCCTCCCATGTGCTTACTGCCTCCCATGTGCTTACTTGCCTCCCATGTGCTTACTGCCTCCCATGTGCTTACCTGCCTCCCATGTGCTTACTGCCTCCCATGTGCTTACTGCCTCCCATGTGCTTACTGCCTCCCATGTGCTTACTGCCTCCCATGTGCTTACTGCCTCCCATGTGCTTACTGCCTCCCATGTGCTTACTGCCTCCCATGTGCTTACTGCCTCCCATGTGCTTACTGCCTCCCATGTGCTTACTGCCTCCCATGTGCTTACTGCCTCCCATGTGCTTACTGCCTCCCATGTGCTTACTGCCTCCCATGTGCTTACTGCCTCCCATGTGCTTACTGCCTCCCATGTGCTTACTGCCTCCCATGTGCTTACCTGCCTCCCATGTGCTTACTGCCTCCCATGTGCTTACTGCCTCCCATGTGCTTACTGCCTCCCATGTGCTTACTGCCTCCCATGTGCTTACTGCCTCCCATGTGCTTACTGCCTCCCATGTGCTTACTGCCTCCCATGTGCTTACTGCCTCCCATGTGCTTACTGCCTCCCATGTGCTTACTGCCTCCCATGTGCTTACTGCCTCCCATGTGCTTACTGCCTCCCATGTGCTTACTCTGCCTCCCATGTGCTTACTGCCTCCCATGTGCTTACTGCCTCCCATGTGCTTACTGCCTCCCATGTGCTTACTGCCTCCCATGTGCTTACTGCCTCCCATGTGCTTACTGCCTCCCATGTGCTTACTGCCTCCCATGTGCTTACTGCCTCCCATGTGCTTACTGCCTCCCATGTGCTTACTGCCTCCCATGTGCTTACTGCCTCCCATGTGCTTACTGCCTCCCATGTGCTTACTGCCTCCCATGTGCTTACTGCCTCCCATGTGCTTACTGCCTCCCATGTGCTTACTGCCTCCCATGTGCTTACTGCCTCCCATGTGCTTACTGCCTCCCATGTGCTTACTGCCTCCCATGTGCTTACTGCCTCCCATGTGCTTACTGCCTCCCATGTGCTTACTGCCTCCCATGTGCTTACTGCCTCCCATGTGCTTACTGCCTCCCATGTGCTTACTGCCTCCCATGTGCTTACTGCCTCCCATGTGCTTACTGCCTCCCATGTGCTTACTGCCTCCCATGTGCTTACTGCCTCCCATGTGCTTACTGCCTCCCATGTGCTTACTGCCTCCCATGTGCTTACTGCCTCCCATGTGCTTACTGCCTCCATGTGCTTACTGCCTCCCATGTGCTTACTGCCTCCCATGTGCTTACTGCCTCCCATGTGCTTACTGCCTCCCATGTGCTTACTGCCTCCCATGTGCTTACTGCCTCCCATGTGCTTACTCTGCCTCCCATGTGCCTTACTGCCTCCCATGTGCTTACTGCCTCCCATGTGCTTACTGCCTCCCATGTGCTTACTGCCTCCCATGTGCTTACTGCCTCCCATGTGCTTACTGCCTCCCATGTGCTTACTCTGCCTCCCATGTGCTTACTGCCTCCCATGTGCTTACTGCCTCCCATGTGCTTACTGCCTCCCATGTGCTTACTGCCTCCCATGTGCTTACTGCCTCCCATGTGCTTACTGCCTCCATGTGCTTACTGCCTCCCATGTGCTTACTGCCTCCATGTGCTTACTGCCTCCCATTGTGCTTACTGCCTCCCATGTGCTTACTGCCTCCCATGTGCTTACTGCCTCCCATGTGCTTACTGCCTCCCATGTGCTTACTGCCTCCCATGTGCTTACTGCCTCCCATGTGCTTACTGCCTCCCATGTGCTTACTGCCTCCCATGTGCTTACTGCCTCCCATGTGCTTACTGCCTCCCATGTGCTTACTGCCTCCCATGTGCTTACTGCCTCCCATGTGCTTACTGCCTCCCATGTGCTTACTGCCTCCCATGTGCTTACTGCCTCCCATGTGCTTACTGCCTCCCATGTGCTTACTGCCTCCCATGTGCTTACTGCCTCCCATGTGCTTACTGCCTCCCATGTGCTTACTGCCTCCCATGTGCTTACTGCCTCCCATGTGCTTACTGCCTCCCATGTGCTTACTGCCTCCCATGTGCTTACTGCCTCCCATGTGCTTACTGCCTCCCATGTGCTTACTGCCTCCCATGTGCTTACTGCCTCCCATGTGCTTACTGCCTCCCATGTGCTTACTGCCTCCCATGTGCTTACTGCCTCCCATGTGCTTACTGCCTCCCATGTGCTTACTGCCTCCCATGTGCTTACTGCCTCCCATGTGCTTACTGCCTCCCATGTGCTTACTGCCTCCCATGTGCTTACTGCCTCCCATGTGCTTACTGCCTCCCATGTGCTTACTGCCTCCCATGTGCTTACTGCCTCCCATGTGCTTACTGCCTCCCATGTGCTTACTGCCTCCCATGTGCTTACTGCCTCCCATGTGCTTACTGCCTCCCATGTGCTTACTGCCTCCCATGTGCTTACTGCCTCCCATGTGCTTACTGCCTCCCATGTGCTTACTGCCTCCCATGTGCTTACTGCCTCCCATGTGCTTACTGCCTCCCATGTGCTTACTGCCTCCCATGTGCTTACTGCCTCCCATGTGCTTACTGCCTCCCATGTGCTTACTGCCTCCCATGTGCTTACTGCCTCCCATGTGCTTACTGCCTCCCATGTGCTTACTGCCTCCCATGTGCTTACTGCCTCCCATGTGCTTACTGCCTCCCATGTGCTTACTGCCTCCCATGTGCTTACTGCCTCCCATGTGCTTACTGCCTCCCATGTGCTTACTGCCTCCCATGTGCTTACTGCCTCCCATGTGCTTACTGCCTCCCATGTGCTTACTGCCTCCCATGTGCTTACTGCCTCCCATGTGCTTACTGCCTCCCATGTGCTTACTGCCTCCCATGTGCTTACTGCCTCCCATGTGCTTACTGCCTCCCATGTGCTTACTGCCTCCCATGTGCTTACTGCCTCCCATGTGCTTACTGCCTCCCATGTGCTTACTGCCTCCCATGTGCTTACTGCCTCCCATGTGCTTACTGCCTCCCATGTGCTTACTGCCTCCCATGTGCTTACTGCCTCCCATGTGCTTACTGCCTCCCATGTGCTTACTGCCTCCCATGTGCTTACTGCCTCCCATGTGCTTACTGCCTCCCATGTGCTTACTGCCTCCCATGTGCTTACTGCCTCCCATGTGCTTACTGCCTCCCATGTGCTTACTGCCTCCCATGTGCTTACTGCCTCCCATGTGCTTACTGCCTCCCATGTGCTTACTGCCTCCCATGTGCTTACTGCCTCCCATGTGCTTACTGCCTCCCATGTGCTTACTGCCTCCCATGTGCTTACTGCCTCCCATGTGCTTACTGCCTCCCATGTGCTTACTGCCTCCCATGTGCTTACTGCCTCCCATGTGCTTACTGCCTCCCATGTGCTTACTGCCTCCCATGTGCTTACTGCCTCCCATGTGCTTACTGCCTCCCATGTGCTTACTGCCTCCCATGTGCTTACTGCCTCCCATGTGCTTACTGCCTCCCATGTGCTTACTGCCTCCCATGTGCTTACTGCCTCCCATGTGCTTACTGCCTCCCATGTGCTTACTGCCTCCCATGTGCTTACTGCCTCCCATGTGCTTACTGCCTCCCATGTGCTTACTGCCTCCCATGTGCTTACTGCCTCCCATGTGCTTACTGCCTCCCATGTGCTTACTGCCTCCCATGTGCTTACTGCCTCCCATGTGCTTACTGCCTCCCATGTGCTTACTGCCTCCCATGTGCTTACTGCCTCCCATGTGCTTACTGCCTCCCATGTGCTTACTGCCTCCCATGTGCTTACTGCCTCCCATGTGCTTACTGCCTCCCATGTGCTTACTGCCTCCCATGTGCTTACTGCCTCCCATGTGCTTACTGCCTCCCATGTGCTTACTGCCTCCCATGTGCTTACTGCCTCCCATGTGCTTACTGCCTCCCATGTGCTTACTGCCTCCCATGTGCTTACTGCCTCCCATGTGCTTACTGCCTCCCATGTGCTTACTGCCTCCCATGTGCTTACTGCCTCCCATGTGCTTACTGCCTCCCATGTGCTTACTGCCTCCCATGTGCTTACTGCCTCCCATGTGCTTACTGCCTCCCATGTGCTTACTGCCTCCCATGTGCTTACTGCCTCCCATGTGCTTACTGCCTCCCATGTGCTTACTGCCTCCCATGTGCTTACTGCCTCCCATGTGCTTACTGCCTCCCATGTGCTTACTGCCTCCCATGTGCTTACTGCCTCCCATGTGCTTACTGCCTCCCATGTGCTTACTGCCTCCCATGTGCTTACTGCCTCCCATGTGCTTACTGCCTCCCATGTGCTTACTGCCTCCCATGTGCTTACTGCCTCCCATGTGCTTACTGCCTCCCATGTGCTTACTGCCTCCCATGTGCTTACTGCCTCCCATGTGCTTACTGCCTCCCATGTGCTTACTGCCTCCCATGTGCTTACTGCCTCCCATGTGCTTACTGCCTCCCATGTGCTTACTGCCTCCCATGTGCTTACTGCCTCCCATGTGCTTACTGCCTCCCATGTGCTTACTGCCTCCCATGTGCTTACTGCCTCCCATGTGCTTACTGCCTCCCATGTGCTTACTGCCTCCCATGTGCTTACTGCCTCCCATGTGCTTACTGCCTCCCATGTGCTTACTGCCTCCCATGTGCTTACTGCCTCCCATGTGCTTACTGCCTCCCATGTGCTTACTGCCTCCCATGTGCTTACTGCCTCCCATGTGCTTACTACTGCCTCCCATGTGCTTACTGCCTCCCATGTGCTTACTACTGCCTCCCATGTGCTTACTGCCTCCCATGTGCTTACTGCCTCCATGTGCTTACTCTGCCTCCCATGTGCTTACTTGCCTCCCATGTGCTTACTGCCTCCCATGTGCTTACTGCCTCCATGTGCTTACTGCCTCCCATGTGCTTACTGCCTCCCATGTGCTTACTGCTCCCATGTGCTTACTGCCTCCCATGTGCTTACTGCCATCCCATGTGCTTACTGACTTCCCATGTGCTTACTGCCTCCCTGTGCTTACTGCCTCCCATGTGCTTACTGCCTCCCATGTGCTTACTGCCTCCCATGTGCTTACTGCCTCCCATGTGCTTACTGCCTCCCTGTGCTTACTGCCTCCCATGTGCTTACTGCCTCCCATGTGCTTACTGCCTCCCATGTGCTTACTGCCTCCCATGTGCTTACTGCCTCCCATGTGCTTACTGCCTCCCATGTGCTTACTGCCTCCCATGTGCTTACTGCCTCCATGTGCTTACTTCTCTGCCTCCCATGTGCTTACTGCTCCCATGTGCTTACTGCCTCCCATGTGCTTACTTACTGCCTCCCATGTGCTTACTGCCATCCCATGTGCTTACTGCCTCCCATGTGCTTACTGCCTCCCATGTGCTTACTGCCTCCCATGTGCTTACTGCCTCCCATGTGCTTACTGCCTCCCATGTGCTTACTGCCTCCCATGTGCTTACTGCCTCCCATGTGCTTACTGCCTCCCATGTGCTTACTGCCTCCCATGTGCTTACTGCCTCCCATGTGCTTACTGCCTCCCATGTGCTTACTGCCTCCCATGTGCTTACTGCCTCCCATGTGCTTACTGCCTCCCATGTGCTTACTGCCTCCCATGTGCTTACTGCCTCCCATGTGCTTACTGCCTCCCATGTGCTTACTGCCTCCCATGTGCTTACTGCCTCCCATGTGCTTACTGCCTCCCATGTGCTTACTGCCTCCCATGTGCTTACTGCCTCCCATGTGCTTACTGCCTCCCATGTGCTTACTGCCTCCCATGTGCTTACTGCCTCCCATGTGCTTACTGCCTCCCATGTGCTTACTGCCTCCCATGTGCTTACTGCCTCCCATGTGCTTACTGCCTCCCATGTGCTTACTGCCTCCCATGTGCTTACTGCCTCCCATGTGCTTACTGCCTCCCATGTGCTTACTGCCTCCCATGTGCTTACTGCCTCCCATGTGCTTACTGCCTCCCATGTGCTTACTGCCTCCCATGTGCTTACTGCCTCCCATGTGCTTACTGCCTCCCATGTGCTTACTGCCTCCCATGTGCTTACTGCCTCCCATGTGCTTACTGCCTCCCATGTGCTTACTGCCTCCCATGTGCTTACTGCCTCCCATGTGCTTACTGCCTCCCATGTGCTTACTGCCTCCCATGTGCTTACTGCCTCCCATGTGCTTACTGCCTCCCATGTGCTTACTGCCTCCCATGTGCTTACTGCCTCCCATGTGCTTACTGCCTCCCATGTGCTTACTGCCTCCCATGTGCTTACTGCCTCCCATGTGCTTACTGCCTCCCATGTGCTTACTGCCTCCCATGTGCTTACTGCCTCCCATGTGCTTACTGCCTCCCATGTGCTTACTGCCTCCCATGTGCTTACTGCCTCCCATGTGCTTACTGCCTCCCATGTGCTTACTGCCTCCCATGTGCTTACTGCCTCCCATGTGCTTACTGCCTCCCATGTGCTTACTGCCTCCCATGTGCTTACTGCCTCCCATGTGCTTACTGCCTCCCATGTGCTTACTGCCTCCCATGTGCTTACTGCCTCCCATGTGCTTACTGCCTCCCATGTGCTTACTGCCTCCCATGTGCTTACTGCCTCCCATGTGCTTACTGCCTCCCATGTGCTTACTGCCTCCCATGTGCTTACTGCCTCCCATGTGCTTACTGCCTCCCATGTGCTTACTGCCTCCCATGTGCTTACTGCCTCCCATGTGCTTACTGCCTCCCATGTGCTTACTGCCTCCCATGTGCTTACTGCCTCCCATGTGCTTACTGCCTCCCATGTGCTTACTGCCTCCCATGTGCTTACTGCCTCCCATGTGCTTACTGCCTCCCATGTGCTTACTGCCTCCCATGTGCTTACTGCCTCCCATGTGCTTACTGCCTCCCATGTGCTTACTGCCTCCCATGTGCTTACTGCCTCCCATGTGCTTACTGCCTCCCATGTGCTTACTGCCTCCCATGTGCTTACTGCCTCCCATGTGCTTACTGCCTCCCATGTGCTTACTGCCTCCCATGTGCTTACTGCCTCCCATGTGCTTACTGCCTCCCATGTGCTTACTGCCTCCCATGTGCTTACTGCCTCCCATGTGCTTACTGCCTCCCATGTGCTTACTGCCTCCCATGTGCTTACTGCCTCCCATGTGCTTACTGCCTCCCATGTGCTTACTGCCTCCCATGTGCTTACTGCCTCCCATGTGCTTACTGCCTCCCATGTGCTTACTGCCTCCCATGTGCTTACTGCCTCCCATGTGCTTACTGCCTCCCATGTGCTTACTGCCTCCCATGTGCTTACTGCCTCCCATGTGCTTACTGCCTCCCATGTGCTTACTGCCTCCCATGTGCTTACTGCCTCCCATGTGCTTACTTGCCTCCCATGTGCTTACTGCCTCCCATGTGCTTGAACTACTGCCTCCCATGTGCTTACTGCCTCCCATGTGCTTACTGGCTCCCCATGTGCTTACTCTGCCTCCCATGTGACTACTGCCGTCCCATGTGCTTACTGCCTCCCATGTGCTTACTGACGCACTCCCATGTGCTTACTGCCTCCCATGTGCTTTACTGGCCTCCATGTGCTTACTGCCTCCCATGTGCTTACTGCCTCCCATGTGCCTTACTGCCTCCCATGTGCTTACTGCCTCCCATGTGCTTACTGCCTCCCATGTGCTTACTGCCTCCCATGTGCTTACTGCCTCCCATGTGCTTACTGCCTCCCATGTGCTTACTGCCTCCCATGTGCTTACTGCCTCCCATGTGCTTACTGCCTCCCATGTGCTTACTGCCTCCCCCATGTGCTTACTCTGCCTCCCATGTGCTTACTGCCTCCCATGTGCTTACTGCCTCCCATGTGCTTACTGCCTCCCATGTGCTTACCTGCCTCCCATGTGCTTACTGCCTTCCCATTTGCTTACTGCCTCCCATGTGCTTACTGCCTCCATGTGCTTACTGCCCTCCATGTGCTTAGCATGCACTCCCATGTGCTTACTGCCTCCCATGTGCTTACTGCCTCCCATGTGCTTACTGCCTCCCATGTGCTTACTGCCTCCCATGTGCTTACTGCCTCCCATGTGCTTACTGCCTCCCATGTGCTTACTGCCTCCCATGTGCTTACTGCCTCCCATGTGCTTACTCTGCCTCCCATGTGCTTACTTGCCTCCCATGTGCTTACTGCCTCCAATGTGCTTACTGCCTCCCATGTGCTTACTGCCTCCATGTGCTTACTGCCTCGCCTGGCTTACCCTGCCTCCCATGTGCTTACTGCCTCCCTGTGCTTACTGCCTCCCATGTGCTTACTGCCTCCCATGTGCTTACGCCTCCTGTGCTTACATGCCTCCCATGTGCTTACTGCCTCCCATGTGCTTACTGCCTCCCATGTGCTTACTGCCGTCCCATGTGCTTACTGCCTCCCATGTGCTTACTGCCGTCCATGTGCTTACTGCTCCATGTGCTTACTACTGCCTCCCATGTGCGTTAACTGCCGTCCCATGTGCTTACTGCCTCCATGTGCTTGCCATGTGCTTACTGCCTCCCATGTGCTTACCTGCCTCCCATGTGCTTACTGCCTCCCATGTGCCTTACTGCCTCCCATGTGCTTACTGCCTCCCATGTGCTTACTGCCTCCCATGTGCTTACTGCCTCCCATGTGCTTACTGCCTCCCATGTGCTTACTGCCTCCCATGTGCTTACTGCCTCCCATGTGCTTACTGCCTCCCATGTGCTTACTGCCTCCCATGTGCTTACTGCCTCCCATGTGCTTACTGCCTCCCATGTGCTTACTGCCTCCCATAGTGCTTACTGCCTCCCATGTGCTTACTGCCTCCCATGTGCTTACTGCCTCCCATGTGCTTACTGCCTCCCATGTGCTTACTGCCTCCCATGTGCTTACTGCCTCCCATGTGCTTACTGCCTCCCATGTGCTTACTGCCTCCCATGTGCTTACTGCCTCCCATGTGCTTACTGCCCTCCCATGTGCTTACTGCCTCCCATGTGCTTACTTGCCTCCATGTGCTTACTGCCTCCCATGTTGCTTACTGCCTCCCATGTGCTTACTGCCTCCCATGTGCTTACTGCCTCCCATGTGCTTACTGCCTCCCATGTGCTTACTGCCTCCCATGTGCTTACTGCCTCCCATGTGCTTACTGCCTCCCATGTGCTTACTGCCTCCCATGTGCTTACTGCCTCCCATGTGCTTACTGCCTCCCATGTGCTTACTGCCTCCCATGTGCTTACTGCCTCCCATGTGCTTACTGCCTCCCATGTGCTTACTGCCTCCCATGTGCTTACTGCCTCCCATGTGCTTACTGCCTCCCATGTGCTTACTGCCTCCCATGTGCTTACTGCCTCCCATGTGCTTACTGCCTCCCATGTGCTTACTGCCTCCCATGTGCTTACTGCCTCCCATGTGCTTACTGCCTCCCATGTGCTTACTGCCTCCCATGTGCTTACTGCCTCCCATGTGCTTACTGCCTCCCATGTGCTTACTGCCTCCCATGTGCTTACTGCCTCCCATGTGCTTACTGCCTCCCATGTGCTTACTGCCTCCCATGTGCTTACTGCCTCCCATGTGCTTACTGCCTCCCATGTGCTTACTGCCTCCCATGTGCTTACTGCCTCCCATGTGCTTACTGCCTCCCATGTGCTTACTGCCTCCCATGTGCTTACTGCCTCCCATGTGCTTACTGCCTCCCATGTGCTTACTGCCTCCCATGTGCTTACTGCCTCCCATGTGCTTACTGCCTCCCATGTGCTTACTGCCTCCCATGTGCTTACTGCCTCCCATGTGCTTACTGCCTCCCATGTGCTTACTGCCTCCCATGTGCTTACTGCCTCCCATGTGCTTACTGCCTCCCATGTGCTTACTGCCTCCCATGTGCTTACTGCCTCCCATGTGCTTACTGCCTCCCATGTGCTTACTGCCTCCCATGTGCTTACTGCCTCCCATGTGCTTACTGCCTCCCATGTGCTTACTGCCTCCCATGTGCTTACTGCCTCCCATGTGCTTACTGCCTCCCATGTGCTTACTGCCTCCCATGTGCTTACTGCCTCCCATGTGCTTACTGCCTCCCATGTGCTTACTGCCTCCCATGTGCTTACTGCCTCCCATGTGCTTACTGCCTCCCATGTGCTTACTGCCTCCCATTGTGCTTACTGCCTCCCATGTGCTTACCTGCCTCCCATGTGCTTACTGCCTCCCATGTGCTTACTGCCTCCCATGTGCTTACTGCCTCCCATGTGCTTACTGCCTCCCATGTGCTTACTGCCTCCCATGTGGCTTACTGCCTCCCATGTGCTTACTGCCTCCCATGTGCTTACTGCCTCCCATGTGCTTACTGCCTCCCATGTGCTTACTGCCTCCCATGTGCTTACTGCCTCCCATGTGCTTACTGCCTCCCATGTGCTTACCTCCTCCCATGTGCTTACTGCCTCCCATGTGCTTACTGCCTCCCATGTGCTTTACTGCCTCCCATGTGCTTACTGCCTCCCATGTGCTTCTACTGCCTCCCATGTGCTTACTGCCTCCCATGTGCTTACTGCCTCCCATGTGCTTACTGCCTCCCATGTGCTTACTGCCTCCCATGTGCTTACTGCCTCCATGTGCTTACTGCCTCCCATGTGCTTACTGCCTCCCATGTGCTTACTGCCTCCCATGTGCTTACTGCCTCCCATGTGCTTACTGCCTCCCATGTGCTTACTGCCTCCCATGTGCTTACTGCCTCCCATGTGCTTACTGCCTCCCATGTGCTTACTGCCTCCCATGTGCTTACTGCCTCCCATGTGCTTACTGCCTCCCATGTGCTTACTGCCTCCCATGTGCTTACTGCCTCCCATGTGCTTACTGCCTCCCATGTGCTTACTGCCTCCCATGTGCTTACTGCCTCCCATGTGCTTACTGCCTCCCATGTGCTTACTGCCTCCCATGTGCTTACTGCCTCCCATGTGCTTACTGCCTCCCATGTGCTTACTGCCTCCCATGTGCTTACTGCCTCCCATGTGCTTACTGCCTCCCATGTGCTTACTGCCTCCCATGTGCTTACTGCCTCCCATGTGCTTACTGCCTCCCATGTGCTTACTGCCTCCCATGTGCTTACTGCCTCCCATGTGCTTACTGCCTCCCATGTGCTTACTGCCTCCCATGTGCTTACTGCCTCCCATGTGCTTACTGCCTCCCATGTGCTTACTGCCTCCCATGTGCTTACTGCCTCCCATGTGCTTACTGCCTCCCATGTGCTTACTGCCTCCCATGTGCTTACTGCCTCCCATGTGCTTACTGCCTCCCATGTGCTTACTGCCTCCCATGTGCTTACTGCCTCCCATGTGCTTACTGCCTCCCATGTGCTTACTGCCTCCCATGTGCTTACTGCCTCCCATGTGCTTACTGCCTCCCATGTGCTTACTGCCTCCCATGTGCTTACTGCCTCCCATGTGCTTACTGCCTCCCATGTGCTTACTGCCTCCCATGTGCTTACTGCCTCCCATGTGCTTACTGCCTCCCATGTGCTTACTGCCTCCCATGTGCTTACTGCCTCCCATGTGCTTACTGCCTCCCATGTGCTTACTGCCTCCCATGTGCTTACTGCCTCCCATGTGCTTACTGCCTCCCATGTGCTTACTGCCTCCCATGTGCTTACTGCCTCCCATGTGCTTACTGCCTCCCATGTGCTTACTGCCTCCCATGTGCTTACTGCCTCCCATGTGCTTACTGCCTCCCATGTGCTTACTGCCTCCCATGTGCTTACTGCCTCCCATGTGCTTACTGCCTCCCATGTGCTTACTGCCTCCCATGTGCTTACTGCCTCCCATGTGCTTACTGCCTCCCATGTGCTTACTGCCTCCCATGTGCTTACTGCCTCCCATGTGCTTACTGCCTCCCATGTGCTTACTGCCTCCCATGTGCTTACTGCCTCCCATGTGCTTACTGCCTCCCATGTGCTTACTGCCTCCCATGTGCTTACTGCCTCCCATGTGCTTACTGCCTCCCATGTGCTTACTGCCTCCCATGTGCTTACTGCCTCCCATGTGCTTACTGCCTCCCATGTGCTTACTGCCTCCCATGTGCTTACTGCCTCCCATGTGCTTACTGCCTCCCATGTGCTTACTGCCTCCCATGTGCTTACTGCCTCCCATGTGCTTACTGCCTCCCATGTGCTTACTGCCTCCATGTGCTTACTGCCTCCCATGTGCTTACTGCCTCCCATGTGCTTACTGCCCTCCCATGTGCTTACTGCCTCCCATGTGCTTACTGCCTCCCATGTGCTTACTGCCTCCCATGTGCTTACTGCCTCCATGTGCTTACTGCCATCCCATGTGCTTACTTGCCTCCCATGTGCTTACTGCCTCCCATGTGCTTACTGCCTCCCATGTGCTTACTGCCTCCCATGTGCTTACTGCCTCCCATGTGCTTACTGCCTCCCATGTGCTTCTGCCTCCCATGTGCTTACTGCCTCACCATGTGCTTACTTGCCTCCCATGTGCTTACTGCCTCCCATGTGCTTACTGCCTCCGCATGTGCTTACTGCCTCCCATGTGCTTACTGCCTCCCATGTGCTTACTGCCTCCCATGTGCTTACTTACTGCCTCCCATGTGCTTACTGGCCTCCCATGTGCTTACTGCCTCCATGTGCTTACTGCCGTCCCATGTGCTTACTGCCTCCCATGTGCTTACTGCCTCCCATGTGCTTACTGCCTCCCATGTGCTTACTGCCTCCCATGTGCTTACTGCCTCCCATGTGCTTACTGCCTCCCATGTGCTTACTGCCTCCCATGTGCTTACTGCCTCCCATGTGCTTACTGCCTCCCATGTGCTTACTGCCTCCCATGTGCTTACTGCCTCCCATGTGCTTACTGCCTCCCATGTGCTTACTGCCTCCCATGTGCTTACTGCCTCCCATGTGCTTACTGCCTCCCATGTGCTTACTGCCTCCCATGTGCTTACTGCCTCCCATGTGCTTACTGCCTCCCATGTGCTTACTGCCTCCCATGTGCTTACTGCCTCCCATGTGCTTACTGCCTCCCATGTGCTTACTGCCTCCCATGTGCTTACTGCCTCCCATGTGCTTACTGCCTCCCATGTGCTTACTGCCTCCCATGTGCTTACTGCCTCCCATGTGCTTACTGCCTCCCATGTGCTTACTGCCTCCCATGTGCTTACTGCCTCCCATGTGCTTACTGCCTCCCATGTGCTTACTGCCTCCCATGTGCTTACTGCCTCCCATGTGCTTACTGCCTCCCATGTGCTTACTGCCTCCCATGTGCTTACTGCCTCCCATGTGCTTACTGCCTCCCATGTGCTTACTGCCTCCCATGTGCTTACTGCCTCCCATGTGCTTACTGCCTCCCATGTGCTTACTGCCTCCCATGTGCTTACTGCCTCCCATGTGCTTACTGCCTCCCATGTGCTTACTGCCTCCCATGTGCTTACTGCCTCCCATGTGCTTACTGCCTCCCATGTGCTTACTGCCTCCCATGTGCTTACTGCCTCCCATGTGCTTACTGCCTCCCATGTGCTTACTGCCTCCCATGTGCTTACTGCCTCCCATGTGCTTACTGCCTCCCATGTGCTTACTGCCTCCCATGTGCTTACTGCCTCCCATGTGCTTACTGCCTCCCATGTGCTTACTGCCTCCCATGTGCTTACTGCCTCCCATGTGCTTACTGCCTCCCATGTGCTTACTGCCTCCCATGTGCTTACTGCCTCCCATGTGCTTACTGCCTCCCATGTGCTTACTGCCTCCCATGTGCTTACTGCCTCCCATGTGCTTACTGCCTCCCATGTGCTTACTGCCTCCCATGTGCTTACTGCCTCCCATGTGCTTACTGCCTCCCATGTGCTTACTGCCTCCCATGTGCTTACTGCCTCCCATGTGCTTACTGCCTCCCATGTGCTTACTGCCTCCCATGTGCTTACTGCCTCCCATGTGCTTACTGCCTCCCATGTGCTTACTGCCTCCCATGTGCTTACTGCCTCCCATGTGCTTACTGCCTCCCATGTGCTTACTGCCTCCCATGTGCTTACTGCCTCCCATGTGCTTACTGCCTCCCATGTGCTTACTGCCTCCCATGTGCTTACTGCCTCCCATGTGCTTACTGCCTCCCATGTGCTTACTGCCTCCCATGTGCTTACTGCCTCCCATGTGCTTACTGCCTCCCATGTGCTTACTGCCTCCCATGTGCTTACTGCCTCCCATGTGCTTACTGCCTCCCATGTGCTTACTGCCTCCCATGTGCTTACTGCCTCCCATGTGCTTACTGCCTCCCATGTGCTTACTGCCTCCCATGTGCTTACTGCCTCCCATGTGCTTACTGCCTCCCATGTGCTTACTGCCTCCCATGTGCTTACTGCCTCCCATGTGCTTACTGCCTCCCATGTGCTTACTGCCTCCCATGTGCTTACTGCCTCCCATGTGCTTACTGCCTCCCATGTGCTTACTGCCTCCCATGTGCTTACTGCCTCCCATGTGCTTACTGCCTCCCATGTGCTTACTGCCTCCCATGTGCTTACTGCCTCCCATGTGCTTACTGCCTCCCATGTGCTTACTGCCTCCCATGTGCTTACTGCCTCCCATGTGCTTACTGCCTCCCATGTGCTTACTGCCTCCCATGTGCTTACTGCCTCCCATGTGCTTACTGCCTCCCATGTGCTTACTGCCTCCCATGTGCTTACTGCCTCCCATGTGCTTACTGCCTCCCATGTGCTTACTGCCTCCCATGTGCTTACTGCCTCCCATGTCGCTTACTGCCTCCCATGTGGCTTACTGCCTCCCATGTGCTTACTGGCCTCCCATGTGCTTACTGCCTCCCATGTGCTTACTGCCTCCCATGTGCTTACTGCCTCCCATGTGCTTACTGCCTCCTATGTGCTTACTGCCTCCCATGTGCTTACTGCCTCCCATGTGCTTACTGCCTCCATGTGCTTACTGCCTCCCATGTGCTTACTGCCTCCCATGTGCTTACTGCCTCCCATGTGCTTACTGCCTCCCATGTGCTTACTGCCTCCCATGTGGCTTACTGCCTCCCATGTGCTTACTGCCTCCCATGTGCTTACTGCCTCCCATGTGCTACTGCCTCCCATGTGCTTACTGCCTCCCATGTGCTTACTGCCTCCCATGTGCTTACTGCCTCCCATGTGCTTACTGCCTCCCATGTGCTTACTGCCTCCCATGTGCTTACTGCCTCCCATGTGCTTACTGCCTCCCATGTGCTTACTGCCTCCCATGTGCTTACTGCCTCCCATGTGCTTACTGCCTCCCATGTGCTTACTGCCTCCCATGTGCTTACTGCCTCCCATGTGCTTACTGCCTCCCATGTGCTTACTGCCTCCCATGTGCTTACTGCCTCCCATGTGCTTACTGCCTCCCATGTGCTTACTGCCTCCCATGTGCTTACTGCCTCCCATGTGCTTACTGCCTCCCATGTGCTTACTGCCTCCCATGTGCTTACTGCCTCCCATGTGCTTACTGCCTCCCATGTGCTTACTGCCTCCCATGTGCTTACTGCCTCCCATGTGCTTACTGCCTCCCATGTGCTTACTGCCTCCCATGTGCTTACTGCCTCCCATGTGCTTACTGCCTCCCATGTGCTTACTGCCTCCCATGTGCTTACTGCCTCCCATGTGCTTACTGCCTCCCATGTGCTTACTGCCTCCCATGTGCTTACTGCCTCCCATGTGCTTACTGCCTCCCATGTGCTTACTGCCTCCCATGTGCTTACTGCCTCCCATGTGCTTACTGCCTCCCATGTGCTTACTGCCTCCCATGTGCTTACTGCCTCCCATGTGCTTACTGCCTCCCATGTGCTTACTGCCTCCCATGTGCTTACTGCCTCCCATGTGCTTACTGCCTCCCATGTGCTTACTGCCTCCCATGTGCTTACTGCCTCCCATGTGCTTACTGCCTCCCATGTGCTTACTGCCTCCCATGTGCTTACTGCCTCCCATGTGCTTACTGCCTCCCATGTGCTTACTGCCTCCCATGTGCTTACTGCCTCCCATGTGCTTACTGCCTCCCATGTGCTTACTGCCTCCCATGTGCTTACTGCCTCCCATGTGCTTACTGCCTCCCATGTGCTTACTGCCTCCCATGTGCTTACTGCCTCCCATGTGCTTACTGCCTCCCATGTGCTTACTGCCTCCCATGTGCTTACTGCCTCCCATGTGCTTACTGCCTCCCATGTGCTTACTGCCTCCCATGTGCTTACTGCCTCCCATGTGCTTACTGCCTCCCATGTGCTTACTGCCTCCCATGTGCTTACTGCCTCCCATGTGCTTACTGCCCTCCCATGTGCTTACTGCCTCCCATGTGCTTACTGCCTCCCATGTGCTTACGGCCTCCCATGTGCTTACTGCCTCCATTTACCCCATGTGCTTACTGCCTCCCATGTGCTTACTGCCTCCCAGTGTCTTACGCCTCCCCTGTGCTTACTGCCTCCCAGTGCTTACTGCCTCCATGTGCTTACTGCCTCCCATGTGCTTACTGCCTCCATGTGCTTACTGCCTCCCATGTGCTTACTGCCTCCCATGTGCTTACTGCCTCCCATGTGCTTACTGCCCTCCCATGTGCTTACTGCCTCCCATGTGCTTACTGCCTCCCATGTGCTTACTGCCTCCATGTGCTTACTGCCTCCCATGTGCTTACTGCCTCCCATGTGCTTACTGCCTCCCATGTGCTTACTGCCTCCCATGTGCTTACTGCCTCCCATGTGCTTACTGCCTCCCATGTGCTTACTGCCTCCCATGTGCTTACTGCCTCCCATGTGCTTACTGCCTCCCCATGTGCTTACTGCCTCCCATGTGCTTAATGCCTCCCATGTTGCTTACTGCCTCATGTGCTTACTGCCTCCCATGTGCTTACTGCCTCCCATGTGCTTACTGCCTCCATGTGCCTCCCATGTGCTTACTGCCTCCCATGTGCTTACTTGCCTCCCATGTGCTTACTGCCTCCCATGTGCCTTACTGCCTCCCATTGTGCTTACTGCCTCCCATGTGCTACTGACTCCCATGTGCTTACTGCCTCCATGTGCTTACTGCCTCCCATGTGCTTACTGCTCCCATGTGCTTACTGCTCCCATGTGCTTACTGCCTCCCATGTGCCTTACTGCCTCCCATGTGCTTACTGCCTCCCATGGTGCTTACTGCCTCCCATGTGCTTACTGCCTCCCATGTGCTTACTGCCTCCCATGTGCTTACTGCCTCCCATGTGCTTACTGCCTCCCATGTGCTTACTGCCTCCATGTGCTTACTGCCTCCCATGTGCTTACTGCCTCCCATGTGCTTACTGCCTCCCATGTGGCTTACTGCCTCCCATGTGCTTAAGTGCCTCCCATGTGCTTACTGCCTCCCATGTGCTTACTGCCTCCCATGTGCTTACTGCCTCCATGTGCTTACTGCCTCCCATGTGCTTACTGCCTCCCATGTGCTTACTGCCTCCCATGTGCTTACTGCCTCCCATGTGCTTACTGCCTCCCATGTGCTTACATGACTCCCATGTGCTTACTGCCTCCCATGTGCTTACTGCCTCCCATGTGGCTTACTTGCCTCCCATGTGCTTACTGCCTCCCATGTGCTTACTGCCTCCCATGTGCTTACATGCCATCCATGTGCTTACTGCCTCCCATGTGCTGACTGCACTCCCATGTGCTTACTGCCTCCCATGTGCTTACTGCCTCCATGTGCGTACTGCCTCCATGTGCTTACTGCCTCCCATGTGCTTACTGCCTCCCATGGCTTACTGCCTCCCATGTGCTTACTGCCTCCCATGTGCTTACTGCCTCCCATGTGCTTACTGCCTCCCATGTGCTTACTGCCTCCCATGTGCTTACTGCCTCCCATGTGCTTCCTGCCTCCCATGTGGCTTACTGCCTCCGCATGTGCTTACTGCCTCCCATGTGCTTACTCCTCCCATGTGCTTACTGCCTCCCATGTGCTTACTGCCTCCCATGTGCTTACTGCCTCCCATGTGCTTACTGCCTCCATGTGCTTACTGCCTCCCATGTGCTTAGCCTCCATGCCTCCCATGTGCTTACTGCCTCCCATGTGCTTACTGCCTCCCATGTGCTTACTGCCTCCCATGTGCTTACTGCCTCCCATGTGCTTACTGCCTCCCATGTGCTTACTGCCTCCCATGTGCTTACTGCCTCCCATGTGCTTACCTGCCTCCCATGTGCTTACTGCCTACCCATGTGCTTACTGCCTCCCATGTGCTTACTGCCTCCCATGTGCTTACTGCCTCCCATGTGCTTACTGCCTCCATGTGCTTACTGCCTCCCATGTGCCTTACTGCCTCCCATGTGCTTACTGCCTCCCATGTGCTTACTGCCTCCCATGTGCTTACTGCCTCCCATGTGCTTACTGCCTCCCATGTGCTTACTGCCTCCCATGTGCTTACTGCCTCCCATGTGCTTACTGCCTCCCATGTGCTTACTGCCTCCCATGTGCTTACTGCCTCCATGTGCTTACTGCCTCCATGTGCTTACTGCCTCCAATGTGCTTACTGCCTCCCATGTGCTTACTGCCTCCCATGTGCTTACTGCCTCCCATGTGCTTACTGCCTCCCATGTGCTTACTGCCTCCCATGTGCTTACTTGCCTCCCATGTGCTTACTGCCTCCCATGTGCTTACTTCTGCCTCCCATGTGCTTACTGCCTCCCATGTCTTACTGCCTCCCATGTGCTTACCTCTGCCTCCATGTGCTTCCTACTAGCTCTACTCCATGTGCTTACTGCCTCCCATGTGCTTACTGCCTCCCATGTGCTTACTGCCTCCCATGTGCTTACTGCCTCCCATGTGCTTACTGCCTCCCATGTGCTTACTGCCTCCCATGTGCTTACTGCCTCCCATGTGCTTACTGCCTCCCATGTGCTTACTGCCTCCCATGTGCTTACTGCCTCCCATGTGCTTACTGCCTCCCATGTGCTTACTGCCTCCCATGTGCTTACTGCCTCCCATGTGCTTACTGCCTCCCATGTGCTTACTGCTCCCTGTGCTTACTGCCTCCATGTGCTTACTGCCTCCCATGTGCTTACTGCCTCCCATGTGCTTACTGCCTCCCATGTGCTTACTGCCTCCCATGTGCTTACTGCCTCCCATGTGCTTACTGCCTCCCATGTGCTTACTGCCTCCCATGTGCTTACTGCCTCCCATGTGCTTACTGCTCCCATGTGCTTACTGCCTCCCATGTGCTTACTGCCTCCCATGTGCTTACTGCCTCCCATGTGCTTACTGCCTCCCAGTGGCCTCCCATGGCTTACTGCCTCCCATGTGCTTACTGCCTACTCTGCCTCCCATGTGCTTACTGCCTCCCATGTGCTTACTGCCTCCCATGTGCTTACTGCCTCCCATGTGCTTACTGCCTCCCATGTGCTTACTGCCTCCCATGTGCTTACTGCCTCCCATGTGCTTACTGCCTCCCATGTGCTTACTGCCTCCCATGTGCTTACTGCCTCCCATGTGCTTACTGCCTCCCATGTGCTTACTGCCTCCCATGTGCTTACTGCCTCCCATGTGCTTACTGCCTCCCATGTGCTTACTGCCTCCCATGTGCTTACTGCCTCCCATGTGCTTACTGCCTCCCATGTGCTTACTGCCTCCCATGTGCTTACTGCCTCCCATGTGCTTACTGCCTCCCATGTGCTTACTGCCTCCCATGTGCTTACTGCCTCCCATGTGCTTACTGCCTCCCATGTGCTTACTGCCTCCCATGTGCTTACTGCCTCCCATGTGCTTACTGCCTCCCATGTGCTTACTGCCTCCCATGTGCTTACTGCCTCCCATGTGCTTACTGCCTCCCATGTGCTTACTGCCTCCCATGTGCTTTACTGCCTCCCATGTGCTACTGCCTCCTCATGTGCTTACTGCCTCCCATGTGCTTACTGCCTCCAATGTGCTTACTGCCTCCCATGTGCTTACTGCCTCCCATGTGCTTACTGCCTCCCATGTGCTTACTGCCTCCATGTGCTTACTGCCTCCCATGTGCTACTGACTACCATGGCTACTGCCTCCCATGTGCTTACTGCCTCCCATGTGCTTACTGCCTCCCATGTTGCTTACTGCCTCCCATGTGCTTACTGCCTCCCATGTGCTACTGCCCTCCCATGTGCTTACTGCCTCCCATGTGCTTACGCTCCATATACTGCCTCCCATGTGCTTACTGCCTCCCATGTGCTTACTGCCTCCCATGTGCTTACTGCCTCCCATGTGCTTACTGCCTCCCATGTGCTTACTGCCTCCCATGTGCTTACTGCCTCCCATGTGCTTACTGCCTCCCATGTGCTTACTGCCTCCCATGTGCTTACTGCCTCCCATGTGCTTACTTGCCTCCCATGTGCTTACTGCCTCCCATGTGCTTACTGCCTCCCATGTGCTTACTGCCTCCCATGTGCTTACTGCCTCCCATGTGCTTACTGCCTCCCATGTGCTTACTGCCTCCCATGTGCTTACTGCCTCCCATGTGCTTACTGCCTCCCATGTGCTTACTGCCTCCCATGTGCTTACTGCCTCCCATGTGCTTACTGCCTCCCATGTGCTTACTGCCTCCCATGTGCTTACTGCCTCCCATGTGCTTACTGCCTCCCATGTGCTTACTGCCTCCCATGTGCTTACTGCCTCCCATGTGCTTACTGCCTCCCATGTGCTTACTGCCTCCCATGTGCTTACTGCCTCCCATGTGCTTACTGCCTCCCATGTGCTTACTGCCTCCCATGTGCTTACTGCCTCCCATGTGCTTACTGCCTCCCATGTGCTTACTGCCTCCCATGTGCTTACTGCCTCCCATGTGCTTACTGCCTCCCATGTGCTTACTGCCTCCCATGTGCTTACTGCCTCCCATGTGCTTACTGCCTCCCATGTGCTTACTGCCTCCCATGTGCTTACTGCCTCCCATGTGCTTACTGCCTCCCATGTGCTTACTGCCTCCCATGTGCTTACTGCCTCCCATGTGCTTACTGCCTCCCATGTGCTTACTGCCTCCCATGTGCTTACTGCCTCCCATGTGCTTACTGCCTCCCATGTGCTTACTGCCTCCCATGTGCTTACTGCCTCCCATGTGCTTACTGCCTCCCATGTGCTTACTGCCTCCCATGTGCTTACTGCCTCCCATGTGCTTACTGCCTCCCATGTGCTTACTGCCTCCCATGTGCTTACTGCCTCCCATGTGCTTACTGCCTCCCATGTGCTTACTGCCTCCCATGTGCTTACTGCCTCCCATGTGCTTACTGCCTCCCATGTGCTTACTGCCTCCCATGTGCTTACTGCCTCCCATGTGCTTACTGCCTCCCATGTGCTTACTGCCTCCCATGTGCTTACTGCCTCCCATGTGCTTACTGCCTCCCATGTGCTTACTGCCTCCCATGTGCTTACTGCCTCCCATGTGCTTACTGCCTCCCATGTGCTTACTGCCTCCCATGTGCTTACTGCCTCCCATGTGCTTACTGCCTCCCATGTGCTTACTGCCTCCCATGTGCTTACTGCCTCCCATGTGCTTACTGCCTCCCATGTGCTTACTGCCTCCCATGTGCTTACTGCCTCCCATGTGCTTACTGCCTCCCATGTGCTTACTGCCTCCATGTGCTTACTGCCTCCCATGTGCTTACTGCCTCCCATGTGCTTACTGCCTCCCATGTGCTTACTGCCTCCCATGTGCTTACTGCCTCCCATGTGCTTACTGCCTCCCATGTGCTTACTGCCTCCCATGTGCTTACTGCCTCCCATGTGCTTACTGCCTCCCATGTGCTTACTGCCTCCCATGTGCTTACTGCCTCCCATGTGCTTACTGCCTCCATGTGCTTACTGCCTCCCATGTGCTTACTGCCTCCCATGTGCTTACTGCCTCCCATGTGCTTACTGCCTCCCATGTGCTTACTGCCTCCCATGTGCTTACTGCCTCCCATGTGCTTACTGCCTCCCAGTGTGCTTACTGCCTCCCATGTGCTTACTGCCTCCCATGTGCTTACTGCCTCCCATGTGCTTACTGCCTCCCATGTGCTTACTGCCTCCCATGTGCTTACTGCCTCCCATGTGCTTACTGCCTCCCATGTGCTTACTGCCTCCCATGTGCTTACTGCCTCCCATGTGCTTACTGCCTCCCATGTGCTTACTGCCTCCCATGTGCTTACTGCCTCCCATGTGCTTACTGCCTCCCATGTGCTTACTGCCTCCCATGTGCTTACTGCCTCCATGTGCTTACTGCCTCCCATGTGCTTACTGCCTCCCATGTGCTTACTGCCTCCCATGTGCTTACTGCCTCCCATGTGCTTACTGCCTCCCATGTGCTTACTGCCTCCCATGTGCTTACTGCCTCCCATGTGCTTACTGCCTCCCATGTGCTTACTGCCTCCCATGTGCTTACTGCCTCCCGATGTGCTTACTGCTCCCATGTGCTTACTGCCTCCCATGTGCTTACTGCCTCCCATGTGCTTACTGCCTCCCATGTGCTTACTGCTCCCATGTGCTTACTGCCTCCCATGTGCTTACTGCCTCCCATGTGCTTACTGCCTCCCATGTGCTTACTGCCTCCCATGTGCTTACTGCCTCCCATGTGCTTACTGCCTCCCATGTGCTTACTGCCTCCCATGTGCTTACTGCCTCCCATGTGCTTACTGCCTCCCATGTGCTTACTGCCTCCCATGTGCTTACTGCCTCCCATGTGCTTACTGCCTCCCATGTGCTTACTGCCTCCCATGTGCTTACTGCCTCCCATGTGCTTACTGCCTCCCATGTGCTTACTGCCTCCCATGTGCTTACTGCCTCCCATGTGCTTACTGCCTCCCATGTGCTTACTGCCTCCCATGTGCTTACTGCCTCCCATGTGCTTACTGCCTCCCATGTGCTTACTGCCTCCCATGTGCTTACTGCCTCCCATGTGCTTACTGCCTCCCATGTGCTTACTGCCTCCCATGTGCTTACTGCCTCCCATGTGCTTACTGCCTCCCATGTGCTTACTGCCTCCCATGTGCTTACTGCCTCCCATGTGCTTACTGCCTCCCATGTGCTTACTGCCTCCCATGTGCTTACTGCCTCCCATGTGCTTACTGCCTCCCATGTGCTTACTGCCTCCCATGTGCTTACTGCCTCCCATGTGGCTTACTGCCTCCCATGTGCTTACTGCCTCCCATGTGCTTACTGCCTCCCATGGTGCTTACTGCCTCCCATGTGGCTTACTGCCTCCCATGTGCTTACTGCCTCCCATGTGCTTACTGCCTCCCATGTGCTTACTGCCTCCCATGTGCTTACTGCCTCCCATGTGCTTACTGCCTCCCATGTGCTTACTGCCTCCCATGTGCTTACTGCCTCCCATGTTGCTTACTGCCTCCCATGTGCTTACTGCCTCCCATGTGCTTACTGCCTCCCATGTGCTTACTGCCTCCCATGTGCTTACTGCCTCCCATGTGCTTACTGCCTCCCATGTGCTTACTGCCTCCCATGTGCTTACTGCCTCCCATGTGCTTACTGCCTCCCATGTGCTTACTGCCTCCCATGTGCTTACTGCCTCCCATGTGCTTACTGCCTCCCATGTGCTTACTGCCTCCCATGTGCTTACTGCCTCCCATGTGCTTACTGCCTCCCATGTGCTTACTGCCTCCCATGTGCTTACTGCCTCCCATGTGCTTACTGCCTCCCATGTGCTTACTGCCTCCCATGTGCTTACTGCCTCCCATGTGCTTACTGCCTCCCATGTGCTTACTGCCTCCCATGTGCTTACTGCCTCCCATGTGCTTACTGCCTCCCATGTGCTTACTGCCTCCCATGTGCTTACTGCCTCCCATGTGCTTACTGCCTCCCATGTGCTTACTGCCTCCCATGTGCTTACTGCCTCCCATGTGCTTACTGCCTCCCATGTGCTTACTGCCTCCCATGTGCTTACTGCCTCCCATGTGCTTACTGCCTCCCATGTGCTTACTGCCTCCCATGTGCTTACTGCCTCCCATGTGCTTACTGCCTCCCATGTGCTTACTGCCTCCCATGTGCTTACTGCCTCCCATGTGCTTACTGCCTCCCATGTGCTTACTGCCTCCCATGTGCTTACTGCCTCCCATGTGCTTACTGCCTCCCATGTGCTTACTGCCTCCCATGTGCTTACTGCCTCCCATGTGCTTACTGCCTCCCATGTGCTTACTGCCTCCCATGTGCTTACTGCCTCCCATGTGCTTACTGCCTCCCATGTGCTTACTGCCTCCCATGTGCTTACTGCCTCCCATGTGCTTACTGCCTCCCATGTGCTTACTGCCTCCCATGTGCTTACTGCCTCCCATGTGCTTACTGCCTCCCATGTGCTTACTGCCTCCCATGTGCTTACTGCCTCCCATGTGCTTACTGCCTCCCATGTGCTTACTGCCTCCCATGTGCTTACTGCCTCCCATGTGCTTACTGCCTCCCATGTGCTTACTGCCTCCCATGTGCTTACTGCCTCCCATGTGCTTACTGCCTCCCATGTGCTTACTGCCTCCCATGTGCTTACTGCCTCCCATGTGCTTACTGCCTCCCATGTGCTTACTGCCTCCCATGTGCTTACTGCCTCCCATGTGCTTACTGCCTCCCATGTGCTTACTGCCTCCCATGTGCTTACTGCCTCCCATGTGCTTACTGCCTCCCATGTGCTTACTGCCTCCCATGTGCTTACTGCCTCCCATGTGCTTACTGCCTCCCATGTGCTTACTGCCTCCCATGTGCTTACTGCCTCCCATGTGCTTACTGCCTCCCATGTGCTTACTGCCTCCCATGTGCTTACTGCCTCCCATGTGCTTACTGCCTCCCATGTGCTTACTGCCTCCCATGTGCTTACTGCCTCCCATGTGCTTACTGCCTCCCATGTGCTTACTGCCTCCCATGTGCTTACTGCCTCCCATGTGCTTACTGCCTCCCATGTGCTTACTGCCTCCCATGTGCTTACTGCCTCCCATGTGCTTACTGCCTCCCATGTGCTTACTGCCTCCCATGTGCTTACTGCCTCCCATGTGCTTACTGCCTCCCATGTGCTTACTGCCTCCCATGTGCTTACTGCCTCCCATGTGCTTACTGCCTCCCATGTGCTTACTGCCTCCCATGTGCTTACTGCCTCCCATGTGCTTACTGCCTCCCATGTGCTTACTGCCTCCCATGTGCTTACTGCCTCCCATGTGCTTACTGCCTCCCATGTGCTTACTGCCTCCCATGTGCTTACTGCCTCCCATGTGCTTACTGCCTCCCATGTGCTTACTGCCTCCCATGTGCGTTCTCCTTACCCCTTTCCATGCTTTTCTCTCATATATTCGTCACCGCTACCACCCATATTTCTATCTCCTATGTGCGTCACCCCTACCACCCATGTTTCTGTCTCTCTCCAGATTATTTATTGGTTTCAAAGACTGTCTCCCACCCCATACTCTCCCGACCATGTGCATTTTTTCCACCCCCCCACTCTGTGTTACCCGCAGGGCTTGAATTGGGGTGACTTCATATTCTTTGCCAATTGGGCGCTTGTTGTTGCCAGCTCTAAAGGTGTGAACCGACCCCAAAACAACCAGATTTTTGTTCAACGGAGCTTGATTGTTTCATGCATAGAAATTGAAGACCACTACAACAATCCCGCAATCTGCTGCACTTCTGACAAGTTGTTTCATTTCCCTTCACATTAGTTTCCATTTTCATTCGTGCACTTCCATCCCATTTCTATTCCTTCTTCCGAGCCTGTATTCTTTTCCATATCCATCCGATTCTACTGTGCATTCCCATTCCTCTCGCCATATCCATTTTCCATTCCCGTTCCCACCACCACTCCCATCACCATTCCAAACCCAAATCCCATACCCATTTCCCATTCCCCTTTCTCCACCATGGGATCAAAACCCGTTACTCGGGCTCACCAGTTTCTGTGAACTTGTGCTCTAATCCATCCTTCTCAAACCTATCCCTGCTCCCCTTCCCTTCATGTCTCTTCCCCTCCATGCAGCCATCTACCAGCTCACGGCAGGAATCCCCAAGGGCACCATCACCCACCGCATTGTGGCACTTCTTCATACCCTCTATAGCATCTTCGTCTCTACCTACATGGCCAGCGCCTTCTGCGTGAGTGTGCACACTAAAATTTTATGGACTCTCCAGTAAGTTTTGCTGCTGGGGCCGTAAAGCTCGCTCTGGGCCGCCACGCATCTCCGCTGCCCACTCCTTTATGCGCATTGCCTCTCGTTTGACTGTGTTTGCTATGGTTGTTCTTGCTGTCATCCCAATTCTTCTAATTATTTTGTCTATGGTGTACAAGCCTCGCCGACCAAAGACTGTCAAGACAGAGTAGCACATGACTGTTTAATGGGCATGAGATGGAAACCCAATCCTATTTATGAGCTTTAATACTATTGAGAAGCACCGCATGCCTCTGAACAGATTTGCTCCAGTCATATGCCACATGCCTCCATGGCAGTGAGACGTGTTTGTAAGCAGTCCCTGGAAATCAGCACAACGCATGACGTGGTGGCAAAAAATGGGAGGAAAGAAGGATAGGAGCCACTAGTACGGTAGTGTTTTGCCTGTTTGGAATGTTCTGTTTTCGTGGTTTCTTTTTGCAGCTGGTAACTAGGATTGTGAGTCGTCGTTAATGTTGTCGTCAATGCTGGAAGAATGTGAGAAGGGTACGAAACGGACACATCGAGAAATACTTGCTGTGCGAGCTGTTCGAGAAGTCTGAAAATTTGACCGCATTTGTTTTTGCGAAGGTCAATGGCGCTCACCATTAGTACGCACGCGACTGTACTAGTTCCGCGACCGTCCACTTCTCGCTCCAATCCGGTGACTCTCAATTCCGCAACGCGCGTGCGAAATAGTCGTACGCGGTCTACGGCCCTTTATTTTTCGCAAAACTCTTCGCCGCACATCGCCGACCTCAGCACATGCACCCACCGCAGCAAGCGGCGCGACTTCCGCCACAAGCGCGCTCTCAATTTGCAACGCTCCGCACCATGCGCCGCATCCCCTACCGAACCGTCAGCTCCGGCGAGGATTCCGTCTCTTGACGAACTCCGTCGAATGCTGGAGCAGACGGAGAGCGCAACGCTGACGGGAAAAGCAGAGACGGCGGGGAACGGAGGATCAGAAGGAGAAGGAATCGACGGTGAAGGCGGGAGAGTGTGGGAGAACGTGGCAAAGGCTTCTACGCGGCGGTTCGGGCAGAACGAAGGTGAAGGCGAGGAGGTGCGCGTGGTGCTGTATCGCGACGACGCCGCGTGGTGCCCCTTCTGCCAGCGCGTGTGGCTGCAGCTCGAGGAGAAGCGCATTCCGTACCGGTGAGAACGGATTCCGTGAAGGTGAGAACGGATTCCGTCAAGGTGAGAACGGATCCCGTCAAGGTGAGAACGGATTCCGTCAAGGTGAGAACGGATTCCGTCAAGGTGAGAACGGATTCCGTCAAGGTGAGAACGGATTCCGTACCGGTGAGATTCGTACCGGTGAGAACGGATTTCGTGAAGGTGAGAACGGATTCCGTGAAGGTGAGAACGGATTCCGTGAAGGTGAGAACGGATTTCGTAAGTTGAGAACGGATTTCGTGAAGGTGAGAACGGATTCCGTGAAGGTGAGAACGGATTTCGTAAGTTGAGAACGGATTTCGTGAAGGTGAGAACGGATTATGTGCAGGTGAAAAGAGTGTATTGCAAAGTGAGAGCGGATTGCGTTTGGGTGAGAGGGGACAAGCAAAGGCAAAGCGACTGAGTGAGAGTGTGGGTTCTGCTCGTCATCACTTGCACCCCTATTCTTTCATCTCCCTCCCTCTCCCCGCCTTCTTGTGGCGGGGTTCACTCTCCCTGCTCCCTGCTCCAATCCTCCCTACTTTGATTCTCCTCTGCATCTCTCCCTTCGCCTCTGCCTCTCTCCCCTCTCCTCTGTAGTTTTCCTCTCTCCTATCGTCCCCCTCAGGGCGCGGTGCATTTGACGCAAATCCCAACGTTTGCTTTTTTCAATCGACTTACCCCTTTCATAAGTTCGATTGTGTAGTAGAAATTTTGATTTCATGAGGTTCGAGTCGCGGGTCCGATTTCTGGTAAGTCAAAATGTGACCATCGAGGCTCGAAAAACAAAATTCGACCCTCTCCGAGCCGCGAATATACCATGTAGGTTACCCGATGTAGCCTACGTGGCTCTGGCGTCGTCCTCGAAATGTTTAGTGTAGATGTCGTCACGCTTCGCCAAGTTCGTGCGGCAGCTGAACTGAGCAGAAATGACCACATTCGTAAGCATGCTTCGAACATTAATTTGGTAATCTGCGAAGGCTTTTGCGACATTTACGAGGTCAGTAACCATATCAAGTTCGAACAGTTTCCAAACTTTGACTCAAAAGCACCGCGCCCTCAACATCATGCCCCTCGAATGCCGTTAGCATGGAGAGAATGTACCTCGAGTCCTACAGGCGAAATCTCTCAGCCTCGCCCTACTCCCCTCTCCCCTTGTCTCCCCCCTTCCATTCGCCCTGCCCGCTCCCAACCCTCCAACACCTTCAGGGTTGAGAAAATAAACCTCAAGTGCTACGGGCCAAAGCCTGATTGGTTCTTGGAGCTCGTGCCCAATGGCATGCTGCCAGCTGTCCAGGTGAGCGCGGTGGCTTGGTGGTGTGTGTGTTTGTTGGTGCAGCCTGTCGGCTATCTGGTTGTTTGTGAACGTGCTGTTTCCATTCTTCAGCTTTCAGGCGACTGTGCGGTTGGCTACCCCTCTCAAACCTCTCAACTCTCTCAAGCCTCTCAACACTGCACATATGCTCACATAGCATTGCTGCCCCGCCTACTCACCCACCTTTTTTTTTTTTTTTTTAATGTCTCATGTTTATGTTTATCCACCGATGTAACCTTTGAATCACGGAACAAGCAGTCTTTGTGACGTGATTATAACGCAACACATCACACCAATACCAGCTCCCGACACCTCCTGTCCCCCTCTATTGCCCCCCACCACCCAGCTAGACGGGCGAGTGATCACAGAGTCCGTGACTATAATGAAGGAGATCGAAGCCGCCTTCCCAAGTCACTCGCCGCTCCTCCCCCCTCCCTCTGATGCGCACGCAGCAGAGGCAGCAGAGCAGATGATGGGTCTGGAGAGGGGGTTGACTGGGGCGTGGCTCAAGTGGACCAAGGGAAAGGATGCCATGCGCTGGCTTGCCGGTGGTAGTGGGGCCGGAAGCAGCAGCAGTGGGGGTAGCAGCAGTGTGAGCAGTAGTGGCAGCAGTAGCAGTGGCGAGGGTGCAGGCGATGAGGAGGAGGGGGAGGGGCGGAGGGAGTTTGAGGCGGCAATGGATGCCATGGAAGAGGCTTTGGTGAAGAGCGGAGGGCCTTACTTCCTTGGGAAAGAGGTTTGTCTGTCGGCTTCACTCATTACACTCAATCTCGCTATTATGAAAGTCACTCTCATGTTCATCACAGTCACTCTTACATTGATCACATTCAATCTCACAGTAAGGCCATCAAATTATGCCAGACTTGAGCAGAATGGTGCGGTATTGACCTACCATGCTTTCATACCAAATACCATCCATTGTGCTTTCAAACTACTTAGCAAGTGAGACTATATTTATATATTCCCATGTACGGCAGCATATATACTTCTATCTGTCAGTGTGCCACACATACTGCTATCTGTCTCGCCAACTCATGTCTCCTGGCTCGTTTGCCTTTTATCTTTTAAACCTCCTCGTATGCTTCAAGTGCAAACTAGTCTCTGCCGCATTTCTGCCAGGAATGATCTCTCCATGCTTGCGTCCCTACTTCTCATGCGCTCCCAATTCTACCACCCATCCACACCTACCCCACCTCACATGTGGTTCTCCTCTCCCTTGTCGACGTGACCCACGTGCCTGCTGCACGTTCACCACAACATCCCTCCCTTCCGTTCCACACCCACCCCCGCCTCCCAGCAGTTCTCCCTTGTTGACGTGACCCACGCGCCTCTCCTGGAGCGATTCGCTGCCAGTGCACCGTACTGGAAAGGCCTCACAGTGCGGAACAACCCTCGCTGGCCGGCCCTCTCCCGCTGGTACGACGCCATGGATGCTCGACCCGCCTACCTCCCTCTCAAGTCTGACGATTTCTCCATCACCCACTCCCTTGTCCCACAAATTGGGCCGGTGATCGCGAGCACCAATCCAACGGCTGTGGCGCGCCGGGCTTTTATTGATGGATGGGATGGGACGGGTGCGTGGGATCTGCCGCTGGGGGAGGAGGAGACGGCGTGGGGGAGGGAGGATGGGACGGGGGGGGAGGGGCGGAGGGCGCAGAGAGAGGTGGTGCGGGCGATTGTGGGGAATCATGACAGGCTAGTGGCCTTTTGCCTGTGTTCTTTGGGGGATTCTGCACATGTTTCAGCCGCTACGACTACTGGGGATGCTGCTGGTGCCATGGGTGCTGGTGCCGCTTCTATGAGCAGCCAGACTCATGCGGACCAAGCTGAGCCACAGCAGCAGGCCATCACAGCGGAATGCCTTGCGCCAGCTGTCAGCGAGGCGTTGCGCCACGTGGCGCATGCACTGCTGGTCGGCACAGAAGCAGCAGGCCCATTCCCTGCCGTGTCCCAGTCACTTCAGATGATAAGTGGTGGGAGCAGAAGTGAGGATGTGAGGGCAGCAGGGGAAGAACGGTTGGTGATGGCTCTTGCGTATCTGAGGGATAGAGTTGGGGTGCCAAGGGACTTGAGTTATCCAGCTGCAAGGCAGCTCCGAGCTCACCTTCAGTGGGTCGTTCGGTCATTAGGATCCCCAATGTAGAGACGTAGATGACCTTATTGTTGATAACCATTATGATTCACGTGTAAGAGAGAAACTTTTAACCACTTGAACACTACACCAGGTTTTCTGTCATCGTTGTAACTTGTAGGTATTTACTTCTTCGAATGCGGTGAAACCATATTGTAGAAGCCCTTTAATATATGAAGCCTTTTCAGCAACCCTCCACTCCATGAGTTTCCTCATGTGGAGCAGTAGCCATTGCGATCATGATGATGCTTCAAAGAATGCCTGGCACACATTGCGAGTCAGAGACTCGTATCGGAGGTGAAGGCTGTGGTTTGAAAAGGCAAGGCGACTTTCAGCACGATCACGAGCTCAATTACAGGACGTTTCTGGGTTGCATAGAGCTGGGATAGCTCGAACCCATGGGAGGGGGGTGGGGGTGGGGGGAGGGAGAGAAACAAGGGACAGGAATCAGAGGAGGTTGCGTGTGTTGACACTGCTGGTGGAGGAGTCCTAGTGAGAGCGGATTTGACTGAATTGCGAGGGCTCCGATGCTCCCTCTGCTCCTCCACTGCGGAGACTCAGATCACTGTGACCAGTAAGTCGTCACCAAGTAGTGGTTCAGTAATTGAATGAAATATAACTTCCATGCATCTGCTCTCTTGCAAAAATGATGGCCCTGCCACCATGATAATATCGTCATCATGCCTTCATGGCCCTGCCACCATGATAACATGGTCATCATGCCTTCATGGCCCTGCCACCATGATAATATGGTCATCATGCCTTCATGGCCTTGCCACCATGATAATATGGCCATCATGCCTTCATGGCCTTGCCACCATGATAATATGGTCATCATGCCTTCATGGCCTTGCCACCATGATAATATGGCCATCATGCCTTCATTCTAGTCATCATCCTGGCAGCATACTATCCCTCTCCATCACCTTCCCGCGCGGCTGCCAGTCTCGCTGGCATGTTGCTGACCCGCATTGCCTGGCAGCAGTGGGAGGGGGCAAGGAGCAGGTGGCATCTGGGTGATGGGCTCGGGGTTTGTTGTAACTTGCTGGGCAATGTGTTTGAGGTTCCATGTGGGTGGTGGTATGGCTAGCTTCTGTTTCCAGAAAATTCGCAAGCTAGTTGTGTTTCAATCCCCACCAGGCCCTCAAATATATAGGTAAAACATGCTGAAACCCAGGATTTTATGGTGTTGGTAGGTGCTAGAGATTTCAAGATGTTGGTTGAATATGTCATGCACTTGCATGATGTTGTGCTTTTTAGCCTGTAATTTCAGAGTGTGGTGCCGCTCAATGCGGTGCCTCAGGGTATATCTGAGGACAGCACTGACCTGGTGTGACCTACCTGGCTTGGTCTGACCTACCTGGCTTGGTGTGACCTACCTGGCTTGGTGTAACCTGCCTGGCTTGGTGTGACCTACCTGGCTTGGTGTGACCTACCTGGCTTGGTGTGACCTACCTGGCTTGGTGTGACCTACCTGGCTTGGTGTGACCTACCTGGCTTGGTCTGACCTACCTGGCTTGGTCTGACCTACCTGGCTTGGTGTGACCTACCTGGCTTGGTCTGACCTACCTGGCTTGGTGTGACCTACCTGGCTTGGTGTGACCTACCTGGCTTGGTCTAACCAACCTGGCTTGGTCTGACCTACCTGGCTTGGTCTGACCTACCTGGCTTGGTGTAACCTATCTGGCTTGGTGTAACCTACCTGGCTTGGTCTAACCTGCCTGGCTTGGTGTGACCTACCTGGCTTGGTGTGACCTACCTGGCTTGGTGTGGCCTACCTGGCTTCGTGTGACCTACCTGGCTTGGTCTAACCTACCTGGCTTGGTCTGACCTACCTGGCTTGGTCTTCAGCCATATGATTAGGCGAGCAGCAGTCTAAAAGAAATCTTTAGCAAAGGATTAACAGTACGATCTGTTGTTGTTCCTGCTAAAAACAAGGAGTTTCAAGAAATCCGACTCAAAATTCCACTCAAAGATTAAAACGAGGCAAACTAGTTTCGGGTGACGGGACAGGCCCCAATCACACCTTCATCAGTGCAAGTGGAAATGAAAGAGAATGAGGAAGACGAAGCATTTGGGCAAACACTACGTCTCGGAAAAACAAAACTCCAGGTTGTTGCAACCGTGGCCAGAAATCTGGTTGGCCAATCCCTGACGACCTAGAAAAGTCCAAGTCTTCGGGGTCTTCATTCCTCGTGGCGTAACGTTGAAGTAACACAATCCGCCAGCTGGTGCTCAGGGAGCCTCGCGCGAACCAGTAACCTTTGCAGGTTACAACCAGTTTTCCAAGCAACAAAACAGCCCTCTATGTAAAATCCGTGTGTAAGTAGACGACTTTTGAGACGTCTCAAAACAACCCCTAGTCCGAGGCGAGCCGACACAGGTGTGTAGGTCGTCTTCAAGACTAGGGGTCCACGGTCAGAGGGAGGGGAGGTTTGTCGTTGGAGCTGGTTGGCGAGAGTGTTGGCGAAGAGTGTCGCACGATGTGCGAAAAGGACGCTGCTGAAGATCGGTCGCAGGAAAGCAGGGGGGTAACCCCGATCACGAAGCCGCCGGAAGAAAGCATGCTTCGTCGCTCGGAAGGTCGATGCTGATGTCGAACGTAGTACGTAACGTTGCAGCTCGGCACGAATGAATCCCTCCTTACAGTGTCGGGGGTGAAACGAGGAGAAGGGAAGGTATAGGTACCTATTCATCGGCTTCTGGAATGTACCGAAGTCCAGGATACCACACTCAGCAAAACGAGGCCCCTTAGAAAGAACCACGTCCAGAAAGTCTACCGAGTGATCTGAGATGTTCCACGTGATCCTGATGTTAGGATCCAAGCCGTTGAAGGTGCGCAGGTACTCCTCTAAATCTGCCCGCGTACCTGGCCAAAGAATCAGGCCATCGTCTATGTATCGGACGTGGTAACTTGGTGACATCCCAGTCCACCTTTCCCTCAGCAGCTCATCAAGGCGGCTCATGAAGAGTATGGCGAAGCAAACTGCGACCGGAGTTCCCATCGCTGTCCCTCGCACCTGTTGATAAACTCGGCCGTCAAACTCAACAAAGGAGTTTCTCATGACCCAACCCAGCAGGGCCATGAGTGGGGAGGAGAGCTGCGTCTGGTCCCTCATCAGAAAGCTACTAACTGCGTCGAGCCCTCAATCGATGGAAATGCTAGGATAGAGCGAGGTAACGTCGTACGTAGCCAGAAGAATGTTAGGCAGAAAGGCCGTTGATTCTAGCTTCGTCAGTAGCGAGAGGGAATCGCGTAGGTAGGTGGCGCGTTTCAGTACTAGCGGTCTTAATTGCGAATCTAGCCATCTGCTCGCATTAGTAGTAACCCATGAATGTGAGGCGGCGATCGGTCGTCCCACAGGTACTTTCTTATGGAGTTTCGGCAGGATGTAGAATGCCGCTGGGCGCCATCCACCAGGTGGTTTATCGAAAAAGTACTTCCACAGGCTGTCAGGAAAAGCAGGTCCCCATGTCGCTTTCAGCTCACTCAGCTGCCGTAGAACGTCCGGAGTCGGATCGTGACGAATCGGAAGGTAGACAGCGTCACTGAGATGTTCCATGCAGAGCGCGACGTAGTGGCTTCGATCCATCACCGTGATGCCGACGTTCTTATCAGCGGGTTTGATGACGATGTTGCGGTTCAGCGACAGGGAACGGATCGCCTCCCGAGCACTCCTCGAAAGATTGTGCCCACGGCGAGGACGAACCGTCTTCAACAGGAAAGATAGATCGGCTTGCGCCGACTTGAAGACCTGCTCCGGGACCACGTCCCCTTCGGGTCGCCAGTTGGGATTCCTCACACGGAAACGGGATGAGGACGACGACCCTTTATCCTTGAAGAAGAGACTAAGGGAGATCCGTCGGTGCAGTTGATCTAGATCCGCAGCGATAGAAAAGTTCCATGGAGGCGTAGGTATGAATTTGAGACCCATCCCGAGCGCCAAGGTCTCATCGCGAGACAAGACCTTAGAACTCAGGTTATGTACTCCACGATTCCGAACGCGTGACTGCGCCTGCCGTAAAGTCAGTCGTCCGAATCGCTGGAGCGCCAGATCCCTTATCGTTAGTTCTTGTGCGGCCCTTTTCCTGGGCCGCCGCCGCCGTTTTTTGGAACTTGGGCCTTGGTCGAGGATGCTTCTTGACCCTTCCCTCCGCCGTCGCCTTGAGATTTCACTTTCTTCTTGGCTTTCCCGCGCTTCCTCGTAGCCTTCGGTACATCTGCCTTGGCGCCAGAAGATTTCTGGTCCTTGGACGGGTCCGCCTTGGGCTTCGAAGACGCGGGGGCCGGCTTGGGATCCTGTGGTCCCATCGACAAGTTCTTCTTGAACTTCGCAGGAAGTTTCGCTTCGACGCTCGCTGTTATCTCCCTGCGCATCGTCTCCGCGGACTTCTTAACAGCTTTCTGAATCAGCTCGTCGATTGCCGGATCCGTCTCCATCTGTTCCATCTCTTCGGCAGCAGCAGCCTTCTTCAAATCCTCGGCTTCCTTTACCCTCTGCCTCTCCAGCTCTTGGATGACGATCTCATCCCTGGCGTTAGACACCTCCGACTTGGCCTTCTTGATACACAGACCCTTAATCTTCCGGAATCGCTCCTTCGCCGCATCAGACACGGTGAGCTCAGGATCGGTGGTAAGGCCTTTGATGTAGTCTTCGGTCTTAGTCGCCAAAGCGGTAAGGTGTGAAGAGGACGCCGCCAGGATCTCTTCAACCTCCAACTCCTTAGACTTGATGAAGTCTTGTTGAATGCGCATCTGATTCTCGTGATGAACCGACGCGACCGATGCAGCAGACTTTTCCCGCGTCAGAGGGTACTTGGTCTGAAACTCAACCGCTTTCGTGCGAATACTGTGCAAAATCACACCCTGCTCGTTGAGCGCCTTCATCTTCTTCAACTTCGACCTCGCCTTGAGGAGCGCCTTGAAGTCCTTTCGAAAATCCCTGACAGCCTTCAACGCCCAGCCCTTGAAAGGCTCCGGAATTGCGACGGGCGTATCTTGAACGGATGTCGGGTTGACAGCAGCAGCGGGAGAGTTAGTCGTCGCCGGCTCGTCATTCGAAATTTCCATCGCAGCAGCGGGGGGAGGATTTCCCGTATGCTTGTCTTGTGCTTGATCCCCACGGGTTGGTGCAGAATTCTCTCCACCCCCAGTTGTACGGGTACGTTTGCGGTAACCTGCGTACGTCTTGGAGGTGTGATCCGCCCCACGAGGAATTAGTGCAAGACTCGAATCTTCCAGACCGGCATCGCCCGTAGGAGTTGGGAGACCCCAAGTACCTTCAGCCATATGATTAGGCGAGCAGCAGTCTAAAAGAAATCTTTAGCAAAGGATTAACAGTACGATCTGTTGTTGTTCCTGCTAAAAACAAGGAGTTTCAAGAAATCCGACTCAAAATTCCACTCAAAGATTAAAACGAGGCAAACTAGTTTCGGGTGACGGGACAGGCCCCAATCACACCTTCATCAGTGCAAGTGGAAATGAAAGAGAATGAGGAAGACGAAGCATTTGGGCAAACACTACGTCTCGGAAAAACAAAACTCCAGGTTGTTGCAACCGTGGCCAGAAATCTGGTTGGCCAATCCCTGACGACCTAGAAAAGTCCAACTCTTCGGGGTCTTCATTCCTCGTGGCGTAACGTTGAAGTAACACAATCCGCCAGCTGGTGCTCAGGGAGCCTCGCGCGAACCAGTAACCTTTGCAGGTTACAACCAGTTTTCCAAGCAACAAAACAGCCCTCTATGTAAAATCCGTGTGTAAGTAGACGACTTTTGAGACGTCTCAAAAGTCACCTACCTGGCGTGGTCTGACCTACCTGGCTTGGTGTGACCTACCTGGCTTGGTGTGACCTACCTGGCTTGGTGTGACCTACCTGGCTTGGTCTGACCTACCTGGCTTGGTGTGACCTACCTGGCTTGGTGTGACCTACCTGGCTTGGTGTGACCTACCTGGCTTGGTCTAACCTACCTGGCTTGGTGTGAACTACCTGGCGTGGTCTGACCTACCTGGCTTGGTGTGACCTACCTGGCTTGGTGTGACCTACCTGGCTTGGTGTGACCTACCTGGCTTGGTCTAACCTACCTGGCTTGGTCTGACCTACCTGGCTTGGTGTGACCTACCTGGCTTGGTGTAACCTACCTGGCTTGGTGTAACCTACCTGGCGTGGTCTGATCTACCTGGCTTGGTCTGACCTACCTGGCTTGGTGTGACCTACCTGGCTTGGTGTGTCCTACCTGGCTTGGTGTGACCTACCTGGCTTGGTGTGACCTAACTGGCTTGGTGTGACCTACCTGGCTTGGTGTGAACTACCTGGCTTGGTCTGACCTACCTGGCTTGGTGTGACCTACCTGGCTTGGTGGTGTGTGTGTTTGTTGGTGCAGCCTGTCGGCTATCTGGTTGTTTGTGAACGTGCTGTTTCCATTCTTCAGCTTTCAGGCGACTGTGCGGTTGGCTACCCCTCTCAAACCTCTCAACTCTCTCAAGCCTCTCAATACTGCACATATGCTCACATAGCATTGCTGCCCCGCCTACTCACCCACCTTTTTTTTTTTTTTTTTTTAATGTCTCATGTTTATGTTTATCCACCGATGTAACCTTTGAATCACGGAACAAGCAGTCTTTGTGACGTGATTATAACGCAACACATCACACCAATACCAGCTCCCGACACCTCCTGTCCCCGTCTATTGCCCCCCACCACCCAGCTAGACGGGCGAGTGATCACAGAGTCCGTGACTATAATGAAGGAGATCGAAGCCGCCTTCCCAAGTCACTCGCCGCTCCTCCCCCCTCCCTCTGATGCGCACGCAGCAGAGGCAACAGAGCAGATGATGGGTCTGGAGAGGGGGTTGACTGGGGCGTGGCTCAAGTGGACCAAGGGAAAGGATGCCATGTGCTGGCTTGCCGGTGGTAGTGGGGCCGGAAGCAGCAGCAGTGGGGGTAGCAGCAGTGTGAGCAGTAGTGGCAGCAGTAGCAGTGGCGAGGGTGCAGGCGATGAGGAGGAGGGGGAGGGGCGGAGGGAGTTTGAGGCGGCAATGGATGCCATGGAAGAGGCTTTGGTGAAGAGCGGAGGGCCTTACTTCCTTGGGAAAGAGGTTTGTCTGTCGGCTTCACTCATTACACTCAATCTCGCTATTATGAAAGTCACTCTCATGTTCATCACAGTCACTCTTACATTGATCACATTCAATCTCACAGTAAGGCCATCAAATTATGCCAGACTTGAGCAGAATGGTGCGGTATTGACCTACCATGCTTTCATACCAAATACCATCCATTGTGCTTTCAAACTACTTAGCAAGTGAGACTATATTTATATATTCCCATGTACGGCAGCATATATACTTCTATCTGTCAGTGTGCCACACATACTGCTATCTGTCTCGCCAACTCATGTCTCCTGGCTCGTTTGCCTTTTATCTTTTAAACCTCCTCGTATGCTTCAAGTGCAAACTAGTCTCTGCCGCATTTCTGCCAGGAATGATCCCTCCATGCTTGCGTCCCTACTTCTCATGCGCTCCCAATTCTACCACCCATCCACACCTACCCCACCTCACATGTGGTTCTCCTCTCCCTTGTCGACGTGACCCACGTGCCTGCTGCACGTTCACCACAACATCCCTCCCTTCCGTTCCACACCCACCCCCGCCTCCCAGCAGTTCTCCCTTGTTGACGTGACCCACGCGCCTCTCCTGGAGCGATTCGCTGCCAGTGCACCGTACTGGAAAGGCCTCACAGTGCGGAACAACCCTCGCTGGCCGGCCCTCTCCCGCTGGTACGACGCCATGGATGCTCGACCCGCCTACCTCCCTCTCAAGTCTGACGATTTCTCCATCACCCACTCCCTTGTCCCGCAAATTGGGCCGGTGATCGCGAGCACCAATCCAACGGCTGTGGCGCGCCGGGCTTTTATTGATGGATGGGATGGGACGGGTGCGTGGGATCTGCCGCTGGGGGAGGAGGAGACGGCGTGGGGGAGGGAGGATGGGACGGGGGGGGAGGGGCGGAGGGCGCAGAGAGAGGTGGTGCGGGCGATTGTGGGGAATCATGACAGGCTAGTGGCCTTTTGCCTGTGTTCTTTGGGGGATTCTGCACATGTTTCAGCCGCTACGACTACTGGGGATGCTGCTGGTGCCATGGGTGCTGGTGCCGCTTCTATGAGCAGCCAGACTCATGCGGACCAAGCTGAGCCACAGCAGCAGGCCATCACAGCGGAATGCCTTGCGCCAGCTGTCAGCGAGGCGTTGCGCCACGTGGCGCATGCACTGCTGGTCGGCACAGAAGCAGCAGGCCCATTCCCTGCCGTGTCCCAGTCACTTCAGATGATAAGTGGTGGGAGCAGAAGTGAGGATGTGAGGGCAGCAGGGGAAGAACGGTTGGTGATGGCTCTTGCGTATCTGAGGGATAGAGTTGGGGTGCCAAGGGACTTGAGTTATCCAGCTGCAAGGCAGCTCCGAGCTCACCTTCAGTGGGTCGTTCGGTCATTAGGATCCCCAATGTAGAGACGTAGATGACCTTATTGTTGATAACCATTATGATTCACGTGTAAGAGAGAAACTTTTAACCACTTGAACACTACACCAGGTTTTCTGTCATCGTTGTAACTTGTAGGTATTTACTTCTTCGAATGCGGTGAAACCATATTGTAGAAGCCCTTTAATATATGAAGCCTTTTCAGCAACCCTCCACTCCATGAGTTTCCTCATGTGGAGCAGTAGCCATTGCGATCATGATGATGCTTCAAAGAATGCCTGGCACACATTGCGAGTCAGAGACTCGTATCGGAGGTGAAGGCTGTGGTTTGAAAAGGCAAGGCGACTTTCAGCACGATCACGAGCTCAATTACAGGACGTTTCTGGGTTGCATAGAGCTGGGATAGCTCGAACCCATGGGAGGGGGGTGGGGGTGGGGGGAGGGAGAGAAACAAGGGACAGGAATCAGAGGAGGTTGCGTGTGTTGACACTGCTGGTGGAGGAGTCCTAGTGAGAGCGGATTTGACTGAATTGCGAGGGCTCCGATGCTCCCTCTGCTCCTCCACTGCGGAGACTCAGATCACTGTGACCAGTAAGTCGTCACCAAGTAGTGGTTCAGTAATTGAATGAAATATAACTTCCATGCATCTGCTCTCTTGCAAAAATGATGGCCCTGCCACCATGATAATATCGTCATCATGCCTTCATGGCCCTGCCACCATGATAACATGGTCATCATGCCTTCATGGCCCTGCCACCATGATAATATGGTCATCATGCCTTCATGGCCTTGCCACCATGATAATATGGCCATCATGCCTTCATGGCCTTGCCACCATGATAATATGGTCATCATGCCTTCATGGCCTTGCCACCATGATAATATGGCCATCATGCCTTCATTCTAGTCATCATCCTGGCAGCATACTATCCCTCTCCATCACCTTCCCGCGCGGCTGCCAGTCTCGCTGGCATGTTGCTGACCCGCATTGCCTGGCAGCAGTGGGAGGGGGCAAGGAGCAGGTGGCATCTGGGTGATGGGCTCGGGGTTTGTTGTAACTTGCTGGGCAATGTGTTTGAGGTTCCATGTGGGTGGTGGTATGGCTAGCTTCTGTTTCCAGAAAATTCGCAAGCTAGTTGTGTTTCAATCCCCACCAGGCCCTCAAATATATAGGTAAAACATGCTGAAACCCGGGATTTTATGGTGTTGGTAGGTGCTAGAGATTTCAAGATGTTGGTTGAATATGTCATGCACTTGCATGATGTTGTGCTTTTTAGCCTGTAATTTCAGAGTGTGGTGCCGCTCAATGCGGTGCCTCAGGGTATATCTGAGGACAGCACTGACCTGGTGTGACCTACCTGGCTTGGTCTGACCTACCTGGCTTGGTGTGACCTACCTGGCTTGGTGTAACCTGCCTGGCTTGGTGTGACCTACCTGGCTTGGTGTGACCTACCTGGCTTGGTGTGACCTACCTGGCTTGGTGTGACCTACCTGGCTTGGTGTGACCTACCTGGCTTGGTCTGACCTACCTGGCTTGGTCTGACCTACCTGGCTTGGTGTGACCTACCTGGCTTGGTCTGACCTACCTGGCTTGGTGTGACCTACCTGGCTTGGTGTGACCTACCTGGCTTGGTCTAACCAACCTGGCTTGGTCTGACCTACCTGGCTTGGTCTGACCTACCTGGCTTGGTGTAACCTATCTGGCTTGGTGTAACCTACCTGGCTTGGTCTAACCTGCCTGGCTTGGTGTGACCTACCTGGCTTGGTGTGACCTACCTGGCTTGGTGTGGCCTACCTGGCTTCGTGTGACCTACCTGGCTTGGTCTAACCTACCTGGCTTGGTCTGACCTACCTGGCTTGGTCTTCAGCCATATGATTAGGCGAGCAGCAGTCTAAAAGAAACCTTTAGCAAAGGATTAACAGTACGATCTGTTGTTGTTCCTGCTAAAAACAAGGAGTTTCAAGAAATCCGACTCAAAATTCCACTCAAAGATTAAAACGAGGCAAACTAGTTTCGGGTGACGGGACAGGCCCCAATCACACCTTCATCAGTGCAAGTGGAAATGAAAGAGAATGAGGAAGACGAAGCATTTGGGCAAACACTACGTCTCGGAAAAACAAAACTCCAGGTTGTTGCAACCGTGGCCAGAAATCTGGTTGGCCAATCCCTGACGACCTAGAAAAGTCCAAGTCTTCGGGGTCTTCATTCCTCGTGGCGTAACGTTGAAGTAACACAATCCGCCAGCTGGTGCTCAGGGAGCCTCGCGCGAACCAGTAACCTTTGCAGGTTACAACCAGTTTTCCAAGCAACAAAACAGCCCTCTATGTAAAATCCGTGTGTAAGTAGACGACTTTTGAGACGTCTCAAAACAACCCCTAGTCCGAGGCGAGCCGACACAGGTGTGTAGGTCGTCTTCAAGACTAGGGGTCCACGGTCAGAGGGAGGGGAGGTTTGTCGTTGGAGCTGGTTGGCGAGAGTGTTGGCGAAGAGTGTCGCACGATGTGCGAAAAGGACGCTGCTGAAGATCGGTCGCAGGAAAGCAGGGGGGTAACCCCGATCACGAAGCCGCCGGAAGAAAGCATGCTTCGTCGCTCGGAAGGTCGATGCTGATGTCGAACGTAGTACGTAACGTTGCATCTCGGCACGAATGAATCCCTCCTTACAGTGTCGGGGGTGAAACGAGGAGAAGGGAAGGTATAGGTACCTATTCATCGGCTTCTGGAATGTACCGAAGTCCAGGATACCACACTCAGCAAAACGAGGCCCCTTAGAAAGAACCACGTCCAGAAAGTCTACCGAGTGATCTGAGATGTTCCACGTGATCCTGATGTTAGGATCCAAGCCGTTGAAGGTGCGCAGGTACTCCTCTAAATCTGCCCGCGTACCTGGCCAAAGAATCAGGCCATCGTCTATGTATCGGACGTGGTAACTTGGTGACATCCCAGTCCACCTTTCCCTCAGCAGCTCATCAAGGCGGCTCATGAAGAGTATGGCGAAGCAAACTGCGACCGGAGTTCCCATCGCTGTCCCTCGCACCTGTTGATAAACTCGGCCGTCAAACTCAACAAAGGAGTTTCTCATGACCCAACCCAGCAGGGCCATGAGTGGGGAGGAGAGCTGCGTCTGGTCCCTCATCAGAAAGCTACTAACTGCGTCGAGCCCTCGATCGATGGAAATGCTAGGATAGAGCGAGGTAACGTCGTACGTAGCCAGAAGAATGTTAGGCAGAAAGGCCGTTGATTCTAGCTTCGTCAGTAGCGAGAGGGAATCGCGTAGGTAGGTGGCGCGTTTCAGTACTAGCGGTCTTAATTGCGAATCTAGCCATCTGCTTGCATTAGTAGTAACCCATGAATGTGAGGCGGCGATCGGTCGTCCCACAGGTACTTTCTTATGGAGTTTCGGCAGGATGTAGAATGCCGCTGGGCGCCATCCACCAGGTGGTTTATCGAAAAAGTACTTCCACAGGCTGTCAGGAAAAGCAGGTCCCCATGTCGCTTTCAGCTCACTCAGCTACCGTAGAACGTCCGGAGTCGGATCGTGACGAATCGGAAGGTAGACAGCTGCGTCACTGAGATGTTCCATGCAGAGCGCGACGTAGTGGCTTCGATCCATCACCGTGATGCCGACGTTCTTATCAGCGGGTTTGATGACGATGTTGCGGTTCAGCGACAGGGAACGGATCGCCTCCCGAGCACTCCTCGAAAGATTGTGCCCACGGCGAGGACGAACCGTCTTCAACAGGAAAGATAGATCGGCTTGCGCCGACTTGAAGACCTGCTCCGGGACCACGTCCCCTTCGGGTCGCCAGTTGGGATTCCTCACACGGAAACGGGATGAGGACGACGACCCTTTATCCTTGAAGAAGAGACTAAGGGAGATCCGTCGGTGCAGTTGATCTAGATCCGCAGCGATAGAAAAGTTCCATGGAGGCGTAGGTATGAATTTGAGACCCATCCCGAGCGCCAAGGTCTCATCGCGAGACAAGACCTTAGAACTCAGGTTATGTACTCCACGATTCCGAACGCGTGACTGCGCCTGCCGTAAAGTCAGTCGTCCGAATCGCTGGAGCGCCAGATCCCTTATCGTTAGTTCTTGTGCGGCCCTTTTCCTGGGCCGCCGCCGCCGTTTTTTGGAACTTGGGCCTTGGTCGAGGATGCTTCTTGACCCTTCCCTCCGCCGTCGCCTTGAGATTTCACTTTCTTCTTGGCTTTCCCGCGCTTCCTCGTAGCCTTCGGTACATCTGCCTTGGCGCCAGAAGATTTCTGGTCCTTGGACGGGTCCGCCTTGGGCTTCGAAGACGCGGGGGCCGGCTTGGGATCCTGTGGTCCCATCGACAAGTTCTTCTTGAACTTCGCAGGAAGTTTCGCTTCGACGCTCGCTGTTATCTCCCTGCGCATCGTCTCCGCGGACTTCTTAACAGCTTTCTGAATCAGCTCGTCGATTGCCGGATCCGTCTCCATCTGTTCCATCTCTTCGGCAGCAGCAGCCTTCTTCAAATCCTCGGCTTCCTTTACCCTCTGCCTCTCCAGCTCTTGGATGACGATCTCATCCCTGGCGTTAGACACCTCCGACTTGGCCTTCTTGATACACAGACCCTTAATCTTCCGGAATCGCTCCTTCGCCGCATCAGACACGGTGAGCTCAGGATCGGTGGTAAGGCCTTTGATGTAGTCTTCGGTCTTAGTCGCCAAAGCGGTAAGGTGTGAAGAGGACGCCGCCAGGATCTCTTCAACCTCCAACTCCTTAGACTTGATGAAGTCTTGTTGAATGCGCATCTGATTCTCGTGATGAACCGACGCGACCGATGCAGCAGACTTTTCCCGCGTCAGAGGGTACTTGGTCTGAAACTCAACCGCTTTCGTGCGAATACTGTGCAAAATCACACCCTGCTCGTTGAGCGCCTTCATCTTCTTCAACTTCGACCTCGCCTTGAGGAGCGCCTTGAAGTCCTTTCGAAAATCCCTGACAGCCTTCAACGCCCAGCCCTTGAAAGGCTCCGGAATTGCGACGGGCGTATCTTGAACGGATGTTGGGTTGACAGCAGCAGCGGGAGAGTTAGTCGTCGCCGGCTCGTCATTCGAAATTTCCATCGCAGCAGCGGGGGGAGGATTTCCCGTATGCTTGTCTTGTGCTTGATCCCCACGGGTTGGTGCAGAATTCTCTCCACCCCCAGTTGTACGGGTACGTTTGCGGTAACCTGCGTACGTCTTGGAGGTGTGATCCGCCCCACGAGGAATTAGTGCAAGACTCGAATCTTCCAGACCGGCACTAAAAAGGACCACGAAATCAAAATCACGCAGACTGTTGATATTCACGTCCTTGTAATGGCCCCGATAACTTCGTACATTTTGAAAGACGAATTTCACACATGAAGATTGTTTTGAGATCACTTCAACTGATGTTGGATCCAAAACAAGAGGTCGCTCACGTAAGCGACACATTTCTTTTACAACGCGGGGATCGGTTCTTATGCAGGCTTCCGAAAAATTCGTTATGAATAACCGATTAGGACTGCGAAAGCGACTTAGAGCAACGTAGGCGCCTTGAGGAAATATTTTTTTCTCAAAATGCACAACTCCACCATCAAAAGTAGCGCCTTGACTTCGATGGAAACTAATCGCATTACTTGGTCGTAAAGGAAACTGCATTCGAGATATCATATCGTATCGTGAGTTGACAGAAAACGACTTCTCAATACGTTGTATAGGTGTCCAAGTTTGTTGAACTCCAATACATTTGGACATCAACGATTCAGATTTATTGCGAATGTTTTGCCCGACTTCATCATCGTCAAATTGAACCCATATGATCTCCATCACATGTTGGTCATTTTGTGTAAAATGTACAACTATGCCAGGAGTGCCGTTAGCAAGGCCATCGGATGTATCTACATTACATGACATATGGACGCGCGAAGTAGTAAATAGCTCCAGAAGAGGTAACAATCCATGTGATGACGTCGTCGCAAACCATGCGGTGTGATTGGTTTATTTTTTCTAGATTGATCCTTCCCAAACAACGCACAATCCAATGCAGGGATTGCATGTTTTTCTTCCGAAGAGGAGGAATACACTGTCAGAATGTTATTCTCTAGCCTGTAGTGGGGTGCTCTATAGCGAGTACAACCCATCTAGGGTTTGCTATATGTATCCTCATTGCTGCTAGTGAACCTCTTCCTCTTTTGCCTAAACTTCTCTTGCCTAGCTAGGACTTACCTAGCTATGGCTCCTAACTCTACCTACTATTTTCACATGCTATCAGAGCAGGTCGATCCCCTTGGGTCGATCCTGTGGGTGGGCTCACCACCTCACTGCTTCCGCTGCTACTGCTACTCTCTGTGTCGCACGCCCCGTGGCGTGCGACGGATTTTTCATCCCGCCGCGCGCTCGGAGCGTGCGGCGATTTTCTGCCCGCCGTGCGCCCCGAGGCGCGCGGCGGTTTTCTGCCCGCCGTACGCCCCGGGGCGTGCGGCGGTTCTCTGCCCGCCGTGCGCCCCGAGGCGCGCGGCGGCCTTCTGCCCCGTCGGTCCGCGCGTCGCCCCCGGGGGGCGCTTCGACGGGCGACGGGGACCAGCCCGTCGTCCCCCGTCGCCCGTCCTGGCCAGCGCGGGCTGCGCCAGCCCCGAGCGCGGCCCGTACGGGCTGCGCCCGGCCCGCGCGCGGCCCGTACGGGCTGCGCCAGGCCCGCGCGCGGCTCGGGCCGCCTGCGCGCGGTTCGTCGGGCTGTGCCAGGCCCGTGGGCGGCCCGTTCCTCTCTGTCCCTGAGCTGCTCGCTGTCCCCCGTGCTTCTGACGGTGCCCCACCCCTACTGCTGCCCGTTCTCCTGAATTAGGGTTTGGGGGTGAGGAGTGTGGGGGTGGCGGTTGTGTGTTACTCCCCTTGCTCCTCCTCCTCCCTGGTCTCCCACTGCTGCAGCTGCCGCTGAGGGGGGTGGGTGTGTGGGAGCCTAGGGTTTAGGGTTTTAGGGGGGTGCGTGGGAGTGGAGCTAGGGTTTGAGCATTGGGTGTGTGTCGAGGGTGTGGGGCAGTTGGAGGAGGTTGTGTGGAGGTACCTGTCGTGTCGCCTGCAGCGCCTGTAGTCTGTCGCCCTTGCTTCGGTAGCCAGTGAGCCTGCTGCACCAGTCGCCAGTGGGTCCGTTGCTCCTGCCGCTCTTCTATAGCCGCCGAGCCAGTTACTCCAGTAGTCCGTCGCCCTTGCTTCGGTAGCCTCTGAGTCAGCCGCTCCTGTGCCCGTGCCTCTGCAGCTTCAGTCGTTGCCTCCCATCTTCTCTACCTCCACAGCTCCTCCTCCTCCTCACTTGCCCGCTGTGATTAGCTCTAGCTTTGCTTACCTTTGTGAACTCCTGCTCTATACCTGCTTGCTCATTGTACTGATTACACCCCACTTTGGCTATGGGGGTGTTTCAGAATGTTATTCTCTAGCCTGTAGTGGGGTGCTCTATAGCGAGTACAACCCATCTAGGGTTTGCTATATGTATCCTCATTGCTGCTAGTGAACCTCTTCCTCTTTTGCCTAAACTTCTCTTGCCTAGCTAGGACTTACCTAGCTATGGCTCCTAACTCTACCTACTATTTTCACATACACTTCTGTGAAAGTAAGCAGTAGAAGAAGGCGCCATAGCTAGGAAAGCCCTAGCTAGCCAAGAAGCAGTTTAGGCAAAGAAGGAGGGGTTGCACTAGCAAGAATGAGGATACAAATAGCAAACCCTAGAAGGGTTGTACTCGCTATAGAGCACCCCACTACAGGCTAGAGCATAATATTCTGACACACCCCCATAGCCAAAGTGGGGTGTAATCAGCAGAGCAAGCAAAGCAGAACAAGCTCAGGGTGGATCACAATGTCACCACACATTCTGAGCACAAGTTCAGGAAGCAATAGTTTAAAGTTCACAATTATGAGCAAAGCTAGTGGTAGTCACAACGGGCAAGTAAGGAGGAGGGACAGTGAGAGGAGAGGAGATAGGAGGCGACGGCTGAAGCTGCAGACACACGGGCAACAGGAGGCACACTGGCACAGCGGCTACCGGAACAGCGCTCCGGACTACTGGAGTAACTGGCCCCGCGGCTAAAAGTAGCGGCAGACGAGCAACGGACCCACGGGCGACTGGCACAGGTGGCTACGACTGGGCTACCGGAGCAACTCCCCGGACTACAGGTGCTGCTGGCGACACGACGGCAACCTCCGTTCAACCTCCCCCAAACAGTACCACCCCCCCTGACACACACCCCCTGCTTCACCCCTAGCTCCACTCCCCCTTCACCCTCCCTTAGTACCACTCCGACGGCTCCAACAGGTCCACCCCCCCTCAGCGGCAGCTGCAGCACAGGGAGACGGAGGAGGAGGAGGAGCAGGGAACGACACACAGAAGCTGCACCCCCATACCCCCCACCCCCAAACCCTAATCCAGGAGAACGGGCAGAAGGAGGGGTGGGGCGCCTTCAGAAGCACGGGGGACAGCGGGGAGGACAGGGGCAGCGAAGAACGGGCCGCCCACGGGCCTGGCGCAGCCTCCCGAACCGCGCGCAGGCGGCCCGAGCCGCGCGCGGGCCTGGCGCAGCCCGTACGGGCCGCGCGCGGGCCTGGCGCAGCCCGTACGGGCCGCGCGCCGGCTGTACGGGCCGCGCGCAGGCCACGACGGGCGACGGGGGGCGACGCGCGGGTCCCCGTCGCCCGTCGTAGCGCCTCCTGGGGGCGACGCGCCGAGTGACGGGGCAGAAACCCGTCGCGCACCTCGGGGCGCACGGCGGGCAGAAAACCGCCGCGCGCCTCGGGGCGCACGGCGGGCAGAAAACCGCCGCGCGCCTCGGGGCACACGGCGGGCTGAAAAACCCTAATTTCGACGCCGCGTACCACGGGGCGCGCGGCGGACAGGGAGTAGCAGTAGCAGCGGAAGCAGTGAGGTGGGGCCCACAGGCCAGGAGCATATCGCTCTAATACCATGTGAAAGTAAGCAGTAGAAGAAGGCGCCATAGCTAGGAAAGCCCTAGCTAGCCAAGAAGCAGTTTAGGCAAAGAAGGAGGGGTTGCACTAGCAAGAATGAGGATACAAATAGCAAACCCTAGAAGGGTTGTACTCGCTATAGAGCACCCCACTACAGGCTAGAGCATAATATTCTGACAACTTCGTGATTAAACGAATCAATGACTTTATTCGTACAGCACAGATGTTGGAGCTCCATTCCTGGTGAGTGGGTATTTATCTGACGCTCGTATAATAGTTGAAGGTCCATGCGAGTTTGTTTACCTTCACGTAATCGATTCAATAACTCGGCAAATCTAGCCTCATCGCGCTGACGCATTATCGTCGTGAGCTCCACGAGTCGTACGCGTTCCCATAATTGTGATTCGTTTATGGTTGATGCTGAATGGTCTCCGAAACAATGTATATCACGCACCGGAGGAAGTTGGAAAAAATCACCAACAAATATCATATGCAAACCTCCAAAAGCGAAGTTTGCGTTGTTTGTCAGCTCCCGAAGTTTGAAGTCGATCCATTCAAACGTATTTTTTCCCACCATTGATATTTCATCAACAATGACAACTTTTACGTCACCAAGTCGTGCTCGCAAGGTATTCATCTTATCCGATGTCAACTTTTTGATTCGACGATTTTGAACGACGGGAATCATTAGGGCATTATGTATCGTATAACCCTTGATCTGGAAAGCAGCAACGCCTGAGGGTGCGATCTTTAACACCTTAATGGTACTGAAATCCGTGTGAATCTGCGCATGAAAGATCCGCATCAATCGATCATGTACATTCTTAATCAATACGGATTTGCCAACGCCGGCACCACCACTCACGAGTATGCAAAGAGGTCCATTTTCGAAAGATCGACGCACGCCTCGAACAATGTGGTCGGCAATTGCACGTTGCTCAGCATTTAGCATACGTTCCGTTTGCAAATATTCGTTGTCAGTTGTAACAACGGAACGAAACATATCAATCGAACGAACGGAATCGTGAAAGCCTAGCTCCACACCAATATCCACATCTGCGCCGCATTGAGGCGTATCATTATCAAAATCTTCATTATTATCCTCGTCATGCAATGCGTGTTCAAATGCGCGCATCCATGAATCGCCGCTGATGGAATATTCATTCCTCTTAGAAACGATAAGTTCCTCGTTTGCTCTAAATATCCGTGCGACTTGGATCGAGTCATAAACTTCTTGACGAAAAGGAACGAACAACAGCGTCTGTTCTCGCATGAAATTCGATTCGTCGATATCGCTGTGATAGTTTACGTAACGAATAATCTTCCTGTTCGATCTCTTGCGGTAAAAGCGTTTCTTCGATGAAAGATCCGGTCCTATGAGGTCTTGTGTGGAACTTTCTTCATATTGTGCTGCAAAATCAGCAAGACATACAGCCTCCATAATGAAAAGACGATTTATATATCGATCCAATAGGGCATATGGCTTGAATATATCAGACGATTGAGGATCCAAGCGTTCTAATTCCGCCTTCGGCTTCAACAACAACAACCGTTGATGAGGATGATTTGTATTGATGAATTCTACAGCACGTGTAGATTTCTTGTACGGAAGACTAAGAATCAGATATATCGCCTCTTGGGCGCTGATTTCTTGCGTATTCAATATATAATTTCCAAGATCGCGAAGAACGTGTAGAACACCTTTACCTTGTATTGCCGCAAACTTTTTCGCATTTTCTATTATTTTACTCATTCCTTTACCCGATTTTGTCATGTATGCAGCAATGTACGTTGCTACACTATATGGGTCAATGCATAATTGAATATCCATGTTGCCACGCCAAACTGACAGAATTGTCATGTTGAAGTTATTTACGAAACAGTCTCTCACTTCTCTTGCATGAAATAGTGTTCGTTTTTTCAAACCTATTCGAAGACAATTTATATACTCATCGTATGTTAGACGAACCGTATCCAAGAATGCGGCAAACGTCAGGTTAGACGTTTCGACCAAATTTTGTTTTCCAAGCATATTAAGAAATTGATCCACAGTCGCTTTATTCGATCTATGACGTTCTAAATCTGCTTCCGCTAATTTTTTGTCAAAAGGCATCAACACCAACGTTTTGGGAAGTGGATACTTTGGTATACCAAAACGACACTTTCGTATCCTACCACCCTTGTTTAATCGGCACGTTCTAGTGTGACTGTGCGTTTGCACCCTCAAAAGATCTTCCGTTTGTGGATCTTTTGTGAGGTCGTGCGTATGACACGAAATGTGCTTATCTGCGAATTCAAGAATCCTTTCCAAAGGAATTGCAGCGTCACATGCCAAAAACTCACTCCATATAAGGCAACGAGAATGGGGAGCACCTCGATGCTGGAATTCGTCGAGAACAAAATAATCAACGACTGTTCCGAGAATGCCAGTTTTCCTCGTCAAGATCTATCGAAACAGTGCATTCTTCCGTTCGACATAGTATCTCGCGCATACCACTGGGAATGTACGCACAAGTAAAGCTATGGTTTCAAAGTCTAGAGGAGGATTTATATTAGTGTTTGAAAGTTTAGCAAGGTTTCCTGTATTTCTGTTGTGCTCAAGCAAGATAACGTGCAAGTCGACCCATTTTGTATCCGCCATGGAGATAGTCAGAAAAAATGTTGGCGGACCCAATTGTCTGATCATTGCGAATATATCACGTCTGCAATCTTCGCGATAACTTAGCGATGATGTGTCAACACCGGTTAAGCGAGCTTCTCCGCAAAATAATGTTGGAAACGCTAATTCTTTGACAAATTTGTCCATAAGGATGGGCATCGGTCTTGATCCTTCGCCCGGTGCCATCTCCACGACGAATTGCTCCAGATTTTGGTAAAGCGGCTCATTACAAAGTATCGTATCCAGTATGCCAACATTCAGGTCTAGGTTTTGGTCGGTTTCGTCGACGTCTAGTTCCGCCTCCTCCTCGTCCAACAACCAAAATCTCTCTCACGAGATTGTCCCACATCCGTGTCTTGATCGTGTGATAAAAACTCGTCGTGAAGTTCTCTATCGATAACCTCTTGTTGCAATTCCGACATCCTTTCCTTGTCCAAAGTGATTCCATGTTGTTTGAAAAGATCCTTCTTTTCAAGGACGAAATGGCGCGCAAAATCTTGGCGGGCCTCACGTTGTCGTCAAATACGTTATGTGTATTACGCAATTTACGTTTCAAACGAACGCGCACTGAATGCGCTTCTTGTGGTAAACGAGGTAATGCTGTCACCTGTTAGAATAGAAACGAGAATGAATGACTAAGGGAAAGTTGGGTACAAATGTAAACCCTAGAAAACTGTACCCCATATGAGCTACCCCACTATAGCCTACAGTAGCTATGTCATATAAATCTGACACACCCCCATAGGCAAAGTGGGGGAGAACAAGGGGTCACAAGACCAGTCAAGCAAAGCAAAGCAAGCTCAGGGTGGATCACAAAGTTACCACACATTCCGAGCACAAGTTCAAGGCCACAAGGCCAGTTCACATGCAGGATTACATATATATATAAGGCTAGACGAGCAAGAGCAGGTGTATATATATATGCAACAGTACAAACAAGGTCAGGGGGTGAGCAAGTGAGGCAGGGTAGGCACAAGACCCAGCTGAGTACAGAAGCGCTGATGATCACAAGGCGCAAGTGCCTTGGTGAAGATATCAGCAGTGTTGGCCTGAGAGGCCACGTACGCAAGCCGCAGCTGACCACGCTGCTGTAGCTCACGAGCAAGGAAGTAGCGGAGAGCAATGTGCTTCGTTCTGTGCTCCAGTCTCTGCTCTCGACACAAGGCCAGCATGGCCTTGTTGTCTACGTACAGCACTGGAGGAGAACGAGGCGGCTCTCCGAGGTCAGTCAGCAGGTAGGTGAGCCAGCGAAGCTCCTGTGCAACCATGGCCCCGGCGTAGATCTCAGCCTCACAACTGGAGCCGAGAACAGAAGACGAGCGGGTAGCCCGCCACGAAACAGAGCCGGAACCAAGGCTGAAGGTGTAACCCTGTGACGACCACTGCGTAGCCTGGTCGTCAGCCCAAGAAGCGTCTGCGTGCCCAGTGAGGACCACTGGACTCTGCCCTCCAAGCACAATCCCCATGCCCGACGTACTGCACAAGTAACGCAACACCCTCTTCGCTGCAGCCATGTGCTCCGGTCTGTGTCTCCCAGGAGCAACATAGCGTGCGAGAATGCTAAGAGGGTATGCGAGGTCAGGTCGTGTGCAGGTCATCAGGTACATGAGGCAGCCAACAAGCTCTGGGTACGGGCCACTCGACTCTACGGACTCATCCGAAGGCAGAGCTGAGAGCGAGTGGCGAGTAGGCAGAGGAGTGGCCTGAGGCGAGGAGTACGTGAAGCCGAAGCGCTGAAGGACCTGCTGCACCATGTGTGACTGAGTCAGGGTAATGGTGCGGCGTGCTCTGTCCCGGGTGATCTGCAAGCCAAGGTAGCTGCGCAGTTCACCCAGGTCTGTGCACGTGTGTCTCTTCTGCAGCTCGGACTTCACGTGGGCGAGTCCAGCAGTGTCAGCTGTGGCAAAGACCAAGTCGTCGACGTACACGAGGATGTAGAACGGCGGCAAAGAAGTGTCGGTGCGCAGAAACAGCGACGGGTCGGCAGTAGAGGGAGCAAACCCAAGAGCCGCAAGTGTAGTCCTCAGTGTGTCGTGCCACTCACGCGGTGCCTGGCGGAGACCGTAGACTGGCCGCCGGAGGCTCCACTGGGTGCCAGGAGGAAAAGACCCAGTGAAGCCAGGTGGGCGACGCAGCCAGATCTCCTCGTGCAGGCTGCCCTGCAAGAAAGCAGTGCTGAAGTCAAGAGAGTGCAGCTCGTAGTCGCGGTGAGCAGCTATGTGCAGCAGTACCCGAAGAGTGGTCATCTTCGGGGTGGGAGAGAAGGTCTGAAAGTAGTCAACTCCCTGCCGCTGACTGAAGCCACGAGCCACGTAACGCGCCTTGAAGACAGGCGGAGAACCCGGCGGTCGCTTCACCCTGAAAATCCACATGCCACTGACTATGTTCGCCTCAGGCGGGGGAACCTCGTCAACGTAGGTGCCTGTGGACTTCCAGGAAGCCATCTCTGTGTCCATAGCTGCCTGCCACTGAGAGGAGTAGGGACCCTCTATCGCCTCCGCGTAAGAGCGCGGAGTCGGGATGTCAAGTGCATCCGGGTCTCCCTCAGGGGTAAGCAGTACGGACACGAGATGAGGTGAAGCAGCAGCCAAACACTGGAACTCCTCCTGCCTGTCCTCAAGGACGTCCGTGCCAAGGGCACACTCACCCCCGACGGACGGAGGACAGACAGACTCAGACTCAGCGACAAGACTAGCAGCGTAGTCTAGACGACAGCGAGCAGCAAAGTCGATGAGCTCAGCAACTAGGGCATACGCAGCAGTGGACTCAAAGGAAGGGTCAGTGACGACAGTAGCAAGGAGACGCGTGACAGTAGGACTGGCAGCACGAAGAGAGTCCGACTCCGGGTCGGGAAGAGCAGGAAGAGAGGACTCAGGAGGAGAAGGCAAAGGGGCACGCAGAGGAGCAGTGGACGGACGCAGAGACATCCGGTGCGTGCCAGGGACAGGAGGAGGACGCTGACGCGAACCACGACCACTAGTGCGAGCAAGACGGACAGGCGACGCAGGGCGAGACGCAGGCTCACGACGCTCAGCCAGACCTCCAGTAGGACCAGTGTAGGGAGAAGGAGCGGGCAGTGGGGAGGTCGGCTGTAACTGTAACTGTGACGGGACAGGCTGTGGACACTCTAAGGGAGGAGGAGGACCAGTAGAAGGCGGGAGACCAAGAACCTGCTGAAGGAGCGGAACGAAGTACGGCCGAGGCCGTGCGGCGACTGCAGACACAGCAGGGACAGCACCAGTACCCCCAGCGGCAGCACCAGCGCCAGCAGCACCTCCAGCTCCAGTACCTCCAGCAGCACCAGTAGCACCCCCAGCAGGACCGCCTCCAGGACCGACAGCAGCAGTCTCAGCGCCAACACGCTCAGCAGCTCCAGCTCCAGTCGTGCCCGCAGGCCCAGCAGCTCCAGTACTCCCAGTACGAGCACCTCCGGGACCCGCGGCTCCAGCACCCTCAGCAGCCGAAGAACCTCCAGCTCCAGCAGCACGCCTCCAGCGCCGGGCAAACCACTCGCGCAGCTCCTGTGGAGAGAGTGGCTCCCGCCGAGACGAAGCACCCGGAGAACCTCCAGGCGCAGCACCGCCAGACGCCACACGAGCAGGCCCAGCTCCCTCAGGCTCCGCACCCCCAGGCTCAGCACCTCCAGGCGTAGCACCCCCAGACTCAGCACCCCCAGGCGTAGCACCCCCAGGCTCAGCACCCCCAGGCTCAGCACCCCCAGTAGTAGCACCCCAAGGCTCAGCACCCCCAGGCTCAGCACCCCCAGTAGTAGCACCCTCAGGCTCAGCACCCCCAGGCGTAGCACCCACACGCTCAGCACCCCCAGAGTCAGCACCCCCAGGCTCAGCACCCTCAGCAGCACCAGAGTCACCAGTAACCTCGACAGGCTCGACTGCGTCTACCTGGGACACACCTGAAGGGGCAGGACCCTGAGGGGGGAGGGGGTCTACCGGGGGGGGACCTGGCACAAGGAAGAGCGGTGGCGGGGGGAGGGACGGAGTGCGGTAGGGGAAGAGGCGGTAGTAGGGGACCGACTCGTTAAACGTGACGTCCTGGGAGGACAGAACACGGCGAGAGGTGGGGTGGTAGAACTGCCACCCTGGCGCGTCAGGGGGGAAGCCAAGGAAGACGCAAGGAGCAGCACGAGGGGACAGCTTGTCCGCAGACAAGTCGCGGACAAACGCCCGAGATCCCCAGACACGGAACGCAGACGCATCGCCAACCTTCCCCGTCCACAACAAAGCTGGGGAGGTCTCCGGCATGGAGACCCTGGGGTGAAGGTTGATCTGATGCGCCGCGTACCGAACCGCAAACGGCCACAGAAAATGGGGGGCAGCCGCATGCATCATGGACGTACGGGCGACGTCCATGACCATGCCAATGCGGCGCTCAGCAATCCCATTTTGCTGTGGAGAGTCCGGAAGCGTGAAGGTCTGGCGGATGCCTCGTGCACGACAGTAGGCTCGCAGAAGGCCAGAGGAGAACTCTCCACCTCTGTCAGAGTGCAGACGCAGAACAGGAAAGTCCGAGCCGAAGCTCTGCCTGAGCTGGAGACGAGCTGCGCGGATCCAGTCGATCAACACCTCAGTGACATCACCCTTGCTGCGCAAGGGGAAGACCGTGGTGTAACGCGAGTAGTCGTCAACCACCAGCAGGAAGTAGCGCTCGTGACCCTGTCCACGGACGCGGGCCGGGCCCCACACGTCCATGTGAAGCGTCTGCAGCGGGGCCTCTGTCGGAGGAAACTGGGAGGAGTGAGGGGCAGCCCGCTGCCGCCCCTCGACACAAGGGACGCAGGTAGGGCCGGGCCCCGGAGGAAGGGGAGGGAGGGACCGGGGAAGACCAGAGACAAGGACACGGGAGGCCATGCCTCGGAGACGAAGTAGGGAGGGGTGACCAAGGCGGTGGTGCCAGAGGAGAGTCTCGTGCGACAGGAGGCGACACGAACAGGGGGCAGACTCAGGACCAGACCTGGACGCTGCAGCAAACACCTGACCTGACGCAGCTACCTGACCAGACGCAGTGACTGGAGGAGACGCAGTGGTCAGTGTGTACAGGCTCGACCCCGGCCGACGTGTAAACGTGGCCAGGTGTCGGCCTGTCCGAGCGTCCGTGCAGTGGGTCACCCGCTGACTCGCAGGAGTGAACTGGTGAACCCCCGCATCCTGTAGGTCAGCACCACTCACCAAGTTCGTAGAGAACGAGGGGAGGTAAAGACCAGACAGGGTGCCAGAGGGGGCCGCCGGACACGGGAGGACAGTGGAGAAGTGAGCAAGGACAGGACCCCCAGAGGGGTCTGCCAGAGAGACTGCAACTGGCCGGCCAAGCGGCGTGAGTGTGGTGCGGTCTCGAAAGAAGGAGCGAGAAGCCCCCGAGTCAAGGGTGAAGGTGTGGGAGGCCGAAGCCGACGCAGTACCTGAGAGAGCAGACTCACCAGCACCTGAGTGAGCAGACGCACGAGCACCTAGAGCAGCAGCCTCGCTAGCACCTAGAGCAGCAGCCTCACCAGTACCTAGAGCAGCAGTCTCAATGCCCGGGTCGGGCGGAAAACACCGGTAACAGTCACCCTCATCACTAATAGTCACAGCATACATGGCAGCAAGAATAGCATCAAAGTCAAGGTCAAAGACAGCTACACCCGCCCTAGACAGCTCGCCCCAGCGGGGGATCTCAGTGGCCTCAGGGAACTGGTGACACCAAGCGTCCGTCAGGCGGCCAAAGCAGCGCTGGGTGGAGTGCGCACCCCCGCACTGCTCACCCGCGCGGTCGCCGGTGCGTAGGACGTAGGTGCACGGACCAGTACCCCCACCCCGCTGGCGTGCAGCGTACCACTCACGGAGCTGCTGAGGGGGGGGGATGTCACGAGTGCGCTGCTGCCGCTGCTGCTGCTGGCGCTGACCACCACCGGAGCCGACCCTCTGCGCAGCACCACCCCGACCAGCTCCACCTCCTCCGCCGCCGCCTCCTCCACCGCCGCCACCTCCGCCACCTCCGCTCCCACCGCCACCGCCGCCGCCGCCTCCGCCTCCACTGCCGCCACCGACACCTCCACCCCCGCCACCACTCCCACCACCACCCCCACCCCCTCCACTGCCGCCACCGCTACCTCCGCCACCCCCGCCAGCCCCTCCAGCACCCTTGCCCCCCTTGCCCTTGCCGGTGCGGCGTCTCCCGCTCGGGGCAGACGCAGCGCCGACCGACTCGAGACCAACGAGGTCGGCCGCAGCAGCAGAGGCAACAGAGGGCAAAAGAGGGGAGGGGGAACACCCCTCAAAGATGGGGGTGCGAGGGTCACCACGAGAGGCTCCTACAGCTACTATGCTCTTTTCTGCTGCTAGGAGGGCCTTCTCGAGGAGGTCAACGGTGAGAGTGGTGGGGCAAACTGAGAGGAAGTGGTCCCTGACTACGCGAAGGGAGTCAGGGAGACGGGTGACTATGTAGTAGAGGGTGATGTACATGGGGGGGGGGGTTCTTGGCGCAGAACTCAGCAGGAAGCGTAGCGCGGTAGCGAGTGTCACTAGTGCGGAGGTGCGTAATGAGGTCAGCGACTGTGGGAAAGGCAGCAAGGTCAGGGAAGAGGTACGGTAGCATGAGGCGGCTCAGTGCAGCAGTGGCAGGGGAGGAGTAGCGCGCAACTACAGCGTCGTACAAGGTGTGAGCACTCTTGTACTGGCTAAAGTGCGCACGCTCAGAGGTAGGCAGGTGGCGACGCACAGCAAGACGTGCAGCAGCATCGCGCGTGGCCCACTGTGAGCGAACAGTGGCGTCAGCATCAGCAGCGGGGGCGGGAGAGGCACCAGAAGTGAGGTCAAAGAGGGAGAGGCCGTCTGCCCTATCGCACTGTAAGAAAAGCTGCAGGTCATCTATCCAGACGTCAAAGTCAATGGCCCGACCCTCAGCGTCAAAAGAGAGGACACTAGGGGTAGCCATGACAGCAGTAGACTAGCAGCGCAAACAGTAGGGTGAGGGCAGTGCTGTGAAAGAGGCGCTGCTCTTACCGGACAGGGCGGCTCGGGCGGCTCGGCTGCAGGGCGGCTCGGCGGCTCGGCTGCTGGGCGGCTCGGCGGCTCGGCTGCTTGGCGGCTCGGCGGCTCGGCTGCTGGGCGGCTTGGCGGCTCGGCTGCTGGGCGGCTCGACGGCTCGGCTGCTGGGCGGCTCGGCTGCTGGGCGGCTCAGCAGCTGGGCGGCTTGGCTGCTGGGCGGCTCGGCTGCTGGGCGGCTCGGCGGGGCCGCTGAGAGGGCGGCGTCCGGGGCCGCTGGGAGGAGGCGGCGGGGCCGCTGAGAGGAGGCGGCGGGGCCGCAAAGGTAGGTGGCGGGGCCAGCAGGTAGGTGGCGGGGCCAGCAGGTAGGTGGCGGGGCCGCACAGGTAGGTGGCGGGGCCGCGGGTAGGTGGCGGGGCCGCTGGTAGGTGGCGGGGCCGCAGGTAGGTGGCGGGGCCGCACAGGTAGATGGCGGGGCCGCGGGTAGGTGGCGGGGCCGCTGGTAGGTGGCGGGGCCGCAGGTAGGTGGCGGGGCCGCAGGTAGGTGGCGGGGCCGCACAGGTAGGTGGCGGGGCCGCGGGTAGGTGGCGGGGCCAGCAGGTAGGCGCCGGGGCCGCACAGGTAGGCGTCGGGGCTGCAGGTAGGCGCCGGGGCCGGAAAGGGCGGCGTCAGGGCCGCAGGGCGGCGCGAGGGCCGCTGGGTAGGCGACGAGGCCGCAGGGCGGCGGATCGGGGCCGGGTAAGGGCGGCGCGATGGCCGCGGGGTAGGCGACGAGGCCGCCGGGCGGCGGGTCGGGGCCAGGAAGGGCGGCGCGAGGGCCGCAAGGCAGGCGACAGGGCCGCTAGGGCGGCGCGACGGGGCGAAAAAAAAGGAGGGGGGGGGAGCGCGACTCGGGCTAGGACTGAGCGCGCTCCGGGCAGAAAAAAAAAAAAAATGTCGAATTGGTGGGCCCTAGGAACAGTTCCCACGAGGGAACCTGCTCGATACCATGTTAGAATAGAAACGAGAATGAATGACTAAGGGAAAGTTGGGTACAAATGTAAACCCTAGAAAAATGTACCCCATATGAGCTACCCCACTATAGCCTACAGTAGCTATGTCATATAAATCTGACATCACCATGTCAACAACTTTAACATGCACATTCACTATCCCGCCTCGTATCTTGTATTGTTTTCCCACGTGACTTTGTGTTATGCTTGAAAACACAATACGTGGCGAAACTAACCGCTCCTCCAAATTTGACAATCCCGAAAGATCGTCATGGTGTTGCGGTAACAAAGCACCTCCCATTCGTGAAAGAATGGGAGTTTTTTTATTCTCAATGTCATTTTTGCAACTATTGCAAACGTTCTTCAATTGTGAAAAGTCTGAATTCTCCAATTTGGATAGTTGGCGTCTGAACATTAACTTGTCGCAGCTATCGCACCCGAATGTTGGACCTTCCTTGGAAGCTTCTTCAAATCGAGCTTTAGCTTGCTCCACGCATTGCGAATGCGTGTGTTCTTCATTGAATCGCTCTTCGACATCGGCAAACAATGCGTCTAAATCATCATTGTGAATAAAATCGCCGTCATTATAATACTCGTCCACATTGAACGATAAGTTTTTCCTACATTCAGGGACGAAAATTAGATGCAATAAGTATTGTCTTGCACGTGCCGCTGATTCTTCCGAATCCCATTTTTCGTACATGTGGTGTTTACCGCGCACCATCATACGAAATCCAAACTTCTCACAGCCTTTGAAGACGCCTGTATATGTCTTTTTCGAAGTTTGTGTCGATACGTCATCAATCTTAAATATCGAATCAAAAAAGGGGACGCGCACGAGTGTTTCGTTGTCGATAAAATATCGTCGGTCGAACGGAAGCTTCTCCTTCGTATTCAATCCTCTATACTTTAAGATGGCATATTGACGTGCCCACGCGGCATGACGATCAGTAAGAAACCCGCCAACACGAATTTTCTCTCCTTTGACCATCAACCTTACTGTGTAACGAGATCGTTCTGCAATAATACCAATAAGGTCTCTTGTCGGTGCAATGTCAGGAATTGAGAAATGAATATCTCCATTTGCATCAATCCTTCCATCTTCAATAATTTCAACAGTCACATTTTCTTCTGCTTCGTCAACACAACTCGATTGCACATGACGTATTCCAATACTTGGCACTGAATCAGATAAGGCAGCGCTATTAGGTGTAGACACTTTCGCACTTCATGGAGTGTCACGTTCCTTATCATTTAATCCGAAATCATCACTCGGAACGACCTCATGTGAGATTTCATTAAGCGTAGCTGGTGATACGAAGTTCCGTTCGAAAGAGCAGTCTCTGTCAATAGTCGCATCATGTACAGTTTGTGTACTTGATTCAACAAGAAATGAGGTGCCCCAAGTTTCGCCGTCGTCACACTCTTCGAGAAGTGTGTAGTGGTTGCTTGATAACCAAAGATGGATTTGATTATTATTCGTTACAAATTCAATTCCCTCGCATTGCACCCATTCACGAGAATGGAGCCAAATAATAACAGTCATGTTCATTAACTCGCAAAATGCTTTGATTTCGCAAACCGAACCCCAAACTGAAGGATGTTGAATATAATCGATATATTCATCCGCCGATGCTAGTGGCACATCATGAGACATCGACGCCACGATTTGGTATCTAGCCCAATTTGCATGTACGTGTTGAACAATTTTGTCCTTTAGTGGACGCCAAAGATCATCGTTATTGGTTATTGCGAGTGATAAGCATCGATATAAGCATGCCTCATCCCCACGCACAATTCTTTTACGAAACATAAACCTTCTTCTTAACGCACCGTCAATTGAAGCACCCGTATAGAGTCTAGGTGCAGGAGTGCCCATCTCCAAATGTCACGAAGTGCCCCCTCAAATGCCCCGATGCCAATCCAAGTTCACACGCTGAAAAACACAGACAAATGAATTGACACAAAAACCAAAATAGATGTACAAAATATATACTGACATATTAAAATTAAAAAAGTTAATAGAAACAATGTCTAAATATAATAATAAATAATATTCTCCAAACTAATTAAGTTGCAATGAAATATGTCTGATCTATATTTTAAATGCCTAAATATAACCAACGCATGAAAATCAGACTAGCAATAATAACATAAAAAAATCAAAACACAAAAGTACAAATGACTCATTTTTTGCAAAAAATAAAACATTATGGACCTTCGATGTTCTGCTTCGGTAGGATTCAAGCGCCCACGAAAAGCTTCAACACTAATCTGAGCTTACACACAAAAGGAGACAAAAAAAATATAAAATTGGGCTAAACAGAGAAAAATAAGAAAACAAAAATAATACGAAAAAAGGCAAAACAATCACAGCATCTACGGCATCTTGGAAGTGAGAAAAATGGATATGGCAAAAACACAATAATGTCACTATTAAGTGTGAAACATATTAACAATAACACACAAACATTTATTTATCTACCAGAAAAAAAGTACTAACTACACCACCAAATAACTTTCTCAAAATGAGAACTACTCCATGAAATCACTATACATTGTACATAAAAAACCATTGTAAATACCTTTATAGCTTACAGCCAACACTTCACCAGACTCTCAATTTCAGAAGGGATGCTGTTGAATCTTGATGATGTTGCTGTAAGACAGTACACAGAACGTATCATGTATGCATCAAAGGTTAGAAACGCTGCATTCAAATCAGAACTAGGAGCAATCATTAAAATAGTGAAATATTGGTTGTGACACAAAAAACATTGAATAGAATTTACAAAAAATACATTGGTAAACATAGTCAAACATCATATTACAACCTTGGTATGCTGAACAATCTGGCACAATTTCAATGCTGATAGTATGAATCCGTTCTTGTTTTCCCTGCTGATATAAATAACAGAATGAAGAACAACATCACTGTCCATAAGACCTAGAAGATTGTAAGACAAAATAAAAATAAAAAAACGTTTGAAAAAACATTAACAAGCTAGCAATTTCACTATATTACCACAAAAACTTCAAATGGAGACTTTGAGCTCGGTGCAGCCTGAAGTTAAGATGCTGATGTAAACCAATTGTTGATGCCTGATAAGAAGCACGTCCAGGAATAACAAAAACAAGGTGTGGGAGTGTATGTTGGTAAATGCAAGAACATAGAAGTCAATGCATGAGGATAATAAAAACATACAAGAATTGAGCTCGACTTTCTTCTAGATAGATATGCTAGGGTACACTCTGAAAAGTGATCAAAATTTGAGAGTAGCTGGAAGAGTTTGAAATAGAGTAGTTAACTAAAGAAGAGAATATCTCAACTCACTTAATATGTAGCAAGAGAGAACCAAGAAGAGTTATCACTAGATAAAAAAGAGCTTGAAGAGTTATCACTAGGTACCTTGAATGTGACCACTAAAAGAGCTTGAATGTGTTGAGCTTGAATGTGTTGTGAGGAAGAACAATGAAACAAGCTCCAAGAAAATGTTGAGTTTGGTTTGAGTAAGAGAAGGATGGGAAAGAAAGGGAGAAAGGGCTAGAGGGTTTGCTTTGGGAAGGGAGAAGTGGAAGAGCCTTTCTTGATTGGACACAAAGTTGACCAATGGTAAGAGAATTGTTACTGTGTAGTGGAAACAAAAAAAAACAGTTGGAAGCATTGAGCTAGAAACAAAACAGCCAATTGAACAATGCTGTTTGTTTTGTTTCTAGTTCATAGTTCATAGTCAATTTGTTGACAATTTACAGTTGTAATAGTTTGACAACTGTTTGTTTTGTTCCTACTTGAAAATCGTTTTCATTCTACAGTTACAACTGAAATATAGGACAAAAGCAGAGCAGACGAACTACAACTTTAAAAAAAAAAACAAAAACAAAAACGTGAGCTGGCGTTTTACAGTTACGCCAGCCAGAATGAGCAGTTACGACAACAAGAACAAGGACCAAACGTACTGTACGCGAAACCCCCCCTTCCACAATTCTCGCCTCGCCCCACCCCTTCCCACACTTCAAGCGCGAGAAACAGCACATGTCAGCAGCGAGCTCGATTAATTTCGGGCGACGCTGATGACGTCAGCACAATTTGTCAGTAGATCTGCACTGTGGATGCCCGATTGATCCTGGAGAGGGTTACAGGCGCGTTCGCCTGGGGGGTTATGGGCGCACTGACCCGCTACTGAAACAAGCCCTTTTATCCCAATGGTCTAGTGGTTGGGATTCTGACATGGTATCAGAGCGGTCTCGGGTTCGATTCCCGGTGTATGCACATGTAGGCCGTTGCCGCTGTGCTTAGTCCTGGGCCTCCCAGTGTAGGGGGGTGTCAGTAGATCTGCACTGTGGATGCCCGATTGATCCTGGAGAGGGTTACAGGCGCGTTCGCCTAGGGGGTTATGGGCGCACTGACCCGCTACTGAAACAAGCCCTTTTATCCCAATGGTCTAGTGGTTGGGATTCTGACACAATTTCTCGCGCGACAAAAATGCCTGACGTCAGCAGCGACGTTCGAAATTTCGCGCAAATTTCGATGCTGACGTCATCATCGATACCAGAAATTTCGCGCGAAAATCTGACGATGATGATGAGAAGAAACAAGGGATGAATGAACTATGAATGAATTGGGTACAAGTACTAACCCTAATTGGGTTGTACCCCTTATGGACTACCCCACTATAGCCTACACAATATGCATGAGCTATAATGTTCTGACACACCCCCATAGGCAAAGTGGGGGAGAACAAGGGGTCACAAGACCAATCAAGCAAAGCGAAGCAAAGCAAGCTCAGGGTGGATCACAAAGTCACCACACATTCCGAGCACAAATTCAAGGCCACAAGGCCAGTTCACATGCAGGAGTACATATATATAAAAAAGGCTAGACAAGCAAGAGCAGGTATATATATATGGAACAGTACAAGCAAGGTCAAGAGGTGAGCAAGTGAGGCAAGGTAGGCACAAGGCCCAGCTGAGTACAGAAGCGCTGATGGTCACAAGGCGCAAGCGCCTTGGTGAAGATATCAGCAGTGTTGGCCTCAGAGGCCACGTACGCAAGACGCAGCTGACCACGCTGCTGCAGCTCACGAGCAAGAAAGTAGCGGAGAGCAATGTGCTTCGTTCTGTGCTCCAGTCGCTGCTCCCGACACAAGGCCAGCATGGCCTTGTTGTCTACGTACAGCACTGGAGGAGAACGAAGCAACTCTCCGAGGTCAGTCAGCAGGTAGGTGAGCCAGCGAAGCTCCTGTGCAGCCATGGCTCCTGCGTAGATCTCAGCCTCACAACTGGAGCCGAGAACAGAAGACGAGCGAGTAGCCCGCCACGAAACAGAGCCGGAACCAAGGCTGAAGGTGTAACCCTGTGACGACCGCTGCGTAGCCTGGTCGTCAGCCCAAGAAGCGTCTGCGTGCCCAGTAAGGACCACTGGACTCTGCCCTCCAAGCACCAGCCCCATGCCCGACGTACTGCACAAGTAGCGCAACACCCTCTTCGCTGCAGCCATGTGCTCCGGTCTGTGTCTCCCAGGAGCAACATAGCGTGCAAGAATGCTAAGAGGGTATGCAAGGTCAGGTCGTGTGCAGGTCATCAGGTACATGAGGCAGCCAACAAGCTCTGGGTACGGGCCACTCGACTCTACGGACTCATCCGAAGGCAGAGCTGAGAGCGAGTGGCGAGTAGGCAGAGGAGTGGCCTGAGGCGAGGAGTACGTGAAGCCGAAGCGCTGAAGGACCTGCTGCACCATGTGTGACTGAGTCAGGGTAATGGTGCGGCGTGCTCTGTCCCGAGTGATCTGCAAGCCAAGGTAGCTGCGCAGTTCACCCAGGTCAGTGCACGTGTGTCTCTTCTGCAGCTCGGACTTCACGTGGGCGAGTCCAGCAGTGTCAGCTGTGGCAAAGACCAAGTCGTCGACGTACACGAGGATGTAGAACGGCGGCAAAGAAGTGTCGGTGCGCAGAAACAGCGACGGGTCGGCCGTAGAGGGAGCAAACCCAAGAGCCGCAAGTGTAGTCCTCAGTGTGTCGTGCCACTCACGCGGTGCCTGGCGGAGACCGTAGACTGGCCGCCATAGGCTCCACTGGGTGCCAGGAGGAAAAGACCCAGTGAAACCAGGTGGGCGACGCAGCCAGATCTCCTCGTGCAGGCTGCCCTGCAAGAAAGCAGTGCTGAAGAGTGTAGCTCGTAGTCACGGTGAGCAGCTACGTGCAGCAGTACCCGAAGAGTGGTCATCTTCGGGGTGGGAGAGAAGGTCTGAAAGTAGTCAACTCCCTGCCGCTGACTGAAGCCACGAGCCACGTAACGCGCCTTGAAGACAGGCGGAGAACCCGTCGGTCGCTTCACCCTGAAAATCCACATGCCACTGACGATGTTCGCCCCAGGAGGGGGAACAGCGTCAACGTAGGTGCCTGTGGACTTCCAGGAAGCCATCTCTGCGTCCATAGCTGCCTGCCACTGAGAGGAGTAGGGACCCTCTATCGCCTCCGCGTAAGAGCGCGGAGTCGGGATGTCAAGTGCATCCGGGTCTCCCTCAGGGGTAAGCAGTACGGACACGAGATGAGGTGAAGCAGCGGCCAAGCACTGGAACTCCTCCTGCCTGTCCTCAAGGACGTCCGTGCCAAGGGCACACTCACCCCCGACGGACGGAGGACAGACAGACTCAGACTCAGCAACAAGACTGGCGACGTAGTCTAGGCGACAGCGAGCAGCAAAGTCGACGAGCTCAGCAACTAGGGCAGACGCAGCAGTGGACTCAAAGGAAGGGTCAGTGACAACAGTAGCAAGGAGACGCGCGACAGTAGGACTGGCAGCACGAAGAGAGTCCGACTCCGGGTCGGCAAGAGCAGGAAGAGAAGACTCAGGAGGAGAAGGCAAAGGGGCACGCAGAGGAGCAGTGGACGGACGCAGAGACATCCGGTGCGTGCCAGGGACAGGAGGAGGACGCTGACGCGAACCGCGACCACTAGCGCGAGCAGCACGGACAGGCGACGCAGGGCGAGACGCAGGCTCACGACGCTCAGCAAGACCTCCAGTAGGACCAGTGTAGGGAGACGGAGCAGGCAGTGGGGAGGCCGGCTGTAACTGTAACTGCGACGGGACATGCTGTGGACACTCTAAGGGAGGAGGAGGACCAGTGGAAGGCGGGAGACCAAGAACCTGCTGAAGGAGCGGAACGAAGTACGGCCGAGGCCGCGCGGCGACTCCAGACACAGGAGGGACAGCACCAGCACCCGTAGCAGCTCCAGCTCCAGAACCCCCAGCAGCACCAGTAGTACCCCCAGCAGGACCGCCTCCAGGACCGACAGCAGTAGCCTCCGCGCCAACACCCGCAGCAACTCCAGCTCCAGAAGTACCCGCAGGTCCAGCAGCTCCAGTACTCCCAGTACGAGCACCTCCGGGACCCGTGGCACCAGCTCCCTCAGCAGCAACAGAACCTCCAGTACCCGCAGCACCTCCAGCTCCAGCAGCTCGCCTCCAGCGCCGGGCAAACCACTCACGCAGCTCCTGGGGAGAGAGTGGCTCCCGGCGAGAAGGAGCACCCGGAGAACCGCCAGGCACAGCACCACCAGGCGTAGCACCCCCAGGCTCAGCACCTCCAGGCGTAGTACCCCCAGGCTCAGCACCCCCAGACGCAGCACCCCCAGGCTCAGCACCTCCAGGCGTAGTACCCCCAGGCTCAGCACCCCCAGTCGTAGTACCCCCAGACTCAGCACCCCCAGACTCAGCACCCCCAGGCTCAGCACCCCCAGGCATAGCACCCACACATTCAGCACCCCCAGAGTCAGCACCCCCAGGCTCAGCACCCGCAGCAGCACCAGAGTCACCAGCGACCTCGACAGGCTCAACAGCGTCTACCTGGGACACACCTGAAGGGGCAGGACCCTGAGGGGGGAGGGGGTCTACCGGGGGGGGACCTGGTACAAGGAAGAGCGGTGGCGGGGGGAGGGACGGAGTGCGGTAGGGGAAGAGGCGGTAGTAGGGGACCGACTCGTCGAACGTGACGTCCTGGGAGGACATAACACGGCGAGAGGTGGGGTGGTAGAACTGCCACCCTGGGGCGTCAGGGGGAAAACCCAGGAAGACGCAAGGAGCAGCACGAGGGGACAGCTTGTCCGCAGACAAGTCGCGGACAAACGCCCGAGATCCCCAGACATGGAACGCAGACGCATCGCCAACCTTCCCCGTCCACAGCAAAGCTGGGGAGGTCTCCGGCATGGAGACCCTGGGCTGAAGGTTGATCTGATGCGCCGCGTACCGAACCGCAAACGGCCACAGAAAATGGGGGGCAGCCGCATGCATCATGGACGTACGGGCGACGTCCATGACCATGCCAATGCGGCGCTCAGCAATCCCATTTTGCTGTGGAGAGTCCGGAAGCGTGAAGGTCTGGCGGATGCCTCGTGCACGACAGTAGGCTCGCAGAAGGCCAGAGGAGAACTCTCCACCTCTGTCAGAGTGCAGACGCAGAACAGGAAAGTCCGAACCGAAGCTCTGACTGAGCTGGAGACGAGCTGCGCGGATCCAGTCGATCAACACCTCAGTGACATCACCCTTGCTGCGCAAGGGGAAGACTGTGGTGTAACGCGAGTAGTCGTCAACCACCAGCAGGAAGTAGCGCTCGTGACCCTGTCCACGGACGCGGGCCGGGCCCCACACGTCCATGTGAAGCGTCTGCAGCGGGGCCTCTGTCGGAGGAAACTGGGAGGAGTGAGGGGTAGCCCGCTGCCGTCCCTCGACACAGGGGACGCAGGTAGGGCCAGGCCCCGGAGGAAGGGGAGGGAGGGACCGGGGAAGACCAGAGACAAGGACACGGGAGGCCATGCTCCGGAGACGAAGCAGGGAGGGGTGACCAAGGCGGTGGTGCCAGAGGAGAGTCTCGTGAGACAGGAGGCGACACGAGCAGGGGGCAGACTCAGGACCAGACCTGGACGCTGCAGCAAACACCTGACCCGACGCAGCTACCTGACCAGACGCAGGGACTGGAGGAGACGCAGTGGTCAGTGTGTACAGGCTCGACCCTGGCCGACGTGTAAACGTGGCCAGGTGTCGGCCTGTCCGAGCGTCCGTGCAGTGGGTCACCCGCTGACTCGCAGGAGTGAACTGGTGAACCCCCGCATCCTGTAGGTCAGCACCACTCACCAAGTTCGTAGAGAACGAGGGGAGGTAAAGACCAGACAGGGTGCCAGAGGGGGCCGCCGGACACGGGAGGACAGTGGAGAAGTGAGCAAGGACAGGACCCTCAGAGGGGTCTGCCAGAGAGACCGCAACTGGCCGGCCAAGCGGCGTGAGTGTGGTGCGGTCTCGAAAGAAGGAGCGAGAAGCCCCCGAGTAAAGGGTGAAGGTGTGGGAGGCCGAAGCCGACGCAGAACCTGAGAGAGCAGACTCACCAGCACCTGAGGGAGCAGACGCACCTAGAGCAGCAGCCTCGCTAGCACCTAGAGCAGCAGCCTCACCAGTACCTAGAGCAGCAGTCTCAATGCCCGGGTCGGGCGGAAAACACCGGTAACAGTCACCCTCATCACTAATAGTCACAGTATACATGGCAGCAAGAATAGCATCAAAGTCAAGGTCAAAGACAGCTACACCCGCCCTAGACAGCTCACCCCAGCGGGGGATCTCAGTGGCCTCAGGGAACTGGTGACGCCAAGCGTCCGTCAGGCGGCCAAAGCAGCGCTGGGTGGAGTGCGCACCCCCGCACTGCTCACCCGCGCGGTCGCCGGTGCGCAGGACGTAGGTGCACGGACCAGTACCCCCACCCCTCTGGCGTGCAGTGTACCACTCACGGAGCTGCTGAGGGGAGGGGATGTCACGAGTGCGCTGCTGCTGCTGCTGCTGCTGCTGCTGGCGCTGACCACCACCGGAGCCGACCCTCTGCGCAGCACCACCCCGACCAGCTCCACCTCCTCCGCCGCCTCCTCCTCCACCGCCGCCACCTCCGCTCCCTCCGCCACCGCCGCTGCCGCCTCCGCCTCCACTGCCGCCACCGACACCTCCACCCCCGCCACCACCCCCACCGCCACCCCCACCCCCTCCACCTCCCCCACCGCCGCCTCCACCGCCCCCGCTAGCTCCTCCAGCGCCCCTGCCCCCCTTGCCCTTGCCAGGGCGGCGTCTCCCGCTAGGGGTAGACGCTGCCCCAACCGACTCCAAACCAGCGAGGTCGGCCGCAGCAGCAGAGGCAACAGAGGGCAAAAGAGGGGAGGGGGAACACCCCTCAAAGATGGGGGTGCGAGGGTCACCACGAGAGGCTCCTACAGCGACTATGCTCTTTTCTGCTGCTAGGAGGGCCTTCTCGAGGAGGTCAACAGTGAGAGTGGTGGGGCAAACCGAGAGGAAGTGGTCCCTGACTACGCGAAGGGAGTCAGGGAGACGGGTGACTATGTAGTAGAGGGTGATGTACATGGGGGGGGGGTTCTTGGCGCAGAACTCAGCAGGAAGCGCAGCGCGGTAGCGAGTGTCACTAGTGCGGAGGTGCGTAATGAGGTCAGCGACTGTGGGAAAGGCAGCAAGGTCAGGGAAGAGGTACGGTAGCATGAGGCGGCTCAGTGCAGCAGTGGCAGGGGAGGAGTAGCGTGCAACTACAGCGTCGTACAAGGTCTGAGCACTCTTGTACTGGCTAAAGTGCGCACGCTCAGAGGTAGGCAGGTGGCGACGCACAGCAAGACGTGCAGCAGCATCGCGCGTGGCCCACTGTGAGCGAACAGTGGCGTCAGCATCAGCAGCGGGGGCAGGAGAGGCACCAGAAGTGAGGTCAAAGAGGGAGAGGCCGTCTGCCCTATCGCACTGTAAGAAAAGCTGCAGGTCATCTATCCAGACTTCAAAGTCAATGGCCCGACCCTCAGCGTCAAAAGCGAGGACACTAGGGGTAGCCATGACAGTAGTAGACTAGTAGCGCAAACAGTAGGGTGAGGGCAGTGCTGTGAGAGAGGCGCTGCTCTTACCGGACAGGGCGGCTCGGGCGGCTCGGCTGCAGGGCGGCTCGGCGACTCGGCGGCTGGGCGGCTCGGCTGCAGGGCGGCTCGGCGACTCGGCTGCTCGGCGGCTCGGCGGCTCGGCTGCTGGGCTGCTTGGCGGCTGGGCGGCTCGGCTGCTGGGCGGCTCGGCTGCTGGGCGGCTCGGCTGCTGGGCGGCTCGGCTGCTGGGCGGCTCGGGTGGCTCGGCGGCAGGGCGGCTCGGCGGCTCGGGTGGCTCGGCAGCAGGGCGGCTCGGCGGCCCGGCGGCTCGGCTGCTGGGCTATAATGTTCTGACAGATGACGTCACCGAAACGAAGCTGACGTCATCACCTCCCTTGTTGTAAAACTGTTCAAATGATACATCAACAACATCTATAACTGTAAACAAAGAAAACAACCTACAAAATCCAATACTCATATAAATGTTCTTACTATAATATAGAGAAATCAAGTCTACCACGTATACCACATAAATACTCAAAAACAATTAAAATCTTCAACTCATCATTCAAATAAGGACATAAAAATGGCACCCATATATTTAATCCGAATACGACGAAGTAATCAACGTCGTTAATAAATCTTTCGGCATGTTACAATTGTTGCTTCGCAACCCTAAGACGATTTCGTCGCCTCTTGTTTTTTTTTTAAGCTGAAGAACCGAGGGTGAACTTAACATGTTTTTGAGCTTGTCGAAGGCTGACTATTCCCTCTCTCGCCACGAGAAAGAAACAGTTTTGTGTAGAAGGTCGGTTAAGGGCTTGGTCACACCCAACCATATTTGGTACAAAGCGACGGACGCAATTCACAAAATCGAGGAAACTCTGCAACTCCGTGATGTTGGTCGGAGGCTTCCACTGAAATTACTGTCTTTACGAGGGCCAATATTTATTCCTTCCCCTGAAACCATGTGCCCTAGGAACTCCAGCTACAACTTTTAGGAACTCGCACTCAGAGCACTTCGTATCTTGTCGGTGCTGTTGCAAACGCCGGAACACCTCCTCCAAGTCTTGGAAATGATCTTCATGAGTCTTGATGTACACCAAGATGTCTTCCAGGTAAACGAAAACTTTCTTGTCGAGCAGGTCCCGAAACACCGGGTTTATGGAAAACTGGAATGTTGAAGGCGCGTTTGACAGTCCGAACGACATCACTGTAAATTCGTAATTGCCGTAGCATGTGCGAAAAGCGGTCTTCGGGCAGTTATCCGCGGACACACAAATTTGATGGTAGCCCCCTCGCAAATCGATCTTCGAGAAGTGAAAAGCCTTGCAAAGTTGATTCAGAAGGTCGTCCGATCGCGGAATTAGGTAACGCGAAATTGGTGTTGCGAATGGGTACGTGCTTGGCCGGTTAAATCCCTTGATGAGAAGATGGTCCAGCTGGCTCCTCAACCGCTGGTTGGGTACGTACTTGTCGGGCTCTAGTTGGCTCAGCCGCCAGTGTGTCCGGACCGTTGGTTGGCGCCTGGCTCCAGCTGATATCCTGCGATCTTTTGAACTCTTAGGTAACAAGCCGTTGGGCAGGTCATCCATGAAAATTTCGGGACACCGAACAAAGCGTGTCAATGTCGGCGATTTCTTTCGGAAGCTGCCACCTGGTACAAATCTACAGCGTAGCTGTGAGAGTTCAACGCATGTCCTCACCCATACTTACTTTATCTTGCTTATTTCTAGATTGTCTTATCGCTTTTTATGCATATTTCCTAGTTTCGTTGCTTGACTATATTTATGATAGTTATACCTAGGTACATTCTAGTAACACTTGGGCTACCTGCCTTGTATCGTACCTATATATAGCCATGTAGTTGTACCCAGGATGAAGAATATATTTTCTGAACTCGCTCCTCGACCATCACGCACTGACTTTGGTGAGCTGCGGCGCTACCTTGGCTTGCACATCACTAGGGACAGGGCCACTTGCACCATTACACTCTCACAGTCACACATGGTGCAGCATATCCATCAGCGGTTCGGGCTTCAGCACTCCACCACACAGCCCACTCCTTGCCGTTGACTACAGACTCTCCAGCACTTTTCCCGACGATCCCTTTGAGTCTAGTGGTCCCTACACAGAGCTTGTGGGCTGCCTCATGTACCTGATGACTTGTACTTATCCGGACCTCGCCTTTCCTCTTAGCGTCCTCTCTCACTTTGTTGCGGCTGGGAGACACCGTCATGTTCACTGGACAGCTGCTATGAGGGTGGCGAAATACCTGGCGACTACACGAGGAATGGGGCTTGTGCTTGGAGAGAAAAGCCAGTTGTTCTGACCGGTCACTACGACTCTTCCTACGCCGACGACGTGGAGACACAGAGGTCCACTCATGGGTACTGCTTCAGCTTGGGCATTGGAGCTGTGTCGTGAAGTTCTACTTGGTCGTCATCTGTGGCTTCGTCTAATACAGAGGCAGAGATCTACGCTGGTGCCATGGCTGCGCAGAAGCTTTGCTGGTTGACTTTCTTGTTCGCCGACCTTGGTGAGCGGCCTCGCTCTGCACCGACCTTGTTTGCTGATAACAAGGCCAGGATCCTCCAATGTCGAGAGCCTCGACTGGAGAGTAGAATGAAGCTCATTGTCGTGAGGTACTTTCTCTTGTGAGAGTTGCAGCCACGCTGTCGTGCACACTTGGACTTCGTGGCCCCAGAGGCCAATATAGTAGACATTTTCACCAAGGCCTTAGTGCCTAGTGACCACCACAGATTCTGTCCGTAGTTAGGCCTTGTTGACATTGGTGCTAGGTTGCTGTAACATTCTTTCTTGCCGCTTGCTCCGCTTGTCCTTGCATATATTTGTGAACTCTTGAACTGGCCTTGTGGTCGTTTGCTTGTGCTCGAAATGTGTGGTGATCTTGAGATCCACCCTGAGCGTTGCCTTGTTATTTCTCTTGACTTGTCTTGTGACCTTTCGTTTCTTTTGTTTGTTTTGATGCCCCTCACTTAGCCTATGGGGGTGTGTCAAATGCTATACACTATATTGATAGGCTATAGTGAGTAGGAATGTAGGGAGTACAATAATTTAAAGGTTTAGCTTTTGTATCTCCCACCTTGCTAGTCATCATCATTCCGCTATGCATCACTCTTGAGATTATGCAACATATCGCAAAAGATGGTGGTCTTTATATTTATGTTGTGAAAAGACGGGTCCTCACCAGGATTGACAGAATAAGAGACCCTTATGCTGGATGGAAGACACATTCGGCTTTTATGCGGGAAGTGGGGGGGGAGGAGAGGGGATCTTCTTGCCAAGAGATTACAGTACGCTCATCATTGCCCATTGTCAGAAGTACGAAGAGCAATGAATGAACTATCAGCAAGATGGGTACAAGTAGGAAACCCTAATTGGGTTGTACCCCATATGGGCTACCCCACTACAGCCTACACAATAAGCAGCATATAAGTTTGATACACCCCCATAGGCAAAGTGGGAGAGAACAAGAGGTCACAAGACCGGTCAAGAAAAGAAAAGCAAGCTCAGGGTGGATCACGAAGTCACCACGCATTCTGAGCACACGCGAATGGCCATAAGGCCAGTTCACATGCACAGTTATATATATAAAGGAGAACAAGCAGTACAGTGATCACAACCTGGCAAGAGTAAGCATGCAGGTATAAGTATATAGATCACAGTACAGGCAAAGTCAAGAAGTGAGCAAGTGGGGTAAAGTAGGCACAAAGCCTAGAGCAGTACAAAAACGCTGATGATCACAAGGCTGAAGTGCCTTGGTGAAGATATCAGCAGTGTTGGCCTGAGAGGCCACGTAAACAAGACGAAGCTGACCTCGCTGCTGCAACTCTCGAGCAAGGAAGTAGCGTAGAGCGATGTGCTTCGTTTTGTGCTCCAGTCTGTGCTCCTCACACAAGGCAATCATGGCCTTGTTGTCGACGTACAGAACTGGAGGAGAACGAGGCGGCTCTCCCAAGTCGGTCAGTAGGTTGGTGAGCCAGCGTAACTCCTGTGCAGCCATGGCCCCTGTGTAGATCTCAGCCTCACAACTGGAACTGAGAATAGAAGAAAAGCAGGTAGACCGCCATGAAACAGAGCCGGAGCCAAGGCTAAAGGTGTAACCCCGTGACGACCGCTGCGTAGCCAAGTCGTCAACCCAAGAAGCGTCTGCGTGACCAGTGAGGACAACTCGAGCCCGTCCTCCAAGCACGAGCTCCATGCCCGACGTACTGCACAAGTAGCACATCACCAACTTAGCGGCTTTCCAGTGCTCTGGTCGGTGTCTCCCGGGCGCAACGTAGCGTGCCAAGATGCTAAGGGGGTAAGCAAGGTCAGGTACAAGTTGTCGACGTACACGAGGATGTAGAATGGCGGCAGCGAAGTGTCGGTGCGTAGAAACAACGACGGGTCAGCAGTCGAAGGAGCAAACCCAAGAGCCGCAAGCGTCATCCTCAGTGTGTCGTGCCACTCGCGAGGCGCCTGGCAGAGACCGTAGACTGGCCGCCGGAGGCTCCACTGGGTACCAGGAGGGAACGACCCAGTGAAGCCAGGTGGGCGGCGCAGCCAGATCTCCTCGTGCAGGCTGCCGTGTAGGAAAGCTGTGCTGAAGTCAAGAGAGTGAAGCTCGTAGTCACGCTGAGCGGCGAGGTGCAGCAGAACCCGAAGAGTGGTCATCTTCGGGGTAGTTGAGAAGGTCTGGAAGAAGTCAACTCCCTGTCGCTCACTGAAGGGTCGTGCAACGTAACGCGCCTTGAAGACAGGCGGAGAACCCGGCGGCCGCTTCACCTTGAAAATCCACATGCAACAAGACTAGCGGCGTAGTCGAGACGACAGCGAGCAGCAAAGTCGACAAGCTGAGCAACTAAGGCAGATGCAGCAGTGGACTCAAAGGAAGGGTCAGTGACAATAGTGGCGAGCAGACGTGTGACAGTAGGGCTGGCAGCATGAATTAAGTCAGACTCTGGGTCCAGGCCGTCAGCAAGAGAGGACGCGGGAGGAGAAGGCAGAGGGACACGCAGTGGAACAGAGGAAGGAAGAAGGGCCATCTGGTGAGTGCCGGGGACAGGAGGAGGATGCTTACGCGAAACACGACGACCAGTGCTCATAGCGCGAACAGGCGACGCTTGACAAGACGCAGGCTCACGACGCTCTGTAAGACCTCCGGGCTGCTCAGTGTAGGGAGCAGGAGCAGGCAGTGGGGAAGCTGGCTGTAACTGCGGCTGGGAATGGTCAGGCGGTGGACACAGTAAGGGAGGAGTAAGGCTAGCAGAAGACGGGAGACCAAGAACCTGCTGAAGCAGAGGAACGAAGTACGGTCGCGGCCGCACAGCGCCTCCAGAACCAGCACCGACAGCACCAGCACCCCCAGGGCCAGCACCTCCAGCTCCAGGTTCTCCAGCTCCAACGCCTGCAGCACTACCAGCTCCAGCAGCTCCAGCTCCAACTCCCGCAGCACCTCCAGCAGCTCCAGCTCCAGCAGCTCCAGTACCTCCAATACGAGCACCTCCGGGACCAGCGGCTCCAGCACCTCCAGCAGCTCCAGAAGCTCCAGTAGCACCTCAAGCTCAGCACCCCCAGGCTCCGCACACTCAGGTCCAGCACCCCCAGGCCCTGCACCCGCAGGCTCAGCACCCCAAGACACAGTACCCCGAGCAGCACCAGAGTCGACAGCTACCTCGACAGGCTCAACAGGGTCTACCTGGGACACACCTGAGGGAGCAGGACCCTGAGGGGGGAGGGGGTCTATCGGAGGAGGACCTGGTGCGAGGAAGAGCGGCGGGGGAAGGAGAGGGGCAGTGCGGTAGGGGAAGAGATGGTAAAAGGGAACCGGCTCGTCAAACGTGACGTCCCGAGAGGGCAGGACACAGCGCGAGGTGGGGTGGTAAAACTACCAGCCAGGCGCGTCAGAGGAAAGCCAAGGAAGACACAGGGAACGGCGCGGGAGGAGAGCTTGTCCGCGGACGAATCGCGGACATCCCCAGACCTGGAACACCGACGCATCGCCAACCTCTCCCGTCCAACGCAGTATCGGCGAGGTCTCCGGCAATGAGACACGGGGCCAGAGGTTGAGCTGATGCGCAGCGTAGCAGCACAGCAACCCTCAGCACTAACAGTCAATGCATACATGGCAGAAAGGATAGCATCATAATCAAGAGCAAAGATGTCTACACCCTGCCTAAGCAGCTCTGCCCAGCGGGGGGGCTCAGCTGCGTCGGGAAACTCTGTGCGGAAGGCGTCGGTAAGACGAGAGAAGCAGCGGTATTGGGTGTGGAGCTTCCCGCATGTCTGACCAGTACGGTCACCTGTGCGAATGACATACGGGCAGGGACCACTACCCCCAGCCGCCCCACACTGAGCAAACCACTCACCTAGCTCCTGGGGCGAAAGCTGATGCTGCTGCTGCTGCCTCTGACCACCGCCAAGGCCTCCCCTCTGACTGGTACCACCCTGGCCGCCACCATCGCCACCGCCTCCACTCCCACTGCCGCCACCACTGCCGCCGCCACCACCGCCGCCACCTACACCTCCACCCCCACCACCACTCCCTCTGCCACCGCCGCCCCCTCCACTGCCTCCACCGCCCCAACCACCGCCTCCACCTCTGCCGCCCCCACCGCCCCTACCTCCCCTGCCCTTGCTGCTACAGCGCCTCCCACTAGGGGCAGACGCAGCTCCTACCTCCTCAGCACGAAGGTAGTCAACAGCTGCAGCAGAAGCGACTGAGGGAAGAAGGGGGGAGGGCGAACACCCCTCAAAGAAGGGAGTGCGAGGAGTGCCACGAGAAGCGCCTACAGCGACTATGCTAGTCTCAGTTGCAAGGAGGTGCTTCTCGAGCAGGTCGAGAGTGAGGGTGGTGGGGTTAAGGGTGAGAAGGAGGTCCTTGACAGCGCTAAGAGAGTCAGGGAGGCGGGTGACTATGGAGGGAGGAGGGTTCTCGGTGAGAAAGTCGGTGGGAAGCGCAGCACGGTAGCGAGTGTCACTAGTGCTAAGGTGAGTGATGAGGTCGGCTATTGTGGCAAAGGTGGATAGCTCTGGGAACAGGTAGGGCAGGAGAAGGCGGCCTAGAGCAGCAGTGGCCGGGGAGGAGTAACAAGCGACTACAGCGTCGTACAGTGCTTTCGCAGTCTTGTGCTGTCCGAAGTGAGCGCGTTCGGCTAACGGCAGGTGGTTGCGAATGGCTAGGCGAGCAGTAGCGTCACGAGTAATCCACTGTGAGCGAGTCGCATTGTCATTTGTGTCGACAGGGGCAACAGAGGCGCCAGAAGTGAGGTCAAACAGCGAAATACCGTCCTTAGAGTCGCTTAGTAAGAATAGTTGTCAGTCATCGAGCCAAGAGTCGAACTCTATCGGGCGGCCCTCTGAATCAAAGGTGAGGACGCTAAGGGTCACCATAGCAGGCAGAGCAGGCGAACGTGCTAGCAGCAGGGCAGCATGCAAAGAGGGCAGCGTAGGGCAGCGGCCAGTAGGGCGGCGCACAGGAAGGGCAGCGCGGCTGCTAGCGGCGCAAGGGCACGGCAGGGCATGCGGCTGTTGGTGGCGCGATGGCAGGGCAAGGCGCACGGCGGCGGGCGGCGCGCGGGTAGGGCAGGGCGCTCAGCGGCGGCGGCGCGCGGGCAGGGCAGGGCACGCGGGCAGGGCAGAGCCGACGGCGGGCGGCGCGTGGGCAAGCCAGGGCCAGCGGCGGGCGGCGCGCGGGCAAGGAAGGGCGCGCGGCGGCGGGCGGCGCGCGGGCAAGGAAGGGCGCGCGGCGGCGGCGGCGGCGCGCGGGCGGGGCAGGGCGTGCGGCGCGGCGGTGTGGCGCAGTGGCGGCAGCGAGCGGTGCGCAGGCAGGGCGCGCGGCGCGACGGCGCACAGGCAGGGCGCGCAGGCAGGGCGCACGGCACGGCTGTGAGCGGCGCGCAGGCAAAGCGCGCGGCGCGGCGGCGAGCAGCGCGCGGGCAGGGCAGTGCGCACGGTAGCAAGATGCGCGCCGACAGGGCAGGGCGCGCAGCAACAAGTAGCGAGCGGGCAGGGCAGGGCAGGGCATGCGCGGCAGCGCGACGCAGGGCAGGGCAGGGCGGCGCGACGCTAACCGAGCGGCGCGACGCTAACCGAGCGGCGCGACGCGTGGGGTAGATCGGCTTGGTGGGCCCTAAATAAAATGGTCCTAGGCTAGGACCTGCTCTGAAACCATGTCAGAAGTACGAAGAGGAATGAATGAACTATCAGCAAGATGGGTACAAGTAGGAAACCCTAATTGGGTTGTACCCCATATGGGCAACTGAGAAGAAACGAGGAATGGAATGACTAAGTGAAAGTTGGGTACAAAAAGCAAACCCTAGAAAACTGTACCCCATATGTGCCACCCCACTATAGCCTACAGAAGCTATGTCATATAAATCTGACACACCCCCATAGGCAAAGTGGGGGAGAACAAGGGGTCACAGGACCAGTCAAGCAAAGCAAAACAAGCTCAGGGTGGATCACAAAGTCACCACACATTCCGAGCACAAGTTCAAGGCCACAAGGCCAGTTCACATGCAGGATTACATATATACATAAGGCTAGACAAGCAAGAGCAGGAGTATATATATATATGCATCAGTACAAACAAGGTCAAGGGGTGAGCAAGTGAGGCAAGGTGGGCACAAGACCCAGCTGAGTACAGAAGCGCTGATGATCACAAGGCGCAAGTGCCTTGGTGAAGATATCAGCAGTGTTGGCCTGAGAGGCCACGTACGCAAGCCGCAGCTGACCACGCTGCTCTAGCTCACGAGCAAGGAAGTAGCGGAGAGCAATGTGCTTCGTTCTGTGCTCCAGTCTCTGCTCTCGACACAAGGCCAGCATGGCCTTGTTGTCTACGTACAGCACTGGAGGAGAACGAGGCGGCTCTCCGAGGTCAGTCAGCAGGTAGGTGAGCCAGCGAAGCTCCTGTGCAGCCATGGCCCCGGCGTAGATCTCAGCCTCACAACTGGAGCCGAGAACAGAAGACGAGCGGGTAGCCCGCCACGAAACAGAGCCGGAACCAAGGCTGAAGGTGTAACCCTGTGACGACCGCTGCGTAGCCTGGTCGTCAGCCCAAGAAGCGTCTGCGTGCCCAGTGAGGACCACTGGACTCTGCCCTCCAAGCACAAGCCCCATGCCCGACGTACTGCACAAGTAGCGCAACACCCTCTTCGCTGCAGCCATGTGCTCCGGTCTGTGTCTCCCAGGAGCAACATAGCGTGCGAGAATGCTAAGAGGGTATGCGAGGTCAGGTCGTGTGCAGGTCATCAGGTACATGAGGCAGCCAACAAGCTCTGGGTACGGGCCACTCGACTCTACGGACTCATCCGAAGGCAGAGCTGAGAGCGAGTGGCGAGTAGGCAGAGGAGTGGCCTGAGGCGAGGAGTACGTGAAGCCGAAGCGCTGAAGGACCTGCTGCACCATGTGTGACTGAGTCAGGGTAATGGTGCGGCGTGCTCTGTCCCGGGTGATCTGCAAGCCAAGGTAGCTGCGCAGTTCACCCAGGTCTGTGCACGTGTGTCTCTTCTGCAGCTCGGACTTCACGTGGGCGAGTCCAGCAGTGTCAGCTGTGGCAAAGACCAAGTCGTCGACGTACACGAGGATGTAGAACGGCGGCAAAGAAGTGTCGGTGCGCAGAAACAGCGACGGGTCGGCAGTAGAGGGAGCAAACCCAAGAGCCGCAAGTGTAGTCCTCAGTGTGTCGTGCCACTCACGCGGTGCCTGGCGGAGACCGTAGACTGGCCGCCGGAGGCTCCACAGGGTGCCAGGAGGAAAAGACCCAGTGAAGCCAGGTGGGCGACGCAGCCAGATCTCCTCGTGCAGGCTGCCCTGCAAGAAAGCAGTGCTGAAGTCAAGAGAGTGCAGCTCGTAGTCGCGGTGAGCAGCTATGTGCAGCAGTACCCGAAGAGTGGTCATCTTCGGGGTGGGAGAGAAGGTCTGAAAGTAGTCAACTCCCTGCCGCTGACTGAAGCCACGAGCCACGTAACGCGCCTTGAAGACAGGCGGAGAACCCGGCGGCCGCTTCACCCTGAAAATCCACATGCCACTGACGATGTTCGCCCCAGGCGGGGGAACCTCGTCAACGTAGGTACCTGTGGACTTCCAGGAAGCCATCTCTGTGTCCATAGCTGCCTGCCACTGAGAGGAGTAGGGACCCTCTATCGCCTCCGCGTAAGAGCGCGGAGTCGGGATGTCAAGTGCATCCGGGTCTCCCTCAGGGGTAAGCAGTACGGACACGAGATGAGGTGAAGCAGCAGCCAAACACTGGAACTCCTCCTGCCTGTCCTCAAGGATGTCCGTGCCAAGGGCACACTCACCCCCGACGGACGGAGGACAGACAGACTCAGACTCAGCGACAAGACAAGCAGCGTAGTCTAGACGACAGCGAGCAGCAAAGTCGACGAGCTCAGCAACTAGGGCAGACGCAGCAGTGGACGCAAAGGAAGGGTCAGTGACGACAGTAGCAAGGAGACGCGTGACAGTAGGACTGGCAGCACGAAGAGAGTCCGACTCTGGGTCGGGAAGAGCAGGAAGAGAGGACTCAGGAGGAGAAGGCAAAGGGGCACGCAGAGGAGCAGTGGACGGACGCAGAGACATCCTGTGCATGCCAGGGACAGGAGGAGGACGCTGACGCGAACCACGACCACTAGCGCGAGCAGTACGGACAGGCGACGCAGGACGCGACGCAGGCTCACGACGCTCAGCAAGACCTCCAGTAGGACCAGTGTAGGGAGAAGGAGCGGGCAGTGGGGAGGCCGGCTGTAACTGTAACTGTGACAGGACAGGCTGTGGATTCTCTAAGGGAGGAGGAGGGCCAGTAGAAGGCGGGAGACCAAGAACCTGCTAAAGGAGCGGAACGAAGTACGGCCGAGGCCGCGCGGCGACTCCAGACACAGCAGGGACAGCACCAGTACCCCAAGCGGCAGCACCAGCGCCAGCAGCAACTCCAGCTCCAGTACCTCCAGCAGCACCAGTAGTACCCCCAGCAGGCCCGCCTCCAGGACCGACAGCAGTAGCCTCAGCGTCAACACCCTCAGCAGGTCCAGCTCCAGTCGTACCCGCAGGCCCAGCAGCTCCAGTCCTCCCAGTACGAGCACCTCCGGGACCCGCGGCACCAGCACCCTCAGTAGCCGAAGAACCTCCAGCTCCAGCAGCACGCCTCCAACGCCGGGCAAACCACTCGCGCAGCTCCTGTGGAGAGAGTGGCTCCCGCCGAGACGAAGCACCCGGAGAACCTCCAGGCTCAGCACCGCCAGACGCCACACAAGCAGGCCCAGCTCCCTCAGGCTCCACACCCCCAGGCCCAGCACCTCCAGGCGTAGCACCCCCAGGCTCAGCACCCCCAGGCTCAGCACCCCCAAGCTCAGCACCTCCAGTAGTAGCACCTCCAGGCTCAGCACCCCCAGGCTCAGCACCCCCAGTAGTAGCACCCTCAGGCTCAGCACCCCCAGGCGTAGCACCCACACGCTCAGCACCCCCAGAGTCAGCACCCCCAGGCTCAGCACCCTCAGCAGCACCAGAGTCACCAGTAACCTCGACAGGCTCGACTGCGTCTACCTGGGACACACCTGAAGGGGCAGGACCCTGAGGGGGGAGGGGGTCTACCGGGGGGGGACCTGGCACAAGGAAGAGCGGTGGTGGGGGGAGGGACGGAGTGCGGTAGGGGAAGAGGCGGTAGTAGGGGACCGACTCGTCAAACGTGACGTCCTGGGAGGACAGAACACGGCGAGAGGTGGGGTGGTAGAACTGCCACCCTGGGGCGTCAGGGGGGAAACCCAGGAAGACGCAAGGAGCAGCACGAGGGGACAGCTTGTCCGCAGACAAGTCGCGGACAAACGCCCGAGATCCCCAGACACGGAACGCAGACGCATCGCCAACCTTCCCCGTCCACAGCAAAGCTGGGGAGGTCTCCGGCATGGAGACCCTGGGCTGAAGGTTGATCTGATGCGCCGCGTACCGAACCGCAAACGGCCACAGAAAATGGGGGGCAGCCGCATGCATCATGGACGTACGGGCGACGTCCATGACCATGCCAATGCGGCGCTCAGCAATCCCATTTTGCTGTGGAGAGTCCGGAAGCGTGAAGGTCTGGCGGATGCCTCGTGCACGACAGTAGGCTCGCAGAAGGCCAGAGGAGAACTCTCCGCCTCTGTCAGAGTGCAGACGCAGAACAGGAAAGTCCGAGCCGAAGCTCCGCCTGAGCTGGAGACGAGCTGCGCGGATCTAGTCGATCAACACCTCAGTGACATCACCCTTGCTGCGCAAGGGGAAGACTGTGGTGTAACGCGAGTAGTCGTCAACCACCAGCAGGAAGTAGCGCTCGTGACCCTGTCCACGGACGCGGGCCGGGCCCCACACGTCCATGTGAAGCGTCTGCAGCGGGGCCTCTGTCGGAGGAAACTGGGAGGAGTGAGGGGCAGCCCGCTGCCGCCCCTCGACACAGGGGACGCAGGTAGGGCCAGGCCCCGGAGGAAGGGGAGGGAGGGACCGGGGAAGACCAGAGACAAGGACACGGGAGGCCATGCCTCGGAGACGAAGCAGGGAGGGGTGACCAAGGCGGTGGTGCCAGAGGAGAGTCTCGTGAGACAGGAGGCGACACGAACAGGGGGCAGACTCAGGACCAGACCTGGACGCTGCAGCAAACACCTGACCTGACGCAGCTACCTGACCAGACGCAGTGACTGGAGGAGACGCAGTGGTCAGGGTGTACAGGCTCGACCCCGGCCGACGGGTAAACGTGGCCAGGTGTCGGCCAGTCCGAGCGTCCGTGCAGTGGGTCACCCGCTGACTCCCAGGAGTGAACTGGTGAACCCCCGCATCCTGTAGGTCAGCACCACTCACCAAGTTCGTAGAGAACGAGGGGAGGTAAAGACCAGACAGGGTGCCAGAGGGGGCCGCCGGACACGGGAGGACAGTGGAGAAGTGAGCAAGGACAGGACCCCCAGAGGGGTCTGCCAGAGAGACCGCAACTGGCCGGCCAAGCGGCGTGAGTGTGGTGCGGTCTCGAAAGAAGGAGCGAGAAGCCCCCGAGTCAAGGGTGAAGGTGTGGGAGGCCGAGGCCGACGCAGAACCTGAGAGAGCAGACTCACCAGCACCTGAGGGAGCAGACGCACCTAGAGCAGCAGCCTCGCTAGCACCTAGAGCAGCAGCCTCACCAGTACCTAGAGCAGCAGTCTCAATGCCCGGGTCGGGCGGAAAACACCGGTAACAGTCACCCTCATCACTAATAGTCACAGTATACATGGCAGCAAGAATAGCATCAAAGTCAAGGTCAAAGACAGCCACACCCGCCCTAGACAGCTCACCCCAGCGGGGGATCTCAGTGGCCTCAGGGAACTGGTGACGCCAAGCGTCCGTCAGGCGGCCAAAGCAGCGCTGGGTGGAGTGCGCACCCCCGCACTGCTCACACGCGCGGTCGCCGGTGCGGAGGACGTAGGTGCACGGACCAATACCCCCACCCCTCTGGCGTGCAGCGTACCACTCACGGAGCTGCTGAGGGGAGGGGATGTCACGAGTGCGCTGCTGCTGCTGCTGCTGCTGCTGCTGGCGCTGACCACCACCGGAGCCGACTCTCTGCGCAGCGCCACCCCGACCAGCTCCACCTCCTCCGCCGCCTCCTCCTCCACCGCCGCCACCTCCGCTCCCACCGCCACCGCCGCCGCCGCCTCCGCCTCCACTGCCACCACCGACACCTCCACCCCCGCCACCACCCCCACCGCCACCCCCACCCCCTCCACCGCCTCCACCGCCGCCTCCACCGCCCCCGCTAGCTCCTCCAGTGCCCCTGCCCCCCTTGCCCTTGCCAGGGCGGCGTCTCCCGCTAGGGGTAGACGCCGCACCGACCGACTCAAGCCCAACGAGGTCGGCCGCAGCAGCAGAGGCAACAGAGGGCAAAAGGGGGGAGGGGGAACACCCCTCAAAGATGGGGGTGCGAGGGTCACCACGAGAGGCTCCTACAGCTACTATGCTCTTCTCTGCTGCTAGGAGGGACTTCTCGAGGAGGTCAACGGTGAGAGTGGTGGGGCAAACAGAGAGGAAGTGGTCCCTGACTACGCGAAGGGAGTCAGGGAGCCGGGTGACTATGTAGTAGAGGGTGATGTACATGGGGGGGGGGTTCTTGGCGCAGAACTCTGCAGGAAGCGCAGCGCGGTAGCGAGTGTCACTAGTGCGGAGGTGCGTAATGAGGTCAGCGACTGTGGGAAAGGCAGCAAGGTCAGGGAAGAGGTACGGTAGCATGAGGCGGCTAAGTGCAGCAGTGGCAGGGGAGGAGTAGCGCGCAACTACAGCGTCGTACAAGGTCTGAGCACTCTTGTACTGGCTAAAGTGCGCACGCTCAGAGGTAGGTAGGTGGCGACGCACAGCAAGACGTGCAGCAGCATCGCGCGTGGCCCACTGGGAGCGAACAGTGGCGTCAGCAGCAGCAGCGGGGGCAGGAGAGGCACCAGAAGTGAGGTCAAAGAGGGAGAGGCCGTCTGCCCTATCGCACTGTAAGAAAAGCTGCAGGTCATCTATCCAGACGTCAAAGTCAATGGCCCGACCCTCAGTGTCAAAAGCGAGGACACTAGGGGTAGCCATGACAGCAGTAGACTAGCAGCGCAAACAGTAGGGTGAGGGCAGTGCTGTGAAAGGGGCGCTGCTCTTACCGGACAGGGCGGCTCGGGTGGCTCGGCTGTAGGGCGGCTCGGCGGCTCGGTTGCTGGGCGGCTCGGCGGCTCGGCTGCTGGGCGGCTCGGCGGCTCGGCTGCTGGGCGGCTCGGCGGCTCGGCTGCTGGGCGGCTCGGCTGCTGGGCGGCTCGGCTGCTGGGCGGCTCGGCTACTGGCGGCTTGGCTGCTGGGCGGCTCGGCGGGGCCGCTGAGAGGGCGGCGTCCGGGGCCGCTGGGAGGAGGCGGCGGGGCCGCTGAGAGGAGGCGGCGGGGCCGCAAAGGTAGGTGGCGGGGCCGCAGGTAGGTGGCGGGGCCGCTAGTAGGTGGCGGGGCCGCATGTAGGTGGCGGGGCCGCTGGTAGATGGCGGGGCCGCACAGGCAAGTGGCGGGGCCGCGGAGGTAGGTGGCGGGGCCACACAGGTAGGTGGCGGGGCCGCGGAGGTAGGTGGCGGGGCCGCACAGTGAGGTGGCGGGGCCGCGAAGGTAGGTGGCGGGGCCGCACAGGTAGGTGGCGGGGCCGCGGAGGTAGGTGGCGGGGCCGCACAGGTAGGTGGCGGGGCCGCGAAGGTAGGTGGCGGGGCCGCACAGGTAGGTGGCGGGGCCGCGGAGGCAGGTGGCGGGGCCGCACAGTTAGGTGGCGGGGCCGCGAAGGTAGGTGGCGGGGCCGCACAGGTAGGTGGCGGGGTCGCGGAGGTAGGTGGCGGGGCCGCACAGGTAGGTGGCGGGGCCGCGGAGGTAGGTGGCGGGGCCGCACAGGTAGGTGGCGGGGCCGCGGAGGTAGGTGGCGGGGCCGCACAGGTAGGTGGCGGGGCCGCGAAGGTAGGTGGCGGGGCCGCGTAAGGTGGCGATGGGCGCGACGGGCGCGACGGGCGCGACAGGCGCGACGGGCGCGACGGGCTGAAAGGGCGGCGCGAAGGGCCGTAGGGGCGGCGCGACTCGGGCCGGAGCAAAACGCGCTCCGGGCAGGAAAAAAAAATAATTTCGTGGTGGTGGGCCCTAGGAATCATTCCCACTAGGGAACCTGCTCGATACCATGAGAAGAAACGAGGAATGGAATGACTAAGTGAAAGTTGGGTACAAAAAGCAAACCCTAGAAAACTGTACCCCATATGTGCCACCCCACTATAGCCTACAGCAGCTATGTCATATAAATCTGACAGCAACCCCACTACAGCCTACACAATAAGCAACATATATGTTTGACACCCATCTACTGTTACCCGCCGATTGGCACATCAGTCCGTCGTTCCACGCCATTCTCCTTCGACCATACATCCCAACCACGAGCCAACTGCAACGACATCGTCCACCTTCGATGACGTGTACTGCTTCGGAGCCAATCGTCGAACCCGATTAGATTCTGAGCCATTGGATTTGCCACCCCCAGGGATCTCGGAGGAATAAATTCCTCGTCCACTGGAAGACCACACCCCCACGGAAGATGGTTGGGTGCCCCAGGGCAGCATCGAAAGCAACACTTGCACTGGTAACGGTGTTTTGCAACCTTCACACATCACTTTCCCCAACCTCGCACTGCTGGACTTGGCCGAGTCGGCCTACGCTTCTAGCCCGAACCTCGCTGCCAGTATCGCAGTAGCTAACTCGCCCCGCATGACTGTTTATTCGCTCTCGCAATGATTGTACGCTGTTACGGGTGCAATGAATCGAGGTAGCGAGGATTGCACTAAGTGTCAAACGAGTACAAAATGTGAGCGAAGGCATGAGCGAACATTTATACACGAAACATGCAAACGGTAACGCGATGCGTGCGAGCTAGCTAGTCCTACACTGGTAGTGAGGTTCGGGCTAGTCCCGAAGCGTAGGCCGACACGGCCGAGCCAGTAGTGCGAGGTTTGGTGAAACAGTGTGCGCGAAGTAGGCAAAACCCCGTTAGCAATAACGGGCAAACAACGGCTGCTGCTGTACGCGATGTTACAGGATGCGCTAAGGAATGTCGAGAAAATTCCTCACACTACCCGCCCCCCCCCTTAAGAAGCCCCCTCCGCTACGCAAGTGCGTGTTTATCGCGGAGACTCCGGCTCCACAGGTACACTTGCAGGGCAGGGTGGTTTTCGATGTTGGCCAGGGGCACCCAGCTATCCTTAGTTGGCGTGCGGTCCTTCCAGCGAACGAGGAGTTCAATCCTCCTGATTCCCGTAGGGTGTCGAGTCCGATGGCTCAGAATTTTTTTGGGCTCGTTGATCGGCTCCGATGCAGGGCGAGTCATGGATGGCGGGCGGTGACGCGACAGTTGGCTTGTGGTAGGGATGTATGGGCGAAGCAGGCTGACGTGGAATGATGGGCTGATGTACCAGTCTGTCGGCAACAGTAAATGGGCGATTACTGAGGTGATCATGTGGCTGATTTGGAAAGGTCCACAGTAGCGCGGTCGTAATTTTGGTACGACGGGCAGTCTTAAGTTTGTGTGTCGAGCAGCACGTAGTCTCCTGACTGGTACGTGACTGGGCGGTGGTGGCGGTCAGCGTTGCGCTTAGCGATGATATTTGCTTTTATAATTGCTTCAGCGGCTCTGGTGCGAGCAGCTTGCAGAATCTCGGCGAATTGTTGTGCGCGTGGTGTTGGGTTGTCCGACTCAGCGTCATGGGCACTGTAGGGTTTTGCTCGTAGTTCAGGTAGAGCGGGGACTGCTGCGTCGTCGCTGACGTGGCATTGTTGTACGCGAACTTGATCAGCGGCAGCTGTTGCTCCCAAGTTGTCGGGTCGTCGCGCGTGGCACGAATCAACTGCTCCATCTTCTGATTCGTCCACTCTGTTTGACCGTCGGTCTCGGGGTGGTACGACGAGCTGAACTGTAGCCTGGTCCCGAACTGCTCCCAAAGGTTCTTCCAGAAGTTGCTGGTGAACTTCGTGTCGCGATTGCTGATTATCGCGGCTGGTATCCCGTGAAGTCGATCGACGGCTGCGATGAACAGGCGAGCGATTTCTTCGGATGAGATTGATTTCTTACACGCAGCGAAGTGTGCCATCTTCGTCAACATGTCAACGACGACCATAACTACGTCGTTACCCCCAGTATTCGAAGGTAACCCTGTGACGAAATCCATGGTAACCTGCTGCCAGGCGCGCTCGGGCGGTGGAATCGGCTGCAACTGACCCGCCTTTCTTTTTCGCGAGCTCTTCATCACCTGACACGTAGGACACGAGCCCACGTGGTGCTGTACATCGGTCAATAGCTCCGGCCAAGAGTAATACCGCTGCAGTTGCTGCTGCGTCTTTTCTACCCCAAAATGTCCTGAGGTAATGCCGTCGTGTGCCTCCTGTAGTAACAGTTCCCTTAGTGGTGAGTACGTGAGTACCCAAATGCGGTTGGTGCCTAACTTTACGTAATATACTTCTTTAGCTTCTGCCAGTTGTTGTGAAGTTCCGGTCATGAAAAATGGGTCGGTACTGTATCCGTGGGTGAATAGGCCTGTTAATAGCGGGTTAGTTTGGGCGAGTAGGATGGCGTGGAGTTGGGCGGTGGGGCGGGTGAGTGCATCGGCGATGTTGGATGCGCCTTTTTTGCATGTGACCGTGTAGTGGAAATTGGACTCCAGATAGTCCAACCAGTGGATCTGTCGCGGATTGAGATTCGGTTGGGCGCGAAGGTACTGTAGTGATCGGTGGTCTGTCCGTACTGTCACGTCTGCTCCCGTGAGGAAACATCGCCACACTTTGAACGCGTGCACGATCGCCAGCATCTCGCGGTCGTGTATCGGGTAGTTGTGCTCGGGCGGGTGAAGCTTGCAAGACTCGTACGCAATTGGCTGGAGGCCGTTTCCAAAGTCCTGCAACAGTACTGCTCCCACAGCAATGTTGCTAGCGTCGGTGACGAGCTCGAACGGACGGTGCAGATCTGCAATGTGAAGCACAGGCGGCGAGCACAAAATTTGTTATTAAGGGCCGAGAAGGCAGCTTGCTCTTTCTCCCCCCACGTGTACCCAGCCCCCTTCCTTAGCAGGTCGGTCAATGGGGCAGTCAACTTCGCCATGTCGGGGACGAACCGGTGCACGTAGTTGACGAACCCCAAAAACCTCTGCAACTTAATCAAGTTTGTCGGCGCGTGCCACGCTTGAATTGTTGCGATCTTCTTCGGGTCTATTTCCACTCCTTCAGCTTAAATAATGTGTCCCAAAAACTCCAGTCCGTCCTGTAAAAACTCACACTTGGAAGCTTTGGTCAGTAGGCGGTTCTCGCTCAGTATCTTAAAAACTGCTTCGATGTCCTGTAAGTGCTGTGCTCTGTCTGGGCTGTAAATCAGTATGTCGTCTACGTATACAATGACACACTTATCTAAAAGCGGGCGGAAGGCTTCGTTCATCGTCATTTGGAAAGTGGCGGGGGCGTTGGTCAGTCTGAAGGGCATGACTGTGTATTTGAAGGACCCGTAGCGTTTTTGAAAGGCTGTCTTGGGGCAGTCGGGTGGGTTGACACGAATCTGGTGGTAACCCCCTCTAAGGTCGATTTTCGAGAAAACCCGGGCTGTGCGCAGTTGGTCGATCAGTTCATCGGCTCGCGGGATGGGGTAACGAGATTTGATGGTAACCCTGTGTAGTGCTCTGTAGTCTATGCACATACAAAAAACCCCCGTCCTTCTTCGGCGTTAACAGTATCGGTGCTACGAAGGGTGACGAACTCGGGCGAATGAACTCTTTGTAGAGCAGGTAATCCAGCTGCTTTCTCAGTTCGTCCAGTTCGGGCTGGGTCAGTGAGAACTGTCGCTGTACTGTCGGCTGTGCCACCGGTTCTAACTCTATCCTGTGGTCGTGCGGTCGCTGAGGTGGCAGTCCCGTCGGCAGGTCATCCGAAAATATCCCACTGTACTACTTCAGGAGTGCTGCCAAGTCACCCAGTACGTCGGCTAGCAATTTCTGTAAACCCCCCCCTTTGTCTGCTGCGTCGGCTTCCTGAATGTCAACCGCGTACACGTCAGCTCCTGCCGCTACGGCGCGTTTCATTGTGATCACGTTGACACGCACCAACGAAGACTCAGGCGAGCCCCAGCGAGGTAAGGCGATGTTGTTACCGTTCACTCACACCGTGCAGTCACCCGTTGTGAGAGTACGACGGCTTATGCCAGCTATGCTTGCTTGCTTTACTTTATCATGCTATTTCTAGCATAGGATAATTATATGCATGCATGAATTGCTTGAATTCCTAGGCTAGGTGCTTTCCTATATTTTATTATAGTTATAGCACCGAGCTAGGTTGCGTGCACCGAATTCTGGCTTTTCGGTTGCCACCGAATTGCCTTCTACCGAATTCGGGAAGGATCTGTTCGGGACGCTTCGCGACCCGCGGAACCTTCTCGTAACACCTGGTTACGGGGCCTTGTGTCGAGCCTATATATAGCCTCGTGTTGTACCCAGGTGATCATTCAATTCAATTACACATTCTCTTTTCTGAGCTCGATCCTAGATCCTCACACCCGTCATCCAGTTGATTCGCGGATTGTGTCGTCGCAGCCAATCACGACCGAGTAAAATGTCGGTTCCGTCGAGGGTTGTCGCGAGCATTTCCTGGCTAAACGTGAAGTTACCCCCGCATCGAATCCGAACCCGGTCCACGCGTTCCCGTATCGCCAGTGGCGTGCCGTCAACCAGTCTTGCGTCGATCTCAAGTAAGCATTTGTCCAGTGGCAGTTTCAGCTTCCGTGCTGTGGCAGTGTTGATGAGGCTGTGGCTGGCTCCCCCATCTACGAATATTTTAACTAAGTCTGTCCCGATTTCCCCGCTAAGCAGTATGGGGCTGTCTACCGTAGTACCCTCCTTATTCGGCCGGGTGTGGTCGATTGCGTGAACCAGCACAATCACTCGGTGAGGGTCGGTTGGGTCGGGCGAGTGGTGTGACCTGTCAGTAGAGGGTTCGTCTGCTACCGACTCCCAGCGTTTCCCTGCTGCTTGGTCTGTTTCTGCTGCTCAGCTTCCCCCTTTCCCTTAGCGTTTTCCGGGCATTCGCTCTTACGTGTCCCGGCCGATTGCACGCGAAGCAGCGCCCTTTGAACGGTGCGGCAGCAGCATTCGCGGCGACGGCACGTATCGTAGCACCCTCGTTCGTCCCACGAGACCGATGTCCCCAGTTACTACTCCCGTAGGACTGTGAAAAATAGTAGGAAGAAGAGGAGGGTTGCACTAGCAAGAATGAGGATACAAATAGCAAACCCTAGAAGGGTTGTACTCGCTATAGAGCACCCCACTACAGGCTAGAGCATAATATTCTGACACACCCCCATAGCCAAAGTGGGGTGTAATCAGCAGAGCAAGCAAAGCAGTACAAGCTCAGGGTGGATCACAATGTCACCACACATTCTGAGCACAAGTTCAAGAAGCAATAGTTTAAAGTTCACAATTATGAGCAAAGCTAGTGGTAGTCACAACGGGCAAGTGAGGAGGAGGAAAGAGACTATGAGAGGAGAGGAGGTAGTGGGCGGCAGCTGAAGCTGCTGGCACACGGCGCAACTGGAGCAACTGGCACACGGGCAACTGGAGCAACTGGCACACTGGCAACTGGAGCAACTGGCACACGGGCTACTGGAGTAACTGGCTCCGCGGCTAAAAGTAGCGGCAGACGAGCAACGGACTCACGGGCGACTGGAGCAACGGGCTCACGGGCGACTGGCGCAACGGGCTCACGGGCGACTGGCGCAACGGTCTCACGGGCGACTGGAGCTGCTGGCTTCACGGCGGCCACCCCCTTCAACCTCCCCAAACTATCCCACTCCCCCTGACACACACCCGCTGCTACACCGCTAGCTCCACTCCCCCTTCACCCCCCTTTAGTACCACTCCAACGGCTCCAACAAGTCCACCCCCCCTCAGCGGCAGCTGCAGCACAGGGAGACGGAGGAGGAGGAGGAGCAGGGAACGGCACACAGTGGCTTCACCCCCATACCCCTCACCCCCAAACCCTAATTCAGGAGAACGGGCTGTAGGAGGGGTGGGGCGCCAGTAGAAGCACGGGGGACAGCGGGGAGGGCAGGGGCAGCGAGGAAAGGGCCGCCCACGGGCCTGGCACAGCCGCCCGAACCGCGCGCAGGCGGCCCGAGCCGCGCGCGGGCCTGGCGCAGCCCGTACGGGCCGCGCGCTGGCCTGGCGCAGCCCGTACGGGCCGCGTCCGGGCCTGGCGCAGCCCTTACGGGCCGCGCGCAGCCTGTACGGGCCGCGCGCAGGCCACGACGGGCGACGGGGGGCGACGCGCGGGTCCCCGTCGCCCGTCGCAGCGCCTCCCGAGGGCGACGCGCCGAGTGACGGGGCAGAAGCCCGCCGCGCGCCTCGGGGCGCACAGCGGGCAGAGAACCGCCGCGCGCCACGGGGCGCACGGCGGGCAGAAAACCGCCGCGCGCCTCGGGGCGCACGGCGGGAAGAAAAACTGCCGCACGCCACGGGGCGTGCGGCACAGAGGGTAGCAGTGGAAGTTGCAGCGGAAGCAACGAGGTGGTGAGCCCACCCACAGGATCGATCCAAGGGGATCGACCTGCTCTGATAGCATGTGAAAAATAGTAGGAAGAAGAGGAGGGTTGCACTAGCAAGAATGAGGATACAAATAGCAAACCCTAGAAGGGTTGTACTCGCTATAGAGCACCCCACTACAGGCTAGAGCATAATATTCTGACAAGGACCCTGGTCTCGGTCGGTGGAAGAAATCGAGCTTCTCCGCCATGGCGAGAATCTCCTGAAAAGCGGTGACGCCGCGAAGCTGGATTTCCTTAGCGATGTTGTGCTTCAGGCCGCCGATGTGGCGTTCGATGCGTTCGCTCTCGTGCATATAACCCACTTGCTCGCATAGCGCCAGAAACCCGCTGGTGTAATCCTGGACGGAACCGAGTTGGCGCCAAGTGCGGAGCTTCTGACGCGACGCGATCGAAGCCGCAATTAGCTCAAACCGAGTGCGCAGACCTGCGCACCACGCGTCCCACGTGCGATATTGGGGCACCTCCACGAAATACGACGGCGCCCAGGGTCCGGTTTGTCCTTCTCGTGTCGGTAGAGTCGCGTAGTCCACCAGCTTCATGACGATGACGCGCCACCAGTCCATGGCGGGTCCTCGCAACAGCGACACGGCGTAGCGAATTTTCGCCGTATCCTCCGAGACGTAGTTGGCGTCAAAGAAAACGTTCAACGTGAACAACCACGCCTGAACGGTAGGACCACCCTGTTGACTCAGGTCAAAACATGGCGGGCGCTGCGGCTTCAGCGGCATCGGCGACGGCAGTGTTGATTCGCCGGCCGGCACAGAAATCGTGACTTAAGGCTGACTCCTAGCCGCATTCGTCGCTTCGGGGTGTGTCGTGCCGTGGTCGTCGTCTCCGTCATGGCGGACGACGCCATCACTGGCCGCGCTCGCGGATTGCCCCACACTTCCGTGTTGCGATGTCTGTGGTGCAGGCTGTACCGGAGTGCCAGGTGCTTGAGATTGTGCTTGCTGTGCTCGTGCGTCGTCATTTTGCAGGGACGTGCGTTCTGCCATCAGCACCGCAATTTCTTCAGAGTTTTCGCGAAGTTGCCGCAGCAGTTCGTTCAGGTGCTCCTGCGTGAGGGTGGTGACGTCGATATGCTCGGCCATCATGAAGGGCGTCGGCTCGTCTTCATTCTAGGCGCAGTCGTGGCTGCACGCGTTTACGAGAGAACGCGAGGACAGCGTCTCCTAGGGGCTAAGGTGCGGGAGTCCCTTCGAGTGAAAAAATCAAAAGTTGAGTTCCTGGGGTGTGGAGATGCGCGGTCCGAAAAAAAGAGGCTCTGAATACCAAGTGTTACGGGTGCAATGAATTGAGGTAGCGATGATTGCACTAAGTGTCAAACGAGTACAAAATGTGAGCGAAGGCATGAACGAACATTTATACGCGAAACATGCAAACGGCAACGCGGTGCGTGCGAGCTAGCTAGTGCTACGCTGGCAGTGAGGTTCCGGCTAGTCCCGAAGCCTAGGCCGACACGGCCGGGCCAGCAGTGCGAGGTTTGGTGAAACAGTGCGCGCGAAGTCGGCGAAGCCCCTTTAGCAGTAACGGGCGAACAACTGCTGCTGCTGTACGCGATGTTGCAGGATGCGCTAAGGAATGTTGAGAAAATTCCTTAGATACGCCTACATGTTCCTCAAATTGTACTAGTTTGACCTTTTAGTGCAATCCTCCAATTTCTCACGTAACACTTACAAAAACGTTCACGATATTCCATCATTGCGTACAACTTAGATGGTTGGTTGTGATTTTGTCAGTAGCACACCACGAGGGCGGCAGCTCACATGCCCATGTCAATCTGATGGCATGTTCCTTCCTGCGATCGATTGTGTTCATGATCGATCTTGGAAGTATTAGAAAATGTTTGAAGAGTTTGAAATACTAAACGGAAATATTCAATGCGGTGGAGTATCAATGTTGCACGATCAGCACAAGATCGGGGTCGAAGGGACACGCCCTTAGTCACATGGTGAACAAACACAGTCCCTATCTATCAAGATCAAAGATTGACGAATGTTTGATATACAAATTACATTTTGCACTTGAAATATTTATTTCTAGGTGTGCAACAAAACAAAGTCAAGGTATCATTCACAATGAGAGAGATGATTAATGATAAAATCGAAACTGCTAGTGATCGCGTTTATTCCGTGCAAAATGCAGAGTCTGGATTATCCTGCATCAGTCCTTAACAAGGTCCGAGTATATTTCGGCGGTCACATCACGTTTTTCGCTACAGACAAAATGCGCGCGAGATAATTTAACCCGAATCTGTATAGTAGATTTTGGAGTTTTGACTTTCAGGCGGGCGTTTCAACGAGTGACCAAACGTGATAACTCTGCGGGGCGAGGTGTGACCAAGTGTGATAGCGCTGTGATCACGCGTGATAGCAAAGTACTGTACTGTGACTGTCCGTGATGACCCCGTGACCAAACGTGATAATACGGCCATAATTGTGACTGAGCGTATAGTTTCCCATCCCACCCAACCAACCCAACTTTTGAGTCGACTCACAAGAGTTGACCTTTTTACCTCAAAAGGTCAACCCAACCTTATCTTGCCGAGGTGGCCGAGGATGGCCAGGTTGCCGAGTTAGTTCCTAGGCTTCGGTAATCCACTTGCATAGGTGGTAGTGGTGCTGAAGGTCGGTCAGAGCCTGACAAAGTTCGTGTTTCTCATAAAGAATGTAATATCTTTCTGCTTGCATAAAGAATATATATGAAATGGACGAGAAGGGTAGTACGTTGACTACTAGTAGAACACCATTAAGCGGTATTCGAGGAGCGAGAACACCGTTAAACGGTATTCGAAAAGCGAGAACAGCCTCGACCCGCCTTTCGCCTCCGCAACGGCCCATTGTTTCTCCTTGTCTTGGGGCCCGCCAAAGGATCTGCCATGGGGTCCGCCATGGATCCCGTTCAGGCTTTCGCCGACCTTATCGGCACACCCCGTCCAGCCGCGTCGTTCCTGCTAGCTAGTTTCGCTGTCGTTCCGCTCGCGTGGCTTCACAGATTCATATTATCGCCTACACTTCGCCACCTGTACTGCACAGTAACGGGACTGCTTCTATCGGCGTTCGTGTTCGGATGGTCGGCGAACGCGCATTTCTTCTTTTGCGTGCTCTACTCCATGGCCGTAATGCGTCTGTTTCGAAGACACTGCGGCGTCCTAACGTTCTTCGGAACGTTCGCGTACTTGATTGGTTGGTAAGTTCCCCATCTCGTCGTTCTCTACTTCTTGGTGTTTCTTTGGTTTTGGAATCACAAGTCAAGCCGCAAGATCAGGACGGTAGCAGCCTTTGGTGCAAACGCAAAGCGCCTTCCCTTTCTTTGCATCCTCTCCCTTCATGCAAACATCCCCCCGTCTCCGCATTTCCCGTTCACATATTCCGTTTCTTACGTGCATTTCCCTCGTTCAATGATGATCGAATCAATGATGCGATCCGACCGACCCCCTACAGCCACATCATCATGCGCACCCACGAGACTCCGCCCGCTTCAAACTCCTCAATCACCAACGTTCACATTTCCCGTTCCCTCGTTCGATGCGATCCGACCTCCTGCAGCCACATCATCATGCGCACCCACGAGACCCGCACGGAGGGCGTGCTCGACTGCACAGGCGCGCTCACCGTCCTCGCTACAAAGCTCACCGCTGTGGCGTATAACTACCAGGACGGGCTCACGCTGCTGGAGGGGAAGGACGAAGGCGCGCAAGCCAAGGACGAGAAGGAGAGGAAGGAGTTGACCGAGGAGCAGAGACGGCGGGAGGAGCGGATGGAGCGTTCGCGATTGGAGCGGCGAAAGGCGGCGCTGGTTACCATGCCGTCGGTGGTGGCGGTGATGGGGTACCTGTTCTGCCTCGGGCTGCACATGACGGGCCCCTTCTTCGAGTTCACCACCTACCATCACTGGACCCAACGACAAGGGGTACGTTCCTTCACCGTTGCCACACTTCCCTTGTATCCCCCTCTCCACTGATCGCCTCTCCTCTCCACTGATCGCCTCTCCTCTCCACTGATCGCCTCTCCTCTCCACTGATCGCCTCTCCGCACCGCACACATCTGGACCTTCACGCTCAAGAAGCCGTCCACCAATCAATAACCAATAATTCGCCAATATACAGCACCCAGAACACCAAGCGTGCAAGATTAGTAATCTTGCCCTGTGCGCTCCGCAATTTGGGCTGCGGGCTTTAAAGCCCGCAGCTTAAATTCTGACCCCCCCCTTCTAGTTGGGTTCACTTGAAGGTTGGGTGCTGTTCTGTTTTTTTTGTTTTCTAGTCAAACGCGTTTGATACTTGAAGTGAAGAGTCTTCATAGATTTTATCCAACAAGCGTCGCAAGCATGTGCACTGCAAATGTGTCGCAAGTTTGCGACACGCAAGTCCCATTCACATGCCGTGGCAATTTCACAGATGTGCAATTCACGGACAGCAAAACACCTTAGAACATAACCTGCTATGGCGGCAAAAACAGCATACGAGAAACAAAAGGAGGGAAAAAACAGAGAGTAAGCAAGGTGAACAGAGACAAAAGAGACAGGGCGACGGAAAGGAGGGCGCGAGGAGAGAGATAAGTGTGCAAAATCGCGGAAAGAGGTCGGGTGATGGGAGGGAAGGGAGGAAGGGCGCGGAGAGGCCGTTTCATAGCAAGAGCAAAGGCGATGTGGTGGGCGATGGGAGGAGAAATTGGGACGGGGGATGAGAATAGGGCGTTTCGGTGCGAGCGCCAAGGCGAAGGGGTGGGTGTTGGGAGGTGAGACAGGAAGCACGACGACTGCATTAGGGGCCGCGGGAAGGGCGGGGAGAGAGCAAGCAAGGGCGATGGGACGGGAGGGGAGAGAGCAAGGGCGACGGGAAGGGAGGGGAGAGAGCAAGGACGACGGGAAGGGAGGGGAGAGAGCAAGGGCTACGGGAAGGGAGGGGAGAGAGCAAGGGCTACGGGAAGGGAGGGGAGAGAGCAAGGGCGACGGGAAAGGAGGGGAGAGAGCAAGGGCGACGGGACGGGAAGGGGACGAGAAGGCGATCGCGAGTGTGACAAGAGGATGACCGCGAGTGCAATCGCGGGAGAGACGACACAGACGACGGGCGTCAGGGCGGGCGACGGGAGGGCGACGGGAGGGCGACGGGAGGGCGACGGGTGGGCGACGGGTGGGCGACGGGAGGGCGACGGGAGGGCGACGGGAGGGCAGAGAGAACGGGAGGACAGGATTGCAACGGGAGGGAGACGGGACGGACGACGACAGGGGAGTGAGAGTGTAGAGATCCAGGCAAACATTTGTTTTGGCGGGAGCCAATTAGGGCGCGGTGAAAGTGGAGAATTGATCGCCTCAGGTTCGTTTTTTAGCGCGGTTGTAAACGGTTGTGTACCTTCTGTCATTCAAACAGTCATCTACCTGCGCGCACGTCACCAGTCTGCGCGTTCCCTCCTGCCCATCCCCGTCCGTCCTCACCACCTGCAGATCTGGTCCGCGGGTGTCAAGCAGCCGCCCATCCGCGCGCCATTCTGCCGCGCGTTCATCCAGGGCGTGCTCTCAGCGCTCGTCTTCCTGCTCGTGTCCCCCTCGCTCGACCTCACTCAAATCAGCAACCTACACAAGAACCGCGCCCACCCCGTCCACGTGCGCTGGCTCGTGGCGCACCACGCGTGCATCGTGTGGCGCTTCCGCGCGTACATCGTGTGGAGCATCACCGAGGCCGCCATGATCACCGCCGGGCTCGGCTTCACCGGCTGGGAGACCCCCACGGGGGACCCTGGGAAGGGCGGGGACGTGAAGTTGAACGGGGGGAAACTGGAGGGGGCAAAGGGGAATGGGAAGGGCGGTGGGGATGGGGATGTGGGAAAGCAGGAGGGTGATAGGACGTGTGCGGCGCCTGCAGGGGAGGGGAAGGCGCTGTGGAGCCGGGCTCGCAACGTGGACATCCTGGGGGTTGAGTTCCCCAAGAGCTGCCTCATCTCTGTTACCACGTGGAACATCTCCTACGGCCTCTGGCTCAGGCTCTATGAGTCCGCACCGCACTGTATCGATATCTGACCTCTCTGGATCTGTCTGAACCACTCTGCTCCTCTTGCCACCACGTGGAACATCTCCAACAGCCTTTGGCTCAGGCTTTGTGAGTCCACGCCGAACTGCGCCTCCATCTCTCGACCTCCCTGAACCACTTTGAACCAAACTGTGGCTCTCTTCACCTCTTTGGACCTCTCTGAACCGTTCCGGGATCTCTGCGAGTTTGAATTTTGCGCTTCTCTCGCTCATGTGCATGTGCTCCCAGCATTTCTCTTGGGCTAAGTTGGAATAAAGGAAACGTTCCGACCCTAAAGCGTATATACGCTTGAGTCTATACACAAAACACTATATGCCAGCTAATACGCTGTACGCAGTCAGAAGTTTTTAGGTTCTGCCCGGGAAAATAAATCGTGTGTATACGGAAAAATGCGAAATCTCCAGGTGAGCATTTTGCAATTCGGAGATCCAGGGAAGCAGGAATGTGCCTTCGAAGTTTTCAGTTTGGCAGTTCAGAAATACAATTCCGATTAGTACCGCATTGAAACCCATCCCATCTACGCACTCCAACCTGTCAAAAACTTCCCTCAACAAACCCCACTCACGCTACTTACCAGCCAGCCCCACTGCACTCGTCATTTCTATTTAAAGGCCACACCCCAAATTACACAACGAAGTCAACGAAAAATTTGTAGGTTCGGAAAACCCCAGAAGGAGGTTCGGTGGGAAGAATGGGAACCAATCGCAATAAAAACCCACTCAAAACCTTCGACCAATCGCGTGAAAGTGGTGACAGTTTTGGGGCCGACACGGTAATTCTGGATGTGTCATTTAAAGCCCAAGACCTGAATTACTCAACGGAAGTCAACTGAGTATTTCTAGGTTCGGCGGGCTGCCAGTTGGAGGTTCGGATGGGTTGAGTGACAGGCGAAGCCTCAAAAACACTTTGCGACTGAAAGTAGTTCGCCACAAACTCCCTACATGCTGATTGGTTGTAAAAAGCAGGCAGGGCCCTTCTTCCCAAACTCGACAAACCTGAGAAGCAACGTGCCAGGGAAACTGTGCACAGTTTGAGCAGCCACACATGCACTCGAACAAACATATTAGTTGCTTAGTCCACTTCAGCAGGGCGCCACCTTAGATTCTAGAAATACGCGGAATAGCCGTAGGGAGCGAATGTCCGTGTGGACTGGACCAGCAAAGTGCGATGCTTAGGGTGAGGATAGAGGAGGCTGTTACTAAATGCCAGTGCGGGCGTGAGTTAGCGAGACACATCGAGGCCTGAACTGGCGATTTATTCAGAGAGTCTAAAAGTATAGGCTAATACACAAACACTCGACCACGCTCGCTTCCCATAGGTCACAGGGCGGACGTATCCATCGTCTGCAATGCGTAGCCATCTTACGCCGCGCGTCGGAGCCGATTAGAAACAAACGCGCTAGAGACAGCCTCAGCATCTTGCCTCCCGCCCTGCCCGGGAAATCCCCTCCCCGCCATTTGGTCGCGCCTGCCTTTCACATATCGCATGGTGAGAAGCTTCCCGTCGCCCTCATTCCATCTTCCCGTCGCCCTCATTCCATCTTCCCGTCGCCCTCATTCCATCTTCCCGTCGCCCTCATTCCATCTTCCCGTCGCCCTCATTCCATCTTCCCGTCGCCCTCATTCCATCTTCCCGTCGCCCTCATTTCCCGTCCCGTCGCCCTCGTTTCCCTTCCCGTCGCCCTCATTTCCCTTCCCGACGCCCCCATTTCCCTTCCCGTCGCCCTCAATTCCCTTCCCGTCGCACTCATTTCCCGACCCGGCGCACTTATTTCCCTTCCCGTCGCCCTCATTTCCCGTCCCGTCGCCCTCATTTCCCTTCCCGTCGCACTCATTTCCCTTCCCGTCGCCCTCATTTCCCTTCCCGTCACCCCCCATTACCCTTCCCGTCGCAAACATTACCCTTCCCGTCGCCCTCATTTCCCTTCCCGTCGCACTCATTTCCCTCGAGTCCTCCCTCCCCCTCATCCGCCCTTCCTCCACCTCTCCATCCTCTCATCCTCCCTTCATCTCATCCTCCCTTCCTCTTATCCGCCCTTCCTCTCATCCTCCTTTCCTCTCATCCACCCTTCCTCTCATCCTCCCTTCTCTCATCCTGTCTCCCTCTCATCCTCTCTCCCTCTCATCCGCCCTGCGTCTCGACCTTCCTTCCTCTCGTCCTCCCTCCCCGTCTTCCGCCCTCCCCCTCATCCGCCCTCCCTCTCATCCTCCCTTCATCTCATCCTCCCTTCCTCTTATCCGCCCTTCCTCTCATCCTCCTTTCCTCTCATCCTCCCGCCCTCTCATCCGCCCTTCTCTCATCCTCTCGCCCTCTCATCCGCCCTCCCTCTCATCCTCCCTTCATCTCATCCTCCCTTCATCTCATCCACCCATACTCTCATCCTCCCTTCCTCTCATCCTCCCTTCCTCTCATCCTCCTCTCCTCTCATCCTACCCTTCCTCACATCCTCTCTTCCTCTCATCCTCCCTTCCTCTCATCCGCCCTTCTCTCTCTCATCCTCCCGCCCTCTCATCCGCCCTTCTCTCAAGGGCTCGCCCTCTCATCCTCTCTCCCTCTCATCCTCTCTCCATCTCATCCTCCCTTCATGAAATCCACCCATCCTCTCATCCTCCCTTCCTCTCATCCTCCCTTCCTCTCATCCTCCTCTCCTCTCATCCTCTCTCCCTCTCATCCGCCCTCCCTCTCATCCTCCCTTCATCTCATCCTCCTTTCCTCTCATCCTCCCTTCCTCTCATCCGCCCTTCTCTCTCTCATCCTCTCTACCTCTCATCCTCCCGCCCTCTCATCCGCCCTTCCTCTCGTCCTCCCTTCCTCTCGTCCTCTCCCCCCTTCTTCCGCCCTCCCCCTCATCCGCCCTTCCTCACATCCTCTCTTCCTCTCATCCTCCCAACCTCTCATCCGCCCTTCTCTCATCCTCTCGCCCTCTCATCCGCCCATCCTCTCATCCTCCCTTCATCTCATCCTCCCTTCATCTCATCCAGAGCACGCAAGGTGAGGAGAGGGAGCACGCAAGGTGAGGAGAGGGGAGCACGCAAGGTGAGGAGAGGGGAGCCCACGCAGGGTGAGGAGAGGGGAGCACGCAAGGTGAGGAGAGGGAGCACGCAAGGTGAGGAGAGGGGAGCACGCAAGGTGAGGAGAGGGGAGCACGCAAGGTGAGGAGAGGGGAGCACGCAAGGTGAGGAGAGGGGAGCACGCAAGGTGAGGAGAGGGAGCACGCAAGGTGAGGAGAGGGGAGCACGCAAGGTGAGGAGAGGGGAGCACGCAAGGTGAGGAGAGGGGAGCACGCAAGGTGAGGAGAGGGGAGCACGCAAGGTGAGGAGAGGGGAGCACGCAAGGTGAGGAGAGGGGAGCACGCAAGGTGAGGAGAGGGGAGCACGCAAGGTGAGGAGAGGGAGCACGCAAGGTGAGGAGAGGGGAGCACGCAAGGTGAGGAGAGGGGAGCACGCAAGGTGAGGAGAGGTGAGCACGCAAGGTGAGGAGAGGGGAGCACGCAAGGTGAGGAGAGGGGAGCATGCAAGGTGAGGAGAGGGAGCACGCAAGGTGAGGAGAGGGGAGCACGCAAGGTGAGGAGAGGGGAGCACGCAAGGTGAGGAGAGGGGAGCACGCAAGGTGAGGAGAGGGGAGCACGCAAGGTGAGGAGAGGGAGCACGCAAGGTGAGGAGAGGGGAGCACGCAAGGTGAGGAGAGGGGAGCACGCAAGGTGAGGAGAGGGGAGCACGCAAGATGAGGAGAGGGGAGCACGCAAGGTGAGGAGAGGGAGCACGCAAGGTGAGGAGAGGGGAGCACGCAAGGTGAGGAGAGGGGAGCACGCAAGGTGAGGAGAGGGGAGCACGCAAGGTGAGGAGAGGGGAGCACGCAAGGTGAGGAGAGGGGAGCACGCAAGGTGAGGAGAGGGGAGCACGCAAGGTGAGGAGAGGGAGCACGCAAGGTGAGGAGAGGGGAGCACGCAAGGTGAGGAGAGGGGAGCACGCAAGGTGAGGAGAGGGGAGCACGCAAGGTGAGGAGAGGGGAGCACGCAAGGTGAGGAGAGGGGAGCACGCAAGGTGAGGAGAGGGGAGCACGCAAGGTGAGGAGAGGGGAGCACGCAAGGTGAGGAGAGGGGAGCACGCAAGGTGAGGAGAGGGGAGCACGCAAGGTGAGGAGAGGGAGCACGCAAGGTGAGGAGACGGGAGCACGCAAGGTGAGGAGAGGGGAGCCCACGCAGGGTGAGGAGAGAGGGGCACGCGCAAGGTTGGCGATCGAAGAGCATTGGAGGTGAGGAGAGAGGGGCACGCGCGGGGAGGCGAGAGGAGCACGCAGGGTGAGGAGTGAGGAGCACGCGCGGGGAGGCGTGGGAGGCATGCAAGGTGAAGAGAGAGGAGAACGAGTAGGTGAGGAGAGAGGAGCACGCGCGGGGAGGCTTGAGGGGCGCGCGAGGGGAGGCGAGAGGAGAACGAGTAGGTGAGGAGAGAGGAGCACGCGCGGGGAGGCTTGAGGGGCGCGCGAGGGGAGGCGAGAGGAGAACGAGTAGGTGAGGAGAGAGGAGCACGCGCGGGGAGGCTTGAGGGGCGCACGAGGGGAGGCGAGAGGAGAACGAGTAGGTGAGAAGAGAGGAGCACGCGCGGGGAGGCGAGAGGGGCGCGCGAGGGATGGCGGGAGGAGGCTGCGCGGGGAGGCGAGAGGCGGCCGCGCGGGGAGGCAAGAGATTCGCGAGCATTGAAGGCGAGAGGAGCACGCGAGGGGAGGCGAGAGGAGCACGCGCGGGATGGTGAGAGGAGGCCGAGCGGGGCGGTAAGAGGAGCGCGCGCTGGGATGCGATGGGATACCGCGCGGAAGGCGAGAAGAGCGCGCGCGGGGTGGCGAGAGGTTCCCGCGCGGGCTTACCGGAACGGTGCGCGCGCAGGGAGGAGAAACGTGGGCTTGAGAAACGGGCTTCCCGCGCGTGGAATCGTGGGCCTGACTGTCAGGATAGCGGGGCGTTGTGGGGACACGACGACGCTGAAAGTGGGTGGTCGCGGAGTGGTGCACGAAGCGCCGCAATGGGGCACGACGACGAGGAAGCGATGGGAGGGGATAGGGGTAAGGACGATGGGAGGGCAATGGCGACGGGGACCACGGGGGAAACGAGGGTGACGGTGCGTCAAGGGGGAGGCCGATGTGAGGGGATTTCCTCCCTACGCCTCTTGATCCTGTTTAGCGCGACGTCTCGTAATATGGGATTCGAGCATTTTACGCTTGTGACGAGCGCATTCCTAAATTTCGTGTTGCATCGGGGTTGAAGGTGGGAATGTGCTAGGGGCAAAAGCTTAGAGTCTCGCTTAGTAGCCGCACAGGCATTCCTGAATTACCATTTCTAGGCAAACTGTGCACAGGCAGTTCCCTTCTTCCTTCAGCAAGGGTGGTTGGAACTCTCGCCAAGTTGAAGCGTTCTGCTCTACGACGCGGTCTTTGTGGGGTGCGACGTTTTCTGGTAACCCCACTGGCTCGGGAGGTGTTCATTGGGCTCGGAAGGCAAACTGTGCACAGTTTGCCCTTTTTGATTTGTAATTCAGGTCTTGGGCTTTAACGTTACCGCTTCCCAACAGAGTTCATTCCGATTCCTACTTCTTGCGACAGTATCTACTACACATCCCACCCCAGTCGCCGTTCAGACTTAGAAAATTTGCTACGAAAGTCTTAGTGAAAATAGGGAATACCTTCTCGGTGTTGTGCACGACGTTTTTTCCACCCTGCCCGGGATTTTTGTTCCCTGCCCGAAAAAGCGTATGTCCAAACTGACCCCTTAGCGGATAGCGTATATGATAGCGTATATACGATACGCGCGTATTTACGGTAAACACGTATATTCCAACATAGCTCATTGGCGCTGGCACACGCATGCTTCATGCTCTATGCTTCACCTTCATAAGAATGTATGAATGTGCTTGCCTCATGCGTCGCCATGCGTCATTGCTTCATGCGTCCTGCGTCATGCGTCGTGCTTGCTTATCATGCTCCCTCGTGACTCCCTGCCAGACCATCCACCCACCACTGGTCACCTGCGCCCCCCTGGACACAGACGTGTACAACCGAATGGTGCCGCCCGGCAGGAGGCCCACGTTCGTCCACATGCTCGCCACCATGCTCGTCAGCGCCGTCTCCCATGTGCGCTCTACATTGCCCCGTTCCATGCTTCTCTCTTCCATTCTTGTTCTCCCTTACCCCGTTCCTTGCTTCTCGTTCTCCTTTCCCAGTTCCATGCCTCTCTATCCCATGTGCGTTCATTCTTACCCCGTTCCATGCTTCTCTCTCCCATGTGTGTTCTTCCTTACCCCGTTCCATGTGCTTACTGCCTCCCATGTGCTTACTGCCTTCCATGTGCTTACTGCCTTCCATGTGCTTACTGCCTCCCATGTGCTTACTGCCTCCCATGTGCTTACTGCCTCCCATGTGCTTACTGCCTCCCATGTGCTTACTGCCTCCCATGTGCTTACTGCCTCCCATGTGCTTACTGCCTCCCATGTGCTTACTGCCTCCCATGTGCTTACTGCCTCTGATGGGCGCCCTCCTTTCCGCGATCCATGCTTTCATCTCCCATGTGCATCATCCCTACCACCCATGTTTCTGCCTCCCACATGCGTCACCGCAACCCCTACCCACCAGTTTCTTCCTCCCATGTGCCTTACCTCTACCCCCACGTACGTCACCCCTATCCCCCAATGTGGTTGTCCCCTTGCCATCTCCAACGAGCGTTATCTCTGCGTCACTCTCTCCTGCCCCCATTCACGTCACCCCACCTCCCTCTCATGCCAGCAGCCAGAACATAATTGCTCATATTGGCACCCAAGGCCAATTTGTGCAAACTGCTTTCTCAAATTCCGGTTCTGGCACCACAGTACTGACCAGTGAAGCTTTTAACGATCAGCATATATAGCCTTGGTTCATGTTGACTTTTGAGTCAACTCAAAAGTCAACTCGCCATTAGTGCAAGCTTCTCATTCTCTGATTGCACAGGACCTCCTACCTAGGCTTGAGCAAACGGCGAACACGAGCATGTACGAACAGTACCCACAAAAAGGGTGTTTGCCACTCGCCAAGCTTGGTTCCATTGGGGCAAGATTCTCATTCATTGATTGCTGAGGACCTCCTACCCTAAGCACGCAGAGCCATATGCATGCGTTACTGTTTTCACTTGCGCTCTCTATCTCAGATTATTTGTTAATTATAAAGTCTGTGTCCCCCACTCCATAATCTCCCAACCGTGTGCATTTTTACCAACCCCCCACTCTGTGTTACCAACAGGGCTTGAATTGGGGTGACTTCATCGCCTTCGCGAATTGGGCGCTTGTTGTTGCCAGCTCCAAAGGTGTGTACCCACCCCAAAACAGCCTTTCTTTTTTCAAATGGAACTTGATTGTTGCATGAATAGAATTTGAAGACCACTACAATCTCGCAATTTGCTGCACTTGTGGCAACCTTTTTTTCCATCACCTTGGTGGCCAGTTCCCCTCTCTACACAATTGCCCATTGCATGGGTTTGTAAGCCGGACCGTTTTGACCTCATGCTTATCCATTCTATAAGTCAGCCCTGGTTCCCACCCTCACGCGTTTGCCAGGTGTCACTACCGTACTCTTGCCATTGGGCAATCTTGGCTTCATCAGCAAATGTTTTCAGCCCAGAAGGGGTACCGTCATCACCCGGATATAAGACAGTGTTGAATAGTAGACAGGGGTTGTCTATTATACGGGTGTCTCTTATAAACGGGGTAGCCTCATTATAAGACACCTATTTGTGTGTAGGGGCAAATGGCAAATGTATAACGAGGAAGTATCTTCTAAACGGATTTTTGTCCATTTATAAGACTGATGTTTTTAACGTATGGAATAAGACATACATGTCTTATATCCGGGCGATGACGGTAGTAGAACTCAATACCGAAATAAAGTATCCTACTATCCGCCCTTGAGGGGTCTTCAATTGAAAAAATAACAAATACCGGTACTCGACACAGAAAACGTGGAAGTATCTGTCTGTACTGTTGTGACTCACTACCATATTGTTTTGTTAACCCATCACATCATAAGTGCATATTTTGATCTTGTCTTGGACTCGTGCTGTTGATTACTGAGTCATGCGGTTGCCATATGTTCTCGCTGCCGACAAACATATGCAACTGGTTGATGGACATGCAGTCGCGCTATATACTCTGATTCTGCCGCCCAGTTGTCCTTGTGGGAGCAAGAATCGTGTTGATTAGGTAGCGGATTCGCGGGTCAAGAGCAAGATGGTGGACGCTTGGGGCTGCTGAGGAAGATGGTGGGGTCGAGGATGCAAGTAAGGTGGATGCAAAAGGGGTGGATGCAAAAGGGGTGGATGCAAAAGGGGTGGATGCAAAAGGGGTGGATGCAAAAGGGGTGGATGCAGAAGGGGTGGATGCAGAGGTTGGCACATCGGAAGAAGGTGAGCAGTTTGACAGCCCCTGCTGCACTCTTGGTACCACTCTATGCATTGCAGTTTGCTGGTCTTCAAGGGTGGGAGCAGGTGCGACACCTGGTATTGCAGTAGGGCGTGCAATATCAGGCATGGCAGCAGGGGCCAGTGAATCACTTGCAACGGTACAAGTGACAGAAGGTGTTCAAATAGCGGTGGCAGCAGGTGATGTGACTGCGGGTGCGACAGCCAACCAAGGTGAGGAGCAGAGCTGCAGGTTGAGAAGCAAACGCGGTCTACATGCCCTGTTGCTCCTTTGCCTTTGCCACCGCCTCCACCCCCCTTCCACTCCCTCCCCTGCCCTTTCTCCCCTTGTTCTCAGATCTGCTGCTCTCCCTTCTTCTGGTCTCCACTCTGCTGCTCTCACTTGTACTGCTCTAACTTCACCAGCTCGCCCTTCCTCTGTTCTTCCTTTCCCGGCTCCACCTTCCCCTACTCCGTCATCTCCTGCTTCCCATCCTCTCTGCTCATCCATGGTCTTTCGTTTCCTCCCACCCCCCTGCGGTCTTGCATGTTGCAAACCAACCTCCCTCCCACTGTCCTCCCCCCCACCGTCCCCCCTCTCACCGTCCCCCCTCCCACCGTCCCCACTCTCACCACCGTCCCCACTCCCACCGTCCCCACTCCCACTGCAACCCCTCTCACCAGCCTCTTTCCCTTCACTGCCCTTCCGTTCTTCTTGGTCCTCCTCCTGCTCCTCCTCCCTACTATCCTCGTCTTCCCGAGTCTCCTCCTCCTGCTCCTCCTCCCTACTATCCTCGTCTTCCCGAGTCTCCTCCTCCTCCTCCTCCTCCTCCTCCTCCTCCTCCTCCTCCTCCTCCTCCTCCTCCTCCTCCTCCTCCTCCTCCTCCTCCTCCTCCTCCCCCTCTTTCACCTCCCCGTCCTCCTCACTCTCCTCCCCTTCTTCCCCGTTTTCCTGCTCCTCTCTCACCTCCCCTTCTCTCTGCTTCTTCCTGATTCGCATCCTGCTCCTCCTCGCTCACCTCTCCTTCCTCAGTCTCCTCTGCTTCTTCCTGCTTCTCCTCCTGTTCCTCCTCTCTCACCTCTCCTTCCTCAGTTCTCTCTGCTTCTTCCTGCTTCTCCTCCTGTTCCCCCTCTCTCACCCCTCCTTCCTCCTCAGCCTCTTCCCCTTCGTCTTTCTTCTTCAAATCCTCCTCCTGCTCCCCTCCACTTCTGCCACTTCCCCCTCTTCTTCCTCCCCCTCTGCCACCTCTCCCTCTTCTAACTCCCCCTCTGCCACCCCCATCTTCTCTTCCTCCACATTCTTCTCTATTTCTCCCTCAGCAAGTGTGGTAGCAGAAGAAGCAGGAGCACGAGCTGCAGAAGGGGAGGGAGCTGCAGTGTCATTACCATCCGCAGCATCATCAGCATCCGCAGCAACAGCACCAGCATCAGCACTATCAGCACCATCATAATCAGCAGCATCCACAGCACCAATAACATGAACAGCATCAGCAGCACAGACACCCATCATCACCAGTCGCAACGCCATGAGCAGTTGCTGTGGCAGAATCAGTGAATGCATGATCACTAAACTCGACAGCAGCAGCAGCAGCATCAGCGTCGCCATCGTTAGCATCAGCATCACCATCAGCACCATCATAACCAGCAGCATCCACACCACCAGCGGCAACAGCAGCAGCAGCATAAGAACGATGAGCAATGGCTGCGGCGAAATCAGTCAGAGTAGTATCAGCTGACCCAACAATAGCAACAGCAGACCCAACAGCAGAAGCATCAACTGACCAAGCAGTAGTAGCAGACCCAGCAGCAGCAGCAACAGCATCAGCAACAGCTGCAGCAGCAGCAGCAACAGCAGTAGCAGTAGCAGGAGCAGGAGCAGGAACAGAAGCAACAGCAACGAGCCTGTCATCATCATCATGAGCAGCATCACCACAACCACTACCACCACCACCATCTAAACCCTATCGCCTTATCATCATCAGCACTGCAGAAACATCATCAGAGAGAACAAGAGGAAAGTCAGGATCACCACCTAGCCTAATATGTGCATCAGCATCAGTGGCAACAGCATCAGCACAAACAGCAGCAGCAGCACCAGAAGCAGCAACAGCACCACCAGCAGCAGCAACAGCCCTTGCAACAGACAGCAAGAGCCCAAACCAGGAATAGGGGGCATCAACCCTCCAGTCCTCCCATCCCCACCCCACTCTCCACCACCTTCTCTTCCCCCACCTGGATCTCCCCCCACCTCACCCCCTCAATCGGGTAGCAACATGCTTTTCCAGAAGCAATGGCAGTGGATGAAGGGAATTAATTCTGACACAAAGGCAGGAAATCGAGCACCACACCCCTGGTCAAATCAGCGTGCTCGCCCGACCATCATCTGCGATAAACCGAGCGGGATCGGGGAAATGGTCGCCAATCTCTTTTACTCCAGTGCTGGAAGGCGTACTTTCATCTCTGCTGCTGGTCCCGCTGTTTCTGTTGCTGCCGAGATCGCGGCAGGGAGAGGATGCTGCTGCTGCTGCTACTGCTGGTCGTGACAATGTGGCTACGAGTTGCAACGGTTCGTGGTCACTTGTACAAGTGGCAGGACGGGTTGTGTTGTCGCAGGGCGAAGCTGCGGTCAAAGAGGCGCACACGGAAGGTGCAGTGACAGCGGTCTTTCCCAAGCACCCTGTGGCTCCGACGATCGTGTGCGGTTGCGTGTGCGCTGTTTCATGCGTGCTGCTACTGCTGCTGCTTGTCGCACGCTGGCGTGCACATCACGCACTGCTACCGTGCCGACATGGGGCGAGCAGCGACGCCTAAGAAGGTGCGTGGCAGGGCCTGAGAGGGGGCGCATTGGGCTGCACGACGCCATGAAGAAAAGAAAAATGGCGCTATTAACGAACTGAACATAGGAGCTTAGGAACGTAGCGAGAGTTGCGAGAGAGAAGAGGAGGTTTTATTAGAAAGCACGGTACTAGATATAGGTAGGGAAGGTGGCAAGGGGGGTACACCATCAACAGATAAAAACCAAGAATGAAACTACACCAACTAGTATGCATGTGGTTATAAGAAAATAATGGTAACATATCCAGACGATGACAAGATTCTGACTTATGTCACTTTCGTATGGCACACCCTCGTACCTCACTTTAATGTGTGCGGGAATGTATCCGTGTCTTTTTACCAATGCAGTGGACCTCCGGAGGCAACAGCTTTCAGCGCAACAGTCAACTCAACCTAGTTGACCTCGCAGGCTCCGAAAGGTAACCCGTTCATTTCGCACGCCTGATTTCATTGCACTTTGTAAGGTACCCAGTCCGTTTCTGCCGTATCTAACTGCTAAGACGCCTGCCCTGTTAGGTACCCCATCCGCTTGCCGCCTCCTGGCCTCGCACTCATGATGATTCGTAAGGTAGAGCGCACAATGCCGGTCATTTTGAGTACTTGTATCACTCACCACCACCCACCTACCGTCCCCTCCCAGCCCTACTGATGCACTCCGCCCCTCCTAACCCCTCTCCACCTATGGCACGCAGTCACTGATCACCAGGCATTTACCTGCTATCCTTCCCAGAATCTCAGCCTTCCTCCACCCTCTCTGTCCCACAACCCTGCACTTCATCCCTGTCCACCACTCTCCACTTTTGGCAGGTCTGACTCGACAGAGGCCGTGGGAGAACGGCTCAAAGAGGCGAACGCCATCAACAAGTCCCTCTTGTCAAATTATATGCATGTTATATATGTGTAGGCTGTAGTGGGGTAGCGAATATGGGGTACAACCCCATTAGGGTTTCATTTTTGTACCAAAACTTGATCTAGTTATTTCATTCCTGCCTAGCATTCTGACATGGTATTCAGAGAATTAGGTCTGTAGGACCGATTTTTTTAGGGCCCACGTACCATTGCGGTTACTGAGCTGCCCCACGTCGTGACTGCGCTGCGCTGCCCGCGAGCGCCCTGCCTTGCCTGCGCTGCGCTGCCCGCCCGCGCCTCTGTCTTGCCTGCGCGCGCTGCTCTAGTCCCGAGCGCACCGCCTTAGGAGCACGAACGCGGCCCGCTGCTGCCTCGCGCGCCGCCGTAGGAGCTTGCGCGCGGCTTACAGCTGCCCCGCGCGCCGCGTCCGCCGCCCGCGCAACCTGCTGCAGCCCCGCGCGCCGCGTCCGCCGCCCACGCAGCCCGCTGCAGCCCCACGCGCCGCGTCCGCCGCCCACGCAGCCCGCAGCTCCCCCGCGCACCGCGTCTGCCGCCCGCGCAGCCCACTGCAGCCCCGCGCGCCGCGTTCGCCGCCCGTGCAGCCCGCTGCAGCCCCGAGCGCCGCGTCCGCCGCCCGCGCAGCCCGCAGCTGCCCCGCGCGCTGCGTCTGCCGCCCGCGCAGCCCGCTGCTGCCCAGCGCGCCGCGTCCGCCGCCCTAGCGCGGCCCGCTTCTGCCGCGCGCTGCCTTACCCACCCGCGCGCCGCTTCAGCAGCCTGCGAGCGCCTCGCCGCTGCCCTGCGCGCCGCCCTTGCCAAGTGCGTGTCGTCCAAGCAGCTTGTGCGCCGCCTCTGCCGCCCTGTCTGCAGCTTCTCCTGTCTGTGCTCTGCTCTGCCACCTACGCGCTACTCTCACCTGCGCTGCACTCATGGCGACTCTCAATATCCTCACTTTCGATCCTGACGGTCGCTCGGTAGAGTTTGCCACTTGGCTCGATGACCTGCAACTGTTTCTTCTGACCGACGCCAAAGACGGAGTGTCACTGTTCGATTACGTGACTCGCACTGCCGTTGCTCTTGCTGCCGCTCTTGACCGCTCACAGTGGCAGACTCGTGATGCCGCTGCACGCCTCGCTATTCACAAACATCTGCCGATCATTGAGCGCGCACACTTTAGTCAGCACAAGACTGCTAAGGCACTGCATGAGGCTGTAGTTGCCCGCTACTCTTCCCCAGCCACTGCAGCTCTAGGTCGTCTTATGCTACCCTACCACGGCTGAGGACCTCATCTCTCACCTTCGCGCTAGTGACGCTCGCATTCGTGCCGCCCTTCCAGCCGAGTTCCTCGCCGAGAATCACCCCCTGATGTACTTTACTCTCTACTTCCTCATCACCCGCCTCCCTGACACTCTTCGCTCAGTCAGGGACCACTTCCTCGCCCTAGACCCCCATTCTCTCACTGTCGACGACCTCGAGAAGCACCTCCTAGCAGCCGGAAAGAACATCCTCGCTGTAGGTGCTGCTCGTGGCACTCCTCGCACTCCCCTCTTTGAGGGGTGCTCACCCTCCCCTCTTGCCCCCTCCTACGCCTCTGCTGCTGTTGCTCTCGACTACCTTGGTGCTGAGGAGGTCGGGGCTGCTTCCGCTCCTAGCGGGAAGCGCCGCAGCGCCAGGGGCAACAGGGGTGGTAGGGGAGGTGGAGGTGGCGGTGGAGGAGGCGGTGGTGGAGGCGGTGGGGGAGGTGGAGGTGGTGGGGGTGGTCGTGGGGGTGGAGGTGGTGGTGGGGGCGGCGGTGGGTCCGGGACCGGTGGCGGCGGCAGCAGCGGTTTTGGGGGAGGAGGGAGTGGTGGTGGCAGGGGTAGTGGGGGAGGAAGGAGTGGTGGTGGCAGCCAGAAGGGGAGCTTCGGTGGTGGCCAGGGACAGCAGCAGCAGCAGCCGCAACAGCAGCAGCAGCAGCCGCCACAGCAGCAGCAGCAGCAGCGTCAGTAGCAGACCCCCTCCCCTCAGCAGCTTCATGACTGGTATGCTCAGCGTGGGGCGTCTGGGGGTCCTGTTCGCTGCCCCTATATCATTTGCACGGGCCCCCGCGCTGGTCGCCCATGCAATGGCTCTCACACTGAGTATCGCTGCTTCTCTAGGCTTAGCGACGCCTGGCGCGCCAAGTTTCCCGAGGCTACTGAGTTTCCCCACTGGGCAGACCTGTCTAGGCGTGGTGTACCTATCTTTGATCTTGACTATGATGCGATTCTTGCTGCCATGTATGCATTGACTGTTAGTGCTGAGGGTGACTGCTACTTATGTGTGCCACCTGACCCAGGTTTAGAGTCTGCAGCCCTAGGTGCTAGCGAGTCTGCTCTCCCTAGTACTGCGTCCGCTCAGGCTTTGCACACATTTACACTTGACTCTGGTGCTTCCCGTTGTTTCTTTTGTGATAGCACCACAGTCACTCCCCTCCCTGCACCTGTCCCTGTCTCAATGGCTGACCCCTCTGGGGGCCCAGTGCTAGCACGGTCCAGTACTGTGCTTCCGTGTCCGGCGGTCCCGTCTGGTGAGCTGTCTGGTCTCCACCTCCCATCGTTCTCTACGAACCTAGTGAGCAACGCCGTCCTTCAAGATCATTGGGTTGACACCTTTACTCCTGGAGGACAGCGTGGCGATCTGCACGTGCTCTCGGACCGGCCGCCACCTGGCCACGTTCACACGTGCGCCTGGGTCCAGTCTGTACACCCTCACCACTGCGTCGCGCTCCACCCCTTTGTCTCCTCAGCTGTACGCGTCCGCTCAGGTAGCTACCCGGTGTGAGTGTCGCAGCCTGTCGCACCAGACTCTCCTTTGGCACCACCACCTTGGTCACCCCTCCCTGCCTCGCCTTCGTGGCATGCACTCTCGCGCCCTGGTCTCTGGTCTTCCTAGGTCTCTGCCCTCCCTCCCTCCCTCGCCTGCGCCGCCCTGCATTCCTTGCGTCGAGGGGCGGCAGCGCTCCGCTCCTCACTCCTCCTCGTTCCCTCCCACAGAGGCTCCGCTGCAGACTCTCCACCTGGACGTGTGGGGCCCAGCCCGCGTCCGTGGACACGGCCACGAGCGGTACTTCCTGCTGGTAGTCGACGACTACACGGGTTACACCACGGTCTTCCCCTTGCAGCTCAAGGGGGGTGTCCCTGATGTTTTGATCCCTTGGATCCGCGCTGTTCGTCTCCAGCTCCGCGAGCGGTTCCACTCGGACTTTCGTGTCTTGCGTCTGCACTCTGACAGAGGTGGTCGGTTCTCCTCTGACCTCTTGCGAGCCTACTGTGAGGAGCACCGCATCCGCCAGACGTTCACGCTTTTGGCCTCTCCGCAACAGAATGGGGTTGCTGAGCGCCGCATTGGCTTAGTCATGGAGGTCGCTCGTACCTCCATGATCCATGCGGCTGCCCCCCATTTTCTGTGGCCGTTTGCGGTCCGGTACGCCGCACATCAGCTCAACCTCTGGCCCCATGTCTCCTTGCCAGAGACCTCGCCCACACTGCGTTGGACAGGGGAGGTTGGCGATGCGTCGCGTTCCGGGTCTGGGGTGCTCGTGCCTTTGTCCGCGATACGTCCGCGGACAAGCTCTCCCCTCGCGCCATTCCCTGCGTCTTCCTTGGTTTCCCCCCTGACGCGCCTGGCTGGCAGTTTTACGACCCCGCCTCGAGCCGTGTCTTTGCGTCTCAGGACGTCACCTTTGACGAGTCAGTCCCCTTTTACCGTCTTTTTCCCTACCGCATTGCCTCTCTCCCCCCCCCGGCGCTCTTTCTCGCTCCAGGTCCTCCCCAGGTAGACCCTCTCCCCGCTCCAGGTCCTGCTCCTTCAGGTGTGTCTTAGGAAGACCCTCCTCCCTTGACTGAGCCGGTTGAGGTCACTGGTGACTCAGGTCCTGCAGGGGGTGGTCCTGCTCGGGGTGCTGCTTCTGGGGGTGCTGAGCCTGCCAATGCGGAGCCTGGGGGTGCTGAGCCTGGGCGTGCGGAGCCTGGGGGTGCTGAGCCTAGGGGTGTGGAGCTTGGGGGTGCTGAGCCTGGGGGTGGTGAGCCTGGGGGTGTGGAGCCTGGAGGTGCTGAGCCTGAGCGTGAGGAGCCTGGAGGTTCTGAGCCTGAAGGTGCGGAGACTGGGGGTGCTACGCCTGGGGGTCCTGAGTCTGGGGGTGCTGCGCCTGAGGGCATTGCGGCGCCTGGTGTGCAGTCTTCTTGGAGCGGCCGCCTCCGTAGTCGCTCCGCTGGTACCTCGCCGCAGGTCTCTCGTTGGCGTCTCCCTCTCTCCCCACAGCAGCTGCGTCATTGGTACGTTAGCCGTCAGGGTCGCGCTGCTGGAGCTGGGGGCCCTGCTGCGACCGGCGCTGGAGTTGGAGGCACGGGAGCTGGTGACTTAGCTACTGGAGGCGCTTCTACTGGAGTTACTGGAGCCGCTGGTCCCAGAGGTGCTCGTACTGGAGGTACTGGAGCTGCTGGGGCTGGTGGTACTGCTGGTTCTGGGGGTGCTGCGGCTGGTGGCGCTGGTGCTGGAGGTGCTGGCGCTGGAGGTTCTGGAGCTACTGGAGGTTCTGGAGCTGTTGGAGGTGCTGGCGCTGGAGGCGCTGTCGCAGGAGGTTCGGGAGCTGATGGAGGTGCTGGTACTGGAGGTTCTGGAGCTGCTGGAGGTGCTGGCGCTGGAGGCGCTGGAGCTGGAGGTTTGGGAGCTGCCGGAGGTGCTGGTACTGGAGGTGCTGGAGCAGGAGGCGCTAGAGCTGGAGGTTCTAGAGCTGCTGGAGGTGCTGGCACTGGAGGTGCTAGCGCTGGAGGTGCTAGTGCTGGTGGCACTGCACAGCCGCGGCTGTTCTTCGCTCCACCGTCGCCGTCGTCTCTGCCGCCGCCTAACTCAGTGCTTCGTCAGGTTCTTAGCCACCCGTCTTCTACTGATCTTCCGTTACAGCCTGGCTCGCCGCTGCCTGCTCCTTCTCCTTACACTGAGCAGACAGGAGGTCTTGCTGAGCGTCGTGAGCCTGCGTCTCGTCCTGTCTCGCCTGTTCGCACTGTCCGCACTGGTCGTACTGGTCGTCGTGTTCCTCGTGAGCGTCCGCCGGCTGTCCCCGGCACATACCTCATGGCCCTGCGTCCTTCCTCTGCTCCGCAGCGTGTTCCCCTGCCGTCCCCTCCTACGTCTTCTCTGCCTGTCGTTCCCGACCCTGAGTCTGACCGCGTTCGTGCTTCTCACCCTACTGTCACGCGTCTGCTTGCCACTGTTGTCGCTGACCCTTCGTTGCGTCTGCTTTAGTCGCTGAGCTTGTTGACTTTGTTGCTGCCTCTCGAATAGACTACGCTGCTAGTCTTGTTGCTGAGTCTGAGTCTGTCTGTCCTCCGTCCGTCGGGGGTGAGTGTGCTCTTGGCACGAACGTCCTTGAGGACAGGCAGGAGGACTTTGAGTGTCTTGCGGCTGCTGCGCCTCATCTCATGGCCATGCTGCTCGCCCCTGAGGGAGACCCGGATGCACTGGACATCTCGACTCCGCGATCCTACGCTGACGCGATCGCGGGTCCCTACTCCTCTCAGTGGCAGACAGCCATGGACGCAGAGATGGCATCCTGGAAGTCCACAGGCACTTACGTCGATGAGGTTCCCCCTCCTGGGGCGAACATCGTCGATGGCATATGGATTTTCAGGGTGAAGCGGCCGCCGGGTTCTCCGCCTGTCTTCAAGGCTCGTTACGTTGCACGAGGCTTCAGTCAGCGACAGGGAGTTGACTTCTTCCAGACCTTCTCCCCTACCCCGAAGATGACCACTCTTCGGGTGCTGCTGCACGTCGCCACTCAGCGTGACTACGAGCTTCACTCTCTTTACTTCAGCACAGCGTTCTTACAGGGCGGTCTGCACGAGGAGATCTAGCTGCGCCGGCCTCCCAGCTTCACTGGGTCGTTCCCTCTTGGTACCTAGTGGAGCCTCCGCCGGCCAGTCTATGGTCTCTGTCAGGCGCCTCGTGAGTGGCACGACACACTGAGGACTACACTTGCGGCTCTTGGGTTTGCTCCTTCTACTGCTGACCCGTCGCTGTTTCTGCGCACTGACACCTCGCTGCCGCCGTTCTACATCCTCGTGTACGTCGACGACTTGGTCTTTGCCACTGCTGACACTGAGGCACTCGCTCTTGTGAAGTCGGAGGTGTAGAAGAGACACACGTGCACAGACCTGGGTGAGCTGCGCAGTTACCTTGGCTTGCAGATCACCCAGGACAGAGCACGCCGCACCATCACCCTAACTCAGTCACACATGGTGCAGCAGGTCCTTCAGCGCTTCGGCTTCCAGTTCTCCTCGTCATAGTCCACTCCTCTGGCTACTGGTCACTCGCTCTCAGCTTTGCCTTCGGATGAGTCCATAGAGCCGAGTGGCCCGTATCCAGAGCTAGTGGGCTGCCTCATGTACCTGATGACCTGCACTCGTCCTGACCTCGTGTACCCTCTTGGCCTTCTGGCACGATACGTGGCTCCTGGTAGACACCAAAAGGTGCACTGGGATGCTGCGAAGAGGGTACTGCGTTACTTGTGCAGTACGTCGGGCATGTGGCTCGTGCTTGGAGGACGGGGTGACGTTCTCCTCACTGGACACTCAGACGCTTCTTGGGTCGACGACCTGGCTACGCAGCGGTCGTCACAGGGTTACACGTTCAGCCTTGGCTCTGGTTCTGTCTCTTGGCGGTCTACCCGCTCGTCTTCAGTTCTCAGCTCTAGTTGTGAGGCTGAGATCTACGCCACCGCCATGGCTGCACAGGAGCTAAGTTGGCTCACCTACCTACTGACTGACTCGGGAGCGCGGCCTCGTTCCCCTCCAGTTCTGTACGTAGACAACAAGGCTGCCATTGCCTTGTGTTAGGAGCACAGACTAGAGCACAGAACGAAGCACATCGCTCTCTGTTACTTCCTGGCTCGAGAGTTGCAGCAGCGTGGTCAGCTTCGTCTCGCTCACGTGGACACTCGGGCCAACACTGCTGATATATTCACTAAGGCACTTCCGTCTGGTGATCATTAGCGCTTGTGTACTCTGTTAGGCCTAGTGTCAGTTTCGTCTGACTTGCTCACCTCGTGACTGTGCTTGTACTGTGATATATATATATACCTGCATGCTTGCTCTTGCTAGGTAGTGAACACTGTACTGTTGCTGTTATATATATACGTCTGCATGTGGACTGGCCTTGTGGCCCTTTGCTTGTGCTCAGAGAGTGTGGTGACATTGTGATCCACACTGAGCTTGCTTTGCTTCTCTTGACTGGTCTTGTGACCCCTTGCTCTCCCCCACTTTGCCTATGGGGGTGTGTCAAATTATATGCATGTTATATATGTGTAGGCTGTAGTGGGGTAGCCAATATGTGGTACAACCCCATTAGGGTTTCATTTTTGTACCAAACCCTGATCTAGTAATTTCATTCCTGCCTAGCATTCTGACACCTCTCCCACCTCGGGTGTGTCCCTCTCCCACTCCCCGTTCATGTTTGTCACCTCTCTCTACCTCTCAGGCGAGTGCAGTAACGATTGGCATCCCATGTCTCTTTGTGGACAAAGTGAGCAGGGCCAGAGGAAATGAGGATTAGTTTGGGTGAGGGGAATTTCTTGAGCTTCCGTAAGTTTAAGGATCTACGAGGCGTTAGCCGTGGGCTCCAATAACGTGGAAGAATCATAAGGAGCTAACTGAGCTTTGATGATATGAAAACAGTTGCATTTCATGAAAACCAATGTGATGGTATGTGAAAGAAGGCTTGAAGCAAAAACTCATTATAATATGCGGAGTGGTTAATTACAATGCAACTGGTTGGCTGGCCATCTTATAATAGTATCTCCACGTCTCCATCTTCCTCCTCCTCCTGCTCCTCCTCGTCTGTCTCCACTTCCCCCTCTTCCTTCTCCTCTTGCTCCTCCTCCTCCTCCTCCTCCTCCTCCTCCTCCTCCTCCTCCTCCTCCTCCTCCTCCTCCTCCTCCTCCTCCTCCTCCTCCTCCTCCTCCTCCTCCTCCTCCTCCTCCTCCTCCTCCTCCTCCTCTGCCTCCACTTCCCCCTCTTCTTTCTCCTCCTCCTGCTCCCCCTCATCGTCTATCTCCACTTCTTCCTCTTCGTTCTCCTCCATTTGCTCCTCCTCCGCTGTCTCCACTTCTCCCATTTCTTTCTCCTCCACTAACTTCTCACCCTCTGTGTCTCCCGTCACTTCGACCTCCTCTCTCCCACTCTCATCTGACCAACCCACCTTCAACTCCAACAAGTTTCTCTTTATCCTTTCCCCCCTCTACCACATCCTCTCCCTCGCCATTCCGCTTGTTCCTTTCCTCCTCTCCCCCTTCAGATCGCCCCCGTGTCTCACCGCATACACCCTTCCCAGCCTCTCCCTCATCATCTGACAGAATGATCACCACAGCACCAAGGGGAATGCCTGTAAAGGGTCTCACAGAACCCCTCCTCTTACTCCCCATACCACCATAGGCAGACGGGGCATCAGCTGGAGAGGCAGACGGGGCAGCAGCTGGAGAGGGAGATGAGGCAGCAGCAGGAGTGGCAGACAGGGAGGATGGGCCAGCAGCAGGAGTGGCAGACAGGGAGGATGGGCCAGCAGCAGGAGTGGCAGACAGGGAGGATGGGCCAGCAGCAGGAGTGGCAGACAGGGAGGATGGGCCAGCAGCAGGAGTGGCAGACAGGGAGGATGGGCCAGCAGCAGGAGTGGCAGACAGGGAGGATGGGCCAGCAGCAGGAGTGGCAGACAGGGAGGATGGGCCAGCAGCAGGAGTGGCAGACAGGGAGGATGGGCCAGCAGCAGGAGTGGCAGACAGGGAGGATGGGCCAGCAGCAGGAGTGGCAGACAGGGAGGATGGGCCAGCAGCAGGAGTGGCAGACAGGGAGGATGGGCCAGCAGCAGGAGTGGCAGACAGGGAGGATGGGCCAGCAGCAGGAGTGGCAGACAGGGAGGATGGGCCAGCAGCAGGAGTGGCAGACAGGGAGGATGGGCCAGCAGCAGGAGTGGCAGACAGGGAGGATGGGCCAGCAGCAGGAGTGGCAGACAGGGAGGATGGGCCAGCAGCAGGAGTGGCAGACAGGGAGGATGGGCCAGCAGCAGGAGTGGCAGACAGGGAGGATGGGCCAGCAGCAGGAGTGGCAGACAGGGAGGATGGGCCAGCAGCAGGAGTGGCAGACAGGGAGGATGGGCCAGCAGCAGGAGTGGCAGACAGGGAGGATGGGCCAGCAGCAGGAGTGGCAGACAGGGAGGATGGGCCAGCAGCAGGAGTGGCAGACAGGGAGGATGGGCCAGCAGCAGGAGTGGCAGACAGGGAGGATGGGCCAGCAGCAGGAGTGGCAGACAGGGAGGATGGGCCAGCAGCAGGAGTGGCAGACAGGGAGGATGGGCCAGCAGCAGGATTTCTTGCCCTCCGTTCCCCTCCTCTATCTTCCTCCGCCCACTTCCGCTTGCCCTTCCTCTCAGCAGCAGCAGCAGCAGCAGCAGCAGCAGCAGCAGCAGCAGCAGCAGCAGCAGCAGCAGCAGCAGCAGCAGCAGCAGCAGCAGCAGCAGCAGCAGCAGCAGCAGCAGCAGCAGCAGCAGCAGCAGCAGCAGCAGCAGCAGCAGCAGCAGCTACACCACCACCACCACCACCAGCTCTTGCGTCAGGCAGCAGGGCCCCAGACCAGGAGTACGGGGTATTCACCCGCCAATCCTCCCAACCCCAACCACTCACCACCACCGTGTCTTCCCCCACCTGGACCTCCCTCCGTTCTACCCCTTCAATCGGGAACGGCTGTCGAAGTGAAGCCACGTGCTGCTCTAGAAGCTCTGGCAGCGGGCGAAGGGGATTAACTCTAACACAAAGGGCGGAGATCGGGCAACTCACACTCGCCCAATCCAGCCGGCTCTCCCGGCTGTCATCTGCAACAAAGCGAGAAGGATCATTGAAACTGGTGCTGATCTCCGTAACTCCAGTGTCAGAGCACACGCCCTCTCTGCTGCTAGTCCCGCCCCTGCTGTTTCTGTCGCTGCCGACATTGACGCAACGAGAGGCTGCTGCTGCTGCTGCTGCTGCATCTGCTGCTGTTGCAGACGATGTGGTTGCAGCTGGCAATGGTCCAGGTTCATTGTTACAAGAGGCAGGATGGGCTGTGTCGTTGGAGGGGGGTCGGGTGAAGCAGTGGCGGAAGAGCCGCACACCGAAGGTGCAGCGGCAGCTTTCCTTTCCTGTTCGTAGGACTCTGTGGCGCCGACGATCTATTGACATGACTCTTCCATCGTAGTGTGCCTGTGGAAGGGAAAGGAACAGCAGGAAGACACACACCATCGCGTCTAATAAGCTGTCCTCCATCAATCCTTGCGGCTCCGATGCCTGATTGGTACTACTACTCTTCCAGACATATTGTGCCTGTGGATGGGGAGGGAAGGGAACAAAATGAAGACACACACAATCACGCTAAACATGTTGTGAAAGACACTAAACTCTGTCTCAGATGATGTATCACATTGTCAATGGATTATTTGCCACATTGTTGGTCTAAAAAACCATAAATCATCTCCCCAGGTGGGACATGTGCAACCAATCATCACAGAATAGTAGACCAGTAGATCAGACCTGCACCTCAGCACATTCACCAAGCAATCAGTGTCTCACCTCCCCGCAAACGGCTGCATCACCAGAAGGATGCTTCACGAAAGCAACTACAAGAGTGCCCTCCTTGATCAATCGACAGTCACTTGGTTCAAGAGTGCGGGAGGCCAGCCGGAGCCGGGCCTGCACCACCACTTCCTTCTCCTCATGAGGGTTGTCATAGGAGACACAGTAGGGCTGCAGGTTCCCTTCCCCCACGTTCTGCTCCCTTTGAGGATCACTTTCAGGTTTGCCAACTTGACACGCCCATAAACTGTTAGTATGGAAGCACTCAAAACCTGCTTTAGGGTGAAGAACAAGAAACACAAAAGGATAACAATGAACAAAGCACAAAGTGTAAAGGTGAACACGAGGTCTCAGGTTAATACAAACGACATGGAAAACACTGGTTGGCATTAGGCACTACCACCGATTGAATCGAAAACCTACCTGGTCGGTCGTCAAAGTTTTCTGCTGTTTGAGGCATGGCTGCTTGTCTTCAGGCCTTCCAATGGGTATCTTGGTGTTGTAACAAAGTGCACAGCAGGGCTCCAAGGAAGGTGAGGAGTGTGACTAAACATGACAACATGAGAATGTAGAAGATGACTGTGAGGGTTGAGCAAATTAACAAACTGCAAACAGAAATCAGCAAACATCTTCAGTTTGACAAACTAATTGGTTCAGATAGACTTGGGTTCCAAGGAGCATGAGACCTCGCCTAGAGTGTTTGGCAGAGGCGGTTTTGGAGGTCAAATTCGTGGGTATTGGGATTTTGTGCTCAGTTTTGCACAGATCTGGGATCAGCGCTCAGATCTGGGTTTGCCGCTCAGATTTGAACAGATCTAGGATCGGCGCTCAGATTTGCACGGGTCTGCGATTGGCGCTCAGAATCGCACAGATCTGGGCTTGGGCGCTCAGGTTCGCACAGATCTAGGATTGGAGCTCATATTCGCACAGATCTGGGCGCAAAAATCTGGGGTTGATGCTCAGGCCAGCTCTGCTGCTGGCCAAAGAAGGGATGCATACCAGAACGTTGACTTTTGTCAAGGGAAACTCCAAACATGGAGAAAAGTACGTTTCACAAATGGTACAAGAATTATTTGAAAAAAAAAACTCTAAGATGACCAACATGACCCTGTTGGGGGTTCAGCAGCAAAGATTGCATGTTTGTGGTGAGTTCAGCAAAAGTGTAATGTTTGCGGGCTTACACGAAGGGTTAAAAGGCAACCGTTTCTGAACAACCCCCGTTTTGGCCCGATGGTCTAGCACACGTTGTGCCAAAATACCAACACAACTCCTTTGTTGGAACTATGACGTTCCATGCCTTGGACCACTGAGTCAAATCGGAGGTTATTTAGAGGCAAAACGGTTGCTTTTTAACCCTTCGTGAAAGCTCTCAACCATTACAGCATTATAATGTGATTCCTTCACGTCTTCTTTCCATGGCTCCCACGAAGTTTATGTCTTTACTTAACGTGCTGAGTTGGCGAAAATGTAGAGAACTCACCGTGGAAGGAAGAACTGAACTGCAAGGAGAAGATGCGTGATCTTGCTCGTGAAATTTGGAGACTAGACTCTCGTTTACGTGCCGTAAGTCTAGGGGATTAAAACTACACGTTCCATACAAACGAGTCGTATGAGATCTAAAACACGTAGGCACCTCGCAATGGATACGAGAAGGCTCCACTGCCATTTCGCATCCTGACTCTCCTTTGGCGTGGAAAAAACTCATCTTCGCGCGAATCGCGAGACGAGATCGGCCTTGGTTCAAGATTTAGCTATTGGGGCGTGCCACGTGTTACTCTGCATGCTTGAGTGTTCCTATGGCACCTGGCGTGCTTCAACCTAGGAGGGATTGTGCGGATGATTTCTCGAATTGACAATTACGAGTGGGTAGTAGAATGCATTGCGCTGGAACTTCTAAGGGCGGGTCAGGTGGCGTTCGTTTTCATAAAGTTTACAAAGCAGTAACCTGATTTTTGTCTGTAACCGAACTGATTACGCCTTCATCGACCTTGGACGCGAAACGAGCGGAGACTCAGTTCGGATACTAGAACGGCCCGATTGGTTTGAAAATACGAAATCAGGTACATCGCAGATCCGTGAGGCAGATCAAAAGCGAAGCTGTGCTTCTTAAAACCAGGGTGCACATTCATTCCAATTTCATCAAAGGTTATCCCTTGACCGGCCGAGTTACGGCGTTTCCCGACTGTGGAGGTGGGGGAAACAATTTCTTGCTTAGCGGAAGAAAGCGGAGTGGTTCAGAGTGGTATTCCCCCCTCAATTTCCCCCAATCCAATTTCCCACACATCTTGACGGACACATCGAATGTTTGTGTACTTCTTTCTCGACCTGCCTATTCTTACTAGTAGTGATAGGCAGCACGTTACTAGCGTAGACCGCCCCATTTCCTCGCGATATGGATTTCGTCTGGCGATTCTCTGCTCGCCTGACCACGTCGCACCCGCCACTTCGGCGCTGCACGAGGCGCATAATGGGGTCGAGAGTTAGGGTTACAAGCAAGGAACTCGTCGCGTATTCTCTGCCGCGACGAGAATACTACAAGCGTAATCTGACAAAGGAACCCCGCCTCCCATCCCGTATTCATCTCGCTGACCTTCACTAAAAAAATTGCGGCCCCAAGGCCGCGCCTACAGCTAGTGTGCGCTCCGCGTCATTGAAGGAACGCGTCGGCAGCGTCTCCCCTCCTCCTCGCCTCCGCGCCACCTCATTACCTCGCTGCCTCGCCTCCGCGCCTCCGCGCCTCCTCGCGGTAGCGCCACCTCCCCACCTCGCCTCCGCGCCTCTTCGCGGGAGCGCCACCTCGCCTCCTCGCCTCCACGCCAAGTTTCCACCCCGCCAGCACGCCACCGCACCAGGGTGCCCTTCCCCACTTTTACTTTCCCACCCGTTCCTCTTCCCCCACCCCATCACCCTACTTTCCCGCCAATCCCTCTCTCCGCCGCCTTCGAGTTCGGCACCACATCACGCTTCCTCCTCCCCCTCTCACTCAGCGTCACCGCAAAAACCCCTTCTCTCCTTCCCCTCCCCAGCCCTCCATGCCTGCAGTCTCACTCTCACCTGACCCTCTCGACACCACCACACTCATCCTCCTCTTTCAATACCCACCACACCACTCAGCACGAGCAGCTGCAGCCCCGACCCTCGCATCCTCGCCACCACGCCTCCTTGCTTCTATGCCTCCTCGCCTCTCTGCCTCCTCGCCTCTCTGCCTCCTCGCCTCTCTGCCTCCTCGCCTCTCTGCCTCCTCGCCTCTCTGCCTCCTCGCCTCTCTGCCTCCTCGCCTCTCTGCCTCCTCGCCTCTCTGCCTCCTCGCCTCTCTGCCTCCTCGCCTCTCTGCCTCCTCGCCTCTCTGCCTCCTCGCCTCTCTGCCTCCTCGCCTCTCTGCCTCCTCGCCTCTCTGCCTCCTCGCCTCTCTGCCTCCTCGCCTCTCTGCCTCCTCGCCTCTCTGCCTCCTCGCCTCTCTACTCTCACTCCTCTACTCTCACCCCTCTACTCTCACCCCTCTACTCTCACCCCTCTACTCTCACCCCTCTACTCTCACCCTCTACTCTCACGCCTCTACTCTCACGCCTCTACTCTCACGCCTCTACTCTCACGCCTCTACTCTCACGCCTCTACTCTCACCCCTCTACTCTCACCCCTCTACTCTCACCCCTCTACTCTCACCCCTCTACTCTCACCCCTCTACTCTCACGCCTCTACTCTCACGCCTCTACTCTCACGCCTCTACTCTCACCCCTCTACTCTCACCCCTCTACTCTCACCCCTCTACTCTCACCCCTCTACTCTCGCCCCTCTACTCTCACGCCTCTACTCTCACCCCTCTACTCTCACCCCTCTACTCTCACCCCTCTACTCTCACGCCTCTACTCTCACGCCTCTACTCTCACCCCTCTACTCTCACGCCTCTACTCTCACCCCTCTACTCTCACCCCTCTACTCTCACCCCTCTACTCTCACCCCTCTACTCTCACGCCTCTACTCTCACGCCTCTACTCTCACCCCTCTACTCTCATGCCTCTACTCTCACCCCTCTACTCTTGCCGGTCGCTCTCATCTGTGACCTCACCTCTTCCTCATCACTCTCCCATCCTTACTGCAGGTGCTCCGCCCTGACCCTTGTTCCTCTTCCTGGTGGAGATGATTAGCTTCCCCTTCCTTTCTACTCGTGTCGGCGTGCACGAGTCCCATCAGGATTGCACTACTCTCGCATGCTTACATGTAACGAACTTGATTACCAAGATCGCCCTGCCCTGCCCTGCACTTCCTACTCTTTCCTTCGAGCCCTCCAATCTCCAAAATGCCGGCACTTCAACTCCTTTGTTCCTCTAATTACCGGTCCCTCCATTCGACTCTGTCCAGTGGTCTGCGTTCCCCTTCCCCGTTTGCCCAGGGAACCATGTGCTGTCATGTCCCATGTGTCAATGCTCATGCTCCCCATCTTCACTCCTCACCTCACATCCTCGCAATCATGCCCGCTGTGCCCTCCATACCACAGGTGCCGCCTGTCATCAACAACCTCACATCGCCATCTGGCATGCACATGCGGGTGGGTATGGGTGTGCGCTCTTCCTCCCCTCTCTCCCCACTTCATCCCCTAATTCCTCTCTTCCACGCCTTGGCGCTCCCAATCTGCCCTCTCACTTCTCATTCCATCCTCTCTCCTCCCTGCCCTCCAATTTCCTCAAGGCAACCATTCTCTCCTCTCTGTTCTGCCTCTTTCACCCGTGCCCTCGATTCTCCTCAATGGCGGCAGGCACACGGTGCGCCTACCTGCCGCGAAGAATCCACACAGGGCTCCTGCAGCGCTATGCTCACACGGCAATATTTTATATCAATCTGGGTGTACCCTCATCATGATGAAGCTACACATTTGTTGTAACGTGTCATGCTAGCCGTCAATATAAAGCAATGGGGTATTTCACACGACAAAAAGAGCCAATAACACACGTCGATCCTTACTATTGTACGCACATGCAGAATCTTGGTAAATAGTAAATAGGGTTGATAGTAAGTCCTGGGGGTTGTACGGTACTATGGGGGTTATAGGTATTACAGAATTACCCTTGGCACCATGTCAGAAGCACAACACCACGGTGTGATCCATTGCGTTATGGCACATAAGATACACATAGAGGCGCGTTTACTAGTGCACTTGTTTCCGCGTTGACATAGAGCAGACAACGCCGTGCCGCGCCTCCACTTTGAATACCCTACCACTGGTCCCATAAATCCAGTCGAGCTGCAATGCACAGAAAACCGGAGATGCTCATGGAGGTGATAGAGCAGGTGCTGGATTCGTATTATGCGCAGCACAGGCAGCAGAGCCCCACAATATACAGCCCCACACTCTGCTGCCCCACACTCTACGGCCCCACTCTCTGCTGCCGGCCAATCTGCGGTCCCACACTCTACGGCCCCACTCTCTGCTGCCGGCCAATCTGCGGCCCCACACTCTACGGCCCCACTCTCTGCTGCCGGCCAATCTGCGGCCCCACACTCTACGGCCCCACTCTCTGCTGCCGGCCAATCTGCGGCCCCACACTCTACAGCCCCACTCTCTGCTGCCGGCCAATCTGCGGCCCCACACTCTACGGCCCCACGTTCTGCTGCTCCACGCTATGCTGATCCAGTGCCCGCCACTCTGCTGCCCCGACCCTTGGCTGCCCCACCATCTGCTGCCCCACGCTCTTCAGCCCCACAGGCCAATTGCCCCACACTTTGCTGCCCCACACTTCTCTGCCCCACGCTCTGCTGCCCCACTCTCTCCTGCCCCACGCTCTGCTGCCCCACTCTCTCCTGCCCCACTATCTGCTGCTCCACACTATTATGCTGCACCGTGCCCTTCTGCCATGCACTCTGTTGCCCAACGCTCTGCTGCCCCACGCTCTGCTGCCCCACCCATTGCCCCCACTCCATCTTCGTTCATCATCGCGTGTTGAGTAAATCACCTGTGTGTGATGGGTTTAGGGTTTTTCGAGTACATTGAGTTTGCCCTTGCACCTAAATCAAAACCTGACCAGTAAAAGAATGAAGGGCAGTCATAATGCATCAAAGTTATGGTACATAGCGAACAGGAACAGCGAACGGCCCCTCTCATATACTTGTAGAATGTGGTCTTACATGGTACACAAACACCTACATTTCGACCCACCTCTGACATCACCTGATGCCCTATGCCAGCAAGTGCAAAAGACGCCATGAACCTTTGCATCAGAGGCATACGCTTTCGACCAGGGACAGAAGGATCGGTGTTTGGTGGCTGCCGTTTTATGGACCAATAAGTCATCGACTTCCTGCACACGTCACACTCCCACTTCAAACCAAGTCCAGCCCACCCCAATTTCCATGACCTCACTTTCATACGACCATTGCACCCCACCACCCCCGTACAATGAAGTGACAAAACCATAAAAAACTGTAGCGTGTGAATGGGGTCAAGGAAGCAAACGATGTTGCGAAGACCGTCCAAGAGAGGAAGCATGGTCCAACCGTCTCCCTTTATTGGTGTGGTTTTGGTGGGCGTTGGTGCAAATGCTCTGACGTTGTAAGGGAGAAGAAGGGTGTGTATATGGGTGCAACACTTAATGAGCAAACTATTATAAATGTGTACTATATGCGCACCGAATGCCCTACGCATGCGAAGGGTCCGGGCTCTATACATGATGTTCAACACGTACGTACCTTGCTGGAATCGGGCTTGCATCACCATTGCAACGTGTTTCCTGACGGAGGTCCGAGTGTGGCCCGCGCCGTCCGATCAGCTCGTGCACGACCTCAACAGCCACAGTGCTGTGGGGAGGGAGGGGTGCACATGCTCTGCCGGTGTACGGGAGCAGAAGGGTGGGTAGATGTGCACAAAACTTAGTGATTGAATCGTATGAATGTGTACATGAATGCGCACCATTGGGACATCAACATGCGAAGGGTCCGGTCTGGGCTCTACGCATTCTGTTCATCACGTAAGTACCTTGCTGGAATCGGGCTTGCATCACCATTGCAACGTGTTTCCTGACGGAGGTCCGAGTGTGGCCCGCGCCGTCCGATCAGCTCGTGCACGACCTCAACAGCCACAGTGCTGTGGGGAGGGAGGGGTGCACATGCTCTGCCGGTGTACGGGAGCAGAAGAGTGGGTAGATGTGCACAAAACTTAGTGATTGAATCGTATGAATGTGTACATGAATGCGCACCATTGGGACATCAACATGCGAAGGGTCCGGGCTCTACGCATTCTGTTCATCACGTAAGTACCTTGCTATCCTCGGGCTTGCATCACCATTGCAACGTGTTTCCTGACGGAAGTCAGGTGGTGGCCCGCGCAGTCCGCTCAGCTCATGCACAACCTCAACAGCCACAGTGCCTTGGTCTGGGCGCGCTGGCGCATCACTCCCGATCACCACGTCTTGCCATTCCACACCCGCCGTGACGTCATGGACAGGCCTATCCTGTCGAGCTGCCATGAATTTAGATCGTGGGGGCAATTGTGGTTTCATAATAGTTTAGGGATGCCTCGAATAAGTACATGATTGTGGGTGATATGACACAACATTCGCCAGGAAAAAAAATGTCAATCCATGTCTCGGTTTCACACTTGTCACACTTGCGCCGCATTTCGGAAAAGAATCGATCGTGCGTACCAGCATCATAGTTGGAGCCCTTCCGTGCCCCACCCCATTGAAACCGCCGGCCATCCCGATACAACGCTCCATCGGGACCCAGGGTGTATGCAGGAAAGCCGTATCGTAGACCTGCAATGCCATAAGGATCCCGCATCGTAAGATCTGATAGATCCTCTGATGCAATATCTGCCCTGCATCTGAAAGATGCACCAAATGTCGCTAGAAGTACTTTCACGCTTTCGCCTGCGGTTGTCCCATCGGATCCTGCGCGAACAAAAGATTAGGAACTAATGAATCTTTCTTGTTCATCTCAACTGCATGCCCCAAACTGTCCCACAACTCCGTCACATCTCACCAGCCCTTGTTGCTGCCATCATCAGCTTCTCGATTGCCCCATCCCCCACCATTAGTAAGAAGAACACCAGATCGGCAATGGATGCAGTCCTTCCCATCAAGCATGACAAACCAATCCGTAGGAAACAGATTGGCAGCTGCATGTGACTAGAAATACCAAGACTCTTCACTTCGCATTTGTTCGCCATGTCACGCAACTCTTCAAGGGCAGAACTCCGCACCTCACAATCAGACGACATGGCCAGTAGCTGGGTGGAGGGAACGAGAGGGGAGCAAGGGCGGATGTCAGCTGGGTGGGGGGAAGTGAGTAGCTGGGTGAGGGGAAGTGAGTAGCTGGGTGGGGGGAAGTGAGTAGCTGGGTGGGGGGAAGTGAGTAGCTGTGTGGGGGGAAGTGAGTAGCTGGGTGGGGGGAAGTGAGTAGCTGTGTGGGGGGAAGTGAGTAGCTGTGTGGGGGGAAGTGAGTAGCTGGGTGGGGGGAAGTGAGTAGCTGGGTGGGGGGAAGTAAGTAGCTGGGTGGGGGGAAGTGAGTAGCTGGGTGGGGGGAAGTGAGTAGCTGTGTGGGGGGAAGTGAGTAGCTGTGTGGGGGGAAGTGAGTAGCTGTGTGGGGGGAAGTGAGTAGCTGTGTGGGGGGAAGTGAGTAGCTGGGTGGGGGGAAGTGAGTAGCTGTGTGGGGGGAAGTGAGTAGCTGTGTGGGGGGAAGTGAGTAGCTGGGTGGGGGGAAGTGAGTAGCTGGGTGGGGGGAAGTGAGTAGCTGTGTGGGGGGAAGTGAGTAGCTGTGTGGGGGGAAGTGAGTAGCTGGGTGGGGGAAAGTGAGTAGCTGGGTGGGGGGAAGTGAGTAGCTGTGTGGGGGGAAGTGAGTAGCTGTGTGGGGGGAAGTGAGTAGCTGTGTGGGGGGAAGTGAGTAGCTGGGTGGGGGGAAGTGAGTAGCTGGGTGGGGGGAAGTGAGTAGCTGGGTGGGGGGAAGTAAGTAGCTGGGTGGGGGGAAGTGAGTAGCTGTGTGGGGGGAAGTGAGTAGCTGTGTGGGGGGAAGTGAGTAGCTGTGTGGGGGGAAGTGAGTAGCTGTGTGGGGGGAAGTGAGTAGCTGGGTGGGGGGAAGTGAGTAGCTGGGTGGGGGGAAGTGAGTAGCTGTGTGGGGGGAAGTGAGTAGCTGGGTGGGGGGAAGTGAGTAGCTGTGTGGGGGGAAGTGAGTAGCTGTGTGGGGGGAAGTGAGTAGCTGTGTGGGGGGAAGTGAGTAGCTGGGTGGAGGGAAGTGAGTAGCTGGGTGGGGGGAAGTGAGTAGCTGTGTGGGGGGAAGTGAGTAGCTGGGTGGGGGGAAGTGAGTAGCTGGGTGGGGGGAAGTGAGTAGCTGGGTGGGGGGAAGTAAGTAGCTGGGTGGGGGGAAGTGAGTAGCTGGGTGGGGGGAAGTGAGTAGCTGTGTGGGGGGAAGTGAGTAGCTGGGTGGGGGGAAGTGAGTAGCTGGGTGGGGGGAAGTAAGTAGCTGGGTGGGGGGAAGTGAGTAGCTGGGTGGGGGGAAGTGAGTAGCTGTGTGGGGGGAAGTGAGTAGCTGTGTGGGGGGAAGTGAGTAGCTGTGTGGGGGGAAGTGAGTAGCTGTGTGGGGGGAAGTGAGTAGCTGGGTGGAGGGAAGTGAGTAGCTGGGTGGGGGGAAGTGAGTAGCTGTGTGGGGGGAAGTGAGTAGCTGTGTGGGGGGAAGTGAGTAGCTGTGTGGGGGGAAGTGAGTAGCTGTGTGGGGGGAAGTGAGTAGCTGGGTGGGGGGAAGTGAGTAGCTGTGTGGGGGGAAGTGAGTAGCTGTGTGGGGGGAAGTGAGTAGCTGGGTGGGGGGAAGTGAGTAGCTGGGTGGGGGGAAGTGAGTAGCTGTGTGGGGGGAAGTGAGTAGCTGTGTGGGGGGAAGTGAGTAGCTGGGTGGGGGAAAGTGAGTAGCTGGGTGGGGGGAAGTGAGTAGCTGTGTGGGGGGAAGTGAGTAGCTGTGTGGGGGGAAGTGAGTAGCTGGGTGGGGGGAAGTGAGTAGCTGTGTGGGGGGAAGTGAGTAGCTGTGTGGGGGGAAGTGAGTAGCTGGGTGGGGGGAAGTGAGTAGCTGGGTGGGGGGAAGTGAGTAGCTGTGTGGGGGGAAGTGAGTAGCTGTGTGGGGGGAAGTGAGTAGCTGGGTGGGGGAAAGTGAGTAGCTGGGTGGGGGGAAGTGAGTAGCTGTGTGGGGGGAAGTGAGTAGCTGTGTGGGGGGAAGTGAGTAGCTGTGTGGGGGGAAGTGAGTAGCTGGGTGGGGGGAAGTGAGTAGCTGGGTGGGGGGAAGTGAGTAGCTGTGTGGGGGGAAGTGAGTAGCTGGGTGGGGGGAAGTGAGTAGCTGGGTGGGGGGAAGTGAGCAGCTGTGTGGGGGGAAGTGAGTAGCTGGGTGGGGGGAAGTGAGTAGCTGGGTGGGGGGAAGTGAGTAGCTAGGTGGGGGGAAGTGAGTAGCTGGGTGGGGGGAAGTAAGTAGCTGGGTGGGGGGAAGTGAGTAGCTGGGTGGGGGGAAGTGAGTAGCTGTGTGGGGGGAAGTGAGTAGCTGTGTGGGGGGAAGTGAGTAGCTGTGTGGGGGGAAGTGAGTAGCTGTGTGGGGGGAAGTGAGTAGCTGGGTGGGGGGAAGTGAGTAGCTGTGTGGGGGGAAGTGAGTAGCTGGGTGGGGGGAAGTAAGTAGCTGGGTGGGGGGAAGTGAGTAGCTGGGTGGGGGGAAGTGAGTAGCTGTGTGGGGGGAAGTGAGTAGCTGTGTGGGGGGAAGTGAGTAGCTGTGTGGGGGGAAGTGAGTAGCTGTGTGGGGGGAAGTGAGTAGCTGGGTGGGGGGAAGTGAGTAGCTGTGTGGGGGGAAGTGAGTAGCTGGGTGGGGGGAAGTAAGTAGCTGGGTGGGGGAAAGTGAGTAGCTGGGTGGGGGGAAGTGAGTAGCTGTGTGGGTGGAAGTGAGTAGCTGGGTGGGGGGAAGTGAGTAGCTGTGTGGGGGGAAGTGAGTAGCTGTGTGGGGGGAAGTGCGTAGCTGTGTGGGGGGAAGTGAGTAGCTGGGTGGGGGGAAGTGAGTAGCTGGGTGGGGGGAAGTGAGTAGCTGTGTGGGGGGAAGTGAGTAGCTGTGTGGGGGGAAGTGAGTAGCTGGGTGGGGGGAAGTGAGTAGCTGTGTGGGGGGAAGTGAGTAGCTGGGTGGGGGGAAGTGAGTAGCTGGGTGGGGGGAAGTGAGTAGCTGTGTGGGGGGAAGTGAGTAGCTGTGTGGGGGGAAGTGAGTAGCTGGGTGGGGGGAAGTGAGTAGCTGGGTGGGGGGAAGTGAGTAGCTGTGTGGGGGGAAGTGAGTAGCTGGGTGGGGGGAAGTGAGTAGCTGTGTGGGGGGAAGTGAGTAGCTGGGTGGGGGGAAGTGAGTAGCTGTGTGGGGGGAAGTGAGTAGCTGTGTGGGGGGAAGTGAGTAGCTGGGTGGGGGGAAGTGAGTAGCTGGGTGGGGGGAAGTGAGTAGCTGGGTGGGGGGAAGTGAGTAGCTGGGTGGGGGGAAGTGAGTAGCTGGGTGGGGGGAAGTGAGTAGCTGTGTGGGGGGAAGTGAGTAGCTGTGTGGGGGGAAGTGAGTAGCTGGGTGGGGGGAAGTGAGTAGCTGTGTGGGGGGAAGTGAGTAGCTAGGTGGGGGGAAGTAAGTAGCTGGGTGGGGGGAAGTGAGTAGCTGGGTGAGGGGAAGTGAGTAGCTGTGTGGGGGGAAGTGAGTAGCTGTGTGGGGGGAAGTGAGTAGCTGTGTGGGGGGAAGTGAGTAGCTGTGTGGGGGGAAGTGAGTAGCTGGGTGGGGGGAAGTGAGTAGCTGTGTGGGGGGAAGTAAGTAGCTGGGTGGGGGGAAGTGAGTAGCTGTGTGGGGGGAGGTAAGTAGCCCAATGACCGGGAAAGAAGGTAGCGCGGTGGGGGAAAGGGAAGTAAGTAGCTACTTGGGGGGGAAAGTTAGTAGTTGGATGGGGGGATGTTAGAAGCTGGGTGGGGAGAAGTAATTAGCAGGATGGGGGGGAAGGTCATAGCTGGGTGGGGGGATGGTAGACGCTGGATGGGGGGAAGTAGGTAGCTGGATGGAGGGAAGTAAATAGCCTGCTGGGGGGTAGTAAACAGCTGCATGGGGGAAACTGAATAGCTGGGTGGGGGAAAGTAAGTGCCGGTGTTGGGTAATACAATGAGAGTGAGGGGCGTGGAGAATGCAAGTAAGGGCTGCGTGTGGAAATGGTTACATAGATGGCCACCTTTTTATTTTTCAAAGTCGACCGCGCGAATGTCTTCTTGTCGCGTGGACAGTAGTCACGGTGCGGGTGCGGGCGATGAGTCACGCGTCGCCTTCCTACCGTTACCCTATTCTTCGGTTTGCGAGTTTTATGCCTTTCTACCCTACTTTTCGCGCTGTTCTATGGCGATAATGCAACATGCCGCCTCCGCACCTCCACGCCCCATAATCATATGTCATTTGGGGGGCTCTCCACTGACGAAATCCTTGTTGTGCTGCCCGGTTCCCTCCCCATTGGTGTCCTGCCACGATGGTTCTATATATCTAAACACACTCGCTGCGATTCCACACATTTCGCCTAACCCTATCTCTTATAACCCTAAACATAATCCCTTCGCGTCATTAGAAGAAATGCGCGTTGCTTGCCTATTCACATTCTCCGGCGCCTGGTTCCTGATGTGTATTGGCGGTTGGTTGGTGTGGCGAGACAGTGCGAGACGTTTTCTTCACTCATCACTGTGGTGTCTGGGAGGGTGGCGGAAATGGAAGGTCGTTCCGCAGCCCCTAGCTGCAGGCAGGCGCAGATTTAATTCAGTGAGCCACAATTCGCCCACTTTCGTATTTCTCGCCACATCCATTCTTCCTAGTGTATTTTCGTTCCTGCCAAACTTTTTTCGCCGAACACCAATTTCTTTCCGATGGGAGTACACCCATTATGAATGTGCACCCTGGTTTTAATGAACATCATTGATTTCGCCCACACAACAAATAGAGTGCCCAAGAAACATTCTCCTTCGCGAGTGAACCAACTGCGCGGGTGGCGCGTGGGCTGGTTACTTGGTTCGGAAAGCGGCTGGTTGTGTGCACAAACTGATTTGTGTGAGTACGCTGGGCCACCCATGACTAAATTTGACATCAACTGACTCGAAATCAGCCAAACTTACGAGAAAAAAAAAAAACGAAAATGAACGCTACCTGTCCCGCCCTAGTTGTGTCTTTCCGAATGAGATTTACTAACAGCACTCTTCCACTCGCCATGCTATAGTAGGACGGTGATGGCGGAATCAACTGTTTCACAGGCTTAGATTGACACTGGACGGCCGACCGATATCAAATTATACGATGAGTCTCGGCAGATGGACCGCGAGATATGTAAGTTGCGCGCACATGGTGACTCGATTTTATTAGAAATGCCTGCCGGCAGAGTACGGCGTTGTGATACTACTAGCAGCGCCGGCTGGGAATAGTAGAGGCCTTTTTCCGCCATGCCGTCGTTGCAGCGGGTGGACGAGGTGGATTGCGCGCTCGTTTGGGTTGACCCAGAAAGAGTCGCTCGTGGCTACTACTAGACCGGGAGGATTTCGAGAATTCAGTTCTTTGCCAGTGAACAATGTTTAGCCGGAATGGAGGCGGTGATAATAGCAGCTGCGACTTGGAATCCTGTCGCGAGTTGCAAATCCTGTTCTAATAAGAGGAGCCGCATGAGAGCTGGAGCAGGGAAGCGCGGCAAGTTCGCAAGCAGCGCGTCTCCGAGCGTCCGTCGCATTGCCACCAGTTTCCCTTCCCCAACGACTGTCTGCGAAATTTTTGTTTGCTCCTCCATCCGCTTTCTCCTCACTCCCCGCTCCCCCCCTTCCACTGCCCCTTTCCCGTTCCCCCGCCGCTCTTTCCCCGTCCTCCCCCTCTCCCGCCGCCTCCCCCCAGGAGGACACCAACGTGCGCATGCGCAGGAAGCGCGGCGGGACAGCTGGCGGGCCCTCATTGGGCATCCGCGTGGGCGCGGGGGCCGCAGCGACCGTCAGCCTGCTCGGCGTTTCTGGGGGAGGCGGCATCTACGGCAGCGCTGGCGGAGGAGGCTCGGGGCGCGGAAGGGGGGGAGGGGGGGGAACGGGAGGCGGAATAGGGGGCCCAGCAGCGGGGGGAGTGGGGGTGATGAAGCTTGTACAGGAGCACTATCTTCGGGAGGACATCAAGTGCGGGTCTGCGCTGTGCTACGCGTGCTACACGCACCTCCCCCGCCATGACCCGCTGCTCTTTGGGGATGTGCTCCCCTGCCAGCTGCTCCCCCGAGAGCTGCTCTGGCAGTTCCCTGAGGAAGGCCTGCTGCTTTACGCTGAGGCGGACCGGCCTTCTTTGTCCGCTAGTGCGAGACACTACGTGGTGAGTGAGGGAGGGAGGGAATGTGTGAGTGAATGAGGGAGGGAGTGATTGAGGTTGTGGATGAGTGAATGAGTTGACGAGTTCACACAAGAATCAGTGAGTGAGTGAGGTTATCTCTCTGCCGCAGGTCGTCTTCCAATGTTTCCCTCGGTCTCTCGTTTGCCTCTCATCATCGCCTTGCTTCCTCCTCTTCTCTTCCCGCGCCTTCTCTCCCGTGCTCCCCTATCTCAATCTCCCCTCTTCCCCTCTCTGTGCCTCGTCCACCTTCCACCTGTTAAGTCGAGGGAGGAGAAGTGGAGGAAGAGAGGCGATGATGAGGGACAAGAGAGAGATTGCGGAGAGAATTCGAAGACAACCTGCGGCAGAGAGATAGCCTCACTCACACATTTTCCACTTTATGTTGACAAATGCTACTAATGTTGGCCTTTGTGCCTCTTCGACCGTCCACTCTTTACCCCCTTCCCGCCCTCTCCCCCCTCCCTACTCTCCTCCCTCCCACCTTCGGCCCCCCGTTTCACCCTCTCCTGCCCTCTCCCCTCCTCTCCCCTTCCCCCCTTCATCCCCTCCCTCCCCCCAGATCCCCGATGCAGCCTCGCTGGTTGAATTCATGGAGGTGTGGGAGCTACCACCGATACGCCACACAATCGTGCTGGGCTCCGTGCTCAAGGAGGTGTGACCAGAAAAGAGTGCCCAAGGGGAAAGAGTGGGGGAAGTGAGGAGAAGGTGGATGGATGGTTGGTGGGTGGGCTCTGGGCTCCATGCCCAAGGAGGTGCGTGGCAGGAGAGGTTGTGGAGGGGGGGAGGGGGAGGTGGAGGGAAGTGGTAAGTTGGGTGGGTGGGCTCTGGGCTCCGTGCCCAAGGAGGTGCGTGTGTGACAAGAGCGGGTTGCCAAAAGTGGGGAGGGAGGGGGTTAAAGAAGTGGGTGGGTGGGTGGGTGGGTGGGTAGGTGGGTGGGGTCTGCGCTGTGTGCGTAAGGAGGTGCGTGGCAGGAGAGTTTGGGGGAGGAGTGCGTGGAGTGAAGGGGGAGGTGAGGGGAAGGTGGATGGATGGGTTAGTGGGTGTGCTCTGAGCTTCGTGCCTTAAGGAAATGGATGTGTGACATGAGTGGGTTGCTGAAAGGAGGGGTGGGAAGGGTTTGAGGGAGTGGGCGGGCGGGTTGGTGGGTTGACATGGCAGCAGGAGGTAGCATAAACTGGGGGTATATGGCAGGAGGTAGCATGAGCTGGGGGTACATGGCAGGAGGTAGCATGAGCTGGGGGTACATGGCAGGAGGTAGCATGAGCTGGAAGAATATGGAATGTGTTCTCTGTCCTGTCCCTTCTCTCCCATCCTAACCTTTCCTCCTCACATCTCCTATCATCCCACTTTCCACTTCCTTCCCATATCTCATCCCCCATCCCCTCTCCCTTCTCTCCTCGCCCCTCTCCCCCCCTGCGCGCCCCTCTCTCCCCTCCCCTCCATTCGCCTTCTCCCTCCCAGGTGCTTCACTACTCCAGCGCCTATCACGCGGGACGCATCCGGTCCGTTCCTCCCACACCCACACCTTGCTGCCCTTGCTGCCGCCCTTGCTGCCGCCCTTGATGTCCTATTCTCCTATCTACTGCCCCGCTCCTTCTCTGTACCTCCCATGGTTGCATTGCTTAGTATACCCTGGCCTGCTTTCAACTCCCAATCCCATTCTAATTGTTTCTTGGAAAGACTAATCTCTCTCACCCCTCTCCCCTAGTCTTTCGCCCTTTCCTCGCGTTGTCCACTCCGTTGCTCCGTCTCAACAAGACTTCAAGATAAGTTCGTCCTTGACCCCCTTGGTCTCACCTACACGATGCTCCTTCCTCTCATCACTTCACCCCATCGCAGTGCTCTGTGTGAAGATGGGCGGAGGGAGAGCTCCTACTTTGACGACCGGCACTTCCTCTTCACGCACACCATGGCGGAGGAGAGGCGGGCGAGCTTGAGAGTCACACTTGGTGATGCTGCTTCTGCTGAAGGTGGGTGTGCGGGTGTTTGAGTTGAGTGTGTGACAGTCACCTCGTGACAAGGAACCTTCATTGGTTCGTCACTGCTGGGCTGAAGAAAGACACTTGGGGTGAGGTTGTGTCGGCTGAAATTGTGTGTGATGGACGCATGTGTACGTGTGTGTGTGGGGGCATGTGTGGTGTGGTGTGGTGTGGTGTGGTGTGGTGTGGTGTGGTGTGGTGTGGTGTGGTGTGGTGTGGTGTGGTGTCTCTCCACAATATGCTCTCATGCCCCCTGAGCAAAGCTTCGCTCGCATGCTCTTTACCATTCCTTCTTCTCACATCGAGCTACTATGCTTCTCATCCCCTCCGTTAGGTTGACTTATGCATCATGAGTTTATCAGCTTTGCATCTCACATCAAGAGCAAGTGTGCTTCTTGACCCCTCACATCTCACCAACCCAGTGGATCTGTGTCACGTGGTGGCGGCAGCACAGTGGTTCTCAACCCATCTGCACCGCGCCATACCCATCCTCATCGTGTCGGACGAGCTGGCAGCAGCACGTGGCAGCATGCCATTGGGCGAGGTGCTGCAGGCCGTGCAGCGTAACGAAGTGGTGGTACGTGCGGGTTTTTGGGTGGTACGTGCGGGTTCTTGGGTGGTACGTGCGGGTTCTTGGGTGGTACGTGCGGGTTCTTGGGTGGTACGTGCGGGTTCTTGGGTGGTACGTGCGGGTTCTTGGGTGGTACGTGCGGGTTCTTGGGTGGTACGTGCGGGTTCTTGGGTGGTACGTGCGGGTTCTTGGGTGGTACGTGCGGGTTCTTGGGTGGTACGTGCGGGTTCTTGGGTGGTACGTGCGGGTTCTTGGGTGGTACGTGCGGGTTCTTGGGTGGTACGTGCGGGTTCTTGGGTGGTACGTGCGGGTTCTTGGGTGGTACGTGCGGGTTCTTGGGTGGTACGTGCGGGTTCTTGGGTGGTACGTGCGGGTTCTTGGGTGGTACGTGCGGGTTCTTGGGTGGTACGTGCGGGTTCTTGGGTGGTACGTGCGGGTTCTTGGGTGGTACGTGCGGGTTCTTGGGTGGTACGTGCGGGTTCTTGGGTGGTACGTGCGGGTTCTTGGGTGGTACGTGCGGGTTCTTGGGTGGTACGTGCGGGTTCTTGGGTGGTACGTGCATGCTGTGATGTAATCTCTGTTGCGTGCATCAATTTCGAGACTTCTTTGGACTTACAGGAGAGGTGTCAAGACATATGACCTCCTTACTTCGATTTCTGCAACGTCAGCCTTCTCTCTCCTTCCTCCTTTTCCTGCTCCCAACTTTCAATGCAGTTCCTTGTCTCGCCTTTTGTCTTTTTCGTAGTTGCCCCCTCTGTCCCCCATCGCCCATCTCCCATCTCCCATCTCCCATCTCCCTGTGCCACAGGTGATGACAAACGAGGCATTCTTCCAGACCTACTACGGCCACTGCACCACTGTCACCACGCTCATGGACTCTCTCGTGAGCACCCTGCTCAACCTTCTATTGTACCTGATAACCACACGTGTTACTTGGAGCATAAAGTCACTGCTGCACCACTGTTGCCACTCATGGACTCTTTAGTAAGCACACCCAACGCTCTACCATACCATTATGGTAACCACCACTTTCACCACTCTCATGGACTCTCTTGTGAGCACACTCAAACCTCAACCTGATAACCGCGCACGTACGGTTACTCGGGATTCCGTCTTGCGTTCGTTGTTTCTGATTTTGATTCGCATTGTTTTTCCTCTACCATAGCTTCAGACTTCTGATTCAAGTCAGAGTAGGTCTTTCACTTCTTTTCAGTTACCGCAGTGCTCCTGTTTGACCAGTCCCCATCCGCATCCCCAACCCAACCCATTCTTATCCCCATCCCCATTCCTTTATGTTCTTAGCGTGAGCATCAACCAACTGTTGACCAGGACCCCCTCCACCAACATGCCTTTGCTCCTGTCTTCCTTCCCCCCCACCAGGCCACCCAGCATGCCTTGCGCCTCTCGTCATCCTTCAAATCCACGTCTGGCAGCGGCAGGCTCAGTGGCAGCAGGTTCGGAAGCGGCAGGCTCGGCAGTGGGAAGCAGCGCAAGGAGGTGTTCACACCGCACCTGTCAAGTGAGTGGAGAACCACTTGACATGGAGTAGGAGGAATTGACACGGTGTGCAAGGTGACTAGGTCTGTGACAGTTGCAGAGCAGGGGTGCAACAATTCTTTAGGCGCCACAAAAATAGCAAGAGTGCGGCGAGGAGTTCTGGTGCTTTGAAAAGTGACACCGAAAGGTTCCTTCCCCATGGCCACTTTCATTGACAAATGCCTTGGAATGGAAATGCAATGCTGTATGTGCTCATTCACACCGTCTCCCTGTCGTTGCCATAACCCATTTCCTATTTATCATGATCTCTGATTGGTTTCTGCACGGTGCCAGTTCTCCAATGTCCAGGCACAGCAGTAGCAGAGGGCATCGCAGTCGGAGCTATCCGAGTGGGAGTGCTGCCTACTGCAATCACCACTGTTCCTATATCCCATTTCCCATTCGACAGGCTCAGCAGTGGCGGAGGGAGTGGCAGTTGGAGCTATCCGAGTGGGAGTGCTGCACATCACAACCACCGAGCCTTTCAAAGCCACCGTCAGACCCAAGTGAGGGAAGAGTGCTCTTGACTGGCGTTGACTTATTTTATTCGTGTGGTAGAGGGGGTGGCAGTGAGGGGCTATTTGTGTAAAAATGCTGCACGACACAACCACTGAACCTTTCAAAGCCACCGTGATGCACAGGTGAGGGCGGAGTGCTCTTGACTGCCGTTGACTGGCATTGACTTCCAATTCCTCCTGACTTTGCAGTTCTTTATCTCTTTGCTGCCTTCTTGCACCATAGCCATTTTCGTCCCCATGCGTTCCCCTTATCCGTTTTCCCTTCCACGCGTCCCATCCTTCCCATCCAGTCGTAAGCAGGTGCACGCCCCCACATCAACATCACCATCCCCACATCAACATCACCATCCCCACATTCTAATTTATATTTGAACGTCAACCACCTCAACCGCGCTTCTTCCTGAAGGCTCATCTGCTCAGCCGCTCACAGTCCGCCCCCTTCCCCATGCCCCCTGCCCCACGCACCCCCACCCCACCACTCCTCTAATACAGTCGGAAGCAAGTGCGTTCCCCCCAGAGTGACATCACCATCCCCACATGGCGCCACCGCAACCACGCTCTGCATGTCAGCCTTACTACTCCTTATCCATTTGCCCACTCCCGGCTTATCCCCTTCCCCTTGCCCCCCCCCCCTCCCGTCCTTTTCTTCCAGTCGCAAGCAGGTGCACGCCCCCCAGAATGACATAACCATCATCTCATGGCGCCAGCTCAACCGCGCTCTGCCTGTCAGCCTTGCCCTTTTTTCCCACTCCCCGCCTACCCCGTTCCCCCTGCCCCTTGCTCCTTGCCCCATGCCCCATCCTTCCCTTCCAGTCGCAAGCAGGTGCACGCCCCGCAGAATGACATCACCATCCTCTCATGGCGGCAGCTCAACCGCGCTCTGCCATTCTACCTCATACCCCCTATCCCCTGCCCCCCGCCCCCTACCACTGCCCCATGCCCCGTCCTTCTCTGCCTTCCAGTCGCAAGCAGTTACATTCGCCACACAGCGACATCACCATCCTCTCATGGCGGCAGCTCAACCGCGCTCTGCCAGGCGACACCGTGGCAGTCAGGCTGCTGGGCAAGCGCAGGGTGGGGGACAGACAGGTGGGGGGTGGGCACATGGGGGGAGGGCACATGGGGGGCGGGAAAATGGGGGAAGGGCACATGGGGGCCTGGCAGATGGGGGGAGGCGGCGTGGAGACGAGGGATGGGAGAAGGGGTTGGGGAGAGAGTGAGAAAGAGGGGGAGGGGATGAGGGGGGGAGAGGAGGATGTGGTGGGCGTGAGGAGGTATGAGGGTGGGCGGAGTGAGAGAACGGGAGATGGAGGTGCGGTTGTTGAGGGTGGCAGTGCCGGTGGGGAGGATGGGGATGAGGGTGCCGGCGGTGGTTGGGTTGGTGGTGGTGGTGGTGGTGGTGGTGGTGGCGGTGTTGCTGCTGCCACATCTGACGCTCACCTCCCCCCGACCCCTTCAGCCTGGGATGAGGCACCCCCTCCCCCAGCCTCTTCAGGGTGGGGGGAAGCCCCGCCCCCGCCTCCCCCTACTGGCTGGGGGGAAGCTTCGCCTACTCCACCTCCACCCACAGGCTGGGAAGAAGCCCCCCCTCCCCCACCCCCTACTGGCTGGGGGGAGTCCCCTGCCGCCCCTCCCCCTCCCCCTACTGGCTGGGGGGAGGCTTCCGCTGCTTCCCCTACCCCTGGGTGGGGGGGTGGAGGGTGGAACGGGGGAGGGGTGAGGGATGGAGGAGGGGACGATCGCAGGGGACAGGCGGGGTGGCAGGCGAAGGAGCAGGGGCATGGGGGCTGGGGAGGGCTTGGCGATGGGCAGGGACAGGGGGGTGGGGATGGAGATGTGTACGGACAGGGGCAGGGGGGCGGGGATGGGTATGGAGTTGGGTATGGGCAGGGGCAGGGGGGTGGAGATGGGTATGGGCCGGATTACAGTGGGTGGCAGGCGGGTTGGGATGGGAATGCGCAGGGGCAGGGGGATGGAGGGGAGGAGCAGAGTGGGAGCAAGGTGGGGCAGGAGAGGTGGCACCGGAAACGACCTGCAGCCTCGCACTGGAATCAGCACAGTGGGCGTGGGGGTGGGCATGGGGAGGACTGGGGAAACGGGGAGTATGAGGAGGGTGGGGAGGGGGAGGAGTATGAGATGGTGGGGGAGGTGGTGAGTGTGCTGCACCGAGTGAGCCGTGACTTTGTGGTTTGCCTTAAAGACCACGTGGATGAGGTGGAGGGGGGTGCTGTGGGGGCGAGAGGTGGGGCGTGGCTGTGGGGGGAGGAGGAAGAGGAGGAAGAAGAGGAGGAAGAGGAGGAGGAAGAGGAGGAGGAAGAGGAGAGTGAAGAGGAAGAGAGTGACGAAGAGGAGGGAGAGGATGAACAGGAGGAAGAGGAAGGAGAGGAGGGAGGGGAAGAGGAGGCAGAGGAGCAGCACAGGCACAGTGTGCTGTCAGCTGCACATGAGCCGGCAGAAGGAGCAGCAGTGCATGCTGTGAGAAGCTCCAGCACAACCGCATGCAGCGAGCCGGACACCACGCCGTACAGCAGTGTGCGGGGTGGCAGCAGCAGGAGGAGCGAGAGCATGGGCGTGGGGAGCAGGGAGAGCAGCGTGCGCATGCACAGCAGCATGGCGGCGAGCAGCACGAGAGCCAGCTCGCGCAGCAAGCTCTCCCGTGCCTCCTCCTCCAAGTGAGTGCCTCCTCCTCCAAGTGAGTGCCTCCTCCTCCAAGTGAGTGCCTCCTCCTCCAAGTGAGTGCCTCCTCCTCCAAGTGCGTGCCTCCTCCTCCAAGTGAGTGCCTCCTCCTCCAAGTGCGTGCCTCCTCCTCCAAGTGAGTGCCTGACTGTGTCACAATAAGTATTCCTGCTTTTTTGTCCTAAGTAGCCTACTGCTTCTCACGTAGAGTCACGTACAACACTCTCTTCTATGTAAAGGGTACAACTAGACTAGGCTGTACCCTGGTTGCGGTTAGAAATATTGCAGTGGTTCAGTTAATTGGTATCCAGAGGTTCAGTTAATTGGGGTTCAGTTGATTAACTGAAATGGGTAGTGAGGTTGCTGAAGCTCCCATAACATTGGCTCAACGTTGACAAATGGTTTAGGAACCCATAAGAAATACCCAACCCATATGACTGCTGGGGGACAGTGTTTTCAACCGAACCTTGAACCCCTTGTTTCCCCATCATTATGTGAACTCGCACTTGAGATTCTTTTTACCCCTCAGACCCGCTTGACCCTGTTTCTGCTTGTTCTGCCCCTTGCCTGTCTGCCCCTTGCCTGTCTGCCCCTTGCCTGTCTGCCCCTTGCCTGTCCGCCCCTTGCCTGTCTGCCCCTTGCCTGTCTGCCCCTTGCCTGTCTGCCCCTTGCCTGTCTGCCCCTTGCCTGTCTGCCCCTTGCCTGTCCGCCCCTTGCCTGTCCGCCCCTTGCCTGTCCGCCCCTTGCCTGTCCGCCCCTTGCCTGTCCGACCCTTGCCTGTCCGACCCTTGCCTGTCCGCCCCTTGCCTGTCCGCCCCTTGCCTGTCCGCCCCTTGCCTGTCCGCCCCTTGCCTGTCCGCCCCTTGCCTGTCCGCCCCTTGCCTGTCCGCCCCTTGCCTGTCCGCCCCTTGCCTGTCCGCCCCTTGCCTGTCTGCCCCTTGCCTGTCTGCCCCTTGCCTGTCCGCCCCTTGCCTGTCTGCCCCTTGCCTGTCTGCCCCTTGCCTGTCTGCCCCTTGCCTGTCTGCCCCTTGCCTGTCTGCCCCTTGCCTGTCTGCCCCTTGCCTGTCCGCCCCTTGCCTGTCCGCCCATTGCCTGTCTGCCCCTTGCCTGTCTGCCCCTTGCCTGTCCGCCCCTTGCCTGTCTGCCACTTGCCTGTCTGCCCCTTGCCTGTCTGCCCCTTGCCTGTCCGCCCCTTACCTGTCTGCCCCTTGCCTGTCTGCCCCTTGCCTGTCTGCCCCTTGCCTGTCTGCCCCTTGCCTGTCTGCCCCTTGCCTGTCCGCCCCTTGCCTGTCCGCCCCTTGCCTGTCTGCCCCTTGCCTGTCTGCCCCTTGCCTGTCTGCCCCTTGCCTGTCCGCCCCTTGCCTGTCTGCCCCTTGCCTGTCTGCCCCTTGCCTGTCTGCCCCTTGCCTGTCTGCCCCTTGCCTGTCTGCCCCTTGCCTGTCCGCCCCTTGCCTGTCCGCCCCTTGCCTGTCCGCCCCTTGCCTGTCCGCCCCTTGCCTGTCCGACCCTTGCCTGTCCGACCCTTGCCTGTCCGCCCCTTGCCTGTCCGCCCCTTGCCTGTCCGCCCCTTGCCTGTCCGCCCCTTGCCTGTCCGCCCCTTGCCTGTCCGCCCCTTGCCTGTCCGCCCCTTGCCTGTCCGCCCCTTGCCTGTCCGCCCCTTGCCTGTCCGCCCCTTGCCTGTCTGCCCCTTGCCTGTCTGCCCCTTGCCTGTCCGCCCCTTGCCTGTCTGCCCCTTGCCTGTCTGCCCCTTGCCTGTCTGCCCCTTGCCTGTCTGCCCCTTGCCTGTCTGCCCCTTGCCTGTCTGCCCCTTGCCTGTCCGCCCCTTGCCTGTCCGCCCATTGCCTGTCTGCCCCTTGCCTGTCTGCCCCTTGCCTGTCCGCCCCTTGCCTGTCTGCCACTTGCCTGTCTGCCCCTTGCCTGTCTGCCCCTTGCCTGTCCGCCCCTTACCTGTCTGCCCCTTGCCTGTCTGCCCCTTGCCTGTCTGCCCCTTGCCTGTCTGCCCCTTGCCTGTCTGCCCCTTGCCTGTCCGCCCCTTGCCTGTCCGCCCCTTGCCTGTCTGCCCCTTGCCTGTCTGCCCCTTGCCTGTCTGCCCCTTGCCTGTCCGCCCCTTGCCTGTCTGCCCCTTGCCTGTCCGCCCCTTGCCTGTCCGCCCCTTGCCTGTCCGCCCCTTGCCTGTCCGCCCCTTGCCTGTCTGCCCCTTGCCTGTCTGCCCCTTGCCTGTCCGCCCCTTGCCTGTCCGCCCCTTGCCTGTCCGCCCCTTGCCTGTCTGCCCCTTGCCTGTCTGCCCCTTGCCTGTCCGCCCCTTGCCTGTCTGCCCCTTGCCTGTCTGCCCCTTGCCTGTCTGCCCCTTGCCTGTCCGCCCCTTGCCTGTCCGCCCCTTGCCTGTCTGCCCCTTGCCTGTCTGCCCCTTGCCTGTCTGCCCCTTGCCTGTCTGCCCCTTGCCTGTCTGCCCCTTGCCTGTCTGCCCCTTGCCTGTCCGCCCCTTGCCTGTCCGCCCCTTGCCTGTCCGCCCCTTGCCTGTCTGCCCCTTGCCTGTCTGCCCCTTGCCTGTCTGCCCCTTGCCTGTCTGCCCCTTGCCTGTCTGCCCCTTGCCTGTCCGCCCCTTGCCTGTCCGCCCCTTGCCTGTCCGCCCCTTGCCTGTCTGCCCCTTGCCTGTCCGCCCCTTGCCTGTCTGCCCCTTGCCTGTCTGCCCCTTGCCTGTCTGCCCCTTGCCTGTCTGCCCCTTGCCTGTCTGCCCCTTGCCTGTCTGCCCCTTGCCTGTCCGCCCCTTGCCTGTCTGCCCCTTGCCTGTCTGCCCCTTGCCTGTCCGCCCCTTGCCTGTCTGCCCCTTGCCTGTCTGCCCCTTGCCTGTCCGCCCCTTGCCTGTCCGCCCCTTGCCTGTCTGCCCCTTGCCTGTCTGCCCCTTGCCTGTCCGCCCTTGCCTGTCCGCCCCTTGCCTGTCTGCCCCTTGCCTGTCTGCCCCTTGCCTGTCCGCCCCTTGCCTGTCCGCCCCTTGCCTGTCTGCCCCTTGCCTGTCTGCCCCTTGCCTGTCTGCCCCTTGCCTGTCTGCCCCTTGCCTGTCTGCCCCTTGCCTGTCCGCCCCTTGCCTGTCCGCCCCTTGCCTGTCCGCCCCTTGCCTGTCCGCCCCTTGCCTGTCCGCCCCTTGCCTGTCCGCCCCTTGCCTGTCCGCCCCTTGCCTGTCTGCCCCTTGCCTGTCTGCCCCTTGCCTGTCTGCCCCTTGCCTGTCCGCCCCTTGCCTGTCCGCCCCTTGCCTGTCTGCCCTTGCCTGTCCGCCCCTTGCCTGTCCGCCCCTTGCCTGTCCGCCCCTTGCCTGTCTGCCCCTTGCCTGTCTGCCCCTTGCCTGTCCGCCCCTTGCCTGTCTGCCCCTTGCCTGTCTGCCCCTTGCCTGTCTGCCCCTTGCCTGTCTGCCCCTTGCCTGTCTGCCCCTTGCCTGTCTGCCCCTTGCCTGTCCGCCCCTTGCCTGTCCGCCCCTTGCCTGTCTGCCCCTTGCCTGTCTGCCCCTTGCCTGTCCGCCCCTTGCCTGTCCGCCCCTTGCCTGTCTGCCCTTGCCTGTCTGCCCCTTGCCTGTCCGCCCCTTGCCTGTCTGCCCTTGCCTGTCTGCCCCTTGCCTGTCCGCCCCTTGCCTGTCCGCCCCTTGCCTGTCTGCCCCTTGCCTGTCCGCCCCTTGCCTGTCCGCCCCTTGCCTGTCCGCCCCTTGCCTGTCTGCCCCTTGCCTGTCTGCCCCTTGCCTGTCCGCCCCTTGCCTGTCCGCCCCTTGCCTGTCTGCCCCTTGCCTGTCTGCCCCTTGCCTGTCCGCCCCTTGCCTGTCCGCCCCTTGCCTGTCTGCCCCTTGCCTGTCTGCCCCTTGCCTGTCTGCCCCTTGCCTGTCTGCCCCTTGCCTGTCTGCCCCTTGCCTGTCCGCCCCTTGCCTGTCCGCCCCTTGCCTGTCCGCCCCTTGCCTGTCTGCCCCTTGCCTGTCTGCCCCTTGCCTGTCCGCCCCTTGCCTGTCTGCCCCTTGCCTGTCTGCCCCTTGCCTGTCTGCCCCTTGCCTGTCTGCCCCTTGCCTGTCTGCCCCTTGCCTGTCTGCCCCTTGCCTGTCCGCCCCTTGCCTGTCCGCCCCTTGCCTGTCCGCCCCTTGCCTGTCTGCCCCTTGCCTGTCCGCCCCTTGCCTGTCTGCCCCTTGCCTGTCTGCCCCTTGCCTGTCTGCCCCTTGCCTGTCCGCCCCTTGCCTGTCTGCCCCTTGCCTGTCTGCCCCTTGCCTGTCTGCCCCTTGCCTGTCCGCCCCTTGCCTGTCCGCCCCTTGCCTGTCTGCCCCTTGCCTGTCTGCCCCTTGCCTGTCCGCCCCTTGCCTGTCTGCCACTTGCCTGTCTGCCCCTTGCCTGTCTGCCCCTTGCCTGTCCGCCCCTTGCCTGTCTGCCCCTTGCCTGTCTGCCCCTTGCCTGTCCGCCCCTTGCCTGTCTGCCCCTTGCCTGTCTGCCCCTTGCCTGTCCGCCCCTTGCCTGTCCGCCCCTTGCCTGTCTGCCCCTTGCCTGTCTGCCCCTTGCCTGTCTGCCCCTTGCCTGTCCGCCCCTTGCCTGTCCGCCCGTTGCCTGTCTGCCCCTTGCCTGTCTGCCCCTTGCCTGTCCGCCCCTTGCCTGTCTGCCCCTTGCCTGTCTGCCCCTTGCCTGTCTGCCCCTTGCCTGTCTGCCCCTTGCCTGTCTGCCCTTGCCTGTCCGCCCCTTGCCTGTCCGCCCCTTGCCTGTCTGCCCCTTGCCTGTCCGCCCCTTGCCTGTCTGCCCCTTGCCTGTCTGCCCCTTGCCTGTCTGCCCCTTGCCTGTCCGCCCCTTGCCTGTCTGCCCCTTGCCTGTCTGCCCCTTGCCTGTCTGCCCCTTGCCTGTCTGCCCCTTGCCTGTCCGCCCCTTGCCTGTCCGCCCCTTGCCTGTCTGCCCCTTGCCTGTCCGCCCCTTGCCTGTCCGCCCCTTGCCTGTCCGCCCCTTGCCTGTCTGCCCCTTGCCTGTCTGCCCCTTGCCTGTCCGCCCCTTGCCTGTCTGCCCCTTGCCTGTCTGCCCCTTGCCTGTCTGCCCCTTGCCTGTCTGCCCCTTGCCTGTCTGCCCCTTGCCTGTCTGCCCCTTGCCTGTCTGCCCCTTGCCTGTCTGCCCCTTGCCTGTCTGCCCCTTGCCTGTCTGCCCCTTGCCTGTCTGCCCCTTGCCTGTCCGCCCCTTGCCTGTCCGCCCCTTGCCTGTCCGCCCCTTGCCTGTCCGCCCCTTGCCTGTCTGCCCTTGCCTGTCTGCCCCTTGCCTGTCTGCCCCTTGCCTGTCTGCCCCTTGCCTGTCCGCCCCTTGCCTGTCCGCCCCTTGCCTGTCCGCCCCTTGCCTGTCTGCCCCTTGCCTGTCTGCCCCTTGCCTGTCTGCCCCTTGCCTGTCTGCCCCTTGCCTGTCTGCCCCTTGCCTGTCCGCCCCTTGCCTGTCCGCCCCTTGCCTGTCCGCCCCTTGCCTGTCTGCCCCTTGCCTGTCTGCCCCTTGCCTGTCTGCCCCTTGCCTGTCTGCCCCTTGCCTGTCTGCCCCTTGCCTGTCCGCCCCTTGCCTGTCTGCCCCTTGCCTGTCTGCCCCTTGCCTGTCCGCCCCTTGCCTGTCCGCCCCTTGCCTGTCTGCCCCTTGCCTGTCCGCCCCTTGCCTGTCCGCCCCTTGCCTGTCTGCCCCTTGCCTGTCTGCCCCTTGCCTGTCTGCCCCTTGCCTGTCTGCCCCTTGCCTGTCTGCCCCTTGCCTGTCCGCCCCTTGCCTGTCTGCCCCTTGCCTGTCTGCCCCTTGCCTGTCCGCCCCTTGCCTGTCCGCCCCTTGCCTGTCTGCCCCTTGCCTGTCTGCCCCTTGCCTGTCTGCCCCTTGCCTGTCCGCCCCTTGCCTGTCCGCCCCTTGCCTGTCTGCCCCTTGCCTGTCTGCCCCTTGCCTGTCCGCCCCTTGCCTGTCTGCCCCTTGCCTGTCTGCCCCTTGCCTGTCTGCCCTTGCCTGTCTGCCCCTTGCCTGTCTGCCCCTTGCCTGTCCGCCCCTTGCCTGTCCGCCCCTTGCCTGTCCGCCCCTTGCCTGTCTGCCCCTTGCCTGTCCGCCCCTTGCCTGTCTGCCCCTTGCCTGTCCGCCCCTTGCCTGTCTGCCCCTTGCCTGTCTGCCCCTTGCCTGTCCGCCCCTTGCCTGTCCGCCCCTTGCCTGTCTGCCCCTTGCCTGTCCGCCCCTTGCCTGTCCGCCCCTTGCCTGTCTGCCCCTTGCCTGTCTGCCCCTTGCCTGTCTGCCCCTTGCCTGTCTGACCCTTGCCTGTCTGCCCCTTGCCTGTCCGCCCCTTGCCTGTCCGCCCTTGCCTGTCCGCCCCTTGCCTGTCCGCCCCTTGCCTGTCCGCCCCTTGCCTGTCTGCCCCTTGCCTGTCTGCCCCTTGCCTGTCTGCCCCTTGCCTGTCTGCCCCTTGCCTGTCCGCCCCTTGCCTGTCCGCCCCTTGCCTGTCTGCCCCTTGCCTGTCTGCCCCTTGCCTGTCCGCCCCTTGCCTGTCTGCCCCTTGCCTGTCTGCCCCTTGCCTGTCCGCCCCTTGCCTGTCCGCCCCTTGCCTGTCCGCCCCTTGCCTGTCCGCCCCTTGCCTGTCCGACCCTTGCCTGTCCGACCCTTGCCTGTCCGCCCCTTGCCTGTCCGCCCCTTGCCTGTCCGCCCCTTGCCTGTCCGCCCCTTGCCTGTCCGCCCCTTGCCTGTCCGCCCCTTGCCTGTCCGCCCCTTGCCTGTCCGCCCCTTGCCTGTCCGCCCCTTGCCTGTCCGCCCCTTGCCTGTCCGCCCCTTGCCTGTCCGCCCCTTGCCTGTCTGCCCCTTGCCTGTCCGCCCCTTGCCTGTCTGCCACTTGCCTGTCTGCCCCTTGCCTGTCTGCCCCTTGCCTGTCCGCCCCTTACCTGTCTGCCCCTTGCCTGTCTGCCCCTTGCCTGTCTGCCCCTTGCCTGTCTGCCCCTTGCCTGTCTGCCCCTTGCCTGTCCGCCCCTTGCCTGTCCGCCCCTTGCCTGTCTGCCCCTTGCCTGTCTGCCCCTTGCCTGTCTGCCCCTTGCCTGTCCGCCCCTTGCCTGTCTGCCCCTTGCCTGTCCGCCCCTTGCCTGTCCGCCCCTTGCCTGTCCGCCCCTTGCCTGTCCGCCCCTTGCCTGTCTGCCCCTTGCCTGTCTGCCCCTTGCCTGTCCGCCCCTTGCCTGTCTGCCCTTGCCTGTCCGCCCCTTGCCTGTCCGCCCCTTGCCTGTCCGCCCCTTGCCTGTCTGCCCCTTGCCTGTCTGCCCCTTGCCTGTCTGCCCCTTGCCTGTCTGCCCCTTGCCTGTCTGCCCCTTGCCTGTCCGCCCCTTGCCTGTCCGCCCCTTGCCTGTCCGCCCCTTGCCTGTCTGCCCCTTGCCTGTCTGCCCCTTGCCTGTCCGCCCCTTGCCTGTCTGCCCCTTGCCTGTCTGCCCCTTGCCTGTCTGCCCCTTGCCTGTCTGCCCCTTGCCTGTCTGCCCCTTGCCTGTCTGCCCCTTGCCTGTCCGCCCCTTGCCTGTCCGCCCCTTGCCTGTCTGCCCCTTGCCTGTCCGCCCCTTGCCTGTCTGCCCCTTGCCTGTCTGCCCCTTGCCTGTCTGCCCCTTGCGTGTCCGCCCCTTGCCTGTCTGCCCCTTGCCTGTCTGCCCCTTGCCTGTCCGCCCCTTGCCTGTCCGCCCCTTGCCTGTCTGCCCCTTGCCTGTCTGCCCCTTGCCTGTCCGCCCCTTGCCTGTCCGCCCCTTGCCTGTCTGCCCCTTGCCTGTCTGCCCCTTGCCTGTCCGCCCCTTGCCTGTCTGCCCCTTGCCTGTCTGCCCCTTGCCTGTCTGCCCCTTGCCTGTCTGCCCCTTGCCTGTCTGCCCCTTGCCTGTCTGCCCCTTGCCTGTCTGCCCCTTGCCTGTCTGCCCCTTGCCTGTCTGCCCCTTGCCTGTCTGCCCCTTGCCTGTCTGCCCCTTGCCTGTCTGCCCCTTGCCTGTCTGCCCCTTGCCTGTCTGCCCCTTGCCTGTCTGCCCCTTGCCTGTCCGCCCCTTGCCTGTCCGCCCCTTGCCTGTCTGCCCCTTGCCTGTCTGCCCCTTGCCTGTCTGCCCCTTGCCTGTCTGCCCCTTGCCTGTCTGCCCCTTGCCTGTCCGCCCCTTGCCTGTCTGCCCCTTGCCTGTCCGCCCCTTGCCTGTCCGCCCCTTGCCTGTCCGCCCCTTGCCTGTCTGCCCCTTGCCTGTCTGCCCCTTGCCTGTCCGCCCCTTGCCTGTCCGCCCCTTGCCTGTCTGCCCCTTGCCTGTCTGCCCCTTGCCTGTCCCCTTGCCTGTCCGCCCTTGCCTGTCTGCCCCTTGCCTGTCTGCCCCTTGCCTGTCTGCCCCTTGCCTGTCCGCCCCTTGCCTGTCTGCCCCTTGCCTGTCTGCCCCTTGCCTGTCCGCCCCTTGCCTGTCCGCCCCTTGCCTGTCCGCCCCTTGCCTGTCCGCCCCTTGCCTGTCCGACCCTTGCCTGTCCGCCCCTTGCCTGTCCGCCCCTTGCCTGTCCGCCCCTTGCCTGTCCGCCCCTTGCCTGTCTACCCCTTGCCTGTCTGCCCCTTGCCTGTCCGCCCCTTGCCTGTCCGCCCCTTGCCTGTCTGCCCCTTGCCTGTCCGCCCCTTGCCTGTCCGCCCCTTGCCTGTCTGCCCCTTGCCTGTCTGCCCCTTGCCTGTCTGCCCCTTGCCTGTCTGCCCCTTGCCTGTCTGCCCCTTGCCTGTCCGCCCCTTGCCTGTCCGCCCCTTGCCTGTCCGCCCCTTGCCTGTCTGCCCCTTGCCTGTCTGCCCCTTGCCTGTCCGCCCCTTGCCTGTCTGCCCCTTGCCTGTCTGCCCCTTGCCTGTCTGCCCCTTGCCTGTCCGCCCCTTGCCTGTCCGCCCCTTGCCTGTCTGCCCCTTGCCTGTCTGCCCCTTGCCTGTCCGCCCCTTGCCTGTCTGCCCCTTGCCTGTCTGCCCCTTGCCTGTCTGCCCCTTGCCTGTCCGCCCCTTGCCTGTCCGCCCCTTGCCTGTCCGCCCCTTGCCTGTCCGCCCCTTGCCTGTCCGCCCCTTGCCTGTCCGCCCCTTGCCTGTCCGCCCCTTGCCTGTCCGCCCCTTGCCTGTCCGCCCCTTGCCTGTCCGCCCCTTGCCTGTCCGCCCCTTGCCTGTCCGCCCCTTGCCTGTCCGCCCCTTGCCTGTCCGCCCCTTGCCTGTCCGCCCCTTGCCTGTCTGCCCCTTGCCTGTCTGCCCCTTGCCTGTCTGCCCCTTGCCTGTCTGCCCCTTGCCTGTCCTGCCCCTTGCCTGTCCGCCCCTTGCCTGTCCGCCCCTTGCCTGTCCGCCCCTTGCCTGTCCGCCCCTTGCCTGTCCGCCCTTGCCTGTCCGCCCCTTGCCTGTCCGCCCCTTGCCTGTCCGCCCCTTGCCTGTCCGCCCCTTGCCTGTCCGCCCCTTGCCTGTCCGCCCCTTGCCTGTCCGCCCCTTGCCTGTCCGCCCCTTGCCTGTCCGCCCCTTGCCTGTCCGCCCCTTGCCTGTCCACCCCTTGCCTGTCCGCCCCTTGCCTGTCCGCCCCTTGCCTGTCTGCCCCGTGCCCATGTGTTTGCCGGCAGAGCAAGGATGGGCTTCCTCTGTGTGCCCATGGATGCTCGCCTTCCGCTGGTGAGTGTTGCTGCATACGATACGAGAGTTCTAACAGCGTCAGGAAGAGTTGATGATTGTGTTGGAAATCATGGTAGTGAGAAGGAGAGGGGGGCTGGTTTGGCCAACCTTATTGACCCCAATCAATATGCTATCAGTTGAACAGCTATCGAGGTCAGTTGAACAGCTATCGAGGTCGGTTGAACAGCTATCGAGGTCGGTTGAACAGCTATCAAGGTCGGTTGAACAGCTATCGAGGTCGGTTGAACAGCTATCGAGGTCGGTTGAACAGCTATCGAGGTCGGTTGAACAGCTATCGAGGTCGGTTGAACAGCTATCGAGGTCGGTTGAACAGCTATCGAGGTCGGTTGAACAGCTATCGAGGTCGGTTGAACAGCTATCGAGGTCGGTTGAACAGCTATCGAGGTCGGTTGAATAGCTATCGAGGTTGGTTGAAGAGCTATCGAGGTCGGTTGAACAGCTATCGAGGTCGGTTGAACAGCTATCGAGGTCGGTTGAACAGCTATCGAGGTCGGTTGAACAGCTATCGAGGTCGGTTGAACAGCTATTGAGGGTCCCAAACGTCTCGGTCAACGATCACTGGGGGGCCACTAATTCGCAAGTAACTCTGTGGGTCAGGTAATTGAGTCAAGGGAAGAATAGATTCCCAACCCAACCCCAACAAGGATATATCCAGTTTTGGTGATAAAACTCTACCCAAGGTTAGTATATATTTAGGATACAAAAATGACTGTTTCAGAATGACCCCTTAGCCTACAAAAAACTACACAGCTTGGGTGGGTGAAAGAGGAAACACCTTGATTTAACGAGATGGAGGACAGGACCCAAGAACCGAAAAAGGCAGCGTGAACAGCGCGATAAGGGGCATTGGTGAAAGTGTAGGCTGGGTACGCGGAGGAGGAGTTGATCTTGCAATCGATGATATGGCCAACCTGAATGAGGTCACCGCCTCTTGAGGCGCCTCAAAAGTTTTGAACGAGGCTGTAGACGAAGTAGTGGCAGACAGAGCTTGATGGGCTTGTACCGGCCATAGAAGGCAGCTCTCTTGATGAAGTGAATGGTGCTGGCGTTGTCACACACACCAGAGGGTGGGACAGGGCTGTGAGGCTCTGCTTCGCCACGAGAAGAGAGGACAATGGATGGAGGAGGCTTGTGCAACGAAACTTGTTCACGTATCGACTCTACTACCCACTTTCCTTCCCTTCCCCTCTCACCTTTTCGACACTCACTCCTCTTTTCGTTCCTCCTCACCTCTCAGGCTAATGACCCCCTTCACACCCCATTTACCGCTCGTCTCTCCCCTCCTCCTCTCTTTTTTTCTGGCCCCCTGCCTCCACCACCTCATCAGCCTCCCCTGCTCCCTTCCTCCAGGCGCTTCCCCGCTTAACTCCTCTCCTCTGTTCCACTCCGCATCCATTGCGCCTCCCCCTCCCCCTCCCCCCGCCGTTCCCCCTCCCCCTCCCCCTCTGCCTCCCCCTCCTCCCCCTCCGCCTTCCCCCCCTTACCTCAACACCTTCCTCCCCTCCAGATGTTCCTGCGCACCACTCAGGCGGACCGCCTTCGTGCCACCCGCTTTGTCGTGCGCCTGGCAGGTGAGGGGGGAGGTGGGGAGGGGATCAGGGGGTGGGAAGATGGTATGGGAGGATGGGAGGGGGGGACGGGAGGGGAGGACGAGGGAAGGTTTGCAAGTGAGGAAAGGAGGGGAGGAGATGAGGTGAGTGTGAGAGGTAAGGGTGGGAGAAGAGTTGTTCCACGTACTGAAGCTGCCTCCACTGCAAGGCAGGGCAGGAGGTGAGTTTTGGCGAAATTTGGTGAGGTTATGTGGGATTTGATGAGCTTTGGTGAGGTACAGCTCATTGCATTAGCATATCATTATTCTCCCCCATTCTTCAGCATGGCTCCCTGTGCCATCACCCCACCCTTTCCTCTAGCACCCTTCCCCTACACCCGCTCCTTTACTTCCCCACAACCCCTCCTTTCCTCCCCCCGCCCATCCTTGCCCATCTCCCTTCCTCCTGCGTACGACCGCTACTAGCGCCACCCGAAACTTGTGCCGTGCTTCGAATGGTCTCGATAAACCCTCTCCGTTCCCTTCCTATCCTCTCTACTCCCTTGCTTCCCCCTTTCTCCTCCCCCGCTCCTCTTCCCCCAGCGTGGGACCGCTACTCACGCCACCCAGACGTGTACCTGGTGAGGACGCTGGGGCCAATGGGAGCCCTCCACGTGGAGCAGGCAGTGCTGCTGGACGACATGGGGCTCGCCTTCCCACCCTTCGGCGACGGGTGGGTGCATTGGACTTTGCATGCTGGTGGATGGGTGCATGCATGTGTGTGGGAACGGGCATCTGTTGGTGTGCGGTTAGCGGCTTGTGTGTCAATGTGTGCTGCTGGACGGCGTGGGGTTCGCCAACCCGACCTTCGGTGACAGTTGGGTGATTGAGGGGACTTGGTGTGTGGGTGGGTGGGCGGGTTACAAGATACGGTTGGGTAGATAGCTGCAATCCCTGATCACCGACTAGTAAGTAATCTAACAGGGAAACTAATGATTGATCTAGGCTTGTTAAGAGCATGTATTGTAACTGTAGTAATTTTGAAACGGTAGCTTACAAGCAGTTCAAAGCATACGCGCGTTTCGGCTGTTAGGCCTTCATCGGTGTTCCGGATCCTAAGATGCACGCTAAGTCTATGCAGTGGCTTGCTAGGTAGGTAGTGTGCAGGTTTAATAGGATTCGGAACGGCAATGAAGGCATAATAGCTGAAACGCGCGTACGCTCTGAACTGCTTGTTGGCTATTGTTGTAATATTACAATGGTTACTTTCAGCGAAGGATGGGTGGATTGAGAAGACTTGATTTGTGGGTGGTGGACGGGTGGGTGATGGGCATGGGTGGGTGGGTGCTTGTGTGGGTGGAGGGATGGTTGGATGAGTGCATGTGTCTCTGTGTCTTGTGTGTGTGGCACTCCTCTCCCACCTCGCCACTCTCGCCTCGCTCTTCCATTCACATTCTTCCTAATCTCTCCTCTAAACCCACCACTCGCTTCGCGCACCCTGCTTGCCAGAGCTCTGCAGATCGCCTAGTATGAGCTCTGTGGTTACATACTACCAGAGATCCCCCCACCAGCACCACGTAGCACCACCAGTGTGCCTCCACCCACCCTGATGCCTCTCCACCTAACATGTCACCATATTCTGGCCACCCTCACTCACTCGCCACCCTCACTCACCCGCCACCCTCACTCACTCGCCACCCTCACTCACCCGCCACCCTCACTCACCCGCCACCCCCCTACCTACCAGCGCTCTGCAGGAGATCCCTCAACCAGCGGCAGGGGCGGCAGCAGAGGGCGGGGAGGGGGAGTGGCGGGTGCCAGATGAGGAGATAGCCCGGCGCAGGGACCTGCGGGATGGGGCGCACTTCATGTGCAGGTGAGAGGGTGAGGGGGGTGAGGGGGCGAGAGGGCGGGGGGCGGAGTGCTGTTCGTGTTATTTTGTGCTCTCTTCCCTCCCTTCCCTCCCCTTCCCCATTTTTCCCCAACTTGTGTGATTACCCTTTCTCTGCATTGATGCCCTCCTCCTCTCTCTCCACCTCCCCCCTTCCCACTTCCCTCCACCTTAGCATCGATCCCCCTGGCAGCAGGGATGTGGATGATGTGCTCTCCACTGCTCACCTTCCCAACGGCCTCATTCAGGTGGGTCTATTCCAGGTGTTTCTTCAGGTAGGTCAGTTTCAGGTGTTTGCCAGATTCTACTGGTGGGACTCCCTCCCGGAGATGTTTCGTTTCGTTGGATCCTTCCTGCCTGCCTCCAAATCCCACAGCACCACATGCATTGAGTTGGATTTGGAGGCGCCTCAGAATACATCCCACAGCACCACAGTGCAAAGCAAAGGCACCGCTGCAGTTGAACTTGTGCATGCCGCGTCAAGTCAACAACAGAGCAGGTGCTGAGTTGATGCGTGTGCTCGTTTCCCTGTCTCCCCGGCACATCCAAACCCCCAGGTGGGAGTGCACATTGCAGACGTGGCGTTCTTCGTGCGGCCGGGTAGTCTATTGGATGCAGAGGCGAGGGCGAGGGGCACATCCGTGTACCTGGCCAACCAGCGCAGCAACATGCTACCAGAGGCGCTCAGGTGAGCAACATGCTGCCAGAGGCCTTGAGGTAACCACATGGCATCATGAATTCAATCTGTATTTTCTTCCCTCACCCCTTTCCACCACCATGCTGGAGTAGGCTAGTTTTCGCTCTCTACTTTATTCTGGTCTTGCAATATTTTTTTCGGCCAGAATTGACCTTGGTTTCATTTCAGAATCAGTTTAGGTTTGTTTTAAACGTTTTTTTCCTATACTGAACATGCCCTAGGTTCAGTTGGGGTTTCACCCCAACCAACCCCATATCGTTGTACGATCATCTTCTCAATGAAACCTTTTTCCTTGCCCTCCGCTCCACTCCCCTCCTCTCTCCTCACTGCAGCGAGGGTCTCTGTTCCCTACTGGGCGGACGCACGCGGCTGGCAGTGAGTGTCATCTGGACGCTAGACCCCTCCTTTCCCTTGCCCTCCACTCCCCTTCCCACGTCTCCCCTCCCCTTGTCATCCACCAGTGAGGGTCTCTGCTCATTGCTGGGAGGCCGCACGCGGCTGGCAGTGAGTGTCATCTGGACGCTCGATCCCTCCCACCACTTCGCACTCGTGGGGCCGCCTTGGTTCGGCCGAACCGTCATCCGATCCAACCACCAGGTGACCAGTGCTGTGGAAATGGAATTGCAGTTATGATCGAAATCACCTCATGTGCTTCGTTGTCGGCATTCCACGCTCTTGACTCTCCTCTCGTGTACCAACTCTTGTTTCTTTTCTCCGTTGTGCCATGCTCTTCACCTATGTTCTCATTGCTATCTGCTTGCTTGTCTTGATCTCCCCCTCACCCGTCCCTATGGTCCCCACACATCCCATCCTCCTTCCTTCCAGTCTCACCCTTCCCATCTGCAAATCTCTCGTACATTGCTGTAGAAGCAACAACACCCAGCAGACAGGCCAAGAGAGGTGGCACACACGTCTCCCCCATCCTGCTCCTCCTCCTTTCCCATCCTCCCTCTCACCCCTCCCTTCCCCCCCCCACTGCTCTGGTATGCACAAGCACAGGCAACACCACAGCAGGCGGAGTGCATCCACTGCTGGAGGAGCATGGCCTGGCAGGCGGGGGGAAACACATCACACCCACACTCCCCTCGCCCGTCTCCCCATCCCCCCCTCTGGCAGCTCTCGTACGCCCAGACCATAGCAGATGGAGCCACTGCTGTATGAACATCACCTGGCAGACGAGGCGAGTGGAAGAGGAAGCAGACACACAGTTACCCACTCAACCCTCCTCTTCCACCCCCCCTCCCACCCCCCTCTCCCCTCGCAGCTCTCGTACGTGCAGACACAGGCCATAGCACACGGAGTGCATCCGTTGCCAGCGGAAGTGGCACAGCACACTCCGTTCTCCCCTCGTGCTCCTCTCCCTCTCTTCCTCTCCTCTCTCACAGCTCTCGTATGCCCAGGCACAGGCCATAGCAGGCGGAGTGCACCTGCTGCCAGCGGAACACCGCCTGGCGGAGGGCTGAGAGGGGTGGCGCACAGCACACTCATGCTCCATCCTCTCCCCTCCCCCCCCCCCCACTTCCATCCCCCCGCCCCTGCCCCGCTGCACAGCTCTCGTACGCACAAGCACAGGCCATAGCAGACGGAGTGCACCCGTTGCCAGCGGAGCACCAACTGGCGGGCGGGCAGAGGGAGGTGGCGCGAGCCAAGACGTGCATCGCCACTCTTACTGCTTTTGCTCGGGTCAGTAATGAAACCTACTGTCAAGGGGCATGTGGCGCTGGTTGGCTGGCTGGGTTGAGAGGCAAGGTTGAGAGAGCTAACAACGCCCTCAAGGCTAACAACGCCCTCAGGGCTAACAACGCCCTCAGGGCTAACAACGCCCTCAGGGCTAACAACGCCCTCAGGGCTAACAACGCTCTCAAGGCTAACAACGCCCTCAAGGCTAACAACGCCCTCAAGGCTAACAACGCCCTCAGGGCTAACAACGCCCTCAAGGCTAACAACGCCCTCAGGGCTAACAACGCCCTCAGGGCTAGCCTGAGTTGCAGGAGGAAGAAGTGATGGAGCTCAGAGGAAGGATGCTTACAGAGTAGGGGAGGAGGTGTGAGGCAGAGCGGGCTGCAGAAGCGGTGAAAATAGAGCTTCGAGAAGCGGGTGCCGCAACTGCGGCCCTGGCTCGGGAGAAGTCTGCGTTGGAAGAGCAGTTTCGGGAGATGCAGAGTTGGGGAGCGGGGTGAAGAGGAGAGGAGGGAGCTGGAAGAGGGTCTGAGGTGGGAGAACTTTCCCTCTTCCAACTCCCTCCTCTCCTCTTCACCCCGCTCCTCCCGACTCTGCATCTCCCGAAACTGCTTTTCCAATGCAGCCTTCTCCCGAGCCAGGCCCTCAGCTGCGGCTCCTGCTTTCCGAAGCTCTATTTTCACCGCTTCTGCCGCTCGCTCTGCCTCACACCTCTTCCCCTCCTCTGTAAGCAACATTCCTCTGAACTGCACTTGAGTTCTTTCCCCACATTATTCCTATGGCTTCCTTCCTCCCCCCATCATCTGGCTACTTGCCTTCCCCCTTCCATTACTGGACTCACTCAGTTGCAGGAGCTGCGCGGCAGGGGCAGCTGGCAGGGGCGCTGGAGCTGGTGAGTGCAAAGCAGAGCTATGTGCCCTCCTTGCCTGGCTCCCTCTTCTTTCCTCCCACCTTCTCATTGCTGATCCCAGGAGCTGCGGCGGCAGAGGCAGAGGGCGGGGGCGCTGGAGCTGGCGAGTGCGGAGCTGCGGTTCGAGTTTGATGAGAGCAGAGGGACGCCCACACGAGTGTTCTGCAAACAGGAGATCCCGGTGGGTGGGTTGGTGTTGGTGAGTGAGTGTGAGGGGACGCGGTGGTGAGAAGGCGGGTGCGCTGGGGCTTGCAGTGAAAGCTGTGGTTTGAGTTTGGTGAAAACAGAGGGGCGCCCAAACGGGTATTCTGCAAGCAGGAGATCCCGGTGGGGTGGGCTGGGCTGGTGAGGAAGGGGAGGCGGTGGTGCGAGTGTGGGTGCGCTGGGGCTTGCCGCGAGAGCTGCGATTTGAGTTGGAAGAGAGCACAGGGACGCCCAGGAGAGTGTTCTGCAAGCAGGAGATTCCGGTTAGTGAAAGCCGGGATCGTGGTGAGGGGGGGTTTATAGTTAGACTCGATATCACCGGAAGTAGTGAGAAGGGTTGGTGGTGAAAGGGGGGCTGTGCTCGGTTCTAAAAATCCACAAAACCGATCTACTGCATGCTAGGCTCGCCAGTGCCTCCTTCCACTTCCACTCGCTTGCAACTCTCCTCCCTGTTGTTGTACCACACACCCCCTTCGTCCTCCCTGTTGTTGTACCACACACCCCCTTCGTCCTCCCTGTTGTTGTACCACACACCCCCGTCGTCCTCCCTGTTGTTGTACCACACACCCCCTTCGTCCTCCCTGTTGTTGTACCACACACCCCCTTCGTCCTCCCTGTTGTTGTACCACACACCCCCTTCGTCCTCCCTGTTGTTGTACCACACACCCCCGTCGTCCTCCCTGTTGTTGTACCACACACCCCCTTCGTCCTCCCTGTTGTTGTACCACACACCCCCTTCGTCCTCCCTGTTGTTGTACCACACACCCCCTTCGTCCTCCCTGTTGTTGTACCACACACCCCCGTCGTCCTCCCGGAACGGAATGCACGGCCTCCCCTCCCCCCTGCGGTGCATCACATGCTGCTCGCCAACACTGCGGTTCTGAACGTCCCCCCTGAACGTCCCCCCTCTGGTGGCAGATCTCACACTGCTCGCCAACGCCGTCCCTCACTCCTATGCAATCCTCCTCCCTCACTCTCCAGCACTCTCTCCCTCACCTCTCCATGTCCGCTGCCGGCCATCAAATCGACGCGGTGGTGTTGAGAGGGTGTTTTTGAGACGTCTCAATGACTTTTGAGTCGACTCAAAAGACGTCTCAAAAACATCCTCCCTGTCCGCTGTTGGCCATCAGATGGATGTGGTGGTGGCAGAGCTCTTGGTGCCGTGCCCTCCAATGCTGCTGTATCCCGTGCGATTCTCCTTCCTCATTCGCCAGTGCCCCTCCTCCTTCTCCACTCCCCCCTGCCCTGTGCCCACCATCAGATGAACGCAGTGGTGGCAGAGCTCATGGTGCTGGCCAATGCTGCCGTCGCCCGCAAGCTCACCCGGTGAGAACCCCAACCTGCACGCACACAACAGATTTCTGGCACACCCAACCCACCACATAGCCCTCCATAACGCACACGGCCCACAATCACATGGCAGCTGTTGGCACCTTCTTTCTGTCACTGTTGCATGCTCGTGCCCTGTCTTACGCTGCAATTCGATTGCACTTTCGTTCCTTCTTCTTTCCCCACCCCCATCATGGTTTGTTGGAACGGAGCCAGGGCCTTCCCATCGACCGCCTTTCTGCGGCGCCATAATCCTCCGCGCCCAAACGGCTTCCGCCATCTCATGCATGTGAGGGTGGTGATGGGTGGGGTGAAGGAGGTGTTCGTGCTGTGCTGTGTGATGCATGTGGATGGTGGTGGGGTGAATGTAGTGTGCGTGAGAGCTAAGGGTGCCATCTCATGCATGTGAGGGTGGTGGGGTCAAGCAGGTGTGCGTGCTATGTGATGCATGTGGATGATGGTGGGGTGAACAAGGTCTGTCTGAGTGCTGTGTCATGTATGTGGATGATATGGCGTGACGGCAGCATGGCATGCAGATCACCTGCTAACAAGCATCAAACTTTTCACTTTTTTATTCTATATAAGCCTCTGTAAACTCTACAGTGGTTTCATGTGTGTTGATGCCCTGTGTTGCACCTCTTTCTTCTATTCTTGTCTCTGTGTGCCCTCCTCTCAGTGCTGCGCGGTGCGAGGCATTGCACTCGAAACGTCAACAAACAAGGTCAGCATTCATCCAAGGTGCATGGAGCAACTGAATGTTGAACCTTTCACATCGTTTCTTTCCAAGGAGTCATGCAAGCAATCATACTAGCTTGGAATGTTTTCTTAAATGTTCTGCATGCCCATCGTGCTTGCCTCCCCTTCCCTTCAATACTCTACTCTCCTTTTCTCTCCTATCTTCTCCTTTTCCTCTCCTCTCCTCTCCTCCCCTCTCCTCTCCTCTCCTCTCCTCTCCTCTCCTCTCCTCTCCTCTCCTCTCCTCTCCTCCCCTCTCCTCTCCTCTCCTCTCCTCTCCTCTCCTCTCCTCTCCTCTCCTCCCCTCTCCTCTCCTCTCCTCTCCTCTCCTCTCCTCTCCTCTCCTCTCCTCTCCTCTCCTCTCCTCTCTTCTCCTCTCCTGTCCTCTCCTCTCCTTCCCTCCCCTCCCCTCCCCTTCCGTCACTTCTCCTCCCCTCCCCTGCCCCCCCTTCTTCTGAGCAATAAACCATAATCATCACTCCCCATCGCCCTCCCAACAGGTGCTAGCAGCGTCGCTGGCAGCAGTGAAGCACCTGGGAGACTCCGTCCTGGATGTGAGCTCCATACCAAACCCTCCGTTGAAGTCAACTCATGAAGCTCCTTCTCTAACTCCCCTTCCGCTTGCCGCTACCTTGGATGCTCTTGATGGGCTCCCTCTTCAATTTTTCCGAACTCTTAAAACGAAAAAATCCCGGAACTTGATGCTCATTCTCCCGTTGTGGTCCCCTGCTGCCGTGCGTTACATTTGTCTTACCCTATTCGCACATGCCCCTTTCGCACATGTCTCCTGCGTATCTTCCTGTCTCTTCCGCGCCATCATCTCATGTGGCTGTTGCTGCAGTACGGGCTCAAGGCTCTCAGCACGCGTGCACTCTCAGAGGTGAGGCACGCAGATGAGACATGGAGAGGTCAGAGGAACACTGGGGACTTACAATGAGATGTGATGGTACCATGGGAATGGGAAACATGCCATGATCATGCACGCTTGCATCTTCATTCCTTTCCTTTGCGGATGCTCACATCTTGCAACCTTGCAACCCTGAACATGGGTGATTTGGTCTATAATTCTCTGACCACCTACACTGCAGCACGTGATCCCACATGTCACTTCTTGCACACATTTGACTCTGATCTGCTGTGCGTTTCTCACTCTCCCTGCATGTGCATGTGACCATTTGCATTGACCTGCATGCGTTCACATCCCCATGCCATCCCCATGCCATCCCCATGCCATCCCCATGCCATCCCCATGCCATCCCCATGCCATCCCCATGCCATCACCATGCCATCCCCATGCCATCCCCATGCCATCCACATGCACATGCACATCAGGCGGAGTACCTACCAGCATCATCGGCAGCAGCGGACGGCATCGGGGCATATCACTACGGCCTCGCAGTGGAGTGAGTAGCATGTGTCGAGGTCACTATACTTAGTGTGTGGCAGGATCAACTCAAAAGTGCTGATTATCCAGTTGGGCAAAAGAAGTACCTGGCAGCAGGGCAGTGGAGTGAGTGCACTCGCCCTTTAGAGTCGACTCACGAGTTACCTCGTTACAGTACAATAGTGTCAGGCGGAGTATCTGCCAGCAGCAGCAGCAGCAGCAGCGGACAGCGTCAGGACCTCTTGCTGGGCCCTCGAATTGGTGTGAGTGAGTGGCATGTGCACTCACTCTTATAGAAGTACCTGTTAAGAAGTGCAGAAGCGTCCTCCTTGCCCACCCTCCGGTCCCCCAGCCTTGACTGCCACTTCACCTCGCCCATTCTTCGCTATGGTGAATGGGAATGAGCTGAGAGCAGGTCAGAGCACTTCACTCAGAGCAGCAGTTGTGGAATGATCTCCAGCAGCAGCAGCAGCAGCAGCAGCAGCAGCAGCAGCAGCAGCAGCAGCAGCAGCAGCAGCAGCTCTGAGTTCATACAACCCTCCTTGTGGGGCGCCTCAAATGTCGTCTCTACACCCGCAAATTTGAGGCGCCTCATAAGGCACTTCACTCAGCAGCTGTTGAATGAACCCCAGCAGCACCGCTGCATTGAGTTCATAAACTCTCTCTCCTGCTTCCCTCTCCCGTCCTTCTCTCTCCCCTTGCCTCTCTGCAGCCTCTACTCCCACTTCACCTCCCCAATCTGCCGCCGACATGCTGACCTGCTGCTGCTGGTGCATCGGCAGCTGCTGGCGGCCCTGAGTTGATTCACCTTTCCTTTTTTGTTCCCTCTTCCCTCCCCTCCTTCCCCTCGTCTTTCCCATCCTTCCCCCTTCCACAACCACTTCATCCACCCTCCCTCCCTCCAGCCTCTACTCCCACTTCACCTCGCCCATTCGCCGCTATGCTGATCTGCTCGTGCACCGGCAGCTGCTGGCAGCACTGCAGCAAGAGAAGCGGGATCGTGGGGAGGCGGGCGGGAAGCAGGGAGGGAGAGGTACTGTCCAGGGGGCGGATGGGAAGGGGGGGACTGTTGAAGAGGGAAACGGGGATGGAGGGAGGGGACAGGGCGGAGCAGGGGAAGGGGGGGCAGAAGGAGGAGAGCGGTCGGGTGGGGGAGGAGGTGGGAGGAGGAAGGCGTGGGGTGCTGCAGCCAGAGTGTGGGGAGGGGAGGGAGTGAGGGAGGAGGAGGGAGTGGGGGCGGGGGTGGGGGCGGGGGTGGGGGTGGGGGAGGGGGATGCAGCGGAAGGGAGGGAGGGCAGAGCGGAGCAAAACAAAGTGGGGGTTGAGGGCGAGGTGGGAGACGGAAGGAGGGAGGAGACGGTGGAGCGAGAGTCACGAGGCGTTGACTGGGACAAGGTGATGACATTCAAAAGGCAAAAAAATAAGAAAAGAAAATGACAGAATAACAAACCAACAAAACAATAACTGAAACGAAAGAAAGCAAACAACCAATCAACAAACCACAAAGGAGAACGATGCGCACAAAAAGAGGAAGCAACGCAGGTGTCACTCATATCCCACCTGGCTAGCTCCTCCCGCAGCCTTTCCCCGCTGAGCCAAGCGAGCACAAGCACAGGCGTATTCTCGTACCATGGTGTGGTGCCATGCACAGGCGTGCAACCCCCTTGACAGCTCCCCTCCCCCTTATTTCCTCCGCCACACCTGCTCGCTGTCCACCATCTCACACAGCATTTCCTGTGATCTCGGCTCCGTCCCTCTTCTTCCCTCCTTCCCCTCTCCTTCCCTTGCCCCCCCCTCAACAGATAGCGGCCCATCTGAACAAGCAGCACTGCCTGGCAAAGCCTAGCATCAAAGGGGAACGCGGAGCTCTGTCTCCTGCTGCCTGTGCTGACTCATATCCCCTTGTCTCTTTCTCTTGCATCCTCCCCTTTCCCACTCTCTTTCTCCCCCGCCCCATTCCCACAGCTAGCGGCGCATCTGAACAAGCAGCACCGGCTGGCAAAGATGGCGTCAAAGAGAAGCTCCGAGCTCTGCCTGCTGCTGCTGCTGCGGGATCAGCCCTTGGTGGAGCGCGCTGTGGTGAGCAGAAGGGGGTGGGGGGGGGGTACGATTGAAGTGGGGGAGAGGAAGGGGGTGTTTTTACTGCCCACTGCTGCCTGCTGCTGCTGCAGAAGCAGCCCTTGGTGGAGCGCGCTGTGGTGAGCAGAAGGGGGTGGGGGGGTAGGTTTCTTGGGGGGGCGAGGGGAGGAGGAAGAGGGGGATTTTCACTGCCAGCCGCTGCTGCTGCTGCTGCTGCGGGATCAGCCCATTTGTTTTCCGCCTCTTCAACCCCCCTCCTCCTTCCCAACGTCTCCCCTCCCACCTCTCCCCCTCACCTCTCCGTCCTCCTCTCCTCCCCCGCTGTGCATTCCCCCTGCCTTCCCACCTGCACCCCTGCGCATCCCCCTTGCCTCCCCGCCTGCCTCGTCCCCACACCCACTCAGGTGGTCTCCATTCATGATGGCTATGTGACTCTCTTCGTGCCTCGCCTTGATGTGCAAGGCCAGGTGCTCTTTCAGGTGAGGCCAGGTGCTCTTTCAGGTGAGGCCAGGTGCTCTTTCAGGTGAGGCCAGGTGCTCTTTCAGGTGAGACCAGGTGCTCTTTCGGGTGAGGCCAGGTGTCCTTTCAGGTGAGGTTGAAACCAGGTGCTCGTTCAGATATTGTCATTTGCCAATTCAGATGCGCTCAGGTGCTCCTTCAAGTGCTTGCCAGTGCCTTTTTTTGTTAGAGGGAGAGGAGAATGAACCCGGTACAGTGAGATGAATATTGTAGCTAATACAGTTTACAGTTTCGTCCATATGCAGTGGTTAAATTAAGTTACAATTTGTAATTCACAATCTTTAACAACTATTGTACACTCCAAGTTTCAACGGAACTCTGATGGAAAGACAAGGAAGGTACAGCACAGCAAGGTTGCTCCTCGCACACATGCCATCTGGGAGGAGCTTTCTCATTCCCTCAGCCCTCCTTCCAAGTGACAGCAGGGCAAGGAGGGCATGGCAGTACGGAGGGCATGGAAGGTGGAGGACGGCAGCGGCGCTTTCAGATTCTCTCCGCGCTCCTTCCATCCTCCCATCTGAATAGGACAAGGATGGCATGGCAGTGCTGCCTCGCAAGCTCACGGACTGGGAGGCAGAGCAGGTGGAGCAGCAGCAGTTTCGCCACCGCCTGCGAGTGAGAGTGGAGACCAGCGATGGCCGGCGCGTGGCACGGGAGAATCTGGGGGTCACTGCTGCTGCTGCTGGTGATGGTGGCGGTGATGGGGTTGGGGGTGAGGAGGTGGAGGAGGAGGGGGCAGAGGTGGAGGAGGAGGGGGCAGAGGTGGAGGGAAATGAGGGGCAGAGCGGCATGGATGTGGACGCGCCTGCGTGTGTGAAGATTGTGGTGCGTGCTCTGGTGGTGTGGATTGTGGTGCGTGCTCTGGTGGTGTGGATTGTGGTGCGTGCTCTGGTGGTGTGGATTGTGGTGCGTGCTCTGGTGGTGTGGATTGTGGTGCGTGCTCTGGTGGTGTGGATTGTGGTGCGTGCTCTGGTGGTGTGGATTGTGGTGCGTGCTCTGGTGGTGTGGATTGTGGTGCGTGCTCTGGTGGTGTGGATTGTGGTGCGTGCTCTGGTGGTGTGGATTGTGGTGCGTGCTCTGGTGGTGTGGATTGTGGTGCGTGCTCTGGTGGTGTGGATTGTGGTGCGTGCTCTGGTGGTGTGGATTGTGGTGCGTGCTCTGGTGGTGTGGATTGTGGTGAGGGGCACGTGTGGTGAGGGGCACGTGTGGTGAGGGGCACGTGTGGTGAGGGGCACGTGTGGTGAGGGGCACATGGCATGGAGCATATATGGCAAGGGGCACATGGCACAGCACACGGTCGACCAACACATCTGACCACGCCACACCACTCGGTACCGCATGTTATCCACTCTTTCCAGCTCCCCTCCCCTCCCCTCCCCTCCCCTCCCCTCCCCTCCCCTCCCCTCCCCTCCCCTCCCCTCCCCTCCCCTCCCCTCCCCTCCCCTCCCCTCCCCTCCCCTCTTCTCCCCTCACCTCGTTCTCTCTATGCCTACCTTCCTTCATATCCCATCACTTTAAGCAACGGTCATCCCATGTCATTCCAAGCCCCGGCTTTCAGCCAAAATTTTCGCCACCATCCGCATCATTGCAAAGCACACCAATGCTCCTCTCTCTTCACACCCTTCATGCCCCCTTGCTCCCTCTCCTTCCTCTGCTTCCCCTCTGGTCCCCCTCCTCTGTTGCTTTTCCAGCATTTCCAGCAAGGCTTTTCTGTTGACCTACGAAGCACACCAAATCTCTCCTCTCTTCACGCCCTTGACTCTTCCGTGCTCCGCACCAAAGCCTCCCTCTGGCCTCCTCCCTGTTGGTTTCTCGGGATTTCCAGCAGGGCTCTTCAGCCATACTCTTTGCCACTATTCTCACCAACTCTCCTCTCTCTTCCGCTACCCCCCTCCCCTCTGGACCCTTCCTCTGTTGGTTTCCCAGGATTTCCAGCAGGGTTTCTCTGTTGTTGAGTACTGGCTCTTCCAGACCCTCTGGGTCCAGCTGTCAGCCTCAGGTGATTTCTCAGGTTCAGGTGAATTTCCATGTTGAGATATGCATGGCTTGCTTCTAAAGCTGAGTGTACAAATAGAAACACGCCGTAAATAGATGAAAAAACGAAACATGAATAAGGGGCACCTGCTTCATTGGAGTCGCACATGACAATTCCCTCCCACTTCCCTCGTCTCGCCCTCCCAGGCTCCATCGCCCGCTTCCCCACCCTCGTGATGAAAATACTAGCTGATGAGCTAGCGAAGTGGCTTCTAATTTCTTCCCAGACACATATCTTCCTTCTCCCTCTCGCCCTCCCAGGCTCCATCGCTCGCTTCCCCACCCTCAAGATGGAGATACTGGCAGATGCTCACCCCTCAGCCAGGGCAGCGAGTCTCAGAAGCCAATCAGAGGCTGCCAGCTCAGCTCCGCGAGGGCTGATGGGCGATGAGGAGGGGGGAAGTGGAGAGGGAGCAGAGGATTCCACCGTTTCTCACTCTCACTTCGGGCCCTGGAAGGACGAGGAGGAGAGGGAAGAAGGGGAGAAGGGAGGGGATGGGGAAAACGGAGGAAAAATGCAGAAGAGTGAGAAGCTGGGGAAGGGGCTTCAAGGAGTTGGAGATAAAGAGATTTTGACGCAAGAATCAGTGTTTTCAGGAAGGAGGCTTGCGGAGGAGGTGTTTTTAGCAGATGTGGATTTTGAGGCGGATGCTGCTGCCGCTGCCACTGCCGCTGCTGTGGCTGCCGCTGTGGTGGCCGGGGAAGGGGAGGAAGAGGAGGCTGAGGATGAGGAAGCGAGAAAAGAAAGAGGGAAAGGCAGGCAAGACGAATGGGTGGGGCAAAAGGGAGGAGTGGGGAAGGCCGGTAGGAAGGGTATGGCAGGTGCAGGTGAGGAGGGAGAGGAGGTTGCTGGTAGTGGGGATGGGGGGAGGGGAGTGAGTGGGCGGCGGGTGATTGGGAGGCTTGCTGCAACGGCAGCTAGCAGTGGCGGCAGCGTCACAGACAGCGGCTTCAGCAGCAGCAATAGCAGCAGCACTGTTGATGGGGATGGCAGTGGTGGTCACGTGAATGCCAGTGGTAGCAGGAGCACGAACAGCAACGGCAGGGATCCAGCCACTAGTGGCAGCGGTGGTGCTGCTGGTGGTGGTCAGATGGATGCGTTTCGTGGGCGGTGCGGAGTGCATGATCTCATGGAGGCCATGCGTGCACTGCACATGGCAGGAGGTGCGTGATGCCACGTGGCAGGAGGTATGTGGTGCCATGTGGCAGGAGGCTTATGGTGCCACGTGGCAGGAGGTTTGTGGTGCCATGTGGCAGTAGATATGTGGTGCCATGTGGAGGAGGTATGTGGTGACACGTGGCAGGAGGTATATGGTGCCATGTGGCAGGGGGTAGATTATATTATGTGGCAGCATGTTTTATGATTCCCACGGCAGGGGTGGAGCAAAACAGAGTGAATAAATATCTGCCATGAGATGTGGCCTGGCCACTGCCTTCTGAAATACTTGGTGTTGCACCCTTCTCCCGCGGTCCCTCCTACCTTCCCCTTCCCACCTTTTTCTCCTACTTCGCCTCCTTACCTTCCCGCTCCTACCTCCTGCCGTTTTCTCACACAAGGAACTTTTCTGCCCTATCCGCCCCCGTCCCATATGATTCCTTTCATCGTCAGACTCCACCAGCATGGTCTTCTCTCCATCCGACGTTGCCTTCTCTCTCTCCCAAACACAACCTCCTCTTGGAGCAACTTCCTCCCCCTCCAATCCTCTTCCTTTGCCGCCCGGCGTCTCCATAAGTGCCGCTCTACCACTGTCGCTGCGCGGGGAGGCGAACACAGGTGGTAGCTCGACCATGCGGAAGAATCAGTTGCTGGTGAGTTTGATGCGTCGAGTCTGAGTGTGTGCTCGCAATGCTGTTTACCACTCCCTTATTCGTATTAGGCTTTGTACTTTGTATTTGGCGTGTCATGCTGCTATGTCATTTTGTGTCATCCCGTTTCTCTCCGTTGTCGTATCTACACCATGCATTTCAACGTGAATCAAACTGTACTATACAGGCAAAAGCGGCCCACACTCGGGCCATGCTGAATAAATCTGCCAAATCGAATGCTGCTGACAAGCAGCAGAGAAGGGCTGCAAGAGAAACCCGTCTACGATTGAGAGCACATGGTCAATAAGTTAGATAAGGCATTCTATCAATATAGGCTATTCATCGTGCCTTCAATAGCTAATGGGCTTTTCGTCCAGTCCCTATGCATGTCCTACAGATGACCTTTAAATAATATTTCAAACCAGGTTGCGCATTCTTTGAAGACATGCAACTGTTTTTTTCTATAGCTGATGGGATACCTCATATGTAATAAAGTATTCGGACCACGTGATAATCGAAGTTACATAACAGGTACGTACTGTATCAATATACCAGGCTGCATAACCTTTCAATCACTGAGGCTTCGCGAGGCATGTAATGAAGTGTACAGCTGACCTTTCGTGATCCGTGAGGACGCTACCCCACGGAGCCTCTGAGGCGACGCCACCCCAAGGAGCCTCCAAGTGTCACCTACCTCCTCAAGCTGCGAAAGGTTACGAAACCGCGTTCAGGAAGGTGTCGTTAAGAGTCGATCGCACTCTCGGTTCTGTACACTTGAAGGATATTGTGTTACAGTAGAACGATAATTAACTGATTGAATCATTATTTCGAGGCCTCGTTCTTTGTTTTTTTTGAGTCTGGGGTTCCCATTTGACGTTGCTACTCTCGATGTTGGTGGTGGTGGCCCCCCCCGTTCTCTAGAACTGTGCAGGCTGACTCCAGAAACAAGTGCGAACCGCTCCAAATCGTAACATATCTGTTCCCTAGGTGCTAACACAGTGAGGCTGAGGCTGGAGCAAGACGCGTGGCAATCGCTACAAGTTGTGTTCTGGTCGTGACTCGTGAGGGCTGTGGATTTGGAGTCGCGGCGCGATGGACAGCCTCCTAGGGCTTGGGATGTCCACGTCGGAGCAGGGCACATCTCGTGAGCCACCGAAAATCTTTCCCGCTAGGCTGGTGGCTGTGTGTTGGCGACCTTCCACGCGTGCAAGAACGTCTTCTTTTTTGGGGAGTGTCGCAGAGAAGTAGTCGCAATGGCCAAGTTCCTTCTCTCCCAAGCAAAGCGCTGGCCTGACAGCGCATCATCGCCACCCGCGTGTTTTGAATGGCTGGCTCGACTCTATTTCGCACACCTTGAGCTTGCTTGTCGAATCTGGTGGATTATGATCGCACCGACCACCTTAGCCGTAATCTCGTTGCAATTCTCGTCTGGTTCTGAATCTGAAGCGACTCTTGGAACTACCATGGGTTGAAGCTCCTTTCTCTGGTCGCGTGTGGCCCTTGACTCTTTATCGGAAGGCCCTCTCGGTCTTAGAAGGGCTAGGTGATTTTTATTACTTCAACTACTCCCTCGTATTTGTCGACGCGCGTTTGGATGAAAGGCGTCACTTGCAGGGTCCGTATGGTCACTGAACCACCGAACTCCGAGGTATTTAGTTAGGCGTCACCGGCGATCCAAGTTCATCTCAATCCATCCCTCTCTCAAGTTCTTGTCGGCGACCCACTATTCGCGATCAGCGTCCTCATTCTCTCTCTCAAAACCAGTACTTTCCGGGATCGCCTTAGCTCCCCTCCGCCATAACATCACACTTGAAGCTTACCAGATTCCACAACCCTCTCACTCAGTCGCCTGGTGCTCATACAACCACTTACTCGCCAAGTCACTTAACTATGGGTTCGCTCGGCACTGCCGCTGAGTTCGTCCTTCCCACGGAGCAAGTGCAACTGATCAAAGACAGCTTCAAGGCGAAGCTGCAAGCCGATGTGCCGTACCACGCCATGTCGCTCTTCATCAAGTAAGGACCTTTTTCAGAACATTCCTGGAGTCTGGATTCCTGTCGCTGACAGCTGCTCCAATCCCCTTAGCGCTTGAAGCTGCTCAAATTTGTGCAGAATTGCTCCTGACCTTGTGCTGACCCGCTGAAAATGACGTCTCCCACTGGCAGTTTGTTCGAGATTGTGCCGGAAGCGAAGGCCCTTATCTCCATGACCAAGGACTACACGGGCCCCATGAGAGACAACAAGGCGCTTCAGGAACACGCCACCACTGTTCTGAAGAAGGTGAGTGGGTGGGGAAGAAAGTGTTGGTAGGAGCGTTTTTTAAGGGTATCAAAGTTCCCGTACGGGAGTCGAGATCGTCATACGGAAGGGCTCTTAAATTAAGTTGCTGTGACATGCGTCTGTGCAGGTGGTCAACATTGCCACGAATCTCGACAACGAGAAACAGGTGGAGATGTACAGAAAGAGCCTCGCAACGCTAGGCCAGAGACACGTTGGATACGGAGTCAAGCTCAAGCATGCTGCGGTATGTAAATGTATCCAACAGTCTTCATCTCTGCAATCAGGCTCCTGCAGTACTGCACATGACGTGCTGTATTGCTGTTGCAAGTCTTCACATTTCCCCGACCTCTAATACTCTTGTCTATTCTCTGATGTTCATTTTCAGAAACTGAGGGATGCCTTCGTGATTACTATGGCTGGCGCTATGGGTGACACGTGGAGTGGTGATGTGAAAGCAGCATGGATCGCTGCATATGATGCGATTGAGGAGATGTTTGTTGTAGGATTAGTTGGGGCGGCCGCTCCGAATCAGAGTTAGGATGCACTGAGGAGATGACTGACTGCATGGATGGCTGATGAAGTTGATAGTACACATAGGACACGCTCTGATTGTGCTGTATTGTGGTAGTCATTGTTATACAGTGTAGGTTATTATGAATACTCCATACTGGTAACGTCGATACTGGTAACGTGCTGCAGTGGCTAATGTTAGGCTGGTGGTTGTAACAACCATCTGTTCCAACTCTCTACAACCACTTTCAGCTGCAACCAGTGCCCTAGATATCAGACTTAAGCCCGAGTACAGCATGGTAATTTTCAAGTTCAAGATTCTTGAACTTGAAGTCGCCAAAAACAGGGTTACCCTACTTGTTTTGAAGAAACTCTCGCGACCCCAGGCAATCGTCCTGCGACAACGGAACCCGAGTGCCCAAATTCAGAACTGACGCGATGATCGCCAACCATATGCACAGTTCACCACTCACATAACTTGCTTACCAAGTAGTACTCATAGACTAGGAGGCTCCAAGGCAAAACTAGCGCTAGTTGGCAAAAGCGAGTCGTTGATAGGGTTTTTTTTTTTTGTGCGGAAAGAAATATAGGTATCCACCTCAACCATCTTAGTTAGTGCACGCTCCGATCTCCCCCTCACGTCACCAGTTTCGTGTTACAACCCGTTCACCCGCGGCACACACGTTAGAGAACGATGTTCGCGTTACTCCCGTCTTGCATTCAAGCTCGCGTCGCACACGCAGGCTCTTGTCACACTTGCTGTGGTTCAGCCTCGTGTCACGATCGTACCGTTTTAGGCACGGGTCGCTCACGCGAATGCCGTACAGGTTCGCGTGACGCACGATGCCGTTAGTCGCATATGTTCCCCCTCGTCGACCACGTCAGACCGCTTTCCTCGTCGCCCGCGCTTTCCCTCGTCACCCTCGCGGACCTTCTGGTCGCATATGTTCCCCTAGTCGCCCGCGCTTTCCCACGTCAACCACACATCCCCTCGTCGCAATCGCTGATAGTGAACATACCACGCTTCAGATCGTCACCCGCGCACCCCTCATCACCCTCGTCGACCCGCACCGATCCTCGCCGCCCTCACCTCCCTTAGTCACCGACATTCCCTCTCGTCGCTCGCGCTTCCCCTCATCGCCCTTGCCTCCCTGTTACTCGCGCTTCCCCTCGTCATCCGCGTTTCCATCCGGGACAGAGAAGCGGAGTGACAGAAGGGGGTAAGAAAAGTGGGGGAGGGACAGAGGGGGGCAAGGACAGAGGGAGAGGTAAGCTACCCCACATCCCCTTCCCTGCTTCTCCCCATTCCCTTCCCTGCTACCCCCATCCCCTTCCCTGCTACCCCCCATCCCCTTCCCTGCTTCCCCCCATCCCCTTCCCTGCTTCCCCCCATCCCCTTCCCTGCGTCCCCCAATCCCCTTCCCTGCTTCCCCCCGTCCCCTTCCCTGCTTACCCCCATCCCCTTCGATGCTTCCCCCCCTCCGCTTCCCTGCTTCCCCTCATCCCCTTCCCTGCTTCCCCCAATCCCCTTCCCTGCTTTCCCCCCCATCCCCTTCCCTGCTTCCCCCCCCATCCCCTTCCCTGCTTCCCCCCATCCCCTTCCTTGCTTCCCCCCATCCCCTTCCCTGCTTCCCCCCCCATCCCCTTCCCTGCTTCCCCCCCTCCCCTTCCCTTCTTCCCCTCATCCCCTTCCCTGCTTCCCCTCATCCCCTTCCCTGCTTCCCCCCATCCCCTTCCCTGCTTCCCCCCCCATCCCCTTCCCTGCTTCCCCCCCCATCCCCTTCCCTGCTTCCCCCCATCCCCTTCCTTGCTTCCCCCCATCCCCTTCCCTGCTTCCCCCCATCCCCTTCCCTGCTTCCCCCCCCATCCCCTTCCCTGCTTCCCCCCATCCCCTTCCCTGCTTCCCCTCATCCCCTTCCCTGCTTCCCCCCATCCCCTTCCCTGCTTCCCCCCCCATCCCCTTCCCTGCTTCCCCCCCCATCCCCTTCCCTGCTTCCCCCCATCCCCTTCCTTGCTCCCCCCCATCCCCTTCCCTGCTTCCCCCCCCATCCCCTTCCCTGCTTCCCCCCCTCCCCTTCCCTGCTTCCCCTCATCCCCTTCCCTGCTTCCCCCCATCCCCTTCCCTGCTTCCCCCCATCCCCTTCCCTGCTTCCCCCCCCATCCCCTTCCCTGCTTCCCCCCCCATCCGCTTCCCTGCTTCCCCCCATCCCCTTCCTTGCTTCCCCCCATCCCCTTCCCTGCTTCCCCCCATCCCCTTCCCTGCTTCCCCCCCCATCCCCTTCCCTGCTTCCCCCCCTCCCCTTCCCTTCTTCCCCTCATCCCCTTCCCTGCTTCCCCCCATCCCCTTCCCTGCTTCCCCCCATCCCCTTCCCTGCTTCCCCCCATCCCCTTCCCTGCTTCCCCCCCATCCCCTTCCCTGCTTCCCCCCATCCCCTTCCCTGCTTCCCCCCATCCCCTTCCCTGCTTCCCCCCATCCCCTTCCCTGCTTCCCCCCATCCCCTTCCCTGCTTCCCCCCATCCCCTTCCCTGCGTCCCCCAATCCCCTTCCCTGCTTCCCCCCGTCCCCTTCCCTGCTTCCCCCCATCCCCTTCCCTGCGTCCCCCAATCCCCTTCCCTGCTTCCCCCCGTCCCCTTCCCTGCTTCCCCCCATCCCCTTCCCTGCGTCCCCCAATCCCCTTCCCTGCTTCCCCCCGTCCCCTTCCCTGCTTCCCCCCATCCCCTTCCCTGCGTCCCCCAATCCCCATCCCTGCTTCCCCCCGTCCCCTTCCCTGCTTCACCCAACTCCTCTCATACCCCACAGTCCCCTCATACCCCCTGCTCCTCTCATATCCCTATACCCTCGTTCCAAACTTCCCACTCCTTTCATATCACCCACTCCTCTCATACCCTCGGCTAATGTGAATTCAAATTGTCACTGTTTCGTCTGGTCCCGCACTGCTTCCCCTGCTTCCCACCCGTGCACCCCTGCTTCCCACCCGTGCACCCCTGCTTCCCACCCGTGCACCCCTGCTTCCCACCCGTGCACCCCTGCTTCCCACCCGTGCACCCCTGCTTCCCACCCGTGCACCCCTGCTTCCCACCCGTGCACCCCTGCTTCCCACCCGTGCACCCCTGCTTCCCACCCGTGCACCCCTGCTTCCCACCCGTGCACCCCTGCTTCCCACCCGTGCACCCCTGCTTCCCACCCGTGCACCCCTGCTTCCCACCCGTGCACCCCTGCTTCCCACCCGTGCACCCCTGCTTCCCACCCGTGCACCCCTGCTTCCCACCCGTGCACCCCTGCTTCCCACCCGTGCACCCCTGCTTCCCACCCGGAACACCCGTGCACCCCTGCTTCCCACCCGTGCACCCCTGCTTCCCACCCGTGCACCCCTGCTTCCCACCCGTGCACCCCTGCTTCCCACCCGTGCACCCCTGCTTCCCACCCGTGCACCCCTGCTTCCCACCCGTGCACCCCTGCTTCCCACCCCGTGCACCCCTGCTTCCCACCCGTGCACCCCTGCTTCCCACCCGTGCACCCCTGCTTCCCACCCGTGCACCCCTGCTTCCCACCCGTGCACCCCTGCTTCCCACCCGTGCACCCCTGCTTCCCACCCGTGCACCCCTGCTTCCCACCCGTGCACCCCTGCTTCCCACCCGTGCACCCCTGCTTCCCACCCGTGCACCCCTGCTTCCCACCCGTGCACCCCTGCTTCCCACCCGTGCACCCCTGCTTCCCACCCGTGCACCCCTGCTTCCCACCCGTGCACCCCTGCTTCCCACCCGTGCACCCCTGCTTCCCACCCGTGCACCCCTGCTTCCCACCCGTGCACCCCTGCTTCCCACCCGTGCACCCCTGCTTCCCACCCGTGCACCCCTGCTTCCCACCCGTGCACCCCTGCTTCCCACCCGTGCACCCCTGCTTCCCACCCGTGCACCCCTGCTTCCCACCCGTGCACCCCTGCTTCCCACCCGTGCACCCCTGCTTCCCACCCGTGCACCCTGCTTCCCACCCGTGCACCCCTGCTTCCCACCCGTGCACCCCTGCTTCCCACCCGTGCACCCCTGCTTCCCACCCGTGCACCCCTGCTTCCCACCCGTGCACCCCTGCTTCCCACCCGTGCACCCCTGCTTCCCACCCGTGCACCCCTGCTTCCCACCCGTGCACCCCTGCTTCCCACCCGTGCACCCCTGCTTCCCACCCGTGCACCCCTGCTTCCCACCCGTGCACCCCTGCTTCCCACCCGTGCACCCCTGCTTCCCACCCGTGCACCCCTGCTTCCCACCCGTGCACCCCTGCTTCCCACCCGTGCACCCCTGCTTCCCACCCGTGCACCCCTGCTTCCCACCCGTGCACCCCTGCTTCCCACCCGTGCACCCCTGCTTCCCACCCGTGCACCCCTGCTTCCCACCCGTGCACCCCCTGCTTCCCACCCGTGCACCCCTGCTTCCCACCCGTGCACCCCTGCTTCCCACCCGTGCACCCCTGCTTCCCACCCGTGCACCCCTGCTTCCCACCCGTGCACCCCTGCTTCCCACCCGTGCACCCCTGCTTCCCACCCGTGCACCCCTGCTTCCCACCCGTGCACCCCTGCTTCCCACCCGTGCACCCCTGCTTCCCACCCGTGCACCCCTGCTTCCCACCGTGCACCCCTGCTTCCCACCCGTGCACCCCCTGCTTCCCACCCGTGCACCCCTGCTTCCCACCCGTGCACCCCTGCTTCCCACCCGTGCACCCCTGCTTCCCACCCGTGCACCCCCTGCTTCCCACCCGTGCACCCCTGCTTCCCACCCGTGCACCCCTGCTTCCCACCCGTGCACCCCTGCTTCCCACCCGTGCACCCCTGGCTTCCCACCCGTGCACCCCTGCTTCCCACCCGTGCACCCCTGCTTCCCACCCGTGCACCCCTGCTTCCCACCCGTGCACCCCTGCTTCCCACCCGTGCACCCCTGCTTCCCACCCGTGCACCCCTGCTTCCCACCCGTGCACCCCTGCTTCCCACCCGTGCACCCCTGCTTCCCACCCGTGCACCCCTGCTTCCCACCCGTGCACCCCTGCTTCCCACCCGTGCACCCCTGCTTCCCACCCGTGCACCCCTGCTTCCCACCCGTGCACCCCTGCTTCCCACCCGTGCACCCCTGCTTCCCACCCGTGCACCCCTGCTTCCCACCCGTGCACCCCTGCTTCCCACCCGTGCACCCCTGCTTCCCACCCGTGCACCCCTGCTTCCCACCCGTGCACCCCTGCTTCCCACCCGTGCACCCCTGCTTCCCACCCGTGCACCCCTGCTTCCCAACCCGTGCACCCCTGCTTCCCACCCGTGCACCCCTGCTTCCCACCCGTGCACCCCTGCTTCCCACCCGTGCACCCCTGCTTCCCACCCGTGCACCCCTGCTTCCCACCCGTGCACCCTGCTTCCCACCCGTGCACCCCTGCTTCCCACCCGTGCACCCCTGCTTCCCACCCGTGCACCCCTGCTTCCCACCCGGTGCACCCCTGCTTCCCACCCGTGCACCCCTGCTTCCCACCCGTGCCACCCTGCTTCCCACCCGTGCACCCCTGCTTCCCACCCGTGCACCCCTGCTTCCCACCCGTGCACCCCTGCTTCCCACCCGTGCACCCCTGCTTCCCACCCGTGCACCCCTGCTTCCCACCCGTGCACCCCTGCTTCCCACCCGTGCACCCCTGCTTCCCACCCGTGCACCCCTGCTTCCCACCCGTGCACCCCTGCTTCCCACCCGTGCACCCCTGCTTCCCACCCGTGCACCCCTGCTTCCCACCCTGCACCCCTGCTTCCCACCCGTGCACCCCTGCTTCCCACCCGTGCAACCCCTGCTTCCCACCCGTGCACCCCTGCTTCCACCCGTGCACCCCTGCTTCCCACCCGTGCACCCCTGCTTCCCACCCGTGCACCCTGCTTCCCCCGTGGCACCCCTGCTTCCCACCCGTTGCACCCCTGCTTCCCACCCGTGCACCCCTGCTTCCCACCCGTGCACCCCTGCTTCCCACCCGTGCACCCCTGCCTTCCCACCCGTGCACCCCTGCTTCCCACCCGTGCACCCCTGCTTCCCACCCGTGCACCCCTGCTTCCCACCCGTGCACCCCTGCTTCCCACCCGTGCACCCCTGCTTCCCACCCGTGCACCCTGCTCCACCCAGGGCACTCCCTGCTTCCCTCCTGCACCCCTGCTTCCCACCCGTGCACCCCTGCTTCCCACCCGTGCACCCCTGCTTCCCACCCGTGCACCCCTGCTTCCCACCCGTGCACCCCTGCTTCCCACCCCGTGCACACCCTGCTTCCCACCCGTGCCCCTGCTTCCCACCCGTGCACCCCTGCTTCCCACCCGTGCACCCCTGCTTCCACCCGTGCACCCCTGCTTCCCACCCGTGCACCCCTGCTTCCCACCCGTGCACCCCTGCTTCCCACCCGTGCACCCCTGCTTCCCACCCGTGCACCCCCTGCTTCCCACCCGTGCACCCCTGCTTCCCACCCGTGCACCCCTGCTTCCCACCCGTGCACCCCTGCTTCCCACCCGTGCACCCCTGCTTCCCACCGTGCACCCCTGCTTCCCACCCGTGCACCCCTGCTTCCCACCCGTGCACCCCTGCTTCCCACCCGTGCACCCCTGCTTCCCACCCCCGGTGCACCCCTGCTTCCCACCCGTGCACCCCTGCTTCCCACCCGTGCACCCCTGCTTCCCACCCGTGCACCCCTGCTTCCCACCCGTGCACCCCTGCTTCCCACCCGTGCACCCTGCTTCCCACCCGTGCACCCCTGCTTCCCACCCGTGCACCCCTGCTTCCCACCCGGCACCCCTGCTTCCCACCCGTGCACCCCTGCTTCCCCACCCGTGCACCCCTGCTTCCCACCCGTGCACTCCCGGCTTCCCACCCGTGCACCCCTGCTTCCCACCCGTGCACCCCTGCTTCCCACCCGTGCACCCCTGCTTCCCACCCGTGCACCCCTGCTTCCCACCCGTGCACCCCTGCTTCCCACCCGTGCAACCCCTGCTTCCCACCCGTGCACCCCTGCTTCCCACCCGTGCACCCCTGCTTCCCACCCGTGCACCCCTGCTTCCCACCCGTGCACCCCTGCTTCCCACCCGTGCACCCCTGCTTCCCACCCGTGCACCCCTGCTTCCCACCCGTGCACCCCTGCTTCCCACCCGTGCACCCTGCTTTCCCACCCGTGCACCCCTGCTTCCCACCCGTGCACCCCTGCTTCCCTTCACCGTGCACCCCTGCTTCCCACCCGTGCACCCCTGCTTCCCACCCGTGCACCCCTGCTTCCCACCGTGCACCCCTGCTTCCCACCCGTGCACCCCTGCTTCCCACCCGTGCACCCCTGCTTCCCACCCGTGCACCCCTGCTTCCCACCCGTGCACCCCTGCTTCCCACCCGTGCACCCCTGCTTCCCACCCGTGCACCCCTGCTTCCCACCCGTGCACCCCTGCTTCCCACCCGTGCACCCCTGCTTCCCACCGTGCACCCCTGCTTCCCACCCGTGCACGCCCTGCTTCCACCCGTGCACCCCTGCTTCCCACCCGTGCACCCCTGCTTCCCACCCGTGCACCCCTGCTTCCCACCCGTGCACCCCTGCTTCCCACCCGTGCACCCCTGCTTCCCACCCGTGCACCCCTGCTTCCCACCCCGTTGCACCCCGGCTTCCACCCCGTGCACCCCTGCTTCCCACCCGTGCACCCCTGCTTCCCACCCGTGCACCCCTGCTTCCACCCGTGCACCCTGCTTCCCACCCGTGCACCCCTGCTTCCCACCCGTGCACCCCTGCTTCCCACCCGTGCACCCCTGCTTCCCACCCGTGCACCCTGCTTCCCACCCGTGCACCCCTGCTTCCCACCCGTGCACCCCCTGCTTCCCACCCGTGCACCCCTGCTTCCCACCGTGCACCCTGCTTCCCACCCGTGCACCCCTGCTTCCCACCCGTGCACCCCTGCTTCCCACCCGTGCACCCTGCTTCCCACCCCGTGCACCCCTGCTTCCCACCCGTGCACCCCTGCTTCCCACCGTGCACCCCTGCTTCCCACCCGTGCACCCCTGCTTCCCACCCGTGCACCCCTGCTTCCCACCCGTGCACCCCTGCTTCCCACCCGTGCACCCCTGCTTCCACCCGTGCACCCCTGCTTCCCACCCGTGCACCCCTGCTTCCCACCCTTGCACCCCTGCTTCCCACCCGTGCACCCCTGCTTCCCACCCGTGCACCCCTGCTTCCCACCCGTGCACCCCTGCTTCCCACCCGTGCACCCCTGCTTCCCACCCGTGCACCCCTGCTTCCCACCCGTGCACCCCTGCTTCCCACCCGTGCACCCCTGCTTCCCACCCGTGCACCCCTGCTTCCCACCCGTGCACCCCTGCTTCCACCCGTGCACCCCTGCTTCCCACCCGTGCACCCCTGCTTCCCACCCGTGCACCCCTGCTTCCCACCCGTGCACCCCTGCTTCCCACCCGTGCACCCCTGCTTCCCACCCGTGCACCCCTGCTTCCCCACCCCGTGCACCCCTGCTTCCCACCCGTGCACCCCTGCTTCCCACCCGTGCACCCCTGCTTCCCACCCGTGCACCCCTGCTTCCCACCCGTGCACCCCTGCTTCCCACCCGTGCACCCCTGCTTCCCACCCGTGCACCCCTGCTTCCCACCCGTGCACCCCTGCTTCCCACCCGTGCACCCCTGCTTCCCACCCGTGCACCCCTGCTTCCCTTCCCACCCGTGGCACCCCTGCTTCCCACCCGTGCACCCCTGCTTCCCACCCGTGCACCCCTGCTTCCCACCCGTTGCACCCCTGCTTCCCACCCGTGCACCCCTGCTTCCCACCGTGCACCCTGCTTCCCACCCGTGCACCCCTGCTTCCACCCGTGCACCCCTGCTTCCCACCCGTGCACCCCTGCTTCCCACCCGTGCACCCCTGCTTCCCACCCGTGCACCCCTGCTTCCCAACCGTGCAACCCCTGCTTCCCACCCGTGCACCCCTGCTTCCCACCCGTGCACCCCTGCTTCCACCCGTGCACCCCTGCTTCCCACCCGTGCACCCTGCTTCACCCACCCGTGCACCCCTGCTTCCCACCCGTGCACCCCTGCTTCCCACCCGTGCACCCCTGCTTCCCACCCGTGCACCCCTGCTTCCCACCCGTGCACCCCTGCTTCCCACCCGTGCACCCCTGCTTCCCACCCGTGCACCCCTGCTTCCCACCCGTGCACCCCTGCTTCCCACCCGTGCACCCCTGCTTCCCACCCGTGCACCCCTGCTTCCCACCCGTGCACCCCTGCTTCCCACCCGTGCACCCCTGCTTCCCACCCGTGCACCCCTGCTTCCCACCCGTGCACCCCTGCTTCCCACCCGTGCACCCCTGCTTCCCACCCGTGCACCCCTGCTTCCCACCCGTGCACCCCTGCTTCCCACCCGTGCACCCCTGCTTCCCACCCGTGCACCCCTGCTTCCCACCCGTGCACCCCTGCTTCCCACCCGTGCACCCCTGCTTCCCACCCGTGCACCCCTGCTTCCCACCCGTGCACCCCTGCTTCCCACCCGTGCACCCCTTTGCACCCCTGCTTCCCACCCGTGCACCCCTGCTTCCCACCCGTGCACCCCTGCTTCCCACCCGTGCACCCCTGCTTCCCACCCGTGCACCCCTGCTTCCCACCCGTGCACCCCATGCCCACCCGTGCCACCCCTGCTTCCCACCCGTGCACCCCTGCTTCCCACCCCGTGCACCCCTGCTTCCCACCCGTGCACCCCCTGCTTCCCACCCGTGCACCCTGCTTCCCACCCGTGCACCCCTGCTTCCACCCGTGCACCCCTGCTTCCCACCACGTGCACCCCTGCTTCCCACCCGTGCACCCCTGCTTCCCACCGTGCACCCCTGCTTCCCACCCGTGCACCCCTGCTTCCCACCCGTGCACCCCTGCTTCCCACCCGTGCACCCCTGCTTCCCACCCGTGCACCCCCTGCGTCCCACCCGTGCACCCCTGGCTTCCCACCCGTGCACCCCTGCTTCCCACCCGTGCACACCCTGCTTCCCACCCGTGCACCCCTGCTTCCCACCCGTGCACCCCTGCTTCCCACCCGTGCACCCCTGCTTCCCACCCGTGCACCCCTGCTTCCCACCCGTGCACCCTGCTTCCCACCCGTGCACCCCTGCTTCCCACCCGTGCACCCCTGCTTCCCACCCGTGCACGCCCTGCTTCCCACCCGTGCACCCCTGCTTCCCACCCTGCACCCCTGCTTCCCACCCGTGCACCCCTGCTTCCCACCCGTGCACCCCTGCTTCCCAACCGTGCAACCGCTCGTGCTGTCCCACCCGTGCACCCCTGCTTCCCACCCGTGCACCCCTGCTTCCACCCGTGCACCCCGCTTCCACCGTGCACCCTGCTTCCCACCCGTGCACCCCTGCTTCCCACCCGTGCACCCCTGCTTCCACCCGTGCACCCCTGCTTCCCACCCGTGCACCCCTGCTTCCCACCCGTGCACCCCTTCTTCCCACCCGTGCACCCATGCTTCCCACCCGTGCACCCCTGCTTCCCACCCAGTGCACCCCTGCTTCCCACCCGGGCACCCCTGCTTCCCACCCTCTGCACCCCTGCTTCCCACCCTTGCACCCCTGCTTCCCACCCGTGCACCCATGCTTCCCCCACCCGTGCACCCCTGCTTCCCACCCTCGTGCACCCCTGCTTCCCACCCGTGCACCCCTGCTTCCCACCCGTGCACCCCTGCTTCCCACCCGTGCACCCCTGCTTCCCACCCGTGCACCCCTGCTTCCCACCCGTGCACCCCTGCTTCCCACCCGTGCACCCCTGCTTCCCACCCGTGCACCCCTGCTTCCCACCCGTGCACCCCTGCTTCCCACCCGTGCACCCCTGCTTCCCACCCGTGCACCCCTGCTTCCCACCCGTGCACCCCTGCTTCCCACCCGTGCACCCCTGCTTCCCACCCGTGCACCCCTGCTTCCCACCCGTGCACCCCTGCTTCCCACCCGTGCACCCCTGCTTCCCACCCGTGCACCCCTGCTTCCCACCCGTGCACCCCTGCTTCCCACCCGTGCACCCCTGCTTCCCACCCGTGCACCCCTGCTTCCCACCCGTGCACCCCTGCTTCCCACCCGTGCACCCCTGCTTCCCACCCGTGCACCCCTGCTTCCCACCCGTGCACCCCTGCTTCCCACCCGTGCACCCCTGCTTCCCACCCGTGCACCCCTGCTTCCCACCCGTGCACCCCTGCTTCCCACCCGTGCACCCCTGCTTCCCACCCGTGCACCCCTGCTTCCCACCCGTGCACCCCTGCTTCCCACCCGTGCACCCCTGCTTCCCACCCGTGGCACCCCTGCTTCCCACCCGTTGCACCCCTGCTTCCCACCCGTGCACCCCTGCTTCCCACCCGTGCACCCCTGCTTCCCACCCGTGCACCCCTGCTTCCCACCCGTGCACCCCTGCTTCCCACCCGTGCACCCCTGCTTCCCACCCGTGCACCCCTGCTTCCCACCCGTGCACCCCTGCTTCCCACCCGTGCACCCCTGCTTCCCACCCGTGCACCCCTGCTTCCCACCCGTGCACCCCTGCTTCCCACCCGTGCACCCCTGCTTCCCACCCGTGCACCCCTGCTTCCCACCCGTGCACCCCTGCTTCCCACCCGTGCACCCCTGCTTCCACCCGTGCACCCCTGCTTCCCACCCGTGCACCCCTGCTTCCCACCCGTGCACCCTGCTTCCCACCCGTGCACCCCTGCTTCCCACCCGTGCACCCCTGCTTCCCACCCGTGCACCCCTGCTTCCCACCCGTGCACCCCTGCTTCCCACCCGTGCACCCCTGCTTCCCACCCGTGCACCCCTGCTTCCCACCCGTGCACCCCTGCTTCCCACCCGTGCACCCCTGCTTCCCACCCGTGCACCCCTGCTTCCCACCCGTGCACCCCTGCTTCCCACCCGTGCACCCCTGCTTCCCACCCGTGCACCCCTGCTTCCCACCCGTGCACCCCTGCTTCCCACCCGTGCACCCCTGCTTCCCACCCGTGCACCCCTGCTTCCCACCCGTGCACCCCCTGCTTCCCACCCGTGCACCCCTGCTTCCCACCCGTGCACCCCTGCTTCCCACCCGTGCACCCCTGCTTCCCACCCGTGCACCCCTGCTTCCCACCCGTGCACCCCTGCTTCCCACCCGTGCACCCCTGCTTCCCACCCGTGCACCCCTGCTTCCCACCCGTGCACCCCTGCTTCCCACCCGTGCACCCCTGCTTCCCACCCGTGCACCCCTGCTTCCCACCCGTGCACCCCTGCTTCCCACCCGTGCACCCTGCTTCCCACCCGTGCACCCCTGCTTCCCACCCGTGCACCCCTGCTTCCCACCCGTGCACCCCTGCTTCCCACCCGTGCACCCTGCTTCCCACCCGTGCACCCCTGCTTCCCACCCGTGCACCCCTGCTTCCCACCCGTGCACCCCTGCTTCCCACCCGTGCACCCCTGCTTCCCACCCGTGCACCCCTGCTTCCCACCCGTGCACCCCTGCTTCCCACCCGTGCACCCCTGCTTCCCACCCGTGCACCCCTGCTTCCCACCCGTGCACCCCTGCTTCCCACCCGTGCACCCCTGCTGTCACCCCTTGCACCCCTGCTTCCCACCCGTGCACCCCTGCTGTCAGCCCTTGCACCCCTGCTTCCCACCCGTGCACCCCTGCTGTCAGCCCTTGCACCCCTGCTTCCCACCCGTGCACCCCTGCTGTCAGCCCTTGCACCCCTGCTTCCGACCCGTGCACCCCTGCTGTCAGCCCTTGCACCCCTGCTTCCCACCCGTGCACCCCTGCTGTCAGCCCTTGCACCCCTGCTTCCCACCCGTGCACCCCTGCTGTCAGCCCTTGCACCCCTGCTTCCCACCCGTGCACCCCTGCTGTCAGCCCTTGCACCCCTGCTTCCCACCCGTGCACCCCTGCTGTCAGCCCTTGCACCCCTGCTTCCCACCCGTGCACCCCTGCTGTCAGCCCTTGCACCCCTGCTTCCCACCCGTGCACCCCTGCTGTCAGCCCTTGCACCCCTGCTTCCCACCCGTGCACCCCTGCTGTCAGCCCTTGCACCCCTGCTTCCCACCCGTGCACCCCTGCTGTCAGCCCTTGCACCCCTGCTTCCCACCCGTGCACCCCTGCTGTCAGCCCTTGCACCCCTGCTTCCCACCCGTGCACCCCTGCTGTCAGCCCTTGCACCACTGCTTCCCACCCGTGCACCCCTGCTGTCAGCCCTTGCACCCCTGCTTCCCACCCGTGCACCCCTGCTGTCAGCCCTTGCACCCCTGCTTCCCACCCGTGCACCCCTGCTGTCAGCCCGTGCACCCCTGCTTCCCACCCGTGCACCCCTGCTGTCAGCCCTTGCACCCCTGCTTCCCACCCGTGCACCCCTGCTGTCAGCCCTTGCAACCCTGCTTCCCACCCGTGCACCCCTGCTGTCAGCCCTTGCACCCCTGCTTCCCACCCGTGCACCCCTGCTGTCAGCCCTTGCACCCCTGCTTCCCACCCGTGCACCCCTGCTGTCAGCCCTTGCACCCCTGCTTCCCACCCGTGCACCCCTGCTGTCAGCCCTTGCACCCCTGCTTCCCACCCGTGCACCCCTGCTGTCAGCCCTTGCACCCCTGCTTCCCACCCGTGCACCCCTGCTTCCCACCCGTGCACCCCTGCTTCCCACCCGTGCACCCCTGCTTCCCACCCGTGCACCCCTGCTTCCCACCCGTGCACCCCTGCTTCCCACCCGTGCACCCCTGCTGTCACCCCTTGCACCCCTGCTTCCCACCCGTGCACCCCTGCTGTCAGCCCTTGCACCCCTGCTTCCCACCCGTGCACCCCTGCTGTCAGCCCTTGCACCCCTGCTTCCCACCCGTGCACCCCTGCTGTCAGCCCTTGCACCCCTGCTTCCGACCCGTGCACCCCTGCTGTCAGCCCTTGCACCCCTGCTTCCCACCCGTGCACCCCTGCTGTCAGCCCTTGCACCCCTGCTTCCCACCCGTGCACCCCTGCTGTCAGCCCTTGCACCCCTGCTTCCCACCCGTGCACCCCTGCTGTCAGCCCTTGCACCCCTGCTTCCCACCCGTGCACCCCTGCTGTCAGCCCTTGCACCCCTGCTTCCCACCCGTGCACCCCTGCTGTCAGCCCTTGCACCCCTGCTTCCCACCCGTGCACCCCTGCTGTCAGCCCTTGCACCCCTGCTTCCCACCCGTGCACCCCTGCTGTCAGCCCTTGCACCCCTGCTTCCCACCCGTGCACCCCTGCTGTCAGCCCTTGCACCCCTGCTTCCCACCCGTGCACCCCTGCTGTCAGCCCTTGCACCCCTGCTTCCCACCCGTGCACCCCTGCTGTCAGCCCTTGCACCACTGCTTCCCACCCGTGCACCCCTGCTGTCAGCCCTTGCACCCCTGCTTCCCACCCGTGCACCCCTGCTGTCAGCCCTTGCACCCCTGCTTCCCACCCGTGCACCCCTGCTGTCAGCCCGTGCACCCCTGCTTCCCACCCGTGCACCCCTGCTGTCAGCCCTTGCACCCCTGCTTCCCACCCGTGCACCCCTGCTGTCAGCCCTTGCAACCCTGCTTCCCACCCGTGCACCCCTGCTGTCAGCCCTTGCACCCCTGCTTCCCACCCGTGCACCCCTGCTGTCAGCCCTTGCACCCCTGCTTCCCACCCGTGCACCCCTGCTGTCAGCCCTTGCACCCCTGCTTCCCACCCGTGCACCCCTGCTGTCAGCCCTTGCACCCCTGCTTCCCACCCGTGCACCCCTGCTGTCAGCCCTTGCACCCCTGCTTCCCACCCGTGCACCCCTGCTGTCAGCCCTTGCACCACTGCTTCCCACCCGTGCACCCCTGCTGTCAGCCCTTGCACCCCTGCTTCCCACCCGTGCACCCCTGCTGTCAGCCCTTGCACCCCTGCTTCCCACCCGTGCACCCCTGCTGTCAGCCCGTGCACCCCTGCTTCCCACCCGTGCACCCCTGCTGTCAGCCCTTGCACCCCTGCTTCCCACCCGTGCACCCCTGCTGTCAGCCCTTGCACCCCTGCTTCCCACCCGTGCACCCCTGCTGTCAGCCCTTGCACCCCTGCTTCCCACCCGTGCACCCCTGCTGTCAGCCCTTGCACCCCTGCTTCCCACCCGTGCACCCCTGCTGTCAGCCCGTGCACCCCTGCTTCCCACCCGTGCACCCCTGCTGTCAGACCTTGCACCCCTGCTTCCCACCCGTGCACCCCTGCTGTCAGCCCTTGCACCCCTGCTTCCCACCCGTGCACCCCTGCTGTCAGCCCTTGCACCCCTGCTTCCCACCCGTGCACCCCTGCTGTCAGCCCTTGCACCCCTGCTTCCCACCCGTGCACCCCTGCTGTCAGCCCTTGCACCCCTGCTTCCCACCCGTGCACCCCTGCTGTCAGCCCTTGCACCCCTGCTTCCCACCCGTGCACCCCTGCTGTCAGCCCTTGCACCCCTGCTTCCCACCCGTGCACCCCTGCTGTCAGCCCTTGCACCCCTGCTTCCCACCCGTGCACCCCTGCTGTCAGCCCTTGCACCCCTGCTTCCCACCCGTGCACCCCTGCTGTCAGCCCTTGCACCCCTGCTTCCCACCCGTGCACCCCTGCTGTCAGCCCTTGCACCCCTGCTTCCCACCCGTGCACCCCTGCTGTCAGCCCTTGCACCCCTGCTTCCCACCCGTGCACCCCTGCTGTCAGCCCTTGCACCCCTGCTTCCCACCCGTGCACCCCTGCTGTCAGCCCGTGCACCCCTGCTTCCCACCCGTGCACCCCTGCTGTCAGCCCTTGCACCCCTGCTTCCCACCCGTGCACCCCTGCTGTCAGCCCTTGCACCCCTGCTTCCCACCCGTGCACCCCTGCTGTCAGCCCTTGCACCCCTGCTTCCCACCCGTGCACCCCTGCTGTCAGCCCTTGCACCCCTGCTTCCCACCCGTGCACCCCTGCTGTCAGCCCGTGCACCCCTGCTTCCCACCCGTGCACCCCTGCTGTCAGCCCTTGCACCCCTGCTTCCCACCCGTGCACCCCTGCTGTCAGCCCTTGCACCCCTGCTTCCCACCCGTGCACCCCTGCTGTCAACCCTTGCACCCCTGCTTCCCACCCGTGCACCCCTGCTGTCAGCCCTTGCACCCCTGCTTCCCACCCGTGCACCCCTGCTTCCCACCCGTGCACCCCTGCTTCCCACCCGTGCACCCCTGCTGTCAGCCCTTGCACCCCTGCTTCCCACCCGTGCACCCCTGCTGTCAGCCCTTGCACCCCTGCTTCCCACCCGTGCACCCCTGCTGTCAGCCCTTGCACCCCTGCTTCCCACCCGTGCACCCCTGCTGTCAGCCCTTGCACCCCTGCTTCCCACCCATGCACCCCTGCTGTCAGCCCTTGCACCCCTGCTTCCCACCCGTGCACCCCTGCTGTCAGCCCTTGCACCCCTGCTTCCCACCCGTGCACCCCTGCTGTCAGCCCTTGCACCCCTGCTTCCCACCCGTGCACCCCTGCTGTCAGCCCTTGCACCCCTGCTTTCCACCCTTGCACCCCTGCTGTCAGCCCTTGCACCCCTGCTTTCCACCCTTGCACCCCTGCTGTCAGCCCTTGCACCCCTGCTTCCCACCCGTGCACCCCTGCTGTCAGCCCTTGCACCCCTGCTTCCCACCCGTGCACCCCTGCTGTCAGCCCTTGCACCCCTGCTTCCCACCCGTGCACCCCTGCTGTCAGCCCTTGCACCCCTGCTTCCCACCCATGCACCCCTGCTGTCAGCCCTTGCACCCCTGCTTCCCACCCGTGCACCCCTGCTGTCAGCCCTTGCACCCCTGCTTCCCACCCGTGCACCCCTGCTGTCAGCCCTTGCACCCCTGCTTCCCACCCGTGCACCCCTGCTGTCAGCCCTTGCACCCCTGCTTCCCACCCGTGCACCCCTGCTGTCAGCCCTTGCACCCCTGCTTCCCACCCGTGCACCCCTGCTGTCAGCCCTTGCACCCCTGCTTCCCACCCGTGCACCCCTGCTGTCAGCCCTTGCACCCCTGCTTCCCACCCGTGCACCCCTGCTGTCAGCCCTTGCACCCCTGCTTCCCACCCGTGCACCCCTGCTGTCAGCCCTTGCACCCCTGCTTCCCACCCGTGCACCCCTGCTGTCAGCCCTTGCACCCCTGCTTCCCACCCGTGCACCCCTGCTGTCAGCCCTTGCACCCCTGCTTCCCACCCGTGCACCCCTGCTGTCAGCCCTTGCACCCCTGCTTCCCACCCGTGCACCCCTGCTGTCAGCCCTTGCACCCCTGCTTCCCACCCGTGCACCCCTGCTGTCAGCCCGTGCACCCCTGCTTCCCACCCGTGCACCCCTGCTGTCAGCCCTTGCACCCCTGCTTCCCACCCGTGCACCCCTGCTGTCAGCCCTTGCACCCCTGCTTCCCACCCGTGCACCCCTGCTGTCAGCCCTTGCACCCCTGCTTCCCACCCGTGCACCCCTGCTGTCAGCCCTTGCACCCCTGCTTCCCACCCGTGCACCCCTGCTGTCAGCCCTTGCACCCCTGCTTCCCACCCGTGCACCCCTGCTGTCAGCCCTTGCACCCCTGCTTCCCACCCGTGCACCCCTGCTGTCAGCCCTTGCACCCCTGCTTCCCACCCGTGCACCCCTGCTGTCAGCCCTTGCACCCCTGCTTCCCACCCGTGCACCCCTGCTGTCAACCCTTGCACCCCTGCTTCCCACCCGTGCACCCCTGCTGTCAGCCCTTGCACCCCTGCTTCCCACCCGTGCACCCCTGCTGTCAGCCCTTGCACCCCTGCTTCCCACCCATGCACCCCTGCTGTCAGCCCTTGCACCCCTGCTTCCCACCCGTGCACCCCTGCTGTCAGCCCTTGCACCCCTGCTTCCCACCCGTGCACCCCTGCTGTCAGCCCTTGCACCCCTGCTTCCCACCCGTGCACCCCTGCTGTCAGCCCTTGCACCCCTGCTTTCCACCCTTGCACCCCTGCTGTCAGCCCTTGCACCCCTGCTTTCCACCCTTGCACCCCTGCTGTCAGCCCTTGCACCCCTGCTTCCCACCCGTGCACCCCTGCTGTCAGCCCTTGCACCCCTGCTTCCCACCCGTGCACCCCTGCTGTCAGCCCTTGCACCCCTGCTTCCCACCCGTGCACCCCTGCTGTCAGCCCTTGCACCCCTGCTTCCCACCCATGCACCCCTGCTGTCAGCCCTTGCACCCCTGCTTCCCACCCGTGCACCCCTGCTGTCAGCCCTTGCACCCCTGCTTCCCACCCGTGCACCCCTGCTGTCAGCCCTTGCACCCCTGCTTCCCACCCGTGCACCCCTGCTGTCAGCCCTTGCACCCCTGCTTCCCACCCGTGCACCCCTGCTGTCAGCCCTTGCACCCCTGCTTCCCACCCGTGCACCCCTGCTGTCAGCCCTTGCACCCCTGCTTCCCACCCGTGCACCCCTGCTGTCAGCCCTTGCACCCCTGCTTCCCACCCGTGCACCCCTGCTGTCAGCCCTTGCACCCCTGCTTCCCACCCGTGCACCCCTGCTGTCAGCCCTTGCACCCCTGCTTCCCACCCGTGCACCCCTGCTGTCAGCCCTTGCACCCCTGCTTCCCACCCGTGCACCCCTGCTGTCAGCCCTTGCACCCCTGCTTCCCACCCGTGCACCCCTGCTGTCAGCCCTTGCACCCCTGCTTCCCACCCGTGCACCCCTGCTGTCAGCCCTTGCACCCCTGCTTCCCACCCGTGCACCCCTGCTGTCAGCCCGTGCACCCCTGCTTCCCACCCGTGCACCCCTGCTGTCAGCCCTTGCACCCCTGCTTCCCACCCGTGCACCCCTGCTGTCAGCCCTTGCACCCCTGCTTCCCACCCGTGCACCCCTGCTGTCAGCCCTTGCACCCCTGCTTCCCACCCGTGCACCCCTGCTGTCAGCCCTTGCACCCCTGCTTCCCACCCGTGCACCCCTGCTGTCAGCCCTTGCACCCCTGCTTCCCACCCGTGCACCCCTGCTGTCAGCCCTTGCACCCCTGCTTCCCACCCGTGCACCCCTGCTGTCAACCCTTGCACCCCTGCTTCCCACCCGTGCACCCCTGCTGTCAGCCCTTGCACCCCTGCTTCCCACCCGTGCACCCCTGCTGTCAGCCCTTGCACCCCTGCTTCCCACCCGTGCACCCCTGCTGTCAGCCCTTGCACCCCTGCTTCCCACCCGTGCACCCCTGCTGTCAGCCCTTGCACCCCTGCTTCCCACCCGTGCACCCCTGCTGTCAGCCCTTGCACCCCTGCTTCCCACCCGTGCACCCCTGCTGTCAGCCCTTGCACCCCTGCTTCCCACCCGTGCACCCCTGCTGTCAGCCCTTGCACCCCTGCTTCCCACCCGTGCACCCCTGCTGTCAGCCCTTGCACCCCTGCTTCCCACCCGTGCACCCCTGCTGTCAGCCCTTGCACCCCTGCTTCCCACCCGTGCACCCCTGCTGTCAGCCCGTGCACCCCTGCTTCCCACCCGTGCACCCCTGCTGTCAGCCCTTGCACCCCTGCTTCCCACCCGTGCACCCCTGCTGTCAGCCCTTGCACCCCTGCTTCCCACCCGTGCACCCCTGCTGTCAGCCCTTGCACCCCTGCTTCCCACCCGTGCACCCCTGCTGTCAGCCCTTGCACCCCTGCTTCCCACCCGTGCACCCCTGCTGTCAGCCCTTGCACCCCTGCTTCCCACCCGTGCACCCCTGCTGTCAGCCCTTGCACCCCTGCTTCCCACCCGTGCACCCCTGCTGTCAGCCCTTGCACCCCTGCTTCCCACCCGTGCACCCCTGCTGTCAGCCCTTGCACCCCTGCTTCCCACCCGTGCACCCCTGCTGTCAGCCCTTGCACCCCTGCTTCCCACCCGTGCACCCCTGCTGTCAGCCCTTGCACCCCTGCTTCCCACCCGTGCACCCCTGCTGTCAGCCCTTGCACCCCTGCTTCCCACCCGTGCACCCCTGCTGTCAGCCCTTGCACCCCTGCTTCCCACCCGTGCACCCCTGCTGTCAGCCCTTGCACCCCTGCTTCCCACCCGTGCACCCCTGCTGTCAGCCCTTGCACCCCTGCTTCCCACCCGTGCACCCCTGCTGTCAGCCCGTGCACCCCTGCTTCCCACCCGTGCACCCCTGCTGTCAGCCCTTGCACCCCTGCTTCCCACCCGTGCACCCCTGCTGTCAGCCCTTGCACCCCTGCTTCCCACCCGTGCACCCCTGCTGTCAGCCCTTGCACCCCTGCTTCCCACCCGTGCACCCCTGCTGTCAGCCCTTGCACCCCTGCTTCCCACCCGTGCACCCCTGCTGTCAGCCCTTGCACCCCTGCTTCCCACCCGTGCACCCCTGCTGTCAGCCCTTGCACCCCTGCTTCCCACCCGTGCACCCCTGCTGTCAACCCTTGCACCCCTGCTTCCCACCCGTGCACCCCTGCTGTCAGCCCTTGCACCCCTGCTTCCCACCCGTGCACCCCTGCTGTCAGCCCTTGCACCCCTGCTTCCCACCCGTGCACCCCTGCTGTCAGCCCTTGCACCCCTGCTTCCCACCCGTGCACCCCTGCTGTCAGCCCTTGCACCCCTGCTTCCCACCCGTGCACCCCTGCTGTCAGCCCTTGCACCCCTGCTTCCCACCCGTGCACCCCTGCTGTCAGCCCTTGCACCCCTGCTTCCCACCCGTGCACCCCTGCTGTCAGCCCTTGCACCCCTGCTTCCCACCCGTGCACCCCTGCTGTCAGCCCTTGCACCCCTGCTTCCCACCCGTGCACCCCTGCTGTCAGCCCGTGCACCCCTGCTTCCCACCCGTGCACCCCTGCTGTCAGCCCTTGCACCCCTGCTTCCCACCCGTGCACCCCTGCTGTCAGCCCTTGCACCCCTGCTTCCCACCCGTGCACCCCTGCTGTCAGCCCTTGCACCCCTGCTTCCCACCCGTGCACCCCTGCTGTCAGCCCTTGCACCCCTGCTTCCCACCCGTGCACCCCTGCTGTCAGCCCTTGCACCCCTGCTTCCCACCCGTGCACCCCTGCTGTCAGCCCTTGCACCCCTGCTTCCCACCCGTGCACCCCTGCTGTCAGCCCTTGCACCCCTGCTTCCCACCCGTGCACCCCTGCTGTCAGCCCTTGCACCCCTGCTTCCCACCCGTGCACCCCTGCTGTCAGCCCTTGCACCCCTGCTTCCCACCCGTGCACCCCTGCTGTCAGCCCTTGCACCCCTGCTTCCCACCCGTGCACCCCTGCTGTCAGCCCTTGCACCCCTGCTTCCCACCCGTGCACCCCTGCTGTCAGCCCTTGCACCCCTGCTTCCCACCCGTGCACCCCTGCTGTCAGCCCTTGCACCCCTGCTTCCCACCCGTGCACCCCTGCTGTCAGCCCTTGCACCCCTGCTTCCCACCCGTGCACCCCTGCTGTCAGCCCTTGCACCCCTGCTTCCCACCCGTGCACCCCTGCTGTCAGCCCTTGCACCCCTGCTTCCCACCCGTGCACCCCTGCTGTCAGCCCTTGCACCCCTGCTTCCCACCCGTGCACCCCTGCTGTCAGCCCGTGCACCCCTGCTTCCCACCCGTGCACCCCTGCTGTCAGCCCTTGCACCCCTGCTTCCCACCCGTGCACCCCTGCTGTCAGCCCTTGCACCCCTGCTTCCCACCCGTGCACCCCTGCTGTCAACCCTTGCACCCCTGCTTCCCACCCGTGCACCCCTGCTGTCAGCCCTTGCACCCCTGCTTCCCACCCGTGCACCCCTGCTTCCCACCCGTGCACCCCTGCTTCCCACCCGTGCACCCCTGCTGTCAGCCCTTGCACCCCTGCTTCCCACCCGTGCACCCCTGCTGTCAGCCCTTGCACCCCTGCTTCCCACCCGTGCACCCCTGCTGTCAGCCCTTGCACCCCTGCTTCCCACCCGTGCACCCCTGCTGTCAGCCCTTGCACCCCTGCTTCCCACCCATGCACCCCTGCTGTCAGCCCTTGCACCCCTGCTTCCCACCCGTGCACCCCTGCTGTCAGCCCTTGCACCCCTGCTTCCCACCCGTGCACCCCTGCTGTCAGCCCTTGCACCCCTGCTTCCCACCCGTGCACCCCTGCTGTCAGCCCTTGCACCCCTGCTTCCCACCCGTGCACCCCTGCTGTCAGCCCTTGCACCACTGCTTCCCACCCGTGCACCCCTGCTGTCAGCCCTTGCACCCCTGCTTCCCACCCGTGCACCCCTGCTGTCAGCCCTTGCACCCCTGCTTCCCACCCGTGCACCCCTGCTGTCAGCCCTTGCACCCCTGCTTCCCACCCGTGCACCCCTGCTGTCAGCCCTTGCACCCCTGCTTTCCACCCTTGCACCCCTGCTGTCAGCCCTTGCACCCCTGCTTTCCACCCTTGCACCCCTGCTGTCAGCCCTTGCACCCCTGCTTTCCACCCTTGCACCCCTGCTGTCAGCCCTTGCACCCCTGCTTCCCACCCGTGCACCCCTGCTGTCAGCCCTTGCACCCCTGCTTCCCACCCGTGCACCCCTGCTGTCAGCCCTTGCACCCCTGCTTCCCACCCGTGCACCCCTGCTGTCAGCCCTTGCACCACTGCTTCCCACCCGTGCACCCCTGCTGTCAGCCCTTGCACCCCTGCTTCCCACCCGTGCACCCCTGCTGTCAGCCCTTGCACCCCTGCTTCCCACCCGTGCACCCCTGCTGTCAGCCCTTGCACCCCTGCTTCCCACCCGTGCACCCCTGCTGTCAGCCCTTGCACCCCTGCTTCCCACCCGTGCACCCCTGCTGTCAGCCCTTGCACCCCTGCTTCCCACCCGTGCACCCCTGCTGTCAGCCCTTGCACCCCTGCTTCCCACCCGTGCACCCCTGCTGTCAGCCCTTGCACCCCTGCTTCCCACCCGTGCACCCCTGCTGTCAGCCCTTGCACCCCTGCTTCCCACCCGTGCACCCCTGCTGTCAGCCCTTGCACCCCTGCTTCCCACCCGTGCACCCCTGCTGTCAGCCCTTGCACCCCTGCTTCCCACCCGTGCACCCCTGCTGTCAGCCCTTGCACCCCTGCTTCCCACCCGTGCACCCCTGCTGTCAGCCCTTGCACCCCTGCTTCCCACCCGGTGCACCCCTGCTGTCAGCCCTTGCACCCCTGCTTCCCACCCGTGCACCCCTGCTGTCAGCCCTTGCACCCCTGCTTCCCACCCGTGCACCCCTGCTGTCAGCCCGTGCACCCCTGCTTCCCACCCGTGCACCCCTGCTGTCAGCCCTTGCACCCCTGCTTCCCACCCGTGCACCCCTGCTGTCAGCCCTTGCACCCCTGCTTCCCACCCGTGCACCCCTGCTGTCAGCCCTTGCACCCCTGCTTCCCACCCGTGCACCCCTGCTGTCAGCCCTTGCACCCCTGCTTCCCACCCGTGCACCCCTGCTGTCAGCCCTTGCACCCCTGCTTCCCACCCGTGCACCCCTGCTGTCAGCCCTTGCACCCCTGCTTCCCACCCGTGCACCCCTGCTGTCAACCCTTGCACCCCTGCTTCCCACCCGTGCACCCCTGCTGTCAGCCCTTGCACCCCTGCTTCCCACCCGTGCACCCCTGCTGTCAGCCCTTGCACCCCTGCTTCCCACCCGTGCACCCCTGCTGTCAGCCCTTGCACCCCTGCTTCCCACCCGTGCACCCCTGCTGTCAGCCCTTGCACCCCTGCTTCCCACCCGTGCACCCCTGCTGTCAGCCCTTGCACCCCTGCTTCCCACCCGTGCACCCCTGCTGTCAGCCCTTGCACCCCTGCTTCCCACCCGTGCACCCCTGCTGTCAGCCCTTGCACCCCTGCTTCCCACCCGTGCACCCCTGCTGTCAGCCCTTGCACCCCTGCTTCCCACCCGTGCACCCCTGCTGTCAGCCCTTGCACCCCTGCTTCCCACCCGTGCACCCCTGCTGTCAGCCCGTGCACCCCTGCTTCCCACCCGTGCACCCCTGCTGTCAGCCCTTGCACCCCTGCTTCCCACCCGTGCACCCCTGCTGTCAGCCCTTGCACCCCTGCTTCCCACCCGTGCACCCCTGCTGTCAGCCCTTGCACCCCTGCTTCCCACCCGTGCACCCCTGCTGTCAGCCCTTGCACCCCTGCTTCCCACCCGTGCACCCCTGCTGTCAGCCCTTGCACCCCTGCTTCCCACCCGTGCACCCCTGCTGTCAGCCCTTGCACCCCTGCTTCCCACCCGTGCACCCCTGCTGTCAGCCCTTGCACCCCTGCTTCCCACCCGTGCACCCCTGCTGTCAGCCCTTGCACCCCTGCTTCCCACCCGTGCACCCCTGCTGTCAGCCCTTGCACCCCTGCTTCCCACCCGTGCACCCCTGCTGTCAGCCCTTGCACCCCTGCTTCCCACCCGTGCACCCCTGCTGTCAGCCCTTGCACCACTGCTTCCCACCCGTGCACCCCTGCTGTCAGCCCTTGCACCCCTGCTTCCCACCCGTGCACCCCTGCTGTCAGCCCTTGCACCCCTGCTTCCCACCCGTGCACCCCTGCTGTCAGCCCTTGCACCCCTGCTTCCCACCCGTGCACCCCTGCTGTCAGCCCTTGCACCCCTGCTTTCCACCCTTGCACCCCTGCTGTCAGCCCTTGCACCCCTGCTTTCCACCCTTGCACCCCTGCTGTCAGCCCTTGCACCCCTGCTTTCCACCCTTGCACCCCTGCTGTCAGCCCTTGCACCCCTGCTTTCCACCCTTGCACCCCTGCTGTCAGCCCTTGCACCCCTGCTTTCCACCCTTGCACCCCTGCTGTCAGCCCTTGCACCCCTGCTTCCCACCCGTGCACCCCTGCTGTCAGCCCTTGCACCCCTGCTTCCCACCCGTGCACCCCTGCTGTCAGCCCGTGCACCCCTGCTTCCCACCCGTGCACCCCTGCTGTCAGCCCGTGCACCCCTGCTTCCCACCCGTGCACCCCTGCTGTCAGCCCTTGCACCCCTGCTTCCCACCCGTGCACCCCTGCTGTCAGCCCTTGCACCCCTGCTTCCCACCCGTGCACCCCTGCTGTCAGCCCTTGCACCCCTGCTTCCCACCCGTGCACCCCTGCTGTCAGCCCTTGCACCACTGCTTCCCACCCGTGCACCCCTGCTGTCAGCCCTTGCACCCCTGCTTCCCACCCGTGCACCCCTGCTGTCAGCCCTTGCACCCCTGCTTCCCACCCGTGCACCCCTGCTGTCAGCCCGTGCACCCCTGCTTCCCACCCGTGCACCCCTGCTGTCAGCCCTTGCACCCCTGCTTCCCACCCGTGCACCCCTGCTGTCAGCCCTTGCACCCCTGCTTCCCACCCGTGCACCCCTGCTGTCAGCCCTTGCACCCCTGCTTCCCACCCGTGCACCCCTGCTGTCAGCCCTTGCACCCCTGCTTCCCACCCGTGCACCCCTGCTGTCAGCCCTTGCACCCCTGCTTCCCACCCGTGCACCCCTGCTGTCAGCCCTTGCACCCCTGCTTCCCACCCGTGCACCCCTGCTGTCAGCCCTTGCACCCCTGCTTCCCACCCGTGCACCCCTGCTGTCAGCCCTTGCACCCCTGCTTCCCACCCGTGCACCCCTGCTGTCAGCCCTTGCACCCCTGCTTCCCACCCGTGCACCCCTGCTGTCAGCCCTTGCACCCCTGCTTCCCACCCGTGCACCCCTGCTGTCAACCCTTGCACCCCTGCTTCCCACCCGTGCACCCCTGCTGTCAGCCCTTGCACCCCTGCTTCCCACCCGTGCACCCCTGCTTCCCACCCGTGCACCCCTGCTTCCCACCCGTGCACCCCTGCTGTCAGCCCTTGCACCCCTGCTTCCCACCCGTGCACCCCTGCTGTCAGCCCTTGCACCCCTGCTTCCCACCCGTGCACCCCTGCTGTCAGCCCTTGCACCCCTGCTTCCCACCCGTGCACCCCTGCTGTCAGCCCTTGCACCCCTGCTTCCCACCCATGCACCCCTGCTGTCAGCCCTTGCACCCCTGCTTCCCACCCGTGCACCCCTGCTGTCAGCCCTTGCACCCCTGCTTCCCACCCGTGCACCCCTGCTGTCAGCCCTTGCACCCCTGCTTCCCACCCGTGCACCCCTGCTGTCAGCCCTTGCACCCCTGCTTTCCACCCTTGCACCCCTGCTGTCAGCCCTTGCACCCCTGCTTTCCACCCATGCACCCCTGCTGTCAGCCCTTGCACCCCTGCTTCCCACCCGTGCACCCCTGCTGTCAGCCCTTGCACCCCTGCTTCCCACCCGTGCACCCCTGCTGTCAGCCCTTGCACCCCTGCTTCCCACCCGTGCACCCCTGCTGTCAGCCCTTGCACCCCTGCTTCCCACCCATGCACCCCTGCTGTCAGCCCTTGCAACCCTGCTTCCCACCCGTGCACCCCTGCTGTCAGCCCTTGCACCCCTGCTTCCCACCCGTGCACCCCTGCTGTCAGCCCTTGCACCCCTGCTTCCCACCCGTGCACCCCTGCTGTCAGCCCTTGCACCCCTGCTTCCCACCCGTGCACCCCTGCTGTCAGCCCTTGCACCCCTGCTTCCCACCCGTGCACCCCTGCTGTCAGCCCTTGCACCCCTGCTTCCCACCCGTGCACCCCTGCTGTCAGCCCTTGCACCCCTGCTTCCCACCCGTGCACCCCTGCTGTCAGCCCTTGCACCCCTGCTTCCCACCCGTGCACCCCTGCTGTCAGCCCTTGCACCCCTGCTTCCCACCCGTGCACCCCTGCTGTCAGCCCTTGCACCCCTGCTTCCCACCCGTGCACCCCTGCTGTCAGCCCTTGCACCCCTGCTTCCCACCCGTGCACCCCTGCTGTCAGCCCTTGCACCCCTGCTTCCCACCCGTGCACCCCTGCTGTCAGCCCTTGCACCCCTGCTTCCCACCCGTGCACCCCTGCTGTCAGCCCTTGCACCCCTGCTTCCCACCCATGCACCCCTGCTGTCAGCCCTTGCACCCCTGCTTCCCACCCGTGCACCCCTGCTGTCAGCCCTTGCACCCCTGCTTCCCACCCGTGCACCCCTGCTGTCAGCCCTTGCACCCCTGCTTCCCACCCGTGCACCCCTGCTGTCAGCCCTTGCACCCCTGCTTCCCACCCGTGCACCCCTGCTGTCAGCCCTTGCACCCCTGCTTTCCACCCTTGCACCCCTGCTGTCAGCCCTTGCACCCCTGCTTTCCACCCTTGCACCCCTGCTGTCAGCCCTTGCACCCCTGCTTTCCACCCTTGCACCCCTGCTGTCAGCCCTTGCACCCCTGCTTTCCACCCTTGCACCCCTGCTGTCAGCCCTTGCACCCCTGCTTTCCACCCTTGCACCCCTGCTGTCAGCCCTTGCACCCCTGCTTTCCACCCTTGCACCCCTGCTGTCAGCCCTTGCACCCCTGCTTTCCACCCTTGCACCCCTGCTGTCAGCCCTTGCACCCCTGCTTTCCACCCTTGCACCCCTGCTGTCCGCCCTTGCACCCCTGCTTTCCACCCTTGCACCCCTGCTGTCAGCCCTTGCACTCCTGCTTTTCTGCTTCAAGAGCAGCAGCAAGTCCCTCTAGAGATCCTATAGCTGCCACTGGTTCGTCTGCTCCTACTCTGAGCTACTACCGGTACATTTTTTAGCCCTCAAGCCGTGCACCTTCTATCCCACCCATGCATCTGCCATGTGTTGGCAGGCTAACTGGTGTGTCGATTCCAGTACTGTGGCTCACTTCACTGCGCATTGTGAACGAGGTCCTTGTGAAATGCAAGTATAAGCCATCCTGAAGTAGTGTACATTGGATGCCAAGTGGTTACCTCAGCAATAATTTGCAATAAAGTGCAAACAGAGCTGGGCACTGACACCTTTGGAGTAAGATAATTGTTACACATCATCATCATGGATGTATCCTTTTTGGGATACCAAACAAGCTAGTGCCCCTAGGCAGAATGGAACATGAGCTGGATTAGGGTCTCAAGAATCGAAGCATTGGAGTAGTTTCACCGGGCTGACTTCATCCGCACGTGTAACGTATATTGCAACTATAATATGTGCAAGTTTATTTCACTCTTAGAATGATTAGGTTTAGGACAGAACGGCAAAGTCCTCTAAACACATTCAAGCATGACATGTTCAAGACCACATTAGCTCAGTGGGGATGGAAACACAACCCCATTTATTCATCCTGACCTGCCACCCACACCTCCACTTCCTCCCCGTCATAGTGGCCTGCTACCCACCACTCATCACTATCGTCGCTCCACTCCTCCGCATCTTTTATCACTGCGTCTGCCACATCATCCCCTTGATCCGATGGCAATTCCGCCTTATCCCTCTCACAGTGGTAACCTGCAGCTATAGCCAATGAGAAGGAGGATAAGCCAGAATTTAGGGTGGTGTGCCTGTAGCTATGAATAATCTCATCCGCAGAGCATGGCAGGGCATGCCTGGAGGGGGGGAGGGAGAAGGGCGGAGCGGAGCATGACAGGGGAGGGCAGGGCAGGGCATGGCATGGCATGGGAGAGGCATGGCATGACGCGGATGGTGCAGACAAGGGCGGGGTGGGCCATGAGAAAGCAGGGCAGGCATGGCCCCTCTAGTCATGGCATGGCAGAAAATGAGGGTGCAGACAAGGGCGGGGCAGGGCGGGACAGGGCATTGCAGGGCGGGACAGGGCATTGCAGGGCAGGACATGGCAGGACATGGCAGGGCAGGGCACGGCACGGCAGGGCAGGGCATGGCAGGCAGGGCAGGGCAGGGCAGGGCAGGGTAGGGCATGACAGGGCAGGGCAGGGCATCTCCTGGTATAGCATGGCATGTTTAGTTGGAGCAGGGAAAGGCGGTGCGGGGCAGGACAGGGAAGATACCAGGTTGTTGCTGCCTGGGGACAGAACAGGTGGGTGCATGGTGCTGAAACCAGGCCCAAGGCAGCAGCATCCAGAGTTGCTGTTGGCTTGGGACTGAACAGGTGGGTTTACAGTGGTGAAAGCAAGCCCAAGGCAGCAGCAACTCTGGTTGTTGCTGCCTGGGGACTGAACAGGTGGGGGCATGGTGCTGAAACCAGGCCCAAGGCAGCAGCATCCAGAGATGTTGCTGTCTTGGGACAGAACAGGTGGGTTTACAGTGGTGAAAGCAAGCCCAAGGCAGCAGCTGTCCTGGTTGCAGCTGTGTGCCTTTGCCTCGTGACACGTGAGCGTGATAAGACCCCCAAGGCAGCAGCAACCGGTGTTGATGGTTGTTTGTGTGTGCCTTTGCCTCGTGACACGTGAGCGTGATAGGACCCCCAAGGCAGCAGCGACCATTGTCGCTGTACTATAGTCGCAGTAGCAGGGAATTGGGCACTCACCTGGGCTATCCTCTCGAACGACCCGCAGGGGCGTGTGCTGCCCCTTGCTCCCCGTCAGTGCGCAGTATCCGCTTTAGTTGTGCGCGCGGTGGTCGTAGCCAGGTCACCTGGAGGGCGCGCTTCTCGTCGCCGGGAATGCGGGCTCCGCGTCGTCTGGACTGCGGGCTCCGCGTCGTCTGGAATGCGGGCTCCGCGTCGTCTGGAATGCGGGCTCCGCGTCGTCTGGAATGCGGACTCCGCGTCGCTGCGAACGCGGGCTCCGCGTCGACTGGAGGGCGGGATCCGATCCGCCTGAAATGCGGGATCCGCGTCGCGAGGAATGCGAGCTCCGCGTCGCACAGGACGCGAGCAGCTAAATGCGGCGAGCGGGTGCTGCTCGGCGCTTGGTGCGCGAGCTGAATCTCGTCCGCTTTCTTCCCCCTGGCTAGTCACAACGACTCCAATACACTCCCGGTTTCTTGTTGTGCCTAGCTACCCGTAGTCTCCAGTCTGTCATCACGGCCTTCTTCCCGTAAGTGCAATCGCGCTTGCACGTTCCTACACTTTGCTGTTGCCAGCTCCTGCGATGGTCGGTAAGCTAGTAATCTGGGGTAAGGATCGTCTCGAACCGGTTTCTGTTGTGGCGTTGAGTAGGTGGCGTTGATACCCAGCACGTGCGTTGCTTGCTCTGTTTTCCTATTTCCCGTTAGCATCGAGCTGATTCAGTGGTTAGGTGACTTCGGGTGAGCAACACTTTCGATGCTCGATGCAAGTGAGGATGTGTGAGAGAGGATGTGTGCGACACATTTGTCGCTTTGGGTTGGTGGGATTCGCAGGTTTGGTGAGTGCGAAATGTTCACTTGTTTGCGGAGGATAATTGTTCTCGCCAAAGGCAGCCAACCGAAATAGGCTTCGCAGATCTCGCATACAGCCTATTTCAAATCCACATAACTTGATAATTTACCATGCTGACCCCGGGCTTTAAAGTCTGATTCAGAGTCCGTTCAGACTTTTTTTTTGTACCTAGTCTGAAGTCTAAGAATTTTGTACCTAAACTCTACCTAATTTTTTAAGTGTAGGCTGAGCCTCAGACTTGTATCGGGGGTACACTCTGCGTGCTTATCGAAACAAAGTTTCCTGAAAGTTTCCTTTCAATATGCCCACTTCCGAGATGGCAGTGGAGTGCCAGGACGTGAGCAACGCACACTTCAACAGCTGGGACATCCGAATACACTCGTTCGTCGATAATATCTTCCAGTTACGCTGAGGAAATGGTTGCGTGATTACGGGATTTGTAAGACAAAATCTCGTCACATGTAAGTTATCGCTTATGTATTGTAAAGAATAGGAGACTTTGATGCTGATTCGCTGTAAAACCATCTGCAGCACGCACTCCTGTAAAATTGCGAAGATCCTGATTCGTAGTGAAAGTTTTGTGTAGCACTACCTGATGCTCACACTGTTAGAGTAGGTTGGTCATTGTCGAGAAAGTTTGGGTACAAGCATGAGAACCCTAAGGGGTTGTACCCTACAGTAGCTACCCCACTACAGCCTAACCAGAAACAACATGCATATGATTGACACACCCCCATAGGCAAAGTGGGGGAGAACAAGGGGTCACAAGACCAGTCAAGAGAAGCAAAGCAAGCTCAGGGTGGATCACAACGTCACCACACACACTGAGCACAAGCAAAGGGCCACAAGGCCAGTTCACATGCAGATATATATATATATGAAACAACGGCAGCACAGTGATCTCTACCTAGCAGAGCAAGCATGCAGATATATATATATATATATATATATATATCTATCTATACAGATCACAGTACAGGCAAAGTCTACAGCAAGTGAGGAAACGTGGGCACAAGGCCTAACAAAGTACAAAAACGTTGATGATCACCAGACGGAAGTGCCTTGGTGAATATATCAGCAGTGTTGGCCCGAGTGGCCACGTAAGCAAGACGAAGCTGACCACGCTGCTGCAACTCTCGAGCAAGGAAGTAACGCAGAGCGATGTGCTTCGTTCTGTGCTCCAGTCTGTGCTCCTGACACAAGACAATGACGGCCTTGTTGTCGACGTACAGCACTGGAGGAGAACGAGGCCGCTCTCCCAAGTCGGTCAGCAGGTAGGTGAGCCAGCGTAGCTCCTGTGCAGCCATGGTTGTGGCGTAGATCTCAGCCTCACAACTGGAGCCGAGAACTGAAGACGAGCGTGTAGACCGCCAGGAAACTGAACCAGAGCCAAGGCTGAAGGTGTAACCCTGTGACGACCGCTGCGTAGCTAGGTCTGTCAAACATATATATATATATATATGTTAGTGTTATTGCTAGGGTGTAGTGGGGTTGATAGTGTGGGGTATAACCCCTTAGGTTTTTTCCTCTTGTACCAACTCTCTCAATACTCAAATTCACCCTTGCCTAAGTCTCGACATGGTATCTAGAGCACTAAGGTCTCTAGGACCTAAGAATAGGGCCCACCTTTAACTAAGTTACCTCACCTACGGCCTCACTGCCTGCCTGCCTGCCCTGCCTGCTGCCCGCGCGCGCCTCGGCTGCTTGCGCGCGACAACCTTTTATTTTCGCGCGCGTCACTACTGCAGCCGCCTTAGGAGCTCGCGCGCGCCTCGGCCACTCCGTAGCCCGCTGTAGCGCCGCGCGCCGGCCCGCTCGCGCAGTCCGCGTCGAGCCCGAGTAGCCCGCCGCCGTGTGCGGCCCGCTTAGGCCTCGCGCGCCGCGTCTGTCGCCAGCGCGGCCCGCTACTGAGCCGCGCGCCGAGTCCGCCGCCCACGCAGCTCGCTGCTGTCCTGCGAGTCGCGTCGGCCGCCTGCGCGGCCCGCCGCTGCTGAGCCCGCTGCCTTAGGAGTGCGCGCGGCCTGCAGATGCCTAGCGCGCCGCCTCAGGAGCACGCGTGCGGCCAGCTGCCCCTGGTGCAGCCGCCCCTGGACCCAGAGCAGCCGCCCCTGGCCCCTGAAGCAGCCGCCCCTGGAGCAGCCGCCCCTGGACCCAGAGCAGCCGCCCCTGGCCCCTGAAGCAGCCGCCCCTGGTGCAGCCGCCCCTGGACTCCGTGCAGCCGCCCCTGGACTCCGTGCAGCCGCCCCTGGACCCAGAGCAGCCGCCCCTGGCCCCTGCAGCAGCCGCCCCTGGAGCAGCCGCCCCTGGACCCAGAGCAGCCGCCCCTGGCCCCTGCAGCAGCCGCCCCTGGAGCAGCCGCACCTGGACCCCGAGCAGCTGCCCCTGGCCCCTGAAGCAGCCGCCCCTGGTGCAGCCGCCCCTGGACCCTCGAGCAGCCGCCCCTGGACCCAGAGCAGCCGCCCCTGGCCCCTGCAGCAGCCGCCCCTGAGCAGCCGCCCCTGGACCCCGTGCAGCCGCCCGCCGAGCGCCGGCCCTACTCGCCCGGCGAGCGCCTGCTCTTCCCGCCACTGGTGAGCACCTGCCTTGTTTGCGCGCTGCCGCGCCATCTGCCTGCCTGCCTGCCGGCCTGCCTGCCGGCCTGCCTGCCTGCCTGCCTGCCGCGCCTGCCCTTATTGCTGCTACTGCTGCTACTACTGGTACTGCTGCTGCTGGCGGTGGCCAGATGGAGCTCCAGCGACGTCCGCGTGAGTCGCTCACGCCCCAGCAACTTAGTGAGTGGTACGCTAGTTGGGGTTGTAGGGGTGGCCGCGCTGCTACTGCTGCTACTGCTGCTACTGCTGTTACTGTTGCTACTGTTGCTACTACTGCTACTGCTGCTACTGGCGGTGGCCAGATGCAGCTCCAGGGACGTCCGCGCGAGTCTCTCACGCCCCAGCAGCTTAGTGAGTGGTACGCTAGTTGGGGTTGTCGCGGTAGCCGTCGTAGCTGTCGCCCTGGAGCTGGTCAGTTGGGAGCGTCTGGCAGTGGCCAGCTGCAGCTGCAGCGGCGTCCACGCGAGACACTTACGCCCCAGCAGCTTCACGAGTGGTACGCTCAGATTAGAGGGTCTTTGAGTACCGTTCGCTGCCCGTACGTCATTCGCACAGGTGATCGGACTGGTCACGCTTGGGGGACACTTGGTCACACACAGTCCCGCTGCTTCGCCCGTCTGAGTGACGCCTGACGTACCGAGTTTGGCGACGAGGCTGAGCTCCCCGACTGGGTGGAGCTGCTTGGGCAGAGGGTAGATATATTTGCTCTTGACTATGATGCTATTCTCACTGCCATGTATACATTGCCTACTAGTGCTGACCGTGCCTGTTACCTGTGCGTACCGCCTGACCCAAGTATAGAGCCTGCCGCTCCAGGTGCTGGTGAGTCTGCTCTCTCTGGTACTGCGCCTGCTGAGGCCTTGTACACCTTCACACTTGAGTCTGGTGCTTCTCGCTCCTTCTTTTGCGACAGCACCACCCTCACGCCGCTCAGTCGGCCGGTTCCAGTCTCCCTGACAGACCCCTCTGGGGGTCCAGTCCGTGCGACCTCCTCCACTGTCCTCCCTTGTCCTGCTGTTCCGTCCGGCACACTGTCGGGTCTTTACCTCCCCTCGTTCTCTACGAACTTGGTGGCAGGTTCTGCGCTCCAGGACGCGGGTGTTCACCAGTTCACCCCTGCCTACGAGCGTGTGAAACACTGCACGTGTGCTCAGACGGGTCGTCACCTGGCTACTTTCACTCGGCAGCCTGGGTCGGGCCTGTACACACTGACTACTGAGTCCCCTCAGGTAGCTGCGTCTGCGTCTGTGTCTGCGTCAGGTCAGTTGTCGGCCCCCTGCTCGTGTCGCGCATTGTCGCACCAGACGGTCCTTTGGCACCACCGCCTTGGTCACCCCTCGGTGCAGCGCCTTCGTAGCATGCACTGCCGTGTCCTTGTCTATGGTCTTCCAGGGTTCTCCCTCCCCTCCCACCCTCGTCTGCTCCTCCCTGTCTTCCCTGTGTCGAGGGCCGGCAGCGCGCCGCTCCTCACTCCTCCTCGTTCCCTCCCACAGAGGCTCCCCTGTAGACTCTCCACCTGGACGTGTGGGGCCCAGCCCGCGTCCGTGGACAGGGCCACAAGCGGTACTTCCTGCTGGTCGTCGACGACTACACGCGTTACACCACGGTCTTCCCTTGCGCACCAAGGGTGAGGTCCCTGGTGTTTTGATCCCTTGGATCCGCGCTGCTCGTCTCCAGCTCCGCGAGCTGTTCGGGACGGAGTTTCCCGTCCTGCGTCTGCACTCTGACAGAGGTGGTGAGTTTTCCTCCGACCTCTTGGCAGCCTTCTGTGAGGAGCACGGCATCACCCAGTCGTTCATGCTTCCGGCCTCTCTGCAGCAGAATGGGGTTGCTGAGCGCCGCATTGGCTTAGTCATGGAGGTCGCTCGTACCTCCATGATCCATGCGGCTGCCCCCCATTTTCTGTGGCCGTTTGCGGTCCGGTACGCCGCGCATCAGCTCAACCTCTGGCCCCGTGTCTCCTTGCCGGAGACCTCGCCCACACTGCTGTGGACGGGGAAGGTTGGCGATGCGTCGCGTTTCCGGGTCTGGGGTGCTCGTGCCTTTGTCCGCGATACCACCGCAGACAAGCTCTCCGCCCGCGCTGTTCCTTGTGTCTTCCTTGGCTTTGTCCCTGACGCGCCTGGTTGGCAGTTTTACCACCCCACCTCGCGCTGTGTCTTCCCCTCTCAGGACGTCACGTTCGACGAGTCGGTTCCCTTTTACCGTCTCTTCCCCTACCGCACTGCCCCTCTCCCCCCCCCGCCGCTCTTCCTCGCTCCAGGTGCTCCCCAGGTAGACCCCCTCCCCACTCCCGGTCCTGCTCCTTCAGGTGTGTCTCAGGTAGACCCTCCTCCCTTAACTGCGCCGGTTGAGGTCACTGGTGACACCGGTTCTGCTGAGGGTGGTCCTGCTCGGGGTGCTACTTCTGGGGGTGCTGAGCCTGGGGGTGCGGAGCCTGGGGGTGCTGAGCCTGGAGGTGCGGATCCTGGGGGTGCGGAGTCTGGAGCTGCTAAGGGTGTTGGAGCTGGAGCTTCTGGAGCTGCTGAGGGTACTGGCGCTGGAGGTTCTGGAGCTGCTGAGGGTGCTGGAGCTGAAGGTTCGGGAGCTGCTGCGGGTGCTGGCGCTGGAGGTTCTGGAGCTGCTGCGGGTGCTGACGCTAGAGGTTCTGGAGCTGCTGCGGGTGCTGGCGCTGAGGGTTCTGAGTCTGCTGTTGCGTGGTCTCCCTGGAGTAGCCGCCTTCGTCCGCGTGTGCCTCTCACCTCCCAGCAGCTGCACGACTGCTACGGTCGCCGCCAGGGTCGCGCTTCTGGAGCTCGAGGCTCTGCCGCTGGAGGTATTTCTGCTGTCGTCACTGGAGCTGGGAGTGGTGCTGGTCCCGGAGGTGCTCGTACTAGAGGTACTGGAGCTGCTGGGGCTGGAGGTGCTGCTGAGTCTGAGGGTGCTGCTGATGGAGACCCTGGGTCTGGTGGTGCTGCTGCTGGAGACACTGAGGCTGGAGACCCTGGGACTGGAGGTACTGGTTCTGGGGGTGCTGCTGCTGGTGGAGCTGGTCCTGGAGGAGCTGGCGCTGAGGGTTCTGGAGTTGTTGAAGGTGCTGGAGCTGCTGGGTGTGCTGGAGCTGCTGGTGCTGGTGGCACTGCACAGCCGCGCCTGTTCTTCGCTCCCCCGTCTCCGTCGTCTCAGCCACCGTCTGACTCTGTGCTTCGCCAGGTTCTTAGTCTCCCTTCGTCTACTGGTCTTCCGTTACAGCCTGGCTCACCGCTGCCTGCTCCTTCTCCTTACACTGAGCAGACAGGGGGTTTTGCTGAGCGTCGTGAGCCTGCGTCGCGTCCTGTCTCGCCTGTCCGTTCTCGTAGTTCCGGTCGTCGTGTTCCTCGTTCGCGTCAGCCGGCTGTCCCCGGCACTCACCTCGTAGTTCGTCGTCCTTCCTCTCCTCCGCAGCGTGTTCCCCTGACGTCCCCTCTTGCGTCTTCTCTGCCTACCGTTCCTGAGCCTGAGTCTGACCGCACCCGTGCTGCTCACTCTACTGTCACGCGTCTGCTAGCCACAGTTGTCACTGACCCGTCGTTTGAGTCTGCTGCTGCGTCTGCCTTTGTTGCTGAGCTTGTTGACTTTGCTGCTGCCTGTCGTCTAGACTACGCCGCTAGTCTTGTTGCTGAGTCTGAGTCTGTCTGTCCTCCGTCCGTCGGGGGTGAGTGTGCTCTTGGCACGGACGTCCTTGAGGACAGGCAGGAGGACCTTGAGTGTCTTGCAGCCGCTGCGCCTCATCTCGTGTCCATGCTGCTTGCCCCTGAGGGAGACCCGGATGCTCCAGACATCCCGACCCCGCGCTCTTACGCTGAGGCGATCGCGGGTGAATACTCCTTTCAGTGGCAGACAGCCATGGACGCAGAGATGGCATCCTGGAAGTCCACAGGCAGCTACGTCGACGAGGTTCCCCCTCCTGGGGCGAACATCGTCAGTGGCATGTGGATTTTCAGGGTGAAGCGGCCGCCATGTTCTCCGCCTGTCTTCAAGGCTCGTTACGTTGCTCGAGGTTTCAGTCAGCGAGAGGGAGTAGACTTCTTCCAGACCTTCTCCCCCACCCCAAAGATGACCACTCTTCGGGTGCTGCTGCACGTTGCCGCTCACCGTGACTACGTGCTTCACTCTCTTGACTTCAGCACAGCTTTCTTACAGGGCAGCCTGCACGAGGAGATCTGGCTGCGCTGCCCTCCTGGCTTCACTGGGTCGTTCCCTCCTGGTACCCAGTGGAGCCTCCGATGGCCAGTCTACGGTCTCCGTCAGGCGCCGCGTGAGTGGCACGACACACTGAGGACGACACTTGCGGCTCTTGGGTTTGCTCCGTCGACTGCTGACCCGTCGCGGTTTCTACGCACCGACACTTCGCTGCTGCCGTTCTACATCCTCGTGTACGTCGACGACTTGGTCTTTGCCACTGCTGACACTGAGGCTCTCGCCCTGGTGAAGTCGGAGCTGCAGAAGAGACACACGTGCACAGACCTGGGTGAGCTGCGCAGCTAACTTGGCTTGCAGATCACCCGGGACAGAGCACGCCGCACCATCACACTGACTCAGTCACACATGGTGCAGCAGGTCCTTCAGCGCTTCGGCTTCACCTGGTCCTCAGCACAGGCGACTCCTCTGGCTACAGGTCACTCGCTCTCAGCTCCACCTTCGGACGAGTCCGTAGAGCCGAGTGGTCCTTACCCAGAGCTAGTGGGCTGCCTCATGTACCTGATGACCTGCACTCGTCCTGACCTTGCGTACCCTCTTGGCCTTCTGGCTCGCTACGTGGCTCCTGGTCGGCACCGAAAGGTGCACATGGATGCTGCTAAGAGGGTACTGCGCTACTTGTGCAGTACATCAGGCATGGGGCTCGTGCTTGGAGGGAGGAGCTCAGTTGTTCTCACTGGGCACTCAGACGCTTCTTGGGTTGACGACCAGGCTACTCAGCGGTCGTCACAGGGTTACACCTTCTGCCTTGGCTCTGGTTCAGTTTCGTGGCGTTCTACACGCTCGTCTTCAGTTCTCAGCTCCAGTTGTGAGGCTGAGATCTACGCCACAGCCATGGCTGCACAGGAGTTACGCTGGCTCACCTACCTGCTGACTGAATTGGGAGAGCGGCCTCGTTCTCCTCCAGTGCTGTACGTCGACAACAAGGCTACCATTGCCTTGTGTGAGGAGCACAGACTGGAGCACAGAACGAAGCACATCGCTCTGCGTTACCTCCTGGCTCGAGAGTTGCAGCAGCATGGTCAGCTTCATCTGCGTTACGTGGCCACTCGGGCCAACACTGCTGATATATTCACCAAGGCACTTCAGGCTGGTGATCATCAGCGTTTCTGCACTATGCTAGGGCTTGTGCCCACTTTTCCTCACTTGCTGTAGGCCTTGCTTGTACTGTGATCTATATATATATACCTGCATGCTTGCATTGCTAGGTAGAGTTCACTGTGATGTTTGTGTTGCATATATGCCTCTGCATGTGAACTGGCCTTGTGGCCCTTTGCTTGTGCACAGTGTGTGTGGTAACGTTGTGATCCACCCTGAGCTTGCTTTGCTTTTCTTGACTGGTCTTGTGATCTCCTGCTCTCCCTCACTTTGCCTATGGGGGTGTGTCAAACATATACATATATATATGTTAGTGTTATTGCTAGGCTGTAGTGGGGTAGATAGTGTGGGGTATAACCCCTTAGGTTTTTTCCTCTTGTACCAACTCTCTCGATACTCGAATTCACCCTTGCCTAAGTCTCGACAAGGTCGTCAACCCAAGAAGCGTCCGAGTGCCCAGTGAGGACAACTGGGCTCCGCACGAGCCCCATGCCCGATGTACTGGACAAGTAGCGCAGTACCCTCTTCGCAGCATCCATGTGCACCTTTCGGTGCCTACCAGGAGCCACGTAGCGAGCCAGAAGGCCAAGAGGGTACGCAAGGTCAGGTCGAGTGCAGGTCATCAGGTACATGAGGCAGCCCACTAGCTCTGAGAGCGAGTGGCGTGTAGCCAGAGGAGTGTGCTGTGGCGAGGACCAGGTGAAGCCGAAGCGCTGAAGGACCTGCTGCACCATGTGTGACTGAGTCAATGTGATGGTGCGGCGTGCTCTGTCCCGGGTGATCTGCAAGCCAAGGTAGCTGCGCAGCTCACCCAGGTCTGTGCACGTGTGTCTCTTCTGCAGCTCCGACTTCACCAGGGCGAGAGCCTCAGTGTCAGCAGTGGCAAAGACCAAGTCGTCGACGTACACGAGGATGTAGAACGGCGGCAGCGAAGTGTCGGTGCGCAGAAACAGCGACGGGTCAGCAGTCGACGGAGCAAACCCAAGAGCAGCAAGTGTCGTCCTCAGTGTGTCGTGCCACTCACGTGGCGCCTGGCGGAGACCTAGACTGGCCGCCGGAGGCTCCACTGGGTACCAGGAGGGAACGACCCAGTGAAGCCAGGAGGGCAGCGCAGCCAGATCTCCTCGTGCAGGCTGCCCTGCAAGAAAGCTGTGCTGAAGTCAAGAGAGTGAAGCTCGTAGTCACGCTGAGCGGCAACGTGCAGCAGCACCCGAAGAGTGGTCATCTTCGGGGTGGGGGAGAAGGTCTGGAAGAAGTCAACTCCCTGTCGCTGACTGAAGCCTCGTGCAACATAACGAGCCTTAAAGACAGGCGGAGAACCCGGCGGCCGCTTCACCCCGAAAATCCACATGCCACTGACGATGTTCGCCCCAGGAGGGGGAACCTCGTCGACGTAGGTGCCTGTGGACTTCCAGGATGCCATCTCTGCGTCCATGGCTGTCTGCCACTAAGAGGAGTACTCACCCGCGATCGCCTCAGCGTAAGAGCGCGGGGTCGGGATGTCTGGAGCATCCGGGTCTCCCTCAGGGGCAAGCAGCATGGACACAAGATGAGGCGCAGCGGCTGCAAAACACTCAAGGTCCTCCTGCCTGTCCGTGCCAAGAGCACACTCACCCCCGACGGACGGAGGACAGACAGACTCAGACTCAGCAACAAGACTAGTGGCGTAGTCTAGACGACAGGCAGCAGCAAAGTCAACAAGCTCAGCGACTAAGGCAGACGCAGCAGAAGACTCAAACGGCGGGTCAATGACAACAGTGGCTAGCAGACGCGTGACAGTAGGGTGAGCAGCACGGGCGCGGTCAGACTTAGGCTCTGGAACGGTAGGCAGAGAAGACGCAGGAGGAGACGGCAGAGGAACACGCTGTGGAGGAGAGGAAGGACGACGAACTACAAGGTGGGTGCTGGGGACAGCCGGCTGACGCGGACGAGGAACACTACGACCGGAACGACCAGAACGGACAGGTGAGACAGGACGCGACGCAGGCACACGACGCTCAGTAAGACACCCTGTCTGCTCAGTGTAAGGCGAAGGAGCAGGCAGCGGTGAGCCAGGCTATAACGGAGACGAAGGGAGACTAAGAACCTAGCGAAGCACAGAGTCAGGCGGTGGCTGAGACGACGGAGACGGTGGAGCAAAGAACAGACGCGGCTGTGCAGTGCCACCAGTACCAGCAGCTCCAGTACCCCCAGCAGCTCCAGAACCCTCAGCGCCAGCTCCTCCAGGACCAGCTCCACCAGCAGCAGCATCCCCGGAACCGACACCTCCAGTCCCAGTGTCTCCAGCAGCAGCACCCCCAGGTCTAGGGTCTCCAGCAGTAGCACCCTCAGGCTCAGCACCTCCAGCCCCAACAGCTCCAGTACCTCCAGTACGAGCACCTCCGGGACCAGCACCACTCCCAGCTCCAGTGACGTCAGCAGAAGTACCTCCAGCGGTAGAGCCCCGAGCTCCAGAAGCGCGACCCTGACGGCGACCGTACCAGTCGTGCAGCTGTTGAGAGGTGAGAGGCACACGCGGACGAAGGCGGCTACTCCAAGGAGACCGCCCAACAGCAGACTCAGAACCCTCAGCGCCAGCACCTCCAACAGCTCCAGAACCTCCAGCGCCAGCACCCGCAGCAGGGCCCCTAGCTCCAGCAGCACGGCCCTGACGACTAGCGTACCACTCACGCAGCTGCTATGAGGAGAGAGGGAAACGACGACGAGAGTGCAGCGGCGAGGCACCAGCAGAGCGACTACTAAGACGGCCACTCCAGGAACACTGCTCACCAGTCACCGCAACGCCTCTAGGTGCAGCACCCACAGACTCAGCACCCCCAGGCTCAGCACCCCCAGACTCCTCACGCCCAGGCTCAGCACCTCCAGGCTCCGCACCCCCAGGACCAGCACCCCCAGGCTCCGCACCCCCAGGCTCAGCACCCCCAGAAGCAGCACCTCGAGCAGGACCACCCTCAGCAGGACCTGAGTCACCAGTGACCTCAACCGGCGCAGTCAAGGGAGGAGGGTCTACCTGAGACACACCTGAAGGAGCAGGACCGGGAGCGGGGAGGGGGTCTACCTGGGGAGCACCTGGAGCGAGGAAGAGCGGCAGGGGGGGGAGAGGGGCAGTGCGGTAGGGGAAGAGACGGTAAAAGGGAACCGACTCGTCGAACGTGACGTCCTGAGAGGGGAAGACACAGCGCGAGGTGGGGTGGTAAAACTGCCAACCAGGCGCGTCAGGGACAAAGCCAAGGAAGAAACAGGGAACAGCGCGGGCGGAGAGCTTGTCTGCGGTGGTATCGCGGACAAAGGCACGAGCACCCCAGACCCGGAAGCGCGACGCATCGCCAACCTTCCCCGTCCACAGCAGTGTGGGCGAGGTCTCCGGCAAGGAGACACGTGGCCAGAGGTTGAGCTGATGCGCGGCGTACCGGACCGCAAACGGCCACAGAAAATGGGGGGCAGCCGCATGGATCATGGAGGTACGAGCGACCTCCATGACCAAGCCAATGCGGTGCTCAGCAACCCCATTCTGCTGCAGAGAGGCCGGAAGCGTGAACGTCTGGCGGATGCCGTGCTCCGCACAGAAGGCTGCTAAGAGGTCTGAGGAAAACTCCCCACCTCTGTCAGAGTGCAGACGCAAGACGGGAAACTCCGTCCCGAACCGCTCGCGGAGCTGGAGACGGGCAGCGCGGATCCAAGGGATCAAAACTTCAGGGACCTCACCCTTGGTGCGCAAGGGGAAGACCGTGGTGTAACGCGCGTAGTCGTCGACGACCAGCAGGAAGTACCGCTCGTGGCCCTGTCCACGAACGCGGGCTGGGCCCCACACGTCCATGTGGAGAGTCTGCAGGGGAGCCTCTGTGGGAGGGAACGAGGAGGAGTGAGGAGCTGCGCGCTGCCGCCCCTCGACACAGGGAAGACAGGGAGGAGCAGGCGAGGGTGGGAGGGGAGGGGGCACCCTGGGAAGACCAGAGACAAGGACACGGCGGTGCATGCTACGAAGGCGCTGCACCGAGGGGTGACCAAGGCGGTGGTGCCAAAGGAGGGTCTGGTGCGACAAAGCGCGACTCGAGCAGGGGGGCGCTAGCTGACCTGACGCAGACACAGACACAGACGCAGCGACCTGAGGGGACACAGTAGTCAGTGTGTACAGACTCGAGCCAGGCTCACGGGTAAACGTGGCCAGGTGCCGGCCCGTCTGGGAGCACGTACAGTGGGTCACGCGCTGACCTCCAGGAGTGAACTGGTCAACCCACTGGTCCTGGAGGTCAGCACCACTCACCAAGTTCGTAGAGGACGAGGGGAGGTGAAGACCTGACAGGGGACCAGACGGGACCGCCGGACACGGAAGGACCGTTGAGGAGTGCGCAAGGACTGGGCCCCCAGAGGGGTCTGCCAGGGAGACTGCAACAGGCCGGCTGAGCGGCGTGAGGGTGGTGCTGTCGCGAAAGAAGGAGCGGGAAGCACCTGAGTCAAGTGTGAAGGTGTACAAGGCCTCAGCAAGCGCAGTACCAGAGAGAGCACACTCACCAGCACCTGGAGCAGGAGACGCACGAGCACCTAGAGCAGCAGCCTCACCAGCACCTAGAGCAGGAGACTCACTAGCACCTAGAGCAGCAGCCTCACCAGCACCTAGAGCAGCAGGCTCTATACCTGGGTCAGACGGTACGCACAGGTAACAAGCACCGTCAGCACTAGTAGGCAATGCATACATGGCAGTGAGAATATCATCATAGTCAAGAGCAAAGATGTCTACCCTCTGCCTAAGCAGCTCCACCCAGATGGGGAGCTCAGCCTCGTCGCCAAACTCGGTACGCCAGGCGTCGCTCAGACGGGCGAAGCAGCGGGACTGTGTGTGACCAAGCGTCCTGCAAGCCTGACCAGTCCGAGCACCTGTACGAATGACGTACGGGCAGCGAACGGTACTCCTCGACCCTCTACTCTGAGCGTACCACTCGTGAAGCTGCTGGGACGTGAGTGTCTCGCGTGGACGCCGCTGCAGCTGCAGTTGGCCACTGCTAGACGCTCCCAATTGACCAGCTCCAGGGCGACAGCTACGACGGCTACCGCGACAACCCCAACTAGCGTACCACTCACTAAGCTGCTGGGGCGTGAGAGACTCGTGTGAACGTCGCTGGAGCTGCATCTGGCCACCGCCAGTAGCAGTAGTAGCAGTAGCAGTAGCAGCAGCAGCAGCCTAGCAGCAGTAACAGAAGTAGTAGCAGTAGCACTAGTAGCAGTGCGGGCAGGGCAGGCGCGGCAGGCAGGCAGGAAGTCAGGCAGGCAGTCAGGCAGGCAGGCAGGCAGACAGGCAGATGGCGCGGCAGCGCGCGAACAAGGCAGGTGCTCACCAGTGGTGGGCCGGCGCTCGGCGGGCGGCGGCAGGGTACGCGCACAAAGGCAGGCGCGAGGTGAGGTAGGGGCGGCAGCACCGGGTGCAGGCGCGTCTCGGGATCCAGGGGCGGCTGCACGGGGTCCAGGGGCGGCGTCGCGGGTCCAGGGGCGGCGTCGCGGGGTCCAGGGGCGGCTGCACGGAGTCCAGGGGCGGCTGCACCAGGGCCGGCTGCTTCAGGGGCCAGGGGCGGCTGCTCTGGGTCCAGGGGCGGCTGCTCGAGGGTCCAGGGGCGGCTGCTTCAGGGGCCAGGGGCGGCTGCTCTGGGTCCAGGGGCGGCTGCTCGAGGGTCCAGGGGCGGCTGCACCAGGGGCGGCTGCTTCAGGGGCCAGAGGCGGCTGCTCTGGGTCCAGGGGCGGCTGCTCGAGTGTCCAGGGGCGGCTGCACCAGGGGCGGCTGCTTCAGGGGCCAGGGGCGGCTGCTCTGGGTCCAGGGGCGGCTGCTCGAGTGTCCAGGGGCAGCTGCACCAGGGGCGGCTGCTTCAGTGGCCAGGGGCGGCTGCTCTGGGTCCAGGGGCGGCTGCTCTGGGTCCAGGGGCGGCTGTCGAGGGTCCAGGGGCGGCTGCACAAGGGGCGGCTGCTTCAGGGGCCAGGGGCGGCTGCTTCAGGGGCCAGGGGCGGCTGCTCTGGGTCCAGGGGCGGCTGCTCGAGTGTCCAAGGGCGGCTGCACCAGGGGCGGCTGCTTCAGGGGCCAGGGGCGGCTGCTCTGGGTCCAGGGGCGGCTGCTCGAGGGTCCAGGGGCGGCTGTGTCAGCAGCGCGGCGCGAGGGCCGTAGGGGTGCGCGAGGGCGGGGCCGAGCCGCGTGCTGCCAAAAAGCGGTGGCGCAGCGGGCAGGGAAGGGCGGCTCGCGGGCTCTACAGGTGCGCGACGGGCCAGGCGAGGTCGCGCGCTGCCAGCAGGGCAGCGCGACTGGCTCCCGTGGGCAGCGCGAAGGCCCTAAGGCGACGCGACGGGAGGGGCCGGGCCCTAGGGCGGCGTGACGAGAAAAAAAAAAAAAGAAAAACAAGCGCGCGTCGCGTGGCCAGCAGGGCGGCGCGACGGGTGGGGCAGCTCGACAGGCAGGGGAAACCCTAAAACACGAGACTT